>CM048744.1:299705769-302585769 GCA_026315105.1 Locusta migratoria
CAAGTAAAGTAATTTCTTACCTCTAAAAATGTAGTTTCATATATACAGTGAAACCCCTTCAGAACATTTCTCCATATAATGATTTCCTCTATGTTATGTCTATATTTTTCAGTCCCAACTAAAGGCCCACATAAACAATGTTAAATGTTCCTCTATACTAGTGTTTCCTCCATGTAACACTTGTATTTTTGGAAACTTAACTCAGACGGAAAACCAGTACTAATCAAAGAGGAGAAAACTTAAGTGTGGAAGGAATATATAGAGGGCCTATATAAAGGAAACAAACTTGAAAGCAGTATTGTAGAAATGGAAGACGAAGTGGAGGAACATGAGATAGGAGGTGTGACTCTGCAAGAAGAATTCGACAGAGCACTGAAGGATTTGGTTCGAAACAAGGCCCCTGGAGTAAATGATATTCCGTCTGAAGAACTGATATCGTTAGGAGAGCCAGTCATGAAAAACTTATTCCATCTGGTATGCAAGATGTGTGACACGGGGGAAATACCCTCCCCCTTCTAGAAGAATGTTGGAATTACAATTCCAAAGAAAGCAAGTGCAGACAAATGTGAAAATTACAGAACTATTAGTTTAATAAGTCATGGTTGCAAAATACTGACACGAATTATTTTTGCAGACGAATGGAAAAACTTGTGTACTCCAACCTCGGGGAAGATCAGTTGGGATTTAGGAGAAATGGGAACATGGGAGGCAATACTCACATTCCGACTTATCTTAAAAGATAGACTAAGGAAAGAAAACCTACGTTTTTAGCGTTTGTAGATTTGAAGAAAGCTTTTGACAATGTCAACTGGGATACACTCTTCCAAATTCTGAAGGTAGCATGGGGAAAGTATAGGAAGCGAAGAGTTATATTCAACCTATACAAAAAACAGACAGCAATTAGTAGAGTCGAAAGTCAAGAAAGGGACACAGAGGTTGGCAAGGGACTAAGGAAGGGGTGTAGTCTTTCTCCAATGTTGTTCAATATGTACATTGAGCAAGTAGTGAAGGAATGCAAGGAGAAATTTGGAGAGGGAATTAAAGTTCAGGGAGAAGAAATAAAAATTTTGCAGTTTGTTGATGACATAGTACTTTTGTCAGAGACTGCAAAGGATCTGGAAGAGCAATTGAATGGAATGGATAGTGTCTTGAAAGGAAGATATAAGATGAACATTAACAAGAGTAAAACGAGGGTAATGGAATGTAATGCCAGAAAATCAGGCAGTGCTGAAGGAATTAGATTAGGTAATGAGACAGTAAAGGTAGATGAGTTTTGTTATATGGGTAGCAAAATAACTTCTGATGGCTGAAGTAGAGAAGATATAAAATGCAGAATGGCTATGGGAAGAAAAGTGTTTTTGAGGAAGCGAAACTTGTTAACATCCAATATTAATTTAAATGGTAGGAAGTCCTTTCTGAAAGCATTTATCTGGAGTGTAGCATTATATGGGAGTGAAACGTGGACGATAAGGAGTTCAGACAAAAAGATGATAGAAGCTTTTGAATTGTGGTGCTACAGAGGAATGATGACAATTAGATGGGTAGATCACATAACTAATGAGGATGTGCTTAACCAAGTTGGGGAGGAAAGGAGTCTCTGGCATATCCTGACTAAGTGAAGGGATAGATTGGTGGGATACATTCTGAGACATCAAGGAATTGTCAAATTAACATTAGAAGGAAGTGTGTGTGGTAAAAATCATAGAGGGAGACCGAGGGACGAATCCAGTAAGCAGATTCAAAAGAATGTAGGTTGCCGTTTGTATTGTCAGATGAAGAGGCTTGCGCAGGACAGGGTAGTGTGGAGAGCTGCATCAAACCGGTCTGCAGACTGAAGACCATAACAACAACAACAATCAATCAATCAGTTAAATATTTCTCTGTTTGTAACATTTAAGTGACTAGATAAAGACACGTGATTTTCCATTCTGTGTATTTCCAATTATCACTGGCTCTGAAAACCCATGCTTCACGCGATAGCCAAAGAGCCTTAGTCATATGACACACATCCTGCTTGCCATCTCTTGTTGCCATTTCAGCTGGTGCTTATGTTCATAGTGTGCTGTGTGAGCAAAGCAGCAAACTGTTCATGCTTGTCTAGTGAAAGCAACAGAAGACATTGTACATTGAATCGTGGGAAAGTGTAAGTCTACAGCATAATATTTTTTTAAAGCTTTCATCATTCAGTGGGCACAAGTGAAATGTGGAAGAAGATTTCTCTTGAAGAAAATGTTTCAAAAGTAGAGGCGTCTCCCGATGTCAGTCTTGTGGACCTAGCGAAACGATGTGAACCACCCCCCCCCCCCAAACACCACACACCATGATGAAATACAAATCATTGATAATGGGAGCTGTTGTAAAGTCGAAAAATTTGAAGTTTATGTATTTGAAGTCATCGACTTACGAAGAAATGGGTAAATTTTAGTCACCTGGTATCAGTAGGCACATGCTGCAAATATCCTATGAACAGAACTTCAAATATCACTGGAGTTAGGAGTTGAAAATTTTTAAGGGAGAGATTGGTTGTTTTGTGTTTTTTACAAAGCAGAATGTGGGGAATGTGAAAGTGTGGATGAACCCACTTTAGCTCATTGGATGTAGACTTTCCCTAATTTGATAAAGGCTATGAACTATGTGACATTTATAGACCTGATAAAATCAGCATATACTTCAATTTAATGCTGGACAAGATTTCACTTTTAATGGGGAAAATTGCCATGGTGGTAAGAAGAGGAAGATCACCTTACTGTTTTATTGTGTAAGAATGGTGGTGACACCAAGAAACAGAAATCTCTGGCCATGGGGGAAAAAAAATCACAGGTGATTCATAGCATTACCGCTTTCCATGGTAAGGCACGGATGCTTAGCGGATTCCCTCCCCGCCCCCTGAGCATTTTATGCCAAAATGCGGAGAGCTACAAGAAAAGTCTTTTTTTGTGGATGATGTGCGGCACATACAACAGATGTTTCTTTTCTGAGAAATATGAAAGTGATTTTCCAGCTGAGAAATTGTACTAGACTTCTTAGACTTGGGGATGATACATAACTTAAAATTAAATAAATAAATTGTAAAAAAGGCCAAGAATGTGAGGGATCAAAGTAAACCAGCACAGCTCACAGCTATTTTACAGTCATTGAATTTAATTATGTACTAATGGAGAGAGAAGAGTGTTGACACTATTAAAACTGTTTCACTAAAGCAGTGGAATCTCAGTAGTACATCTTCATTATCGCATTTTCCTGCGTAGTATGTCCATTTTTGGAAGTCCTCACCCTGATCGCCTTAAATGCATGTTAACACGACTCATTTACATGTTTACCCTCCCCGCTTAGCTTATTCAAATTTGGCGGTGTCAATGCAGTGTTTTTCAGTGTCGACAACTGTACACATCACTGGCTATGTTAGAAATGACAATGCCACTGTATAGGTTGGCATTAACTCCAACAACTTGGGAGCTATCAACAATATGGTAGTGGCCATTATGAACGACGAACCTTGTGTATCAGTTGCTGGTCATCTTTGTTCGTGTGTTTGCTCTTCAAGTATCTCTCAGTGTGTATTTTGAGTAAATGTTACTGATACCACTTGGATATGAGTAAGAAGATAACGAGACAGTTCACTAGCGAACAAAAATGGAATATCATTAAAGAAGTCAAGAAAAATCCACACCTAAAGCTTGTCAACATTGCACGGAAACTCAATATTCCTCCATGACACTGAACACTATAGTGAGCAAGCAGAAAATACGGTAATAGCAGCTGCTTGTCGGGAAGGACGAAACAGCAAAAGAAAATGTGTATGTGACAGCCAATTTCCAGAAGTGGAAAATGTTCTTCTGAAGTGGTTCAAACATGCTTGTGCAGTGAACATTTCAGTTGATGGTACTGTCGTTAATGCCAAAGCCACATATTTAGCACAAACGTTGGGACTCAAAGATTTTAAATCATCCATTGGTTGGATCGAAAGATTTAAGAGCTGACACAGTTTAGTGTATAAATGTAATTGAGGTAAGGCAGGAAGTGTTGGTATTGAAACTGTTGAGGCGTGGAAAGATACTCTTCCATCCATAACTGAGAACTACAGTCTGAATGATATTTTTAATGCCGATGAAACAAGCCTATTTTTTCATGTAATGCCCGATGAAACGCTAGATTTCAAAGGGGCGAAATGCCACAGTGGAAAATTCAGCAAAGATAGGCTGACTGTTTCAATATGCTGTAATGCAAGTGGAACAGAAAAGTTGATGCCACTAGTCATTGACAAGACAAAAAATCCACAATGTTTCAAAAACCTGCAGTTGTTCCATGCAAATATGTGTGAAATAATAAAGCATGGGTAACAATAAGTATATTTGGAGAATATCTGCGTGCTTGGGATGCAAGGTTGGGGTCAGAAACAGAAAGATCATCCTGTTTAATTATCAATGTACAGCACATCCGAGAGAAGAGGCTGGCATGTCTTGACAGTACAACAAGAAAGGTAAGTACTTCGGATGCCCCATATTTTGTGAGAAGTACATGGGATTCTCTTCATGAAAGCACAATATAAAATTGTTTTCCAGAAGGCTGACTTTAATTGGTTACCAGTACTTACAGGGGAAATCACTTCAGAAGAAAATAAAGTCACACAAGTAATTACTGCATCAGAAAGCAAGGAATTTGCTTCTGAACAGTGGTAGCAAATTGTTGGCCGGAATGAAAGCTGCTCTTCAACTAGTTTCAACGTATATGTTGAGTGCGAAGATGATGTTACCATTTGTGAGTCAATGATGACTGATGAAGTGCTGCAAGAGCAGTTGGTTCAAAACCAAGAAAGTGAAGGTAGGGATGAAGCAGAATCATTGCCAGTTGAAGCCATGGTCACAATTAAATGCTATGTCCTAAGTTTTGATGTTGACAATGACAGGTTCAATGCATTGACAAAGATAGACAATACTGTGTTAAAATTAGGGTAAAAGAAACAAGCAAAGATTGACAAATTTTTAAATGCCTGTAAAGGCTGGATGATGCAGCATTGTGCAGTGCAGTGTGGTTAGTTTAATGTACATATTCTTAGTTTTAATAATGACAACATATCCGGAAGTGAACAGTATGTGTCAAGAACAGCTTTGTAAACTCATCCTGAATAAATGAAATCTTTAAATGCCAGGTTTGTATTTAATTTCTATTCAAAATTTCTTTATAAATAATTTTATGTTTTGTGAGTTATGTATTGGTATTGTTATCCACAGTAAATCTGAAAATGGATGCCAAAGTGCTTAAAATGTAAGCTATATGCAGGTATGTTTTGCACACACAAAATTGCCCCAAATTGAAATTGGTGGACCCAGCAGTTTGGATGATGACTATGTCGCAGTATTTTAATTTTTTGCTTCCTGCACAATAATGCACACTTTTTGAATTCCTGAGTGTGATATTCTTAATGTATTCTCAAAATAGCATTTGAATTACAATTTATTGATGTAGCATATCACGAAATGTAGAATTATGAGATCGCATATTATGCCAAATTTTTTACCACCAAAATAAATCAAATCATGACCAAATTTGGTATTTTTCAGTAGTAAGTTTTGCTTTTTACAATTTGTGGACCTTTCAAAAGCATACTAATGAGATACCACTGTACGGGGGTTTCACATGATTGATCCTGTGGAAGTAAAAATTATAGGATGTGGGTTTGTGGATCCGCCTTAATGCAAAACACTCGTTATTTTTATATCCAAACTAGTTTTGTCAGAGAACCCTCCATCCTCAGTGGGTTTTCTATTTAATCTTTGTAAGTGCAAAATAGCCTAACGATGAAAGATTAAATAAAAAACCCACTGAGGATGGCGGGTTGTCCGCCTAAACTAGTTTGGGTATAAAAATAATGAGTGTTTTGCATTAAGGCAGATCCACAAACCCACATTTGTCACGCAAACACGGACCAACAGAAGAGTTTCAAATGACAATTGATTATAGGAGTTTCATGATTTGTTAGGCAGTGATTCTGTCATTTTTTAGGACATTGTGGTTGTAGATGACAATTTGGCTACCACAGGAGTACTAAGTGTTGATAAGTTGACTGCAGAGAAAAGCTTGGAGAATTGTATTGAAGGTGACAGTGACATGGAAGATGACCCCATGCCCTTATATACAAAGGCAGCTGAAGCCTTTTAAACATTTAGAAGTTTTATAATGGCCCATAAACTTGAGGACAGAACAATACTTCAATTTGCTTATTTAGAGTAAGAAATGGCTGTGATACAGTCTAGGAGAAATAGGCTATTAAAAAAATATAGTAATGAGGGCAGTAACGAGCTGCGACAAGCACATACAACACTTCAGCTATCAGCCATGGCCTTCTTCAGAAAATTGGAACAGGAACATAACACTGTCACACAACCTGTGTTGCGCAATCTACCATAACAAAATGATGCACACACCAATGTCTGCCCATAGCAGATTGTGCAGAAGAACTTCAGGACAAAGTTTATGCATAGGTTTTAATAAAATTGAGGACATGTTCAAAATAATTCCAAAAAAATTAGGAAAAATGACTAAAATTCAGGACACTATAGGATTTTCATTCATTTTTACTTAATAATTATATATTTCAATGTAATCTACTGTACTATTGGTTGCAGGTTATTATAGTATAGCGTACACAATTTTATGTTGGTATTAAGACAAATATATATTTTTCATGTAAGTTGAAGTTGGTTTGCTTTAGTACTTTTCACTGAGCAGTGTAGAAAATTGTAGAAGACAATAAAAGTGATCATATTATAAAGTTTCTATTTTCACATAAAGTTCTGTACTACTGATAGCAGGTTATTAATAGATCATACAGAACTTAAATTCATATATAAACACTAATTTCACACATTTCTTTAAAGTTGATGAAAGAGGTTCAGAAATAAATGAGCAATACTTTTAAATATTATATAATTGCTTTAAGACTTTAATTTTTTAAGTCTTCCAGATTGCAAAAGGTTATAACTATAACATATAGTTGCACAAAATATATCATATTAATTGATGGCAGGTCAAAAGCAATATAGCAATTACAAATTAAATATAAACACAAGCCTTACACATTTTCTGTTGAGGTTGACAGAACAGACTCAGATGTGTTTGAGTGGTACTTTTTAGTGCTGTGCAACTGTTCTAGGAGTTTATCTTCCTTGGGTATCAAATTGTAGAAACCCATACAATTAGCAAAAGTTGTTTTTATCATTGTTAGTGCTTTCATTGTTTCTAACTTTAATCTATTTCTTTCATCTGTCCACATAGCATTTATTATTGAAAACACTCAGTAATTTTCAAGAAAGCTTACATTCGAAATTGTGCAGCCGAATTTGATATATATCGAATGTCAATTATGTCAGTATTGGCATGCTACTTATTAAGTTTGGAGAACATATTTAATTAGTGTCTTCTAATTAAGAAAGTGCATATGCAACTGCTAGAGTACTTGAAGATGAATAGTTCGATCATTAATAAATTAACTCTTTTTTTCATCAGTAGATTTCCAGTAATAAAATGTATTTGTACATTATGATACATTATTAAGTATCCCTATTCACACATCTCATGAGTGAAGTAACTTTCTTTATTATTATTAGATTTCTAGTAAGAAAATGTATTTGTACATTATGATACATTAGTAAATACCCATATTTACTCATCCCGTGCGTGAATAGCCGCCTAATTGACATTTGATTAAAACTAAAATATAATTAACTACTGTCACTGCTACAAGCACTCAAAATATCAAACTGCCATTGTGTGATGAAAAACTCATACTTTGGAAACATCAAGTATGAAACATTGTTTCTGGCTGATGTTCTTTGCCTTCAGTCAGCCGAACATTTTTCTTGCACCTATCAACTCGTAAACTGTTTTTACAGTTGCAGGAAAAATCGATGACGGTATAAAATAATGAACTTTAAGAGCAATAAAATAAGATTTTTCGCATGAATGTAGTGTTGTACCAGAATTTAAGGTAGTATTTTAGTACGGGGGAAAAAAAAACAAAAACCATGCTACATATGATGAAAATCCGGGACATTTAGCTATCCCCAGAGAAGTTTTGGAGACACTGGGAAATTATACTAAAATCTGGGACTGTTCCGAAAAATTCGGTACAATGGGAACCCTATCTACACAGTACTGTGGGTAGCGTCAGGAATGGCGAGTGGGTAGGCAGAATAATTTAATCATGATTCAATGAAAAGTGGGTTTATTTACTAGAAAGCTACTACATTTTAGAGGGGGGGGGGGACAAAAAGGGAAGCCACAGGGGCCAGTTACTAACAGATGCAAGAGAGAGCAATCTCACAGAACTGACCCTCTCTTGAAACCACCTGATCTATACACAGTCTGGTGACTGGCGGCCAATCCTGCCGACTTTACCAAGGGTAGCATTTTTTTTTTTTTCAGTGCAATACGGATGCAAGGGTAAACCGCTTTCGATAAGTGTGATGTCTAAGCTGTTTATATTTCTACCAGGTTGCAGGTAAAATGTAAGTAATGGCTCGAGAAACATTACTTTCAAAGCCGATGGCCTTTTATGCAAGATGAATCACATCAACAGTGATAATGTGCTATGAATTACTTAGTCATGAACCGTTTGACTACCACTGAAAACTAGCCATTCAGGAGATTGTAAATAAAATTGCAATTTGGTCATACTTTTGATGTGTTTTTACTTTGTACCTAATAGTATTTTCTAAAATTGTGACCCAGCAAAATATTTCAAAAAGCACGTGTAAGTGTGATATGTTTCAGCCTAACAATATATTTCCACAGATAAGACGAGGTACAAATTTTCATCAAAATTTATAGTTCAAGCATATATCTGGTGTATAAGACGACCCCCAAGTTACCATATTTACCCGAATGCCACACTTTTTTTTCCCAGTTTTCAGGATTTAAATGCATGCCTGCGACTTAGATTTGGAGGCAAAGCTTCAGAAAATTCCAAAAAATGCTGTTAGAGACAACCATAAGGAGGTTTTGTGAATGGTAGTTCCGAAAAATGCCGCTAGAAGCCGCCATAAGTAGTTTTCATTATTTGGATTTCACCATTTTTTGCAGTGTTTGTTGTCTGCTTTTGAACTTTCATGCATTTAGTGCTATGTTGTATCTGATCGTGAAGAAGCATCTTTTTTTTTGATACCGCAAAGTTTAAGAGAAAAGCAGTTTCTATCACCGAGATGGCATTTAATCACTCTGATGCACACATTATGTGGGTGAAAACACAAAATTGCCCGAGAACAGAAGATAAAGGATTTAAAAAAGGAAGCTGTAATTGTTGTGTGTAGCTCTGAAATATTTTAACCCTTTAACTGCTGCTTACGTAAATATACGCTAATCGTACCCCTGCGGCTCTGGATATATTGCTGTGAGACACCACGTAAACCGACTGCCGGCGTCGCGCGGGGTATAGTGTCACCGACTGCGGTGCTGAAGGTTGCCGGTTCAATCCCGCCCTCCGGCAAATATATATTTCTTTGTAATTAACAATTTCAAAATGTTCTACATCTTTCTTATGTTCACTTGTAAATTCTACTTGTTTCTTATGTTAACTGTTCTTCTAATTTCTGGTACATTCTGTCTGTGTATATATAGCATAGCATTCTCCCCTAGAGGCAGTCAGTGCTGCTTGTATGTTAAGTTCATAATAAACGTGCTTTCAGTATAAGTGCTGTGTTCAGTTGCTTTCGAAGTCAAACCTGCTTCCATTTCAATGCAACAATATTGAGAAATTATTTTTGAAAAGCCACATTGTAAAATCAAGCTCCATTGTAAATAATTAATTCTATTCCTCCTCTATGGCGTATAGATTATCTATGTACTCTCGTCCGCTCAGTAAATTAATAAAGTGAATTTATTGCTTTATGTCTTAAAAAAATAGTCTGCAAACCTTCTGTTACAAGGAAGGGAGAGGACTCAGCTGAAAAATGCTCCTGCCAGAGCACAAAACGGGCAAATAGTTTCCTGTTAAAAATTCCCAGACGGAAAAAGGGGAACCAGCTGCTTCATTCCACCTTCTTCACCAAAAATTTTGGCATGCAAATATAATTGTGCTGATAGAGAATAGTAGATGGTTATGGTGGAAAAGTGGGAAGACAGTACCATTTCTATAGAAAGAGAGAGCAAGCAGTGATGGTTGGAGAAGGACACTTGCAGTGAAAAAGAAATATGGATGGAGAAAGTAGTAGTGGGAGCAAAAGTGTGTCAGGAGGAAGTGTAAATGGAAAAGAAATAAGTGATAATATAGTAAGGACAATTTACACCTCACCGCAAAGATGTGGCAATGAGCTGCAACAGGCACATACAAAAGACACACATACAACCATCACCTCCAGCTGCCGCACTTCGAGGTGATGGTTGTATGACTGGGTTGTGCGCCTGTGTGATCGCGTGAGTGTTCTATTTCCTGAAGAAGGCCATGGCCGATAGCTGAAAGTGTTGTATGTGTGTGTCTTTTGTATGTGCCTGTCGCAGCTCGTCGCCACGTCTTTGCAGTGAGTTGTAAACTGTCCTTACTATATTATTAATTCCAACCTGAAGTTTCCATTATTATATAAAGAAATAAGTGAAGACCATAGAAAGGGCCTGGACCCCTCAGATTGGCAAACTGCAACAATAAAAATTTTGTTCGCTATGCTCCACACCATATAGTCATGCTTTCAAGTTTCTCCAATCATGGGGTGACCTGTTACACAATAACATTGGGTAACTGAAAAACATATTTTGTTGTACTTAAGGTGGTATTCTCTCAGTGGTGCGTTTATATATCTGAGATGTATAGATTAATTATAGTTGCTCCAAAGACATAATGGGATATCTAAATGCACCAATGAAAAATTGTCATATTGTTGATACTCTAACATTTGAGATCTCGAGTTCAGCGAGGTTGGTACAATTCCCCCCTGCCCTCTCTCTTTTTACTTCCATTTCTCAAAAGGCAAAACTTTGAAAGTGACCTTGCCTAGCTGAACATAACCCAATGTTTCAAAATTGGTATCTTTGGATGACCTTTACCTCGTGTCAGAGGTGATTTTAAGTATGCCGTAGCTTGGTACAATGTCTTTACCAAATATCATTGACTATATGCTACTAACAATGTAACAATAGGCTCATACAATTATGGGAATCTCAAAAGACTACTTGATCATAATTGCCAGATTTCTGGGCATCACCCAGAGTGCATGGGTTTTGGATGAGTTCTCTTTGTGTGAGCCAATAACTTTAATCTTCAGGAAAGTTACCTTGCTTGAATAATTTGGTTCCAATATTAATATCTTATTGTAACAAAATTTCTGCCTTTCTGTTCTTATTCTGGCAACTTTTCATTTTGTCTCTCAGTTAAAATAATATTAATGATACACACTGCAATGTCTCAACAGGGATATATTTTGTGTTTTCATTCATTTTCAGCTATCAGTTTACCTAGAGTTTTTAAAACACTCATATCATATACAAGTAGCCTAATAACATAGAACTGCAGAGGGGATACCTCAAGTTTTTTCCATGAAGAATATTTGCAGGACAGAACTTATAGAGTTTGTGCAAATTCATTTGTGTGAGAGAGGTTGCAAGAGAACTGTTTTTGTTTGTGAAGGCCATATGACCCATCATCTAATCTATGAGCAGTTGTATTGTGTAGATCATTACTTTTGCATTGTAGTGATGTGGTTGTTTCCCATAGATCATTTTGGAAAGAAAGGAAAAAAAAAGTCTTATATTAAAGTAGTTTATTTTGCTTGTTATAAAGCTTTATAATATTACTCATTTTAACAGTCTCTTCAATAGATTTTATATTTATATAAATTCTTGTTATCTGTAGAATTCAAAGTTTTGATTTCATTCTCCGTAGCTCTCTTCGCAAGATCTTTCCACTGCTTGTTTTTGGTATTTCATTAACAAATTCAACTCCTCCGCGTAACTGTTTGTGTGAAGAGACCTGTCCTGAAGAAAAAGGAAATAAATAAATAAATATGTATCAAAACACCAACACATTGTGTGTTGTGATGCTGACATAAGATACAGTTGAACTTTTTGACAAAGTCCTTTGCAAGTGAGGTAATGGAAGTGACGAAACATTTAACAGTGTTGTACATTCATAGCCAACAAACAAAACAATATTCTACCATTCCTATATATTGTAGAATTGACAGTGAAAAACCATTCACTTTTAGAGACTAAACTATGCAAATAATTTTTAACATATTCTTCTTTTTTGTTAATTTTTTTACAGTTTTGCATGTACTGCTTAGGGTGGTAGACATACTGGGTTTATTATTATTATGTGCTACATACATGTAAAACACAATGAACTGTATGAACAATGTAGAATCTCTTGTTTCTATGGGGTGTGAACACATTTCTATATTTGTACCATTTAAGAGAAGGTGGGAATTTTGTGAGCATATTTGTACTTGTGCAACAAGTGATCAACCAAACATGACATCAGATTTGCTGGTAATAAATTTTGCCAGCTCACTGCGCGAGTATCAGTTGCTTCCAATGCGAAACACGGGAAAGACAAAGAAAAATCTGTGTACGAATCTACTCATTCCAGTTGCAATAATATCATGTACTTCAAAAATGCCAGTACATTAGGTGATTTCTGATAACTACATTGTAAAGCCTGTTTAATGACAGTGAAAAGTGATTCAAAACTGGGCAAATTGAAAGCTGCAGTAAATAATACCTTGGCTTAGTTCTTAAAATTTTCTTGTATTGTATATAGATTTTTTTTAGTTCTGTTTTTGCACAAAGAATTCTCATTGAAAGCCAGTAATCATTTAAAGTATGTTATGAAAGATATGGTGAAAAGTGAAAAATCTTGCAGAAATATTTGAAGTGACGAAGGCCATGAATCCACACAAAACAATTAGGGATTTTATGTACATATCTACCACCAGGAAAGTTTCCTTAGAAATCGAATAACTTACCCAAAGCACAGATAGACACAGAAACACACACACAACATTCAAGCTTTTGCAACCGTTGGCCGCTTCATCAGGAAAAGAGGAAGAAAGGAGGGTAAAAAGGAAATGATGTGGGTTTTAAGAGAGTGGAAGAGGAGTCATTCCAATCCCAGGAGTGGAAGGACTTACCTTAGGGGGAAAAAAAGGTAAACAAATACACATACACTCACACATATCCAAACGCAAACACACCTAGACAGACATTTGTAAAAAGCAAAGAAGTTGGACAGAGATACCACTTGAGGCAGAGGCTCCATCCACAGAACCGAGGCAAAGATGCTAAAGATGGTGGGCGGGAATTTGAATTTAGCAGAGGTTGAGACCAGGTGGGCAATGGGAGGTGAGAATAAGCTGGAAGGTAAGTTCCCATCTCCGGGGTTCTGAAAGCTTGGTGTCGGTGGGAAGTATCCAGATAACCCGGATGGTGTAACACTGCACCAAGATGTGCTGGCCGTGCACCAAGGAATGCTTAGCCACAGGGTGATCATCATTACCAACAAACACTGTCTGCCTGTGACTGTTCATGCAAATGGACAGTTTGTTGCTGGTCATTCCCATATAGAACGCTTCACAGTGCAGGCATGTCAGTTGGTAAATCACGTGGGTGATATCGCAAGTGGCTCTGCCCTTGATCATGTACACTTTCCGGGTTACTGGACTGGAGTAAGTGGTGGTGCAAGGGTGCATAGAGCAGTTTTTACATCGGGGGCGGTTGTATGGGTAGGAGCTAGAGGGTAGGAAAGGTAGTTTGGGGATTTCATAGGGAGGGACTAGGAGGTTACGAAGGTTAGGTGGGCTGCGGAAAGACACTCTCTGTGGAGTGGGGAGGATGTCATGAAGGATGGATCTCATTTCAGGGCAGGATTTAAGGAAGTCGTATCCATGGTGGAGAGCCACATTCAGAGTCCGCTCCAGTCCCGGAAAGTATCTGGTGACAAAAGTGGCACTTCTTGGGTTCTTCGGTGGAAGGTTCTGGATTTGGGGGGATGAGGAGGTGGCTCTGGTAATTTGCTTCTGAAGCAGATCAGGTGGATAGCTGCAGGATGTGAAAGCTGTTATTAGGTCTGACATTTGGCATCACTCCCAAGGGCCTCACACTAAAAGTTCCCTTCTCTGGCTGTAGCCCATCCTTTCATCTCGCCCTATACCAATTCCAAACTGAACAATCCATAGCCCTCACTCGCCTAATCCTTAACCTACACATCAACTCCGCCAATGAGCATACCTGTCAACTCCTATCCCTAATCAAAATCCTCAACCTTTCCTCTCCCACATCTACACCTGCAGTTCAGAACATCCTCCTTCAGGCCAATCTACTCAATCTCCCACTCTCAACTCCTCTCCCCCCCCTCCCCCAAACCTCAAAATTCCAATCCACACAATCCGGAACCACAAAATCCCAATTCAGTAGTCAACCTCTCCTCTAAACCTCTCTCCCAATCAGAAACCTCTGTCCTATCTAAAGGGCTCACCTTTAGCCCTACTCCCAAATTCAACCAAACAGCCCTTGTCAAAGATTTACTATCCTATACTCGCACTCTTTGCTGGAGATATCACTTTGACACAAAGAAAAATAATCCTACTCCTAATGATCCAGCTCCCGAAGACATCATTCAAATCGAACGCTGCCTGGAACAGTTCCGTCCTCTGTCACATCGAGACCCACCTGCTCTTCCTCAAAATCACCCTCTTCAAACCTTCCAGGAATTCCTTACTTCCAACCTTGCCTCCCAGTCTTTCCTGAGAAACCTTAATCCTACTCCCAACATTACCGAAGCTGAATCCTGAGCTATCCGTGATCTGAAGGCTGACCATTCCATCTTCATTCTCCCTGCCGACAAGGGCTCCATGACCGTAGTACTTGATCAGCGAGAGTATGTGGCAGAGGGACTGCGTCAACTTTCAGATAATACCACATATAAAGATTTTCAAGGCGATCCCATTCCTGATGTCCAGGCAGAGCTTCAAGGAATCCTCAAAACCTTAGGCCCCATACAAAACCTTTCACCTGACTCCATTAACCTCATGACCCCATCGACACCCACCTTATACCTACTTCCGAAGATTCACAAACCCAATCATCCCGGCCACCCCATTGTGGCTGGGAACCAAGCCCCAATAGAACGAATCTCTGCCTACATAGACCAACACCTTCAACCCATCATGTGCAGTCTCCCATCCTTCATCAAAGACACCAATCACTTCCTCGATCGCCTGAAATCCTTACCCAGCCTGTTACCTCCTGAAACCATCCTTGTAACCATTGATGCTACTTCCTTATACACAAATATCCCACATGCCCAGGGCCTCGCTGCGATGGAGTATTTCCTTTCACGCCGACCACCTACTTCCCTACCTAAAATCTCTTTCCTTAATACCCTAGCCAGTTTCATCCTAACTCACAACTTCTTCACTTTTGAGGGCCAGACATACCAACATCTAAAGGGAACAGCCATGGCGACCAGGATGGCCCCCTCGCACGCAAACGTATTTATGGGACGCTTAGAGGAAGCCTTTCTGGATACCCAAGCCTGTCAACCCAAAGTTTGGTACAGATTCATTGATGACATCTTCATGATCTGGACACACAGTGAAGAAGAACTCCAGAATTTCCTCTCCAACCTCAACTCCTTTGGACCCATCAAATTCACCTGGTTCTATTCCAAATCCCATTCCACTTTCCTCAATTCATAACCTTCAACAGAACCCCAGAAGTGCCCCTCTTGTCACCGGATACTTTCCAAGACTGGAGCGGACTCTGAATCTGGCTCTCCAGCAAGGATACGACTTTCTTAAATCCTGCCCTGAAATGAGATCCATCCTTCATGACATCCTCCCCACTCCACCGAGAGTGTCTTTCCGCTGGCCACCTAACCTCCGTAACTTCCTAGTCCATCCCTATGAAATCCCGAAACCACCTTCCCTACCTTCTGGCTCCTACCCCTGTAACTGCCCCCGTTGTAAGACCTGTCCTATGCACCCTTCAGACCACCACTTACTCCAGTCCTGTAACCCGGAGAGTGTACACGATCAAGGGCAGAGCCACTTGCGACAGCAACCACGTGATTTACCAACTGACATTCCTGCACTGTGAAGCGTTCTATGTGGGAATGACCAGCAACAAACTGTCCATTCCCATGAATGGTCACAGGCAGACAGTGTTTGTTGGTGTTGAGGATCACCCTGTGGCTAAACACGCCTTTAGGCACGGCCAGCTCATCTTGGCACAGTGTTACACCATTCGAGTTATCTGGATACTTCCCACCGACACCAACTCCGGAGATGGGAACTAGCCCTTCAGCATATTCTCTCTTCCCGTTGCCCTCCTGGTCTCAACCTCCGCTAAATTCGAATTCCCACCCATCATCTTAACATCTGAACATCTTTGCCTTGATTCTCTGGACAGAGCGCCTCTGCCTCAGGTGGTATCTCTATCTAACTTCTTAACTTCTTTGCTTTCTATAGTATGTCTGGCTAGATGTACTTTCGTCTGTGTAAATGTGTGGGTGTGTGTGTATTTGTTTACCCTCCTTTTTTTTCCCCCAACGTAAGTCTTTCCTGTCCCAGGATTGGAATGACTCCTTACACAATCCCTTAAAACCCTCATAGTTTCCTTTTCCCTCTCCTTCCCTTCTGCCTGACGAAGCAGCTAGGCTGCGAAAGCTAGCATTTGTGTGTGTGTGTGTGTGTGTGTGTGTGTGTGTGTGTTTATTTGCTACTATCACTGCCTGTGCTCCTTCGCCTGGTAAGTAGACTTCATCTATTTTTTTACACATTATATATAAACGAAAATTATAGAAGGAAACTTTCCTGTTGGGATAAACAAATACAAAAATAGAAAACGGATGACTTATCCAAAAGGACCAGTTCTTCAGGAAAAAGAGGAAAAAAGGGGAGGAGCTGAAGAAGCTGCCAGTGGTGGCGAAAGCTTGTATGTGTGTTTGAGTGTGATTTTTATTTGTGTCTATCAACGAGCTGGTCCTTTTGGGTAAGTCAGCCGTTTTCTATTTTCCACTACCCTAATTTTTAATGCTCAGATGCCATGTAAATTCTTTATCGTTGAATCAACTTACTTGCAACATAATCAATAATTTCCTGTTCTGTTACTTCATCTTGTTTAACCACAAAAGCTTTTGGTAGTTCACCAGCAATTTTGTCAGGTATCCCAATAACAGCCACTTCATATACTGCTGGATGATTCACAATGATTCCTTCAAGTTCTGCAGGTGCCACCTGTTGAAAGTTTTTGAAATTTGGTTATGATTTCTTTTCTGTGATATTCTCAACTTAAAGTAACTTACCTGAAACTTGTGTGCTGTTTGCATCATATTTTGACAATTCAATGTTTTTAAATTAGGGCAAAATTTATTTTTAATACAATGTATTATTTTTATCTACACAAATGATTTTATCTGCATGATTTTTTCATAAATGAAACAGAATATTGTTTCTGCAGATAATATAGTAAGTAGTTTTTGTGTAATTCCAGGCTTGTGGATGTGTAATACATCAATACAGTAAGGAGTGCTGGTACTATTTAATTTTTGCTTATAGGATTTACTCCCCCCCCCCCCCCCTACTCACAGCACCTATCCTGTGTGTATAAAAACTAGCTGGAAACCTGACATTTAATATGTACTTATTTATTTATTCTTATCTTCTATTATCCATCATCTCCCTCCAACCCCAAAACAATATTGGTCTGTCCACCTCCTCCACTCTTTCTGTCTACCTCCTCCTCTCACCTGCCTATCTTCCTACTCCCCTCCCCCCCCCCCACCCACTTCTACTCACTCTCTTCATCTCTTCCTGCCTCTATCTCTGAACATCTCTTCCTTTACCCTTTCTATATCTTCCTTTATGGCCATTCTCTATTCATCACCACTCCCCCTCCCAAGTGCAAGTTGGTGGTTCTTCCTGCGCATTATTTGTTTCCAAATAGTAAATAATTTGTGCTTCAAGTTTTGTTGAAATCAATACAATGATTGAGGAGAAGCTTTCTACATGCAGTGAAAGTGTGTGGTGCAACCTCCCCTCCCCCCCCCCCCCCACACACACACACTCAGTGTATTTAACTTATTTCACATGTATCTGATACCCATTTATTTATTTTTTCCCCAACTGTTTATCTAGTGGATTTTGACCTGTAGTTTCATTTCACACAGCTCAGTGATTATGACATGATATATCCTTAACTATTTTTGTACATTGATATAATTTTGCAGTTACATGCAGTGATATATATCAATATTGACTGAAAAGTGTGTTGTGAGTAGTGTCAATAGAAAAGAACTAATAAACTAAACATCATGTCTCATACACAGTTTTACTAAATGAAACTGACAATGTACTGATTACACACTTTTATTCAGCCTCTGAGCAGAGGGTAGATAAATTAAGTGTCTGTAGAATAACAAGAACAAACTTAAAATTTGATCAATATTGTTTGGTTGATTAATTTGGAGATCAGCTTTTTCAAAACAGTCTAACAGGTGACACAATTCAGTAATACTTGACAGCTTTGTTATTAACCTTTCTCCATTTAGGCCTGTAATCTTTATTCACTTGTTCAAAACCAACACTGATACATCAAGGGTTTCGACAACAAGAACAGAATATTTCATCACAGGAGCAGGCACTGTTTCTATGTTCACAAATAATACAGATGTAGATTTTGTAATTATACTCCAGAAATCAGATAGATTTAACATTAATAATTTTTTCTTCTATTCATATACTGATGCAATGGACCTAGCTTCTAGGTAAATTTCCCTTTCCTACAGACTCTCCTGAACAGCTTCCTGAATATTTTGTGTTTCAAGTTTCTGTCTCTTTGCCACAGGATCAATCCTGTAGCTTGCAGGTTTGCCAAATAGTGAGGGCAATTTGGAGAGACAGATGGAACCCCTGTTGAAATTAGACTTGGTCTACTGAGAGTACAAGGTACTTTTCCATTTCTTCGGTTGTCCTGAGATGTTCTGACGATCTCGCGAGAGTGAAAATGCTGTTCACACACCTACAAGCAAGAATGACATGACAATGTGTAGGACTAATTTCTATGATCTTAAATTTGAAAAAGTGATAAAAGTGAGGGAACTAATCTAAAGTGCGTCTTAGTAAGTTTTGTAAGTGTAAATGCTGAATATCACATTTTATAACTATTTATCATATGTAGGCCTGTTTATGAAGTTAGTTTTCTCAAAAACCAAAGTGTGATTTTGCATAGGGAAGCCAAGGAAAGAAAACTAGAACCAAACCATGCAAAGCAGGCCCATACACCATTGTTTACCATTCTCTATCTATAAAATTATCCTGCTTTGCAACCCCAAAATCTTGCTTCCTATTTCTCAGACTAAAACTCTTGCTCTCAAAGAACTTGACCAGCATAAGCAATGCCACATCAGAAAACTCTCCAACCTCTTCATCTTCTACTCCCATCTTTGGTTGCCACTATCCAACCCCTCAACAAGAGCCTCCAAACATACCCTCATATCTGACAAACCCTGCCTCGCAGACATTTTATATTCAGCATACCATCAGAAACCACCTCACACCACCATACGGAATTTAGAACCTAAACAGACCAGAAACACCATCATGAAATTTTCCTAGAAAAGTCTCAGTTTTAAGCAATTATCAGTCTTTTACCTTTCACTCCACTCCCAAATACAACCAAGCTGGGCTTATCTCCTCCTCCCCGACCCTAAAAGGGAAACTTTATCACCACCAACCATAACAATCAGGTTCAACCTGAAGCTAATATTGAATACTGCCTGAATCAGTTCACACCTCCATCCAGTAAAGATTCACCCCATAATCCCAAATCATCCCCTTTAACATATCAGAATTTCCTAACTTCTAACCTTGCCTCACCATCATTTCCCAAATCCTTTAGCATAGAAACCAACCTTACACATGCAGAAAGAAATGCAATCTACCACCTACAAAGTGAACCCAAGCTTATAATCCTACCTGCTGACAAAGGCTCCACCACTGTATTTATGGACCAAAAGACTACCAGGGAGAGGGACTGCTTCAACTGCCAGATTTGTCCACTTACACACCCTGCCACAGTGATCTTATTCCAAAAAACTAACAGGATCTCCAGTCCCTCCTCAAATCCTTGGGCTCATCCTAGAACCTTTCCCCTGAGAGTTTATCCACCTCATAACTCCTATCCAACCTCCCCACCCCACATATACACACACACTACAACCTTTGACAGGTTCCCCAAAGTCAATAAACCCAACTATCCTGGACACCCCATTGTGGACGGTTATAGTGCCACACCAAGAGAATATCTGCTCTCACAGATCAACACCTTCAGCCTATTACCCATAATCCGCCCTCACCAACATTTCCTCCACTGACTCCAACAGTTTTTGTCCCTTTTTCACCACCTAAGCACTACAGTAGCATACCCAATGATATGGCCTTGCTGCTGTTGGATGCTACCTTTCACGATGCCTCAGTGGCTCTTAAGCTCACAACCTCCTTCCTTGTAACCATGCCCAACTTGATCCTTACCCATATTTACTTCACCTTTGAATGCGTGACCTATAAACAAACCTTCAGTACAGTAATGGGAACCCGTATGATACCCTGCTATGCCAACCTATTCTTGGTATATACTGACGAGACTCCTAAACCCTCATATTGTACAGATTCACTGATGACATCTGAAGGTTACAACATGCTATTCACATTCCTGTTCCCCCAACCATGTCAACCTTACAATCATCCACCTTCCATGATGTTGACCTCCATCTCAAGATTGCTACAGCAATACCTCCATCTGTATCAAATTTATCAACCATCAACAGTACTTCCATTTCAACAGCTGCCACCCATTCCACAGTAAATCCCTTTCATACAGCATAGCCGGCTGTGGTCATCACATCTGCAGTGGCAATGAGTCCCTCGCCAAAGCTCACTCTGAAGCCTTCATAGATCAAAATTATCTACCCAACCATATCACAAATAGATCAAATATGCCTAGTCACCCTCCACGAAGGATCACTCCTCTTGTGGTCTAGTACAACCCAGGACTGGAACAACTGAATCACATTCTCTACGAGGGTGTTGACTACTTCTCATCCTGCACTGAAAAGAAAAATATTGTACCACTATCCACCCCACCCCTCCTACAGTGGTATTCTGATGCCTACCAAAACTATGTTATATCATCGTGTTCCCCATACTGCATCTTTGCTCTCAACCCTTTGCCTCATATCCCTGAAATAGATCCCCATGTAAGACTTGTCATAGTCATTGTCCCCCCCCCCCTCCCCACCTACTCCAGTTCTGCCACAGGCTTCTCCTATCCCAACAAAGGAAGGTCAACCTGTGAATGTATGTAATCTACAAATTCAGTTGCAACCATTTATCTACCTACATGAGCACAACTATTAACAAGCTCTGTCTGTCCACATGAATGGCCACTGAGTAACGGTTACTAGGAGGCAGCTGGAGTCAGTTGCTAATCATCTGGCCCTATGTGATATGGCTCACTTAAATGACTGTTACACAGTGTGTGCCACGTGACTCCTTCTTAACAACACTAGCTCTTCTGAATTGTGCCATTGGGGACTCACCCTATGGAACTGTCTCTACAGTATATCCAGCACTGGTGAGTAACATATTACTTTAAACACCATTGTTAGTAACAGTTTTTAAAAGTGAAACTGTTTGTACAGTATATCCCACATTGGTGAGTAACGCATTACCTTAAACGCCATTGCTAGAAACAGTTGGTTTTTAAAAGTAACTCTTCATAACGGTGTTACTATTTCTTTAAAGTAACTGTAACTGCAACTTATTTGTTTTTATTGGTGGTGGTTTAATGGAAGTCTCATCACTTCTTTTTCGAACATAACATTTTTCTGTATTAATCTGGAAACTTCCCTTCTGCCTGACGAAGCAGCTAGGCTGCAAAAGCTAGCGTTTGTGTGTGTGTGTGTGTGTGTGTGTGTGTGTGTGTGTGTGTGTGTGTGTGTGTCTGTGTCTGTGTGTTTATTTGTATTTGTTGCTATCACTGCCTGTGCTCCTTCACCTGGTAAGTGGACTTCATCTATTTTCTACGTGGCATTTGTTATTTTGGAGGTGTCCGAAAGAACAGGCATCACTTTTGATCCAGCAGTTATCTATTCATATTCAAGGAATGTATGAAGTTAACTGCGAATGTGTAAAGTTGAAAATGTTTACCCAGCCAGAACTCGAACCCAGGTATCCTGCTTTCTCGGCAGTTGTGCTGATCTCTACACCACTGGGGACACAGTGCTCACCACACCTGCACGGAATAACAAAAGTATGCCTCCCGTCACATACAAATTCGCATCCCTACCCCTGCCCACTGTCCGAAAGAAGAGACACCACATATATATCTTATATAAATACCAATGACAGACAATGATCATTTCTTTAGTGTGGAGGCACTCCTAGGCCCTTTCTCTTAAGAGTATGAGTTCTAGTGGGCAGGGCTGGGGTTGAAAATTTGTATCTGATGGAAGGCATACTTGAGTAATTCTGTACAGGTGTGGTGAATGCTGTGTCCCCAGTGGTGTAGAGGTCAGCGCAACTGCCTAGAAAGCAGGAGACCCACGTTTGAGTCCCGGCTGTGTAAACATTTTCAACTTTACCCATTTGCAGTTAACATAATACATTCCATGAATATTGATTATCTGAATTACAATTTTAGTGCTGTTACTATATTTAATTCTTTCTTATTTACTCATAACATTTTAGTTGACAATTATATATGTAACAATGTGTGTATTCCAGCCACAGTAGACATCACACATGAATAATATGAAATTTCCGATATTAGCATCTTTTTCCATATCTTTCGCACATGGAAAAGGAAGCAGACAGAAACATATATTGAGCTGTACTATTTGAATTTTTGATGATTGGTGGAAAAATTTATTTCTTAGATACAAATTTTGTGAAGGTTGGAAGACAATATCAATTTTCGTAGCAAATAATAATATGTAGATAGGGAGCAACTCACCGTAAAGACGAACATTGAGCCACCAACACACACAAATAAAAGACACACACACTAAAAATTCTAAATTTTCAGCCGCGGCCTTCCTCAGAAAGAAAACACTCATCCGCTCATGTCAGCCATCTCTGGCCACCCAACAAAGTCTGACTTCATGGCGTGGAAGGGATGGGAGGGTGAAGGAGCGGAGGATTGGGGGGGGGGGGGTTGTGGAGAGGGAAGATAAGGGTGTGGATACAACAAGCAGAGGCAATGTCAGGTGGAAAATGAGAGGCAGTATAAAAAAGGGGTATATATAACATTAAAAAAACAGGAAGCACTCAGTGTGGAAAGGAGCATGAATCGGAAGGAAATGTAGGATGTGAGAGGGAGGGGGACTGTGGGGCATGGAATAATGTTGGGTTATCTGAGGTTGAGGCCAGGATGGTTGCGGGACTGTAGGATGTGCTCTAGGGATAACTCCCATCTCCGTAGTTCAGAAAGCTGGTGGAGGAGGGGAGGATCCAGATGGCTCGGGTGGTGAAGCAGCTGTTAAAAGTCCAAGATGTGCTCCGCTGCATGTTGCACCACAGGATTGTCCATATTGCTCTTGGCCACAGTTTGACAGTGGCCATTCATCCTGATGGAGAGCCAGTTAGTTGTCATTCCAATGTAGAATGCAGAGCAGTGATTGCAGCAGAGTTGGTATGTTCTATGGCTGCTTCCACACGTGGCCTGGCCTTTGATGCAGTAGGACAAGCCTGTGATGGGACTGAAATAGGAAGTGCTGGGTGGGTGGATTGGGCAGGTTTTTCATCCCACCTAACCACCCCCTTGTCACCTTTCAGGAATTCCTCACCTGTAACCTGGAATCACCAGCCTTTCCTAAGTCCCTTTCTAAGAATGCCAACCTTTTGGATGAAGAAACCAGAGCCCTACACAATCTCAAGAAATATCCCAACCTAATCATCCTTCCTGCAGTCAAAGGTTTCACCACTGTAGTGTTAGTTTACAGTGACAATGTGGCTGAAGGTCTCTGCCAATTGTACGATTCCTCCACTTACAAGGAATATCAGGATGATCCCATTCCAAAAGTCCAGCATGACCTCCAATCCCTGATAAAATCCTATGGCACTTCCCAGAACCTCTCAACCCTCAGGGGTTCTGCATTAATTTCCTGAGTACGGGCTTGGAAAACCCAGGGTCCTGGGCCGTGGGCTGTGTCGCACCAACAGTCCGTTTCACCGTAAGCTCTGTGCATGCTTCAACAACCATCATTCGATGCGACGGTGGAATGTTGTATGTTTCCGAGCCCGGGGACTTGTCTTAATCACCCGGGTCATGAGGATGGTACAAACCCGTATAAAAAAAAAGAAAGAAAAAAAAAAAACCCTCAATCTCAAGGTGTGCTACGTGCCGAGGAGATGCATGGCTGTTGAGGTTGAACAGTCACTAGCGAGCAACTTCTGAGGACCCTGCTGCGCCTCAGTTGTATAAGGGTTACCCAGGCAAGTGGGGCTCTACCTGGATGGACCATTAGTTCTGTAGCTGCTCATGGGACGAGAATGAAAGAAGCAAATAATAGTGTTGCTGGACACAAAACTGGTGTCTCTAAGTGTGGCAAAACAGAATTTGATGCAATGACATACGATCCTAAGACGTTCCCTACCCTGGCTACGCCATGGGAGGAACACAGGGCTTTAAACAGATTAGAGTCATACTCGCTGCAATATCTAGTTTGCTCCCGTACCGATGGTGAATCTTTCTCGTCCACCAAGCCACAGTTCTTCATCGACCAGCTCGAAGATAAGTATGGTGAGGCGGCGTCTTTCTCCAAAGTGAGGAGAGGGGCTGTCTTGATACAGATGGCATCCCCAGCCCAGTCAAAGGCATTACTTGCCTGTGACAAGCTGGGTGATATTCCGGTCTCTGTCACGCCCCACAAGACACTCAACATGGTCCAGGGTCTCATTTATCACCGGGATCTCCTGTCATAGTCAGATGATGAGCTGCACGCAAACTTGGAACAGAGAGATGTTCACTTTGTTAGGCACATATATAGGGGACTAAAAGTTCATAGGGTTCCCACCGGTGCATTCATCTGGCCTTGACGGCGATACACTGCCCGAGAAGGTCAAGGTAATGGTCTACCAGTGTGACGTCAAGCCATACATCACGCCCCCTATGAGGTGCTTCAGGTGCTGTAAGTTCGGGCATATGTCCTCCCAATGTACTTCCAGCCCTACAGGCAGAGAATGTGGGCATCCATCACATCAGAAGCTCCATGCACCCCACCTCCCGTATGTGTGAACTGTGGGCAATTAATCCACCTTGCTCGCCTGACTGTACTATGCTACATAAGGAATGGAAGATCATGGAGATCAAGACTCGGGACTGACTTACTTATGCTGAGGCGAAGAGAAAGTATGAGCGGGTCCATCCAGTGCACCTAACTACTTCTTTTGCCAGTGTTGCATCTTCCCCACTTCCACCAAACCGCCTCCCTCTATGGGCCCTAGGGGCCATCAATCTGCCGCTGTTCAATCGATGGGTGGGAGCGCTCCTCCATCTGCTCCTGTACCACCTGCTGTGGTGCCAACTCCCCCACAACCATCAGGGGCTCCAGTCCCCACCTCCCAGCCAGAGAAGGAACAGCCTCCTCCGGCACCTCTCACTTGGAAGGGGTCCCTCAGGGCAGCTCCTTCCGAGACTTGTCACAATGCTTCAGAGGATCCAGGCTGGAGGCTCAAGGATTCCCAGACTGCCAGTAGAAGGGCTTCTCACTCTTCCTCCACTCCTGAAGCCACCGAGAAGCCCTCCCAGCCCATCAAACTGAAAGGGCAGCAAGAGGGTAAGAAGCCAAAGCCACGTAGAAAGAAGGGATCTGTGGTGGCTGTAAAGCCACAGCTTCCCTCATCTTCTACTTCAGAAGATGAGTTAGAGATCCTCACATCACCTGAGGATCTCGCACTGATTGATGCACCAGATTCAATGATTCTGGATTCAGAAGAGACAGAACGGTTGGCAGCAGATGTTCCCATGGAATAACCTGCTCTATATTTTTATCATGGCCCACCAGCTCAAAGACACTGTCATTCTCCAGTGGAACAGCGGCGGTTTTTTCTCCCACTTGGCTGAGCTGCATCATCGTTTGAGCATAACACCTACTCTCTGCATTGCTCTCCAAGAGACCTGGTTCTCAGCAATGTGGACCCCTGCCCTTCGTGTGTACAGGGGATATTATTGTAATCAGCATGTGTATAACAGAGTCTCAGGTGGCGTCTGTGTGTATGTCCTTAACTCTGTGTATAGTGAACATGTGCACCTTCAGACGCCATTAGAAGCTGTGGCTGTCAGGGTAAGGATTACACGAGACATAACCATTTGCAGCCTGTATCTTCCACCAGATGGTGATGTACCACCACACACATTGGCTACACTGATCTCACAGCTCCCGCTACCTTTTCTACTTCTGGGTGATTTTAATGTCCATAATACCTTGTGGGGTGAAGCAATAGTCAGTGGCTGTGGCAGAGAGGTCGAGAATTTGATATCCCAGCTTGAACTCTGTCTTCTAAACACCGGAGCCCCCACACATTTCAGTGTGGCGCATGGTTCTTTTTCGTCTATTGACCTGTCAGTCTGCAGCGCTAGCCTCTTGCCATCTGTCCATTAGAGGACGCATGAAAATTTGTATGGTAATGATCACTTTCCTATCTTCATATCAATACTCCATCATCACTGCCCTGGATGCCTTCCCAGGTGGGCTTTGAAAAGGGCAAATTGGGATCAATTCGTTCCTGCTGCCTCTCTTGGACCACTCCCAGATGACTCTATTGATGTGGTGGTTGTAACTGTCACCCAGAACAATTTATCTGCTGCAGAGCTCGCAATCCCCCTTTCATCAGGATGCTGCCAGCGAAAGACAGTGCCTTGGTGGTCATTGGAAGTCACAGACTCCATTCGAGACCATCGACGTGCTCTTCAGTGCTATAAGCGACACCCGTTGCTAGAGAATTTTATCACTTTTAAACAACTCCATGCTCGTGCTCACCAGATAATGCAGAGGCAAAAACAGGAATGTTGGGAACATTACGTGTCCACCATAGAGTCACATACCTCTCCTTCACAAGTCTGGACAAAGATCCAACACCTATATGGCTACCAGTCCCAGGCAGCAATACCTGGG
Source organism: Locusta migratoria (assembly GCA_026315105.1). Taxonomy (NCBI): domain Eukaryota; kingdom Metazoa; phylum Arthropoda; class Insecta; order Orthoptera; family Acrididae; genus Locusta; species Locusta migratoria. The sequence goes on from CM048744.1 coordinate 299,732,927, forward strand.
ATCTCTATCCAAGGGGCTGTCTGTTTGGATCAAAGCGCTATCGCTGAGGCTTTTGCCGAGCACTACGCTCATACCGCTGCATCCAGAAATTATTGACCTGCCTTCCGCACATTAAAACAGCAAATGGAACACAGAAACCTCTTATTTACCTCACAATACCCTGAGGTATATAATGCGCCGTTTAGCGAGTGGGAGCTCCTTAGCACCCCTGCCCACTGCCCTGACACCGCCCCTGGGCCAGACAGACTTCACAATCAGATGTTAAAACATCTATCTGATGACTCCAAGCACCAAGTACTCGAACTGTTTAACCGCATCTGGAGCGACGGTGTCTTTCCATCACAGTGGCATGCAAGCACCATCAACCCAGTCCCGGGTAAAGACCCACTAGATGTAGACAGCTATGGGCCCATCGGCCTTACAAACGTTCTATGCAAACTGCTAGAATGGTATTGGCTCCTTAAATCTCAGGGCCTGTTGGATCCATGCCCAGGTCGTTTCTGCAAGGAGTGCTCGACCTTGGATAACTTAGTCCATCTTGAGTCTGCCATCCGGACAGTGTTTTCTCGACATCACCATCTGGTAGCCATGTTCTTTGACTTATCGAAGGTGTATGATATGACCTGGCAACACCATATTTTAACCACATTACATGGGTGGGGTCTCCGGGGCTTACTCCCAGGTTTTATCCAAAACTTTTTAGCTGTCTGTACCTTTCATGTTCAAATGGTGCATCCTATAGCACCCTGCATGTCCAGGAGAATAGGGTGCCTCAGGGCTCTGTTTTAAGCGTTCCATTGTTTTTAGTGGCCATTAATGGCTTAGCAGCAGCAGTTGGGTCATCAGTGTCCCTTCATTGTATGCTGATGACTTCTGCATCTATTTCAGCTCATCTAGTATGTGTGTTGCAGAACGACAGCTGCAGAGAGCCATACGTAAGGCACAGACATGGGCTCTCTCTCATGGATTCCAATTCTCTGCTGCCAAAATGTGAATTGTGCACTTCTGTTGTCAACGGCCAGTTCACCCACATCCACAGTTGTATCTTGATGGCCAACTACTCATTGTAGTTGAAACACATTAATTTCTAGGACTGGTATTTGATGACCAGCTCACATTGCAACCACATATTTGCCAGCTGAAACAGAAGTTCTGGCGGCACCTCAACGCCCTCCACTGCCTTAGCAGTACCACTTGGGGTGCAGATCGTAATACCCTGCTGTGTTGTTACAAAGCCCTTATTCTGTCACATTTGGACTATGGGAGTGTAGTATATGGTTCTGCATTGTCCTTGGCACTGCAGATGTTGGATCCTATCCTCCACTGTGGAGTTAGGCTCGTGACGGGGCTTTCCGAACCAGCCCTGTGGACAGTCTCCTTGTGGAGGCTGGGGTGCCTCCTCTGCGAATTAGGCGGCAACATCTGCTGGCGGATTACACAGCCCATGTGTATGGTATCCCCACTCAACCCTAACTACCATCTATTTTTTCTGAACGGTGTACTCCATATCCCACAATGGTGGCCAAGGTTGGGTTTGATGGTTAGTGCCTGTATTCGGTGTCTCCAGAGTGACACGTAGTCTCTTCCTCTGCCGTCTCTGATCAAATTCCAGTCGCTTACGTCACCATGGTGTATTCCTTGACCTGTTATTTGACTGGACTTGTCGCAGAGCTCCAAACACACTGTCCACCCTGAGATCCTTCGCCACCAATTTCTGTCAATTCTTGAAGGATACCAGGTCTCCACGTTTATCTATACGGATGGTTCGATGGCCAAAGGTCTTGTTGGCTTCGCCTATATGCACGCGGGACACAACGAACAGCGCTCCTTACCGGAGGGCTGCAGTGTGTTCACAGCAGAGCTGGTGGCCATCCTTCGTGCACTCGAGCATATTTCTGCCTGCCCCGGGCAGTCCTTCCTCATTTGCAGTGACTCCCTGAGCGGCTTACAGGCTCTCAATCAGTGCTTTCCTCGTCATACTTTGCTTCAGGCTATCCAAGAATCCCTCTGTGCCATCGACTGACATGGGCAGTCAGTGGTCTTTCTATGGACACCAGGACACGTTGGTATTGACGGGAACGAGCTAGCTGACAGGTTAGCAAAGGAGGCTATGGGTATCACAGTTAATGACCTCCGTTTGCAGCTGCACAGCCTAGTTCTTAGGCTGTGGAATGCTGAATGGCATTCCCCCCAAACAAGTTACAGGCGATAAAGGAGACAACGCATGTGTGGACGTCCTCTATACAGACTCCTTGCAGGGACTCTGTTGTCTTCTGTTTTGTTTAGGCAGGTGATTTCAATGTGTTGGTGTCTGGACGTTTTTATCTCTGCCACCTCGCAGCCTAGACACTCTGGTTTTCACTTTTAAATCTCATTTTCCTCCCCCTTTTATTTGCTTCTTTTATTTACGACATCTTCCATCTGCGGTTTGCCATATTTTAACACTTTCTGTCAAATTGTAACGATCTTTTATGTCATCTCTTTGATTGGAACAACGGACTGATGACCATAGTAGTTTTGTCCCTTTACATCCCCAACCAAGCAACCAACCAGAACCGCTTACCTGTATCCATTTCTCTCCTCACTCCAAAGACACCCTGCACACATACCTTCTACATGCTTCCTAACATCCACAAACCTAATAATCTGGGACACCCAATTGTGGCTGGTTACTGTGCTCCCACTGAAAGAATCTCTGCCCTCATTGATCAACACCTCCAACCTATTGTCCGGACTCTACCCTCCTACATCAAAGATACCAACCACTTCCTTCACCGACTCTCCACCATCCCCACTCCTCTACCTCTTGCATCCTTACTCAACACTGTTGACACTACCTACCTGTACACTAATATCCCTCACACCCATGGTCTTGCCGCACTCAAGCACTACCTTTTCCAGTGTCCTTCAGACTCCAAGCCCAATATCTCCTTCCTCACAGCCCTTGCCAACTACATCCTAACCAACTACTACTTTTCCTTTGAGGGAAAAGTATACATACAGATCCAGAGCACTGCCATAGGGCACCTTTAAGGCACCTTCCTATGCCAATGTTTTCATGGGTTGTCTAGAGGAAATCTTCCTAGCCTCCCAAATCCACAAACCCTTGGTCTGGTTTAGGTTCATTGATGACATTTTCATGATCTGGTCTCAAGGGCAGGACACCCTATCCTCATTCCTCAACTCTTTCTCACCCATCCATTTCATTTGGTCCTTCTCAACCCGACATGTACCTTCCTGGATGTTAATCTGCATCTCTCTGATGGCTCCATCCACACTTCTGTCCACATCAAACCCACTAACTCTCAACAGTACCTTCACTTTGACAGCTGCCATCCTTTCCACATCAAAAAATTCCTCCCATATAATCTTGCCACCTGTGAAAGACATATCTGCAGTGATGAGAACCCCCTTAACCATTATGACAAAAGCCTCACAAAAGTGTTCATAGTCAGAAATTACCCACCAGACCTAGTCCATAAACAGATTTCCCAAGGCATATCTTCACACCCTCCAACCCTACTAAACAGCCACAAAGGAGTGCCCCCCTTGTCACACAATACCATCCTGGACAGGAATAACTGGACCATATCCTACGTCAGGGCTTTGATTATCTGTCAACATGCCCTGAAATGAAAGACAATCCTACCTAATATCATCCCAACCCCCCACCCCCCCAAAGTGGTGTTCTGTCACCCATCCAACCTTCAAAACATCCTAGTCCATCCCTATGCCACTCCTAATCTCAACACCTTACCACAGGGATCATAACCCTGTGGAAGACCCCGATGCAAAACCTGCCCAATCCACCCACCCAGCACTTCCTATTCCAGTCCCATCACAGGCTTGTCCTACCCCATCAGAGGCCAGGCCACTTGTGAAAGCAGCCACTTAATATAGCAACTCAGCTGCAATCACTGTTCTGCATTCTACATTGGAATGACAACTAACCAGCTCTCCATCAGGATGAATGGCAACCATCAAACTGTGGCCAAGTGCAATATGGACTATCCTGTGCTGCAACATGCAGTGGAGCACAACATCTTGGACTTAAATAGCTGCTTTACCACCCAAGCCATCTGGATCCTCCCCTCCTCCACCAGTGCGCGTGCACACTGTCAAACTGTGGGTACTGTTGGTGGATGGTAGGTTTAATATGGACGGAAGTGTGGATGGAGCTATCGGTGAGGTGGAGGTTGACATCCAGGAATGTGGCATGGTAGGTTGAGGAAGACCAAGTGAAGTGGATGGGAAAGAAGGAATTGAGATTCTGAAGAAAGGAGGATAGGGTGTCCTGGCCCTGATTCCAGATCATGAAAATATCATCAATGAACCTGAAGCAGGCCAGAGGTTTGAGGTTTTGGGATGCTACGAAGAATTCCTCCAGACAGCCCATATACAGGTTGGCATAGGAGGGTGCCATGCGGGTGCCCATAGCTGTGCCTTGGATTTGATGGTAAACTTTCCCCTCAAAGGAAAAGTAGTTGTTAAGTAGGATGAAATTGGTGAGGGTTATGAGGAATGAGGTATCAGACTTGAGTTCAGAGGGACGTTGGGAGAGGTAGTGTTCCAGAATGGCAAGGCCATGAGCATGTAGGGTGTTGGTGTATAGGGGGTGATATCCACTGTGACAAGTAAGGATCCAGGAGGCAAAGGGGTGGGAATGGTGGAGAGTTGGTGAAGAAAGTGATTGGTATCCTTGATGTGGGAAGATAGATTTTGGACAATTGGTTGGACGTATTGGTCAACTAGGGTTGAAATTCATTCGGTAGGAGCACAATAACCAGCCACAATAGGGCATCCTGGATTATTAGGTTTGTGGATTTTTGGGAGCATGTAGAAGGTGGGTGAGCGGGGTGCTGCTGGGGTGAGGAGGGAGATGGATTCAGGACAGAGCTTCTGGGAGGGGCCATAGGATTTTAGTAGGGACTGAAGATCTTGTTGGACTTTGGTAGTCGTTATGATCCATAACTACAGTGGTGGAACCTTTGTTTGCAGGGAGGATGATTATGTCAGGATTAGTTTTAAGGTTTTGGATGGCTCTTCTTTCTTCTGCTGAAAGGTTTGAGTTCTTGGGAACGGACTTGGGAAAGGATGGTGAGGACAAGTTGGAGGTGAGAAACTCTTGGAGGGTAATCAGAGGGTGGTTAGGTGGGAGTGCATGGGGATCTTTGTTGGATGGTGGTATGAATTGGGACAGGCAGGGTTCAATATTGGGATTAGGTAGGTTACAGTCAGAGGGATTGGTGGCAAAGTAGTGTTTCCATCGTAGGGATCTCTGACAAGACCAACATGATTGAGCTGGGGAGTAGGACTAAAGGTAAGACTTTTTTATGTTTATTCAACAAGCTTTGTTTTAATAGTAAGGACTCTTTGTGAAAAACTAAGACTGAACTGTTCAATCTAATGAAGTTCATGTTATATGTTGGTTATTAAGTGTAAAAGTTTTATCACATGACATGGTTTGAAATGGTTTAAATTTAAGTGTAATAAAGAGTCTGGAATTATTCATTTGAGTACTTTTGGAAATTTCTTCTACTCAAAGTACTTCTCCTGTAAAGTAGCAGACGAAGCTGATTCCTAATTATGTCTGAGGAGACCAATTAGCTTGGCCCTCACTCTTCAACTAAAGACGTAAGGGGACACAGAAAGAAGAAACTGCAGATTAAGGTAATGCGACAGATGGCTCAAGGGAGCATACTGCCCACAGTGTTATTAACACATTGGGTGTTGTGGTATCCCCACTCCAACATGCACTTCTCAGATAAAAAAAGCAGACTATCCACATTGCAGGCTGATATTTGTTACAAAATATTCTACCAACATACCACAACCAATCAGCAACCTGCACTCCTTTATATAAAAATCAGTCATGTTAAATAGTTGTCATAACATAGGGTATGTATCATTGCATTGGACTGACAATTTGTATGTTTATTGTTGTGAAATGAACAATGAAACAATTTTTTTCTGTATTGTGAGAAATACCTACATTTACATGAGATATTAAACATCCATGAGATGCATGTCTCCATTTTTCTGTCACAGATGAGTGCTGCAAAGTACAAAAGTATTGTGTAGTGGGTGGACCATTTTAAGTTTTGTTTTAGAAACTGTAACATCCACCATTCTGAGTCTCATATTAATGCCATAATCCAAGTATTCAAATAAATAAATGGAACTGCTGGTGATTTATGTAATCAGTATTAGAGTCTTACAAATTGATTTAATAGTAAGGATCTTTTGGAAATAATTCAGTTTCACGTCAAAATGCATAAAAGTTTGAAATCTATTTTAAACTGTGATTTTTCTTATACAGTTAATGCCCATAGTAAGAATATTGTCTCCCACCTGATAACCTTTGTATTTGATAAGTTCTTTGATGCGGTCAACAATGAAGAAATAACCGTCATTGTCATAGTAGCCAACATCTCCAGTATGTAACCATCCATCACGGTCTATGGTTGCAGCTGTTGCTTTTGGATCTCCAATATAGCCTTTCATTATCGCTGAACCACGACACAAGATTTCTCCCTGTTTATTAGGTCCTAAAGAATGACCAGTTTCTGTGTCAATAACCTGCAACACCATCATCACTCACAGAAAATTCTTACAAACTGATTTGTAAGCATGCTATTTTACAAGAAAATATATCAGGTGAACCACTTTATTTAGGATAAACAAAAAGATAAAAACAGTCCCTGAAATGAACACATTAATCTAAACATGTACTAACTATCTTGTATATCACACTTGTTTTAACACAGTCAACTACTTTCAGCACATTAGTAATTGCACCGAGATATATGTCTAAACTGTTTCAGTTCATTGCTGTTAAAGTAACACATGGTGTAAACATTTACCACACAAGGACATTTCACTAATGAAGTTCTAAATTATCTATTTTAATGTTTGTCTACTTTTAATTCACATGACTGCTGCAGTGCACATTAGTCTATCCAAGATGCAGTAGTGCCCGGCATAGACATAAGTGCAGCTCTGAAGTTAGAGGAAAGTAAATTGTATTTTTAGACCCTAAATGTTTAATCCTGTAACAATTGCACAGCATTTAAACTTCATTTGTTCAATACATTCACTTATATAATTTTGGTACCATCTACCTTCCACTTCATAAAATATAAAAATAGTTTGCTCATAAAAATGGAGTAACTGCAATATACTCTTACTGGAAATATGTTTGTTTGAAAGTTGAATCACTGGAGTCTACAAAATGGCTCACAATCTTTATCATTAATGAAATCGAATACATTTTTTACCTAAACTAGTAGTTTTCAATATTCGTTAGTAATGACTGTTGTCAATATCTTTTTATGTATCTTGAAGTCTAATACAAAATCACAAAAGATCTTCAATCTGGGAAACACAAATGACAAATTGTATTCTGGCTCTTGGTGGAAGATGATGAATGAGGTGATGACTTACATATTTACAGAATGGAAATGAGAGAAGTAAATAATGTATCGACATTGTGTGAGAAATGTACACCAGTGATGATGGTGCTGATAAATGATAAATAGAGAGGAACACTTCTAGAGTATGTTAAAAAAATAATCACTCTTGAGAACAAAACATTTCAGTCATTTAGCAGGAGTAAAGGTGGAGAATGTTAAAACAAATTGTATGTCTGGAGTGCTTCTTTTCACAACTAGTTGATACCTTTAATTTTGGACATGCCTAATCAAAAGCTTAATGAAGTATAAGGATATTATTTGAGATAAAGGGGTGCTCATCTGACAGCCTTAACTGACGTAAATTCTCTGTTAGGAATATGAAATGTGTGTGTGACAGGAACAAGACAACCATATACAACCCCTAGATTTATGTGCCTCCCACACTTGTCTCGTTAGTGCCATTTTAATGGTTTTATGCCAATTTCCACATGTTTATATGTCCATGTGTCAGTGTTTTTTAATGATTTTTTGTGGGTCATATTGGCTACAAATGATATACATTGTTTCCAGAATGTTAATTATGTCATGAGTCAAAGCAGTCAGGTGGAATCATGTCCTTCAGTTTTGCTGTTAACTCCTAAGTGTAGGCTACAGATGTAAGATGTATGGTGCCACGACAGCATAGATATGACACCTCCTGAAACATGTGTAAATGTAGCTATGGAAGCATTACACCAAGTCCAATGAATAGTGTACTATGAGGCAGGCATCCCATTACCAAAGATTTCATTCCATTTGCTTCTCAGATTCAACTGAAGCTGATGAACTGTGTTTAACAACAAGCAACAAACTCTCTGTGAATCAGCTGAACACACTGATAAACTGCTGAGAGTAATATTTAAATTTTAAGTAAACTTCAGCTTCCAAAATTGACTACATGCACTTTCATCTGAAACATCCTGAGTTCCACAATTGTACCATATGATTAAACAGCCCTATGATTAATGAGGTAAAAAAGTTCTGTTGCAAATTTTAAGCTGCTAATAGTTGGCTGTAAAAAAGAAAAGAAAGAAAAATCGATATTGAGGACAGCTGCAGTATTACATAATGATTTCTTTTCATTTGGACATGTGCAAAAGAACAGACCCGCATTTCGTAAGTTTGCTATGTAATGTGCTGACTTCCTCCTTGCTAGCACCCTCCAGCATTCTTCCAGCAAGACATGTAATTGAGCTATTGTGGAATAGCATATTGACTTATTGATCAGTAACCTAACTAGTGAGAGAGATCTGATAATAGTGGCACCAATCATAAACCGGCCAGAATTTAAAAGGAACACTAGTCAAGATGTTTAGTCTCTTAAAAATGAACAGTAATAATAATAAAAAGTTATTTTTACATAGATGATTGAAAGCATGGTAGTATTATAAACATGTGTTGGTGGATTCTAAGAGTACATTATCACTCTACTAAAGTTGTTATTATAGGAATAAATTTACCTTTACTTCGATGCCAGGAGCTGCCACTCCAGATGAGCCCATCTTATTTTTCCCTGGGGGAATTCTAGTGACGATTAGTGTTGCTTCTGTGAGTCCATAACCTTGAGAAATTTCTTCAACATTGGGGAAACGTGTCTTGAGAGCCTCCTGCAGGTCAGAGCTTAGAGGAGCAGCCCCACATCCTACACGTCGAACACTCGATAAGTCGTAGTTGGCAACACTTGGATGGTAACAAAGCATTGCTACTATTGGTGGCACCAAAGCGAGTGACTGAACCTGTGTAGGATAACTGATATTTGCAAAACATAATCAAGTTTTGAAAATACACTACAATTAGATAGATTAAAAACTTACTCATATAGTCATCTCTTGGACTTTACATGGACTTGTATTGTATTGTATTAAATATCATTCAATAATGGCTGGTCGGTACTTACCTTAGCTTGGTACCGCCAACTCGAATAAAGATGAAAATAAATGTGGACACCAGCTTTCAGAAATATTATATTTTTGAGGTGGGAGAAGAGGGAAGACAGAAGGGAAAGTTTACTCACAACCTAGGCTGTGACATTAGGGTGTTGAAATACATACTACACTCACGCAATCTCTTTGCTAGTTCCTGCTGCCATCGCCCTCCCCTCCTCTCCCCTGCCCTGCCCTTACCTCCCCTCCTGAGCCCACACTCTAGCATTACACACATCTTCCATTCAGCCACATGCTCCAGTCTCCCCTGCACTTCCTCCCTATCCATCACGCAACACTGGTGTATTCCCCCATCTCTGCCATGCATCTTTCCCTTCCCTGCCTGCTTCCCTCTCCATGCTGCCTCCTCATGACACCACTGGTGGCTTTCACTTCAACAATGCTGAGGCCCTGCTACAGCAGCCAGACACGGCGGTCATATTTGTGTGTTTCTATGTGTGTGTGTGTGTGTGTGTGTGTGTGTGTGTGTGTGTGTGTGATGAAGGTCGTGATGGCCAAAAGCTCTTTGAAATTGTAATCTGTTATGTATGCCTTTCTACAGCTCATCAAGACATCTCTTCTCAAAACTATTGTTGAATCCTTCCTGGAATTTCCATTGTTTAAGTCACTGAAGATGTTACACTTCCTTCAGTCCCACAAATAAATAGTGTTAATAACATTGTAAACAGGATGAAATACACACATTGGTTATTATATGTTTCCAGTAAATGTGTTTACAATTTTGTAACCTTACCTGCTCCAACATACATGGACCATTTATAAAATCCCCAAAAGTGTCTTCACCAACAGATACCTCTTGTTCTGTATCAAAATTTTCGAACTGTTCCCCTACCTCATCTACACTTTCTTCACATTCATCACTACAGTCACTCTTGCGGTTACACTCTACCAAAACATCACAAAGCAACTTCCTAATTTTGTCAGAGTTTCTTTCATATGTATCCATTCTGCAAAACATACATATGTAAAAGACATAGTAACCTTAAGCTAACTAAATAATGTAACTATAATGGTTTACCTTTTACTATTTCTTAGAATGCAAACAGTATAATTGATAGAATCACCATTACACACATGCAGACTGTGAGATCGCAATTTTTGAATGTTGCTCTAATCATAATGAAGCAAAGGAGTGTAGTAGTACTACTGATTATTGGATGGTACTCAGATTTTACATCTCCTTTGTCCTAAGAGATTGAAAAGAAAGATATAAATATAAATATTGTTGAAACGAGATAGAATGGCTGGCCAGTACTTACCTTTGTGCTGTACCGCCAATAGTAACACAAATGAAGAAACAGAAAAAATGGGACAAAAAGGACAAGCTTTTGGAACACAGTTCCTTCATCAGGTGGGAGAGAAGGGAAGAAGAAAGGATGGGAACAGAAGGGAAAGGTAGCTCACGACCTAGGCCATGAAGGTGGTGTTTCCCGAAACACCACCTTTATTGCCTAGGTCGTGAACTACCTTTCCCTGTTTCCTGAAACACCACCTTCATGACCTAGGTCATGAAGTACCTTTCCCTTCTGTTCCCATCCTTTCTTCTTCCCTTTTCTCCCACCTGATGAAGGAACTGTGTTCCGAAAGCTTGTACTTTTTGTCCCATTTTTTCTGTTTCTTCATTTGTGTTACTATTGGCGGTACAGCACAAAGGTAAGTACTGGCCAGCCATTCTATCTCGTTTCAACAATATTTATATTTATATCTTTCTTTTCAATCTCTTAGGACAAAGGAGATGTAAAATCTGAGTACCATCCAATAATCAGTAGTACTACTACACTCCTTTGCTTCATTATGATTAGAGCAACATTCAAAAATGGCCAGCCATTCTATCTCATTTCAACAATATTTATCATCTCTGAGGAGAATTTTCATCATTAATCGAAGATATAAATATATTTGTACAAACTGTCGTTTGCGTGCAACTACCGAAGGGTTAATGGAAAAGAGAATACCAATGCAATTTGATACAATTGAAATTCCACCCAACTCCCCCTTTGAAATTGGAAAAATAATAATCTCACATAAAAGTAAAAGCACACATGGAATTGATGACATTTCCAGCAGGTTAGTAAAAGTTTTTTCCCAACATATAAGTAGGATTCTAAGCCACTTATTTAATAGCTCTCTGAAGCAGACTGAAGTATGCTATTGTAAAGTCATTACACAAACAAAGAGGATAGATCTGATGTCAAGAACTGTTGCCCAATTCAGTTCTGACCACTCTATTCAAAATTCTTGAAAAGGTAATGTACTCAAGAGTAGCTTCCCACATTTCTAAAAGTATAGTAGGCCTACCAACAAAATGTAAGTTTCGTTTTCAGAAATGCCTTTCAACAGAAAATGTAATATACACTTATATTAAATGCTTTAAACAACTGGACATCACCTGTTTAAATTTTTTGTGATCTCTCAAGGGTTATTGATTATGTAAATCATGGAATTCTTTTAGACACACTAAAGTTTTGTGGTATGAGTGGGACTGTACACTTAACTAGAAGAGTGCAGAAAGTTGAAATAAGTGGTCCACATAATGCACAAAAATCAGCTGTTTCCTCAAAATATGGAGCTATCAAACATGGGGGTCCCATAGGGATCAGTCTTGGATCCTTTGCTGTTCTTAATATATTTTAATGATTTTTTGTTCTATATTCATGAAGATGCAAAGCTAGTGTTTTCTGCTGATGATACAAGTATTATACCTAACAAACAAAAATTAACTGATGAACCTGTAGATAATGTATTTCAGAAAATCATTAAGTGGTTCCCAACAAATGGACTCTTATTAAATTTCAATAAAACAAACTGAGCAAGGTGCCGCAGTGGAACACACTGGACTCACATTCGGAAGGATGGTGGTTCAAATCCACCTCTGGCTATCCAGATTTAGGTACCCCGTGATTTCCCTAAATCAATCCAGGCAAATACTGGGATGGTTCCTTTCAGAGGGCACAACCAATTTCCTTCCCCATCCTTACCCAAACAATCTGCGCATAAGCTCCACCTCTAATGCCCACGCTGTTGATGGGGTATTAAACATCAATCTTTCTTTCTTCCTTCAATAAAGCACAATATATACAGTTCTATACATTAAATAGCATGACACCATTAATAAACAAAGACATTGAACAGAAATCTGTTGCCAAGGCAGAATATTAAAAAATTTCAGGTGTATTCATTAATGAGAGATTGAATTGGAAGAACACATTGATGAACTGTTGAAACATTTGAGTTAATCTACTTATGTTATTAGGGTTATTGTAATTTTTGGTGATAGGCATCTCAGTAAATTAGCATACTCTACCTATTTTCATTCCCTTCTCTCATATGGCATCATATTTTATAATCCATCACTGACTGAAAAGGTATTCATTGCACAAAAGCATGTAATCAGAATAATTGCTGGTGACCACCCAGACATTTATTTAAGGAACTAGGGAACTTCACAGTAGCCTCACTATATGCATACTTATGAAATTTGTTATTAATAACCCAACCCAATTCAAAAGTAATGTATTATATCTAAAACTTCGCTAGTTCTTGCTCCCACCACCCTCCCCTCCCCTTCCTGTCTGTCAGATGGCACTGGCATAATCCCTCACCCTCGCTGTGCATTTTACCCTCCCTTCCTGCATCCCTCACCTTGCTGCCTCCTCACCCACACCATTGGTTGCTTTTGACTCACCCAAGATGAGTCCAACAGACTGAGGGCAGTGGCCGGAGATGGGGGCTGTGTTTGAGTTTTGTACATTTGTTTCTCTGTGTCTGACAAAGACCGTAATGGCCAAAAGCTCTTTAACAAAATAATCTGTTATGTGTTTCTGTCTGTGGCTCATTGAGACATCTCTGCGTTGAGTAGCAACCTATCTTTCTCAAAAATGTCACGTAACATAGAATTTCAGTGAAATTACACAGAATTTATTGTTTAATATGAGGTATGTACTTGGTTATTTAAAGTTCAAATATTATGAAATTTATATTTTCAAGTACTTTGTTAATTTTACTTATAAAATTCTATTTATTTTGATGCAGACTGTCAGTCTGCAGTGATTACTGCAGGTTTAACAGCCTTGCCACCTCTAATGAACTTCTGGATCCTATTTTCTCCACAATATTTAAAAAATAATCATTAAATATATTCTCAACTTATGATTTTTTGTTATTAAATGTTTCATTCTGTTTGATGGTAATGCAGTCTTCCTGTGTTTTTGGTTGCCCTGCTTCCTTTTCAATACTATTCCAAATTATTTTGATTTTATTATCAGAGATACTAATCTCAGACTTAACAAAAATGCCTGTGGAATTTTTGATTATTTTTCTTAGTGTTGCAAAGTATTTTTTATAATATTTGGCTGTTTCTGGGCCATTACTATATCTTGCTGTTAGATGAAATTCTCTTTTCTGGTTACAAGATATTTTATTCCTTTGGTAAGGCATGGTTTTTTATTGGTATAGTAACTATTTTTTGGGAGCAACAGTTTTCAAATACACTTAGAAATGTATCATGAAACAAGTTATATTTTATATTAGCATCGGGATCCTTGTGCACCGTATCCCTGTCTAATTGCTGTAGGCTTTCCTTAAAATTAGTAATTGTTGAGTCATTAATCAATTAAACTACTTTGGACGGCTGTTTTGAATTAATTTGAAAGAAAATTGTATACACCACGATGCCCTGTGCTGTTTGCTTCCCCCTCATGAGGATAGTTAGATACGTGTAGCTTATTGGTATATATTTAGAATACTACTACAAAATCTGAATCATTTGAATCCTCATAATTCTACCCATTTGCATGTGGATCAGTGTCACTAAAGCTACTATCGCTATGGATGCAACAGCTGGAGATGTCTCTCTCATATCCTGTGAACTAATTATCACAATTGGTTCAGCCATTCAGTTTAAGTGACTCGAGTTATTAATCAAAGTTTCTTTTGCAGTAAGAATAAACAAGATTCAAGGATAAGAAGGGAGGAGCAGAGTTGATTGGTAGGGAGAGAGGATGATAGGGTTTAGGATGTACATCCAATTCCCTTAAAAAATGTGATGCATTTCCAGGTTCTTCTCTTTGTTTAATTACTATTATTTTACTTTGAATTTCCACATTAATTTTGAAAGAGAGATTGCTACTCACCACACAGACTACACGATGAGTCACTGACAGGCATACTTAAAAGGCTTTTCAATAATTCCAACTATCAAGCCAAAGAGCCTTCTTTATATACAGAAACACACACACACACACACACACACACACACACACACACACACACACACACATATATATATATATACACACACAAACACAGATTTGAGGCCTGTTCAAAAAATTCCAAAAATTTGCAATGGAGTGGAAAGTGGCTGGCTTCCCTGCATATGCCCATGTTGAATGCATGACTGCCAGAAGATTAATTATTGGACACCTGTTAGTTGTTGTTCAATTCTGTATAAAGCAGTAATGTTGAATTGTACATATGCAAATTATGAGATGGTAGAGTGAGAGGAAAAATGAATCTGCATTAAATTTTGCATGAAACTCAAGAAAACCTTATCAGAGACACAGCAGATGCAGAAATCCTATGGTACTGAGACTTAATTTGTACTCAATGTTATAAATGGTTCATATGGTTTAAAATGGCTGAACATAAGTATAAAATGACCCTCATTCAGAATGCTCTTTGACATCTACAAACAACACTCATCTCAGGAACATCAACAAAATTGTGCATGCCAATTGAATACAGACTGTCAGAAGATTGCAGAAGAATTTCAGTCAGATCCTGTTATGAAAATATGATACAGTATGACATAAAAGTTTTCAGGGTGTTGACCACATCATGATGTAAGAAGGCTATTACTTAAATAACAGACATTTCGGCCAATGCTACAGTAACATTGGCCAAAACTTCAGTTATTTAAGTAATAGCGTTCTTACATCATGACACACTGCAACACCCAAAAAACATTTATTTCATATGATTCTGCCTGTAGAAGCCTATGCAATTATGACACAGTATATTGGAATGTATTGTGCTACCGCCAAGTTCATCACACTGTTCACAAGTCAGGACCAGAAAGTATTTGCCTCACAATCTGTGAAGAAGATCTGCAACAATAGATGACATAAAAGAAAATTTGCAGATGTTGTTTTATGTGATTCACCAAGAGTGTGTCAGGGCTGCTTACATAATTGTAAACAGGATTGGGAGTGATGTATCATTTATGGGGGAGAGTATATTTGAGGAGAGCACGCTCAATAATTAAAAGTTAATCACAGAAAAATTTTGTGGATGAAGTTCTGGAATTTTTTGAACAGCTCTCATATGATCACTCTCTAGCTGCTGTGGAGTGACTGTGACATCCAACGTCCTGCGGAAGCAGCAGTCTGTGGTAGGGATGGAGATGGGGAGCAGGAGTGGTTGGATGCAAGGCATTGGTGGAGGAATGTCCCTGCATTGCCTGGCAAAATGTACTCAGGCTACAAGCGCCAGGACAAGCAAGTGGGTGCTGTGTCAGTTCGGAGTCTGTGAGTTGTTTTCGATGTTGGAATTTTAAAGGGGACTAAACTACTAGTTCATCAGTCCCCTGTGCCTAGCTAAGACAGCACTTGTAAATGCCAAACATAATAAAATCTGGCACTCAACAGACAGAGGGAAAACCTATAAAGTGTACAGATGTCAATGAACATTACACTGACAACACAAAGGAGAATACTCAAAAGCAATAGACAAAGTGTTTAACTGAACTAAAATTTTACAGCAGAATGTCATGGCTTAGCTGATCGCAAGGATAATAAAGGATGAGCCACTCATTCTACACATACTAAAACCTCCAATTAAAAACTAAGAGATAAACCATAACAGTGACAACGGATTAAAATGCTGGAGGGGAGGAAGTGTGAGAGATCAGGCTAAGACACCCACAAATAAACAGAATTGTAAAAACCAGCTGTGTGAATAAAATATAAAACACGGCCAGCCATAGAAGCATTGTCTTCAAGAACTAAGTGAAGTGCAGCGGGCAAATTAAATGACTACCACAGGGCGGCTAAAAGTGAACAGTCCAATAGAATGTGGACCACTGTAAAGAAAGTGCCACAGCAGCACTTTGGCCAGTCCTCCCAACAAAGTTGACAATGTGTTAGCTATGTGTAGCTAATACATAGGCGACAGAGGGCCATATTTCATGGAGCTTGTTTAATGTGCTCGAGATACACCATTCAGAGGTCTGAGCCACAAAGACCAACCCCAGTTAGTTATCCCTCTCTGGGATGCCTATATCCAGGGTCTGGGAGTTAGTGACCTGTTTGGCCAGCCGATCGACATGTTCATTCCCCGGAATACCAACATGGCCTGGGGTCCAAACAATCTCTACCAATTAGCCAGGTGTACCCATCATGAAGATAGAGTTATAAATTGACTGCACCAAAGGGTTTAAGAAAAACATCAGTCAAGGGCTTGTAGACCACTCAGGGTGTTGCTACAGATGACAGACGACAGGGGCGGGGGGGGGGGCGGGGGGGGGCTATGAGTTGGAAGGGGTCAGGAAATGGAAGGCATGTGTGAGGCTGTAATGTAAGCAGAGCTGGGAGGAGGAGGTGGAGGACTGGAACTAGCAAAGTTTGAGGCCCAGGGACTTAGGGAAACTAGAATATACAGTAGGGACAGTTCCCACCTGCACAGTTCAGAAAAGCTGGTGTTGGAAGAATGTGGATGGGACAGGTTGTGAAGCAGTCATTGAAAGCAACCATGTCATATAGTGCCAAAATTTCAGCAATTGGTTAATCCAGCTGTCTCTTAGCCACAGTTTGTCGATGGCCATTCTTAAACGCAGGTAGCTTGTTAGCTGTCATGCCCATGTAAAAAGCTGCACAATGGTTGCAGGTCAGTTTGGAGATTGCATGTCTGCTTTTACATGTTCTCCTGCCTTGGTTGGAATAGGAAATTCCTGTGACAGGACTGGAATAGGTGGTGGTGGGATGATGAACATGTCAGGACTTACATGTGGATCTATTGCAGGAATATGAACCATGGGACAAAAAGGTGCAGGGTTGGAGTAGGGGGAGACAAGGATATTGTGTGGGTTTAGTGGGTGACAATACCAGTGTGAGAAAAGGGGGGGGGGGGAGGATAGTGGTAGGATGTTCCTCATTTCAGGGCAGGATGGGAGGTAGTAAAAAACCTGGTAGAGAATGTGGCTAAATTACAGTTAAAGTGCACACAACTGGCACTTGACATGTAGATGTTGCCAGCAGTGTGATGAATGATAGAAGGTGAAGGAATAAGAAATAGGCCAATAGATTTTCACTTTATACTTTGTCAACAAATTAGTGAGGTGGAAGAATCAATTTCTCCATTTTATAAGTTTCTAGAATTTCTTTGTGTATACAAGTTACTACCAGATTGCGAAAGTACATTAAGAACCGGGTACTACTTGGATGTAACAGTTTGTTTTACACAATGTAAATCACATTTATTCACAAATAGTTTTTATTTCTTGCCTATTAAAACAACTTTTCAGCCAAAACTATGTAATTAAAACAAACTGTTACACCCATGTAGTTAATGGTTCTCGATGAACTTTTCTTCAGTGATTTCTTCTCTGACAAAACTGCAATCTATCATTTTTCTATGTCATGATACTGCAACATGTTGATCTTAAAAAAGTTATGTTTACCATATCAATTTGTTAACAAAGCATAAAGGTGTTTTTTTATTGCTTCACCATATGTCATTGCTCGCGCCGTTGCCAATATCTACACATCAAGCACCAGTCGCGTACGCATGAATTGCAATTTACCTGAGAATGTGATTCAGTTGTTCCAGTTGTGGGTGGTACTAGATCATGAGAGGAGTTATCCTTTGTTGACAGACAGTGGACATGTGGAAGATGGTGGCACATGAGATTTGTTTCTGTACGAGACTAAGGTAGGGGATGGAAGGGGGATTGATTTTGGTCTGTGAATTCCTCTGTGAGACCTTTTGCATATTTGGAAAAGGACTGTCAATCGCTGTAAGTGCAATGACCACAGGTAGCTAGGCTGTATGAAAGGGTCTTCATGGTGTAGAATGGTTGGTAGTTACCAAAATGGAGGCATTGTTGATGATTGGTAGGTTTGATATGGGCAGAGGTACCAATGTAGCCATTTTGATGTGGGGTCAGCATCAAGGAAGTTGGCTTTTAGGGTTGAGGATGACCATGTGAAGTGAATGGAATGGGGGAGGGGGTCTAGATTTTGGGGAAATGTTAATAGAGTTCAGTCCAGTTCAGGAAGGTGGGCTGAAGCCTAAATATATTAACTGATTTACATAATTATTAATATAACAGTGAATATAGTGCAAATGTATAGCTTGTGCATATATTTTTGTGGTATGGCTTTACTCCTTATATGAAGATCTTTAACAATGGTTAACATGTAAAAAGGTAATATTTGATTAATGATGAAAATTCTCCTCGGAGATGATAAATACAGCACAAAGGTAAGTACTGGCCAGCCATTCTGTCTTGTTTGATCAATATTTAACATATAAAAAGGAACTATTTGAAATAGTGAAGCTTATCTGGGGAATTTTGAATACCTTGTAATCCTGTATAAGTTGTAAGAATGTTTCTATATCAAATTGTGTCATGACAACCATGGTAACACCATTGTCAAAGCATCCAAGCATTATGTGAAGGCCAAAAGCATGAAAGAATGGCAGATATGCAACAACTTCTTTTCCAATTTCTTCCTCTGCGTTAAAATCAGGATGACTGTTGGGAACAAAATCATTATTCTTCATTAAAGAAAATAGCACTCATAAATTTAAACAAATATGCATAATTTAAGTATTCATAAAATTTAATATGGTGAAAAAGTCAATTCAAGTACCTTAGAATAACTCTGATTTTACAGCAAATGTGTTTTATGGTTTGCAGAATTTATTTCTGAAGTGGACAATTATTTTTCTCTGTTATGGAAATATGACTCTCATATTTATCTGTTGTATCCTCCACATCCTTGTTGAAGTAGCCCACGGTTACAACTTTCTCTTCTATTTTGTTGAAGGTTTAGCATGTCAGGATTCTTTCAAGTTTTGACATATAGCCACTTTATGGCACATAGTGGGAGTACCTTGTACTACAATTACTCATTTCCTTTTATATCCCATTCACAAATGGAGTGAAGAAAAAATTAACTGCCTATATGCCTTCAAAAAAGTCTTACTATGCCTTATTTAGCTTCATAATCCACACCAAGTGTACACTGACAGCAGTAAAATAATTCTGCATTCAGGTTCAGATACTCATTTTCTAAATTTTCTCAATAGTAATCAACAACAACAACAAAAATTATAATCTTCTCTCTCGCATTTGCCATTCAAGTTCACAATGCACCTCTTTAACATTAGCAATAGTGTACTCAAAAGTGAGTTACACTACTATTACATATGTGGTTTCGTTTACTAATGAACACCGCCTCCCAAAAAATCTGCTGTTAACCATGGCTGACAATCTGCCTTTACTACTGCCATCCTGATGTGCTTGTTCCATTTCGTATCACTTTGTGATGTTAAGCCTTGATACTTTATTAATATGACTGTCAAGTTCTCCTGCAACATATGCAGGATTAGCTCTCCTTGAAGAGAGGATGTTTGCAAATGAATTTTTCACTCTGCAGCAAAGTGTGTACTCTTTATGAACTTCATGGCAGATCTGAACTGTATGTTGACTGAGACTCAAACCTGGGATCTTTGTAAGAGCTCCATCGATTGCACTCGCTAAGCACAATTCATGACCCAATCTCACAGCTTTTGATCAAGTAGTGCTTGTCCTTCAAGTTCAAAGGAGAAGTTTTGCCAAGTTTGAAAGGCAGGAAATGACATAATGGTGGAAGTAAATCTGTTAGGTTGAACCATGAGCTTAGGTAGCTCAATCAGGAGAGCACTTGTGAATGAAAGGCAAAAGACCCAAATTTAAGTCCCTCTCCACTGCACAATTTTTGTCTACCAGAAAGTTTCATATCAGCACACACACACACACACACACACTGCTGCAGAGTGAAAAATGTTTTGGAAATGTTCCTCAGGCTGTGGCTAAGCAATGTCTCCACAATTTTCTTTTGTGCACAGTCCTGAAATTTTTGTAAAAGAACTTTTGTAAAGTTTTGGAGGTAAGAGATAAGGCACTGGCGGAAGTCAGGCTGTGAAGTCAGATCATGAGCCATGCTTGGATAGCTCAGTCCATAGAGCATTTTCTTGTGAAAGCCAAATGTCCTTAGTTCAAGTCTTGGTCTGGTACACAGTTTTAATCTGTCAGGAGTTTCATATCAATGAACAAACTGCTGCAGAATGAAAAATTCTTTCAGAATTAGCTTTTTTCTACACTTACAGCCAAGCTTCCATCAGCTTAAAATTTTGCTTAAGTCATGTTCTCCTGCAGTCACACAGTCTTAACACTTTCTCATACACCAGTCATCAGCCAACATGCACAGATTGCACTTCATCCTGTCTGTCAGAGCATTTACAGACATTAAGAAGACACTCAGCCCTATCGATCTTCCCTGGTACACTCCTGATTATTCATCTCTGATAAATATTCTCCATCAAGAATGAAACGCAGAGAAGGAATTGTCATTTGATATTACTGTGAAGTATTATATTACATTTTGTAAGAAACATACTCTTTCCAATTGTTACAACTAAAGTATTTCTTTACAGAATTAATGTCGGCTTTGGAGTTTTTTGAATTGAACTACCTGTCTTTGGATCTCCTGCCTGATTCCATCTACGACAGTCTTCAGAATCCTACTGGTGGCAACTTTGAGAGAAATATTTTAAATGTGTGTTTGTTATTGTATGGTAAAGACACTCCAAGCCCTTCACATATCTGGAACCAATTCCACGAGTGTTTACCTTTTCTAACAGTCCATGATTGGGCACTATGTCAAATGCTTTCAAGAAATCTAGGAATATAGAATTGAGCTATTGTCCTTCATTCATGACACACAGCATACTCTGTCAGAAAAGAGATAGTTGAATTTTGCACGAGTCTTGCTTTCTAAGTAGGTGGTACAGGGTGTCCAGAAAAGAACTCCCTGATTTCAAAATTAAATATCTCAAAAACAAAGATCGATAGAGGAATGCAGTAAACGGTATGTTTATTGTGAAAGCTGTAAGAAGTTTATGCAGCAGTTACAAAAGCTGCTAGCAGATGGCGCTGTAATCACCATACGTAATGCCTAGTATAAATAGTGATCCCAAGCCCAGAGCAATCAGTTCCACTATTGAAATGTGAAAGGAGGTTAGCGTACCAAAGGAAGAGATTAAAACCATGTACTCCATTGAACAACGCATTTTTCTGGTGCTAGAGTACAGATTAGAAGAGAGTCCTACGGCAACAAGGCGAACTTTTCAAGCACAATTTAATGTTCTAAAAGGACCTGATGCAAAACCCATTTGTACGCTCTTCGCAAAATTTCAACGAACAGGCAGCATAACTGATGATCTAGTGGGGCATGTTGGCTGCAAGAAAACGCAGTTATGCCTGAAAATATCACCACAGTTTCTGGAATTATTCAGGGAAATCCAATGTCATCCGCTCGTAGAATTGCATCTGAGACTGGTTTGAAGTGTTCCAGCATGCAGAAAATACTGAGAAAGAGCCTACACATGTTTCCATTCAAAATTCAAATGCATCAGGCCATACCCATACGAGCTGTGCAACAAAGGGTTGCCTTTGCTAATGAGATGCTCACAATGATTGATAGTGAAGGATTTGATGTTGGCTGCATCTGGTTTACAGATGAAGCACACTTCCACCTGAATGGATATGTGAACAAGCAGAGCTGGCAATTTTGGGCTTCCAAAAAGCCTTATTGGTGTGAAGCGTAGCCCCTGTATTCTCCTAAAGTTACTGTGTGGGCTGCAGTATGCAGCAGGGGCATTATTGGTCTTTTTTCATTCGAGAAACAGTCACTGGTGCATGTTACATTGCAATTTTGGAACAATTTGTTGCAACACAGCAAGTGTTAGAGGATTGACCAGGTACTGAATGGTTTATGCAAGATGGAACCCAACCACATCGGACCGAACAAGTGTTTCACTTTCTTGAGGAATACTTTGGGAATCGAGTCATTGCTTTGGAATATCCTAAATTTACTGGTGCAGGCATGGATCGGCCTCCATATTCGCCGGATTCGACTCCCTGTGACTTCTTTTTGTGGGGCACAGTAAAAGACATGGTCTACCCAAAGCATCCCGCCATGCTGGACAAGCTTGAATTGGTGATCTCTGTGGCATGTGAATCCATTTCGATTGAGACACTATGAAATGTTATGGCGAATTTCATTCTTTGTTTGCGCCACCTCTGTAGTGCCAATGGTGAACATTTTGAAAACATTGTGATGTGATTGTTTGCAAAGAGTGTTTTCATATGATTATTTCACTTAAGCATGCTGATATGAGCTGTACAGCATACAGCACCATCTGTTAGCAGCTTTAGTAACTATTATTTCAAACTGCTGTATAAACTTCTTACAGCTTTCACAATAAACATACCGTTTGCTGCATTCCTCTATCGATATTTGTTTTCGAGATATTTAATTTTGAAATCAGGGAGCCCTTTCTGGACACCCTGTACATTGTGGACAGAACTTTTTTTTCCTCAAGAAATTTATTATATTCTTGTTCAGAATATGTTCAAGAACTCTGCAAGAAATGGATGTTATGTGCTGTCAATGGGACGTTAACCTCAAATCTTTTTTTCTTCCTTAAACTGGTGATAAGTACAATTTAATGTGATATATTTGGTAATTTTATTCTGAACTTATTTGAATTGAATTTTATTTAATCCTGTAGGATTACATTGTCTGCAGTGTCATATAGGACACATCAATAATGAAACATATCCATTACAACTTATCTCCTAAAGTATAAGAGCAACATACACAATTTTCTTTTCTTTACATCAGTTAGTCCTTTTCTAAAAGGTTAATGTCAGGTATAAAACATTCCGTAAGTGTATTATACCTACAAGACAAATAAACCTTGTAAACTTTGTTATGAGATTTTTAAAAACAAGGTGAAAAAATGTGTATTATTTTCACAAACCTGAGACAAGCAATGCTATCAAGAAGATTGTCATGTGACAAGCAAACTCCTTTAGGCAGTCCAGTGGTGCCAGAAGAAGTAAGGACAAATGCTATGTCACTACTTCTGACATTATTCCTCACTGGCTTGTGGATTTTTTTAGATTGCAGCAGAAAATTTTCAAGTTCCTCATCCATACAACAGTAAATGTCACATCTCATAGAAAGTTTCTTGGTTGCATCATCTATAGCCATTGCTGATCGACTAGAATAGAAAATTGCTCTGGGATTTGTCAGTTTGAGTACATGCTGCAGTTCATCTGTAAAAGAGTCACAAATTTTTAAGGGGGGGAAAAAAAACCACACACACACACACACACACACACACACACACAACAAATAATTCAAAATCTTTTTATTGAATATACTATTATGTTCACAAATATTGACTTCCTCAGTCATGTTGTCTACATTAGCCATATTAGTAACAAAACACTGAGTGTAATAGATAACATAATAGATAACATTGTGCAGATATCTGTTTCCTTTATTCTCCACTGGAAAATCTGGTTCTCACGCTTACAAAAAATAAAATGTATAGCTATATATAAGGTACTGTCTTGATGTAGTATTCAATTAGTTTTAATTTACATTAGATTTCTTCCTTTTGTGTGCGTTAAGTCTTGCAGGGCATGTAGTAGTTGGCAGCTGAGCAAAGGGGGGAGGGGGGGGGGGGGAAGGGTGCGGAATATGATATTGGGAGAATAAGTAAGTATAAAATCATTTCACAGGTAACTTCTGGATTTCAAGAAGAAATTTATGGGTCCCTGAGGACCACTGCATTACTTTAGTATGAGCTTGTACACTACTCTCCTTTTCTTGTACTAATAGTCTTCTGACACTAATGTGTCCTTCTATCTTCATGAAATTTGATTTCACCTGTGTAGTTCAACTTTGGTGAAAGAAGTCATGTAATGTATCAAGATTGATGCATTTTATATTTGTATGACTATCAACAAACTGTTCATCAAGACTGAATTGCCACCACCAAACTGCCCAAAAGCAAGATAGACCACTTTGGGATACAACTTGCAGCTGAGCATAATATGCTTGATTTTAATGACTGCTCAACATCCTGGGCCATCTGGAACCTTCCCTCCCACTGCTAGCTTTTCTGAACTGCACATATGGGAGTTATCTTTACAGTACATTCTCCAGTCCCAAAATTATCTAGACCTCAACCGATGGAATTATATTGTCCCCATACACCCTATATGCAACACTTCCCACCTCCTCTATTGTGCATCACATTAACCATTGTCTATGCTACCCATCTGGTTCCACTTACCACCGCCACCCACATGCATGCCTAAGCTGCATCTCTCTCCACCCACCAGTACCTACATTCTCTTTAAGGCAAATTTATCTCCAACCTCACCTTGCATCCCCTTCCCCCTCCTTTCCAATCCACATTTTAAGTTGCTCTCTGATATGCCCGCGTGCCACGTAATTAAAAACGGCACCAACGCTAGTGCAACAGGCCACCACCTGATGCACCATGAGGGCCACAAAAAGTGCGCTTTATATGAGTAGCTGTGCACTCACTACACAATGCACCAGCAGTATGACATGTCACTTCAACCGAGCATGTTATGTTTTCGTGGGTTAGAAGTCAAAAAGGTGACAGTCTGTCATATTGCACGCATGTTCCATGGCCTCCGTACCGTACCAACCCTGTTCTACGGGCGCTGTGTCTGATTGCTTACTTGTTTCTCTGGGTATCGTATGTGTGTTTCCTTCGTCCTCTATGATTACTCCATACCCTGTGATACTTCAGCTGCTGCAGCAACAGCATAAACCGCTGATTGACCTCTTAACTTAATTGTTTACTTTGTCACCCATCATGGCGGTGCCATTTGTAATGTACATGACCTGGAAAACCCCGGTTGTTTGAATTAATGAAGAATAGGATGCCATAGTTGATCGTAGTATTGTGCCCTAATATTCCATGTTTCTATTATATAAGCATTTTATGGCACCTCTGGCTGGTCACTTTGATTTGGTCGCTTCTTTAACTTGGCTCTCCAAACAAACTAAATTAATTAATTATTGAAAGTCATAAGCTTAATGTTGGACAATAATGTTTGTTAATGAAATTGTTAACTAACAATATCTGAGGTCATCTATAATGTATTGACCATAATATAATACTTTTCTGATTGTAGAATTGATTAGTTGCTTTGATTTAACAATTTCAAATAATGTAAACATATATTAATACTGCACTAATTGTTGTTTACTTACAATCCTTTGTATTGTTTTGTTTTGATGTGGAAATCTTATTATTATATCTGTCATAATTTTGTGTATCATTAAATAAAGCAAGATTCATTTAAGTTTCATAAACAAATTATTTAATTTAATACACTGTAACTTCCGTGTTCTAGTATTTTCTAGAATACAATGCTGTATTAATACAGGGAAATTGGCGCGAACACAGTCAGTCCTAAGTTAGTTGTAGAGTTGTAAAGTTAGTTGTCAGACAGTCTAAGTGTAGTCATTATGTTGTTAACACACAGTCTTACTTTTGTCATTATGTAACAAACAATAATCAAGAATGAAAAATAAATTCACTATCAAGTGAAACATGTCATATTGAAAGTTTCCATGACGTATAGAAATCTGACATCCTATAATTTTCATGATGATTTAAAGGCAGGCGAGCAATTTAAAACATCTACCACTGAACAACCAAAGGCGAGCTATGAGATCTATGAGACCACTGAACATCTAAAAAAGGTGATGTGTTTATAATGTGGCTTTTAGTGTAAAGTGCATAAAAAGCGCCAAACATTGGGTCCTCCATTTCTTTCTTATGATGAGGCCACAGAAGAATGGGACAAGTACAAGCTTTGTTTATGTCAACACTTTCAGGCTTTTGGTGTTACAGACCCTACATTGTGTTGCACCATGTTTCTTTCATGATGTTCTCTTCAGGTGCATTGGGATTTGTGTAAACTGATGCCATAGCATGATCCATCTGCCCTTTCTTTTGATGAGAAGTGTTCTTTGCTTTATGGGTATTACCGCCAGCGGACAAATACAGTGATCTCTAGTATGGAATTCTACTAATGTCATAAACAACCCAATCAGACACACCAGGACTGGGTAGCCGAACTGGAAGGGCTTAGCTGTCATCATAATTTTATTTCGGACCTTCACAAGGAATCCTTTGGAGACTGCATGGTTTGGGACATTATACTACGCTTGGCTACTGACAGGGTAATCCGTGACCACGCCCTCCAGCACGATGACCGCACCTTGGCCGACGTTTTGAAAATCACTCGGGCTTTCAAGGTTATGCGGGTCGCGGCCAACACTATCCATACATTGGACGACGTTTCTGCCATTATGCCACCAAATTCTACTCCGTTCCCTTCTGCTGATGCTAAGGAGGAGGTGGCGGCAGTTACCTCAAACTGTCCACTCCAGTCGCAGGCCCGACGACAGAACAGCTCAGCTCAACAGTACAGTCGACGGCCTTCTCGCTCCAGTAAATGGGCAGCACCATTCCCATCTTGTCCCGAATATTTTTCAAGATATGAACGTAATGATTTCCTGCGTCATTGGGCCACATCTCAGCACTGTTGGAAAAAAGGGGCACGTTTCTTCAGTATGCTGCTTGGCACCGGTGCCAACCACACGTGATATGGCTGTGTAAATTAATAATGTTGCGGCACTCGCACACACTCCTGCCAAGCTTTTCATTGAAGAACCTGTTCTGAACTGCGCAGTGTAGATGCAGGTAGACATGGGAGAAGCAGCCACATTACTGAACTCTCAGACATACGTATACCTTGGATCACCCCCCCCCCCCCCCCCCTGCAACCGGCATCGTGGAAGCTTTTGAGTTGCAACCAACAATCTATTCCTGTGTTAGGTCAATTCACAGCCCCAGCGACCTATTGCTTCATGGTCTGTACAACCATGTTTTTGGTAGTGAATCAAGCCTTGACAGCCAACCTGTTTGGTATGGATGCTTTTCGAGCCTTTGGGTTCTCTATATCTGATGTTCATTTAGTATCGGACCAAGCGCCATATCTGTCTTTAGAGTCTCTTTGTTCTGAATATGCAACCCTTTTCTTGTCAGGATTGGGTTGTGTTTCCTCCTTCAAAGCTCACATTACCATTAAACCAACAGCCCGTCCTTGTTTCTTCCGGGCATATGAGATACCCGTTGCGCTTGAAGCAGAAGTAAAAAAGGAATTGGACCCCCTTACAGATACCAGCATTATTTGCCTGGTTGGTCTAGTGAGTGAGCCACACTATTGGTAGTCATCGTCAAACCCTATGGCAAACTCCGCATTTGCAACAGCTTTAAGGCCACAATTAATGCTCAATCCATCATAGACACATACCCCCTGTCTCATCAGGATAAATTGCTCTCAAAATTGTCTGGTGGACAATATTTATTGAAAAATAGACCTGCAGAGATATACTTCCAACTGCCGTGAGACAAGGAGTCGCAAAGCAAACTGGGTTTATCAATACTTACGTCTTCCCTTTGGGATTGCAAGTGCACCAGCTATTTTCCCAAGACTTTTTAGAGGAACCCACACACCCAATTCCGGGATGTATCAATTATTTGGATGACACTGTGGTCACTGAGTGCACTAATGACGAACATGTGAACAATTTGTGAACCTTATTCTCTGTGTTACAAGACAAGGGACTCAAATGCAGTCTCCAAAAGTGCCAATTTTTTCAGCCAACTATTGAGTATGTGGGATTGGAGTTATCGGGATGAGGTGTCTCCCATTATGGACCACATGTGTGCTGTGACAGCATTGCCGTGTCCTACATCTGCTAAGGAATTGCAGGCCTTTTTGGGAAAAATTGCATATTATCACAAATTTATTCTGGGGGCCTCCACTCTTTCACACACTCTCTAGGATTTGTTATGGAAAGGTGCCAAATTTGAGTGGTCCCCCTCATGTAAGGCTGCCATTTTGTTGCTTAAGAACAATTTACTTTCTGCCCCATGTTCAATGACGTTCCACCCTGGTCAGCACTTGGTTTTGGCTATGGACACATTTCAGCATGAGATGGGTGCTTTACTTTTGCACCGATTCCCAGATGGCTCTGAGTGGCCCAATACATTCACCTCCAAAACGCTTACATCAGCCCAGTCAAAGTACTCTCAAACAGAAAAAGAAGCTCTGGCATTTGTGTATGCTCTTAAGAAATTCTATGTCTTCTTGTACAGTACGAAATTTCATCTAGTGACAGATCACAAGCCTCTGGTGCCCCTCTTCAATCCCTTGGCCCCACTACCAGACAAAGCTGCACACAGGCTTCGGCATTGGGTGTTGTTTCTTTCTTGTTTTCACTATGAGATCCATTTCCACCCTACAGTGAAGCATGCAAATGCTGACGCATTGTCCCGTCTGCCAATTGGACCAGATGCTGCTTTTGATCATAATGAACTTCTGAGCTTCCACATTGATGATGAGGTGCAGCAGACACTGATCAAGGGACTAAGCCTCACTTTCGACCACCTTGCTGCAGCAATGGCATCAGATCCAGTGTTGCATCAAATAGTGTGTTATGTTCAATATGGGTGGCCGGAGTCTCCTCCTCGACGAACTTCGGATCCCCTCTGCAACTATTACTCCTTCCAATATCAGCTGGTTGTGTGTGATGGAGTGCTTTTGCTGCAACTGGCAAATTCTCCATTGTGAGTAGTGATTCCTAGTGCTCTCTGGCATGAGGTTCTTCGCCTCTTGCATGCGGACCACTGGGGCATCGTCCGTACTAAAGCATTGGCACGACTTCATGTTTTCTGGCCGGGTATGGACACTGACATTGTATGATTAGTAAATGCATGTGAGACATGTGCGACACAGCAGCCTCAGCCTCAGCCTGGGAATGTATACATGTGGACTACGTGAGACCCTTTTTGAACTCTTACTGGCTCCTTGTTGCAGATGCATATTCAAAGTTTCCTTTTGTTGCAAGCTGCTACTCCTGTCTTCCTCTGTGACAATTGCAGCACCCTCAAAGATCTTCAAGATGGAAGGACTTTCTGTTACCCTGGTTACAGACAACGCACCACAATTTACTTCTCATGAATTGAAAGAGTTTTGTGCTCAATGGGTTATCTGCCATGTCCTGTCACCACCTTTCCACCCACAGTCTAATGGGGAGGTTGAGAGAATGGTGTGGATTTTTAAAAATTGGGTGTATAATATATCCAGTCTTCCTCAACCAATGTTGCAGTAGACAGCTTCTTGGCTTCATATTGCTTCACCCCACTAGGTGATAAGAGTCCAGTGGAATTGCTGCATGGTTGGCAACCCTGCACCACACTTCATTTGCTAGTTCCTCCCCCACAGGTGCAGCGAGAGGTCCCCCATCATAGGTTCCGTATGGGCTACAGTTTGGACCAGAATTTTTGGAAGATGCCCCAAATGGACACCAGCAAAGGCTGCTATCTCTGCATCCTTCATACACCGGATGGGGAAACTACCCATAATCTCGGGCAACTCCGCCCATGAGTTCCTGCTTGGTCACAGAACTCCGGGTAGCAGCATAACACTCTTACCTCTCCTAAGGATTTCAACTCAACATCTGTAGTTGCGCAGCCCAATCCGTCAGATATCAGTTCAAGTCCTGAGCGAGGCGTCTGAGGGGAGTCAATGCCACCCTCGTAAGAGAGTCTGTCATCCAACTGGTTGCTGCCATCTACACAGCCATCTTTGACCTCGGCCTCCCAGCTGCAGCAATCGATCACATCACCTATCATCTCCAACTGGAAACCGTCATGGTGAGCAACATGTCGCAACCACCTATCGCAGCCATATACAGTAGTTCAGCCTCGGCATCTGTGAAACAATGGTAGTGATAGTGGCTGCGAGCAAATGGACTTTCAATGTTGTGAACACAGGCTCCTCGAAGGGGAGAGGTGTGAGCGATGTGTAATTAAAAACGACGTTGACACTAGTGCAACAGGCCACCACCTGGTGCGCCACGGGCACCCACAAAGCACGCTCTATATGAGAAGGTGCGCAGACATGGTGCAACGCTTCGGCAGTTTGATGTATGACTAAAAATGAGCGTGTTGTTTTTGTGGGTTAGCAGTCAACATAGTACTCTCACTGTGGGGTATTACTCTGATTGCAGCAGTTGGAGATGGCAGTAGTGTGTTAGTGACTGTGTTTGCAATTACATGAATGGGAGTATGTTGTATACTGATGAAGTATGTAGCCAAAGGTTATAAATAAAGGCTATAAATTGTTTGTGTCTCTTTGCCTTTTTTATGGGCCTGTCTGCTGATCGATAAAAACTTTTTGCAAAGAGTAGTCTATATCTAAAAAAAATATCAAAGAATAAACAACTGAAAAAATTCTTTCCTGGAAAACATAAAATATCATTGTGCCCATTTAATGTTCATTTGGTGGTTCCCACAAAGACACCCCCCCCTCCAAGGTAGAGTCAAGCTCCTAAGACATACAGATATTTGAACCATATATGTGAACCTGCTCTGATGTGGTTGTACACTCTTCTCTGGGAGTACCTCCAGTGTGTTTCTTCTGCCGGGTAGTATTTTGGTGCTAGTATGTGTGCAGATTTTACCTGATCTAAAGAAACAGTCAATTGTTTACCATTGTGTTATGTTTGTATTGTATGTACTTCCCTCTTCAAAACACCATATGGATCAGTATATGGTGGTTGTAGAGGTGGACATAGTGTGTCCATTTGAAACATTATGTGGTTGCAGGTGCTTAGTTCCTTGTGAACAAACAGGTTGTGTTTGTCATCTTGAATTGCCAGGAGTGTGTCATAGTTTAGCTGGGTATTCTTTTAGCATTTGCAATACATGTGATTAGTGTTTGTTGCCTGTTCTGCATGTGTAGCACAAAATTTGGACGGTAGGTGTAGAGTTTCTCCGTATGTCATCTCTGCTGTTGAAGCTCCTATATCAAATTTGTGCACCTTACGTAAACCCAGTAACACTAGTCCACTTCTCTTTGTGGAAGATTAATGCTCTTTTCAGGATCCTGTTCCAGCGTTCTACCATCCCATTACAAGTTGCGTGGTAACTAGTTGTGTGATGGTGTCAAAATCTGCACAGAATTGCCAATTCTATGAACAATGTAGATTCAAATTGACACACTTTGTCTGTTGTTATATGTAATGGGCAACTGGACCAGGCAATCCAATTGGCCAGAAAAACTCTTGCTATTATTTCTGCTGTGCCTCTATCCATCATGTATACCTGTTGATGGCAGTGAAGAGAGAACGATATCCTTCTGACCTAATATATCCATGTGGACATGAGAGAGTCATTCAGTTTTTAGTGGTTTGTGGACATATCTACATATCTTACATTCTTGGCACACTATACATGCTTTCTCCCACCTGCAACAATCCTTTTTAATTTTTGGCCATACAAATTTTTCCATCAGTAGCTTCATGCTAGTGTTTGTGCTTGGATGGGATAGATTATGTATACTGTCAAATACCTTCTTTCTGCACTTCTCCAGTATGAAAGGTCAAGGTCTAATTTGTGACACATCACACCAGATATCAATGTTTGTGCCTTCCAGTCATACTAGTTTAAACTTGAGACCTGTGGAACTTCTCTGGAGGTATTCCTTGAGAATTGGATCTGTAACCTGTATTGTAGCTAATTGCTCATAATCTACTGTATAGGAGCTCCGATTCTTGAATGAAAATCTGTTGTATTTCGTATGCTGTCAAACGGTGTGATTTCAGACACCAGGTTGATTTCGGATGATATGGTTTGTCTTCTCTTTCCCACTGCACAGCAATGAATTAGTGCTACTTTGCACCTCCGTACACTGCTTATTTTATGCACCAGACTGTAATTCCCGTGTCCCATACTCCCGTGTTTGTATCAGTTGTTTACAGAAGCGATAGTCAGTTAGACAGTCTCATTGTCTAAAGTTCTCACTGTGTTTTGGAGTGGAAACTTTTTGTTGCTGTGACTGGTGAAAAAGTATTGTAGCATCAGTTGCCATCAAGATAAGTAAGCTGCGGCACTGTGATAAGTTTTGAACCAGTTTGTCATGAGTTTTGTGTAAAGTTTCAAAGTAACAGAAGTTTTTTCAAAATTGAGTACTTTGTGGGGTGGTTTTGGACAATGCCGAGAACGTATAAAAGTAAGAAAGGTCTTCAACATCGGTGTAATTATGACCCAAAAATTTCAAAGAAAGCAGTTAGAAATATTCATTGTGGCAAATTAACATATAGAAAAGCCTTTAATAAAGAAAATTCCTTATCTCAGTATTTATCCTTAATGATGGACATCCTTAAAAGTCACTAAAATCGAACAGAAAGAGAGTATAATAAAAATTTGTATCTGAAATCACCCCATTCACTTCAAAACACCAGACAGAGATTGAAAATACATGTGTCTGAATCACCTCAGTCCATGGGGTGATTTCGGACACTTTATTTGTCTGTATCAGGTAAAAGTAGATGCACATGGATGTTATTTTTTCTAGAATATTTTATTAGTTATACATATACCACACTACTTCCGTAAAAAATGAAATCTAACAAAAACCAACAAAAGTTACAATGAACATAATCTCAACACTGTCCGAAATCATCCCATTTGACAGTGTCAGCAGAGAACTGGTTGATAAATTTTAGCTGTCAGAATGGTCTTGACGAACAGTTGTCCTTGCATTTCTTAAAAACAAAAGTCATAGATTTGTAGTCTGTATAAATTGTGACTGCCTTAACCTCTACATATAGCCAAAAATATTTCACTGTCTCATAAATTGCTAGTAACTCTCTTTCATATATGCTGTCAATTACAACCTTGCCATCAGACGGGCAAAGGAAGCATCCTGGAAGGTATTCTGTGAGGAAGTGGAGGGCACGGCTGCTCAAGTGAGACTTCATAAAATCCGCACTAGGGTACCAACTAATCCAGGATGAACATTGAGGAAGGAGGATGGGGAGTATACAAAGACAGCACATGAAACGCTGGAACTGCTCCTCAAGACTCATTTTCCTCAATATACTCCTCAATATCCTCAATATAGACTCTGACCATAACTTGTTAGTCATGAACTGTAGGCTGAAACTGAAAAAACTGCAGAAAGGTAGGAAAATAAGGAGATGGGACCTAGATAAATTGAAGGAACGTGAAGTTCTGGTGAATTTCAGAGGGAGCTTTAGGCAACAATTGACAGAAACAGGGGGAAATAAAACAGTAGAAGAGGAATGGGTAGCATTGAGAGATGAAATAGTGAAGGCAGCGGAGGACAAAACAGGTAGAAAGGCAAGACCAACAAAAAATCCTTGGATAACACAGTAAATACTAAATTTAATTGATGAAAGGAGAAAATATAAAAATGCAGTAAATGAAACAAGCAAAATGGAGTACAGACGATTAAAAAATGAGATTGACAGGAAATGCAAAATGGCTAAGCAGGAATGGCTAGAAGCCAAATGCAAATCTGTAGAAGAATGTATAAGAAGGGGGAAAATAGATACCGCCTACAGAAAAATAAAAGACACATTTGGGGACAAGAAAAGTAATTCTACGAATATCAAGAACTCAGATGGGAAACCAGTTCTCAGCAAAGAAGGGAAAGCTGAAAGGTGGAAAGAGTACATAGAGCAGCTCTACAAAGGAAATGAACTTAGAGACGATGTTGTAGGAAGGGAAGAGGAAGTAGATCAAGATGAAATAGGAGATACTATACTGAGAGATGAATTTGACAGAGCCCTGAAAGACCTAGGTCGGAACAAGGCCCCAGGAGTAGATGACATACCCTCAGAGCTCCTAAAGTCTCTGGGAGAGCCAGCCATGACAAAACTATTTGAACTGGTGTGTAGGATGTATGAGACAGGCGAAATACCCTCAGACTTTAAGAAAAATGTAATAATCCCCATTCCAAAGAAATCAGGCGCAGACAGGTGTGAAAATTACAGAACCATCAGTTTGATAAGTCATGGTTGCAAAATTTTAACACGAATTATCTACAGGAGAATGGAAAAGCTGGTAGAAGCTGACCTCGGGGAAGATCAGTTTGGATTCAGGAGGAACGTAGGAACCCGGGAGGCAATACTTACCTTACGTCTTATCTTAGAAGATAGATTAAGGAAAGGCAAACCTACATTTTTAGCTTTTGTAGATTTGGAGAAAGCATTTGACAATGTTGACTGGACTACACTCTTTCAAATTCTGAAGTCAGCAGGGGTAAAATACAGGGAAAGGAGAGTTATTTACAATTTGTACAAAAGCCAGACCGCAGTTATTAGACTTGAAGGGCATGAAAGGGAAGCATCAGTTGGGAAGGGAGTAAGACAAGGTTGTAGCCTTTCTCCGATGTTATTCAATTTGTACATTGAGCAGGCGGTGAAGGAAAGCAAGGAAAATTTTGGAATAGACATTAAAGTTCAGGGGGAAGAAATAAAAACATTGCGTTTTGCTGATGACATTGTAATTCTGTCAGAGACAGCGAACGACCTGGAAGAGCAGTTGAATGGAATGGACAGTCTGTTGAAGAGAGCGTATAAAATGAACATAAACAAGAGCAAAACAAAAATAATGGAATGTAGTCTTAGAAAATCAGGCGATGCCGAAGGAATTAGATTAGGTAATGAGACAATGAAGGTGGTAGATGAGTTTTGTTACTTGGGTAGTAAAATAACATGCGATGGTCGCAGTACAGAGGATATAAAATGCAGAATGACAATGGGAAGAAAAGCATTTTTGAAAAAGAGAAATTTGCTAACATCGAATATTAATTTAAGTGAAAGGAAGTCTTTTCTGAAGGCATTTGTGTGGAGTGTTGCCTTGTACGGGAGTGAAACATGGACGATAAGCAGTGCGGACAGGAAGAGAGTAGCGGCTTTTGAAATGTGGTGTTACAGAAGAATGCTGAAGATTAAGTGGGTAGATCACATAACTAATGAAGAGGTACTGAACAAAATTGGCGAGAAAAGGAATTTTTGGCATACCCTGACTAAAAGAAGGGATCGCTTGGTAGGACATATTCTTAGACATCGAGGATTCGTAAATTTAGCATTGGAGGGAAGTGTGTGGGGTAAAAATCGCAGAGGGAGACCAAGAGACGCGTATAGTAAGCAGATTCAAGTGGATGTGGGTTGCCGTTCTTATGAGGAGATGAAAAGGCTTGCTCAGGATAGAGTAGGGTGGAGAGCTGCATCAAACCAGTCTCCGGACTGAAGACCATAACAACACAACAACAACATACTCTGGGGGATAACTCAGACCAGAATGCAATTCCTGAAAGACAACGGTTCTCAGGTATTTGCAAAGAGGACTGGGATTTGGCCAAGGAATGTGTCGATTTCAATAAGGTCCGATGGGCAGTGGGAACATTTCAACTGTTCAAGTCACCCGGCCCCAATGGAATCTTTCCAGCGATTATCCACATACTGTTGTAGTGCTGCGCCCACTGCTTGTTGGCTAGCATCAACTGCTATTGTCAATGGAGATTGTAACACATGATGTGCTAGAAGAACTGCCTTTTTCAAACTGGACTTCACTTGGTCGAAAGTTCTTGCAAAAATCTGGGATCCATTGTAGTGGTCGTCAGCCTGTCACGCCTTTACCCGCTAATGCTGTTGTTAAAGGTGCTTGTAGCTCGACTGCCCTTGGTAGGGTCTGATGATAAAAATGTACAGCTCCTAGCAATATTCTGAGTTGATAAAAATTTTTGAGTGGGGTATATCTCTGATGATATCTAGCTTGTCCTTCAGTGGGTAGATGCCATCTGCAAAACATCACTTGTTACTGTCATTACATACATTTTGCCTTGTTTATCATAATGCCATATCTAGCTACATGATGTAAAATAGCCTTGAGATGTTCCTCATGCAACATTAGCAACTCTGAAAATATCAAAATGCCATCAAGGTCAGCCAAACAACACTTCAAACCTCTCAGTACTTCAGCAATGAAGAGCTGCCATGTTTGGGCAGCATTTTTTAAAGCAAACAGTGTTCTTAAGTACTTGAACAATCCAAACGGCGTTATCACCACAATCTTTTGAAATTTTATCCTCTACTACTGGAATTTGATTGTACGCCTTCTTGCAGTCAATCACACTAAAAACAGTTTTTCCTGCTAGCATATTAGTAAAAACTCTGATATTGAGTACTAGATAGCTCTCTGGAACTATATGGGCATTTAATCTGCAGTGATATCCACATGGTCTCCATGTGCCATCTTTCTTTCTTACAAGATGTAGGGGAGATGCCCTCAGATTATCAGATCTTTTGATTATGCCCATCTTGAGCATATCATCGAATTCTGGTTTCGCAAAATGACCCACAGTGGTCTTAATATGACATCATTTTTATGTTTATTACTGCTTCACCTGTATCCTTCTGTTCCTCCAAACTGTGTGTGTGTGGCCTTTCTTATCAACTGTGTGATGGCCAAAAAGACCCATGACAGTCTCTCTGCCCTTGTAAATCTGAGTGGCACTGAGATTGATCTGAATCATCTTTTGACTAAGGAAGTCATAACTGCCAGAATAAATTGCCATATACAACTTTTACCAAATCCTAGATCTACTTCCCCTCAGGGGCTCAGCATTAATTTGCTGGGTACAGGCTTGGTGAACCCGGGTTCCTGAGTTGGGGACTGGTAAGCACCACCAGTCCTCTAGACACCGTAAACTCTGGGCATGCTTCAGCGATCACAGTGTGGCACAGCGGTGGAACGTTGTGTGTACAGGGGAATGGGGATCTTGGCTTGACCGCCCAGGTTGCAAGGATGGTATAAACCTCTATAAAAAACCTTTCAATCCCAAGCTGTGCTATGTGCTGATGGGATGCATGGCTGTTGAAGAGGAACAGTCACTAGCAAGCAACCTCTGGGGATACTGCTGCACCTTAGTTGTATAAGGCTTACCTAGGCACGCAGGGTTCTGTCTAGGCGGACACATACTTCGCTAGCTGCTCGTGGGACCGAGATGCAAAATTCTAATTTGTCCCTCGAACCTTCCTGTGGGATAGGTGTACCACTGGGGGTACCAATACCCAATCAAAAAAGAGGGCTTGGGTACCCAGTCCTATGGATTTAGGTTCTTCAAAAAAAAAAAAAAAAAAAAAAAAAAAAAAAAAAAAAAAAAAAAAAAAAAAAAAATCATTCAGAGTAACAGCACACAGGCTGTTGACCAGAATGTGTTTCTTGTAGTTAAGAGAAAGGAAGGTTCGTTTGAGAAGGTATCGCCCTTCTATATCAACAAAGGTCTTGAAGGAATTGCTGGTACCTTGAAGTCAGTAAAGCGGTTGCGGAATGGCACCCTGTTGGTGGAAACATCAACTTCCCAACAGGCATCCAAACTACAAACAGCAAAGAGTCTTGGGGAATATCAAATTGAAATGGAGCTACCCAGTACTCTTAATTATAGCAAGGGCGTAGTCTTCTGTAGGGATCTGATTGACATTCCAGTGGATGAACTGAAAGAAGAATGGGCTGCAGAAGGCATAGTCAATGTGCAGAATATGAAGAAAAGGGTGAATGGAGAACTCGTTCCATCTGAGTCCTTCATCCTCACCTTCAATAGCCCTGGACTACCTGAGCATATTAAGGCGGGTTTACTGCGTTTAAATGTACGGCCCTATGTCCCTAACCCCATGCTCTGTTTTAAGCGCCAACGCTTTGGGCACACCACCTTGGGATGCAAGGGAGAAGCTACCTGTGGCAAATGTGCTAAAGCAGCAAACAATGGATTTGACTGTACTCCACCTATGACCAGTGTCAACTGTTCAGGCGACCACCCAGTCTGGAGTAGGGATTGTGCAGTCTACCTTCAGGAGAAGATGATACAGAAAATCAAAACCACTCAGCGTCTCTCCTATGCAGAGGCCAAGAAGACCTTCAAGGCCATGCAACCTGCTGTGTTTATCACCTCCTTCTCTTCAGTACTGCAAAAGCCAGTTGCCAGAGCTGAAGGCTACACACAAATTGAGGATGTCAGTGTAGGCACCAACACATGCACTTGTCAGGCTGCAGAACCTGCATCTTCTGTAGCCCCAATGACAACAGCTGACAAAGGTACAGATACTGCCTTTGGAGAGCCTATGGTAGTTCTTCCTGCAGAACCCGCCATCACTGCTACCACCACCACCACCACCACCACCACCACCACAGTTGCAACCACAACCTCTGTCTCCACCACCAAGCCACCTAAAACAAAGAAGGTTACCAGCAAAACAAAGTCACAGGCAAAAACAGTCATGAACCCTTCAGACTTCGTTGAAGTTATCCCACCTGAGCCTTCATGTGACCCAGCTCCAGACCTCATGGAGCTGGATCTCCCTCAGGGGCAACCCTCTCGCCCCAATTCTGGACCTCCACCACGTTCAGTGTCTCCGTCTTGGAAGAAAGAGATGGTAAAGATCCAACCTCCATGATAAATGGCCCCAGTACTACAGTGGAACTTGCAGGGTTTCAGGGCACATGTGGAGGAACTCCGTTTATTGACCCAGGGTAGACCAATTTGTATATGCCTCCAAGAGACAAAACTTAACTCCACTGACAACCCTGATTTCCGTGGCTATGTACTTCACAAGAAGGACGATCTTAGTGGAGAGAGAGAGCAAGAGGTGGAGTGGCAATTTTTACTAATATGGCTTACCACTCTGAGCCCCTCTCTCTCACTACACAGTTACAAGCCGTGGCAGTTTCCGTATATGTGTGCCATCGTTTGATAGTGTGCTCCCTCTATCTGCCATCTCATGACACATTTGATGTAGTGGACCTCAAAGACCTTCTGACGGAGCTTCCCCACCCTTTCATCCTCTGTGGGGATTTTAATGCAAATAATGTGCTTTGGGGCTCTGCCGAATCTGCCCCAGGGGTCAAGCAACTGAGAGGCTTCTCTAGTCATTGAGCGCATATTTAATTAAAAATGGGACAGCCCACACATTTATGAACTGCAATGCTACTAATGCATCTATGCTGCTGTCGTTAGGATGACCAAAACGGCAGCCTGTCCCTTGGTGGATGGATGAGTGTCACTCAGCAATTAGGGCCAGGCATACAGCTCTGCGTAGATTTAAGAGTCGGCCAACTGCAAACAACCTCCCGGCCATTCGGATGGCGAGGCCAAATTATACGAGAGAGCTGAAAGAGATCTTGGCAACAGTTCCTGAGTACCATTACCCACTCCACTAAAAGTTCCTCTTTATGGGAGACCATACAGAAGATTTCTGGAAAAGGGGGGAGGTGTCCAGTGACTGCTATAATGGGGAATGACATTCTCCACACCAGCCCGTGAGAAATTGCCCAGACCATGGCTATGTATTTTGCCAATTTTACAGCTATTGCCAGTCAGGATCCAGTATTTCAGCACCACAGAGTGGTTGCTGAGAGGGGCAATTTGGACTTCAGGTCCACTGGTCATCAGGATTACAAACGCCCTTTCACACTGTGGGAGCTGGATTCTGCTTTGTCTGTGGTGCATGACACATCCCCTGGCAATGACAGAATCCACTACAGTATGCTGTGGCACCTAACACAGCAAAATCATGAAATCCTCCTGAATCTTTTTAATGCCATTTGGTTGTCAGGTCACTTTCCTGATTTGTGGAGAGAAGCAATTTTAATCCCCCTTCTAAAACCCGGGAAAGCTCGCAGATGCACAAGCAGCTATTATAGTGTTGCCCTCACTAGCTGCATTGGAAAGACCTTAGAGTGGATGGTCAACCGCCGCTTTGTCTGGATGTTGGAATCTAGGCAGCTCCTTAGTCGCTTCCAGTGTGGGTTCAGACGATATCGTTCCACCTTCGATAACCTGGCCTCTCTGGAGGTGACTATACAATAGGCTTTCCTGTGCCGTCACCACCTTTTGGGTGTATTTTTTTATATCAAGAAGGTCCACCATACTACTTGGAGGAATTTTATACTCGAGCAGCTTCATGAATGGGTATTTCGTGGTTGTCTTCCCATTTTTATTCAGTCTTTCCTTCCTCCATGTTATTTTAGGTATTGAGTTGATGGCATGCTCTCTGACCGCTTTGAGCAGGAAAACAGTGTCCCTCAGGGTAGTGTTTTAAGTGTGACATTGTTTGCTATAGCTATTAACGGCATTACTTCTGTTGCGAAAAGTCCTGTCCAGTGTTCACAATTTGTTGATGATTTCTCTATCTTCTGTTCTTCCTCCAGCCTTGCAATGACAACATGTCAGTTGCAGATCCCTATCAGATGGCTCGACGAATGGGCACGGAAGACCGGTTTTAAATTTTCAACCGGGAAGTCTGTGTGTGTTCTTTTTAACCGTTCACTTTCTATTTTTAGCATACCTGAACTGTGGATGAGGGACACTGTTCTGAATTTTAAAGACACTGTGCTTTTTCTGGGTCTCTCATTTGTCTGTAAACTTACTTGGTTGCCGCATCTTAAAGACTTGAAGAGACGGTGCCTCAAAGCACTCAGTATTTTAAAGTGTCTTAGGCACACTTCATAGGGAGCTGACAGGACTCGTCTGCTCCAGTTTTATAGAGCCTTTGTACAATCCCGACTTGATTATGGCTGCATGGTGTATGGGTCTGCAAGACCTTCCTACCTCAAAATGTTGGACGTGGTGCACCACAAAGGGATTCGGTTGGCTACTGGGCCATTTCGAACCAGCCCTATACCAAGCCTTTTCGCCGAGGCAGCGGAGCCACTGCTTTCCATATGGCGACAGCTCCTCATGGTGCGTCAGGTGTATGCTGCATTGTCCACCCCATATACACCTGCTTACAAAAGTGTTTCTCAGCTGCCTATGGAACGGCTGTTTCATAATCGGCTTCGAGCTATGAGGCCTTTTGGGATTCGTGCTAAGAACTGCTTTTTTTAGATATGGGTGTTTCAGATTTTACTGTTTTGCGTCGAGGATGGAGTCGATATCCTCTTTGGTTATTACAGAGGCCCAAACTCCTTTTAGATTTAACCAGTTTTAACACTTTCGCTGTGGCTGACGCTATCCTACATTGAGCGTGGATGCTTATAAGAGTCAGCCGCAGCGAAAGTGTTAAAAAAGATTGCACCCCAGACATAAGGTTTCAGTCCAAATTTTTAAATAAGCATTGTGACTGTACAATGGTGTACACTGAAGGATCAAGACAAGGGGATTCGGTGGGGTGTTCCGCAGTATTTCCAGGTCATATCATAGGGATTCACCTGCCCACTGCCTACTCTGTTTTCTCGGCAGAGCTACATGCCATCCTCCAGGCACTGGAACACATCCGGCATGCTCGAGGTACAAAATTTCTACTCTGCTCCAATTCCCTTAGTGCCTTAGTGCCCTACGATCACCGCTGGTCATGTACCTGGCTGAAACTATAACACAATTGATCCATGACCAACTGTACCTCCTTCAACGGCGGGGCAAAGAGGTGTCATTTCTTTGGGTAACTGGGCATGTTGGGATATGGGGAAATGAAGCAGCTGATGTGGCAGCCAAAGCGGCCTGCAGTGACCCAAATGTCAAAGAGTGTGCCATTCCCTTGCGGGACGTCTACTCTGTGCTGCGCCATAGGTCCCTTCAGTTTTAGGAGAAGATCTGGCTGTCAGTGACAGGTAATAAACTGTGGTTGGTTGAACAAACTGTTCGACCATGGTGAACCTCCTGCCAGCCATTCAGGCATTTTGAAGTGACACTGACGCACCTCCGCATTGGGCACAATCCTTTGATCCAGAGCTTTTTATTCCGTTGAGAGGATCCACCGACTTGTGATGCTTGTAGCGTGCAAATCACTATATGCCACATTTTAATTGAGTGTATTTTATATCGTGATGAGATGGCAGCAGCTAATCTTCATCATGCCCTACCCACTGTTTTAGCTGACGATGATGCAAGTGTGATGAACGTTTTACAATTTTGTGAACATTCTCGACTCTGGCCTAAGTTCTTAGGCTGGAGGTTTTAGTGTGTTATAGGAGTCGCTGATGACTAACATCTGCAATCAGTGTACCTCTATACTCCCGTATTGTCTTTTAAGAACTTCTAAGGTTGTATAATTCAGTCTGCCACCTTACATCGCTGTTTTGCAATATGTGTTCGTGCTGTTGACAAAACCTACCTTCTTCTATTGCCTGTTCTTATTTATTTACTGTTGTCTAATTCTTTTGTGAGGGTGCTAAAAACCTTGCTGTTGTGCGCCCAAAACATATTATCCTATCTATCTATCCTAGATCTACTTCCACTTCACTACTTCCATGTTTCAGTAACAGTAAATTATTTGCCTATATGAGGCATAACAATGAGAAGGTATTTATGATTTTGCATTCACATACAGGTAATATGCTTACATCAGATCTGAAGTCAATGAGACAGTAATGTTCTACTCTCACTTATTACATGTATAAGTGCTGTGATATCACAGGTAAGCTTGTTAGATTACTCGCCCTTTTGTCTCCCTCATATTCAGACGTATGTGGCAAGTAACATCTCATATACCTGGGACTGAATTGTTGATGGTACAAGCAAATTGTTGTGTTACATGGTTCATCACTGCTTTCCTTGCAACATGTAGACATGCCCGTTATATTTTACAATAAACTGTTCACCTCTTTTTGCAACTAATCCATCTGTTCTTTCGGTGCATGTATCTGCTTACTGGTGTCTGGTTGTTGGGCTCTTTTAATTACCCCTGTCTCGTGTATGATTATTGTTTCTTCCCTGACATTTGTCATGATTGCTGTGCATGTGATGTCTATGTCACATAAACTTTGTCTGCTGCTGCTAAAACTGTAGATCTCAACTTTATCACACAATACTATAGCCACTTTTACCGATCCAATTCGCTGTGCCATTCAAATATGCCTTATCATTGTATCT
Organism: Locusta migratoria; assembly: GCA_026315105.1. NCBI lineage: Eukaryota > Metazoa > Arthropoda > Insecta > Orthoptera > Acrididae > Locusta > Locusta migratoria. The sequence continues at coordinate 299,776,237 of CM048744.1, forward strand.
GGTATTTCTGTTTCCCATATTATACTTCTTAAATGTCGCCAATATTCTGATAGTGTTCTATCACTTATCTGTTCACTCTTCAGTACTTGTGTCTGTTGTTCCAGTGTCTTACATTTTCTGTTGACTGATAGTTTCTTCAGACATGAATATTGCTGCTCTCACAGTGGATTAAGTATCATATCACAATTGTAGCAACGCTTTAGTCTCCAACCCATTCACTGCGACCACAAATCTCATATTCTTGTTGGTTAATTCATTCTGTGAAAATGCTAGTTCTAGCATTGTGAACCAAAGTTCCGGGTTTTCCAAAAAGAATTTTGGCTTATTTATCTTCTTGTGTGTCATCCTACTCATTGGAAAGTTGTTGCTTTAGATAGACTTTAGAATTATTTTCTTGTTCTTTTATCGCTGACTTGGTGTAGCCACCACTGGAAATCCTCTTGCAATACTGCTAGCTTCCTGTCTATAAATATTTTACATCTGCCACTATCAATACAGTGAGTCCCAGAAAAGTAAGTAATAAGAAAAATCTGTGCCCTTTTGATTTCAAAGAAGTGACAGAAAAATCCTCGTGTTTATAAATGATTTAGGAGACAATCTGAATAGCTCCCTTAGATTGTTTGTGGATGATGCTGTCATTAATCGGTTAGTGAAGTCAACAGAGGATCAAAAGCAACTGCAAAGCGATTTAGACAAAATTTCTGCATGGTGCGAAAATTGGCAATTGACACTAAATAAAGAAAAGTGTGAAGTAACACACATGACCACTAAAAGAAATCTGCTGAACTTCAATTACGCAATAAATCAGTCAAACCTTAAGGTTGTAAATTCTACCAAATACCTAGGAGTTACAATTATGAACAACTTTGACTGGAGAGAACACATAGAAAATATTGTGGGGAAGGTGAACCAAAGGCTACGTTTCATCGGCAGAATGCTTCGAAGATGCATCAGCTCCACCAAAGAGACTGGCTACATCACACTTGTGCGTCCTCTCCTGGAGTACTGTTGTCCCTTGTGAGACCCTCATCAGGTGGGACTGACGGACGACACTGAGAAGGTTCAGAAAAGGGCAGCTCGTTTTGTTCTATCACGTTACGGGGGGGGGGGGGGGGGGGGGGGGGGAGCGTCGAGGAAATGTTGCACGAATTGGGGTGGAAATCATTAAAAGAAAGACGTTATTCATTGCAGTGTGATCTGTTTGTGAAGTTTCAATCACCGACTTTTAGTTCTGAATGTGAAAATATTTTGCTAGGACCCACCTACTTAGAGAGACATGACCATCTCAATAAAATAAGAGAAATCAGATCAAAAATGGAACGATTTAGGTGTTCCTTCTTCCCGCGCGCTGTTAGAGAATTGAACGGTAGAGAAAAGTTATGAAAGTGGTTAATGAAACCTCTGCCAGGCACTTGAATGTGATTTGCAGAGTATCTGTGTAGATGTAGATCGTTAATACCAGCCTTCAGCAAAGTATTTGACATGGTGCTGCTAACACAACTTAATGACCATTTCTCAAAAGATAACTTGCTGACAGAGACTCAGCATGGGTTCCGAAAGGATTGCAGCACTGTCACAGCAATTACAGAGTTTATCCATGAAGTGTATAATTACCTTGATCAAGGAATGCAAGCAGCAGGTATATTTCTAGACCTCACTGAAGCTTTTCAATCAGTAAACGATGAGTTACTTTTAAGGAAACTTGAGTCATACAACCTAAATGTGACTTCTATTCAAATACTGACAATGTACTTCATTAACCGTAAACAGTGTACAAATTGACCTACAAAATCAATGATCAGGTTGTAAATGGCCAATCCAGATATGAAATAGTCACACAAAGTGTACCCGAGGGCTCAGTTTCAGGCCCTTTTCATTTCTAGTTTATATAAATGACAGAGCTGCTTGCAAACCCCAGTTAATGAGATATGCAGATGAAAACTCACCATTATTTGTTGGCAAGGAAACTGATGAATTAATATTAGTTGCAATGAAAGGACTAGGCCAAACAACGAATAACTTTCAGGATCAAGGTTTGAAGGTCAACATTAGCAAATCACAGTTAATGCCATTTAAACTTGCACAATCACACCAAATCGCTTTCCTTAATATAAGTGGAATTCAAGCAGTAGATACAGATGTCTGTAGATTTCTAGGTATATACCTAGATAAAAATCTTCACTGGGTTCACCACATGAATTATGTACATAATAAAATCAGTAGTGTACCATATTTATTTAGCCAACTGTCAAAAATAGTCTCAAATCAGATTTTAAAAACAATTTATTATGGGACAATATTTCCTCACATGAATTATGGAATGGAAATATCAGGCTGTGCTGCAGGTATACACATGGACAGAATATTAATCCCACAGAAAAGGGCAGTAAGAATTATCCATGGAATTGGATTAGATACTCATGCAGAGAAATATTTGTACAACATAAATACTTGACTGTCTACTCATTTTTATAAATTAATTACATTCTTTGTGGCACAGCACAATAAAGCAAACAAATACTCCTATATTCATGATACAAGAAACAAGGTCTACTATTATAGACAATGAACCAAACTAAAAACAACAGACCATAGCCCATATATAAATAGCCTGATATGGTACAACAAACTGCCAAGCTCTATAAGGATCCATAAAGGAAATCCATTGATAATAAAACTGAAATGTTTCCTAATTGAAAAGTGCCTACACTCCTTAAATGAATATTAACATGAAACAAACTGATACCTATATTTTTGTGTAATTTTTGTAAAATAAAATAAAAACATTTCCGACTCCCTTCCTGATCTGACTCCGCAAATCATCTTCCATATTTCCTCATTTTTCCAACGTCACCACTTTATAACATGCCCGATTACCATATTACAATTAACAAATGAGGAATTAGGACAATATGAATCAATTTATTTACATGAAGTTGTATAACAAACTAATGATAAAAACTGTTTAAAAAACATTGTCTATATCTAAATAAAAAATAAAAGAAGAAACAGCAGAAAATTCCTTTCCTGGAAAACATTTAAAAAAATCACTGTGCACATTTAATGTTCATTTTGTGGTTCCCACACTTGTATAAAAACTTGTTGCTCTTCTTAAATCTTCTCTATATTTTCTATCACTATCCAGTAAAGCTCCCAGACTGATATTCAAGTATTTGTTGAATAAGGGGTTTGTAAGCTACCTACATTGCTGATGGACTACACTCCCTGAGGATTCTGTCATTGAATTTATGTCTGGCACTTGCGATACCTGTGATTTTTCCATTCTAAATCACTCCATACACATACTCTTATACTTGGTTCCATTGAGTGTACATGCATATGTACTTTTGGATTTGAAATATTCTCTCTTTTGAGAATACCTGGTGTGTTCTGTTTACTAGGAATTTAATCCAATCACACAGCTGGACTGATGTTCCAAACACATATTTTGTTCATTACATAACACTACATGACTGCATTGAACACATTTCAGGTGTCGTCTACTCATTTCTCGGTATTACAGATAAATGGAACAAGCTGGGTGTCACATGATCTTTGTTTTCAGAATCCATTTTTTTGCTTCCTAGTGAGGAGATTTTCAGTCTCCAGAAATGTGATAACATGTAAACATGGAACATGTCCCAGATTCTACTACGCACTAATAGCAGTAATAAAGGCATACAGTTTCGTATGTCAGTTCAAAGCACTTTCATAATGAGAATGACCTGTACTTTCTCCCAGTCACCCTGAATCTTTTGTTCCTCGGTAGTGTTCAGTGAACTACTGATATAAAAGGAGGAAGCTGTTTTGGGTGCACTATGTACACTCCTCCTGGTATCCCATCAGTTCCAAAGCCTTTCCTCTAACAAGTGATTTCAGGTGATTTTCTGTCTTATAGTCACTGATTTCAATATAATATGTTGTTTTGATGTTGCAATGATTTAAAGAAGCAACCACAATACAATATGCCTCCGTAATACAGTTTTGTAAAAATGAGTGTCTATGTAATTCTTGATTTTCAAACGCTTATGGTCACAAAGTATCTGGAAGGATGGCTTTAATTGTTTTAATTATTAACAAGATACCAAAAAGTCTTAGGACTTTACATCAATGCAGTAAACAGAATCTTACTTTTGCATTCACCATCTCTAATGACCACGCTGTCGATGGGACATTAAACTCCAAGCTTCCTTCCTTTCGAATTCATTTAATACAAAGCAAGTAGTTTTCTTAATTCTAAGTTTGACTTCTTCCAGTTTTTGTTTGTCTGTGAGATTTGGGCATGTTTAAATTTGCAGTGAAACTCTCTTTGCTTCTGGAGCAACTTTTTAACATTGTTATTGAATTTCACACTGAGTGAGGTGGTGCAGTGGTAACAAACTGGACTCTCATTCGGAAGGATAGTGGTTCAAACTCGCCTCTGACCATCCTGATTTAGGTTCCCCATAATTTCGCTAAGTCATTCCAGGCAAATTATGGGATGGTTCCTTCCAAAGTGCATGACTGATTTTCATCCTCATCAAAAATCAATCTGAACCTATTTTTCATTTATAATTATCGTGATAATGATGGGACAGTAAACCCTAATCTTCCTTCCTTCTCCCTTATTTTATCTTAGGTCTTTTGACTATCTTCCAACTCTGCTTGATTCTAAATTTATTTAAAACTCACCACACAATACTTGTGAAATTAATTTAAGCTCAGAATTTTCAGTCCTGGTGCTAATTTTCAGTCCTGGTGCTGAATGTGTTATATTGATCATACAAGGGTTAGGAAATTAAAATAAGAAACGGGTGAGAAATATTTTCATCTCTACAAACCACAAAGAAAATTGTAGAGCATGACAAAATATCCATCTTTGCCTACAGAATAAAGTGCAAAAGCTACATTTCTGCAGGAAAGTTGATGTTGATTGTTTCTGTAGTATTACATACATAAAGAACAAATTGTGAATAGGGACTGTTATTGTGAGATTTGCATCACAAATCAAAATGAAGAGAAGAGCTCTCATAAAGTATGATTTTACTTTTGGATAGCACCTGCCCTGGAAAAACAATTAATTGCATTCAGAAGCTTGGTTTTCAACTGCTGGGACACCAGCTACACAGTCCTGGCATAGCTCTAAGTCATTTTCACATTTATTATCTGATGAATGACATGTAACAGACAACACCTATGGCAATAGTTAAATGCAGTTACTACCACATTTTCTGAGCTAAATGGAGTAGATTGAAACATATGTTTTTGATACACCATTGAAAACATAATCAAAGGTCCATGAGACATATCTGAGTACACAATGGTTTATCTAACTGGTATCAAAAGTTATTATGCAGTCTGAAATAGCCAATCAATTGCTAGGAACATAAATCACAAAATAGTTTAATATGAATCTGCAAATATAGATGAGCACATAGCTTACCAAATATGTCATGAATTTCAGCTCAAATATCAATATAAAGTTATGTAACGTAAATAATATCATATGTAAGCATGTAAGCTTTTACTAATAATCAGCTTTAGATTAAATTTTGACTGAACAAGAGAGTAAGTTGTTAATTCAAAATCCAATGTGTACATAAACTCAGAGTATGAATTATTCTTTCCAATCAGTCTTGTTACAAAACTGAAAATACTTGTGAATCATAATTCTGTAAATGTTATGAACAGTTTCCAATTAATATTTTTCAAGCTGTGATGTTAAATGTAATATTCATTGTTGTTTTCAAGATTTAAGTATATTCTCAGTTATTAAAAGCATTTACAAAGGTTTAAATGTTATTAAAAGGTGATGATGTATTTAAGATCATTCCATAAAATACCAAATGTTGGAGAGACCATTGTACCTAGGACCACTTTTTTATGATCTCATTCAAAAAATAAACTGCTTGACATTTTGAACAGTTATAAATATCACTGAATGTGGCACTCCATAGAGACACCCCAGTGTTAATTTCAGGATTTTAACTCAACCGTAAATGCACTTTTTCAAAATATTTCTTTTTCCTCACATTTGGCCCTAAGGATAAGGTTGCCTTGTACCTAGGGCCATACATATTTGCACTTAGAGTAGGGTGACTAGATGTCCTGTATTTTAAGGGATCATCCCTCATTTAGCCAAAGTGTCTCGTTGTCCTGACAAACTAAAAAAGGGACATGTATTGTCCCATTTTTCACTAACCATCCCATGAATTTTCAAATAACACTGTAAGGAATGTAAAGCATAGCCAAACTGATAACAAAATATGTGGCCATAAGCAAGCAATAAATAATATAGGCTGTAACTCAATAGAGTCACAATTTCTGAATTTCTTTGGTTGGTACTACATAATGCTTTGACATGATGTGAGCACTATAAAATTTTAGCCATTAATTAGTTCACTAGAATATGATGTGCCAAAAGTGTCTGTTTTCTTGGACATTTCAAGTTCATTTGATGAGACGTTACCACTTCACTTCTACTTAACAAGTCTGATCAGTAAATTTATAAATCTTTTCCAAAACTTGATGAGAATATTTCGAAAGAAACATATCACAGTCAAAATATAATAATGGAAAGTCCAGATTGGAATAAAGAATATAGTAATAAGAACAGTTTACAACTCACTGCAAAGACATGGCGACAAGCACATACAAAAGATACACATACAACACTTTCATCTATCGGCCATGGCCTTCTTAAAAAAATAGAACATTCACACAATCACACAGGCACACAACACAGTCATACAACCATCACCTCTAGCTGCCACACGTGCAAACAGCTGACTTTTTGTCTAATAATATGTTGTGAACTTCAAGATATTTATTGTTATGGACATTCATTGTGAAAATTATGCACTATCTCTTTAAATTTTCTTTGGCCTCATACCTAGAGTCGTGGTCCTAGGTACATAGGTCAGAGGCAGCCATAGATACACATGGTTACAGTAATTTATAAATGTCATTGTTTTAAGCTCTAATTCTTGTACACATTAAACTTACAATATGTCAATAAACAGTGCTTTAATTTCTGAATTTGGTGGTATACATTGTTAAAGATAATAAAGCTTACTTCCAGAGAAAAAACTTTAGAAATAAACACCATAAATTTTACTTCAGCACCATTAAAACATAAAGAGATCACCACCCCTCTGAATCCATGGCTAGTCCCTTCTAATTGTTAACTGGTCCATTGCTGGTACAGCTATCAACCAACTGAGAACCAGGAAACTAAATACCCTTAATTATTTTCCATATCATGTATTTGGCCCTAGGTACAAGGTGTCTCTTGGTACACTGGTCTCCCCTTATTAAGATTAAGATAACTGATTATAAGTTTAATAATTTCATGTTTTTACCAACTCTAACAACGTAGGGCACTGTGGAGAATTGTAAATAAAGGCAGCCCGCAGAGGTTGTGGAGGCACAGTTTTGAATCAGATTTCGAGATGGTCACTATACCCATCTTGTTGCATGTAATTATTGTGTAAATTCAACTTTATTTAAAGTGTTGCATTAAAGTACTGATTTGAACTTACCTGGTGTTGCTCTTCATAATTTCAAACCAGTAGTGTACACATTAATTGAGTACAGTTGCTCATATTCAATGTGATCCAGGTTGCTGTAGTATTGAAATTCCAGATGCTGAATGACAAGAAGTTACACCAAACACTGAGATGACAAGGTAGTGCTTTAAATGTACCGTACAGAACTTTGTAAAGAACTTTAAATGTTTGCGGTGTAATCCAAGTCGAGCATTTACGTTGCAATTGGTGATGTGATCTGGCTTGGTTTTATCACATAAAGGGGCACTTCCATGTATCGAAGATTTTGTCTAGATGAGGTTGAGGAGGTGGCACAAGAGCACATAAGGACAAAGTCTCCCCCACAATGCAATTACAAAGCTTGGAAAAATAAGGACCAAGTGAAACTTCGTGGCAGATTAAAACTGTGAACTAGACCAGGATTCAAACCCGGGACCTCTGAATTCTGCAGACAAGCCCTCTAGCAACTGAGCCTCCTATGCACATCTCGTGGGCTGCCCCCACAGCTGTACTTCCAGCAGTGCTTCAGCTCCTGTTTTCCAAACTTCACAGAAGTTCTGCTGTTAACCTTGCACAACTTGCACTTCTAGAAGATAGGATATTGTGGAGACATAGAATAGCCACAGCTTAAGGGATGTGTTCAAAATGAAATTTTCACTCTGTAATGGAGTGTACGCTGATATGAAACTTCCTGGCAGATTAAAACTCACAATTACTGGCGAAACTAAAGCTGTGAGGATGGACCATGAGGTTTGTACAGGTAGAGCACTCGCCCTGGAAGGCAAACATCCTGGGTCTGAATTAACAGCTTTAATCTGCCAGGAAGTTTCATATTAGCACACACTCCACTGCAGAGTGAAAATTTCATTATGGACTGAGAGCCTAAAGGTTGAGTAAGTGTATATAGAGAAATGATGATGCTTGCAATGTTGTTTTGCCAATAATAATTTTATTAAAAAAATTGCCTTTATTGTCAGACACAATGGATAATATGACTTAACTTTAATTCGAAGTGCGGCAGCCGGAGGTGATGGTTGTATGACTGTTGTGTGCCTGTGATTGCGTGAGTGGTCTATTTTCTGAAGAAGGCCATGGCCGATAGCTGAAAGTGTTGTATGAGTGTGTCTTTTGTATGCGCCTGTCGCAGCTTGTCGTCACATCTTTGCGGTGAGTTGTAAACTGTCCTTACTATATTACTAACTTTAATTCACATAAACAACAACAAATATTGCCAAACTGGTAACAAGATTATGTGCAGAGAACAAAATAAGAAACAATAATGAACTTACTAGTAGTGTACGCAGGATTTAATGGTGCACATACATATCCTGCTTGTAGACAAGCCAGGAGAGGTATACAGAATTGAAGATTATTCTCACTACATATTGCTACCGTATCACCAGGTTTTAAGTTTGAAGCATCCAAAATTTTTACGAGCTGTTCAACTGATTTTAATATTTCTCTATAGCTTTGTTGGACTCCTGTAGCAGCATCAATCTGAAATATTGAGAAGAATAGGAGGTATGAGCTATACTTACAGGTGTTCTTACCTTGTACTTTAGTATATTTTAATGCATTTATATTTGCAAAGAAGTATGGATATATAGTTGCTATAGTGCGCTTGGCCATTCCACGTCGGAGATACGAGTCCTCCCTCAAGGTTGGGTCTGTCTATTGTTCTTAGGATAAGTTAGTTTAAGTTTAGGGACCAATGACCACTGCAGTTAGGTCCCAATAACTTTACAAATATTTGAGCATAGTGGTCTACAAATTTTGTGGGCCTCAGCTACAATGTCATTTGCACCAACAAAATATTTCTGAGTTCTAATTGTATTTGTGGGTTTTCTTGAGTGCTGCAATAAAATGTTAATATGACAGACAAATTATATCTGTAAAAATGTACTGAATCATGCCACAGTAAATATAACTTTAACTGTTTTATTACTATTTCTCAGTATCCAAATTTCCTGCATAGAATACATGGCAATTTAACAGGCTTGCAGTGACTGTAAAGTAATGTGAGTGTGTTGCAGAAATCCACAGTTACAATGCATTCTTTTACTGGTTGATTTTGTGCAACTTTAATCAATTATATTTTAAATCATATCCCTTATACTGATGTTATTTCCAAATTATTCTTTTAAACATCATCTCCCACTTTCTTCTTCTTCTTCTTCTTCTTCTTCATCATCATCATCATCAGAGACTGATTATGCCTTTCAGCGTTCAGTCTGGAGCATAGTCCCCTAATAAAATTCTTCCATGATCCCTATTTGGTGCTAACATTGATGCCTTTTATTTCAAAATAATTCTTCATAAAATCTAAGTACTTTCTCCTTGGTCTATCTCAACTCCTCTTACCCTCTGCTACTGAGTCCATGAGTCTCTTAGGTAACTTTCCTTCTTCCACATGTGTAACATGACCCCACCATCTCAGTCTCTTCGCTCTAACTGCTTCATCAATGGTGTTCATTCTCAGTTTTTCTTTGATTTCTTCATTATGGACACCTTCTTGCCATTGTTCACATCTATAAGTACCTGCAATCATTCTTGCTACTTTCACATCTGTACCCTCAATCTTATGAATAAGGTAACCTCTATACACTCAGCTTTCACACCCGTACAACAAAATTGGTCGAAGATAGAGTGGTGCACTGCTAACTTAGTCTTAGTACTGACTTTCTTCTTGCAGAAGAGAATAGATCTTAGCTGAGCACTCACTGCATTAGCTTTGCTACACCTTGATTCAAGTTCTTTCACTATGTTGCCATCAGTCAGTTAGCACTTGAAGTTCCAATCTTAAAGTCCCACTTTCTTCAAAGTCTCAAAAAACTTTTGTCCATAGCTCCTGGAGACTGTGAAAAATCTGTTCACCTTGTGACATTACATACTAGTGCACTAGACGCATGAATCAGACAGCAGCTGCTGGCTGGCTGGCGCGTCTGTGTCGTGGAGGCGCGTCTGCGGACGTGAGGTCACGCTGGCCAACGGCTAGTTTGAATCTCAAAGCCTTGTGTATTTAATTAAGAATAACGGCAAATGAAAGAGGAGGACAAAGCACTTATCATAATGTATTCTGATACTCTGCAACACTTTGATATCCAAAGTAATTAATTAAACCAATCAAACTGCAGATAATAATTTCTAATTTTTAAACCACTCAAGACTCAGTAACCGGCAATGCGTCATTTTTAAAGGTCTTTGCAATGCACATCAATTGAAGTCATCACATATCATGTAGTGTAAATATTACATATGGTAGGACAAATTTACCATAATTACAGTATTAATAGTTTATAACTGGCAAACTAATACAGATACACAAACAGCGAGGCAGTGGGTAATTGCAGGTGTAGTAACACTCAAACTGACATAACTACACCATTTGTATTTTATTTATTTATGCATGTTTCTTTGTTTATTGTTAAAGAATAGTGTTTTTTTAGCGTAATTTGTTTAATTCTGTGTTTATGATAATTCTGAATAGTACAATGAAAAGAGCGCTAAAATGCTATCTAAAGAACTCCCGACAGAGACGATAGCACTAATATTCTTTTTGCAGTATGAAAAACAAACTTTAATGAATACCATAAATAATTTTGTAATTATAAAAATTAATATTTTTGTGGGAACTAATATACATAAAAATTAAAGTGAGATGTCCATTTGGACACAAATATCAGCACGCATCTAACGATACCATCAGATAACTTGTAAATTAACTATGTAAAAAGTTACCAAATGGACTGGAAAAATCTTAAGGGCCGTTAGGAGGGGCAAGCAGGATGTGATGTCACACCACCTACAAATGGTGGACCCTTTTGGGCCAGTGGGGCAGTCTGAGTTTGAGTGATGTAGACGCCAGACCTGCGACGCTTTGGTACGCGATTTTTCGACAGAATGACGAGTTATGGACTTTGAAATATTCGAGTGGGTCACAGACTCAGAAAAATTTTGGTGCATTTGGACTCTGAAATATTTTGATGGATGCTGGACTTAGAATTATTTGAGTGTGTTGGACTTTAACTTTTAGCGACGCTGATTTTCGCTTTAATGGGGTCTCGTCTTACAAGTTTTGCAATGAACTTTATTAATTTAATGTTTAATGGGGGCTCGGCCAATTGACTTAACCAACCTATGGCTCTAGGATTTTTAACAGTACATGAGGATTCAGGTTTTGGGAAATAAATAGTGATGTTAAATTAAACTCATGTCGTAGCCTAAATTATTACATACAGCCACCCTAGTTTACATCCCTGGTAATTAATCATCATTTATGTAACAACATTAGGTTGAGCATCGACAGACTATCTACTTCTACGAGCCACAGCATAAACTTAACTATAGTTATTATATCATCCCCTTTAAAAAAAAAATATCCATCCGCTGGTGTCAGCTCACAAACTTCTAATAATTACCACTCATTTGATGATTAAAAATGGCCCACTGCAGCTGTATTGCAACTTTATTAAAGTCACATTATCAGATTTAAGTTCTGAATAAAAATAAATCATTAAACAATACTATATGACAATCTCAGTTAGAGAATGTGACTACATAGATAGAAATTGGCTAAAATTAAAGTGTTACACAATTAACAATTAACTGTGATACTGAGTGGTACCTACTATTAAAACGTTATTCAATGGGTACCATGATCATTGAAATATCTCCTGATTCCTAAAATTTCTCTCTTTTAAAAAACTTCATGGTATAGACCATGTCCGTTATACATATCCACAGCCCTCACCCACCTAATACTTAACCTATACATCAACTCTGCCAGTGAACACACCTGTCAACTCCTATTCCTAATCTAAATCCTCAACCTTTCCACTCCCACATCCACACCTACAGTTCAGAACATCCTCTTACAGGCCAACCGCAAATTGGAACAGCATGCCACCCTCCACATAAAAAAACTATCCAAACTCTTGGTCACCCACCTCCGGAAAGGCAATACTCTCCCTCAACAACCTCTCCAATAAACCTCAAGCTCCTGTTATTGCATAGAAACCCAGTCTCTCCCATCTACTCAATCTCCCACTTCCAGATCCACTCCCCCCCCCCCCCTCCCCAGCCACCCAAACCTCTAAGTTCTTATCAACACAATCCGGAATCACAACATCCAAATTCAGTATTCAGCCTCTCTTCTAAACCTCTCTCCCAATCTGAAATCTCTGTCCTATCCAAAGGTCTTACCTTAAGCCCTACTCACAAATTCAACCAAACAGGCCTAGTCAAAGATTTACTATCCTATACTCATAGTCTTTGCTGGATATTACACTTTGTCATTAAGAAAAATAATCCTACTCCTAATGACCCAGCTCCCCAAGGCATCATTCAAATTGAACCCTGCATGGAACAGTTCCATCATCAGTCACATCGAGACCCACCCCCTCTTCCTCAAAATCACCCTCTTCAAACCTTCCAGGAATTTCTCATTTCCAACATTGCCTCTCAGTCTTTCCTGAAAAATCTTAATCCAACTCCTAACATTACCACACCTGAATCCCGGGCTATCCGTGCTCTGAAGGCTGACCATTCCATCATCATTCTCACGGCCAACAAGTGATCCAAAACTGTCATACTTGATCAGCGGGAGTATGTGGCTGATGGACTGTGTCAGCTTTCAGATAACACTACATACAAAGTTTGTCAAGACAATCCCATTTCTGATGTCCAGGCAGAGCTTCAAGGAATCCACAGAACCTTAGGCCCCCAACAAAACCTTTCACTTGAGTCCATCAACCTCATGACCCCACTGATACCCTGCACCCCTACTTCCTAAGATTCACAAACCTAATCATCCAGGCCAGCCCACTGTCGCCGGTTATCAAGCCCCCACAGAACGAAGCTCTGCCTACATAGACCAACACCTGCAACCTATCATGTGCAGCCTCCCATCCTTCATCAAAGACACCAACAAATTTCTCATCTGAAATCCTTACCCAACCTGTTACCCCTGGAAACTATCCTTGTAACCATTGATGCTACTTCCTTATATACAAACATCCCGCATGCCCAGAGCCTTGCTGCGATGGAGTATTTCCTTTCATGCCGACCACGTGCAACCCTACCTAAAACCCCTTTCCTTGTTACACAAGCCAGCTTCATCCTAACCCACAACTTCTTCACCTTTGAGGGCCAGACATACCAACAACTAAAGGGAACAGCCATGGGAACCAGGATGGCTCCCTCATATGCAAACTTATTTATGGGATGCTTAGAGGAAGCCTTCTTGATACCCAACCCTTTCAACCCAAAGTTTGGTACAGATTTATTCATGACACCTTCATGATCTGGACTCACAGTGAAGAACAACTCCAGAATTTCCTCTCCAACCTCAACTCCTTTGGTCCCATCAAATTTACCTGGTCCTATTCCAAGACCTATTCCACTTTCCTATATGTCAACCTCCATCTGTCCAAAGGCCAACTTCACGCATCTGTCCACATCAAACCCACCAATAAACAACAGTACCTCCATTATGACATCTGCCATCCAATCCATATCAAACGTTCCCTTCCCTACAGCTTAGGTCTTCCTGGCAAACGAGTCTGCTCCAGTCCCGAATCCCTGAACCAGTACACCAATAACCTAATAACAGCTTTCACATCCTACAGCTATCCTCCTGATCTGGTACAGAAGCAAATTGCCAGGGCCACTTCCTCATCCCCCCAAAACCAGAACCTTCCACAGAAGAACTCCAAAAGTGCCCCTGTTGTCACCGGATACTTTCCAGGACTGGATCGGACTCTGAATGTGGCTCTCCAGAAAGGATACGACTTCCTTAAATCCTACCACAAAATGAGATCCATCCTTCAAATTCAAATGTTCAAATGTTTGTTAAGCTTATGGGACTTAACTACTGGGTCATCAGTCTCTAAATTTATAAACTACTTATGAACTGCCTTATACTAAAGACGGCACAAATATCCATGCCCGAGGGGGGATTCGAACCCCCAACCATAGTGGTCATGCAGACCATGACTGAAGCGCCTCAGTCTCCTCGGCCACCGCGGCCGGCGATCCATCCTTCATGACATCCTTCCCACTCCACTGAGAGTGTCTTTCCCCCACCGATCTAACCTTCGTAACCTCCTAGTCTATTCCTATGAAATCCCCAAACCATCTTCCCTACCCTCCAGCTCCTACCCGTGTAACCACCCCCGTTGTAAAACCTGCCCTATGCACCCTTCCACCAACACTTACTCCAGTCCCCTAATCCGGAAGGTGTACACAATAAAGGGCAGAGCCACTTGCGACAGCAACTACGTGATTTACCAGCTGACATGCCTGCACTGTGACGCCTTCTATGTGGGAATGACCAGCAACATACTGTCCATTCGCATGAAGGGTCACAGGCAGACAGTGTTTGTTGGTAATGATGATCACCCTGTGGCTAAACATGCCTTGGTGCACGGCCAGCACATCTTGGCACAGTGTTACATTGTCCGGGTTATCTGGATACTTCCCACCGATATCAACCTTTCAGAACTCCGGAAATGGTAAATTGCCCTTCTGCATATTCTCTCTTTCCATTCCCCACGTGGTCACAACCTCAGCAAAATTCAAATTCCTGTCCACCATTTTATAACATCTTTGCTTCTATTCTCTGGACAGAGTCTCTGCCTCAAGTTGTATCTCTGTCCAACTTCTTTGCTTTCTACAAATGTCTGCCTTGGTGTGAGTGTGTGTGTGTGTGTTTATGTTTCTGTCTGCATACCTGTGCTCTTTCGCCTGGCAAGCAAACCACATCTATTTTTTATATATAGTTTTCCTGTTAGAAATATATATGAGGCCAAAAAGGAAACAAAACCATTGGTGGAGTTGTTGTGGAGCAGGGCAGTACCATAGCCGGAGGCAAACTTTCCTGTGTGTGAATTGTGATTCGAGTCATTAGTTTCTAGCGAACAGAACACATCAATCTCAACAGAGACAAGTCTTCAGACATGAAAGTGAGACAGTGTAATTGGACTGTTATTTTTCACAAAATAATATATTTTACAGAATATATTATAAATGGTGGATTATTGATGTAATCATAATGTGTTCCTATAGGAGATGACAGGAAGTATGAAGACATATGTGGAAAATCACTTGACTATGTTCTATCTGAGGCACACAGCTAAACACTTTCAGCATATCAATGTGGCTTCTTAATATACGTTATGCTTTTCTTTTCCATAAATAAATATTTTTGCTAATTTTTATCTTAATTTCAATATGTTTATTTATTGGTACGTAAAACATAAAAATCTCAACATTCGAAGTGCGGCAGTCGGAGGTTGTACCAGTGCTAGCAGCTGCTCCAAAAATGCTGAAATATGATGGATATGCTGGTCATGCTGAATGGCAGCTGTTGATACAGGAAAAGAACAAAAGGGGTACTGATCTCCAGTGTCCCGTTTTGTCTCGTCATCCAAAGCCAACTGCAGATATGCCTCCACAAGATAAATCTTCAAACTATATTGGCCCCCTGCCAATCAGTAGATCAAATCCACAGGGCCTGCCTGACATGGCATTTGAGTTCATCGTCTTCACATATGTGTTGGCCCACCATGAGCTTGTGTATGATAACCAGAGGTGAGGGTCACTTGATAGCCATGACAGGAAGCAGAATACCAGCATCTCTCAGACAATGTAACTTTTTTTTAACGGCCCGTCTGAGGGCGATAAGAATAGGGTGAGCCCGACAAAAGATGGGGAGAGCATTGGGTTTGAGCATAATGCAGGCGAAAAAATATTTTGCTCACCTGACACCCGGCGCAAAAAGAGATGCGAAATCCATGTGCAGCTGAGATAGGTCCTTGTATGGAATCTTGTCAGAAACCAAGCAGATAAAGTCAGTAATAGTAAAGCCAAAGGTTCGGAATGTGTTGAGGCCAAAAATATTTGTAGCTGCCGCACTGTTAATGACCACAAATGGCACAAACAAAACCAAGAGTGGAATGGGGTGGCCTCTGTGGCGGACTAATGCGTGAGGTGCTGGACACAACTTGGGGGAGCCCAATGAGTGATACATAGCCGAGCTTTAACAGTCATAATGTGGCACCAGTGTCCACCTGAAGCAAGACATTTTTCTAAAGAATGCAGAGGTCAATAAAGAATTTTGGCATCTGTACATTGACAGTTAACATCCATGGAAGAATCTTCCAAATTGTGAGGGTGTGGTGGCTTGTTGTGGCCCTAAGCTGAGAAGCTGCAGACCCAGGCAATGTGCTCAACTTTCCCACAGCGATGACATGTAGCCTGCTGGTGCAGACACAAATCCCGGAAATGAGATGCCCCACAAGAATGACATGAGCGCCGCTGGCCTTTGGAAATGACATATGCAACGCTACCTCCTCTGTATGTTAGACACCGAGGAATACTGCGGCGTCTGTAAGAGGGGCATGGGGGGGGGGGGTGGCACGATTATAGCCACCAAGGAAACAGGCTCAATCTCAATGGATAAATGGGCCAAATCATCAACAGAGGACACCTTACCCCATGCAGAAAGCTGACTCCCCACTACCTCAGTAATCTCAAATGCACACACTAACACACTATATGCAAGACCTCCACCGACAGGGCTGAAGAGCTTGCTTTTAAACTTCCAGAAGCGAAACAGAGAAAAATGTCACGGACTATACAGTCTGCATACAAATCCCCATGCGGTTCTGACCAAAACTGACAATGATGATCCAGCCCCTGAAATTCCATTGCCCAAGTGCAGTATGATTGGCCTGGCTATTTACACAAATGGTAAAATGATATATGAGCTGACACAACATGAGAGTGGCAGCTAAAACACTTAGCAAAGAAGGAACAGATATCTGAAAAGGAAAGGGACGCCTGCGCCTGAATGGTGCACAATCATCTAACAAACAGAAAAGACAAGGTGAAAGCCATGAAAGAAAATGAGCAGTTTGCTTACAGTCATCAGTCACTTTGACAGCCACAAAATGTTGGTGTAGATCCTGCTCGTAGTTGGACCTATCCTTGGCATCATCAAAAGAAGTAAATGAAGGAACGGGCACAAAAGACTGTAAACTGACTTGTTGTGACACAGCCTGAGTCAAAATGTCAATAGATGAGGTGAGGGAGGCATTCTGTTTTGCAAACACCTTCAGCAACAACTGAAGATGTGACAGCAAAGTGCTATGTTGCACGGCCATGGCGCCAAACAGGAGGACACAACTGACCAATATTGTTGTCGTCACTGAAGTATACAACACCACATTGTCATTACACACTTTAACTGTCACCACCCTCATGAACCACATACATTGCCAAGGTGGGGTGGCTTGCGTGCCTCAACAAAACAGATATCTGTACCGTAGGTGCAACCACAGCGGAGGGGTATCTGTGGAGAGACCAGACAAACGTGTGGTTCCTGAAGAGGGGCAGCAGGCTTTTCAGTAGTTACAGGGGTAACAGTCTGGATAATTGACTGACGTGTGCCTTGCAACACCAGCTAAAATGGCTTTGCCATGCAGTTACTGCAAATGGCTAAAAGCAAGGGGAAACTACAACCATTACTTTTCCCGAGGACATGCAGCTCTGCTGTATGAGTATATGATGATGGCATCATCTCGGGTAAAATAGTCTCCCATTCGGATCTCTGGGTGAGGACTACTCAGGAGGGTGTTGTCATCAAGAAAAACACAACAGCATGGAAGTTTTATCCCTTAACCGAGTACGTAAGTAGAAAATTTGAAAATAGAAATGGATAGGTTAAAGTTAGATATGGTGGGGATTAGTGAAGTTCGGTGGCAGGATGGACAGAATTTTTGGTCAGGTGAGTACAGGATTATAAATACAGAATCAGTTGGTGGTGATGGAGGAGTAGGTCTGATAATGAATAAGAAAATAGAAATGAAAGTAAGTTATTATGAACAGCATAGTGAATGCATTATTGTAGCAAAGATAGGCATGAATCCAACACTGACCACAGTAGTATAAGTTTATATGCCAACTAGCTCAGAAGAAACGTTTGAGGATATAGAAGAAATTATTCAGACCATTAAAGGATAAGATAATTTATTGTATTAGGAAAGGGAACAGAAGGAAATGTTGTAGGTGAATATGGATGGGCGGAAAGAAATGAAAGATCACATGGTTTAATCATCATGAAAGAAGGTTATATACGTGGAAGAGACCAGGAGACATTGGGAGATACCAGACTGATTTTATTAGGCAAAGGTTTAGAAACTAAGGTTTCAAAATGTATGATATATCCAGGGGCAGACATAGACTCTGACCATAACTTACTGGTTGTGAGCTATAGATTGAAATGAAGAAAATGCAAAAAGGTAGAACACTAATGAGGTGGAATCTGGACAAATTGAAGGAACCAGAGGTGGTTGAGAGTTTCAGAGAGAGCATTAGGCAAGGATTGGCTGAAACGGGGGAAAGTAATACAGTTGAAGAAGAATGGGTAGCTCTGAGAGATAGACTAGTGAAGGCCACAGAGGATCATGTAGGCAGAAGGACAAGGCCTACTAGAAATCATTGGATAACACAGCAGATACTGAAAGGAGAAAATATAAAAATGCATTAAGTGAAGCAGGCAAAAGGGAGTACAGACATCTGAAAATTGAGGTAAACAGGAAGTGAGGACTGGCTAAGCAGGAGTCACTTGAGGAGAAATGAAAGACCCTAGAAGAATGTATAACTAGGGGAAAGATAGATACTGCCTACAGGAAAATTAGAGTGACATTTGGAGACAAGAAAAGCAGCAGTATGAATATCAAGAACTCAGATGGAAAACCATTACTAAGCATAGAAGAGAAAGGTGGAAGGAATATATAGAAGGCCTGTACAAAGAGAATAAAATTGAAGACAGTATTCTAGAAATAGAAGACAAAGTAGAGGAAGACAAGATAGGAGATACAATACTGTGAGAAATTATTTGACAGAGCACTAAAAGATTTGAGTAGAAACAAGGCCCCTGGAGTAGATGATGTTCTGTCATAACTGCTATTATTGTCAGGAGAGACAGTCCTGGAGAAATTGTTCCACCTGGTGTACGAGATGTATGAGACAGGGGAAATACCCTCAGACTTCAAGAAGAATATAGTAATTCCAATTGCTAAGAAACCAAGTGCACACAAAAGTGAAAATTACAGAACTATCAGTTTAATAAGACATGGTTGCAAAATGCTACCAAGAATTATTTACAGACAAATAGAAAAACTGGTGGAATGCAATCTTGGGGAAGATTGAGACAATACTGACAGTATGACTTACCTTAGAAGATAGGTTGAGGAAAGGGAAACCTACATTTTTACGACATGTAGATATGGAGAAAGTTTTTGACAATGTTGACTGAAATACACTCTTTCAAATTCTGAAGGTAACAGTGATAAAATATAGGGAGTGAAAAGTTATATTTAATTTGTACACAAACTAGGCAGCAATTATTAGAGTCAAAGGGCATCAAAGGGTCAGAGTGATTGGGAAGAGAGTAAGACAGGGTTGTAAACTTTCCCCAAAATTGATCAATCTGTACATAGAGCAAGCTGTGAAGGAATTCAAGGAGAAGTCTGGAAAGGGAATTATAGTCTAGGGAGAGGGAATAAAAACCTTATGGTTTGCTGGTGACATAGTAATTCAGTCAGAGACCGCAAAGGACCTGGAAAAGGAATTAAATGGAATGAACAGTTTCTTGAAAGGAAAATATGAGATGAACATTAACAAGAGTAAAACGAGGGTAATGGAATGTAGTGTCAGAAAATCAGGCGATGCTGAAGGAATTAGATTAGGTAAGGAGGCAATAAAAGTAGTATATGAGTTTTGTTATTTGGGAAGCAACAGTGTGGTGCATCCTATGGTTTAACTGGTTAAGTGACCACCCAGAAAAAGCTCGTAATTAAAAATAGTATTTGTAAATTATCATTCTTCATTTTGTTCTTCTCAGATCATTTTACATGTACATGCAAAGTATTTTATCGCATGAGAAACATTTTACGTCATGGAGACAGCATGACAATGAGTCTAAGCGTAGCTGTTTAATATGGCAGCAGTGGCTGCAATGTTGCAATGCACATGTGCCGCTGTGGTTCAAATTCTCTTCTGAACCTGCCCCCCCCCCCCCCTCCCACCTGGAGACAGCATATGGGTGCTCCTGCTGCAGGAAGGGGTGAGGGAAAATGCCGCTTTTAACACTGGCACAGTGACAAAATCTAGGCTAACCAATTTTCCAAGAATAATGTAGTTTACAAAATAACAGTTTCTTGCTGTGCCAGTCTTTCAGTAGCCTGAAGTCTCCTAAAATTGGCAGTTTCAGTTATAAAATTCACAAGTAAGTCCAATGGTGGTTGCATTCCCTGTGATAATAATGTTACTATGCATGTTATGTATGCAAAAATATGTGCAACAACACCGCAAATTTCAATAACATCAATGTTTAACAACTTGTAAGGTACTTTCTCTAAATCTGATTAATGAATATTTTTAATGAAGTCTGATGTAGTTAATAATGGTGTAGAAATACATTGTCCTTCAAGAGAACTATAATTTAACATAGTGATTCTCATTGAAATCTGACTTAATAGCACTGCAACAGTTTAATTTTACTGATAAATTTTAGGACTACTATAGGCTACTGCTGTGTGTAAATTGTGACTTTTTGTGCAAATGAGAACTGTGTTTTTGTACTCAAAAATAAAATAATGAACTTTACAAATGAACTGTTGATAATAATATAAACTGCTTATCTGCTTTTACATACTAATAGTTTTTCATAATTAATAAACTGGCCATCTTTGATAATAATCAAAAGTTTGCAAAGGATACATGTATGTGTTATCACAATTTAAAATTATGGTGCCAAGTAGATTTTTGATCAATCATCTTACATTAATTTAGACTTTCACTTTTGAAATTACAAGAACTTGCTTCAATGGGTTGACTATGAAAATCAGTGTGTATTATTCTTTTAGCATTGTTCAATAGTTTCTTTTTTGACTTTTCTGGATCATGTGCAAAATGTTGTCCAGAATTAAACTATAAAAAAGGACTAACTTGTGCAATCGCATCACCATGTCGTAACATGCTGTTGTACAGATGATCCCACAAGGTTTGCCCCAAAGGCCGTGGCAGTAGAGGTGGGCCTCGCAGAATCAGTTCTTCTTCCTTCACATTGCCTAAGCATCAGACAAGAAGTGCTTTAGTCACTCTGTCATTATCATCTCGCTGCACAGTAAATAGCTCTTAATAATACATAAAATTTACGTGAAAAGACAATTTTGGTAAGATTAATTTGAACAATCAAACTCAATATTGTAATCATAATTAAGGATAATTCAGTTGGTGAACCAAAAGTGTTAATTGATTTTTGTTTTGCCTGTAGTGTAATATTGCATTTTACATGTGTGATTCGTCTCTTATATAACAAACTTTCCAATACACTGGATTTCTTCTTTTTTGTGTGCATACATTTGTCACCAAGGTTTGATTTACACCAATCACTGTACAGTGGTAATTGGAATAAGAGACCTGTATCATAAGGCATCTTAAAATAATCTTGTAAGGTGACAGAACAAGGTAGTTAATATACTGTATAAAAACATTTATAGTATACAGTACACATTTATTTATATAGAATTAGAGTAGGAAGAAGATGAAGTCTAATCCAGTCTGGTGAGAGCTTACCCAATTCTTACACATAGAAATATTCTTTTTCCTGTCATTTGCATGTACTTACTGGCAGACTCTCATGAATAAATATCATGTAATTAATTCTGGAAGTGTGTGTCATAATTTCATTGCTCAAATGGATATTTATAGTTACGTCTTTAATTTTAACTTTCTCTAGCGATTGCATAATGGAATTGTAGTAGTAATAATAACTGACAAACAGATTGTATGTTAGTAGTGACTTTCAATGTGATGGCACAAGATAAGCAAACTTATCATTTATAGCAGGTGGTACAAATTCAAACACCTTTCTATATACAGAATTCTAAAGATTTTGCACTGAAGTTAGCCTAATTGTACACATTTACAATATGTACTAGCTTGATTTGATTAAAACTTACACATCTGAATTTTAATTTGAATATGAAAACAACAGATTTTGGTGTTTATCTCAGTCAGTATCATATGTGGCATTTGATAAAGAATATAATTAGACAGATGGCTGAAGCCAGTGGCTCCTTTTAGCAGAAGTGACGAAGGGAAAGGAAGAGAGATGAAGGAAGTGGACTCGTGAAGTTTAGAAAATGGGAAGAGAGACAGAAAAGTCACCTAGAATCTTGGGTGAGGGAAATCTTATTTGATAGGATGAGGAGGAATGTTTTTTTAACCCATACTAATCTACAATGATACTGGATTCTTGTGTAAAGGTCTTCTCTGAAGTGGCCTTCAGACTGGTGTAAACAACAATGCTGCTCCAGTGCCAGGCAGCTTTCCACTGCCCACACCCAGTAGCCAGAGGGTTGGCCCAACAGATACAGAGCTGGCGAGTCCCAACAGCTGCCACAGAGAATACTCTGCCAGACAACAGCCCCACGAGTTCCGCAGCCTCCATTCCCATTGGCAGAAATGGATACCTAGTTTGGTTCTGTGCCGTCTAGCATAATGTCATTATTGCCAGGCCCAGATACCAAATCCCCCCCCCCCTTTTAATAGACATGTTTGGCTGATAGTGCCCGTCCCTATGCTGGAAGATTTAGGAAGAGGTGTGAGTCACAGGAAGTCCTGCTAGTTTCCATCATGATGTCTGTGTCCTATGTTGAAAATACTGAGACCGAGGACAGTTCCCAAAACGATTTCCCTTGATCAGTAGGTGCCATACACTGATATGTTGGTATCAGGGGCAGTGGCTCCAGCTCCATCAGTTGCTTTTCAGGCACTATAGAAGAAGAAGGGCAGCTCATTTTGTATTGTCACGATACAGGGGAGACAACATCAAGCAAATGATACAGGACCTGGGATGGGAATCATTACAACAACGGTAGTTATCGCTACTGCGTGGTATACTTAGAAAACTCTAATCACCAACATTCTCTTGCGAATGCGAAAATATATTATTAACTCCAACTTACATAGGTAGAAATGATCATCAGAATAAAATACGAGAAACTGAGAGATTCAGCTCGAACAGAGATTCAGATGTTCTTTCTTCCTGCACCCTATTCGAGAATGGAATAGGAGATGAATAGTATATAGGTGGTGAGTGTCCCATGTAGATGTAGATGATCCCCACCTGAATCTTAAGGGATATTCATATGGCATGGATGGTGGAAATTCCTGCCCAACATTCTGGGAGCTAAACTGATAGAATTCCTACTTGGTGGAGGCCACAGAGCTTGCTCTGTAGTTGATGCCCAGCTAATTGCCTGTTGCAGTCATAGTTGATTCCTGTTCCTCATGCAGTTTCTTTTCCTAACTACATCCTCAAAGAGTTGCTGCCCTCTGTGGTGGACTTTTACACCTCGAGTGCACGGTGGACAAGTGCCAAATGTGCAAGCACAAACCAGCATGGCTTTATGGAAACCTGGAGTAACCTGATACTATTGGGACCAAAGGGGTAGACTACATCAGATGCAGCTATATACAGGGCCTGCACCCATGCAGAAACTCCATGCACTATGCCCATTTAATGGGTTGGTGTGATATGTGCATAAAATGTGGTAGGGTCTCCTCCAACAATATGGTCTCCACTGCCTTCTGCATTTGGTTTAAAATGTCCGGACCATTCAAACTGCCTCCACATTGATCGGAAAGAGAAACTGATCAAGAGAAAGAAACACTTTAGGAATCAAAGAGGAGAAGTATGTGTATCCTCCTACGACGTCTGTTCCTATTCTTTGCCTGTTATAAGAATGCTTTACCTCGGAGTGCGACCTAAAATGCACGTCGTTGTCACATTGTCATCAATTATCATTATTTCGTTCAATTAGCGTCTTAGTGACTACAATTCAACACATGTCCCATGGAGAGTGTTTCCAGTAGAGCCGGTCAAAACGGCCGCCACTCCCGCTCGCTCCCCGCCGCGCTCGCGGCTCGCTCTCGACGGCTGACGGCGGGTAGAGGGGCAGCGATGACGTCACACTGCCGAGAGAAAGACGCTTCTGGACGGGGCGAGTCCCGGTGCTCCCGAGTCCCGGGTTCACGCCGCGCCCGCCGGGCCGAGCTGAGCCGCCTCAGCCTAGTCGGCGCGGCCTGCGTGTTCACACCACGCGCCGGGCATGACCGAGACGAAAAAAGGGGAAAAAACACTTTTTCGATTTTCACCTTGTAAAAATTGTTCACGGTATGCAAGACCACGCTACATCATTTTATAAAATTATTTTTTCCTTACACGCTTTGCCTTGCCTGGGAAAAAATAAAAAGTCTACTTTTCATTCCGCCCGAGTTTTGTTAGTTCCATAACGCTCCTCACTCGATTTTGATGAGAGTATGCTGTTAAAAAATCTGACTTTTGGACACATTGTAGTGAAACAACTTACGTTTCGAATGAAACATTCACCTTTTCGTAATTCGTAACAGTCGTTTTCGAATAACGCTATTTGTCAAGTATGTGCACTTGAATTACAAATCGTGTACTGAAAAAGTTCGATAGCGGGAAGCTTGCTGTTGTCTGCATTTTAGACCATATATTAAAGCGAGTGAAATGGAGCTAAAAGAACAATACTGTTTTTGAAATGGTAATCTATGTCATTTCACAAGTAATTGCGAGTTACCTGAGCGGCGTCATGCCGCGATCCCAAGCCTACGAAGTCAGTGGCTGTTGAGCTGAGCATGAAGCATGCAGTGCCGAAAAATTTGAATTGCTGGCTACGTTTGACGGTCCCTCGTGATGTGGTAATGATCCGTAACCAGAAAACAATTATGAACCTATTTTCTTGAGTGGTGACAACGATGTGCTACGGTTTTACATCAGATCAACTCGACCACCTGGGATATATATTTCGCATTTGGAACTAGAAAATGAGAACAAATTAATGTAAACTGCGACTCTGCTGTTGATGGTCTGAAATAAAATTTTCTGACGTTACAGTTAACGGCTTTTTAGTTGAAGATGAAAAAGCCCAAAACACTTATATTTATAGTTCCATCTAAACCTAATACACAATATATACCTTTTAAAAAAAAAATTCTTTTGTTGCTTTCAGAAAATTGGGTACCACAAGTTGAAAATAGTATATCGGGCTTGATTCCATAATGAAACTTGTGCTCAATGACTGTATTTGACTTGTAGAAATTTTCAGCAATCAGTCGTAGAAATATTTATTTATTGGCAGATCAGCACGAACGCAACGTCCAACATAGAGGTCGAGATGTTTTAAGTATTTTAATCGTTTTTAAGCATTGATATGACCACACACTGGTCGAAATCTAGCTCTGCCAATAAATAAATATTTTTACGACTGGTTGCTGAAAATTTCTACAAGTTGTACATCGCGTGTCCCACATAAATGCGGTACCTTCACGTCTGAGATTAAAGTAAGAATGAACTAAGTAGCTTTTGGGAACCTGTCTGAGCGGAACAACGTTTCTACGAACATTTTGCTGAATCATTTGAAGACAATTTTCTGCAGGATGGTAATTTCGAAATTTCTACATACGCTAGTTTAATTTAGCTTCAGACACTGCAGGACAGGTCAGTAAAGGATCAAAAGAGTGTGTCACTTTTTTTTTTTCGGGAGAGGGGGCCTTGTCCTCAGCAATAAGGAATCCCCACCCACTGTCAGCAGAAGATCGATTGCCGTCTACTTCAACAAGCCAGCTAACAGTTCTATTGATTTTGTTATTTTATTACTAAATTGTCCTCCCACTGTAGTGACTCGTCGAATTTTATGCACATAAGAAATAGGTGATAATGGACTCCTCCCATGAATTTAGACTAACATTTAGGAGAGTCTTTCCTTACGTGAACATTCGATATGTTTAACATTCCCAGCGCGAGTCTGCGCCGGCACAAACCGATTGGGCTCGTCTCCAAGCCTGCTTTCAACAGAAGCTTCTCTGAAAGATAGTTTTTCAATTACACTTATGAAAAAATGTTCAAATTGTAAATCTATCGGACCAAACTGCGTGGCCATCAGTCAGTAGCTTACAAACTACTTAAACCTAGATAAACTAACCTAAGGACAAACACACACCCATGCACCAGGGAGGACTCGAACCTCCATGGCGAGCAACCGCGCGCTCCACAGCGAGACGCTTTAGAACGCTCGGCTACTCCACTGCGGCTACATTTATGAAAATATGTATATTTTTCTTCTATTACTATTAATTCTTTAATATGAATAAAAAATTTAAGAAATACTTAGTTGTTCACAAAACGAAAAACTCTCCTAAATGTTAGTCGAAATTAATGGGATGAGTCCATACCACACATTTCTAATGTGCTTATAATTCTATGATTCAGTACAGTGTGCAAACAATAGTAATAAAATAACAAAATCAACTAACAGTTGGGTGGCTTGAACAGATGGCAGTGAACAATTATTGGACACCCCTGTGTTTCCTTCAATCTTCCACTGACGGTGGGTGACGATCCCTTGTTGCTGGCCACATGCCGACCAAGAAGGAAAAAACAAATCACAATATGAAACAAAATGACACCTGCTTCTCATCCTTTACTGACCTCCAGTGTCTGCGGCTAAACTAAATCTGCGCATTTTTCTTTCATTTTAAGTAGAAAAATCGAAATGAAAGTACCATGGAGACAAAATAAATAAATAAATAAATAAAAATAATAATAATAATAATAATAATAATAATAATCAGGTGATTTAGGAAGTGTTCACAGAAAAGCAGTTCCCATCAGACAGCTTCCTAACAAAATAAATAAAAATTCTGAGAACCGTTTAGAATTATTTGAAAGTGGAAATGAATTGAAACGTAGCACATCGTGCCCCACATAAAACCGGTTTAACTAGCGTACCCCCATGATCATAAATTGCAGTTTCCCTTCCTTATAAGGATGTACCTAATGTCTTTAATTTTACTGTTCTGAATTCCTTTTTACTTGGTGCATTTCTACTTTAGTCTAGGACGTGAGGTATAGCGCTTTTATGTGAGACACTGTATATAAATTGTTTCACCTTGTGGCACATTTTCCAAGAGCTACAAAAGTGAAAATTAAAAGAAGGATAAATAGTGTAATAGTGTAGATGCATCAATAAATGTAAGTATATTTTTGGGCTTCTTCTGTTTGCCATCTCCAACTATAAAATCATCAAGTACAATTTCAGAAAATTTTATTTCAGTCCATCAAATTCGCAGTTTACATATTTATTCTTCTCTTGTAGTTCGAAACAGTTATGTGATATGCACAACAAACTAGTTACCTTTCATTAAGTGAAGTATTACCTTACTTAAAACCATTGTCCATTGTAATCGGTCGGTACCCATGAAAAATAGGATATAGTTTTTTTCTGGTTATGGATTATTAACACATCACGAGAGACCAACATACGTGGCCAGCAAATAATATTTTCGGCGCTGCTACGCTCAACACACGTCGAGTTCGTAGACTTGTGGTCGCGGCATGACGCCGCTCAGATAACTCGCAATTACTTGTGAAAGGAGGTAGATATCAGAAACTTTTCTGTTCTTTTAGATCCATTTCACTCGCTGTAATGTATGATCTAAAATGCAGAGAACACTAATCTGCTCGCTATCGAACTTTTTCAATACACGATTTGTAAATCAAGTGCACGCATTGACAAATAGCGTCATTTGAGAACGACTGTTATGAATTATGAAAAGGTGAATGTTTCATTCGAAAGCTAAGATGGTGTACTATTGTGAGTCCAAAAATTAGATATTTTTAGTCGTATACTTTCATCAAAATCGAATGAGGAGCGTTACAAAACTTAAAACTTGGGTGGAATGAAAAGTAACCATTTTCTTTTTTTGTACAGACAAGGCAAATCTTGTAAGGAAAAACTTGATTGATATAACATTGGGGAGTGGTCTTATATGCCATCAACATTTTTTTCATCGTGAAAATCGGAACTTGGATTTTCGCCCTTTCTTCCATCTCGGCCTGGCCGGTACAGCAATCGCAGCCTTATAAAATGTAGACATGTGCCGGATGGGCGCAATAATTGAGTCGCGGGGGAAGGGGGGGGGGGCTGACCGTGCGCATGCGCACTGCTGTCGGCTGTCCTACATACCAGTCGGGAGTACCGAGTCGCCTCGTTCACGAGACTGTGTTATCGGCACTGCCGGCTCCCAGGTCAGTGGCGTAGCTATCATAGGGCTAGGCGGGGCAGTGCCCCGGGGCCCCCGAGCTCAAGGGGCCCCTCGGCCTACGTGAGCGACGTTCGAAAAAAGTTAGCGTAGATCCTTGAACACTTTCATGCCCTCCAATTACTTCGGATAATCGAAGTTCAAGTGTGTATAATAATTTAGTTGAATGAAGGTTTTCTGACTTTGAACTTTTTGAACCCTGACCAACAAACCTCACCAAAAATTATTCGCCCTCCTGAATATAAACAGAACAAGGTCCTTTGCTTGTCTGATAAGACGTGACACATAATAATTTACTTAATAATATTTAGATTTGCCTTATTATGTCTTCCAATAGGCGGTAAGGAACTGATGATGAAGTAGTTTTGCATAGTTTCAGTTTAAAGAGGGCCCCAATGTCATTTTTGACCCGGGGCCCTTGGTGACATAGCTACGCCACTGCCCCAGGTGCGGAGGTCTCGCCAGCCGCACTCGTTGGCGGGAACGAGCGGGAGCCAGGCCGCGTTTGATGGCCTCTAGTTTCCAGGTCAAGTAGAATTCTGGGTTACAGAAATCCGGCCTTTGCTACTCAGATCGGGACAATTAAAATAAGCATAGTTTCATAAATCAGTTTTATTTGTGTTATTAACCATCGAAAATTAATCTGCAGTAGTAACATTGGTAGTACCTACTAAAGGAATTAACGTTGTCATACCTTTTTTCAACGCAACAGCTGTTATTAAATGGCCATTTATTATTAATAAGAATCACTCTTTACATCTGACGGTAAAGTTGTTGTTCTGGACTAAGCATGTATGAAGTTACCGGTAGTTAATCTGTCATTTCTTCGTTTACAGTTCTATCCTTATCAGTATCTAACTATTTCAAAACTTCTTACAGGTACGGTACAGGTAAGATTTTTTGAAGAGATGTATAGAGATAAAGAGAAGGGCAAACACATGACCATGGTAGGTGTTTGGGAAACTTGAACAGCCAATACGAGATGAAAGTTGCTTGCCATCGCACAGTACCAACCTTCTTTGTTTGTCAGAGACGAACGCGTTTACTGACAGAGGGGGCCTATTTGCGTTCATGACTTCCACGTGGATGAAAAAATCGACACCTGAACCTGAAACGATATGTGCAATGCTTATTTTAAAATTTGCTGCGGCGGCGTGGCCGAGCGCTTTGAGGCGCTATGCTAAGATGCACGAGACCATTCCCCGTCGGAGGCTCGTATCCCCCTCCCCTTGGGCATGGATGTTTGTGCTGTCTTTAATATAAGCTAGTTCATAAGTAGCTTGTAAGTTCAGGGACTGATGACCACGCTGTTAAATCCCATAAGCTTTACAAACATTTGAACATTTTTAAAATTTTATATGGGCAGCTGTACAAACGTTTTTGAAATTCTAAACCAAAACATAGGAACAGAGACTACTCATATAAGCAGTACGTTTTTGGGACTACATTAATAGTACTTCAGTTAAGTTTGCCGGCCGCAGTGGCCGAGGGGACTGAGGCGCTCCAGTCACGGTCTGCACGGCCACTAAGGTCGGGGGTTCGAATCCCCCCTCGGGCATGGATATTTGTGCCGACCTTAGTAGTAGCTAGTTCATAAGTTGTTTGTAAGTTTAGGGACTGATGACCCCGTAGTTAAGTCCCATAAGCTATACAAACATTTTTCAGTTAAGTTTCTTTCCTATTTCAGCGCATCCGTCACCTCCAGTACATATTTATCTTATTATCCTTGACTATACACGATCACAGTAATGTCCGGTGATGACTTTTCCTTGATTCCTTTCTTTTTCATATATAAAATTTATCGTTTGCAATGGATAACCTTAAGTGCACAGATAACCGAATGTTAAGCAGGTGTATTGATGGCAACAGCATGTAAACGATATGCAAAAGTATTGAGGGTACAGCTTATGTTAGTTCCTGCATAAAAAATTTGAAGACGTATAAAACGAATGAAAAGTGCCTCCCTAAGTGGGGAGTATGGCACAGCATGTGTATGAGAATAGTCGTAGCGAAGAAAGCGAGACAATAATGGCATGTCGGTTAAATTGTACGCAGTGGCGTAGCTATCATAAGGCTAGGCGGGGCAGTGCCCCGGGGCCCCGAGCTCCAGAGGCCCCTCGGCCTTCGTGAGCGGCGATCGAAAAAAGTTACAGTAGAGCGTCGAATTTTTTATTTAATTTTTTTATCCTCCCACCCTATCTTCCACCATATCCCCTTCCCCAGAAACCAAGTTTCCCACAGTAGCCGCACTGGGCCACCGGCTCGCTGGAACAATGCTTCTAATTGGGCCTTCACAAGACGCGCTGCTGACAGGCGAAGCTGCCAGCCAATGTGTCCAACAATCGGCACACTTTAGTCAGCAGAAGTAGCGGCAGCGTCAAAGCTGCTCACAGCAACAGCTGCGTCTTCCAAGTGTTGCGGCGTGCCGGCTTGGTGTGATGTGCAGGATCGCGCTCCTCCAAATACAGTATAAAATACAATTACACTACAGATTTTTTATTAGCAAACAGAAGTGTACAGTTCGAACATCCGAATAAACAGGTTTTCCGAATATCCATGTCCCCAAATTATTTCGGATAATAGACGTTATAGTGTATATAATATTTTAGCTGAATGAAGGAAAGAGGACTTTTAATTTCTCTTGCTGAAATTGACCTCAGCATGGACAGTTCGCCAATTATGTGAGGAAATTATAACAAAATATGTATTATTAGAATGTGAGGTTACGGAAGTGTTTACCGCAGTTTTATTCTTCTGCAGCAGCCGAAAGGGCGAAATAGCGAGAAAACGAGGCCCCACTGTCTACCCCATTACGTCGCAAAAGGAAATTACAAGATGTTTTACAAAGTTATACCGACCCTTCCACAGTGCACCTCGTAAATCACAGATGACGTACTGCGCAGACACACCTGGAGAGTGCGCATTTCCCACAAAATGCGTTGCGCCAGGAAACAGGCATGTTTATTTTCCACAAATGCGTTAATACTGTAATTTTTGCGTGAAAGCATAACAAACAAACTTTCACAATGATATTACAGAGTACGATTAAATATTACCTGCTGCGTAACACATAATTTAACTTAGTAGTATTTGGGTTTGCCTTATTATGTCTTCCAGTGTGTGGTAAGGAGCTGATGATGAAGTAGTTTTGCATCTGTACAGTATTAGTGTAAAGAGGGCCCCAATGTCATTTTTGCCCCGGGGCCCTTGGTAACATAGCTAAGCCACTGATTGTACGACACTTCTCGCCGGGCTGCAGTGGTTATGTTGGCGCCAATGGTAAATGCAGCAACTCAGATGACCAATAAATGTTTTTTTGTGACAACTTCAAATAAACCGATTTTTTTTCTGAACGGACAAGGATACATACAAGAGCCTGTCAGCCATAGAGCAGATATAGTATTAATTTTTCTGCGAGTGCAACGAGCAGCAATAACATTTACGAAAAATATTAACGCGATTCTATACTTCATTGTTCATCTGTTACCAACATAAACACTGGAGCCCGGCGAGAAGCGTTGTAAAATTTTACCTGACAGGTCTGGATCACACCACTGTTTCAGCTTCGAACCTTTTATAATCTTCGATTGACCCAAAATCGGGGCTTTCGTGTGCTCATTCTTAACAAAGTTTTTACTACGGCTTTATAAAATCTCAGGGTTGCGCACAAACCTCACCTCGCATGCATACGAGAATTCCGTGGTTCGAACGAAATACAATGCAAAAGAGAATATTGTACGGAAACACACGAAAAAGTGGCCCAACGCCTAACTTTTTATCGAATATACATTACACCTACTTCTTGGAGAAATCATTAATTCACTTGGTATTTACAATGAAATACAAATAAGTTGTTACTGATTCGTGATTAAGGACAATGCTGTCTTGTCAATCGACCAGACTGACAGTCGGAGCCGCCGCAATGGTTCAATAGTTGCAAGTAGAGGATAAAACTTCAAAGCCTGACCCCGGGAGAAAAAATGACGACAAAGTATGGCGGTTTGGATTAATGCCAGAAACAGAGTGGTCACCTGTGTCTCAAAGCGCTACAATGTCATTTCCAAAGTAGTTGTTATTTAGGCTTAACTGGGAAACGGTAATCTTATAGAAAGTTTTCGAAATGGAATCCCTAGTGAAATTTTTAAATGCAGACAACTGTGCCGGCCGCGGTGGCCGAGGGGACTGCGGCGCGCCAGTCACGGTCAGTACGGCCACTGCGGTCGGGGGTTCGAATCCCCACTCGGGCATGGATATTTGTGCCGTCCTTAGTATAAGGTAGTTCATAAGTAGTTTGTAAGTTTAGGGACTTATGACCCTGTAGTTAAGCCCCATAAGCTATACAAACATTTGAACATTTTTGAACAGACAACTGTCACAGTAATAACAACTTCAAAACGACATTGCAAATGTGATATATGGGTTCGACTTCAACAAGCGATACTCTTTAACACTAAGGGCCGATTTCCGAAAAAAATGGTTCCCTGTCCCGTCATAGTTATCTGTGGGTTAACTAAAAGTTAAGTACGAAATAGGCCTAGGTTTCCTAGGTTTACTGTCACAGCCGTAGTTAATTGTCCGTTAAAAATAAATGCGCGTTCCCCTAGGGTTACCAACACGTTAACGTTACTTTTAACTATATCCACTACGTAGCACGGGCTTCCAAACGCAAGTCCAGCAATTATTTGTTTTTATTTTTATGACTGGTTTCCGTATAATTCTCGCACAATTTTTGAAGGTGAAGAATGAAAATACTTTCGTGGTCACAGTCTTCTTCTTATACTACGAACAGTTCTGCAGAGACAAAAACTTAACTGTAGATACTCAGCGAGTTGAAAGACCCAAACGCATTTTCTTTAAACAACCATTTGTTCTGTATAACAAGAGTGAATTTAATATGTGTTTCAGACTAAAAAAACTGTACAGAGGTTATTTAAACAAAACGGTCATAATTAAGAAACCAATTGCTAACGGAAATCAAGCAATAAGTCTCATGAATCATCTTTTAGTGACAGATTTGTGGCAAGTGGTGCATTTCGAATATTATTAGGTGACGACATGTACATTCATAAATCGAGTACTTGTATTATAAGTAAAGAATGCCACAAACTGCAGCTCTGCACAATGCATACATATTGATGCCCCAAAATCCAAAAGAAACTGCTGAACTAAAACATTCTTTTCCTGTGATTGCCATCTGTGATACGTGCATAGTTGGTACACATGTCAGAATCGTATTCCCAGATGGTGATAACGCTGAACAATGTAGAAATAGGAAAGGGTATTTTTCATACAATGTACTGGTAGTTTGTCATGCCAACTTAATATATTACATTTGTACAATTATGATTCGAATTGTTTCATTTTATTTTTATATTCCAGCTCTTATTTTTAAATCATCTTCTTTGTCTTTTTTTCTAGTTCTAGAAGTTCACATTTTTCCTCCGTTTGTTTCGCTCTCATCAATCTTTCTTTTCAAAGATGGTCATTTTTTCTGCCAGCATTATCTCTGCAACGGTTTTTTTTTTATTTTTTCTGCTTACAACGATGTCACTTAACTCATCTAAAACATCGTCTATCATCCTTTAATCCCTCTGTTTTGATTTCGTGCATTTGTTTTTGTGGGTGGACCTACATAAATCTCATTGTTCACATACAGACATAGTCGTCACCAGTAGGGTTGCCAGATTGAACTCGAGGCAGGCCCGGAGACCAGACGTGCTCCCTCCCCCTTGGCCAATGACTCACCCTTCCCCCCCCCCCCCCAACTGCGACCAACTCCCCCCCCCCCAACCCAACCAGGATTGTCGTCTTCTGCAGAAAATTGTTTCGGCAAGAAATTAAGAAGCGACTGATTCTTCTTTTGTGTGGTAATATTCGCTTTGTGTCTTTCTGATCGTAAATGTTTATTCATAGCTTTCACTCCGTCGTACTTAACAGTAAATGAGATATTGCATATTCTCCACTTACACATACACTCATCAGTATCGACTTTTTGTAGCCACTCTTTATAATTTTCTTCCTGCAACCATTCTTCACGGAACGAACTTAGATATCGTCTCTTCATTTCACTGTTATTACTCACTAATCTGAGTTAATGTAAGCTTGTCTAATCACACACGATCCGAGTATTCCAAAAATTGCCAGTAAACTGATCAACAATGAACGAACGAACACAAATAATAGACGTCGCCAGCTGACACGTTGCCGCAACAGTGTTTGCTTAACAATGCGCTAGCCGATTACTACCGACGCAACAATGAAAAGTTTTCAGAGGAAGAATAGAAAAGTGGCGTTTTGTTGCAATAAGAAATTGACATTTATATAAAGTTATTCATAATTACTAGAAAGGAGTCGGCCGGTAATGGCCTAGCGCACTGAGGCGTCTTGCCACGGTGCGCGAGACTGCTCCCGCCACAGGTTCGAATCCCCCCGTAGGGCATGGATGTTGTGTTCGTCCTTAGTTTAAGTTACGTTAAGTTCGATGTAGATCGTCGCTTCATGAGCATACTACTTAAAAAGCGTCGTAAAAAAGAAGAAGAAGAAGAAGAAAGAAAGAAAGAAAGAAAAAAAAGTTAAGATGAAGGTTACATTCAAGACCGGAGATGAGAGTCATTGGCCCGTAGACCCGGAGAATTCATTCCAAACCCGGGCACTCCGGGCGGCGATGGAGATCTGGCAACCCTAGTCACCAGCACTAAATCATTGGGGGGAACGACTCAACCGGGACATTTTCGAACATTCTGATGCCTCAGACAACGTTGTATTTTTTTTTTTTTTTTGGGGGGGTGGGGGGGTGGGGGGGTTGGTGTGGGGTGGGAAGAGGGGTCGTTGGTAATATCAAGTACCTGCCCCGGTACTGTTTCAGTTAAAGTTTCTAAAACGTGCCAATTTAATCCTGGATTTAAACGTATTCTGCAGTTACCTGTTACAAAAAAATTACATAACGCTTACATTAATTTTTTGATTGTATGATTATTACCTACTGTTTAAAACAACTGTGAATTATTGGAAACTGAACAGCTTTTGTAACTATATTGTGCTTGATTCTGATTGGAAATTTAACTAAAAAACCTATTACCAAACATTTAATTTTTCATTCATTAAAATACATTACAAAATGTTGCGACCTTGTCGCCTTTTGTTGTTTACTACTCGTCCCGGTCTAGTTTTCAGGAAAGGTACTGGTGCAGGAATCGATATCAACTGTAACAACTATTCAGATTGATAATACAAGTTTTATGGACTGAAAATTATAATACTCAAATTTAGAACATATGTCTGTTTCTTCTCTCTTCTCGTTTCTCGTGGCATCGTCTGTATGATGCTAGCTGCGCTGAGACCTAGTTACTGCTAAGTTCGTAGCCACGTTCCGACTTAGTACTGTCCTATTTCTGACTTCGTAGCTGACTGAGTTCTGAATAGTAACTGATGGACCGTCCAGACGTGTGTCGGCCTAGATACAGCCGCCTGTAGAGGGCGCGCATCTTCGGTTTCTCCCTCCAGGATGCGCGGCGCCTGCTTGCTATTGGCTTTCCGTCGATCGCTGCCTTCTCCACGATCGTTCTCTTACGTCTGGCGTGGGGCGCTGACTTTACGCCATAACATAAAATGAACAAATACAAACACAGGAATAAACAAGTAAGTATCGAAACAGTCATAAACGATAATTCAAAAAAATGTTCATATGTTTGTTAATCTATCGGACCAAACTGCGTGGTCATCAGTCCGTAGCTTACAAACTACTTAAACGTAGGTAAACTAACCTAAGGACAACACACACACACACACACACACACATGCCCCAGGGAGGACTCGAACCTCCACGGCGAGCAACC
Source organism: Locusta migratoria (assembly GCA_026315105.1). Lineage (NCBI taxonomy): Eukaryota > Metazoa > Arthropoda > Insecta > Orthoptera > Acrididae > Locusta > Locusta migratoria. The sequence goes on from CM048744.1 coordinate 299,812,799, forward strand.
GCGTGCTCTGCAGCGAGACGCTTTAGACTGCTCGGCTACTCCACCGCGGCTAAACGATAATTAACAGCACTGTCAGAAGCATTTGGTGAAATAATCATTCAAAGTTTCTCCTACACTGATGGAAACACAATTTTTCTGTTGTCACAATTAGATACAAGTATTCTTGCAACACTTCTGAAGTCTATTTCATCCAGCAGCAACTGCTACGTGATTGAGCCTCTGCTGCGTCCCTGTCGAGCGCAGATAGTTATTCAGTCGTCGTACAGCTGAAAAACTGCGCCCTGCTTCACAGGTTGACGCTGGACACACAAAGTCTGAGCAATGCTTCAACGTTAGAAAATAATTCAACGACTTTTTTTTTCATAGAAACCAAAATACCTTTGCCTCTTTCATGCATTTTACATTGTATTGTAGATGAAAGAGTTCATGTCCTATTTTTAAAGACTGATCATGTATTTCTGGGTATGGAGCTACCGCATCGTATCGTTTTTGTCCAAGAACACTTTCCCCGAGGAAATCTGTTTCTTCGTAGCAGGTTGGTCATGTATCCTAAGTCTATGCCCTTGGACAGCTGAATCAATGATTTCAAAATATTCCTGCCTGTAAAGTTCTTGAAGCGACAGAAACTGATGTGGATCTATGCCATCAGACAATCGCTTGGGAATTACTTTTGTCCTTGGAAGTTGCAGCTATTCTAAGCAAAGCTCGGATATCTTAATATTACATTCTTTGTACATAGAAGAGAACTTTTCATTTGTCTTGAGATTTTTAAGGCCCTCAGTTATAATTTCAACTGCAGAATAAAGTCCCGAGACCATTCTTTTTTCTCCTTGGAAACTCCTGTTCAAGATTTCTAAAAGCTCAAATACGTCTTTCACCATTAGGAAACCAAGGTACGTTTTGCTAGACTGAGAAACATTAAGTAGGCCAATGGCTCATTCGTATACCTTTTCTGTTTGTTCATGCAATGTCTTGATAACCAAAGCATATTATGTTTTTTCAAAATTTCATTGATTTGTGACTGTCGGTACAGCCATCTAGTAGGACATAAAGGCTTGATACTTGCAACATTACTGACACGTTCTTCAGCCGCATCTTCCATAGTATCTATGAAGGGGTCTTTTACTTTTCTTTTTGAAAACCGTGTTCCTAATGGATAAACTGATTCCACGGAGTTTTTAACAGTTGATGAAATTTCGCAGCTTGCTTTCAAAATACATTACAGCAGTAAGCACCGCAGTGAATGAAATGGATCAAAGGCCGTTTGTCAATTACAATTGTTTGATTCCCTTTATGCATTCCACTCATGTTTCCTGCTCCAACATGTGTCTGCCCATGAAAGTTACTTAAAGGTAGCTGCAATCTGAGCAGAACATCACAAATGAGTGCAGCTATATGCTCCACGTACATAACTAGTTTTATAGAATAACTAGTTTTATAGAACCCCAAAAAGCTTTCATGAGGATCTAAATGGTCATCACACCATCTTACACAGAAACTAATTTGTTCATCGCCGGAAATGTCCCTTGTGCCATCACAGATCACTGACTAAATCAAATGATTCACTGACCTAATTTTTGAACTATGCTATTAACAATTTCTTTACCAAGAATTTCAATTAATTCATTTTGTATCACTGGATGGGTGTAACTTTGTTCTCTTTGGAAGCACAATTTCAGAGTTAGTTTGTCTTCACTAGGGAGTTTCAACAGTTCCATTAAATTTCCGTAATTGTGTGTCCTCTAATAGCCAATCCTTGTCTGATACGATATTTAACACTGCTAATAATGATTGTCAATGCTTCCAAAACCATTTTTGTTGCTCAAATCTACACAGACGGACTCTATTTGCAGACTGCGTACATACATACATACATTTACACTGTCGTTTAGTTTCAAATAATGGAATCTGTGAGGGTAAGAACTACCTTCCAAAGGGTGGGTGACACAAAAGGAGAGCAGCCCGCGATGCGTGAGTAACCATGTTCTGTTTATCCACACTTTTAGAAAGGGTGCGGTTACTTTAGTGTGACAAACTTTAGACGCAATGATAAACGTTTAAGAATCCTGTCGTTGACAACGCCTGCAAAGTAATGAAAGGAAATAGCTTATCGCATAGTAACTTTCGACTGTTTTTTAAATAAAATTATGGCATCGGCACGACGTTAAAGTTTATTATTTGGATACTACAAACTGTATTCTCGACATTTTTGACATACAGTATGCAAATATAGGCCTACCACTAAATTTATCTTCTAAATTATTTCATGTTAGTACGCATAGTTCATGAGATATGAGATCATAAACAATAAGATGCATTAAATAACGCCAAATCAAGCTCAAGGATTTTAATTCTTTACCTACATCTTTACTACTATTCTAATAAAGGTACCTAGAAAATCGTATTATTGTATAGTATTTTGTTCTGGAGATCACGTTGTAAGGATTAAGACGTGGAAAAGGAAACTAGAGACCAATATCCAACACAGATACACGTGAAATAGAACGGGACAGAAGGCGACGGACAAAATGGAAAGAAGGAGATATATAACAATAAAATGGAAAAAAAAATACAGCACCGGTTGCTGAAACTAGTTTCGTAATAAATATTTGCTTACCATAATTTCTTTACTTTTTAAAGAAAGACAATATTAATGAACTGCGTTTTCCTCTCTTCATAGCTACTCCTGAAAGTAACTTTGCCCGAACACGTGGCGAATGAACTGACTACAGCACCGTCACTAAGCAGCGTGCACACGGTGTGCCGGCCGCAGTGGCCGAGCGGTCTGCGGCTCGCCAGTCACAGTCTGCACGGCCGCTACGGTCAGGGGTTCGAATCCCCTCTCGGGCATGGATGTTTGTGCCGTCTTTAGTATAAGCTAGTTCATAAGTAGTTTGTAAATTTAGGGACTAATGACCCCGCAGTTAGGTCCCTTAAGCTTAAATATTTGAACATTTAGGCACACGGTGTGTTTCAGTGAGACGATCGGGTGGCTGTGGTGAAGTGAGGTGAGGTGAGGCGCGTTCCCAGCCGCGCCAGCTGACAGCTCTCTTGACAGGGGGCTGCGCGACCCGGCCGCTTGACCCATCAGACAGTCCGTAACACTGTCTTGTGTCAATGCTCGTATTTGTGCTTCATAATGTTCACTGTTGCTTTATTAGCATTTAGTAAAACATGTAAATAATTAAGTCATAGTGCGTAACAAATTTCAGCGCGTATTATTAGTTAAGCTTGAAGATGAAACTTCCTGGAAGATTAAAATTGTGTGCCGGAACCGGGACTCGAAACTGGGACCTTTGCCTTTCGCGGGCAAGCGCACTACCGACTGTGCTATCCCGACACGACTCACGATGCCGCCTCACAACTCTACGTCCGCCAATACCTCGCCTCCTACTTTCCAAACTTCACAGAAGCTCTCCTGCGAACCATGCAAGACTAGCACTCCTGGAAGAAAGTATATGGTGGAGACATGGCTTAGCCACAGCCTAAGGGATGTTTCCAGAATGAAACTTTCACTCTGCTGTGGCTAAGCCATGTCTCCACCATATCCTTTCTTCCAGGAGTGCTAGTCTTGCATGGTTCGCAGGAGAGCTGTGAAGTTTGGAAAGTAGGAGGCGAGGTACTGGCAGAAGTAAAGTTGTAAGGCGGCATCGTGAGTCGTGTCGGGATAGCACAGTCGGTAGTGCGCTTGCCCGCGAAAGGCAAAGGTCCCAGGTTCGAGTCCCGGTTCCGGCACACAATTTTAATCTGCCAGGAAGTTTCATATCAGCGCACACTCCTCTGCAGAGTGAAAGTTTCATTCCGGAAGCTTGAAGATATTCGTTCAACAATGTCATTATTTGTCAACAAGACAAAATACTTAAAACTGTTTTTCGAAAAAAAATTTTTTTTTTGGGGTGGGGGGGTGGGGACACGTCCCCCCTGTCCCCCCCCCCCCCCGTCGGTGACGCCCATGCATACAAATCCATATAATTTCCTCTGGTACTGAAATGTAAGGACTACCACTATCACCACCAATGTCAACAACACAGTTGCACTTGTTGCTGAACAGATTGTGTCCTTATCTACATGTGATGAGCTAAAATCCACTAGTTGTAGGTGGGTCTCCTGGTTCTTCACAATCAGATAATGCAGTACTTGAGTCATAAGGATTTTTATCTGGTTCAAATTGCCATTTCAAACTTGAAATTATCTTCCCATCAATGTCATCTGATTTTGGAGTGTGAGTACCACCTCCTGTTTTTGCATATCTAATCTGAAATGTATACAAAACGTTAGAAACTAAGGTATTCTTTATGCTATATTGTTTCATAATGCAACTATTATAACCTATTGAAGTGGACCTATTGATCATAGTTTGTACTAAGCAAAATTATTGTTTAATGTTAATACATAATCATTATTAAATGAAATACTGAAGGACGCGATGCCACCCTTCTTCTTTGACCTAGAGCACTAGTGCTTTAATTCACGACCAATAACGTCATTGCCGAGGACCTACAATACTAAACGCGAAAAAATACGGAAAACAATATTCCGGGCCAAAGTTTACATCGCGGCCGCTGTGATTATATTAATACATGGGACTCGGATAAGTGGACGTAAATTTATCGGTTTTATATTGTAAAAAGTAATGTCACATTCACAAAACAATGGGAAGAGGAAAACTTATAAAAATAGACGTTGACAACAGAAATAATACTTATTATTTTTATTGCTAACCCTGTCTTCGTTTTTATTTGTCCTGGCTTTTCTTTTTAAAACAAAATACAGCTCTATCAGCTGCCGTACCATTCTCTCTCCGGTCTGATTTGAAGAATTGTACAGTTTTGTGGCATCTTCCCAGGCGTGTTGGTTTTCCGAAATAGTCCAGCCATCTATCTATTTATTTTCTGTAACTGCTTTCCTCTCTAAAACTAGCTCGATCCAAAACCCAAGGAAGTTATCTGGTATGTTAAATTATAACATTGACGGTAGCTAACGGGACAGCAACTGTAATTTTCCAGGAACCGGGCATTAGTCCGCCATTGACACTGATTCACGTGTATATAATCCCCATCCACATAATCCAAACGTCTTGCATTGGGATTTGAAAAAGTTGGCCGCCTTATTATACATACATACGACACATACGTTAACTGCAATATTTCAGAGCAAAGTAATATTGGTAATAGATGCAGAATTACATTTCCATAGTTCCGGGTGAGGTTCTGAATCCTACATAGGGTTAAAGTGAATCCAAAAGAAATGATGAAAAAATTACTTCATCGAATGCAAACTGCAATTACAAATTATGATATCGGCAATAGGAGAAAATTATCGGGTTCTCGATTCTCGGGATGGATATATATATATATATATATATATATATATATATATATATATATATATATATATATATATATATATATATTTGTACGGAACTCTCTGTGCCGGAGTCATATTTGCTCTTAGGCAGTTTTTTTTTCCCTCATTTGTCTTTTCCATCTGACTTCCCCATTATACAAGAACTGAGATGAGACATATGAAAACCAAGAACTAACTGTTCTGCAGTGGTGGCTGGTGATAATGTGCTAATGTGCTGCAGCACCCTGTAAATATATTTCTAAAATTATGCCATTTCTCTTCGAATGCAAGCGAGAAATCGCTATAAAATTACATCCTTTCTCTTGGAAAGATATCACAATAAAATTATGCCAATTCCTTTCCTAAGCGTATTAGAATGCTAGTAATAATGATGAAAACACATTTAGGAGCGCTCTCGCCGCGGTAGCAGGAAACCAGATCCGTGTGCTGAAGTGGGATTCAGCCGCGCAAATACGTGCGCAGAGAGGCGGCGCAGTCGTCTGTTCGCTAGTGCGCATGCGCAGACGTGACGCCAGGCCTGACGCCTCATGTGTGTTGAGACCGACTGCAGCCCCACATCAATATTTCTCTTCGCGCTGCGTGTAACGGCTGCGGAAGAATAGTATATGACGAATATTGCGGCATACATAGTCAAATAGCGCGCTGGCTCAGGCGTCTTGCGCATTATCTCTCAAACCTACCTGTGTGAGGCTCGTATTCAAATACCTTGAGTCTAAATTTTTAATTTCTGTAAATAAAATTAATACTTTTTAAACGTTATATTTACTACCTGCCGTGAATACATGAAGTTGGCAGCGCTGTTATAGATTCCCCTGAAGGTCTTACTGTCAATACATTATTAATTGATATTTAATTAAAGGCAATAATATGAAGGTTGACTTTTTATTTTCGTATATTATGTTTCCTGTTTATTTTTGTAATATTTTAGCACACTGGTCAAATTTTGTACGAGCCGCCACTGCTGTTCTGATTAAAAGAGATGGTTGCAACTTTTCATCCCTGCCATTGTTGCCAATATAGCGACTTTGTCGCTATATCTGGCGACTTCTGGCCATAGAAAGCGACAAAATTTAAGTTTTAGCGACTGGCGACTTCTGGCCATTGAACCAAAATTATCTCGAAATTTGAAATTTTATGTTTTAGGAAACTATTTTATCAAATATTTTGTCAACCTGAATGACCATGCATTTAGTTTGGTAGCCAACACTGCCCTCTTTATCTTGTCAATGCGTGATCTGATTGCAGAATGGAATGACAAGTGATCCCGAAGCAAAGGCAATGGTGATACTGTGCATGCGCAAATCCTCCATGAAAGCAACATCCGCCCTTTGTCTTTGGCTCACTGAAGAGTCATCAAAACCACGTCATATTTGGTAAAATATCTTATAACTATAGATTAAAGACGCGATAAATGTAAAAAAAAAAAAAAAAAAACCTCCTCATACATGCACACACACACAAAAGAAAAACAGGAAATTATTAGGTACGTAACTTGAACACCATCAAACGTAAGTAAGTTGAACACCATCACACCTAGGCAGTTGCCTCTCAACTGAATGTTGAAAATTAAAAAATGCTCAGTCTCTGTTGCAATATTTTATTACCAATGACGAGTTTCGCGCTGTTAGCGCATCGTCAGGCTGGAAAAAGACAAATGTTTTGTTACAGTCCGTGTACCTGGCGGGCAGCGAATCTAATGTGGCTAAGGTGAGTGTATTTGAAAATTCAGACTTACTTGGGCGGAGATGGAGCCACAGAGCTATCTATGTTGAAAGCCGTTAGCATCAACAATGAGATACTAGGCTGAAATTGGAGTGTCAAGTGACCCGAGGGTAGTTTGTGTCTTCATTGTAACAAATTCATTTTGTTACAGTCACTTAACAGTGTAAACAGTTACTTACTGTGTTTTAGTGTTCATGTGCACATTCATATCTCCTTGGTGTTTATTATCAAAGAAAAAATGAACAACTCAGCTTTAAGATTGGAGCAAAAGTGTGAAATAAAGAAGCTTGGTAAGCCGACGCCTAAGCTCGAGTTGAAGCAAGCGCAAGCAGCATCTTTTAAGGAAAATATATCTATATAGAGAGGGGGGGGGGGGGATCGTGGAGCTTATACCCCGGCGCCACTCGGAAAGTTGCGCCAAACAAATTGTCTCCCTGGACGCCAAGCATGGGAGGGTGGCGGGGGGGGGGGGGAGGGATGAGCGGAGCCACTATCAAGATCCGATACTCAAAGAAGTGAATCCCCAGTCATCTGAAGCACCAACCGCTACCGACAGTCGCTTAGTATGTAACAACTAAGCGCTCCAGTCACGGTCTGCACGGCCACTACGGTCGGGGGTTCGAATCCCCTCTCGGGCATGGATATTTGTGCCGTCCTTAGTGTTAGCTAGTTCATAAGTAGTTTGTAAGTTTAGGGACTGATGACCCCGTAGTTAAGTCCCATAAGCTATACAAACATTTGAACTTTATTTTTTTTAACAACTAACATACGATAACAAACAACTTCTGTGGATCCTTCCGAGGATGGTCAATTTAGACAATAAAATGCTCCCAATTCCAATCTGGTGTTAGTAATTGGGTGGCACCACAAATTTCTCTTCGAAACTTCCTCTTTTTTTTTTTTTTTTTTTTTTTTTTTTTTTTTTTTTTTTTTTTTTTTTTTTGATATAACCACATTTGTTTTACTTGCAGCATATTGTGAGACTCACTGACGCCATACAACTGTGGTGTGAGGCGATGCTCGCTTCAGCCAGCGAATACAAAGGGCCACCCGTCAGATGTAGTGAGCACCTCGCAGCAAGACTGACTACAATATTGTAGTTGGTCTTGCTGCCAGTCTCCCGGCTATAAGGGCCAGTGGTGAACCCAGGATCTTGGTTTGGAGGGGTGAGGTTGAGCTCATATAAATTTTCTAAAAAAAAAAAAAAAAAAAAAAAAAAAATCTGTTCATATTACACATATTAGGTTTTCCTCATGCTCTATGGGGGTCTGCAGCCCCATAGCGCCCCTCCTCTGGATTCGTCGCTGAAAAGGGCACAAAAAGGTTTTGTCGAACACACGTTTTCAATTGCTGGAGTTGTACGTCAGTTCCCGTGCATCATTTTATTGAAAAATGTACACAGTTCAAGAGACATTCAATGAAAGTATCTATATTGATTACAAATCTTATACAATAAATTGGAATGAAACTTAAAAGAAAAAAAGGTAGGAAATGGGGATTATGGGCGTGGTTCAGGGAAAATGTCCCGTAAAAGGAAAAAGGGTGCCTGAAAGAAGCGCACGTAAAAATCCTAAACCTGCTGATCACATGCCGCCGTACCTGTGGACAAGGGCAGGGGTCTCCCTGCCCTAACTTACGGGGAAAGAAAAATTGTTATTTGGCCAGATGATTTTCTTTCAAAAAATGATTAAAACGTAATTATTTTAGGATTAGGGTACTTGTAATTTTTATGGTTATTTAAATGTCGGGGATCGCCACCTAACCCCCCCCCCACCCCCGCAAATAAAAACCATCCATTCCCCAGATCACTCCCCCTCCATAAAATGTCACTCGGGCGCCCTTCGCAGACTGAACTGCTTTCCTCAATGAAAGTGAAGAAGTTCAGGACCTGTTGAATGGAATGAATAGTCTAATTAAGGTAAAGACTATGAGACTAGAGTAAATCGAATAAAGACGAAAATAGTGTGGAGTCGTGGAAATGAGAATAGCAATAAACTTATAAGTTCAGCGAAGCGAGGTGAACTAAGGTAAGGAATACAGTACCTTGGAAGCACACTAGCAGATGACGGAGGTAACAACAAAGACATAAAGAAACATGCTAGCACAGGCAAAGGGGACACATCTAGTTAAAAGAATTATACTAGGATACAAAATAGGCCTTACTTAGAGGAAGAAAAACTATGAATGTACGTTTGTGTCCGGTCAGCAGTTTCAAAAAACAGCAGCTGTGGTAGACTTGTCGTTTCCTTCATAAACATATTGTATTGTGCACGGCTTGTCCAGGACGGGGAATATAAGTACAGGCAAGTGGCTCGGATATTGTTCAGCTCCACATTCACGAGACGTGTCTGCCTTCGCTGGAAGGGTCCCCATATCTGCAAGTTCGTTCGCTTTGCATCGAGGGACGCCCATTCTTAAGAGGATGACAGGCCTCAATACAGGACATGGTAGATTTGCGCCAAGAGCTAATTAATCCTTTTGTGACATATCTGCTGGCACTGAGCTCCTCTATCTGTAAAGTCGAATGTTCCAAAACAAAAAACACACCCTGTTCCGCGACATTACCAATTAATTCATTTTCAAAACACACACACACACACACACACACACACACACACACACACATATATATATATATATATATATATATATATATATATATATATATATATATATATATAGGGTGTTACAAAAAGGTACGGCCAAACTTTCAGGAAACATTCCTCACACACAAAGAAAGAAAATATGTTATGTGGACATGTGTCCAGAAACGCTTAATTTCCATGTTAGAGCTCATTCTAGTATTTCTCTTTAAATATAGATTGAAATAATTCGTGCAGACTATTGTCAAAATACGCAATTGTTTCGTTAGCATGTACTGTACTTCCTCGATTGACCGCCAGTTGGCTCAATTGAAGGAAGGTAATGTTGACTTCAGTGCTTGTGTTGACAAGCGACTCATTGCTCCACAGTACTAGCATCAAGAACATCAGTACGTAGCATCAACTGGTTAGTGTCCATCACGAACGTGATTTTCCAGTCAGTGCAATGTTTACAAATGCGGAGTTGGCAGATGCCCATTTGATGTATAGATTGCTTTGAACGTTTTCCTGTCGGGACACCTTCGTTCTGGAAATCTGTCTCGATACAAACGTACCTCGCCACAGCTATTGCCCCATGCTAATCCATACATCAAATGGGTATCTGCCAACTCCGCATTTCTGAACATTGCACTGACTGCAAAACCACGTTCGCGATGAACACTAACCAGTTGATGCTACATACTGATGTGCTTGATGCTAGTACTATAGAGCAATGAGTCACATGTCAATACAAGCACTTAAGTCAACATTACCTTCCTTCAATTGAGCCAACTGGCGGTCAATCGAGGAAGTACAGTACATGCTAACGAAACAATTGGGTATTTTGACAATAGTCTGCACGAATTATTTCAATTTATATTTAAAGAGAAATACTAGAATGAGCTCTAACATGGAAATTAAGCGTTTCTGGACACATGTCCACATAACATATTTTCTTTCTTTGTGTGTGAGGAATGTTTCCTGAAAGTTTGGCCGTACCTTTTTGTAATACGCTGTATATGAGACCTTCCAAAACAACATTCCTCTTCTGAAGCTAGCAATACTCCCTCTCTTACAGTAAACAGTTTGCTCTTCTGATACCCAGTGACGTACAAACTATTTCTTTTAAAGGGGGTGCAAGGCAACCTATCTACTGATTGCTCGAAGGGGGGGGGGAGGCCATTAAGCTTTTGTATAGCCGAGCTGTCTCAATTTTCGTTTTCAAAAAATGTTCAAATGTTTGTTAAGCTTATGGGACTTAACTACGGGGTCATCAGTCCCTAAACTTACAAACTACTTATGAACTAGGACGGCACAAATATCCATGCCCGAGGGGGGATTCGAACCCCCGACCATAGTGGCCGTGCTGACCGTGACTGGAGCGCCTCAGTCACCTCGGCCACCGCGGCCGGCAATTTTCGTTTTCTAAAATGTATATATGAATTAAAAAATGGCAACAATAATATAGTGCCACAGCTCAGGTCGCGTTCTCAGGGAGTTTACAGTGGGGTCTCGGAAAGGGGGGGGGGGGAGGTGGGCAGGATTCGCGTGGTATTTCAGCAACCGTTAAGGATACAAGTGTGGGAAGATGTGTTAGCTAAGCAGCGCTATCTTGTCCCACAGAGAGAAACAACTCTAGGTCGTGGTCATGAAAACAATTTCATTGCTTTAATTTCTAATAAATCGTCATTTATCTGGGAAGACATTGGTCCTACTTTGTTTGAGACCATTTACGAAAAGCTGTTCATATTTTCTGTAGACTGTGATTTCATTTGGGTACAGGGACACATTTTGTTATTATTGCCATTTTACAAACACTGTGCATCACATCTAAGTGCTGCAAGTCAGAGATTAATGACATTTCACTAATTTCACAGGAGAGCACAAAGAATAAGGTGCCGCGGCTCGGATTAATAATGTGCATAGCAATACGGAAGTAATGTAAATATGGGAGATAAATTATAGTAAAAGCCAAGACGATAACAGGCTGGGGGCCACGGCCACCAGCACCTAGAGAGAAGACCGCGGCGCTCTCATGTGACGGCAGGCAGAGTAGGTTGCGCGCGCATAGCTGACTGGCTGGCTGCTTCGGCATAGTGGGCCGTGCCCCAGGGGCTACCCAGTCAGCTATGCGCGCGCAACCTACTCTGCCTGACGTCACACGAGAGCGCCGCGGTCTTCTCTCTAGCTGGTGTTGGCATGGCCCTCCCTGCCCCGGGCATGGTCACCCTGGTTACTTATGCGTACAGATGTTGTCCCCCGTTAGGAGTCACTGACTGAAAATGCGACGAAAGGAGAGGACAGTGTAGTAAGTGTTACAAGATGCTTCACACAAAGGCAAAAATGGCTGTCAACAAAAATACTGATTACCATAAGTACTGATGGCAGCACAGTTTGTTCTCTGGCTCTGTCTAAAGAACAAACAAAACGAAGTGAATACGGGGGGGAGGGGGGGGGGGGCAGAAACCGTATCCCTCCCTAGAGTTTGAAATGGGAGGGCGGGAGGGCGTCTGCCCCTACTGCCCCCCCCCCCCCCAGTTGATACGCTGTTGCTGAAACCTGATACAAAATTCCTATTTGGTCCCTTCAAAACTCGTATAAACAAAAAAGCTTATTCAGAAATGTACATTGCTTCTCTTCTAAACTAGGCTTCTCTTCTACGTTTACAACACACAAGTCGCCTCATTCAGAGCTTCTTTTCGAAAACAATTAGGGCACCTTTTCTGACAAAAACATAACGACCCTTCTAGAACTACGAAGACGTCGCCGGCCGCGGTGGCCGAGGAGACTGAGGCGCTCCAGTCACGGTTTGCACGGCCACTACGGTCGGGGGTTCGAATCCCCCCTCGGGCATGAATATTTGTGCCGTCCTTAGTATTAGCTAGTTCGTAAGTAGTTTGTAAGTTTAGGGACTGATGACCCCGTAGTTAAATCCCATAAGCTATACAAACATTTGAACATTTGAACGAAGACGTCTTTCTTATCCTTTAAAACGAACAGCTCGCCTCTTCCAGTACTGACACCCTCTTCTAAAGTAAACTTTTCTCCTTCTTGTAAAAGAAAAATCGAAGTTCGATTTTAGAACCATCAAGGCTTCTACCGTATTTACTTGGATATAGTACATCACCACCTACAGTACCCTTCCCTTACGTTAGAGGTCAAAATACGAAATTTAAAAAAATCCCGAAAATTCTTCACTTTCTTAGTTACATTAAATTTCTCAGTACTAACTTAAGCGAAATTCGCCAACATTGTCTGCCACTGACTCATTTTTAAGACATTATCTGTCACTTTTCACTTCTTTCACCTCTGGCAGTGTTGCTGATGTGAAAAATATCGAGTAGCACTCTGGCTACGTTAAACTGTAGGTACCGACTATCGTCTCCCCACTCTCCATTCATTATCGCTAGTCTAGCATTTTCCCGCAGTTACGGTCCACTTCACATTTATAGTGTGAAGACATACGCAAATGAGTTCAAAGGTTCAAATGTTTGTAATTCTATGGGACCAAACTACGTTAATCATCAGTCCCCAGTATTACAAACTTTTTAAATTAAGTTAAACTGACCTAAGGACAACACACACATCCATGCCCGAGGGAGGATTCGAAACTCCGACGCGGCGCAAATGAGTGAAGACGATCGGAGAATTAGCTTTACGGCATCGTTTAAATTAAGAACAGTTGAGTTTGCAACGAATAATGGTATCCTTACTGCAGCTCGTGAATTTAAAGTTCAATCTAAAATAATACGCCCAGGTTGGGAGGTACATTTCACACGTTTAGCCCTCGCTGAACTAACGGAATTCACTAATGAATTTACTACGTTCGCACTGATAGTACTCTACCCAATTTTAGAATTAAAAAAGAAATATGAAAAAAGATGGGTACTATAGCCGAGTAAATACCGTATTTTAAAAGTACGAGACTCCACTTTTAAAACGATCTATTCCAACCAACCCGTCCTCATGGCTTCGCTTTTGCAGCTCCTCTTTCCCCACCTTCAAATGTTCATATGTTTGTAAATCTATCGGACCAAACTACTTAAACCCAGGTAAACTAACCTAAGGACAAACACACACACCCATGCCCCAGGCAGGACTCGAACCTCCACGGCGAGCAACCGCGCGCTCCGCAGCGAGACGCTTTAGACCGCTCGGCTACTCCACCGCGGCTCCCCACCTTCCATACTTTGCATGGAGAAGTAGAACTTGCAAACGTCAAACGGTGAGGCCATCTCGAGTGTCATGCTAGGGCAGCTCATCAAGTAGAGCACTTGCCGGCTATAAGCTACATTTACAGTGGCACTGACAACGGTCGTCAGATATTACGATAACATCTTCCGACACCTCGGTCACACAGCGTCCGATATCCCTTATCAGGACGTCAGCGGTTGGATAGGTCAAGGAGAAGGGGAACGAGGTTGAGTCATGTTAGAATCTATTTTGGTTCTGAAGTAGATGAGATTTCAACCTGTTAGGGTGTGTGGACAGTATGACACGTCTGTGCTAGAAGATTGGTGCTACATTGCGGCGTTTGCTATTGATAAATACATGGAATGCTTTCGAATGAGCTACATGTTTCGAAAAGAATGTGGGTAGTGTTGCGCACACTACCCTCAATCAAGTTTTACGAATACATGAGGATACTACACTGAAACATTCTTGCATACTCATTTTTTGTGGTGGCATTAGAAAGCAAGATTACTAATACACTGGTTTACTGAATTATATGAAGTTGTGCAGACAAATGTCAATTAACCTTCGTGACCGAAAAAATGGCGTACTCCAAACAGTTATGTATTTTTTTAAATATATATATCTTAGATCAATGCGTTCCGACAATTTACTCTTATTATCAAGTGTATTTGTTTTCACTAATACTTTTTGTGACATTCCATTTGTGATTTTCAGAAACGCTTGCACCGCAGTTGCTTTTTTTCTGAGGTTACAACAGTTCAGAAAATAGTACAGAGTTTACAAGAACATCGATTCTGATGAACGAAATTAAGTTACATTAACCTTGAAACACTGATTCGGCATACATGTGAAAGACAATTTTAAAGTTCGGAATAATGTTTTGTTACAAAGACACTCGTGTTTTGGATTTTTCGAATTAACCTGGGTAATAGGAGTTTGCTTTATTTTATTCTAGCTAGCGACAACCAATGAGGTAATCTGCTGTTTCGCAGAAAAAAAAATAGCGTAAACCTGTCTTCTTCAGGATAAAAGAATGTTTGTCATTCATTCGCCGAGTCACGTCGCAGGACACGTTAGTGTCTTATGAAGAAATGATTACAGAACTACTTTTTTTTTTCTTTTTCCTAAGCGAGCAAACTGCTGAAGTCATCGGTCGCTGAATTTAGACTACTTGTATGTACACTAACTTATCCTAAGGACAAAACACAGAAACTCTCTCTTTCATCCACCCACATACATACACATGCCCGAGGGAGGACCCTAAGCTCCAGTGAGAGCGGCGCCTCAGACACCGCGGCCATCCCCGCGCGGATAATTAAGATGAACAAGGAAATTTCGCAAAATCTGCTAATTTTACAAAAATCCCGAAATTCGATTTATTTTTTCCATTTTATCCCTCGTAGCACCAAGTGAGCGTCAAAAGACCAGGTGGGATCGTCCTGATCCTGTTCTCTTTTATTTCGGTTCTTTCGACAAAAACTCAGTTTTGTAACAACATCAGGAATTATTATCAAAATGCTAATGTTTTCATTACTTTTCCTGAATTAAGATCGAAAATTTGCAAATAACGTACAGCACATACAGTAAAAATATTATCAAGCACTAGAAATTATTAGGAAGTATTGCAAATTAGGGTAGAGTATTGCCTATAAGAAAGTACAGAGAAGTAAAATGTATAAATGTTTGCAATCCTATTGGACCAAACTGCTATGGTCACCAGTCCCTAAACTTGCAAACTACTTAAACTAACCTAAGGACAACACACACATCAATGCCCCAGGTGGAACTTGAACCTCCGACGCCGCGGTGGAGTAGCCGAGCACACTAACGCTCATTGCTGCGGAGCGTGTGGTTGCTCGCAGTCGGAGGTTTGAGTCCTCCATCGGCCATGGGTTTGACTTGTTGTCCTTATCATAAGTTAGTTAACATAGTTTAAGTGGTTCGTAAGCAGCAGTTTAAGTTCCCTAGATTTACAAACATTTGAACATTTTAAACCTCCGATAGCGTACTTCTTCGCGCCCTGCAGCAAGGTCAGAAGGTAAAAAAGAAATATTCGTATACATCATTCAGGCTCTAAAACAGACTCCATAAGATGTTGTTGTTGTGGTCTTCAGTCCGGAGACTGGTTTGATACAGATCTCCACAATACCCTATCCTGAGCAAGCCTCTTCAACTCCACATAAGAACGGCAACCTACATCTGTCTGAATCTGCTTACTGTATCCATCTCTTGGCCTTCCTCTGCGGTTTTTACCCCAAACACTGCCCTCCAACGCTAAATTCATAACACTTTGATGTCTAAGAATGTGTCCTAACAATCGATCCCTTCTTTTAGTCAAGGTATGCCAGAAATTCCTTTTCTCCCCAATTCTGTTCAGTACCTCCTCATTAGTTATGCGATCCACCCACCTAATCTTCAGCATTCTTCTGTAGTACCACATTTCAGATGCCTCTATCCTCTTCCTGTCCGCACTATTTATCGTCCATGTTTCACTCCCATACAAGGCAACACTCCACACAAATGCCATCAGAAAGGACTTCCTTAGGCTTAAATTAATATTCGATGTTAACAAATTTCTCTTTTTCAAGAACGCTTTTCTACCCATTGCCAGTCTGCATTTTATATCCTGTGTACTGCGACCATCATTTGTTATTTTACTGCCCAAGTAACAAAACTCATCTACCTCCTTTATTGTTTCGTTACCTAATCTAATTCCTTCAGCATCACCTGATTTTCTTACACTGCACTCCATTACCCTAGTTTTGCTCTTGTTAATCTTCATCTTATATGCACCTTTCAGCACACTGTCCATTCCGTTTAATTTCTCTTCCAGGTCCTTTGCTGTATCTGACAGAATTACTATGTCGTCGGCAAAACGCAATGTTTTTAATTCTTCACCCTGAACTTTAATTCCTTCTCCAAATTTCTCTTTGCTTTCCTTTATAGCTTGCTCAATGTACAAATTGAAAAACATTGGAGAAAGGCTACAACCCTGTCTTACTCCCTTCCCAACCACTGCATCCCTTTCATGCCCTTCAACTCTGACAACAGCTGTCTGGTTTTTGTACAAGTTGTAAATAACCTTACGCTTCCTATATTTTACTCCTGCTTGCTTCAGAACTTGAAAGAGTTTATTCCAATCAACATTGATAATAGCCTTCTCCAAATTTACAAAAGCTAGAAATGTAGATTTGCCTTTCCTTAATCTATCTTCTAGGATCAGCCGTAAAGTGAGTATTGCCTCCCGTGTTCCTATATTTCTCCTGAACCCAAACTGATCTTCCCCGAAGTCGGCTTCTACCAGATTTTCCATCCTTCTATAAATAATTCGTATTAATATTTTGCAACCATGGCTTATTATAAATAAATTATAAAATAGGACCTTTAAAAATTAATGCTTTACTGAAGACAAAAGGGTGCATACTATTTTCTCGTGCCTCTCACACAATGTATTCTATGTAAGGACCGACCGAATATTCGGTTTCGCTAAAATATTGGTTTCGGCCGCAGGTTCGGTTTCGGCTAGAAATCAGCCGAATTTCGGTTTGGCCGAATTTAGCTTTTTTGAACTTACTGATTAAGTCCGGTCGCGTTCTGGAAGGATTCAGTCAACAATAACGCCTTACCTCAGTTGAAGGTGCGCCGTTTTACAAGGAGTCTCTCCTCCCGTGTGAAAATTGTGAGTATTTTGTTGTTAAGCACAATATAAAACAATCGTGTCTTGTAGTGATATTCTTATACTATGTTAGTAACAACTGAAATTAGTATTGTACGTAATGGAATGGGTTATCATATATCTATGCTGTAAAGTTTTATTAATGAGTTTCCGCCAAAGCGATGAGCTCTTTTTAGTTATTAATGTGGGTTTAGGAAACATTGACCGTGGGGTACACACATTTTCCTGTTTAGTTTGCGTAAATTTATACTGACAAAAAAAAAGTTCAAATGTTTGTAGAGTCTATGGGACTTAACTACGGGGTCATCAGTCCCTAAACTACTTATGAACTACTTACAACTAAGGACAGCACAAATATCCATGCCCGAGGGGGGATTCGAACCCCCGACCGTAGTGGCCGTGCAGACCGTGACTGGAGCGCCTCAGTCCCCTCGGCCACCGCGGCCGGCCATACTGACAACAACCGTACTGTTAGTCGGAACTGTGGCTTTATATTTCGAAATACACTGATTGAAGCTGCTACGTATTCAGGAATGTTAAAATGGATATTTGTAAAGTTGTTTGTCGATTGCAAAAAACTGAAGTGAGGATGGCAACATAAGCTAACGCTGTTAAGAACGAAATCGTAAAGGCCAAGGTGTATAAGTAAAGGCTACTTATGGAGCAAACATGTGATTACTTTCTGCGTATTTTGTATTGTGATAGTCATGTTGAGGCTCTGACATTTCGTAGTATCTATGTGGCATGTTTGTTGCGTACCTAAAGACTATCTTCGTACAAGGACTGTGGAATTTGTGGTAGCTATACAGTAGTCTCGTTAGTGCGAGGTGAACGGGGCCGGGATGACCTCCAGCTATCGAAATTTACATGTAAAAAAGAAGAAAGTCGACCTTGAAAAGAGTGAAATTCCACACTTGCAGTTAGTTAGGTGCCTATGCCACTCCCCGCAGTTGGCAGTCTCTCACGCTGCTGCCGAATTTTTCCCCAGGAATTTAGAATTTTTGATCAAAGAGTCATAACTGGTTTTCCCACTCATCCATTCGTCAAACTTCCTATACTCCTTAATCAATGACGCCGATCTCCCTTTAAAAATTGTACAGAAGTCTTAGACGCGGTGGTTGTCGGTTGAAGGAGCTGTTAGTAGAATTCTTGACCAGTGAAAAAATTGAAAAACACATTTTGAAATAGCTCGTTTGAAAGAGCGCTGCTTCACTTCCGAAATCCTATGTTCAATGTACAGAGAGGAAAAGAATCGTCTCTTCCTTGTATTCCTAAAACCTATCCTACAGGAAGTCCAAAGTGTTAACAAAATGTTTGAAAGCAGTAATCAAGACCCAACAAAACAATTAGGAGACTTAATGCTACTAATAAAGTCACTCTGCACGAAAATTGCGATTCCTGGTTATTGGATAGACGTGTCAGAATCCAAGATTGAAGACCATTCGGATCCTAGGCTGTATCTCGATTTTCAGTTTGAAACTGAAATTTCAACGTCTGGTCTCCCTTCAGAAGATATTAAAGTAATTAGAGACAGATGTGTGCAGTTCATTCTGGAGCTTATCAAACAACTTCGCCAGCGGCTTCCAGAAAATTTAACAATCCTTAAGAATATGTCACTGGTTTCACCTTTGGAATGCCTAAAGGCAATCAAACCATCTAATGTTGCAATAACACAGCTGTTTGTGGAGGACCCAGGTGTTATTAAAGCGGTAGACAATGAATGGAAAAATATGCATCTCATTAAATGGGTTGAAGTACAAGACACACTAAAATTTTGGTCAGAAGTGGCATCATATAGAGATGCAGGTGGAGAAAACCGCTTTGCGAACATAGCTATTTGTGTACTTTCGCTCCCACACTCTAATGCAGACGTAGAGAGAGAGTGTTCAGCCAAGTTCAGTTAGTAAAAAAGAAGCATAGAAATCGAATGAGTGTTCAAACATTGCATTCCATTTTATGTGTGCGATTTGGACTAAAACAGAGGGGAAATTCTATCACAACTATGAACTTCCGAAGGATATAGTTGCCAAAATTGGAGGTATGCAGAGCTACAGCCATACTTCACCTTCCTGCTCTAAAAATGTAATAGCGGCAGCTGGCTCCTCAAGTGAAGAAGATTTTTAACGAAAGAAAAAAGTAACAAAAATCAGTTTGTATATATATACATATGTTTTGGCGTTTTTCTAGTGTTTTGGATCGTAGAGTTCAGCTTGTGCTTTTCTGGTGTTTTAAAGTGAAGGGTTTAGTGCTTTTTCATTTCAAGATTTGGCAACACTGGGAGGGAGAAGTTCCCCCACCTAGCTGCTTCATGCGCTTGCTGATAGAGCCGCTAACGGTATCACGCAAACCAAAAGAAACAATTTGTGGATAATTTCTCGCGTTTAAGTTTAGAGTTATCTCTATATCTTGGCATTATGGAATTTATTACTCACATACTGCAGAGTGCAGAATACTTCAAAGCAGAAATTTTGTAGCACTGAACTATGTAATGTAGCGGGCAGACGCTAACCTCGAAATGTCTCTCATCAGCAGAAGGCAAACACGTGATTTTTAATTCTGTTCGCGACCTATCGCACATATTTTAGTTCGCGCCCTATAACGCATATTTTAGTTCGTGACCGGTAGCTCTCCTTTTAGTTCGCAGCTCGGCCGCGAAGTAGGTCGCTCTTTTTAGTTCATCCGCTCGTTTTGGTTTTTGCTACCGCTACTAAAACTACAGCTGATCTGCATGTCAGCTCGAAATGACGGCAACTGGCAGAAGGGAATCACGCGATTCTGCGCGCTCTCGCGTCATCTCGCTGTTACCCGTCAGTCTTCGGAAAAGGAGTGGACGAACTAAAAGGCGAGGAATCTGCGAACTAGTTCGCGTAGTTCGCCTGTGGGAGCGCTGTTGCGAACTAGTTCGTTCGCGAACCAGTCACTACAGGGGCGTAACAGTTTGTTTTACGTAATGTAAATTGACCGCAATTCAAAAATGTTCAAACGTTTGTACAGTAAATCTATGGGACTTAACTGCATGGTTATTAGTTCCTAGCTTACAAACTACTTAAACCAAGTTAAACTAACCTAAGGACAACACACACGTCCATGCCCGAGGAAGGACGGACTCTAACCGCCGACGGCGAACGGTCGTGAGCACCGCATTCACTTAATTAAAACAGACTTTTCCGGCAAAGTTATGTAATTAAAGAAACTATAGGTATCGAAACAAGCGAAAGTTATGATTTTTACGAATATATCACGACATTAAGGGATGTGGTTAAGTATTGACCCTAGAGTACAGCCTGTTCACTCGCAACAATTTAAGCTGTACTCTTAGGTTCCTACCTAACCACATCCTTTTAAAATCTTGACGCCGCAGCGGGATATCCGTGCGCACTTAGGCGCCGTGCTGCGATGCGCGCGGCCGTTTGCCTTCGGGGGTTCGAATCCTCCGTCGGGAATGGGTGTTTGTGTTGTCCTTAGGCTAGTTTAACTTGGTTTAAGTAGTTTCTAAGTTAGGAAGTAATACCAAAGCCGTTAAGTGCCATAGTTTTACAAACATGTGAACTTTTTTTTTTTTAATCCACGGGGTAGTGTTATTGGTCCTCTGCTGCTCCTTATTTACATAAACTATTTAGAGAAAAATCTAAGTAGTTCTCTTAGGTTGTTTGTAGATGACGCCGTCATTTGCCGTCTAGTAAAATCATCCGAAGATCAAAACCAACTGCAGAACGCTCTGAATAAGATATCACTATGGTCTAAAAATTGGCAATTGACTATAAAAAGTGTGAAGTCGTCCATATGAGTACGAAAGGAAATCCGTTAAACTTTGTGTACAAGATAAATCAATCAAATGTGAAGGCCGTAAATTCCACAAAATACCTAGGAATTACTATTACTTCAGACTTAAACTGGAAAGAACACGTAGCTAATGTCGTGGGAAAGGCGAACTAGAGACTGCGTTTTATTTGCATAACCCTTAAAAGATGCAATAGAACTACAAAAGAAACTGCATGCATTACGCTTGTCCGTCCATTTTTTTAGTATTGCTGCCCAGTGTGGGATCCTTTCAGGTGGATTTGACGAAGGATATCGAAAGAGTCCAAAGAAGGGCAGCTCGTTTCGTATTGTCACGATACAGGGGAGACAGCGTTACGGAAATGATACAGGATCTGGGATGGGAATCATTACAACGGCGCTTATCGCTGCGGCTGGGCTACTTACGAAACTCAAATCGCAAACATTCTCCTCCGAATGCGGAAATATATTGTTGACTCCCACTTACATAGGTAGAAATGACCATCAGAATAAAATACGAGAAATCTGACTTCGAACGTAGAGATTCAGATGTTCTATCTTCCCGCGCGCAATTCGAGAATGGAATGGGAGATAAATAGTATAATGGTGGTTCGATGAACCCTCTGCCAGCACTTAAATGTGATTTTCAGAGTATACCATGTTGATGTAGATTAGTAAAAATTATAGCATTCGCTGTTCCGATATCTATCGTTTCGGTATGAACCGCTGTCCGATATATATATCGATCGCACTGCCGTTTCATTCGATGTACACAGCTTCTAGGAAATTACCGACTTTTTGTATAATACTTTATATGCAGGGAACCACAGTCGAAATATTCAATTTTTTTTTTAAGTACGGGTCTGCTGCGACTGTTAAATTCCTTTATTGAAGGACACACACGACCGGTTTTGCAACAAGGTGCATCCTCAGGCGTTATCTGTTTACAAATGAATGAGAACTGTCAGAATTTTAAGCATTGTTAACACCAATGTAAGGTCGTAATAGTCTTTGTCTACTTACATTAAATCATTACAAAGAACAGGTGAAGCTCATTCCCTATCATTTAATTTCGGGCTTCCAATATTTGTGTGTGGAGATATTTGAAGCCATCTTCGTGTCTAAACGCAGTAAAAATGAAAAATTAAAAAATTGGGGAATTGTATTATTTTGTCGAAATTCGCAATAAACAGTAATATTAATAGCTTTTCTATCAGGAAACGTTTCACTTTATTGCTCCGCTTATTTCCTCATAGCCGGTTGTATACAACGCGATCCTACCAGAAAAACATTAATAATTCTACAAAATAATATTAAAATTGGAAGAACCAGCTTTGGCCGCATTGAAATCTTTATTTTTTATATACAATACTGAGCGATTTCGGTGAGCACTGAGGATGGTCAGAAACTGACCGGAATCGATCTGTATTGCAATAAAAAAATAAAGATTTCAATGCGGCCAAAGCTGGTCCTTCCAATTTTAATAATTTTAATGTGGTCGCTCTGCACCAGATTCCGGATGTAGTCGCCTACATGTAATTCTACAAATGATAACACTAAGACCTAGCAAAAAAAATTTAAAAATAATAAAAACATCAAAATTGGAAAAACCTTAGAATTTGGCCAAAAATAGCATCACACATGGAAAAAAAATAGTAGCAAATTGGCACAAAAGTAAAAATGAAATTGGCAAGAAATGAAATTATCAAAACAATTATCCCGAAATTGGCAAAAAATTACATCGAAATTAGCGAAACAGCTAAACAATACAGAAATGACAAAAAACAGAAACGGAAATAATACCAATACTGACATAAAATGGCATCGAAATCATTAAAAAATTGCTCCCAAATCAAGAAAACGTAACGCAGAAATTAGCAAAAATAAAACGATTTTGCCCACAAAATAAAACTTTTTTGCCGGCCGCGGTGGCCGAGGGGACTAAGGCGCTCTAGTCACGGTCTGCACGGCCACTACGGTCGAGGGTTCGAATCCCACCTCGGGCATGGATATTTGTGCCGTCCTAGTTCGTAAGTAGTTCATAAGTAGTTTGTAAGTTTAGGGACTGATGACACCGTAGTTAAGTCCAATAAGCTTTACAAACATTATTTAGTCCCATAGACTATACAAACATTTGAACATTTGAAAACTTTTTCGTCTTTCTAGCAATGGGTTCACACTGATGACGCTAGAGAAGTGCATTCGCGACGTGCGTAGCGAAACAGAACAACGGAGCTGCAGAATGCTGGCAGCGGCGCGCCGCTCTATTTAAGTAGCTGGGTGCAGCGCACTTACCCTGCACCATTTTGACGCCCGACACAGCGCGTTGGCAACGGTCCGCCTGGCACCGCCTTTCCCACAGGACTGCAGTCTTTCCGATAGTCGAAAGCACGCTCTCTAATCTCCGACCTTACGTAACACCTTGCCTGCTGAGTTGTATGCCGCTAATGATGTGACGGCATACACACAAACACTGTGTGTTTTGCTCAGTGTGTATTCGTCTGACTTCCTTTTTGTCCTCTTTCTCCGGCTTCGTGGTAGCACGTCTTTAGTCTGTCACTCCAATCACTGACACACTGTTATTTCAGAAAGAAATGACACTTCACGACACATGATGCTGTCACAATGAAGAATTACATACTTCAACGACGTCACAAATCGTAAGTGGAAGAGACGAGTGTTCTTGTGGAAGGCGCGGAACTGGTAGGCTACGGGACAACCGATTGTGTTACTGTCCAGCCGGGTTCTTCTCTCGGTTGCGGTCGTTATACGAATGTTTACACTCAGTTTCCAGGCCCTGAGTTGTTTTATTTACTTTCTTTCTCTCTCAACCTTGTCGGTTATGAATATTTGGTTGGTTTTAAAAGTTTCATGTCAGGTGCTGCTCTGTGAATTCACGTTTAGGCCTACAAATGAACTATCAATTTTTAATACGTTTCTGAAAAATGTATATATACAGCAAGTTGTAAAGATCATTTTGGAATACCCTGTATTGTATCGTACTTCTTTATTGAAACATACGCACAAACGTACCATCATTTGATCAACGCACTAACTCCCAGCCGGCCGCTGTGGCCGCGGGGACTGAGGCTCTTCAATCACGGTCTACACGGCCACTACGGTCGGGGGTTCGAATCCCCCCTCGGGCATGGATATTTGTGCCGTCCTTAGTCTTAGTTAGTTCATAAGTAGTTTGTAAGTTTAGGGACTGATTACCCCGTAGTTAAGTCCCATAGACTATACAAACATTTGAACATTTGATTTTCACTAACTCCAAAATGGAGCAGTGGCGGAATAAGGCTGTTGGAGGTCCGGGGCGGCGGCAATACAAAATGAGGCACCCCGTACACTTGGAAATACATTTACTAGTATTAAAAAAATAACTTTTGAGATTTGGAGGCCCCATAACGAGAGGTGCCAAGTGAGCGCAAAAAGAAAAAAAAAAGAAAATCTTGCTTAGGACGCCCCTCAAAATAGGATGATGTCGGCGCCCTTACAATATAGTTATAAGACGAGTGTGACCTAAGATAAGAGGTAATGAAGAAAAACAGGCAACAGGGAGGTACGTATCCAAACTAGTCAAGTGGCATGGGGGACGCAGCAATCACGACAGGTACTGCAAGTGAGCAATGTAAGATGGCCCCCTGAAGTACACAATGGTAAATGTACTCTTAAGGCAATTTTATGGTACAGGGGCTGTTGACTGATAGAAAGAGGATGGGCCAGCCAGTCTTTAATGCAGTAAAACCTCCAGCCTAAAATCTTAGGCAAGAGACCAGAAAGATCACAAAATTTTTAAAAAAGTAGTCACATTCCCATCGTTATCAGCTGAAACAGAGGGCAGAGCACCATCAAGATTCGCTGCCGCCCTCTCAGCACGATATAAAATACATTCAACTAAAATGTGGCGTACCGTGATTCGCACGCCACAGGCTTTACAAAACGGCGGATCCTTTCGACGGAGTAAAGCGCCGTGAGTCAAATGGCAGTGTCCGATTCGTAGACGTGTCAAGGCTACCTCCTGCTGCCTCAATGACTGACAGGAGGTTCGCCACGGTCTGACAGTTGGTTTAACCAACCACAGCTTATTGCCCGTCACTGCCTGCCACGATGCCTCCCAAAAGTGAAGAGACCTCTGCCGCCCCACAGACAGCATGTCCTGCAGGGAAATAGCGGAATAGCACGCTTTATGATATCACAGCCTCTGCAGGCCTCCTTGGCAGCCCTAGCAGCCATTTCGTTGCCACGAATGCCGGCATGGCCTGGTACCCAACAGAATGATATTTGCTTCCCCCACTGCTGGAGTGAGTACAGTGTGTCATGTATGAGTTGTACTATATTCTCTGCTGGGTACAAAGTTTGTAAAGATTGCAGCGCACTGAGTCGGAGCACAGAAGAAACCGTGTGCCATGAACACACTGCATTTGCTCCATTGCCCGCAGGATCGCGTGTAACTCTGCTGAGAATACAGAGTATGCCATTGGGAGACGAATCCTGATGGTATTGTTGGGCAGCCTAGGCAGCCCCCCCCCCCCCCTATTTGAACCCATCCGTGTAAACCACCGTAAAATCTCGATGCTCATCTAAAACAAAAAACACAAAGTGAAATGTAAAATCAGCAGTACAATCCTTCTTAAAATGTGTCAAGTCAAAAAATAATCTGGGCCTCTGGAAGAGCCAAGTTGGACATTTACTCCAACCACTAGGTAAAACATTAAAACCTGCCACACCCATATCTAAAAAATAGTCCTTAACACGAATCCCAAATTAAGGCCTCGTAGCTCAAAGCCGATTATGAAAAAGTCTTTCCATAGGCGGCCGAGCAGTGGTATTGGAAGCAGGTGTGTATGGAGTGGACAACGTGATAAACGCCTGGCGCACCATGAGGAGTTGTCGCCGTATGTGGAGCGGTGGCTCAGCAGCCTCAGCGCAAAGGCTTGGTATAGGGCTGGTACGAAATGCCCCGATAGCCAACCGAATCCCTTCATGGTGCACCGCGTCCAGCATTTTTAAGATAGGAAAGTCTTTCAGACCCATATACCGTGCAGCCATAATCAAGTCGGGATCGTACAAAGGCTGTATAAAACTGGAGCAGACGAGTCCTGTCAACTCCCCACGAAGTGTGACTAACACACTTTAAAGTACTTGGTGCTTTGAGGCACCGTCTCTTCAAGTCTTTAAGATACGGCAACCAGGTAAGTTTAGAGTCAAATGTGAGACCCAAAAAACGCACAGTGTCTTTAAATTCAGAACAGTTTCCCTCATCTGCAGTTCACGGAAGCTAAAAACAGAATGAATACGGTTAAAAATAAAACACACGCCGACTTCTCGGTTGAAAATCTAAAACTGGTCTCCTGTGCCCATTCGTCCAACCGTCTGTTAGCTGCAACTGACGAGTTATCGTTGCAAGGCTGGAGGAAGAACAGAAGACAGAGTAGTCATCAACAAATAATGAACACTGGACAGGACTTTTCACGGCAGACACAATACTGTTAATGGCTATAGCAACCAACGTCATACTTAAAACACTACCCTGAGGGACACCGGTTTCCTGCGCAAAGCGTTCAGAGAGAACGTCATGAACTCGTAAAATAACGTGGAAAAAGGAAAGACCAGATGAAAATGGGAAGACAATCACGAAATACCCATTCGTGAAGCTGCCTGAGTATAAAATGCCTCAAGGTAGTATCGTAGGCCTTCTAATTATCAAAAAACACACGCAGAAGGTGGTGATGGCGCAGGAAAGCCTGTTGTATAGCCGCATCCAGAGAGGCCAGGTTATCGAAGGTGGAACGATATCTCCTGAACCCACACTGGAAGGGACTAAGGAGCTGCCTGGATTCCAACATCCAGACAAGGAGGCGGTTGACCATCCGCTCTAAGGTCTTCCCCATGCAACTAGTAAGGGCAAAAGTGCGATATCTGTTTGGGGGATTAATATTGCTTCTCTCCACGATTCAGGAAAGTGACCTGACGGCCAAATGGCATTAAAAAGGATGAGGAGTGTTGCTTTATTTCGCTGTGTTAGGTGCTGCAGCTTACTGTAGTGGATTCTACCATTTCCAGGGGATGTATTAAACGCCACATACAGTGCAGAATCCAGCTTTCACAGTGTGAAAGGGTAATTATAATCCTGATGAGCAATGGACTTGGACTTCTCAGCAACCACCCTGTGGCACTGGAATACTGGATCCTGACTGGCAGTGGCAATAACATTGGTAAAATAGATATCCATGGTCTGGGCAATGTCTCGCGGGCGGGTGTGGAGAATGCCATTCTCGATTACAGCAGCCACTGGACACCTCCCTCCTTTACCACAAATCCTCCTTATGGTCTTCCATACTGTGGAACTTGTAGTGGAACAGGTAATGGTACTGAGGAACTGTTGCCAAGATCTCTTTCGGCTCTCTCTTATTATTTGGCGACATTTTCCCCTCGCAATCAGAAAGGTTGCGAGGTTGTCCGCAGTTGGCCAGCTCTTAAACCGACGCGGAGCTGCATGCTGCATGTCTGGCCCTAATTGCAGAGCGACACTCTGCAGTCCACCAACAGACTGCCTGCCATTTTGGTTGTCTTAACGACAGCAGCATAGTTGCTTCATCAGCATTATGTATCTTTTCAGTGATACAGTCCACCCATTCCTGGACATTGTCACGTGTTTCCAGCTCAGCGAGTTGGCTGAACAGTGTTCAGTCGGCTTCACTGATTACCCATTGAGTTGGTCTGCTTCCTGGCTCTACTCTGTCTAGCAGGTGAATTCATATGGGGAAGTGGTCATTGCCATACAGATGATCGACCACTTCCCAGTGAGTACTGTGGGCGAGGGCTGGCGAGCAAAGTGGAAGATCTGTGACAGAGAACGACACTGTTGTAGTACAAAAGTGTGTGGGCTGTCTTGTGTTTAATAAGTGTGCACTTGACGACAAGAGAAGCCTTTCAGTTGCTCGACCCCTGGGGCAGGTACTGGCAGAGCCCCAAAACACAGTGTGTGCATTTAAATCACCACAAAGGATGTATGGTTGGGGGCTTCTATATCAAATGTGTCATTAGGGGGCAGATACAGGGAGCACACCGTCAAACTGTGACGCTCATACACAGATACTGCAACGGCTTGTAAATGTGTGATGAGAGAGAGGGGCTCGGAGTGATAGGCTGTATTCATAAAAATAGCCACTCCGCCTCTAGCTCTCTCTCCGCTGAGATCGTCCTTCTTATGGAGAATATAGCCATGTAGCTCAGGTTTGTCTGAGGATTTAAAATTTGTCTTTTGCAGACTTATAGAGATCGGTCTACCCTGACTCAGGAAACGTAGTTCCTCCATATGCGTCCTGTAACCCTGCAAGTTCCTCTGTAGTATTGGGGCCATCTGTCACGGAGGTTAGATCTTGACTCTCTTTTTCTTCTTAACTGGAGACACTGAACGTGATGGAGGTTCAGTATTGGGGAGAGATGTTGACCCAGTGGGAGCTCAATCTACTGCTGCCTGTCAGGTACACTGGCAAGTGCAGGTGTTCGTGCTAACACTAACAACCTCAGTCTGAGTAGAGGCGTCGACTTTAGTGACTGGTTTTTGGAGGACTGACCAGAAAGTGGCTGAAAATACAGATGGTTGCATAGCGACGAAGATTTTTTTTAGCATCAGCATATGAGATGCGCCTTGACGTCTTGTTTTCCTGGACCTTCTTCTCCTCAAGATACACTGCACAGTCCCTAATACAGACAGGGTAGTTCCCAGAGCAGTTTATGCACTTGGCAGGTGGTGTACATTCACTTCCTTCATGGGCAGTCTTGCCACACATCGCCTCACCCTTACAACCCAAAGTGGTATGCCCAAAGCACTGACATTTAAAACAGTGCGTTGGGTTTGGGAAATATGGTCTGACTTTCAGGAGCAGGAATCCTGCCTTAACATATTCTGGAAGCGTCAGACTGTTAAAAGTGACGATAAAGGACTCAGATTTGACTAACTCCCCATCCACCCTTTTTGTGATGTTTTGCACATCCACAATGCCCTCAGAAGCCCACTCACTCTTAAATTCCTTTTTGGGATATCTACCAGATCCCTGAACGTCATGACACTTTTGCTGTAGTTTGAGGTGCAGTGAAACTCAGTCTCAGTGGCAGATTCACCGAGGAATTTCGCTGCCTGCAGGTTAGTTGCCTGCTGGGAATATGATGTCTCAATCATTAACATCCCACTGCATAACCGTTTCACGGATTTTTAACTTCCAGCGATTCCCTCCCAACCATTCTGGATATAAAATGGCGAAACCTTTTGAAAGGAGCTCCCTTTCCTTTTAGTAATTAAAAACACATTCTGCGGAGCAGCATGTGCTCTGTTAATGAACCCAGAGGACTGGTTACCCGAGCCCTCTTATGTGATTGGGTGTTGGTACCTCCCCACCCCTCTCCAGTGGTACAACCATTCGACCAGGAGGTGAAAAATTTCTCGATAGTTCCATCTCGATCCCTCGAGCAGCGAGGGAACTAAATACCCACCTAGACAGAGTCCGCATGCCTAGGTATGCCTTATACAACTGAGGCTCGGCAGTATCCCCAGAGGTTGCTCGTTAGTGACTGTTTCACCTCAACAGTCATGCATCCCATTAGCACGTAGCACACCTTAAGATTGAGTTTTTTTTTAACATATATATGTATAGGTTATTCTTTCCTCGCGCCCCAGGCGGTCAAGGGTCCAAGAGCTCCCAGCTCGAATATCTTCAATTTTGATGAAATTTGTACTCTATGTTCCTGAGGGCCCGACATGAACGTATGCAAAGTTTCAGACTCACCTGTAACTGGTTCACGTACTCGAGCCATTTTTGTGAAGACCACTTTTACCAATACCGAAAAGTCCCGAAGCTATCTGCAAGTTTAA
The DNA here is from genome assembly GCA_026315105.1 of Locusta migratoria. NCBI lineage: Eukaryota > Metazoa > Arthropoda > Insecta > Orthoptera > Acrididae > Locusta > Locusta migratoria. The sequence goes on from CM048744.1 coordinate 299,843,001, forward strand.
CATTCCACTGTTTCTAATGTAAAAGAGCAAGACCCTTGGTTCTTTGTACAGTAGTACAACTTTTTAAGCTCTACACACAAATGATGCACATAGAGTTCAGAAATCAATGCATTTGGCATAACCTCAGTTCAAAGTGGGCCCCAAATCATGTAGTAAGTCAAAAAATGTTTGTTAAGCTTATGGGACTTAACTGCGGGGTCATCAGTCCCTAAACTACTAATTCTGAACAACCTTATACTAAAGACGACACAAACATCCATGCCCGAGGGGAGATTCGAACCCCCGACGGGGAAAGAACTTGCGCATTGCAGAATAGCGCCTCAATGCGCTTGGCCACTCCGCCGCGGCTGTAGCGAGAAATTTGCCACGTAGTTTAACGAGGTATAAGTAGTGGAGAAACTGCGCTACAGAGCTGGCTGGTCTTTTCTCAAACTACTGTCTGGGTATTCACTTTATCATCAATTTGGACCTGGCTTATGTGTTTAATTACTGTGCTACGATCCTGTGTATATGCTAAAAACCGTGAATTTGTCAAAATATACCCATGTTCCAAGTCATATATCTCTAAATTGACACCTACCACTTTATTTTCATTGACACATTTCAACAGAGTACATTTCATTATATTAAAATTGAAATTTTAATTTTGACTTTTTAGTAATTCGAGAAAAATTCTTGTGTTGTTTCATGGTAGCTATGCCACTACCAGACTTAGTGACACGTAGCTCCATCGCCTAGGGGCCATTCCCAATGACTATGCAAGGTCAGCTACGTCTGAGGTTCTTTACTAGAGGTTCACAAGCCAGAATGTGGGAGTCCAGCAGGTTCCCAAGCCGGAATATGAGTATATAGCAGGTTCCAAGCCTGAATGTGGGTATCCAACAGGTTCCAAGCCTGGACGTGGTTATCCAACAGGTTCCCAAGCATGGTTTGGATATCTTTGTGGTTCCCAAGCCATAATACAGAATTCTTCAGTTGGTAAATGTTTTAAACTTGTTGCTGATTTCCAAAACTATTGCTTCTGGCAAACTGGATTGCTGCCCAATCATTGAAGCAGCTGGAACTGTTACGACTGCAGTTATCTGTTATTCTGGGATCCAGCATATGTCTTTTGTAGCAGGACAATGAAATGATTGTGTAGATCCTTGAGAATTCATGAAATTAATCAAGGCATCTTTTCTTTCACATGTAACTTAACAGATATTTCCTATCCACCATTTTCCTTCATAAACGCAAGCGACATACTGGCCAGGTTGTAGTTCAGTAGTGGCAACGTGTTTAGTAGCAACTTTAGCGACGGACAATACAAAAACTTAGTCGAGACACGAATGAGAAGCGTGCCGCGGCTCCGTGCCCTATACAGTGCGGCCGCGAGTTCTGATTGGCCCGTGTAGTGGGCCAATGACCGCGAGCGGCGTCTAGCGGCCACCATCGCAGTACATGTGTTCTGGCGGGCTCTCGAACTCGTCGGATCGGGATACGAGAAAGATAAAATCAATAAAATTTCAAAGTTTTACGCGAAATTTTTGCACCTTACCCAAGGAGACAACGAAATTAAAATATTTCTAACAGAATGAAATGTGCTCTGTTTAATGGTCTCATTGAATATAATATGGTAGGTGTCCATTTTGAGATACATGACTTTGAACACAGGTAAAATTTGATACATATTTGATTTTTAGCAACTTTACAGGATGCTAGTAGAGTAATTAAACACCGAAGCCAGAAACAAATTTTTAATATACTAAACAGCTATTCAGACAGTAGTTTGAGCAAAAGGCCAGGTCCACAGCGCATTTTCTCCACTACCTATATCTCGTTAAACTATTGGGTAAATTTTTCACGGCATGATTTGTTGCCCACTTTGCACTGAGATTATGCCAAATGTATTGCTTTCTGAACTCTGTCTGCATCATTTGTGTGTAAAGCACAAAACGTTGTACCACTATACGAAGAACCAAGGGTCTTGTTCTTTCACATTAGGAACAGTGTAATGCTAAACTTCAAGATTTCTTTGCGACATTTCGGTGTCTGTAAAAGTGGTCTTCACATAAATGGCTCTAGTACGTGAACGAAGTTACAGATGAGCATGAAACTTTTTATACGTGCATGTCGGACCCTCAGGTACATACTGTACAAATTTCATCAAAATTAAAGATGGTCGAGCTGGGAGATTCTTCTAAGCTGGGACACTTGACGTGAAATGACCCAATACATCTTTCCTCATAACCTTTACCAATTACCTCGTAAAAGCCACTATTTCTCCTTTGTAGGAAATAATAATAATAATTTCCCGTGGCTCAGTCGCTCGGTGCAAGTCTTTCAACTGGGCGCCATTTCAGCGACTTGTCTATTCCTAGCATATCCCAGTTATCCAACTGGGGAAAGGGGACCAACAGTTTAACGTGGAATCTGAATCACATATCGTTTCTGGCGACTCCTCTCATCGTTGAGAGGTGAAGGCTAGGTTAAAACGCAAACTGAAAATTTTCGTGATCCGACTGGGTTTGGAACCCACCACCCTTCAGTTTCCAGTCAAGCACTTTACGCTGAGACCACCAAGCCCGACTTTGAAGGAAATGTATACAATCAAATCTGCAGTAAAGCCATGACTATCCATTTCGCATCCTACTATGTAGGCCTAAACCTATTTATCGACCCTTTAGCTGCCGAAACCCCAAGCCCCTGGTCTGGTCCAGGTACACTGATGATATTTCCATTATTTGGACTCTGGGCCAGGACAGCCTTCTTTAACAACCACAACGTCTCTCCCGTCTGCTTCACTTGGTCCTTCTCAACCTGGCATGCCACCTTCCTCTACATCACTGATGACTCCAAAAATGTTTGTATAGCTTATGGGATTTAACTACAGGGCCATCAGTCCCTAAACTTAAAAAACTACTTATGAACTAACTAATATTAAGGACGGCACAAATATCCATGCCTGAGGGGGGGGGGGGATTCGAACCCCCGACCGTAGTGGCCGTGCAGACCGTGACTAGAGCGCCTCAGTCCCCTCGGCCACCGCGGCCGGCACTGATGACTCCAGCCACAGTATTGTCGTCATTAAACCCAACGCCTATAAACAGTACCTGTACTTTGTTGGCATCCATTTCACATCCAAAAGTCCCTCCCATACAGCTTTTCAGTGAATTTGCAGTGACGAGAACCCAATATGTGGAATGCCTCATGAAACCACTATCAATCCTCCACCTACAATAACCAGCCACAAAGGAGTGCCTGCCTTGTCAGAAAATACCACCCCAGAGAGGAATAACTGATCCACATTCTTCATCAGGACTTTGATAATCTGCCATAATGTCCCGAAACGAGAGTCATCATACCCAAGATCCTTCTGACCTCTCCCAATCTAACCTCCACAATTTCCTAGTCCATTCGTATGCCATTCTCAATCCCAACCCCTTACCATAGGTATCATAACTCTATGGAAGATGCCGATGCAAGACCTGCCCAATCCACCCATCCAGCGCTTCGAGTTCCATTACAGGCTTATCTTACCCCATCAGAAGCCGGGCTCCCTGTTAAAGCAGCTATGTAATTTACCAACTCTGCTGCAATCATTGCACAATCTGTAGCATTACACTGGTATGACTACGAAACTGCTGCCCACCATGATGAACGGCCACAGTCAAAGTGTGGCCAAACGCTAGATAGACCGATGGACCACCCTGTTGCCCAACATGGAGCTAAGCACAGCATGCTTGATTTCAGTGGCTAGTTTACAATCTGGACTATTGGGAACCTCTCCTCAACCACCAGCTCATTTGAACTGCACAGATGGTAGTTGCTCTTACAACACATTCAACTGTCCCACAACCATTCTGGCCTCAATTTAAGATAACCTACCATTCCTGAACCCCAATCACTAGCCCATATCTCCTTCCAATTCATGTCTCTCTTCCAACCGTATGCCGCCTTTTTTAAAACCTTTTCAATATTCCTGTAATTTTATTCTTTAAATTTTCACACACACACACACACACACACCTCTACACCTCCTCTTTTTCGCTCTCTCTCTCCTTCCCTTTACTGCATTCGAGCTGCATCTTACATGACCGCCTATCATAGCCTTTACACTCTACCTATAAAGTTGCTCTTGCTTAGTATGATGCCATAATTGTTAAAGTAGATGCCGCGATTAAATTTTGGACAAGGAATTGATGGTACCGATTTTTTTTATTTGAAATAATTTAGTTAAAGTACAGCACAAAATGAACATTAAAGCAAATAAACCGCGGGTTGGGTATTAAAGTTGGGCACCATACAAGCAACAGCAAATTATAAGACTAACGGAAAGCATCTAGCTGGATCCTGCACTTCGTATTGTAGAAGCTGGAAATGATAACTTTTTCTTATTTAATCCGTGAAATTCGAGATACTTACCGTAGGAGATCAATGTTCAGACTGTTCACTTCGCTTTTCATTGTTGTGTGACCGTGGGTGGAACATGAAGTTACTGGTAATGATAAAATAATTAAAAAAGGATCGGTCTTCGTGAAATTACAAAAGAAATTACTTCAGGTTCTAAAATAAAGCAAAACATTGTATAACGATGATTAATTGATTGAAATTTTGCAGACAATGCGAAGCGATTGTAATGGCGTCTGAACATTAAACTATTACGGAGGCGAAGGAGCTGAAAACCTTAAGAAATTAAATATTTGACGTCGAGGAGTTTGATTTAAATGTAAACCAAGGAGAGGGAATGCTTTTAAATTTAAATAATATATTTTCAGCAACAGCTTGCATTATTCTTACTTACATAAGTGGATACAGGTATAAAAGACGTCTTGTCACATCAGATACAGACCAGAGAGTGGGTAAAACTACTATCACGGTTCCGTCTTCTCGCTTGTTTGTAAGAAAAAAATGACGAACGAAATTAAATTAGTTGCATTGTGAGTCAGAGGGAACCGGAGGCGATAAGCATCGCTGATCAAGGTAAACAATAAATAAATAAATAAATAAAATAAAAATTTTTGTGTATCGTTACATGCAATGCAGTGCATAATGTTGTATCACCATCCATACCCGGCACCCTTCCCCATCCACTTCCCCCCCCCCGCCCCCACCCCTCCCCATCAACTGTCAAGATGGTTGTTGCATTGTAGCAGCCAGAGATAGTACCTATATGTGCATGGGTTATGTCTGAGGATAGTGTGAGTATGTGTGTATATTTTTCTTTTGAAGCCTGTGGCCGAATGCTGTGTGAATATGATTGTCTCATCTACAGGCAGTGGCGGACTAAGGTTATTGGAGGCCCGGGGCGGAGGTAAAACAAGATGAGCCCCCCCCCCCCCCGCCAACAACTCTGAAATACATATTTTACTATAAAAAACTAAATTTTGAGATTTGGAGGACCCCCCCTCCCAGGACGAGAGGCACGGTACAGTAAAAAAAAAATAGCTTTCCGGATTTGTCGGTCCCAAAACGAAAAGGGCGCTCAAAAACGAAAAAAAAAAAAAAATGCTTTCTAGGCATTTGGAGTCCCCCGCAAGACGAGAGTCCCGAGGCGGCCCGACCCCCCAGCCCCCCCCCCTCTCCCTGTCTACTGGTCTATCTGCGGCTCAGCAGTCATTGCTGTCTTTACTCTATTGTTGACATTTCAACATGGATTTTTCATTGTTGGGTTATCACTAGATTTATAAATCATCAAGCCATTAGCTGACAGTGGGTGTTGAATGACATCAAAGGAAAAAGCTGAAATTTTGTGACCAGCGGGAATTCAAACACTGGTCTCCATGAGACAATTGCGCTGGCACTAAGCCGCTGGGATACAGTGTTCACCACGACTGCATGGGCTGTCGTGCCAAACATCCCACAAGACGAAAATTTTCAGCTTAGCCACAAACTAAGAGGGGAGTTCAAATAAAAGGTACGAAATATATTAACAGCCAAACTGGCTGAAATTTGAATGTGCCGCTTTCGGATAACGTAGTGTAACGTCTAGGGACGCGAAGCATGCGTCCTCACCTCCCTCTAAAGAAATCAAGACTTTGCCCTCATCAGGCAAGCTCATGCTCACCATCTTTCTCGACGTCCGAAGTCCAAGACACAAAGAATTCCTCGAGGACGGAAAAGCCTTTAACAGTGACGTGTGCTGTGAGACACTCCGTAGACTGTGCAAGTCCATCCCGAGCAAACGTCCTGGGCAGCCCAGGGAGGGAGTGATTCTGCTTCATGATAACGCGAGTCAAAACGTCTACAGGGCAATGTGCTATTTCCAGAGGGATGGGCGCCCTAATGGCTTAGTGTAATATTATATACAACGTATATTAGACAACTCGATACCACGATCTCCAGAAGCATTATTCAAGTTGTCGATGCCACTAAAATGACTGTTGATATATACGATATCGGCGCTACAGGAACTTTACTACTTGATTTAAACAGAATAGCTGTAAAAGTATGTGATGTGTATCAGTGCGCAATGTTTATGAAGCGATCTGTATCATTAACTGAGTGAAACTTAAGTACTGGGGGTTATCATGCTTAATTAGATAACATGATTAGTGACATCATGTTGGTATCTTTTTCAAATCTAACAGGACAGCTATAATGACTGTGATAAATTACATTAAACAAATACCCACGTGTTCTTAAGCAGAATGGCCTGCTGTTTCTAATTAACGACAATATAAACAGTTCATGATCGATCTAGAAATTTCTGCCAATGTATAATATTTTCTGAGACCAAACGCAGCAAATCATTATACTTAATGTATATGTTACATTATTCTTTCAACTTAAATTAGGAATAGTATCAAACAGTAAGATGTGCCGTAACGAGTATGCAAGGCACTGACTTGTCCAGAATACTGGCACGAAAATTTTGTAAACAGTTGATGGTGCATTAATATAATATAAATAAATCAGGACGCGTAATAGTAGGATATTAATGAGTTAGACGTGTAATTTAGAACGGACGCTTGCATGAATAGTTAAAGGAACCAGTGCCTGATTATGCCCTGTGTAGGCCCCTAGGAAATCCAAAACTTGGGGCCCCACTCCAAACTCATCGCTTAATAAGTTAATAATTTTCCACCAAACAACAACAATATATTGGTAATAATAAGAATATCAATAATAATAATAATAAATTGCGGTATTCCACAACCCAAGCATTCATTTTAAGTAATTAACGTGTTCAGCTATCGTCTAAGATAGTCACTTACGAGCTACAATAAACTCAAATTTGGATATAAGAATAATAATAGAAAAGTGAAATGAGACATTTTCGTGCAACATGTAAATGTATTTATTCAGCAAAACAAACAATTATCAATACATCAATATTCGTTAATTAATACAATAATGTTCCAGAAATTATTTGACAAAAATATAGAAATTAATAATAATTAACAAACTTATAAAACATTTACTTTCCTCATTTTTTCCAGCAAAATATCTTCAAAGTCTATATAATTCAAGCTATCATTCTGTGACCATAATGGTATGTGAGTTCAAACGATCTTGGGACATTGAAGTCTTATGACAATTTTTTATAAGTTTTAGTTTTGAAAAGCTTCGCTCGCCCCTTACATTCGTAATCATGAGACACTTATAAATTTTTAACGCAGTCATAACATTTGGGAATGTTGACTGTACCATATTTTCAAAAATGAGTTATGAAGCAATAAGTTTCAGTTTTGAATACCGTACTATAGCAAAATAAGAAAAAATGAAATTTGAAGTTTCATTGCAGATTTTTCCTTTTGAACGATCGAGAAAATTAATAACGGTACCATCGGTCATTCTAGATTCTACGTCTTCACACGATTACGTAAGACTTGATATTGCCGCAAGACCACAAGTTATCCGACTGCCGGCGTGGTGCAATGGATAGCGTCACCCAATACGGTGCTGAAGGTCGCCGGTTCAATCCCATCCACCGCCAAGATTTATTTATTCGTATTTATCATTTCCAGAATATTCTACATGTTTCTTATGGCAACTATTCTTCTAATTGGTGGTACATTCTGTCAGCGTGTATGTATCAGTTCGCAATAAACCTGCTTTCAGTATATGTGCTGTGTTCAGTTGACAACCCTGCCTTCGAAGTCAAGCCTGCATCCATTTCAACGCGACATTGTTTGGTGAAAGCGCCGGGTATCCTGTGCAACAGCTGCATCACCCTGGCTCCGATTAGGCAACGTTAAGCCATCGCTTACACGGACTAGAACAGGAATACAAGGGATACACCCAGTACATCCTTCCGAAAGTCCGTATCATCATACGACCCATGGACACGATACCAGCGGTAAGCCAGCTAGCTATACCTGACACCCGTCGGTGTGCTCTGGAGACGCTGGACAGGGCCCCAACAATTGGCTAAAATGGTTCGACCGAGTCGCCAAGTATAACAGGTGCGATCATACAATGTGCCTGGTCAACGTTTATTTCTACCTGGACGGAACAGCGAAGAGAAGCTGAATGACTGGGAAACGTTCCAGATGGAACTGAAAAAAAAAAAAAAAGTTTGGATACCGCCAGCGACAAATCCACTCGGCGGAAGAACAGCTGAAGAACCAGGCCCAACGACATGGTGACCCGACGCATTGGTACATACATAATGTTTTGGCTCTATGTAACATAGTAAACCCGGATGTGACGAGGCCGACCAAATCACACACCTGATGAAGGGCATTGCAGAAGACATGTACCAAGCTCTTCTTATAAAAGACGTCTTTACAACGGAAGAGTTCATCAGATGGTGCCAGCGGATTGAAGAGATGCAACAGAGGAGGGTTGGACGAAAAAAGTGTGACAGACACCCCAATGTAGTTCCTATGGCCGTTGTGGAAGACCAGTATGACTTCGCTTCTCTCATACGACAAATGGTAAGAGAAAAATACAACGTTTTATGGCAGCTGGAACTGTTGGACCAAGCGAGCATCAGATTATGGCCATGGATATAAGCCTGTAAATCACGAGGAAGCTGACGCCGCTGAGGTATTTCGGACATTTACACCTGTCCGCCCCGCCAGTCGCACCCGACGTGAAGAATGTCCCCGCCCTACAATGGCTTACGATGCAGCCGCCAAACGGCAGCCCATGAACCGGCCGACGCGGCCACAACCAACTCCCCCGGTAACTATGACGCCCCGCAGAAGAACAGACGTCTGGAGGACAGAAGACAACACACCATCTACGGAGGTGAGGCCGCCGCAGATGAAAATCCTCCATGGACGACAGTCGCTAAGATATCGGGAAATCTCATCGACGTCATAATCAACAGCCAACCTGTCCGGGCACTGGTTGATTCAGAAGTTTCTTTCTCTGTATTGTCGGATAATTACCGCCGCACACTAAAGAAGACAATGTTCTGTGATACGGTGCAACTGTGCTGAGAGTCGCAAATAGAAAGTACGTCCAGCCAGCAGGAACTTGTGTCGCAAGAATAACCATCTACAACAGGACCCAGCCGTTTGAATTTGTCGTTTTAACAGAATGTCGTCATAATGTCATCCTCAGATGGACTTGCTTCAGGCATCCCAAGCTATCAGTGACTGTGGAAGATCTGAGCTACAAATTGAGGAAGTTGTTCCGACGGGTACAATAATACAGAATTTTCTGGGAAGTTATTTGCCGTTGACGATGTGACGATCCCGCCGTTGACAATGAGAAGACTTGCAGTCACAAACATAGATGACCGGTTAAACTGTGAAGTGCTTGTTGGTAGTAAAAAGTTTATTAGGTTCACAAAAGAAATATACACACCAGTGGCTATCATAAGCATTACCGGTGGTCGAGGAGAGGGAGAGGTTTGGATCACTAATTGTCACGAATAGTCGCAACTTATCCCAAAAGGAATGTGTATCGGGACAGCTGAACCAATCCATGACGGTGAGCTCAACGTCATCAACGAAGATCCATGCTCTGCTGTTAGTACAGACAACACGCTGGAGGAAACGACCGTGGAAGTGCCAATAGGGCCTGGACTGACCAAGGAACAACGCCAGCGGATGTTAGCTATATTACGCCAATTTTCGGGTGCATTCACACACCAGCAGGAGAAAAGTCAGACGAAACGGTCCACGATAAGGCACCGAATCAATACTGTGGTCATCCACCAATTATCCAGTTTTCGTATAGAGTGTAGCCAGCTAAAAGACGGATAATTCGGGAGGAAGTGGAGAAAATATTGCACGAAGACATTAAACCTTCGGAGAGACCTTGGTCGTCTCCGGTGATCCTCGTAAAGAAGAATAATGGCACGTAGCAATCCTATGTCGTCTATCGGCGGTTGAACAAAATCACAAAGAAAGATGTCTACCCACCGCCGCGCATTGACGACACCTTAGACTGCTTGAAAGGAGCTACATACTTCTCAACTATGGACATGCAGACAGGTTACTGGCAAATCGAGGTTGACGAAGCTGACAGGGAGAAGACGACTTTTATTACACCCGACAGCCTCTATGAATTCAAAGTAATCCCATTTGGATTATGTAATGCTCCAGCCACATTCGAACGCATGATGGACAACTTGCTTGGACACCTTAACTGGACGACGTGTCTTTGCTATTTAGATGACATTGTCGTTTTCTCGAAAACATTTGAAGAACATCTGAGTTGCTTGTCAAGCGTGTTGCAGTATGTTCAGATTGCAGGACTCCGCCTCAACCCAAAGAAGTGCCTCTTCGTCGCCAAAGAGATAAAAATCCTGGGGCACCTAGTCAACGAAGATGTTGTCCGTCCTGATCCAGATAAAGTAAGGGCAGTCACAGAATTTCCAACTGCTCAACACAATCGTGATGTGAGTAGTTTTCTCGGTCTTTGCTCAAACTTTTCCAGGCACTTAAGGAGGCTCTAATTTCCGCACCAGTTCTAACCTTATACGACGCGGATGTGGAAATCGAACTTCACACTGACAACTATTGGGTATGGGATTGGTGCTGTTCTTGTGCAAATTCAGGACGGTGCTGAAAAGGTGATAGCCTATGCATCAATAGTTCTCTCAAACTCCGATATAAACTACTCTACAACTGAGAAAGAATGTCTTGCAGTTATCTGGGCTATCAACAAATTCCAACCGTATTTAATCGGCAAACCATTCATCGTCGTGACATACCACCATTCTTTGTGCTGACTGACTAGCTTGAAGGATCCATCAGGTCGACTAGCAAGATGGGCACTAAGACTCCAAGAGTACGGCGTCACAGTGCTATTCAAGAACGGGTGCAAAAACAAGAATGCCGACTGCCTGTCGAGGAATCCATTAGTGGAATACGACAGCATGAATGAAATTTCAGCCCTCACTGAATTAGGTGATGTTACAGCTGACCAGCGGGAAGATCCAGCACTATTAAAACCCTAGAGGCCTTGGAGAAAGAAGAACCGACCAATGGAGAGTTTCAACTTATAAACGGGAGATTGTATAAGAGCAACTACGATCCACTGGTCCCCAAATGGTTACTGGTCGTTCCAGCTCATCTCCAGCCAGCTGTTCTCAAGTATTTCCTCGATGCTCCAATATCCGGTCATCTGGGATTCGTGAAGACCCTAGACCAGATTAGACGTAGACAGGAACATCTGTCGCCGGTAATCGTGCAGAAGGGAAGGATTCTCCAGAAGTGTCATACAGAGGACCCATGACAAGTTCAAGATCCAGGACATTGCAGCTGGCTCCAAAGGGAAACTAACAGCGGGTCGCTGTTTGTTCAGGAGAGGGAGCAATGCCGCAAGACCCTAAGTGATCCGACTGCCGGCTTGGCGCAATGGATAGCATCACCGATTGTGGTGCTGAGCGTAGCCGGTTCAATACTGCCCACCGGCAAAGATTTCTTTCTTTGTATTTACCATTTCCAGAATGCTCTACATGTTTTTTATGTTCACTTGTAATTTCCACATGTTTCTTATGTTAACTATTCTTCTAATTTCTGGTACATTCTGTCTGTGTATAAATAACAGAGCACTCTGCCCGAGAGGCAGTCAGTGTTGCGTGTATGTTTAAGTTCGCAATAAACCTGCTTTCAGTATAAATGCTGTGTGCAGTTGACAACCCTGCCTTCGAAGTCAAGCCTGCTTCCATTTCAACGCGACAATATAATCTCGGGACAGCAATTATGACCGACCGTATAGGTCATGAGAGCTATAGACAATGCTCGCAAGTTAACGGCTTAAACGCACTGCTGTTAACAGTTACGGTTCGCATTTAGTACGCTAGAGACGTGACAGCACACTCAAATCTTTCTAGTACATTTTCGTCCACCATGCCTTAACGTAGCAACTGATCGGTATTGCGCGCGAAATTGCAGGCCCTGAAAATCCACTCCTCTGGCTGCTAAGGTCTGGGTGGCAGATTTGTCCGCCGAGAGGGGCTATGTCTTAGCAGACAACCATTACGCAAAATGCATTTTACATTTACTGTCGAAGCATTTATTGTGTTTAAATAGTTTTGTTTTCTGAAAAACTTTCTCACGTTAGAAACGATTAATTACTAGGCGGTTATAATTAAATACAGTGAAAAAATTATGTGCATGGGTAGTTTTTCCGTGTGAGAAACTTTTTTTCACGTTAGACACAGTCATGTTTGTGAAAAAATCATGAAGGTTATATTTTTCAAAATGTTAAATTTTTTTTTAAAATCTTATGGGGCTTAACTGCGGGGTCACCAGTCCCTAAACTTACAAACTACTTGTAAAGTAACTTAAACTAAAGAAAACACAAACATCCATGCCCGAGGGAGGATTCGAACCCCAATGGGTAACGGCCTCTCGATCGGAGCATAGCGCCTTAATGCGCTCGGCTCCTCCGCCGCGGGGTGATCTACGTTTACATCTACATGGGATACTCTGCAAATCAGATTTAAGTGCCTGACAGAGAGTTCATCGAACCACCGTTATACTATTTTACCTCCCATTCCATTCTCGAATAGCGCGCGGAAAGAAAGAACACCTGAATCTCTCCGTTCGAGCTCTGATTTCTCGTATTTTATTCTGATGATCATTTCTACCTATGTAAGAGGGAGTCAACAATATATTTTCGCATTTGGAAGAAAGTTGGCGATTTGAGTTTCGTAAGTAGCCCACGCCGCAGCGATAAGCGCCGTTGTTGTAATGATTCCCAGCCCAGATGCTGTATCATTTCCGTAACGCTGTCTCCCCTGTATCGTGACAATACGAAGCGAGCTGCTCTTCTTTGGACTCTTCCGATGTCCTCCGTCAAACCTACCTGATAAGGATCCCACAATGGGCAGCAATACTCCAAAAATGGACGGACAAGCGTATGTATGCAGTTTCTTTGGTAGTTCTGTTGCATGTTTTAAGGGTTCTGCCAATAAAACGCAGTCTCTGGTTCACCAGATATTTTCTCTCTGCTTAATTAAGAATGTTGTTATTAGTAACTCTCTTTAAAAACTGTTTGTAATTATCACTAAAAACAAATTAAACAGAGACAAAATACTTCTATGCACATACACAACTAGGTAAACAATTATTATTGGCATTAAAATGTTTATTGTAAAACATCGGAAATCTTAAAAAGCAAGACCATTTCGTGGATACATTTACGATAAAAGTAAGTAAAGCAATTTATGAAAATCAGATCGCATCTATTTTACTGGTCTTATTCTCGTTCTTTTCCCTTCTGTCCGTATAAAATACCGTATTTAATATTACAAAATTATGAGGTATTTTCATAACGCTAAAATTAGAGCATTACTGATGTCTCAGTTTACAAAGCAAGACACGTAGACTTTACAGAATCGCACCTCGAAAAGCAATAGCTACAATAGCGACAGAGGAAACAAAATATTGAACAACTCGCCAAACAGCTAGGTAACTAAAGATCTCAAACAGAACTGAGAACTAGTGACGCACATGTGCTTCCACTTATTCTGAAATACACTTTCTTATATAAGCGAGGAATTGACATGTCACCATTAAATAATGTTCACAATCGTCTGAATTTAATCTGTCTTCAAAGCGGTTTTTTTATATTGTCTACTAAGGGCTGTAAAATTTTCTTCCGAAATGTTTGAAATTTGCTTCACTCATCGGAAGATGGATCTTTAGTTAAAACTCCTTTGAATTTTCACCTTTCCTCGAACTCTAGTATCATCATCTTCATTCGGGTCGAGTCGTTTCTTTCAGTTTCGAGACTTCTTATAGCAACGTCAATTTGTTTCGCTTTAAGAACTGAAGAATTTCTGTTTTGCGTAAAGAATGATAATACTAGCAAAACGTCTAGGGCATATAAAGCACAACTTATTCCATTATAAACAACCACTTTGTAATATATTTTAGAAAACTTCAAATTTAGATCTATCGTAAGTTGTCGGGGCCGGCCGCGGTGGCCGAGGGGACTGCGGCGCGCCAGTCACGGTCTGCACGGCTACACGGTCGGGGGTTCGTATCCCCCCTCAGGCATGAATATTTGTGCCGTCCTTAGTAGTAGTTAGTTCATAAGTAGTTTGTAAGTTTAGGGACTGGTGACCCCTTAGTTAAGTCCCATAAGCTATACAAACATTTGAAGTTGATCGGGAACCATCAACATTCAGTTTTTGAAAAAGATTTACAGGAGAACTGTGGCTTTCAAGAAGGGATCTAACAGTATTAAAAGAGGAAGCAACCCAACGTACATGAAATACACGATCCACTTTCAGTAGCTTCGAGGGTAATTCTTCAGAAACACCTTTTAGTAGTCTGTGAAGTTGGGACTTCGTGAAAATACCGAAAATAAACAATCTAAAAAAGCCTGTGTATGATATACATCTGCTTCATCTTTCATAACATCGTGGACAGCGAGCTCCAATTTGCGGTTCATACTATGCACGGCAGCTAAATCTTTATGTAAATGATTTCCCAGTAACGCGGCTACGCCTTTGTAAGGTGATAGTATTGTTGATGCAACATCCGCCACTGACTCCCTCAAAGGACAAACGTACATATATTATCAAACTGGTTTTCTTGGAAATTGTTGTACTTTCGTCCATCATGATACTAAAATTAGTAACCTATCCTACAAGAAAGTGAGCAAGATCCTTTTTCATTTCCTCTCCTATAATCATAATGATATTTCGGCATGCATGATCACAATGAAGCATATTACCAACTGATAAGCCATTAAACTTTTGTAGTTCGATTAACAAGGGATATGTTTTAAATATATTTCCTGTTTTGCTACTACATATGCAGATCTGAAGAACGAAGTAGTTGTGATCATTTTTCTTCATGTTGATTTCCCCAAAACGTTTCTCTTTCTAAATTTTGTTTTTCTTTGTTGCGTATGATTTCCAAGCTTTTAATGTGATTTGCACCTTGCTTGATCACCGAATTTGGCATTTAGTTTTTTGGCGTTGTTAGCAGAAGCACCAGTTAAAATCGCGATATCGATACGGACGCGTTTCATATTTCCACCTCACTCTGTGCATATTGCTAGGTGTTCGTCATTTACAGCCAACCACAGCTTAGTCTTTTGCCAGTTTTGAAAAAGCAACACAATGTCCTACCATAGTTTCAAGTCTGCTGTTTCTCACATTCCTACCTTGAGACTGCTTACAGTTTTCAATTGCCTTCTTTTTTTTAACACCGTTTTGTTTTTTAGGTTTATCGTCCATTTTAAATCTCTTACCACCACTCATAAGATCCTGATTCTCGTTGTTTGCGATAGCATCCGGTATTACACTGCTCTTGAGGAATGACGATATTTTGCACTGTTTAAAAGACATGTTGAAATTCTGTAGTTTATGCAGGCTTCGACGCACTCAACTCAGTAACACTACTGAAGGGGGAAGCTATGGAGATCGTAGTGTCTGTTGCAAATTCAAGAGAATAACCGAAAGGCGCCAATTAATTTCGCGTACGGCGAAACACGATACTGGGGAATCCACGTTAAGCTGGACCCACGTATTCCGAGACTACTAAAGTAAGACTGTAGGATCCAGTCTTCAGTTCGCCCTGCTTTCGGTTTTTGTGAACAACACCTTCGTCCACACTGCACCTGACGGTAGACATGCATGCAAGTATCCTACCCGTAAGCTGTCGCCGCCGGTGTATGTATCTAGAAATGAGTTTCCGACAAGGGGTGTAGTCGATACCCCCATGACTCCAGCTCTCGCACCTCTGTGGTACGGTTGCCACACTGCTTGCCTGACAAGTCCGCAAGTAACGGATGACGGACATCACATGAAAACAACAATTAAACCATGAATGTGCATACATGTACGTAGTATTAGTGGTGCATTAATAGTTTCTTGGAATGTCACCGAAAATTAGAATTAAATATCAAGTTTTACATACCCAGATGCGAGATCCTGATAAAACCGAGGTGTGTGCGTTCCATCTGCGCAATAACGAAGCAAGAAAAAAAGCCGTTCATCACCTGGAAAGGACGCAATTTTAATCACAGTGATCACCCAACATACTTGGGAGTAAAGTTGGATCACGCTTTAACTTTCGAAGAGCACTGCAAGGACACCAAACAGAAAACATGCGCTAGAAACAACCTTATTCGCAAACTCACCATCACTAAGTGTGCAGCACAGCCTAGCGTCATCCGCACATCGGCTCTCGCCCTGTGTTTCTCTCCTGCAGAGTGCGCTGCTCCAGTATGGCGGAACTCTGCACACGCTAAGCAAGTTGATGTGGCTCTAAATGAGACAGGCCACATAGTCTCAGGATGCTTAATACCTACTCCTGTCAGTAAGATTTTCCCACTCATCGGAGTAACACCACCAGAGGTAAGGAGACAGGTAGCAGCGGAGATTGCAAAGAAGAAACATGAAGAAGATCCGATGCATCCAATGTTTGGAATCCAGCTTCTTCCATCACGGCTGAAATCGAAAAAAAGCTTCCTTCTTACAAGATGATCAGTTCCAACATCTGCAGAAGCTCAGCGAAATGAGTTGTGGCGAGCCAAATCACCAGGAGGACTGTGGATAGGAAAAGAGAAGCTACCAGCAGGAGGCCATCTCCCGTAAGCGCCTGGAAGACCCTCAACAGGCTGAGAACCGGAGTGACAAAGTGTAAAAGCAATATCAAGAAGTGGGATGTCGATGTTGATTGAGTGTGGTGAGAGACAGGAATCTTAGTTTACATTGTATGGTCCAAGACTTGTTCGCTGCCAATGACAATGCCATTCTGGTGACAGAGCACTGAACCAACGAAGTGTGATGTTGTCATCTAGAGCGTCAGTTAATATTTAAAACTGGATTGTGATGTAGTGCCTAGTGGACTAGGGTAAATAAAACATACCCAGAGAGAAGCAAACAAACATCCCCAGTTGGGACGGATAATTTAAAGCCTGAGATGGGGATGGTAAGATGCAGAGGGAGGGGGTCTGTTTCCTGCCGCTGCTACTGAGGGCGCCGAAATATGCCTCTTTAATTTAATTCAAGTAATCCGTGTACCGCGCAGCACAGTTCGTGACAGTTTTATCATTCACAGAGCCCTTTCACTGTTTTATATACACTGCCTTGTAGAAAACAAAGTTATTAATCACCGTTCCCACCGTTTGAACAACGTTCGCTAATAGTTCACATTCACCTGAAATGAAGTTCACAGATCAACCTCACTTTATACTAGTATAGGACGTTTTTTCAGTTCTACAGTTAGAAGAATTCATAGTTCTCACAATATATTTTGTCTCACTCCTTCTACTTATACCAAAGATCGTCGATCTTTCAGGCTTGTTGTAGAATCAA
This sequence comes from Locusta migratoria, assembly GCA_026315105.1. Classification (NCBI taxonomy): domain Eukaryota; kingdom Metazoa; phylum Arthropoda; class Insecta; order Orthoptera; family Acrididae; genus Locusta; species Locusta migratoria. Next base: position 299,860,669 of record CM048744.1, read on the forward strand.
GAATGAGGTGCTTGGTAGATCAAAGTTCATGGCAACTATACCTGGCGTCACATAAGAAGGCGCTTCCGCGCATAGAGGCGGGGCGATAGGGGAAGCGTGGAGAGGAGGAGCTACGGCCGAGCGCCAACAGTGGAGCCTGCGGGAGAAACACTGCGTAACCCCGGACCAGCCACACGACTACATAATGAACTTTATTGGCTGTCATTGCGGTAATGGAGGGGGAATGCTTAGAACGGCTGAAACCTAGGCCGCCTTCATAACTGACGCCGACTATAGTTCATCGCGGCGTGGGAATGACTGTGAGGTCTAAGACATCATGCTACAGAATGGGCAGTCACTCCCGCCAGAGGTTTGAGTCCTCCCTCAGACATCGGTGTGTGTGTGTTCTCCTTAGTGTAAATTAGATTCAATAGTTTGTAAGTCTAGGGACTGATGACCACAGTAGTTCGGTACAATAAGTTTACAAACATTTTAATAAGTTCATCAGAGATGTTGTGATGTCACACTTTAAAAACTTTACAATTTCCATCTTAAATAACACTTCATTTCATTTTCTGTCCCCTTTTCCTCAGTCGTGTTACCATGACCTACGTGCACTTCTCGCTATTTGTACCAACAATCCAGAACACGTTTTACGTTCAGGTCGCAGATACGTTGACTTGAAGTGAGACCGTAAATCTTAAGTGAGGTTATGTGGGTCCTAATTTAAACAGATCAATCATTGCTCTTTTTTTTTTTTTTTTTTTTTTTTTTTTTTTTTTTTTTTTTTTTTTTTTTAAGAAGTGCCACCTACTATAATTCTGCTATAGGAAAGTAGTAAACTACGAAGAACTGCACACATACATATCCAAAATTACACAAGATAAAATAAAATATTTGTTACGTAAATTATGTTGTTAAACTACATTACATTGATGTTGTAAGAGTGGCCAAACGCGTAAAACTTGTTCCATACTTTGACATGATCCAACAATCACGGTAGACAGGAGTGAGCTGACCGCACCAGAACAAATCAAAATGTTCAAATTTTTGTTCATCTATGGCACTTAACTACTCTGTTATCAGTCCCTTAGTTACTTGCTTAGTGCGTCGGCCACACAAACCGCAGTCGGTCTTTGGCCTCAGCAATCAGCCTCCTCCAGCATCTGCAGCCCAAGTAATCTTCAAGCAGTCCCAGCGTAATCATATGCTCTCTCTCATCTGGTCAATCCATCGCAGTCGTGGTCTTCCCCTTGGTCTTTTGCCTCTGGTGTCCAGCAGTACGTGTCCATACCAATTCAGTCCTCTTTTTTTGATCACTGCGACGATGTCCATTGACTTGAGTACTTCCTGCAATTCACGGTTCTTTGGTTTTCTCCATCTTCATCCTTCACTGACCCAAAATCTGTGTGACGATGCATTCTCAAATGTCAGGAGTTTTCTATCTTTCGGATAACAGTCCAAGTCTCTACTCCATATAAGACTACAGGTTATTGTCGATGTTGGTCTTTGAGGATCTCGATAATAGTCGCGACTTCAGTAGCTTTCCCATGGCAAATCTTATCAGCCCCTAGGCTTACAAACTACTTACACTAACCTAAAGACAAACACACACACACACACACACACACACACACACATATCCAAGCCCGAGGGAGGACTCGAACCTCCGACGGCGAACAACCGCGCGCTCCGCAGCGAGGCGCCTTAGAACGCTCGGCCACTCCACCGTGGCCGGCACCAGACCAAGAGGCTTTTATGTTCGATTTTGGAGGGCAAGAAAGTTCTCGATTTGTGCTCACCCATTTCATTGGTCTTTTGTTTATAAAGACTAATATTGCATAAAGTTCTGAAACTGTCAGAAGGTAGGCTGCTATTAATTTCTTTTTTTCTTTATTAAAACTACTGGGAAGTAAATTATGATTTATAAAATATTAGTATAAAAAGTTTGTCGCCTAAACCCAGTTACAACACGACGGCAACCAATCAGATCACATATTTACCAAACTGTCACACTTTCTCTCGGAAAGGACTTGATGCAACCCTTCCCATCGCTAGTTTACCCACGTCACTGCTGACTTCATGAGGAACTGCGAGAACTCTCCAGCTATACCGCGCCTAACAGAAATTTAGAATAGCGACTGCAATCGCCAGAACGGTCACAGCCTCACCAAGGAAAAAGTCTGCAGCATCGGATGGCAAAACGTTCAGACGTGCTTTGTACAGCATCAGAAAATTATCAGACATCTCCCCTGGACAGCAAAATCGACATGTCTCAGAGTAATTGAACCGTCATGGGGAGTTTTGGAACAGACAGTGAGGACCAAAGTTACAGCGGGTTTTTTAATTACAAGAATGAATAACATTGTTGGAAACTTCACGAGTCTTTTCCTCGAAGAGTTACAGCAGTTCTCAAAACCGATGGTCGGGTAACTTCTTACCTTTATACTCGTATATAAAGCAGAGTGCCCGTGTGTTTGTGTGTGTGTACGTATTCCATACATATCTACAGTTTTGTTCCAATCTTTATGAAATTTGCTACACGTAAGCTTCAGTCCATGAGGATGGTCGCCGTACGTGAAAGAATTACATACAACACATAGTTCACCAGATATGACATCCTAAACAATAAAATGCGTGAAAAACTGCTGCATTAAGCGACAATGCTGCTCATTTTCTCCTAAACCACTGGACCGATTTCAAACATATTTGGTACACTTGTTCGTTACGTGAGATAACAGTTAGCATAGGAGTAAGAACCATATACGACTCATGGTTCAGGAGATATAAAGCCATAAACAACAGGAGTTGCAAGAAACTGCCACATAATGCGACGAGACTTTATAAATACACTTCATGAGTATGACAGTACTGAGCGAATTGCAACAAACTTTAAACATAATTTGAAACCCTTATTAAATTTTTTTCTCGCTGACAACCACATCAAAATAATGAAAGAAAAAAAGGTTTCTCGCTTACTACTTCCGCTGTTCATGGAGCAAAACTACGGCATTCGGTATAACGTTGCAATTTATAATTTCTGCACTATAAATTTTACAAATAGTATACACACATACAGATAAATGTACTTTAGACATTGTATCACAGTACGACACATAGTTCATGAGATATAAGGATAACAACAGTAACGTTAATCACGCATTAGGTTTTAATCGTTACCTCTTTACAACTAACTCTGTTTACAACGAATTTTGCCGACATACAGCACTTGTATAAATGAATATATAACTCCAAAAGTATACAATTGCACAACATATAATTAAATAAATATGAGATCATATATATTGCGATAGATAAAAACCTGTCACATCATGCAACACATATTCCAGCCAGCTTAAGGAAATTCCTAGAAAGCTGACAGTAGTGTAGACAACTTTGAGTTCTGAAGCGCATACGGGTGCAGGTGATAGCAGTAGACTTCTACAGATTTATAAGAAAAGAAGAGAATGAAACAGAGTACATCCAACGAATGCCCATTATTTACGACAGATCTGGCTTTTAACTTCGCAGTTTCAAGTGAGACTTGCATTTTCTATTACGATTATAAACCACAGGCCAATTTATTCAATACTGTAGAGTGGATTTGGAATGCTCATGTTTCTCAAACGGACAATTTTATGTCCCTTGCTTTGGGGTAGCCTCACCAAAGAAATTATTCACATAATAAGAAATATTGTTTACAGTAAAGTTGTGAATTAAATGAAGGTATGAATGTTACATATAATTTGTATTTTGATTGCTATTTTTCTTTGTTTGGATACTGTACTTAAAATTTTGATTATTATGCAAGACACCCTTATTTCGTATATATTCTCTGATAAATATTACATATCATTAGAAAAAAGGAGATGGACAGAGAGAGAGAGAGAAGGGATAGGAGAAGTACTAACTCAAGGCTTGAATAAATAAATACACGAGCAACGCTAGGTTTTCAGTTATTTAATAAATAACTATTGTGTCTATGTCAGGTTTTCATATTATTTTGTACACCTTCTGTAGGGACCAAAGTTGAAACTGACAGATTTTACACGCAGAATAGACTTTGTGAAGACACAAGTGCTTTGCTTCAGCTGTTTAGGCTGAGTAGGCAAGAAACGTGTATACAACAGCATCAAACATAAGCCTACTGTAAGTTAGACAAAACCACCAACTTGCAGAAGTACCCTCCTTTGTAAACATCACTGACAAGAATGGAAAGGTGTAGAAAGCAGAGCTCTTCTTCGCAGTGCCTCTCGAGTGAACTTCGTATCTAGTGGCTTATCAGATGGGATGGGACAACAGCTCAGCCGGCATCCGATAGCAAGAAGTGATAACTGTGGTGTACGAACGATAGAACTGTCACAAGTTTTTAAGTGTTCATTTCCTCAAGAGTTGCTGACAAATGCTGCCTGTGCATTACTGTCACGTATAATGGGGCCACTCACAATAGCATCTCTTGAAATCTCCACCTAACAGTTTACTAAGCACATAACGTTAGCAGATCCAACATTCAATGAAAACTGGTGAGATTAATTTTCTGCTTGGAATATAAATTTTACCGATTCATTAGGCCAGAAGAGAGATAAACATCCCGTTTACAAGAAACATGGTTCGGCTAGATTGTGTCAGGCAAAATACCTACTCAGTCTATGAAGTCCAAGGCATGAAGAGTAGCATCATGTCTCCACATCCTTAACAAACAGATCGAACGGTTCTGACAACAAGATAAAATTAAGTCCATTTTTTTTTTTCAAAAACCATTTAAAGGAAACTTGACCGGAAAAAAAACTTCCAACCGCTTTAACGGTTTAACGGCATTTAATCATATCGTACGACAGTTAGACTCTTTACAGGTAGATCGCAATACTACAAAAAGACTGATTAAATTTCAAAGAAATCAAACTGAGCTCTCTTCATTTATTCCTGGACGTGGAATATTTTTTAAGGGTAGGTGACATCATGGAACAAAGGCGTCTTACAGCCAGAAGCACCCAATTTGGAGATCTATAATCAGGCAACGTACTTCCTTTGCTACCGCTTAAAGACAGTTACAGCAACTTAGCACATTCTCCAATCCGTGGAGAACAAAGCAGATTTATTCTTATTGCGGACTTGAGTATGAAGCAGAAGCAGAACTGAGCAAAGGTCTACAAGGCTAAGTTGCATGACAACAGAGACAGTACACATCAAGCTTCTCACTGATTTGTCCTCTCAAATTTTCATTGTTGTGTCAAACAGCATGTGCCTAGTGCTGGAATGAAGATCCCAATGAGATGAAGGAAGAAAGAACAGCAACCTGAGGCATCAAACAACACATGTAGAACAGCATCTACGAGAAATGCCGCTCAATATTCCTTCAGGGAGAAGAAATAAAAACTTTGCGGTTTTCCGATGACATAGTAATTTGTCAGAGACTGAAAAGGATCTGGAAGCGCAACTGAATGGAATGGACAGTGTCTTGAAAGGAAGATATAAGATGAACATTAACAAGAGTAAAACGAGGGTAATAGAATGTAATGCCAGAAAATCGAGTGCTGCTGAAGGAATTAGATGAGGTAATGAGACTATAAAAGTGGTGGATGAGTTTTGTTATTTTAGTAGCAAAATACCGTAACTTCTGACGGACGAAGTAGAGAAGATATAAAATGAAGAATGGCTATGGGAAGAAAAGCGTTTCTAAAGAAGCGAGATTTGTTAACATCCAATATTAATTTAAATGTTAGGAAGTCCTTTCTGAAAACATTTGTCTAGAGTGTAGCATTGTATGGGAGTGAAACGTGGACGATAAGGAGTTTAGATAAAAAGATGATAGACGCTTTTGAAATGTGGTGCTACAGACGAAGGATGAAAATTAAACGGGTACATGACGTAAATAATGAGGAGGTGCTTAACCTAATTGGGGAGAAAAGAAGTTTCTGGCATATCCTGACTAAGAGAAGGGATAGATAGGTGGGACACTTTCTGAGACATCAAGGAATCGTCAACTAAAGCATTATAGGGAAGTGTGTGGGGTAAAAATCGTAGAGGTCGGCCGAGGGATGAATACAGTAAGCAGATTCCAAAGGATGTAGGTTGCCGAACATTTTCTCAGATGAAGAGGCTTGCACATAACAGGGTAGCTTGGAGAGCCGCATCAGACCAGTCTGCGGACTGAAGACCACAACAACATTCCTTGCAAATAAAGGTCAAACGCTTATGGCAAAAGAATTTGTTTTCTTTCAGTTGAATAGGTGGTTCATATAAATAAATATGTACATATTCCTAGAGCTGACTTTTAAATAAATTATTCGGTCAACGAAGGATTCTCATCAGAGATGATAAATTATTTTTCAAAAGAGCTAGATTGGCTGGCAAGTACTTACCTTTGTGCTGTACCGCCGATAGTGGCACAAATGAAGAAAAAGAAAAAAAAAAGGATAATCTTTCGGAACACAGTTCCTTCTTCAGGTGGGTGAGAAGAGAAGAAAAAAGGATGCAAACGGAAGGGAAAGGTAATTCACGACCTTGGTCATGAGGGTGTGTAAGTCAGAGATACTGCATATTAGTACTGAACCAAGCCAGAGAGGTTATACATAACCAAAGAGGAAAGATCAAGCAGTAAAGAGAAGAGAAGATGAGTAAACTGAATGAGGCTGAGGGATGTAGGAGGAGCGGGGAGTTGTCTAAAACGTTTTTGATTAACAGGGAAAGATGACACACACACACACACGGAGAGAGAGAGGGGGGGGGTTAAGAAAGGGATAATGAATAAGTGAGCTGAGGATGGAGAAAGGGGAGGGGTTAGTATAAGTAAAGAGAAGAGAAGGTGAGTGAACTGAGTGATTCTGAGGAGTGTAGGAGGGGAAGGGGGTTGTCTAAAACGTTTTTGATTAACAGGGAAAGATGACACACACACAGAGAGAGAGAGGGAGAGAGAGAGAGAGAGAGAGAGATAGGTAAGGAAGGGATAATGAATAGGTGAGCTGAGGATGAAGGAAGGGAGGGGTTAGCGTAGATTTAGGCCAGGGGGGTGATGGGAGGGGAGGATATGTTGGAGGACAAGTTCCCACCTCCGTAGCATGGGTTTAGCCAGTTATTATTATTGCTTGCCCTCCAACATATCCTCTCCTCCCGCCACCCCCCTGGCCTAAATCTACGCTAACCCCTCCCCTTCCTCTATCCTCAACTTACCTATTCATTATCCCTTCCTTATCTGTGTGTGTGTGTGTGTGTGTGTGTGTGTGTGTGTGTGTGTGTGTATCTTTCCCTATTAATCAAAAACGGTATAGACAACCCTCCGCCCCTCCTACACCCCACAGCGTCATTCAGTTCACTCATCTTCTCTTTACTGCTTGATCTTTCCTCTTTGGTTATATATATCGTCTCTGGGTTGGCTCAGTACTAATATGCAGTATCTCTGACTTACACACTCCTCAAACACCACCCTCATGACCTAGGTCGTGAATAACCTTTCCCTTCCGTTCCCATCCTTTTATCTTCTTTTCTCACCCACCTGAAGAAGGAACTGTGTTCCGAAAGCTTGTCCTTTTTCTTACCTTTTTTTTCTTTTTCTTCATTTGTGTCACTATTGGCGGTATAGCAGAAAGGTAAGAACTGGCCAGCCAATCTACCCAATCTATCTCCTTTGAAAAATAAAGAAATTATACACACAACTCACATTGAAGCAAGTCTGAACTTCCTGATAACCCAGATGAGTTTTCATACCTTACTCCTGGCCATTTCATTATTGGTGAAACCTTCACAGCAATCGCACAGCCAGACTTGGTTCCAGAGTTATCATCCAGATTGTTGAGATGACAGCTCATCCAGCAGTGTAAGCAATAAGTGTGGAAACTTAAGTCAAAGCAGAGAAGTACCGTTATAATCGTCAACAGGTACATTGGTTCTCCTGGTGGAAGACAACTTGCTTCCTCTCGTCGATCTGGGCGTATGGGATCACTGCACACAATCACGTAGTGGCGGTTCAGTGTGCATTGTTTCAGTGCGCATCGCAATAGGCACATGTTAAACGACCGCTGTTGGAGATCTCTGCTTTTCGACATGAAACTATAGGCTTTAGTGGTGATAACGATTCAATAGTAAATGAAGCTGTGTTTCTTCCGTGTACAGTGGATTAGATTTCTCCAACCATTTTATTTCTTTGTTTGTATGATCTAACTTGCACTGTTTTATGATTTTTTTGTATTCGCGTTGTTGCAGGTAAGAAAAGAAAGACTTGACTACTTAATGGGATGGTTGGCCCTGGGCTGAACTAGTGGATTTATTTCATTTATGTAGTGTATTGCTACACGACTAAATTAATACCACAGTATCAAACTACAAAGTGATATCCTGTCCACGAATATAGTCTAGTGATCCCTCCGTCGTCACCAGGAACTCTGTTTGATCGCCAGTGAAAGCTCTCAGTGGGCATATTTGGCCCATGTGGTGAACAGTCTGTTCGTCAGCGCCACAGTCGCAGCTTGGAGAAGCTATTTTATTTCATTTGTACAGGAGATCGGCGCAGCTTCCACTGTTGGTTCTTACGTGGTAGATCAAAACTATTGGCCTAGTTGTCATGCATGACATCTAGGTTGTTTGTCGCCAGGAGTCATCAGTATTGAAGCTGTTGGCAAATAATGTTCTTGCACTAGGGTTTGGTACCGAGAGCGATGCCTTCCTTTGCTGGGGAACTCGATGAACTAGGGCAGTGCTTTTCAATCTTTCAGAGTTCGCGACTCCCCTTCCACGTTAAAATATTCTGGCAACCCCTGTCCTCGACCACGACCACACCGTACTGTATCTCAACTATGTTTGTGAATTCAAAGCCATTGAATTTTATGTTTGCTCCTGCTGATAAAGCATTCTTGTAGGGGAAGAGAGAGAGAGAGAGAGAGAGAGAGAACCAAATGATACAGCAATGTCCATTATAGGGTGAAAATTTTTAGCCTATTTTGAGAATGGATCACATTATCCTACTTTTACATTAAATTCGACAGAAAAATATATGTGGTGGGACGAATGTTTCGTGTTACAGGTAAGATTCGCAAGCGAATTATTCTCGGTAAGTCGCATTGTACAGACAATTTTAAAAGAACGGAGATTTCTTTCGAATTTCTCAGAATTACGTAGTACCTCTCGTTAATGTAACCATCGATAGTTTCCTGGAAACAGTTTTCTGGCTTTTCGTTTCTCACTATAACCGGAACATATTTTATACTGCAGTATGGAGTAACACTATTCTCCTAGACTCCTAGGACCTTTAAACTGCATTTTCCTCCACCTTCTTGACTCTTTCGCGCTTCTACGTTGTTTCCGTCACTCACTGATGTATCATGTGTTTTAAAATACGCTGAAGATCCAAAGAAACTGGTACACGCGCCTTGCTAGCGTCCAATATGACGGTATCTCGAGCGATGTTCCGTTCACAAAGTTATTCATCGTTAACTTGGAGTATTTATTGTAAAAAAAAAGTCTGTTATATGCAAATCAGAATGAATGGTAACAAGGAATTACGTTATTTTCGTATAAAATAAATTTCACTCTTCTTAGGCAACTGCGGTATTGCGAAAACCCAAGTACCCAGACGTGTACTGGTATGCTTGTTTTATTGTGCAATTACTACCTTTTTTGACCGCGAAGCCCCCCCCCTCCCCCCGATGAAGATTTTACGACCCCCAGGTTGAAAAACACTGAACTACGAGAAATCTGCTGTAACTGCCAACCTGCTCGGACGCACCAGTAGTACTATTGCTACGTACCAGGGCCGGCGCAAGCCCAGGTGCCGCCCCGTTCGAGCTGCTAAATTGCCGCCCGTTTTTTTTATTTTATTTTTTTTCAGAACGTTTATGGAATTTTATTTAAACAAATTTGTAGGAAATGTCATCAATCAATCGCAATTTTTCTTTTACTTTTCAGATTTACCTAGAGTGGTCAGTCTCAAAGCTTTTAATACGTGCTTACATCTAAACCGCCATGTTGGCAGTTATGTTCAACATGACGGTATAGATGTAAACATAACTCAAAGCATTGCGACTGATTGGTGAAGTTATCTACAGATTTGTGCAAAACAGTCGCTGGGCACCAGCTCAGAAATGAAGTCTAACCTGATTGAAGACTAGCTAATTTTCATAAGCCTTGTAAATTTACAAAAATGTTCAAATGTGTGTGAAATCTTGTGGGACTTAACTGCTAAGGCCATCAGTCCCTAAGCTTACACACGACTCAACCTAAATTATCCGAAGGACAAACAAACACACCCATACCTGAGGGAGGACTCGAATCTCCGCCGGGACCAGCCGCATAATCCATAACTGCTGCGCCTTAGACCGCTCGAACTTACAGTTCACGTAAATAAACATTTTTCAATGGTTATGAACAGATAAATGTATTCAACGGAAAGCAGTATACAGTAAATAAATGTTGGCAAAGTGATAGTGTGCGAGTAGTATTGTCAGACAATAGTGCCGGTCACAGTTTAATTGTTGTTCGTGCAGGCGGAGACAGGTGTTTCATGGCTCAAAATCAAAACGTCCGACTATCACTTAGAAACGGATAGCAAAAATTTTAAAAAATTTGTCGAAACCCAACTTATGCCAGGCTTACTACCAACGTCTTTATCCCTTGTAATTACTCGCAGCGTATTTACCCTTTCGGAATACTTCTATGTTGGACATGTTTCACTCTAGTAGTGTTCAACGATTTTTTTCCATAACGCGGGAAGAATAAAACACTCAAACTGCCATTGCTTCAGGATTAACATGTAATCGCAGTATCGAACATTGCATTCGAATTTCCAAATTAGATTACGTCTTCTGCAAAATTAGATGAGAGTAAACGCACGGCGCGTAACAGGCTTGCAGCGCTCCACTCGTAAGAATACTGGCGTGTGCGTCAGACTGCTTCCTCCTCTCTGTTCATCCAGCGTAAACACGACGGTGCTGCCACAGTGGCGAGGAAGAAGTTAGTCCTCCTCCCTCGCCTTGTTCTAAAGGGGCGGCCGGCAGGTAGTCGAGGCGCCATGCCACAGTTCCCGAAGCCGCTCGCTCCGAGGTTTGGTTTCGAATTCCCTCTTGAGCATAAATTTGTTTGTCCAGAAAAATAAAAAAAGTGGGGGTGGCAGAATTGCCGCCCCTCGGAAAGTGCCGCCCTGTGCGGCCGCACGTTTCGCACGTGCCTTGCGCAGGCCCTGCTACGTACACTCCACTATACCAGCCATGTTCTTTTATTTTCAAGCGCCTTTCCTTTGGACGAGTGTATACATTGGTCTGTGCTGTGCAAAGAGTGAAGCAGAGCAGAATTACCGAGCGTTTTCCTTCTATCAACTCGCTTATAATATATATTTCCCCACTGCACTTTCAATCTCTAGCGTAAACTCAGTAACTACTGAAAGGAATTTGATGCGGTTTTCATTAATAGACTGAGTCATGATGAAGGTCTGTGTAAATCTCTGTCTATATAAAAGCGAAAGGACACTCACTCACTCACTGACTAAACACGAAACATCGAAAACTACTTCACCTATGAAGCAGAAAATTTGGCAGGAATGTAGTTCATCGCTAGAAGACGTCAGCTAAGAAAGGATTTTGCGATAGGGCCTGTAGTATAGGAGATATGATGTCATAAACAATGAAAACTTCCCCATATTGCGGCACGTGAAAGTGTGACTTTATCAGTCACTATCTGAGAAGGAGAGCACTTAGTGACTTGCAACAGACTTCAAACATAATTTCAAACCTTTAGGAAACTTTTTCTCGCTGACAACCCCAGCAAAATGATGATAGGAAAAAAGTTTGTCGCTTACTACTTTTCCGGCGTTCAAGAAGTAAAATTACGGCATTTGGCATGACGTTACAATTTATTACTCGTAAACTATTAAGTGTACTCGCGAGAAATGTTACAGACAGTATACACACATACTACTGAACGTACGTTCGAAATTTTATCATAGTACGACACACAGTTCATGAGATATGGAGTAATAAACAATTACGATAATGAAAAACCGCCACATCATGCATGACGTTTTGATACGTTTTGATTTGTTACGTCTTTTCTACTAACTCTATTCGCGACGTATTTTGCAAACGTTTTACATATGCACCACTGGATGTACCTTCGAAATAATATCGTATTACGACATATAGTTCAGGTACTGTGACGTCAAAGACATTGAAATTCATGAAACTTCGCCCTAAAAAAGTAAGAGGTTGTAATTTACTACGTCTTTACTACAAAATCAATTTACAACACATTCGCAGGCAGTTTCCTAATATTCCTCTCTTCGAACCTGGTAAATGTCTTTGTAGGATCCATAATTCTGGAGATATCTCTTTATACATAAAAGCTAAAGGTCACTCACTCACTGACGATACACGAAATCTCTAAAACTACTGCAATTATTAAGCTGAAATTTTGCCGGTATGTAGTTTAAAGGTAGAAGATGTTAGCTAAAAAAGTATTTACGATAGGACGGAATGAAGGTGCATGGCGGAGGATACTTTTCCTACAGACTGACGAAATCTACAGTTTTATTCCGATCTTCACGAAACTTTGCTCGCTCGACCTTCAAAAGGAAGGTCACCGTCTACCTAAGTTTCATACGGTGCATGAGGGAGAGTATCTTGCAAGATAAAAACGTATCCCTAAGTATGTTGGTCGTAACTTGAGAACGGTTCGACCGATTTCACAGATCATTTTTTTGTTGTTTTCGTTATTCTCAGAACACAGGTTGTAAGAAATATAAGTGGAAAATTTGAGAACAACAAAGTGCGTTTTTCAATGTGACTCTGTGTTTCTATTGCATATAAATCTATAGTTTGTTCCGATAGTTACGAAATTTTGCACACTTCACCATCAAAACAAGAGGAATGTCATTGTTTGTATAAAATTTCGTTCGGTGCACGGTGGAGAGTATTTAACATACGGACTTTGACAAAATGAATAGGTTTTCGCAGATCTTGATGAATTTTTGCACACACGACACTTATACCAAAGGAAGATCACAAGATACATACATGTTCGTATGGTACATGACAGAGGGTGCCTTTCAAAAATATTGCCGCGAAAGGGAAAGGTGGAAACGAACAGAGACATGGGAAAGAAAGAGATGAATGGAGATAGAGGAGGGAAGGGGAGGTGGACTACGAGAGTGTAGAATAAATAAACACCTAGGCAAAGCCAGGTTTACAGCTAGTACTTTATAAATATCTTCCGCAAGTGGGTTACACTATAATGCCTTGAAGTCTCGTACTGCGGTGGAAACAATTTTGTTGCCGTCTTACAGTGACTGGTACCTGCACTGGCATACCGACATGATCCCCCAGCACTGGAACTTACAGCACAGATACTGCCGACTCACTAAACATCCTGCAATGAAGGACACATCAGTTAATAACTCGATAAGAACAGATTCTTTTGTGTAGAGATGATTTCAAGGGGTTAAGAGAACTGTGGGAAAACGTCACACAGAAAATGGCTCCCATCAGACTGGCACTGCACTCAGCCCGCCAGTGCCGTAATTCTCAATGAGATAACATTGTATTTGGGCACAATGGGCTGCGCAGTAGCTCACATCTCACAACGCTGTCATGAGATGTCACACTAAACGCCCGTTAGTATACCGGGCTTCACGTTTAAAAATGAAACCGTGGCGAAACAGATAATCATGCTTTCAGAGAAATTTCTTGGCATGCACTATTGAAATCGTTCAATACGTGGGTTGGAACTTAAATAGTGGCAACTATTTATTCACAACAATAGAAAAGCATTACATGTTTGCAGTTGTTACTGCCCTTCAAAGTAGCCACCATCGTTGCGTAGAACCCGTTGCCAGCGATATGGAAGGCGTAGTATACCGTTAGCAGAGCCTGTTCTGTTGATGGTGCAAATGGAGCGGTCTACTGCCTGTCGAATCACTGGAACAGTTCTGAAGCGGATGCCACGAAGTGGTTCCTTCACCTCCGGAATCACAAGGGATCAAGTCTGGGGAGTATGGTGGATGGTACAGTATTTTCATCGACCGAACAGAGCAGCCACAGCTTGTGCTGTATGTGCTCGCGCATTGTCGTGCAAAGTGATGGGTGGATTCCTCTGAAAGTGTTGCCGCTACTTTCGCAAATCTGGTCGCAGGTGATGCTCCAAAAACAAACAGTAATACAGTGCACGACGGAATGCCGGGGAGGAACGTAATGCGTTAGATAACACCAACACAGTCGTACACAACAATCACCGAATCTCTCACCATACTGGGGCTCTGACGCACTCTCGTCTTCCGCGGCGACCCTAATGACGCCGTTCGTTGTATTGGCGTTTCAGTTTTGGCCCGTTCAGTGTGGCCCATGTCTCATACAGTGTTTCTGTACGGCGTAAGGAAGCCTCTCCTTCGCGCTCATAGCGCTCCAAGTGCGTCTGTAACGCATCCATTTTGCATTTCCGTCAATTCATGCGGAACCCATGGTGATGCAGTTTTTCGCATCCCCAAGCGTTCCTTCCGGATGCGAAGCAGTGATATGTGCTAATTCGGTATCTTGGGCGAGCTCACGAATCGTCTGGCGTCGATCACTGTCCACTAACGCGGCAACAGTACGCACTTCTTCAGAGACGCTAGAAAGACTTGCCCAATGCATGTTTACCACAGTTTGCCGACCCTCGTTAAAGGCTTTCTGACCTGATTTATCTGTGTCTTTCAATTCAACTTATTTAGAATGTTCAAATGTTTGTATAGCTTATAGGACTTAACTACGGGGTCATTAGTCCCTAAACTTACAAACTAGTTATGTACTAGCTTATACTAAGGACGGCACAAATATCCATGCCCGAGGGGGGATTCTAACCCCCGACCGTAGTGGCCGTGCAGACCGTGACTGGAGCGCCTCAGTCCCCTCGGCCACCGCGGCCGGCTCAACTTATTTACCTCCGGCTCCCAATAGCGCTGTTCTCCTCTGTCGCTATTTTAACCATTTTCTCTTATTGCAAGATTTATGAGTCCCTGCCCTTGCACCCAGTCCAGCACTAAAAACAACAAACTTTGTACTAAAGACAGTATAACTTCACGAAGAAGAAATGCAGTGCGCTACTGTGAGGAACTAAAGAAAAACATCCCCCACTATTTCTCTTTATCACTCACCTCATATAAAACATAAGCGTATATCCCAGTTGAACCTTTAAACTATTTGAGGCAAAATCAGACTAAGTACACACATCTCTGGATTGTTTACAATTCCTACCTGTTGCCAATGTCAGTTAGGAATAAAACGCACATCAGGATACGTTCAGTGCATCAGATTGCAAATAAACGAACTATTTTACTTTGATACTACGTCTCCCAAAAGACTTACAACACTTACACAGAGGAACAAATGCAGCGTAGCCTCGAATTACGTTTTTCATTCAAATGACATAAGGACGTAAACATCTAATCCTTGTCTGCAAACTTTATTCGATTGCCAATTACACCTCGCAAACAGTACTGGATTGTTTACATCATCTTCCACCTGGCAGTTAAAAATAAAACACACCCCTCCTACTTCAGAATACATTTAATACAAGAGATAGAAAATAATTGAGACCTATTTTAAATCGTAATGACTGGTCAAATGCCCTTAGACTTCTACGCCCCCCAGACACCCTGACCATCCCATGTATTATTGTACGCTTGCAAAGTGTTTGACTGACCTAAGCGAGTATGTTTGAAAGCCTGTTTCTGCCTGTTTAGAGATGGATTCGCGACATTCCGAATTCTAAGTAGTCCCACTGCCTCCGAGTCTCTCTGTCTATTATAAGCATATTTCTCCAAGTTAACGCGACACAAACAGCTCGCTGCTTGCGTACTGCAGTATTTCTCTGTATCCAATGATATCACTTAACACACACATGGTGATACGGTAAGAGATAAGTACAACAGTTGTTAATAACAGTTATATGACGAAAATATAGTTGACAATAATCTATATACAGGGAGTACATTAAGTCCAGGAACACTTTCAATTATTTATTGCTCAAGAACCAAACATTGTACAGATTGCATACATATGTCTTTTTGAAGAGAATCCCTGATTTTTTTTATTTTTATTTTATTTTATTTATTTTTTATTTTTTTTTTTTTATGTATAACGCCACAGCGTAGTTTGGTAATTTGCCGATAGTCAGCGCTAATCGCCAACATGGCGAGTTCAGGTGCGGAGCGAGCTTTCTGTGTGTTGGAGTTTGACAAAAACAAGTGTGCTACAGCTGTTCAACGGATGTTTAGAACCGATTATTGTAAGAAGCGACCAACAAGGAAGGCTATTTACCATTGTCACAACAAATTCGTTACGACGGGTTGCTTGTGCCCGGCGAAGAGAAGCGGAGGTCTCAGTGTGAGTGAAGTGAATGTGGAATGCGTACGAGAGACAGTCATATGTATTCCAAAGAAATCGGTGTGTCATGCATCCCGTGAACGCGAAATGGTTCGAGTGACAGTGTGGAGAGTCCTGCGACAGAAGTTGTCTATGAAACCATTCAAACTGGAGCTAGTGAAGAAGGTCAATGACAAACGTTATGAGTTTTGTTTGCAGTTGCAACAACTGAATGTGGATGGTTCACATATCGAATGTTTGTTATAAAAAATTTCAGAGTACAAAATACAATATGTATGACATTTGTACAATGCTTAGATCTTGTGCAATAAATAATTCATAATGTTCCCAGACTTAATGTACTCGTTGCATATATACACACAGACGGGTGAACGGTAATTCTCGATGTGGCTATTACAGAAACTAAACATAATTATAGAAATTCTATAAGAAGAAGAAAGAAGTTTTCATCTGGTGAGCCTCTGCACAATAAGTCAAATCCCATTTCAAACAACTCTGCCATGGTGGAGTGGCTGAGCGTTCTAAGGCAACTTGCTGCAGAGTTCGCCATCAGAGGTTCGAGTCCTCCCTAGGGCATGGGTGTGTGTGTGTGTGTGTGTGTTGCCCTTAGCTTATGTTAGTCCTTACCATATGTTTCTCTAAGTTAAAGTAGTTTGCGAGTCTAGGGACTGATAACCACACCAGTCAAGTGTCACAGATTTACAAACATTTGAACAAACACCTCTGTACTGTGAAATCCTGCTTTAAACGAATGTTTGCTTAGTTGTACACTGAGGCAGTACAGAATTACATCTCCCACAGTGGATCAAGTAGCAGACAGTGGTATTTCTGAGAGAGAATACGTATTTTACAATAGTATCCACTTCTGTGCATTTTAATGTTTCATTCCTACTTAGAAAAAGGCCTAGGAGAGAAACTTAATTTGTGATTAGACCCAACATTACACTTCTCGCACACCAAGTTACATTTAACAGGTTCGCTGCCGTTCACGCTCTGGCGCGATGATGCTAGGTGCCACTTCACGCTCTGGCGCGTGATCGTATTTTGACAGTATCTTTTCATAGTTTTGAGCCACTGAATGTTTTGGTTTTAGTTTTCAGTTTTTTTGATATGGTTTATTATTTGCATTTGTATTTTTGTGAAAACAACAAATGAACAATATAAACAGTACATACAAGGTATTTCATAAAACATATGCTTATTTCTATATCACCAGCAATATAAGTGTGAATAATATCAAAACTAAGAAGTATTTTTTTTATAAACTGGTAACTAATCGAAATAAAATTAAAATAATCAAAAGCTTGCTTGCTTGTTTACTTAAGAATTTAATAAATCTATCATGACGTCATGAGAAGCGTGTGTGGCTCGTAGCCGGTAATGCAAACGCGGAAATCTGGAACCACGTAAGTGTGCATATCACTTATACTCTTCCATGAGTGCCTACCAGAGTATTCAGTTTTATTAGACGATGCCAGTTTACAACAACCCATAATAGGATGCTAGGTCGCAGCACGCGCCACAGCCTGAGCGGCACCTGACTCAAGTAACGTTTACACGCGCCAGAGCGTGAACGGCAGCGAACGTGTTAATACAGCAAATAAGCGATGATATCCGAGTTTTCCCCAGAAAGTATTCCAAAGAAAACGTAGACCATATACCAAAACTTCAGCTCCACAAAAAATACGACAACAACAGGGTTTCTATTGGACTAGAGTACCGGTACAGACAACACTAGACCTAGAGCCTACAATTACCGGCAAAGCAGATACAATTTGTCTCCACTATACTATATAGAATCACTTCTCCATTAACACCATGGCAGAAGAACACATCCATTTCGAAAGCACCAATTAAATTGCTGGCGCATTGATTTTTTCCATGCTTTAAAACTGCATGTCACGTTTCATTGACATCTCAGACTCTTAAATACTCCTTTCCAGACTTTGCATGGAATCTACATGTCTGTGATTTACTAAAATCATTTCAAGGCAGTTGGGGGAGATGAGTCTAACACACAGATTGGCGCACCAGTGCTACTATCCAAGCTTTCATAACAGTCCTAGCACAGTCCTGTCTTGACCTGCCGATAGCATGCAGTTGCTCAGCAGTGCATGATCAAGCGTTTACCGTATACCTGAAAGGAACGTCATACTACGACACAGGAGACTGCTATCTGACGAGAGGCTGAGTCTTTCCACACAAACATCTGTACCGATGGCTCTAGTGTGTAGCGAAAACTGCAGCCGTATGCACTTGCAAAAAGGTAAATTATTGGTTCTAGAATGTTTATATGTCACTTCCTGTAACTCGAACACTGAACAGATTCTCGAAATTTACATTACAGCACAGACCACCTGTAACGGTTTTGGGTAACGCAAGTCACAGATCAGAGGAAATCATTTCGCTAGATCAGGCAGTTAGATCTTACACAATACAGTACAACAAGCATGCAAACCTGTAGATGAGTGCAATGCGCTACATCTTCGCTGTAACTTGAAATTTACGTCAACATATTGAGGAGAAGCATAGCCAATATAGAATATAACGTCCTCTAGTTGTGGATAAATACTTTAGTAACCAAAGAAGCCAAACAACCATAGAATAAGTTTTCTTGAAAAAAGACTATGCAAACATTAACTGCTGTGGCGATCCCTTATTGTGTAGAGCGCCCGCACAATAGGCAGCCAAGGCGGGCTGCCTAGTTTCCTTCCAAGACGCCCAAACAAACAATAATCAAAACAACAACTTCCTAGAATGAAACTTTCACTTTGCAGCGGAGTGTGCGCTGATGTGAAACTTCCTGGCAGATTAAAACTCTGTGCCGGAACCGGGACTCGAACCTGGGACCTTTGCCTTTCGCGGGCAAGAGCACTACCGACTGTGCTATCCCGACACGACTCATGATGCCGCCTTCACAACTCTGGCGGAAGTAGAGTTGTGACTGTCCCGACAAAATCGTTACATTGGTCACCTTAGTTAATACATATATTCAGTACCAACCAATAGCAATAACTAAGAGCATCAATCGAACTAATCGTTTAAGATAACGGGTTTATCATAAATATCTACTACAACAGCCTTCAGATTCTTCTAAAATTTTGTTGGATTAAAAATACTCAACATGTTTTATCTAGTTTGTTTTCAATTTCACTAATCAAAAATTTGAATCATTTAGGGCTGGGCTCGGGCCCCTTCAGCGAGGGGTCCACCCAACCCCACACTTGTGGGGACCATGTATGTAATAGTATGTAGTCCAATGTATTAAGCTAAATTTCAATGTAAGTCGGTTGATACAATACACTGTTGTTACCAGGATATGTAATAAAAGCTGAATAGTGTTCAGTCTGTTCTGTCTCTGGTGTGTTTGTGTGTTTTTCTCGGGATCTGGGAGGTATGTGGTGTGATCACGTCATCGAGGCAGCGTCCTGCAAACTGCAGGAAAGCAACAAATGAAAAAGTAATTTACAATTTATTAACGCAAAAGCACCTTCAGGGCGTACAATGAAACAAGAAAGTAACCACGGAAAAATAATCTAAAAAAAAAAAAAAAAAAAAAAAAAAAAAAAAAAAAAAAAAAGGAAAAAAATTGTGGTCAAACAAACAAGTACAGAGGGCATAAAGCCTCACATCAAACGAAACTACAGTTTACTAGTGCCACTAGGCCAAAATAAAATACATCACTTCTAAAGAAAGTTAAAGTCTGCGCTGAAGGCAGACGGAGCTATTTCGAGTGCAGCAGCGGCCGATAGCTGTCCTAGCTGGGTTTGCACTGACTTCCACACTACGTTGGTGCGCTTATACAGCCGGCATAGGTGGAGGGCTACACAAGACCACTCGGTTTGGATTGGCTGGGCACTGTCACATGTCTCTTCTCGTAAATCAGAGCCGCATTACAACGGCAGTAGGAAGTTGTTGAAACTACCTGGCAGATTAAAACTCTGTGCCGGAACCGGGACTCGAACCTGGGACCTTTGCCTTTCGCGGGCAAGCGCACTACCGACTGTGCTATCCCGACAAGACTCACAATGTTTGACAAAAGGATTGTTGGACATAAGGTACTTATTACAAACTGTCGAAACCGTTTCAAACTGTTTCTACTGACCATACACACACAAACTATACCAGTGAGAAAATCAGTGAATGGACTGCTAACACCATTTTTTCAGGTCAAAACTGGTTTGATATTATTTCTCATTTCAGACAGAATCACGTGCCATTCTCAAATGCGCTTAAGCTAGTGCAGTTTCTCTTCTGCCTTTCCGGAAATAATGCTGTTACTGAAAGGGTATTTTCCCTACACGAATAATATATCGATAAGTGACAAAAACAGCTTACTGTAGAAACTGTGAAATCTACATTAGTAACTAGAGTAAATTATTGTGAAACTTGTGTAGAATGTTTTCACTTGTTGAAAAATACAGACTTGCTGAAGGAAATTCACTGCACTGTTCAAGTTGTTCTGATCGCATTCCTTCATCAGAAAAAGTACTAATAAAATGTAAATTAATGTACTTTTTGTAACAACATAAACTGTTATTTTGTAATTATTACTTTTACTAAAATCTTCTTCTAGTATAATGAAAATATATATACAAATTACAAAATTTGTAATGTGTTCCGAAACTGGTTGTAAAAAACGTGGTTATGTCCCAAATTTGAATATAGAAAATATGATCACGTTAATATTAAAACAGTATGCAATGTTTCTCCTTGTGGAGTACACTCACTGAACAGAGACCATGCTTATTCTGGTGAAATGAATTATGGTGTGATACTTTTTTTGGAAATGTTGAGAGTTTTTATTCTTTCTTCTCTATTAGGGCTGGTCACTGGAAATTGTTGAAACAACTTGTCCCTTTGTCTAAGTTTTGTTGCAATCAAAGTCTACAAATACTTCGCCAAATTTTGAAAAACATCCTTCGATCTTCAGAGTTTTAGACATGTTCCTGCTGTATTAGCTCCATCACCAAAAATGTTGATTTTGTATATATACATGTGGCGTGTCACTTCTGATCCTGCAGTTGTTATTCTTTCATATTCACAGAATATATGACATCAACTGCGAATGGGCAAGGCTGGAAATGTGTACCCAGCCGTGATTCGAACGCGGATCTCCTGCTTTCTAGACAGTTGCACGGACCACTACACCACCTGGGACACAGTGGTCACAGCACCTGCAAGGACTATCTGCACATGCTTAAAAAGTACACGGAAAGTGAGGTTCATACACCATCAAAATTTTAAGGGCAGAGAAAGTACACTGACGCCACAGAAGTTGTTTTGCCGGAACAGTGAAATAGCAAATTTATTTAAAATTTTACGTTTTCATTCAAGTGTACAAAAATTAAATGAATACACTATACTTAACAATTTAATTTACTTTAAGAAACATAATTATCCAGTGTACAAAAATTAAATGAATACACAATACATTACAATTTACTTCAAGAAACATATCCAGTTACGACAAATCAGGAGGTATATCAGTAATATACACGGTGGCACCTTGGTGAATGATCTGGGAGCTAGTTGAAGCACTTGAAAAATTGGGTTGTGGAGAAATACCGGGTGATCAAAAAGTTAGTAGAAATTTGAAAACTTAATCTAAATAGAGAGGTTAAAATTGACACGCATGCTTGGAATGACATGAGGTTTTATTTGAACAGAAAAAAAAGTTCAAAAAATGTCCGACAGATGGCGCTGGACAGTAAAACGTCAGTGACTGCGCATGAAAATCGTGTATAAAAGGAGCTGTAATGACAGAGAGAATCAGATGCTCTAGCAGTCGCAGCATGTTGACGTTACCGTTCACTTTTAGTGACGCTGTATTATCAGAATGGGGAATGTGCTAATTCGGCGTTACGAGCCTATCGCCATAGGAAGGGAATTCGTACGGATAAAGGCCTGTTGACATATGCAGCTGTGGCGTTAATGATTTCGAAGTAGGAAGCCACGGGTTGTTTAGACGATAGACCCTGTAGTGGCCGACCGAGCACAAAGCGTAATGCTGCTGAGACAGTTCAGGAAGAAACGGAGACTATAGCGGTGCTCGGGGAAGTCAGCGCTCGTGCAGTCGCACGTCGCACCGGCATTCCGTACACTACTGTTTGGTTGGCACTTAGGCGTACCCTCCGATGCCATCCTTACAAAATCCATCAGCATCATGAACTGATACCTGGCGATTTAGTGAAGCGGAGGCCATTTGGTTGAGTAACGTGATGTGGACCGACGAAGCTCATTTCACGCTCCGAGAGTCTGTCAACGCTCACAACTGCAGAATTTTGGCTACCGAAAATCCTAGAACTGTCGTGGAAACTCCATTGCACGACGAGAAAGTCACAGTATGGGTTGGATTTACCACATCTACCGTTATCGGGACTTTTTTTTCGAGGAACTGCGTGATTCTGGTTTTGTAACTGCTACCGTGACGGGTGAGAGGTACGCCTATATGTTACAGAATTGCATCATCCCCAGCCTGGCTGGAACGTACGATTTTTATGCAGGATGGCGTCCACCCTATATTGCTAGACGCTTGAAAGATCTCTTGCGCGCGTCGTTTGGTGATGATCGTATGCTCTGCCGCCACTTTCGTCATGCTTGACCTCCCAGATCCCCAGACCTCAGTCAGTGCGATTATCGGCTTTGGGGTTACCTGAATTCGTGATCGACCGACATCTCTAGGGATGCTGAAAGACAACAACCGACCCTAATGCTTCACCATAGCCCCGGACATGCTTTACAGTGCTGTTCACAACATTATTCCTCGACTACAGCTATTGCTGAGGAATGATGGTGAACATTTCCTGTAAAGAACATCATCTTTGCTTTGTCTTAATTTTGTTATGCTAATTATTGCTTCTCTGATCAGATAAAGCGCCATCTGTAGGATATTTTTTTTTTTTTTTGTTCGAATAAAACCCCATGTCATTCCAAGCATGTGTTTCAATTTTTACCTCTCTATCTACTTTATTCCGTGAGTTATTAAGTTTTCAAATTTATACTGACTTTTTGATTGTTGTTGGTTTTTAGGGGAATAAACAGCTAGGTCATCAGTCACTGACTTTTTGATCATCCGGTATTTACTGAAGCTGTTTGACAACCATTTATTGTATCAGAATGTCTGTTCAATGTACGCAAAACTCCTTCAAATAAAATATTATTTATATATTTTTTGGCAAAAATTTGTTGCATGGGGTTCATATTTTAAGGTCGGAGGCTCACGTCATACCGATATGGTCCTCATCAAAGGCTCGTTCCCGCAGTCTCTGTCATGCAAGCTTCAACAGTTCTTCACTTGCACCTTCTGCTACTTATTTTATTTTATTTTTTGGTGGTCTCTTCTTTGATATTGGAGTCTCATAAATGTCCGAATCCTGAAAGAATGCGATAACAGTAATGTAATGGAAGATTTTGTATACATCAAAAATTCAAGTAGTGAACATATTATCCTAATAATAAGCAACCACATGGCCATTACTTATCACTGTAATGTTAAGTCCGCCTCCGCAGTCCAGTGGACAGCGTGGTGGGTTGCCACGCAGGGGGCCCGGGTACGATTCCCGGTCGGGTTGGAAATTTTCTCCACCCGGGGACTGGGTGCTGTGTCGTCCTCATCATCATTCCCTCATCATTGACACGCAAGTCGCCGAAGTGGCGTCAGATAAAAAGACTTGCACCAGCCAGGCTGAACACGACCCCAGTTGGGGTCTAACGGTCATTAATGCCACACGATCATCATCATCACTGTAATGTTAAAATAGCATTGCAGCATACTTCAATTAATATATCAGTTTATCCCGTTAAATATCATTATTATCCAGGAATATTGGCAGAATGCGCATTTCAAATGACTATTGAAAAGTGATAGTCCTAACTTTTATTTACAGATGCCTACGGCTGTCGTTGAATGGAAGTGTGTCGCAAAACAGTTAAGTGACGCTGGAATTTCCCTCACTGCCTTAGAGCTATGGATGGAAAACATGTACAAACTGTGAAACCACCTCATTCTAGATCACATTATTACAACTATAAAGGTACGTTCAGCATCATGCTGCTGGCAGCTGTAAACGCTAATTACGAATTCATTATGGTTGATATTGGAATAAAAGGCCTTGTATCTGATGGAGGCGTGCTAGGATACTGTACCCCTGGAAAGCTTCTTGCTGAAAATCGGTTGAACATTCCAAAAGAAGAAGCAGTCTCCAACTATTCAACGAAATTGTCTTATGTTTTTGTTGGCGACGATGCTTTTACTATGTCTGATAATCCAATCAGGCCTTATTCTGGAGGCAACCTGAACAGTAACCAGCGAATACTCAATTATCGTTGCAGCAGAGTGCGACGTATGTCTGAAAATGCATTTGGAATTTTCGCCTCATGATTTGGGGTATTCCAAAGACCTTTCATTTCCCCAGATCCATGCAAGAAAATTTTCTAGCTTGCTGTTATTTGCATAGCTAACTGAGATCAAAAACATCATGTGAATACATGGCAAGAGGATCAGTGGATCTTGAGCTCGAAGAGACAGGGGAAACAGTTGCAGGGTCATGGAGAAGCGAACGTGCTGAGCAGGTAGGCTTGCAAAACAGAGCGCAGGAGCTATACAGAACGATCAAAACAATTCCGAGAAACTGTTTGTGACTATTTCAATGGACCAGGGCCTGTTTCATGGCAGCACAGATTTGTAAAACACAGCAATAAATGAACGGGTGTATTCAGTGGACATTGCAGTAACTACTGTTGCAAACTACATGCGACATTTTTGCTGACATGACCTAATGTGTGTGTGTGTGTAATGAGATATGGTGTCACAAAATAAACATGTGTGTTCAGTGGACAATAATGCAACTACTGTTGTTCAACAATAAATAAATAAATTAAATTAAATAAAAAAGTTCAAATGTTTGTTAAGCTTCAGGGACTTAAATGCGGGGTCATCAGTCCCTAAACTTACAAACTACTTATGAACTACCTTATACTAAAGACGACACAGACTTCCATGCCTGAGGGGGGATTCGAACCCCCGACCGTAGCGGCCGTGCAGACTGTGACTGGCGCGCCGCAGACCGCTTGGCCACTGCGGCCGCCTACTGTTGCAAACTACATGTAATATTTATGCTGAAATGACCTAATGCAGGCGCGCGCGCGCGCGTGTGTAAAATGGGATCTGGTGCGACAAAAATACAGATGTACACTCAATGTAAAAAACTGCAAACTAAACATAGGCTGACATGATCCAATGTATGTGGTGTGTGTGTGTGTGTGTGTGTGTGTGTGAGAGAGAGAGAGAGAGAGAGAGAGAGAGAGAGAGAGAGAGAGAGAGTGCGTGCGCGCGTGTGTGTATAATGAGATCTGGTGGCACAAAAATAAACATGTATGCTCAATGGCCAAAACTGTAGCTACTTTGGCAAACTAAATATAACATTTAGGCTGCCCTATGTGTATATACTGAAATCTGTTGAAATAAAAATAAACATGTATCTTCACTGAACTGCATTGTAACTACTGTATCTCATAAAAGAATGTTGATGATCTTGTGTGTCTACAGTGGCAACTACTGCAAAAAGTATTAAATAAACAAAATAAAATAATAAACCTATAGTATTACTTTGTCCTCTAAACATATAACCTAATCTAATTTATTTATCTATTATTATTGATCTATTCTGAGAACTTATGCAAGTGAAACAATTATACCTGCTTACCGTAATGTTGCTGTATTCTTCAGGTCTAAAATTGATGACAATGATGAGTCAAGTGTTTCCTGATCTATAAGCAACTTCATTTCCTCATTGCTTTCATAAACATCCTCAAGTTCACTACCTGATTTCCTTTCCATAACTTTTTTTTATCCCTTTCCTAAAATTTGTACTAAGCGACTTGAATTTCTTTTTCACATCTTCCTCAGTACCCGAAGAGTATCTCTCCTGGTATACTTTAAGGAGGATATTGTAGGCCTCATTTTTTAGATCACGGTTCATGTACTCGTCAGATTTAATTTTCCACAGTGCTCCAGGGGTCTGTAAACCTGAAGAGAGTATTATACAGTAGTACAGGATGTAATTCTGCAACAAATTATTCAAGCTTCTAAAATGAGCAAACAGGTTCTGTGCTATTTTTCTACACGAAATACTTTTACCAATTGTTTTTACTGCTAATAACTGAAGAAGTATTAAACTTATAACGAAACTACTTATCTGAATGCACGATTTCTTTCATCTGTCTTTCCTTTTCGTTGTTATCACGTCTGCAAAACACGAAATCTTGGCAGGAACTGCCGTGTATGCACAACTGTTTATAAATTAAACAAATGGTAGGGGTTTTATATTTTGACGTCGCACTTCCTAATACTTTACTTCTACATATCTTACATTAAAATACACGTTTTGGGGATATCCTTAATGCGCCGTTCCATTTACCATGACTTTCGTATTGGGCAAGTATAAATACGAAATCCACTAAAAGCGGCATATTGTTGCAGCAGAAGCCATAGTTTATTGCACAATACCGCCCTTACATGATACAATATATTGCGCAAAATATTGAGCGACCGTCAGCATTTTTAAACCTCGGCAGTATCCTTCAATATATTGCGCAAACCGTCACTACTGAGTACTGCACAATAAATATTGAGCATCTGAGGGGCCCCTTAACCCTTTTGAGCCACGAATTATGTTACTGTTTAAACCTTAGTTGAACTTACGTTTTTTCTTATAGAATTTCATAAGGGAGATTGGAATTTAACGTTTGTTTTCAATATTTAGTTTTTATTGTGGAATTAGGTGGTGGTTTCTGTGTGAAACCACTGTAAGTGATACCAACTTTAATCAGACCTGAATATAAAAATTGCCATATTTTTATTTTCATCACAATAAAACGTTTTAATTAAGTCAGCATTATCATCACAAAACTATCAAAAGTGTAGTTGACACATATCCCTGATTTAATGAGCAGCATAAACATTGTTTTGAAATATCATTATATCAATCATATCTATTGGGAATAAAGGTAGAAAAAACTGCACATGAATGTCTGCGTCAACTGGAATATTTGTTGGGCCTGATGGTCGAGAAAGCTGATCCATCAGAATAGTAACAATTATGATCGTTAGTCCATTTGTAAATGCAGTCAACTTGCTGCTGAGCAGGAGCGAAACAGTTATTGGTCCTCTCCAGATACCCAGTTTGATATCACAGCAACAGACTCTGTACATCCACGACCGGCTTAACCAACCAGGCTCCCCGGCCGAGTCGCCATTTGGCGCTCTTTACTACATAAACAGTGCTTAGCCACAGGGTATGTAACTATTTCTAGAGATCGTCCTAAATAGTTAACCCGTAACTGGTGATGTTGGGTGTCAAATATCCAGTAAAGACTTTGAAACGTCACTGTTACCAGAATATTGTGAGTACTTAATTTATAGTTCCTATACTGTCAAGCCTTATCTGAATCTTTGGCTGCCGGCCGCGGTGGCCGAGGAGACTGAGGCACTCCAGTCACGGTCTGCACGGCCACTACGGTCGGGGGTTCGAATCCTCCCTCGGGCATGGATATTTGTGCCGTCCTTAGTATAGGGTAGTTGATAAGTAGTTTGTAAGTTTAGGGACTGATGACCCCGTATAGACTTTACAAACATTTGAACATTTGAATCTTTGGCTTCTGAACACGCGGCTACCCAGTGAATTTCGGCTAAACAAGTGAGGTATAAAAAGTGCCCACCAGCCTCTGAATATATATATATATATATATATATATATATATATATATATATATATATATATATATATATATAGAGTTACACGTACCGATTTGCGAAGCCTGCACAATTCTTGTATGACAACATTACGTAGAGAATTGGCTTGCAGATTCTTCTATGTCTAATTATATGTCAAAGCATATGTGATTTCTTAAAGCTTCATTGTTCTTTTATACTATAATGTTAAAATCCCGCTTATTTGTTTATCCCATTGTGGATTATGTTACATGTTGCAAATTTTTGTGGGCTTACATATGATTGAAAATTTGTCAATTCCGATACCTCTAATTATCTTCCGCCAAACGCTGTTTACTGTTACTAATAAAAGTTTTTTTTTTAATGTTAGTACAAACTGTTCATTTCTGCGCTACATAACGGCCATGGAAATTACTGGATATTTAGAACCCAACCTTACCAATAGCGTTACAAAAATATCACCTCACCAGTTACGGGTTAATTACGTCATCTCATGCTCGTGAATTTAAGTATTTTACCAAAAGAAAAATTGATAATGAAATCCAAATGATCTGAAATCCTGCTGAGACGGATCAATTTGAGTATTGTGTTGTCTGTGACATCGGTGCCGAGCTTGCTGCTCCCTCTGTCGTAACATTCAGTAGGCATGTTTGGGCCTTAACGATTTTGAAAATTATCTTTAAAAAATTACGTTTACTGCACTGTACAAACACATCTACAACTTCAGATAAAGAAATATTTTTGCATCTTCCGAAGAACGATTAGATGCGTGAAATGTGATCGAAACACATTTGTAGATCCCAAATAAGATAGCAATTGCTTCGTACGTTTATTTCTGTGAGGATCATTTTGATGTTGTTTTAGTTCACTGTAAATTATCTTTCATGCTCTGCAACTGCAATCTTTTAAACTTTTATTTTCTATATATTAGTAAGCTTGTGTTTAGATGTGAAAAACAGTTATTCACGATGTGAAAATCACCTGTCAGTAGACGTAACTAGAATAAAAAAAGTGAACTAAAAAATAATAATTATTTTCGGACTTACCAGAAAATTGAAATGGAGTTGACAGACACGACTCGTTTCAGGTACTTTTATTAAGCCACGTAAACATGACCCTTGCCTCTGACTCTTACTGATCATTACTAACATGTGAGTGTACATCTTGCGCTGCCAACATATACAGTGTAACAAACATTGGATAGCGCTGTATTGTTCCAGTGCGTTAAGGGGCATTCTTCATGAAGGCATACATCCATTACATCATCCGTTAATTGCTATAGATGAGTCATTAAGTCAAAATATTATATATAAATCCATTCGTATTAATGAAAACATAAAGTAATGCCCGTTCTTTCTTTCACGTGGACCGACAGTTTCTGTGGCGAATGAGAGAATTTTCAGCTTCATGGGCGCTTCCTTATTTCTGTTTTTGAAACGAATACGATATGCGCTTTGGTACTTTGTCTCGATTGTGAAACATGGCTGGATGTAGGCAGTAGGAAGATTGCATTGAGCACGTTTTCTTTTCAGCTAAACTGAATTCAGTGTGCAGTCGTGAAATTAGCGACGGATGTTGAAAGAGATGGAATAATATTTTAGTTCCGCAGAATTGTAATACTGACATTACAGTATGATTTATTTTTTTTTTCTTTGACAAACGTTGGCGTCCCTGGGTTTTGGCGCCCCTGGGTTTTGGCGCCCTGGACGACCGCCCGTGTCGCCCCGCCCTAAAGCCGGCGCTGTGTACATCCATTCACTGTCGTCACAAATTCTTCCACAGAGTGAGAACTGAATTTTTGCAGAGAATCTTCTGACAGGTAGCCACTACGAAGTTCCTCTTCTATCATAGTATCAAGGGCCTAAATAGGACCTCTGTCTGCTCCAGTGGCGGAATAAGGCTGTCGGAGGCCCGGGGCGGCGACGAACAAATTGAGACCCCTATCCACTTGCAAATACATATATTACTATCAACAAATAATACAACTCGTTGAGACAACATTGTCTCGTTATACCAAAGGTATTAAACACAAGGAGAAGCAATGAATTAAAATTTATGCTGTGGCCGGATTCGAACCCGGGACATCCTACTAACTAGGTAGGTGCTTTTGCTTTGGTCACAACACTGTGTTAGCTGAGTGGTCTAAAGCACCTACCTAGTAAGTAAGAGGTCCTGGGTTTGAATCCCGGCCACAGCATAAATTTTAATTCAATGCCTCTCCTTATGTTTAACATCTATTACTATAAAAAAGTAACTTTTGAGATTTGGTGCGTCCCCCCCCCCCAGGAATAGAGAGGAAACAAAGTGCTTTTGAGGTATTTTGAGACCCCCTCCCCCCCTGACGAGAGACCCGTGCTGTCCGCCCCCTCTGCTCCACTCTTAGTCCGCCACTGGTCTGCTCTCCACATTTGGCAAAATAAGTAAAATAATTGTTAGAAGTAAATAGTGTACCAATCGTTGTCCCTTTTTTCTTAAGTTCATGGAATAAACATCAGAAAATAATTACATGTAAAAGTATTTCGAAATGTGATCCCGATTGAAAAATTATTCGGTAATGTATTCTGCTTTCAAAGATTTACTACATACATAATCTAACCTTCGAAAATCTTTTGCGCCACATAAAAGTAAGTATACATCAGTAAAACATATTACGTATTTAATATTATCCAATATTTGGAAAGAGACATTATTGTTGCTTATATATAATAAGAAAAATCTTACCTTACTAAGGAATACACACTATTATTGCAAAAAAAAAAAAAAAAAAAAAAAAAAAAAAAAAAAAACTGCACTGAAACACCATAAGACTACGATTTTTCTTGACTTGCACTTGTTTCAAGTAGCGCTGCATCCACATAGAGCGCGTGATTACCGTTTTGTCCAGTGGCGTAGCTATCATAGGGCTAGGCGAGTGAAGGATCGCGCTCCTCCAAATACAGTATAATTACGTTTACACTACAGTATTTCTTATTAGCAAACATAGGTTTCCGTTCGAATATCCGAATAAATCGGTTTTCCGAATATCCATGACCCCAAATTATTTCGGATAATAGACGTTATACTGTATATAATATTTTAGTTGAATGAAGGAAAGGGGACTTTTAATTTTCCCTGCCGAAATTGACCTCAACATGAACAGTTCGCCAATTATGCGAGGAAATTATAACAAAATATGTATTATTAGAATGTGAGGTTATGGAAGTGTTCACCGCAGTTTTATTCTTCTGCAGCAGCGGAAAGGGCGAAATAGCGAGGCCCCACTCTGTCTACCCCATTACGTCGCAAAAGGAAATTACAAGGTGCTTTACAAAGTTATACCGACCCTTCCACAGTGCACCTTATAAATCACTAATGACGTACTGCGGAGACACACCTGGAGAGTGCTCATTTGCCACAAAATGCTTTGCGCCAGGAAACAGGCATGTTTATTTTCCACAAATACTTTAATACTGCAATTTTTGCGTGAAAGCATAACAAACAAACAAACTTTCACAATTATATTACAGAGTACGATTAAATACGACCTGCTGCGTAACACATAATAATTTAACTTTGGGTTTGCCTTATTATGTCTTCCAGCGTGTGGTAAGGAGCTGATGATGAAGTAGTTTTGCATCTGTACAGTATTAGTGTAAAGAGGGCCCCAATGTCATTTTTGCCCCGGGGCCCTTGGTGACATAGCTACGCCACTGGTTTTGTCACTATATGGCTGCACAGATTAACAAAGACAAGGTGTACTCAGCGAGAAACCACGTTATCAGTAGACACAAAGCGAAAATAATATGGTGGTCTCGCAATGAAACCACTTACGCCGAGAGGGTTAAGCTATGTGGGTCCTATGGAAAACGACGAATAGCGGAAAACAATGCTCAAACAGCTGTCAGTAAGCGAGGCCTAAACGTGTGGAAATTGTTGGGGGGGAAAATCTGTACTGGTGAAATTTGGGGTTAAATTTTTGTTTTTGGCAGTGGCAGTGTTGTGTGATCATGTTGGCAACGAAATGTTCCATTTACGAGAGTAATTAATTTACTGAGCAGAAAAGGGTAGATACAAGAACCTGTGAACCACAGAGCAGGGAAAACATTAATTATTTACTTCATGGTCAACACGAAAGATTATTCCTCACATTCTATTGCGTTGTCAAAGAGCATTCAATGGTCGTTAAAACATTAGCAGACAACACTGCCACTGCCCTGAGTAAGATTTCTATTGTGTTTGGTGGCAGCTGTATATCAACCGCTGCTAGATGGCACGCCTAACTTCGCTAGCTGAGACTGGCATACTATGCAATCCCTAATACAAAGTTTTACTTATTGCTTATGGAGTAAACAGAGAAGTATGTTTATCTGATAGTAAGCAGTGATTTCTGCGAACATTTGACAACTGGTTGTCATTTCCCCAAATAGTACAACAATGCAGAACCTTCATTGTTGGCCCTTCACAAAGTAGTAGTTTACTACGAACACAGCATCTGAGAGTTAGTGAGGAAGTAGGCATCAAAAAATTATCATACGAAGATATCGAACTGCATGGGAAGCCAAAACACAATTTTCTGGTAAGTTAATAGATTTCTACATTTTCTACGTGCTTCATCTGATGCATGCTAGACTGAAAATCATGTCTAAACTAAAGCAACGAAGCTGGAATAAATTACTTCAATTTTAGAATTAGTACAGTTACAGCGAAATTAGACCGTACAAAATTATTTAATACCTACTTACTAAGATCCTTGAGAAACGAGATGAAATATTTAAGACTGGTTTCATTCCTGGTTTGCTCTGTGGGTTTTTGTACCATTAATATAAAAAGCATATGCAATAATATTAACATTGTTGCCGTGCGGGCTTAATCCGTCTCATAATGACTAACCTCTGAATTTGAGCGCATATTCTGGTTACAATGCTTGACGAACATCGATGTGTTCGTACCTTGTCCGAATTGTGTCCTTTTATTTGGTGTATGAATATTACATTTTAGTTGAAAACCGAGCTACACCCACGGTAGTATATGGGAGAAAGCGTGCTTTTTCGAGCAGCGACACAATTTCATTCATTGTAGCATGTAACTTAATATGTTTGTGATAATATATCAATCTATTGTGATTTATGACAATTTATGTTTTGTATTGTTAGAAACTTAAGTAATAAAAAAATTAAACCCGCTGCCGTATTAATAGTGTTATCACTCATTAATAGCTGTCTTATGTATATCTAAAGTCCCTTGAAGCAGGTTTTGTATTTTCTTGCCAGGCTGTATGTTTTTATCGATAAATTAATAATTTTGTTTTATGTACTATAATTTCTAATACATACGATAATTTTATGGCCCTGAACATGTAGTTACACCCCTTCAAGTTACCATTACTGACAATAAATTTTAATTTGAAAAAAGGTAGTTTTAATCTATTTGGGGAAAAGTTGCCAAAATAGTGTCATTTTGGAGAATTTTTGTGTCTGGTATGGGGAAAATTCGAAAACTCGATCTGGAGACACTGACTCAACGGACAATCCGGCGTTTAGAAAATGAGGGGAGGCAGAGTTCCAACACACCTCCCTCTTCCCTCCCTTTACGAATGCTACGCCTTCACTCCATAGCTACACCACAATGCATTCTTCCTGCAGTCAGTGATTTTTCTCCAGTTCTCTATACTGAGAGCCACAAGGATTCAACCAGTAAAAAGTAGAGAAATGTTCCTGAAACAATTAACTACGGTCGGTGAATAAGCACTCCCTATCACTACCACAAAGTAAGTAGAGGTTCGATGAAAAAAGGTGTCGATAAACTCTATGTAACAAGATAAGTTTAAATGATATAGAAAGCGCAAACAAGGTACGTATAACACCGTATCAAGAACTAAAATGGAATACTTTTTCCAAGTTGCAATAAAACTAGTATTCGGATGCATGTGTTTTGAGCTAGGTGTAGTATTGTAAGAGATAGCTTCCATAACCCATTGCAGCTTGTCCTGAAATTAAGTATCATGGCAGTGTACTCCGTTCATCCATGGCAAGAGAAAGTACACAGCTGTTGCAGGCTCAGAAAGGTGTGAATGTTCCGAAACGTTACACTATAAGAACTTAGGAAGTTGTTAAAAAATTCATATTTCATGACACGCACTACATACACATTTGAATGTGAAAATTGTAATTAATTTCACAGTTTACAAATATCTCCCATTTACGTCTCAAAAGAATACGCAATGAATTCGCGATGTGATACATGCTGCTTTGTTCAGGGGCCAAATTTCTCACAAGTCAACCCTGCGAAAATAGTTCAGCAATGCAGGGAAACAGTGGTGTCAATTATTGTTTCGATAATATATGCCGTGCTAAAAACAGCCCTCATTTTCCAAAGTCATAATAGATAATTTTACCCTAAAGTCTACTACGCACTAATTTACTATGAAGACTCATTGTTGCAATTCGTTATCTATGACTCATAAACGCGGTATTATTGTCGTAAACTGTTTTTGCCCTGCAATACAAAACAACCGAAGCAGAAACCGAATTTTAAGTTATATGAATCATTGTTTAGTATAAATAAGGCAAAGTACGTCATTTTTTGAAACTGATTTGTTTGGAAAATGCTTTACTATTTGCATACAAAAATTAGGAAAGTGCTTTTTTTTCCGCTGTACAACGTTATCACGTGATTTCATACAAAATGTGACATGCCCAACATTCGTGCCTGACAGTGAAGTGTCTGCCTTTTGGTTATTAGTCATAGTTTTCACAATGTTTATAAATACAATACCACAAATTAATGAACGTAATTTTTATTATTTGAAGTGAAAAAGGTCTCACTGGCTGTTCCACGTATTGTGCACTTTAGGTAATGTATTGCAACGTACCAACTAAAGCTAACGTACCGAAGTAATTTTTTCTATCATGGTAGGAAAGCCATATGTTCCCAGTGAAGAGTGCCGCGATGGAGTAGTCGAGCGGTCTAAGGCGCCTCACAGCGGAGCAGGCGGTTGTTCGCCGTCGGAGGTTCGAGTCCTCCCTGGGGCATGGGTGTGTGTGTTGTCCTTAGGTTAGTTTACTAAGTAGTTTGTAAGCTACGGACTGCTGACCACGTAGTTTGGTCCGATAGATTTACAAACATTTGAACATATTTCCAGTGAAGAGTACACTGGGTGTATACAGAGGGGTGGGGAGCGGCTACCTCCCCCTCCAGATGTTCAAATGTTTGTTAAGCTTAAGGGACTTAACTACGGGGTCATCAGTCCCTAAACTTACAAACTACTTATGAACTACCTACAACTAAGGACGGCACAAATATCCAAGCCCGAGAGGGGATTCGAACTCCCGACCGAAGTGGCCGTGCAGACCGTGACTGAAGCGCCTCAGACCCCTCGGCCCTCCCCCCACCACTGAAATATTTGTACTTCCAGAAGATACAATGGAATTTTTCTACCAGTAATATGATTTCTTAATAGTGACAATTGGTTTTTTTTTTTTTTTTCCCTTAGGAAACGAAAATTGAGACAGCTCGGCAACTTTAAAGATTCATGACCATCATGACGTCAGACCACCGAAATCAGTAGCTAGGTTGGCTTGTCCCCCCCCTCCCCCCTCTAAAGAAATAGATGGGATGTTACGTCACTGATCTCGTTAATTTACGGATAAGCTACGATGTCATACTTCAAGTGCTCTCTGTGGGTTCTTGAAAGTAAGATTCTGAGTATACCTGTATCTACTTGTTTGCTTATTATTATCTTATCAGGACTCCTGTTGCGTCCTTTACCCTCGGAGTTCAGCTCATGTATCTTCTCAGATTCCTGCAGATAAAAATACGCTTAGTCAGTTTCATGTACTTCTGTGAAAAAATACCGTGTGAAATCCGACGACCGTCTGGCGATTGAACCCATTCACTCGGCGCAACGTCAACAGGAATTGTTGACTTTGCTTCACTGAATGGCGATAATAGTAAACTTAGTTTGCTAATGTAATGATAGGTGTTGTTTATGAACTGTCATGATACAACAGCAGAGCCGATTTAACCACCGTCAGCGAAAGACTAGGCTTATGATCTACTGACAGTTTCAGAAAGATAACACATTTTATTGCAGAATGGATCCATATATTTCGCAAACAGTGTTGCTATGCTCCAATTATCTATGACATGGAACAGAACTATCACAAGTCAACCACGGCTGTTCATTACGAAAACGCAACGGATGTGTTTATAGTGGATTGCGTGTATTCGCAAT
The DNA here is from genome assembly GCA_026315105.1 of Locusta migratoria. NCBI lineage: Eukaryota > Metazoa > Arthropoda > Insecta > Orthoptera > Acrididae > Locusta > Locusta migratoria. The sequence goes on from CM048744.1 coordinate 299,896,931, forward strand.
TGCAGAAAATTATGTGTCTTTGTAGTGTATATTAAAATAAAGTCGGTTATTACGTGAAGTCTGGAGAACAGAAATTAGGCTACACTAAGTTCATGTTCACTGACAACCATTAAAATTTGATAGTGTAAGCAGGGCCGGCGCAAGCGTAACTGACTTCCCGTGCGAGTTGGAAAATTGCCGCACCCCTTACATTGAAGTGCATGGCAGGGGGGATTCATCGAACCGTTTTTTATTTCTCTACACTCCCTTTTTTATGACAGCTCTCGTGTCACTTGTTTTGCTGAAAGAAATACGATTTACAGTAATATAAAAGTACGAGATATAGGCGTAAATATAAATAGAAAACGTTTTTACCGGAAATCTTGTCAAGTTCGTAAGCGATTTTTTGCATATTTTTATACCTTACGCTGATGAACAGGCACTGTATTTTTTTTAAAATATAGACGGTTTTTACGGGATTTCCCATTAATAGGAGAGAGAACGTGTTTTGATGTGGACCTCACGTCCGGAAATGTTATAAAATGTCAAAAATGTTTGTAGAGCTCAAGGGACTTAACTACGAGGTCATCAGTCGCTAAACTTACAAACTACTTACGAACTAGCTTGTACTATATACGGCACAAACATCTACGGCGGGGGGGGGGGGGAGATGGGAGATGGGGATTCAAATCTCCGACCGCAGCGGCCGTGCAGACCGTGACTGGCACGCCGCAGACCGCTCGGCCACTGCGGCCGGCGGAAATGTTATCCAGTGGCACTATGCGCACTTCTTTATCTTCATCAGTGTGAAACAAATTCAAAATCTACAAATGTTTGTAAAGCTGTGGAACTAAACTGCATTGGTCATCGGTCCCAAAACTTACGAAGTACTTAAACTAACTTCTAAGAATAAAACACACACACACATACACATCCATGTCGAGGGAAGACTCCAACCTAAGATGGGAAACAACCGCGCACACCGCAGCAAGGCGACTTAGCGAGCGCGGTCAATCTCGCACGGCGTGGAACAAATCTCTTCTACTGCAAGCTTTGCTTTCCATATTTTAAAAGGAGATAGCATTGACCAAAAGCAGAAGAAAATGCTAAACATGGACTCTACAATGAATACCTTAAGAGCTATGAGCACTTGACCAGTATAATAGCCGCGCGGGAATGGCCGTCTAGTGTTGAACGCCACATAAAGGACCGCGCGGTCTATCGTGTCTGAGGTTCGAGTCCTCCCTCAGGCGTGGTTGTGTGTGTTCCTTCCTTAGGTTAGTTTTAGTTTAAATAGTTTGTAAGTCTAGGGACAGATGACCCCAGTAGTTTGGTCCCATAGAATTACAAACTTTTGAACATTTGTTTTGTACCAGTCGAAGAGATATGTAAACAGTAGACAACCGAATATGAAGACCTCAAAGTTCAAAATGTGCATTCTAGAGTCCATGGTTACCTTTTATTTTGTTCCGTTTATGTCAATTCTTTCTTTCCCTTTCTCTTGAGCCTTATTCCCGCACATGCTGGGTCGGCTTTGTTAATCGGATTTGGTGTCTTACTAGTTACAGGGTGGCCCGATGCTTTTCCTTTTCCCACCCAATGCCCTCAGGGAGGAATGTGTACCGCAAATGTCTGCGTATAGTGTTATATGTGTGAAAGTGTAAAGTGTTGTGAAACGTTTGCTAATCGTTTAACTGGGGCGGGACTTGGGGACCAGCCCGTTATTCACCTAGGGGGATGTGGAAAACCACATCCTGGCTGTCCGGTACTCCGAACGCCTTCTTTAAACAGTCGGGCGGATTCGACTGCATCATTGAAATTTCTGGGGAGGGGAAGGGTGAAAAATTAGTACTTTTGGCCAGCTTGGGGAGGGGGGAGGGGGCTTTATAAAACAATTTACAAAACGTTAAATAAAAGATATTTAATTTCAATGTTAACTGGCAAAACAGGACCTAATATCGCGGGTGGTGGGGTTGCAGTTTTTTGGGGAGGGGGGAGGAGAGTCATTGACCAAGAAGAGGATGGGCACCTCTGAGGACCGCTAAGACTCTCCGCCTTGGAAAGCGGTGAGTTAAGCCCAATCAAGGTCCATAAGCCTGACTGAGATCTGAACGATACTTTGCATTACTTTAACAAACTGTTCCACCAGCGTCCAATAACGCCTGCAAGCTGGCTACACGCAACCAGCAAAACACCGCAGATGAGCACACCTCACTACGACAGGCGCCAAGGCTGCCAGTCAACCTAAAAATAAATATTGCCCGGCCACCAAGACAACAACAACAACTGACCTTTAATTCTAGATCTTTGTTTCTCAGAGGTTGCCGGTGAATAAGGAAGTTTCCAGCACGTCTGAGCGGGCTATATAAGCTCGACCAGGTACAGCTCAAACCAGTTCTTCCTGGCCTAAGGATGGGTTAGGATTCGCCTCCTGAAGACCGAAGAAAGAAGATCCCTGTGCCAGAACGGTAGATCCAGCTCGCCGCGACGGACAGGTACTCTCCTCATTCTCTTTAGGCCTACCATTGGACTGTCCACGACTGCATGTACTTTATCATATGGCCGTACTTACTAGTGCCAGTGAAGTCTTCTGACGGCCTAAAACAGAAGAGTGTTGTGTTGTTTTTGTGTGCTGAAGTAGCACAGATTGTAGTTCTTTTTTGGGAAAATAAAGTTTTGTGTTGTACAAGCCATCACAACAGAAGTGGCGACGATTACCGTGCTAAACTGTGGTGTGCAGCATGCCGAACAAAGAAGTCAATCCTGTCTTTCAACAATTTTCTACAACAGTCCCAGGAATTGCAGTAACAATTGGTGACCGAATTCTGCCGCCAGCGCCAGTCTCCGCCGCCGATGTTTCCAGCTTTTAATGAGGAGGTAGAAGACTGTGATACCTATGAACGCACGATTGATGAGCTTATTTCCTCGCCTGGAACAATTCTCGGTTGTATGTTCTTCTCACCAAACGCCAGCCGAAGGACCCAGAGACACTTACATTCTCCCAAATATGTGCAGTACTGACGGCATATTACCGACGTAGATTTCACGTCCTGGTGGCGCGAGTGGAATTCCACCAGTGTCGCAAGAAGCCTGGCCAGACGTACCACCAGTGGGCAACAGCCCTTCAAGGACTATGCCACAAATGCCAGTTTGTCACTGTCCATTCAAAGGAATCCTATGCCAATGAGACGGTACGAGATCATATAATTCAAGCCGCCCCAGACGCTGTTTTTCGCCAAGATGCGTTGAAGCTGGAAGATCCGACTTTAGAACAAATTTGAAATCTCAGCAGCAGCAGACCATCGGTTAGAGTCTTGGGCTGACGTCGCCGCTCTCCGTAAACCCCCGGCGGTCGTCGCAGAAACAGAAGTAGCAGCCATCCATGATTGGAAACATCGTACATTGCCACGACATGGGCGTCAGGACTCTCTCTCGAGGCCATCCTCACCGCCCTCCTCTTCCATTCCCTGGACGCTGTCTTGGCAGCGATCGAGGCGTCAACCATGGCGCCTGCCTTCCTGCCCAGCCTGCTTTTCCAAACATGACAGGGATGACTGCCCTGACCGTTGGGCAACCTGCGTCTCTTGCGGCAAATCTGGTCATCTCGCGTCAGTCTGTCAAGCCCCAGGTTCCAGCAGCAGCAGACCTTCCATTCGTGGGACCCTGCCCAAATGGATATCAACCAGGTGCAGCCATCTTCAGCCAATAAACTTTTCATTGAGTTCCACATTGTGGGACATCTGCTACGCCTCCAAGTGGACACCAGTGCAGCAGCCTCCCTTATTAATTATGCTTCCTATACAGCCATCGGCGCGCCCCAGCTGACCCCGTCTCTGAAGCGCCTTCTGACATACAACCATCAAGAAATTGCACTACTCGGCCAATTCAGGGCGCTGGTCAGCTACCAGCCAGTCTGTCATGAGACAACACTTTATGTTGTCAACGATACGACCACTGCTACCTTATTTGATCTTGACACCTTTCAGGCATTCGGATTCACCATTTCGGACAATGTCAATGTAGTCTCGACAGGTGCCGGTAGCTCTTCAGCAACCCTTATGTGAGGAACATGACTTCCTACAGCGTGAAGGAGTCATCTCCCCAGTGCGTTACAGTCCCTGGGCCACGCCTCTAGTCATACTGAACAAACCAAACGGTCGCCTCCGCCTTTGTGCTGATTTCAAGGCAAGCCTACACTCACAGATTCATGTGGACAATTATCACCTGCCACGGGCAGATGACCTGGTCGCCAAACTCGCAGGTGGCCAGTTCTTTTCCAAGGTGGATCTCGCAGAAGCCTACCTGCAACTGCCTTTGGACGAGCCCTCCAAGAAATTAGCTGTGATCAACACACCACTGGGCTTATTCTGTCTCAGTCAGTTGATGTTCGGGATCGCCAGTGCCCCAGCGATTTTGCAACGCTACCTTGAACAGCTGCTTCACGATGTGCCTGGATGCATAAACTATCAGGATGACATCGTGTTCACCGGGCGTACTTCTGACAAACATCTGGCAACCCTCCGCTCCTTTTTCCTTCCACCTTATTACCGACCGTAAACCCCTACAGGCCCTTTTTGCCCCATCGGCTCAGCTACCAATCAAGACTTCCCACCGTTTTCAATGCTGGGCGCTCTTCCTCTCACCATTCTGGTACACACTGCATTATCGGCCCACTGCAGAACATGCAAATGCAGATGCCCTATCCTGCCTTTCCTGTGGGCCAGACCCCACTTTTGATTCCTCGGATTTATTAATATTTCCAATAGATGAGGCTGTAGACATTAACCTGCAATCCTTCCCTATCACCTCCAGCCGAGTTGCAGGTGCTACTTTAGCAGATCCAGTCCTGTGCATTGTCCGCCAAAATACCCAGAAAGGTGGCCCTCCCTTCCACCTCCTCGGTCCAGACCTTCCTCTGTTTTTTCCATTACATTCAGCATCAACTTTTGGTTGTCGATGGGGTGCTGCTCTGAGCTGCAGATGATACTTCACCCAGAGTAGTAGTTCCAGCCACCCTGCAGCCAGAAGTCCTGTGTGTGCTCCATGGAGGCCACTGGGGCATTGTGTGCATGAAATCTCTGGGCAGGCACCACGTCTTCTGGATCAGGATGTCTACTGATATTGAAAACATGATCCACCACTGCATCCGCTGTGCCTCCCACCTACCCAAACCCCAGCAGACGGTTCAACCATGGCTCGCGGCTCAGTACCCATGTCTGCAGGGCCCTTCCTAAATAGCTTCTGGCTGGTGGTGATGGATGCATACTCTCATTTTCCCTATATAGCACACTGTCCATTCATCTCCACAGTTGCGACTCTGGCGAAAATCTTCGCAATTGAAGGACTCCCACAGATGTTGGTCACGGACAATGGTCTGCAGTTTTGCAGTCTGGAATTCACGAGATCTGTCAGACCAATGGGATTCACCATGTCGTCACACCACTGTTCCACCATCAGTCAAATGGAGAAGCTGAAAGACTGGTGAGGACTTTCAAGACCCAGATGCTTAAATATGTCACCGAAAAATCTCCAGTGGATGCCCTCACATTATTCTTAAGTACGTACAGTGCCACTCCAGTCGGCGAAAAAATCCCCACAGAGCTCCTCCACGGCCGGCAGCATCATACTTTATTGCATCTCCTTCATCTGAGCCCCCACCCTTGCCTTTCTTCAACCTTGATCCGCTTCACTGCTGGCACCCCTGTTTGGGCTCGAGGGTTCGGGTCCCGGTTCCGTTGGTTGCCAGCTATCGTCATCTGCTCCCAGGGCCGGATGCTGTTTGACATCCGCATTGACTATTGAATAGTCTCACGCCATCGCAACCAACTCGGTCTATGTTTCCCGGAGCAAGCATCCCCACCACCTCCGGGTCCCATGTCCCAGCCTTTGTTACAGCATTTGGAGCCTCCCGTCCTCCAACTAATCGATGCTTTACACATGTTACAGAACGCCCAACGGCAGCTGAGACATAGGCACCAGCTCCAGTCGATGCTCCAGAGCTACGGGTCCTCGCAGAACCATCCTCGGCGCCACTAATGGGTGTTGACGAAGATGTTCCCATGCCCCTAGCGCCGACGGTTCCCGCGTCACAGCCACCACCTCTCCGCCGCTCCTTCTGGCTGGCGTGGATGGCAGCCCCGTACAATCCAGCGGCCGGGTTCCACTGTCCCCTCCAGGAAGAGCTGATGACCGACCGAGATACTGAACCTGGATACATTGGCTGCTTCACAGCCACCCACGGGGGGGAGGTGTGTTCCGCCAGCGTCCAACAACCCCTACAAGCTGGCTACACGCAACCAGCAAAACACCGCAGATGAGCAACCTCACTACGACAGGCGCCAAGGCTGCCAGTCAACCTAAAAATAAATATTGCCCGGCCACCAAGACAACAACAACAACTGACCTTTAATTCTAGATCTTTGTTTCTCAGAGGTTGCCGGTGAATAAGGAAGTTTCCAGCACGTCTGAGCTGGCTATATAAGCTCGACCAGGTATATCTCAAACCAGTTGTTCCTGGCCTATGGATGGGTTCGAACTCGCCTCCTGAAGACTGAAGGAAGAATATCGGTAGATCCACCTCGCCGCGACGGACGGGTACTCGCCTCATTCTCCTTAGGCCTACCATTCGACTGTCCAGAACTGCATGTACTTTGTCATATGGCTCATATGGCCGTACTTACTAGTGTTAGTTAAGTCTTCTGACGACCTAAAACAGAAGAGTGTTGTGTTGTTGTTGTGTGCAGAAGTAGCACGGATTGTAGTTCTTTTTTGGGAAAATAAAGTTTTGTGTTGTACAAGCTGTCACAACACAAACCACTGTATAACAGTAGTGCTTGGGGACAAGAACCGGCAAATCCACAAAAAGCACTGTCAACCCCGACTGTGAGGCAACCTTGCCAACATAAACTGATTATCTACTACAGTTGAGTCCTGAAAACTCGGTCTAATGTGGTGGACCAGTGGCCGAGTTTGTGAAAATGCCGGGTTGTCGGGAACGGCGCTAAAAATTATAGGTAAGATTTTTTGTTATAAAATATTTTCTATTGTCACTTTAGAATACAATACAAATTGTGGAATACAGTAACAAAAAATAAATTTAAGAAAATATCTAGGAAATGGTATTCGTTACTTATGAGTACATACTTTAATTTACATTTAGAAAACTACTTTAACAAGGCAGTAAGACACTGGTCTCGCATTCGGGAGGATAGTAGTTCAAATCCACCTCCAGCCATCCAGATTTAGGTTTTCCATGGTTTCCCTAAATCACTCCAGGTAAATGCCGAGATGGTTCCTTTCAAAGGGCACGGCCGTTTTTGTCCCACAGCCTTCCCCAAAAATGCTCCATCTCTAATGTCCACGTTGTCGACGGGACGTTAAACCCTAAGCTTCCTTTTTTAATAAGGCATACAGAATTGAAAAATGAAAAGTATGGACAACAGTGATTTACTTTATAAAATATATTCCACTAAAATTCCCATCACACCTAAACGATTTTAAAAAGCACTGTGAAAAAATGCACTTCCATAGTTTTGAGCACTTCTTTAATATGAAGACGCATCTACATACTGCATTAATGAAACTCAAAACGATTTTGGCCCACTTTAGGTTACGATAGTAACACTAAAAGTGGACCTTTGCGATCGTCTTTTGACAGCTCGAAATTTAAATTAAAATAACGACTTAACAATTCATCTGACACGAAAATTGAATAACCGAATTTGTACAGGAGAAAATTCTCTACAACTAACTTTACTCTCTCTCTCTCTCTCTCTCTCTCTCCATATATATATATATATATATATATATATATATATATATATATCGTTTCAGAGATATTTGAAAAAATAACGGCGATTATGGGCTGTCTGTCTGTCCGTAACGTGTTCCCGCTTTTTCAGTCGAACCGTTCAACCGATCAGCACCAAATTTTACCGACATAATTGTGGGCCACCAGAGATCAGAACCTCCCTTTTTCAAATTTTTCGGACAAAAAATACATTATTAACACAAAAAAATCTTTTTTAATGTAATTGCAAACAAACCGTTCATCTGAATCGAACATTAAAAAAACCTAATTTTTAGAGGTGAAAATTCTCTACAACTTTGCACTTTTATGTTTTTTTTTTTTTCATATCTTGCATCGTTACAGAGATATTTGCAAAAATAATGGCGATTTGCCGATGTCTCTGTCTGTAACGTGTTCCCACTTTTTAGGTCGAACCGTTCAACCTATCGGCACCAAATTTTACATACATAATTGTTGGCCACTAGAACCTCGCTTTCATTTAACATTTCGGATAGAAAATACGTTAGTAACACCTAAAAAAGCAGTTTATAATATAATTTCGATTGCAAATAAACCGTTCATCTGATACGACACGAAAATGAATAACCAAATTTGTAGAGGAGAATATTCGATATATAAATGAATTGTACAGTTTTTTTAAAAAAAAAAAAAAAAAAAAAAAAAAAAAAAAAAAAAAAGCTTATGGGTCTTAACTACGGGGTCATCAGTCCCTAAACTTACAAACTACTTATGAACTACTTACGAACTAGGACGGCACAAATATCCATGCACGAGGGGGGATTCGAACCCCCGACCGTAGTGGCCGTGCAGACCGTGACTGAAGCGCCTCAGTCCCCTCGGCCACCGCGGCCGGCTGTACAGTTGTATTTGCCAGTAAGAAGCACTTACAATAACAGTATTTATACAGTATTGGCAAGCGCGCTATCCTTCACAGGCCGCAACATTTGGAAGGCGCAGCTGTTCCTGTGAACAGCTTTTATGCTGCCGCTACTTCTGCCAAATGGTGTGCCGATTGTCTTACACTGCGATTGGCGGCTTGGCCGGTCAGCAGCGTCACAGAGTGGCGTCGTGTGTAGGTCCAATTAGAAGCAATGTTCTGCCACCCGTGGGAAACTTGATTCAAGTTATGGGGAAATGATGAACGGTAGGATGGTAGATATTGGACGCTCTACTGTAACTTTTTCCGAACGTCACTGACGCCGAGGGGCCCCTTGAGCTCGGGGGCCCCGGGGCACTGCCCCGGCTAGCCCAATGATAGCTACGCCTCTGCTTCAAAAAAAAAAAAAAAAAAAAAAATATCCACAGATAGAACATTGCTTCTAAGGGTTTCCTTGCTAGCTTTGAAGCTCACTTCCGTTTGAAAAAAGTTATGCAGTTTTCGCAAAGTTCGTATTTCCTTCTATTGTTCATAATGCCAGAGAAATTGCTGCCTGCTAATATATATACCCATTTCATCGGGCACATACGTATTGTGAGCCTCTTGCTTCTTCTTCTTGGGCGCTAGTTTAACCGCAGCCTTGCTGTACCGCATCACGTAACCTACAGTAGTTGCTGGCACTGCCGCGTCACCACTTCGCCTTTCCAGGCGGTAGGTATTGTTGCGTTTTCTACAACGAAAACTACAGAATTCGTTTCGGTAGTTGGCCGAGGCAGTCAAGATTGGTCAGAAGCACTTTCATTGCATTTCGTAAGAACTGGTGCGTCCGAATTTCTTGCAACTTTGGATGTTATAGGTAAGTCCTTTTCATATAACGTACAATTAGTATTGTGCATGCATGTTACTCATAAGTTAGAATTTTTCTCCTTCAAGGTTGCAGAATAGGAAAATTTATTTTCCTTATGATCTGTTACTTCAAAAATTGGAAAGTCGGCAAATAAGCACGCGTCCTCCCAATCGCTAGAATGAAGATTACGCGAAGAAAAGTGATACGGCAGTGACTAATTTGATGCCCCTTATTCCATAATCAGACACGAAAGAACTGACACATGGAAATTACGACAAATGTCGAGTGTCATTTCTTTGAAATGAACAACCGCTGTGCAGTGAGTTAACATATTTCGACTAGCATTAGTGCCCATCGATACCCGGCTATGTATTTATTGAATTATTATGTTACAATAAAGAGGAAAAGCGAAATCATGTGGGTAAAAGCAGAAATTAGGGAAGCATACAAGAACAAAGATGTATTGAACGACGAGTTATACTCATTGCACCTAAAAATAGCTAAAATATTATCCCCTACGCAGTTTGACAATTTACGCTTATTTATTGACGATAGAGTAGACACTGAGAGGGCAAAAGTAATTGCAAGACACCAAAAGAAGTTGTCACATTTGATAGGAGGGAAGAAAGAAGAAAACATTAATGTGCCTAAGATACACGAATTCTCTGATAAACTTATAAATCTTACAGATATTCCTCTCACAGATGAAGAAATATCTCTTTTGTCAAAAGGTTTGAACTATAATCCAAAACCAACGCTAGGGCAGGAAGATGTAAAGAGAATTATAGCAGAGGTCAAATGCGCAAGTGATATTGCAAAGCTCCCCACACATAAACAGAATACCATAGCAGTCAAGATCACCAACGCGTTAAAATCACAAATTAAGCCAGAAAATAACCTGAATAATGAGAACAAGATCATAGACGATTTAAATAAAAAGTTAAAGAGGCACAAAGCACTAATTACACGGGCAGATAAAGGCAGCACTGTAGTTCTTGTCAGCGACGACGAGTATGTAACTAAAACTGAAAAATTCTTCTCTGATAACGATATTAAAGAAATAGCTAGAGATCCAACAAAAAAGTTTCATACACAATTAAAACGAAAAATCCAAAATTCTGACTTTCTCTTTTCAGACAGAGAGAAAAAGCAATATACAGTCATGAATCCGCAAACACCAGACGCCCGCGCACAGATAAAGCTGCATAAAAAAGACAAATCCATCAGGCTGATATGTAACACAAGACAAAGTCCTAACGCTCCATTAAATGCCACTTTAGCACAAAGGTTAAGAACGTTATACACATTTCATGAACTGCATAGTCTAAAAAATACGTACGAATTTGCGGAGAAAGTGAAAGACACAGTCATCCCATCTGATTCCATATTTGCATCCCTTGATGTAGTGAATTTATATACTAACGTGCCTGTCCGTGAAACAATAGATATAATCAAGCGCAATCTTATAAGACACCAAAAAATGGCTACAGGAGAAATAGTTGACTTTATAGAACTCCTAGAACTAACGCTCTCCTATAACTTTTTCACATTCAACGGCAAGATATATCACCAACCTGAAGGACTTGCCATGGGAAACTCCCTAGCAGGCATTATGGCCGAGATCTTCCTTAATCATTTAGAGAACGAATTTTTCACCACTAACCCTACAATAGCCAACAAAATTCTCTATTATTACCGTTATGTAGATGATGGCATTTTATTAGTTAAAGGAGACCAAAATGATGTTAATGACATTGCGCAAAAAATGAGTGCTATTCATCCAAAAATCAAGTTCACAGTCGAGCACGAAAATAATGGATGCCTCAACTACCTCGACATTACAGTTACAAGAGAAGCGGGTAGACATCGTTTTGGTGTATATAGGAAACCTACTTGTGCAGACCTTATCATCAATTCCAAATCTTGGCATCCGAAAAGAGTAAAGATGGCATATTTTCGTTCGATGGCCAACAGATTATTGAAACTGCCATTAAGCGAACATGAGAAGATGAAAGAAATTGCCATCATAAAGCAAGTTGCAGTAAGCAACGGTTACCCAGCTTCAACAATAAATAAGTTGCTGCAAAAAATTAACAAACAACAACGAAAAAATGACAGTACGCTGACAAGTAACGTAGAAGAAGAGAAAATCATCTACATGCCAATGAGCTACAAAGGAAAGGTTTCAGACATCATTGCTAGGCAATTTCGAAACACCAACGTACGAATCGGATTTAAGACCAACGATGTCACTCGTTTTAGACTGAGACACCGTGTGAACAAAAAATCCTCGAAATTCACGGCAGCAGGCGTCTATAAACTCAAATGTGGAGATTGTACAAAAATCTACGTAGGTCAGACAGGCAGAACGTTCGAAACACGTTTTAAAGAGAATTGCTCTCTTCATAATAATAAAACAGCATTCGGAGAGCATTTAGTGACAGAAAAGCACGCTGTTGGAACAATTAATACCCATTTACAAGTGCTTCATAGGGAAACAAAAGGACGCCTCCTAACGACACTAGAAGAAATCGAAATTTTCACACACCGGCTTCAAGAACCTGGAAATACACTCAACCAACAAAATGATTTTAATAACAGCGCATTTTTTAAAAACTTTGAAGGCCTCTTGCAACCTTCGTCCTGGACGCAGCGCGCCTTGGAGCGGCGGCCACACTTCACTTTCCGGTGGCTGGCGGCGGCAGCGCGTCGGCCCGGACACCGCCCTAGCAGCAGGTCGGCGTGCAGGCTGGCTTCCGAACGTACAAGAAAAACTGCGCGCCGCACAACGCCACCAAGTAGCGACACAGGCAACTAACGCCCATACCATACTGTTTTATATAAGTTTTTTCTATAAAAATTTTATATATTTTTATATTTTAACATTTTAATGATATTTTAACAAACTGACCTTTAAAAAACTTTAAAGTATGACATATGTAATTTTATACATCTCTGTTTTACACATTCAATGTTTTAAATATCGTATGCATTTTTTAATTATCGTACCACATTTTTAAACTGATATAACATACAGTTTTATGATTTTTATGTCCGGATATATTCAAGAACCTCACTTTTAGAAATTATTTTTATAACAAACAAATGTACGGAATATTAGGGCTGAACCTATCCATTACAATCCCTGCCCCTCCCCCCCCCCCTAGTCTTTCCCTCCCCACCACCACCTGCAACCAAATTAAAAATGCCTACTTTGAACTGTAAAACTCAGTACCAATTAGTACTCAGCCAGACGAGTTGCGGACGCAACTATAAGGTAAAGAAAAATCTATCCATTTATGTATAAATTAACTATTGTCAATTAACCCTTAGTAAATTTATCAAATTGTACATTGCTATTTTACTTTTGTTTTTTAGATCTGAAGATGATCCAAGTGATCGAAACATGTTATGAAACAATTTTATAGCAACTGTTGACGGAAATAAACACATTTAAAATTACTCCATCTTCTTATTCATTCTCTCTCCATTGTCTTCCGCTCCACTCTTCGACCGTTTCACCTGCGTGTGTAGTGAAATTCGGCTTGAAATTCAATTTCACGCGGCTCAATTCTTATGACTTCATCTCCTGAACAGCGTAACCTAAAATAATATTTCACACACATTTGAAATTTTTTGTAAATTCACGAGGATTATTAAGATTAGCTAGATTTCTTCAATCAGGTTTGACACCATTTTTGAGATGGTGCCCAGCGACTGTTTTGTACAAATCTGTAGAGAATGTCACCAATCAGTCGCAATTTTTGTTTTTATTTTCCAGATCTGCATGGATTCAGGCACAGTGTAGCTATTCTCAATGCTTTATGTTTACGTCTATACCGTCATGCTGAACGTAACTGTCAATATGACGGATTAGATGGAAGCACCTATTAAAAGCTTTGAGACTGGCCATTCAGTGGCCGAAACCTAGAGGTACGTAGATCTGAAAAGTAAAAACAAAAATTGCGTTTCATTGCTGACATTTCATACAGATTTGTTTAAATATAATTCCACAAACTTCTGTAAAAAATAATAATAATATAAAAAAAACGGATTTGGGGGGCGGCAATTTAGCAGCTCGCACGGGGCGGCACTCGGGCTTGCGCCGGCCCTGTTAGTACTATCAATACGTCATTTACAACAGTCATTGTAACAGTATCTCCGCAATTTATGTACATGTGATAAAGAAGTCTTCGTTAATACGTATCATGGCATGTTCTCGAAACAGAACAAATGCACTTTTCAGAGAAAGCGCTGTTACCTCTGAACAACACTGAATCCTGCTGAATATCGTTGTGTTCAGTTAACAAGACTCTGCGAAAACCTTTTAGGAAGCAAGAGAAAAATAAAGTGGGCCAAAGAAATTGAGAGTGGTATATATATATTCTTTTCTTCAGTGAGATCGATGCTTTGTGGTCGTTTTTTCATGTTCGTTCTGGGTTGTTCGTTGAGAATTTTACTCAGTGTTTTTTCTTTCTTTCTTTCTTTTTCTCTCTCTCTCTCTTTTTTTTTATTTTTTTTTTTTACAGATGGCATTGAATCAAAACCGTCTGAAGAGAAGGCCTGTGCACTGCCATGCCACATCACGTCATGAAGAGTAGGTCGCTATCACGTAGCTCACTGGGTGGCTGATGGGGCACAGCCCACCGCCTCACTGTGGCCAGCCAGTGAGCTACGCGATCGCAACCTACTCTTCATGACGTGGCACGGGAACGCACAGGCCTTCTCTTCAGAGGGTTTTGGTTCAATGCCATCTGTAATAAAAAAAAACTGTGTAAAACTGTCAACGAACAGCCCAGAACGAATATACAAAAACGACCGCAAAGCATCGATCTCTCTTTGCATTGGTTTTTCGGTTTGAACGGGTACTTTGTGGACGTTGGTTTGTTTTGTCCTATTTTGATCGTTTCGGATAACACAGTTTTTTCGTTACAGAGGGCGTCCAGCTACCATGCCGGCAACCTTCTGACCGAGCGCTGAGCCACCACGCCCTAGCAAGTTCCAAACCACCGTCTAACATGTTCGTACATCACAGTGTAATTCCTCGCCTATTACACTATGGCGAACAGCTGCGAAAGTAAGCCGGCCGCGGTGGCCGAGGGGACTGAGGCGCTTCAGTCACGGTCTGCACGGGCACTAATGTTGGGGGTTCGAATCCCCCCTCGGGCATGGATATTTGTGCCGTCCTAGTTCGTAAGTAGTTCATAAATAGTTTGTAAGTTTAGGGACTGATGGCCCTGTAGTTAATTCCCATAAGCTTAACAAACATTTGAACATTTTTTGCGAAAGTAATCCATGATTTTCGTATCATTGATGGCAGGTGTTAACTAACCAACATTAGATTATAATTCAAAGAACAACGTGTTTTTGATAATTTTCAGTGCATCATTGCTTTGAAATGACAACGCTTGGTGTTATAATAAGAAGAACATCAAGAAAGCAAGTTGGCGCATGCAAAAGAAATTCTGGGGCGAGGGATCTCACGTCTGATTTACGAACGTCAAATGTATGCTGTGTTCCATCCAACGCCAAATGTACGCTACGTGCGATCCAGGCTATAGTCATTCGTAACCAGTACAGGCAAAGAAAACAAACTTTGAACTACCAAGACAAGACAGATGATAATATTTTAACGAAAAAATATATAGAGATATAATTTTGGCTGTTTGTTAAAATACACTCAGAATGAATATTACGTGTTACCTGCATAGATATTACCACAATAGTAGAGTCATAATCATATCACCATATTTTTTTATTATTTACATTATTATTTTGGTTCGAAATGTTTGCAAAAACTTATAAACCTACAAATGCAAATTGGACCATAGAACACGTCAGTGCGATTTTTTAAATAGAGTGTAGGTGGCACAAGAAAATGTGATGTCTAGGCTCATTTATAGCATAGTCTGTAACTGCTACACGCTATGATTCCAATTGTATGCTGCATACTGCGAGCATGGAATAATTCTAGAGGGTGTGCAGAGGGGTGGCTGAGTTATCCAGACAGCTGCGTTACCGAGTGCCAATTTTTCGGGACTCTACAGTATTCAGGATATAAAAAAAATGAAGAATGGTGTCCCTCAAGGATCAGTATTAGGACCCAATCTGTTTGTCTTCTATGTCAATGACCTTAGATACAACAAATATTGCCAAACTAAACTCCAATTTGCAGACAATACAAGTTTCCTTATTACTGGGATAACATAAGAAGAATTAAGAGAATACGCTATCCAAAGAATGAACAGCATAGAACAGTGGTTCACCTATAATAAACTAATTATAAACAAAGAACAGACAGTGGCACTGAACTTCTACAGCCAAAAAGGAAAGCATCACCCAAATATACAAATAAAACTGAGGGACAGAGTTCTTGAAACTGTTGACAACACAAAATTTCTGGGGCTATGGCTCCAGAACAACACAAAATGGAAGGCACACATTGAATATCTACAAAAAATCTGTACTTCAATATGGCTTAATCTTCTTGAGCAATGCAACAACAAATATTAAAATTTTCATGATGAAAAACAGAATACTGAAGTGGTAAACAATAGGAAATCATGCAGGCCTACATTTAAAAAAATGTCAATTCTTCGTCTTCCATGCATATTTATCTATGAACATCAGTTTCCATAAAGCTATATATGGATAGACACCCAGATATCTTATTAAAGAACAAAGATGTGTAAGCATAAAATAAAAGAAAAAAAATCTGATCTTCACGTGAAATAGGTTTATTTATTTATTTAGTTTGTTTATTTCAGCACAAAGGCTGATATTTTGCACACATTGAAATACTATTGTGTTTCAGCATTACAGGTTTATACATTATATGTAAATACATGTTATAAATTTACACATTATACACCACAAATTTCTCTGTTGTAGGCCTATAAATTTCTTCAGTCATTGTTTGAATAAAGATAAGGAGTGACAGTCTTTTAGTAAATGGTTGTACTGACTAATACCATTAAAAATATGGAGTTTTGACCAATTTTTTAAATTATTTTTACACTCCAAGTAGTAGTTATTGCTACTTCTTGTATTATATTTGTGGACCTCTTAATCAAAAGTTAGTTTATTGCCTAAATATTCTGGACATATTCCTAATTTAATTTTATGAATAAAAATTGTTGCTTGGAGTGTGATTAACTGTTTGAAATACAACCAATTCAATGTTCCCAACATATATTCTACTCCAGTGTACTTATCACATTTCAGTATTAATCTCAAACATGTTTTGTATTGTGTGTTGCCTGCTCACTAACGTCATGTTACACAGGTACAGAACTGATACAGCATATGAAAAGTGAAGCATTATGATGGTGTTGTACACTGTCATTCTGATTTTTTCTGTTAAAATTTTCCTAATCCTACCAAGGAATCACATTTTCTTCCCTATCTTCTTGGTTACATAATTTATATGCTCAACCAGTTTTAAATTAAAATCTACAACCACTCCCAAGTATTTATAAGAGTTAACCCGTTCATTTTTTTCACCATCAATAACTATGTCGCTGTTCTCATTGCCTACCTCTGAATTTAAAATAAGAAGCATGCAATTCATCTTCATGGTGTTAAGCTTTAACTTATTTCCATTTAGCAAATGACTGACACTGACTAGATTGCTGTTCAACTTGTCTATAAGACAATCAGTGTTTGTACCTGAAGCATACAGGTGTGTGTCATCTGCAAATAGGCATATCTCTCAAATCTTTAGCACTTTTGGGATTTAATTAATCAAATTATAAACAGTAATGGGCCAAGTACACTGCCCTAGCTAATTTGGAATTATTTTGGACACAACTTGATCACATTTCACACACTGCTTCCTCCTCGTCAAATAGCTTTCAAATCATTTTAATACAACACGATGGATACCACAGGCTTCCAGTTTCCAGAGCAGTTGCAATCTGTTGATAGTCTCGAAGGCTCTCTTCAGGTCCATGAAAACTGCCATGACACTTTGTCCAAGATCCATCTGCTCCTTTCATTTAGAAATGATACATTGTAAAGCAGTTTCTGTTAAATGGCTGGCTCGGAATACAGACTGAACAGTTGTTAATATGTTGTTGGTATTTAGGAATTTCAGCAGTTGCTTGTGTGGTACCTTCTCTAGTACTTTTTCAGTACCAGGCAGAACGTTAATTAGCCTCATCTCCTCTGATTTGGCCGGCCGCGGTGGCCGAGGGGACTGAGGCACTTCAGTCACGGTCTGCATGGCCACTACGGTCGGGGGTTTGAATCCCCCCTTGGGCATGGATATTTGTGCCGTCCTTAGTTGTAGGTAGTTCATAAGTAGTTTGTAAGTTTAGGGACTGATGACCCCGTAGTTAAGTCCCTTAAGCTTAACAAACATTTGAACATTTTTCCTCTGATTTGTTGGAGTCCTTCACTATCAGTATAGATTTTATTTTAGAGACTTTAAGTGATTCAGGTACTTCACGTGTCTCAAGTGATCTCACTATTATTTTATATACTCTTTCTATTATGTGTGACAAACTCAATTTCACTACCTATATAGAGATTTTATCACCTGTGGTTGTTGTACTGTTCATGTCATTTACAATTTCATCCAGTTCTTCTATAGATATTTTCCTAAGTAAGTCTAATGAAGTTTTTGGTGGTTCTGGATGGCTTACTGTCTCTTTTGTTCGTACCACTAATGTTGCAATGCCTGATCTTGAGTCTTTCTGTGAGAGAGATGTTATTGCTTATCGTACTTGGAATATATCTGAGGTAGCCATCAAGAGTTATGGTACCTCTTATATTGTTTTTGATAAGCCATTTTGTTTGAGAACGAGCAGTCGGAGACTGTGTTGTCTGAAGAGGGAGTACATATTTGGTTTAAGGTTTCAGTACCATTTGAAAAAAAAAATGAGTCCACCATATCCTTTATACAGTCTATATAGAATTCATTTAGTTTGTTCAAATTATTAGTCCTGTGTATATACAGACTGTCATTCACTTTTAGCCCCCCTATATTATTACTAGTTTTTGTTTTTGATATTAACTTTCTTTAGTGTTGTCCATATTTTGGTTGGGTTTCATCTGCAGTTATCTATAGTTTTACCCCTTCCTTCTTTTCTCTTCTAATGACATATAGGCAGTTGTCTTTTAATATTTTGTACTTGTTCCACTTTTCTAGTATCACCTTTTTGTTAGGACATATAATTTGGAGATATGAGTACCTCTTATATGAGAGGTCCTTTTGATTCACAGCATTCTGGACATTTTTATTAAACCAAGACTTAGTATTTGCATGATTTACATATTCCTTTGTGGAATTCCACAGCGTTCTCCTGCTCTTCTACTAATTGTTGGTAAGTTGCAGTTAAACTATTCTATGAATAACAATAGGGAAAAGTTACATGCTCTGTTTATTGAAAATTTTAATTCAGTGCTTCACCTTAACTTTATTGAAAAGCTTCCAATATCAGTTATTTCCATTCTTTGTTCTGCTCTAATCAAAACATGCAAGTGGATCAGCACTAAGAAGTGGTCACTAATTTTAGGGGTCATCAGATCACTAGTCTTAATTGTATAGTTGTTTGTCATTACTAGATCTATTAATGTACTTGATGTTTGTGTGCTATCAGTATCCTGGCAATGTCTTGTGAAAACATCGTTATGCCAAAAAGGCACTTGCTATTCTGAGATAAAAATTTACAATAACCTGCCTAGGCATATTAAATCACTAAGTAAACTCAGTAGTTTTAAGACTGAACTAAAGACATATCTAATTGATCACTGCTTTTACAGCCTAACAGAGTACCTAGAAACTTAAAAATAAAAATCGATTGTCAATACTCTGTTTTGTATGTTGGCTCTAACATTTACTGCATGTATGATTCTTGCTAAATTACTCAAATATTTAGTTCCTAGGATTGCAATACAAACTGCATTTTATATTATATATTATGAATATTATATCTTGCCTGTAATGTTTATTTGATTCTTGATAAATTGCTTAAATACCTGTACCTAGTTCCTAGAAATGCAATAAAAACTGTTTTTTACATTATAAACACATAACCATGTCCAATAGCCTTGTATATATATTCTGTACATTTAGGATGCGAAGGACTAAATAAATAAATAAAGATTAAATTTATTATAATAGTGTCTTATTTTCACTGCCCTGGTTCTGAAATAAATGGCTTTCCCTTGCATTATTTTTAGTATGATGTACACTCTTTGACAAAAAAACATGGCCGACGGCTGACCGACACTGAGCCTAAGTCCGCACTGATCGCGACATGGGACAATAAACATGACCGCACTGACACGCTCTAAGTCCGGCTAACTGCACAATCTGGCAACATGTTGACAACGGTAGATCATGCAGTACATCTTGTGTTTAGTTACAAGACATTTACGCCAACTACACCCATGGTCTCATGGTACAGTGTACAACTTGCAAGTACGAGTGGAGTCAATCAAAACCACCTGTTGACAAAATTTTTACTTCAAGTCCCTCATGAATTATGATGTCACGAGCATATCAATAACACATTTCACTTTGCGATGCACTGGTAATAACATTTCGTCCCAATAACATTGCTGCCTCTGGCCGCAGTACTTGGCAGAGCTCTCCGCGCCCCACCCACTGACAGACCACAGCAGCAGTGATGGCTACCTCACCCTCACCCCACAGTGCATGTTGGCGCTCATCGCCCTGGATATATAAAATGATATCAACGGAGCAGACCACTGGTTGTTGAATGATGAGCATTTTATTATGCTAATACAAAAACCATTAGAGAGGCAAAAATTGTCATTGTTTTTTATCCAATCAAATAGCACTTTACGATAGTTAAAACCGGTATTTGTAGCTTAAATCTTGTTCCTTTTCCTTTCAGAAAAGCCCTTCATGCAATCTGTCATTGTCTTCAGTTCGTATGTTTTCATCAATTCACAGTGTGTAACTGCACCATACTATTTTAGTGCCATTGTTTGATTCTTTCACTTCCTTTGTAAGTATCCCCTAGCATGGGGGTCCTAAGTGAGAGGTAAAAATTACATCGAATTCCTGGGTCACTTGATCACGACTGCCGAATCCACATTTCTGCCATTTAAAGTTGAGGCGGTTATGACAATGCCAAGTCCTGAGACACACAAGGGCCTGTGGCTTTACCTCAGAATGTGCCTACCAGTGCCTTTTGCGTAACGTGGTTGCGGTGTTTGAGCCCCTGACTGCCGCCCAACAAGATCCCAAGACCAAAGGGAAGACTCCTGTCACGTGGGCAGCCAACATGCAATGCAGTTTCGTCGAATGGAAATGGTGCCTCACCAATGCGGCACTGCTCACCCATCCCATACATGACGCTGAGATCTCCATTGTAGTGGATGCCAACCACACTGCTATAGGCACCGCTCTGCGATAACGTGGCGACGGCAGCTGGCATCTGCTCAGTTTCTTTTCCAAGAAACTCTCAGCATCGCAGCGGTCCTGAAGTGCTTATGATCCCGAGCTGCTCGCTCTATACTGGGCAGTCAAATACTTCCAATCGTCGGTAGAAGGCCATCGCCGACATCACCGCCGAGATGGTTGTCACCGCTTTCATCGACACTTGGGTGGCACACATCACTGTGGACTGCAGCCGTCAGTTTCAGTGCACACTTTTCAAGCATGTGTGCAGGCTATGTGGCGTGTGACTACACGACACGACCAGCTACCACCCAGCGTCCAATGGTATGGTGGAACGGCTGCATTGAACATTGAAGGCATCCCTGACGTGCAACAAAGCTGCCTGGATAGAGGGACTACCACTCGTCCTCCTCAGCCTGCGAATGACACTGAAGGACAAAATTGGTGTGTCGCTGGCAGATTTCATGTATGGCCAATCGCTCACCACCCCTGGTGAATTCGTCGAAGACCCACTGCCGCCTCAGGACACCACGGCGCCGCTGCTCGCAGAACACCTGCGCAGTCGCATGGCCAGCCTCCGACCGCACACAGCAACATGGCACAGCACCGCCAAGGCATTGGTGCATGCCGATCTGCAGTGGTGCACAAACGTCATGCTGCACACCGACGCAGTTCGGCTCCCACTCTAGCCGCCGTACTCTGGGCCACATCGCGTGAGCACCCATGGTGACAAGACAATCTGCGGTGACAAGACATTCATGATAGAATACAGCGGGAAGCCATCAACCATTACCATCGACCATCTGAAGACAGCCTACATCTAGTCTGCTCCAGATGGCAGTAGGCCAGGCAGAGACAGCTGTGTATGACGCGCACGCACTACCAGCTGTCAATGGTCTGCCACATGTGTCGCATGCTGTCCCCATGCTACAGCCGCCAGCTGTTTCCACGTCCAGACTCCCCCACTTTCTGCCGCAGCTAACCGTGCCCTGCCCAGTGGATTGCCACATGTGCCACACCCTGCCCCCACTCTGCCAGCTCAGCAGCCTGCACTGCCACCTCCACAGCTGCCGGCTAACCATGTGACATGAACCGGCTACCATGTTCACTTCAAACGACCGTGCTGCACCGTCGAGTCATGGCATCAACCCATGCAGCCTGTATTCGGCCGGCAACCCACAGCTGCTGAAATGCGCCTCTGGCAAGCTTCCTTAACGGAAGCTCATTCCATTCAGCTTTAGGAGTCGAGTTCGAACCCGGACACCACCACATGCACGTATGTTACACTCTCCGGAGCTCCGCTACCACGAGCGTCGAGCCTGGATGGAGTCCGCGTTGTACTATCATGTTGGTTTTGTGCACCCCATTGCCGAACCCCAATGGCACCATGAGTGTTGAGCCCAGATCGACATGTGTGTCCCATTTCCATAGACTTCGCTGACACTAGTGTCGAGGCTGGACTGTGTTGCACATACGAGTCGGGCGTCTGTGAAACCGTTAAATGCTGAACTAAGAACAATGAGTGGCCACAGACATGTTTTCTTGTTTGTGTTAGTGATGGTGACTTTGTACAACACAGTGTAATGCACTATGCATATTTACTGCCACCGTGCTACACACAGTCAGCCCAGCTTTGCGCAGTTGTCACTAGTCGGCCACGCACCGCCGCACCCACCAGTGTCCTGCCAGCAGCGTGCCACTAGCTGAGTGCAGGGACATCATCTGTCACCGCTGTCAATAGTCAGCCACTCACCGGCTCACACCACGTGCGCGCCACCAACTGCACGCATTGACGTTACTGTCCGCCGCCCAATCACCGCCATCGTGCCCAGGCTGATGTCACTCGAGCTGCGTGCGAGGTGCACTTTCTCACTTCTCCAGAGCTGGGGTCTCCAAGGGGGATCTGTATGGCAGCCATACCGAGAAGTGACGGATAGATGTGCGACCGCCAGCAAGCATCTACACACATTCTCCGGTGCATCTTGCAAACTCCCATTATGCGGGATTTTGGCAACGTCTCTAATGAAATGTGCATTCTCGCAACAGATGAACAAGTCGGGCAGTTCGCGCTGTAGGACTGAGATGAGCAGACATATGCCAGGTCCTCAGTACCAACGTTTTACCACGGACTACGTGGTTCGAGCTAATCACGAGCTCCCCACGCACATGCGAGTGTTTTAGTGCTGTGTTGTCCGACCGCCGTGATTCGCAGTACAGTATTTATCGTGCTGCACACAAAATGTGCATTACTGCAGACTCATTTCCGAAACCCGCGCTCACATGACCGGTCATGATCTCGATTGCTGGGGGAGTGTACACCCTTCCAGGACCAGCTTAAGAACTACCTGACATAATGCAGTGTATTTTTTAAATTAGTAAATCCTGGTAAAGAAACAATCTTATTTTTGCATCTTTTCCATCACGACTGTCTACATAGAGCTTTACATAAGAGCGCGGTTAATTAAATACGCATGCTTCAGGCTGAACTCAAGGTAGCGCAGTGCCGCCAACTGCTAGCGAGTGAGCCACGGAGAGCTCTGCCATGAGCTGCGTCCAGAGGCAGCAATGTTATTAGCCCGAAATGTTATAACCAGTGCATCATAAAGTGAAATGTGTTATTGATATGCTCGTGACATCATAATTCACGAGGGACTTGAAATAAAAATTTTGTCAACAGGTGGTTTTGATTGCCTACACTTGTACTTGCAAGTCGCGCACTCTACTGTGAGACCACATATGTAGTTGGTGTAAATGTCTTGTAACTGAACACAAGATGTACTGCATGAACTGCTGTTGTTGATAGTGTAGCCAGACTTGGAGCATATCAGCACGGTCGTGCTTATTGTCCCATGTCGCAATCGACGCGGATTTAGGCTCAGTGGTGGCTGGCCGCCAGCCATGATTTTTTGTCAAAGAGTGGCAAACCTACATAGCTAGCTTTTTTAGATTTGGAGAAGGCTTTTGACAATGTTGATTGGAATAAACTCTTTCAAGTTCTGAAGCAAGCTGGAGTAAAATATAGGGAGCATAAGGTTATTTACAACTTGTACAAAAACCAGACAGCGGTTGTCAGAGTTGAAGAACAGGAAAGGGATGCAGTGATTGGGAAAGGAGTAAAACAGGGTTGTAGCCTTTCTCCAATGTTATTCAATTTGTACATCACACAAACTATAAAAGAAAGCAAGGAGAAAATTGGAGAAGGAATTAAATTTCAGGGTGAAGAATTAAAAACATTGTGTTTTGCCGACGACGTAGTAATTCTGTCGGAGACAGCAAGGGACCTGGAAGAGAAGTTGAACAGAATGGACAGTGTGCTGAAAGATACATATAAGGTGAAGATTAACAAGAGCAAAACTAGGGTAATGGAGTGCAGCCTAAGAAAATCAGGTGATGCTGAAGAAATTAGATTAGGTAACGAAACAATAAAGAAGGTAGATGAGTTTTGTTACTTGAGCAGTAAAATAACAAATGATGGTTGCAGTACAGAAAATATAAAATGCAGAATGGCTATGGGTAGAAAGGCATTCTTGAAAAAGGGAAATTTGTTAACATTGAATATTGATTTAAACCTAAGGAAGTCCTTTCTGAAGGCATTTGTATGGAGTGTTGCCTTGTATGGGAGTGAGACATGGACGATAAACAGTGCGGACAGGAAGAGAATTGAGGCTTTTGAAATATGGTGCTACAGAAGAATGCTGAAGATTAGGTGGGTGGATCGCGTAACTAATGAGGAGGTACTGATTAGAATTTGGGAGAAAAGGATTTTCTGGCATTCCTTGACTAAAAGAAGGGATCGATTGGTAGGGCACATTCTTAGATCCATTAGACATCAAGGAATTATGAATTTAGCGTTGGAGGGAAGTGTGTGGGGTAAAAACCGCAGAGGAAGACCAAGAGATGGATTGAGTAAGCAGATTCAAACAGATGTGCCGTTCTTATGTGGAGTTGAAGAGACTTGCTCAGGATAGGGTATTATGGAGAGCTACATCAAACCAGTCTCCAGACTGAAGACCACAACAACGACACTAAACAATTACATAGGTTCTACTACAATAAATCACCATTATACAAAGTAATGAGTATTATAAGAAATAAATATTACAAAATATGTGTTTATAACAAAAATAGTATAAATTCCAAAGATTTGGGCATGTATTTTCAGTTAATACTATGCAGTATGTACATAATAGTACAGAAACTCTTTTAGTGTTTAAAATGACTCTTACAATAGGAAGGGCATTAAATATCTTACAGCCACTAAAATGATCTCCTCTCTTTACCTTACTTAGATTTGCCTCTTCATAGTGGATGTTTTCTTCTGGCATCATGACTACAATTTCAAATCAAGTTTTATTCTCATTAAACAAATTTGTATTGCGATAGAAAAGATCAGAAATACAACCAAAATAACTATGAATGTAGACAGTAGATACAAATATTTTTAAGATACAAATCAGTTACACTTACACAAAGAAAAGAAAAAAATGTTTACAATTACTGGCACCCATCAGATTGAGTACAAATCTGTCACAAAATATTATCCATTTTATATTCTCTGAATGAGTGCAAATTTGACATGAAGTATGATGCATCCTATATTTTCACTAGATGCTATAATTAACATTTTGGTTGGAGGCACACCAACAGTTCTTCAAATTCCAAAATATTGTAAATTGTATTCAGAGTTAGCCAGTTTTTGTGCCAGAAGAAAATTACTCTGATCAGTTTCCTATATAGTTGTTGTGTATGTTCGCTCCAGTTGAATTTTGTATCTAAATGTATATCTAGCAACTTAACAGGTGAGTTTCCTATCTCTTCTTGTTTCAACTCATTCAAGTGAAAATAAAGTGTTTCTATTTCATTACTATTTAAGACCACATTATTGCTGTTCAACCATACAGTGGAGTTTTCTACCATTTTGTATTTTTTGTTCCATAAAGTTTCCAGATTTTTATCTGGTGTTATGAAGGTGATATCAGCATATAGAATGGATTTGTCTGTCAAGTTATGTGGGAGGTCATTAATACATACTAGAAAGAGAAATGGGCCGATTACTGATCCTTGAATAACTCAGATAAAATTTTTTAGCAAATCTAATAATTAGTGCTCAATTTCTACCATTTGTCTTCGATTATTGAGGTACAGTTTTGTTAGAGATAGTTGTCAGCTTTTCATTACATAGTGTTTTAATGTAATGGGAAATAAGCACTGTTAGGCTTAGAAATAATGGATTTTTCTTTCCTTGTGAATACACCAGTATATTGCAAAGTGGTTGTAAGGATTTCTAGTTCCTTAAAAAGATTCCTGTAGGTGGCTCTCAGGTGAACTCCACGCATGCTTATGGGGTTTCTTTTTTTTT
Source organism: Locusta migratoria (assembly GCA_026315105.1). Taxonomy (NCBI): domain Eukaryota; kingdom Metazoa; phylum Arthropoda; class Insecta; order Orthoptera; family Acrididae; genus Locusta; species Locusta migratoria. Next base: position 299,923,177 of record CM048744.1, read on the forward strand.
TTTTTTTTTTTTCTTTTATTACACACAGCACTTTTTTAGGAAGTGGCTGGTTGCATATGCCATAATGGTGTAAAAGTATAGGTACCGTAATAGGCAAATTTCATGGTTTCCATATTTTTGTATAAACTGAAATAATGCATAAGTTGCTGAACTAAATTTTTTATATAGATTCAGGATGTGGTGTGACCAGGTCAGTCTGCTGTCAATATACAAGCATAAGTATTTTGAGGTATCCACTCAGGTTAACAGTTGGTCACCTGTTTCTATGACTATTTCCTCATCTTCATATGTTCTGTAGAGTTTAATATAGTTTGTTTTAGAGTAATTTAAAGGCAGAGCATGGATGATAAACCAACTAGTTCACTTAAAACTTTATTTGCTGTTACCTTAAGTTATCTACCAAATTATCAGTAAGTAAAGTAGTATCATCAGGAAAAATGGTGAATATGCAAAAGTCTATACTGAGTAGCAGATCATTTACAAAGGTAATGGAAAGTATGTGGTCCAGAACTGCAGCCTGAGGTCTACGCTTGTTATGGTACCCTATTCTCATGATATTTATGCACCCTCTTGACTAATTACAAAAGTCGACAAAAATTAAATAATAACAAAAACCAATTACTTAATAGGAATGGTTAGCTCTCAGAAATTTTTGATCCAAATCAATGACTTTACAAGGAATCAGACACCCCTTCAGTATTGCTGACAAGCTGTCAGTATTATCCCACATGCATGATGTACAGACTGATGATTTTTTGGTAATTGTTACATTATATATGTTTGATGGTTTTATTCGTCTTATTAGAATTAAAAACACTGAATCTATAGTGTTAGGGATTCTTTAAACTGTTTTGTCAAAAATGCCAGGAATGGGACATTTTGTAAAGGCAAATTTGACAGGAATGATATTCCAAAATTTTCTTGGTTCCTTGATCCCCCACCCCATTTGTATTTGCTGTGTGCTTACAGACAATTTCTTCTCAAGATTGGCAGCAATGGGAATGTGATATAACATCTATGAACAGATATAGTGATATATATTGAATGTTGGCATGAAGTATGACACAGTTGTGGTATTGACACAGAGATTCACACTGTACAATGGAGACAATTTGTATGGGAAAGCTGTGGAGCCGATTATTGTGCTGTTAGAACTGGTTTGCACAGCCAGTCTTGTACATGAAGACTTTTTACTGTATCTAGAACTAGAGATTGCACTACGACATATTGTAATGGTCAGTAACAGAGAACATCTGACCAGAACATTTGCAGTGACTATGCAGTAGGATCACATCCATTACCACCTGACAGAGAAAGTAAACAAGAAGATGATAGTTTCAATTGTGTAAGATTCCTAATATATATGAAAGGGAATGTGGAAGGCAAATTAAGTTCTATGTGTGTAGAGAACAAGAAGACAGATATGGAACTAAGTAAGTAAAACAGTGAAGTGATCTGGGAGCAAGACAGACTGTGATGAGTGAAGAAACTAAAAAGCTGGCAGTGGAATTGCATGAGGAATTACGAGGCAAAGGAGGAAACTCATAGAAATGTTATTGTTTATTATCAACCTTTCATCATGTTTATTATAGAGGAAAAATTCCTAACAGGAAAAATATATGTAAAAAATAGATGAAGTCCACTTACCAGACGAAGGAGCACAGGCAGTTATAGCAACAAATAAACACACAGACACACACACACACACACACACACACACACACACAAATGCTACCTTTCGCAGCCTAGCTGCTTCATCAGGCAAAAGGGAAGGAGAGGGAAAAGGAAATGATGAGGGTTTTAAGGGAGTGGGTAAGGAGCCATTTCCAATCCCGGGACAGGAAAGACTTACCTTGGGGGGGAAAAAAGGAGGGTAAACAAATACACACACACCCTCATATTTACACAGACACAAGTACACTTAGGCAGACATACTATAGAAAGCAAAGCCATCATGTTTAGATACAATTGGTCTTGTTAATACAGGTATGTAATTTGAAGTTCAAAAAATTAAACAGACATTTATTTGTGTTTGCCTAATTCTAATGTTTAGATTGTTTTCTTCAACATATTTTCTCTTTTACATGCAAGACATATATTATTTGTACATAAATAATTCTAAGTGGTGCTGCAGCAATTCTTGGGTACTATTAATACCCAACTATAGGTTAGTACTGTCACTAGTTAAAGTTCAGATCTTGTGTATTATTTGCCATAAACTTTTCAACAGAGTAGAATTACTTTTCTTTTATCCAAATCTGTAGGTTTGTCTTAAATTTAGGTAAGGGAGTAAGGTGGGAAATTTGTTGAATAGTTTCAGGCTCATGTTTTGTGGCTCTTTTTTGTATGTGGAAGTCTTGAGTGTGGCAGATCTATCATGTAGTTGTACCTTGTTTCATGCTTGTGAACATTATTTCTCAATTCAATTGTTTGAAGATATTCTTTGGCATAGATTAAGCAATTATAAATATATAGGCTGGGGACTGTCATGATGTTTAGTGCTCTGAAATGACTTCTGCAAATTTCTTTGGGTGAAAGACCTGCTAAACATCTAATAGCTGTTTTCTGCCATTTGAAGATGCATGCTGATTCTGTTGCATTTCCCCACAGTAGTATTCTGTACTGCAATTCTGATTGGAAGAAAGCATGATAGGATTGTAGCAGCAGGCTCTTGCGGACATTTTTTCTTAATTTGTATAGTAGAAAGATAACTCACACAAGTTTGCTAGCTAGCTAGGTAGTTAATATGTGCATCACAAGACAGTCTTTTATCCACCATGATTCCAAGTAATTTAACACTTCTATTTTCAGCCTTTGTGGCCCTCAGATTAAAAAAGACATCTGCAGTTTTTTATTCATTTATGGATAGTTGATTGGCCTGGCACCAAACTTTTGTGGTTTCTATAATTTCTTTGTTGTAGTGTTGCACAGTTTGTTCTTCATTGCCTGTTGTTACCAGCAGGGCATTATTTTAGCAGGTGCAACATGTACAGCTGCACAGGGCGGCAAAATTTTGCCATCACAAAAAATATAGTGTTATGGTATTATGTTACTTACATAATTGATTAAATAATATTTTTATTCAGAGCTTTGCTTATAGCAATAAACTTTAAAATTCAGGTTGTTGTATTGACAGCAGTGGCGTATCCATAGTTATGGCTTTTTTATGCCAGGTGGAAGGATGTAAATAAGTTACTGCACAGGGGCGTTGCATACCCTATAAAACGGCCCTGGTTACCAGTATCATATCATCAGTATATAGTACCTTCTCACATAGTATGTGGCTTGCAATTACAAAACTAGTGGAGGACACAATAAAAATAGCAAACAATACGAAATTTGTAGCGAGAGAAGCAATGTCTATGGCAGTGAAAGCCAAAGCATTAAGCAGAAAAACAGATGCTGAAAGGCAAGAGGCAGTTTCAAAAACTGAAAAAGATATGGAATATGTGGAATCTGGGCACAACGATACAGAGAAAAGAGTAGATAAAGTGGACACCTCGGAGTCACTTTTAGCCAGCGAAAATCACAAAAAAATTTTAAAAGATATTTGTAAAACAGGGTAGGATTGGACATTAATAATCTGATTCAAATCATAGAGAAAAAAAGAAGTACAAATGTTACTTACTTTAAAAAATCAATTAACTCAGTACTGGAAAGCAGAGCAGAAGAGGCAGTGCAAAGATACATGAAACAAGTGGAGAAAAGTAGGGTAAAATGGAAAGCAGACAGACAATCAGATGATTTGCACAATATTGTCGCATTGAAATGGGAGCAGGCTTGACTTCGAAGTCAACTGAACTTATACTGAAAGCACGTTTATTACGAACGCAATATACACGCAGCACAGATTGCCTCTCAGGCAGAGTGCTCTGGTATTTATACACAGACAGAATTTACCAGAAATTAGAAGAACAGTTAACATAAGAAACAAGTAGAATTTACAAGTGAACATAAGAAAGATGCAGAACTTTCTGGAATTGTTAATTACAAAGAAATAAATCTTTGCCGGTGGGCGGGATTGAACTGGCGACCTTCAGCACCGCAGTCCGTGACGTTATGTCCTGCGCCACGCCGGCAGTCGGATGTTCAGGGTCTCTCACAGCAATATTGTACATCACTCCTGATGATTCACAAACAAAGAAACATTAATTTAAGCATAGTTAGTCAGAATACTGGAAGTGCAGAAAAGATAAAATTGTAGACAGAGGTTTGGAGTCCAGACAAGTTACCAATGGGAGAATGATTATGGTGTGGTATGAAAGGGGTTCTCAGAGAGGATATTCATGATTACAATACCAGAAACAAAGACTACTTTTGATATACCAAGAACACAGACTATCAAAAACTGGTTATTCACAAAAAGTGCAACCATTACAAATTTTCAATAGGTTATCACCAGCGTCTCGTGTCATGCATTTAAAATCCTGAGAGAAAGACTATATAACTGGTTATGTGACAACTCATTCTACTGTTTGAATGAGTTTTATGTCTTGAGTAGTTTGGAATCAATTTATAACCAACTGCACTCACTGTGGACACTGTCTCTTATGCATATATAAACCTTTCACTTAAGAAACATGTTATAAGTATGTTAAACAATAGCTGTTACCCTCTAGCTAAACAATGTTATTACACATTATTCATACCAATTTACTAAATGTATTTGTTAGCTTTATTCTCTTTTCAATAGATGCACTCAGCAGTTTTGAAGTAAATCATGTAGAACTACTTATGTGTATTTTACACGATATTAAAAATCATATTTACATGATAATGCTTTTACATAAACAATTCAGTGTACATGAAGTATGAAATTTTTTCTGAAATGTACCATTGATGAAGCCTATTTCACCTTGTGTAATCAATGGCCAATAAAGATTCTTGATTTATGTATGACTGTCAATAAAACATCAAATACTGTTTAGCAAGTTTTATATATATTATGAGGTAGACACTATACCAACAATTTCCTTCATAAAGTGTAACTTTGCAAATGGTAGCCCCTTAGTCAGAATGTCTATTGCCTGTCAGCTGGTTGGTGTGTAATTCATTTTAATATTCTTCTCATAAACTAGTTGACAAATGTAATGATACCTTGTCTCTATGGGTTTTTGGGCATTCATAAAATCCTGATCCACTGATAAATTTGATAGCACTTTCATTATCTATTTGCAAAACTGAGACGTGGTATCTACAATCAACACACCTAACCATATATCCTTTTAAAGATTTAGCAAGTAATGTAACAACATGAGCAATTCTTTAGTGATGTACAGAATACTATGCTCTAGTGAAGCCCAGGATACCATTTCTCGACTTTACAGACTGAAACCAGCCATGTTACTTTTGTTCCTACTGTTCCCATTCATTTCTCCTTTCTGTTCCATTTCTTAATTATGTATTATTTATGGCATGGCTAGAGTGTGTGTGTGTGTGTATATATATATATATATATATACGTAAAAAATAGATGAAGAACACTTACCAGGCGAAGGGGCACAGGCAGTAATAGTAACAAATAAACACACAGACACACACACACACTCAAAAATGCTAGCTTTCGCAGCCTAGCTGCTTCATCAGGCAGAAGGGAAGGAGAGGGAAAAGGAAATGATGAGGATTTAAGGAAGGGGGTAAGGAGCCATTCCAATCCCGGGACAGGAAAGACTTACCTTGGGGGAAAAAATGGAAGGTAAATAAATGCACATACACCCACACATTTACACAGACACAAGTACACTTAGGCAGACATACTGTAGAACTGTGACAGTTCTACAGTATGTCTGCCTAAGTGTACTTGTGTCTGTGTAAATGTGTGGGTGTATGTGCATTTATTTACCTTCCATTTTTTCCCCCAAGGTAAGTCTTTCCTGTCCCGGGATTGGAATGGCTCCTTACCCCCTTCCTTAAATCCTCATCATTTCCTTTTCCCTCTCCTTCCCTTCTGCCTGATGAAGCAGCTAGGCTGCGAAAGCTAGCATTTTTGAGTGTGTGTGTGTGTCTGTGTGTTTATTTGTTACTATTACTGCCTGTGCCCCTTCGCCTGGTAAGTGTTCTTCATCTATTTTTTACGTATATTTTTTTCCTGTTAGGAATTTTTCCTCTATAATATATATATATATATATATATATATATATATATATATATATATATATATATATATATATATATATTTGTTTACCTTCCTTTTTTTCCCCTAAGTTAAGTCCTTCCACTCCTGGGATTGGAATGACTCCTTTTCCACTTCCTTAAAACCCATATCCTTCCCTTTTCCTCCCCTTTTCTCCTCTTTTTCCTGAAGAAGCTGCCAGTGGTGGCGAAAGCTTGTATGTGTGTTTGTGTGTGATTTTATTTGTTTCTCTCGACGAGCCGGTCCTTTTGGTAAGTCATCTCTTTTCTATATATATATATATATATATATATATATATATATATCCTAGCAGGAAAAATTATATATAAAAATTACCCGGCGAAGGAGCACAGGTGTGACAGTAGCACAAATAAATAGAACACAAACACACACACACACAGAAATGCTAGCTTTCGCAGCCTGGCTGCTTCGTCAGGCAGAAGGGAAGGAGAGGGAAAAGGAAATGACGAGGGTTTAAAGGAGTGGGTAAGGAGTCATTCCAATCCCGGGACAGGAAAGACTTACCTTGGGGGAAAAATTTTTTTCCTGCTAGGAATTTTTCATCTATAATATTCGTATCATATATTTGAATTCAACAATTACTTCCGTCCTTTCTCTGTTATTTTTCAAAATCTTTTCTGTCATCTTACTTTCCCTTTGGTTTTTGTTTTTATTTATTCATTTATTTACATTTTACATATAAGTTCCATTCTACATTCACTTCTTTGTTTACTGTTCATATTACGCAATTCTTACAACAATACGTTTCGTCCAAACCTTTTGCTGTTAGTACGTTTATTTTGATATTTGCCACTTTCATTACTCCTGCTTCCGTCTGAAACACGCCGCTCATCCAATTTTCTAGTTTAAAATCGTAAACACTATTTCCTAACAATAGTTTCTATGTTGTTTATAACCATTTTCGGCGTTTCTTAGTTACCTCGCCATTGCTTCCATTCCCGTTTTTCCACATTTCTGTTCGTGTTTAATACTTTTCCGATCATATTTTAGCAACTTTTCGTTGGTTTTGATTCCACTTTTCCTTCGTCAGACTATTTTCAGCCTCAAAATCGTAATCTGCTACCATATAACCAATCCTATTTAGACGTTTTCTTTACATTCTCACGCGGTTTTCTCGTACTTTCCTATACTCATAGTCTTTGCTGGAGATACCACTTTGCCACAAAGAAAAATAATCCTACTCCTAATAATCCAGCTCCCCAAGACATCATTTAAGTTGAACCCTGCCTAGAACAGTTCCGTCCTCCAACACACCTGCTCTTCCTCAAAATCACCCTCTTCAAACCTTCCAGGAATTCCTTACTTCTCACCTTGCCTCTCAGTCTTTCCTGAGAAACCTTAATCCTACTCCCAACTATTACCGCAGCTGAATCCCGAGCTATTCGTGATCTGAAGGCTGACCATTCCATCATCATTCTCCCAGCCAACAAGGGATCCACGACTGTGGTACTTGATCGGCGGGAGTATGTGGCTGAGGGACTGTGTCAGCTTGCAGATAGTACCACATATAAAGTCTTTCATGGCAATCCCATCCCTGATGTCCAGGCAGAGCATCAAGAAATCCTCAAAACCTTAGGCCCCCTACAAAACCTTTCACATGACTCCATTAACCTCATGACCCCACCAACACCCCGGACCCCCACTTTCTACCTACATCCCAAGATTCACAAACCCAATCATCCAGGCCGCCCCATTGTGGCCAGTTACCAAGCCCCTACAGAATGAATCTCTGCCTACATAGACCAACACCTTCAACCCATCATGTGCAGTCTCCCAACCTTCATCAAAAACACCAACCACTTCCTCGATTGCCTGAAATCCTTACCCAGCCTGTTACCTCCAGAAACCATCCTTGTAACCATTGATGCCACTTCCTTATACACAAATATCCCACATGCCCAGGGCCTTGCTGCAATGGAGTATTTCCTTTCACACCAACTACCCACTTTCCTACCTAAAACCTCTTTCCTTAATACCCTAGCCAGCTTCATCCTAACCCACGTCTTCACTTTTGAGGGCCAGACATACCAACAACTAAAGCGAACAGCCATGGGAACCAGGATGGTCCCCTCGTATGCCAACTTATTCATGGGACACTTAGAGGAATCCTTCCTGGATACCCAAGCCTGTCAACCCAAAGTTTGGTACAGATTCATTGATGACATCTTCTTGATCTGGACTCACAGAGAAGAACTCCAGAATTTCCTCTTCAACCTCAACTCCTTTGGTCCCATCAAATTCACCTTGTCCTATTCCAAATCCCATGCCAAATTTCCTCACTGTCGACCTCCATCTGTCCAATGGCCAACTTCACACATCCGTCCACAGTACCTGCATTATGACAGCTGCCAGCCATTCCACATCAAACATTCCCTTCCCTACAGCTTAGGTCTTCGTGGCAAACGAGTCTGCTCCAGTCCTGAATCCCTGAACCAATACACCAATAACTTGATAACAGCTTTCACATCCCGCAGCTATCCTCCTGATCTGGTACAGAAGCAAATTGCCAGAGCCACTTCCTCATCCCCCCAAATTCACAACCTTCAACAGGACCCCAGAAATGCCCCACTTGTCACAGGATACTTTCCGGGACTGGAGCAGACTCTGAATGTGGCTCTCCAGCAAGGATACGACGTCCTTAAATCCTGCCCCGAAATGAGATCCATCCTTCACGACATCCTCCCCACTCCTCCGAGAGTGTCTTTCCGCCGCCCACCTAACCTCCGTAACCTCCTAGTCCATCCCTATGAAATCCCCAAACCACCTTCCCTACCTTCTGTCTCCTACCCTTGTAACCACCCCCGTTGTAAAACCTGCCGTATGCAGCCTTCCACCACCACTTACTCCAGTCCCGTAACCTGGAGGGTGTACATGATCAAGGACAGAGCCACTTGCGACAGCACCCACGTGATTTACCAACTGACATGCCTGCACTGTGAAGCGTTCTGTGAGGGAATTACCAGCAACAAACTGTCCATTCACATGAATGGTCACAGGCAGACAGTGTTTGTTGGTAATGAGAATCACCCTGTAGCTAAACACGCCTTGGGGCACAGCCAGCACATCTTGGCACAGTGTTACACCGTTCAGGTTATTTGGATACTTCCCACCGACACCAATCCTTCAGAACTCCGGAGATGGGAACTAGCCCTTCAGCATATTCTCTCTTCCCATTGCCAACCTGGTCTCAACCTCCGCTAAATTCGAATTCCCACCCACCATCTTAACATCTTTGCCTCGGTTCTCTGGACAGAGCCTCTGCCTCAAGTGGTATCTCTGTCTAACTCCTTAACTTCTTTGCTTTCTACAGTATGTCTGCCTAGGTGTACTTGCGTCTGTATAAATGTGTGGGTGTTTGAGTATTTGTTTACCCTCCTTTTTTCCCCCAAGATAAGTCTTTCCTGTCCTGGGATTGGAATGACTCCTTACCCACTCCCTTAACACCCTCATCATTTCCTTTTCCCTCTCCTTCCCTTCTGCCTGAAGAAGCAGCTAGGCTGCGAAAGCTAGCGTTTGTTTGTTTGTGTGTGTGTGTGTGTGTGTTTATTTATTTGTTACTATCACTGCCTGTTAGGAATTTTTTCCTCTATAATATATATATATGTAAAAAATAGATGAAGTACACTTACCAGGTGAAGAGGCACAGTCAGTGATAGCAACAAATAAACACACAGACACACACACACACAAACGCTGGTTTTGCAGCCTAGCTGCTTCATCAGGCAGATGAAGCAGCTAGGCAGCGAAAGCAAGCATTTGTGTGTGTGTGTGTGTGTGTCTGTGTGTTTATTTGTTGCTACCACTGCCTGTGCCACTTCGCTTGGTAAGTGTACTTCATCTATTTTTTACGTATATTTTTCCTGTTAGAAATTTTTCCTCTATAATATATATATTTATACATATAAGTTGTTCTTCACTGTGAGTCCAGTCTATGAAGATATCGTCAATAAATCTATACCAAACTTTGGGTTGACATGCCTGGGTATCCAAGAAGGCTTCCTCTAAGCATCCCGTAAATAAGTTGGCATATGAGGGGGCATCCTGGTTACCATAGCTGATCCATTTAGTTGGCATACAAGGGGGCCATCCTGGTTCCCATGGCTGTTCCCATTAGTTGTTGGTATGTCTGCCACTCAAAAGTGAAGAAGTTGTGGGTTAGGATGAAGCTGGCTAGGGTAATGAGGAAAGAGGTTTTAGGTAGGGTTGTGAGTGGTCAGCGTGAAAGGTTCCCAAAGGTAAGTCTTTCCTCTCCCGGAATTGGAATGACTCCTCACTTGCTCCTTTAAACCTGCATCCTTTCCTTTTCACTCTCCTTCCCTGCTCCTTGTCTGAAAAAGCAACAAATGGTTACGAAAGCTTAGCAATTGTTTGTTTGTGTGTGTGTGTGTTTTTTATTTATGTTTCTGTCACGTGCTTGTGCTCCTTCACCTAATAAGTAAACCTCATATATATATATATATATATATATATATATAAATAGAAAAGAGATGACTTACCAAAAGGACCGGCTCGTCGACAGAAACAAATAAAATCACACACAAACACACATACAAGCTTTCGCCACCACTGGCAGCTTCTTCAGGAAAAAGAGGAAAAAGGGGGAGGAAAAGGGAAGGATATGGGTTTTAAGGAAGTGGAAAAGGAGTCATTCCAATCCCAGGAGTGGAAGGACTTACCTTAGGGGAAAAAAAGGGAAGGTAAACAAATACACACACACTCAGACATATCGAAACACAAGCACACCTAGACAGACATTTGTGAAAAGCTTTTCACAAATGTCTGTCTAGGTGTGCTTGCGTTTCGATATGTCTGAGTGTGTGTGTATTTGTTTACCTTCCTTTTTTTCCCCTAAGGTAAGTCCTTCCACTCCTGGGATTGGAATGACTCCTTTTCCACTTCCTTAAAACCCATATCCTTCCCTTTTTCTTCCCTTTTTTCCTCTTTTTCCTGAAGAAGCTGCCAGTGGTGGCGAAAGCTTGTATGTGTGTTTGTGTGTGATTTTATTTGTTTCTCTCGACGAGCCGGTGCTTTAGGTAAGTCATCTCTTTTCCATTTATATATATATATATATATATATATATATATATATATGGCTTTTGCATATGTCTGCCTTTGTGTGTGTGTGGGTGTGTGTGTTTGTTTACCTATTCTTTTTCCCCAAGGTAAGTCTTTCTTCTCCCAGGATTAGAATGACTCCTCACCTGCTCATTTAAACCCACATCCTTTCCTTTTCCCTCTCCTTTCTGCTCTTTGCCTGAGGAAGCAACAAATGGTTGCGAAATCTTGCGTTTATGTGTGTGTGTGTGTTTTATTTATGTTACTGTCACTATCTGTGTTCCTTCGCCTGGTCAGTAAACTTCATCCACTTTTCTTGCTAGGAGTTTTTCCAATCTCTCTCTCTCTCTCTATATATATATATATATATAAAGATTTTTGACTTACCTAAAGTACAGGCATTTGAAAATCTCGCGAGGATGAAAGCATGCTTGCGGAGGGAACGTAGGTAAAACTTGATGGGGTCAAGGTAGGGTAACATAATGTATGGAATGGAAAAGTGAGAACTTTGCGTTGAATAAAGTGATTAGAAAGGAAAGAAAAATAAAATTAAATTAAAAAATAGTTTATAAAATAAGAAGGTGGATAGATAGAGTAAGGAGTTCAGCAAAGAAAATAGAAATCTATAAAGTCGTTCAAGAGAGTCGTTGAAGTTGAACCTGGTGGAAACTGAGGTCAACTACAGTTGGTTAACAACGTAATGCACAATAGTTTGGTGGTTGTATTGGCGTCCAGAACAAGTTACAGGGAGGAGAAAATCAAAGGAAAGCTTATTATAATGACTGATTAGTAGTGGCAGATTACGACTATGAGGTAGACAATAATCTGAGGAAGGAATAATAGGGTTAAAAACGTATGAAAGTTACTGAAAAATGAACGGGAATGTCGGAAGAATGAACGGAAATGTGGAAAAACGGGGTTCGGAAATAATAATAATAATAATAATAAGCTGGCGAAGGAATAATGGGGTTAAAACGTTATTGAAAAATGAATGGGAATGTCGGAAGAATGAACGGAAATGTGGAAAAACGGAAATCTGAAAAAATAGTAATAATAAGATGAAGAAGGAATAATAGGGTTAAAACGCATAGAAAGTTTAGAAAAATGTGGCGAATGTCTGAAGAATGAACGGAAATGTGGAAAAACGAGAATCGGAAATAATCGTGAAGTTTCTAGGAAAAGCCGAAAATGGTTATTATCGGTTATTGTAAAATGAAGTTGTGAAATAGTATTACCACAGTAAATGTGGATTACGGGTAGATATTATACAGGAGATGCCGTGATGAAAGCGGTAAATAACAAAAAATAAAAAATAAATAAAATAATAATGATGATAAGCGTAAACGAAAAGTCGTTAGTCGTATTATTAGTGAAGGTTCAGAAGTCAATACTGATTGTTGTATGTGGCTAATTTGGCCAGGAGAAAAATGAACTTAAATGAGAGCGAATATAGGGTGAAAATATAATGTGAAAATATAATGTAAAACAAAAACAGAAGGAGAAAGTAAGAGGACAGAAAAGATTTCGAAAGGCAACAGAGCAATAATGAACGTAAGTAAATATATATATATATATATACGTAAAAAATAGATGAAGAACACTTACCAGGCGAAGGGGCACAGGCAGTAATAGCAACAAATAAACACACAGACACACACACACTCAAAAATGCTAGCTTTCGCAGCCTAGCTGCTTCATCAGGCAGAAGGGAAGGAGAGGGAAAAGGAAATGATGAGGGATTTAAGGAAGGGGGTAAGGAGCCATTCCAATCCCGGGACAGGAAAGACTTACCTTGGGGGAAAAAATGGAAGGTAAATAAATGCACATACAACCACACATTTACACAGACACAAGTACACATAGGCAGACATACTGTAGACAGTTCTACAGTATGTCTGCCTATGTGTACTTGTGTCTGTGTAAATGTGTGGTTGTATGTGCATTTATTTACCTTCCATTTTTTCCCCCAAGGTAAGTCTTTCCTGTCCCGGGATTGGAATGGCTCCTTACCCCCTTCCTTAAATCCCTCATCATTTCCTTTTCCCTCTCCTTCCCTTCTGCCTGATGAAGCAGCTAGGCTGCGAAAGCTAGCATTTTTGAGTGTGTGTGTGTCTGTGTGTTTATTTGTTGCTATTACTGCCTGTGCCCCTTCGCCTGGTAAGTGTTCTTCATCTATTTTTTACGTATATTTTTTTCCTGTTAGGAATTTTTCCTCTATAATATATATATATATATATATATATATATAATGGAAAGTCCAGGTTGGAATTAATAATATAGTGAGGACAGTTTACAACTCACCGCAAAGACGTGGCGATGAGCTGCGACAGGCACATACAAAAGACACACAAATACAACACATTCAGCTATCGGCCATGGCCTTCTTCAGAAAATAGAGCACTCACGCAATCACACAGGCACACAACGCAGTCATACAACCATCACCTCCGACTGCCGCACTTCGAATCACGCTCTGCAGCGGATTGGGGATGGGAGGGGAGGGGAGGGGGAGGGGATAGAAAGGTTACGTCACGGTGGTGGGGATGGGTTAGATGGGAATAACGAGATGCAGCTTAGGAATGGAGTGGGGAGGCGGGTGAGGGGAGAAAATAAAATAATAAAAAAAGTAATATATATATATATATATATATATATATAGAAAATGCATGCACACTGCAAGTACACAAGACCGCATACACATTCCATACCTGACAGTTCCTACCTCTCTATCCCAAACCTCGCCTATTTTGAGTGGTGTGTGAATGTGTGATCGTGTGTCTGTATATGTGTGTGTGTGTGTGTGTGTGTGTGTGTGTGTGTGTGCGCGCGCGGGCATGCGTGCATGTGTATGTGTGTGTATGCGGTCTTGTGTACTTGCAGTGTGCATGCATTTTCTATATATATATATTTATTTTACTTTTTTTTTATTTTATTTTCTCCCCTCACCCGCCTCCCCACTCCATTCCTAAGCTGCATCTCGTTATTCCCATCTAACCCATCCCCACCACCGTGACGTAACCTTTCTATCCCCTCCCCCTCCCGTCCCCAATTCGCTGCAGAGCGTGATTCGAAGTGCGGCAGTCGGAGGTGATGGTTGTATGACTGCGTTGTGTGCCTGTGTGATTGCGTGAGTGCTCTATTTTCTGAAGAAGGCCATGGCCGAGAGCTGAATGTGTTGTATGTGTGTGTCTTTTGTATGTGCCTGTCGCAGCTCATCGCCACGTCTTTGCGGTGAATTGTAAACTGTCCTCACTATATTATTAATTCCAACCTGGACTTTCCATTATTATATATAATAATGGACAGTTTTGTGTCTGTGTGAATGTGTGGGCATGTGTGCATTTGTTTACCCTCCATTTTTTCCCCCAAGGTAAGTCTTTCCCCTCCTGGGATTGGAATGGCTCCTTACCCCCTTCCTTAAAACCCTCATCATTTCCTTTTCCCTCTCCTTCCCTACTGCCTGAAGACGCAACTGGGTTGCGAAAGCTTGCGATTGTGTGTGTGTGTGTGTGTGTGTGTGTGTGTGTGTGTATTCATTTATTTATTTGTGATGCTGTCACACCTGTGCTCCTTCGCCTGGTGAGTAATCTTCATCTATTTTTTATATTTTATTTTTCCTGCTAGGAATTTTTCGTCTTAATATATATATAGTAGATGAGGTTTACTTATTAGGTGAAGGAGCACAAGTACGTGACAGAAACATAAATAAAAAACACACACACACAAACAAACAATTGCTAAGCTTTCGTAACCATTTGTTACTTCTTCAGACAAGGAGCAGGGAAGGAGAGTGAAAAGGAAAGGATGCAGGTTTAAAGGAGCAAGTGAGGAGTCATTCCAATTCTGAGAGAGGAAAGACTTACCTTTGGGAACCTTTCACGCTGACCACTCGCAACCCTACCTAAAACCTCTTTCCTTATTACCCTAGCCAGCTTCATCCTAACCCACAACTTCTTCACTTTTGAGTGGCAGACATACCAACAACTAATGGGAACAGCCATGGGAACCAGGATGGCCCCCTTGTATGCCAACTAAATGGATCAGCCATGGTAACCAGGATGGCCCCCTCGTATGCCAACTTATTTACGGGATGCTTAGAGGAAGCCTTCTTGGATACCCAGGCCTGTCAACCCAAACTTTGCTATAGATTTATTGATGATATCTTCATAGACTGGACTCACAGTGAAGAACAACTACAGAATTTCCTCTCCAACTGCAACTCCTTTGGTTCCATCAGATTCACCTGGTCCTATTGCAAATCCCATGCCACTTTCCTTGATGTTGACCTCAATTTATCCAATGGCTAGCTTGACACATCCATCCACATCCAACCTGCCAACATACAACAGCACCTCCATTATGACAGCTGCCATCCATTTCATATCAAACGGTCCCTTCCGTATACTTAGGTCTTGGTGGCAAACAAATCGGCTCCAGTCCTGAAACCCTGAACCAGTACACCAATAACCTGATGACAACTTTTACATCCAGAAAATAGCCAGGGACACTTCCTCTTCCCCCCAAACCCAGAACCTCCCATAGAGGGACAATAAAAGTGCCCCTCTTGTCACCGGCTACTTTTTGGGACTGGAGCGGACGCTAAATGTGTCTCTCCAGCAAGGATACGCCCTCCATAAATCCTGTCCCAAAATGAGATCCATCCTTCATGACATCCTTCTCACTCTACTGAGAATGTCTTTCCGCCGCCTACCTAACCTTCGTAACCTTCTTGTCCGTCATTATGAAATCCCCAAACCTCCTTTCCTACCCTCCGGCTCCTATCCACGTAACCACGCCCTGTGTAAAACCTGCCCTATGCATCCTCCCACCACCACTTATTCCAGTCCTGTAACCCAGAAGGTGTATGCAATAAGGGCAGAACCACTTGTGACAGCACCCACATGATCTACCAGCTGACATTCTTGCACTGTGAGGCCTTCTATGTGGGAATGACCAGCAACACACTGTCCATTCGCATGAATGGACACAGTCAGACAGTGTTTGTTGGTAATGAGGATCATGCTGTAGCTAAGCATGTCTTGGTGCATGGCCAGCACATCTTGGCAGTGTTACACCATCCGGGTTGTATGGATACTTCCCACTGACACCAACCTTTCAGAACTCCAGAGATGGGAACTTGCCCTTCAACATATTCTCTCTTCGTGTTGCCCACTATTATGATTGGTTTTGCACTAGTATGCACAAATCTGGCAGCCACACAGTTGAACTTGCTTTTGAGGTTGTGTTCTGATTGGAAGTGCAATGGCAGCAGCACAAAAGTGTCACAAGAGAGAGGCTAGTGGATAGAGAGATGGGCACTCAGAATTGTAAACCTGTAGCATTCACATGAAGACTTGGGTTTTGGAAAACATATTGTTTGTGGCAACTCCTCGACCACTGAACCAACCAAATCAAACATGTAACATATCTTTGTAGCTTTAAATTTGGGGTTTCAGCTTCCCTGAGCCCGCCAGCCATGTTCTCTCTCTCAGTTGTGTACTTTAGTTTGGTAGTAAAGTGATCTAAAGTACATGAGGTTCTTATTGGGGTTCCAACCCCACATAAAACCCATACTGAGAATCCCAAAGTCAAGTTCACTGCTGATTTACATGAGTTGTGCAATGGCATCCAGTTTCTGTGTGAAATTTCGCCATAAAATAAGGAAGTCATTGTCTCGACAGTTGCTACAATGACCATGACAGAGCCACCTCCACCAGGATTCTATGCTGCAGCAAGTTGATTGCCACAATTCCAGTGTATGCCTGCTTCTAGTGTATCAAATTTGTATTCTTAGAACAATGTCTCACAGGACATGTTTGTCATGCCAACTGCATCTAGTACAGCAAGAAACTTAACAGACTCAGGCCTCGGCTCACCACTCGTGTTTTCTAGTGTTTCGACAATAAAAAATGTTAATCAGATACCACACCGCATCTCATGTGTGCTTACTACTCAGATCCTGCAGAACATGAACCTATCAAACAAGCAAAATTAGAATTTGAGACCAGCAACCACCCTACTGAGCACATGCATGTATCCTACCACCGACCATTTGCTCTGCCAATAAAGTGCAGTTGCTTATAATAACTTTGTCAGTGCTTCTAGACTTGGACTTACTTTTCAACTTGCTTCTCACGGCATTTACCACAGTGCGTGCATCAACTGCCCGATCGATTATGGACAATTTTCGTATGTCGGAGATGCACCTTTTTCTGCCAGTGCAGCCAACTTGGACTACGTTAACAATGTGTTGGCCAACTTTGTGCACTCTACACCACCAAGCGTATTCAGTGACTCTGAACATATCTGCTCGCTCTGTCAGTGATGATGCGAACTGTAACAATCCTCAAAGTGCTAGTGTCCTCTGTGTTTCCTGCATCATGTGATGCATCTGCTGTATCACGTGTGCAACAATCACTTCCGTCATTCCACACTGTTGACACACTAGAACCTTCTCAGCTGCACCAGTTTGTGCATCCGCTTGTTTTCACAGCACACACCAGTTCCGCTTCTGCGTTGGTCGCCCGTGTCATCTCACCTCTACCTGTTGCGATCCGCTCATTCATCTTCGAGGCTCCCTCAAGAACAACAACTGTGTCGAGCTCCCTCACAACACCACAGCAAGTCAGCACCTCTAACACCAATGATGTTCAGGAGGCACCTCCATCGTCACCACCTGGACGTCCTAAGCTGCTGCCTTTCTCCTTCGAGTCTTCCTCAACGTAGTTTGCTTTGGCTGAACAAATATTCAACCATTACTCGCTCGATGATTCAGCTTGTTACCTGTGCCTAATCACACACCTTCATGAACATGGCAATTCCATCTGTGACCTTGTGACCCTCCTCCAGCAACAGACCAGTATGCCTTCACCAATGTAATAATCCTGGACAGGGTTACTCGCATCCCAGAGGACACTATCTGACACATCATCCATGAGGAACACTTGGGGGACAAGAAGCCATCACAGCTCTGGTGTAGTCTTTGTCTTTTGGTCAACGAACATGACATGCCAGATTCCACCCTCCTGACTGTGTGGTTGAGCATATGCCCACTCGCAGTCCAGACTAGGGATGGGAAAAACCGACTGGTTAAAACCGATACCAGTATTTTAGTTTTGAATAACCGTTTTTTTCCTGTATTTATTTGGTGTCGGTTGTAACCAGTTTTTTTAGTTATTGCCAAGAACTGGGTAAAAAAACCGGTATGACTGCTTCCTATAGTAGTGGTTCAAAATGTGTTTTTGTAAATAATTTTTAAAAAATTATAACTAGTAGACCCTAATATTTAAGGCTATTCCTAAAATTTCCACTGCTGTGAGATAACTAAGTAACTAAGAAAAGCGATCAGTGATAATATAAGAACAATCACGGCAGTCAGAAATGTGCAACAAACACATGGCATAAGAACTTGAGAACTGGTGCAGCTATTGAGGCATCAATGCACCTGTTTCCGTGTGGCATGACCTATTAGACGACGTGCATGCACCTGCAGTGTACGAGACTTGCCTCCATCTGGTCATGTGGCAGTTCCTTGCTGTCGTCACCAGACATCGCTTGTGTCTCAAATGGCACCATCCTGAGTGTGGAAGTACTTCACAAAGTATGGTAACAGTGAGGTACAATGTTCCATTTGCTTTAAAAAGCTGAAAACGGGTGGAGGTACTACAAACATGCTGTGTCATTTAAGGAGAAAGCATCCAAAATGTTTCTTGGAAGAGAAGGTAAATTCGATTCATATACCTATTATGTAAGCTTGGAATAATAACTTTTAATGTATTATCATATTGTTAAGCTAATAAGTTTTACTAATGTGATTCCTTGAAAGCGAGGGGCTTTAGTAATAACCAATATGGGTTAGGTAACATTGATCATGTGGTGCCTCTCGAGGTAGCCGTGCAGTCTGAGGTTCCGTGTCACGGACTGCGTGGCTGTTCCAGTCCGAGGTTCGAGTCCTCCATCCTCCCTCGATCATGGGTGTGTATGTTGTCATTAGTGTAAGTTACTTTAAGTTAGATTAATATTGTTCAAACGAGATAGAATGGCTGGCCAGTACTTACCTTTGTGCTGTACCACCGATAGTAACACAAATGAAGAAACAGAAAAAAAGGAGACAAAAAGGACAAGCTTTCGGAACAAGGTTCCTTCATCAGGTGGGAGAGAAGGGAAGAAGAAAGGATAAAGTTAGATTAACTAGTTTTTAAGTCTAGGGACCGATAACCTAAGCAGTTAGGTCTCATAAGAACTCACAGCCATTTGAACAATTCTTTGATCACGTGGTACGCAGCTTTCCTAGTTCAATTTGAGTAAATTTACACTGACAACAATCATACTGTCAGTCAGAACTGTGACTTTATGTTTTGAAATACTTCTGCAGCACTGATTGAAGTTCATTTACTGACTGTAATATATATATATATACAAAAATAGAAAAGGACCGGCTCGTCGAGAGAAACAAATAAAATCACACACAAACACACATACAAGCTTTCGCCACCACTGGCAGCTTCTTCAGGAAAAAGAGGAAAAAAGGGAAGAAAAAGGGAAGGATATGGGTTTTAAGGAAGTGGAAAAGGAGTCATTCCAATCCCAGGAGTGGAAGGACTTACCTTAGGGGAAAAAAAGGAAGGTAAACAAATACACACACACTCAGACATATCGAAACGCAAACACACCTAGACAGACATTTGTGAAAAGCAAAGAAGTTGGACAGAGTTACCAATTGAGGCAGAGGCTCTGTCCACAGAACCAAGGCAAAGATGCTAAAGATAGTGGGCGGGAATTTGAGTTAGCGGAGATTGAGACCAGGTGGGCAATGGGAGGAGAGAATAAGCTGAAGGGCAAGTTCCCATCTCCGGAGTTCTGAAAGGTTGGTGTCGGTGGGAAGTATCCAGATAACCCGGACGGTGTAACACTGCGCCAAGATGTGCTGGCCGTGCACCAAGGCATGTTTAGCCACAGGGTGATCCTCATTACCAACAAACACTGTCTGCCTGTGACCGTTCATGCGAATGGACAGTTTGTTGCTGGTCATTCCCACATAGAACGCTTCGCAGTGCAGGCATGTTAGTTGGTAAATCACGTGGGTGCTATCGCAAGTGGCTCTGCCCTTGATCGTGTACACCTTCCGGGTTACTGGACTGGAGTAAGTGGTGGTGGAAGGGTGCATAGGGCAGGTTTTACAACGGGGGCGGTTGCATGGGTAGGAGCCAGAGGGTAGGGAAGTCCCTACCTAAATTTTAACTAAATTTCGTAAGTTCAGTTTCGGCCGAAACGAGAAGAAGCGAAAATTCGATTACAGTATCTTTTTCGGCCGTAAAATATGTTTCGGTTGAACTCTACTGGAAATAATAGCAATAAAAAATCGAAAACCGGTTATTTAAAAAACCGATTATCTTGAGCAATTTTTACAGCGCAGTTGAACTGGAGATGAAAAGAACTGGTATAACTGAAAACCGGTTGTTTCAGCAATAACTGCCATCCCTAGTCCAGACTGCACTCACTCACAACATTCTGCAGGCTCCGAGCAAGTGTATACATATCGCCAACAAAGTTTATGATGTCTACCTACGTGAAACATGCAAGTGGCAAGCTTTGTCCAAGATGCAATCTTGCCAGACCCATTGGTGGGTCTTGTTGAGTCTTGTAATGATAAGAAAATGACTAAGAATCCATATGACACGAGTTTTGATAGGATAATTGATGATTTGTTATATGAGAAAGTATCTGATGAGGAAAATGTAGTGCGTGGTAGCCCATATATGTTCATTAAATTAGAAAATTGGGAAGGAGAATACCTAGTTGATACAGGTAGTCCCATATGTGGTATATCAGAACAATTAAGAGACAAAATATGTAAAACCAATGACTTTGTAGAAGCACCAGTAGTTGGGGTCAAAATTAAGGGTGCAACAGGCAAAAATAGCAAAACCATAAGGTCACAAGTGTTATTGACCTTTTGTGTAGAAGGTATTAAGTTCTACATGTGATGATGAACATATTGAAGAGAGTGCTGAATTTTCTAACTGTGTAAATTTAGTTGATAAGAAGGTAGAAGAGGTAGATGAACTCAATAATGGGGAAAAGGATCAGCTTAGAGATATACTGTGGAAATATAGTGATGTTTTCAATTACAAACCAGGAAAGGTTAGGAACTATGAGTGTAAGAGAAAAATAAAACCACATACTCCATTTTTTATTAAACCATATGGGGTACCATTTTCTAAAAGACAGGCTGTAGAGCAAGAGTTACAGAAAATGGAAGATTGGACCCTTTATGGTGAAGGAAATCCCTCTCCGAAGTGCATACAGACTTGTATGTCCCAAATCAGGAAAACTATTTGGCCTATGGAAGGTAACAGAGCTAAAGTTGTATAAATAGTGAGGTATAAAGTAATTTTGTAAATTGAGTGTAATATATTTATGTTTTTACATTATATTCTAAGTACATTCAGTCCATTTTTTAAATAATCTTAAGATGTACAGAGGTGCAATACTTGTTCCTGGTTAAAATGTAGACATCTTTCACTGTGTGGCTATGTGTCTTGTTGAACTTGGGAGTTGGGGAGGGGCGCGGGGGGAGGGGGATAGAATAATGCAGTGACTATGCAACTATGCCTTTTGATTTCCGATGGACTGACACAAGTAGAGCCCCTGTATTAAAGGACTTGCACAGATGATGCATTTAAGTGAGTAAACTAGTACATGGACATTTGACAGTGTAAATTGGTAGGAAGAATGAAGGTGCAGTTATGCTGTACATCCTGTGAAATAATTTGTAAAATTGTACATAAACTACTATTATGCTTAAGTTATGATCTACTGTTTTACATACCAAGTTTAGTGTAAGTTATACTGTTGTGTAATAATCTTTGTACATGTTATTTCCAGTTCAGAGTAAATTCTAATGAAACAATAAGTGAATTTTGGTGCCCCCAGCACATCTGGTAAAATTTTTTAATTACTTTCAAATAGAGTGGGTAATTGTTAATTTGATGCAGTGAGAAAACTTAAAGTTGCTTTCAAATCTAATTTGCATTTTAAAACATAAATCACTTTCAACTGATTAAATAAGGATAGGAAATGCATATCTTCAAATTCTATTACATTATTCTATGATGTACATATGTTCTCATGTTGTGTTTCAAATCAGGGGTGCCAGGTGTTGACATTCGAGTGTTATAAACTGGATATGTCAGCAACCTGGTCACCATTACCACTACAGAATATTGATAAATTTGGTGCTATATCAGCTGAAACAATGGTGCTGATATGATGACTGCATATGGATGGTAACCAAGAAAGACGTAAATCTACCAGCCATCAGATGACCAAAACCTGGACCCCTATCAAAAGGAAATAAGTGATGTAAAATCATACTTGCCCTCAACATTTGATGTGATGGTCAAGTCATGACTACTATGATTTATTTGCTAATCTGATCACTTCTTTTTTCTTCAACTTTAATTTCATGTTTGCATTTTGCTTTAATAAAACTGCCCATGTTTATGATTGCACATACTGGCAAATCTTTTGTGTGTAGCAAGCAACATACAGAAGATATGGGAATGTGTGTAATGTAACATCATGAGCAGTCCTCTAGTAAAGCCCAGGATACCACATCTGTACTTTACAGATCAATACCAGCCACATTACTTTTGTTCCTACTGTTCCCATTCCTCTTGTCCTTTCTGTTCCATTTCTGTAATTACATAGTATTTATGGCATGCCTTGAGTTATATATATAGAGAGAGAGGTGTGTTTGTGTTTGGATATGTGTGAGTGTGCCCACCAAAGCGCCAAACCGTTATCGTGTATGGAGCTCGACAATGGGGGAGGAGGCAGGTTTGTGGATGTACTGATGAACTGGAATCTGTTGCTGTGGAGGACAGCAGACTAACGGCCCTGCCATCCGGCTTGAGCTCATGAGGGAATGTCCTCTGGGGAAACCTCCGAAGGGCCCACATCCACGACCTGTGGCCCCAGTGATGACGTAGACAGTGATGTTGGTGGGTACGTTGGCGTCAGATGCTGTGTGGCGTGCTGCCCGTGCTGGTCAATGTCCATTGGCATGTCCAGGTGAGGCGGAGGCTGCGCGAATTCTGTCTCCATGACGTCGGGCTACGGTGCCGCGTAGATCTGCTGTGGGGGCGGCTGCCGAGGTCACGCAGATGGTGGAGGCCGCGCGGTATGCGTGTGGTGTGAATCTGCCAAGAGAAATGCACAAGTATCACAGGGTTCATGACAAGAGCGAATTTGGTTGCGGTGCCTGCGAATGATGCCATCGGGACCTGAAATATCAAACATGTGCGCATCGCAAGATTGGATGATCTCGCCCCACTCCCATCATCTATGTCCTCTGTCCTCTGAAAACTCTGTAAAAGACTGCGTTTAGGCAGAGTGAAGTGATACTTGTGTGTTGGCAGCTGCTTCTGCTCCGGATGGCGTGGGGGGTGGAGCAGATGGAGCAGGGTACGGTGGCAGCAGCCATGTAGAAGTTTGGCAGGCGATGACCCTTCTTGTGGATGCGAGCAGTAGGAGGCGAGAAACAGTTGCAAAGCTGCCTCCCATGAGTGCTCCGAATGAAGTTTGGACATCTGTTGCTTAAATGTCTGGACGAAGCATTCCGCAGTGCTGTTTGACTGTGGGTGAAATGGTCGACTGGTTAGATGCTTAATTCCACTGTGTTCACAAAAGGAGTAAAATTCTTGTGATCTGAACAGAGGGCCGTTGTCAAAGACTATCAGTTCAGGGAGACCTTCCAGACAGAAAATTGAAGACAACGCCCTAATCATACTCCTATAAGTTGTAGAAGGCATTGGTACTGGAAACAGGTAACCACTAAAAGCATCAACCACAATAAGCCACTTAGTGTTCCAGATAGGACCAGCATAGTCAATATGCACTCATTGCCATGGTGAATCTGCTTTTGGCCACACAAAAAATTTCTGAGGTGGGCTGACTGATTGGTAGTGCACACTGAACACAGTGACGTCATCTTTTCTATTTGGCGGTCCATACACTGCCAAGTACAGTGTCGTCATGCCAATTGCTTAGTGTAAACCATTCCCCAATGTTCTGCAAATGTCATGGAATCAAACACCCGATTGTCCACTGTCATTGGAAACTATAGTGACACCTCTATGCACTGAAAGTTCATTCCTCCTATCAAAATAGTGACACACCAGTGAATTTTGAATGTCACATTGTGAATGAGGCCAATGTGTGCGAATGTAGTGCAGCAAAATTCGTAAATCGGGGTCTGATTTCTGTGGCCCGAGTAATTTTCCTGTAGTCCAATCGGAAGGATTGCAACAAACTATCTTCCTGTGCATCTACCTGACAACAAGACATCTCAGAAGCATCAAAGTCTTTGTCATGGTCAATCGCAAGACGGGAAAGTGCATCGGCATTCCCATGATGAGTCGTCGGTCTGTATACAATCTCATACTGATACTGTGATAAAAGCAGTGCTCAATGTTGCAATTTGTGTGCCATGCATGTAGGAATTGGCTTGGCTGGATGAAACAATGACTGCAAAGGCTTGTGGTCAATTACTAAATAAAATTTTCCCCCCTTAAAGTAGTGATGGAATTTTGTGACACCATACACTATTGCTGAAGCTTCCTTCTCAATCTGAAAATAATGACACTGTGTGTCTGTCGAAAGTTTTGATGCAAACGCTATTGGACAGTCTATATTTCCATGTGTTTGTGACAGTACTGTTCCTAGACAAAACGATGACGCGTCCACTTGCAAAAGAACTGGTTTTTCTGGATCGAAGTGTACCAAACATCGATCACTGGGCAAAGCATCTTTTAACTGCTGAAATGCTCATTGACATTCATCTGTCCAAACAAAACAAACATTTTTACAGTCTAGTCAATGTAAAGGGGCTGCAATTTGAGCTGTGTTTGGAATAAACCAAATATAGTATGTTAACTTTCCCAAGACTGACTGTAATTCTTTCACGTCTTTTGGTGCAGGCAGGTCACGGATGGCAAGCAAATGTGATTGTATTGGGTGCACACCTTGACTGTTTATCAGGTGTCCTAGATACTGCCATTCTGGTTTGAAAAGTCACACTTAGCTAAGAGACACTTGAGACCAACATCTCACAAAACTTGAATCAATTTCCTCAAATTTGCAATATTTTCTTCTGGGGTACGGCCTGATACAACTATGTCATCCAAGTAGTTTGAACAACAAGGCACCCGAGCTGTAAGCTGTTCCAAATACCATTGAAAAATCGCGGGTGCGGATGCACTGCCATAAGGTAAATGCAAATATTTAAACAGATGAGTATTCACAACACAAATTTTCTGTGATTCTTTGTTGAGTGGCAGCTGAAGATAGGCATTGCTCAAATATATTTTTGAGAAATATTTTCCTGCACCAAATCTGTCCATTAAATCTTCTGGTCTCAGCAAGGATAACTGTCTACAACTGTTTGTGGATTCACCGTAGTCTTGAAATCAACACAAAAGCAAATGCTACCTGGCGGCTTTGGTAAAATTACAAGCGGTCTCGCCCACTGGCTAGTTTGTATTGGTTCAATTGCACCATTTCTTGCAATGTGCAAAGTTCTTGTGCTACTTTGTTGCGTAAAGGAAGCAGTACATCATGAGCTTTGTAAAATTTTGGTTTGGCATTTTCCTTCAGAGTAATGTGTGCAGCAAAATCTTTAGCTTTTCCTAGGCCTGCAGAAAATAAATCTGGAAAGTCTTTCAACAACTTGTCGTCACTGTCTTTAGCATCAAAATTGTTCACAACTAAAACATTGACTTGCACAGTAAAACCAAAAATATTCTCTCCTTCATAAGACTGAAGCACTTGAAATGTAGCTGTGTGCATTTGTGAGTGGTATACTGCAGGTTGCGAACACTGTCCTAGTACCAGAATTTCATCGCCATTGTAAGCTGTTAACTTTGTTTTAGCATGAGAAAGGCGCGATGATCCCAACTGTTCATATGTTTTGCGACTGAGCAATGTGACTCATGCATCTGTGTCATTCACACACAAATTGACATAAATTTTTCTGGCCTGACATACAACTTGTGCTACTTCTGTGTCCTTGATGTTATGAGGGGCAGCCAGTGGTTTGGAAAACATGGCATTTATTGTATAATTACTGTCTTTTTCGTTGTTTGGGCCAGGTGGGCAAATTACGTTTCTTTTGCTGCAAGCAAACTGTTTGTATAAGACCTTTCTTGCCGCATGCTTAGCATTTTGCTGACCGAGACGGACAGTTCTGCCTTTTGTGCCACGAGAAACACTGCAGGCAAGATTTCACTTCCTTATTAGGCAAGGTTCCGCGTCTAGAAACATGTTTACACTTTGGGTGGGCAGGCGGAAGTACACGGTGTTTGACCTGGCTGTGACACTACACAGTGGAATAGAATCAAAGTTTTCCACTGCTGTGGCATTTGTATCGTACTGTTCCAAAATCTAGTCTACTTGGTGGAACAACGGATCTGACATTATTAGAATCTGTTCCCTAAGTCTACCGTCAGGAATATTATAGACTATTGCATCACGCAACATGACATCTGAATATAAAGCTCCACATGAACATTTAAATTTACACTTCCTAGTGAGACCTTGAAGATCTGTTATCCACTGCCTGTATGTTTGGTTTGGATTTTTCCTACATCTGAATAACTGATACCTAGCAATCACTAACATGCAGTGAGGGCTCCTATCATCGAATCATAAGAATGTTCTGAAGTTTCCACAGTGGGAAACAGTTTTTTCACAAGACAGAAAACAGAGGGACCCACACACGAAAACAGAAAAAGAAGTTTGACAGTATTTTTTATCTTGTGCACCGTGGCGTAGGCTTCAAACTATTGAAGCCAGTCCAACCAGTCCTCTCCTCTTCTTTTTCATCATTTGTCAGAATGGTGGAATTACTGGAGCTGGTGGCTGCTGCAGTGGAACTTACATAGGTGCGGCCAGAAGTTGTTACGTAGTGGACAGCAGCGAGGTAATTTGTACAGCAGCAAGGCAATTTGTTGGCTCTGAAACAGAAACATTTGCATTAGCTGCTGTTCATCGAGTGCAGGAAGCTGTGGTGCAGTGGCACAGTTAGGAACATTAGACATTGCACTATAACAATAATAATTATAAACAAATAGTGCAAAAATATAGAAATTTATACATAAACCTGCAATAGAATCAAAAGATTATTTACTGGATCTGCCAAGACCTGCAATAAAGCAAAAAACCACAGCGTACTTTCAAACATTAATATTTTGTCCCAATCTGGTTCTTCATTGTCCTCGTCAACATTTTTTGTTACCTTGTCGCCTTTTGTTTAGTACTCATCCTGGTCTAGTTGTCATTAAAGGTACTGGTGCAGGATCCTTTGCTGTTTAAAACATTGATGTAGTTAGTATTACAAGATATGTATTGACTGACAAGTATAGTACTCAACTTTAGAACATGTGTCTGTTTCTCCTAGCTTCTTGTGGCAGCGGCCGTATGATGCTAGCTGTGCTGTGACCTAGTTACTGCTAAGTTCATAGCCACATTCTAACTTAGTACTGTCCTATTTCTGATTTCTTAGCTGCCTAGTAACTGTCTGAGTTCTCACTAGCAACTGACAAGTTCTCACTAGTAACTGATGGGTTCTCTCTAGTAACTGCCCCTGTCCAGATGTATGTCGACCTAGATGTAGCCACTTGAAGGCGTGTATCTTTGGTTACTCCCTCCAGGTTGCACAGCGCCTGCTTGTGATTGGCTTTCGGTTGATTGCTGCCTTCTCCATGATAGTTCTTTTACATCTGGTGTGTGGCACTGACTTTACGCCACAACAAGAACTGCATTTATTAGATCTTTTCTCTTTGCTGTATAAAACAGAACTGAATGTCAGGGCCAATTTAGCAAAGATACATCATATATTACACAGATAAGTATAGATTTTGCAATGATGATGTCCTTTGGTACCAGCACCACAAACCTTTAATGCCTTCTCCAAATATCTTCTTGCTTTCCTTCACAGCTTGCTCATTGTACAGATTGAATGACACTGGGGAAAGGCTACAACACTGTCTTACTTCCTTCCCACAATGTTCCCTTTTATGCCTTCGACTCTAATAACTGCTGTCTGGTTTTTGTTCAAGTTGTAAATAACCTTCTGTTTCTTGTATTTTACCCCTGATGATTTCAGAATTTTAAAGATTGTATTCCAGTCAGCATTGTCAAAAGCTTTCTCCAAATTTACAAGAGCTAGAAATGTAGGTCTGACTTTCCTTAGCCTATCTCGTAAGATAAGTCATTGGGTGAGTATTGCCTCACATCTTCCTATATTGCCTTCCGTGTTCCTACATTTCTTCTGAATCCAAACTGATCTTCTCCGAGGTCAGCTTCTACCAGCTTTTCCATCCTTCTGTAGATAATTCGTATTAAAATTTCACAACCATGACTTATTAAACTGACGGTTCTGTAATTTTCGCATCTCTCTGTGTCTTCTTTCTTTGGAAAAGGAATTATTACATTTTTCTTCAAGTCTGAGGGTATTTCGCCTGTCTCATACATCTTACACACCAGGTGAAATATTTTTGTCACGGCTGGCTCACTCAGAGATATTAATAGCACTGGAAACATCAGCTACTGTAGGGGCCTTGTTTCAACCTAGGTCTTTGAGTGCTTTGTCAAATTCTTCTCTTAGTATAGTAATACTCCTATTTCATCTTTATCTACATCATCTTCCCTTTATGCACTATTGTCTCGTAGTTTGGTTCCTTTGCAGTGCCCCTCTATACATTCTTTCCACCTTTCAGCTTCCCCCTCTTTGCTCAGAACTGGTTTTCCATCTGAGCTCTTGCTCTTCATGCAGCTGATTTTCCTGTCTCCAAATGTCTCTTTATTTTCCTGTAGGTGGTATCTATCTTTCCCTTTGCATTTGCCCTCTAGCCAATACCGCTTAGCCATTTTGCACTTTTCGTCAATCTCATTTCTTAGTCATCTTTACTCCATTTTACATGTTTCATTTACTGTATTTTTATATTTCTCCTTTTGTCAATTAAATTCAGCATTTCCTCTAATACCTAATTATTGTTTTTAGTGTTACCTTTCTACCTATTTTGTCCTCTGCTGCCTTCACTATTTCATCTCTCAAGGCTACCCAGAAAACTGCTCATCTTGTTTCAAAAACTGCTCATCTTCTCTAGCAGATTTCTGATTGAACAGATGAATAAAGAGTTTTATTAAGTCTTCTGCCATTTTAGTCTGAGTTTTTCAACCTGTTTCCATACTAAAAGTTTTCCACTTTCTTTTAAAAATACTTCGTAGGGTAATACACACTCTTAATATCACTCCTCACAAAAATAAGCAGTCTACGAAAATCAATGAAAATGTACATAACTTTCCGCAGGGATCTGGTGATGATGGAATTTGTTTCTTTACATTGTTTCCATCCTCCACAATTCCATTTTTATGTCCGCCATTTCAATTCGGATATTTCACCTCCTTACATTTTTCTGCCCTCTGCTGGATCATCATATAATTAACAATTTCGCCTGAAACTCAAAATCATTAGTGAATGTACTCTGTATCCTGATCATGGCACCAAGTGTAAGAGTCCCTCCTTTGCCGCTCCGTATAATAGGTCCAGACAAACTGTACTGCAAGACACAGTTTTATTAAGAGGACACATGGATGTGGTGAAGTTCTCTGTATTAAAAACTCTACTTATCTTGTATTAGATGGCCATTGCATTGAAAAAATCTATCGTTTCAGCATCATGCAGCAGTACAATTCGCCTTATACATGAAAATGAATGGTGATCGAGGTTAAATGATGAACTCAGGTAGTTGTTCTTTCCTTTTTTTATATAAGTGAAAGTTAATAAGTTATTTAAATAAACAGTACAGTCCCATATACACACATGTGCAACATAGTATTTTAAACAGAGTATGAGAATATTACATGTCTCGTAGTAAAGTTTTATTTATGGCCTTTTTTTTATGTGTTTGTGATGTTGGCAATGGTAAATAACTCGTGATGTATAGGATGTGTAACATCTTCGCACTTCTTTGCTAAAATCCCACACTATGACCTATCACCATAAAGCAATGTTCTCATTGGCTGCTGGCACTGCACTCACAAAGATGTGTCAATATTACACAGTGGCTTTTGGATCCAATCATTACCATAGGTACTGTTTGTAATACACTCAGCATACAAGAAATACCCGGAGTCATCTCTTGCAGACACTTTATACAGTAAGCCATTGGCACTGCAATCTGAATTCATCGAAGATTAACCTGTGTTTTCTTCAGAAAACCTGCCTTCTTTATTTGAACAGGTCCATTTGCACATTCCTCGTGTACAAATCCCACCTGTGAAATGACACACTACTGTTTTCATACAGAAGGAGTTGCAGACCTGTGTTATTATCATGCTCCTTGATGACACTTCCACACTGCAGAGCAGTTTCTCTATGTGGGGCCACTTAAGGTTCCTCATCACATGGCCAATATGATAGGCATTCTCCTCAAAAGGGACACCTTTGACCTCGAATGCTTGGAACCACATGAAACCATGCTTAGAATAACAAGCAATCATAAACAAAACAGTGATGTGCATCATCTACATGAAAAATGCTGCAATTGTCTGTTACCACCACCAGATGGTGCCTACTATTGTGTATTTCCTGGGCAGATCATACAGATCGTACCCTTCCAGGTGCAAGTTTTCGAAACAAAGATATTACACTGAAGACCTTGCCACCCAAAACAACAAAATATTGACAACCCCTTGATATTTACTTCTTTCAGCAATATAAACTCTATATCATAAGGATTACTCATTTTTAGATTCAAATAGATGAAATGAAAATTATAGGAGGGTAACATTCCTGGTGGGATAAATTTATATAAAAAATAGAAAACGGATGACTTACCCAAAGGACAGGCTTGTCGCAGACACAAATAAAATCACACACAAACACACATACAAGCTTTCGCAACCGTTGGTCGCTTCTTCAGGAAAAGAGGAAGGAAGGAGAGGAGAAAGGAAAGGATACGGGTTTTAAGGAAGTGGAAAAGGAGTCATTCCAATCCCACGAGTGGAAGGACTTACCTTAGGGGAAAAAAAGGAAGGTAAACAAATACACACACACTCACACATTCTTTGCTTTTTACAAATATATGTCTAATTGTGTTTGCGTTTAGATATGTGTGAGTGTGTGTTATAATGTTTTACTATATTTTTAAGTAATTACATTTCAGTCTACCACTTCCAAATGATACTCATCTTTTCAACATTACGATGTATGGGGGTTCTGCTCGCTGCAACATTATTCTCCTGGGCCGTCGTGGTAGAAATAAATACTCGTAGGTACAATTTTTCACTTTGTTCTTTAATTTGCAATCAAACTACTTCTCCACCAAAACATTACAAATTCAAAAAGTATATAATACAACAGTACTTCAATTTTAAAACATCAGACTGACATAGCTTCCAAAGCACATCACAAAAGCCAAAACCTGAACTCCCCCACGCAAGGCGGTGAAGCAAATATATAACATCGGCAATAATGGCATTACATTACGCATTGTTCAAAACAATTGAATATACTAATTTGCCATTACCGAACAGACAAAGAAAACATTTCATGTACACAAAAATAATCACAATATAAAATGAAAACTATACATACAATAATTTTAGATGACACATTTCTTTTTTAATTGAAATCTCCGATCTTGCTGTTTGACAACAAAGTGTGATGTTAAATGTCAATTAATTCATTAATGAGTACATCATATACGTTCCTAACGTATACTGAACTATCAAATACATTGTCAATTCTGAAACTAGATTTAAAATCTCACGTCAGTCAATACATATAAAGAATTACAATATTGGAATTTCGACAATTACATTAATTAACACAATTAGCTGGTCAATACAACTTGTTTATGAGCCTAACATATATACAGTGCTATTTATTTTAATGTCTTTATGTAAATACAAAAGTTTTTACCATTTTTCTGTCTATTTATTGAAATAACATACAATGACAAAACTATTGTTTGTAGAACTGTCTGGAAAGAAAATATATCAATCTCTTAATTAAAGAAATCTATCACTTGTTTTAATCACAGTATCACCGAGACACTGTCCTACACTGATTCCTAGGCTGGCTATTTCATTTGTAGCTTCACATGCAACATATATCACTATTAAACCACACGATTCTGGGTTCGACACAGACGGTATCGTACATAACACTGAGATGAGAGGGCCAGCAGTATTATCACAGTGTGTATTTGTTTACCTTCCTTTTTTCCCCTAAGGTAAGTCCTTCCACTCCTGGGATTGGAATGACTCATTTTCCACTTCCGTAAAACGTGTATCCTTCCTTCCTCTTTTCCTGAAGAAGCGACCAACGGTTGCAAAATCTCGTATGTGTGTTTGTGTGTGATTTTATTTGTGTCTGTCGATGAGCTTGTCCTTTGGGTAAGTCATCTGTTTTTTATTTTTTACATGGATTACTCATTTTGTAAGACTGCAAGGTGTCAAACCACAAGTAAAGGTACATGATCATTATTTCATCATGAAACTTCACTATGTGATTTACAATCAGTTTGCAACACCTATGTATAAGTGTATGTTGCAATATGCTTGGCAAAAGCCAGGTATGCATTGACATACCAACATCATCATTTGAAAATGTGATTAGTGTGACCTTTGATATTAGACTGTGTGAATTTGAAAGTGATTTGGAATGTGGTAACTTGGCTTTAGTGATGTGGGCACATTGTTCTTTCTCACTTTGTTTTAAACACTTCATCAAAATCTGCATCTGCACTTTGAGGACTAATATAAGCACTTTCAGGTATGTGGTACTGCTGTATATGTGTGATTGTGCTATTATAAGTACTGTACGCAGAGAGTGTTTGCCACTGCTGATTGGATATGTAATGATACACTGATACCATTATTTAAATTACATATAATTTCCTTCTTTTGGTACTGATACTGTGTTTCTCTATGTTAAAAAGTTACTTGAGGTACAATGCAACATTTGGCATGGAAATGATGGACATTACTATCCTGATTATGATTGCCTGTTATTCCAAGCATGGTTTCATGGGGTTCTGAGAATTTGAGGTCCAAGATGTTCCTTGTCAATGGCAATAATCACAAAGTCTCCCTGAACAGAGTGAATCATACATGGGGCTTGGAGGGCATCTCCACTACTGATCAGTTGACAGCACATCTGACTTCCTTCCAGGAAAACATGACTGATGACACAGATTCCCAGGCATCCTTACTTGTTCCTTGAGATGCATATGAAAATTGAATTGTTATGACCCTCTCACAAGGCAGTGCTCTGATCCCCCATGCACTTGCCTTTATGGTTAAGCAGTTATGTTCTTCATAGCCTTCATGACACTACACCTTTACTGCTTCACTGCACCTCCTATGTTGAGTGCTATACATAGCTGTTTTGCCACTTCCGACTACCAACACATTACATTTATAGCTCCAACTCACACCTACAGTCCCCATACTGCACACTCCTGGGAAGGGCCCGAGGGGGAGGGGAATTGATAGTAAGAAAAACCAGAAGACCCTAGCTGAGAGTTAAAATGAGCCTCGTGGTCCCTAGTAGGCCACAATGAACTGAAAAAAGTGGACACAAATGAAAAAACTATTTTCATATTCTGAAAGTCTGTAGATGTATATGTTAACAGTGTAAAACCTCATAATTATATTCTACACAAAATTCAAAATTGACATATGGTCTGCCTGATCATTTTTCAGATACATTACCATATTGGAATTAAACACCCTGTAATCAACTGAAAGTTCGGTCTGTTCACTTTCTTTCACCTTGTTATCTTTATTCATTTTAATAATGCAGTTCAGTAATATATGTACACCAAGAAGCAATCCACATACACCCTCACAGTCTACAAAAGTTATTTGAAAGGTGCTTAACTTTCCGCAGGGATGTGGTGATGCTGGTATCAGGTTTTTCACATTATATCCATTTTCTGCCATTCCTTTTTTCATGTGCCATTCCAATTTTGTGTATTTCACATCTTTGTTTTTATGTTGGAATGACATTTTTCACATCACTGCTGGTTCATCAAATATTAGTTTCACCTGTAACATAAAAGTCATTAGTGAATGTACTCTGTATCCTAGTCACGGTACCAAGTGTGTAGTGCCCCTTGTTTGCTGATCCCTATACTAGGTCCAGACAAACTGTGTCCATAATGCAAGTCACAGTTTTATTAAGCAGATGCGGGAAATGGCGAGGTTCACATTATAAAACAAATGCCAATTATCTTGTTTTAGATGTTTATATCAGATGGCCGGCCTGCTTAGTAGCTGAAGTCCATTGATTGAGGTTTTCTGCGTAGCTACACTAACTATTGACAATGAAGTGGTGGTCAAGGTTGAATGATAAACTCTCATAGTTGAACTTCTCTTAATAAATGTTTTATTTGCTTGTTACTATCTTTCCATATTGCACAACTTTTACCTACAACAAGAGAAACACACTTTGTCGGGAACACCTATTAAATGCTTGTCTGGAAAAAGGACTCTTCCCAGACAGAATGAAGATTACTAGAGTATTACCACTCTTCAAAAAAGGCGACCCCATGTGTCCAGATAACTACAGACCAGTCAGCCTCTTGCCCATTTTATCAAAGCTCCTAGAAAGTATAATTTGTGTCAGGTTAGTGTTATTTTTTGAGAAAAACAAAGTCATAAACAGTAGGCAATTTGGATTCCAGAGAGGGAAGTCAACAGTATCAGCTGCTTCCGAACTCATTCACATAATCTCAGCAGGCCTAGATCAAAGCAAATTTCTGATTGGTATCTTTTGTGACCTGTCTAAAGCCTTTGAACTTGTAAACCACAAAATTTTAATCAGGAAGCTACGGCACTATGGAATTAGAGGCGCAACTCTCAGTATCACAAAGTCATATCTTCAGAAGAGAAAACAAACAGTGGAAGTGTCATCTGAAACAGGGAAACTACTGTCAGATTTACAAGACATAATTCATGGTGTACCACAAGGCAGCATCCTAGGACCCCTCCTTTTTCTGATATACATTAATGATCTCCCATCAAACACCGTGAGTGAATTTATACTCTTTGCTGATGACACTACTATTATAATTGTGAGACCAGACTTACAGGATGCCATAATAACAAGTAATCAAACTGTTGAAATAATCTCACATTGGCTTGAAGCAGATAGGTTAATTCTCAACCAAAAGAAAACAACTGCAATACTTTCTAGATACAACAGAAGCAAAACAAAAGATTTAACTGAATTACAAGAGCTAAATGTAGGAGTAGTTGAAAACAGAAAATTCTTAGGGATTACTATAGACAGTTATTTAGGATGGAAAGAACACATTGCCAATATAAGCAGGAAATTTGGCAGCACAGTTTTTGCTCTCAGACAGATTAGACCATTAATAAATGGAGGTGATCTGCGCACGGCATATTTTGTATATTTTAATTCCATAATGAGCTTTGGAATAGAAATCTGGGGTCACTCAACTGATGCAATTAAAATTTTTAAATTACTAACGAGAGCAATAAGAGTAAAGGGAAACGCAAGACCGAAATACAGTTGCAAACCTCTATTCAAAAAATATAAGATTCTAAGTTTATACAGTTTGTATGTTTACAAAATTCTTATAATCGCTTGGGATCATAAAGATAAGTTCATACAAAATACAGATGTTCACCACCACCACACTAGAAACTGCATGAAATTAAGAATTCCACTGTATAACACAACACAGTTTGAGAGGAGAAGTGGGTGCATGGTTATAAAGTTGTTCAACTGCTTACCTCCTCATATCGCCAATGTCAAATCTAAAGTTCAGTATAAGAATATGATTAAACAGATTCTATTAGAAAATCCTTTATACTCAATTACTGAATTTATATCAACTGAATGAAAATGTTCAAATGTTCGTACAGCTTATGGGACTTAACTACGGGGTCATCAGTCCCTAAACTTACAAACTACTTATGAACTACTTACGAACTTGGACGGCACAAATATCCATGCCCGAGGGGGGATTCGAACCCCCGATCGTAGTGGCCGCGCAGACCGTGACTGAAACGCCTCAGTCCCCTCGGCCACCGCGGCTGGCTCAACTGAATGAAACAAGTAGGCTGGTATGTATCTAAAACTTTGTATATACTGGTAAATCAAGATGCCGTACCAATTATGTAAATTTCTTGTATAAATTTTGTTAATTACTTAAGCAAATATTATTGTTATTTCTGTGTAAAAAATCTCATTGTATAACAAGGCAGATATGTATTTCAACTCGTTCCATGCTGCTCAAATAAACTCAAACTCAAACACAGCCCGACATAATCTAACAAAATATGACCTCTCCCCAAACATTTGAGAGAGTACTGCAGAAACATGAAAAAAACTATATGCTGTAAATTTCATTTATTTTTTTAAACCAAGATCAAAAATAGGTTATAAATTTTGTCTGAAACTCCTTTTCCTGATAACATTACATTTTGATAATGTGGTTGTACTCAGTTATGGTAATTCTATTTAAACTGGAAATATAAATAACAAGTGTGAAAATGACTTCATAAATGTACATATTACGCCTACTCAAATTATGGTTTATATATATGATTTTTATGTAGGTAAGTCAATAGTTTGTAATTAGCGTATTGGTGATTTGTTTTTTAGACTTGTAATTTTAATGTATTTCAATTTGTGGTTTAATTTTTTATATATACGGATTTGTATAAACTCGTAGTAGTTTTGTTAATTTCGACGATAGTTTGTTAGTGCCAAATGGATAGATGAAATGAGCGTGGCAATCATGATAAGTATTTAATTTCGGATCGAGTGATATATAAAACATGGTCTGCCCTAATTTATTTAAACAAAAGGTATATACGTAACAATGTTGTGAAATAGTTATAACATGTAATATTGTTGTTTTTGTAAGTGTATGGGAACAGCATATTCCATAACCATGCGTAATGCATTTTTAGCATTTGTGGTACCTGTAATTATTTACGAAAGTACCAAAGTTGAAAATTACGCAAATTTAAATTAACATACTATTTCTCAACCATGTTTTACTAATAGTGTTAATAGTATGTTATAATGAACGGGAAAATGTGATATTTTACATGTCCGGTGGTGAAGTTTTATTTAGGGTTCCACATGTTTACGTCTTTAATTTTCGCAACGGAATTGTAGGTGACCTCGCAACATAACAGAAACGTTGCACCACTATTACATGGGTTTCAATAAAGTAGACTGATAGCACTTTTTATAATAGAGGCTATATATATTGGCGCCAAACAGACAGTGAGGAAAAAGGTTGGTTGAAATGTTTATTTAACGTCTTGCCTTTGTTCACTGCACAAAAATAACTTTGAGCAATGGCAATTTTTTTAAGTACAGTGAATTTTGTAAAAAAACCAAGAGTTGAATCGCGTGACTCGAAGGTAACTTTTCTGTTACGATGAAGAGACATTTGTAGATATTAACGTAATTTGTTTCCAAAAGATTTGATAATAAATACCAAGAACATATGAATATGCACATGAACACTAAAATACAATAAGGAACTGATTACACTGTTCAGTGCCGGTAACAATTAAATATTTCTTACAACGAAGAGTATAAATGTCATTTACCCTCAAAATCGCGACACATTTGGTAAAACATCCAAAGATATGTGGCAAGTAACAATACAAAAGTAATTGTCACCGAATCTGTTAAAAAGAAGATTGGGTTACAAAAATTGATTGCAGTCAGTCAGCCCACTACCTTCGACAGCGCAACGTGATGCCCCTAACCATACGGCTACTCCTGATACATGCAGAGTGATGACTTCATTATTATTCATGATCGGATCTTATGAAGGATTTTACAGTTGATGCGTCTTTAATTAATAGTAATTAGATATTTTACCAAATATGACGTGTTTCTGGTGAATCTTCAATGAGCCAAAAACAAATACGAAGGCGGATGTTGCCTTAATGGAGGCTTTTCTGATGCGCAATAGTGATGGGACAACCGACTGTTTTTAACAACCGATTGGTCAATCGGTTGTTTTTTCGTTCAGTCGAATGAAACAACCGAATGAAAATAGTCTCTGTGGCCGTATGAATGTTTTCACTCACTGGCGGGGTTTGAGTGGTTTCAGTCGATGCGAAACAATCGAATGAAACCAGTCTCTGTCGGTTGCAGCCGCTATATGAATTTCACTGCCGGCCGCGGTGGCCAAGGAGACTGAGGCGCTTCAGCCACGGCCACTACGGTCGGGGATTCGAATCCCCCCCTGGGGCATGGATATTTGTGCCGTCCTAGTTCGTAAGTAGTTTGTAAGTTTAGGGACTGATGACCCTGTAGTTAAGTCCCATAAGCTTTACAAACATTTGAATGTTTTCACTCATTCATTGGGTTTAAGTGGTTTCAGTCGATGCGCGAGCACCGAATAAACCAAGTCTCTGTCCTTTATATGAATGTTCTCGGCATTGAGTGGTTTCACTTGATGCGATACAACCGAATGGAAAAAGTCTTTGTCGGTTTCTGCAGTTATATGGATGTTTTTATTAATTCATCGACTTTATGTGACTTTATTTGCATACTCCTTCAGCCTTTTCGGGTATAAATGAACCGTGATTCAGCATGAAACATTTTTAGAGACAAATCTTAAAAATATAGCAGTATGTCCGTGTGTGTGTTCCTATTGCATGCAAATATGCAGTTTTTTCCAATGTTGATGAAATTTTGCACACTTAACCTTCAAAGCAAGAGAGACGTCACTGTCTACATAAAATTTCATTCGGTGCATGGCGGAGGGTACTTTACATACTAACTTCGACAAAAACCACAAACCACGATCTTGATGAAATTTTGCACATTTGACCTTTAAAACAAGGCGAAGGTAACTGTGTACAACAAATTTCGTAGGTGCATGGCGGAGGGTACTTTACCTACTAACTTCGACAAATTCCGTTTGTATTCGAATTTTAATGATATATTTCACTCTTCACCTTCAAAGAAAGAGAATGGTCACCGTCTACATCTACTTTAGTTTGATGCATCAGAGAAGGTATTCCAGACTTCGACGCCAATATAGAGTTTTATTCCGATCTTGATGAAATTTTGCACACTATACTTTCAAAACAAGTGACAGTTCACTGTTCATCTAAGATTTTGTATGGTACATGCCGGAGGGATGGAATAAACCTCCACACCGTTTCACCGATAACCACAGAAATATCTGTGACAAGAGTGAATAATTATGAAACTTGAGATGAATGTTTTCATACACTGTTGACGAATACAGACGCGCTGAAGAAAATTTACAGCACTGATAAATGTTGTATGTGTTTTCGTATTCCTTCAAAATATTTTTATAAGAAACATTTTTATACAAAATACTTTCATAAACTTTTTTTACAATATCTAATGTTTTAGTGATCTTCGAATTTGGATCTAGCAAATATGCTCAAAGTTAAAATACTTAACTCTGTCCTGCTAGTACCTTAGTTATGTATGAACAATAAGCCGCAAACCGCACGTTTCTCCTTGTTCCCACTTTGGAGATACAGTATGCGAGATTAAACTTGTAGCGATCATTTTGGAACACCCTGTAGTTTCCACGCTTCTTTATTGAGACAGTAAGAAACCGACAACAATGCATGATGGCACGCCCCGCGACGCCGCCAGACACTGTTGTGTGGAGTTTGGCGCGCGCCTGCTGGCGCTGTCAGCAGTGAAAACGCAAGCGAGGCAGCACCCCCTCTCGTGTCCCCGCTCCCCGCGGTACTTCGTGGTCATTGGCCACTTATCTTCTGCAGATTGTGGGTGTCTGCGAAAGTAATCTGATCGGAACCAGATGATCGGCGTTATTGAAGTCTGGGTGGGCAATGAAAGTGATCGCAGGCCTGCTCCAGCGATATGACATCTAATTAGTTACTCGTTGATGGCACCTCGAACAATTTAATCTACTACAAAATATGAATCACTGTTACTGTGTGTTATAGAACGACAAGTTAATTCATTCAGTACATAATTAAATGAACATTGTAATACGCATTTTAACTTTGGCATACCATTTTTACATGGCGGTATAATGTAGCACTGCTGTAGTTATCTGATGTGCATGTCAGTTTCATTCATAGGAATGTAAGGTAAAACACTAATGAGTCGTTTCAGTTGGGATATTGATTACATGGTTCAACCGACAGAAAAACTTACTGCCTCTTTTCACTTGAAAAGAAAGAATGAGAAATTCAGTCAATGTACAAACTGCAAAAGTGTTGCATCTTTTCATTCGGTTGTTTCCAGACTACTTTCATTCGAAAAAAATAAACGAATATTAATCCAACATAGTAAAACTACGACCGACTGACTGTTTCATTCGGTTGCTCCCACCGACTGGTTTCACTCAAAAGAACTAATGAAGAGGCCAACGTACCGTGACAATTTTTTCATTCGGTTGGCCCCATCGACTGATTTAATTCAAAAGAAAAGGAATGAGTGGTCCAACCGACTGTATCGATTTTATTCGGTTGCTCCGACCAACTGATTTCACTCAAAAGAAGGAATGAGTAGTCCAACCGACTGCGTCGATTTTTTCATTCGGTTCATCCCACCGACTGGTTTCACTCAAAAGAACGAATGAAGAGTCCAACCGACTGAATCGGTTGTTTCATTCGGTTGGTCCCACCGACTGGTTTCACTCAGAAGAATGAATGAATAATTCAACCGATACGAGAAACTACAACCGAATGATCGATTTTTTTCCAACAACCGAATGAATCGATTGTTTTCATTCGATTGTTCCTATCACTAATGCGCAAGGTGAGCCGTGCAGTAGCTCAATCATCTTTGCTTCGTGACCATTCGTGCGTAACCACCAGAGTTCGAGTAGCGAGGAGCTGGCGTGTTTACCAGCTCCAATGCGAGTGTTAAAAGCTGCATTACCCCTCGCCCTTCTCTTCCGCGGGAGCGACGATATGCTGCTTTCAGGGGGCTCAGAAGAGAATTTGAACCTTAGCCACATACGCGCATGCAACTCTGTGGCTACTGCTGCCTATACTAAGCTGCTGCGCTACCTACCACTCATATACAAACGTTTCTCATGAGATAAAAATACTTTGAATATGCATAAAAAATGATGTGATAGTTTAAAGACACTTTTTATTTTATTTATTAATTTTTGTTTTTTCACGACAAGCTTTTTTTTTTTCGGGGGTTTACTGAACGCGCAGCCACTGGTATCAACTATTAAGTCCACATTGTTTGGACGTCGAATGAGGCTTAGCAGGTGCTCAATTTATCTCGACTTCGAAATTTATCTCGACAACGGATAATGATTAGCAGGTGAAAAACTTTGACTTTATCCATTTACCTATCTATGCAAAGTTTGAACCGATTAGTAGAAGCTCAGATTAGGTTTTACGTGTTCTGGGCTACATTTATAGAAGCAAATCGATTGATAAACCTCACAAAAAAAAAAAAAAAGAAAAAAAAATACAAAAAAAAAGCAGATTTTATTACCACGTAAAACCTGAACGATGCACATAAAAAAGCTGCCATGAGCTGAGCATAAACTTCAGCCCAATTAACATATTCTTTTCAAAAGGAATTAATCAGTTCCCACAAGTTTCCTGGGCGTTAGCTCCCATTTGTCATTCAAACATTGCGTATATACTCTAACACAGCTACAGGAAGACGATTTTGTAATGACTACACGAATCGGCGCCACCGTAACGACCTACCGCGATATACAGGCTGGTCCATTGACAGTAACCGGGCCAAATACCTCACGAAATAAGCATCAAACGATAAAACTACATAGAACAAAACTTATCTAGGTTGAAGGGGAAAACAGATGGCGCTATGGTTGGCCCGCTAGATGCCGCTGCCATAGGTCAAACGGATATCAACTGCATTGTTTTAAAGTAGGTATCACCATTTTTCATTACATATTTGGTACACTTTTGTTGCTTTGTGATAGATGGTGCTGTAATATTCACAAACATATAGCTCACATTTTTTTTTTTTTTTTTTTTTTTTTTTTTTTTTTAATTAAAACACAGAACGTAGGTCGTTTGAACTTTATTTTGATGAACATGTACGGTGATACATATACTTCTGTGAAATTATCATACATTATGAGAATGCATGCTGTTATTGCGTAATTACCTGTAATCACCTCATGACTTCAATAAATGCTCAAAATGATGTCCTTCAGCTTTAGTGCATTGGCAATACACGTAACAAAATTCCTCTCAACAGCGAGTAGTTCGCCTTCAGTAATGTTCTCACATGCATTGACAATGTGCTGACGCATGTTTTCAGGAGTTGTCGGTGAATCGTGATAACAAATATCCTTCAATTTTCCCCACAGAATGAAGTCCAGGGTTGTAAGATCTAGTGAACGTGCGGGTCATGGTATGGTGCTTCTACGACCATTCCACCTGTCATTAAAGATTCCATTTAAGACCGCTTCAACTGCACCCAAGAAAAATGTTCAAGTGTTTGTAGAACTTATGGGACTTAACTACGGAGTCATCAGTCCTTAAACCTACAAACTGCTTATGAACTAGCATGCCCGAGGGGAGATTCGAACCCCCGACCGCAGCGGCCGTGCAGACCGTGACTGGCACGTCGCAGTCCACTCGCCCACCTGCACGCAAGACATGTTGAAAGTACATCGCCATTCTGACATGCAGTGAAACATCTTGTAGTAAAATCGGTAGAACATTACATAAGAAATCAGCAATCATTGCACCATTTAGATTGCCATCGATTAAATAGGAGCCAATTATCCTTCCTCCCATAATGCCGCACCATACATTAACCCGCCAAGATCGCTGATCTTTCACGTGTCGCAGCCGTCATGGATTTTCCGTTGCCCAATAGTGCATACTATGCCGATTTAAGTTACCTCTTTTTGTGAATGACTCTTCGTCACTAAACAGAACGCGTGAAAAAATCCGTTATCGTCCCGTAATTTGAGCCCAGTGGCAAAACTGTACACGACATACAAAGTCTAGGCCATGCAAATCCTGATGCATAGAAATATGGTACGGGTGATATTTATATAGTTGTAGAATTTAAGATTCCCTATTCTCGCTCACTTTGTCTGCTACTGATGTGCGGATTAGCCGCAACTGCAGCCAAAGCACTTACTTGGGTTTCATCATTTGTTGCAGGTCGTAGTTGACGTTTCACTTGTGGCTGAACACTTCCTGTCTCTTTAAATAACTTAACTATCGGACGAAAAGTTGTATGATGTCTTCCAGGACAACGATTAACATACATGGCACAGGCCCATGGGCATTTTGATCGCAAAAGCCACACATAAATACCATATCGACCTTTTCGGCAATTGGTAAACGGTCCGTTTTAACACGAGTCAAATACCGTCTGCACTAGCGAAATGTTAACGCGATACCACGTACTTACACTTTTGTGGCTATCACTGCACCATCTGTCACAAAGCGAAAAATGTGTTCCAAATAAAACATTCATATTTATTTACGTACTAGACGAATATGTAATGAAATGGAGGTACCTATTTAAGAAAATGCAGTTGATATCCGTTTGATCTATGGCAGCGCTATCTAGCGAGCCAACCATATTGCCATCTGTTTTTCCCCTTCAAGCTAGAAAAGTTTTGTTCTTTGTAGTTCTTTCGTGAGATATTTGGGCCGCTCACTATCAATGGACCACCCTATATGCTCGGCTTATTCAGACATATGAGAAGCATCTAGAAAATAAGTTTCGTTATATAAGAGACAGCCTAGTTCCGTGAAAGACTATTGGAAACAGATACATCAATGTTTGATCTATTTTTCGACATATTCGGCAAAACAATTGAGACACTTGACATTTAGTGGGATCTACTTTTTGTATTACTATGTAACAGATGTATTCAGCTGTTACTGAAAAGCAAAGTGGGACGTGCCACGCAGAATAAGAGACGTGGAAGGCAGTGGCGCAGTCACGATAGGGGGGATGCGAACTAAT
This sequence comes from Locusta migratoria, assembly GCA_026315105.1. Taxonomy (NCBI): domain Eukaryota; kingdom Metazoa; phylum Arthropoda; class Insecta; order Orthoptera; family Acrididae; genus Locusta; species Locusta migratoria. The sequence continues at coordinate 299,967,418 of CM048744.1, forward strand.
TGGGCTGAAGCTCCCCCCCCCAGCACCTCACAAAGATTTTTTTAATTTTATTTGTCTTTTCTTCTTTTCATTTTTTATTTTTTTAAACAGGTCAGCACCGGAAATTTGAAATAGTACATATGTCATGAATCACAACGTAATATAATTTGCCAAGCACAGTGGGTCGCCAATGTGATGCCGCCACTGAGAACGTGTGCTGCTGTTACTGTGAGCGGTGTTAATGCCGCCGCAACCAGCTTTGATGCTGCCGCTATTGTTACTGGTATGCTGAAGTTACGAGCCGATTCGTCATATGCGGCGACCCGCTGCTTAGCAGGTCAGCGGCGCCATCGAGATGCAATCTTATGAACAACAATAGTATTATTTTAGTTCATTTTTTACACATGGAGTCTCATGTTAATTACACTGTAAAGACCTTTCTCTTTGGCTAGTAATATAGAAGCTGTTTAATTATTTTACGAGCAGATTGTATACACTCCATTTCCACCATTTTGCTCCTCTTCCAATTTCAAATTAATGTTAGCCTACTCATTTTATTTCTTGTGCAATTGTTTTCGTAGTATAATTAGATTAGCTTGTCCGTCCATTTTTGGAGTATTGCAGCCCAGTGTGGGATCCATATCAGGTGGGTTTGACGGAGGACATCGAAAGAGTCCAAAGAAGGGCAGCTCGTTTCCTATTGTCACGATACAGGGGAGACAGCGTTATGGAAATGATCCAGGATCTGGGATGGGAATCATTACAACTACGGCGCTTATCGCTGCAGCGTGGGCTACTTGCGAAACTCCAATCGCCGACATTCTCCTCCGAATGCGAAAATATATTGTTGCCTCCCACTTACATAGGTAGAAATGAAACATCAGAATAAAATAAGAGAAATCAGAGCTCGAACAGAGAGATTCAGGTGTTCTTTCTTCCCGCGCGCTATTCGAGAATGGAATGGGAGATAAATAGTATAATTGTGGTTCTATGAACCCTCTGCCAGGCACTTAAATGTGATTTGCAGAGTATCCCATGTAGATGTAGAATACTTGTTCCATAGATCATGAATACGACACTTCGTAATGATGTGGAACGTGTCAGTTAAACGAAATGTGTCTATACATAATATTACATGACACTCAATATTTGAATATATTTTTTATTTTTTTATTTTATTTTATTTTTTCCTAAAGTACTAACTTTTATCCAGAAATTCATCTAATGTGTAGAAGGCATTGCCATTCAGAAATTCTCTTAATTTATTTTTAAATGCTAGTTGGCTATCTGTCAGAATTTTGATACTACTTCGTAAGTGACCAAAGACTTTTGTGACATAATAATTAACCCCTTTCTGTGACAGAGCTAAATTTAACCTTGAATAGTGTAGGTCACCCTTTCTCCTAGTGTTATAGCTATGCACACTGCTATTGCATTTGAATTTAGTTGGATTGTTAATAACAAATTTCATAAGTGAATATATATATTGTGAAGCTACTGTGAAGATTCCTAGATCCTTAAATAAATGTCTGCAGGATGAGCTTTGGTGGGCTCCAGCAATTATTTTGATGACTCGCTTTTGAGCAATGAATACTTTCTTACTAAATGATGAATTACCCCAGAATATGATGCCATACGAAAGCAGAGAATGAAAATGGGCATAGTATGCTAGTTTACTGATTGTACATCACCAAAGTTTGTAATCGCCTTAATAGCATAAGTAGCTGAGCTCAAACGTTTCAGCAGATCTTCAATGTGTTTCTTCCAATTCAATCCCTCATCAATGCATAAACCTAAAAATTTTGAATATTCTACTTTAGCTATAGATTTCTGGTTGAAGTCAATATTAATTAATTGTGTGATGCCATTTATTGTGTGAAACTGAATATACTGCGTTTTTTTTTTTTTCAAAATTTAAAGAGAGTCCATTTACAGAGAACCACCTAATAATTCTCTGAAATACTACATGGACAATTTCATCAGTTAATTCCTGTGATTCGGGTGTGATAGCGATACTTGTATCATCAGCAATGAGAACTAGCTTGGCATCTTTATTAATATAGAAAGGCAAATCATTAATATATATTAAGAACAGCAAAGGTCCCAGTAGCGAACCCTGTGGCACCCCATGCGTGATAGATCCCCAGATTGAGGACTCGGCTGTTTTTTGTATATTGGTTAAATTATGAAAAGTGTAAAAATAAGCCATAGATTAATCAATTCAATAGGCTCTATTTTTAAGAACGTAGCCCCTCCCGACCCCAGAACAAAATCCTGGCTGCGCCACTGCGTGTAACACTTACTGAAGATCTGCTGCTCCATGACATTGCTCGTCTCCATACAGCTTGGCGACGTGCAGCAGTTCTTTTGAAGACTTTGACCTGGGAGCTGTTGCATCGTACAGCATACAGCAGTTTCCATCTTTCCTTGCACCTTAAGAAAAATCTGTCCTCTGGCCAGCATTTTGACAATGACGAAGAGATGAAGACTGCTCTAACACCCACACTTTCACGACATACGAATAAAAAAATAAAAGTAAACACTTGATCCCACGACATAAGTGTCTCAGTTCGTCTGGCGACTCTGTCGAAGAATAGCTCATAAATTCACATAACTTTCCTGCCTTTGTAAAGTAAAAAAAAAAAAAAAAAAAAAAATAAAAATAAAAATAAAAAATAAAAATTGGAAAACTTATTTTGTGGATGCGCCTCGTATTTGATACAGCGCAGCCGTGCAGTAAAGGGAAATGTATGGTACTAGTACCGAGAGAGATTGTGAGTAGCGCAGTAACATTAAACAATTCATCGGAGAATCACTATTGGCGGGATATGTTACGATGATGGTTTCGTGTGGCATTTTTGCCGTTAGACCCCAGCTGGGATTGTGTCTGGCCTGCCAAGTGCAAGGCTTGCCACATGGGTGACTTGCGCGTCGATGTTCATCGACATAGATACTCTGCAAATCACATTTACGTGCATGGCAGAGGGTTCATTAACCACTTTCATAACCTTTCTCTCTACCGTTCCATTCTCTAATAGTGCGCGGGAAGGAAGAACACCTAAATCGTTCCGTTTTCGATCTGATTTCTCTTATTTTATTGGGCTGGTGATGTCTCCCTGTGTAGGTGGATGCTAGCAAAATATTTTCACATTCAGAAGTAAAAGTCGGTGATTGAAATTTCGAAAATAGATCTCGCCGCAACGAATAACGTCGTTCTTTTTATGATTTCCACCTCAAATCGTGCAACAATTCCGTGACGCTTTCCACTGTGTAAAATGATAAAGCAAAACGAGCTGCCCTTCTCTGAAACTTCTCAATGTCCTCAGTCAGTCCCACCCGTGCTGGCTGGTTCAAAATTCAAATGTTTGTATAGGTTATGGGATTTAACTACGGGGTCATCAGTCCCTAAACTTACAAACTAGCTAATCCTAAGCACAGCACAAATATCCATGCCCGAGGGGGGATTCTAACCCCCGACCATAGTGGCCGTGCAGACCACGACTGGAGCGCCTCAGTTCCCTTGGCCACCGCGGCCGGCGTGCTCGCTGGCCCCACCTGGTGAGGGTCCAACACTGGGCAACAGTACTACAGGAGAGGACGCACAAGTGTAATATAGGCAGTCTTTTTGGTGGAGCTGGTGCATCTTCGAAGCGTTCTGCCAATGAAACGTAACCTTTGGTTCGCCTTCCCCACAATATTTTCTATGTCTTGTCTCCAGTCTACGTTGTTCGTAATTGAAACTCCTAGGTATTTGGTAGAATTTACCACCTTAAGGTTTGACTGATTCATCGCGTAATTGAAGTTCATCGGATTTCTTTTAGTGGTCATGTGTATTACTTCACACCTTTCTTTATTTAGTGTCAATTGCCAGTTTTCCACCATGTAGAAATTTTGTCTAAATCGCTTTGCATTTGCTTTTGATCCTATTTTGACTTCACTAACCGATAAACAACAGCATCATCCACGAACAATCTAAGGGAGCTATTCAGATTGTCTCCTAAATAGTTTATAAACAGAAGGAAGTGTCAGGGACCTATAACGCTTCCCTGGGGAACGGGAGATATCACTTCTGTTTTACCTGATGACTTACCGTCAATTACTACGAACTGTGTCCTTTCTGATAGGAAATCGTGAATCCAATCGCACAATTTGGGCGATCTTCCGTAAGCATGCAATGTTAATGAAATGTTGATGAGGACGACAGAACACCCAAACCCGAAATGGAGAAAATCTCCAACCCGAGGGGGAATCAAACCTGTGCCCTCTGCGTGGCAATCTAGCACGCTGTCCACTGGACTATGGATGCGGACGGGTTATGTTACGAAAATGGAGCACTGGAATAGACTGTACTGACAAGGGAAGTACTTGTGCTCGAACAAACACATATCCCTTTCAGTCACTATTTTTCTTCGTCAATAAATTTTTTTTTTTTTTTTTTTTTTTTTTTTTTTTTTGCGTTTTTCTTGATCAAATGATTTATCTAAACGTGTTTTCTGAGGAAAAAAAGAAATTTCGAAAATGGTTTTTGAAAGATGGAATGTTGTCATTTGACACCACTGTGTCGGTACGGGTACATATAAATAAATAGTGTGGTCGACATCTTCTTGGTACATTTATAATTAGCACACCATTCAAAATGACAATATTTATTGCAAAAAATCATTTAACATGAAACGTAACTAAGCAGTTGTTATTTTTGTTCAAACAGAGTCTTACATGGCATTTGGCACACTGAACTTGGCTGAATTAGTACATCATTCAAATTGAAAAAATGTATTTCAGCAAATCATTTAACATGAAATTTAACAAAACAGTTGTTATTTTTGTTCAAACAAAGTGTTACATGGCATTTGGAACAGCGGGGGAAGGGGGAATTAGAGAGGGGGGACAAGTCCAGGCTCTTTACTGTCTGAGAGTCCTGAAAGCTCACTGTCATTGAGCTCTTTAGTAGAATCTGCTCAATTTCCTTGTCGGAAAGTTTCGCCATATCACAGTCTGAAAAATTAAAATATTTACTGAAATTAGCGGTGTGATGTGTGAAAATAAACGGAATATCCATTAAATGTATTCAGAAAGATTAGCTTTCAAAATTATTTCAACTGAACATAAAAATATTAGTACCTACAAAAACGAGAACTTCAAAGAACATGACTGAACGTCGTCACAATGGTGTCAAATGACAACAACAAGATTTGAAAAAAATGTAGCTAACAATGTAACAAAAAAACATTCTCCAAAATAACACACACACAATAACCCTACCTTTAAGAAACTTTTAACACCTTTGTAATTCGACAAATCTTCAACAGGCACGAAACAGGAAGAAAAAAAGTGAAGCACGATCCACACACAACAGCACACGTATCATAGCACGACAAACACTCGACTGTTGACTTCCGTATTCAAAGGAGATGAAAGCGCGCCATGTGGCACACGCCTGCACTAGATTGTTGTCATCCACCGTCGGCGTGAGGAAACACAGACAGTCGTTGTTTCCACTCTGCAGTTGGTGAAACATGTTGGTGTCAATTGACAACACGATGAACGAAAGGGATATACACCAAAATCGTGTGAAAGATAATATAAAGGTCCCTTATTGCACTAGTGATACTTCCGCACCTGCAGTAGTCCGTTAGAGGTCGATGCGTGTGCCTTGCCACATTGCACTTTGACCTACCGGTTCGCCAGTAGGACGATGCAGTGTGCCTCCGAAGTTGCGTTTTGTGACGTTATTTTGTGTCAGATGGGGCGGCGACGTGTAATCAGTCCTGCTAATGTATTGCGATTGGTTGAGATGAAGTTACGAAGACCCTTCTTCGTGAAGATGGTATTAGTGTATAAGATGAATCATTCGCATGCTTTCTCGTATCTGTTATGGTACAGAAATATGAGCATAAGTTAGATACTGTTGTAACACTAACTCATAATGATGATAATAGGGATGATAATGATGAACAACTCATTGCAATCGGTAGAGCTACGGTAAGTGCGGGAAGAGGCGATGGAAGCAGTGGCAGTGAATACCAACAGTCTTCCTAGAAGAAGGTTGAAGTTGCAACTATTATCACTGCTTTTGATGACAACACGCTAGAGAATGTGTACGATGATTATTACATAATTATAGTTAAGATTTTTTCATTTCGTATGGCGTCTACAATTACATCTACAGTGCTATCTAGAGCATGATTGCACAGTTTTGCATAAATACGATACCCACCAGCACATTGAGGTGTACGTAGAGATCCTGTAAGCAAACGTTCATACAGATATGTTTGTTCGAGTCCATGTACTTTCCTTGTGAGTTGCTTTGCTGTTTTGTTTGTTGGAAATATTTAAACTTGGGTTTGGATACATTTGGAAAAATATTGTAGCACGTTTTTGGATAGTTTTACTTGTTTGGAAAATGTTAATTTCAGATTTTTACCTTTTATTATTTGCTGTCCCCAACTGAAAAAATTTAATGAAAAAACTTGAAGCAGTAATAAGCATTATGTAGTCTTTATGTAGAATCTGAAGTATGCGAACAACATATCGGATTTATGCCATGATGACGAGCAACAGATGCAATATTTGCGATAAGGCTGATGGAGGGGCACAGAGAAAAAATGTTGAAATGTTTGTAAATCTAAGGGGTTTAACTGCTGCGGTTATCAGTCCTTAGGCTTACAAACTCCTTAAACTAATTTATGCTAATGAGAACATACACATCCATGCCCGAGGGAAGACTCGAACCTCCGATGTCGAGCACTCCGTAGCAAACCGCCTTAGAGCACTCGGTCACTCCACCATGGCGGTACAGAAAAATACAGGCTGATCAGCATATGTCATATGGTCTCACTGAGCTGGGGATGGCGTATGTAGGACTGACGAACGATTTAGAGACAGTACAGAGAAGGGCAGCTCATTTTGTATTATTGGCATGTAGGGGAAAGAGTGTCACGGAAATGATGCACGACTTGAGGTGGAAACCATTAAAAGAAAGTCGTTATTCGTTGCGTTGAGATTTATTTGTGAAATTTCTTTCTCCAACTTTCTCCTACGAATGAGAACATATTTTGTTAGCTCCCATCGTCACTGACAGACATGATAATCGTAATAAAATAAGAGTAATCATATCAATTTAGGTGTTCTTTTTTCCCTCGTCCTATTAGATAATGGAACAGTAGAGAAATATTAAAGCGATTCTATGAACCCTCTGCATGCACGTCAATGTGATTTTCAGATATTTATGTAGATATAGAGACAGTGCCCAAAGAAATATGTAAATTTATGAGGCCTGAAGTCTGCCAGCAGTTTGCGAGCGTGAAGGTCGGGGTGAGAGTTTAAAATATGGAAAGTTTAATTTTTAAAACTCACAACCACCAGCTGCGAACCAAATTCCTAAACATGCAAAAACACTGGAACTGTGATTACGACTGTTTGACTCGTTTTCTAGGGGATGATATCACAAGTTCGCAGCTTTCCTTCCCTGCATATGATTAACAAACAAATTCATAATAAAATCAAGTTCATGAGAGAAAAGGGTGTACTAACTACTATTTTTGAAAACACGTGAAAGTTCACTTTATGTTGTTTATTTCACAATCTTAGAACCCTGTGCCTGATACGTCTGTACGTCGGCACATTTATCAAATAAAGTTATAGCTCGTGAGCCCCCAGACAAAATGAATATTTGTCGCAAACTGTTTTCACACCACGTGGCTGTCTCAAACACCGTGTATGTTCATGCCTATGCGACGACACGTGTTACATTAACAAATCACAGTCACTTTAATTCAATGCGATGCACACCTTGTTCCACCGACTAAATATACACAAACACACAGTAGCACTCGATTTAACTTGGTGCAGTCTACGACGAGCAACCACATGTGGCGATTGCCACACACAAATCTATAACCTCCAGCTCGAGGTCCACATGCCGACTGATGCAGAGCGACGACGCCCGGCCAGCCACCCCACGTGCTCTCGAGTCCCCACTTCCTGCCCTCGCGCGTGCGCCAGAAGCTCAACTGCGTGAGTTTTTTTCCCTACGTCATCAACTTCCCCATGTGAGCTGTTCTAACCGATTTGCCAACGTACAGCGCTCAGCCAATACATTTCTAAAACTTTACTTAAAATCAAAATAATTACACTACACATTAAATAAATTGTCTTCTTAGGTTTTTATATTGGTATAAACATACTTTGTACTATTTATCATAATTGTGCAATTTCTTATGTCACAGATAAGTGATTTAACTGAATATTTCAAGGTAAAATACACAAGATTAATTCAAAATAAAATGAGAAATAGTTAACATATTATTTTTTATAAACAAACATTGTCATGCTAGTTGTGTAACTGTCTTGTATTCATTGATAATTTATTACTTTTCATTGTCAATTAAACATATTACGCCAGATGTGACTATATCAGCTAATGTATTGTTTATTTATCAACAGGCTATTTTGTAATGAGGGCCTTAAAGGTTCCTAACTGCATCGTATTACTTCAAATGCCAGTAGTATTAGAATATTTTATTTCACGCTGTGCACTGCACTGTGCCTGGCACTCGCCATTGTCCCTCTCTCCCCTCACCGGAAACGAACTGGAAAATCCTAAGCTGGAACAACCCACCGACGTCGGCCTGCTCGTTGGCCTCCCGTCAGCTACAAGCACACAGCAAATCTCAACGTGGAAAAATTCTACCTTTGGCCTAACTATAAATGTTGTCACCCAACTGCGTACATACATTGCTACCATAATTAATAAGATTAAAATTGTGTAACATTTAGTGCATTGGCATGGTCAATGTTTGCAGTGAACTTCATACTGTTTAATTATCAAAAGCTATTAATTACCAGTATTTCTATTGGGCGGTAATCTTACAAGTTGCGAAGCCACGTGACTTAACTCACTTCTTCTTAACTTTTCAATAATAATCATTAATAATTAAACACTGACAGAAATAAATAAATCTCCTTAATATACTGTTTTAAAGATATTTATTTATTTAGAAATCAGATGCACAGTTTGGAGTACGAAGAAACTCACCCCCTCACCCCCCCCCTCTCCAAGACCAAAATCCTGCCCACCAGGAGAGTAAGCGAGGGTGTCTGCAAACAAGTTTGAAGGTGCTATGAGGCAAGTCAAGAGCAGTGGAGGTACAATGAATGCATCCCCAGTGACAGTAGGACTACACCAGGGATCTGCTTTCAGCCCATATCTCTTTGACCTGGTGATGGATATCCTGGTTAACAGATGTGAAGAAATAGGCACCATGGAGTACGATGTCCAGTAATGACTTCGTAATCTGTGAACTCACCCTAGAGGAACTTCAAGACGAACTTGAATAGTGAAGTGATGTACTATAAAAAAGAGAAATGAAGTTCAGCGGAGTGAGAACATTGTATGAGTACAAATGATGCAGAATGCCTACATATTAAAATGCAAGGAAGGCAACTAACTCTGGCCAAGAAGTTTAAATATCTGGATTCCTAAATGCAAAGTGATGGAGGAGTGGAGGTTGAAATACAGCACAGGGTAAATAAAACCCGCGGTGGAGTAGCCAAGCGGTCTTAAGGCACCTCGCTGCGGAGCGCGCAGTTGCTCACCGTCGGAGGTTCGAGTCCTCCCTGGGGCATGGGTGTATGTGTGTGTGTGTGTGTGTGTGTGTGTGTGTGTGTGTGTGTGTGTGAGTGAGTGAGTGTTGTCCTAGGTTAGTTTACCTAGGTTTACTTAGTTTGTAAGCTACAGACTGATGGCCACGCAGTTTGGTTACAAACATTTATACATTTATTTTGTTAAACAAAATGGAAGAAATTCAGTGGAGTACTGTGTGATAAAAAGATTAGCTGTAGAATAAAGGGTTTATTATTATTATTATTACTTGAACAGCATTAGATGTACATCAGTGGAACGTGTCTAAATACATATTTGCCTGGTCATTATTAGTTATACAATGAGAATTTTTTTAATAGAAACAACAATAATATTTGCTTAAGTAATTAACAAATGTATACAAGAAATTTACATAACAGGTACCTTGATTTACCAGTATAACAAAGTTTTAGATACATACCAGTCTACTTGTTTAATTCAATTGACATAAATTCAGTAATTGAGTATAAAGGGTTTTCTAGTAGAATCTGTTTAATCATATGCTTATATACTGAGCTTTTGATTTGACATTGGTGATATGAGGAGGTAAGCAGTTGAAAAACTTTGTAGCCATGTACCCACTGCTTCTCTCAAACTGTGTTGTGTTATGCTGTGGAATTCTTAATTTCATGCAGTTTCTAGTGCGGTGCTAGTGAACATCTGTATTTTTTATGAATTTATCTTTATGACCCCAAACTATTATAAGAATTTTGTAAACATACAAACTGTAGAAACGTAGAATCTTATATTCTTTGAATAGAGATTTGCAACTGTCTCTCTTGGTCTTACGTTTCCCATTACTCTTATTGCTCTCTTTTGTAATTTAAAAATTTTAATTGCGTCAATTGAGTGACCCCATATTTCTATTCCATAGCTCATTATGGAATTAAAATATGCAAAATATACCACGCGCAGAACATCTCCATTTATTAATGGTCTAATCTGTCTGAGAGCAAAAATTGTGCTGGCAAGGAAGTTGTCGAAATGTGTGGTGAGGCCTGCAATGCTTCTATAATGCAGAAACTTGGTCACTTTCACAATCCAAATAGATTAAGGTGGAAGTAAGAGAAATGAGCATAATATCGTGCATGAGTTGAGTTACAAGAAAGTATGGAATAAGGAACCTTTACATCATGGGAATGGTGAAAGTTGAAACCAAAAGAATAAGATTTGAGAAAGTAGGCGAAGATGGTAAGGGCGTGCACAGGAAAGACGGGAGTAGGCCTACTACGCGAGAAGAAAAGTTGAAAATCGAAGAATCAGAAAGCAGAGGAAGAACAATCTGGGTGGAAAGGCAAGTAGCAAGCCAACATTACCACAGTTCGAAGGAAAAAATAATATTATTCAGAAAAGAAATAAAGTAGAGCATACTGTCCACAAGTGGGACAGGACAAAATAGTGCAGGTGCCCCCTCCAAATTTTTAACATAGGCTGTTTACAGGAAAATTTCATTTTTCTTTGGAATAGAGTTGGTTCGGCATTGTTCTGCATCCCAAGACAGATTTGACAGTTTGCAGAATACTACCAGAATACAGTCTCCTAACTATTCTTTGTCCATTTTTCGTATTAATAGTCCTCATCAGAGGTCCAAGAGTGTGGTTCATGAATTTCGGCGCTTATCGCCTTATCCTCGTAATAATCATACAGGCAGTAGAAATATCTGATAACGACGCGTCTATCACTAAGATAAACGGTCAAGTGTTTTGGTAAACCCATGGCTAAGTGATAATTTGTATACTTATCGGAAGAACGACCATAGTGTTGTTATTCTACAGTACGTAGTCAAAAATTAAACATTACATGTTTCCTTCAAGGCCAGACAAATTTAGCAAATAAGTTGTTTTTTGTACATTAGGTGTGCGTATCCTGCGGTTTATAAAAGAACTATTTTTTTTCACGGTTGCCTCCCAAGAAAACCACGAAAAACCATGATTTTTGAATACCAAAACTTGTGTTATTTCTGTTATTTACAAATCGTCAAAACTGGTACCATGTGTTCTGAAGGTTATATTTTCTAGCAACGTTTTACATTTTTTCCAATTCTTTATCAATTACCGAGATACGAGGTCACGTTACTTATGCACGAAATCCCAATAACCGACTTTTGCCATTTTTGCATCATGTCTTGCAAATATCTAAATAGCTGAGCACAGCATATAGATCAAATTTTAAACGTATACTTTTTAGACTTTATTCTAAAGACGGCAAGTATTCGTTGTCTAACATCTTTATCTGACACACCAGAAAAACATGATATCTAGGTACCAAATGCAATGATTGTATAGATGGCCACTAATACAATTTCTACTCATGTCGAACAGTCAATTTTTTCCACATATGTTCTTAAAATGATTTTCGCCACTAACCTTAAATTTTTTTCTTTGCTATTTCAGACTATTCAGAGTTGTCTTAGGCATCCGTTTTATCCTACAAATGCTGTCTCTAAAATCGCTGCTGAGTGAGCAGTTCTATATTTACTGTAGATCATTACGGATCACTGTGATTGGGGCTTTGTATCGTTAACCTGATTGCCTATAATAAAATGGTAGTCCCCGGTGTTAGCTTAGGCAGCTGTTTTTTGCAGGTAGCTCTTAAAAGTGAGAGATTGGTCTAATTTTATTCCAAGATAATTGCGTGCTCTTTATCTCTGAGTGTCACACCGTTGAGGCGGATGTTAAGTTTATAATTGGCTTGACTATTATTGAAATGGAAGCTGGATAGCTCTGTTTATTTTGTTTTATTTTAGTTATTATTGATACTTGATCGGCTTTCATTTCCAAGTTCTGGAATATTTTTGAAAGGAAGCAAGATCATTTGTGAACGTTGTTTCTGTACTGGACAGGTCAGTATGTTGGTTTGCTAAGAGCCTTGTCACCAGTATAAATAAACTTATTAGATTATGTTCCAGGAATGTCAGCAATGTACACACTGAACAAAAGAATACCATGAAAAATGTGAGACTATGAGGGCGATTTGATAAGTCTGTTAAAAATAGAATTAAATTGTTTTAAAGGCGAAATCTCAATTTATTTCTCCACATAGTCTGCTTGGAAGGCTATACACTTGGTCCACCGAGTTTCCTATTTTTTCAATCCATTGGCAAATTAGGCTTTGTCAAACTCTGCAAAATAGTCTGTCACAGCAACGGACACTTCCTCGTTCTACGAAAATTTCTTCCCACCAAGCCAAATTTTCAAGTTTGGGAATAAGAAGTCATCCGGAGCCAAGTGTGGTGATAGGGTGGGTAAGGAACCAGTTCGAATCCCAAGTCGTGGACTTTTGCCATTGCGATAGCTGCTGTATGGGCTGGGGCAGTGTCCTGAAGAAACATCACATTCTTCCGTGTCAATTTTGGACGTTTTTCAATTAGTTCCTGTTTCAAACGATCCAGCAGAGCAGCATAATATGGCCCAGTTATGGATCTGCCTTTTTCCGAATAATCTACCACGATCATACCCTGCGAATCCCAAAAGACAGTGGCCAACACCTTTCCAGCTCACAAAACAGTCTTCACCTTCTTTGATGCACTCTCCCCAATCTTTCTCCATTGTTTGGACTGTTTTTTGGTCTCTGGAGTGTAATGATGGACAAGTTTCATCCACAGTTATGAATCTGCACAAAAAGTCCTATGGATTGCGCCTGAACAGTGTGAGATTCTGAGCGTAAATGTTCTTTGCTTTCCGTTTTTGGTACAAAGTGAGGAAGCGCAGCATTCATCGCGCACAGAGCTTCTTCATGTCTTGTTTTTCATGGAGGATGTAATACACTCGTTCAGTTGAGATGCCTACAATGTTGCTATCTCGCTAACTTTTAATCTTCGATCTTCCTTTATGATATCATCCACTTTATGAATGGTTTCTTGTGTGGTGACTACAACGGGCCGACCGGAGCATGCTCTAATTTCCGGGGATGGCCGCGTGGTCTAAGGCGATATGCCGTCGTGGAGGGCGCGGCCGCTCCCGCCGGAGGCTCGATTCCTCCCTTGGGAATAGGTGTTTTTGTCGTCTTTAGAATAAGTTAGTGTAAGCTAGTTTACGTGGTGTGTAAGAGTAGGCAACGATGACCTTAGCTGTTTGATTCCATAAATACATTTCGCCTGTTGAGCGCCTTATAACATGTGACACTACCCTGTTGCGCGCCTCAATACGCCCAATATGCAATGGGAAAGAAGAGTTGATGGTTTGAAAGTGCTTCGCTTTAATATGGATAAAATTTACGACGCATTATATTCCACTTCTATATGTGACAAGTAGCACAGTTACATGACGAATTCACTGATATCAAAATTAAAGCCTTACAGGTTCATATGTTCAGTTCTAATACGATACAACATTTACTAACAATTAACACTGTAAGCAAAATTCAGCAAAGCTCTGACGTCATTCTTTCAAAGGCGGTCACAATGATAGATATGAACAAAAATTTATATTTTTGTTATTTGACAAGGCGATCTTACAGTTAAATGGAAGATTGCATTTGTTGACAGGACACAACAAAGGTTTTCATCTTTGCAAAAGATTGAAAGCTGGAGGAACTTGGACAGAGAGCAAAGAAAAACACAATATCTCAACCTCGAACAAAAGTTAAAGATGAAAAATCTTGAGGTTTAATTGTATCGTTCATTGATGGAGAAAATCTGCTTAATGAGTTGGAATTGCTTCGTTTATTTATTTTGTACAGAAAAAGACAACTCCACTTGATGTGGTACTTTGTATTTATTCCAATAACTTAATGTCTGTGTCCCCAAATGTTTCAACATCTTTGCGCGTGTATTTAACACTTTCTGTGACAGTAGCAGAAGGCGAAAAATCATTTTCAAAACTGAAATTAATTAAAAAAAACTATTTAAGATCAACCATGACTCAAGATAGACTGACAAATTAGGCCATCATAAGTATCGAATCAAAAGTATCTTTCAAAACAGATGATCTCATAGAAAATTTTGCCGATTTAAAAGCCAGAACATTTCAATTCATCGTCTAAAAATGTTACAGTATTTTTATGTAAATATTAAATAGTGGTAAGAGGGAGGGAGGCGCGAGCTGATTTTTCGCACCCATATCATTAAGACGGCCCTGTGTGTGAAAGCTTAAAAACAAAAGGGTCAGATCTTTACAGATGTACAGAATTTGTCTTACATAAGCATCACAGCCTGCTGTGGTAAGATAAAGGAGGGAAACAGCTGAGAAATGCTCCCGCCTGATTACAAAAGAGATGGATATGTTCCTGTTTAAAAGACTGACAGCAAGGCGGGGAACCAGCTGCTTCCGTCCTCATTCCGTCTTCCTCTTCAAGAATTGTGTCATGCGAACATATTCACGCTTTTTGTGTTGAAAGAGAATCGCAGAGAATGACGGCGAGACAGCGACAGTGGGGGAGAAAGAGAGCACAGAGGTGTGGTGGGAGACAGTTGCTACAGGCAGTAAAAGTGGTGAATGGATGGACATGGTCACAATTGAGGACAAAGGAGAGAGAAAACACTGGAATGAGAAAGAGAAACGAGTGGAGACGATGAATAAGCTTTGGGTATTGGATCATCCACACCGGCGAATATAAAAGAGAATTTTTTTTTTTTTTTCACTTTCCTCCAACCTGTGTACCCAAGTGTTAAAGTTTCTTGGTCTACGACAGTGTATCCCAACCTTTTTGAATACGCAACCCCCAACCAACTAGAAATATTTTGGCGACCCCCACGCCCTCTCCGAAACAAACAACTACATGTGTAATTTCAAAGGCAACTAATTTAATTTCCTCTTGTTGATACGACTTTCCTGTAAAAAATAAAAAAAGTACTGTATCATACATTAGAGGATAAGTTTTAATCCATTTTAATGAATGGAACACATGCTATTATTATATGAATTTCGAGAGAAGAATATGTGTTCCATACCGAGGTTTCGCATTACAGGTAAAGCTCAGGATCGAATTATGCTTGTTGAAGAAGGCCCAACTGTATAGTCAATTTCTAAACAATCGAATTTCTCGAAAATTAGTTATTATATCTAGTAAACTGGAAACTGGTGTTCAATTTGTAAACTTGTGTTCAAAAAATCTATCTTTTACTGTTGTTTGTTGTGGTCTTCAGTCCGCAGACTGGTTTGATGCAGCTCTCCACGCTATCCTGTCATGTGCAAGCCTCTTTATCTGAGAAAATGTTCGGCAACCTACATCCTTTTGAATCTGATTACTGTATTCGTCCCTCGGTCTCCCTCTACGATTTTTACCCCACACGCTTCCTTCTAATGCTAAGTTGACAATTCCTTGATGTCTCAGAATGTGTCCAACCAATGTATCCCTTCTCTTAGTCAGGATATGCCAGAAACTCCCTTTCTCCCCGATTCGGTTAAGCACCTCCTCATTAGTTACAGGACCTACCCATCTAATTTTCATTATTCGTCTGTAGCACCACATTTCAAAAGCTTCTACAATATTATCAAAAAGGCAGCTTCTGGTTTAACGTTGTAAAATAGTGATGTGAGTTCATTCTATCCTCAAGAATAATACTTGTTTCAAAGCGCTAACTGTCTCACGCTCAATTTGCTTTTCGCGCAAACGCACTTCTAAGGTACCAGCTCTGTCACGAGCACCACAAACACAAAGTTGACGCAGTGTTGCCCACCGTGGGATTTGTCCCATATTGTGGGACATTTTGACAGTTACTTTTCAGAGAGGGGCAAAGGGATTTTCTTTGTGAAAAGTGAGATGAATATGGGGCATTTAATTGGTGTGTCTTTCTTCACAAAGCAATAAGAAATTACACATATTAGCAATATATGCTTCCTCTTATCTCTCTTTCTCATAGAGCACAAACAGCATTAATTGTAATGGTTTGTTTTTTTTTTTTGTTTTTTTTTTTTTTTTTTTTTTTTTTTGCTATCATGTTTTTGTTTTCGACACTTTATGCTCAAAAGGGACAATTTAAATCCCTGGATGGGACTTTTTAGCTTCAGAGGTTGGCAACACTGAGTTGACGGCGGTGGGTCGTAGCGCAACGCCATCGGTATGTATGCTTAATTTTCTCATATTTACCACTTCTACATTGTTTCAATTCGGGTAATCCTGTTTATTTATCCTTTTATGGAATAGGACCAGCGACAGTTGGTCGTTCAGAGTCACCGAGAGATAAATATGAAATAATTTGTGAGTACTTGCCACCTACAGTTTTCTTATCTATATCCCAAATGTAAATTACCATAACGTGATTGTTATTGGCATTTGCTCTTCTACGCATACAGATAACCCCGATGATGTGACTCTAATGCCACGAAACTAGATGGTTGAATAAAAGATTACTATACAGCTGAAGCGGTTTCCTTTCAATACCACTCAAGTATACAGTTGTGGATGCGAACAATATATAATTTGTTGCTTGTAAATTTAGCTACCGCTTGATACCTAAGGGTATTTTTCAGGACTTTCGTCTACGCATTGTTAACACGGTGTATTTATTATAAAACAATCATCTGTTCTATTAATCTGAAATTGATACTCAACAAGGAATCGCGTATTTGTAATATAAAATATATTTCACTTCTCTTGAGCATTTGCTTTTGCCTTACAGGACACCTGTTCAGGGATGCTCCTGGCTCGTTGTTTTATGGTGCAACGACTTACTCCTGTGACGGCGAGCCCCGAACAAGACCTTGCGACACCTCTGGGGATCGGGACCCACAGATTGAAAAACACTGGTCTACAGTTCAGGAGTCCGACCAATCAATCCGCATTAACGCGTGTAGAGGCTGAAGACACACGCTGCAGACAGTGACAAAGAAAGAGACAGTGTCAATTTGAGAGAAAAATAGTCGGACATAGACAATAGTAGAGAGATAGTGAAACGGGCAAAGACAGTTTTAAGGAAGATGGTAAGATAAGGCTGAAAGACAGTGATAATGAGTAAAAAGGTGACATTGGGCAGTGGCGGCTGGTGCTTCAGGGAACTGGGTGTTCACTTCTTTGAGTTCTGGATATCGATAGTTGCGTGGCACCGTAACCCCCCCCCCCTCCCGCCCTCCCACACACACACCAACACCACTTAGAAGACAAGGCCTCACAACTGGCCGTGCCTACGTCACAGGCCACGGCCGCCATCTGACTGGCCGGCCGCTACGTCAGCCAGTGAGCTGGCGGCCGCGGCCTGTAAGTGTGACGTAGGCACGGCCAGTTGTGACAACACGGTCCAGATACAAGGCCTCACAATAAGCCCGTGTCACGTCACACCGATAGGCTGCCATCGCAAGTTCACTGGCTGGTCACTGGGGCACAGCCCACTTACTCGTAGCGCTAACCAGTGAGTTGCGATGGCAGCCTATCGGTGTTGGTTGTGAGGCCTTGTCTTCTAGGTGATGTTGCCCACACCCCTGCTCGGTGTTCTAAGAGACAAATTGGCGCACCTCTTCGAGTGGCGCCGTGGTAAAGCAGCTCGGTTTGCCCGCCCCCTCCCCCTTAAATACATTTTCGTTAACAGATCTGCAGAATGTCTCGCCTCGGCTTGTTTGCATTTTCTTCAACTCGAACTGACGCGTCGGCCTACCAAGCTTTTTTTATTTCACACTTTTGTTCTAAACTTAAAGCTGAATAATTTGGCTCTAAATTATACTGAACGTTGTTCATTTTTCTTTGATAATAAACAACAAGAACATATGAATATGCACATGAACACTACAACACAGTAACTGATTACACTGTTAAGTGACATAACAAAATGAATCTGTTACGATGAAGAGACACTGTAAGCATCACCCCCTCCTAACCTCACGCGTGCACAAAGGGTGCTCTCCCCCACATTTTTTCAAAAAGTTAAATATTTGTAACAACGAAGAGTATAAATGACATTTACCCTCAAAATCGAGACACATTTGCCAAAACGTCCAAAGATACGTGACAAGTAACAATACAAAAGTCATTGTTGTTCCCGTATCTGTTAAAAAGAAGATTGGGTTTTAATAAGATCGTTTGCAGTTGGTCTCGACCATATTACATTCGACGGCGCAATACGATGCCGCTAACTACACGACCCCGTTTACATGGGCTCCCAAAACTGGATTTCGTAAACCGATTTCCCAATTCCGCTTTTGGTTGTTCATGTAAACACTCCAAAATCGATACTGGAAATCAACTTCTCTAAAGCGGTTTTCCAGTTCCACAATAGATTTTCGTGCCCATGTAAACGCAACCGTTTTTTAAGCGTTCTTGGTTTGTCAGATTATGTTTTTTTAGTAAGAATTTTCGGCTCATATGGACAGAGTGATATTTTCTAATGTGAAATAAAAGTATTAATGTTAGAGTAAACATGAATCTGTGTATTTAAATAAAGAAAAATAGCGATTATGCTGACTAAATTGGGGACTGAATCAGCTGTTTTTCAGCCGCCATCTTAAGTGGATTAGAAAATCCGATTCAGGCTGTGCCATGTAAACGCGATTGCGAAAAACGATTTACGAAAATCGATTTTCGTCTTCCGGAAGATGTGTTACGCACTACGTTTACATGCAGCACATCTTCCGGAAGACGAAAACCGATTTTCGTAAACCGTTTTTCCCTGTCGTGTTTACATGGCATAGCCAGAATCGGATTTCCTAGCCCACTTAATATGGCAACTGAAAAACTGCTGATTCAGTTCCTGATTTAGTCCGCACAATCGCTATTTTTCTTTATTTAAATACACAGATTCGTGCTTACTCTAATATTTATGCTTTTATTTCACGCTAGAAAATGTCAATCTGTCCTTATGTGCCGAAAATTATTAACAAGAAAACACAAGGTAACAAGCCAAGATCGCTTCGAAAACAGTTGCGTTTACATGGGCACGAAAATCGATAGTGGAACTGGAAAACCGCTTTACAGAAGTGGATTTCCAGAATCGATTTTGGAGTGTTTACATGACTAACCAAAAGCGGATTTGGGAAATCGGTTCACGAAATCCGTTTTTAGGAGCCCTTGTAAACAGGGCGATGTAAACGTAGTGGGTTATTCTTGCTTGGTGGAGAGTAGAGACTTCATTATTATTCATGATCGGGTCTTCAGAAGGCTTATACAATTGATGCGTCTTTAATTTATAGTTACAAGATTTTTACCAAATATGACGTGTTTGTGATGTATCTTTAATGCGCCAAAAACAAATATGACCGGCGGATGTCGCCTTCATGGAGGATTTGCGCATACGCAGTAGCTCCATTGTCTTGCTTCGGGACTGTTTGTGCGTAACCGCCAGAGCTCGAGTAGCCAGGAGCTGACGTTTCTACCAGCTGCAACGCCTATGTTAAAAGCAGCGTTTCCCTTGCCCCTCCCTGCCGCGGGAGCGACCATATGCTGCCTCCAGGGGCTACAGAAGATAAATGTTCAAATGTTTGTAAATCTATG
This sequence comes from Locusta migratoria, assembly GCA_026315105.1. Lineage (NCBI taxonomy): Eukaryota > Metazoa > Arthropoda > Insecta > Orthoptera > Acrididae > Locusta > Locusta migratoria. The sequence goes on from CM048744.1 coordinate 299,987,399, forward strand.
GGACTCAACTGCTTTGTTATTAGTCCCTAGCTTACAAACTACTTAAACTAAGGTAAACTAACCTAAGCACAAACACAAACACCCATGCCCGAGGCGGGGACTCGAACCCCCGACGGCGGACGGCCGCGCGCATCGCAACACGGCGCTCCATTAACGCGCGGCTTACTCGCCGCGGCTGTTGAGAAGAGAATTTGAACCTCCTTTTCTCCCTATTCTGTGCTTCAGTCAGAGTTGCCAGGTTTTCCTATTGCTCTGTCGCCAAATTTTAAACAAAAAGTAGCCAAAATATGCCATATTTTCATCAATAAAATGCCAAAATATAAACATCTTCTCATCAGTAAAAATAGGCAAATATCGCAACCTTTAATCTGTTAACATTACTTTGCTATGGTAATTATGGCATGTTACTCGATAATAATCATGGAGTAAGCTGGTTACTGAGTAAAAAGTAATACAAACTGTGGCACTCTCACATTCACAGACATCAGACTGAACTTTCCAAGGAAACTCATACTTCACAGAAACAGTTATCTAAGTCCATCTAAGAACTAAACCCAGATACACCACCAACTGACAATGAGGGCAACCAAAATATTGTCACATTGTAAATATAATAGAGAAATTCCAGAAATTCAGTTTCATTTAACTATCACAATTATTAATTTCATAACTTATAAAAATTACAAACTAAACTGTTCAAGAATCAATCTATCAAACTTACACAAGGAATGTTCTCATGCATAGGTTCGATTTCCAATCACTTTCATCTTCTTAAAAACAAACAGCGTGAATTAGATGTTGAAATGACGTCACTCGCAGTCTGTGTTATCTTTGGTTAAAACAGATGTGGATACAGCCGAGAGAGAGAGAGTGAAGTTTTGTGTCCGAATATGAATAGTTACTGAATCTTTCAAACATTTCTTTAATACACACAAAATCATTACAACATTTTGAGGTGAGGTAATTTATAATAATGCAGTAAGCATTTCATACTTTGAGGTGAGATGGACTTTAATTCGTAATAATGCGTCATTACACACTGAAAAATCATTCATGAGAATAACTGGGAAACCATCGCAAGTTCTCCATCGACATTTATACTCTGTAAACCATTGTTAACACCTGTGAAGTGCGTAGCAAAGGGCTCGCTTCACAGTAGCAGTTGTTACGAATTTCTTTTGTGTTGAACTGAACTCGGAAAGAAATACTGTTTACATGCTGTAATTTATACAATCTTATCCTCACGTTCTCAGCAGAAGCCGTACATACGGTGTTGTAGTATACTTCGCCATATCCTTTAAAGCCTGTTCTTGGACCATCGTAGTAGGGTACATGATGTAGTTTACGTCTGTCTTCAAAGAGTCGGTAAGTTGAGTTTGTTTACATCTCTGTGACACTCTCCCACACATCCATGATACTGGAAAACATTTGTGCTAACTTGCGTAGGTTGATTACATTTCCCCAACATTCTACCGAATTTTAGTCGGTATCATTGACGCAATGTCTAAAGAGTGATTGCTTTACATTCGTTGTATTTGAAATAAAATAAAATAGCCATTAAGTCGCCAACCAATTCCTTTAATAGCCAAATTGAACCGCCAGTCGCCCGATTGCTAGAATGGCTACTATTACAAGAAAAAGATAGCCAAGAATGCGAAAAATCGCCACACCTGGCAACCCTGGCTTCAGTAGCGCATGCGCATTGCAACACTGCCGCCCATATTAAGCAGCCGCAGTACGAGTCGTTAAACTGCTGTCTCCGCGATGTAAAACGTTTCTCATTATATAAAAATACTTTGAACGTATATATAAAATGATCTGATAGAAGAACGAAATGAAGAATGATAGTTTAAAAACACTTTTTATTTTATTCATTTATTTACTTTTTTCACGAGTTTCTTTCCGGGTTTCACTGACCAGTGAACACACAGGACGTGTTGCCACTGACACTATGAGACATGTCTAGATAGTGGCAGTGGAAAGGAGATGCTGTGTATGAAATATAATTACAATGAGAGATTGGGTGGCAGATTTAAGCGCATTCTGAGTTACAGGAGTCACAAACCAGCGTTTTTGGTGAGGAAGACAGGCTGCCCTGTTTTCCAAATTCCGCCAGAGTATTTTTCGGCTGGTATAATGATCCTCTACAGCGCGACAGATGTGCATTTAAAAGGCTCTACACACAAGTCATCAGAGAACAAAGAATACGTTACTTCCGATGTTACCTTGTATTCGGGCGTGGGAAATATTGCACATGGTTACTGAATAAGTGGATTCTGTTCAAAAGGCAGATACAAATAAAGAGGGCCAATTACCATTTAATTACGGTCTACAGGAAACATACACGATGGCGGATACAATCTTATCACATGTAATGCTCTGGTTTATTTTCTACTCTGTTTGGTTTCACTTCGTTATTATTGTTGTTGCGGGCTTCAGTCCGGAGACTGGTTGACGCAGCTCTCCACCCTACTCTATCCTGCACAAGCCTCTTCATAAGAACGGCAACCCACATCCATTTTAATCTCCTTACTGTATTCGTCTCTTGGTCTCCCTCTGCGATTTTTACCCCCACACACTTCTCTTCGATGCTAAATTTACGATTCCTTGATGTCTAGGAATGTGTTCTACCAATCGATCCCTTGTTTTAGTCAAGATATAACATAAATTCCTTTTCTCCCCAGTTCTGTTCAGTATCTCCTCATTAGTTATGCGATCTACCCACCTACAGCATTCGTCTGTAGTAACACATTTCAAAAACTTGTATCCTCTTCCTGTCTGAACTATCCATGATTCACTCCTGTACGAGGGAGCACTCGACGCAAATGCCTTCAGAAAAGACTTCCGTATACTTTAATCAATATTCGAAGTTAACAAATTTCTCTTTTTCAGAAATGCTTTTCTCCCCATTGACAGTCTGCATTTTACATCCCTTAAACTGCGATCATCATGTGTTATTTTACTGCCCAACCTTTATTGTTTCAAAAATGTTCAAATGTTTGTAACAAAACTGCGTGGTCATCAGTCCGTAGCTTACAAACTACGGTAAACTAACCTAAGGACAAACACACACACCCATGCCCCATGGAGGACTCGAACCTCCACGGCGAGCAACCGCGCGCTCCGCAGCGAGACGCTTTAGACCGCTCGGCTACTCCACCGCGGCTCTATTGTTTCCTTATCTAATTCCTTCAGTATCGCCTGATTTTCTTAGGCTGCATTCCATTTCGCTTGTTTTGCTCTTGTTAATGTTCATCTTATATGCCCTTTCGACACACTGCCCATTCCGTTCTGTTACTCTCCCAGGTCCTTTGCTGTATTTGACAGAATTACAAAGTCACTGGCAAAACGCAATGTTTTTATTTCTTCACTCTGAACTTTAATTCCTTTTCCAAATTTCTTCTTGCTTTCCTTCACAGTTTGTTCAATGTACAAACTGAATAATATTGGATAAGGCTACAACCCTGTCTTAATCTCTCCCCAACCAATGCTTCCCGTTCATGATCTTCGATTCTATTATCTGCTGACATCAGAATTTGAAAGAGTGTATTACAATCAATATTGTAAAAAGATTTCTCCAAATATACAAAAGCTAAAAATGTAGGTTTCTTAATCTGTCTTCTAAAGATAAGTCGTGAGGTTGCTGTTGGCTTTCGTGTTCTCTCTAGTATAAATGAGTGAAAGTGCATGAAGTCCATCAATTTCTTTTATTTTATTATACTAAGAAATGTTGGCTATTGTGTAAAGCTTACCTGAAATGAAACCTTCTAAATGAACTACAATGGCTCGTTAGTATTCGTTTTCAATGAAAAAAGAATTTTTACCTTGCAGTAAACACACTTTTGTCATCGGTCTGCCTGTGTAAGCTCTGTAAAATCCGCAAAAAATTAATACAAACGTTTCGCTGTATGTATTTCGCTTCTTCGAAACATTTTACTATTTTTCTTGACATCCCACTTTTCGGAAAGTTGTCCCTCATATGTAGTTTTAACAATAAACAATACGAATTTTTACGAGTTTGTTGACTGCTTGCTTTTCTTTTCCTTGCAGAATCTTTCCAAAACTGCGTAGTACTGTGCTGCAATGACCACGGGATTTTAAACCCGAAGCTTCCTTCTTTCTTATTAGCGTTGTGAAATGTAAACGCAATTGACTACATAAGACGCAGCATAGGATTGTAGCAAATTCGGTGCACCGTTATATAAATCCAACAAACTTAGTTCTTTACCAAAGCCTTTTGTTGGCGTACAGTATTTTAGTTAATGCCTTCTTTCATCGCGCACGTCTTCTTCGTGTGAGAGAAAGTTGGCAGCATCGTTTCCCGTGTGGCCGCATAGGAGTGGACTTTCAACTGACACAACTAGAGCTTCTCCAGTCGAGAAGTACACTAGCAGTGACTGGCACGAATGTCAACACAGAGCGTATGAAACACTGGTGATAACGGTATTTTGGTGCCGCGTGACGTCATTGCTGGCTACAGCGTTGGCCTACAGCCTAAAGGAGCTGCGTAACACAACAGGACAAAAGCAAAAGCCGTAAGCTCTTTTTCTCTACCGTCATAGTAATATAAAAAGTATTTTAAGTTTCACCAGTGTTCAATATTGTAGGAAGACTGTATGAGTCGTTCGTGGCGACTGATCTGTTTGAAATGTTCGCAATGGAAGCTGTTATCGCAATGAACTTGACCTTGGCGTAACGTAATTGGAGGTATGGAGGAATGTAGCACGACTGCGCTCCGAGAAACAACCGGCTCGGCGCGAGTTATGAAATTAGTTTTAAATGTAATTATTGGTCCTGGGTATTTGAAAATTGTTTTAGTGAAGCGTTTCACGTCGCTTCATAACAGATTCATTCTGCTGTAGAACCTGCATCTCAAACGACCGTATTTCTGGCACGTATATTATGTAATCTTCGAAAACATGTGATAAAAATGAACAGCGTTGATAAGCATTCTCACTTCTGCCGCACCACAAAAGCATAAACAACGCCGTTCTCGCTGTCAGTGTTAACAAGTGAGCAACGTGGTGTGCCTCGGAACCTTGTGCCGTACATAACATTGGGGCTGTACTGCTGTCGATCTTTGTGAGAATCTCAGAGGTGTGGCGCAATTTAAACTCTGTTAATTCTTGAAAGAAATCATTTAAAGATATTTCACTTGGCTTTTATATTTCTTGTTTATGTAGCTTAGCTGTATTGTATAATAATTTATCAAGATTGATATTATTTGAAAGTGAACCTCCAGAATTCCACCAGAAAAGGCCTTCGTTAATTAAATGCGAAAACATCGTACTACACACTCAAAATTATAGATTTGACGTCAGAATTATCGAAATCAGACAAAAAAGCAAATTAATTAATGAAAAAATGGTAATTTCTAAGGAACGGTGTACATCGAAGTAGCGGCATCGGTGCCAGCGAGATATATATCACGTTCGACGAACGTGTGGTTACTTTTTACAATAAATACTGATATATTTACAGTGATTCACCTACATATTCCGTGGGGATTTAAAAAAAGAAAAAAACAGAAACAGAAAGAGTTACGCTACACTGATGCCACTACTTCGATGTACATCCTTCTTTGTAAATAACCAAAATGATATGAGGAAAACTGGCACTTTTATTTATTAAATAAGCACGCCGCAGACATGCGTGAAGTACTAGTAGTAGTAGTAAGTGAACAAGTAATAGACTTTATTATAGTAACGTAAGTCTTTTGACGGGATTAATGTAATTTCACTTACCTTAGTAGTATCGACAATTCGTATCGCCTTAAGTGTACTTGATATGCACGGTTTAAATAGTATCTCAACCCCGAAAACAAATTATCGTATTTTTTTAAGCGCTAAAATTATCGTATGTCATGTCTCCATAATTATCGTACAAGTTGGCAACACTGATTCTTAGGGCATGTGGCCACCTGTAGCCCACCTACAATCTTGATATAAATGAGAAACACATGGCCGGGTGAGGCACTAGAATTGTTCTCTCGTGTGGTGTATTGCGTATCTTCTTTATGTCTCATAGAAGACAGCGAACGTCTTTCGAGCAGATTTCGGAGCTCAAGGCAGGACGAATATTTGCTTATAGAGATTGCGGATTATTCTTTAGATAAATTGGTGATCGTGTTGGACGTAAACAAGAAACTGTGATTCGGTTCTGTAATCGCTGGTTGCCGGATTGCACCCTCCTCGTGACCACTAAAAGCTATGCCGTGTACAACAGTGTGTATCACTCTGCTTCGTTATGAACTTTATCACAACAGATTCGCTTTGCTGAACAACAGAGTTCACACATACCATTCGACGTCTTTTGCACCATACTGAATTGTCATTGCGACCGTTATTGCATTTACTACTGACTCATAGTCATAACCATACGACCGACGAACATGAATAACCGAATGAAAAGCTAAATACAGGGTGGTTCATCGATAGTGACCAGATCAAATATTTCACGAAAAAAGCTTCAAACTAAAAAACTACAAAGAACAAAACATTTCTACTCCGCTAGATGGCGCTGCCATAGGTCAAACAGATATCAACTGCATTAAAAAAAAATAGGTAGACCATTTGTATTACATATTCGTCTAGTGCGTAAATAAAAATGAATGTTTTATTTGGAACACTTTTGTCACTTAGTGATAGCTGGAGCTGTAATATTCACAAACATATTGCTCACAATTGTAGATGAACGGTGGCTTACAGGTAGGTTGTTTTAAATTAAAACACAGAACGTAGATACATTTGAACTTTATTTCGGTTGTTCCGATGTGGTACATGTACTTTTGTAATTTCATTATAGATTATGAAAATGCATGCTGATACTGCGTGATTAACTATAATTACCTCATCACTCCAATAATTGTTCAAAATGATGTCATTCAACTTCAATGCAAATAGCAATTCACTTAACGAAATTCCTCTCAACAGTGAGTAGTTAACCTTCAGTAATGTCCTCACATGCATTGACCATGCACTGTCGTATGTTTTCAGGCGTTGTCGGTAAATCACGATAGCAAATATCCTTCAATTTTCCCCATAGAAAGAAATCTGGGAATGTAAGATGCGGTGAACGTGCAGGCCATGGTACGGTGCTCCTCCAACCAATCCACCTGTCATTAAGTATTCCTTTTAAGACTTCTTCAACTGCACACGAGCCATATGCTAGGGGAGACCGGGGCACATTTTCAATAAGGGCAAGTTTTCCAAATCCGTTTATTTTCGAAACAAACCGCTTGATGTTACCACCGGCGATGCCGCAGGAAGTAGCAACAAAGCACGCTTCATTTACGAAAGTTTCAGTGTTGTGCCAGTAGTCACAACGTCGGCAGGGCTGTTTTTCGTCATTTTTACAAATGTAAGTAAACTTTCTCGTTTTTATTTAAACTTAACCCCCCCCCCCCCCCCCCCCCCGCACACACACACACACATTCTAGCGCTAAACTTATTATTATTATTATTATTATTATTATTATTATTATTATTATTATTCACACACTAAAAGTGGGTTTCTTTCTTCACGGAACTGTGCATTTGTTTTGTAAATAGATTACACTGTTAGTCATGGGCGTAGTGTTATAGTTTCGAATATGGCGACGGGGCACATTTTCCGAGTGCATATGGGGCACATATTCCATATTGCTTTGAGTCTTACGCCAAGTCTAAAGCAAATGAAACGTGGGTACAGTGCACGAAATGCAAGAAATGAACGCATGGAGACTATACGAAATGGAATGTTCCATTTTTTGTTTGCTTACATTGTGATTCAGATAATCAGTATAAGTATTATTTGTAAAATATTTAAGTCACATATTTTGTAAAACCATTAAATAGCATTTGTTTTTATTTAATGTGGCTATTTTTACTATCCTCTTTTCTAAATTAATGATAAAAATACGTATTCAGTGAAATCAAGATAATTATCTCTGTTTTAACATTGAAAGTATAATTGGAATATTTGCCCCTGTGCATTTTAAGTAAGCTGGAAAACTTGCCCCGCATACGGGGCAAATTTTCCAACGGAACATGGTCAGACAAAACCATTTGCTACCAAGAATGATATTTACTATTTTCAAAAATATCTGTACAAGACTGTAAATAAAGGTGTAGGAAATATAATTATCCGCTGTTTACCGCAAAATCGATAGAAATAAGAAGTACAAAAATAAAAATGTAAAATGGTGGAAAACGTGCCCCCGTCTCCCCTATACATCCGTCATGTTGAAAGTACATCGCCATTCTGTCATGTAGTGAAACATCTTGTAGTAAAATCGGTAGAACATTACGTAAGAAATCGGCATACATTGCACCATTTAGATTGCCATCGATAAAATTAGGGGCCAATTATCCTTCCTCCCATAATGCCGCATCATACATTAACCTGCCAATGTCGCTGATGTTCCATTTGTCGCATATTATGCTGGTTTACGTTACCTCTGTTGTGAATGACACTTCGTCACTAAACAGTACGCATGAAAAAAATCTGTTATTGTCCCGTAATTTATTTTGTGCCCAGTGGCAAAACTGTACACAACGTTCAAAGTCTTCGCCATGCAAATTCTGGTACATAGGAATATGGTACGGGTGAAATTTATGTTGATGTAGAATCCTCACACCGACGTTTTTGAGATTCCCAATTCTCGCTCAGTTTGTCTGCTAATGATGTGCGGATTAGCTGCGACTGCAGCTAAAATACTTCCTTGGGCATCATCATTTGTTGCAGGTCGTGGTTGACGTTTCACTTGTGGCTGAATACTTCCTGTCTCTGTAAATAACGTAACTATCCGATTAAAGATAACAATCAACAAACATAGCACAGGCCCGTTGAGCATTTTGATCACAATAGCCATACAGAAGCACCATATTGACCTTTTCTGCAATTGGTAAACGGTCCATTTTAACACGAATAATGGATCACGAAGCAAATACCGTCTGCACTGGCGAAATGTTACGCGATACCACGTACTTATACATTTGTGACTATTACAGTGCCATCTAGCACAAAGCTAAAAAAAATGTTCCAAATAAAACATTGACATTTATTTACATACTAGACGAATCTATTCTATACTAATAATAAATCTGTAAATGTAGGCCTGTCGCTGTTCCCTTCAATCTTCAAAACTACGGGACGAATCTTCATGCGGTTTTCACACGAAACATGAGAAAAGTTTGGGTCAACATATAGGCATAATTTTATCAAAATCGGTTCACGGAAAACAAAGCTATCATAATTTTAAGTGTTTTCAGTAACTGTCGTGTCTGTTTTTTTTTTCAACTATTAAAAAACTTCTTATTTCCAAAACTACTTAATGAATTTGCATGGGGTTTTCACAGGAAACTTGAGCGTAACTCTTGGCAACATATAGACTTAGTTTCATAAAAATGGGATCACGAAAAAAAAAAAAAAAAAAAAAAAGAAGAATATCAAAATTTGAATTTTTTACCTACGACCGTCATGTTTGTCTGTCTCTTTGAACACGTATATCTCCAAACCTACTTGACGAATTTCCATAGGGTTTTGTTTCACACGTAACTTTAGAACATCGTGCGGTTACATAAAGACTTCAATAATTAAAATCGGATCACGGAAAATAAAGATATCATAATTTAATCATCTGCTATTTGTTGAGGGTAATCTCCAAAAGTACTTCACGAACTTTCATAGGTATCCACAGGTAAATGGAGAATAGTCTGGAGAGTAACAGGCCTATGCTTAGTTTCATCAAAATCGGATCAGAGGACGGGAAGATATCGTAATATGAAGTTTTTGTGTATGCTATGCTTACAAGTATGGTGTAGTACAGCAAATCTCCAAGAGTACTACAAGAACTTTCATGGGATTTCATAGGTCAACTGAGAGTACCTTGGCGCAACATATAAGCTTGATTTCATCAAAATCGCATTAGGGGAAGAAAAGATATCGTAATTTGTAGTTTCTGGTGTATGCTATGCTTGAATTGCAGCGTAGTACAGCAAAGATCCGATAGAGGCGCTGTTATTGGCATAGTATACCAAGTAACTAATAGATGGCGATGCTGCATTGTTTGTTCTCGTACCTAAAGTGTAATACACTGAAACAAGGGCTACGATTTTCCTTACGGCAGCGGTGTAGTGTAATGATGTGATAACGGCCGTTGAATCCTTTTTGAAAAATCAGTCACATACAATGAGGGGAATAATTCTTTCTGTTGATAATGAAATAAATAATTTGTTTTTCCGACCAGTAAATTAATGATCCCCTTAAAGCGAATATTTTGTTGCCAACGTTAGCATACTAAACCGTTGCAACTGCAAGTAAAATTTAATCCAGGTACGGCACAAAAAAAAAATAAATAAATAAATAAATAAATAAAAAAAAAAAAAAAAAAAATTTACTAGCTATATCCCGCACGTCTTGCAATGCCATGGAAAATGGCAAGGAAATTGGAATTTATGTACTTCCCTTTGTGATTTCTGTGTATTCTCATTACATTTTGAGTGCGTTCTGTTTAGGAGTGCCTCGAAAACGCTTTAGTACAGGAAAGGACCAAGTGAGGCGACGTTAGTAACATAGTACACCAAATAACTAATTATGGAGTTGCTGCGTTTTTTTTTTTTTATTTTCATAACTATGGTGTCATACATTACAACAAAGGCTACAATTTTACATACGGCGGCAGCGTTGTGTGCTGATGTTGGCAACGGCCGTTGAATGCTTTCTCAAAAATCAGTCACGTAGAATAAGAGGAATAATTCTTTATGTTCGCGATGAAATAAATAATTCATGCTGTTCTATCCAGTAAATTAAACATCTTTCTAAAGTTTAGCCCTGGTAGGACACTTTTTTTTTTCTTCCTAGATGTATCCATATGCTTTGCAGTGTCGTGGAAAGAAAAGAAGTGTATCTTTCGACGGGTATAACCACTAAATTGTATATAGAGTGGAAATATATATGGAGTGAGCATTGGCTTCTGTGCATCTTCTCAACATTAAGCTGGAATTACCAAGTGATACTGAGAGAAATCCACTCTTTCCATACATTTATTTGCTTTTAGGGTTGGTTTGTACTGCATTGGCTGCAAAGAAGAGCAACCACGTAACATGAAATAATATCTAAATAAATGTGTCACAGAAGCAAGAAGAAAGTTAAGAAAGCGTCGCTAAAATGGCCATTTACACATAGTCATCCGTCTTAACCGAACAAAAAAGGACCAAGGTGAAGTCATCGATTAGTAGTTTTTTCCCAATATCAGGTGATATCTCCACCTTAATGTTGAGGACAGAAAATCTGTTCTGCACACCTGAATGCTGACACGAGAGATATTTCTGCTCTGTGCCTTCCACTAGAGATAATATACACTCGCGAGCGACAAACTTATCAGAAATCTCCCTGCTGGACGTGAGGACATGTATTAGCTGAAAGAGTGGCTGATGGTGCTAACACAGTCAAGACAGTTCACTGGAAATACTACTATATTTAATGGAAAGTTCTATACCGGCGATCAGCTGACGCCATTCCTTCAACCATTACCCAGACTTAGTTTATCGCACATTTGACACCACCATGACATCTTACTTAAACAGGCATGAACTGCTCTGTTGATTGAATTACCGACTTTCAGTATTCGTCGACTTTTTGATAATATGGCGCACTGCATACAGAATAACTACATTGTCCCCAGTACAACACTACAACATTCTAATACTTCAGCATACACTTACTGTGAGAGATAAACAGTTTAGTAATACACCATAGAACCAATACATGACGTTGTTATTATTACTACTATTTCTCATATCAACGAAAGAAGTGTTTTCAGAAGTTTATGCCAGACAGACAATTACACACCTCAGTCTTAACTTTATGAACACAAACTAACAATGAATGTACATCGTTCCGGAGTACGGACTTAAGTTAATTTTACTTTTTGTATGAAAAACCTTAAGAACATTCATCGTTTTCGACAATGACTTCTACTTAAGTTGGACATCTTGGTTAGGAGAACTGAGTTTATTGACACAGAGATCCAACAAGGATTCTGTTTTTGCTGACCTAGGTTCAAATGTTTGTAAAGCTTATGGGACTTAACTATGGAGTCATCAGTCCCTACTTACAAACAACGTGTGAACTAGCTCATACTAAAGACGGCACAAAAATCCATTTCCGAGAAGGGATTCGAACCTCAACCGCAGCGGCCGTGCAGACCGTGGCTGGCACGCCGCAGACCGCTCAGCCACCATGGCCGGGTGACGTATGTCCGGAACCCAAAAAAAAAAAAAAAAAAAAAAAAAAAAAAAAAAAAAAAAAAAAAAAAAACATGATATACACAGCTCCCTCTTTAAAACCGTTGCGAAGCACGAGCATATAAGCTAGTATGTAATAAAAACGGGAGTACCCATTAAAAAAAATGCAGTTATTCGTTTGATCTATGGCAGTGCCATCTAGCGGGCTAACCATAGCGCCATCTGTTTCCCCCTTTCAAGCTAGAAAAGGTTTGTTCTTTGTAGTTTTTTCGCTTGATGCTTATTTCGTGAGATATTTGGCCCGGTCACTATCAATGGACCACCATGTAATGTGTGTGTGTGTGTGTGTGTGTGTGTGTGTGTGTGTGTGTGCGCGCGCGCGCGCGCCTGCAAAACGACTATGGTCGGATTGAGAATCAGGACACATCGTTGTGGGAGATGATCTGCACTTTTGTCCTACGCATAGCCTACACAGGGTATTACCGTACTTATTCAGCTGTAGTACCCGCCTTTTCTCCATTTTTTTTATTCCTGAAATTGGGGAGTGTACTCTAGGCGCAAACTTCGTAAATTTTATGTGAAATGCCTATTTTATCCTCTTCTTACGTGACAGTGGTTAGCAGAAGCCACGTCCTGTTACAAGTAAATACCACCACCACTATCATCATCATCATCGCCGTCATCATTAGAGACTGATTATGCCTATCAGCGTTCAGTCTGGAGCGTAGTAACCCTAATAAAATTCCTCTATGATCCTCTATTCAGTGCTAACATTGATGCCTCGTCTGATGTTAAGCCTTTTACTTCAAAATCATTCTTTGTCGAATCTAAATACTTTTTCCTTAATCTACCTCGACTCCGCTTACCCTCTACTGCCGAACCCATGAGCCTCTTAGGTTACCTTGCTTGTCCCATGCGTGTAACAGGACGCCATCATCTCACTCTGTTCGCTCTGATTTATCTATGGTGTTCATTCCTAGTTTTTCTTTGATTTTCTCATTATGGACACACTCCTGCCATTGTTCCCATATATAGCACCTGCAATCATTCTTGCTATTTCCATATCTGTACCCTCAACCTCACCAGTATCCGGCCACCATTCACTCCCATACAACAGAGGTGGTCGATAGATAGAGCGGTGCAGAGCTAATTTAATCTTGGTAATGACTTTCTTCATGCAGAAGAGGGTAGATCTTAACGCATTAACTTTGCTACACCTTGATTCAATTTCTTTCGTTATTTTGCCATCTTGTGAGAAAACACATCCTAGATACTTGAAACTGTCCACCTGTTCTGACTTTGTTCCTCCCGTTTGGCACTCATTCCGTTTAAATCTCTTTCCCACATAGATTACTTTCGTTTTGGAGATGCTTATCTTCGTATCGTAGCCCTTAGGCCGTGGCCTGAGTGCAGCGGAGCGTAAAGCGGGCAACTCAACCCCATTTGACGCTATGGAGCTGTGGTTGCAGCGGGCGGGAGCAGCGGCGAGCGGAGCGTGCGCGGCCACCGCAAACATGTTTGTGTTTCTCGAGCGGGCGGCGAGCGTGCAGCGTGTAAATTGAATCGTACTACAGTTCTGCCAAACCCCCTCCAGACGGGTAGAAGGAGGCGGAGTCTCTTGAGCACGTGACTGGTCTTCAGTAGCGCATCCAAGCGGCAGACAGCAAAAGCTTCGGTCACTTTTGTTTAAGTTTACGTGCGTTATTGTGTGATTTTACGTGTAGACTGTAGGTTAGGTTGTGTGAATTCCATTCCCAGAGCAGACTCGGCAAAGTAACATGAAAATATTGTACAGCAGCCTGAACACAAGAGTGAATTGCTGCCTTCCTTACGTGATTTTAGTAGCCTCAAACGAAACGGAAAGCTTCAATACTTTGTTCTTCTATTCGTGATGTAACTACCCGTGAAAAAAAAATCATTAGTATTGTAATGAATATCAATTGAGTGTGGAAGCACCTCTCACGTCTTTTCATTGAAGAAAATGTAAAGAATGATGCTGACAACATTCTTATACCGATATCCGAATATTAGAGCCGACGTGTGTTATTTATGCCAAGTTTCTGAAATAAAAAATATATATTTCTCACCATCTGATATAGAATGTTTCATTTGATGTAAGTGCGTTTTAAATACATAATTTATGAAACATTTATAATTATATGTATTGAAGACATGTGGGCTACAGTCATCTCCCTATAATAATAATTTCGTGTGGCTTGTTGGCCAGGTGCAAGTCTTTAAATTGTGTGTGTTGTCACATGCCTTTATTCTCTTTAAACTCGTTGCCAGTAGCGTAGGTGTGATTTTAAGTTTACTGTTTATTAGTAAAAACACCAGCGGCAGTCAGTCAGCACAGACAGATAAAGAGAATAATTTTTTATTCCTGTAGTGGAGACTATGGTAATTAGAACATAAATCAAATAATATATGAGATAAAATTTACGGTACCGGTAGGCCTGAGTTAATATTTACACTTTTCCAATTCTATCATTTTTGTTTGTACCTCAGAACTGTCCCACTCCTTCAGGCTTGCAATTTATGTAGCATATTGTAGGGATAGTAGGGAGAAACGTAACCTTGGTAGTACCTACTATGGAATTTCACTAAAATAGGAACATTCATGAGCTACAGATGTCAAAAATAAAAAAAATTAACTTAGAATATAAGACAGCAACAGCTGACAGCGTTAAGCTTTTGCTTTCTGCCACTGGGAAGCGCTACTGCAGACTAGTCACGTGCACAACATGCCCCGCCTCCTTCTGCCCTTGTAGAGGGGATTTGGCAGAACTGTAGTACGATTCAATTTACGCAGCGGGCGGCGAGACATGTCCTTTGAGGAAATTATCTCTGCGGTGCAAGAAAGGCCAGAAATTTGGCAATCTAGTTACACTCAGTACAAAAATAGGTCAGTTGGGAAGAAAATATGGCGTTAAATAGCAACGAAGCTGAATATCGATGGTAAGTAACAGAACAAGAAGACTGATCACAGTCGCAACCCATGACTCACTCATTACCTACCAGGAAAAGAAAGAGAAACGCAAATGCTTTGCGAGAGGACATGCTGGTGTTAGAAAAGCAGAAACTGTTACTGATGCAGAGGAGACAATCTGAAGCAATATTAGTTGCTTCTGATGAGTATTCTGCATGCGATGAAAAAGTAGTCTGACCTACAGAAACTCCGTTTTCGGGGAAATTTCAATAATTGGTTGCTTGAAGCCATGACTGAAAATAAGACTGGTTTTCCGTATCCCCCAGGACAATATCAAAATCAACTAAATACTTGATGTTGATTAATACTTCACAAGTAACTCACATTAGGCTACTTGCTATGGCCGCCTTTAAATTACGTGGAGTCAAATGTAATTTTTCAAGTAGTATAATGCTAACTTCAGATGTTTTTAAAGCTTATGGGACAACTGCGGGGTCATCAGTCCCTAAACTTAAAAACTACTTATGAAGTACCTTATACTAAAGACGTTACAAACATCCATGCCCAGGGCCGGCGTAAGGCACGTGCGGCCGCACGGGGCGGCACTTTCCGAGGGGCGGCAAATCTGACGACCCCTTTTTTAAATTTTTTTAGGACAAACTCAACACTCATGCGCAAGAGGAGATTCGAAACAAAAACCTCGGAGGCGGCGTCTTCGGGAACTGTGGCATGGTGCCTCGACTACCTGCCGGCCGCCCCTGTTGAACAAGGAGAGGGAGGACTGATTTCTTGCTCGCCAAGATGGCAGCTTCGTCATGTTTACGCCGGAGGAACAGATAGGGGGATTCACGCCAGTATTCGTATGAGTGGAGCGCTACCAGCCTATTACACGCCGTGCGTTTACTCACATCTAATTTGGCAGAAGACGAAATCTAATTTGGAAATTCGAATGGAATATTCGACACTTAGGTTGCATGTTAAGCCTGAAGCAATTTTGCTGAACCCTTCAAAGGCAGTTTTCGAGTGTTTTGTTCTTCCCGCATTATGGAAAAAAAATCGTTGAACATTGCTACAGTCGAACATGTCAACACATCTCCAATGGCTAGAAGTATTCTGAATGGGTACATACGCTGCGAGTAATTACAAGGGATAAAGACATTGGTAGTAAGCCTGGCATAAACTACGTTCGACGCAATTTTTTTTTTCAAAATTTTTGCTATCCGTTTCTGAGCGATAGTCGGACGTTTTGGTTTTTGAGCCATGAAACACCTGCCTGCGCCTGCAGGAACAACAATTAAACTCTGACCGGCACTTTTGTTTGACAATACTACTCGCCCACTAGTACTTTTGCAACATTTATTTACTGTATACAGTTTAACGTTGAATACATAATCTGTTCACAACCATTGAAAAATGTTAATTTACGTTAATTGTAAGTTCATGCCGTGGAGTAGCCGAGCGGTCTAAGACGCCTCGCTGCGGAGCGCGCGGTTGCTCGCCGTGGAGGTTAGAGTCCTCCCTGGGACATGGGTGTGTGTGTTGTCCTTAGGTTAGTTCACCTAGGTTTAAGTAGTTTGTAAGCTACGGACTGATGACCACGCAGTTTGGTCCGATAGATTTACAAACATTTGAACATGGGTGTCTGAGTTTGTCCTTAGGATAATTTAGGTTGATTAGTGTCTAAGCTTAGGCACTGATGACATTAGCAGTGAAGTCCCATAAGATTTCATACATATTTGAACATTTTCGTAAATTCCAAGACTTATTAATATTAGCTAGATTTCTTCAGTCAGGTTTGACTCCATTTTTGAGCTAGTGCCCAGCAACTGTTTTCTACAACTCTGTAGATAAAGTCACTAATCAGTCGCAATTTTTGTTTTTATTTTCCAGATCTACATAGACTTCGGGCACAGTGTGGCTATTGTCAATGCTTTGAGTTACGTATACATCTTTTCTGTTATGCTGAACGTAACTGTCAACATGGTGGTTTAGACGTAAGCAGATATTAAAAGCTTTGAGACTGGCCACTCTGTGGCTGAAATATAAGTAGATCTGAAAAGTAAAAAAAAAAATTGCGATTGATTACTGACATTTCCTACAGATTTGTTTAAATAAAATACAACAAACGTTTTGAAAAACAGAAAAAAACTGGGGGGGGGGGCAATTTAGCAGCTTGCACGGGGCGGCACTTAGGCTTGCGCCGTCCATGCCCGTGGGGGGGATGCGAATCCCCGAGGGGGAACAGCCTCGCACATCGTAGCATAGCGCCTCAATGCGCTTGCTCATTCCGCCGCCGCCAGGATCTGATCGTAAACTTTCATACAGTGTACTGAACACTCCAAACAAATCTCTATGTTTCACTACAAAAATTGGACCTTTCTTTACACTGAATAAATCGACTTTTAAAAAAGTATTTTCTTCCAATAAGTAATCAGTCAACACTGCATCCGACTCCATTGTTTGACCTCTGCCGAACGCAAAACGCGTTGTTGTCAGCTGGCTGTGGCCTGCCGCGTCAGCTGGGTTGTGACGTCATGAGCGTCCTGCCCGCCCTCAGGCCGTGTGTTGCCCGCTGTACGCCCCGCTTCACGCTCCTCTTTACGAAAATGTTCAAATGTTTGTAGAGCTGAAGGGACTTAACTACGGGGTCATCAGTCCCTAAACTTACAAACTATTTATGAACTACTTACGAACTAGGACGGCACAAACATCCATGCCCGAGGGGGGATTCGAACCTCCGACCGTAGTGGCCGTGCAGACCGTGACTTTAGCGCCTCAGTCCCCTCGGCCACCGCGGCCGGCTCCTCTTTACGCCCCGCTGCACTCAGGCCACGGCCTTATACCTCTGGTCGAGCTTTGAAATATTAGATTGCAACCTTTCAGTTGAATACCTGAAATACAAAAATTCGTACCGGTTATTTGTTTTCATAATGCTTCAGCAAAGAATTTATAACGAGTAAGCCTTTTTATTATTATTATTGACACCTCATCTTCACTCTCGTTTCCGCTGTTGGCGTCATCAGTACTAAATGGATCTGGGCCATTTTCTAGGCGCTCTTTCCAAAGATGATCATCTTCTAATCCAACCAGGGCACGTGAAATGTCAGCCTTCTTGAAACTCTTTTCTACTACCTCATGAGCGATCAGATTCCAAGAACGCATGATCCATTATGTAAATTATTCCTGCCAAATATCGAGTAACAAACAAATTCACGAATTTTCGAGTTTCTTTAAATTTCATATTTTTAACTAAAATGTTAAGGGAATGGGGGTACTATAGGCGATGCGGTACTATGACCGAGTAAATACGGCATTGTTTCGGATGGTAGTTGATTCCACTCCCGCACCTCCCCTTGTTCAGTGCCGGTATAGTACCCAGCCAACCGGTTGTGTTCCAGTGTCTTCGCATCTTGTTGTCAACTACAGGATAAGGCGACCAACTGTGGCACCGGCCACGGTGCACTGCCCGAGCGCTCTTAGGTGCCTAGCTACGGAGCGCGCGGTTGCTCGCCGTCGGAGGTTCGAGTTCTGCCTCGGGCATGGGTGTGTGTTCAAATGTTTTTATAGTCTATGGGACTTAACTCCGGGGTCATCAGTCCCTAAACTTACAAACTACTTATGAACTACTTACGAACTAGGACGGCACAAATATCCATGCCCGAGGGGGGATTCGAACCCCCGACCGTAGTGGCCGTGCAGACCGTGACTGGAGCGTCTTAGTCCCCTCGGCCACCGCGGCCGGCTGTGTGTATGTGTGTGTGTGTGTGTGTGTGTGTGGCCCTTACATTAGGTTTAGTAGTTTGTAAGCCTAGGGACGAATGACCAAAGAAGTCAAGTCCCATATATGTTTAAACGTTTGTACACTTTAGGGCTACACCACCCACCACTACACCATACCAACTTTGTCAATACAGGTATATGGAAGCAGCGTTGACTGCTGTACCCCAGCAACATGTCCAGAGCCTCTTCGAATTAATGCCGAGTCGCATAGCAGTGGTCATAGGTAGTAATGGTGTTAACATTTAACATTGATTTCATGGGTCTGTATTTTCAATCTTCTCCTTTTTTTCTGGCCCTACGTGTTATTTCCCGAATAAATTTGGCTGTGAAATCTCCTGGCTGTTGAATTTTGGTGTATTACATGGCTTCATTTAACAATATTTTTCTGATTATATCATTTATTTATTTAATGCTCAGACATTTGATACACAGTCATTAGTCTTCTAACTTCCCAATACAATTGACCATCTGACATAAAGTCACAATATTGCAGTCTTTCACAGTTTCTGAGATGCTCCCAGTTCATAATGGTGTCTTCTCTTTCACATATAACAAATGTTCAAATGTTTGTAAAGCTTATGGGACTTAACTACGAGGTCATCAGTCCCTAAACTTAAAAACTACTTATGAACTACTTACGAACTAGGACGGCACAAATATCCATGCCCGAGGGGGGATTCGAACCCCCGACCGTAGTGGCCGTGCAGACCGTGACCGAAGCGCCTCAGTCCCCTCGGCCACCGCGGCCGGCTCACATATAACACACTTCGGCGAGGGTAAGATTCCAATCCTGTGCAGGTGTTCCGCAAGACAGTCGTGGCCAGTAATTCTGCGAAATGCTGCCACAGTTTCCCTTCGTGGGTGTTTGGGAAGTGCGTTCTTCTCTTCTAACAGTAGAAGCCATGTTTTTCCTGGCCTTTGTGTTGTCAAGTGGTCATACAACTTCTTCTTGAAACTGTTGTTGATGAGTCTTTTAATGGAGATATATGATAATTTTGGACATTTTGTTTGAGAAATTTTGGTTCCTTTTTTGGCTAGAAAGTCTGCCATTTCATTGCCGTGTATACCTGTATGTATCCATTGCAAAACTATTTCAGTTCAAGCTTTGGTGATTGAGGCAATAGAGGATTTTATTTCATGTATGCAAGCACTTTGAGGTGTTTGGAAGGATGCTATTGCCTGTATTGCAGAAGTTGAATCACAAAATATAACAACCTTTTTGTGTCCTTTGTGTACAGACAGAAATTGTCTTAGTGCCAGGTTTATTGCCTCCAACTCTGCGTCAAAATGGGAGTAATACTGCCCTAAAGCTTTGTAAAACCAAAATATTTCACTGTAGACTCCAGCACCAGCGATACCATTTGCTTCAGTCAAGGATCCATCTGTATATATATGAAGCCATTCTGTTTGTGTGTAGTTACCATTTATCATTTCTAGAGCGATTATATCATGATTAGTTTTAGGCTTTTTTGCGAACTCGAAGCATCAACGACTCGTGGTTTACTTTTAGCTGCACATTAGTCCTTCAGTTGATGTATGATCCCAACTACAATGTGCGTCTGAGAAGTTCTGTGAATGGTCTCAGGAAATATAGGAAACAGAGAGTTATGAAGAAAAATCCTTTACTGGCTTTGAAAGTAATCGCCATTGGCTACACTTCGAAATGATGATATCGGTTCTACAGCTGCTGGAAACTGTCAGCAAACGCTTCTTGTAGAATCGTTCGAAGCACTGAAGACAGCCGCGGTGGAGTAGCCGAGCGGTCTAAAGCGTCTCGCTGCGGAGCGCGCGGTTGCTCGACGTGGAGGTTCGAGTCCTCCCTGGGGCATGGGTGTGTGTGTTTGTCCTTAGGGTAGTTTACCTAGGTTTAAGTAGTTTGTAAGCTACGGGCTGATGACCACACAGTTTGGTCCGATAGATTTACAGACATTTGAACATTTAGTCTGCCCGTGTCGCCCCATCCTAAAGCCGGCGCTGTGTATATATATATTAGACTAGCTAAAAACCCGGCGTTGCTCATAACAGGGGCACCGTCGTAACACTGAGCTATCAGTTTTTTCGTTTTTTGATGTAAATTCTTTTTCTCCAGCTAGCAGAGAATTTCTGCAGTTACATTCTCTGCAGTGTGGCTTTTCGCTCGTACAAAGGAAATAAATCTTTCATTTATTTTCCCCAGTAGTTCATAGCGAATTATGAAGACCAATTGAGACAAATTTGCACAGTCAGTCGTTTCGTCAACTTCGATTGCGACGTAATTCGTCTGAGACAGTTCACTCCTTATGAGATTGAGGCATACTTCATAAATCGATTCGATCAGATCATTTTGAAGTAAAAGTCACTAAAACTTAGCCACAATACATGCACAAAAGACGAAACTAATAACACATGTTAACCGCAAACTCAAATCAGCGAGAAGGGAATGGAAAGTAACGGGACATATTTCGCGCGCTTTTTTCTTAAAACATTCACAACTCTCTCGCTAGGTGGTGACACTTTAGGTACTGCATTGTAGTGCACTCTAGTGAGAAATTAGCGAACTTATCCTAACACCGGATACAACAGCCAATATCAGAAACAAAAAGTTATCTAAAACTCTATTAAAACAGTAAAACTAACGAGTGGTAAACCGCACTCCAAAACGGAATAGACATATACAGAAACAAGAGATTCGATAGTGGAGTTTCAGCCACTCTTTATTCTCTTTTGAAGTAAGCAGAAGAACGTGAAAGTAGTGTGGAGGTTGGTAGGACATTCTTAGGCTACAAGCTCGGAGCCTTCGAGAAGCCCATAAAAGCAATACACCAACGAACCCCCACTCCCAACCCTCCACTACATGGAGCTAAACGACACCTCAAGGTGGAGCCCTAAGGCTACTACCCGATTGAAAAACATCGTTCAATATCAACAGTTCCAAAAACATTCATCTTCATTCTTTACATCTGTGTGACGGAAAAATGCTAAATGAATTCTGATGATTATAATTCTGTAATCTGTTGTTGATACATATATTTTCAAATATTTTTTTGGGGCGGCTCCGCCTCTGAGCCTTTAATTACGAGCCGCACCTGGCTCTGGAGGTACTGTGTGATCTTGCGTCCAGAGTCAAATACACAGATCAGTGTGCGGATGACCACTGTCGTGCAGGAAATTCCACTGTCCACTTCAATACCATACACTTGCATTAACATCTCATGATTTGCCTAATTTGGAACAAACCTTGATGTTAACGTATTGCTCCGTTGCTCCATTTTGCGCTCCTCGTTGCAATGACACAAGTTCTCGCTCTGATCCTGCTTTGCACGATAGGGGGCGCTTGTTGACATGTCCCTCGATGTGTTCGCGCGGGCACCTCACCTCGCCAGAGTGGTATGTAAAAGATGAGACCATTTACCGAACTTTACAGACGCTCCTTGTATTTAAAGTTCTCGTCTGGTTTCAACTTCTACACAGCCATGTTGTGAGTCATCCATCTGCTGAGTTTGAGATTTTACGTAATTTTCACTTATTGGCCAAACTAGGTACGCCTATGTTGCACAGTGGTAGAGTACCAGACCACAAATCCAAAGGTCGCGGGTTCGATCCCCGCCAGGTGCTAGGATTTTTATCTGTCACTTTCCACTTCTTTCACCTCTGGCAGTACTGCTCATGCGAAAAATACCGAGTAGCACCGTGGTTCGGAACTCACGTTAAACTGTAGGTCCCCCTATAACTGGCTGGGTAAGTCAGTTCGAAGGTCTGAGGAAGACAACGGCATACCACCTCCAAACAGGACCATGCCTAGTAAAGCACTGTGGTGTTCAAACCAATCTTCGGAATTTTGACTGCAGGCCAAACTAAGCTGTATTGGCCAAAACAACATACACGTATTGGGCTGTGCATGGCTCTGTCAAAATTCAACTGTTTGTAGAGCTTATGGGACTTAACTACGGGGTCATCAGTCCCTAAACTTACAAACTAGCTAATATAAAGGACGGCACAAATATCCATGCCCGAGGGGGGATTCGAACCCCCGACCGTAGTGGCCGTGCAGACTGTGACTGGCGCGCCGCAGAACGCTCTGCCACCATGTCCGGCGCTCTGTTAAGTATGGCTCAATGTAGTCTTAGTGTCTAACTGTACCTTTTGCTTTCATGCCCAGCAACTATAATAGCTGCAAATTATATTTTGTACCTGTGATCCTACAGTGAAACATTCTATGCATAGGCTAACATTTGCAAAATAATAGTGAAATATAAAACAAATTATTAACTAAAGATGTTTTATTATAACGTTATATAATATAGGTAATGCCAGATAACTCAGCGGAATGATTGATCTATTGGAAGTGGTCCTACTGAATCAAAAGTTATGAATTAAAAATAAACGTTTTACAATTATCAGAAACAGACGCGTTTACTGCGTTATGAGAATGGTAGCAAAAATCCCCCAGCTAAGTAATCATTGACTATTCTCATACACTAACAAGGAGACCTAATGGTATCGGAATTTATAATTTCTTTATATTTATAATACGTGAAGTTCACAAGTTAAATAACAATCAGCAAAGTCATTCAACGCAACTCTCAAAAATTCTCGAGAAAGTCGACTCAACGATGGTTGAGCAGGTCAGCTGCTTGAAGACTATTAGTAGCTATGGAGATGACCTGCCAGGAACAGTGTCGTAGCTCTTCACAAACTGAACAATCAAAGACTACTGTCTTTAACTAATAGTGAAGCCAATACTGCAAACTGAAACCTTAATTAACAATCTTCTATAAAATATAGAAAATTATGAATAAACAAAAATATGTGCACTTTTCATAAAAATTATCATTAGATATTAATATTAAGTATTCGAACACAACTATATATTGTCACGAGAGGATCTGAACCACTGACCCTAGGATTGGAAATATGGAGCGCTACCATCTGTGCCACAACGACAGATGTTGCAATTCATTGATGATTACTTGCAGAACTTTAAAATCGATTTTCTCGAGAAATTTTTAGAGGTGCGTCGAATGGCTTTAGCTGATCGTTATTTGTGTTCTGAATTTCACGTACTATAATTATCAAAAATTTCTAAACTCCAATGCCCATGTGGTATCCTTGAAAGTCCATTTCGCGATCACACAACGCGAAATAATCGTCAGCTCAAAATAGTTCAAATCTTAGTCTAACAACACTTGTAAATTCTCGTGTAGAATCTCATACATTGTTAATGTTCTTAAACTGGCACACATAACCCGTTGCCAAAGTTGAAAGCCCCGACAAAGCGGCCGTTTGCCACGCAGTGTCTAACGCTTTCGCAAACCAAGCACTTCAGCTAGTCAGGGAGGTCCTCATCCTTCCAAGACGAGACGAAGTGTTTCTAGAGTCTCAAGAAGCTCTCCACAGAAACAGTCATAGAATTTTACTTGTCCACTGAAGTTTCCTGCCCTAGGCACTCTCTCACTGGCAGATCACCATTCCCTCCAAAAGTAGCAGAGCTGTTAACAGCTGACTTAACTTTGACCACTTACTTACAAAGTTAACATTTTGACAATATTAAATAGAAAAGTTATACACATTCAGTCACCTTGGGACTCTTTATCAGCAGCACAAATAATGTATTAAATAATAACAAGCCAGCCTTCAAGAGCTTGATCGATCGTGTAATTTACATAAAGTTACTGGCAAAGTAAAGAGTAATTAAATAGTTTCACAATTATGCAGACATAATGTGTGTATTGTGCTGCTTGCAACTGCTGCGGAGGATAAGATAATGTATGTTTCCATCACAAACAAGTGTAATAAATCCTTAATTAAATGCGAGGTTTGGAACTTAAATAGTGGCAATTATTTATTCATAACCGATACAAAAGCGTCACATGTTTGCGCCTGTTTCTGCCCTTCAAAGTAATCACCAGCGTCGTGTAGAACCCGTTGCCAGCGATGTAGAAGGCGTAGTAAACCGTTAGCAGAGGCTGTTCTGTTGATGGTGCGAGTAGAGCAGTCTGCCTGTCGAATCTCTGGAACAATTCTGAAGCGAATGCTATGAAATGGTTCGTTCATCTTCGGAATCAAATTAAAGTCACAAGGACTTAAGCCCAGGAAGTATGGTGGATAGTACAGTACTTCCCAGTCCCATCGATAGAACAGAGCAGCCACAGGTTGCACTGTATGTGCCCATGTATTGTCGTGCAAAACGAAGGCTGGGTTGGGCAGAAAATGTTGCCTCTTCATTCGCAAAACTGGTCGCAGGTGATGCTCCAAAAACGAACAGTAATACTGTGCATTGAAGTTAGGATAATACCAACACAGTCGTACATAGTACGGCGGGGTTTAAGAGATGAAAGATACATGGAAAGAGCTTTAGATAAAAGTCAGTTGGCCTTCACCTAAATTCTGTCCCTTTCTCTGTCTCCAACTCTTCCCTCGGCGATATTCACTACGTTTGCATGCAACACATCTACCGGAAGACGAAAACCGATTTTCGTAAACCGTTTTTGCTGTCGTGTTTACATGGCATAGCGTGAATCGGATTTCCTAGCTCAGTTAAATGGCGGCTTGGAAACAGCTGATTCAGTTCCTTATTTAGTCTTCACAAAAGCTATTTTTCTTTATTTAAATACACAGATTTATGTTCACTGTAATATTTACACTTTTATTTCACATTAGAAAATATCACTCTTTCCATATGTGCCGAAAATTCTTAACAAGAAAACACAATCTGACAAGCCAAGAACGCTTGAAAAACGGTTGCGTTTACATCGGCACGAAAATCGATTGTGGAACTAGAAAACCGCTTTAGAATCGCTTCCAGAATCGATTTTGGAGTGTGTACATGACCAACCAAAAGAGGAATTTGGAAATCGGCTTACGAAATCCTGTTTTGGGAGCCCATGTAAACGGGGTGATCGCTACCGCACTCTTGCCAATGTCGCGAGATTTAACTGCGTAGCACTGCACGTTAGGGCCTGCACCATCAGTGCGTGTAGTAAAATTTTTTGGCCACTAAAAACCTGGCTTCTTCGTTATATCTGATGTCTCCACGCAAAAGCAGCGCACAGGTCGTGGATGTTCTTCTCTTGAATTGATGTGCTGTGGAAGCTTTGGAACTGGAGACAAGGCTCGTAGTTGATATTTCAAAAAGTCGGGATGCCAGTTGTTTCATCATTTATTGTTATGCCGCGAAACAACAAACGACATATATCTTACTGTTCATTGTTATAAACACTGCACAAACATTTCATTGCAAAATAACTGTTAGGCCGTCAGTACACGGGGCAACCATTTTGCGACGCGACTCTGCAACAGGTCGATCCTGCAATCGATTTGCGACCGTGCACGTGTTAAAGAATGGCAGTCCGCACACGGGTCGACCGATTTGAAATCAGTCTGCAACCAGTCGCGTGCAACCGTCCTTGTCGGTCGTAAAACAGTTGCAGTTGCATGGTTGCGTGGTCAATATTTTCATCGGCTGTTGTTTTCTTTTTGGAGGGGAAATGAACGACCAAGAAATGAATATAAAATTCGTTGGACAGGTAGAGAAGCATGAAATTCTCTACAATTACAGACATCCTGGATACTGCAGAACAGAAATAACAAAGCATGGTAAGAGGTGGCACAGAAACTACACGTCAGATATGTCGAGTTGTATCTACATCTACATCGATACTCTGCAAATCACTTTTAAGTGTCTGGCAGAGGGGTCATTAACCACTTTCATAACTTTTCTCTACCGTTCCATTCTCTAATAGCCCGTGGGAAGAAACACCTAATCTGTTTTCTCGTATTTAATTGGGATGGTCATGTCTGCCTATGTAGGTGAGTGCTAGCAAAATATTTTCACATTCAGAAGTAAAAGTCGGTGATTGAAACTTCGCAAACAGATCACGCCGCAATGACTAACGTCTTTCTTTTAACGATTTCCACCCCAATTCGTGCAACATTTGCGTGACGCTTTCCTCCCCGTAACATGATAAAACAAAACGAGCTGCCATTCTCTGAACCTTCTCAATATCTTCCGTCAGTCCCACCTGGTGAGGGTCTCACAATGGGCAACAGTACTCTAGGAAAAGACGCACAAGCGTGAAGTAGGCAGTCTCTTTGGTGGAGCTGGTGCATCTTCGAAGCGTTCTGCCAATGAAACGTAATCTTTGGTTCGCCTTCCCCACTATATTTTCTATGTATTCTCTCCAGTCTAAGTTGTTCTTTAGTAGAATTTACGACCTTAAGGTTTGACTGATTTATCACGTAATTGAAGTTCAGCGGATTTCTTTTAGTGGTCATGTGTATTACTTCACACTTTTCTTTATTTTAGTGTCAATTTTCGCACCATGTAGAAATTTTGTCTAAATCGCTTTGCAGTTGCTTTTGATCCTCCATTGGCTACACTAACCGATAAACGACAGCATCATCCGTGAACAGTCTAAGGGAGCTATTGAGATTGTCTCCTAAATCGTTTATAAACACAAGGAAGAGTAGGGGATCTATAACACTTCCCTGGGGAATGCCAGATATCACTTCTCTTTTACTAGATGACTTACCGTCGATTACTACGAACTGTGTTCTTTCTGACAGGAAATCGTGAATACAATAGCACAATTGGGAAGATATTCCATAAGCACGCAATTTCATTAGAAGCCGCTTGTGGGGTACAGTGTCAAAAGCCTTCCGTAAATCCAGAAATAGGGAATCGATTTAAGATCCCTTGTCGATGGCACTTATCACTTTACGTGAATAAAGGGCACGCTGTGTTTCGCAAGAACAATACTTTCTGAATCCGTGTTGACTATTGGTTAATAGGTCGTTCTCTTCGAGGTAGTTCATAATGTTCGAACAAAGTATATGTTTCAATATCCTACTGCAAATCGACGTCAATGAGATTGGCCTGTAATTTTGGGGGATCACTCCTATTGCCTTTCTTGAATATTGGAGTAACTTATGCAACTTTCCAGTGTCTGACTACGGATCTTTCGCTGAGTGATCGGTTGTAAATGATAGTTAAGTACGGAGCTATTGCATTAGTATATTCTGAGAGGAATCTAGTTGGTATAAAATCTGGCCCGGAAGATTTGGTTTTGTTTAGTGACTTGTTTTACTACTCTACATCTACTTCTAAGTTTCGCATGCTGGCAGCTGTTCTTGGATTGAATTCTGGAGTGTTCACTTCGTCTTCTTTGGTGAACGAATTTGTTTATTTTCGTTATTTATTTATTTGTACAAGATAGTTGCATTACAACATACATTGACACTATTTTTCTGAGTAATATTGTGTGACAACACTGCTTCCTATTCTTGAATTGCATATTTCCACTGCCATGGTAGAAATGCACGAGGAGAAATCCTTCTGTATTGCCGGATGTATCAGTGTCACCCCAGCAGCAGCAGCAGCAGCAGTAGTACTACTACATAGTTTACAGCCATCGCTGCAGCCCTCAACCTCTCGAAAGAGGAAAAACCTGCTGGAGATACACAGATCGGCGTTAAATGCATGCCAGCGTACAAAAAAAAAAAAAAAAAAAAAAAAAAAAAAAAGTAAATTGAGCTTGTGGCCGTTGTACAACCGGTTTCAAAAAATCTGTCGGCCGTGTGCTGCCCTGCCGTGCGTGCCTCTCACTGAACTCTCCCGTGGAACTCTCTCCCTGTACTGCCATCGTGGAACTGCCTGACACTTCCCCGTGCCGTTCCCGCGTACTCCTACTCTTGGCGGGAAGCGCCATTTCTCCAACATAGTTATTCATTTGTTTTACATAATTGAAGCCTTTCTAAATAAACAAACCATAATAAACCTTACTCTAAACATAATATTTACAATAAATCATATCAGTTTCTATACATTAGTTTATATAATTCTTAATAAGGAAACTTAGAGGGGACCTCACACAGAGGAGGGGGGAGGGGGGCAGCCAATGAGGATGTTTGTGGGTAGCATTGGCGTAGTTTATCACAGTTATGCAGTATGCTACACCATCTGCTATGTTTTCCCACCCATTCCACTTGTGACGTGTTCTCCCAGCTACAAAATTTCTTAACACTTGGTAGCTTATGGTTATAAGTCAGCCATCCTACAATGGTGACACCGTTACGTTCGACCGCTCGCCCACAAGTGACTGTTTCCCTCGATTGTGCACACGCTGGTAACGTGGGACGGGCGAGTCCATTTGCTCTGAGGCAAGGTAGGTTTGTAACAACGTGTGCTATCAGCCACAATAGTAGCTTCCATTCTATATTGTCTCCACAACAGTGTTACCACTATTGAAGTTCCATCCCTGGTATATATGAGTGTATTGCTTCCTAGGATTTTTATCTGTCACTTTCCACTTCTTTCACTTCTGGCAGTATTGCTCATGTGAAAAATGCCGAGTAGCACCGTGGTTCGGAACCCGCGTTAAACTGTAGGTCCCCCTATAACTGGCTGGGTAAGTCAGTTCGAAGGTCGGAGGAAGACAACGGCATACTACCTCCAAACAGGACCATGCCTAGTAAAGCACTCTGGTGTTCAAACCAATCTTCGGATTGTTGACTGCTTTACCTTTTTTTTATTGCTTCCGAGATGATAGCCTGAGATAACAAGCTATAATCTAAGGCATAGTTTGTTGAAATCCGATGACGCATTCAAAAGTTGAAGTTAAATTTAGCTGTATTCAGATATTGTGGACATTAACTTTTGCAGTTGTGACGATATAAAAAATATCGTTAGTTCATTAGATGTGCCTAATTTTTCTGACAATGCCTTCAGAGTCAATGGGAACATAACACTGTGATATGTTATTAATTCTAAGTAAAGAGCTTGCCCATCTTTAAAAAAAATCTGGTATTACTTGGCTCTCGTCTCAGCTCCCCCAGCACGGGTTTATCCATATCCAGCGGTTCGTCATTGTGCACCAATATTTCAGCGATCTTAAGAGTTTTGCTTGGGCGAATTCAAGGTACCTAATGGCTCGTCCCCTCCCCTAAACGGAAACTGCAGGCCTCGCCCTTCCTTCCATTCAAGTCCAGAATTATAAATAATTATGTGACATACGGTATGTGTAAGACAACTTTTTAAAATCAAGGTTAAAAAAATGTCGCGTGCGGGAAGCGAACCACGGCCCACATATATCTGTTCCTCGTCTAGACGCGTTTATCCACCGCACTGCATTTTTTTAAATTATTATTATTGAAATGCATCATTTTATTACATAAGCAACAAAATAGAGCTGACGAGCTTCCGTCTTCAAAACAAAGGATGACTTAAATAAAATGAGAATAAATAAAATCACACTGCTCGTCGCACTCGTTTCGTTTCACACCGTGACTGTTTCTCTTTACCAGTAGTATCAAGGGTTACCCGCCAATATGGTACTTCTTGACTCTAGTTTACAATTAATCGTAATACGAACGACGTGTTGTTGGTACACTTCGGGATGTTTGATAGGAGCGGCCGGCTACGTCATTTTGACGTCACTTCCTCGGCTCGCTCTTGCATATATACGGTACTCGCCTGAGCTATTAGTTCGTTGTTGCACGTTGTGGCAGTGTGTTTATGTATATTAATACGCTATAACTGAAGGCAATTTACGTGAACATGTGTAAGTACGATCAAATGAACTCATTTTTTTTTTTTTTTTTTTTTTTTTTTTTTTTTTTTTTTTTTTTTGTGGAAGTGCTTTGATCTTAACGTTATGTTTATTTTTTGAACGATAGCTTCTAGAAAAGAGCTTATAGCTGAAATTGCCTAAAACGTTGTGTAAATGTAATAACCATCTCACAGACGTGAAATTATTTGGGACAAATGAGAACGCGAGATTACTTCAGAAACGGATAACGGGGTGTGAAGAACGCAGCAACTGTTGTTATCGAAACAGAGTAAATAATTAAACTCAATCGATGATATGTCCAATCCTTAAGATGCTCCATTCTCAGGACCAACAAAATAAGCTTTTTAAGTTGACTTAATTCTGAAGAATGAGGGAACTACATTTTTTTGGTGTCTTAATTTGGTACAATCTAAAGCAAAGCTTTGTCTTTCTAAACTACTTTCAGTTTCAGAATTATTCTAAACTGCGACTAAACGTTTCATTACTGCGGGACCAAACAAGTAAAATCGGCTTATGTTTACAATCCGTGTCGCGACGTAGTGTTGATTGTTCAAATGTTGGCTGCGGCCACTGCATGTAACCAGTTGTGATTAATACTGTTGTGATTCGTGATTGATACTGGGAGCTCCAGAGTCAGAATTTCGTGCACTAACCACTATTCCATCACGGTCGAGATTGGTATTTGGAAGCGTGTGAATCAGGTGATAGTGTCAATGTTTTTACGTGAAAATGTAACGCGTATGTTTTGTTATGAATTATTCCGGTGACGATTACAGTTTACTGAGCGTGCAAGAGTACATCGAGAACCTGTCAACCATAGAGCAGGAACAACATTAATCACTTAATTCATGGGCAGTGCAAAAATTAATCATTCCGTGTTCGACCAATATTATCTATTGTGAAGGCAAAACAGCTGTTTTGTGCTAATATCTAGGGCTGGGCAAACGGTACTCGCGTTCGAACATGCTCGGGATTTCCCGATACAGCGGAGAGCTCGATACAGTATCGAACTGTTCGAACACTCAGATAATAAATGTCTCGCGCTGCGTATCTGTAAACAGTATGCTGGAAATTTTGAAGTTACCAGGCTATTGCTTTGCTCAGAACTGATTTCGTAGGAAGTATAAGTACATGTAAAAAAAGGGCATCACTATGATAAACTGTATATTTTGTTTGAAACAGTGCATAAGTGACCTGTCTGATATCTACATCTACATGGGATACTCTGCAAATCACATTTGATACATTGATCAATGTATCACATATGATACATTGATAAACAAAATATTTGCTACTATAACAGAATACTCCATCAAATTACTGCAAAGCTATCAGTCAAGGGAAAAAAACTGTTGTTTCTGAAAGTATGTTACATTACTGTGAATCCTTCGTAAGTAGAAATTACGTTTAATGTGGTAATAAGAGATAGCTTGCAAATTACAATTCCATTTCCTGTTTATACGGTACAGTAACAGATAAAATGTTAGTACCTTTTAATCGCAAGATTAAAACAGATGAAATAGAAAAAAACATTAGACATTTAATACCCAATAACGGAAATAATTCATACAAAAATGAACTGTAATTGCGAGCATGGAATGAACAGTGCACGAGCCGCTGTTTACGTAGTACCAACAGGCGCCGATAGATGGCAGTATTAGAAATTTAAATCGCGATTGTTACCGTTTATATATAGCCTAAATTCGTTGCTTTTTTAAATTGTGACCTGCTACTACAGTTTGCATTTCATACTTATTATTACCCATAATACTTTAATAACACAATCTTCGTTATAAGTAGTTTACTGCACAGCGCCGAAATGATTTATGAATGTCATAGGGACTGATGACCACGTAGTTAAGTTCCATAAGCTTTACAAACATTTGATTTTATGAATATCATCGCTGTAAATCGTTAGTACGTACTGACGTTGCTAGATAGCACCGTGATCGAATGTTCGAACATATCCCGAGATTTCCCAAACTATGACGTAAATTGTTCGAACAGTTCGAGTCATGTTCAAACCCAGCTCTCCTAATATCTGATTGGCTGACAGTCCGTCTCTGCTACGATTGGTCGGCTACGGCTGCTGCCAACATTTGAAAACATGCCACTACGCCGAGACACGAATTGTAAACTTTTACCAGTAAAATCAGACCGTAACAGGTGTAGTCTGGTATTGTCTCTAACACTAATAGTTGTGACAGTTCCATGGTTCCAACAACTGAAACTTCATGAGTTTCTGTACTGGCAAAATCACATTTGGCTGAGATGTTTTGTGAACATTTGGGAGTCCAAGAATAGTTTCTCTATTAGGTTCTTTCGTCTTGTTGCTTTAGATTGTTGCGAGACAGAATCGTATCGTAGCGTTAGATTATATTAGATTAGATGCAATTTTCGTTTCCGTCGATCCAAACTGAAGCGAATTTCTTGGAAGTAGAACATGGTAGTGACTGTAGCGCAAGCCTGCGACCGAACAATTGTCCTGATTGCACGTAAGAGAGCAGTCTTTTATTCAGCATGGAATTAGCAGGGAAGTATGGCGAGTCCATAGGGCCAGTCAAGATTTACCCCGAAAAAATCGGCAGTACTTATTTTATTCATGATGAGACAACCTGAAATCGTCCGGTGGGGGACGGGGAGTCAAGGCAACACTTCTCACCTATTCGTGATTGATACTGGGAGCTCCAGAGTCAGAATTTCGTGCACTATCCATTATTCCATCACGGTCGAGATTGGTATTTGGAAGCGTGTGAATCATACTCAACCCACATAAATAAGGGAATATGACGAAAGGAAACTTTTGTCACACTTGGAGAGGCCTGGGATTTTTTAATAACTGATTTTAAACAATTAACAGATGCAATAATCAATGTAAGTGAGAAACAGTAGCACATGAAGTAAAACTGTAGGTTTAAAATGTCTTTGCATCCATTTATCGAACAAATTAAATTTTAAAAGATCCCACTTCACATAGTTTATCACCATCCATTGCATCACTTTTTCGTGGCCCCTCTGTGATCGGCAGAAGTCGGCTGAGTTCGTGTGTCTACGGAATGTTTATGCTCTCTACCAACCTTATCTCGTAACAGCATTGTACACCGCAGACCTCGTCGATGTATTGTTGATTTGTGCTTGGTATTGATTATTGTCTTCCACTTTATTTGCCAAAATAAGTCCACATACCCCGACGACTTCTTTTACAAAAAGGAATGCTGTTCTTGAAAGAGGTGTGAGGAATGTTAATTCCGATTGTTATTCATTTGTGACTATACAAATAGGCAGAAAGCATTGCTACACCCGCTTAATAAGTCCCTTAAAATATTTATATTTCGTAGATATACGATCCAGTTTTCTATTACTCAAACATTAAACTGATAATTTCGTGTTCCATTTGTGACGCTTTAAGCCCGTACATGCTTCTTTTAAAACCTATATGCTATAGGCCATGAGTTGGCCGCACTGGGAGTAAGAGGCGGGGCTTGTTCGAACAGCCAATGCGCTACGAGCTGAATGCAAGCTTCAGCTCACAACATTCTCCGCTCAGGGGCCACGTTTCAGTGCGAGATCTGTAAGTGATATAGGAATCGTCATATTTCTGTTTAGCATTGGCACTGTACATATTTACAAATTGTATAATATAAATACAGTTAACAGTTTACGTTATATTTTAAAAAAATGAGACAATTAGCTACTGCGTTAGTCAGATACAAGTAATTAATCTTTGATATATGTGTTGTTCACTTAGAGATACATATACAAACAAGGTACATAAATTTTACAGTATGGCTGCGTCATACAATGGCAATTAGTAGAAATACAGAGATTTGTTAAAAGTTTAATGATTGAAAATATTCTTCTATTCCATAAAAACATTTATCTAATAGGTAGTTTTTTAAATTTTAGTTTAAATTTTGTTTCATCTTCTATTTCCTTTATGTAAACTGGCAAGGCGTTGTAAAGCTTTACTCCATGCTGGCTCACATGGTTTTAGAGTTTTTGTTTTTCTCACTCTTTCTATATGCAGATTCTTACTGATGCATGTATTGTAGTTGCGAAAATCTGAATTTAGCTGAAAATTGGTCATTTGTGTTCTGATACACATCATACTTTTATATATGTACACAGAGGGTACGATAAGTATTCCTAACCGGGAGAATAAAGGTCTGTAGTGTGTTTGAGGAGGGCTGTGTGTCATGATTCTAATGGCCCTTTTCTGTAATTTGAAGATGTCATTGAGATTTTGTTTCTCCCAAAAACATTATTCCATAAGATACAAGGGAGTTGAAATAAGCAAAATACACTGATCTTGTACATTCTTTGCTACAGACTCTGGATGTTATTCTCAGAGCAAAACATGCTGAATTGATTATGTGACATCTCCAACAAAAATGTTATACCGTTATATTTAGTCAATGTTATCGTTTAGGTTACTTTTCAAAAGTAATATAACAAAAAAAAGTAGTTAGACTCACTAAATGAACTGTTAAGATATTGTGTAAAGTCAGTGACAAAGTTTTTGAGTTTTCTTGAAGAACCTGGGAGTTCTGATTTGAGTACAGCAACATTTTTCACATGTGACATTTATGGAGTACAGTATAGTGAAAATTCGTTTGCAATTCTTAATATCTCGCGCATCTTCTTTGGCTTATTTCTCCATTAAAAGACATAAAAAAAAACTGCTCCTTGAGTTGGCACCACAAATAATTCTTATCACATGTGTTTAAATTCGGAATTGTTGTTCTTGATGTGACGTTATCGCAAAAAAGATAGCAGCGGTGGAGTGGCCGAGTGCATTGAGGTGCTATGCTCCGGTGCACGAGGCTGTTCCCCGTCGGGAGTTCGAATCGTCCCCCGGGCATGTTTGTGTTGGGGCCTGAGAAACAAACGTATGAGTTGGATGTTCTTCGTTTTTGATGTCTTCTGGATTATCAGTCCTCTTCCCCACGACGTGCTTTGCTTCCTACCAATAGGGACAATCTGACCCATTTTGCAGCATGTCATCTTGCATTGACAATTCTAATTAATTTAAAAGGGAAACGTGATTTACACACTTAAATACCCCTGACAGTAACAAAATATATAAATAGCCCATAATTTACTGTGTAATGAATTAAGTACACTCGCACCATTGATGTAAATAGTTTTCTCAATGTTGGAACCCTTTAAAAATTAAACTATTATAAAATTTTCAAGAACGCTGAAAAAAGCTTCGTTCAGAATTACCCTCCTTTCTTATACAAAGGCTTAATTTCAACACATTTCAACTGTTCAGGAAATTTGTTGTTGTTATGGTTTTCAGTCCGGAGACTGGTTTGATGCAGCTCTCCACCGTACTCTATCCTGAGCAAGCCTTTTCATCTCCTCATAAGAACGGCAACCCATATCCACTTGAATCTGCTTACTATACGCGTCTCTTGGCCTCCCTCTGCGATTTTTACCCCACACACTTCCCTCCAATGCTAAATTTACGATTCCCTGATGTCTAAGTATGAGTCCTACAAAGCGATCCCTTCTTTTAGTCAGAGTATGCCAAAAATTCCTTTTCTCACCAATTCTGTTTTGTACCTCTTCATTAGTTATGCGATCTACCCACCTAATCTTCAGCATTCTTCTGTAGCACCACATTTCAAAAGCCTCTATTCTTTTCCTGTCCGCATTGCTTATCGTCCATGTTTCACTCCCGTACAAGGCAACACTCCACACAAATGCCTTCAGAAAAGACTTCCTTACACTTAAATTAATATTCGATGTTAGCAAATTTCTCTTTTTCAAAAATGCTTTTCTTCCCATTGCCATTCTGCATTTTATATCCTCTGTACTGCGACCATCGCATGTTATTTTACTAGCCAAGTAACAAAAGTCATCTACCACCTTCATTGTTTCGTTACCTAATCTAATTCCTTCAGCATCGCCTGATTTTCTAAGACCGCATTCCATTATTTTTGTTTTGCTCTTGTTAATGTTCATTTTATACGCTCTCTTCAACACGCTGTCCATTCCATTCAACTGCTCTTCCTTTGCAGTCTCTGACAGAATTACTATGTCGTCGGCAAAACACAATGTTTTTAATTCTTCACCCTGAACTTTAATTCCTTCTCCAAATTTCTCTTTGCTTTCCTTTATAGCTTGCTCAATGTACAAATTGAACAACAATGGAGAAAGACTACAACCCTGTCTTACTCCCTTTCCAACTGATGCTTCCCTTTCATGCCCTTCGAGTCTAACAACTGCGGTCTGGCTTTTGTACAAGTTGTAAATAACTCTCCTTTCCCTGTATTTTACCCCTGCTGACTTTAGAATTTGAAAGAGTTTATTCCAGTAAACATTGTAAAACGCTTTCTCCAAATCTACAAAAGCTAAAAATGTAGGTTTGCCTTTCCTTAATCTATCTTCTAAGATAAGACGTAAAGTGAGTATTGCCTCCCGCGTTCCTACGTTCCTCCTGAATCCAAACTGATCTTCCCCGAGGTCAGCTTCTACCAGCTTTTCCATTCTCCTGTAGATAATTCGTGTTAAAATCTTGCAACTATGACTTATCAAACTGATGGTTCTGTAATTTTCACACCTATCTGCGCCTGCTTTCTTTGGAATGGGGATTATTACATTTTTCTTAAAGTCTGAGGGTATTTCGCCTGTCTCATACATCCTACATACCAGTTCAAATAGTCTTGTCATGGCTGGCTCTCCCATAGACTTCAGTAGCTCTGAGGGTATGTCATCTACTCCTGGGGCCTTGTTCCGACCTAGGTCTTTCAAGGCTCTGTCAAATTCATCTCTCAGTATAGTATCTCCTATTTCATCTTGATCTACTTCCTCTTCCCTTCCTACAACATCGTCTCTAAGTTCATTTCCTTTCTAGAGCTGCTCTATGTACTCATTCCATCTTTCAGCTTTCCCTTCTTTGCTGAGAACTGGTTTTCCATCTGTGTTCTTGATATTCATAGAGCTATTTTTCTTATCTCCAAATATCTCTTTTATTCTTCTGTAAGCTGTATCTACTTTTCCCCTATTTCTACTTTCTTCTACATCCTTGCATTTTCATTCTAGCCACTCCTGCTTAGCCATTTTGCACTTCCTGTCAATCTCATTTCTTAGTCGTCTGTACTCCATTTTGCCTGTTTCATTTACTGCATTTTTATATTTTCTCCTTTCATCAATTAAATTTAGTATTTCCTGTGATATCCAAGGATTTTTTGTAGGTCTTGCCTTTCTACCTATTTTGTCATCTGCTGCCTTCACTATTTCATCTCTCAATGCTACCCATTCCTCTTCTACTGTTTTATTTCCCCCTGTTTCAGTAAATTGTTGCCTAAATCTCCCTCTGAAATTCTCCAGAACTTCACTTTCCTTCAATTTATCTAACTCCCATCTCCTTATTTTCCTACCTTTCTGCAGTTTTTTCAGCTTCAGCCTACAGTTCACGACAAACAAGTTATGGTCAGAGTCTACATCTGCCCCTGGGTATGTCCTGCAGTTTATAACCTGGTTCCGGTACCTATGTCTTACCATTATAAAATCTATCTGATACCTTCCGGTGTCTCCTGGTCTCTTCCACTTCTTTTGTGATTCTTAAACCACGTGTTGGTTACGATTAAATCATGTTCCGTGCAAAATTCTACCAGGCGACTACCTCTTTCATTCCTCCTGCCCAGTCCATATTCACCTACTATTTTTCATTCTCTTCCTTTTCCTACTACCGAATTCCATTCTCCCATCACATTTAAGTTTTCCTGTCCCTTAACTGTCTGAAGAATTTCCTTTAGCTCCTCATATATTTCTTCGATCTCCTCATCATCGGCAGAGCTAGTTGGCATATAAACCTGTACTACTGTTGTCGGTGTTGGTTTCGTATTTATCTTGACAATGATAATGCGATCACTGTGCTGCTCATAGTAGTTTACCCGCATTCCTATTTTCTTATTCATTATAAATCCTACTCCTGTGATACCCCCAACTGATTTTGTATTTATAATCCTGTACTCACCTGACCAGAAATCCTGTTCATCCTGCCACCGAAATTTACCCTGATAAATAACTGGTTACATAATGTGGTAGTAAACCTAAATGAAAATTTTAAATTAAAATTTCTTGATATTTCATCATACCCACTAGATCTCTTTGATAACGATTTTCCGCGGTGGCCGAGGGCACTGAGGCACTCCAGTCACGGTCTGCACGGCCAATACGGTCGGGGGTTCGAATCCCCCCTCGGGCATGGATATTTGTGCCATTCTTAGGATTAGCTAGTTCATAAGTAGTTTGTAAGTTTAGGGACTGATGACCCCGTAGTCAAGTCGAATAAGGTATGCAATCATTTGGAATATTTTGATAACGATTTTATAATGGTCATAGTTATATTGGAGTAATAAGGGTCATATTCATATTGCTAAAATTATTACTTAATGGCTGGTGTGATGAAGGCCCTATGCTTGCAGAATCTAATGAAACTGATATCCATATCTTTTTATTAAGAGTTAGGGAGTACTTGTCCAACGTTTTACAACATTGCACATATATTGCTATCATTGTCTTGTAATGTCTTGCAAACACCAACCTGTGCTTTATCGGGAGAGACAGTTTCCTTACAATATGTTCTTATTTATAGTGTAAGTCGTAGGTTTCTTTGTATATTTTGGCCAAACCAAGTTTACCATTGGGGGAAACAGATTTTTAATAATGTAAGGATTTTATTTGTGTGCGCTGTATACATCACTCCAGTGCATAATGAAGTTCAGTATTTCCAAGCCGCGGCGGAGCGGTGAAACGCATTGAGACGCTATGCTCCGATGCGCGAGACCGTTCTCCGTCGGGGTTTCGAATCCCTCCTCGGGCATGGATTTTTGTGCTGTCTTTAGTATAAGTTAGTTCATAAGTAGTTTGTAAGTTTAGAGACCAATGACCCCGTAATTAAGTCCCATAAGCTTGACAAACATGTGAACATTTTTTTTTTTAGTATCTCCAAGAAATCGTACTGTAAAAGTAGACTTGCAAATGCTGTTTGGACTCTTCTGTTGTTCAATTGTTGTTAAATAATTTTGAGACCACGCCAACAATAATACGAGGTATATATAAAAATCCGGAACTTAATCCACAATTTTTTTTTCTACATTTATGTTTTACTCCTTCGTAACAATGCCACAATTGGTACACCGCTCCCAACGCCGCCTCCACATCCAGAAGCAGTCTTGGTGCGGTAGAGTGGGTAAGATGGCCCGCCAGTTCATCGTAATACCAGGAATGAAATACAAAGGTTGTTTATTGTTTTTTCGAATTTACTAATTTATGTCTAAAATTTATCTATAGTGTAGAAGGA
Organism: Locusta migratoria; assembly: GCA_026315105.1. NCBI lineage: Eukaryota > Metazoa > Arthropoda > Insecta > Orthoptera > Acrididae > Locusta > Locusta migratoria. Next base: position 300,027,197 of record CM048744.1, read on the forward strand.
CTTGCCATTCAGAAATTCTTTTAATTTATTTTTAAATGCTAGTTGGCTATCCGTCAAGTTTTTGATGCTGTTTGGTAGGTGACAAAGACTTTTGTGGCAGCATAATTCACCCCTTTCCGTGCCAAGGCTAGATTTAACTTTGAATAGTGACTCCGTAGCACAGTGGTAGAGTGCCAGACTACAAATCCAAAGGTCGCGGGTTCGATCCCCGCCAGGTCCTAGGATTTTTATCTGTCACTTTCCACTTCTTTCACCTCTGGCAGTGTTGCTGATGTGAAAAATACCGAGTAGCACCTTGTCTGCAGGATGATCTTGGATGGGCTTCAGCAATTATTCTGTTTACATGCTTTTGTGCAAAGAATATTTTTTTACTCAACGGTGAATTAACCCAGAAAATGTTGCCATAATTTACTGAGATGTATGTCACTAAAATTTGCAATTACCCTAATACCATAAGTAGCTGAACTCAAACGTTTCTGCAGATCTTCAATGTGTTTTTTCAGAAAATGTTGCCATACGAAAGCAGAGAATGAAAATAGGCGTAGTAAGCTAATTTACTGAGATGTATGTCACTAAAATTTGCAATTAACCTAATAGCATAAGTAGCTGAACTCAAACGTTTCTGCAGATCTTCAATGTGTTTTTTCCAGTTTAACCCCTCATCAATGCCAACACCTAAACATTTTGAATATTCTACCTTTGCTACAGATTTCTGATCAAAGTCTATATTTATTAATGCTATCATTCCATTTACTGTATGGAACTGTATGTATTGTTTTATCAAAAATTAATGATAGACCATTTGCTGAGAACCACTTAATGATTTTCTGAAAGACATCATTTACAATTTCTTCAGTTAGTTCTTGTCTATCAGGTATGATAACTATACGTGTATCATCAGCAAAAAGAACCAGCTATATATCTTCACGAATATAGAATGGCAAGTCATTAATATAAATTAAGAACAGCAAAGAGCCCAAGACCCAACCTTGTGGCACCCCATTTTTGATTGCTCTCCAGTTTGAGGAATCAGATGTTTTTCGCATGTTATGTGAACTACTTATGTCAACTTTCTGCACTCTTTCTGTTAGGTATTATTTAAACCATCAGTACACTGATCCATTCATAACACAATACTTTAGTTTATCTAGAAGAATTCCATGATTTACACAATCAAAAGCTTTGGAGAGATCACAAGAAAATCCCAACGGGTGATGTCCGGTTATTCAGAGCATTTAATATTTCATTGGTGAAAGTATATAGATCATTTTCTGTTGAAAAGCCTTTCTGATAACCGAACTGACATTTTGTTAGAACTTTATTTTTACCTATGTGTGAAACTGCTCTAGAATACATTACTTTTTCAAGAATTTTGCATAAGGCTGTCAGAAGTGAGATTGGGCAATAGTTGTTAACATCAGACGTATCCCCTTTTTTGTGCAGTGGTTTAACAATAGCATATTTCAGTCTATCAGGAAAAAACATCCTGCTTCAGAGAACTATTATATGTGTGGCTAAGAATCCTACTTCTTTCCTGAGAACAAGCTACTATTACCCTGCAGGAAATACCATCAATTCCATTTGAGCTTTTGCTGTTGAGAGAGTTTATTATTTTCTTAATTTCAGAAGGAGAGGTGCGTGGAATTTCTGTTTTATCAAATTGTGTGGGTATGGCCTGTTCCATTAACTGCCTAGCTTCTTCTAATGAACATTTAGATCCTATTTCTCTACAACATCTAAAAAATAATTAATAAAAATGTTTTCAACTTCTTGCTTGTTAGTTGTAAACTTTTCATTCACTTTGTTTGTAATGCTGTCTCCCTGTGCTCTTGGTTGCTCTGTCTCCCTGGTAATAATATTCCAAATTGTTTTAATTTTGTTATCAGATGTACTAATCTCAGACATGACGCACATGCTTCTGGACTTTTTAATAACTTTACGTGCCGGCCGCAGTGGCCGAGCTGTCTGCGGCGCGCCAGTCCACCATGTCAGTCACAGTCTGCACGGCCGCTACGGCCGGGGCTTCGAATCCCTCCTCGGACATGAATGTTTGTGTCGTCTTTAGTATAAGGTAGTTCATAAGTAGTTTGTAAGTTTAGGGACTGATGACCCCGCAGTTAAGTCCCTTAAGCTCAAAAAAACTTTTCGTAGAGCACAGTAGTTTTTATAATATTTGAATGCTTCTGGATCATTACTCGATTTTGCTATTAGATACAGTTTCCTTTTGGTCACAAGATATTCTTATTCCTTTAGTAAGCCATGGTTTCTTATCATTATATTTAACTATTTTCTTGGGTAAACAATTTTCAAATATATTAATAAAGAACAGTCTAGAATGCAATAATTTATTTCATTCGACTAGTTTTAGTCTTATTTAGACCATCTTCAGGAATTTGGACGCACTGGAAGGCTCCCAGCTACCTGCCAGCTCCACAACATCGATGGAGTCAAAATTCCTGAAGATGGTCTAAGACTGAAACTAGTTGAATGAAATAAATTATTGCATTCTAGACTATTAATAAAGAACAAATTTAAATAAGAGTGCTGCTGACTCAAAAATAGTGAAACGAAAATGTTTCCAAAAATATGTGAATTTTCAAATACTCTTACAAATGCATCATGAAATAAGTTATATTTTAAATTAGCATCAGCTTCCTTATACACCTCATCCCAGTATAACTGCTGAAGATTATCCCTGAAATTTCTAATTGTTGAATCGTTAACTGAACGCTCAACTTTGGTGGGCTGTTTTGAATTAAAGAGAGGAACTATGTTATTTACTGTAACTAGCTATGCACCATAAAACCTGGAAGGTCACTTCTGAAGTTTGATAGTATCCACATCGTTACTTAGTGTCAGGAGGAACTTTCATCTAAGGAAGTTTCCAAGACGTCTCGGAGCGAACCAAAACGATGTTGTTGGACGTGGAGAAAGTACAGAGACCAGGAAGTGTCGAGTGGCCTCGCTCTGTCAGCCCAAAGGCTACAACAACAGTTGACGACCGCTACTGTTTCAGCTCAGTGGACCCCTGAGAGGAAAGCTACCATTCTGTATAATTTTCGTGCAGACACAGGCTGTATAATATGCAACTTCACTCCCAATGTCCATGGCGCGGTCAAGCTTTGACACCTTAGACACCATGCATTGCGGTACAGATAAGCTGACTGATCAGCCTGAACGTCTTAGTCACACCTCCCAGCGAATGTAGGAAAATGGTGCTCCGACGTATAGAGCAACCATATCGGCTGCATTTCGGTGAGTGATTTGTCTTAAAGGAGCGCAATTCCCACGCTCATCATGCGCATCTTGTTAATTTGTTCGATAATGATAACCACATCGTAAGATTAGAATGGCCAGCTTGTTATCTACACATGAATTCTATCTAACATGCCTGGGTTACACTGAAAAGTACCAGACGACCCACCAACCAGCCCGAGAGATCTATGCCGAATCGACGTTAATGAGTGGGACAATGTGGGTCGTCAGTGTACTACGAATACAGGCACGCATCAGTGCAAGAGGACGTGTTATTGGGTGTTGAACACAAATTCAAAATGTCTAGGTTATTGTCGTACAACTTGTCAATTTCTGTTCTCATGAGCAATAAAGAGGACTGAGATATTAGTTTTATACATCTATATTCTATTTTTATGTGAAGGGTTATGAACCCCTAGAATCGTGGTAATGCCACACTTTTATGATGTGTGTATCTCGTCTGCCGTTGACAATTTTCGTCCTTTCAGCAGAGTTTTCCACGTTGGAAATACAGTAACAAAAAGACGATAGTGGCTAGGTCTGGAAAGTACGGAGAATGGGGCAGCAAATTGATTTAGTTTTTTGTGCAGTAGTCGCCCGCCAAGACAGATGAATGTGCGGTTGTGTTACTGTGATACAAGAAAACATTCAGGCCGTTTTCGTCTCCAATGTTCTCGCAGACGCCAAATATGTCCCGATATCACCCATTAACAGTTGGTCCACATGTCTACCATAAGACACCCTCAGTACCAATAAATTACTAATGAGACCGAAGGACCAATGTGTCAACTTTGCCGGCCGCGGTGGCCGAGGGGACTGAGGCGCTCCAGTCACGGTCTGCACGGCCACTACGGTCAGGGGTTCGAATCCCCCCTCGGGCATGGATATTTGTGCCGTCGTTAGTGTAAGCTAGTTCATAAGTAGTTTGTAAGTTTAGGGACTGATGACCCCGTAGTTAAGTCCTATAAGCTGTACAAACATTTGAATTTTTTTGTGTCAACTTTGGACGACTGATCAATAATGGAGCAACAAAACATCTTCTGAAACATATCCACACAACATTTAAGTGCCCGGAATTTACATATGCCTTCCCTCCCTACATCATACTGGAAGCCACATGTGAATTACTCCAACAAATACCGCTAGCGTTCACAGACGTAAGCTGTACACAGACATTTGGGATGATCTAGCAATAAAACAGTAATAATACAATGATTCCTAAAATTTCAATTAAAAGAAACATTAAAACTAACGACAACAGAAGAAGAACATAGCAACATTCTTCAACCGAAATCAAAACTCTAAATGCTAACTTTAAAGTCTAGAAGCAAAGCCAGGAAATCGGAGCTCAAATCCCTAATGAGGTTTTTTCCCATGGTAGGTTTCCCTCAGCTGTAAGTAGTATCAATAACAAGCTATTTCAATAAACAACAAAAGGTTCTCCACATAAGCACCCCAAATTTTTACATTAAAATGTGTCAAAACAGCATAAACACAACCCATTGGCTGAAAAGGGCATAAGCGTTCCTCCAGCCCGCCACCTCCGTCAGAGATGGAATGAAAGGTATCTATAAAAACCAATTAGCGGTGAACTAATCCTTCAAAGAAAACTCAGACTGCTTTGTTATTTGACCTCACCTGAAGAGCTTTAGTTGGTCTTGGAGAAACTTTCACGACCCAGTGTGAAGATTTAACCTTAATCTTAATATCATGACTGTAGACCCACGTCTCTTCACCAGTTTTGATTCTCTTAAGGAACATCTCGTACTCATTTGCGCGATCCAAAGGCTCTTCACAGATTGTCCTTCTGATCTTGAAAGTGGCGTCAACACGATGCATTCCAAGATGCTATGCCAGGATTTCATTATATGATCTAACTGAAACGTTACATTCTTCTGCAATCTTTTGGACAGTCAATCTTCGATTGGTGCGCACATTTCGTTGACGTTGCTGACATTAGCGTCGTCCGTGGACACCGAAGGTTGACGTTAACGAGGATCATTTTTAACTTCCGTCCAACCATTCTCAAACCGCATGAACCATTTGTAATATCGAGTACGGCTTACACTCGATCACCATAGGCTTCCTGCATCATTTGATGTGTCTCTGTAAGGGTTTCCTTGATTTTCAAGTCAAATTCTATGCAGACACTTTGCTCCTCATGGAGAAATTCGAAAACTGTGCGACACAACGTTTTACTCACTGTAGCACTGGACAAGAACTAACAGCCATACAATAATTAAACTTATTGCAGTTACATATTCAACACAGGCGAATGCAGGGGTGCCAAATGCATTAAGCTCCAGCACTCCATTGGCGCAAAATTAAGAATGTTCTGCAAATTTTTGAACGGACCTCTTTCACATTTGACTAAATGGACTGCACATACCTATCTAAAACAAGCGTGTGTCATACCGTTTAGCTCAGATGACCGTGGGTTTGAGTCACTATAGACCCTATACAGAATGTATTACAAAAGAGTCATAACTGGTGACTTCTCAGCAGCTGCTCACAACTCACGTACTGTTGTTGGAGCCAGGTCCAAGGAGTGCACATACTGATCAGTAGCCCACCGAGACGATCTTAATGGGATCAAGTAACCTGTGGGGGAGCATTTCCATAGCTAAGATGTTACCTCGCTCTTTACAGCATAATTCGACGACAGGATGATGCATTGTTTTGCTGAATTATATAAGCCATCTGACTGTAACCATATGTGTACTATAGACGAACAGACGGATGCAGACAATAAGACAATATGAGTCTTCATAGTTCGCTGGTGAAACAATATACAATGTATCGGGAGTGGGGGGGGATTTTTTATTTATTTGTTACAATAATTTATCACCTGTTACCTGATTTGTAACAGGGATGTATTAGCTTACAGTTTATACATTCTGCATTATTACCAGTAAGGACCTACCGAATATTCGGTTTCAGCCAGTTTCTTGCTTTCGGCAAGACATAAGCCAAATCTTCGGCTTGACCGAAACTAGCTTTCCTGTACGTACTGATGACGCTGGGTCACGTCCGGTATGGATTCAGTCAACAATAACGCTTTACCTTAGTTGACAGCGCGCCGCTTAACTGTTAGTAGTATCTCGTCGCTCGTTAAACTGTGGGTGTAACGCAGTTGTATGTGATAGTGATATTCTAAGACAGTGTTAATGAGATAAGTAATGGAACGGGTTATATTGTTATGCAGAAAATTTTTATTAATGTGTTTCCTTGAAAGCGAGGAGCCTTTCTAATGGCTAATGTGGGTTTAGTAAACATTGATCATGTGCTACACAGCTTTTCCTGTTCAGTTTGTGTAAATTTGTACTGACAACTATCATACTGTTAGTCGGAACATTGACGTTATTTTTCGGAATACTTTCCGCAGCACTGATTGAAATTTATTCACTGACTGTATTTAGGAACGCCCAAAAGGAGATATGTAAAGTTGTTTGTTGATTGCAAAAACGGAAGTGAAGATGGCAATACGAAGCTAGCGCTCTTAAGAACAAAATTGTAAAGACTACGTATGGATGCAAACAGACTACTACTTTCTTCGTATTTTGTATTGTTGTAGTCATGATGAGGCTCTAGCATTTCGAGGTATCTATTTGTTCTGCACCTAAAGACTGTCTTCCTACTAGACGATATGCAGGAATTTGTGGTAGCTATACAGTAGCATGATCAATTCGGGGCGAACGGGACCGAAAGTACCTCGAACTATCGAAACTTATGTGAAAAAAAGAAGTAAATCGACTTCGAAAAGAATATACTTGTCAAAAAATAACTTTATTAAAAAAAATGTTTTACATAGGCGTTTACATTGGTAGCGTGAAGGTTTTATGGTCTTTTTAACTATTTGGCTCGCCTTTTCCGGTCAAGATAGACTGTACCCGCAGTTTTTGTTTTGTTTTATGACGCTCGGATTTATGGGAAACTCGTAATTCCAAGACTCGAAACATCGACACCCCGCTGTATCGAGTTCAGTTTACTTCTCTCTAACGTACTTTAAAAATTTTTAGGTAGAAAAGAATTCAATTTGGTAGTACTGTAATAGAAGTACCGTCGATTTGTCTAAACCTGTTCATCTCCCATGTCATCTTCTACGGCCTCTTGGTTAGGCTTATTCCAGGGAGGAGGTCTTGCAAAACGTGGATAAACTACTGATTTGTGGTGTAACGTAAATTTACCGAAATTTTAAGTTAATTGCGCAAGTTTCGGTTACGGTTTCGACCGAAACTAGAAGAGGAGCCGAATATTCGTTACGGTTTCGTTTATGGCCGCAAATCATGTTTCGGCAGGAATCTAATTACCAGTCAATACCTCTGATAACTATTTCTGATATTTATAGTAATAATAATATGATGATGATGTATTAATAATAATGATGATGCCGGTCGCGTTGGCCGAGGGGACTGAGGCGCTCCAGTCACGGTCTGCACGGCCACTACTTTCGGGGGTTCGAATCCCCCCTCGGGCATGGATATTTGTGCCGTCCTTAGTCTTACCTAGTTCATAAGTAATTTGTAAGCTTAGGGACTGATGACCCCGTAGTTAAGTCCCATAAGTTCTACAAACATTTGAACATTTAATAATGATGTAGAAAAACAAACCAACTACACCTACTACCAATCTAACTACGTCTGATAATCAGTAATGTTCTTTTCATGTTACACAATGAGCTTCACTATTCCCGGTCCGGTTGCTTGGGTACTGTGGTGGGCTTTGCGGTTGGTTCTCCGTTTACTGAGGATGGCTCCCCTGTTCCGAAGAGCACCATTGCTGTTGTTATATAGGAACGCTGGCCCAAGTCACCCTGTTCCTATTAGTCGAGCCGAAATAGGATGATCCCTGGTGCTTGCGCCAATGGGCTCTGAGTGCTGGCTGCGGCAGCAGACTATTGGAGTAAGTCAAACGCGAGCTTTGCTCTGCGCATACGCGCGTCCGGCTGCGCACTGCACTTTTGCCAGTTCCACCAGACAACAGCGACCGTAACTGCAGTGTCCGGCAGCGGACTAACTACTTGGCAACATGGGGCCGTATGAATAAAATGGAGTATCTACTTTATACTCTGGATTCCAGAGAACATACTCAGGTTCACATGAATAAAGAATATACTTCAGCCGAGTATGTTCTCGGCGTGAGTGACGGGGTGGGAGAAGTTGCTCACAACAGAGAACATTCTCCAATTTCATATGAATAAAACTACAGAAGTTTCTCACGATGGGAGAACTTTCTCAGATTTCTGGAGTGAGCTCTATGGCATACTCCGTGCTGAGTAACTTCTATTAAGGTTACGTTTTACTGAGGTTTAAAATAATAATAATAATAATAAAACAATTTCGTTACTTAGAAGGCAAAAACAAGTTCCTTTATATGTAGTCTTTAAGAAATATGAGGGGATCTATAAAGTTAATACAAATAAAAACTTTTTGTTGACGAGTATCTTCCTTCGAAAAAATCGTGTAATACTTCCAGCATTTTATACAGTGTGACGAGAGTGATGTAAGAGGTGTTTTCATTGCCGACATAAAAATGAAACACAAATGGATTCAGCTGCGTGTTTACTCATTTGTTTGGCGTGTATATTTACAATTGTTAACAGTCACATAGCAAAATAATATTGTTTTAAATAGGGTCTATTAGTAAGAACTGGACTGCTTATGCTGTTAGTTCCAAATAAAGTGTATCCCAGGACTTCACAGTTTCTATCACAAAATAAATATTGTTGCAATACCAGGTATGCCTACTAAAGTACTGTTTCTATCCAAGCCGGTTGGCCTATTTATGATGCGTTTTCTGACTTCGTAATCGTAACTTCTGTCATGTTAGAAGTAAGTAAACACGACAGGAAAATTAATAACTGATTAATTACATACCTAGCAGCGTGTTTCTTGTTCAAAATCGCATGGCCTAACGCTTATGAGCAAACCATTGGGTGTCATTTTTAACAAGGCGTATCTCATGTTCGAACACTCCGACAGCATTCCACGTTGTAACAGATGAATATGTGATGCATTCTTATTATATCGATCGCAAATTGTGCTTACCCTACTTCATTAACATACGAGTTTCTCGCGTGACGAAAATTTTGTATCGCCAGCAGAATACATTTTCGGAAAGAGATCATATTTAGTCGTAATAATATGCTCCTTCAAAACAAACGAATATCTAAACACAGTCCAGTTCTTTCTGAACACGTCGATGCCTACTCCATATTTGTACACTTAATTATTTGCCTGATTGGACAGCTGATCTGTGGCGGACATGACACGCGGAGAACTTGCTCAAGTAGGAGGGGAGGTAGGGAGAATGAACTACCTGCTCAGAGCATATGCTTCGAAGTTTTTATTCATACTAAATTGAGAACTTACTCAGAGAACGTTCTTTTGCTCTGAGAATCTTCTGTGGAGCATGTGCTCTTTTTTATCCATACGACCCATGGTTGCATTCAGTTACCGCCCAGTAGCTGGAACCAGGGATCATCGTATTTCGGCCCGACTATAGTTCCTTGAGCGGCGAGACACGACCCACAGCCGTGCTCTTCTCTGGCGTTCGCACAGTGACCGCGCATTTGGTGTTCGCTGTTTGTCTGCCACAACTGTTAACCGCAGCTGCCTTCTCTGCGATGCTATTTCATTTCATCTTCTGCAACCTCTCTCAATGTACTAAACGGACGTTGAGATAGTGCGTTACCCAGGACTTCCTTGAGATGGCGTCAGCGACGTCAACCAAGATCTGACATTCTCTCACGCTGCACTGATGTCGAATCTTCCATGTTGATTCAGCTGCTATAGATATGTATCGGCAATATCCAGTGGACCTCTCCAGATTGTACATTCTGGCGTATTTTCGTCATCACAGGCACACTCGGAAGTTTCTGTTCTACCAATTGGGTGCCAGTAGGTAGCATAGGGCCCATGAGCAGACAAGAAGTTTGTCACGCCTCTGGAGGGATTCAGGTGTTTTATTTCCAGCCTTAGTTTGATATTTGGCAGAAAGCTATAGGTACGCAGTGGCGTAGCTATCATAGGGCTAGGCGGGGCAGTGCCCCGGGGCCCCCGAGTTCAAGGGGCCCCTCGCCCTCCGTGAGCGACGTTCGATAAAAGTTACAGTAGAGCGTTGATTTTTTGGATTTAAAAAAAAATTGTTTATTTTAAATTTTTTACTCTGTCGCCCTAATGTTCATCACCTCCCCCTCCCCACTAACCAAGTTTTCCAAAGTACCCGCACTAGGCCACCGGGTGGTGAAGCAGTGCTTTTAATGGGGCCTTCACTTCACACGACGCCTTTCGGTGGCGCTGCTGACAGGCCAAGCCGCCAGTCGCTGTGTAAAACAATCCAATTTCAGTCGACGCAGCAGTAGAAGTTGTGGCAGCATCAAAGCTTCCCACAGCAGCAGCTGAGCCTTCCAAGTGTTGCGGCGTGACGGTCGGCGCAGTGGGAAGGATCGTGGGCCTCCAAATACTGTATAAACTTCATAGTGGCAAATACAAGTCTACAGCACGACTATCCGAATAAACCGGTTTTCCGAACACCCGTGTCCCCAAATTACTTCGGACAATCGACGTTCAACTGTATTTTAGTTGAATGAAGGTTTCTGACTTTTAACGTTTTGAACCCTGGCCAAGAAAACTCAGGCGCACGAAGTGATATCCAAAAATTATTCCCAACTCAGAATGTAAACATAACAAGGTATATTGCTTGTCCGCTACGGCGTGGACCATGCCACTATTAGCTTGTTGTCGGTTGTAGTCGGAATTGCCGTGGGTGCCAATCTTTACGAAATAACGATCAATGGTGTTGAATTACTAGCTGTGTGTTTGACAATCACCGTGTGACAACATCTGAATATGAAGTCTCTACAATGTATTCTTACAGAACGGTATTATTATGGTAACTCAACTGTTTTTGTAGTGAATTCCCCCAAGGAAGTGCACCTTAATCATAGATCCCAACGAAGATCTGTAATCAATTGCACTTGAAATTCATGCCAGAAGAAGAGAAAATATGGGTAGTGAATGGTTGTGTGGATTTTTATTACTGATCGTTGCATCATCTGTGAAGCTTCTGCCTACAACTTCATTCGCCTAGTATGGAGCAGCTTCGAAAACTATCTCATGGGGTGTATTATCTGTATGTCCTACCCAAGTCCAATCTTATCCCTCTGCAAAATTTCATCCAAATCCACCCAGCAAATTTTGCGTGAAAGCATAACAACCAAACAAACTTTCACAGTTATAATTGTATTAGAGAGTACGATCAAATATTATCTGCTGCGTGACATATAATAATTTACTTAGTAGTATTTAGGTTTGTCTCATTATGTCTTCCAGTGGGTGGTAAGGAGCTGATGATGAAGTAGTTTTGTATCTGTATAGTTTTAAAAGAGGTCCCAAATGTCATTTTCGCCCCGGGGCCCTTTGTGCACGCCACTGTAGCTACGCCTAGTTATTTGAACCTCATCGCATTTTTTCTGCCATACGTGGAGGATCAGATTGTGATTCGTTTTGTGTATGTTGTCTGTATGCCTAAAGAAAAAAAATCTGCAGTTCATCGTATTGTTGTTTCTTGAACCAAAATATTGCCACTTTTTCCACATCTGTAAATCGAGTGACACATTACAAGTATTACTTGCAGCGCCTCGTTTGACACAGCGCAAAAAGTTCCCGACAAGTGGGAAAGTATTCCACTTTGCACCCTGTAAGCTACCTGTGCCAGTGTTATGTTGAAATGTTTGTGAAGCTTTAGGGACTTTACTGCGGGGCCATCAGTCCCTAAACTTACAAACTAATTATGAACTACCTTACACTACAGAGGGCACAAACATCCATGCCCGAGGGGGGATTCTAACCCCCAACGGAGAACGGCCTCGCGCATCGGAGCATAGCGCTTTAATGCGCTTGGCCACTCCGCCGCGGCCCAGTGTTACGAGCAGAAGCAATCCACAGTATCCCAAGATGCCTCTTAGGATAGCATTATGATACTTTCTTTTTGTTTGAATTGGTACATAATAATCGTAACACGCTAGACTAATTATTTTATTCGTCATATTATTGCCTCTCTTGCTTATTTCAGCAATATATGCACTGTAATTTTGTCGTTGTCCAAAAGTATCTGATAGCGTAATTTTTTATGGACCTACTTTTCAATTTCATAATCAGATCTCTTAAAAGATTCCCTTTTAACAGCATGTATGTTGTCTTTTCATGCGCAACGGATAGTTAGACTCGCCGGCCGCGGTGGCCGAGGGGACTGAGGCGCTCCAGTCACGGTCTGCACGGCCACTACGGTCGGGGGTTCGAATCCCCCCTCGGGCATGGATATTTGTGCCGTCCTTAGTATAAGGTAGTTGATAAGTAGTTTGTAAGTTTAGGGACTGATAACCCCGTAGTTAAGTCCCATAAGCTTAACAAACATTTGAACTTTTTTTTATAGTTAGACTCCTTGTACCACTGACGTAAGTATTGAAGCACTCAGTTACATCCATATTTAAAGATTCTTCTTGGAGCTTACCTCTACAAGGATTATCAGGTTGTCAGCATATGCTACTATGCCCAAGACCTCTTTATTATCTTTAAGCTTTCTTAATATTGGGTCGAGTACCAGGTCCCAGAATGCAGAGTCTCTTTGAGCACCCTTTTGAAATTTTTGTTATGGTCTCTCCTGGACACGACAGTGTTACTCCTCTGATTTCACAATGGTTATTAAGAGTTGTATAACGCTCGCGGGCAGTCCAGATCCCTAAGACGGTCGAAAAGTGCCGGCCACTATATTTGATCGAACGCCTCGGCAGTGTCCGCCATTATAACTACAGCATATTTATGTGGTCCACTTCCAGCATCTTCTCTTGACTTTCCGCTCCTGAACCAACTGTTCAGAGCTCATTTCACGAAGGAGTGTTACCTCCTGTAGTCTATTGCAGACAGTGGCGTAACTAGTACTTGGCTTTGGGGGAGGGGGGGGGGGGTAACAGATCTACTTGCCGAGCAAAATTTTAGTCAGTTTCCAGACAGACTACTATCTACCACTCCCGTTGAAGAAACTAATTCACACCCTTCCAATGAAAGCTTATGGTAAGACACCCCAAGTTTCAAATCTTTACCTTTACCAGATTGCTGTCATTCGATTGTCTTTTTTTTTCTTTTACTTTTCGGGTTCTGGGGGGGGGGGGGCGAGTTCTATCCCCCTCGTCCCCCCCCCCACCCCATAGTTACGCCACTGACTGCAGAGGAGGTCCTCCACAACCTTACCTAAAATATCGAAAACGCAAATCGGTCTGTTGGACTTTAGAACTAGAGGATCTTTGAATTCATCTTTTTTTTCTGGATAATCTTATCTGCTTTCTTCAAATGTTTGTATAGCTTGTGGGACTTAATTACGGGGTTATTAGTCCCTAAACTTACAAACTACTTATCAACTAGCTTATCCTAAGAACGGCACAAATATCCATGCCCGAGGGGGGGATTCGAACCTCCGACCATAGTGGCCGTGCAGACCGTGACTGGACCGCCTCAGTCCCCTCGGCCACTGAGGCCGACTGCTTTCTTCCATATATCTGTTATTCTTCCCTGCAATAAGCACACGTTGTAGAGTTGGCACAAATATGAGCTTATGTGAATATGAAGGGCCTGGTGATTTTTTCCTTTCCAGTTTACGAATTACTTTCCTCACCTCTTCTTCGGAAAACGGACACACAATCGTGTTTCCACAGTATGCTTCCCTACCTTTGCTTCGCAATTATGTGTGTTCGTGACTTTCGTCCACTGCAGTGTCACCTGGAAAGAGTGTGTCCAACAGTAACTGTGCATATTGCTAACAGTTTTTTGTCGCGCTGCCGTCTGTTAGTTGTAGAGTTGATAACACTGCAAGTGATTTTATCTTATGGCTGACTATTTTATAGCGGGCCGCGGTGGCCGAGGAGACTGAGGCGTTCCAGTCACGGTCTGCACGACCACTACGGTCGGGGATTCGAATCCCCCCTCGGGCATGGATATTTGTGCCGTCCTTAGGATTAGCTAGTTCATAAGTAGTTTGTAAGTTTAGGGACTGATGACCCCGTAGTTAAGTCCCATAGACTATACAAACATTTGAAACATTTTGACTATTTTATAAGGGAGCACCCTATGGGTTAAGATGTTAAAAGTCTTTGCCACGAAACGGTTCCAGCCCTCTGTCCTTGACTTCATAGGCTGTCGTTGAATTGATTTCGCCGGCCGCGGTGGCCGAGGGGACTGAGGCGCTCCAGTCACGGTCTGCACGGCCACGGGGGTTCGAATTCCCCCTCGGGCATGGATATTTGTGCCGTCCTTAGGACTAGCTAGTTCATAAGTAGTTTGTAAGTTTAGGGACTGATGACCCCGTAGTTAAGTCCCATAAGCTATACAGACATTTGAATATTTTGAATTGATTTTATTGTATGTAAACATTCCCGATACAGAAACGACATATCAGTCACAACACCGTCACAGCAAGTTTTTACTTGCATGTAATAATAATAATAATAATAATAATAATCTGAGGAACACCATTGAGAGGGAAAAATCATAGTAAAACTTTTTGAGAAAAAGTAGTTCGTAAAACGATGTGGTGTACGGTAGTCTTATATACTTTAAGGTGATATTAAAGCATGAAAATCAGAGAAGTAGATCTTTTACACGGTATACGATTGAGTATTTCGATTGCCGGCCGCGGTGGCCGAGGGGACTGAGGCGCTTCATTCACGGTCTGCACGGCCACTACGGTCGGGGGTTCGAATCCCACCCTCGGGCATGGATATTTGTGCCGTTCTTAGTATTAGCATGTGTGTGTGTGTGTGTGTGTGTGTGAGTATTTCGATTATGGCATGCTCGTACGAACACGAGGAAAATAATTGCAATATCTCCCAGCGTCCTAAGCGACTACACTTAAGTTTGTTGTACCATCACGGAATCACGTGCAACTTACAGTTCCAGATGCACACCTACAGCGCCTGCAGTGGACGTCTCAAGAGGTGAGTGACCTACTTGTAGTGCACGTGTCTATACAGCGCCACGGCTCTTCAGCGCTCGCGACCTTGTCCAAGCAGTGCTACCACTCCCGTGCTAATCTCTGTACTCTGCGACCAAAGGTGTAGCGCAGCGGCTTATATAACTTACAGCATTCAGGCGGTTTTCGGCAGTTGGGCTGCCCGTCAGTTGTTGTCACATTGAATTGGTAAGTGATTTACTGCTTTATGTCTTACCTACAGATCACGCACTTAAACGTGGCCCCTGAGCAGGGAATGTTGTGAGCTGAAGCTTGTATTTAGGTCGTTGCGCATTGGCTGGTCGAACAAGCCCCGCCTCTTTCTTCCAGTGCCGCCAGCTTACGGCCGTAGCTTACAGGTTTTAACAGAAACAACATGCAAGGGAACACAAAATTAAGTATCACTTTAATGTTTGACTAATAGAAAACCGGATCGTATATCTACGAAATATCAATATTTTAAGGGACTTAAGACCAATTCGCTGTCTGTCACGTCACGTCACGTCACCGTCCGTCAGAACATTCCGCAATGTATTTCTAATGGCGGCATTCACACTGGCCGTCACCGGACCGTCACGTCACGTCAACGTCACGTCAACTCGAGAAGAATGTTTTGACGGAACAGCCGTCTGCTAACATCGGAAGCTAACCTATTTTCGTCACGCGAATTACATGTTGCAGTCGACGATTGCACTGTTTATATGCAAATGTGTCTTATTCATTTTTATTTTGTTGTTATACTTAGTTTTTGAGGTAAATCTCAAATGTTTCATGACGACTTAAATATTTTTGTCAATTGAGTGTCCCCCCTAAAATCGAGGTCGGATATCTGAAACCAAAAAATCGTTTATGTTACGTAACATTGTAACAGAAAAGACTGAAGCAAACTGTTTATTTGAATAAGATTATAATTTGATTACGCATTTTTCATAAAATAACATTTTAAACGAAAAAGTCAATCCTAATGAAAGACAAAAATTCAGTTGTTTACGACGGTATTAACAACGTCAGCGGATAAATCGTAATGAATAAAGTAAACAGGCGCTATTTATGCTCTTGTAAGTATTGTTTGATGTTTTCATATGTTTATTTTTTCGCTTGAAAATAGATGTTGATGATTTGAAATGTCGTTTCAGTTCCCAGTAAATTGGCCAAAAACATACATTGTAAAGTTTTCTTTGGCCGTCAGTAACATTTAGCGTTGTTGTTCCCTCAATTCTAGTATTAAACTATGACTTTCTACATAACAGATCGTCACTCATAACCTCACTTTCAACATAGCGTATTGAGATGGGCGAATTTGACGTGACGGACACTGACGGACAGTGTGAATACAACTTGACATGACGGTGCCGTGACGTGACGGACAGTGTGAATTGGCCTTTAAGCGGGTGTAGCAACACTCTTTACTGTCGTAATTGAATAACAGTCGGAATTAACATTCCTCACACCAGTTTCAAGGACAGCCTTCATTTTTCTAAAATAAGTCGTCGGGTTATGTGGACTTATTTTAGCAAATAACAAAGTGGAAGGCAATATTAATATCAAGCACAAATCCACAACATACGGTGTCTGCGGTGTACAATGCTGTTACGAGGTAAGGTTGGTAGAGAGCATAAACATTCCGTAGCAGTGGTGGGGGGTAGTGGAAGGGGGGCGCGGAGGGGGCGGACCGCCCCGGGCCTCTCGTCTTGGGGGACCTCCAAATACCTCGAAAGCACGTTTTGTGTGTGTGTGTGTGTGTGTGTGTGTGTGTGCTCGCCTTGGTCTCTCGTACTGGGGCCTACATATGTCGAAAGCTTTTTTTTTTTTTTTTTTTTTTTTTTTTTTTTTTTTTTTTTTTTTTTTTTTTTTAGACTTTCCCTTGGCTCTCGTCCTGGGGGAGGCTCCAAATCGCAAAATTTACTTTTTTTATAGTAATACATGTACTTCCAAATGGATGGGTGGGAGGCTCAATTTGGTTTGCTGCCGCCCGGTGCCTCCGTGAGTCTTATTCCGCCACTGTTCCGTAGACACACGAACTCAGCCGACTTCCGCCGATCACTGCGGGGCCATAAAAAAGTGCGTGACCTGTAACTATCCACGATCAGGGTTGTCAACGTCAGTGGTTTCCCACCGGATTCTGGTGGTTTTTCAAAGCCAACGGTGGGAGAAAATCTGAGTTAGTGGGAGGTGGGAAAGTTGGTGAATTTTAATGAAATCGTTTCCTAAAAAATGTTGCAGAAGTAATATAATCCTAATTTGAAATTATTAACGAATATGGAGAGATAAATGACTAGGAAACGTATCACATTATTGGATAAAATGTAAAATTCTTATGAGTTCAAAGATATTAACAATGGTATGACTCATTGCTCATTGTTGTAGGCTGTTAGTTCTGTGTTGACTTCTCCAATCTCCATGGAGAGGAAGTGTTGTACTTGCATCACACACTGACGTTGTGTTAATGGTATGTATTTGTTGCTACAGCACTTTATCAGATTTTTCTTGTTGTGAAAATGACTGAACATTGCAGACACTTAATATGTGATTGTACTTTCATTGTGAACTTTCCTTTTTCTCAGATGTGATTACATTGGAATATAGTTTTTTTTTACATGGGAACTTCGAAAATCTCGGTGATTTTTGGTGGTTTTTATCTTGACCTCGTTGGTAACCCTGTCCACGATATTCGTTGGCTACCCCTGTCACGAGTTAGTTGCTGCCTACAGCAGTTGAGTAAGGCGCAGGCTGTTTTCTCTTAACCCAAGGTGCTTACACTTCGCCCGCGAAAAAAAACAAGGGCCTGTACATCTACATGGGATACTCTGCAATTTACATTTAAGTGCCTGGCAGAGGGTTCATCGTGCCACCTTTATACTGTTTATATCCCATTCCATTCTCGAATAGCACGCAGGAAGAAGGATCACCTGAATCCGTTCGAGCTCTGATTTCTCGTATTCTATTCTGATGATCTTTTCTACCTATATAAATGGCACACAACTACATATTTTCGCATTCGGAAGAGAATGTTGGCGATGGGAATTTCGTAAGTAGCCCACGCCGCAGCGATAAGCGCCGTTGTTGTAATGATTCCCATCCCAGATCCTGTAACATTTCCTTAACGCTGTCTCCCCTTTATCGTGACAATACAAAACGAGCTCTCCTTCTTTGGACTCTTTCGATGTCCTCCGTCAAACCGACCTGATAAGAATCCAACACTTCACACTTCTCATTATGTAGAGTCAATTCCCAATGTTTACATGGTTTGGTTCAAAGTGTATCATTATTCCGTCGCAAGCTGATTTTTTGAAAGAGACGTTTTAAGTAACGAATGTCTTCATTTTGCAACAATTTTTGAATATGAAAATAATCCTGAAATAGACATTTCCATATTATCAAATTTCTTGACGGGTCTTAAGAAGAAATTTGCAGTAAGATTCAAAGAAATCTAAGAGTTTCACGATTCTTAAAATTACCTTTTGCAGTTTCTTCTGTAACAGAATGGACGGATGTGGCTGCGAATTTGTTCCACCTTCCAAAGCCTTAACTCCAAATGGAGATAATAGACTTGCAGGAAGCCATTGCCTTGCAAACGCTTAGAAGTGTATCCACTGAAGAATTTTGGAGTCAACATGCCCCGGAAAAATATGAAAATTGCAAAAAATTAGCAGTTCACCTGGGTGTTATATTTAGCTCCACACACACATATATATATGTGAAATATAATTTTCAAAAATGAATTTCTTGGAGAATAATTTTCGTCCAAGTATAACGACCGCCCACTTTGAAGACACTATTCGCGTAACTGCTCCGCACGTGAATCTAACTTCAAGAACCTGATCAAGAGCGCAAATGGATTTTTTAACACGTATATGCTCATTTCCTGCCCCCATGAACCACAGACATTGCCGAGGTGGGGTGGCTTGCGTGCCTCAACGATACAGATAGCCGTACCGTAGGTGCAACCACAACGGAGGGGTATCTGTGGAGAGGCCAGACAAACGTGTGGTTCCTGAAGAGGGGCAGCAGCCTTTTCAGTAGTTACAGGGGCAACAGTCTGGATGATTGACTGAGGTGGCCTTGTAACATTAGCTCATGTGGCTTTGCCACACAGCTACTGCGAACGGCTGAAAGCAAGGGGAAACTACAGCCGTTACTTTTCCCGAGGACATGCAGCTCTACTGTATGAACATATGATGATGGCATCCTCTCGGGTAAAATATTCCGGAGGTAAAATAGTCCCCCATTCGGATCTCCGGGCGGGGACTACTCAGGAGGATGTTGTCATCAGGAAAGACAATACTGGCATTCTACGGATCGGAGCGTGGAATGTTAGATCCCTTAATCGGGTAGGAAAATTAGAAAATTTAAAAAGGGAAATGGATAGGTTGAGGTTAGATATAGTGGGGATTAGTGAAGTTCGGTGGCAGGATGAACAGGATTTCTGGTCAGGTGAGTACAGGATTATAAATACAAAATCAGTTGGGGGTATCACAGGAGTAGGACTGATAATGAATAAGAAAATAGGAATGCGGGTAAACTACTATGAGCAGCACAGTGATCGCATTATAATTGTCAAGATAGATACAAAGCCAACACCGACAACAGTAGTACAGGTTTATATGCCAACTAGCTCTGCTGATGATGAGGAGATCGAAGAAATATATGAGGAGCTAAAGGAAATTATTCAGACAGTTAAGGGAGAGGAAAACTTAAATGTGATGGGAGACTGGAATTCGGTTGTAGGAAAAGGAAGAGAAGGAAAAATAGTAGGTGAATATGGACTGGGCAGGAGGAATGAAAGAGGAAGTCGCCTGGTAGAATTTTGCACGGAACATGTTTTAATCGTAACAAACACCTGGTTTAAGAATCACAAAAGAAGGTTGTATACATGGAAGAGACCAGGAGACACCGGAAGGTATCAGATAGATTTTATAATAGTAAGACATAGATTCCGGAACCAGGTTATAAACTGCAAGACGTACCCAGGGGCAGATATAGACTCTGACCATAACTTGTTAGTCATGAACTGTAGGCTGAAACTGAAAAAATTGCAGAAACGTAGGAAAATACAGAGATGGGACTTAGATAAATTGAAGGAAAGTGAAGTTCTGGAGAATTTCAGAGGGAGATTTAGGCAACAATTGACAGAAACAGGGGGAAATAAAACAGTAGAAGAGGAATGGGTAGCACTGAGAGATGAAATAGTGAAGGCAGCAGAGGACAAAATAGGTAGAAAGGCAAGACCTACAAAAAATCCTTGGATATCACAGGAAATACTAGATTTAATCGATGAAAGGAGAAAATATAAAAATGCAGTAAATGAAACAGGCAAAATGGAGTACAGACGATTAAAAAATGAGATTGACAGGAAGTGCAAAATGGCTAAGCAGGAGTGGCTAGAAGCCAAATGCAAATCTGTAGAAGAATGTATAAGAAGGGGAAAAGTAGATACCGCCTACAGGAAAATAAAAGAGACATTTGGGGACAAGAAAAGCAACTCTACGAATATCAAGAACTCAGATGGGAAGCCGGTTCTCAGCAAAGAAGGGAAAGCTGAAAGATGGAATGAGTACATAGAGCAGCTCTAGAAAGGAAATGAACTTAGAGACGATGTTGTAGGAAGGGAAGAGGAAGTAGATCAAGATGAAATAGGAGATACTATACTGAGAGATGAATTTGACAGAGCCTTGAAAGACCTAGGTCGGAACAAGGCCCCAGGAGTAGATGACATACCCTCAGAGCTACTGAAGTCTATGGGAGAGCCAGCCATGACAAGACTATTTGAACTGGTATGTAGGATGTATGAGACAGGCGAAATACCCTCAGACTTTAAGAAAAATGTAATAATCCCCATTCCAAAGAAAGCAGGCGCAGATAGGTGTGAAAATTACAGAACCATCAGTTTGATAAGTCATGGTTGCAAGATTTTAACACGAATTATCTACAGGAGAATGGAAAAGCTGGTAGAAGCTGACCTCGGGGAAGATCAGTTTGGATTCAGGAGGAACGTAGGAACGCGGGAGGCAATACTCACTTTACGTCTTATCTTAGAAGATAGATTAAGGAAAGGCAAACCTACATTTTTAGCTTTTGTAGATTTGGAGAAAGCGTTTGACAATGTTTACTGGAATAAACTCTTTCAAATTCTAAAGTCAGCAGGGGTAAAATACAGGGAAAGGAGAGTTATTTATAACTTGTACAAAAGCCAGACCGCAGTTATTAGACTCGAAGGGCATGAAAGGGAAGCATCAGTTGGGAAGGGAGTAAGACAGGGTTGTAGCCTTTCTCCGATGTTATTCAATTTGTACATCGAGCAGGCGGTGAAGGAAAGCAAGGAAAAATTTGGAATAGGGATTAAAGTTCAAGGGGAAGAAATAAAAACATTGCGTTTTGCTGATGACATTGTAATTCTGTCAGAGACAGCAAAGGACCTGGAAGAGCAGTTGAATGGAATGGACAGTGTGTTGAAGAGAGCGTATAAAATGAACATTAACAAGAGCAAAACAAAAATAATGGAATGCGGTCTTAGAAAGTCGGGCGATGCTGAAGGAATTAGATTAGGTAACGAAACAATGAAGGTAGTAGATGAGTTTTGTTACTTGGGTAGTAAAATAACATGTGATGGTCGCAGTACAGAGGATATAAAATGCAGAATGGCAATGGGAAGAAAAGCATTTTTGAAAAAGAGAAATTTGCTAACATCTAACATTAATTTAAGTGTAAGGAAGTCTTTTCTGAAGGCATTTGTGTGGAGTGTTGCCTTGTACGGGAGTGAAACATGGACGATAAGCAGTGCGGACAGGAAGAGAATAGAGGCTTTTGAAATGTGGTGCTACAGAAGAATGCTGAAAATTAAGTGGGTAGATCGCATAACCAATGAAGAAGTACTGAACAGAATTGGTGAGAAAAGGAATTTTTGGCATACCCTGGCTAAAAGGAGGGATAGCTTGGTAGGACACATTCTTAGACATCGAGGAATCGTAAATTTAGCATTGGAGGGAAGTGTGTGGGGTAAAAATCGCAGAGGGAGACCAAGAGACGCGTATAGTAAGCAGATTCAAGTGGATGTGGGTTGCCGTTCTTATGAGGAGATGAAAAGGCTTGCTCAGGATAGAGTAGGGTGGAGAGCTGCATCAAACCAGTCTCCGGACTGAAGACCATAACAACAACAACATGCTCATTTCATTGTATTGCATACTTTCTTAGTGAAAATAAAAATAAAAATAGGTTGTATGTGTCTGGACTTTTCAATAAAACGTTATCCACTTTATTTTATTCTTTTTGTGAGTGAAAATAAAAATAAATAGCAAATAAGTTTTTCTGGATTGTTTATACATTATTATTTTACGTCAGTTGTATTTCATATTATTTTATGAGTGAAAATTAAAATAAAAAATTAATAACGAACATGTGGTTTTTACTTCTGGCTCTCGATAAAAATTTTCAAAAGTATCTGGACGCCATCTAAGATTACTTGCCGACCTCTGCTTAAGAGTCTTCCAAGAGCAAAACAAGGATTATGGTTTGGCAAATTTTATTGGGCAAGCTTTTTCGAATTAACAATCCCTTCCTCTTTAGCTAAGAATCATTTTGACTCAGGTTCTGAACCTAAGTAACAAAATAATATGGTGAATACAGTATAAAGCATCTTGCTCCCACTATAGAGTATTCATGATCCTTTAACTTTTGTCGCATTTTTAACTTCTATCGAAACCAATCTTTATTTAAAGCCATTTCGATCGCGTGAACTCGTTAAAAAAAAAAATCATCAAACTATGAAATCAGAATAACAGTAATTATAATTTTAAAAGAGATATAAAACGCGATATAATAATACAGCTAAATGAAATGCAGTTTGTCTCTTGCGAAGTTGCCATACCCGTTTGATTTTTATTTGTAAAGAATCTTGTGGTGATCTCTGATTTTTCTAAACCATACGTGTCGTCCTTATGTTGTATTTAATCTGACTGTACACTCTAGATGGCAGAGTTTCGAGCACATTAGAGGTGGAGGGAGGGGGGGGGGGTAATTAAATACAACTCCAGGCAACACACACGACACTAGCAACATGGCAATATCAGAAATCACCATTGGTCAATCTTCACAAATAAAACAAACGAAACGCGTTTGTAAAATAATAATAATAATAATCTTTGATTTAGTACCACAGACGGAATACACCTCCCAGAATTTTAAGTAATATAGGCGAGATGAAAAACGGATAAAATTATAGCATTACTACAGTTTCAGGTATCCATCACGAATCGTATTTATATTAGATAATCCCTCCTTATGTTTTGCTTTCATTACTTGCATGAGACTTTCTGAAAAAAAGGAATCCAATTTTCATGTTTGATACAGTATACCACTTTTTTTGTTTTTCTTCTTCTTCTTCTTCTTCTCTTTTGCTGTTTTTCTATACGTCACTCCACTACTCTGTTTGCGACCATTAAGTTATTAAACGTAAATACACAAATACAAAAGAATGGAGATGGAAACACAAAAGAAAAAAATGGTATGCCACATGTCACTGTCAAGTCGCAACAATAAATGGTGACGGGAGGGGATAGGCTGCCGGTGCATCATGTCTGTATTTCCCTGTCAACTTGAGGAACTTTAATTTATTGTATGACACCAGTTTTTAATTGTTATTATTTTACATGGATGTAGTCCTACGATAATTACTTTTATTAAAATAGAGCAAAAATAAATGTTTTTTACTTTATCTAAGCCGCGGCGGAATGGCCGAGGTCATTGATGCGCTATGCTCTGATGCGTGAGGACGTTCCACGTCGGGGGTTCGAATTTCTCCTCGGGCATGGATGTTTGTGCTGTCTTTAGTATAAGGTAGTTTATAAGTAATTTGTAAGTTAGGAGCTGATGACCCCCCGTTAAGTCTCATAAACGTAACAAACATTTGAACATTTTACTTTACTTAAAAATAAAATATCGCCCAAAATTTTCCGCCCCTTAATTTCTGCCGTCCGTGGTAAGTGCCCTCCAACCTCGACCCCCCCCCCCACCTCTCTTAGATTCGGTCCTGGTAGTCTGTACTGGTTCCCTGGATGTTTAGGACGTCCAAAAATTCAAATGTTTGTAGAGTCTATGGGACTTAACTACGGGGTCATCAGTTCCTAAACTTACAAACTACTTATGAACTACTTACAACTAAGGACGGCACAAACATCCTTGCCCGTGGGGGGATTCGAACCCCCGACCGTAGTGGCCGTGCAGACCGTGACTGGAGCGCCTCAGTCCCCTCGGCCACCGCGGCCGACCTAGGACGTCCCCATTGGACATTTTATATGTGTACGACGTTCTCAAAGTTGTTTAGTAACATTTTGGTAATCCCGTACTGTCTGACAATAGGCGGAATCATGTTGCACGTTTATTGGTTGTTGGGTTCTTGAAGTCTTTCGCGGTGGCATTCCTCAATTAAATCTTATCGTTTACCGTGTCGTGTTGAATAAAATTCTGCCGCGGCAGAGTTGCCGAGCGCATTGAGGCGCGAGAAGCCATTCCCCGTCGGGGGTTCAAATCCACCCTCGGGCATGGATGTTTGTGCTGTCGTTAGTATAAGTTAGTTTATAAGTAATTTGTAAGTTTAGAGACTGATAACTCTGCAGTTTCCCATAAGCTTAACAAACGACAACAATAACAATATAATTCTCTAGCTTTCGATACCAAACTACGCCATCTTAATCGGGAATAGAATCATTGACTGCCAGGGTAGCGACGTAGGCTTCTTCTGAATAGATTGCTCCTATTGTTCATTTTGGTGCAGTATTTTACCCATAGTATTGCCTGTCGTAACTCATTTGTGATGAAATAGAATTTGTATTTATAGTGATTTTTATTTATTTTCGCGCGTGTCCCATTCAGATACTACCTCTGGCAATAGCGTTCGGTGAATACTCCTGTAACATCGAGGGTGGTTAGAATCTCCGTGGTAACATTAACGCAGATAAAGTATAAACTACAGTTGCCTTTCTGTCCTGCCAAATAGTCACCTCCCATAAGTATGTACGAGTTATGCAATTCATGTCCTGGAAACTTTGCACGAAGTCATCCTTTGAGAAGCCTCGTCACGTTTAGTTGGATGTCAGCAATATCGTCAAATCTCTTTCTTTTCAAAATGAGTTTGAGTCAAGGGAATAGGAAGAAGTCTGGAGGATAGAGATCCGGCGAGTATGGTGGTTGTTAATGTTGCACTACCCCCTTTCTTTGCTAGGAACAGTTTGACTCTATTGGCTATGTGTAGGCGCGCATTGCCGTGAACGAATAACCAGGAACCTAGTCGTGCGTACTGGCGTTGTACCTGCATAGAAGTTCCATGAAACGGCCCTAGACTGCACGGCCCCACGGTCGGGGGTTCGAATCCCCCTCGGGCATGGATATTTGTGCCGTCCTAGTTCGTAAGTAGTTTGTAAGTTTAGGGACTGATGACCCCGTAGTTAAGTCCCATAAGCTATACAAACATTTGAACGGCCCTAGAATTGCAAAATACCTTGCAGCGTTCAACGTCGTTCCCTCAGATAGAAATTCCTCGTGGATAATACCTTGACAATAGAAAAAGGCATAGTTTTGATGCGTGATTTCTGACCTTTATTCCGATGAGGTGATGTCGTAGAACGCCATGCCATGCTTTGCCATTTCGTTTCAGGGTCGTACCGGAGACACCAAGTTTCATCCTCAGTGATAGTACGGTTCAAGAAATTGGGTGTCTTATTCGTCGTTTCGACAAAATCATGTGAAGCCTCTAAATGTGCCTTATTCCGATTGTGTCATGTAATGTGGCACAAGATAACACGTTTTCCTCTTCCATAACCTCTGAGTAAGGATTTGTCCTACGAATACATGATTAATCTGCAGTTCATCCACCGTGACACGCAAAGATAGTGGACGATCGTTCATGATTAATGTCCTCACTTTCTGAAGGTTTTCGTCACTGAAGGCGGTCGTCGGTCGTCCTCTACAGGAATTGCCAAAATGTTCAAATGTTTGTAAACCTATTGGTCCAACCTGCTATGGTTATCAGACCCTAGACTTACAAACTACTTAAATTTAAGTACACTAAGTACAACATACACAACCATGCCCAAAGGAGGACTCGAACCTCCGGCGGGAACGACAGCCCAAATCTTAGCATGACGCCTTAGACCACACTGCCATTCCGCACGGTAGGGGGAGTGTCAGAAACACTTTCTCGGCTTCCTCGAAAACGGCAAACCGCTCGTACACACTCTTCATGGACAGTGCTTGATCTCCATGAACACACACCAGCATTGCATGGATTTATTTAGATGTCTTGCCAAGCTTAAGGCTAAACCTTTAATTGATCCTTTGCTCCTTCATTGTCCTGCTCTCAGTTCAGAACCAACAAGCAATGCGTCCTACAGGTTTGATACGGAACAAAGACGATGCTCAACTGGACTACAGTGGGGGCAGGTTGTCGACACCGGCCAGTACGCATGTGCAACATCGTGATTCGCCTGTGTTGACGGGTCGACCGTTTAGACTTCATTCACCGAACTTTAGTGTCAGAGGTTGTAGTTATTACACACGGCCTACTGCCTTTCCAGTGGGGCCACAGTCTGCATATTCACTGCGCGTCTATGCCTGTTGATAGTGATGACGGTTTGCAAGATATAAAGAAGCTTAAGTCTTTCACACGTCCTGAGAAAAGTACTTGAAGGTTTATAGCAAAAGTTACTGGAACCACTACTGCTACAACTTCCAGTACAGAAAAGTGAGGAGACCAGACCTCCCTTGCCACCCTGGATCAGCAGCCACTGCTTGGAACTTGTTCTGGGATTGTCACAGGAATGCTCTTCTTCCACGGGATGAGCTGTGGAAGGCCACTGACGCCCAGTGTGGCATGCAGGAGTAGAAGCATCTGGACCGCCCTGTGGAGCATCCAAGCAATTTAGAATTTACCTGGTAGAGTATCTTTTTTGGTTAAATAATAAAACATATACACAACTCAGTTGATAAGTATTATTGAACACTTTAATCTGTTGGGTCAATCACGTTTGTGGATTGCAGGAATTGTTTTGTCACTATAACTAACTACATGGTGATTATATATATACAGGGCGTGTCACCTAACGCTGCCACCTCAAACATCTCTGGAACGACAAAAGATATTCAAAAACGGTTTTCACTAGCATGAGCGTACGGCAGGGGCCTAAGAAACTAAATACTATGCGAAAATTTAAAACGTTTACAAATACTATTTTCAACACAAACTTGTGTGTGTTTTTTTTTAAATGGACACCCCCTACTTTTTCGTATGCAATCAATAGCAGAAAAAATCACATAAACAATGGCGTTTATTGCATCGCAATACGCCAATCGCATCCCGAGATATTGCGACGCGAAGTTGACGCTTGAAATAAATTAAGCGCACAGCTAGCGCACGTCCTGAGACTCAAGCGTGAACCTCACAGCGATATGCATATTTTCTTCAACACACACTACCGCTCATCATGGAGGATCTAGGATTGGAAACTCGACTATCAATGTGGTTCCAACATGATGGATGTCCCGCACACACTGCAAAAGTTGCCAGAGACGTTTTAGATGCGACATTTCCAAATGGGTGGATTGGGCGGGGAGGTACTGTGCGATGGCCAGCACGGTCCCCTGACTTGACGCCATTAGACTTCTTTTTCTGGGACAGAGTGTATCAAGAACCCCCAACGACAGTAGAGGATATGCAACATCGTATTACTGCGGCCTGTGTGACAATATCTGTAGAAACTCTACAATCTGTGCAACACTCTCTCGTTAAACGTCTCCAAACGTGTATTGATGCAAACGGGCGGCACTTCGAACTTATGTTGACGTAACACAGTTTCAATGGTCAAGATGTGGGTGTAATTTATATTCTAGATGTAATGCAAAACAATACCGTTTCTGTAGGTGACAGGGCACTAGTAAATTATGTGTTTTAGAACAGTGAAACCATGTGTTTATCCCTAATTGTAGCTCGTAATTTCGTTACAATAAACATACATTTACAATGTGAAAAACGTAACTTTGCGTTGGAAATGTTTCTTGTTCATTTTCGTGGATTGTTCTTACCTTCCCATTGTGTGAGCCCCTGACATAGGCAGCGTGAGGTTCATGCTTGAGTCTTAGGTCGTGCGCTAGCTGTGCGCTTAATTTATTTCAAGCGTCAACTTCGCGTCCCAATATCTCTGGATGTAATTGACGTATTGCGATGAAATAAACGCCATTGTTTATATGATTTTTATGCGATTGATTGCATACGAAAAATAGGGGGTGTCCATTAAAAAAACACAACTTTGTTTTGAAAATAGTATATGTAAACGTTTTAAAATTTCGCATAGTATTTAGTTTCTTAGGTCCCTGCCATACGCTCATGTTGGTGAAAACCGTTTTTGAATATCTTTTGTTGTTCCAGAGATATATGTGTGGTGGCAGCGTTAGGTGAGACACCATGTATATTGCATTGTCCATTAGGAACTGATAGAGGAGGGGATACAGAACAAATGAGGTATAATGAAAGTTTGTCCAAAAATGAATGGTGCCCATGCTAAACATCATTTATTCAATCATACTTCGTTAAAGAAACTGCAACTGTACTATGCAGTCACAATTACAATATGTGTTGAAAATGGTTACCATGTGCCTCAAGATGTGTGTATTTGCCATAGCATTTTCTTTCTCGCTTGTTCACATTGGCTTGGCTGCATTTGAACAGTATCTAAGCCAGCATGAATGCGCTGCTCCAGTGTCTACACATCTGGAATGGGCCTTGCACACACAATACTTCTGAGATGGCCCCATAAAATACAAATCACACAGGTTGAGATATGGTGAAAGAGCAGGCCATACAGATCCACTCATTCAATCCATTGACTAAGAAAGACAGAATTGAGATGCATCCAGACTTCAACAGCTAAGTGGGCTGGAGCAGTATTATATAGTATCCACCTAACCCTTCGAATCGTGAATGGCACCTTGCCTTCTGCACATGCGCTTGCCTAGACAAAGCCATTACAGCTATATAAGAAGCAACTGTGCCAGCCCTGGCAAGATTCCTCCTCCTTATCCGAGAGAAGAAATATTTGAATAGTGAGTCGTGTCTCACTAAAATCTGCCAAAAATTAAGGGTTAATCATCTCCTGTGGCGCATCAAAGGCAGCCCTCATCAAACACCAAAATCAAAGTTTGCCTGACAATCTGCCATCAATTCCACCAACCACCAGACCTCGTCCAAACCTTTACAAAGAGTCACCGACTCTTAATAATATACTGAATCAGAAGAAGTAGTTTCTTACTGTCTGGACAAAGGTTATAGTAGTTGCAATGCCTAAACCAGTGAAGAATCGTTCAGACCCAGCAAGCTGTCAACCCATCAGCCTTCTCTCAATTCTCAGGAAGGCATTCGAGTGTTCTGCTCCCTCAGATCAATGCATGCCTCACTAATGAAGCGGTGTTGGCCAACGAACAATTTGTGTTCTGGAAAAGCCATTCCATGTCACTTTCTGTTAGAGGTGGTTGAGAACGTCATCCAGGCCTACAACAATTGGAAGCTCTGTGGCATGATACTCCTTGATGTCTCACATACTTTTGAATGCATATGGCACTAAGGCTTGAAATACAAACTTTTCACACATGGTATGCCAAGCCCTTTGGTTCATCTCCTTGGTAGCTATCTGGGAGGCAGGACCTCCATGGTCAGAATTGGGGATATCTATCTTCGAGTGGGTTCGTCTTTGCTGGAGTCCCACAGCGCTTGGTGTTGGGTCTTCTTTAGTACCATGTCTATACTTAAGGCCTCCCTACTTCGCCTCGAGTTGAAAAATATCTCTATTATGACGCCACCGTTCTGATGTGTCGTCTTCAAATTGCCTTCCGTGTTATTGAAGAATGGGCATCAAAGTGGAAGATACTGTTTAACGCTGGAAAGAGCCAGGCTCTCCTATTTAGAAGAAGAAGGCGCAGCGCGGTAGTGGATAGAATCACGCCGTATGGCACCCTTTATCCGTGGACACCATATGCCAAATAAAGATTATGCATGATCGGCACCTGACTTGGAAATAACGCTCTTCCTTGATAGCTTCGTAAATCCTTTTTCTCAATTTTACATATTAAAAGTTCCTCAGATGCTGACATTTCAACGGTTCTTTTCCTCCGCATCTGCTCTGTAAGCTCGTATTCCAACAATCCAGTGGCGAAATTTCGATCGTCGTCTTGTAAACTGTCCGCGTCGTTAACCTTCCTCGTCTGTATGGTGGTCTTCAGCCAGGTCATCGTAAATGGGGGCCGGGGACATCGACAGAGTAACCTGTACATCGTTCCGCCACTTGCTGGACATTCCACGTGCACATCTTGTGCTTCACTCACTACCTGGAGCGCTGCACTGCCACGGACAAACGTACTGCCACTTTTTGCCACTCTACCATGTCATTACATTTATCCAATTTTATGTACAATGTCTGCTTGAAACTATGGTTGGCTCTAGGGCGAGGGGGCGGGGAGTAAACCGTGGCATTGCCCAGGGTTACGTGGGCTTTCCTACTGTGGGGTTTCCTCAGAAAATGTTCAAATGTTTGTATACCTTATGGGACTTAACTACGGGCCAGTCCCTAAACTTACAAACTAGCTAATACTAAGGACGGCACAAATATCCATGCCCGAAGGGGGATTCGAACCCCCGACCGTAGTGGCCGTGCAGACCGTGCCTGGAGCGCCTCAGTCCCCTCGGCCACCGCGGCCGGCGGGGGTTTCCTACAAGGGTGCCACAGGTATTTTAGCTGTCCCGGCCAACTGGTTCCAGAACAAGGTGTTTGCGAACAAAGTCTTCCCCACTGTCTGTCTCCTCCAGTTGCTCACCATCACTGAAGGTGTTGACACCATTTCTCAGACAGTGTCATTGCCGATAGCTTTTGCTCCATGAATTTTCAAACGCTATTTCTGTTCTATATATCGCACACAATTGCCTCACCAAATGATCTTTAGACCTACATCTAAGACATCGCCTCTTATTTTCCCTAAACTACCTAAAACAACTTCTCTAATTATTATGCTGAGACTCAAAGCAACCTATTTGCTTGTCTACATCTACATGGGATACTCTGCAAATCACATTTAAGTGCCTGGCAGAGGGTTCATCGAACCACAATTATACTATTTATCTCCCATTCCATTCTCGAATAGCGCGCGGGAAGAAAGAACACCTGAATCTCTCTGTTCGAGCTCTGATTTCTCGTATTTTATTCTGATGATCATTTCTACCTATGTAAGTGGGAGTCAACAATATATTTTCGCATTCGGAGGAGAATGTTGGCGATTGGAGTTTCGCAAGTAGCCCACGCCGCAGCGATAGGTAGAAATGATCATCAGAATAAAATAAGAGAAATCAGAGCTCGAACAGAGAGATTCAGGTGTTCTTTCTTCCCGCGCGCTATTCGAGAATGAAATGGGAGATAAATAGTATAATTGTGGTTCTATGAACCCTCTGCCAGGCACTTAAATGTGATTTGCAGAGTATCCCATGTAGATGTAGATGTAGATAAGCGCCGTTGTTGTAATGATTCCCATCCCAGATCCTGTATCATTTCCGTAACGCTGTCTCCCCTGTATCGTGACAATACGAAACGACATGTCCTCCGTCAATCCCACCTGATAAGGATCCCACACTGGGCTGCAATACTCCAAAAATGGACGGACAAGCGTAGTGTATGCAGTTTCTTTAGTAGTTCTGTTCCATCTTTTAAGGGTTCTGCCAATAAAACGCAGTCTCTGGTTCGCCTTTCCCACGATATTATCTACGTGTTCTTTCCAGTTTATGTCTGAAGTAATAGTAATTCCTAGGTATTTTGTGGAGTTTACGGCCTTCACATTTGATTGATTTATGTTGTAAACAAAGTTTAACGGATTTCTTTTCGTACTCATGTGGACGACTTCACACTTCTCATTATTTAGAGTCAATTGCCAATTTTTACACCATACTGATATCTTATTCAGATCGTTCTGCAGTTGGTTTTGATCTTCAGATGATTTTACTAGACGGTAAATGACGGCCTCATCTGCAAACAACCTTAGAGAGCTACTTAGCTTTTCCCCTAAATCGTTTATGTAAATAAGAACTAGCAGAGGACCAATAACACTACCCTGTGGAACGCCCGATATCACCTCTGTTTTAGTCGATGCCTTACCAACGATTACTACGAACTGTGTCCTCTCTGATAAGAAATCCCCTATCCAATCGCAAATTTGTGGCGATATACCATAACCACGCAATTTGATTAAAATCCGTTTGTGAGGTACGGTGTCGAAAGCTTTCTGGAAATCAAGAAATACGGAATCGATTTGCGAACCTTTGTCGATAGCACCCATCACTTCGTGTGAATAATGAGCTAGTTGTGTTTCGCATGAACGATATTTTCTAAATCCGTGTTGACCTTGGGTCAATAGATCGTTCTGTTCGAGATAATTCATAATATTTGAATACAGGATATGTTCCAAAACCCTGCTGCAAACAGACGTCAATGAAATAGGCCTGTAGTTTAGTGGGTTAGTCCTACTGCCTTTCTTGAATATAGGTGTGACCTGGGCAACTTTCCAATCTTTTGGTACAGATCCTTCTATGAGAGAGCGGTTGTATATGACTGTTAAGTAAGGAGCTATCGCTTCAGCATAATCAGATAGAAATCTAATGGTATACAATCCGGACCAGAAGACTTGTTCTTGTTAAGTGATTTTAGTTGCTGCACTACTCCGATGATATCTACTTCTACGTTACTCATTACGGCATTTGTTCGTAATTCGAAATCTGGAATATTGGTTTCGTCTTCTTTGGTGAATGAGTTTCTAAAAGCTAAGTTTAGTAACTCTGCTTTAGTGGCGCTGTCATCTGCAGGATCGCCATTACTATCACGTAGTGAATGTATTCTTTGTGATTTGCCCCGAGTATATTTAACATATGACCAAAATCTCTTTGGGTTTTCAGTCAAGAGCACATAAGCATATTTGGTCAGATCATTAACCTCTTCTAGTAATTGATCCCACCGTGAAGGGCGCCCAAGGACTAACAACTGTGTACGACACTGATGGCACATTCCCTCAATAACATTAGATACCACTTCTCCTCGGGCATCTCGACATTAAGTGCGAGGAAGGCCGTCTGAACCCTGTCCATATAAGATTTCAAAGGCTCTTTTGTTCTTTGCACAGGTCAAAGATATTCATCCTCCAGCTCTCTACACATCTGTTGAGGTAACTGCTGCTTAACTAAATTATGACGGAAACTTTCCAAGGATTGCTTAGCCTTAAAAGCTCGAGAAATCATTATTCTTAGATCACATCTCGCTAGAGGGTACAACAAGGTCCACATGACACAGTGTGATACACTAATGGTGTCAAGATGTTGTTCTAGCTCAACCGACAACTCTTTACATCATACTTCCTCTGAATAGTAAGCTGATCTACAACCCGTAATAAGCAAAGAATAGGACTGGGGAGGTTGGCAGACTTGGTTGAGACAACTGGTAAAGGGATTTCCTCAGATGACAGGGTAACTAGATTGTTTCTGTGTGCTTGCAACAGTCGTGAAGAGCAGCCTTAGGAGACTCAGGCAGCACCAGCCCAGCAGTTTCCGGAATTTGCAAGAACTTCCGGAAGTACTGTTACGGATTTTGGCAACGGTGCGAAACGCACGCCCGCGCCGTGGACAAAAGCGATGGGCAGTGCGTCCTGTAAGACTGGATAGTTCAGCCGTGTCTATTTTGCTACAGACTTCGTGGGTCGAGCGAACCGTGAGCTCCTCACAAGAAAGCACATAGTATTTGCATTTCTGCACCGTCCGTCACTGTCCGTACTGCGAACAACGCTGTGCAGACAAATTCTCATTACCACGGAACACGCGCCAGTTTCCGCGCTCACGCACCAGGACCCCTTGAACCAGTGGCGTAACTATGGGGGGGGGGGGGGGAATGAGGGGGATAGAACCCCCCCACCAGAACCCTAATAAAAAAACAAAAAAGAAAGAAGAAGAAGAAATTGTATAACAGCAATCTGGTAAAGGTAAAGATTGGAAACTCGGGGTGTTTTACCATAACCTTTCATTGGATGGGAGTGAATTAATCTTCAACGGGAGTGATAGATGGTAGTCTGTCTGGAAACTGACTAAAATTTTGCTCATCAAACAGATCTATCCCCCCCCCCCCAAGCCAAGTCCTAGTTACGCCACTGACTTGCACTATGGCTGCGGAGTGTAACCTCCGGGAGCAGCACATCAGGCTGACAGACTGAGTTGAGAGCTTCTAATAAGTTGTAGTGCTGTCAGTGTCCAAGTGTTAATAAATGGTTTATTGTATAAATGTGTTGTCATTTCTGTCACCACTGCCTACAGTGAACAATTCAATGTGACAGCAAACAAAACCACCCCCCTTCACTGGTGATCCCGACGTGATCTTGGTAAGCAAGGACACGTGGTGGCGAACAGTATGTGTGTGCAACGCGGACCTGCGAGTGCCTGAACATTTGCGCCCCCACCTCGGAACAATTATACATTTACTGCGTGGAGTATCGGTGAACTCTGGACATATATCATGTACTTACTTTTGTGTCAAGTTGAGTTTGCTCAAAAACTTCATTACGAGATGGCAGCTTCAGAGGAACTGCAAAAAAATCTATAGAAAAGCTGCTAGCGCGCAATCAAAGGCAACAGAGCGAGCTACAGGTGCGACCTTCGTATACAATTGGAGCTACCTCGAGACAATGCATGGTGCTCTTAGGCCGGTAACGCACTAGGCAGCCAGGCTGCGGCAGCCAATGAAACAGTGGTGGCATACGGCAGGCCGCTATAATGGGCAGCCAGGAATTGGTGGCTGCGGCAGTGGCAGCCATCAAAACGCGGCCGACTGCACGGCAGTGGCAGCACAGAGCAGCTGGCTGCGGGCAGCCAGTGCCAACAGCGAGCCTCGCAGTGAACGTGTGTGGCTGCCAGCAAGCTCCGCGCACTTGACGAAGCAGCCACACCTTGTCTCCAAGCTGTCATGACGTTCGACACAGAGAAATTTATTCATGAAATTCAAAGACGAAGAGAAATCTGGGGCCGGCCGCGGTGGCCGAGAGGACTGAGGCGCGTCAGTCACGGTCTGCACGGCCACGGGGGTTCGAATCCCCCCTCGGGCATGGATATTTGTGCCGTCCTTAGTATTAGGTAGATCATAAATAGTTTCTAAGTTTAGGGACTGATGACCCCGTAGTTAAGTCCGTAAGAAAGCGATCTGGGTAGTATCGAAGATCCTTGAAGTAATTTTTAAATAAATACTTCGAGTGCCGCTCCGCAACCAGAGGATGATTCCAGTATCTCTTATTTGCATTGCGTTTCTTTTGAGACAAAAGGTGGACGATTATCACATCTTCCATATCGCTCTGCCGATTGGGCACAGCTGGCCGTCAGCTGGCTGCCTGCGCTGGCTGCCACCAACTGGCTGCTCAATATTTTGGCTGCCGCACCCTGGCTGTCTAGTGCGTTACTGCCTCCAAACCGATCGACACTCCCGCTACTGGATCAGCAGCATGCACAGGGCGTGTTTTGGTTACGCGCCACCTGGTTTGGACCTGCGATCCTTTCTTGTGGTTCAGCCAGATGGAGGCTGTTTTCCTAAGCAATAACGCAAGGTGCGAGTTCGCCACGTTTGGTCACATAGTCAGTCAGTCGGACCAACACTATGCCACTGAAATGCGGAAAATAATAACCAGCCCGACGACACAGACGTCGTACAAACGTTTGAAGGACGAATTAATTCGACTGGCGTCACCGTCACAGGAGCAACGTGTGCAG
This sequence comes from Locusta migratoria, assembly GCA_026315105.1. Lineage (NCBI taxonomy): Eukaryota > Metazoa > Arthropoda > Insecta > Orthoptera > Acrididae > Locusta > Locusta migratoria. The sequence continues at coordinate 300,063,267 of CM048744.1, forward strand.
CAGTGGCTATGACGAGAGGAATTCGGCGACAGGAGGCCGTCTTAGGTCCTGCGTCATCTGAGGAGCCTCTCGCAGCCCGAGATGGTGCCAGACACTCTCCCTACAAATAAATTCTCATTACCGCGGGACACGTGGCAGTTTCCGTGCTCGCGCACCAGGACCTGCTGGGAGTGTATACCCTCCAACAGACTGAGATGAGAGCTTGTAATAAGTTGTAGTGCTGTCATTGTCTGTTAATAAATAGTTTATTATATAAATGTGTTGTCATTTTCATCACCTCTGCCTACAGTGAACAAGTCGTTGTAAGCGGCAGCAGACAAAACCACCCTTCTAAATATGGTTCTCTGGCGAGACGTCGGATATTATTGTAGTAACTGCACAATATTTTGTCAGCTCACCTGGCTGACATCTTTAGCTGGCTCTTTCGTTTTTGGAAAAATCTACAATATTATTACCACCAAATATAGAATAATCAATTAAATTAAATAAGGAGCTTTTAAACCTGCTAATAAAATAAAATAAAAATAAATAAAGAAATATCGGAACTTTTCATCATAAAAGAAACTTCCTGAAATCATTCCTTGTGCGCTATTGGCCACCGTTTTTGGCGCGTTCACGCATGCGCATTCCCTTCTTCGAACGCTCTAAATAGGAATTCGTCGGTCACGGCCCAGCAGTGTGTCCATCGCACCTGAAGATGTCAGCCAGGTGTGCTGACGAAATATTGTGCAGTTACGACAATAATATCGGACGCCTCGCCTGAGAACCATTTTTAGAAGAAATCCGCCGGGAAACCCTGAAGCAACACAAAACCATCCTTTTTCATATTCACAAGTCCGTGGTCTGGAGGGGGCTGACGTTAATCACTAGCTGACGTGATTTCAAAAAAATAAATAAATAAATAAATAAAATAGAAGGGGGCTGCTAAAAGAAATGTTCAAATGTTTGTGATGCTTATGGGACTTAAATATGGGCTCGTCAGTCCCTAAACTACTTATGAACTACCTTATATTAAAGACGGTACAAACACCAATGCCCGTGGGGGGATTCGAACCCGGATGGGGAACGGCCTCGTGAATCGTAGCATGGCGCCTCAATGCGCGCGGCCGCTCTTCCGCGGCGAGGCTGCGCCTTCACTCATATTGGGATGAGTGATCCCTTTCTTTTTTCTTCCCCCCCCCCCTTCCCATCCTCTCTCTTTCTCTGTCTCTCTCTAGAGTAAGCTGCAGCAAGGCCTGGGGGAGGGGGGGGAGGCGGGCTCCAGGAGTGTGTGGATACTCTACTGAGGCAAGTGCATGGAGAGCCAGAAGGGAAAGACGCCAACTAATGCAAATAGACATGGCCGAGTGAAGCAATTACTTAACTCCAAAGTCCAATAATAGTTGCGCCTGGAGATGGAAGTGAGTCTGTTTTAATCCAAATTGAAGACTCCGGAGAAGCAGGTAGATCCCGGGAGGCTCAAGTGTACATCAGGCCGCCGTCGTCACATGGAACACACCAGGCGACACCTAACCCGGTAGGTGGCACACCACTCGGTAAACAGCACGCCCAGGCCATGCCCGTTTGGAGTACCGCCGCCGAAGACACCACGGGGTTGGAACACTTACGGGGAGTGACGCTTGCGCGGAACCCGGGACCCTTGGGGCGGCTAATAGCTTTTCCTGGGTAAAGGCACACCAACAAGTATAGCACTGTCAACATAACACGAAACTTGTTCTAACTACATATTAATTCGTTGAGTGTTCCTCCTGAAAACAAAACGGTATTTTAACAGTGATAATGTTTGTAGAGTTATTAAGACATTCTCTGCTAATACAAGACGATGACTTTCAACAGTCATACCTCCTAAAAGCATATTATTCAGAACACTAAGCATATCAAGACACCTGCGCAAGCAATAAATATATTAGCCATCCTGCACAGATACGTTGATGTAATTGATCGCTGTGTAGTTAACCCCACTATCACGCAACTTCCATCTCTTTAAAAATAGCTACTATGCTTTTTAATAGGAGACACAATCTTAAACCTTCAATTAAAAAACGTTAATAATAAGTCAATGAGTATTTTACATACTTGATGCGTTTATTCGAGACCCCAAAACGATTTCGCCGTATTCGAATTACAAATACATCTAATACATGTATGAAATACGGAATGTGTAAGGGAATGTCACACACCGAAAAATGCTAAAGATGAATTCTGTTTTCTGTTACTGTCATATAGAACCATTTTTACTCCGAACTTGGCATAAACCAACAGGGAGAAACAAGTTGCAAGACTTCCAGGATGTGCTGTGCCGCGGTGGAGTAGCCGAGCGGTCTAAAGCACCTCGCTGCGGAGCGCGCGGTTGCTCGCCGTGGAGGTTCGAGTCCTCCCTGGGGCATGGGTGTGTGTGTTTGTCCGTAGGTTAGTTTACCTAGGTTTAAGTAGTTTGTAAGCTACGGACTGATGACCACGCAGTTTGGTCCGATAGATTTACAGACATTTGAACATTTTTTGAACTTCCAGGAAAAGTGAAGCGAAATTGGCAGCCAATAGTTGGTTATAAATTGCATTGCCTGTTAACTGTATAAATATAAATTACGGAATACGCGGAACTCCTGTTCAGTTTAAGGTAATAGTCAGTGGTTTACAATCAGATATCCGTATCACTCTCCTCCTCAAGAAGTCTGTGTGAAGATTTATATTCAGAACATTAAAAAAAAAAAAAAAAAAGGCTACTGTGGCGTTGAAACTACAAGCAGCAGCTCATTTACCCAGGAAGGGAAAAAGTTACGGTGCCCGTAAATTTGAGTGGCTGTATCTCTTTTAGTAACATTCATTTTTTGATAAAATGTTAAAATCCAATATACCAGAATTTTGTTTTTCTAAGTCAGTGCCAACTTTTTTTGTCGAAATGTTTGCAGGGAGTAGTCTTGATGGTGATTTCATACTTCTATGCATTAAATTGATATTACCAAACATGTAGTTTGTGTCCGGTGGGCCTTTCCCTGAATACGGTACATGTAGCGGCTGGAGGGCGTGGAGTAGGGGTGGTGTATCCCTACTTTTGGAACACCCTATTCACTACCTGCAGCGTCCCGCAAGTGTCTACACATTCCCTTTCCGCGCAAGTGTCACTCCCCGCAAGTGTCACAAACTCAGACGCCACACCTTCCAGCTGCCGACCCACTTCCTCGCTCATAAGACCTTCTCGCGGGCAGCTAAAATAGCCGCCGGTAAGACAAGCGCGATCTACATCTACATGGGATACTCTGCAAATCACATTTAAGTGCCTGGCAGAGGGTTATACTATTTATCTCCCATTCCATTCTCGAATAGAGCGCGGGAAGAAAGAACACCTGAATCTCTCTGTTCGAGCTCTGATTTCTCGTATTTTATTCTGATGATCATTTCTACCTATGTAAGTGGGAGTCAACAATATATTTTCGCATTCGGAGGAGAATGTTGGTGATTGGAGTTTCGCAAGTAGCCCGCGCCGCAGCGATAAAAGCCGTTGTTGTAATAAAACTCTATATAGGGAAAGTATGGCCAGCCTGCCAGCGGCAGCCATGTCGGGCCTATTCAGCTGCTCCTTACGCACGGAGCGCTACAACGTCCCCAGCGCTTAACAATACTTATCAGCCGATTTTGAGAAAACAATCAGATAAAAAAAAAATTTTTTTACGTGTTATAGTGTGATACATTCGCTCGATAATGATCTCAATTACTATTCATTATTACTTACAATTTCCGTGCTACATCAAATTAAGTAAACTACTGCGTAAAATTTTGAAGAGTTTGCAGAGGAAAAGTCGCATTGCGTAGACTTTGCGTATAGTTGATTTTAGCACATACAATGCTGCGGACGAAATGTACGTAAGATATAGAAATTTTATTTAAAGTTGAGAGCAGAACGATAACTCCTTTCATTCTCGAGATACAGGGTGTTATATCCGACGGACGATGCAGGAATTTCGCGTAGTTCTGTCCATGCCAACCTGGCTGCTCTACGGAGTACTTTCCGTCTGATTTTAAGAAAACTGTTGGGTTTTTGGCTCCAGATCTAAAGGGTTCACCTATAAATTCAGATTGACCTGTACCGTAGCCAAATCTTCGAATAGACCACGAACATGTTATCGGAGCATAGTGTAAATGAAGAAAACAATTGAGATTATGGATAAGTCTTTGATGAGTTAATTTCTTGCGTATTGTGTACTTATATCTCACATGAACTACGAAAAATGCAAGGAGATGCCCACTACATGACTACCAGAAACAGAAATTAAAGGTACCTTTACAACGCCAATTACATTTGAATGTCTAATATATGTCTTGTTTAATTTTTTTTCCTATAATGATACACTCTAACACATGAAAACGAATGAGAAAAGCTTGTTTCAGGAACTGTATATGAATTTCATGTCTAAACAGGAGTCTAGTTCACTCACTAATATGTCAAAAATTTGTGTATTTTCGGCAACTACCTGCAGATAAAATCAACGACGCGTGAATAATTTAACCTCACGGCATTCTGCAGGGCCGGCCGCGGTGGCCGAGGTGACTGAGGCGCTCCAGTCACGGTCAGCACGGCCACTACGGTCGGGGGTTCGAATCCCCCCTCGGGCATGGATATTTGTGCCGTCCTAGTTCGTAAGTAGTTAATAAGTAGTCTGTAAGTTTAGGGACTAATGACCCCGTAGTTAAGTCCCATAAGAAGAAAAAAAAAAAAACATTCTGCAGGAATTTTCTTCGCAAATTTATTAAAGTTAAAAATATATAGGTATCTGCTGCATGATCCATTCGTCAGTGAATCTGTAATCTATTAATTTACATTATGAGTGAAAATCATCACAGCACAAGAACCGAAGTTCGCTTCTGAAGTTTCTCTGACGACTTTCATCAGCCATACTGTTCATCTTCTTGTATTTCTGATACCTAATGGAAGTACTATAATGTTTACGTCCATTCTCCGCTTCTTAAAAACACCCAAAAGTGCAGCACTGTGGCATTATTCAAACCCAAACATACGAATATTCGCAAGGTTTCTCGTGGCAGCCAAGCAACGTATAGGACCAAGATGGCGGAAAGAACCATGTGACTCGATTTCAGCCAATCACGAGCTGCAGACGGCGGCAAGCGGCGCGGAAAAGGATGGCCATACTTTCCCTATACATAGCTTTATTGTTGTAATGATTCCCATCCCAGATCCTGTATCATTTCCGTAACGCTGTCTCCCCTGTATCGTGACAATACGAAACGAGCTGCCCTTCTTTGGATTCTTTCGATGTCCTCCGTCAAACCCACCTGATAAGGATCCCACACTGGGCTGCAATACTCCAAAAATGGACGGACAAGCGCAGTGTATGCAGTTTCTTTAGTAGTTCTGGATTCTGGAATTAATCCCGTTGAGGTGTTGGAGAAAACGATCTAGTTCCTCTCTACCATGCCTCCACACAACAAACGTATCGTCTACATAGCGAAACCAAATAGTAAGTTTTTTGTTTGCTGTTTTCAATGCCTGTTCCTCGAATTTTTCCATGTAGAAATTTGCTATAACCGGGCTTAAAGGGCTCCCCATAGCCACACCATCTGTCTGTACATAAAAATCATCGTTCCATTTGAAATAAGTGGTCCTGAGGCAATATTTGAACAGATCTGCAATGTCTGGTGGAAAGAGGAGATTTAGCTGTTGCAGCACCTCATTGACTGGAACCATAGTAAACAGGGATACCACGTCAAAACTAACTAAAATGTCCTCTGGATTGACCGATATATCATTCAATTTACTTATAAAATGTTTCGAATTCTCGATATATGAGTCTGAGCGCCTCACATGCGGTCGTAATAGTGTTGTCAAGAACTTGGCAATCAAATAGGTTGGTGAAGCAATTGCACTAACAATTGGTCTCAGAGGAGGAACATTTTCCTTTTCTTTGTGGACTTTCGGCCACCCATAAAGTCTTGGCGGTAGTGCAACTGAACTGAAAAAACTTTTTTGAACACACTGCTCAATGGAAGACCATCAGTCAATTAGATTCTTCCCGCACTGTTATCAATTTATCGGGACATTTGGTTCTTAGAACTGTTACACAGTTAATAAAAAAGTCTTCCATTGAGCAGTGTGTTCAAAATAGTCTGTTCAATTCAGTTGCAATACCGCCAAGACAAGACAGAGATAAAGAGAACTTTGAGACCGAACGTAGAGTTGAAAACGATGAAAGGGTTCCTGTGAAATCTAAAGTCTTCCTACCTTTTATTAAGGACGTCACCGACCGCATCGGTAAAATTTTGACGCAACGGAATGTTGCCGTCATTTAAAAACCTACTCGGAAGATACAGGATCAACTGAAATCGGCAAAGGATGCTCGCAAACCGCTGGAAAAAGCAGGAATTTAATTTATAGGATTCCGTGTAGCTGTGGGGACGTATACGTGGGTACCACAAAAAGAACAGTCAAAAAACGACTAGATGAGCACAAGGGGAACTGTAGAAGGGGAGAGACTGACAGATCAGCTGTTGCTGAACATGTTTTTCAACCAGGGGACCACCTTATTCAATTTGATAAGACTCAAGTTTTAGCAGCCACAAATGGATACCACGAAAGACTGTATAGAGGTAATAGAAATTGTAAAACACCGCTATAATTTCAATAGGATGGAGGAGGGCGTGAAACTAAATATCTGGATTCCGGTTTTGAAGAAGAAATGTAACAGTCTTCCACCATGGGACGACATTAACGGACGGAGGCCATCGGCAACGACGAATTCCGCGCGCATGTCAAAAACATCTGACGTCACACCACTGCGCGCGAGCCCTTGTAAACGAAGATTGGCTTCAGTCAGTAGCGAGCCAGGGTGTGAATCGGACATCCAAAAGTGCAACGATCCCCTTTGCGAATGTCCCCCGCAGTCGAGACGAAACGTTGGGTTTTAATCCACCAGACCACGGCATAACAGCTCGGATATTTTTAGTAATTTTAACCTTGCACATATAGTTCATTTTTGTTCCCGGATCTATCTTTGTCACTTAATTGTACACGTCGATATTGACATTAGCATCAGTAGATTATCTATACTAATAATAAATCTGTAAATGTAGGCCTGTCGCTATTCCCTTCAATCTTCAAAACTAATGGACGAATCTCCACGCGGTTTTCACAGGAAACATAAGTAGTTTGGGTCAACATATAGGCATAATTTTTTTCAAAATAGGATCATGAAAACAAAAGATATCGTAATTTTAAGTGTTTTCAGTGACCGTCGTGTCTGTTTTTTCAACTGTTAAAAACCTCTTATCTCCAAAACTACTTCACGAATTTGCATAGGGTTTTTACAGGTAACTTGAGCGTAACTGAACAATATATAGTATTCGTTTCGTTAGTCGGATCACGGAAAAAAATATCATTTCAATTTGTTTATCTATGTCAGTTATGTCTGTCTCTTTGAACACTTATATCTCCAAAACTACTTGACGAATTTTCATGGGGCTTTCACACGTAACTTAAGAACATCGTGCGGGTACATAAAGGCTTCAATAATTAAAATCGGATTACAGAAAATAAAGATATCAAAATGTAATCATTTCCTTAAAAGCCATCATGTATGTCCATTTGTTGAAGGTAAACTCCAAAAGTACTACACCAAATTTCATGGATTTCCACAGGTAAATTGAAAATAGTTTGGAGAGTAACATAGGCTTAGTTTCATCAAAATCGGTTCGGAGGAAGGAAAAATATGGTATGAAACTTCCTGGCAGATTAAAATTGTGCCGGAACCGGCACTCGAACCTGGGACCTTTGCCTTTCGCGGACAAGCGCACTACCGACTGTGAATCCCGACACGACTCAAGATGCCGCCTCACAACTTTACTTCCGCCAGTACCTCGTCTCCTTTCCAAAGGTACTGGCGGAAGTAAAGTTGTGAGGCGGCATCTTGAGTCGTGTCGGGATAGCACAGTCGGTAGTGCGCTTGCCCGCGAAAGGCAAAGGTCCCAGGTTAAAGTCCCGGTTCCGGCACACAATTTTAATCTGCCAGGAAGTTTCATATCAGCGCACACTGCGCTGCAGAGTGAAGTTTCATTCTGGAAAAATATGGTAATTTGAAGTTTTTGTATATACTATGCTTATAAGTATGGTGTAGTACAGCAAATCTGAGTACTACAAGAACTTTCATGGGGTTTCATAGGTCAGTTAAAAGTACCTTGGGGCAACATATAAGCTTTATTTCATTAAAATAGGATCAGGGGAAGAAAAGATTGTATTTTGTAGTTTCTGGTGTATGATATGCTTGAATTGCAGTGTAGTATAGCAAAGATCCGTTAGAGGAGCTGTTACTGACATAGTTAGTATACCAAATAACTAATAGATGGCGACGCTGCATTGTTTATTCTCATACCTAAAGTGTAATACACTGAAACAAGGGCTACGATTTTCCTTATGGCAGCGATGTAGTGTATTGATGTCGGTAAAGGCTGTTGAATTCTTTTTGAAAAATCACTTACAATGAGGGGAATAATTCTTAGTGTTGATAATGAAATAATGTCGTTACGATCAGTAAATTAATGATCCCCTTAAAGCGAATATTTTGTTGCTAACTTTAACATACTAAACCGCTGCCAGTGCAAGTAAAATTTAACCCGTGTACGGCCAAAAAATATTTTTTTACTAGCTGTATCCCGCATGCCTTACAATGCCATGGGAAGAAAAAAAGTGCTTATTTCCGCGGCTCTCATTTGAATTTCAAACACTATATTCCTTCGCGTCTATCCGATGCTCTAATTTACATAAGAATTTTTTTACAAGGAAAATGGAATTACTGCTTTCGGTGTATTCTCGTTAAATTTTCAGTGCGTTCTGTTTAGGAAAGCTTCGAAAACGCTAAAGTACAGGAAACGACAAAGTGAGGCGACGTTAGTTACATAGTACACAAATAACTACTTATGACGTATCTGCGTTTTTTCATTCTCATAACTATGGTGTAATGCACTACAAGAAGGGGTACAATTCTACTTACGGATTAAGGAGAATAATTCTTTATGTTCACGATGAACTGAACTGCTACCACTACAAGTAAAGTTTACCCCAGGTAGGATACAAAATTTTCTTCGTAGATGTAACCCATATGCTCTGCAATGTCATGGAAAGAAATGTCATCTTTCGACGGATATAATCACTAAATTATACATAGAGTAGACATATGTATGGAGTGAGCATATGCTTTGTGCATCTTTTCGCGGAGCAACCATGTAACATGAAATAATATCTAAATAAAAGTGTCACAGAAGCAACAAGGAAGTGGAGGAAGCGTCGCTAAAAGGGCCATTTGCATATAGTCATCCGTCTTAATCGAACAAAAAGGACCAATTAGTAGATTTTTCCCAATATATTTCCACCTTAATGTTGAGGACAGAAAATCTGTTATGCAAATCTGAATGCTCACTCCAGAGATACTTCTGCTCTGCGCCTACCACTAGAGATAATATACAAACGTGAGCGACAAACTCATCAGAAAAATTTAACAGGAAAATGGACATTTATCAACTGCAGTTAATATATATTACAAACAAGTGTATAGTTCATAAATCAATACAGACAAATGTATAAATGTATGCTCTAAAATGTATGTGTATCATTATTGTAATTTTTGATGGCTAAAAAGTATTTTTCTATGCTAGAAGCCAATAATAAATAATAAAAAAACCCTCCCTACTTTCATAATTGTACGGTACAATATTTGTAGTTTCTTTTGGTGCGGACTACATTAAGATAAAGACGTCTTCTTTTGCAGAGACAATTGTACTTAGTTATAATCCTACTTCTGAATATATGGTTCTATTACAAAAAAAATCATTTCAACTTCGCACTTTACGAAGTAATCAGTGCAGGATGTGAGGCCATGTATTAGTTGACAGTGGCCGATGCTGCTAACACAGTCAAGAAAATTCGCTGGAAATACTGCTGTATTTAATGGAAAGTTCTATACAGACTATCAGCTGACTTCATTCCTTCAACGAAAACTCAGACTTACTTTATCGCACATTGACACCACCATGGCGTCTTATTTAAACAGACATGAACTGCTCTGTTGATTAAATTACCAGACTTTCAGTATAATATGGAGCACTGCATATAGGATAACGACATTCTCCACAGTGCAACACTGCAACATTCTAATACTTCAGCGTACACTTACTGTGCGAGTTAAAAAGTTTAGTACTACGCCATAGAACCAACACATGGCGCTATTATTGTTATTACTATTTCTCATCTCAACGATAGAAGTGTTTCCAGAAGTTTGTCAGACAATTACACACCTCACTCTTAACTTTATGAACACAAACTAACAATGAATTTAGATCGTTCCGGAGTGCGGCCAAAAATTAATTTCACTCTTTTTTATGAATAACTTTATCAATTTTCATCTTTTTCGACAGTGACTTCTACTTAAATCTGACATCTAGGCTAGGAGAACTGAGTTTATTGACAGAGCAATCCAACAAGGATTCTGGTTTTGCTGACCTAGGTCTGGAACCCTAAAAAAAAAAAAAAGATATACACAGGTCCCTCTTTAAATAACCGTTGCGAAGCACTGGCGCATAAGCTAGTATGGATATAAATATTTACATTCCAATGCTACGGCCGTGGTTAGGTGTAAATTAAACTGGAGTGCTGTTGTTTCTTCGTAATAATTATGTGCTGCGACGAATATGTGTCGCATGTGAAGATTAACGTCTCTGCGCAAAGTGTTTTCGCAGACTGTGATTTAAACAAAAATTGGTAAGACGCTCCCCCTCCACTCAAGGAACTAGGAAAAATTGAACTGATTTTAGTTTGAGGCTCCGTCAGTGACGTAAATACACTCCTGGCCATTAAAATTGCTTCACCACGAAGATGACTTGCTACAGATGCGAAATTTAACCGACAGGAAGAAGATGCTGCGATATTCAAATGATTAGCTTTTCAGAGCATTCACGCAAGGTTGGCGCCGGTGGCGACACCTACAATGTGCTGACATGACGAAACTTTCCAACCGATTTCTCATACACAAACAGCAGTTGACTGGCGTTGCCTGGTGAAACGTTGTGATGTCTCATGTAAGGAGGAGAAATGCGTACCATCATGTTTCCAACTTCGATAAAAGTCGGATTGTAGTCTATCGCGATTGCGGTTTATCTTATCGCGTCATTGCTGCTCGCGTTGGTCGCGTTCCAATGACTGTTAGCAGAATATGGAATCGGTGGGTTCAGGAGGGCAATACGGAAAGCCATGCAGTCTAGGCGGCAGTCATCCGCATGACTGTAATGGATCGTGCAGCCATGTCTCGATCCCTGAGTCAACAGACTGAAACAAAACAACCATCTGCACGAACATTTCGATGACTTTTGTAGCAGCATGGACTATCAGCTCCGATACCATGTCTGCTGTTACTCTTGACGATGCATCACAGAGGAGCGCCTGCGATGGTGACCGCAATGATGAACATGGGTGCACGACTGGCAAATCGTTAATTTTTTGGATGAGTTGTTCTTTTTACAGCATCATGATGGTCGCATCCGTGTTTGGCGACATCGTGGTGAACGCACATTGGAAGCGTTATGCATCATCGCCATACTGGCGTATCACCCGGCTTGATGGTATGGGGGTGCCACTGGTTACACATCTCGGTCACCTCTTGTTCGCATGCACGGCACTTTGAACAGTGGCCGTTACATTTCAGATGTGTTACGACCCGTGGCTCTACCCTTCATTCGATCCCTGCAAAACCCTACATTTAAGCAGGATAATGCACGACCGCATGCTGCAGGTCCTGTACGGGCCTTTCTGGATACGGAAAATGTTTGACTGCTGCCCTGGCCAGCACATTATCCAGATCTCTGACCAATTAAAAACGTCTGGTCAATGGTGGCCGATCAACTGGCTCGTCACAATACGCCAGTCACTACTCTTGATGAACTGTGGTATCGTGTTGAAGCTGCATGGGTATCTGTACCTTTACACGCCATCCAAGCTCTGACTCAATGCTCAGGCATATCAAGGCCGTTATTATGGCCAGAGGTGGTTGTTCTGGGTACTGATTTGTGAGGATCTATGCGCCCAAATTACGTGAAAAAGTAATCACATGTCAGTTCTAGTATATTTGTCCAATGAATACCCGTTTATCATCTGCATTTCTTCTTGGTGTATCCATTTTAACTGCCATTAGTGTATAACTTGGTTGAAATATGGATTATGGATTAAAATGTATTGCTCTGCAAATGTAACACTGACGCTGGTTTCATCTTATAAGCATTCTTGACAAAGAGACGCATGTGTGTGATATTTAACAATAAGACGTCATAGGCCTATACTAATTTTGTGAGAAAATGCGGATTGGAGGTGTTAGAAATTATTACACAGGGTAAAGAAATCCCTAGAGACTGCCTTGTTAGAAACATTGTTTCAGTAATCATTACTGACTTCTTCTGGATTATATGGCCATACAACCCAACATTCTGTTGTAAAAGCTTCCATTATATATTCGCCTTTTGTTGTGCTGTGATAGCAGAATGTTTTAGTCTGGTTCTCAACTTTTATTCTACTGTGGTTGATTTGCTCTCGTAGCCAACAGGGGTTGTAAATGGAATGTCTTAATGTATTCCCGGAAAATTAAGCAAACACCATAATTATGGCTGTTTTACTGTCATTATTTAAAAGCTTACTGCATTTAACGTCTAAAAAAAGCAATAAGTAATCGATAAGATACTATCAAGTGTAATGTTCACCATTGTCTGTACGTTAAACGACTCTTAGCAAGTGCTAAATTTAGTTGGGCTCAAAAATGAACTGCATAACGGATACTGATTATTTGATAATTTCATTTTTAGTTTGATTTATCTACGTTTGTGCAATGTTTAAACCGATTCGTGCAAGTTTAAGGTATAAAATGTAAAGTGGAGCTATTCATGAACCTCCCACAAAAATAAAATCAGAGTCGCGCAGATAATATTTTTATCTGAGAATTAATCTCAGCCGAATTGAAACATTTTGCGTTAGGAATTGAATCCTACGTGTATAATCGCCATTTACAGCTATTGTCCATTGGAGGCAGTGGTGACGGGAGTGTTAGAGAGAAAAAAAAAATTGTCAAAGAGCACGCTATTTTTTGCAGTGCCGTGAATTCTGCAAGCAATTTGTCGCCAAATGTTTGTCCGCTCACCACTGGTCCTAGCGGACACACACACACACACACACACACACACACACACACACACTTCCCAATTATCGATCTTGTTCGACGCATGAACTCGTGAAAAGGACGAACACGTGTGCTTCGATATCGCGCGTCTGCGAGCGGCACGAAGGATACCGTGTGTCTGGTTGACGGCGCAGGAACAATATTTGCGTGCGCTCTTGTGGGGAGCTCGTGCTTAGTTCGACCGACATGGGCCGCGGCAGTGTGTGAAGCCAGAACAGACCTGGAGGCGTCTACAGTGTGTAACTGTTAACTGTTAGATGGCAGAGCTCTTCCTAGCCCTGAATCGGTAAAAGTTGGTAGTCGTCGGGCGGCTTCGGCCGGCAGTCTGTTTCGAGGGTGCAGCCAACATTACTGACTTAAAGGCCTGTGGGAGGCAACAATAGACGTCTGCTTTCTTATTGTTTCCATAACAGTGTTCTGAGTGTTCCGTTTTGTGTAACATATAATTTAAGTGAGTGATTTCTGTTGTTGGTTTCGTTTTCAACCATTCTAGTGAGTACGCTTTTTTTTTAATGAACTTTTAAAGCGATGCGCGCCACCTGTACTTTCGCGGAAGCATGCCGCGTAGTTTGTGGTGTCAGCACTGCAGGACTTGCTTCCTCTGTTCCCCGCTCCTCCCTCACAACTCTGCCATCTAACAGTTTACACCCTGTAGAGTCCTTTTCTTCAGCCTGCTCTGTGGCCTGCGAGGGCAAGAGTGTTTGCGCCGTTGCCAAAATCTTGCGTGACGTAAATTTGCAGGCGTGCCGGATAATTTCTGGAAATGCATGTTTTGTAGTGGCTGCGAGAGTGAATGCCGTTAACGCATTTCCGGACGAGGTTGTCACGCAGACCCCTCTCTTGCGCATCGCGGACGCGATGGATGCAGAATGGGTGCAATGATTGGGTGGCGGGCAGTGACGGCACTGTCTAGATACAAGGCCTCACAAGTCCGTGTCACGTCACAGCGATAGGCCGCCCTCGTAAGCTCACTGGCTGAAGCTTCGAGGCAGTGGGCTGGGCCCCAGCGGCCAGCCAGTGAACTTGCGAGGGCTGCCTATCGGTGCGACGTGACACGGATTTGTGAGGCCTCGTATCTAGAAGGTGTTGGCTGGCGGGGCGCAGGGAGGGGATATCCACACCTGGCTGACTAGTGACAGTTCGATAGGTTGGGTAAAAACTGTTGGGAGAAAAAAACCGTAGTATACTGCATTTAAAACTGTTTACATTAAAATACTAAAGTAACTAGATTCCATTTTGTGCCAATCCACCACAGATTTATAACGAAATAAAAGGTTTCCGCTTGGTAGGCGATGTGACATGTTTAATAAAATAAACTTCAAAACATATCGATTTCGTCCCTATGATGGGTCATCATCAGTACAGAATTGCAAGTCATGATGACCTATGTGCTCTGCTTAAAACATTTACACACGGGATACAGAACTGCGATGGACAAGGCTGGTGGCACGATGGGCGATGTCTAGAATTCGAAGGGTGCAACTCACACTCGAATCGGCCCGGTGGTGGTTTCGGCCTGACCCCCAACTGGTGGAGGCAGAGAGAGGTGAATGTGGGAGTCCAGCAGCTACCAGCATGGATGGTGAGGTCTGGAGCTCGACTGACCATCTGAAGCCGCAGTCTGTTGGATGCTGTGCCTCTACAGCAAATGGCGGCTGTGGCACTCGACTGCAGACAAACACGGACGAATGACGTGGCAGAAACCCTGTCTTGACACTCGCGGTAGCAGAGACTAAGTACAGTTTAGTGTGCACTAATGCGATGAGATAAGGGCTCAGATGTGGCTCTTGCTGCTGTGAGGGTCTAGTGCTGGGCATAGCTCGATGGAAAATGTGGTGTCAAATGGTGAGGTGGCCACCAGACAGGCAGCGTTTCAGAGCCAGGTGGCAGGCTGTGTACCACGCCTCACAACAGTATGTCTCACAACAAACATAGTTCGCCATGCTAACAGACTGCCTGGCCACTGGGGCACAGCCCATTGCCTTGTATAGGCCAGCCAGTCACCAAGCAATGTGTCATGACACAGACTGTTGAGGCCTTGTCTGTAGATGGTGCTGGCTGTGTGTGTGTGTCGGCAGTTAGTGTGTTGACCTTAGGTTAGTTTACATTAGTTTAAGTAGTCTGTAAGCTAAGGACTGATGACCATGCAGTTTTGGTCCAATAGATTTACAAACATTTGATTTTGGAGTTCTCTAATAAGATCTGTTAGGAGATGACTATAAACATACTCACCAGGTGGCAAGTAAAGGGAGCACACTGACATACTAAGATGGGCCAGTACACTAACGGCAACTGCTTGTAGCGTCGTGGTTAAGGGAACAGGTGAAGAGTGAAATGCGCCCCTGACAAACACTGCCACCCCACCTTGCGCCCTGTCACCAAAAAGGTCATCTTTCCTGTAACGTGATATCCTTTAAGTATAGGCGTATCACCCGGCTTAAAATGTCTCTCTTCAAGGGTTTTGCAGAAGGGTCTATTTCTCACAAGGAACTGTAATTCCCCCAGACGAGTCATGAACCCATTTGTATTCCACTGGAGTATGATTGCCATTGTTACCGATGTGGGTCCAGTTTACCCCTCTGCTTGCGCCTAGATGGTGAGGAAATCTGTGAGTGAGGGGTAGCTGGGGGCTGCCTGGTTCTGGGGACGAGGCATCTAGCTCCATAATGTACTTGTCGTCATTCAAGGCTGCCATAATGACGTCCGATGGGGCCTGTGGATGTGACTTGACAGGATGTTGCAAAGCTATCTGATTGCTTCTTCTTGTAAGATGTTGAAGAAAGAAGGGTTTGGGGAGCACCCAGGTTTTGGGGTGCCTTCTCAATTATTACCATAGGTACATCATCTTGTTCGCACCAGCCCTGTGCCAAGTCTTCTTGCCGAGGCAGCTTCTCGCTAGCTATGTTGCTAGAGTCCATGCCACACCACACCATCCAAATCGCAGGCTTTTGTTTCAGACTGCTACCCCTCCTTTTCCCCCACGTCGACCTAGATCAGGTCTTCCGATCGCGATCCGGGTTCGTACACTCCTCTCCTCACTTAATTCCCTACCTCTCCCTGAGGTTTTTTCCTGCCCATCCCGTCTTCCTCCTTGGTTCATCCCCCGTTTGAAGCCCCAACTGCAATTGTCCTGCGATACAAAGGCATTAGTCTCACCACTTATACTCCGTTGCAAGTTTCTGGCACTTCTTGCTGCTCATTGTAATGCAGAAGTCCTTTACACTGATGGCTCCCTGGTAAATGGCAGAGCCAGTTACGCTTTTATTCATGGCGACCACACAGAACAACAGTCCCTGCCGCCTGGCTGTAGTATTTTTACAGCTGAACTGATCGCCATTTCTCGTGCTCTTGACCACCTCAAAACGTGCCCCTGAAAGTCGTATGTCCTGTGCAGTGACTCCCTTAGTGGCCTGCAAGCCCTTTCCAACTATTTTTCTTCCCATCCGTTGGTGCAATCCATCCAAAACGCCATCGCTTCACTCGGCAAGTCTGGATGTGCAGTGGACTTTATCTGGACCCCTGGCCACATTGGCATCCCAGGGAACGAGCGTGTCGATCGGCTGGCTAAGCTCGTCACCACTGCTCCTCCCCTGGATATTGGTATCCCAGAACGGGATATCCGAATGGATTTGCGCCACAAGGTTTTTGAGTCTTGGGACACGCAATGGGCAACACTGAGCACTCCCAACAAGCTCTGAGCGATTAAGTCCTCTACAGCCGTCTGGAAGTTGTCTTTCAGGCCTTCCCGTAGGGACTCTGTTGTCCTATGTCGCCTACGTATTGGCCATATTGACACATGGCTACCTTTTACGTCAAGAGGACCCACCGAATTGCCGTTGTGGAAGTTTGTTGACAGTGGTCCACATCCTGTCGGACTGTCCGTTTTTAGCCGCCTTGCGGCAGTCTTTTAATCTACCTACTGTTCCTGCCTTGGTTTTATCTGACAATGCCTCTATGGCTGACCGAGTTTTAGGTTTTATACGTGCAGCTGGATTTTATCATTCTATTTAGTGGTGGGTTTGTGCCTGGTATCTCAGGCTCCCACCTCTCGTATTTTACTCTGATGTTTTTCTTACTTTTACCCTGTGTTTACCTCAGTTTTTAGTCTGGGCAGAGTGACTGGCTCATCTTGTATTTGTTTGTGATCAGCCAGCCACTGTTCCCTGCTTTATTTTAGTTCAGTTCCATACCTGGTCTTATTCCCGTCTCCTTCAGTGTTGAGAGTCTCAAGTTCATTGCCACAGTGTGCCCTTCCGGGTATTAATCTGTGTTTTACCTTTTACTACTTGGATGCCTTGTCTTCGCTAGGAATGGGGAACTGATAACCATGCAGTTTAGTCCCCTCTAAACCACCAAACAACAACAACAACAACAACAACAACATCTTCTCCTTGTACTGTGGGATCAACTTGAATCGCCACATCTTTGCTGGTCTGACTCTGGCAGGTACATGTGCTTGTTGTAGATATGGGAACAAAAGGTGGGGTCTGTGTGGAAGTATCAACTGTCGATATGGACCTCTGGACCAACGACACATAGTAAATAGGAAATACAGGTGACGGGGGTCACCTTGTATTCCTTTTTAGCCTCTGCGTATGGGATCTGCTTTGTCACCTTAATTTTTTGTATTTTGCATTCCTCCGCAAATACAGGGCACTCTCGGCTCCAGACAGGATGACTACCAGAGCAGTTAATGCAGGGTGCTGGAGATGGACAGTCAGCCCCAGACTCATGGTCTGCCTGAGCGCACTTCCCACAGATTGGTTCACCATGGCAATTCTGAGTTGTGTGACCAAAATGCTGGCACGTATAGCACCTCATAGGATTCGGAGTGTATGGCCTAACCTTAAGACGGAGGAACCCAGCCATAATGTGTGCTGGTAGCGTCGGAGAATTAAATGTCACAGTGAAAATGGCAGTTTTCTCGACGATTCCATTGGTTCTTCGGATCCTCTGTTCCACGTCTATGATGCCCTGTGATGTCCAGTCTTCCTTAAGCTCAGCAGTGTCCAAGTCCATAATATCATGACACATGACCACACCTTTGCTTGAGTTGAGGGAGTTGTGCAACTCAACCACTATTTCATAGCCACCCAGTTTCGAGGACTTCATGAGCAGATCCATCTCCGTTGCCTGGTTGGTCTCAACGAGTAGAGAACCATTGCACAGCCTCTTAATTGATTTTAAGGTACCCACAAGACCCTCTAACCCTTTGTTGATGAAAAACGGAGATATCTTCTCAAATGTACCCTCTGTCCTCCTTACTAATAAAAATACATTATGATTAATGACTACTGGAGCTTCATTAGGTGCAATCTGAGTCTGCTCCTAGAGTGGATCTGATATTTATGTCTGTGAGCTTCGCCTTCAGTGCCCACTTGTTGCGATCTGCTGGAGCATTAAGTCTATTTGCCATGTGCTGCTGTTCTGGGCATTCCTCTGCGGTTCATGCCAGCCAGATTCATTCTTGGATGTTGCATTTTCAGTCTGGCACATGTGTGGTCTGCACCTGCAACTGCAATCTGCTGGAGCGTTGCCATTCTGTTCTTTGTCTACTGCAGTTCTAGTATTCCCTTTGAGGTTAAAGCATTCCATACCCACTCCTAGGTGTCCCATCTTCAATCTGACACTTCCTGTGTGATCCATGCTTGCTCATTGCCTTCTGTTGGAGCATTTC
The DNA here is from genome assembly GCA_026315105.1 of Locusta migratoria. Taxonomy (NCBI): domain Eukaryota; kingdom Metazoa; phylum Arthropoda; class Insecta; order Orthoptera; family Acrididae; genus Locusta; species Locusta migratoria. The sequence goes on from CM048744.1 coordinate 300,082,161, forward strand.
TGTACACATATATGACAATTTAGTTGAAAAAGTTTTTTATTGTTAGCAACAAAACCATTAAGCAACAGACGCGAGTGTAAGAACCTTAAAAAGGCTTTTGCATTGTGTACACTTATCTACTTTACACAATATTCCTACTGCTCAATTCTCCTGAAGAAATACTTGATTTACTTTTGTTGAACTCTCCCAGAAGATAATTCCATAAGACAACAGGGATTGAATGTACGAAAAATATCCCAACACTTTTCTTTATACCAACAAAATGGGAGATTCTTCTAAGGATATAACATGCTGAAGAGAGCTTATTGATTTGTTTATCCATGTGTTGTCTTCATTTTAACTTGCTGACAAGCTGGACAACAGAAATATTATACACTGTGTTTCATTCAGTGTATTGCGCAGAAACACATTCTCAAGTCAACTAATTGCATGAGCTTTACATAACCCTTTTGATACACTGCCCACTTCTGTGAAGATAGTATCCACGGAAAACAGCATATTTAAAGTTTATATAAATTTTATTTTGTTTGCATGTCTATATCTTAAATGCTCATATCTCTCTCTAAAAATAAAATAAACCCACTACAAGTATGCCATATTAACTTTTTAGTTGTCTGAGAATCTTCATTATTATTTTATGGAGGGTATGTACTGAAATAATTTTTTTTCAGGGTTACAGCAGGAAGTCATGGATATGAAGAACATTGTTAAAGGACCAGCTGAGTTTCAGCCAGTGCCCCAATGCTCTCTTGGCCAATACTTATATGAACGGATGCAGCTCCACAGTGCTAATGTTGCTCAGGTAGGACTAACAACATATAAATAACGTATTTTCTATTTGAGAAAAATAGTTTATTGGAACATGACTCATTTTGTTAAATAAAGAAAAATGATTTTCTGGATCATGATTTACTGTAACAAAGTATACATGAAATCAGATCGATTACGATAGGGAAACAGTTAAGAAGAATGAAAATGTATTATTGATGTCTAGTACTCTTAGAACAGTTGTTTTAGTAACGTGTGTTAGGAACTTCACAGTTGTTCTGAAGATATGTTCATTTACACTTTATTGTAACAAGTAGAGCTTCCTTCACTCAGTTATGTCTTAGATTGTTAGCCTGTATCTGGATGTTTCAGTGAAGAAGCTACCTGCATAATAAACTGCAATAAGTATTCAGTCTGAATAAAGTGGTATTCATCATGTTTCATTGACTATGAACGTCTTTGATTCTCTTACTGAGCATAAATCTTGTCAAGGGTGTAAGTAAAAGGGAGGAGGGCGGAGGGGGGGGGGGGGTCCAGTCACATGTCCTGCATGCCATGTAGCAGTGTTGTAGAGGACATCACACAATTTTTAAGGCACAATACTCAAGGTGGAAATATTTCAAAAGACAAATTAGTAAATATCCTACTCAAGTAAAAAAAGTTGTTGCCTGTCTGTGATATCAGATTTATAGTATCAGGCTTCAATCAACATTTTTGCTGAACTTCTTCCTGCAGTTGTTAAGTCTTCAAGAACTTTGTTCTGGGTAGAAATTATTCAAGTACTGCATTGACACTTAGCTGCTACAAAGAGGAGGCTTTACAGTGGGCTTGTTGTCATTGAATATGTTTTCAACTTGGCACTAAACTTTCAATTTATCTTGAAAATCCACTATGTACTTTGTCCTAAAATCTTCAATTTAGTGATTAAATTCTTTGGAAATTGAAGGACCTTCACTCTTTGAGAGTGAATATTACAAGATATTTGAAAAATCATCAACCTCAGCAAAAGAACTAATGGAATCTGTTGTCAAGGTACCTAGACAGATATAGAAACAAACAGAAACAGACATTTGTTCAAATCGTTCCCCTGAAGTGTATTATAGGAGGGCAGTATTTTTGCTAGCAATAGGTAGACTCTGTGAATCTGGAGAAGAGATGTCATCATAACAAGGCTTTCTTATCTGTATTGAAATAATGTTTGTTGTCTCAAACTGAACTCAAAGCAGAGTTCACAATATTATGTGAGAAATGGAATTATTAACAAACGTCTGTCATATCTACAAGACTTATGTTGGTTATTGATGCCTGTGACAAGAACTTATGTCCAAATATAAATTATCTTTTGTGTATACAAGTGTCCCTGCCAGTATCAACATGCAAAGCTGAGAGGTTATTTTCCATAATGAAACAAGTGAAGACTTAGTTTCAGAACACAATGAAAAATTAACCAGATTAGCATTAATGTCAGTACATTGTCTTTGAACATCATAGAAAGAGAAGGAAAATGAAGACTTTTGCTATGGTTTTCAAATAAAGTTCTGTAGTATTATATGTTATCCTTTTGTTAAGAAAACCCTTTTTTGCTTTGTTTTATATGTAAAATACTATATGTATGAAAGCATCACAAACAAATATGCATTTTCGGAATAAAAGTAAAACACAAGCTTTTCCAAGTTTCTCTTCCTTCCTTTGACAATATCTTGTTGCTCTTTCCCAGTATGGGGTCCACCGTGTCCAGGATTTGGCATTACATTTTTTTTATGAATTTTGTGGTTATATGTTCTTCCTAATGCCAGAGTTGTTATTTATCAAAGAGAGGAAGTCATTTGCCCACCTATCTGTGAGCAATTTCAATATGTTATTGTAATTTGTTTGTGCCACCAGCGCTGGAATTTTTATCTGTCATTTCCCACTTTGTTCACCTTAGGCAATGTTACTGATGTGAAAAATATGACTTAGTGTCATGGTTCGGAACCCACATTAAACTGTAGGGCCACCTATAACTGCCTGGGTAAGTCAGTTCAAAGATCGGAGGAAGACAAGGCATACCACGTCCAAACAGGACCATGCCCAGTGGTGGTGTTCAAACTAATCTACAGATCGTTGACTGCTTTACCTGCGGTGGAAAATGGTATCGGCCAGTATTTGCCTAAATAAGCATGGGAAAAGTCTCTGAAATTACATTTGTTCAGTCTCTTCCATCAAAACATAAGAAGTTTAATAAATAATGAAGATGAATATTTATTAAGAAGGAGCTGAAACATCAGTATTGCCCATTTAATTTTTTTGTGCCAGTACTCTGTATTCTGACAGCCATATGGTTGAATGAAAAAGTACCAAATGATTGAAACAGAGGTCTGCAAGAAAGGAGAGGCATCACCCTGCTGTCTATCCCAAGCAAGATCTTTTCATAAATAATTCTAAATAGGATAAAAACACATGGAGACATCAAAATAAGAAGAGAACAAGCAGGATCCAGGGAAGTTCATTTTTGCATTAATAACATAAACACCTTGAGAATAATAGCTGAACATTCATATGAATACCAGTCACCACTTTACATGCTCTTTGTAGACTTTGAAAAGACCTTCGGCAGTATAATTAGAACATATATATGGAGCTCTCTGCAAACTTTTGGAATTCCCAACAAACTAATTGCTCTTGTCAAATGTGTGTATGCCAGGTTCAACATCGTCTGATTTCAGATCCAATAACAGTGAAAACAAGATTTAGCAAGGCTGCATGCTCTTTCATACTATTTAAAATGGTACTGAATCTTGTAATGGTGCAATCAATGGACGAAGTGAGAGGAATGAAATGGAGAAATGGAACACATCTAGAAGATCCAGATTTTGCAGATGACCTTTGCCTTCTATACCACAGCCTCAAGGACATGAAGGAAAAACTAATGATCTGAAATGAAGTCAGTTTGAAAATTAATGCCCAAAAACGAAAGACATGTGGGCAAATAACACCCCTACAGAGCTTAAGCTTGGGAGCAAAATAATCAAAAGGGTGGATAAGTTTTGCTACCTTGGAAGCATGGTTACACCAAATGGAGGTGCAACAGAGGACATTAACAGCCGCATCAACAAAGCCAAAGGCACTTTTATGACTCCTCGCTCAATCTGGAAATCAAAGGAAATAACATTGAGGACCAAATTATGGATATATGAAAATAAGATAAAATCTGTGCTTCTGTATGGATGTGAAACATGGAGAGTGACAAAATAGCTAATACATAAACTGCAGACGTTAAACAACAAATGTCTGAGGAACATCCTGGGGAGACGGTGGCCAAATTTCATCTCTAACAAAACACTTTGGGAAAGAATAAGCCAGAAGCCAATTGAGCTACAAATAAGCAGGAAGTGAAGATGGTTAGGACATACACTCAGAAGACACGATGAACAAATTGCGAAGGAAGCACTTCACTGGATTCAGCAAGGGTGATGAAGACGAGGCAGGCCCAAAGTGACATGGAGACGATCAGTTGAAGCAGAAGGTCAACAGCAAGGAATCGGATGGGAAGAATTGGAAATACTGGCACAAGACAGAACAAGATGGTGTTCCTTTGTTGCAACCCTGTGCTCCACATAAGGAGTTAAAGGAATAAATAATAATAATTCTGTTGGTCTTTCTCCTTTTCCCATCTCTCTCTCCCAGTCTCCTTCACCTGTCTCTGTTCACCACCTGCTTGTATCTCTTCGTCACCTCCTCCACCAACTATCTGGTAATCTACTACTCTTCCCACTTGATCCACTACCACCTCCTCTCTTTGCACATCTTCTCACACCTTCTCCATGCTCACAATCCTCCTCCTCTTTTGCTTGTCTCATACTCCTCTCTGTTTTGGTATATTACGTATACCTGCCAGTGTTCATGGTGATCAGGCAGTGTTGTAGTCTGTCGCGAGGTAACCTCAGTCACGTACCATACAGTGGAGTATAAAAACTCCTCCATACAAAAAATGAATATTTGAGCCAAATTTCATGGTGAATGGTCAAACCAAATAATTATGATGGAGAGTGCATAAAAATTATGTTTTTACAGTTTGTACAAATTTTCTGACTTGTCTTTTGTAATTACTATTATTTTTTCCCCTGATAACTTTCCAGGATGATAAAAAATGACACATTTCCATAACCTGAATCATGAATTGAGCAGCTTGGTAAGCACCATTGCCAAGTACTTTGCTTTATAGGGCAGTATATGCAGCCTATGAGCTGCAGAACATAATAGATCTTGGACAAGTTATCTTTTGGAGCAAAGTATAAATTTTTCCTGGTGTGTTATATTCTGCAGCTCCTAGGCTGCATTTACTGCCCTACACTGCAAAGTACTTGGCAATGGCACTTACCATTGTGTGTTCACAAGCCACTCAATTGCGGTCTTGGGTTCATATAAAAATTGAATTGAAAAATAGCATGTTCAGTTTTTCCAATCTTCCAGAAACCTTACATAGGTTACTGGAAAAGTTAAAAATAGCTATATCTCTCCAGCTGTTTTCAGCCGATGTGGTTGCCAATGAACAGCCTTTATATAGCTTTGGCTAAGAATATTTATTATTCTCTTTAGTGTATATTTGCTCACCCACAGCCATACACCCTAATGAGTTATACAGCTAAACCTCCCTCATGAATCACACCGTCCATTGGTGAAAACCCATGAAAATCAGATCACTAGTTTTGGAGTATATTGACGAGAGACAGAGCGATGGGATGACTTAGTTTTATAATTCCTATAGGTATAAAGAGGACAAGTAGAATATCAGTAGGTGTGGTATCCTAATAAGAAGATTATTATTTTGTGTAGTCCAACCTGCACCTCTTGTGGCTCTCTACTACAGCTTACAATTTTAGGAATTCTTTTAATTAAAATAATAATTATGATTTTGAAGTAGTATTAAAATACTGGAAGTAGATTAATAGACTTAAAACAGGGTGTATGTGCACCAGTGTCCAACTAATCATGTCATAGGCACCAGTCACCAGGAACCAATACAGAATGAACCTCCCCCCTCCCCCCTACTCCTCGCAGTGATGGCTAGAGGCTAATAATAGCATTGCAGAATTGCCAACAATAGTGACCATTTGCTCTCTTTCATGATCACTTGCATCAACTTTGCCACATAGAGTAAACATTGTTCACAGAACTATTTTGCTTGTACCTAAGTCTGGCATGTGCTGTGATTATTGCTCATCCCCACCCTGATGCAGACATTTTCATTAGAATGGATGCAAGTGACATGGCTATTGGTGCAGTTCTCAGTCAATCTCTTAATGTCAACATTTCTCCCCTCAAATTCTTTTCAAAAAACTAAACAATGCTCAGAGAAAGTATTCAGCCTTCGATCATGAGCTCCTAGTCATTTGAGGCAATTAAACACTTTTGCTCTGATGTCAAGGGTCAACCCTTTCACATTTTCACTGATCACAAATCCTTAGCTGTGGCCATTCAGAACCCACTGGACAAACCCCCCCCCTCTCCTTATTGCTTTCGCTACCTTGACTTAGTTTCTCAATTCACAACTGATATCAGGTACATCAAGGGTGTGGACAATGTTGTGGCTGACTTCCTGTCATGGGTTGATGCCGTTTCCTCACTGATGGACCTTTCGAACCTTGCTATCTTGCAATTGGCTGGCAACATCATCATGCAACTTGTTTCCAACCACACTTTGTCTCTCAACACCATTGGCACCTCCTTCCCTGGTGTTGAAAAGATTTGATGTGATGATTCTACAGGCAAACTGCACCCCTTCTTTCCTCACTCACTCCAGTGGGAAATTTTTCAGAAGCTTTATGAATTGGCATATCCTGGTATATGCGCCTCCGCCAGGTTAGTCACTGAAAGGTTCGTCTGGTGAAACATGAAACACAACTGTCAGGCTTGTGCTCACACCTGTCTTCCCAGTCAATGCAATAAAATCACTCTTTTCCTTCCCTGGGTGCCTTTTCCATTCCAGCTGGCAGATTTCAACATGTCCACATTGACTTAGTCTTCTTCCACCCGCCGGCGGTTTCTGATACATCCTTTCTGCAATCAGTCTCACCACTCGCTGAGTGGGGGCCAACGCCCCACCCCCCCTCCCACCTTATAAACATTATGGCAGAAACTGTCATCAGGGCCTTTCTTCACTTCTGGATATCCCGCTTCGGCTGTCCCTTGGTCATTAGCACCAACCAAGTCCAACAGTTCGAATCGGCCCTCTTCTCAGACTTTTGCCACCTCTGTGGCCTTAAGCGCATTCACACCACCGCCTTACATCCCCAGAGAGATGGGCTGGTGGCGTGGTGGCAAAGGACCCTAAAAACAGCCATACGGTGCCATGACTCCCTCTGGACAGAGGCTCTTCGCCTCGTATTGCTTGGCCTTTGTGTCACCTACAAAGAAGACATTCCTGGTACTGTGGCATAGTTTGTCTACAGACAACCCTTGGTCTTCCCTGGTGAACTTGTCAACCTTCCCCAACACCCTGTCAGCCCTCCTTATTTGGACCCTCACTGGGTTATCAAAACGTCCCCAAAAACCATCACCATTTTGATCAATGGATCACCCTCCACCATCTGAGTGAACCACTTCAAACCTAGCCATGTCGAGCGTGCTCCTCCACCTCAGAACAAGGATGACTCTCCTTCCTTTTCAATGCATGAAGCATCTCCCTCTTCCCCCTCCCCCCTCTCCTGACACTTCTTTACCTCTCCTGACACTTCTTTGCCTCTCCTGACACTTCTTTGCCTCTCCTGACACTTCTTTGCCTCTCCTGACACTTCTTTGCCTCTCCACCTATTGGCCTGCACTCCCCCATCTCCTGATCTGCATCTGGTGTCTTGTCCCCTTCCTCACACCCTTTGTTCGAGGGATCTCCAATCTTGCCCACATCCCCTTTCTCAGGATTGTTACGTGCCTCTCACATGACTCCAGTGATCGAATTCTACATAACTGTCCTGCCCAATCTCATCCCTGACATCTCAGTTCTATTGTCTAATGGGTCTATTTTTGTCATCTGTATGGCTCTTAGTAGCCCCCTCCATCAACAGTCTAGATGTGAGCTTCTCAAGTGCATCACCCCTCCCCTCTCAACTTGGATGCCAACCATGGATTCCTCCTCCCCTCCAGTCTAGTGCACATCATTATACCTGTTAGACTGAGTGATCATCCAGCTCCTCGTTGCCTAGTCCAGCAAATCCATCTGCCTCAAGGACTTTGCCATCTTCGGCCCCACCGCTCACTGCCTCCACGACCTTCACCCCTGCCTGAGGAAGTGGTGGAACTGACCATCACATCTCCTCGGACATTGACGTCGGTGGCTGTTGTCACTTCGCCCCACCTCCCTTCCCCTAAGCTCAACAGGTGTACTACATACTGTGGAGTGAAAGGGGTGGGGGTGGGGGAGGAGGCTGTGTGGTGGCAATAGCACTTATCGACTCTTCCATTAAGCTCTTTGCGGGTGAGGTGCTTACCAGCTACCATATTTTTACCACTTTGTAACTGTATCTCAAACTGTGCACAATAAAGTGTAGTTGTTAAATGAATGTGGACTTTGTCTGGGGATACAACCCCTCAGAATTCCTATAGTCTGATCACAACATTTGGGACATTCTGTATATATTAGTATGTTCCACATTGTAACCTATTTCTGTGAGGTTTTTCATTCATAAGATATTGTGTACTCATCCAGATACATCACAGTACATTTGGTCTTCTGATAAATGTTAAATCACTAAGTACATTAAAGACCATACATTGCTGACCAATGTATCAAATTTTACCCTGTTTTTGGTTCAGTATTTTGAGGTTCAGCACCATATCCATAGGAAATGTTTCGATGTTCATTCTAGAAACGCTGTGGTGACCAGATGTCTGGATTAATCTGGACATGTCCTCCTTTTTACCTCTGTCTGGGGGGGGGGGATTTTTACATTGTCCTCCTTTTTGCAAAGTTGAGCACAATAGAATTACATTTACAACTAGTACTATTCTATTCCTCATTTCTTAAATACTATATAAATATGTGCGAAGGCAGTGCTACATGTGGCAGCAGGATTGTAAATTTTATCATGGATAGAGCTGTAAGAGTGCAAACTATTGGTTATTTAAAATTTGCACTATGTATCTTCATTTGTCAATTGCAAATTCACATTGGCTTGGCTTGGCAGTTGCCATTATAGGTTTCATGTTGGGCATGTGTGACTTGAGCGTAAATTGCTGTTCATTGTAACCAAGCGAGTTTCATAAAATATATAGCAATATAATATCCTGACAATGTCTAAATGCAAGTGTACAGTCTCAGATCTTATTTCTTACAATAATTCTGCCTTGAAGAAAGAGAGAAATGAATTCCAAGAGAAATGTAAAATATTTGGAGATGCTTTTAATTTAATAAAGATAAGAAACAGTTTGCCAGATTATTATTGTCGTGGCTTTGTGTCATGGTTTCTGAGTAATACAATTTGGGTTAAAGAGCAGTTTCCATGTCTCCAGCTGCTGCTTGATTTGTAGATGTTGGTAATGGTAAAATGAATGGTTGTAGGTGAATGGTCTTTACATTTTTTCCATATGTAAACATTTTAGTGTTGTTGACATAATTATTTCTTATGAGTAATATTGAAAATCTGTTTTTTTAGTATATCAGTGCACAATTCAAATGCAGAAAGAAAATTTTCACTAATTGGCACAGATTGGACTGATGACAGGTATAGGTTGAACCTTGAATCTGTTGAAAATATGTTGATGGCCAATACAATTTAAAAGAATTTTCATGTTTACATTTTTACAACTATCTGCTAATCAACCCTAAACTTCTGCATGAGAGATGTATCAATAATTGAGGAATGTTTTTGTTTATTAATAATAAACTCATTTACTAAATTTGAGTATATGTTGTGAGCATCCTCTTTTTTCTTACTTTGTCTTGCTTTTGGAAGCTGTTTGTCCTCTTTTTTTTATGATTGCATCTGGTCACCCTAAAAAATCCAAACTTTATAAGTTTTTTGTATGGATCCTTTTACTTTTTGTTTAGTGTTGGCCTGTTTTCTAAATCATCCCTAATGGTTGCCAAAATGTTGAAGTTATTATGGGAATCTACTGGAAAACCAGATTTAAAACACTAATAATTAGTTGGCAGAATAGGTTCATGTCTTCACTGGGTGTGTAGACCTGTTTTATGAGACAACTGAAATAATCTGGGAAGGCTGTTGGTAAACCAATGATCATCATACAATAGTTCTGTATTAATTTGTTCAACTTGAACAGTGTTCTGGGTGCTCTTTCTCAATGTAATGTTTGGCACTGTAGCAGTGACACCTGTGAAGCAAGTTAGGTAAATGTGCTGCTTCCCAATGTCAGGGAGCTGAACTAACAGGTTGCAGTATACTAGCTCTACATTGTTAGTGACAGTGGTCTCACATCACCACCTGTGGCCTAGGGCAGCAGGCTGCAGAGGCTCGTCTTGGGACGTCATCCGTAATGGTGTTGTGTTGCCTAGAGATAAATTGTGGGCCAATGGCTGAAAAACAGCCAACCTCTGTAGCCCGGTTGTCAGTATGTCTGCCTGCTGTGTTGATCCAAATTAAATTTTTGTCTGTACTAAGGATTTTTCTAGTGGGGGGACTGTAACAAGGTATACCCAGCTTTGTAACACCAGCTGGGGAGCTTCTAGAATGGGAAGTAGCAGCTACAACACCTAGAAAGATAACAAAAGCTGATTAAGCTTCATCCAAATAATGTCAGTGTCAGTGCCTATGCAAATCAGTGACAATAACTCAGTAAAAATAAATTTTCATTTCAAGCTATGAATTAGCATTAAGATAATGGAAAGTATAATTACTTTAAAAACTGGCAGGCTAGTTACTTCTAAATAATTTGTCCTGCTTCTGTTTGCAGGTGAATGCTGTTACAGGAGAAACTAGAACATTTGCAGAAGTACTGAAGAGAAGTTTGAGCCTGGCAGACAGCCTACGAACAATGGGCATGAAGTCTGGAGATGCACTTAGCGTACTAAGTGAAAATTCTCTGGACTTTTGCTTGCCAGTTTTTGCAGCTCTGTATATGGGTGTTGCATGTGCTCCATTAAATCCTACTTATACTGAAAGTAAGCAAACATTGATAATAGGCTGTGTTTCTTCTGTATTTACTGTTTAAACTACAATGTGATGTACTGTACTAATACTTACAGTCTGTACAAAATTAAAACAATAACTCTTTAAGTCTTTAATAATTTATTATCAGATATAACCTCAGCCTTTCAACCATTTCACATGCACTGCTTCTCCAGTTCATCTATCTTAAGATGACTTGTGGATAACCTTGACAGAAGCATGTGCTACCCACCCACAGTTGTAGGAATTCACCTCAGAATTAAATTCTTCCAATTTAACTGGTACTATTTATTATGTTGCACTTTGACATACAAAATTACAAGGTATACACCACCAAGATCACAGTCTGATTGATGGCAAAAAAATGTTTTCTTTCCTGTCAAGTTGAAAGCCAGAGTTGATAACCAATAAATCAATTCATAGAAAGAATCAGGAAGTGCAGAAGTTGATCAAAGCAAGAATTATCCAGCACATTACTGAGAAGCATTATTTGGCTATGGAAAACAAACAACTAAAGCTTTATCTCTGTGGTCCATAATTGACTCAGTGGGTCTTCAATGGGCATGCCCATGTAGATGATGGTAGGCATGATTAAAGAACTTATTCAAAATCCATGTACCAGTGTTGGCAATATGCCAGATTTTCTCTAGCAAAATGTTGAAAATTTAAGCCCCTTCCAGGCACCTGCAGTTTTTCAAATACAGATACTATGTATCTTTCCGTAAAAATAGTGAAAGAGAGACTTTTTTCAAGGAAGGATCTGTTACACATACATCAAACTATAGATCCATATAACTACTGTTTGGTTTTTTGAAACTGATTAAAAATATTGTTTGTAGGAAACACTGTTTCAAGCAACCAGCATGAATTCTGCAAAAGAAAATAAACAAATTCTGCTCTTCTTGTCTTTTGAATTAATCCCATAAGATCAACAGACCAGAAAGAGCAGCACATAGTGGAAACATTTCTTTACATTTTAACAACTTTCACTTTTATACTTCACAAAGTCCCATTAAGAAAACTGATGTTCAGTAGTTAGGAGACCAAGATATCAATCTATGAACTTTTGTGTACAGAATAGAAAACATAAATTGAGGCTATCTAGTCTTTTTTTATGTTTAATTTTTAATTTTTCAATAAATGATTTAGATCCATTCAACTTAGCAAATATATTAAATTTGCTGATGACATCAATTTACTAGTCAGTGGAAGGTATACTGAACCTTCCCATAATGTGTTTTAGTTGTTCTCAACATTGTTGACCTATGTCACAAAAGTGTCATGAAATGGAAATATTTGCAGCATTGAATTGAGAAGAACCCACTCATTGAAATGTGGTTTGCTGCAAATAACTTTGAAGCAAATACACAAAAATTTCTTTGACTATCATGATTGTAAGTAAGCATACTAGATCTCTTGGAAATCTAATTCTTTGGAACATGGACATTAATTGAGCATTATAATGTTAAAATTACAATTGTGCTGAAGTGATAGCTCCTAACTTAACAGCCATATACAACCACTCTCTCATAGAGGGATCTATACCAAAAGATTGGAAAGTTGCACAGGTCACACCTATATTCAAGAAAGGCAGTAGGAGTGACCCACTAAACTACAGGCCTATTTCATTGATGTCAATTTGCAGCAGGGTTTTGGAACATATTCTGTATTAAAATATAATGAATTATCTCGAACAGAACGATCTATTGACACAAGGTCAACACGGATTTAGAAAATATTCATGTGAAACACAACTAGCTCTTTATTCACTATCGACAAGGGTTCACAAATTGATTCCATATTTCTTGATTTCCAGAAGGCTTTTGACACAACCTCAAAAACAGCTTTTAATTGAATTGCATGGTTATGGTATATCGCCCCAAATTTGCGATTGGATAGGGGATTTCCTGTCAGAGGACACAGTTTACAGTAATTGATAAGGCATGACAAAAACAGAGGTGATATCAGGCGTTTCAAAGGGTAGTGTTATTGGTCCTCTGCTGACCCTTATTTACATAAACGATTTAGGGGAAAATCTAAGTAGCTCTCTTAGATTGTTTGCAGATGACGCTGTCATTTACCGTCTAGTAAAATCATCTGAAGATCAAAACCAACTGCAGGACAATCTGAATAAGATATCAGTATGGTGTAAAAATTGGCAATTGACTCTAAATAATAAGTGTGAAGTCATCCACATGAGTACGAAAAGAAATATGTTAAACTTTGTGGACAAGATAAATCAATCAAAATTGAAGGCCGTAAACTCTACAAAATACCTAGGAATTACTATTACTTCATACTAAAATTGGAAAGAACACGTAGATAATGTCATGGGAAAGGCAAACCAGAGACTGCATTTTATTGGCAGAACCCTTAAAAGATGCAACAGAAACTGCATAAACTACGCTCATCTGTCCATTTTTGGAGTATTGCTGCCCAGTGTGGGATCCTTATCAGGTGTGTTTGACGGAGGACATCGAAAGAGTCTGAAGAAGGGCAGCTCATTTCGTATTGTCTCAATACAGGGGAGAGAGCGTTACGGAAAAGATACAGGATCTGGGATGGGAATCATTACAACAACGGCGCTTATCGCTGCGGCATGGGCTACTTGCGAAACTCCAATCGCCAACATTCTCCTCCGAATGCGAAAATATATTGTTGACTCCCACTTACATATGTAGAAATGATCATCAGAATAAAATATGAGAAATCAGAGCTCAAACAGAGAGATTCAGGTGTTCTTTCTTCCTGCGTGCTATTTGAGAATGGAATGGAAGATAAATAGTATAATGGTGGTTCAATGAAACCTCTGCCAGGTACTTAAATGTGATTTGCCCCTCAGACTTACCAACACTTCATTAATGAAGTTCTCTTCCTCTTAGTTTTGCTTTGTGAATTTGGGTGACATACTTGTGTTTAGTTCCTCAGTTGAGGAGAACAAGGAACATGACAAAATTCTGTTTGACACCCTCGCCACTGCTGGCATCAAGTTGAACAAGTAAAAATAGTTACACCAACCATCTGTGCTTTTCCTCAGATTTACTGTATCCATGGAGGGCATTGATCTGCCACCCAAGAAAGTTGATTCCATCATAAACTTACTCCTCCCTTCAACTTTCAAGGAACTTGGTCACTTTCTAGGCACTATCAACTACTATCGAACCACAGATTTGAATCCGATGGATAGTGCTGTGAGGGAATACGTAAAAACCCAGTTTATACAAGGAAGGGTGGTGGGGTGGGAGAGCTCAGTATCAAGAACAGAGAGCAAATGTTGGAGGAGCAGGGTGTCTATTGCTCAACTGAGAACTGGACTTTACCCCCTGCCCTCTGGCAGTGGTGTGTGCTCGTCAAAGCCTCCCTGGTCAGTCTCCATAAATTGGGTTAAACCTGTTCACATCGAGCCAGCAAGCGATCCCCCTCCTGTCGAGGATATTGACAGGTCACTCATCGTGCATGACATGCCTGCTACCAACTGCCTGTGTGGGGCCACTCCACTGATCCTCTACGACCATTATAGTGGGAGAAATTGTCATCTCACCATTCTGAACTTGTGTAGCTGTATTGATTTTTGACACTTTCAATAACCTTTGGCATAACTTCTTCCATAACACTTTCTGATGTTTGGATGGCCACTTCATTGAGCATCATCTACACTGTCTGTAGCTTATAACTTTGCTAGCAATCTGACAAACGTTTTGTGTGATACTGGCTCTCATTCAGGACACTTATTAAATTTGTCTGCAGCACCTCTGTTAAAGAGACCTTCTCTTCCACAGAGAAGAATAGTCTCTACCCACTCTTCAGTGCTCAACATTTTGCAGCCTGCAACAATAAGAAACCAAAATTAGTGCAATCCCTAAAGTGTGAGACTTTTTGGACACCCTGTAGATCTAAAAGAGTTTCCTGGGCCCCAAAATACCAGTCTCCTTGCATAGTTCAGACTGATGATAGCTTCATTATCTAGAATCAATGACCACAACAGGAAAAGAAATAAGAAAGAAAGAGAACCATAAAAATACACAATTACAACACCAGAATTGAAGATAATCACCACCTCAGTACTACCCGAATCCAGTCTGATGTTTTAGTTGCTGACTTGCACTCTGTTGATTGTGTTCTACTTTTTATCCAACACACTAACATGAAGGAAATCTATCTCTGCCTGTGCTTAGTCCTTGCAGTCAATGAGTTTTGTAATGGGCACTTATGACCTAAGTAGTTTTGCTTCCTTAAGTAAACAAAAACAAAAAAGAACTACCTGACTGCAGCTGGTTGATTCAGAACCAACTAGGGATGGGTGCTTATTATACAACAGACTACCAAGAAGTTTAACACATACAAAAGCACTATCAGTATTGAAAACAAAACCAAAAGTGTACTTAATTACAGCATGTTTGTTAATGAATATTTTGAGACTCATATGTAATAAACAGAAATAAAAGGTAGTTCTAAGCCATTTCTATTTGATTTTGTCTATACTACAACCTCCTATAATATTTAATATTTCTCGTGAAACACCATCATAGCCTTCCCACCTATGAACAATTCATCCACAGTGATAAGAATTTCTACATGAGCATTCCCTTGTCCCATGTGGTGAAAGTCTTACTAAAGTACTATGATTAATCTGTGCCAATCTTCTGCAGCATAAATAATTAAACTTACTAAAGTACTCACAGTTTGGTGATATACTGTGCCAGACACAATTTCTCTCTCATATACCCATGTACCTCTACCCCTTATACTATCCCCAAGAACCAGCAGTAAAAGAGAAATCCTCTCATCAGCAAGTAATAATTCTGGAATGGAACAGCTGAGCAATGCTCTTTTTACCAGGGCTTCAACTCTTTAACACCATGCCAGGAAATGAAGCTCATCACAACTGAGTAGTTCATGAACTCAACTTTTTGTGTCAGAACTCTATCCTGTGCACCTGCTGCTGCTACCATAGGTTTGCTGATCCTGGTCATTCACAGCGATCAGACAGCCTTTACCAACCCATCACTCTAATTGAACTGCAGGATATACTGCAGGCATAATTTGGCCATACAAGTGTGTCTTCAATTATTTGTATCCAACTAGGACCATAGAAATTAAATGAAATATATAGTTTTGATCTTATTAAGTTTGATTGTATCATGTTAATTAGCATTTTTATATCACAACTCATACTATTCTTATTCTTAATATTACAATTATTTTGCAGGAGAAATGGCTCATGCACTGAATATATCAAAACCAAAAATTGTATTTTGCTCAGAAGCAACAGTTCATACATTGGAAAATGTTGCAAAAGAATTAAGTTTCATAAAGCACATAGTAGTTTTTGGAAATGTTGTCAGTCATAGATACATTCCACTTTCCAGACTTTTAAGAGACACTTCTCAGTGTTTTAAGCCTGTTAGTGTAAATCCAAGAGAACAAGTGGCTTGTATACTTTGTTCAAGTGGAACCACTGGACTTCCTAAGGGAGTTATGCTTACTCATTCTAATATCTTGTATTCAGTCAATCATTTACAGTAAGTATACATCATTTGAATTAATGTACTTTGCTAAACAATACATAACTAAATATTTAATACTGTTAAAATCTTTTTGTAGTCTTAGTATGAAATACCATTTTTCAGAGACCCAAGATATGGAGATCTGACAACAGAAATGACGCACCTTGCATTACTGCCATTTTTCCACGCATATGCCTTTGTCTATCAGATAGGAAGTTTTTGTGCTGGTTCAAAATCTGTTGTGGTGCCAAAATTCGAAGAGGTACTTTTTCTGAAGGCTATACAGGACCACAAGGTAAAATTTTGATTAGTTTAAGGTCTAATTGTTTGTTATTGACACAGTCAATAAGAAGTGTGATCAAAAACATTTATTTATTAAATAATTTGTAGTTGTTCAAATTATTTGATACCTACACTGACAGCTATATGGTATTCATATGGCAAATTATTTTTATGTCCAATTTTAAAAACAAAACAATACAGGAAGCTTGTACTGCACACCATGAAGTAATATAATTTACCATGATCTAGAGATTTTTTCTAGTGTAACGGCTCACAAAAAGTTTATGACAAAGGTTAATGCAATAATATGTACTGACAAAATTTTCAAATCCACAGGTGACAAGACTTACACTCGTACCACCACTGCTTGTGTTTCTTGCTAAACATCCAATAGTCAGCCATTATGATCTCTCCTCATTGAAAGACATAAAATGTGGTGCTGCCCCTGTAAGTAGAGAAATCCAGGAGCAAGTGACAAAGCGACTTGGAATAAAGAGTATTAGGCAAGGGTACGGCATGACAGAGACAACTCTAGCTTCAACTATGACACCAACTGGAAAAAATAAATATGGATCATCTGGTGTGGTTGTACCTTCCACTGAAGCAAAGGTCAGTAAAATTTGGAATCATTCTTGTCTCTTTAAAAGTTCTTTAGTTTATAGAGTATTCAATAATCATTCTGAGATGTAAGACCATAAGACCACTAATAAAATAACTGATTAATTAATAAGCTATTGCTTATAAGATTATCATTGATATTCCCTAATACTTATTAGTTCACTTGTTAAAGTAGACTAATTGCATTTTATTTCAAAGAGCACCTAAATATCTGGCTCCGATACTAGCTATTATAGTATATGTAAGAAGAGCAGGGTTCAAATCACTAACCAGCACCCCAGATTTAAGTTTCCTTTGACATTGAATGTGAAGCCTGTCATTATCTGTGTAGAAAGATCACATCTGTCAAATTTGAGTTTTAGTAACAGCAAGGTACAATTTCAATAAAAGTGTGAGAATTTATATTCAAATTAAATATTTTATATACAGTTATAATTTTGAATATTAATATCAATGTTGTAATGTCTCAAAAGTATTGAACCCAGAAAAATAATCTCAAAATAAAACCAAGCAAGGTGGCACAGTGGTAATGCACTGGACTCACATTCGGGATGATGGTGGTTCAAATCCACCTCCGGCCATCCAGATTTAGGTTTTCCGTGATTTCCATAAATCAATCCAGGCAAATACCGGGATGATTCCTTTCAAAGGGCACAGCTGATTTCCTTTCCCAAAACTTCGAGCATTAGCTCCGTCTCTAATGACCAAGCTGTCGACGGGACATTAAACCCTAAGCTTCCTTCCTTCTTCCTTTCTCAAAATAAAAGTATCAGTGATGATGTCTTTTTTGTAGGTATGCTTCACAGAGAGTTAAATTGTAACATACATTATAATTGTGAACATAAATACTCGTCTGATTTTAGTGGACAAAATTAAACAATCTTGAGGTGAAATCTGCTTGCTGTCAGGAATAATCAGTATGTGTGGATTCTGAATTTGATAAATAATGTACACAGCACCAGATGTTACAGTAGTGAATTCCAGAATATTTATTTATGCTGCGACAGATCACAGATGGAAAATTTGATCAAAAACTGGAACACGCAACGGAAACAGCTGCTATCTATTCATATTAATCATCAATGATAGTATTACATTACACTGCATGGAACTGTTACAAATTAAAGTTACAATTACAATTTATCAATCTTCAAGGGGGGAAAACAAAACAGATATTCTAATACAGTAAAATGAGGTGATAAGTGATATATCTGTCAAGAGAACATGTTTGTAAACGACTTTGTTACACATTAATTAAATGCACTTTTCATTAATAACATTTACAAAGAATTAAGGATTCAGGTAACATTAAATTATAAAGGCAGTAAGAAAACCCATAGACATCAAATTTGAAAATGCACACCTCTCCTGATGTAGAAACTTCTAGGAAGTGAAGTATAATATTTAAATACCTTAGTATTTTATAAGTATTCCTCAATTAAGCATTACAAGTGGAAATATAACACTGTTGGAAATGTCTACTGTCTCACAGCTGTTGGTTAAATTAGGAACATAGATTGTAATCTACATTTTACAGTGCTAACAATTCCTGTTGGCTATTACAATATAAAATGATATCATATAATTCTATACTCTCGGTGTGGTGTGTCATGTTACAATGTCCTTATCATTAGAACTTTTTTATATTGTAAAATAGGTTCTTTGTTAGACAGTTGCATAATTTTAAACTAGCTATTACCTACAGCTGCACTGTCGCACTACCAATTAAATGAAATTAAATTTGTGCATCAGAGACATCCGATGAGCTGCAGAAAGGAACAAATAATAGAATAACATTAGAGCTTTCAGTCGTTAAGACATATTAGAGACACACACACACACACACACACACACACACACACACACACACACACACACACACACACACCCCTCCCACCCTTGTGGCCAGTCTGTGGTACCCAACATGGCTGAGGTGAGAGCAACCAGTGGTGGCGGTGAGGAAGTGGCAAGGAGAGGGAAGCAGGAGGGAATGGGGGTTGCACGGCATGCGTCAGAGAATACACCAGTGTTGTCTGACGGACATTGTGGAAGGACGGAGATACTGACAAGGCTATCTTTGAGGAAGAAGTAAATGTCACGGAAGGTGGCTCATTGGGTTGAGTAGGACCAGGTGAAGTGAATGGAGGGGAAAGTGTTGAGGTTTTGAAAGAATGTGGATAGTGTGTCCCCACCTTCAGTCCAGATTATGAAGATATCATCAATGAATCTGAACCATATGAGGGGGTTGGGATTCTGGATTCTGGGTAGTCAGAAAGGATTTCTCTTGATGGGCCATGAACAGGTTGGCATAGGAGGGTGCCATATGAGTGCTCATGGCTGTACCACAAATTTGTTTGTAGGTGATGTCTTCAAAGTAATTGCGGGTGATGATGTAGTTGGTCAAGGAGACTAAGTAGTAGTTTGTGGGCTTGCAGTCTGTTGGACATTGTGAAAGGTAGTATTCAACAGTGGCAAGGCCATGAGCATTGGGGATATTGGTGTAGAGGGAGGTTGCATCAACTGTGACAATCTTCATACCAGGTCGTAAAGGAACAGGAACTGCGAAGAGTTAGTGGAGGAAATGGTTGATATCTTTTATATAGGAGGGTAGGTTGTGGGTAATAGGCTGTAGGTATTAATCCACGAGAGCAGAGATTCTCTCTGTGGGGGCACCATAACTGGCCAAAATGGATCATTCAGGGTGGTTGGATTTGTGAACTTTAGGGAACATGTAGAAGAAGGTGGGGGTGCAGGGTGTAGGAGAACTGAGGACAGAGATTGACTCACGGGAGAAGTCTTGTGATGGTCTCGAGAGGATTTTAGGAGGGACTGGAGATCCTATAAGGTTTTTGGAATGGAATCGTTGTGGTAAGTGTGTAGGTGGAAGAATCAGACAGTTGGCGGAGACCCTCTGCGACATAGTCTTTGCAGTCTAAGATCACAGTGGTGCCTTTGTCAGCATGTAGGATAATAAGGTTGTGATCAGTTTTAAGGTGGTGGATAGGAATTCTGTCTGAGGGTGTAAGATTGGTATACACTTACAAGGATTTGGGGAAAGATGGTGAAGCCAGGTTAGAGGTTAGGAAATTCTGAAGAGTTAGAAGGGGATGATTTGGGGGCAGTATGGGTGGATCTTGACTGGATGGAGGAGTGAGCTGGGTCAGGCAGGGTTCAATATTGGTATGCTTCTGAATGGTATTGTTGGCAGCAAAATGGTGTTTCCATAATAAGGATTATGAGAAGGAGAGAAGATCCTTAACAAATCCAGCATGGTTGAATTTGGGAGTGGAGCAAAAGGTAAGGCCTTTGGAAAGGACTGACTCTTCTATGGGACTGAGGCTTTTTGAGGAGAGATTAACAACTGTGTGTCTGGTTGGTTAAGTTGTGGATTTTGTGTGGTTGTGTGGGGAAGTTTGAGGTGTGGTAAATGTAAAAGATCTGCTAGGGGCAATGTTTGCCAACTATGAGAGACTGTGGGGCATGGTTGGAGGCTCTTGTTGAAGAGATGGATAATAGTAACCCAATGTGGGAGTGGGAGGTGAAAAGGTTAAAGTTTTTGAGGTAGTGTTGTGAATGCTGCTCTTGCACTTGGAGGGCAAGGGCATCAGTCTGGGATTTGGTATGCAGGTATTTGGGGTGGAAGAGCAAGAGAATTTTTTGGATGGAGGCGAGTTGCTGCAAGGCTGTTTTGGTCTGATTTTTCATGGTTTTTTAGAATTAGGTTGGTGAGAGCTATGGCTTGATGGGCATTGTGTACGGCTTTATTAAGTGGGAGATCCCATTCAGGAAGTTCACCACCTGTTGCAAGACAGATTTAACACCACTTCAGTGACTTGTGCATTGATGATGGTAAAATGCTGAAACACTGTGTGTGTGTGTGTGTGTGTGTGTGTGTGTGTGTGTGTGTGTGTGAGGAAAATCATTTAAGAAACAAAGTATTATACATAAAATTCATGACATGTGAGTACTTGTTTTCAATAAGTTTTTCGGAAAGAGAATCGTAAATTTTTGATATATTTTCATTTATACAGACTTGTAATTATCAAATCTATCCAGTGAGTAAGAAGTATTAAACAAATGTTATCTGTTACATGTTCTTTTAGATATGTGTCATTAAGAAACAATTATGACAAATCCTACTTTCATTATAGTGACATTGCAAAATAAATCATTTCACATATATTTTAGTGTTTCAAATGCTTTCAAATGTTATTCTGAGTATTTAATTGGTGGATATCTGATTATTAGAGAGTGTACATTTACTGACAATTTATAACATCATTTATTTCAGTGTCACAGACTTTAACTCATTATTAATTAGCGTTCATTAATTGTCAAATCGTAACTAAATGGCAGCTTGCAACAAACATGCCTTTCAGCCACAAAAAACACATTCTACCACACATCCTCTAGTGTAAAATATACTAAACACTTTATCTGTACATTACGATCCAAGCCAGAATCGGTCTCTTCATAATAGGTCCTATATGTGTCTGACAGACCTGTCTCGTCACAATGTCCATGATAAAAATTCATTTAGAGTACACTTGTGAGGGACCGTAACCTCAGTGTTGTTCAGTCATAAGCAACATAACTGCTCTTAATGTCAAAGATATAAGGAACAGAAAACTGTCACAGCTATCAACGATGATGTTGTGAAGGGATAAAAGATAGTGTCTAGGTGAGGTGAGGTTTAAATAAACAATTTAGATTAGAAAAGAAGTTCCTATGTAATGGTAAACAAATGGATAAGTCATTATTTCAAAACGAGGACATTACTGAAATGGGACCAAAATTGCTCTTTAGACACTTCTGTCTTTTCATTCAGCATGGTGTCACAACCCTCCTTAAGAGTGCAAAATATCTGTTTCCTCAAGATGTGATAATAGTCATCCTTTATCCTCAAAATGAATTACTCTCATACTGTCACTGCTGTTGCTCAATGAATGTTTTTCTGCCTTTAGGTGCTTCGCCACCACCTATGTACCATTCTCACTATTGTTATGCTCTTGAAAGTTTCTACCCATTTGTCCAACATACTTCATTTCATAATCTTGACATTTAATCTCATGGTCATTTAATTTATAAGGTGGGTGTCTTTGGTGTATTTTTACTTAGTTGTTTCCGGTTTTAAAAAACATCGTATTTATGTGATTCCTCGTTTTTAGCACTTGAGAATGAGACAATGTGGTCTCGAAACATGACGTTATGACTAAACTATTATGATATTGACAACTGGTGTGAGATTTTGATACAAATGGACAAACAGTTGTACAATGGCAGCAATTAAGAGTACTTACATTGTTTATTTACTTAGTCTTTACGTTAGTTAGGCACTTGTCACTTCATGGCATGAGTTTGAATGTATCTTCCTGGTGAAAATCCTGTCATTGCATGCTCAGTCCTGTTTTATAGCATGCTTCACCTCCTCATCTGAAGTGAGTTGCCCGTATTCTGGAGGATCCTAGGCCTGGAAAAGAGTGAAAGTTGCTTGGAGTGAGGTCTAGTGTCTGTAGGGAAGTTGATGAATGATGCCACAGCAGAAATGCTTCTACATTGTTTGATGCCATTCTCTGACTTGATGCTAAGTTACTAAGATCTCTTCATAAACTTGAACCAGCCACCATTGAATTTCAATCCAGTTACAAGACTTGTTCA
Source organism: Locusta migratoria (assembly GCA_026315105.1). Lineage (NCBI taxonomy): Eukaryota > Metazoa > Arthropoda > Insecta > Orthoptera > Acrididae > Locusta > Locusta migratoria. The sequence goes on from CM048744.1 coordinate 300,105,097, forward strand.
AAGAGATGGAATAATTGAGTAGATTTCTCCACAAGATCAGTTTTCCACATGAGGCATCAGTTCAGTTTACTTAGAAATATATCTAGATGGTGTGTGAGAAACGCTGAACATTTTCCAACCGCCGGAAGTATTAGAATTGCTATACACTTCTAATTTCTCTGTAACTGACAAAAATCCAGGAACACTGGGCTTAGCTTCTGTTCATCCCTCATAATACTGCAGTACAACTGTTTGAAACGAATTGGATGCCATCAGTGTGATGGTACAGCATTACCAATCATGAATTGCAACTCATAGTGGACACTGTCACTTTGAATACCGCTTCTGATGTGACCATTGTTCAACCTGTAACTCTGTAGCTCTAGTACATCACTCATCACATAACTGTGGATTATCTTAATTTAACCTTGATTCATTCCCTATTGTGGTTGCAAATGTTTAGAAATGTTTTTTTATATCTGAAATGAGTAAACTGTGTATTTTGAAGAAATATGTTTTAAAGCCTGATTTTCATAACAGCATGTAGTTGCACAACTAGTACTGCCAGATACATTAACTACTATAGTAACAAGTGACTTACTTGGTTAAATGAGAAAAACATCTGCTGGAGAGATGACACCAATTGTTCAATGAAAGAACTTAGATTTAACACACATTTTATTAACTAAATGTCTTAGTGACTGTATATCTATTTATAAATGTCTGTACTGAATGACTTCAGTTAAGTTGATTTTTTTTTTCAGGTTATTGATGTGGAAACTGGGGTTACTCTTGGCCCACACCAGACAGGAGAGCTTTGTTTCAGGGGTCCAATAATTATGAAAGGTTACTGTGGAGACAGTGCTGCCACAGGAGAAACAATTGATAGCCAGGGATGGCTTCATACTGGTGATATAGGTTATTTTGACAATGATGGTTATTTTTTCATTGTTGACAGAGTCAAGGAATTAATAAAGTACAAAGGTTTTCAGGTATATTAACAAATTGTTTTAATTATTTATTTCAATGTTTAATCAGAGGAATGGCTCATTGTCAGTTTTCATTGCACTTGTATACGAGAGTGGTTTGATAGGTCTGGTTAATTTGTATGAAAGAGCGTGAAATTTTTTGAACCTGAATTGTTGTTAAGCAACTACTACAGCAAGTTTCGAATGGCATCTGTTATTAGTTGATTGTTGACTCCCAGATGAAGTGGTAACTGTGTAGTTAGTTCCTTAGGATGGAGAAAAAAGAATTTTGTGTGGTCATTAAATATTTTCATTTGAAGGGTTGGACAGCTGCAGCTGATGGATGAGGTCCATATAGGCTCTTCACCAACATTGAAGACCATTTACTTTTGGATCAATCAGTTTAATTGTGGTCGGAGTGTGACGTTACCTGGTTGTAGATCGATTCTCGAAGTTCTTGAGGTAGTCACGATCGATGCTCTCGGTGTTGGTTGGCTGTTATTTCATGGGGCAAGAATTAATTCACTACAAATGACAAAGGCAACACACAAAAATGCAGTTTGTTGACACTTTCAGCAATTTATTATTATTGTCAAATTGTCCCCATTTATGGCCAGCTTAAAGGTCTCATTGATTACAACCATTAATACCAGGCACACACATTCCACACATCAATAATACGAATTAACACTGTCTGTGTATGGAATACAAAACTTCTAGGTGTACATAGTAATGTGGCACAATATTAATTAATCACCTTAGGTACACTTTACACACTAACAGCATTGACCAACTTTTGTGTAATTGTACAAATTTAAAGTTCGAAACTGAAGTGACTTGTACATCAGATCACGGCCAGTACAATAAACAATACTCTCAAGTAGTATGGTTTATACCTCAGACAATGGATGAAACAATGCTCTGATACATGCTGCTAAAAATTACTTATTGTTAATTGTGTACATTAAATTAATTTTAATGAAAAGTAAACAGTTACATACAACTGGCTATAGTAAAAGGTATTGTAAAAAAAAAAACTGATTAAATTAATGCATCCAGTATAAAATAATAGAAAAAGACTTCAGCTAACTACTTTACAACAAATAATAACAACAGTTTTGGAAAAGAAAATAATAGACTAATTAAACTCATATATATTATTATGCAACAGTGGTATCAGGAGGTTCAGTAATGCAAGCAGAGGGGAATAAATCTAAACATGCTTTGTTATAGGAGAAGCACGGAATATGGAGCTCATTACAGTTGGCCTGATTAAGTCACCATGCAGGATATGGTAATGGGAGATCAAAGATTAAAAGTTCATGAGATAGTTAACATTGTAGGCCTCTCAAGTGAATGAATGCATTACATTCTCCATGAAAAACTGGCCTTGAAGCAGCTCTGTGCATGATGGGTGACACACCTGCTCACTTTGGACCAAAAACGGAAACAAAGAATCTCACTGTTCAGGTGCAATCCACAGAACTTTCTGCACAGATTCATAACTGTGGGTGAGACTTGAATCCATCATTGCACTCCACAGACTAAACAACAGTCCAAACAATGGGGAAGAGTGGGAACAGTGCACCAAAGAAGGCAAAGACTGTTTTATCAGCTGGAAAAGTGATGGCCACTATCTTTTGGGATTCCCAGGTTATAATCAGATTATTTGGAAAAAGGCAGGTCCATAACTGGGTCATATTACGCTGCTCTGCTGAATCATTTGAAACAGGAACCAATTGACAAACATTCGAGATAGGCACGGAATAAAGTGCTGTTTCATGAGGACAATGCTTCAGCCCTGAGTGACTTCTTCTTCCAAACCTTATAAATTTGTCTTTGTGAGAAGAAATTTTCATTGAATGAAGAAGTGTCCACTGCTTGACAGACCATTTTTGCAGAGGTTGACAAAGCCTACTTTGCCGATGAGTTGAAACATTTGGAAACTTGCTGATTCAAGTGTATAACCTTGCAAGGAGATTATGCTGAGAAGTGGGTTTTTGCCTTTAAAACAATTTTTATTCTATTATTACCAGACTTACCAAACTGCCCTTGTATGCTTATGTCACTGTCACATGCATTACAGTTCAAAAGTTTACAAAAGGTAGTAGTACAAACTGCAAGTGCTATTATAAAGAAAAACTGATGCCTGTGTGGATGCAAAGGAATTGCTCTTTCATGCACTTGTTTTAAATAAGCAGCTTCATCTAACAATCATGTTTCAATATTTGATCAAGAATCAAAATAATACATGTCCTGTTATTGTTTAATTTGTTTATATTAGCATAGCAACATTATTGTCCAACCACTCTGTAAATATTTCACCCTTTCATATTTATTTTATATTTGTTAATGTATCTCACTTGTTTCATAACAAATGTAACTAGATACTAGCAAAATTCAATGTAATGTGTAAAATATAATTTTAATCCATTACATACTCTTTATACATTCACAATGTCTCAAAGCAAAGAACATTAATTACTGAAGTGAAACATCTACCACAGCCATCCTCTTTGCACCACATTCAGTGTTTGTATTTTGTAGCAAATTTGCTTTTATTGTAGGTGTATGTGTAAGTAAGTTATGCATTGGGCACTATATATATATATATATATATATATAAAAATAGAAAAGAGATGACTTACCAAAAGGACCGGCTCGTCGAGAGAAACAAATAAAATCACACACAAACACACATACAAGCTTTCGCCACCACTGGCAGCTTCTTCAGGAAAAAGAGGAAAAAAGGGGAGGAAAAGGGAAGGATATGGGTTTTAAGGAAGTGGAAAAGGAGTCATTCCAATCCCAGGAGTGGAAGGACTTACCTTAGGGGAAAAAAAGGAAGGTAAACAAATACACACACACTCAGACATATCGAAACGCAAGCACACCTAGACAGACATTTGTGAAAAGCAAAGAAGTTGGACAGAGATACCAATTGAGGCAGAGGCTCTGTCCACAGAACCCAGGCAAAGATGCTAAAGATAGTGGGCGGGAATTTGAGTTAGCGGAGATTGAGACCAGGTGGGCAACGGGAGGAAAGAATAAGCTGAAGGGCAAGTTCCCATCTCCGGAGTTCTGAAAGGTTGGTGTCGGTGGGAAGTATCCAGATAACCCGGACGGTGTAACACTGCGCCAAGATGTGCTGGCCGTGCACCAAGGCATGTTTAGCCACAGGGTGATCCTCATTACCAACAAACACTGTCTGCCTGTGACCGTTCATGCGAATGGACAGTTTGTTGCTGGTCATTCCCACATAGAACGCTTCACAGTGCAGGCATGTTAGTTGGTAAATCACGTGGGTGCTATCGCAAGTGGCTCTGCCCTTGATCGTGTACACCTTCCGGGTTACTGGACTGGAGTAAGTGGTGGTGGAGGGGTGCATAGGGCAGGTTTTACAACGGGAGCGGTTGCATGGGTAGGAGCCAGAGGGTAGGGAAGGTGGTTTGGGGGTTTCATAGGGATGGACTAGGAGGTTACGAAGGTTAGGTGGGCGGCGGAAAGACACTCTCGGAGGAGTGGGGAGGATGTCATTAAGGATGGATCTCATTTCAGGGCAGGATTTAAGGAAGTCGTATCCCTGCTGGAGAGCCACATTCAGAGTCCGCTCCAGTCCCAGAAAGTATCCGGTGACAAAAGGGGCACTTCTGGGATTCTTCGGTGGAAGGTTCTGGATTTGGAGGAATGAGGAGGTGGCTCTGGTAATTTGCTTCTGAACCAGATCAGGAGGATAGCTGCGGGATGTGAAGGCTGTTATTAGGTTATTGGTGTACTGGTTCAGGGATTCGGGACTGGAGCAGACTCTTTTGCCACGAAGACCTAAGCTGTAGGGAAGGGAAGTTTGATATGGAATGGATGGCAGCTGTCATAATGGAGGTACTGTTGTTTGTTGGTAGGTTTGATGTGGACGGATGTGTGAAGTTGGCCGTTGGACAGATGGAGGTCGACATCAAGGAAAGTGGCATGGGATTTGGAGTAGGACCAGGTGAATTTGATGGGACCAAAGGAGTTGAGGTTGGAGAGGAAATTCTGGAGTTCTTCTTCACTGTTGGTCCAGATCATGAAGATGTCGTCAATGAATCTGTACCAAACTTTGGGTTGACAGGCTTGGGTTTCCAGGAAGGCTTCCTCTAAGCATCCCATAAATAAGTTTGCATACGAGGGGGCCATCCTGGTTCCCATGGCTGTTCCCTTTAGTTGTTGGTATGTCCGGCCCTCAAAGGTGAAGAAGTTGTGGGTTAGGATGAAGCTGGCTAGGGTATTAAGGAAAGAGGTTTTAGGTAGGGAAGTGGGTGGTCGGCGTGAAAGGAAATACTCCATCGCAGCGAGGCCCTGGGCATGTGGGATATTTGTGTATAAGGAGGTGGCATCAATGGTTACAAGGAATGTTTCAGGAGGTAACAGGCTGGGTAAGGATTTCAGGCGATCGAGGAAGTGGTTGGTGTCTTTGATGAAGGATGGGAGACTGCACATGATGGGTTGAAGGTGTTGGTCTATGTAGGCAGAGATTCGTTCTGTGGGGGCTTGGTAACCGGCCACAGTTGGCCGGCCTGGATGATTAGGTTTGTGAATCTTAGGAAGTAGGTAGAAGGTAGGGGTGCGGTGTGTCAGTGGGGTCATGAGTTTGATGGACTCGGGTGAAAGGTTTTGTAGGGGGCCTAAGGATCTGAGAATTCCCTGAATCTCTGCCTGGACATCAGGAATGGGGTCTTCTTGACAGACTTTGTAGGTAGTATTGTCTGAAAGCTGGCGCAGTCCCTCAGCCACATACTCCCGCCGATCAAGTACCACGGTCGTGGATCCCTTGTCGGCAGGGAGAATGACGATGGAATGGTCAGCCTTCAGATCACGGATAGCTCGGGATTCAGCTGCGGTAATGTTGGGAGTAGGATTAAGGTTTTTCAGGAAGGACTGAGAGGCAAGGTTGGAAGTAAGGAATTCCTGGAAGGTTTGAAGGGGGTGATTTTGAGGGAGAGCGGGTGGGTCTCTCTGTGATGGAGGACGGAACTGTTCCAGGCAGGGTTCAATTTGAGTGATGTCTTGGGGAACTGGATCATCAGGAGTAGGATTATTTTTCCTCGTGGCAAGGCTACGAGTATAGGATAGTAGGTCTTTGACAAGGGCTGTTTGGTTGAATTTGGGAGTGGGACTAAAGGTGAGGCCTTTGGATAGGACGGAGGTTTCAGATTGGGAGTTAGGTTTAGAGGAGAGGTTGACTACTGAATTGGGATGTTGTGGTTCAGGATTGTGTGGATTAGGATTGCGAGGTTTGGGGGGGAGTGGAGCTGGGAGTGGGAGATTGAGCAGATGGGAGAGACTGGGTTTCTGTGCAATCAGAGGAGCTTGTGGTTTATTGGAGAGGTTGTTGAGGGAGAGAGTATTGCCTTTCTGGAGGTGGGTGACCAGGAGTTTGGATAGTTTTTTGAGGTGGAGGCTGCATGCTGTTCCAATTTGCGGTTGGCCTGTAAAAGGATGTTCTGAACTCTAGGTGTGGATGTGGGAGTGGAAAGGTTGAGGATTTTGATCAGGGATAGGAGTTGACAGATGTGTTCATTGGCGGAGTTGAGGTATAGGTTAAGGATCAGGCAGGTGAGGGCTGTGGATTGTTCTGTTTGGAATTGGTATAAGGCAGGATGAAAGGATGGGTTACAACCAGAGATGGGAACTTTCAGTGTGAGGCCCTTGGGGGTGATGCCAAATGTTAAGCAAGCCTGAATGAATAAAATGTGTGACCTCAGTCTGGCTAGGGCAAAGGCATGCTGACGTAGGGAATGTAGATAAAATTTGATGGGGTCAATGTAGGGTGACATGAGTAGTATGGAGGAAAAAAAACTGTTGGTAGAATAAGGTTGAAGGACGAAAATAATCTACTGAATGAATAGAAGTGAAAACGTGTAGAAAAAAGATCGGAAAAGTCGGAAAAACAGACGGAAATATCGAAAAACGGGATTGGAAATAATCGGAAAGTTGCTACGAAACTCCGAAAATTGTTATGAAATGAAAACGTGTAGAAAAAAAGATCGGAAATGTCGGAAGAACGGACGGAAATATCGAAAAACGGGAATGGAAATAATCGCGAAGTTGCTATGAAATGCCAAAAATTGTTAAGAAATGTAAACGTGTAGAAAAAAGATGGGGAATGTCGGAAGAACAAACGGAAATATCGAAAAACGGAATGGAAATAATCGCGAAGTTGCTATGAAATGCCGAAAATTGATATGAAAAGCCGACAATTGTTATGAAGTGTCAATTAAAGGTTATAGTAAATGAAGTTCTGAGATGATGTTTGCAGTAAAATGAGAAATGTAGATGAAAGGGGGATATTATCGAGATGCAGTTTTGAAGGCGGTATCCGCGAGAATATGAATAAAAATAATAATAATGACGTTGGTCGTTTTGTTTGGATAGGCTCACAAGTTAATATTACTGATTGTTGTACAGATTGTTGTATGTAGTCTAATTGCCTGGAGAAAATTGAATTGTAACTAAGAGGGGAGGTAAAAATAGAGTGAAAATACTATGTAGAATATAAACAGAAGGAGAAAGTAAGAGGACAGAAAAGATTTCGAAAGGTAACAGAGTAATAACAAACGATCGTGATTGTTAGATTCAAATTGATGAAACGAAAATTATAGAGGGAAACTTTCCCGGTGGGATAAATAAAAATAAAAATAGAAAAGAGATGACTTACCAAAAGGACCGGCTCGTCGAGAGAAACAAATAAAATCACACACAAACACACATACAAGCTTTCGCCACCACTGGCAGCTTCTTCAGGAAAAAGAGGAAAAAAGGGGAGGAAAAGGGAAGGATATGGGTTTTAAGGAAGTGGAAAAGGAGTCATTCCAATCCCAGGAGTGGAAGGACTTACCTTAGGGGAAAAAAAGGAAGGTAAACAAATACACACACACTCAGACATATCGAAACGCAAGCACACCTAGACAGACATTTGTGAAAAGCAAAGAAGTTGGACAGAGATACCAATTGAGGCAGAGGCTCTGTCCACAGAACCCAGGCAAAGATGCTAAAGATAGTGGGCGGGAATTTGAGTTAGCGGAGATTGAGACCAGGTGGGCAACGGGAGGAAAGAATAAGCTGAAGGGCAAGTTCCCATCTCCGGAGTTCTGAAAGGTTGGTGTCGGTGGGAAGTATCCAGATAACCCGGACGGTGTAACACTGCGCCAAGATGTGCTGGCCGTGCACCAAGGCATGTTTAGCCACAGGGTGATCCTCATTACCAACAAACACTGTCTGCCTGTGACCGTTCATGCGAATGGACAGTTTGTTGCTGGTCATTCCCACATAGAACGCTTCACAGTGCAGGCATGTTAGTTGGTAAATCACGTGGGTGCTATCGCAAGTGGCTCTGCCCTTGATCGTGTACACCTTCCGGGTTACTGGACTGGAGTAAGTGGTGGTGGAGGGGTGCATAGGGCAGGTTTTACAACGGGAGCGGTTGCATGGGTACGAGCCAGAGGGTAAGGAAGGTGGTTTGGGGGTTTCATAGGGATGGACTAGGAGGTTACGAAGGTTAGGTGGGTGGCGGAAAGACACTCTCGGAGGAGTGGGGAGGATGTCATTAAGGATGGATCTCATTTCAGGGCAGGATTTAAGGAAGTTGTATCCCTGCTGGAGAGCCACATTCAGAGTCCGCTCCAGTCCCGGAAAGTATCTGATGACAAAAGGGGCACTTCTGGGATTCTTCGGTGGAAGGTTCTGGATTTGGAGGAATGAGGAGGTGGCTCTGGTAATTTGCTTCTGAACCAGATCAGGAGGATAGCTGCGGGATGTGAAGGCTGTTATTAGGTTATTGGTGTACTGGTTCTTCTCTTTACTACTTGATCTTTCCTTTTTAGTTATATTTATCCTCTCTGGCTTGGCTCAGTACATACATGCAGTATCTCTGACGCCCACACTTCCGAAACACCACCTTCATGACCTAGGTCGTGAACCACCTTTCCCTTCTATTCCCATCCTTTATTCTTCCCTTCTCTCCCACCTGACGAAGGAACTCTGTTCCGAAAGCTTGTCCCTTTGTCCCTTTTTTTCTGTTTTTTCATTTTGTGTTACTATCGGCGGTACAGCACAATGGTAAGTACTGGCCAGCCATTCTATCTCATTTCAACAATATTTATTATCTCTGAGGAGAATTTTCATCATTAATCGAATATATATATATATATATATATATATATATATATATATATATATATATAAAATAGACGAAGATTACTCACCAGGCGAAGGAGCACAGGTGTGACAGCATCACAAATAAATAAATGAATACACACACACACACAATCGCAAGCTTTCGCAACCCAGTTGCGTCTTCAGGCAGTAGGGAAGGAGAGGGAAAAGGAAATGATGAGGGTTTTAAGGAAGGGGGTAAGGAGCCATTCCAATCCCGGGAGAGGAAAGACTTACCTTGGGGGAAAAAAAGGAGGGTAAACAAATGCACACATGCCCACACATTCACACAGACACAAGTACACCTAGGCAGACATACTGTAGAAAGCCAAATATATATATATATATATATATAGACTTACCAAAAGGACCGGCTCGTCGAGAGAAAGAAATAAAAAACAAATAAAATCACACACAAACACACATACAAGCTTTCGCCACCACCGGCAGCTTCTTCAGGAAAAAGAGGGAAAAAGGGGAGGAAAAGGGAAGGATATGGGTTTTAAGGAAGTGGAAAAGGAGTCATTCCAATCCCAGGAGTGGAAGGACTTACCTTAGGGGACAAAGAGGAAGGTAAACAAATACACACACACTCAGACATATCGAAACGCAAACACACCTAGACAGACATTTGTGAAAAGCAAAGAATATATATATATATATATATAATGTTGTTGTTGTTGTGGTCTTCAGTCCGGAGACTGGTTTGATGCAGCTCTCCACAATACCCTATCCTGAGCAAGCCTCTTCATCTCCACATAAGAACGGCAACCTACATCTGTCTGAATCTGCTTACTGTATCCATCTCTTGGTCTTCCTCTGCGATTTTTACCCCACACACTTCCCTCTAATGCTAAATTCACAATTCCTTGATGTCTAAGAATGTGTCCCACCAATCTATCCCTTCTTTTAGTCAAGGTATGCCAGAAATTTCTTTTCTCCCCAATTCTGTTCAGTACCTCCTCATTAGTTACGCGATCCACCCACCTAATCTTCAGCATTCTTCTGTAGCACCATATTTCAAAAGCCTCAATCCTCTTCCTGTCCGCACTGTTTATCGTCCATGTCTCACTCCCATACAAGGCAACACTCCATACAAATGCCCTCAGAAAGGACTTCCTTAGGCTTAAATCAATATTCGATGTTAACAAATTTCTCTTTTTCAAGAACGCTTTTCTACCCATTGCCATTCTGCATTTTATATCCTCTGTACTGCGACCATCATTTGTTATTTTACTGCCCAAGTAACAAAACTCATCTACCTCCTTTATTGCTTCGTTACCTAATCTAATTCCTTCAGCATCACCTGATTTTCTTACACTGCACTCCATTACCCTAGTTTTGCTCTTGTTAATCTTCATCTTATATGCACCTTTCAGCACACTGTCCATTCCGTTCAATTGCTCTTCCAGGTCCTTTGCTGTATCTGACAGGACTACTATGTCGTCAGCAAAACGCAATGTTTTTAATTGTTCCCCCTGAACTTTTATTCCTTCACCAAATTTCTCCTTGCTTTCCTTTATAGCTTGTTCAATGTACAAATTGAATAACATTGGAGAAAGGCTACAACCCTGTCTCACTCCCTTCCCAACCACTGCATCCCTTTCATGCCCTTCAGCTCTGACAACCGCTGTCTGGTTTTTGTACAAGTTGTAAATAACCTTGCGCTCCCTACATTTTACTCCTGCTTGCTTCAGAACTTGAAAGAGTTTATTCCAATCAACATTGTCAAAAGCCTTCTCCAAATCTACAAAAGCTAGAAATGTAGGTTTGCCTTTTCTTAATCTATCTTCTAGGATAAGCCGTAAAGTGAGTATTGCCTCCCGAGTTCCTACATTTCTCCTGAACCCAAACTGATCTTCCCCGAGGTCGGCTTCTACCAGCTTTTCCATCCTTCTGTATATAATTCGTGTTAATATTTTGCAACCATGACTTATTAAACTGATGGTTCTGTAGTTTTCACACCTGTCTGCACCTGCATTCTTTGGAATGGGGATTATACCATTTTTCTTAAAGTCTGAGGGTACTTCGCCTGTCTCATACATCTTACACACCAGGTGAAACAGGTTTGTCATGGCTGGTTCTCCCAGAGACTTCAGTAGCTCTGAGGGAATATCATCTACTCCAGGGGCCTTGTTTCGACTTAGGTCTTTCAGGGCTCTGTCAAATTCTTCTCTCAGTACAGTATCTCCTATTTCATCTTCATCTACATCCTCTTCCCTTCCTACAATATTGTCTCGAAGTTCATTTCCTTTGTAGAGCACCTCTATATACTCTTTCCACCTTTCAGCTTTCCCTTCTTTGCTGAGAACTGGTTTTCCATCCGTGTCCTTGATATTCATAGAGCTGTTTTTCTTATCTCCAAATGTTTCTTTTATTTTCCTGTAGGCTGCATCTATTTTTCCCCTATTTATACATTCCTCTACATCCTTGCATTTGCCTTCTAGCCACTCCTGCTTAGCCATTTTGCACTTCCTGTCAATCTCATTTCTTAGTCGTCTGTACTCCATTTTGCCTGTTTCATTAACTGCGTTTTTATATTTTCTCCTTTCGTCGATTAAATTTAGTATCTCCTGTGATATCCAAGGATTTTTCGTAGGTCTTGCCTTCCTACCTATTTTGTCCTCTGCTACTTTCACTATTTCATCTCTCAATTTTACCCATTCCTCCTCTACTGTTTTATTTTCCCTTGTTTCTGTCAATTGTTGCCTAAAGCTCCCTCTGAAGTTCTTAAGAACCTCAGGTTCCTTCAATTTATCCAGGTCCCATCTCCTTATTTTCCTACCTTTTTGTAGTTTCTTCAGTTTCAGCCTACAGTTCATAACCAACAAGTTATGGTCGGAGTCTATATCTGCCCCTGGGTACGTCTTACACTGTAAAACCTGGTTCCGAAATCTATGTCTTACCATTATAAAATCTATCTGGTATCTCCCGGTGTCTCCTGGTCTCTTCCACGTATACAACCTTCTTTTGTGATTCTTGAACCACGTGTTTGTTATAACTAAATTATGTTCCGTGCAAAATTCTACCAGGCGGCTTCCTCTTTCATTCCTTTTGCCCAGACCATATTCAGATAGAAACAAATAAAATAAAATAAAATTACACACAAAACACATACAAGCTTTCGCAGTCTAGCTGCTTCGTCAGGCAGAAGGGAAGGAGAAGGAAAAGGAAATGATGAGGGTTTTAAGGGAGTGGATAAGGAGTCATTCCAATCCCGGGACAGGAAAGACTTACCTTGGGGAGAAAAAAGGAGGGTACACAAATACACACACACACCCACACATTTACACTGACGCAAGTACACTTAGGCAGACATACTGTAGAACTGTAGAAAGCAAAGAAGTTTATCCCACCGGGAAAGTTTCCCTCTAATTTATATATATATAACTTTAGTGCCCAATGCATAACTTAATTACACATACACCTACAATAAGAACACAGTTGTTGTTGTTATGGTCTTCAGTCCGGAGACTGGTTTGATGCAGCTCTCCACCCTACTCTATCCTGAGCAAGCCTTTTCATCTCCTCATAAGAATGGCAACCCACGTCCACTTGAATCTGCTTACTATATGCGTCTCTTGGTCTCCCTCTGCAATTTTTACCCAACACACTTCCCTCCAATGCTAAATTTACAATTCCTCAATGTCTAAGAATGTGTCCTACCAAGTGATCCCTTCTTTTAGTCAGGGTATACAAAAAATTCCTTTTCTCACCAATTCTGTTCAGTACCTCTTCATTAGTTATGCGATCTACCCACCTAATCTTCAGCATTCTTTTGTAGCACCTCATTTCAAAAGCCTCTATTCTCTTCCTGCCCGCACTGCTTATCGTCCATGTTTCACTCCCGTACAAGGCAAAACTCCACACAAATGCCTTCAGAAAAGACTTCCTTGCACTTAAATTAATATTCGATGTTAACAAATTTCTCTTTTTCAAAAATGCTTTTCTTACCATTGCCATTCTGCATTTTATATCCTCTGTACTGCGACCATCACATGTTATTTTACTACCCAAGTAACAAAACTCGTCTACCACCTTCATTGTTTTGTTACCTAATCTTATTCCTTCTGCATCGCCTGATTTACTAAGACTGCATTCCATTATATTTGTTTTGCTCTTGTTAATGTTCATTTTATACGCTCTCTTCAACACTCTGTCCATTCCATTCAACTGCTCTTCCAGGTCCTTTGCTGTGTCTGACAGAATTACAATGTCATCAGCAAAACGCATTGTTTTTATTTCTTCCCCCTGAACTTTAATCCCTATTCCAAGTTCTATTCCGGAGTTCTGAAAGATTGGTGTTGGTGGGAACTTGCCCTTCAACACATTCTCTCTTCCCGTTGCCCACCTGGTCTCAACCTCCGCTAAATTCTAATTCCCGCCCGCCATCTTTAACATCTTTGCCTCGGTTCTGTGGACAGAGCCTCTGCCTGAAGTGGCATCTCTGTCCAACTTCTTTGGTTTCTACAAATGTCTGCCTAGGTGTGTTTGGATGTGGATATGTGTGAGTGTGTGTGTATTTGTTTACCTTCCTTTTTGTCCCCTAAGGTAAGTCCTTCCACTCCTGGGATTGGAATGGCTCCTTTTCCACTTCCTTAAAACCCGTATCCTTCCCTTTCTCCTCTCCTTCCTCCCTCTTTTTCCCGAAGAAGCCACCACTGGTGGCGAAAGCTCGAATGGTTGTGGGTTTTTGTGTGTTTCGTGTTTCTATCGACAAGCCTGTACTTTAGGTAAGTCAAAAATCTTTATTTTATACCAAATTTAGTATTTCCTGTGATATCAAAGGATTTTTTGTAGGTATTGCATTTCTACCTATTTTGTCCTCTGCTGCCTTCAGTATTTCATCACTCAATGCTACCCATTCCCGTTCTACTGTTTTGTTTCCCCCTGTTTCTATCAATTGTTGCCTGAAGCTCCCTCTGAAATTCTCCAGAACTTCACGTTCCTTCAATTTATCTAGGTCCCATCTCCTTATTTTCCTACCTTTCTGCAGTTTTTTCAGTTTCAGCCTACAATTCATGACCACCAAGTTATGGTCAGAGTACAGTACAGTACAGTAAGTACATAAAATTACAATATATAATAATGGAAAGTCCAGGTTGGAATAAATAATATAGTGAGGACAGTTTACTACTCACCGCAAAGACGTGGCGACGAGCTGCGACAGGCACATACAAAAGACACACACATACAACACATTCAGAGGCACATACAAAAGACACACACATACAACACATTCAGCTATCGGCCATGGCCTTCTTCAGAAATAGAGCACTCACGCAATCACGCAATCACACAGGCACACAACACAGTCATACAACCATCACCTCCGACTGCCACACTTCGAAGTGTGGCAGTCGGAGGTGATGGTTGTATGACTGTGTTGTGTGCCTGTGTGATTGCGTGAGTGCTCTATTTCTGAAGAAGGCCATGGCCGATAGCTGAATGTGTTGTATGTGTGTGTCTTTTGTATGTGCCTGTCACAGCTCGTCGCCACGTCTTTGCGGTGAGTAGTAAACTGTCCTCACTATATTATTTATAAAATTACAATATGTTTTATTCCAGTTTTTCTGTTCTCGCTTAATAAAGTTCAGTTATGTTACTAGAACCACCATGACAGCGTATACCTACACTTCCTGCAAAGTGTCCACTGAAGATGAGCCCACAGAGGCTCGAAAACTAGTTCTACATTAAATAAAAAACACCCAAAAAGGTGGCTGGTTGCAATTCTTTTAACAAAAATAAACCGTCAACTTATTAACAAAATGCCAGATAGGTTACAGAGAATGTTACGGCCCCTACCTTGCTAACCAAACATATTCTGATAACATTTATTTGAAAGTATGTTTTAAACATTTGGATAGGTGCAAACTATTGTAATATAAGTAAATCATTTGCCAGGAATAAATAATCCATGATCCTTGAGCATGTCCATTCACAATGAATCATAAGAAATTTTTATTACATACTACTTTAACAATTGCATAGCTCATTACATGTCTATAACGTTACTGGTATAATAGTGAAATTCATTCAATAATGGTATGACAAAATACGAGGCTTACCATTCTATTTTCAGATCCCATATTAGTGTGCAGAACACAATATTCTGACAAACATTTGCGTATTAAGACATATTATCTTAATAAATAAAAACAAATACATGTGTATATCTTCATATATGTTAGCTTTAGTGGAATGTTAACATTGTCTCTATTAAAGTTATATTTTTCAGTGACTCAATAGTTTCGCAATGGATATTACAATTAGCACCTTCTCAACAAGTCAAGAAATTACAAGAAACAATGTTACTATTCCACTAAAGCTATCAGAGCTGAAGATATATCGCGAAAGGCAAAGGTCCCAGGTTCGAGTCCCAGTTCCGGCACACAATTTTAATCTGCCAGAAAGTTTCATATCAGCGCACACTCCGCTGCAGAGTGAAAGTTTCATTCTGGAAACATCCCTTAGACTGTGGCTAAGCCATGTCTCCATGATATCCTTTCTTCCAGGAGTGCTAGTCTTGCATGATTTGCAGGAGAGCTTCTGTGAAGTTTGGAAAGTAGGAGACGAGGTACTGGCGGAAGTAAAGTTGTGAGGCAGCATCGTGAGTCGTGTCGGGATAGCACAGTCGGTAGTGCGCTTGCCCGTGAAAGGCAAAGGTCCCAGGTTCGAGTCCCGGTTCCGGCACACAATTTTAATCTGCTAGGAAGTTTCAAATTCATGTATGTCAATATCAGTGTCCTTTATATTGTAACATATTGTGTGTGCTTAAATTTTGAAGCAAACTGTTGTTACAGCAAAAGGAAAATCTTTTTCCAGGTACCACCAGCAGAACTGGAGGCTGTACTACTATCACATCCAAAAATAAAAGATGCTGCTGTTACATCAATTCCAGATGTAACTGCTGGTGAACTTCCTATGGCATTTGTTGTCAAACAACAGGGTGTATCATTAACAGAAGAGGAAGTTCTATCATTTGTGGCTGGTAATTCATAGTTCACAAAATTTGTAAACCACTCTAGTAAAAAAATAAACAAATTACTATTATCTGTTCTGGGGCTAGCTCACAGACAATATGAATTAGTTACTAAGGAAAATGCACATAAGGCCTGTATTGGCCCATAACTCGATTAAGCTTTATTATTGATTAATTATTTTCTAAAGTAGTGTTGAGCTTAAAACAGTGAACCTATATTTTAATAAGTAGGGTTCTATCCCTAAGTAACCACAATATTTTTGTACTGCCCCTCCTTAAATATTTGTAGCACATTACATGTTGATTAGTCAAAGCTGTAATTAATTTATTTCTGTAACATTTCATATTCAAGCTGTCATATGACAAATAATAATGTTTTCAAATGGATGTCACTAATCCTCCTTCCTTCCATCCTCTGTTATCTGGTTACCACCTAGGACTATCTGTATTAATACAAATACTGCACTGTAATTGTCCAATTTTAAAAAATTGCTATTCTTTCCTATAGTTTTTACAAATAAAAATCTGAGAGTAAAATTACAGAATTATTTTTACAATGAAGAAAATAGCAACCAACCACATTTGATTATGCTATTGGTTTGCAAAACAATGTCATTACCTACCAGTTTCAAACCTTCTAATTCATCATCAGATGGCTGTTCAGGTCCACACAAATTCTTTCTTTCTTTTTGTCATCTACATTTCAATTATGCTCATAATTTTGCCTTGTGGCATAAATTTCTTTGGTTAGGTGGTGACATCAAAAAAACTGCTCCATTAAGTTGTAGTGTTGTCTGCTACAGCTGTTGAAGCAATGCACACGTAGTGCATCACTTATTTTTCTTATTAGCAGCAGCATAGTGTGATTAACCACCACACACACACACACACACACACACACACACACACACACACACACCGAAAAAGTTTTGGCCACCACGCTTTGGTTAACAACACTTTTCTGCTCCTAAGAAGAGAAATAAGTGATACAAATAAGTGTCCATTGCTTCAACAGCTGCAGCATACAACACTACAATGTAATGGTGATTTTTCGGTGGTAACACCTAACCAAGAGCTTTTCAAATAATCGAACCGTAGATGACAGAAAATTTATGTGGACATGAACAACCATCTGATTATGGACTGGGAGGTTTGAAATGGTAACAACACTATTTTGCAAATAAATGGCATAATCAAATGTGGTTAATTGCTGTTTTCTTCATTGTAAGAAACACCCTGTATTTTACACAACCATAGGCTCAAAATGTCAGATTTTGATAAGAGTTGCAAATTGCTGGATTAACCATACATCATCTGAAAAACTGGAGAGAGAGAGAGAGAGAGAGAGAGAGAGAGAGAGAGAGAGAGAGAGAGAGAGAGAGAGAGAGAGAGAGAATCATCCAAATAGAAGCAAACTCGGAGAAATTAAATTCTTGCAAATTTTTCTATTGCAGCTGTGAATTACTGATCAGCAGTGTTCTCCAAATAATAAAAATTGCATCTCAATTGTATATGAGATCTTCAGAAACTTATTTATGGGCAGCTCTTCACAGTTTGGTTGGTTATCTGATAAATATGTTACACTAGTTGTTAGGGAATTCCTATTTGAGTTGTATCTACTTATACAACCCTCTAGTCTGGTACTGATACAGTTACAACTAGTATTTTCTACATAATTGGTAAAGTTAACTGCCACAGGATGTCATGTAAGTGAATGTGCCCCAAAATTCACAAACCTAACACTCCTGGACACCATATTGTAGCTGATTAATAGGTCCCACAAAAAAATTTGGCCCGCATTGACTAACACATCCAACCAGTTGTCCAAATTCTAGCCTCCAACACTGAATATGCAAAACACTTCTTCACTGACCCTCCAACAACCCCACCCTTTATGTCCTAGATTGTTACTTATCATTGATGACACCACTTCTCTGTAAATCAATCCTTATGCCCTTGGACTTGTTCCTATTGAAAATTCTGGCAGACAATGAGAGGAAAGGTGTGGATTGGATGAACTGGGAGGTGAGAAGTGTAGGATAAACAGGTATTGTTGTGGAGTGCTGAGGGACTTTAGGATACCACACACTGAGGCCAGGATCATTTCAGGACTGACATATATGATCTAAGAATAATTAAGAACTGCACAGTTCAGAAAATCTTATGGTGGTTGGAAGGATCCAGATGGCCCAAGTTGTGAAGCAGTTCTTGGAATTAAGCATGTTAAACTCAGTTGTTCTTGTACTCAGTGTGGCTGTGGCCGTTTTGATGGGCAGCTGACAGGGGCGGCTTGTTCTAAAGGGCCACAGGGGCCAGGCCCCATCAGAAAATTTGTGATATACTTTTGTGGTATTATATCAAAAGTTGGAGTGTGACATCCTAACTCAATTTACAATGACACGATCAAATGGTATGGCTTGCCTCTCGCAGCAGCATAGCTGAGGGCCCAATAACATGTGCCCAGTGGACCCCCCCCCCCCTCTCTCTTCCTTCCACAACCATGCCGACAGCCGAGTGACAGCTGTCCCGTAACTCCCCTTGTAGTCGCAGTGACGTCATAGAGCTGTTTTCCTTTCCTCTCCTCGCCCCCCCCCCCCCCCACCCTAGTGCTGTTTGGGGTCCGGCAAACCTGGTCCTGGTGAAGTGGGCTGTACCTGTCATGCTCCCTCTCCCCACCCCTCGCCCACCTGTCTGCAGGGTCACTGTTTGGGACCAGCGACCCTGGGCCCTTAGCACCTACGTCGAATTGTATTCTGGAGCTGAGTCATTGCAACTTAAGTGTTTGCGAACTAAGTATACAATGAATAAAGTCGACTCTTCAGAACGCCCTTTCATTTATTATGGAAGGGAAGCTAGAAATCAAGCAGTTAGGTGCACATCAAAAGATGTCTTGATGTCTCGACAGAAAGATGAAGAGGACTTTCTGCTATACATGGTTCTGCAAAAAGTATTGGCTAATTGTGAGTGAAGAGAAACAAAAGTTGTTTTGTTTCTACTGTGTTGTTTGATGGTGAAGGATTGTGGACAACAGTTGGCTGCAAGGATCTAAAGCATTTAAGTAAACAAATTAAGAAACGCAAGGAAAGAAGACTTCATTTAGAAAATGCTTGTAAATATAAAAATGTTTGGCACAATTAAAATTGCTGCTCAGATTGATTTGGCATATAACATGTCAATTCAGAAACATAACAAATTAGTTACAAAGAACAGACACATATTAAACAGAGTAGTAGAGTGCTTATTGTTTGATGGAACTCAAGAGTTGGCACTAAGAGTTTGCAATGAAAAATAAGTCAGCAAACCATGGCGATTTCTTAGACTTGTTACCTCTTTTGGGAAATCTTGACAGTGTATTAGAAGATCTCTTAAGCAGATCTAGTAATACTATGTGTAAATATATGTCACACATAATACAAAATGATCTTCTGGACTGCATGTATAAAGTTTACAACAAGGTACTGATTAAAAAGATTAACGATGCCACTTTTGTTTCTGTGCAGGCTGATGAAAAGACAGACATTACATGCAAAAGACAATTTGTCTTTATACTGCAGTATATTAAGGGAAAGAAACCCGTTGAAATATTTCTGACCTTTGAAAATGTTAATGATAGGTCAGCATATGGATTTAGTAAGATTTCAAAAAGATGTCTGAAACCTTTCAATGTTCAAGAACAACTCATTGCTCAGGCATACGATGGTGTGTGCAGACACTGATGCAGAGCAGTTTCCCACATGCCAAGTACGTTCACTACTAGCACATCAAATGAATTTGGTTCCTCAGAATGCTTGCAGTAAAAGCATACAGTCAATAAGGCCGTTCTTCGAAAATATTGCTGATTTTACAATGTCCCCCCCCCCCCCTCATCTCCCAAGTGAAGTGATTTGTTACAGTCAGTCTGCAACAAGAGAATTCCTTCAGTCTCTTTAACTAGATGGAACTGCCAGTCCCACATTCTAAATACAGTCAAAGAAAACAAATTGCACTTACTGGAATGTTTTAAAAAGATTGAAGATGAGGAGTCCTGGGATGATGTTACAATAAGAGCATTTGGCTTCATAAATTTACTTCACAATCCACCCTGTTTGTTCTTCCTAATTTTTTAATGACATCATGAAACAAATTGCTATTTTCCATAACACAGTTCAGATGCAGAGTGCAAATGCCATTACCATATTCAATGCATTACATCGTTTTGAGTATGCTGTATCTGAAATATGAAAGAACATTCACTGGTTTCAAGTTTCTGATGAGTGTATTGCTCCTCCAAGAAAACATTCCAAATGTAGCAGTGAACTTAATCTGACAGCAGAAGTGTGTGACATTATGATCAACCAACAGATAGGAAGATTTCAAAACTCTCATGTATTTAGAAGCTTCAAAATCATTAATCCAAAAAAGTAAGGTTGCTTCTTTTAGATAACATTTCCCAACCACTCTGGTCAATACTTTTCATTAAACTACAGTCTATTTGCCACAATAAATTGAAAAAGGAACTGTCAGTGATTTATTGCAATGATACATTTAGAGACATTACACATTAGACGCAAGTACGCTTAGGCAGACAGTTCTGCAGTATGTCTGCCTAAGTGTACTTGCGTCTGTGTAAATGTGTGGGTGTGTGTGTATTTGTTTACCCTCCTTTTTTCTCCCCAAGGTAAGTCTTTCCTGTCCCGGGATTGGAATGACTCCTTATCCACTCCCTTAAAACCCTCATTATTTCCTTTTCCCTCTCCTTCCCTTCTGCCCGACGAAGCAGCTAGGCTGCGAAAGCTTGTATGTGTGTTTGTGTGTGATTTTATTTAGTTTATTTGTTTCTATCGACGAGCCGGTCCTTTTGGTAAGTCATCTCTCTTCTTTATATATATATATATATATATATATATATATATATATATATATATATATATATATATATATATGAAACGATTATTAAGACGAAAAATTCCTAGCAAGAAAAATAAAATATAAAAAATAGACGAAGATTACTCACCAGGCGAAGGAGCACAGGTGTGACAGCATCACAAATAAATAAATGAATACACACACACACACACACACACACACACACACACACACAATCGCAAGCTTTCGCAACCCAGTTGCGTCTTCAGGCAGTAGGGAAGGAGAGGGAAAAGGAAATGATGAGGGTTTTAAGGAAGGGGGTAAGGAGCCATTCCAATCCCGGGAGAGGAAAGACTTACCTTGGGGGAAAAAATGGAGGGTAAACAAATGCACACATGCCCACACATTCACACAGACACAAGTACACCTAGGCAGACATACTGTAGCTACATACTACAGTATGTCTGCCTAGGTGTACTTGTGTCTGTGTGAATGTGTGGGCATGTGTGCATTTGTTTACCCTCCATTTTTTCCCCCAAGGTAAGTCTTTCCTCTCCCGGGATTGGAATGGCTCCTTACCCCCTTCCTTAAAACCCTCATCATTTCCTTTTCCCTCTCCTTCCCTACTGCCTGAAGACGCAACTGGGTTGCGAAAGCTTGCGATTGTGTGTGTGTGTGTGTGTGTGTGTGTGTGTGTGTGTATTCATTTATTTATTTGTGATGCTGTCACACCTGTGCTCCTTCGCCTGGTGAGTAATCTTCGTCTATTTTTTATATTTTATATATATATATATATATATATATATATATATATATATATATACGTAAAAAATAGATGAAGAACACTTACCAGGCGAAGGTATATATATATATATATATATATATATATATATATAAAATATAAAAAATAGACGAAGATTACTCACCAGGCGAAGGAGCACAGGTGTGACAGCATCACAAATAAATAAATGAATACACACACACACACAATCGCAAGCTTTCGCAACCCAGTTGCGTCTTCAGGCA
This sequence comes from Locusta migratoria, assembly GCA_026315105.1. Taxonomy (NCBI): domain Eukaryota; kingdom Metazoa; phylum Arthropoda; class Insecta; order Orthoptera; family Acrididae; genus Locusta; species Locusta migratoria. The sequence goes on from CM048744.1 coordinate 300,127,087, forward strand.
GTAGGGAAGGAGAGGGAAAAGGAAATGATGAGGGTTTTAAGGAAGGGGGTAAGGAGCCATTCCAATCCCGGGAGAGGAAAGACTTACCTTGGGGGAAAAAAAGGAGGGTAAACAAATGCACACATGCCCACACATTCACACAGACACAAGTACACCTAGGCAGACATACTGTAGAAAGCAAAGAAGTTAAGTTATAGAAGTTAAGAAGTTAGACAGAGATACCACTTGAGGCAGAGGCTCTGTCCAGAGAACTGATGCAAAGATGTTAAGAAGGTGGGTGGGAATTCAAATTTAGCGGAGGTTGAGACCAGGTGGGCAACGGGAAGAGAGAATATGCTGAAGGGCTAGTTCCCATCTCCGGAGTTCTGAAGGATTGGTGTCAGTGGGAAGTATCCAGATAACCCGGACGGTGTAGCACTGTGCCAAGATGTGCTGGCCGTGCACCAATGCGTGTTTAGCCACAGGGTGATCCTCGTTACCAACAAACACTGTCTGCCTGTGTCCATTCATGCGAATGGACAGTTTGTTGCTGGTCATTCCCACATAGAACGCTTCACAGTGCAGGCATGTTAGTTGGTAGATCACGTGGGTACTATCGCAAGTGGCTCTGCCTTTGATCGTGTACACCTTCCGGGTTACGGGACTGGAGTAAGTGGTGGTGGAAGGGTGCATAGGGCAGGTTTTACAACGGGGGCGGTTACAAGGGTAGGAGCCAGAAGGTAGGGAAGGTGGTTTGGGGATTTCATATGGGTGGACTAGGAGGTTACGGAGGTTAGGTGGGCGGCGGAAAGACACTCTCGGTGGAGTAGGAAGGATGTCATGAAGGACGGATCTCATTTCGGGGCAGGATATCATATATATATTTATTTATTTATTAAATTTTGTTTATAGTATGCTAATTACAGACATTCAGTTGATTAACAAACTAATTTAATTATTACAGGTTTGGTTTCACCTCAGAAACGTTTGCGTGGTGGTGTAAGATTTGTTGATGCTATACCAAAAACTGCAAGTGGGAAAATTTTGAGACGTCTTTTGAAGAACATCACAGTTTCCAAACTATGATTGACAGATCATGATCATTCAAATTTTTTTCTGGGACCCACAAGCTGTTAAAGGTGGGCAGCAACATGATCTCCACAAAGATCGACATCATCAGTGTCAACATGGCAGCCTGATTATCCAACACACACACACACACAGAGAGAGAGAGAGAGAGAGAGAGAGAGAGAGAGAGAGAGAGAGAGAGAGAGAGAGAGAGGAAATAATGTGTAATCTTAATTTGAAGACACACATGTTATAGTTTGAGAATTCAAAATAAACACTACTTTTATACAACTTCATTGTATTTTTATTTCTAATATTTCACAGACTCCCCACCTTTACCTCCCAGTTCTTTACATATCACAGTTTATGCTACTTTGTTATACACTAACATCCTGCATTTGCATGGTCTTGCCACTCCTAAACACTAAATCTCCCTACATCCTTTAGATTTTGAACCCTCTGCCTAGTTCCTCAGATGGCTTAACCACATCCTGACATCTACAGAAGTATTCTGCAAGTCATATTGAAGTACATAATAGAGGATTCATCAAACGGCTTTTATGTTATTTCTCTACTGTTCCATTTTCTAACAGTGTGGGGGGGGGGGGGGGGGGGGAAGGAACAACCAATTCTTTCTGTTTTAGATATCATTTATTTTATTTTATTGATGATCATGTCCCCTTATGTAGGTGAGTGGTAACAAAATATGTTCGCATTTGGAGGAGAAAGTGGGTGGAAGAAATTTCACAAATAGATCTTGCCACAACGAAGAATAATGCCTTTCTTGTAAGGCTTTCCACTCCAACTCGTGAATCATTCCCATGAAAATATCTCCCCTATATTGTTAAAATACAAAATGAGCTGCCCTTCTCTGAACTTTCTTTAAATCAATTAAAACTTCTGGGCTAAATTTTCATGGTCGATTGGTGAAACTGCTTCCCCCTGACACTTCATTGCCAACTGCGGACATCATCTTCTGACATGAATCAATGACTGGCTGCTAGGTGTTGGAGCTGCCACTCATATAGAGCGCATAGAGGGTGCCACCCCACGTCATGTGCTGCCAACAATGCAACTATCTGTGACTATGATCAATTCTCTCGATCGTAGGTAATCAATTGTCATGTTGTTGCTGCAAAGGCGACCACCATATCTTGTTCAATTTTAGACCTTCCGCTTTTCTATTAAAATTGTTTTTGTGTTTGTGGATTTCAATAGCCTCTCTATACATATGTGTGTAATAGTGCGAAGTCCTCACTAGCACACTCATCTCACCAAATTTTATTTCATGATCTCCATCTTTAAATACATGTACTGCTACTGCTGATTTGTCATTATGTACCAAACGACAGTTCCTTTTGTGTTCATGTATTGACACTTCTTTTTGTTGTCCCTATATAAACCATACCACAATTACATGTGAAAGCCTAAATGTTGTTATGTCTTTAAATCGTCCGCCAGTCCCACTTGGTGAGGATCCCAAAATGTGCAATAATACCTCAAAATAGAAAGCCCATGGTAGTGAAGGCAGTTTCTTGAGTAGAACTTTTGCATGTTTTAAGTGTTTTGCCAATGAAACTTAGCTTTTGCTTTACCTTCCCTACAATATTTTTCTTTGTGTTCTTTGTAACTGTAATTCGGCTTTAGATTTCACTTATTTGAAGTGTAAATGAAGTTTCATTAATTTCTTTTAGTGCTCATATGGATGACTTCACACTTTTCATTATTTGGGATCAGTTTCTGCACCATTCATATGTCTAAATCATTGTGCAGTTGCTTATGATCTTCTGGTGACTTTTATTAACCAATAAAAGGCAGCAAACAGACTAAGAGAGCTGCTCAGATTGTCTCCTAAATCATTTTATAAAGACAAGGAATATTAGGAACGCCTATAACACTTCCCTGGGAACACCAGATATAACTTATTTTGATTTGTCTTCTCTACTGGAGGAATTTCAGAAATCTGTGTTTGGCAATTCTGCTATAGAAGCACTGTCATCAGTAGCATCATCATTCCTATAATATAGTGAAAGTATTGATTATGTTTTGCCACTATAGTTGGAACCAAGAATGACGGCGGTTGAGTTTAGGCATGACCACTAACCAGCTGTCCATTAGGATGAATGGTCATTGCCAAACTCTGACCAAAACAGTCCTTATTACTTAATTATAATCTACTGTTTTCATCATTGATCTTATTTAATTTGTACAACATTTGAAAGTTAATAAAGTTTTAAATAACCATGTAATATCCATTAAGTTTTAGTTAATATGTTATCTGACATTAATCTGAGGATAGGAGCGACTCACCATAAAGACAATTGCTAAGACACGTACAGCCACATAAAAAAAGACAGTAACATTCATAAAATTTTTGAAGTTTTTGATACAGCCTTCATTGGGGAGGAGGCCACAATTGGTTGGTTAGGTTGGGGTTTGAAAGGGACCAAACTACTATGGTCATCAGTCCCTTTTTCCAATCACAGAGACAACATAATAGACAGTTAAAATAGGACATAATGTGTTAAACTACTTCAAACTGTAGAAAATGTCAGAAATCAGTGAATCAACTAAAGGGAAGAAAGAAGAGATTTAAAAGAGAAGACCAGAGTGTCCAGGCTGGGTGTTCACAGAAATAAAAATAGAACGTCCAGCCACTCTGCAATACATTAAAATCACCTGCCTAATAATATTAAGCAGGTGCAGAATAAATAGATAAAACATACTCAATAACGTCAGATGGAATTGTAGAATCCACTGTTACAAATAAAAGTAAAAACAGAATCAGCCACAGAGGCAGTGTCACCTAAAACAAGTTGTAAGGCATCAGGAAGAGTAAAATCCCACCTTTGAGGGGTGAAGGTTGGGCATTTGAGTAAGATGTGGGCAACTGTCAAAGGCGCACCACATTGACAGTGAAAAGGATCCTTGCGACAGAGAATGTGATCGTGGGTAAGCCAAGTATGGGCGATGCAGAGTCGGCAGAGGACGACAGAATCCATAAGAGGATTCTGCATAGAGGACCTCCACACATTGGTTTCTCCTTTATTAGTCACAATTTGTGTCTGAAGGGTATGCCATTTATGTACTCCACAGACTAAGAACGCGACTATGTAACATTGAACGAATATCAGGAGCTGGGGTTACTTACATCCAGGGTTGGTTTATGGGTAGCCTCTTGTTGCTAAGCTGTCAGCCATCTCGTTTCCAACTATCCCAATGTGCCCTGGTGTCCAGATAAATGCTACCGACCGCCCACAATGGTCAATGTCGTATAGGGATTCTTGAATGGCTTTAATCAAGGGATGGCGAGGGAAGCACTGATCGAGGACCTGTAGACTGGTTAGGGAGTCACTGCATACGAGGAAAGACTCCCCAGAGCAGGAACGAGTGTGATTGACCACACGAAGGATGGCTTCCAGCTCAGCAGTGAACACACTGCAGCCATCCGGCAGGGAACACCGTTCCTTATGTCCGGCATGCATATTTGCAAAGCCGACACAACCATATGCCCTCGAGCCATCAGTGCAGATTACTGTGGAGTCCTGGTACCCATCTAGAATTGACAGTAATTGCCCACCTAGTGCCCTGGGTGAACGGAGCATTTGGAGAAGTGTCAACTCCAGTCGAAGTAGAGGTTGAGGAAGACACCATGGTGTGCCTGGTAATAAGGCTGCTGATGCTGCAGCATTCCTACCTCGGGCAGCTACTTTGTGTGCTATCAAATAATATTCGAGGGGCTCTTTCTCATCGCATTTTATAGTCATGGCAAAATGTGTGGTCCTCGCTTCACAATAATAAACTTAGAACCGTTAAACCGCTCCCAGTGGCTTGGAGAACCCCCTCACGCTGTTCTCAGCGAGAAGAGGTCATCTTGGCCCGGTTGTGGATCAGACATTGCCAGTTTTTTTAAACATTTGTAGAGCTTATGGGACTTAACGAGGTCATCAGTCCCTAAACTTACAAACTAGCTGATTCTAAAGATGGCACAAACATCCATGCCCGAGGGGGGGATTCAAACCTCCGACCGCAGCGGCCGTGCAGACCATGAATGGAACGCTGCAGACCGTTTGGCCACTGCAGCCGGCACCACTTGTTAACTGGTGACCCCATGCTGTTGTGTTCCTGTGGTCAACTGTGGATGATGAGCTATGTTTTATTGTTTTGTCCTCATTTTACTCATGTTTGTATTGCATTAAATACACTGAATACCCTAGAAGAAATTTTAGCTGATGCCGCATGAGCTGTTGCTCGAGTCTGGCTTTTATAAACATGACAAATTTATCAAAGGACATAAAGTTCCACATATTTTGATGCAGCTTTCGTAAAAGGAACACTGGTTATAGGTGAAACAGATCAAAATAAAGGAGATCCACAGAAGAGGAAATGGAAGCAAGGAAAGAAGAGTAGGGTTTAATGTCCAATTAACAGCATGGTCATGAGAGAAAATAGAAGTGATAAGGTACTGAAGAAAAATCTTTCTGGTGCAGCCACTTCATGAGAATTTTTTAAAATTCTAACAACTTGCCACAGTACATGTAAATAAGAGATGATAGTCATATCAAAGGAGACAGCTCAATAAATAGAAAAAAGAAATGTTACTCTTAGTTTGTATACATATGGTTGTCATCGTCATTGTGTGTGCTTTACCACTAGAAAAAGTGCAAGAGCTTGAAAGCTATTGCAATCCTGTTTTCTATTAATGATTCTGTGCACCACACATCAGTCAGCTATAGGTGAGTAGTTATCCTTCCTGTATTTTAAATATTATGCCGTCCAAAAATGTCCTTTGCTGTTGTACAAAATTAAAATTTGGAAGCTCTTGCCTTTTAGATTCGCCAATGATGTTACTTCTATTTCAAGACACTGTATGAAAAGTCTTGCAAAATGGAAGCAAGGTAGTAATTTTTTCTTTAAATGGAAATAGCATTGCAAATCTTCGGCATAAGCAAACTATAATGGGAAATATAAGCATGGTTCTCTGCTGAAGAATGAATGGACATGCACAGCTTTTAAAAGAAGGAAGTCCTGGTAATGGTACAATAACATCTTTGATTTCTTTACTAATTTATATACCTTAGACTCATCAGGTAGCTGATTGCGGATAGACAGGAGGAGGAAAAGTCATTATCAACAAAACTGTGGAAATAAGACTGTCTCACAATGTGTCTATCAATTAAAATGACTTTTTCACATAAATTCTGCTTGGACTGCTATCATAGAAAAACTTTGTAGTCTGCATATATCGCCGCTACTGAGTGATGATAATAGATGTGATGTCAGGGCAAGTCTCCACTACGGATGGTGCGCGTCACAGTGCACAGAGCTGCAGTGAAAGCACATGCTCAACGTCACCAGAATACACGTAGCATGTGCCAATATGGCCTTAAATAGCAGAGTTCAGTACATCTTTGCCATTATTTTGGTAGTATTCACATGAAGATGGCCAGAAGACACCTGGCAGTTCTTCCAAAATTTGATTGAACATTTCATGATTGTTCTGAAAATTACATGAAAATTGTCATTTTGTAATTAATTTTATGTAAATTCTGTAAAGTAATTGTAATGACACTAATTATAATGTAATTCTGTTGAAAAGTGTAAAGATTCTGCACTAATAACATCAAAATTATGTCCTTAATTTTTGTAAACAAACTGCTGCACTGATGTACCAAATTTAATTGTAATGACATAAATGAATCATGTGCAGCAATCTGCCATGATAGACATTGCAATAAGGTATATATAGATGTGCAGAAGTGAGACGAGTCAGTTCAGCACCTCAAGTTTTTCCAGTTCTGTCAGTTGATTTCACTGTATTGTCACCATGCTGTTTGGACAATAAATATATGGAAAAGTAACCATTGTGAGATTAATTTCTTTAACAGTGTTGAAAACTCTGCAGTTACAAGTACAACAGCAATATGCTCTTTTACAGATGACTAAGCTACAAAGTTCATCAGAATATGTGTAAATGTCCAACTTCAGTTAATACACAATTATTATAATCGAAATGCCACTACAGCCATCTTAGTAGCCAAGAAATAACAACATACAATTTCCACATACAATTCATAAATACACGAACCCACACACTAATCCCTTTCCTACCTGTTTATGCCGATATATCCACACCAGAATTGTTACATAGCATATACTTTCCATCAATGCCCTTGGACAGAATCTTTTTGAGTGATCCTTACACCTGAACTTTTACTGTCTTCTGCACATTCTCATCTGACAGTAATTTTTGACCTGTCAAAGCCTTTTTCAAGAGCCTGAAGGTGAGATGATGACTAAAAGGTGTCTGTTCAAGTGTCTTTCACTCGAGTTGGAATAACTTCAGCATTACTACATTTGAGATTTGAGGACAGTTTTCACACTATTTGTTAATAATCTTACCCAAAGATAATCATTATAAGGAGAATCACAAATTGTAATTGAATGCTAGTTTTTGTAATCTTTCTAGACTACACCAGTCTCTGGAAAAAGAGTTTGATACGAATTTCCCTCACCCTGAGCAATTTATCCAGCAGCCCTGCTTCAAGACCTCCAATGCCAGCGATCCAGCTACAGGTCCTTTACTATCTCCATCTGTGCTGTACAATAATAATCATCATAATTCCCTAACTAAAGACAATACAGTAACTTCACCTAGGGTGCCCAATCCAAAACCTTTTAAATGTGAAAGTGACTATCTGTTGTGCTTTCACAACTTAACTGAATGTTATGAAATTTTGTAAGGAATAGCTTGAACACAGAGGAAAGACGTAGGCTACTTTATAAACTGTGTCATTCAAAATGTGTGTTTATTTTAAGTACATGGACACTGGCCACACAAATTGACGCCATTTGACTTACATAACAGAAAATGCCATTTTCAACAGCAAAAATTTATGTGGCACCACTCAATTGTTGCCACTTTTCAAGCCATTTCTCAGACAAAAACACTATCTTTATTTGAAGACTTCTAATGCTAAAGCTGTATTCGGTGTTTTTGTGTATTTATGCCTACGTTTTACAAAGTGCATTTTAATTGCTCACCAAATTAAAGCTCTTTCAAAATATGTGAATTATGTACGGTTTGTTGTTGATAGTGAGAAATCGAAATGCAGGCCAAAGGTTTCATGAGCATAATATAGTAAATTTGCGAATTTTATGATGTCTTATACAGTGTATGCTTAAGATTTGTGGGTTATTGAGTGATTACTGAAAGGAGATTTGTAGTGCCACAACAGCCTATATAATTCTACATATGCGGAAAATAAGTTTGATGTTGGCAGTATATTCAGGTTCAGGAACTGGCATCTTCATTGCTCATAAACACTTCCCAAATGGATTTTACAAAGGAAATGATAAGGTTCATGTTGTAATTTCTGATTGCGTGTATCTGTTAATTAAGGAAATGAACTGTATTACAGTAACTGTCAGTGCAATTGTTTGAAGCATAACCTCAAAATTCGCTGTAGATTAAAATGCCATTGTATTTAACTGTAGAGAGCTATATAAGGTTTCAAATAAGCATCCATGACATTGTAAATAGCATCCATAACATTACATCAGAACACTGAACTTGTTTTGATCACAAGATATCAAGTTTGAAGAGATTACAAACAATGGTTGGGTGTCAAATGTCACATGTAGTATAATTTGATATCTCTAATATTGATATCGGACTTTCTTAAAGAGATTGATAAGCAGATCCTAATCAAAATTTACTTTTTTTTATTCATAATTGGTTCAATAATGGACAGGTTTATAACTGTAGTTAATATGTTATTTCTATGCAAAACCCATTTCCCAAACAACAACATTTACACTTTATTTCCCTCTTATTGTACTTTTATATCACTTCTAATGCAATAACCTAAATGACATCACCAATGTCTGTTCGAAAAACCTTGGCTGACGCCCTATTGGCAGCCATGCAACTAGGATTCTGACAGGAGTAAACGAAAACGGCTATGACAGCCCCACTTCCATATAAGCTGTAATGCCACATGCTATGGCACCATTTTTATTGCCAGTGTAAATCGACCTTAACTCAACATGTGGACCAGTGATCACTCTTTGGAATATCTATTTATTGACTATTCAATGTCTTCATGTTTGTGTGATATATTCTACATAATACAATTCAATGTTTATTTATTTATTTATTTGTTTTTTCTGTTCCATAGGACCCACTTGAGGAGTAAGACTCCATGGTCATGGAACAAGTCAATACATTGTTACACAAGAATGATAATAGAAAAATTTTAAGTAGTCCTTTGCACACGACAATCTTAAGACAAAGTGAAAAGAATCAATAAAGAAAAAATAAATTAGCTTAATTGTTTAACTTTTCTAGGAGTTCCTCGACAGAATAAAAGGAGTGAGCCACGAGGTAACTCTTCAATTTAGATTTGAAAGCATGTGGATTAGTGCTAAGATTCTTAAATTCTTGTGGCAGCTTATTGAAAATGGATGCCGCAGAATACTGCACCCCTTTCTGCACAAGTGTTAAGGTGGTGTGGTGCAAATGTAGATTAGACATCTGTCTAGTATTCACCGAGTGAAAGCTACTAACTCGTGGGAATAAGCTGATATTATTAACTACAAAAGACATTAAAGAAAAAACGTATTGTGACGCCAGAGTCAAAATTCCCAGACTACTGAAAAGGGGTCGACATGACGTTCGCGAACTTACACCAGATATTGCTCGAACCGCCCGTTTTTGAGCCAGAAATATCCTTTTTGCATCAGGCGAGTTACCCCAAAAAACAATGCCGTACGTCATAAGTGAGTGAAAGTAAGCGAAATAGACTACTTTTCGTGTTGAAAAATCACTTATCTCAGATATTGTTCTAATGGTAAATATAGCAGAATTTAGTTTTGGAACAAGATCCTGAACATGCGCTTTCCATGACAGCTTACTGTCTATATGAACACCTAGAAATTTGAACTGTTCAGTCTCACTTATCACATGCCCATTATGTGTAATCATAATGTCAGATTTCGTCAAATTATGGGTTAGAAATTGTAAAAACTGAGTTTTACTGTGATTTAACATCAACTTGTTTTCTATTAGCCATGAACTTATCTCTTGAACTGCATTATTTGATACTGTGTCAATATTACGAGCAACATCCTTCACTACCAAGCTGGTATCATCAGCAAACAAAAATATTTTACAATCACCTGTTACACTCGAAGGCATATCATTTATATAAATAAGAAACAGCAATGGTCCCAAAACAGACCCCTGGGGCACCCCATACTTAATTGTGCCCCATTGAGATTGCACGTCATAGCCATTTTCTACACTGCGGAGAATTACCTTCTGTTGTCTATTATTAAAGTAAGAGGTGAACCAGTTGTGGGCTACTCCCCGTATTCCATAATGTTCCAACTTCTGCAACAATATTTTGTGATCAACACAATCAAATGCTTTTGTTAAATCAAAGAAGACGCCTAATGTCCATAGCCTCTTATTTAACCCATCAAGTGCCTCACAGAGAAACAAAAATATAGCGTTTTCAGTCGTTAAACCACTTCTAAAACCAAACTGTACGTTTGACAGGAAATTATGTGAACTGAAATGATCAATTAATCTTGAATATACAGCCTTTTCAATAACTTTGGAAAAAACCGATGGCATAGAAATAGGTCTATAGTTGTCTACATTATCCCTTTCTCCTTTTTTATAAAGCGGTTTCACTACTGAGTACTTTAATCTGTTAGGAAACTGACCATTCTGAAAGGAAAAATTACAAATATGGCTTAGTACTGGGCTAACATATGGAGAACAGTACTTTAGAATTCTGCTAGATACCCCATCATATCCACAAGAGTCCTTAGTCTTTAGTGATTTAATTATTGACTCAATCTCACCTATGGAAGTATCATGAAGGATCATTTCAGGTAACAGCCTCGGAAACGCATTTTCTAAAAATGTTATATGATTACCTGTAGAAACTAGAGTTTTGTTTAGTTCCTCTACTATATTCAGAAAGTGATTATTGAATATTGCACATATATCTAACTTGTCAGTAACAGAAACATTCCTACTACGCACTGACGTTATATCTTCTACCTGCTGCTCCTGACCAGACACTTCCTTCACGACTGACCAGATAGTTTTAATTTTATCCCGAGAGTTTGCTATTCTTTTTGCATACCACATACGTTTTGCATTCTTAATGACTTTTTTCAGAACCTTACAGTACTGTTTGTAATGAGCTACTGCATCTTCATTCTGACTGCTTCTAACATTTTGATACAACTCCCGCTTAGTTCTACATGATACTCTTATCCCCTTTGTCAGCCACCCTGGCTGTCTGTTACTGAAAGTACCCTGTTTTGAGCGTTCTAGCGGAAAGCAACTTTCAAAGAGCATAATAAATGTTTGTTCAGAAAAGCATTATATTTATCATCTGCATTATCAGCACTATAAACATCCTGCCATTCTTGTTCCTTAATTAGGCTTAAAAAGGTCTCAATTGCAACTGGATTTACTTTTCTGAGTAGTTGATATTTATGTTTAACATTTGTTTGAGAACAAATACTTTTTAGAATTAAAAGTTGGGCATCGTGGTCTGATAGGCCATTTACTATTCTGCTGACAGAGTGCCCCTCTAATAATGAAGAATGAACAAAAATATTGTCAATGGTAGAACTGCTATTTCCTTGCACTCTCGTTGGAAAAAATACTGTTTGCATCATGTTATAGGAATTAAATAGATCTAACAGCTGACTTTTCCTTGAGCTATCACCTACACAATTAATGTTGAAATCTCCACACACAATTAAATTTTTATACTTCCTATACAGTGAACCCAGAACCAATTCCAGCTTGGGCAGAAACATTTTAAAATCTGAGTCAGGGGATCTATAAATAACAACTATTACTAGTTTAGTTCCATTAACATTAACAACTCCTGCAAAACATTCAAATATCTGTTCTGTGCAGTGTTTAGAAAAATCGATTGACTCCGATGAAAAATCGTTTTTTACATACATGGCCACTCCCCCACACTGCAAGGAACTCCTAGAGTAGAAGGCAGCTAACCTGTATCCTGGCAAAGGAAGTCTCTTAATTGTCACACCACTTAAAAAGTGCTCTGAAATTCCAATAATGTCAGAATCAGTATCAATAAGCATTTCATTAACTTTATCTCTGATACCCTGTATATTTTGATGAAAAACAGTAATTCCCTTATTACTTATATTCTTATACTTTGTCAAAGGTGGTTCATTTCTTAAAGGGACTTCCTTTAAGCAGGAATATCTATCAGCTGTCTTCAGTCTAAAAAAGGTGCAGCCCTAACACCAACTACTACAAGAATTTTTCCATGAGTGAAACCCCCACCCCCTACTACACTGTCACCTATGAGCTTTGCCAACCTCCCCTTCCCATACCTATTGAGGTGCAGACCGTGCCTAGTAAAATCCGACCTTTGGATAGTCTCAACTGGCACCACTGCAATGTGATCCATGCCCTCCGTCATCAGCGCCTTCTCAAGCCCCATGTTAACACGGCTGACAGCCGTATTAAGACAAGGCCTATCATGACGCTGAAACAGCTGCACGAAATGCACATTCGTGCCACCAGTTTCAGTTGCTATCCTTTCCAGATCACCACCTATATCATATTCCCCGTCCCTATCAAGACTATTCCCGGCCCCACCCACTATAACTACCTGATCCTCTTTTGAAAAATTCCTACATAAGTCCCCTATGTTACAAGTGACCTGAGCTAACCCTGCACTAGGCTTCACTATGCTGGTGACCTGGTACTCACTCCCAAGTACTTCCTGCAACTGTTGGCCAACACCTCTGCCATGAGAACTACCTAGCAGCAGAACCTTCTTCTTCCTAAGAGACCTCTCTACAGATTTCGGCTTACCAAAAGCTGAGGTCTGCTGCGTACTTCCTACACCTACAGCTACAGGAGGTTCATTTCCACTCAACTCTGACAGTTGGTCAAACCTATTTGCAACTTGCAATGTAAAGCTATCTGAATACCTTCTCCTAGCTACCTTCTTGCCAACTGCCAGTTCCCATTCCCCAGCCCCCCTTCCCCTCCTCAACCTACCTAGTTCCTCTTCAGCGTTTTTCAACTGCACCTGAAGGGCGCAGATCAAACGCTCCTGCTCCTCTATCAACTTATTCCTGCTGCAAATCCTACAGTTCCAGGAGAGAACCTCACCACAACGCCCACTGTCTTCCCCACTGCACTCCCCCCCATGAAAATACTTACTACAAATCCCACAGTGCAGCCCACTACGCACGACCCTACGACAGAGCCCACACTTTTCACTCATGGTAAAATTTTACAATAATTTGTTAAGAAAAACTAGACGTCTACGTTATGAAGTTAAGTTTCTACAAAATAAGTAGGAAGTACCTTTTAACTACAGCAATCAACAATCCTCAGTCTCTACAAGTCAAGTAACAACAACTAATAGTATCAGAAAAGAGCAAATTACACTACTACAGAAACTTTACACTGTTGTTTGTATAAACAAGTTCAAATTCAAGCGTCACTAATAAAACAACTAAACACTGTGAGAGTACAAGAGATATCAAATACCGTAACTTAAAGTTTCCCAACCTCAACTACGTTAAAAACAGCAAGTCACCTGTTGAAAAGTACTAACGTTAATAAACAACTAGCGCGATAACACCTCCTGAAATCTAAAACTTTAATAATTTAACTACAATACACAAACACTAATTGGAACTTAGCTTTCGGAGACCGCTACGGCTAATGAATACCATGCTTATGAAATTTGCTTAATAGCTGCCAGAGACTGTGATTAATCCTTATCCAGTAATCAGAAACATAAATTTAGTTTCTACTCATGCTCATCCTCTCACCCTTTCTATTGCCATCAAATTTATCCAATGCAGCATAAGAGTCGACTTTCCTTTTCGTTTCTGTTAATGTAGTACTACAAGGACATCAGGACAAAATCTTTGCATGTTTAATTCAATAAAATATGTTACCATATCTGCTATGGTCAGCAATTATTATTCTCATTACACGCAAAATCTCTGGGAGAGCCTATTTTTACGAATTTTTTTTGCCTTTTTAACTTTGACACCTTAACTGATTTTTAAGTACGGATATAATTGCCCATACAAAAATAAGGACAGACCATAATTTAAGAAAGGATAGGTTGCTACTCACTGCAGAGATACCCAATGAGCCGCAGAAAGACACACACAACAGAATAAACAAAAAATGAAGCTTTTGGCTGTTAAGGTATAACTTATGACTTTTAATACACAGTATAAAAATGAAGTAGGCCTGCCTTTAATAAATGTATGACCGCTGTCTGCGGTATCACGTATTACTTCAGTCAAATGTGTCAACAGATGAACAAATGATGTACATTATGGTATGTTTATCCACAGATTAAAAGATGGAATTAAAAATTGTAAATATTTCACATACAGAAAAAAGTAATCATTTATTGATCTTTTGTGGGCAATAAAACATACACAATATTACAAGTATGGAGATGATGATAGTTATACAGATAACATAATTGATAATAATAAAATATAATTAAAAGAGGTAAATGCAATAGATATATTTCATATAAAGTATTTCAGTGCATATATCTGGTAACCAGTTATCTTCAGCACCTGAAGCTGCACCATTACACCAAACTAAACATAATAACGATCACATCACTTATTACCATAAAAATTTTATGTGAGCATAGCACGTATTGCATCTGGCAAGCGACGAAGATACCAGCTGTGATCTTGACCAGGGGCTGTTGCAAGAACACCGGCAGAGTTCTGATGAGGTGTGCTGGAATTGTATGGATAAGAATGGCCATGCACATCTGTTAATTGTCCGCCTGCAGCAACCAACAATGCTTCAGGAGCACACGTGTCCCAACGCTTGCAGCCCGCACTAGCAAACACGTATGCATGCGCCTTACCTTCCAATAACAGCAAAACCTGTAGGCAGTCAAACATACATTAAAAACTTATATTAACATAATTAATAAGCACAAACAATCAAATATTACTAATTTTATTATTAAAATATTTCTGGGTATTCTCTCTAACGGCATATTTTATTTCTTGTATAAGATAATCCTCAATACCAGTAGAGCTGAATTTTGATATTCACTGAAGTCACCAGTAACCAATTTCAATGACAAAAATGAAATCTGCTACCAAACAACCAAATACAGATGGGGAAAAAAATGTCGCTACAGCTGACAAGTACCATCTATAGGCATCAATTTCAAATGTGCATTTTCGTTAAAGAGTGTATCCTCTTCAGAAACGGCAATTTATTGGTCTCAAATATATTTTTCCAAAGGATATTACAAAAACCAATACTGCATTTCCTTCAGAAGTGGTACCTCTTTGCACTATGGACAATTTTGTAGTAGAATATTAAAATCGTGCACTGACTTGATAGCACTGGCTTTCAGGAGTCATTATCATCAGTCCATGATTTAGGTCACATTTCCCTTTATCATCTGCCTAACTGTGCTGCCCTGGATATCTTTCCTTTATCCACTGAACCAATGTTCTTATGACAAAGTTGCCACATTCTATACTGGAAATCTGCACCTAATGTTATGTAGCGCCACAACCTGGTCCTGATGGCAGGATACGCAGCCACCTCAGCTGACCAAAGAACTTTCTGAAAGTCACGTCCAGTGTTGTGAGTAACTGTTATAGTGCTGTCATTTGGGTTATGGATACAACTTTTTCATTAAAATAAAACTAATTTATTTGCTCATTGCCCATTTAGCTGGTTTTGTATTTGGTGTGGGTTTTCGATTTATCAAGCTACACGACGTAAGTGTGTAGTAGTCTTCCTTTCTGCAGTTTTGAATAGGAAAGGCAAAAATGCGATAAGTCAATGGTGGGCAAAAATCCAGTGACAGTGCTAAAATAAGCTATTTGGCCTCTGTTAAAAGAGCCAAATATTTTCAGTTAAAATGATACCAGCAGTAGCCTGTGGGCAATGAGGAACTGCGTGTGCACACATTTGTGCGAACAATACCAATGAATGCACGAGATATTTCATTGGTTCAACAAGGCTTGAGCAGTTGAAATGCTCGTGTGGTGACTGAAATGGAATAACAAGTGATCTTTTGCTGTATGTGCAAAGAAATATCGACAACACATGTTTAGAGAGGGATGGGCAAGGTGTGGCTAGTGGTTGTGAGAGTGTCACACTTTCTTCATCAAGCCCCTTCCTCTATATGTCAGCTATGATCCATCCAGCATTGGCAAATGGAAGGACTTGAAAAGTTCTACAGTTGTTCTTCCTAAGAATTTTACTTCCTTTATACGATTTATGTAGCAATTCAAATTAATTTTCTTAACTAGTTTACAGCTTACAAGGCCTTTATCAATATGTTAACTACATAAAGTAACCATGTATAATATTGATGAAACAAAAATTATAGAAGGAAACTTTCCTGGTGGGATAAACTAATACAATAAATAGAAAACTGATGACTTACCCAAAGGACAGGCTCGTTGACAGGCTAGGGTTTAGGTAGGGAAGTGGGTGGTTGGCGTGAAAGGAAATACTCCATCGCAGCGAGGCACTGGGCATGTGGGATATTCCTTAAAACCCTAGCCAGCTTCATCTTAACCCACAACTTCTTTACCTTTGGGGGCCAGACATACAACTAAAGGGAACAGCCATGGGTACCAGGATGGCCCCCTCGTACGCAAACTTATTTATGGGATGCTTAGAGGAAGCCTTCTTGATTACCCAAGCCAGTCAACCCAAAGTTTGGTACAGATTCATTGATGACATCTTTATGATCTGGACTAACAGTGAAGAAGAACTCCAGAATTTCCTCTCCAACCTCAACTCCTTTAGTCCCAGTTCACCTGATCCTATTCCAAATCCCATGCCACTTTCCTCGATGTCGACCTCCATCTGTCCAACGACCAACTTCATACATCCATCCACATTCAAACCAACCAACAAACAAACAACAGTACCTCCATTATGACAGCTGCCATCCATTCCACATCAAATGTTCCCTTCCCTACAGCTTAGGTCTTCGTGGCAAAAGAATCTGCTCCAGTCCTGAATCCCTGAACCAGTACACCAATAACCTAATAACAGCTTTCACATCCTGCAGCTATCCCCCTGATCTGGTTCAGAAGCAAATTGCCAGAGCCACCTCCTCATCCCACCAAATCCAGAACCTTCCACCGAAGAACCCCAGAAGTGCCCCTTTTGTCACCGGATACTTTTCGGGACTGGAGCGGACTCTTGAATGTGGCTCTCCAGCAAGGATACGACTTCCTTAAATCCTACCCCGAAATGAGATCCATCCTTGATGACATCCTTCCCACTCCACCAAGAGCGCCTTTCCGCTGCCCACCTAACCTTCGTAACCTCATAGTTCATCCCTATGAAATCCCCAAACCACCTTCCCTACCCTCTGGCTCCTACCCATGCAACCGCCCCCATTGTAAAACCTGCCCTATGCACTTACTCTAGTCCAGTAACCCGGAAGGTGCACATGATCAAGGGCAGAGCCACTTGCGATAGCACCCATGTGATTTACCAACTGATAGGCATGCACTGTGAAGCGTTCTATGTGGGAATGACCAGCAACAAACTGTCCATTCGCATGAACGGTCACAGGCAGACAGTGTTTGTTGGTAATGAAGATCACCCTGTGGCTAAACATGCCTTGGTGCACAGCCAGCACATCTTGGCACAGTGTTACACCGTCCAGGTTATCTGGATACTTCCCACCGACACCAACCTTTCAGGACTCCGGAGATGGGAACTTGCCCTTCAGCATATTCTCTCCTCTCGTTGCCCACCTGGTCTCAACCTCCGCTAAATTCCCGCCCACCATCTTTAGCCTCTTAGCCTCGGTTCTGTGGACAGAGCCTTTGCCTCAAGTGGTATCTCTGTCCAACTTCTTTGCTTTTTACAAATGTCTGTCTAGGTGTGTTTGCGTTTGGATGTGTGTGAGTGTGTGTGTATTTGTTTACCTTCATTTTTTTCCCCTAAGGTAAGTTCTTCCACTCCTGGGATTGGAATGACTCCTTTTCCACTTCCTTAAAACCCATATCCTTCCCTTTCTCCTCTCCTTTCTTTCTCTTTTCCTGAAGAAGCGACCAAAGGTTGCGAAAGCTTGTATGTGTGTGATTTTATTTGTGTCTGTCGACGAGCCTGTCCTTTTGGTAAGTCATCAGTTTTCTATTTTTTATACATGTATAATATTGACAATATTATGAATAAGATAGACTGCTACACACCACAAAGATGACAAGCTAAGTTGTAGTTAGGCTTGATGAAAAGACAAATGTACTGAACTTTTCTCAAAAAGCCTTCTGCAAAACACACACACACACACACACACACACACACACACACACAGACACACACACACAATCACCACCATTATCTTTGACTCCTACAGCCAGATCGCACTGTTGGCCAAAAGCTCGTATATATATATATATATCAGTTTTTTTTTTTTTTTTTTTTTTTTTTTTTTTTTTTTTTTTTTTTTACTAAGCTTGTCATCTTTGTGGCAAGTAGCAATCTATCTTTTTCATAATGTTGTGGATATTGCAATCTGAACTACTCATTATTTAATACTGTAGAACAGTGTTTTTCAACCTATGGGTCACGATCCTCAGGGGGGGTGCAAAGTCTTGTTAGGAGGAAGTACTTGCACCATAAAATAACCAGGAGTTCAATAATACAAAAACGTATGCCTAAGTAAAATATATTTAATGTTAAATTTATGGAGTTCCTAGTTTAACTTTCACTATAAATTGAATAGGTCATAAATTGTTTCATATTACAGTGTGTTAATGATGAATAAAAATAACATACTGTATTTATGGTTTGTGAGGTGGAGGGAAGGACAGAATATTTTTACACTGCTGTAGAACATACAGAAGAATCAATGATTGTGATTTTCTTGAACACTATGTTTTGCAAGGTAGAGAGGGGGGGGGGGCATATATGGTCTTTACATATCTATTATCAGTTAAGATTTGTCTTGTTCAAATACTGATTTTCCCATAGTAGATATTTCATACAGATTCCTACAATTGGACATCACTATGGTACAATAAGTGTCTGAATATTCTACTAACATTTGCAAATACACTGAAGAAAGCAGAAAATCTGTTAGTGATGGAGGTACACACAAATGTTAGAAAGGACCATTTTGCAGGAAAAAATACAATTTATGAACAAATAGTAACGGGTGTATTCACATGCTGGTGTCTGGATGGATCCAACAATTTCCAGTGTGGGTTTCTTCCAGATAGTTGCAAACAATTTTTTGAACTGTAGAAATAGCCCTAAATTCCTCCTTAGCCTTGCTGTATGATGTGTATGTTGTCACTTTAATGGCTTTGACACCAGTTCTTTATGGAGGTGTTGAAGGGACAATGTTTTGAACATAACCTCTTCCATACATAAAAAAACAGCTGAAAAATGCTCCTATAGGAGAACAAAACATGTGAATATGTTGCTGTGGGGGAACCTGCTGCCTCAGACCTCACTGGACTTTCCTCACCAAAACTTCCGACATGCAAACTTATTTGTGCTCTTTTAACACAGATCAACCTAAATCCTTTTACCAAGTCTCTCATCATAAAGCAGGTTTCATAGACAACATTTCCCTGTCACTGCCACTGTGTAGATATGTCTCTCTCTCACTGTCTTGTTTTCTTCCCATTAGCACTTTCTTCTGTCTGTTTTTCCCGACACCACCACCTTCATCCCTTTCTCTCCATTTTGGCTGCCTCCTCCTGCCATTGTCTATGTCCAATTCTTTTCCTCTTGCATTGCTTCCACTTCTTTTTCTCAGTCTGTTCTCTGTTTCTTCAATCACAGTTATCTCCTCTTGATATCTGTCCTTTCAGATGCTTTGCTCAAGCTTCTAAATCCTTGACCAAGAAACTAATGAGTAGGTTTGGAAGATGGGAGAAAACAGACAAAACTTTTGTTATGAAGTTCGCCAATTTGGAGGATCCACGTTCCCAACGCTTAGCTCTAGTCTACATTCATCTCTCTTTTTCAATTTCAGTCTCTCTTCTGTCTTCTGCTCTCACTGTTACAGTCTTGATCCATTTATCTGTTTTACTGTCACTGCCTCTCTCTCACAATGACTATCTGTTCCCTCTTTATCTCCTACTCATACTTTCTACCACCACCAATCTGCTAATTTCTTCCAAGACAAAAAATCGAATATGTTTGCATGAAAAATTTTGTGGTCAGGAAGGCAGAATGAGAACTGAGGCAAGTGGTGTCAACACAAACAAAATGGCATGTGCCTAGTGATGAAGTGCAAAAACAACCTAAAGTCAACAAACAGCACCACATGTGGACCAGCATCCACCAAAAAAGTGACAATTAAGATGCCTTACAAATAAAGGCAAAATGCATATGGCAAAATAAACTTATATTATTTAGTTGCACAGATGGCTTACATAAATAAATATGTACATTATATTATAAAAAGAAACCGTGGGACTAATGGACAAAAAAGAAACTAACAATGTAAAGTGCTGTGTTTCCATAGAAAGAAAGATCCCTTACTGTATAACTACACAGTAGCAGGACAAACAATGAAAGTGGTTCTTCCACAAAATATTTGGGCCCATTTGAAATCAATTTGCGATAAGGGTGACAGACTGAAATTCACTGGAAGAACTGTCAACAAAGGAAGCAGGTTACAAAACTCTCATTCAGCTATTACTTGAGCATCACTCGTCAATGGGATCCGTACCACGTAGGGTTAACCGAAGACAAAGAGACATCCAGCCAAAAGCAGCACTCTTCTTTACAGGATCATTTAGGAAGCATTGAAGCATCACACAGGTCAGGAAACTCCAGTGTCAGATGACTTTGATGACTACCTGGGATCATCACCTTAAAAACATATCATATAAACTATGATGATTTGCCATGAATAAGAAGTGTAGAAGTGCCTACCCACACAACTGGTACTTTTGACAGCAAAAATTGCTATTTTCGTAGCATATTAAGATAATGAATACAGATTTTCAAAAAACTGGAAACAGATTTTCTAGGTAAACACTTAAACAATGTAGAAATTACATTAGAGTTATTTGCTACTCCCCATGTTAAGACTCTTTAAAAATGCTATTTTCAAACATTGTGCATGGACCAGTGTCGTGTGAACCAAATAAGATATCAATTTGTCAGAGTACAAAAATCATTATTTTCATTGATAAGTAAATTTTTTAACCAGATGGTAAGTTTCAGAGTGGCCTTTCAGCACAATACACACTTTTGTTAGCAAAACATAACAGTTTTTCAGTTGTCTGTTAATAACGAAGAAAGATTTTATAAAATGAAGAAATGCCATTTATAGATAACTGTCTACATGATGTAATGTAAATATTTGATAACATTGTTATTGTTGGTTAGTTATTTGGATATGTGCAACACTCAGTGCAAAATTGCTAAAAATCAGGATTTGTGATTTTGCACAAAAATACTATCAATTTAAACCTCTGGATCTCAGTAACAAATAAAGAAAAGTATTTTGATAATATCATTTTAAGAATATTTGGTAATAAATCTGACGATTTGTGAAGAATAGAAAATATTAAAGTGTCCATCCCCAAAATTCATGAAATTAGTATCTCAGGAACTGCCATGTATAATGCTGCTTTTGTGAGCCATATAAAGCCCACCATATTCCACAAGTAATCTGCAAAAACCACTGCCATGCATGGTATGATTAAGATGTGAAATAACTGCAATCTATAATCTGTCTCACATAGGAAGGCGTCCCATTTGTCAGCCATTCTGTGTATCCTCTTCCATTACCACAATGGCAGCCAATAATATTGCCGCGAGACACCACATACACATGCCGGCATGGTGCAGGGGATAGCGTGACTGACTACAGTGCTGAAGGTTGTCGGTTCAATCCCGCCCATTGGCAAAAATTTATTTCTTTGTAATTAACAATTCCAGAAGTTTCTACATCTTTCTTATGTTCACTTGTAAATTCTACTTGTTTCTTATGTTAACTGTTGTTCTGATTTCTGGTACATTCTGTCTGTGTATAAATAGCAGAGCACTCTGCCCGAGAGGCAGTTAGTGCTGCGTGTATGTTAAATTCGTAATAAACCTGCTTTCAGTATAACTGCTGTGTCCAGTTGACAATCCTGCCTTCGAAGTCGAGCCTGCTTCCCTTTCAACGCGACATTGTTTGGTGGAGGCGCCGGGTATCCTATGCAACAGCTGCATCACTGTGGCTCCGATTAGGCAACGTAAGAGCCATCGCTTACATGGACTGGAACCGGAATACAAGGGAGTTACCGAGTACATCCTTCCGAAAGTCCGTATCATCAGAAGAACCATGGACACGAAACCAGCGGTAAGCCAGCTGCATATCAGACATCTGTCGGTGTTCTCTGGAGACGCTGGACAGGACCCCAACAAATGGCTAAAAGGGTTTGACCAAGTCGCCAAGTATAACAGGTGCGATAATACAATGTGCTTGGCCAACGTTTATTTCTACCTGCACGGAATAGCCCAGCAATGGTTTGAAAACAACGAAGACAAGCTGAATGACTGGGAGATGTTCCAGGAGTAACTTAAGAAGACATTTGGAGACCGACAGTGACAAATCCGCTCAGCGGAAGAACAACTGAAGAACCGGGCCCAATGACATGGTGAGCCGACACAGTCCTGTGTAATATAGTCAATCCGTATATGACTGAGGCCAGCTCTTCTGATAAAAGACGTCGCTACGACGGAAGAGTTCATTAAGTGGTGCCAGTGGATTGATTATATGCAAAAAAGGAGGGTTGGCCGCAAGAAGTATGGCAGACTCCCCAATGTAGTCCCTATGGCCGTTGTGGAAGATCAGTATGACTTCGATTCTCTCATACGACAAATTGTGAGAGAAGAATTACAACAATTTACGGCAGCCGGGACTATTAGATCTAGTGAGCATCAGATCATGGGCATGGATGTAAGCCCTGTAAGTGACGAGGTAGCCGACGCCACTGACTATGAGGTATTTCAGGCAATAGCTCCTGTCTGCCCCGCCAATCGCACCCAACGTGAATAATGGTGTCGTCCTGCTATGACTTACGCTGCAGCCACCAAACGGCAGCCCATGAACCACCCCACTGAAGAACAGACGTCTGGAGGACAGAAGACAACACACCTCTGTGTTTCCACTGTGGGCGCTCTGGACATGTCGTACGCTACTGCAGAGAGAGAAGGCGAGTATTCGACGATTATTTTGGCGCAAGACGTCAGCCATCAGACCAGTTCTATCCAAGGCAATCACCTGCTGATGAGTTCAATCGACCTATGGGAAGAAGCCCATCGCCTTACCCTAGACGAGGTCGCTCCCCGACGCATCGCAGCCATTCACCGTCGCCGTACAGAGGTACCAGCCGCTCCCCTAAGCGCTGCGCCCAGGAAAACTAAGCGAGGCAACCATCTAAGGAGGTGAGGCCGACGCAGATGAAAAGGTCCATGGACGACAGTCGCTAAGATGTCGGGAAATCTCATAGCCGTCATAATCGCCGGCCAACCTGTCCAGGCACTTGTTGATTCAGGGGCGTCTTTTTCTGTATTGTCGGATAATTACCGCTGCACGGTAAAGAAGACAATGTTCTGTGATACGGGGGCAACTGTGCTGAAGGTCACAAATGGAAAGTACGTCCAGCCAGAGTAACCATCAACAACAGGAACCAGCCATTTGAATTTGTCGTGTTAACAGAATGTAGACACAATGTCATCCTCGGATGGGACTTCCTTCAGGCATCCCAAGCTATCATTGACTGGAAGATGTGAGCTGGAAACTGAAGAAGTTGTTCTGACGGGTACATGTAATAGAGAATTTTCTGCGAAGTTATTTGCCGTTAACAATGTGACGATCCTGCTGTTGACAATGAGAAGAGTTACAGTCACACATACAGATGAGTGATTAAACTGTGAAGTGCTTATCAGTACTAAAAAGTTTATCAGGCTCACAAAAGAAATTTACATACCAGTGGTTATCATACGCAATTCCAGAGGTCAAAGAGAGATGTGGATCACTAATTGTCACGAGCAGTCGTAACTTATCCCCAAAGGAATGTGTATCGGGACAGCTGAACCAATCCAGGACGGTGAGCTCAATGTTGTCAATGAAGACCCATGCTATTCTATTAGTACAGACAACATGCTGGAGGAAATGAACGTGGAACTGCCAATAGGCCCGGACTGACCAAGGAACAACGCCAGCGAGTGTTGGGTATAATACGTCAATTTTCAGGTGCATTCACACCTCAGCAAGGGAAAAGTATGACGAAACAGCCCACGATAAAGCACTGTATCAATTCCGGGGATCATCCACCAAATAGCCAGCATTTGTATAGAGTGTCACCAGCTGAAAGACGGATAATTCGGGAGGAAGTGGAGAAGATGTTGCACAATGACATTATTCAACCTTCCGAAAGATCTTGGTCGTCTCCGGTGGTCCTTGTAAAGGAGAAGAAGAAGAAGAAGAAGAAGAAGAAGAAGAAGAATGGCATGTGGCGATTCTGTATCGACTATCGGCGACTGAACAAAATCACAAAGAAAGATGTCTACCTGCTGCCGCGCATAGACGACATCTAAGACTGCTTGAAAGGAGCTACATACTTCTCAACTATGGGCATGCAGACAGGTTACTGGCAAATCAAGGTTGACAAAGCTGACAGGGAGAAGAAGGCTTTTATTACACCTGACGGCCTCTATGAATTTAAAATACTGCCATTTGGATTGTGTAATGCTCCGGCCGCATTCGAACGCCTTAAGTGGACGACATGTCTTTGCTATTTAGATGACATTGTCGTATCCTCAAAAACATTTGAAGAACATCTGAGTCGCCTGTCAACTGTGTTGAAGTGTGTTCAGGCTGCAGGACTCCACCTCAATCCACAAAGAAGTGCCTCTTTGTCGCCAAGGAGATAAAAATCCTGGTGCACCTAGACAATGGAGATGGTGTCCGTCCTGATCCAGACAAAGCAAGAGCAGTCACAGAATTCCCAACTCCTCAGCACATTCGTGATGTGAGAAGTTTTCTTGGGCTGTGCTCATACTACCGACATTTCATAAAAGGATTTTGTAAGAAGGCACGTCCATTACAAGAACTTGTGCAGGGAGACACCAAATTTTACTGGGATGAGACAAAACAAAGAGCTTTCCAGGCACTTAAGGAGGCTCTAACTTCCGCACCAGTGCTAGCCTTGTATGACGAGAATGCGGAAACTGAACTTCACACAGAACGGCGCAAACACAAGGATGCAGACTGCCTTTCGAGGAATCCATTAGTGGAACACAACAGCATGAATGAAATTTCAGCTCTAACTGAATTAGATGACGTTACAGAGGGAAGATCCAGCACTATTAAAAATGATAGAGGCCTTGGAGAAAGGAGAACTGACCAATGGAGAGTTCCAACTTTTAAACAGAACAATATATAAGAGCAACTACGATCCACTGGGGCCCAAATGGCTACAGGTCGTTCCAGCTCTTCTCCAGCCAGCTATTATCAAATATTTCCACGATGCTCCAATATCCGGTGATCTGGGATTTGTGAAGACCCTAGGCATAATCAGACACAGGAATTACTGGAAAGGTCTCTACCGATCAGTCAAGCAATTATGTGCGTCACTGTAGAGTGCCAGCGACAGAAGAATGTGCCGCAACTACGTCCAGGGCATCTCATACCAATTCCGCCGGCATCAGCTCCATTTCACTGAGTTGGGATCGATCTTTTAGGGAGGCTCCTGAAGTCGACAATCGGTAACCGTTGGATAATAGTCTGCATTGACTACCTCACACGCTACGCTGTAACCAAACCTGTGCCGCCTGCAGAAGCTCCAGAGGTAGCAAAATTCCTTGTAGAAGACATTATTTTGAAGCATGGAGCATGTCATGATATCTGATCATGGAAAAGTATTCCAGTCAAAACTAGTATCAGAGGTAATGTCACGGTGCGACATTGTCCACAGAATGACAACTGCATACCATCCACAGACAAATGGTCTTACGGAACGTTTTAACAAGACATTAGCTGATATACTGTCAATGTACGTTGATGTTGAGCAGAAGGATTGCGATACAATTCTGCCAGTCGTGACATTTGCTTACAATACCACAAGACAAGACACCACAGGCTTCACTCTGTTTTTCCTGCTCCATGGCCTTGAAGCTGAGACAATGATGGATACGGTGTTTCCTTTCCAACTGGACGACACTCAGGATGACTATGTTAAACAGCTCATCACCAGGGCCGAAGAAGCAAGACAGCTGGCACGCATACGGACACTGAACACCCAGGAGAAAGACCGTCAGCGGTATAATGACAAGCACCGAGCTGTTGTATAATGCCCTGGAGATATGGTATGGATTTTTACCCCTGTATGGAAGGTTGGACAGTCAGAAAAGTTATGGACATGATACTTTGGTCCATATCATGTTGTACACCACCTGTTACATTTCACATACGAAGTCGAGGATTATGAGCCATTGTCAAAGCGACAAAAACGAAGAGACACTGTTCACGTCCTGTGCTTGAAGCCTTACTACGAACCTGAAGAGCAGGTAGGCGACAATGGCTTCTTGTTCAAGGACTCTAAGGACAGTAATGTTACTGATGAAGCCATGACAGAACCGTCTGTCATCTATAATCGTGGAGAAGGGAAGGATTCTCCAGACCGGCCATACAGAGGACCCATGACAAGATCAAGATCCAGGACATTGCAGCTGGCTCCACATAGAACATAACAGCGGGTCACTGTTTTTCCAGGAGAGGGAGAAATGCCACGAGACACCACATAAACCGACTGCCGGCGTGGCGCAGGGGATAGCGTCACTGACTGCGGTGCTGAAGGTTGCCGGTTCAATCCCACCCATCGGCAAAAATTTATTTCTTTGTAATTAACAATTCCAGAATGTTCTACATCTTTCTTATGTTCACCTGTAAATTCTACTTGTTTCTTATGTTAACTGTTGTTCTAATTTCTGGTGCATTCTGTCTGTGTATAAATAGCAGAGCACTCTGCCCAAGAGGCAGTTAGTGCTGTGTGTATGTTAAGTTCGTAATAAACCTTCTTTCAGTATAAGTGCTGTCTTCAGTTGCCTTCGAAGTCAAGCCGGCTTCCCTTTCAACGCGACAATATTCAATCCTTAGACGAGTAGCCAGCCACAAGTTACAACAACATTTTTCCTGCAGACTGCAGGAAGTTGGACTTCTTTGCTTTCTACAAATGTCTGCCTAGGCGTGTTGTGTATATTTGTGTGTGTGTATTTGTTTACCTTCCTTTTTTTCCCCTAAGGTAAGTCCATCCGGTCCCGGGATTGGAATGACCCCTCATCCACTCCCTTAAAACCCGCATCCTTTTTCCCTTCCTTCCTTCCTCTTTTCCTGACAAAGCAACCAACGGTTGCGAAAGCTTGAATGTTTGTGTGTGTTTTTATTTGTGTTTTTTTGTGTGTATCGGCGAGCCTGTGCTTTTTACTACATGATTCGTCACACTAGTGTCTTGTAAGTGATTTTTCTTGATAGATGAATTGTTCTTCCCCAGAATCTTTGCAATCTGAGTCATCTGTGTTCCCTCAAACTGGTTTTATTCAGTCATCCCAGATCATTTGGCTTCTCAATATTATGCCAAAAGCTGCAGTTGCTTAGTGAGCACATTTTTCCTTTTTTTTTTTTTTCTTTTTTTGTATATTAATTTTATTTGTCCAAACACTGATAACTTTCAATGGTGTACATGCTCAATATGTTCCAACACTTTGCTTGTAAACAAATACTGTGAAGTACAATCTCTTTGTTGTAGGTGTAGTATTACATTTATCTTCATTTAATGAGATCTGTCATTTATTACACCACAAGAAAAAATTTGGTCCAAATCTTTCTACAGCTCCTTACAATTGCTCAACAATGATACGATGTTGCGCACAGCAGTAATGTCAGCAAACAAAGTTATAATGCATCTCATCCTATCTGCAAAAATCGTTTAGATATGATGACTAACTATAGGTCCTATTAAATATTGTTTAAACGCGATAGAATGGCTGGCCAGTACTTACCTTCGTGCTGGTCCGCCGATAGTAACACAAATGAAGAAACAGAAAAACAGGGGACAAAAAGGACAAGCTTTTGGAACACAGTTCCTTCATCAGGTAGGAGAGAAGGGAAGAAAAAACGGAAGGGAAACATAATTCACGACCTAGGTCATGAAGGTGGTGTTTCAGGAGTATGGACCATCTGAGATACTGCATGTACGTAATGAGCCAAGCCAGAGAGGATATATATAACCAAAGAGGAAAGATTAAGTAGTGGCTATAATAAAGTTCTTGACTAGTAAATGTTGTTTTAAATTTACTTATCATCAGGGAAGGGGGGCAGTTAAAACAATTCACATGTCAATCTAGTATACAATAACAAAAAATGAGCTGACAGTCTCTGCACAGATTTTGATCACTTCACGTATGGTTTTAGTTCATATGTTGAATCAGTGGTGTAATGAGTATGTTCTGAGCAGGAACATCAGCATAATGTTACTCTTAAACTGTCAGCTCATTTGTTATGTTATTGTATAACTTAACTGACATGTAAATTTGTTCAACCACAAAAATTTTTACTGCTGGATGATGGTCTCTTACCAAAACTAGTTGTGATTATTAAAAAGTCAGTCAAAGCAATAATATACCATAAGTTTTACAAAAAACTGTATAAATGCCGGTGGCAATTGCCTGATAAAGATACTCTTCAATTCGCACTTAAATGTCGCTAGAGGATTCTGTACCAAGCCACTTTCAAACAGTGTTCAGGAAAAATGAACACACATCTTTACATGCAAGTTCTGAATTCTCCTTATTATGACGACCATTTCTTTCTATAGTGGGGCACCGACAAATAATTTTCAAATTTTGAGAAGAGAGTGGGTAACTGAAGTTTCAGGAAAATATTTTATCGCAACAAACAACACCTTTGTTTATATGACTGACACCTTAAATCACACATAATATCAATAAAAGTCTTTCCCTATTTTGTGCTAATATGAAACAAGCGGTTCTTGTATGAACTGTTTTTATGTCTTACAATTTGCTGCTATACTGCATTTCAATTATTATGAAGGTTACATAAATTTATGCCTAATGAAAGTAACTTTGATCAAGTAGTCAAGAGGCAGGTTTCATGGAAGAGATGATCTCTTCATGTAAATTTCTAGAAATAAAAAAATCATTTATGCACCAGTTCAGCATTCTTAATGCTTCGCATTGGGACAATAAATTTTACAGAACAAAAAATACATCTTTTGTTTCTAAGGTTAATCATACATAACACAGAATTTAGAACCTACCTTATGACCAGCACCACCAACTCTTAATATATTGTCTGGTTGTAGTGCATCCAAGGCAGCTTGTACAACTTCATTGGAATGAGAACGAGTTGTTGTTATAATACGCTGACCTTCCGGAGGTGATTGTGGCACAATACCTCCCACCCCTACACCAATAATCCCCCACATTGTCCGACCCATTACTGCTCCAGGTTCTTTGTAATTATAATATGGCTGATGTATGACACCACCAACAGCTTTGTCGCCGACAGCAATACCTATTAGTACTGTAACATGGTCTAGTAACCCTGTAACAAAAGAAAACTTTAATCTGTGTTTCTGCAAACTACTAAATTACTGAATCATCAAAGTCTTGTGACAGACTCACAAATACATATACTATATTTAAAACTCCACTTTTACAGTTTGCAAACATACTTGCTAATTAATTGTAATCCTAACTAAAGACATTTATTTATTTTTAATTTGTTACTGAACGTAACATTTAAATGCTTATTAACCAAACCAGTATTTGGGTGTAATAACATATTGGATGGATGGACTGATTTTTGAAAGGGATTAAATGACAAAGGTTACCAGTTCCTGTATAACATATTGTCACTGGAATTTTAAACAATGGGGGTACACACGTGTATAGCAGTTCTGCTAATAAACATTTTAAGTGCAGCTCACAGTGTTTTCATGATGTTCTTAAAAATATATTTAAAAGCTGCAGAGCACAAAGACTTCAAGATTTTTAGACATTTAATTACTTAAGAGGTCTGAGAGGGAAGGAAAGAAAAGGTTTCACATGAAGAAAGTTACCAATTCATGGTGAAATCAAACAATGGGAATTCCATGCAGAATTCAACATTTTTATCACTACTCAGAAAAAAAACTGCAAAGCTTTCGGCCAATACAGCCTTTGTTAGTTGGTTAAAGTGCAGTTTATGTATTGGTACCTGCTGCTTGATCTTTAGATGTTGATAGTGGCACAATGAATGATGGATGAAGGCAGCCAATCATGAATAATGTTCACGTAATAAATGACAATGCATCTTTACATTTTTAACTTTGTAAACAGTTCTGTTTGTAGACTTTACAATTACATTTTATGGGTAAATCAAAAAAGTACATAAAGAACTACATGGGTGTAACAGTTTGTTTTATGTAATGGAAACTGAGTGCAGTAATTCAGCAATAACTGGTATTCATCATCAATTAAGAAACGGTTTCCAGTCAAACCAATATAATTAAAAAACTGTTACACCCACATATTGACTGTTCCTTGATGTACTTTTCTTTAAGATCTCCTCCAGCAATTTCTGGTGAAGATGCAATCTAGAATTTTTATTTCTGTATACATTTTAAAATTTTGGTTATTGTCCTCCTCCTTGTTTGATGTATTAATACATAGTTATGAAAAATTATTCTTCCAAATCAGGTAATACAGTAGTTCATCAAAAACAATGCTATTTTCTATGATATGCCAAGATTTTCGATTATGTTTTACACCAGTACCTATTAGCACAACTTTAATTTAAATAGTGAATGAAAGGAGAAACAGCTGGAAGAAAGAAAGCCTTCCAGCCAGTCACAGGCCCAGACATAATTGGAGGCTTAATTGTTGTTCTAACCATTCAACATTATAAAGAAAATGAAGTGTTCCTACATATTCACACCAAGCCTTGGATTAGAATGGATCTTATTGAAAACAATGCAAGCTTACAAATAAAGGATTACGAATATGAACATGGAAATGTAAAAACACCAAACTCTGCAGTACAAATGTACTTGATAAAAGACATACAGAGAACACATGGGTATTACAGCCCCGCAGGAGATAAGATGCCCGGGGCAAGGCAAGCAGAGAGAAATAACTATACATTTATAAACAGCAGAAACATACATGGTCACCATATATTAGGGGACAGGATTTGTGGGACATTAAAACATTGGAGAAAAGCTGCAACTGTCTCACTCTCTCCCAACCAATTCTTCCCTTCCATGCACTTTGACGCTAATAACTGCTGTCTGGCTTTTGTACAAGTTGTAAATAACCTTCAGTTTCCTGATTTACCCCTGCTGACGTCAGAATTTGAAAAAGTGTATTCCAATCAGCCAACTGCTGTGCCGCAATGGATACAGTGGTTCCTGCTAGACTCATTGAAGTTGAGCACTATTGGGTTGACTAGCACTTGGATGAATCACTGTCCAGGACTGCTGAGTGCTGTTGGCAAGTGGGCTGCACTCAGACCTTATGAGGTCAATTGAGGAGCTACTTGATTGAGAGCTAGAGGGTCTGGTCATAAAAACTGACAATGGCAGGAGTGCAGTGCACTGACCGTGTCCCATCCAAATCGCATTCAATGACGCCTTTGGGTGGATGATGTTGTAGTCCACTCAACACTATCAAAAGCTTTCACCAAATCTACAAATGCTAAAAATGTAGGTTTGCCTTTCCTTAATCTATCTTCTAAGATAAGACATAAGGCCAGTATTGCCTTGTGTCTTAGCACATTTCTCCTAAATCCAAACTGTTCATTCCTGAGGTCAGCTTCTACCAGATTTTCTATTCACCTATAAATAATTTGTGATAAAATTTTACAACTATTACTTATTAAATTGATGGTTCTGTAATTTTCACACCCGTCTGCACCTGCTTTCTTTGGAATTGGGATTATTACATTTTTTGTGCAGTCTGAGGGTTGTTCGCCAGTCTCCCACATCTTGCACACCAGGAGAGAGAGTTGTGTTACAGCTGGTTCACACAGAGATTTCAGTAGCTCAGGGGAAATGTCGTCCACTCCATAGGCCTTGTTTTGACTGACTCCTTTCAGTGCTCTGTCAAATTCTTCCTCAGTATAGTATCTCCTATATCATCTTCATCTACTTCCACTTCTCTTCCTACAATATTGTCTTGAGATTCATTTAGTTTGTAGATGCCCTCTGTATACTCTTTCCACCTTTCAGCTTCCCCTTCTTTGCTCAGAGCTGGTTTTTCCCTTCCGAGTTGTTGATATTAATATAGTTGCTTTTCTTGTCTCCAAACTCCACACGCAGGCCAGTCTAGTAACAAGTACGCTCTGGTGGGCGACAACAACGATCAGACTGGCACTTTACGCGTTTCACACAGCCAGAGCCCCAAGCAAATACGTGTGCTTCGAAACAGCGTAAATTAATATCATGTCCACAATGTTTTTCGCAACATGACCACAAGTACTGTCCCCACAGGAAAGCAAAGTGTTTTCACTGCTCAAAATCTGGTCATTATCAAAGAAATTACGTGGCCAACCTCACTCCACTTTTTCATAGGACGAAAACATGGAAATTAATGTTATCACTGTAGCATCAAGTGCCACTTCTAACATTGACTATTGTGAGCTTCAAGTGCAAAATGTTTCTGTAGTATCAAGTGACATACAATGGCGTGTGCAGTGTAAGTCAAACAAAATTTTGGTTACCTTGTGTATTGCAAAGAAAGACATTCATTTCCAGTTAGACACGGGTGCTTCTCTTACATTGATCAATTCTGCTATTTATCACTTGCTCAGAAGTCCTCGGTTATATTCTTCGAATAGATGTGTCACAACATGTGATGGATCATAATTGGACATTCTTGGGACATGTTTGTTGCCTGCAGCCTATAAGAACACTATTAAAATGCTTGAATTTACAGTTCTATGTGTGGCAAAAAGTCAAAATATTTTTGGCTTAGAGGCATTTAAATTGTTTGATTTTGTGATTTGTGACTGTGCAAACCTACAATATTGAAGAATCTGTTACGTCTTTGTGTTCTGCGTATTCCGACTTGTTTGATGGTACGTTATGCAAAGAAAATGATTATGTAACTCATAACGCTTCGTCCGGGGGCGCAACCTAAATTTTGCTGTGCACATGTGGTGCCCTATGCATTACACGACAAAGTTACACAGGAACTGCAACATTTAACAGACATTGATGTTCTCCTGCCTATATTTCTAAAACAGACCTCCCAGAGGCTTACTTTCAATTGCCTATTGACAGTACAATGCAAGAATTCATGGTGTTGAATTCCCATTTTGGTTTATTTAGATTTAAACTACTTCCTTTCGGAAGTTCTTCAGCTCCTGCACTGTTTCAGAATTATTTACGTGTTATTTCAAGTGTTCCATGTTGTGTTATCTACCTTGATGACATTCTTGTTTCCAGTTCCGATTTTGATTCTCATGTTTCTAACATGAAGGCATTACTTGATGTTCTACATGCAGCTGGCCTTAAATGTAACAAATCTAAATGCCAATTTTTGGTACAAGATAGAATATTTGGGCCATGTAATAAACAGTCAAGGGATTTATCCGACACAGAAGCATTTGCAGGCAATTAAGGATTTGCCAGCACCTCATAATTTGTCTGAATTGCAGTCTGTGTTAGGCAAACTTTCATATTCCTGCAAATTTATACCTAACGCAGCCCAAATTGCAGCGCCTTTGCATCGCCTTCATCGAAAACATTTTCCTTTTGTTTGGTCGCCTGAATGTCGACTTGCTTTTCAACAGCTTAAGGATGCTCTTCTGAGAGAACCATGCTTAATCACATTTGAACCTGAGAAACCATTTGTTCTTGCTACTGATGCTTCGTCTTTTGGTCTTGGTGCTGTTTTGTCTCAAAGTGGGTGCCTCTGACAGACCAGTTGCTTTCGCTTCCAAACTTTTGAATGCCACACAACGCAACTACAATCAATTGGAAAAGGAAGCAATGTCAGTTATATTTGGTGTGACGAAGTTCCACCAGTACCTCTATGGTTGTAAATTTCTCCCTGTAACTGATCACAAGCCATTGACATCTGTCTTTCATCCTTCACATCCCACACCGGATCGGGCTGCACAAAAGCTGCAACGATGGGCTCTTATTCTGTCCAATTATGACTATGACATTGTCTATTGTGCATCTTCAAAACATGCCAATGCAGATTGTTTGTCTCCCCTACCCGTGAGTACAAATTCTGATTTTGATTCTTCAGAGGATTCGTACAATCAGTTAAACCACACGGAACTTTAATCACTGCACTCTATCCCAATCAATGCGCAGATTCTCTTCTCCACCACGGAACGCAACCCACATTTGCCATTACTGTCGCATTTCATTGGCATTGGCTGGCCCTCCAATAGAAATGCTATCACCGACCCTACAGTCCAAAGCTATTACCCCATGCAATATTCTCTCTCCATTCAAAGAGGTGTTATTTTGGTCCATTCTGCAAATGGTTGCAGTCGTGTTCTTGTTTCTAAAGAATGCCAAGCCAGCATTCTGGGAATGCTCCATCAGGGCCATTGGGATACAGTTCACACGAAGCAACTGGCGTGTCGCCATTGTACTTGGCTCAGCCTGGACAATCAGAATTAACAACTAACTGTGGATCGTTGCAATTGTTCAGAATATGCGGCGCCTCCTCGACAAGAAATTTTTTTCTTGGCCAAAACCTTCCTGCCCCTGGGAACTCTTCCATATTGATTTTTGAGTCCATTTTGGAATGTTCATTGGTTGATTGTCGTAGATGCCCACAACTGTTATCCTTTCTGCATTCCTATGCGTTCCACAACCACAGCCAGTACCATTAGAACTTTGGAATCAATTTTTTGTTTGGAACATCTCCCATCAGTGAATGTTTCCGATAACGGTCCTCAGCTGACATCTGCTGAATTTAAGGCCTTTTGTTCTTCTAATGGAGTGTGACACATTACGATGGCACTGATTCCTCCCCACAGTAACGGAGAAGCTGAATGGTTTGTGCACACCTTTAACACTGTGACTGCCGGCAATGTAAACCATTCCCTCCCTTAGAGTGCCAGACATTCTGCTTGCAGGAGTAACCCCAGCTGCAATTAGTTTCTTTATCTTCAGTCTGGCGTAAAGAATTGTCTGATCTTTGAAATAAATACAGAACTGAACACAGATCATCTAAATCACATACAACTCCAACACCAAGGGACCCACTAAAAACTTCTCTACATCGCAAACAGTCTGTAGAGTCACTACGATATGTTGCTGTGTCACCCCTCTGTCATAGTCACCTCTCAGTACTTTCGGGGAGAATAATTTGCGTGAAGCCATGTCCGTTGATTTACCTACTGAGTAAGCGGACACCACTTCCTACCTGCCCCGATTCACACAATGAATGTGACCAGTCGGCCAATTGAGAAACTAAATAAAAGATCTATAGGCTGGTTTAGACACTTGGTTTACCAAGTAAGATATTTAAGCTGGATCTAGCCCGTCAATAAATTTGATTCTGTTTTTAAAAGCACGAAAACAAAGATCCCGTTAAATGACATGATTGGCATTCTACAGAAATTTCCGTATCCCGTCAATTGACGAGATGGCACTCCGAGTGTTAAGATGCAAATTTCAAAGTTTCACAATGAAAATTCCCGCAATAGAGCACTTTTACTCTTTTTGAGCACATACAGAACTTCGCCTATTGGTGACAAATTTCCTACAAAGTTCCTCCATGGTTGTCCTCACAAGTCTCCATTCTCCAAGTCACATTCCATCATCGAAGCCATCTCCACATCCAAAATTTCCTGTGCACGACAAAGTTTATTTTAGAGTTTTACATCTCCTCAACATTGGGAACCTGACAAGGTTGTCGCTTCTGTTGGCAGGGCACATTACCGCTTACTTGAGTCTCGTGACGGCCAGCATATCCGCCATCAAAATCAGCTGCGCCGCGGCCAGCATATGGGAACTGGTGATTCTGCCCCCGTTTTTTCACCCAGAGATTCTGGGATAGCAGACGCGATTCCAGCAGTGGGACGCTCCGGCTGCTGTCCGACTGCGAATGCCGCCCCGGGCCGCTACCACCCGCTGGCGAACACATTGGCCATGCCAGCTGCTCTTCGAGCTGTCGCAACGCCCACAGATGCACCCCCGCTACCACCGATTCCGCCATCTGCTCCAACAGGGTTGGCTGTGGCGCATCCCACGATACCGCCTCCATCACCCGCTCCTATGGTCGTCTCACCGCCAGTGTCACCAGTGTCGTTGGTGCTGCCACTGTTCTCTCCGTTGCCACCTGATGTCCTTCCTGCAGTACGTGTACATCCTGGTGATGATTTCTCGGGCGGGTTTCCTGTCCCCTCTTGTGGCGTATGCGGGCTGGAGGTTGCCCACTTCAGCCACGATGCCAGCCTCCTCACTTACGCCCACTCGCAGTGCTCCTCCCTGCCGTCGTTCCTGAGACCACATACGACGACGGCATGTCATTTTGCGGTGGAGGGGTGTGGTGGCGTATCTTTTATATCAACTGCTAAGTGTCGACCAAGATGCCAGCACCGTTAAGTTGGCAGCACAAGAACTAGCAACAACACACAAGAGCCACGGCCACACCTCCAGGAGAAGTGCAATTATTCGAGAGTGTGGCATCGAGTTTGAACACCATGATACGGAGCAACGGAGCAACCTAGCAAGGGAACAGTGAACAATCTTGTCTACTCTGGGTAAACATTTGTCATTCCATGCAAACACTTCCTGTGTTTCCTGTATTGAGTAAAATTGTGTAGGACTCTACTTGCTGTGTCACTGACAGTGAAGTTTTGTTTTGTTCAAAGTTAAGTAGTAGTTTAAATTATATATTAAAGGAATTTACTAATTTGACGGTACTTCAATTGTAACAACTCACAATTGACCCTAGGACACAACTGTAACTATGTTTCAGAAACAGGAACAACCAGGTTAGGTAAAGATTAAATGTGCCAGAGGTCACACAGCACAACAGTATCATCAAGGTCTCAAGAGGTGTGCGGGGAATCATCATTGCCCTACAGAACAGTGGCATGTTGGGTAAAAGCATATGACTGTGATGGTGTTACTGTAACTCATTACGTTCCTCCACACTGTCAATGCACAGTATTACTGTTCGTTTTTAAAGAATCACCTGTGCCCAGCTTTGCGAAAGAAGCGGCAACACTTTCTGTGCAACCCACCCATCATTTTGCATG
Organism: Locusta migratoria; assembly: GCA_026315105.1. Classification (NCBI taxonomy): domain Eukaryota; kingdom Metazoa; phylum Arthropoda; class Insecta; order Orthoptera; family Acrididae; genus Locusta; species Locusta migratoria. Next base: position 300,164,460 of record CM048744.1, read on the forward strand.
ACAATGTGAAGGCACTGTATGTCCGCTGGGACTGGGAAATACTGTACCATCCGCAATACTCCACAGACTTCAGTCCTTGTGGGTTTGATTTGATTCCGAAGATGAACGAAACACTTTGTGGCATTTGCTTCAGAACTGTTTCAGAGAATCGACAGACAGTAGACTGCTCCATTCGTACCATCAACAGAACAGGCTCCGCTAACAGTATACTAGTATGCCTTCCATATTGATGGCAATTGGTTCTACACAATGCTGGTGGCTACTATGAAGGACAGTAACAGGTGCAAACATGTAAGGCTTTTGTAACAGTTGTGAATAGTTAACCACTATTTAAGTACCAACCCTCGTATATTTCTTCAATCTTCTTCTTATCAGAAGAGCTAAATGGTATATAAACTCATACTACTGTGGTCGGTGTTAGCTTCATATCTATCTTGACTACAATAATGTGATCACTGTGCTGTTTGTATTGGTTTACCCGCATTCATATTTTCTTATTCATTGTTAGACCTACTCCTGTAATAAGCCCAACTGATTTTGTATTTATATCCCTGCACTCACCTGACCAGAAAATGTGTTAAACTTGTCACCAAACTTCACTAATCCCAATTATATCTAATTTCAAACTATCCTTTTCCCTTTTTCCATTTTCTAACCTCCCTACCTGATTAAGGGATTCCACACTCTGATCTGTAGAATGCCAGTGTTGTATTTCCTGATGACGGCATCCTTCAGAGTAATCCCTGGCTATATATATCCAAATGTGGCACTATTTTACCTCTGGAGTATTATACATGAGAGAATGCCATACATCATTTCCATACAGTAGATCTGACCATCCTCAAGAAAAATAACAACTGCAATTTTCCTTTCCTTTCCACCATTCACAATAACAGTATGGCAAAGCCACATTATCTGATATTACAGGGCCAACTCAGTCAATCATCCAGACGGTTGTCTCTGTAACTACTATAAAGGCTGCTGCACCTCTTTGGGAACCAATTTGGGTGGCCTCTACACAGATACCACTCCACTGTGGGTGAACCTATGGTACAGATATTTGTGTCATTGAGGCATACAAACCACCACATCTCAACACTGTCTGTGGTTCTGGGCGTAGACCAAATTAAATAGTTATGCAAAAATTAAGCAAAGTAAATCCTCAAAAATCAACAAAATCCAAATCACCCATTACTAATCATATAAATGAGACTGAAAAGAGGACTGCTTCTTTCCGTCCATCACCATTAAATGCTAAATCCCTTTCTGAAGACTCCAATCCAATAAAAGTAACCTCATCAATACACACAAGTCAATTAACATAAATTTCTAAGGTGGTGAAAAGTTGGAAAACTACAATAGGAAAGCTAGCCAATAAGAAGATAAAAACATCCCTAACACTACAGGACAATTAAACCATCTCAGTCTTTTGCTTCTTATGTGCTCACTCAAATTTCAACTACAAGCATCCACCCTTCCCCCAATAACCTGCTTCAATTTTGTAAACACTCCCTAAAAAAAACACAAGCACAATAACCCAGCACAGCCCAGTCATTAATATCTATCTAATGAGCAAAACAGTGAAGAGGCGAGCAATAGCAAAAGTAGTCAATGAAATAATGTATCGAATAGCCAGCACAGAATTCTCAAACCTTGGAAGCTCTTTCAATTGACAACTAATATGTTGTACTGCTGATAATACTACGAATACTAATTCCTAGCTGAAGATATGTCAACTTTTGTTAACTTCAATTTTCTTTTGTGAAAACATGAAAGTTCAAGACCTCGTGAATTAGACAATGTGATAAAGACATTGTCTTACTACGGATATTTTGTGTCTTTATTCCGGGTTTTGGACTGTAAAATATGCCCACATTAAAATGTTATCCTCACTCTTGTTAGTGTGCATAATAAATAATTCCTAATAAGACATGCCACCAAATTACTCTGCTAAAAGGTTATGGGACCAGACTGAATAGTTTGGCATAATATTCTGAAAAGCAACACAAGATAATTTTTATTTAGATTATCCATTAAGGATATTTCAGAACCCATGACTTATTTTCAATATGATTTAAGAAAAATGCAACCAGCCACTTTCACTTGAAATGATGCTGTTTATGCCATTAAAATCACATGATGGGCGTTAGTGAAGTGGTGTTTACGGTACAGTATAGAGCCAAATAGTGAGTGATGTGGTATTGTTATACAAACACAAGGAGACCAATTAAATGGAAATTAACTATAAAAAGCCGGCCATACAGTTGCAAGCCAGCACCCAACATCATGCGTAAAATGATCCTGTAACATGCTCCTCTGAAGATGAACGTGAAAAGGTTCGAAAATCAACCGATCAATGGAATAAACAGTATGATTTCAAGTGAAAGTGACTGGTTGCATTTTTCTTAAATCACATTGGACAAGATAATTTGTTAGCAGTAGGTGGTAATTTGAAATGATGTATTCACTAATACCATGATTTCTGTTAAATTCATTGCCTCTAAATCAAAAACGGATAGAAATAGGGAACTATAGTATGTGGCAGTTCACTATGCAGATGTATCTTGATTGTGAACAATTGTTGTATTGTGCTTGTCGTGAAATAATGGTTACAACTAAATTTTCCATAAGAACCAAAATTATACACACTGTCAATTTGTCAATAGATGTTCAGTCACAAAGTATGTCGACAATAACAGAAGCATGACACAAGCTAAAGCACACCAACAATATTCCCAGTCTCTTCAAATGGACACTGCTGACAACCAGACTATAAAATAATTCATCAGTAGAAGAATTAGAAATTAGGAAATTCAAACTTGCGATCACAGGAAACAGCATACAAAATAAATTATAGAGGGAGGAAAAAAACAACACCTGTAATAAACAACCAACTAGAGATGCTACTCAGGGAGTAGAAGTAGAATAAAAGACCAATGTTACATTCAAAATGAGTCACAGGTACTATAACTGCAATAAGTATGGGTGTAGGTCAATAACTGTCACAACAAGAGCAAGTATCTCGTCACACTCTAACTCATTACGAGAGTTGGCAAAATGCTGAAAATAATGAAAAAAATGACAGGAGCACTGTGTCAGTAATGTGTGAGGATACAACCCATCGGCTGAGACCAATGATAACATGAGACTCGCAAGATACGCTACGTAGATATACCAGCCAGCAAAACAAACACTATCAATGAATATAAACATATGGGATGATATCATAATACTCATGTAAAGTAGATAATAAATAATCTGAGATTATCCTCATAAATTACAGATTACCACAACATAATGTACCATCGATCATGGTCTCAGCCCAAAAACGCATCCCTTTGGCGCTCATTTGAAACAGAAAACCCTCTCTGTTACCTATACCTAACCATCAGAGAGAAGCTACAGGCCACTTTTTAAACACAAAATCATAATCTATGTGGTGCTTGTAAACAAACTATTGTCTTTAACTCAGATAAGATGTCATTGGTCAAAGCCGAAGGGTTGTATCGCGGACTTCAATTGACCCAATGTAAGTTTGAGTCTGAGGGAGCTAGGCTATGGTAGTCTATGCATGTGTGGTCCAACTTACAGACATGCCTCAAGTAAGAGAAATCACATGTAGGCTAATGGAATAAAGCATTTGTACTACTACTATTGCTAATACGACAATGATGATGACAACACTTCACCCACTTCACAAATTCATTGCCTCGAACAATGTTTTCCCAAAGTGACAAACTGCAAAAGTAGTACACACATTTACACAAGGGATAAAAAAGGTTTGGGGAAAAGATCATGAATGTCAATGGAACTATTGTTTTTCCAAAAATTATTGAAAAGTGTTTCTCCCGCAACTGAGGACATAATTCAAGAAAGATAATATTGAAATCTCTTGACACATCAGAACTTTTTTCTGGACAGGGACTTCAGGTTTCACTCCCAATCTGACACACACAATTTCAATCTGCAAAGTTTCATAAGAATAAATAATACATACATTGCAGAGGTAAAGATAAATTCTGCTAAAATATGTTATACACTGGCCAATGTTCAGCTGAAACAGTTATTTTTAATCCAATAAATCAAGTCTTCAAGTGAGCAGAAAAACCTCAGATTTCATAGTGTTAACAAGTGTTTGTTGAATCCAATCCTAAGAACTATCAATTATTATGACCATATTGGCCAGACATTTGAAAAATCAAATGATAATCATAGCACTAAATGATGCAAAAAGATTACAAACCCTGTGTGTATTCTGATGTTCCATCCAAAGGATCAACCCAAATCACAACCTGCAAAATATAAAAACATGATTTATTAATAACAATGGAAAAATCAAAATTGAAATGTAAATAATGGAGAATATTTAGTAACTCACCGTTAAGACGATCAAAGAGTCACAGGGCTAAAGTCTGGATCAGCGGCAGGCCAGTGTTAGGTTGGCTATGTACTACAGTGGGGTTTAACTTTGATTTAAGACTATGTCATGATATTAAAGGATTTGGTTAAGCAGGAACCTAAGAGTACAGCTTCAATTGTTGTGAGCGAATATCATAAATTTTAGAACATGTCATGATTGTAATGAATGTGGTTAGGCAGGAACCGAAGAGTACAGATTAAATTGTTGCAAATTATGAACATTGAAAAAATTATAGTAATTTGTATCACTTGAGAGACATGTATTTCGATTTACGTAACAACAAAATGTTACATCTGAACAGAAAGATAGTACATCTGGAGAAATGTAGTTGTAGTGTGCGATTTCCTACATTCAAATACTGTAATTCATTCCGAAAATAAAATCATTAAAATGTGATGTTAACACATTCATTTTCACATTTTGTAAACATTGTGTGCTGCCATTTATCCCAGCATCCACAGTGACTGTTGCCAACATTGCTGCTCCACATCACAAAGTACATTAGACCATGCCGCTGATAGGGACTTTTACTGAGCCATAGAAAGGTACGTAAAACAGACAATAGCATTCACAGAACTTACATTTTCGGCTATGACCTTCATCAGAAAAAGACACATCCTTTCAGTCATAACACATGTGCACATATCCACAATCCCTGTAGGCTTTAGTGCAACAAGCATCTTGACAGACAGCAGGTGGAAATGGAGGGGAAAGAATGCCAGCAAAAGTTGGGGATGGAAAATTCCACATCGAATGACAGATTTTAAAGGCTTTTGCAGAAGGGAATACTAGATGCAGCTTGGAATGCAGTAAAGGCAAGGGACTCGAGAGCATAAAATGGGAGGTGTAAGAGGTGTGTGTGTGTGTGTGTGTGTGTGTGTGTGTGTGTGTGTGTGTGTGTGTATAGGGCGTATGGGACTGTAAAATAATAAAAACAGAAATAAATTAAAGAGTCTGAAATATTAAAGAAAAAAATAAAATACAAAAAAAAAGGAGGAAAAAAGGACGGAAGAAAGATATGAATTAGGAAACTCCCTCTGTGCACATCAGAGGAACTGACGGTGGTGAGGAGGATCCAGATGGCCTGGGCTGTAAAGCAGCCATTGAAATCAAGTGTGTGTTGTTTCGCTACATGCAGTGCCACAGGATGGTCCATTTTGCTATTTGCCACAAATTGATGCTGCCCATTTGTCCTGAAAGACAGCTGGTTTTTTGTCATAGCAATGTAAAAGGCTGTGCAATGAATGGAGCAGAGTTCATTAATCACAAAGTTGTTTTCACAGTTCCTCATTGGGTAGTATAAGCCTGTGATGGGAATGGAAGGAAGTGCTGGGTAGGTGGATCGGGTAGGTCTTTCAGTGGAGTCTTCCACAGGTATATTATCCCTGTGGTAAGGGTTGGGATTGGGAGTGGTATAGAGATGGGCTAGGACGTTATGGAGATAATGTGAGTGAGAGAACACTACTTTAGGATTGGTCAGAAGAATCTTGGGAAGAATGTGTCTTGTTTCAAGGCATGATAATAGATAATCAAAGCCCTGATGAAGGGTGTGGTTTAGTGTTCCAGTCCTGTGTGAAGCTGGGTGATAAGAGGGACAATCCTTTTTCACCGATTATTGGGGGTGGATGGAGGATTATTGGTATGTGGGGATAAAAAAATGTTTGTATAGTCTATGGGACTTAACTACGGGGTCATCAGTCCCTAAACTTACAAACTACTCATGAACTAGCTAATCCTAAGGATGGCACAAATATCCATGCCCGAGGGGGGATTCGAACCCCCGACCGTAGTGGCCGTGCAGACCGTGACTGGAGCGCCTTAGTCCCCTCGGCCACCGCGGCCGGCGGTATGTGGGGATATGGCACAGGTTTGTGGACTGATCAGCAGGATAATGTCTACCTCAAGCCACAGGGATCATATCCCTCAGGAAGATCCACCCATTCAAACAGCAAAATATACCACCTTGTGGCACAGCATGCTGCTGTACACAACACACTTGGTATAATGACAGCTTTACAACCTGAACCATCTGTGTCATCCCCTCGCCCACCAGCTCTCTGTACAGATGGGAGTTGTCACTACAACATTACAACATTTTTTGCATCCCCGCAACCATCCTGGCCTCAAGATAACTGATTATCCCCACACCCCACACCTACAGATGACCCTCAGCCCACCCTCTCTCTCACTCACTCGTCTGAATTTTGTTTAAATTCATGTTTTTCTTGCAACTATGTTTCACCATATTTTTATTTACTTTTTAAATATTTATATATCCCTTTCATTTATATCTATTTTTATCATCTTACAGTGATCTCCCCTCGCCCCCCCCCACCACAAACACACCTCATTTCCCTGCAACTCTAATTGTAGCTTATCAGAGCCCAACCCTTCCAGGCATTCTTCCCCATCTATTCCCCTAATCACTCAATGTCAAGATGACACTGGAACTGCCAGAGATGGTGCTCATGTATGCTTGAGTTCTGTTTGAATGAATGAAAAAAATGAGTATCTTTTTCTGATGAAAGCAATGACAAAAAATTTAAGTGGTTTGAATGTGTCTATTTTACATGTCTTACTGTGGCTCATTGATTCTTTACATCTATTATTGATATGTCAGTAGATTTAACAGCTAGCTCTTCCTGAATTTTAGGAAGCATATGCAAGTTAATTGTCAACCCAGAAAAGAATGGCCTAGTAAATATGGAGAGCAGCACACATCGGACTGTTCCCCATCTATACATCGGAAAAGAGAATGTTTGCTATATATGAAAACATCTCATTTCTTTTGCCCTGAATAAATAAATATTTTCTTATTCACAAAATCAAGGAAACTTTTCTAGGTAATTAAATTAAACATTAGTATAAAGATTAGTTTCAGCCTTTATCAGACAATTATTAAGGATAATTTTTAATGTTATCACCAAGTACATAACTTACAACACTTGGCATACTCCATTGACACCACAAAGATGATAGGCCTACTGCATTTCCAATATTAAAACTTGGAAATGTAATGCACACACATTATTTGGATACACTGTAATATGACTACTTACATCTTTTTCAGAAATATTTTGCAATTCCTTTGGGCAAGTCTGCTTTAAAACCTCTTGGTGACTATCTGTCACAAGCCAGTCTGACGGTACCTCACAAGTTGATGAACCTTCTTCACCGATAATGGTGACTGATGGAAACTGTCGTGATAGGGAGGAAATGATACACCGTTGAGCAGATCGGTCAGCTTCAGTTTGTAAATCATTTTTGCCCTGCAAATTATTACGGCGTGATTAAAAAACATATGAATTTCTGACTCCTTTAAACAGTAATGAATATAGTTATGGCACTTTGAAATATTTGCAAAGCGTAATACACTTTGCAGTGAAAAAATATATATCCTGACCAATGTCAATCGAAAAAAACTACTCTTACCTTTTCAACAATGCCTAATTCACCTTGCGCCATAATATCTCGTATAATTTTTCCGGCCCTATTGGCCACATTAACCGACGAAGCAACAATCCTTAATAAAAGAGGTATACTTTGCGCCATTGCTGCGTTGATCCTGAAGTGACGACTCTGTAGCTTTTTCAGATCTTACATAAAAACCGTCAAGGTTGTGAGTTTCAAGTATTAGATACGGCTGTGGCAAAACCTACTTTCTCTTGCACATGACTGCAACAACGCTGTATCAAGTAAAATACAATTTGTCAAGTTAAACGCAGGTTAGGGATACTTATAAGCAGCTACAAACGACCCGGATAATCAAAATTAAGGGAAATACTACGCTGCACATGTCGTGTTTTTCATAATGTTTGTTCTGTCTGTTATCTCCCGTCACGGCCACTTGTCCTTTCCACCTAATTGAATGGAAGACAGATTGCTAATTGTAAGTGCTATCTTGCAGACGAGTAGTTGACAGTAGAAGACAAAAAAAAGGTAATTTAGTATTATAGAAAATATCTCATTTCATTCTTGTATACAACATATAAACATTTGGCTGTCCATTGCCAGTCGGAAGTCTGTAGATCGATGCCGTTCGCGCGCACTTTTGACGTTGTTTTGTTTTCATATAGTATCAAAGATGGTGTCGAAAAGATGAAAATTACACCTCAAGAGTCAAAGCACTTAGTTATATATGTAATCAAATGTACGTGGGACTTGTCAGGTGCTATGAAGTAGTGTTGGAGAATTCTAAATCATGCGTTTGTACAGAAAAGAAAACGTCTTTACATAATGTGGTCATTTTTCTCAAGAGATCCATCTAAAGATTTCCCATACGAGATTGGAGACATAGTGACAGGACTCGAGGATAAGAGTGTATGGACACTTCATCAGGCAAAGAAAAAGGTAAACACAAGCTCGCAAGCATTTAGATATAAAAACACGTCCGTATTTTTCGGTATGCTTACTACAGTCCATAGTTGTGCACATTGGGATGTATATATTTGTTCAAAAGTACTCCCGCTTTGCGCGGTTTGATATGTAAACACTATAACATTTCATGTACATTTGAGCAGTAGTAAAGGACCGTGGGGCTTATGCGTCACAATTACTAGATGGTGTCATTATTTAGCTTACACACCGAAGACAAGAGATCAGGATGAAGCACGATTCGACAAGATGATGTCAGCATTTTATTCGAGTACGTTAGGCCTAGATGTTGTAAAGTGTCATTACTAGTCAATTGTCAAAGCGCTGCATTCAATACCCTTAGCCCTGTTTCCTAATAACAGCACTGTTGTTGTTGTTGTGGTCTTCAGTCCGAAGACTGGTGTGATGCAGCTCTCCACAATATCGTATCCTGAGGAAGCCTCTTCAACTCCACATAAGAACGGCAACCTACATCTGTCTGAATCTGCTTACTGTATCCATCTCTTGGTCTTCCTGTACGGTTTTTACCCCACACACTTCCCTCCAACGCTAAATTCACAATTCCATGTCCTCCAACCGATCCCTTCTTTTAGTCAAAGTATGCCAGAAATTCTTTTTCTCCCAATTCCGTTCAGTACCTCATTAGTTCGTCGCTCCACCCACCTAATCTTCAGCATTCTTCTGTAGAACCACATTTCAAAAGCGTCTATGCTCTTCCTGTCCGCACTATTTATTGTCCACGTTTCATTCTCATACAAGGCAACACTCCACACAAATGCCTTCAGAAAGGACTTCCTTTGCCTTAAATCAATATTCGATGTTAACAAATTTCTCATTTTCAAGAACGCTTTTCTATCCATTGCCATTCTGCATTTTATATCCTCTGTACTGCAACCATCATTTGTTATTTTACTGCTCAAGTAACAGAACTCATCTACCTCCTTTATTGTTTCGTTACCTAATCTAATTCCTTCAGCATCACCTGATTTTTTTAGACTACACTCAATTACCCTAGTTTTGCTCGTGTTAATGTTCATTTTATATGCACCTTTCAGCACACTGACCATTCCGTTCAACTGCTCTTCCAGGTCCTTTGCTGTCTCTGACAGTATTAATATGTTGTTGGCAAAACACAATGTTTTTAATTCTTCACCCTGAACTTTAATTCCTTCTTCAAATTTCTCCTTGCTTTCCTTTATAGCTTGCTCAATGTACAAATTGAATAACATTGGAGAAAGGCTACAACCCTGTCTTACTCTCTTCCCAACCACTGCACCCGTTTCATGCCCTTCAACTCTGACAACTGATGTCTGGTTTTTGTACAAGTTGTAGATAACCTTACGCTCCCTGTATTTTATTTCTGCTTGCTTCAGAACTTGAGAGAGTTTATTCTAATGAACACTGTCAAAAGCCTTCTCCAAATCTACAAAAGCTAGATATGTAGGTTTGCCTTAATCTATCTTCTAGGATAAGCCGTAAAGTGGATATTACCTCCTGTGTTCCTACTTTTCTCCTGAACCCGAACTGATCTTCACTGAGGTCAGTTTCTACTAGCTTTTCCATCCTTTTGTAAATAATTCGTGTTAATATTTTGCAACCATGACTAAGTATTGAACAGATGGGTCTGTAGTTTTCACACCTGTCTGCACCTGATTTCTTTGGAATGGGGATTATTACATTTTTCCTAAAAGTCTGAGGGTACTTCGCCTCTCTCATACATCTTATACACCAGGTGAAACAGTTTGGTCATGGCTGGTTCTCTAGAGACTTCAGTAGCTCTGCAGGAATGTCATCTACTCCAGGGGCCTTTTTTCGACTTACGTCTTTCAGTGATCTGTCAAATTCATTTCTCAGTATAATATCTCCTATTTCATCTTCATCTAATCCTTCTGTAAAAGTCTCAATCAGTGGCATGGCTGAATGTATTTGCGTGACGTGAAGCACCAGTGTTGGCAACAGTCGCTGTGGATGCTGGGATGAATGGTGGCAGACAATGTTTACAAGATGTGTTAACATCACGTTTGAATGATTTCATTTTCGAAATGATTTGCAGCGTTCGAATGTAGAAGATCACACACTACAAAACTACGTTTCTCCACGTGCGCTGTCTTTCTGTTCGGATGTAACACTTTGTTGTTTTGTAAATCGAAATTCATGTCTGTCTCTCAAATGATACGAATTACAATAATTTTTTTCAGTGTTCATAATTGGCGCTTGCAACAGTTTAATCTGTACTCTTTGGTTCCTGCCTAACCACATCCTTTAATATCATGACATATTCGTTAAATCATAACATTCGCTCACAACAATGTAAACTCTATTCTTATGTTCCTGCCTAACCACAACCCATAAACCATGAATTATTTGTAACAATAATATTCATCACTGTACCCTTGTCCAGTCACTAATTGAATTATCGTCACGCCATTGGCTACTCGAAATGTAGCTACAGACGCACCACAATGCTACCCATGCCGCTGATCGAGACTTTAGCCGCATCTTCTCCCCTTCCTACAGTATTGCCTCTAAGTTCATTTCCTTCGTAGAGCCTCTCTATATACTCTTTCCACCTTTCAGCTTTCTCTTCTTTGCTGAGAACTGGTTTTCCATCTGTGTTCTTGATATTCATAGAGCTGATTTTCTTATCTCCAAATATCTCTCTTATTTTCCTGTAGGCTGTATCTATTTTTCCCCTATTTATACATTCTTCTACATCCTTGCATTTGCCTTCCAACCACTCCTGCTTAGCAATTTTGCACTTCCTATCAATGTCATTTCTTAGTCGTCTGTACTCCATTATGCCTGTTTCATTTAGTGCATTTTTATATTTCCTCCTTCCATCGATTAAATTTAGTATCTCCTGTGATATCCAAGGATTTTTTGTAGGTCTTGCCTTCCTACCTATTTTGTCCTCTGCTGCCTTCACTATTTCATCTCTCAATGCTACCAATTCCTCCCCTACTGTTTTATTTTCCCTCGTTCCTGTCAATTGTTGCCTAAAGCACCCTCTGAAATTCTCAAGAACTTCAGGTTTCTTCAGTTATCCAGGTCCCATTTCCTTATTTTCCTATCTTTCTGCAGTTTCTTCAGTTTCAGCCTACAGTTCATAAACAACAAGTTATGGTTAGAGTCTATATCTGCCCCTGGGTTTGTTTTACACTGTAAAACCTGGTTCCAAAATCTATGTCTTACCAATATAAAATCTATCTGGTATCTCCCAGTGTCTCCGGTCTCTTCCACGTACACAACCTTCTTTTGTGATTCTTGAACCAGGTGTTTGTTATAACTGAATTATGTTCTGTGCAAAATTCTACCAGGCGACTTCCTCTTTCATTCCTTTTGCCCAGACCATATTCACCTACTATCTTCCCTTCCCTTCCTTGTCCTACTACCGAATTCCAGTCGCCCATAACAATTAAGTTTTCCTCTCCCTTAATTGTCTGAATAATTTCCTTTAGCTCCTCATATATTTCTTCGATCTTCTCATCATCGGCAGAGCTAGTTGGCATATACATCTGTACTACTATTGTCAGTGTTGACTTTGTATCTATCTTGACTACAATAATTACTGTGTTGCTCATAGTAGTTTACCCGCATTCCTATTTTCTTATTAATTATCAGACCTACTCCTGTAATACCCCCAACTGATTTTGTGTTTATAATCCTGTACTCAGCTGACCATAAATCGTGTTTCTCTTTCCACCGAACTTCACTAATCCCCACTATATCTATAACAGCACTATGTAAGGTAAACAAGCACACCCACACACACACACACAAACACAACAAGGTAGACAAAAACCTGTATCCTTCCCTTTTTCCCCGTCCTTCATTCTCCTTTTCCTGAAGAAGCTACCAATGGTTGCAAAAGCTTGTATATGTGTGTTTGTGTGTGTTTTTATTTGTATCTTTCAACAAGCCTGTGCTTTGGGTAAGTTATCAGATTTCTATTTTTTATACACATTTACAGCACTATGTAATGTTTATATATGGGTTTTTATTTTGAGGAACAGTAGGAATCCCGCCGCTGCATCCGCAGGCAAACACATTAAATGTAATCTTATCGCCAGACATAGGACTGTTTTATTTTTCAATCAATTTAAGTTTGTAGGCTTAACTGAAGACCAGGATATGACCTGTCAGCTTAGTCCCATGAAGTCATGATGTCGAAAAACCTCTATACGTGATGGTACCTTATTGTTGTAGATCATAAATAATCTGTGGTTTTCCTTGTAAATTACAGATTACAACAGAATGTACCATCAATCACATCTCTTAGTCCAAAAATGAATGCCTTCGGGGCTTACATGCGGAAAAAACAACTTGTCTATTAACCTATATCTTACTATCAAGAGTGAAGCTACAGATCACTTTTTAAAAAAACAAAGTCCTAATCTTTGTTCTTCTTGTAAATGCCCCTCAGGGGCTCAGCATTAATTTGCCAAGTACGGGCTCGGCGAACCCGGGGTCCTGTGTCGTGCCAACAGTCCACTACACCGTAAGCTCTGTGCGTGCTTCAAAGACCATTGTTCAGTACGACAGTGGAACATTGTACGTTTCAGAATCCAGGGATCTTGGTTTAATCACCTGGGTCGCGTGGATGGTACAAACCTCAATCTCAAGGTGTGCTACGTGCTAAGGAGATGCATGGCTGTTGAGGTTGAACAGTTGCTAGCAAGCAACCTCTCAGGAATCTGCCGCACCTCAGTTATATAATGCTTCCCCAGGCAAGTGGGGCTCTGCCTGGGTGGACCTTCAGTTCCCCAGCTGCTCGTGGGGCAAGAATGAAATGAGCCAATAGTAGCATTGCCGGACGTACAACCAGTGTCTCTTAGCATGGTAAGGTTGAATTTAATGCAGAGAAATATGACCCTCAATCGTTCCCTTCCTTGGCAACACCATGGAGGAATGTAGGGCGAGAAATCGAGGTGAGGTGTATGCCCCCCAATACTTAGTTTGTACACGGACTGACAATCGCTTACCACCACAAAGCCCCTGTTTTTTGTAGAGAATGTTGAGGAAAAATTCGATGGTCGAGGTAGATGCATGTCGAAGATGCGATCTGGCTCTGTCCTTATTACGACGTCATCCCCAGCACAGTCATGAACATTGCTTGCCTGTGACAAGCTGGGTGATGTTCCCATAACGATCATTCCTCATAAGTGCCTCAACATGGTACAGGGTATTTCCATAAAGATCTTCTGTTGCAGACTGATGATGAGCTACGTAAGAACTTGGAGCGGAGAGGGGTCCACTTTATACGGTGAGTCCATAGTGACTCCGAAGGACAATAGGGTCGCTACCTGTGCATTCACCTTTGCCTTCGAGGGTGATTCCTTGCCTGAGAAGGTCAAGGTGATGATACACCATTGTGATGTCAAGCCCTATGTTTCTCCCCCTATGCACTGTTTCAAGTGCTGGAGGTTTGGACAGACGTCCTCCAGGTGTACTGCCTACTCCTTCTGTTGAGAGTGTGGACGTGTGGCACACCCCCATTGTAAGATGTCCACCTCCTTCATTCTGTGTGGACTGTGGGCAGCACCATGCCCCTTGCTCGCCCGCCTGCTCTCTTCTGCATAAAGAAAGAAAGATAATGGAAAATAAAATGTTGGATAGGCTATCTTACTCTGAGGTAAAGAGGAAGTATGAAAAACTGCATCCCATCAGCATGAAGTCATCCTCTGCTGCAGCCGCATCTTTGTCTACATTCATACCACCTGTACAGTCAGTCATAGTGCACTCCCAGGCCCAAACATCAACTTCCGCCCGCTTGACCGATGGGGGCACTTCAACTTCCATCACCCCAAAGACCCTGCTTTCGGAGAGGTAACCTGGCAACCATCGGGGATATCGGTTCCCACCCTAGAGCCAGAGTCCCAACAGCCTGCTCTGGCTCCTTGTGCTAGGAAGGGGTCGCTTGGATCCCTTCCCTCTAAGGTTTCATCGCAGCTGCTACGGTTCCTTTTCCCCTACCAGCTGACGTGGACATGGCGGATCACCAGGTCACCAGTGCAATAGTTTCAGCTGCTTAGCCAACCGTTCCCACCACTTCTGGCTCCCCATGACGTAAGTTGTGCCCTAGTAGACGCCAGAAATTGAGGCCATCTGGTATCATTGGCGGGGGCTTCAGCGCCATCATTGCCGACCCAATGTATAAAACCTAATAGCTTGGAAACGGCTCTGGGCCCGAGCTCGACAGCTCATCCAGCAGAGTAAGCAGGACTGTCGCCAGCATCGGCTCTCGCGCCTCTGTGTCTCGGGTATGGTCCCAGGTTAGGTGTCTTTTTGGGTTCCGTCCACCAGCAGCGATAAAGCTTACACATCCAGGGTAACCTATGCACTGACCCAACTTCTATCGCTGAAAACATAGCAGAGCATAATGCTCACATCTCTGCAACATCAGTATACAGTGCAGACTTCTGTGCACTGAAAGAGCGGGTTGAACAGTGACCGCTGTCCTTTCATACGCACCAAGAAGAAATTTACAATTCTGCTTTCATTGAATGGGAATTCCAAACTGCCCTTGCTGCATGCCTCGATGCCTCTCTGGGAACAGACAGGATCCACAGCCGGTTCATCCAGCACCTTTCTGTACAGTTCCTACACCAGCTTCTTGCCCTGTTTAACCGTCTGTGAGCAGAGGGGGCTTTCCCGTCACCATGGCAAGAAAGCATCATTATTCCAGTGATTAAACCTGGTGCTGATTCACAGGTGGCTGATAGTTACCGCCCAATCAGCCTCACCATCATTCTGTGTAAGCTATTCGAATGTATGGTGAGTTGGTGGTTCATGTGGATTCTTGAACATCGGGGTCTTTTGTCCCCACATCAGGGGGTTTTCCACCAAGGCTGCTCCACTGCTGATAACTTAATGGAGTCTGCCATTCGTATGGCATTTAGCAGGTGTGAGCACCTTGTTGCCGCCCCCCAAGGGGTCCACAGCTCTTTTGTGGGTACGTGTGTGGCGCGCACGGGGCCCCGAGCTGAGGCAGCCTTTTTTCCGCCCCAGGCTGCTTCACTTTCCCTCCCGGTTTATGCCTTCACCCGGAGACGGGCATCCTTTGCGAGTTAAGGTGGTTTCTTGTAGTAGTTTCTCTCATTCCTTGGTTTCTTCCTTTCCTAACCTTTGCTTCTGTCCTTCTTTCCTTGCTGTACTCTCCTAGACTACCTCTCCTCCTCATTAATCTCCGCTTCGAGGTTTGAGACACTTCTTTCTCTTTATTTCCTCTATTCTTCTTCTTTCCTCCCTGTGCGTGTCTGAAGGCCGACCCACGCATTATCATGCGTAGCAGGTGACGGGGTAAGGCGTAACTCCCCACCCCGGGTAGACAAGTAGGGCACGTACGTACCCCCTGGTAAAGGCCAGGCCCAGGGAGGGGTGATTACCCGAGCTGGTACCTTCCGAACATGCCGATTGGTCCCTTTGTCAGTTCTCGGGAGGTGTGACCTGAGGTGTGAACAATCACCTAAGGTGGGTAAGCCCCCGCAGAGGGCCCCCACTAGGAAGGAGCGCGCCATCGGAGACGCCGGTAATCACGGGGGACACTTCCGCAAAGACTTCCTTCTCTTCTTCTGTGACTTTGACCCAAAAAAGGAAAAATAGATTCGCCTTAGCAAAAGAAAACTTTGCCTAATCGTCCGAAATTCCTTGTTGTCTCTCGAACCGACGGTAAAGATTTCACCTCTGTAAATCCTTTCGTCATCCAGAAAGGTGTTGATGCAATTTCTGGCCCTGTTAAGACATGTTCGTGTCAGCGAAATGGTACATTGTTGCTGAAAGCGGACAGTGCCTTCCAGGTGCAAAAACTCATACGGACTACATTGTTACACTCGTTTCCTGTCAAGGTAGAAGCGCATCGCACGCTCAACTCGTCATGGGGGGTAGTTTTCATGAGATCCCTTGACGGGCTGTCTGACGAAGACAAACAAACCTTTGTCCGATCAGGGAGTAACAGCCGTGCAACCATATCCATCAATCTTGCCCTAATGCAGCAAAATGTGTCACTTGTGGTAGGGACGCCCAAGAGGGGGACTGCCCACCTCCGTCCCCTCACTGCCTTAATTGCAACGGTGACCATGCGGCTTCCTCTTGGGACTGCCCTGTATATAAGGATGAAAAAGTCATTCAGCAAATTCGGGTTACAGAAAAGGTATCAACATCTGCCGCTCGTAAGTTGTTGGCGAGTCGAAAGCCCACTGTCCTCCCAGTGGGCAGATACAGTAAGGTCCTCACCTCCACTCGACCTATTAAGGATTCTGGTACCCAGACCTGTGACTTCACTTTCGCTGACACAGTTGTACGATCCGCCAGCCCGAAGATTGCCCATTCCACGTCCCTGCTTCCTCCTGCTGCTTCTAAAGTTCAGTCTTCGTCAACCTCTAATAAACCGCGGGCACCTAAACAAGATGCCTGGACTTTAAAAAAGGAACCCGTCCATGAAGATTTTCTGCGTTCTCAGGCTTCTCAACCGTCATCTGCCTCTTTTCACCGTCACTCTTCCAGAAGAGCCAAAAAAAAAAAAAAAAAAAAAAAAAAAAAAAAAAAAAAAAAAAAAAAAAAAAAAAAAAAAAAAAAAAGAGTTCCTCTCCTTCCCCGCCGAGGCGTGACCCATCCGAGAGTGTGGCTCTCTTTGCCATTGCAATCAATCCGATCGTACATTGCCTTTCAGCCGACGTTTCCGGATCCCTTTTTGTAGATGATTTCGCAATTTATTGCAGCGCCCTGCGGACGTGTGTCTTGGAGCGTTGTCTTCAACGCTGTCTTGACTATCTATATTCCTGGAGCATTCCGATTCTCCACTGAGAAAACTGTGTGTGTAAACTTCTGGAGATACAAGGAATTTCTTCTACCATCCCTACGTCTCAGCCCCATTGCTCTACCATTTGTGGAGACAACAAAATTCTTGGGGCTAATGTTGGATCAGAAACATTGCTGGTCCACACTCATGTCCCACCTGGCTGCCCATTGTACCCAATCCCTTAATGTTCTTCGTGTCCTCAGTGGCACATCATGGGGAACGGATCATACCGTCCTGCTTCACCTTTACCAGGCCATTGTTCAGTCGAAGCTCGACTATGGAAGCCTTGTATACTCTTCTGCACGGCTGTTGATTCTCCGCCGTCTCAACTCTATTCACCATCGGGGATTACGTCTGGCGACCGGTGCATTTTATACCAACCCTGTTGAAAGTCTGTATGCCAAGGCTGCTGTATTACCCTTGACCACTCGGCGTGACATACTCTTGTGTTGGTACGCATGCCGCCTGCGGTCGATGCCCAACCGTCCATCTTACCGATTATTTTTTGACGACTCATTCGATCGCCAATATCAGTTGTCTGCGATTGCCTTGCTTCCACCTGGAGTTCGGTTTTGCCGCCTGCTTCAGCGGCTCGATTTTACCCTTCCTTCCACCTTTCGGTTGAGCGAAAGCCCATTGCCACTGTGGCATCAGGCCCAGGTTCACACCCACCTTGAACTTCGTTCGCTGCCCAAGGAGAGCACCCCGGATTTGGTATACCGCTCGAGGCTTGTCAAACTCTGTTCGTGGTTTGATAGTGCCATATTTATTTACACTGATGGTTCCAAGAGCACTGCCGGTGTCGGATCTGCCTTCGTCGTCGGGGACAACCGTTCCCAATACAAGCTCCCTGACCGGTGCTCGATTTTCACAGCTGAGCTTTTTGCCCTCCATCGGGCTGTTCTGTATACCTCCTGCCACTGTCATCCTTTTTATGCCATGTGTTTGGACTCCCTTAGTGCCCTACAGAGTCTTAAGGACCCTTTCTCGAACCATCATCTTGTGTATCGGATCCTACGCTCCCACCAGTTGGTAGCAGATGACAGCTGCCACGTTTCTTTTTTGTGGGTCCCTGGCCACGTGGGTGTACCCGGGAATGAGACCGCCGACATAGCAGCCAAGGCAGCAGCTCTTTTGCCCAACATGGCTACCTTTTGCATCCCATCGGACGATGTTCAACGGGCTCTTCGCCGGAGTATTGTGTCGTCCTGGCACAGTGCGTGGTTCTCACTCCACGACAATAAACTGAGAACTGTAAAACCGATCTCGACTGCTTGGAGAACCTCCTCGTGCCCCTCTTGGTGAGAGGAGGTCATCCTGGCCTGGTTGCGAATCGGTCACTGCCGTTTCAGCCACCGTCATTTGCTAACCGCTCCTGTGGTGAATTGCTAATGGTGTGACATTTTTTACTGTCTTGTGTTAATTTTAATCATCTCCGTGTAGCCCTTCACTTTTCCGCCTACTCTGGAGGAAATTTTAGCTAATGACACACGAGCAGCTGCTCGAGTTTTGCGTTTTATCAACTTGGCCAATTTATCAAAGGATATTTAACCTTTTTAATTGTTTTTTTATCTTTTGTTTTAAGCCTTCTCTTGATACTTTATCTGGTAGTTATCAATTTTTTCGGGATCTAGTGAATCTCTGTTCCGATCTGGGCGCTAATGACCTTAGAAGGAAGGCATACAAATCCATTTGGCGCTACCATATTCTGGCTACACAGTACAGTTGGGGCTTGAGGGGTCCACTCCAACATTTTATTCAAAACTTTCTTTCCTTCTGCTCTTTTCAGGTATGGGTTGGTACTTCCCTCAGCTTCCCCCGCGTCCAGGAGAAAGGTGTGCCACCAGGTTCTGTCCTTAGTCTCCCCCTCTTTTTAATTGCCATCAGTGGTCTTGCGAAGGCTGTGGGGGATCAGTTTCTTCCTTCTTGTTTGCCGATGACTTTTGTTTATACTTCAACTCAGCTAGCATTGGTGTAGCTGAAAGACATCTGCAGGGAACCACCCAAAAGGCGCAGTCGTGGGCCTCAACCCATGGTTACCAATTCTCTCCATCGAAAACCCGAGTTATGCACTTCTGCCGCCATCGCACTGTACATTTTGACCCAGAGCTTTATTTGTATGCCGAACTGCTTCGTGTTGAAGAGACTCACTGATTTATCAGCATGCTCTTCGACTACCGGCTCACTTGGGTGCCACACCTTTGTCAGCTTGAGCAGAATTGCTGGCGGTACTTAAATATTTTACGGTGCCTCAGCCACACTGGTTGGGGAGCCACCCTTCCAACCCTCTTTCAACTTCATAAGGCCCCTATCCAGTCACGCCTGGACTATGGGAGTCAGGGGTATGATTCGGCACTTCGGGTCTTAGACCCAATCCTAAATGCTGGTGTTTGCTTAGCAATGGGGGCTTTTCGTACAAATCCTGTGACAAGCCTTCTTGCTGAGGCAGGGTCTCTCTCCCCCCCCCCCCCCTCCCTGCGATTTAGAAGGCAACAGCTGATGGCTTCGTGTGTTGCCCGTGTTCATACCATACCCACCTCACCACCCAAATTGCAGGCTCATCTTCCCATGTGTCGCAAGCCCTTCCCCATGAAAACGGCCGCGGTCACCTTTCAGTACCATTCTTGTACTCCTCCTTGGGTCATTCCTCGCCTCCAGCTTCGGTTGGACTCGTCCCGAGACTCCATAGCCTCTGTTGCACCAACGTCGTCACCAGTTTCAGGCCCTTCTTGATTCGTACCGTGGTACTGAAATTTTATACAGTCGGCATATTGAACAACATTCATTGCCCTGTGGGAATAGTGTGTTTACAGCGGAACTTGTTGCTATTTGGTGGGCCCTTGAACATCTCGGAGCCTGCCCTGGTGAGTCTGTAGTTATCTGTACTGACTTCCTGAGCAGTTTGCAAGCCCTTGACAGGTGCTTTCCGAAACACCCTTTGGTACAGTCAATTCAGCACGCTGTATACAGACTAGTTAAATGTAGTCACACAATGGTCTTTCTTTGGACTCCAGGTCACATTGGCATAACTGGGAATGAATGTGTGAACCACCTGGCGAAGGACCATGCTAGAAATTGGCCTCCAGGAGAGGGATTCTCGAACAGTGCTCAATCGGAAGGTACTGGGACTTTGGAATACTGATCAGGCTGAATCGAACGCACCAAATAAGCTCCATGATATTAAGCCTTCTATGGCAATGTGGAGTTCTTTCTTGTAAGCCTCTCGTAGGGACTCTGTTGTACTCTGCCGACTCTGCATCGGCCATATGTGGTTGACGCACAGCCCCCTCTTGCGTTGAAAGGGCCCTCCAGATTGCTGTTGTGGCACCCTGCTGACAGTGGTCCACATACTGTTGGATTGTCCGCTTTTAGCCACTTTGAGGCAGTCCTTTAATCTACCAGATGCACTGCCTTCAGTTTTAGGTGACAATGCCTCCATGGCTAATACTGTTTTACATTTTATTCGCACATCTGGTTTTTACCATCCCATTTAATGGAAGGCGCTTAAGCCTGATTCTCAGGCCCTCATTTTTACAGTGCAAGTCATTGATAGCCCCTTGAGGTGGTTTTTTAGTGTGTACAACATGGCTTGCTTATCCATTTTTATCTTAGTGATCAGCCAGTCATGGCGTTCTGCTGTGAAATTTTCTCTCTTTTGTGTACTCCTCTGTGTTTCAGTGAAGTGTATCTTTTCGCTATACACCCTCAAGGATTTGTCTCATCTGTGTTCTCTCCGAGTTTTCGTTTCGTCACATGTCACATCATTGCTTGGAACAGGGGACTGATGACCTTGTAGTTTAGTCCCCTGTGTACAACACCACCAACACTTCTTGTAAACAAACTATAACTTGGCCACAGCAGTGATTACTTTCGCCACCTTCAAACATGCACGAGCACAACACCACACCAATGCCATGGGTCAAAGCTGATGGCCTGTAAATTCTCAAAAATTAAGTAGACTTGGATATACCGGTCAGTTTTTTACCTTTGCAGGTAATGTCAGTCAGTGATCTCCGTGAACCTGGCACCCCACTTAATGAAATCGCTTTTTCCTTTGTACAATCTTAAAGAGCTTCGTTTGTAGTGGATTGTAGTACAAATATTTTTGTTTGTAGTTTTTCGAAAAAAAAATTATGAGTCACTCAAAAAAACAGCCAGCACCCCACTTCTACGAAATAAAATTCTAATGGATGATATGTGTAGGGAATCGTTTGTAGTGGTTTGTAGTGAACGAATTTTCGTTTGTAGTAGCTTGTATATCCCACAAAACGTGTTCAAAATGGAAGCCGCGAGGCCCATACTGCTGTGCACTGCACCAACTGGCAGCACCCCACTTTCAAGAAATTTAATTCTAATGGATGATATGTGTAGGAAATAGTGTGTAGAGGTTTGTAGTGAACGAATTTTCGTTTGTAGTAACTTGTATATCCCACAAAACGTGTTCAAAATGGAAGGTGCGAGGCCATACTGCTGTGCACTGCACCCACTGGCAGCACCCCACATTCAAGAAATTTAATTCTAATGGATGATATGTGTAGGAAACAGTGTGTAGAGGTTTGTAGTGAACGAATTTTCGTTTGTAGTAGCTTGTATATCCCACAAAACGTGTTCAAAATGGAAGCCGCGAGGCCCATACTGCTGTGCACTGCACCCACTGGCAGCACCCCACTTTCAAGAAATTTAATTCTAATGGATGATATGTGTAGGAAACAGTGTGTAGAGGTTTGTAGTGAACGAATTTTCGTTTGTAGTAGCTTGTATATCCCACAAAACGTGTTCAAAATGGAAGCCGCGAGGCCCATACTGCTGTGCACTGCACCCACTGGCAGCACCCCACTTTCAAGAAATTTAATTTTAATGGATGATATGTGCAGGAAACAGTGTGTAGGGGTTTGTAGTGAACGAATTTTCGTTTGTAGTAGCTTGTATATCCCACAAAACGTGTTCAAAATGGAAGCCGCGAGGCCCATACTGCTGTGCACTGCACCCACTGGCAGCACCCCACTTTCAAGAAATTTAATTCTAATGGATGATATGTGTAGGAAATAGTGTGTAGAGGTTTGTAGTGAACGAATTTTCGTTTGTAGTAGCTTGTATATCCCACAAAACGTGTTCAAAATGGAAGCCGCGAGGCCCATACTGCTGTGCACTGCACACACTGGCAGCACCCCACTTTCAAGAAATTTAATTCTAATGGATGATATGTGTAGGAAATAGTGTGTAGAGGTTTGTAGTGAACGAATTTTCGTTTGTAGTAGCTTGTATATCCCACAAAACGTGTTCAAAATGGAAGCCGCGAGGCCCATACTGCTGTGCACTGCACCCACTGGCAGCACCCCACTTTCAAGAAATTTAATTTTAATGGATGATATGTGCAGGAAACAGTGTGTAGGGGTTTGTAGTGAACGAATTTTCGTTTGTAGTAGCTTGTATATCCCACAAAACGTGTTCAAAATGGAAGCCGCGAGGCCCATACTGCTGTGCACTGCACCAACTGGCAGCACCCCACTTTCAAGAAATTTAATTTTAATGGATGATATGTGTAGGAAGTAGTGTGTAGAGGTTTGTAGTGAACGAATTTTCGTTTGTAGTAGCTTGTATATCCCACAAAACGTGTTCAAAATGGAAGCCGCGAGGCCCATACTGCTGTGCACTGCACCCACTGGCAGCACCCCACTTTCAAGAAATTTAATTCTAATCGATGATATGTGTAGGAAATAGTGTGTAGAGGTTTGTAGTGAACGAATTTTCGGTTGTAGTAGCTTGTATATCCCACAAAACGTGTTCTAAATGGAAGGTGCGAGGCCCATACTGCTGTGTACTGCACCAACTGGCAGCACCCCACTTTCAAGAAATTTAATTCTAACGGATGATATGTTTTGGAAATAATACGTAGAGGTTTGTAACGAACGAATTTTCATTTGTAGTGACTTGTAGAACCCAAAGAACTGCATTAAGCAAGAGAAGAATGGGTGGCTCTGAGAGATAAAAGCCGCAGATAATTGTTTCGGTAGTAGAACAAGGCCTTAATCTCTGTATATCTACAGGAGATACTAAACGCAACTGGTGAAAGAAGAAAATGTAAAAATGTAGCAAATTGTTGCACGTAAGAAGGAGTATAGTCGGCGGAGAAAAGAGGTTGACAAGAACTGCATATTGGTTAAGCTGGAGTCGCTAGATGACAAATACAACTTCGCAGAAGAATGTATAAGTAGGTGAAAGTTAGATATCGCCTAGAGGAACATAAGAGACATTTCGAGACAAGAAGAGGAGCTGCATTAATATCAAGACCTCAGATAGAAAACCAGTACTAATCAGAGAGTGGAAATCTGAAATGCGGCAGGATTATGTAGAGGACCTATACAAAGGAAGTAAACTTGAAAGTATAATTCTAGAAACGGAAGATGAAGTAGAGGAAGATAGGAGTTATGATGCTGAAAGAATAATTTGACAAAGTACTGAGAGATCTAAATCGATAAACGGCTTCTGAGTTGATGATAATCCGTCTCAACTGCTGATATCGTTAGGAGAGCCAGTAACGTAGAAATTGTTCCACTTGGTATGCAAGATGTATGAGACCGCGGAAATGTCCTCATCCTGCGAGAAGAATATCGTAATTCCAATACCAAAGAAAGTAAGTTCAGCCAATTACAGATCTGTCCGGTTAACAAGTCATTGCTGCAAAATACTAACACGAATTATTTGCAGACGAATGGAAATTGGTTGAATCCGACCTTGGGGAAGATCTGTTTGGATTTAGGAGAAATTTAGGAACACCGGAGGCAATACTTACATTATGACTTACCTTAGAAGGTAGGTTAAGTGAAGGCAAACCTACGTTTATAGCGTTTGTAAATCTGTAGAATGCTTTTGACGACGTTAACTGGACTACACTCTTTCAGATTCTTAAGGTAACAGGGGCAAAATACAGGGAGCGAAATCCAGACAGCAGTCAAAGTTTAAGTACATGAAAGGAATGTAGTTGTTGGGGAGGGAGTAAGATTTGTAGCCCTTCCCCAATGTACATAGAGGAAGCTGTTTAGGAATGCAAGGTGAAATTTGGAGAAGAAATTAAAATTCAGGGACAAGACATAAAAACTTTACGGTTGCCGATGACACTAATTCTGTCAGAGACAGCAAAGAACGTGAAAGATCAGTTGAACGGAATGGACACTTTTGAAAGAAGGGTATAAGATGAAAATTAAGAAGAGTAAAACAGGGATAATGGAATTGTAGTGTTAGAAAAACAGACGATGCTGAAAGAATTACATTAGGTAATGAGACAATAGAGTAGTAGATGAGTTTTTTTATTTGGGTAGCAAAATAATGTCTGATGGCCAAAGTAAGGAAAATATAAAATTCAAAATGGCTGTGGGAAGAAAAGAGTTTCTGAAGAAGACAGTTTTTTGACATCCAGTAGTAATATAAGTGTCACTAAATTTCTAAAAGCATTTGTCTGGAGTGTAGCATTGTATGAGAGTGATACTTGGAGGACAAGGAGCTCAGACAAAAAGTTGATAGAACCTTTCGAAATGTGGTGCTACAGACGAATGATGAAGATTAGATGGGTATATCATGTAAGTAATATGGTGCATAAGAGCATTGGGAAGAAAAGAAGTTTCTGGCATGTCGTAAGAGAAGGGATGGGTTGGTGGGTTACATTCTGAGACATCTACAAATCTTAAACATTAGTATTAGAAGGACGTATGGGGTATAAATCAGAGGGATACCGAAGGACGAATACAGTAAGCAGATTGAAAAGGTTGTAGGTTGCCGTTCGTATTCTCAGATGAAGGGGCTTTCGACAGTGTAACGTGGAGAGCTGCATCAAGCCAATCCGTGAACTAAAGACCACAGCAGCAACAACAATGAGAACTTGAGGTATATTTGGTCATTCTTACAGGAACGCAATAACTAGGCCTGAAGCCTTTGTGGGAGGTGCTGGTCTGACTGCAACGCATCTGCCAAGTGATCCCAGACATGTCTATTCCTGTTCAAGTGAGGTGAAAAGCCGGCCACTCCATTCGTTCAATTCCCTCAGCTTCAAAGATGTTGTCCACCAGTGCAACTCTGTGGAGATGAGCATTATCGTCTACCACACCAGAAGGAACCCATCTCCTATGGCATCAGTATAAGGCAGAAAATAGATCGATGGATCTTGTCTCTGTGCGTTTGAACAGTCAAAGCGCCATTCTGAACGACATAGAGGTCCGTATGTCAGCCAATATTGACTCCTGCCCACACCATTCGTCGACCAACATTTGGTGATGTTTCGTATATAAAAGCAAGATTGTTGCGAGTTCCACGTTCTCTTCAGATGAGGGAACGACGATTGTCCGGCGGAACACATCTTGACTCATATGTGAAATGAACACTGCTCCATGTTTACGGCTCCAATCCCGATGTTCCTCCGCCCAGTTTCTGCCGGGTTCCTGGTTTGAATGGGACACGCACCATAGGCCTCTGTGTGAGGGTGCATTGCAACTGAGTTGCATTCAGCCTCCTGTCTCGACGGGCTGTTTGTTAACTGGAGATAATGGTCCTCTCTAGCTGATGTTACCCGTGGACGACCTTGGCCTTGCCTTTTTTTAGTGGGTCTTGTCTGAAATCGCATCCAGGTCATGGAAACTACACTTTGGAACATTGCAATAGTTGCAGCTGTGGCTGTTTCGCTTCGTAATTTAGCGACAAAATTGCTACTTTGGTCACCCTGGACGTATGCACGTAGTCGAAACTTACAATGTTTGCGTCACCAAATACTTTTCGCCTGTTGCCGGTACATAAAAGAAAGCCCATCCTTGGCACGCTTTCACGCACTGCATATGTTTCTTAACGTTTCAAATATTTCCTTTTTGAATACTTTGAAATTATTCATAAAAGTAGACTTCTGAACTTCTTGAAGAAGGAAAGACGTGATTCCGGCACTTTAAAAATAGAATAAGAAATGGGATCCAGAAATTCCTTGTTGGAAACAGGTCTTTAAATAATCCCGCCAGATGGCTTTCAAAATCCCGCGGTTTTACAATAAAAAACTCTAAATTATTAATTCAGTTTTTGTAATAATAGTAATATGAAAAAGAGTAATTTTCTAGTTGATGCGGGTACAAAGCTGACTGTGCAGCTGCTCGTCTGAATTCGTCAGTAGTGACGTCACTAACAAAACTATCGCGTACAGTAATGCACAGAAATGAGTATTTTTGATAGTGCAAGCTTTGGAAAATGGCAAATTATATACTGTTTTGCCTTACTGTGCCATTTAACCGAAGTTACGTCCTGAGACCTGAAAATCCTGTCATAGCGATACAGATTTCCGAAAGCTTGCCATAGCGAAAATACTTCCCAGTCGCCGGGTGTACTACTGGTGAACGAAGATACTAAGGCAAGAACAGTTTTTATTTAAAACTGTTTTCTCCAGTACCTCGCGCTGGAGTCTTTAATTTGCATTTCGCTTAGCCACTTATTCCGAAAATGTTGCTAATATTGAGGTGCCATATCTTAAAATGTTATAAATAAAAAGCACAATGATATTGTAAATACCGTATCGCACTACATATTGTAATATTTAACACTGTCGCGTAACACGTCTTTCTGAGAAGTAAAATAAATGCTAATTTCTAATAAAACACAGTCTTGGTTGCAACGATTTATTTTTAAACGCTTTTCGCCTTTTCAGGACAGCACCAGAATCTGGAAATCTTGTTTGGGGATACTTTACAGTCTTATCATGTACAGCGATAGTACGAAAACAGATTATTACTGACGTTGTAATAATGCTTTACATTGCGCCAAAGCCTAGCAATGACAGAATTTGGTTATGGTCATCCGTGATATTCAAATGTTTCACTACGTTGGTCATCAGTCCCTACACTTAAAAACCATTATACTGACTTAAAGTAACTTATGCTAAGAACAACAACAATCACGCATGGCCGAGGGAGGACTAAGCTCCGACGACGGGCAGCCGTGAAAATCCGATATAAACAGCAAAATAGAAGACAGCTTAATCACGTGAAATATTAGTCCAAGACAGCTGCAAGTGTTCAATTTTTACGGTCTGAATAAAAACCTACCAAGATTACGTTTTATTATTGTCCGATTGCTGGAATCGGCCAGTACTATATTTACGAAAATACATTAAGGATGAAACATGACGTCATTTTAAGAAACATTAATTGAACGTGGAGGAACAAAGTATACAATCTATTACTCTCATCAACAATTCTGTGTGTTCACAAGATACTGATACTCAACATATGAACAAAATTCCGAATCGTAGAATGTTCACTCCAATAGATAAGATTTTAACTAAATATTTCCAAACTACTACTGAGGGGTTACGTTGCGCTGTGCGAGGCTGTTCCCCGTCGGGGGTTCGAATCCCCCCTTGGGCATGGATGCTTCTGCTCTCATTAGTATCAGTTAGTTCATAAGTAGCTTCGAAGTTTAGGGACTGATGACCCTACAGTTAAGTCCAATACGCTTAGCAAACATTTGAACATTTATATTCCAAACAAGGAAACATTGGCGCTCGAAGCCTACACACTATTTCCTGCACATATCATCGATTAGAATTAAATTTCTTGAAAGTGGGGTGCTGCCAGTGGGTGCAGTGCACAGCAGTATGGGCCTTGCGGCTTCCATTTTGAACACGTTTTGTGGGATATACAAGCTACTACAAACGAAAATTCGTTCACTACAAACCTCTACACACTATTTCCTACACATATCATCGATTAGAATTAAATTTCTTGAAAGTGGGGTGCTGCCAGTGGGTGCAGTGCACAGCAGTAGGGGCCTCGCACCTTCCATTTTGAACACGTTTTGTGGGATATACAAGCTACTACAAACGAAAATTCGTTCACTACAAACCTCTACACACTACTTCCTACACATATCATCCATTAGAATTAAATTTCTTGAAAGTGGGGTGCTGCCAGTTGGTGCAGTGCACAGCAGTATGGGCCTCGCGGCTTCCATTTTGAACACGTTTTGTGGGATATACAAGCTACTACAAACGAAAATTCGTTCACTACAAACCTCTACACACTATTTCCTACACATATCATCGATTAGAATTAAATTTCTTGAAAGTGGGGTGCTGCCAGTTGGTGCAGTGCACAGCAGTATGGGCCTCGCGGCTTCCATTTTGAACACGTTTTGTGGGATATACAAGCTACTACAAACGAAAATTCGTTCACTACAAACCTCTACACACTATTTCCTACACATATCATCGATTAGAATTAAATTTCTTGAAAGTGGGGTGCTGCCAGTGGGTGCAGTGCACAGCAGTATGGGCCTCGCGGCTTCCATTTTGAACACGTTTTGTGGGATATACAAGCTACTACAAACGAAAATTCGTTCACTGCAAACCACTACACACTATTTCCTACACATATCATCCATTAGAATTAAATTTCTTGAAAGTGGGGTGCTGCCAGTTGGTGCAGTGCACAGCAGTATGGGCCTCGCGGCTTCCATTTTGAACACTTTTGTGGGATATACAAGCTACTACAAACGAAAATTAGTTCACTACAAACCTCTACACACTATTTCCTACACATATCATCCATTAGAATTAAATTTCTTGAAATTGGGGTGCTGCCAGTGGGTGCAGTGCACAGCAGTATGGGCCTCGCACCTTCCATTTTGAACACGTTTTGTGGGATATACAAGCTACTACAAACGAAAATTCGTTCACTACAAACCTCTACACACTATTTCCTACACATATCATCGATTAGAATTAAATTTCTTGAAAGTGGGGTGCTGCCAGTGGGTGCAGTGCGCAGCAGTATGGGCCTCGCGGCTTCCATTTTGAACACGTTTTGTGGGATATACAAGCTACTACAAACGAAAATTCGTTCACTACAAACCTCTACACACTGTTTCCTACACATATCATCCATTAGAATTAAATTTCTTGAAAGTGGGGTGCTGCCAGTTGGTGCAGTGCACAGCAGTATGGGCCTCGCGGCTTCCATTTTGAACACGTTTTGTGGGATATACAAGCTACTACAAACGAAAATTCGTTCACTAAAACCTCTACACACTATTTCCTACACATATCATCGATTAGAATTAAATTTCTTGAAAGTGGGGTGCTGCCAGTGGGTGCAGTGCACAGCAGTATGGGCCTCGCGGCTTCCATTTTGAACACGTTTTGTGGGATATACAAGCTACTACAAACGAAAATTCGTTCACTACAAACCTCTACACACTATTTCCTACACATATCATCGATTAGAATTAAATTTCTTGAAAGTGGGGTGCTGCCAGTGGGTGCAGTGCACAGCAGTATGGGCCTCGCGGCTTCCATTTTGAACACGTTTTGTGGGATATACAAGCTACTACAAACGAAAATTCGTTCACTACAAACCTCTACACACTACTTCCTACACATATCATCCATTAAAATTAAATTTCTTGAAAGTGGGGTGCTGCCAGTTGGTGCAGTGCACAGCAGTATGGGCCTCGCGGCTTCCATTTTGAACACGTTTTGTGGGATATACAAGCTACTACAAACGAAAATTCGTTCACTACAAACCTCTACACACTTTTTCCTACACATATCATCCATTAGAATTAAATTTCTTGAAAGTGGGGTGCTGCCAGTTGGTGCAGTGCACAGCAGTATGGGCCTCGCGGCTTCCATTTTGAACACGTTTTGTGGGATATACAAGCTACTACAAACGAAAATTCGTTCACTACAAACCTCTACACACTATTTCCTACACATATCATCGATTAGAATTAAATTTCTTGAAAGTGGGGTGCTGCCAGTTGGTGCAGTGCACAGCAGTATGGGCCTCGCGGCTTCCATTTTGAACACGTTTTGTGGGATATACAAGCTACTACAAACGAAAATTCGTTCACTACAAACCTCTACACACTATTTCCTACACATATCATCCATTAGAATTAAATTTCTTGAAAGTGGGGTGCTGCCAGTGGGTGCAGTGCACAGCAGTATGGGCCTCGCGGCTTCCATTTTGAACACGTTTTGTGGGATATACAAGCTACTACAAACGAAAATTCGTTCAAACCGCTACACACTATTTCCTACACATATCATCCATTAGAATTAAATTTCTTGAAAGTGGGGTGCTGCCAGTGGGTGCAGTGCACAGCAGTATGGGCCTCGCGGCTTCCATTTTTAACACGTTTTGTGGGATATACAAGCTACTACAAACGAAAATTCGTTCACTACAAACCTCTACACACTATTTCCTACACATATCATCCATTAGAATTAAATTTCTTGAAAGTGGGGTGCTGCCAGTTGGTGCAGTGCACAGCAGTATGGGCCTCGCGGCTTCCATTTTGAACACGTTTTGTGGGATATACAAGCTACTACAAACGAAAATTCGTTCACTACAAACCTCTACACACTATTTCCTACACATATCATCCATTAGAATTAAATTTCTTGAAAGTGGGGTGCTGCCAGTGTGTGCAGTGCACAGCAGTATGGGCCTCGCGGCTTCCATTTTGAACACGTTTTGTGGGATATACAAGCTACTACAAACGAAAATTCGTTCACTACAAACCTCTACACACTATTTCCTACACATATCATCCATTAGAATTAAATTTCTTGAAAGTGGGGTGCTGCCAGTGGGTGCAGTGCACAGCAGTATGGGCCTCGCGGCTTCCATTTTGAACACGTTTTGTGGGATATACAAGCTACTACAAACGAAAATTCGTTCACTACAAACCTCTACACACTATTTCCTACACATATCATCCATTAGAATTAAATTTCTTGAAAGTGGGGTGCTGCCAGTGGGTGCAGTGCACAGCAGTATGGGCCTCGCGGCTTCCATTTTTAACACGTTTTGTGGGATATACAAGCTACTACAAACGAAAATTCGTTCACTACAAACCTCTACACACTATTTCCTACACATATCATCCATTAGAATTAAATTTCTTGAAAGTGGGGTGCTGCCAGTTGGTGCAGTGCACAGCAGTATGGGCCTCGCGGCTTCCATTTTGAACACGTTTTGTGGGATATACAAGCTACTACAAACGAAAATTCGTTCACTACAAACCTCTACACACTATTTCCTACACATATCATCCATTAGAATTAAATTTCTTGAAAGTGGGGTGCTGCCAGTGTGTGCAGTGCACAGCAGTATGGGCCTCGCGGCTTCCATTTTGAACACGTTTTGTGGGATATACAAGCTACTACAAACGAAAATTCGTTCACTACAAACCTCTACACACTATTTCCTACACATATCATCCATTAGAATTAAATTTCTTGAAAGTGGGGTGCTGCCAGTGGGTGCAGTGCACAGCAGTATGGGCCTCGCGGCTTCCATTTTGAACACGTTTTGTGGGATATACAAGCTACTACAAACGAAAATTCGTTCACTACAAACCTCTACACACTGTTTCCTACACATATCATCCATTAGAATTAAATTTCTTGAAAGTGGGGTGCTGCCAGTTGGTGCAGTGCACAGCAGTATGGGCCTCGCGGCTTCCATTTTGAACACGTTTTGTGGGATATACAAGCTACTACAAACGAAAATTCGTTCACTACAAACCTCTACACACTATTTCCTACACATATCATCCATTAGAATTAAATTTCTTGAAAGTGGGGTGCTGTCAGTGGGTGCAGTGCACAGCAGTATGGGCCTCGCACCTTCCATTTTGAACACATTTTGTGGGATATACAAGCTACTACAAACGAAAATTCGTTCACTACAAACCTCTACACACTATTTCCTACACATATCATCCATTAGAATTAAATTTCTTGAAAGTGGGGTGCTGCCAGTTGGTGCAGTGCACAGCAGTATGGGCCTCGCGGCTTCCATTTTGAACACGTTTTGTGGGATATACAAGCTACTACAAACGAAAATTCGTTCACTACAAACCTCTACACACTATTTCCTACACATATCATCGATTAGAATTAAATTTCTTGAAAGTGGGGTGCTGCCAGTTGGTGCAGTGCACAGCAGTATGGGCCTCGCGGCTTCCATTTTGAACACGTTTTGTGGGATATACAAGCTACTACAAACGAAAATTCGTTCACTACAAACCTCTACACACTATTTCCTACACATATCATCCATTAGAATTAAATTTCTTGAAAGTGGGGTGCTGCCAGTTGGTGCAGTGCACAGCAGTATGGGCCTCGCGGCTTCCATTTTGAACACGTTTTGTGGGATATACAAGCTACTACAAACGAAAATTCGTTCACTACAAACCTCTACACACTATTTCCTACACATATCATCCATTAGAATTAAATTTCTTGAAAGTGGGGTGCTGCCAGTGGGTGCAGTGCACAGCAGTATGGGCCTCGCACCTTCCATTTTGAACACGTTTTGTGGGATATACAAGCTACTACAAACGAAAATTCGTTCACTACAAACCTCTACACACTACTTCCTACACATATCATCGATTAGAATTAAATTTCTTGAAAGTGGGGTGCTGCCAGTGGGTGCAGTGCACAGCAGTATGGGCCTCGCACCTTCCATTTTGAACACGTTTTGTGGGATATACAAGCTACTACAAACGAAAATTCGTTCACTACAAACCTCTACACACTGTTTCCTACACATATCATCCATTAGAATTAAATTTCTTGAAAGTGGGGTGCTGCCAGTTGGTGCAGTGCACAGCAGTATGGGCCTCGCGGCTTCCATTTTGAACACGTTTTGTGGGATATACAAGCTACTACAAACGAAAATTCGTTCACTACAAACCTCTACACACTACTTCCTACACATATCATCCATTAGAATTAAATTTCTTGAAAGTGGGGTGCTGCCAGTTGGTGCAGTGCACAGCAGTATGGGCCTCGCACCTTCCATTTTGAACACGTTTTGTGGGATATATATAAGCTACTACAAACGAAAATTCGTTCACTACAAACCTCTACACACTACTTCCTACACATATCATCGATTAGAATTAAATTTCTTGAAAGTGGGGTGCTGCCAGTGGGTGCAGTGCACAGCAGTATGGGCCTCGCACCTTCCATTTTGAACACGTTTTGTGGGATATACAAGCTACTACAAACGAAAATTCGTTCACTACAAACCTCTACACACTACTTCCTACACATATCATCGATTAGAATTAAATTTCTTGAAAGTGGGGTGCTGCCAGTGGGTGCAGTGCACAGCAGTATGGGCCTCGCACCTTCCAATTTGAACACGTTTTGTGGGATATACAAGCTACTACAAACGAAAATTCGTTCACTACAAACCTCTACACACTGTTTCCTACACATATCATCCATTAGAATTAAATTTCTTGAAAGTGGGGTGCTGCCAGTTGGTGCAGTGCACAGCAGTATGGGCCTCGCGGCTTCCATTTTGAACACGTTTTGTGGGTTATACAAGCTACTACAAACGAAAATTCGTTCACTACAAACCTCTACACACTACTTCCTACACATATCATCCATTAGAATTAAATTTCTTGAAAGTGGGGTGCTGCCAGTTGGTGCAGTGCACAGCAGTATGGGCCTCGCGGCTTCCATTTTGAACACGTTTTGTGGGATATACAAGCTACTACAAACGAAAATTCGTTCACTACAAACCTCTACACACTATTTCCTACACATATCATCCATTAGAATTAAATTTCTTGAAAGTGGGGTGCTGCCAGTGGGTGCAGTGCACAGCAGTATGGGCCTCGCGGCTTCCATTTTGAACACGTTTTGTGGGATATACAAGCTACTACAAACGAAAATTCGTTCACTACAAACCTCTACACACTATTTCCAACACATATCATCCATTAGAATTAAATTTCTTGAAAGTGGGGTGCTGCCAGTGGGTGCAGTGCACAGCAGTATGGGCCTCGCGGCTTCCATTTTGAACACGTTTTGTGGGATATACAAGTTACTACAAACGAAAATTCGTTCACTACAAACCACTACAAACGATTCCCTACACATATCATCCATTAGAATTTTATTTCGTAAAAGTGTGGTGCTGGCTGTTTTTTGAGTGACTCATAATTTTTTTCTCGAAAAACTACAAACAAAAATTTTTGTACTACAATCCACTACAAACGAAGCTCTTTAAGATTGTATAAAGTAAAAAGCGATTTCTTTAAGTCGGGTGCCAGGTTCACGGAGGTCAGTCAGTGGAATAAAATTGACTAAACCAGTTGTGGAATGCTGGGATAAACTCTAGTCTCCAATACTGCTTTCACCAATGCTGTCATATGTGACATCGTACATAATTGAGAGATAGTACAAACATGTTTACCATGACCCATCTGCCGAAATTAGAAGTCATATACATAAATTGTGACATGGTATCGGTAGTTAGATTTCTCCTAAATAGGTCAAATCCACTTAACGATACCACCTCTTCAGAATTTATTTAATAATTAGGTAATTTTAAAGAAAGCTTACACTCGCAGTTGTACAACTGTAAATCAATTGAGTGTTTCTGAACTGAAGATTTGGATGCTACACGCCCTAAGAAAAAAAGTCTCATTTAACCTATACCTAACCTTCTCAGGCTACACTAAAGTTAAATATAGGTTACGTATAGGTCAAACAAGAACTCTTTTTTTTTAGTACATGAATCTCTAGTTCAGAATCACTCAATCAATTTACAGTTGTACATTTGATATATATCATTTCAGGGAGTACAACTTAGAGTGTAAGCTTTCTTTAAAATTACCAATAATTATGTATACAATGTCAGGAGCTGTAATTCAACACAAAAACGAAACCTGGTATCGTCAAATAGATTTCACCCATATTGATCAAAGTGGCTCTGGCAATGAGCCACTTCCTCATCCCCCCAAATTCAGAACCTTCCACAGAACCCCAGAAGTGCCCCTCTTGTCACAGGATACTTTCCGGGCCTGGAGCGGACTCTGAATGTGGCTCTCCAGCATGGATACGACTTCCTTAAATCCTGCCCTGATATTAGATCCATCCTTCATGACATCCTTCCCACTCCAAGAGTGTGTTTTCCGCCGCCCACCTAACCTCCGTAACTTCCTAGTCCATCCCTATGAAATCTCCAAACGACCTTCCCTACCCTTGTAATCGCCCCCTTGTAAAACCTGCCCTATGCACGCTTCCACCACCACTTACTCCAGTCCTGTAACCCGGAAGGTGTACACGATGAAGGGCAGAGCCACTTGCGATAGCACCCACGTGATTTACCAACTGACATGCCTGCACTGTGAAGCGTTCTATGTGGGAATGACCAGTAACAAACTGTCCATTCACATGAACGGTCACAGGCAGACAGTATTTATTGGTAATGGGGATCACCCTGTGCCTAAACACTCCTTGTTGCACGGCCAGCACATCTTGACACAGTGTTACATTGTCCGGGTTATCTGGATACTTCCCACCAACACCGTTGTTGTTGTTGTTGTGGTCTTCAGTCCGGAGACTGGTTTGATGCAGCTCTCCACAATACCCTATCCTGAGTAAGCCTCTTCATCTCCACATAAGAATGGCAACCTACATCTCTCTGAATCTGCTTACTGTACCCATCTCTTGGTCTTCCTCTGCGGTTTTTACCCCACACACTTCCCTCCAGCGCTAAATTCATAATTCCTTGATGTCTAAGAATGTGTCCTACCAAACTATCCCTTCTTTTAGTCAAGAAATGCCAGAAATTTCTTTTCTCCCCAATTCTGTTCAGTACCTCCTCATTAGTTACGCGATCCACCCACCTGATCTTCAGCATTCTTCTGTAGCACCATATTTCAAAAGCCTCAATCCTGTTCCTGTCCGCACTGATTATCGTCCATGTCTCACTGCCATACAAGGCAACACTCCATACAAACGCCTTCAGAAAGGACTTCCTTAGGCTTAAATCAATATTCGATGTTAACAAATTTCTCTTTTTGAAGAACGCTTCTCTATCCATTGCCATTCTGAATTTTATATCCTCTGTACTGCAACCATCATTTGTTATTTTACTGCTCAAGTAACAAAACTCATCTACCTCCTTTATTGCTTCGTTACCTAATTCCTTCAGCATCACCTGATTTTCTTACACTGCACTCCATTACCCTAGTTTTGCTCTTGTTAATCTTCATCTTATATGCACCTTTCAGCACACTGTCCATTCCGTTTAACTGCTCTTCCAGGTCCTTTGCTGTCTCTGACAGACTTACTATGTCGTCGGCAAAACGCAAAGTTTTTAATTCTTCACCCTGAACTTTAATTCCTTCTCCAAATTTCTCCTTGCTTTCTTTTATAGCTTGCTCAGTGTACAAATTGAATAACATTGGAGAAAGGCTACAACCCTGCCTTTACTCCCTTCCCAATCACTGCATCCCTTTCATGCCCTTCAACTCTGACAACCGCTGTCTGGTTTTTGTACAAGTTGTAAATAACCTTACGCTCCCTATATTTTACTCCTGCTTGCTTCAGAACTTGAAAGAGTTTATTCCAATCAACATTGTCAAAAGCCTTCTCCAAATCTACAAAAGCTAGAAATGTAGGTTTGCCTTTTCTTAATCTATCTTCTAGGATAAGCCGTAAAGTGAGTATTGCCTCCCGTGTTCCTACATTTCTCCTGCACCCAAACTGATCTTCCCCGAGGTCGGCTTCTACCAGCTTTTCCATCCTTCTGTATATAATTCGTGTTAATATTTTGCAACCATGACTTATTAAACTGATGGTTCTGTAGTTTTCACACCTGTCTGCACCTGCTTTCTTTGGAATGGGGATTATAACATTTTTCTTAAAGTCTGAGGGTACTTCACCTGTCTCATACATTTTACACACCAGGTGAAACAATTTTGTCATGGCTGGTTCTCCCAGAGACTTCAGTAGCTCTGAGGGAATATCATCTACTCCAGGGGCCTTGTTTCGACTTAGGTCTTTCAGGGCTCTGTCAAGTTCTTCTTTCAGTACAGTGTCTCCTATTTCATCTTCATCTACATCCTCTTCCCTTCCTACAATATTGTCTCGAAGTTCCTTTTCTTTGTAGAGCCCCTCTATATACTCTTTCCACCTTTCAGCTTTCCCTTCTTTGCTGAGAACTGGTTTTCCATCCGTGTCCTTGATATTCATAGAGCTGTTTTTCTTATCTCCAAATGTTTCTTTTATTTCCCTGTAGGCTCTATCTATTTTTCCCCTATTTATACATTCTTCTATATCCTTGCATTTGCCTTCCAACCACTCCTGCTTAGCAATTTTGCACTTCCTATCAATCTCATTTCTTAGTCGTCTGTACTCCATTATGCCTGTTTCATTTACTGCATTTTTATATTTTCTCCTTTCATCGATTAAATTTGGTATCTCCTGTGATATCCAAGGATTTTTTGTAGGTCTTGCCTGCCTTCCTACCTATTTTGTCCTCTGCTGCCTTCACTATTTCATCTCTCAATTTTACCCTTTCCTCCTCTACGTTTTATTTTCCCCCGTTTCTGTCAATTGTTGCCTGAAGCTCCCTCTGAAATTCTTAAGAAGTTCAGGTTCCTTCAATTTATCTAGGTCCCATCTCCTTATTTTCCTACCTTTTTTGTAGTTTCTTCAGTTTCAGCCTACAGTTCATAACCAACAAGTTATGGTCAGTCTATATCTGCCCCTGGGTATGTCTTACACTTTAAAACCTGGTTCCGAAATCTATTTCTTACCATTATAAAATCTATCTGGAATCTCCCGGTGTCTCCTGGTCTCTTCCATGTATACAACCTTCTTTTGTGATTCTTGAACCAGGTGTTTGTTATAACTGAATTATGTTCTGTGCAAAATTCTACCAGGTGACTTCCTCTTTCATTCCTTTTGCCCAGACCATATTCACCTATCTATCTTCCCTTCTCTTCCTTGTCCTACTACCAAATTCCAGTCGCCCATAACAATTAAGTTTTCCTCTCCCTTAATTGTCTAAATAATTCCCTTTAGTTCCTCATATATTTCTTCGATCTCCTTATCATCGGCAGAGCTAGTTGGCATATAAACCTGTACTACTGTTGTCGGTGTTGGCTTCGTATCTATCTTGACAATGATAATGCGATGACTGTACTGGTCATAGTAGTTTACCCGCATTCCTATTTTCTTATTCAGTATCAAACCTACTCCTGTGATACCCCCAATTGATTTTGTATTTATAATCCTATACTCACCTGACCAGAAATCCTGTTCATCCTGCCACCGAACTTCACTAATCCCTACTATATCTAACTTCAACCTATCCATTTATTTTTTATTTTTTTTTATCCAATTTTCTAATTTTCGTACTCAATTAAGGGATCTAACATTCCACGCTCCGACCCATAGAATGCCAGTATTGTCTTTCCTGATGATCACATCCTCCTGAGTAGTGCCCGCCCGGAGATCCTAATAGGGGACTATTTTAGCTCCGGAATATTTTACCCGAAAGGATGCCATCATCATATGTTCATACAGTGGACCTGCATGTCCTCGGGAAAAATAACGGCTGTAGTTTCCCCCTTGCTTTCAGCCGTTCGCAGTAACTGTGTGGCAAAGCCACATTAGCTGATGTTACAAAGTCAGCTCAGTCAATCATCCAGACTGTTGCCCCT
The DNA here is from genome assembly GCA_026315105.1 of Locusta migratoria. Taxonomy (NCBI): domain Eukaryota; kingdom Metazoa; phylum Arthropoda; class Insecta; order Orthoptera; family Acrididae; genus Locusta; species Locusta migratoria. Next base: position 300,203,567 of record CM048744.1, read on the forward strand.
GTAACTACTGAAAAGGCTGCTGCCCCTCTTCAGGAACCACACGTTTGTCTGGCCTCTCCACAGATGCCCCTCCGCTGTGGTTGCACCTACGGTACGGCTATCTGTATCGTTGAGGCACACAAGCCACCCCACCTCGGCAATGTCTGTGGTTCATGGGAGTGGCCCACCGACACCAACCTTTCAGAACTCCGGAGATGGGAACTTGCCTTCAACACATTCTCTCTTCCCGTTGCCCACCTGGTCTCAACCTCCACTAAATTCAAATTCCTGCCAACCATCTTTAACATCTTTGCCTCGGTCCTCTATACAGAGCCTCTGCCTCAAGTGGTATCTCTGTCCAACTTCTTTGGTTTCTACAAATGTCAGCCTAGGTGTGTTTGCGTTTGGATATGTGTGAGTGTGTGTCTATTTGTTTACCTTGCTTTTTTCCCCTAAGGTAAGTCCTTCCACTCCTGGGATTGGAATGACTCCTTTTCCACTTCCGTAAAACCCATATCTTCTCCTTTCTCCTCTCCTTTCTTCCTCTTTTCCTGAAGAAGTGACCAATTGTTGCGAAAGCTTGTATGTGTGTTTGTGTGTGATTTTATTTGCGTCTGACGATGAGCCTGTCCTTAGGGTAAGTCATCCGTTTTCTATTTTTTATATTTTTTAATCTCACCAGGAAAGTTTCCTTCTATAATTTTCGTTTCATCAATTTGTATATGTATATAATCAGCAACACGGAAACAATTAAATGTAGCTGGTCCCAGGAGACAGGAATTATTGACAAACATGATTGTTTCCATTTCTCTGTCAACTATGTCACTTGATTCATATACTAATTCCTCAAATAGTGCTGCCAAAATATGATTAGTGGAGCTGTATGGATTCTGTACTTTCAATGGGCCATATAATACAGTGACACTCTCCAGGCTTATGTGTATCACATTATAAGATTTCTTATATACAGTACAAATACACAATTGCTTTTAGGCTTCATAGTAGCCGGAATGTCAGCAAGTAAAAGTAGCATCTCATATAATACAAGATAGGATGTAGGACAGTTCACCACCAAGGGTTCCATAATTAAGAAATTGTTGAATGATGTAGAAAGAATCCAGGTGATTAGTAAGAGGACAACAGATGACATTCAATATGAGGTGTGATAAAAAAAAATTCATTTGAGGGCTGTTCTGCAGAGTAAATGTGACATTTTTGTGATTTTGATACTAGATATAGTGTGTCCTTGTCAAGAATGAAGATGTAGTTCTTCGTATAAAAACACTACTTCAAACCAGATTTGAAAACTATATAGCAATAAAAGGAACGAGGCAACTCCACAAATTCCTTTACATTGCAGAAATGAACTGAAATTTACCAGGTTCACTGTGTAAGGTAAATTACATTTCTGTCTTTAGTATTGAATGACATTGTGATGTGTGTATGATTGACAGTGGTGACTTGCAGAGGTTGAAAGAATGAGTTTGAAAACCAATTATCTTTTTGTGCATATTTATCACCCTGTTGGATGATGAACACCATTCAAGAAATGTATTAGTGACAAAGTTTGGATACCAGTGAAAATCACATTAAGCAAACTTTCAGGGTTTGAAGTACTACAGCAACTGTAAGGTCTTATTCTATGTCACAAAAGCTTTTTTGAAGAAGTAAGTGTTCTTAAGATTCCCCCTCAGGGGCTCAGCATTCATTTGCCGAGTACGGGCTTGGCGAACTCGGGGTCCTGAGCTGGGGACTGGTAAGCGCCACCAGTCCTCCACACACCGTAACCTCTGGGCACGCTTCAGCAACCACCATGTGGCACGGCGGTGAAACCTTGTTTGTACCAGGGAATGGGGATCTTGGCTTGACTGCCCGAGTTGCGAGGCTGGTATAAACCTCTATAAAAAAAAAAAAAAAAATATCTTCAATCCCAAGGTGTGCTACATGCTGATGGGATGCATGGCTGTTGAAGTGGAACAGTCGCTAGTGAGCAACCTCTGGGGATACTGCCGCACCTCAGTTGTATAAGGCTTACCTAGGCACACGGGGCTCTGTCTAGGCGGACACGTATTTCTCTAGCTACTCGTGGGACCAAGATGAATAATTTTAATTTGGCCCTCAAATGTTCCAGTGGGATGTATGTACCACTGAGGGGTACTAACACCCGTTCCAAAAAGAGGGCTCGCTTAGGCAGTCCTCCAGATAAAGCACTTCCTGAAAAGTGTCTGGCAATGAGTAACAGAGCACATGGTGCTAACCACAATGTATTTATGATTATTAAATGGAAAAAAGATTCATTCGAACAGTTGTCACCGTTCTACATACAAAAGGATCTTGAGGGCGTAGCAGGCAACCTCTAATCTGTGAAAGGGTTGTGTAACAGAACTTTATGGTTGAGACAGCTGCCTCCCAACAGGCCACTTATCTTCAAAACACCAAGCAACTTGGGGAATATGCTGTCGAAACTGAACTCCACAATACATTAAATTACAGTAAGGGTGTGGTTACATGTCACAACCTTGTTTAAATTCCTATCGAGGAACTGAAAGCTGAATGGGCCTCCGAAGATATTGTGGATGTTCAGAATATGATGAGGAGGGTGGAGGGTGCATTGGTAAAGTTGGAGTGTTTGACCTTCAACACTCCGAAGCTGCCAGAGCACGTTAAAACAGGTTTTCTTAGATTAACTGTACAGCCTTATTACCCCAACCCAATGCGCTGCTTCAAATGCCAGCACTTAGGGCACACCACCTTGGGGTGTAATGGACAGCAGACCTGCGGAAAGTGTGGTGATGCCGCTCATGAAGGGGACGACTGCTCGCCGCCGTTTAAATGTGTCAATTGTTCTGGGGACCACCCCGGGAGTAGATCCTGTGCTATGTACCTTGAAGAATGTAAGATACAGGACATAAAGACATCAAAGCATGTCTTGTATGGGGAGGTGAAAAAGATGTATAAGGCTATGCAACCGCTGTCATTTACCACCTCTTTCATGGCGATTCTTGAAACGCCAGCTCCGAAAACTGATGCGTCTATGCAAACTGTCGTCACTAGTGTCGGCACTAACACCTGTTTCTGCCAGTGCACATGCAATGTGTCAGATATTTCAGTATCTATAGTACCCCCCCAAAATGGTGGACCAAGATACAGCTACTGACATCAGTGAGCCCCTGCCATCCTCAATGCCAGTGGTGAAAGTGCCCAAGAAAGCAAGTAAAGGCCAAGAAGGACAAGGAAAAGGCTGAGATACAGATTGCAAGCAAAGAGACAGATGAGGTTGATGTCCTTATGCTTGACGTGCCAACCAAATTTGCTCCAGAGCCCATGGAGTTTGATATTTCTCTGGGGCAATCCACTCGCCCCAAGATTAACTTCCCACAGGGGCAACCATCTCGCCCCAAGGGTGATCCTCCACCTGCTACGGGCTCCCAGTACCATCAGAAAGAGAGGGTGAAAGTTAAATCACCTTGATAGATGGCCCCCATATTACAATGGAACTTGCAGGGATTTAGGACACATGTGGAGGAACTACGTTTATTATCTCAGGGGCGACCACTGTGTATCTGTCTTCAGGAGACGAATTTCAAGCCTTCAGGTACCCCTGAGATACACGGATACGTTCTTCACAGAAAGGACGATGTGAGTGGAGAGAGAGCTAGAGGGGGAGTGGCTGTTTTCCTCAACACAGCATACCACTCTGAACAAATCTCTCTCAACACTAACCTACAAGCAGTTGCAGTGTCAGTGTATATGTGCTATTGATTGACTATATGCTCCCTGTATTTGTCACCACACGATGCACTTAATGAAGAGGCTCTGGAAGACCTTCTTACACAGCTGCCCCATTCATCCTTTGTGGGGATTTTAATGCATATAATGTGCTTTGGGGCTCCATCACCACCTGCCCCAGAGATCGAGCTGTTGAGAGGCTTACCTTGTCTTCAAGTGCCACTTTCCTAAATACAGGTCAGAGTACACACTTCTACTCTGCAACAGGGTCATTCCCTGCCATTGACCTGTCGCTCTGTTCTCCAACCCTTACACACTCTACTCAGTAGGAAGTGGATAACGACCTGTATGGTAGTGATCACTTCCCCATTTGGATTCACCTTCCAGAGAGAGTAGAACCCGAAAGACAACCATCTCAATGGATTCTTCGCAGTGCAGACTGGACACTTTACAGTCGGCTTGCCGTCTTCAAACTCCACAACAATGTCACATTACTGCTAAGATCCATTAAGCTGCCACTGATTCCGTTCCCGGTCATCAGGGCAACCATAACGGCATCCATTCCCTTGGTGGAATGATGAATGCCGATCTGCCATCAGGATCGGACGGGTTGCTCTGCTTTGATTTAAGTGCAGACCGACTGCAGGAAACCTTGCAACTTTCGGGTGGCAAGGGCCAAGTGTCGCCAGATTATTCATGAGGTGGTCATGGCAACAGTTCCTAAATTCCATTAACCGTTCAACTAAGAGTTCCAGTGTATGGGAGGCCATTAAGAGGATATCAGGGAGAGGTAGCAGGTGGCCAGTAGCTGCTGTGTTGGGTAATGGTAGTCTCCATACCCATCCACGAGACATTGCCCAGACCATGGCGGTCTATTTTGCTACAGTAACTGCCTCCGCCAGCTACAATCCAGCTTTCCCGCACCACCAGGTGGCTGCTGAGAGCAATGATGAATAGTATAACTGCTCCTTTTCCATGTGGGAGCTGGATTCTGAATTGTCCATGGCCTGTGACACATCCCCAGGTGATGATGGTATCCACTACAGCATGTTATGACACCTCACACGGCAAAACAAAGAAATCCTCCTCAGTCTTTTTAATTTCATCTGGGTGTCAGGCCATTTCCCCGACTCATGGAGAGAGACCATTTTAATTCCTATTTTAAAACAAGGGAAAGACCGCACCAGCCCAAGTAGTTATTGTAGTGCTACTCTCACCAGCTGCGTGGGAAAGACTTTAGAGCGGATGATAAACTGCCGCCTTGTCTGGATATTGGAATCTAGACAGCTACTCAGCCATTTCTGTGTGGGTTCAGGAGATATCACTCCACCTACAGTAACCTGGCCTTCCTGGAGGCGGCTATACAACAGGCTTTACTGCACCAGCAACATCTTTTGGGTATTTTTTTGATCTTGAGAAGCGCTATGATACTACTTGGCGGCATCTTATCCTTAGGCAGCTCCACAAATGGGGTTTTCGTAGTTGTCTTTCCCGTTTTATTCAGTTCTTCCTTTCCCCTTGTTATTTTAGATCCGGGTCAGTGATGCCCTCTATGATAGATTTGAGCAGGAGAATGGAGTCCCTCAGGGTAGTGTTTTAAGCGTGACCTTGTTTGCAACAACCTTTTACAGGATTACTTCTGTCGTGAAAAGTCCTGTGCAGTGTTCTCTTTTTGTGGATGACTTACTGAGAAAAATAGATAACTATCTAGAGAGTGGCAGTAAAAGGAACATATTGTGTATTATGAAACCTTCTTTATGATGAAAGACTGGCATGTACGTACCCCCCGGTAAAGGCCGGGCCCAGGGAGGGGTGATTACCTGAGCTGATACCTTCCGAACATGCCGATTGGTCCCTCCGTCCATTCTCGGGAGGTGTGACCTGAGGTGCGAACAGTCACCTAAGGCGGGTGCGCCCTCAGTGAGGGCTCCAGCAAGGAAGGAGCACGCCATCGGAGACACCGGTAATCATGGGAGACACCTCCGCTATGACACCTTCCAAATCATCTATAATCTCGACCCATAAGCGGAAGCATGATGATTCTCAGCCACAGAAAGTATTGCCTAATATTCCTAAGTTCCTGGTGGACGGCTGTTCATTGCGTGATGAAAAAGGTTAACAATGACCTCGTGCCAACCCGTACTGTCTTCTTAACTCTTGACCTACCATCTAAAGTGAAAGAGGGCTACGAAGTCATTTCCGTTCGCCCGTACATACCAAATCCTACACGCTGCTTCCATTGCCAAAGGTACAATCATACCAGTAAATCTTGTCCAAATGCAGCCAAGTGCACCACCTGTGGTAGAGACGCTCATGAGGGTGAATGTCTACCTCCATCCCCTCGCTGCATTAATTGCATGGGTGACCATGCTTCTTCTTCACGGGACTGCCCCATTTATAAAGAAGAGCGGGTCATCCAAGAGATTTGCGTGAAGGAAAAGGTCTCAACCTATGCCGCTAAGAAGATATTAGCGAGTAGGAAGCCCACTGTTCTCCCATCAGGTACTTTCAGCCAGGTCCTCACCTCCCCTCGACCAACTAAGGAGGTAGGCATTCATACTTGCGATTTAACGTTTGTGACACTGTCGTCAGGTCGGCTAGCCCGAAAATTGCTCGTTCCACCTCTCCAATCCCTTCTGCCTGTTCTACAGTGAATTCGTCGACCAGTTCACACACATCCCAGGCACCCAAATCTGCTGCCCGGAGTTCAAAAAAAGAACCCGTCCGTGAAGATTTTCTCAAGACTCTGACTTCTCAATCGTCAACCGCTTCTTTAACCCGTCATGCTTCTAAGAAGGCTTCCAAAAAGAACAGCCCCCCCCCCCCTTCCCTGCCGCGGCATGACTCTTCGGTCATGCCATCCAACAGTTGCCGGCCTCGGCCGTCTTCTGCTTCACCGGGACGCTCCGTCTGCCGGGCACCCGGCCGTTTACCGGCGGTGGAAGCTGCCCCTCCTGATCAACTCTGGGAGGTGGCAGACGCGTCGATCGAACCAATGGAACATGACCCTTTGCCACTAGATGGCGATAGAAGTGCTCCCTCGAAGTCCGGTCCTCAGCGGCCGTCGAGGTGACCCCACCTGCTTGTTCCTTTTTATCTTCTTTTCTTCTCTCATTTTTTATTATGGCGCTCCTTCAATGGAATATTTGCGGCATTCGTTCCAATCTGGAGGAATTAAAACTACTCCTTCGATTGCACTGCCTGCTTCTAGTCTGCCTCCAAGAAACTAAGCTACGTCGAAGTGATCGTGCAGACTTTCCACACTACACCTCTGTGCGGTTCGACCTGCCACCCATGGAAGGTATCCCAGCCCATGGAGGGGTTCTGATGCTCCTTCGAGATGACGTCTATTACCATCGCATTTCATTACATACTCACGTACAGGCAGTTGCCGTCCGCATCACTCTATCCACATTTACACTTTCCCTCTGTAATATCTATTCACCATCTTCATCTGCCGTTACTAGGGCAGATGTGCTACACCTTCTTGACCAGCTCCCCTTCACCTTTCGTGTTGGTAGGCGACTTTAATGCCCACCACCCCCTATGGGGCTCTCCGGCACCTTGTCCGAGAGGCTCCCTTTTGGTGGACATTCTCCAACACCTCAATCTTGTCTGCCTCAACACCGGTGTACCGACCTTCCTTTCAGACACAACACACACTTATTCCCATATAGACCTCGCAATATGCACTCCTCAGCTTTCCGGTCGGTTTGAGTGGGTATGCACTTTCTGACACGTACTCGAGTGACCATTTCCCTTGTATCATCCACTTCCTGCATCATTCCCCATCTCCTCATCCCACCAGTTGGAATATTTCTATAGCCGATTGGGGGCTTTATTCTTCCATGGCTGTTTTTCACGATCAGAATTTTCCCAACTGTGACAGTCAGGTCGACTACCTCACAGAGGTTATTCTCACCACTGCTGAACATTCCATACCTCGCACATCCTCTACTCCACGCCGTGTCCAGGTCCCTTGGTGGACTGCAGCCTGCCGCGACACGCTTAGAGCCCGGCAACGCGCTTTACGCACCTACCGCCGCCACCCAACTTTGGAGAATTGCATAAATTATAAACGTATGAGAGCGCAATGTCGTCGTATCATAAATGACAGCAAAAAAGCTTGCTGGACTGCTTTTACTAGTTCTTTTAACCGTTTTACTCCCTCCACGGTTGTTTGGAGTGGCCTACGCAGTTTATCCTGACCGTGGAGAACGCATTCCTCATGGACCCCGCTGATGTTTCCAACGCATTAGGCCGTTTCTTTGCTGAGGTTTCGAGCTCTGCCCATTACCACCCTGCCTTTCTCCCTCGCAAACAGGTAGAGGAGGCACGGCCGCCTTCTTTCCACTCTTTTAATCATAAAAATTATAACGTCGCTTTCACCATGCAGGAGCTAGACCGTGCTCTTGCCCTGTCCCGATCTTCTGCTCCCGGGCCCGATTCAATCCATATTGAGATGCTGAAGAACCCCTCTCCTGAGGGCAAGTGTTTTCTTCTTAGTACCTACACTCACATATGGACTGAGGGTCATGTTCCCACGAGTTGGCGTGAAGCCATTGTTGTCCCCACCCCCAAACCAGGCAAGGACAAACATCTTCCTTCCAGTTATCGCCCCATTTCTCTGACGAGCTGCAACTGTAAGGTGATGGAACGCATGGTTAACGCTCAGTTGGTCTGGCTCCTCGAATCTCGCCGCCTCCTAACAAATGTCCAATGCGGTTTTTGTCGACACTGCTCTGCTGCTGATCACCTCGTTACGTTGTCGACCTTCATTATGAATAACTTTCTAAAGAAACGTCAAACAGTAGGAGTGTTCTTCGACTTGGAGAAGGCATACGATACCTGTTGGAGAGCAGGCATTCTCCGCACATTGCACACATGGGGCCTTCGGGGCCGCCTCCCTCTTTTCGTTCAAGCGTTTCTGGCGGATCGCAAGATCCGGGTACGGGTGGGCTCTGTTTTGTCAGATACCTTTTGCCAGGAGAATGGGGTACCGCAGGGCTCCGTCTTGAGTGTGGCTTTCTTTGCCATTGCAATCAATCCGATCGTAGATTGCCTTTCACCCGACGTTTCCGGATCCCTTTTTGTAGACGACCTCGCAATTTATTGCAGCGCCCAGCGGACGTGTCTCTTGGCGTGTTGTCTTCAACGCTGTCTTGACCGTCTATATTCCTGGAGCATCGCAAACGGCTTCCGATTCTTTACTGAGAAAACGGTGTGTATAAACTTCTGGAGATACAAGGAATTTCTTCCACCTTCTCTACATCTTGGCCCTTTTGCTCTCCCTTTCGTGGAGACTACGAAATTCTTGGGGCTAATGTTGGATCAGAAACTTTGCTGGTCCACACACGTGTCCTACCTGGCTGCCCGTTGTGCCCGATCCCTTAATGTCCTTCGTGTCCTCAGTGGCACGTCATGGGGAGCGGATCGTACCGTCCTGCTTCACCTTTACCAGGCCATTGTTCAGTCGAAGCTCGACTATGGAAGCCTTGTATACTCTTCTGCACGGCCGTCAATTCTCCGCCGTCTCAGCTCCAATCACCATCGGGGATTACGTCTGGCGACCGGTGCATTTTATACCAACCCTGTTGAAAGTCTGTATGCCGAGGCTGCTGTATTACCCTTGACCACTCGCCGTGACATACTCTTGTGTCGGTATGCATGCAGCCTGCGGTCAATGCCCAACCATCCATCTTACCGATTATTTTTTGACGACTCACTCGATCGCCAATATCGGTTGTCTGCGATTGCCTTGCTTCCACCTGGAGTTCGGTTTCGCCGCCTGCTACAGCAGATTGATTTTACCCTTCCTTCCACCTTTCGGTTGAGCGACAGCCCCTTGCCACCGTGGCATCAGGCCCAGGTTCACACTCACCTTGAACTTAGTTCGCTCCCAAGGAGAGCACTCCGGATTTGGTATACCGCTCGAGGCTTGTCGAACTCTGTTCGCGGTTCGAAAATGGCATATTTATTTACACTGATGATTCCAAGGGCACTGATGGTGTCGGATCTGCCTTCGTCGTCGGGGACAACCGTTTCCAATACAAGCTCGCTGACCGGTACTCAAATTTCACGGCTGAGCTTTCTGCCCTCCACCAGGCCGTCTTGTATACCTGCTGCCACCGCCAACCTTTCTATGCCATATGTTCGGACTCCCTTAGTGGCCTGCAGAGTCTTAAGGACCCTTTCTCAAACCATCCTCTTGTGTATCGGATCCAACGCTCCCTCCAGTTGCTAGCAGATGACAGCTGTCACGTTTCTTCCCTGTGGGTCCCTGGCCACGTGGGTGTGCCCGGGAATGAGACTGTCGACATAGCAGCCAAGGCCGCAGCTCTTTTTCCTTGCATGGCTACCTTTTGCATCCCATCGGACGATGTTCAACGGGCTCTTCCCCGGAGAATCGTGTCCTCATGGCACAGTACGTAGCTTTCACTGTACAACAATAAATTGCGAACTATAAAACTGATCCCGACCGCTTGGAGGACCTCCTCACGCCCCTCTCGGTGGGAGGAGGTCATCCTGGCCCGGTTGCGGATCGGTCACTGCCGTTTCAGCCACCGTCATTTGCTAACCGCCGATCCTGCACTGCTGTGCTCCTGCGGTGAATTGCTGACGGTGTCTTGCATTAATTTTAATCATCTCCGTGTAGCCCTTCACTTTCCCTCTACTCTGGAGGAAATTTTAGCTGATGATACATGAGCAGCTGTTCGAGTTTTGCGTTTTATCAACTTGGCCAACTTATCAAACGATATTTAACCCTTTTAACTGTCTTTTATCTTTTGTTTTTAGCCTCTTCGTGATGTTCTAACTGGCAGTTACCATTTTTTTTTTTTTTTTTTTTTTTTTTTTTTTTTTTTTTTGAGATCTAGCGAATCTGTTCTTGTCTGGGCGCTAATGACCGTAGAAGTTGTGCGCCCTAAAACCACAAAAAAAAAAAAAAAAAATTCTGTTATACATATTTAGATGACACACAAATCAACCCACAGAGGAAGCAAATTTAAGTGTTTGTTACTTTTCTAGTATTTATGTTAACCATTTGTAAAAGAGTTTATCATGAGTTTTATTTACAGGGAACAAATGAAGATGTTTCAGTTTTTGTCTTCGATTTGCGGACTGGTAATGAAACCCAGTTTGATGTTGCAAGAGCAGCTGTTAAAAGATTGAAAACATTGCGTCATCCAAGTATATTGACGTACTTGGACAGCCTTGAAGTAAGTATTTATATTAACTTGTTACATCAAAATAATGGGAAACATAATATAGACTACTTTAAATCTAAACCTATGTGCCTCGTGCTTTCAACTTTGTGTTAATCTTGCTTTCCACCCTCCCCTGCTGAAAATTGCATTTTTTCTGTGGGTTATAGGCTTCATTTCCCAATATGAAAGTACTGGATCACAAATGATGCAAATGGATTGAAAAGTAAAATTTACCAGTAGGTTAATCATGAAGGCCATATCTTAGAAGTTGTTTACTAAAAAAAATAAAATGGCTGGCCAGAACGCTGGTAATAAAAAAAAAAAAAAAAATAGTTCTTTGGCTTTTGTGGTTATTTTGTTACAGAAGTCAGTCCAATTATTTGCTGGTCTTATAGGTTCACTTACTCAATAAAGTCTTCTTTTCTAGCCAAAAGTAAACTACAAATAAAATTTACCAAAGGAGGAAAGAAATTTCACAAAGATTTTAATGTACAAAGCAAAATATGTATATCCTGGCCAAGTAAATGCAATGTTTGTTTGTATTTGTAAAGATAAGATTAAAACACTTAATTGTGTCACTGATATAAGCTTCAGAAAATACTGCTATTACTGTTTGTAAGCTAACTAAAGTTATTCGGCGTTCTGCTAAATTAACAGCACCTATATTGGTTCGTTGTTGTATTATACTCTTCTGCTAAGAAGAGCAGTCTTTTAAAATTTTGAATTAGAATATCCTTTTTTAACTTATTATTTATTTCTCCTGCTTTTTGTGTTGCCAAAAGATTTGCTCAATTTATCTGCAAAAATACTACAAAAAGCAATAAAGTATTTTTGCAGATTAACATGTACAGATAGACAGAGAGATAAATGTGATGGTTTTAGATTAAAAATAAAATGTGTGTCTGTGATTCTTTTGATGAAATGAAGCCTATATGCTGTCCCAAGCTATGGCCAAGAGACCTGTATAAAACCCAACTAGTAACTTTAGAGATTCACATGCTCACACACACAGGCGCAAATGTTCCAGATAAAAGTTTATATCACAATATCTTCTTTATCCACGATCTGAATTTAATGCAATAATGCCTGTATGTTGCCACAAACATTGCTCAATTTACTTGTGAAAACCCTCTCTGAAATTAGTTACAGTATGTAGTTTTGCAGATAAATGTGTTCATAGTAACAATAGAAAAGTTGTTTTACAGTTTTATTGTAGTGAGATGTTAGCTGAGGTAAAGCTGATGTAGGCTGCAAAATAATTCATAGCATTGATTCATGGCTCTCTTACTCTATCCCACCAGATTTGCTTTGTCAGAGAGCAATGAGCATATGGAGGGAACAGTATAGGTCTATAAATATCCAAAACATAAATGACATTGTGGATGGCATTAGTAACTATTAGTTTTGCTGGCTATGCTCTTATCTGCATATGGTTGTCTTACAGAAATTTTTGAGAAATGCTATGTTATTTGCAGGCAATTGACCTGAAATGCAAAAGATGCAGCATTAGGTAAATAAGTAAACATAACTCTCTCTGATGTGAATAATGCATTAATGATAAATGGCATGAGGTCTGTAAAACTGTGAAATACTTTGTATGATTAATTGGTGTGCTGAAGACAAGTAAATTCACAATAAAATGATGTTCTGCTGCTTTGTGAACTAACATGTTTTCTTAGCTTCAATATTTTTAAAATCTTGTAATAATTTGTTTTCTAAATAGTATTTTTAATGTGTTTTGAAAATATTAAAGTATCATTAATGCTCTGGAAATATGTAGCTTTTCTTGTTCCATATTTTAGACTTTTATTTTCTTACATACATTGTTTCACTGTCAGTAATTCTTCACTTTTTGATGTATTGACTTTGCTTTTAGACTGAGAAAGTTTTGTACTTGGCTACAGAGTTTGTTGTGCCTCTGGAAACTCACTTGGCACAGCTTTCAAGGGAAGGCCACCAACGTGATCTATACTTGTCATGGGGCATATTTCAGATTACTGTAAGTATGGATGAATTGTTGGTGATTAGTTCCATTTTCTCTTATTTACAATTGCATATTGTGTTACTTTTGTGTCTAATGTGAACATGTACTTTTACAGCGTGCTTTAAGCTTTCTCAATAATGATGGGAACTTGCGTCACAATAATGTGTGCTTGTCATCAGTATTTGTCAATACTGCGGGTGAGTGGAAGTTGGGAGGCGTTGAATATATGGCAGGTGCTGTCGAAGGAACTGGCCTTCCCATCAAAATTCTGCCTACTCTTGAAAAATATGATCCACCTGAGAAAGCTGATCCAAGTAAACAGAGACTTATTACAAAATGGTAAGCAGCAGTTAATAATAATGACATGTTGATCATATTGCATCATAAGAACAGAAAGTATGATTCTCTAAACATAATGTGTCCAATTTAATATCACAGTGTCTTTTCTCACAAGTTGTGTTAACCCTAGAAAGGCCGGGTGAAAAAAGTTTCACGAACCGTCGGGCTGGGTCTGAGAGAGACCTGATATAGAAAACATTTTTAACAAGTGACAAAACGTATATTTTCATAAAATGACTAATTTTTATTTTTTCAGATAATACTAAATGATACAGTAAAATTATTTTACCTGTCTGAGTTGTACAATAATTATAATAAAATAAAACTGAAAAACATACGACTTTGTATTACCAAATGTTAGTAAACTGAATATACAACAAAATGTCATTGAAATATGAATATAAATGAGAATGAATAGAATTACTAAGAAGCAAAAATGTTGAATTCTTATTACATAAATGGAAATTGTGAACAAATCAATAGTTCGTGAGGTATAGGTCTCTAAAATCATCACTTTTCAAAACATTCACCGCAAACCATTTCTACATGCACCAAGCATAACCACACCTTGCAAACTTTGCAAAAGTATTTTGTTTTGCTTTCTTTGCATTTATAGCAAGTTTCCCTTCTCCCTAAATCTTCAGCTACACCTTGTTCTTGGGTGCCGCACAGGTGAGAAGGAAGCCTGTGGATTTGCTGTGGAAGGTTTGCCTGGGATGCGCGCATTTTCAAATATGGTGTTACGAGAGACTTGCCTAGCGTTCTCAGGTACTCCCTTCTAACTAAAACTTTTCTGTTGGCTTTGAACACAATTTAGCCATTGAGAGCTGCAACTTTCAACATATGAAAAAAGAGACAGAGAGGCCAGCATCTTGTTCCTCTGGAAACTGTGTATTCACCACACATACATAGAATCAACAATGTTTACGCCACCCTTGGTATTGTTGTAGTACATTATTATACTTAGATTTTTTCTTTCTGACACTGTCACTGTCAATTTCATCATCATTAAGCATTGATCACAAAATCAATATTGATTTGTCCCATTTTGGTACATATGAAAGCATTGTGATGTCTTCTTGAAATCCAAACATACTTGAGTACACTTCCTTTGACCACCTCAGGGGCTCAGCATTAATTTGCTGAGTACGGGCCTGGCGAACCCGGGGTCCTGAGCTGTGGGCTGTGTCGCGCCAACAGTCCGCTACACTGTAAGCTCTGTGCGTGCTTCAACGACCATTGTTCGGCGCGACGGTGGAATGTTGTACATTTCAGAGCCTGGGGATCTTGGCTTAATCACCCGGGTCACGAGTACAGTGCAAACCTGTATATATATATAAAAAAAAACTCAATCTCAAGGTGTGCTACGTGCTGAGGAGATGCATGGCTGTTGAGGATGAACAGTCGCTAGTGAGCAACCTCTGAGGAACCTGCCACACCTCAGTTGTATAAGGCTTACCCAGGCAAACTGGGTGGACCTTATTTCCCTAGCTGCTCATGGGACGGAAATGAAACGAGCCATAAATAGCATGGGCATCGCAAAAATGCCGTCTCTAAGAGAGGAAGAAACGAATTTAATGGTGCACAGTATGACCCCCGATCGTTCCCTTCCCTGGCCACACCTTGGGAAGAACGTTGGGCCCTTAACCGATCTGAGCCTTACCCACCCCAGTACATAGTCTGTACTCGGGCTGATGGGGAATCTTTTACTAACACCAAGCCGCAATTTTTTGTTGAGACTATTGAAAATCTATATGGTGAAGTGGCATCATTTTCCAAAATGAGGAGCAGGTCTGTCTTAATACAAGCGGCATCCCTTGCACAGTCAAAGGCTTTACTTGCCTGCGACAAGCTGGGAGACGTCGCCGTAAGTTTCACGCTGCATAAGACGCTCAACATGATCCAGGGCTTAATATTCCACCATGATCTCCTGTCACAGACTGACGATGAATTGCGCGCTGACTTAGAGCGGCGAGGAGTTCACTTCTTCCGGCGCATCTTCAGGGGACCGAAAGATCGCAGGTTTGCCAGCAGTGCATTTATCTTGGCCTTCGAAGGTGATGTACTGCCTGAGAAGGTTAAGATAATGAAGTAAAACTGTACATTCCTCCCCCTATGCAATGCTTTCGGTGCTGGAAGTTCAGGCATATGTCCTCCCGATGCACTTCCAGTCCCACATGTAGAGACTGTGGGCGTCCATCACACCCGGATGCTCCGTGTACACCTCCTCCTGTGTGTGTGAATTGTAGGCTGCAACATCCACCTTGCTCGCCGACCTGTAGTGTGCTCCATAAAGAACAAAAAATCATGGAATTCAAAACCCTGGACAGATTAACGTACTCAGAGACCAGACAAAAGTATGAGCGTCTTCATCCCTTTCGGATGTCGTCATCCTCTGCCATTGCGTCGTCTCCAATCACTATGGGGACGTCAGCCTCCCATGTCTCGCCACCTTCTGTGGCCTCTATGGGCCAACAACATCAAACTGCCCCCTTGACTGTTGGGGGCCCTTCTTCTGTTGCCCCCCTTCCCCACTACCTCCTATGGGGGCAACTGCCCCACAACTGTTGGGGACTCCAGTCCCCAACACCCAGCTAGAGAACAAGCAGCCTTCTCTGGTACCTCTCGCCAGGAAGGGGTCCCTGGGCTCCCTTCCTCCTATGGTTTCTCCTACTGATAATGTGGGTACCAGTGAGTGGCTGACACAGCCACGGACTTCGAGTCATGGTCATATGGCTTCAAGGTCCTCCTCAGTCCCTGAGGCTGAGGTCGAGGCCCCAAAGCCCTCCCAGCAAGAGAAACCAAAGAAGGAACGAGAAAAGAAAAAAATCTAAGACTGCCAAGCAAACGGATTCCACGGTGGAAACCGTGCCACAACCACCACCATCGCCGCCGCCACCACCACCACCACCACCACCACCACCTCTGAGGATGTGGTGGAACTCCTCGCCTCACCAGAGGACTTGGCTATCACCAAGACTTTGTAGGCGATGGATGTAGAGGCCCTGTCTCCACCATTGGCGACGACCAGTGATTCCGTGGCATCAACAGCACCCTCAATACTGTCATGCCTCAGCAATCAAGAAGTAGCATGATCTTGCAATGGAACTGTGGTGGCTTTTTCCACCACTTACCCGAGCTGCAGCAATTACTGTGCCGCTATCCTGCTTTCTGTGTAGCCCTACAGCAGCTATCGGGGCTATTATGACAACCGCACTGACTACAACAGGGTATGTGGAGGTGTCTGCATTTGTGTCCCCGCCACTGTTCCTAGTGCTGCCATGCCTCTTAACACGGCTCTTGAGGCAGTGGCTGTAAGAATAGAACAATGCAGGACATAACTGTCTGCTCTCTGTAACTCCCACCAGATGAGGTCGTGTCCCTTGCTGACCTCACTGCCTTGGTCCCGCAATTACCCCCACCATTTATCATTTTGGGGGACTTCAACGCCCACCACCCTCTCTGGGGCAGTATACAGCCCTCGGGACGTGGTAGAGACGTTGAAATGTTACTGACACAGCAGGACATATGCCTCTTAAACACCGGTGCACCCACACATTTTAGTATAGCCCGTGGCACATATTCTGCTATTGACCTCTCTGTATGTAGCCCAAGCCTGCTCCCACATTTCAGTTGGAGGGTCCACAACGACATTTGCAGGAGTGACCATTTCCCCATTCTTCTGTCACTACAGCACTTTGAACCTGCAGGCTACCCATTCAGATGGTGTCAAATCGAGCAGACTGGCGGTGTTACACTCGGCTGCTGTGGCTTCTGTTCCATTACCACCTGATATTGATACAGCAGTCCAACAGGTCACTGCTGCTATAGTCTCAGTTACAGAGGAGACCGTTCCGATCACCACTGGCTTCCATGGCGTAAGGTCGTGCCCTGGTTGACGCCCGAGATTGCTGAGACCATCTGGGACCGTCGGCGTACACTACAACGGTACCGGCGCCGCCCTGCACTTGAAAATCTGATAGCCTTTAAAAGGCTCAGAGCCTGAGCCCGACGACTTATCCGGCAAAGCAAACAGGACTGTTGGGAGTGGTACGTTGCCTCTATAGGCTCTCGTGCCTCCCCTTTTCGCGTCTGGTGTCAGGTATGGCGCCTCTTTGGATACCACCCACCAGCGGGAATCCCATCTCTGACCGTCGATGGAACTCTCTGTACTGACCCAGCAGTTATTGCTGAGTGCATGGCAGAGCATTATGTGGGCTGCTACGCAATGGCAAGTTATAGTGCCTCCTTCCGCTCCCTTAAACAACGGGTGGGGCGAAATCCTCTATCTTTCAACACTCGACACCGGGAAGTATACAATGGGAGTTTACCGCTGCTCTTGCTGCATGCCCCGATAGCTCTCCGGGACCAGACCGCATACATGGCCAGTTCGTCCGACACCTGTCAGCGGACTTTCATCAAAAACTGCTTGTCTTATTTAATAGGGTCTGGACAGGGGGTGTTTTTCCCATCCCAGTGGAGCGATAGTATTATTATCCCTGTTATGAAACCGGGAGCAGATCCGCTGGCAGTTGACAGTTACCGCCCCATCAGCTTAACTAATGTCTTGTGTAAGTTGCTTGAGCGTATGGTGAGTCGCCGTCTTATGTGGATCCTTGAAGATCGGAGTCTGCTGGCCCCACAACAGGGGGGTTTCCGCCAGGGTCGCTCCACTATCGACAATTTAGTGTCATTGGAGTCAGCCATCCGTACAGCCTTCTCTAGGCGTGAGCACTTAGTTGCGGTCTTTTTTGACCTCCGGCAGGCGAATGACACAACATGGTGCCACCATATTCTTGCTACACTGTACGACTGGGGCTTACGGGGTCCACTCCCAATTTTTATCAAGACTTTCCTCTCGCTACGCATTTTTAGGGTTAGAGTTGGTACCTTCCTCAGCTCACGCCGAGTGCTGGAGAACGGCGTCCCACAGGGCTCCGTTCTCAGTGTACCGCTCTTTTTAATTGCGATAAACGGTCTTGCTGCGGCAGTGGGGTCATCGGTTTGTTGTTCTTTATTCTCTGATGACTTTTGCTTATACTACAGCTCTCCTATCAGTGGTGTTGCTGAAAGGCGAATTCAGGGAGCCATCCAAAGGGCACAATCATGGGATGGGCCACAACACATGGCTTTAAGTTTTCAGCTTCTAAAACCTGGGTGATGCACTTTTGTCGTCGTCGGGCAGTTCACCCTGACCCACAACTGTACCTAGCTGCTGACCAGCTTCATGTCACAGAAGGTCATCGGTTTCTCGGCTTGCTGTTTGACAACCGATTGACTTGGGGGCCACACCTTCGTCAGCTGAAGCAGAAGTGCTGGCGGCACCTAAATATATTGTGATGTCTCAGCCACACTGCCCGGGGAGCTGACCGTCGAACCCTCATGCACCTCTTTAAGGCGCCTGGATTATAGGAGACAGGTGTATGACTCTGCATCACCTTCAGCACTGCGGATCTTGGATCCCATTCTTCATGGTGGTATCCGTCTAGCAACAGGGGCATTCTGCACCAGCCCTGTGCCTAGCCTCCTTGCCGAAGCTGGCATCCCTCCCTTGAGGTACCGCCGGCAACAGTTGCTGGCCTCCTACATTGTCCATGTCCATGCTACACCTCACCATCCAAATTGCAGGTTGTTGTTTGCAAATACCGACCTTTCTGTGGTGTCGCACAAGTCCAAAGTGCGCGCCACCTACTTTCGCCGCGCGCCGCCATGCACGCACGGCGCGGCGTTCTTACGACGACAGCCACGAGCGCCCTCTGCGGCAACTCCGCTCGTGGCCACCAGTGAACGACATCGTTCACTTGGGACTGAGATAGCAACCAGTTAGGACCTTCGTAATCAGATAGGCACCAGTGAAGACTTGGCTATCAGTTAGGCACTAGGCAGGACTCTAGCTCAACTATGTATCAACATTCTGCAGTACTATGTAAAACTTAAGTATTGTATACATTCTGTGCAATATATATCTCTTTCTAATTTACTCTAATGTTTATAGTTTCTGGCTGCTCCCCTCCGTACCTGCACCAGCGTGCTATCTTTATTCCTGTGTCGGTCTCATTCCACTCGGCCACCGACACCTACGACGGAACGAGACACAAAAAGCGGCGACGAGGCTGGGACACAAAAGTGGCGACGAGGATGGGATACAAAAGTGGCGACGAGGAGTGATAGACGATCCGTGGACCAGCCCACTTGCAGCAGCCAGACAGCAGCAGTCGGAGCACGCAGAAATTGCTCCCGCCCACCCACCCTTATTATAAGATTTTTGGGGGAACATTTTCAGTTACGTGTTTGTGGACTTTTTTGTTGCAGAGCGACCTCTTTCATATTGCATTTGTGTTTTGTTATAATTTACTTGTATGCGCGGCGCCTAATCGGTCAATGGAAATTATTCAGTTACAGACGGCGCAAATAGCACAACTCCTGCAGGCTGTGGCCCAGCTCACAGCGCAAGCAGCTAACCAACAACAACAGCCGCCGCTTCAGCAGCCCACACCTGCCGCCGCAACGCTTCCTACGTTTCGCCAGTACAACGAACATGAGAAAGAATGGAGCGACTACTTCGCACAGTTTCAAGAACTCGTCGCGGCTCATCAAATTACAGGTCAGAAAGTGAAGCATCTGCTATTATTTGTGGTGGGACCAACACCTTCGTGTTACTGAAAAAACTTTTCCCCGACGTATCTCCTCGTGATGTAGACTTTGAACAAATAGTAGAGGCACTAAATGCTCATTATGAGAGAAAAGTTCTCGTAGCTGCGGCACGGTACCGATTTTTCAGACTTAAAAAATTACCGCAGCAGTCACACCAAGAGTGGATTACGGAATTGAAGGGCTTAACCCGCAAATGTAAATTTACTTGCTCTTGTGGACTTTCGTATAGTGACGTGATGTTGAGGGATGCGATTACGCAGAATATTCAGGACCCCAGAATTAGAGCAGCAATTCTGAAACAGTCTGACCCCTCATTAGACAGTGTACTGCAGCTTAAAGATGCGCATGATACTTTTGACTTAGCAGATGTAGAAATGCAAAGCCACAGTGTTAATTCAGTGCGCCGCAACGGTCGCTTTCCTAGCCGTAGTTCTCAGTGTAGCACTAGTGATTCTTACAATAGTACAGGCCGTGCTGAACAGACAGTGGACAGTAGCCAGTGTAAAAGTGCGACACAAAGGTCGCCCCGTCGTGTTAGAAACAGTGATTTGAATAACGGGCGCTAACGCTCATTTCAGAAAAATGTACGTAAATCTTGCCCCCAGTGTGTGTATCGCCACAAGCGTGCTCATTGCCCTAGTCGCAACGCAACCTGTTATCAATGTGGCAAATCGGGACATGTACAGTCTGTGTGTATGCAAATTAAAAACTCAAAGAACGGTACCGTTAGAAACAGTGCTTCGCAGAGTGCGAGAACAGTTCATTCTGTAAATTTTATACGGGCTCTGGAATTGAACAGTGCTTTCCTTGGATCTCAATTGCAAGAAAGTAGTTCTGCGTCTATGGGAAAACTATATAGTGCACCACGTAGCAAGCGCCGACGAGCACGTAAAACAGTGCAACGGAAAAGGGTTCGGGACAAGCAAAATGACTATGAACAGTGCATTCCTGTAGTGAAAATAGTGCCTTCTGCAACTGCTCCTTGTAATAGTGCCCAGTACTGTGTAGCTAGTGACAGTAGACATCAAGTAGCTACTCAAAAGTGTAGTGCAGTAGTTAGTAAATCTGGAGTAGCTTTGCATGCTTGCGCGGACGCAGATCCGGCGGTAGTGCCATCTAGTGACAGTGTTGTTAATCCGCTGTGTGCTGAGTCTGCGCCGCTTACTTCACTACGCGGCCCGCGCAAGCGCAGTAAACAAACCGTAGCAGACGTTGCTCACATTCGCGCACCTGTCGAGCGCTGCAAGCAAAAACTTTTTGTGACTCTCTTCATAGAAAATAAGACGGTGCAATTTCAGCTTGATACTGGTTCCGCTGTCACATTAATAATTAAAGATACTTATGAACTTCTGGGTTCGCCAAAATTGTCGCCATCACAGCAAGTGTTAACAGCGTACACAGGACAAAATATTCCCGTGCTAGGAACGTGTAGCCTGCCTGCCTCTTTTCAAGGTGTAACAAAAACAGTTGCTTTTGTTGTTCTTCAGGCCAAATCGCCACAGAACATTTTTGGACTAGATGCTTTTGACTTGTTTGGTTTATCAATTCAAAGAGATGTGCTTCAAATTTCGTCAATAGTGCCTCAGGATAAAATCAATGCATTGTGTGACAAATATAGTGACTTGTTTTCGCCGGAACTAGGGTGTGCAAAAGACTTCGTGGCACATGTAACTTTAAAAGAATCTGCAGTTCCAAAATTTCGTAAAGCTAGACCAGTGCCTATCGCCTTGCGTGACACAGTTGCCGAAGAACTTAAACGTTGGCAAGATAGTGGGGTGATTTCTCCTGTTTCTGCGAGTCAGTGGGCCTCGCCTTTAGTAATTATACCCAAGCCGTCGGGAAAACTTCGTCTCTGTGTGGACTTCAAATCTACAGTAAACAGTCAAACAATTGCAGACACTTATCCCCTACCCAGACCTGAGGAACTTATGGACAAATTAGGACAGTTTCGCTTCTTTTCTAAGATTGATTTAGCAGAGGCATACTTACAGATTCCACTTGATGACGAGTCCAAAGAGTTTTTCGTCATTAATACTCACATGGGCCTTTTTCAATTTCAACGCCTACCCTTTGGCAGTTCTTCCGCTCCCGCTATTTTTCAGCGGTTTTTGGAACAGCTGACAGTTTCTGTACCGTGTTGCTCGAACTATTTAGATGATATTGTGGTATCCGGACGTACAGTTGAAGAACATTTAGCAAACCTGGAGTGCCTTTTCAAAGTTTTGACTGCAGCAGGTCTACGTTGCAATAAAGCAAAGTGTTTGTTTTTTCAAACTGAAATAGAGTACCTAGGCCATGTGATTAATGCCCAAGGAATACATCCCTTACAGTCACATCTTCGAGCAATCAAAGACTTGCCTCCTCCTAAGAATGTGCACGAATTGCAAGCAGTAATGGGAAAGCTGAACTATTATTTCAGGTTTATTCCCAATGCCTCTCAGATTGCAGCTCCACTGCATCACTTACGTAGGAAGAATGTTCCTTTTGTATGGTCCAACGATTGCCAGGTTGCCTTTGACAACTTAAAGTCTGCACTAATCAGCGATGCATGTTTGATTCCCTTTGATCCACAGAAGCCTGTAGTGCCAGCAGTTGATGCCTCGTCGTACGGTGTGGGTGCAGTTTTGTCACATCGTATTGGATGTCACGATCGTCCTATTGCCTTTGCATCCAAGCTACTGACGCCGACGCAACAGAATTACAGTCAGATAGAAAAGGAGGCCTTAGCAATCATTTACGGCGTCACAAAGTTTCATCATTATCTCTATGGCAGAAAATTCTATTTGTTGACAGACCACAAGCCTCTCACGTCATTGTTCTCACCCACAAAGCCAATTTCGCCACGTATGGCACAAAAGCTTCAGAGATGGTCCTTAATACTGTCTAATTATCGGTATGAGATTTTGTACCGACCTACCACTAAACACGCCACCGCGGACACATTCCCGACTTCCGGTTGGCCAGGATGTGTCATTTGATTCTTCAGAAATGGCATGTTGTCAGATAGACTCCAGAGATGCTTCCGCTGTCGCAGACTTTCCTTTGAACTCTCGTCGGGTTGCACAGGAAACAGCTGTGGATGCAGACCTAAGTGTGGTAGCACATTTTGTTCGCTCAGGGTGGCCTGCTAGAGCCAAAGACATTGATCGGCCTCTGGTTCAACGTTATTTTGCACAACGTCATGCATTATCTTTAAGTCAGGGTGTACTGTTGTTGCATACCGACAACGACCAAGCAAGAGTGATTGTTCCTCATTCCCTGCAACGAGAAGTGTTATGCCTCCTGCATCAAGGACATTGGGGCATTGTTAGGACAAAGCAACTGGCCAGATGTCATTGTACCTGGGTTGGTATGGACGCTCAGATAGAGAGCATGACATCACAGTGTACAGTTTGTGCGGAGCATCAGGCGGCTCCTTCACAGCGTTTCTCAGACTGGCCACGCCCCAAGGGACCATGGCAACGTTTACATATTGACTTTGCCGGACCTTTCTGGAATATGCGCTGGTTAATTGTTGTAGACGCTTTCAGCAAGTTTCCTTTTGTGATTGCCATGAACTCAACAACGGCTTCTAGTAGAATCAGTGCCTTAACATCAGTGTTTTGCATCGAAGGTTTGCCTGAAACAATTGTCAGTGACAATGGACCTCAGTTTGTTAGTGCGGAATTTCAACAATTTTGTCGTGTGAATGGCATTCAGCATATCACCACCGCACCTTTTCACCCTCAGTCCAATGGTGAAGCAGAACGTTTCGTTCAAACATTCAAGTCTCACATGGAAAAGATGAAAGGTCAGCACTCCAGGCAGCAAGCTCTTCAAATTTTCCTGTCTACGTATCGATGCATGCCACGTGACGGCCCGTCTCCTGCCGAGCTGCTACACGGCCGCCGTCACCGCACTCTCCTTCACCTGCTGCAGCCTCCCACGCACCGAGTCAGTTCGTATGGCGCTACGGGTTTTCAGGTTTCCACGCCGGTGCTGTACAGGGTGATTGCTGGCAACAAGAAGACATGGTTGCCGGGCACCATTCAGCGCGTGCTCGGTCGCAATATGTATGTTGTACGTTCTTCCACAGGGTCGGAGCTGCGGCGCCACGCAAACCAATTGCACTTGCACAGGCCGCGCGATCCTGTCTCCGTTTTCTTGATTCCAGACCCAGTTCACCGCCAGGGAGCACAGCCACATCGCTTGCCGCCGGGCCCAGCTTCCCCGGGCTACGAGCTTCCGATGGATGTCGACGCGCCTCCTACGCAGTCGGCCCCTCCGCCTCCGTCGCCGCCGCAGATGACAGCGTCACCAAGAGGGACTCCGGGACCGTGCGGGCCCCCCCAGCTTGGGCCACGCACCTCAGATGATGACCTGCTCCCTCTGGGCGGGGGTATGCGCCCTTCCCCAGGTTTCCGTGGGTTCCCTGGAGGATCGCAAGGCGGATGCCGGGGCGCGGACGGCGTCTCGATCCCAGCCTCAGCTACGACGCCCGTCCCACCAGTAACGCCCCCGCCCAGGCCCTCCTCCCAGTGCCGTCGCCGTGGCCCTCAGCCCTACGCCACGACGGCGCGGCGGTTTGGGGGGGAGGGGTGTGGTGTCGCACAAGTCCAAAGTGCGCGCCACCTACTTTCGCCGCGCGCCACCATGCACGCATGGCGCGGCGTTCTTACAACGACAGCCACGAGCGCCCTCTGCGGCAACTCCGCTCATTGCCACCAGTGAACGACATCGTTCACTTGGGACTGAGATAGCAACCAGTTAGGACCTTCGTAATCAGATAGGCACCAGTGAAGACTTGGCTATCAGTTAGGCACTAGGCAGGACTCTAGCTCAACTATGTATCAACATTCTGCAGTACTATGTAAAACTTAAGTATTGTATACATTCTGTGCAATATATATCTCTTTCTAATTTACTCTAGTGTTTATAGTTTCTGGCTGCTCCCCTCTGTACCTGCACCAGCGTGCTATCTTTATTCCTGTGTCGGTCTCATTCCACTCGGCCACCGACACCTACGACGGAACGAGACACAAAAAGTGGCGACGAGGCTGGGACACAAAACTTTCCTCTCCACAACGTCGACCCAGATTGGGTCTTCAAGTCACGGTCTGGGTACATTCTCTTCTTTCTTCACTCGAGTCCTTTCCTCTCCGTCCTGAATTCTCTTGCCTATCTAATATCCATCCTTGGACCATCCCTCGCCTCCAGCTTCACCTGCAACTGTCCTCCGATCCAAAGGCGTCGACTTCACCACACTTACTTAGACACCAGTTTCAGGACATACCTGGCACATTCCGTGATGCAGACGTCATGTACACTGATGGCTCCCAGGTAGACGGCAGAGTGGGTTACACCCATGTTCATGGCGACCACACTGAACAGCACTCCCTGCCCCCTGGCTGTACTGTCTTTACGGTGGAGCTGATCGCAATAACCCGTGCACTCAACCATCTCAGAGCATGCCTCAGGAAGTCATATCTTATCTGCAGTGACTCCCTGAGTGCCTTGCACGCTCTCGACCACTGTTTCCCCAAACATCATTTGGTGTGATCCATCCAAGTCACGGTGTTTAGTCTTGGCAAGTCAGGCCATTCTGTGGCTTTTATCTGGACCCCAGGCCACATTGGAATTCCAGGGAATGAACACGCTGATCAGCTGGCCAAGCAGGCCATCGCATGCCAGTGCCTGGATATCGGTACCCCAGAAGGGGATATCCACTTGGGTCTCCGCCGAAAGATCTTTGAGGCCTGGAATTCACAATGGGCAACAATGAGTATGCCCAATTAGTTCCGTGGAATCAAGCCTAGGACAGCAGCTTGGAAGACCTCCCTAAGGCCTTCTCGAAGGGACTCAGTCATCCTCTGTCGCCTGCGTATAGGCCATACGTGGCTAACGCACGGCCACCTCTTACGACGAGAGGAACCGCCAGAATGCCATTGTGGCGCTGTGTTGACTGTAGTCCACATCTTGTTGGACTGTCCACTTTTAGCTGCATTGCGGCAGTCTTTTAACCTGCCTACTGCACTTCCTTTGATTTTAGGTGACGACGCCTCTATGGCTGACTGTGTTTTAGGTTTTATTCGCGCAGCTGGTTTTTATCACAAGCTTTAACAGTGGGTTCGTATGCTTGATCTTCAGGCATACACTGCTTATAGTTTTAATCTGTTGTCACTTTTGTATTGTCAGTCCTGTTTCCGACTGGCAGTTGTAGTATGTGCAGAATGGCTGGCTCATCCATTATTATCCTAGTGATCAGCCAGCCAGCAACATCTGCTGTGATTTTAAGTATAACTGGCAACACTGTTGCTAATATTTGGCAACACTGTGACACTGCTGTTACTTCTGCAAGTGGTACTGAATTGTCTCGCTAAATTCACTTGACATTCCTCTTCTTCTTCCATGACACAAGCTGTATAAGTCTCCTGTGACATGAGAGATAGAAATTTAACTTTTGCACTCAAGGAATGCTGTCATTCATGGTAAGTGACTTTCAAGTTATCTTCCATGATGTGTTAGAGTCTCAGCATGGAATATGTCAGAGACTTGTGTGCAGCTGGGTGCAGTGTATCATTGGCTGTGTGGTTGAGTGTGTGTCTTGCCTCGCAACTCTGCTCCGAGTCAGCAGTTCTAATCCTGGTTGGAGACAGTACGGTTAGGGATGTTATTTTATTTCATTTTATTTTACTTTTATAAATATACTGCAGATTGCAACTAGAAACTCATTTTGGAATCAGAAGAAATCCTGTATACATCAAGTCCTTCCGAAAGGTAGACTCCAAATTATGGAAGTGCTCATAGATATCTTCTTTGCTTCACCAAACAAATGCCTTTGCAGAAATTTGAAGTTTCACTTTCTTGAAATTGTTTAAGTATTGCACCTTTGTCCTTGCCAGATATGCTGTCCTAATGGTCTGCTAAAAGGGTACAACGTTTGAAGGAAATCCAATATCCGATTGGCTTGGCCTTCCCTTGTTGGCTTGGAACAGGGTAATGGATAACTTTGCTGTTTAGTGCTCTTAAAAATCCTAAACAACGATAATTTTTACTTCTGTATATTGTAGGGTTGTGTGCAAGAACAGATAATAACTATTTTATGAAATAGTGTATACAGATACTGAATTTACTATTGGAAAAAATATGTGATGATTGGATTACATGTTTTGCTTAGTGATGTGTAGCAATTGAATTTGTGTTCACTTTATTATGTCCTACATATTAAAATAATAAAATAAGCAGGAATTTAGTCACCATTTCAGTTCCAATTTTACCAAAACAAGTGTTTTGTTCACAGCTATTGTAATAGTATTTGAGATTGGTCACATTTTCTTTAGTGCGATCTTATTCTTAATGTAATAATGGACTCTAGGTTGGAATTCAACACTGCAATAAGGACATCTCAAAGACGTCACAATGAGCTGTGACAGGCACATAAAGAAGTGTATGGCAGCCAGAGATGACGGTTATGTGACTGTGAAGTGTACCTGTGTGATTTTTCTTTATTCTGAATAAGGCCATGTGCCTGTTGCAGCTCATCGTAATGTTATTCTTAGTTATAGACAGATACTGTGATTAAGTAAGTTTTTTTCAGTGGTTTGTCTAAGTTGGTTTTAGTTGAGCTACTCTTCTACACTATTTGGATGTAATATAGAAATAAGTCATCTAGTTTAAAAAATAATGGTTTACGATTTATTTAATATAATTAGTAAATTTCTCACGTAAATGCAATTACATTTGGCCCTCCACTAGTAGACAGCCATGGAATTTCAGTGATATGTTGTGAAACACTTGACAGACTGATTCACAACACAGTTATTTCAATAATAAAGCCAAAACAGGAAATGGGTATTAATATTTAAAACGAACTGAAAACCGGCATCACTTGGGTATTTATTTATTCAAGTTTTAAGTTAATCGATCTGTTCTTCCATTCTCTCTCTCTCTCTCTCTCTCTCTCTCTCTCTCTCTCTCTCTCTCTCTCTCTGTGTGTGTGTGTGTGTGTGTGTGTGTGTGTGTGTCCATCTTCACATCTCATCTTCTCATCTCCCTTGTCTCCTTTCTCTCTCCCTATCTCCAACTTTTTATTTCTTTGACAATCATCTCCTCAGTCCATTGCCTCCTCCAACTCTGAAAAATTATATAACTCTGTTAACTTTCATGGTGATGAAGTTTATTGCAAGGTACCCCCACTAAGCACAGCTTGGAATCTTAGGTGGATGGTGATGGCTCTATTGTTTTGAAGTTTAAGGCATTCTCCACCATGCACTGTACAGTGGCTTCTTAAGGTAGCTCATGCATTAATTCAGGGTACATGCTATTTGCATTCCAACTTTCATTCAAATCCATCCAGCTGTTTTAGCATGAAGAGAAACAAATGTATTACTCCATTGTAAGGTACCCTCCACTACGCACCTTATGGTGGCTGATGAAAGGTAGCCCATATATTAATCTGGGTAAGCAACCTCTGCTTCAAATGTCATTCATATCCATATGTCTATTCCTCCGTGAAGGCATAAGAAATGAATTAACTAATTGTAAAGCACCCTCCGCCATGCACCATACAAAGTTAATGTTAGTGTGCCTATAACCTTCACGCGAGTTCAAAGAAACTGTTGACAAAATTATATCGCTATCGGATGCACGGTATGACTGTGCATAAAATATGAACAAAAAAGACAAACCTTAATTTTTATTTCACTGTAAAGTATTTCAAGGAAACGCCTTTTGCTACTTTTCAAATTGGAATTAAAGCAATACGTTGGTAACAGCAAATTCCTTCTGCTGGTAGTTATCACCCCAATGATTCAGTACACTTGGTATGCATCAAAGTTGACACCTCAAAAACTATCATTTAAAAATCTGAATGAAGTATGCCTTCCACTGAAGCACATTAAAAAAAAAAAAAAATCCTTACTTTAAATCGCTTACATAAAATTCACAGGGTGTGAACAATATTTATGTTTTAAATGTTTCTTTGATGATTATCACCCTGAAAAGTGTAATGTAACTTTCAGAGAGAGCTGCTAGAATTATCAGAAATTTTATTTCATTTGAAACTTTGCTGAAATCTGAAAATTAACTGTTTAGTCATGTTAATTGAAATGATTGTAGCTAATCTGCATATATTAATACTGCACTGATAAACTGAATTGTTCAGTCATATTTAAAAATTTCATCAAGATCAGAATACAACTTAGACTCTGACAAAGTCCATATATAAAGTATCATGCACCATCCAAAATTATATGTGACAGTGACCTTCCTCTTGGTTTGAAGGTCACGTGTCCAAAATGTCATGAAGATTTTAGGATGAATAAAGCGTCCTTATTCGCATGTCGCATGATGCCGCAGATTCTCAACCATATAATTGTTTATGACATCATATCTCCTGAACTATATATTTAAGCAGCTCTTAAGCCTACGTCAATTGTTACCTCATGGAAGGTATATGTGAACCAAATTTGGTTGAAATCAGTACTGTGGTTTAGAAGCAGACGTCGCAAGATGCAACACTTTTCCATGCATTTCACTGTTTATTACGTCATATCTCCTGAACTATTTGTCGTACAGTTATTTAATGGTGCCTATGACCATTGCGAAAATGCATGCAATATGAAACTTCATGGCAGATTAAAATTTTAACCTCCAAGAAGTTTCATATCAGTGCACACTCCGCTGCAGAGTGAAAGTTTCATTCTGCATGCAATATGTTGACAAAGTTTCATCACAAGCAGTTGGACGGTACAGCTGCGCATAAAATACAACACACACACTTTCATTTTTATGTATTAGGTAACATAATATGTATTTTTAGATTTTGTGTATAAGTGTACTTCATTAATGCTTTATTTCTTGATTTAGCTCAACGGACATGTGGGGACTTGGATGTCTCATCTGGGAAGCTTTCAACGGTTCCTTGCCTCAGCAATCTTCTCTCAAAGACTTGAACAATGTAAGTGTTAAGATAAGAAACGTCTTTGTGCACAAATGTGGAATTGTCTTATGCAATTTAGTACTTATGTAAATTAGCAGTTCAAAAAAGCTTTGGATTTTCTTACCTTTTTGTGAAATTTCATTTTCTAATATCCACACTGTTAATGGGACAGTAAATCTTCCTTTCTTATAAAATTTACTGAACTATGTTTACTTCTCCTCCCCCCTCCCTCCCTCCCCCTCTTGTACCTCATGATGTAACTAGTACATCCCTCTCTATCTGCATCTAGTGTTTCTCATGTGAAAGTTGAGAACATTTTCTAAATATTTCTGAATTGTGGAACCAAAGTGGATGTGGGCACCAACATGGTATTTGCCTAATTGGATGTGGGAAACTGCCAAAAAACCACCCCTAGTCTAGCTGGTACACTAGCTCTCATTGAATGGATTCAATCTGTGAGTTGTGCAACTCATATACCTAATATACTCCTGAAAGTAACAAGCTAATACTCGTGGTTATCCTGGCAGGTGTTTTCTTAACAGTGCATGTGGAGCCTGCAAATCATCATCATGCAACCTAACCTTATCCATAGTGCACGAGATGTCATGATAGATAAAGGCAAGTAACTTTTGCATAATTAATGCTTCCTAAAGCCATGCTGATGCATAGACAGAAACTTTCCCATCTTGAGGAAATTTACTGTATTACAACTGAGAATGTGCTCAAAAATTCTACAGCAACCTGATTTTAAAGATATTGGTCTGTAATTATGTGAGTCTGTTCTTTTTCCTTACTTATACACAGAAGTCGCCTGCGCCTTTTTTCATTCACTTGGAACCTTGTGCTGGATCAAAGAGTTGCAGTAAGTGCAAACTGAGTAAGGGGCCAGTGCTGCAGAGTACTCTTTGTTTAACCGAACTGGTACCCCATTTGGACTTGGTGACTTATTTTCAACTCTTTCAGCTATTTCTTTACACTTGACTATGCCTATTACTACATCCCCCATTTGGGAGCTAGTGCGATCATCAAATGAAGGTATGTTTGAATGGTCCTCATGTGTGATTGATTTCTTAAATATTAAATTTAAAACTTCAGCCTTCATTTCACTGTCTTCTATCAGCTCTCCAGAGTAAACATTGCTTGATTGCTTACCAATTTTACATAGGACCAGAAATTTTTTGAATTCTCAGCAAGATCTTTCGCTAAAATATTACAGTACCGCGACAGACAAGTACACAAGCAACATAGCTTTTTGCCACTAGCCTTCTTCAGATAAAACACACATCTTAAACATTCATACAATTATGCAGGCCCCCCAGGTTCTTTCGTGAGTACGTGCACGGCGAGCACGGGGCCCGAGCTAATGCAGTCTTCCTTCGTTCTTTACTTCCCGGACAGCATTTACTTTCCCCCTCCCCTCCTTTTCTATCCTCAATCCTTTCCCTCCCCACTGGGAGACTGATGACCTCAGTAGTTTAGTCCCCCTATCCCAACCAAACAACCCAACCCCAATTATGCAGGCACACTTTATAGACTCATGACCATCATCTCTGGCTGCTGCACTCTGTGGTGGTGGTGTGGGAGAGGAGGAGAAGCAGAAAAGACGTAAGGCAGTGGTAGGGATGGATACATTGCAACTTTATGGAGCAATTAGGTAGTAGATGGGAATGGTGGGGGGCTCTTTTGTCTTTTCCACCGTAAAATTAGTAAGGTCTTTGTTCTCTGTTTACAATCATCTTTAATTATTTTTACGGTAGTTTGCTAAATAAAAAGGAGACAAACCCATTTTACAGCACTAAAATGACAATCGATACATATGATACAATAAGAAACTAGTTGTGCTGAATAAGATAAAAAGCTTTGCTCAATATGTATTACATGAATCAATAAGAAAATGCAAGCAGAACAAAATAACAGCACAAAATATGCATAATTATGTATATTTACTATTTTTATTAGTGACAAACCCTTGTCAATGACACTGATAACATTTGTCGTTTAGTTCCTTTAAAAATCAAACCATCCATCTTGTCAATGATGTACATTAGTGTTATGGTAATTTCTAATGTTTTATTTCGAAATTCTCATTACCATTAAAAAGAAACTGGGCTATTTACATGCCAATGCACATTACTGCTCATATTGAACAGCACACTTTAAATGAACAGTACTACATACCTTTCAAGTAACTAAAACAAAATGTTATTTCTTGAAAATTACTAATGGCACATCTTAGCAGAACAACTGGGGAGAGGGGGGTCACTGTTTTATTAAATAGTTTCTGATTTAAGATCATCAATTTGTAAAGCATGTTTTAAGAAAAGAACAGTTGGTTTTGGTATCACAGGACTTTCTTGATTATGAATGCCATGAGCTGTTAATGTTAGAAAAAGTTCTGAAGAGTATAGTAGTAAACATTTTTTCAGTGCCATCTTACGTAAATGGTTTGTGGAAGAGCCTGTGCTGTTCTTAAACACAACAGCTCATTATGTAATTATGTTATGAATAAAAGAAACCACTAACTAGAACACAAACACTTTGATTGGGCTCCTACCAGAACATTTCTACTATAGCACAATATTGCATCTAGTATTTAGTCTGAGATATGTTCACTTACGGTGATAGAAAGCAACTGGCTGAGCAGAGAGTGGCCTCGTCAGTGCTGGTGCCGGCGGTCACTAGGTGGCATGCCGGCTGCCACTAGTGCCACCGCCTCGGGGCCGGCAGTGCACACATAGAGCGCGCTGCGACCTATTTGGAGTGTCGTACACCGTGACATTACAACATGCCAGGACCATCCTACTCCTTTCAGAGTAATACTGTCACCCTATATCCTCAGTTATGTGTTGGCTGTTTTCCCATCCTTGTCTCCCTCTTTATTTATCCTCTGCAGCTGCCTGTAGTACCATGGAGATTTTCCTCTGATGCCTTAACACATTTCCGCTCCCTTCTTTGTGTCAGTGGTTTTGCAGTATCGTATTATTCCATTCGATTTTCAAAATTCTTCTGTAGCAGCACTTATCAAATCCTTTGATTCTCTTCTATTATGGTTTTCTCACTACCCATGTTTCACATCCATACAAAGCTATGTTCCAAACACACATTCTCAGAAATTTCATCCTAGGTCAATATTTGATTCATGGGTGGGTTTGCGCTAGACCCCTAACCCTCCCCCCCCCCTCCGCCCCTTGGTCTGATGCTTAAATATTGATCACCTTTTCTCAAGTTTGGCCATAAATTCGCTCTTTGCAGGTGCCCATCTAATTTCAATGTCCTCCTTGCTTTGTCCCTCGTGGGTTATTTTACTTCCAACGTAGCAAAATTCCTAAACTTTATCTGCCACAATATGTGATTTTAATGTGAACTATCTAGGTATTTTCATTTCAACTACATGTAATTATTTTTATATTTTTGTGCTTACTCATTTAGTGTTAAGGTCTCCTATTGTTATGATTCTTAAATGTTAGAACTGCATGCAGTATTGGACCATGTCATTCTATGTTGTTGTTATGGTCTTCAGTCCAGAGACTGGTTTGATGCAGCTCTCCACCCTACTCTATCCTGAGCAAGCCTTTTCATCTCCTCATAAGAACGGCAACCCATATCCACTTGAATCTGCTTACTATACCCGTCTCTTGGCCTCCCTCTGCGATTTTTACCCCACACACTTCCCTCCAATGCTAAATTTACGATTCCTCGATGTCTAAGAATGTGTCCTACCAAGCGATCCCTTCTTTTAGTTAGGGTATGCCAAAAATTCCTTTTCTCACCAATTCTGTTCAGTACCTCTTCATTAGTTATGTGATCTACCCACCTAATCTTCAGCATTCTTCTGTAGCACCACATTTCAAAAGCCTCGATTCTCTTCCTGTCCGCACTGTTTATCGTCCATGTCTCACTCCCATACAAGGCAACACTCCACACAAATGCCTTCAGAAAAGACTTCCTTACACTTAAATTAATATTCGATGTTAGCAAATTTCTCTTTCTCAAAAATGCTTTTCTTCCCATTGCCATTCTGCATTTTATATCCTCTGTACTGCGACCATCGCATGTTATTTTACTACCTAAGTAACAAAACTCATCTACCACCTTCATTGTTTCGTTACCTAATCTAATTCCTTCAGCATCACCTGATTTTCTAAGACCGCATTCCATTATTTTTGTTTTGCTCTTGTTAATGTTCATTTTGTACGCTCTCTTCAACACACTGTCCATTCCATTCAACTGCTCTTCCAGGTCGTTCGCTGTCTCTGACAGAATTACAATGTCATCAGCAAAACGCAATGTTTTTATTTCTTCCCCCTGAACTTTAATCCCTATTCCAAAATTTTCCTTGCTTTCCTTCATCGCCTGATGCTCAATGTACAAATTGAATAACATCGGAGAAAGGCTACAACCCTGTCTTACTCCCTTCCCAACTGATGCTTCCCTTTCATGCCCTTCGAGTCGAATAACTGCAGTCTGGCTTTTGTACAAGTTGTAGATAACTCTCCTTTCCCTGTATTGTACCCCTGCTGACTTCAGAATTTGAAAGAGTGTAGTCCAGTCAACATTGTCAAACGCTTTCTCCAAATCTACAAAGGCTAAAAATGTAGATTTGCCTTTCCTTAATCTATCTTCTAAGATAAGACGTAAAGTGAGTATTGCCTCCCGGGTTCCTACGTTCCTCCTGAATCCAAACTGATCTTCCCCTAGGTCAGCTTCTACCAGCTTTTCCATTCTCCTGTAGATAATTCGTGTTAAAATTTTGCAACCATGACTTATCAAACTGATGGTTCTGTAATTTTCACACCTGTCTGCACCTGATTTCTTTGGAATGGGGATTATTACATTTTTCTTAAAGTCTGAGGGCATTTCGCCTGTCTCATATATCCTACACACCAGTTCAAATAATCTTGTCATGGCTGGCTCTCCCAGAGACTTTAGTAGCTCTGAGGGTATATCATCCACTCCTGGAGCCTTGTTCCGGCCTAGGTCTTTCAAGGCTCTGTCAAATTCATCTCTGAGTATAGTATCTCCTATTTCATCTTGATCTACTTCCTATTCCCTTCCTACAACATCGTCTCTAAGTTCATTTCCTTTGTAGAGCTGCTCTATGTACTCTTTCCACCTTTCAGCTTTCCCTTCTTTGCTGAGAACTGGTTTCCCATCTGAGTCCTTGATATTCGTAGAATTGCTTCTCTTGTCCCCAAATGTCTCTTTGATTTTCCTGTAGATGGTATCTACTTTTCCCCTTCTTATACATTCTTCTACAGATTTGCATTTGGCTTCTAGCCACTCCTGCTTAGCCATTTTGCACTTCCTATCAATCTCATTTCTTAGTCGTCTGTACTCCATTTTGCCTGTTTCATTTACTGCATTTTTATATTTTCTCCTTTCATCAATTAAATTTAGTATCTCCTGTGTTATCCAAGGATTTTTTGTAGGTCTTGCCTGCCTTCCTACCTATTTTGTCCTCTGCTGCCTTCACTATTTCATCTCTCAATTTTACCCTTTCCTCCTCTACCGTTTTATTTTCCCCCGTTTCTGTCAATTGTTGCCTGAAGCTCCCTCTGAAATTCTTAAGAAGTTCAGGTTCCTTCAATTTATCTAGGTCCCATCTCCTTATTTTCCTACCTTTTTTGTAGTTTCTTCAGTTTCAGCCTACAGTTCATAACCAACAAGTTATGGTCAGTCTATATCTGCCCCTGGGTATGTCTTACACTTTAAAACCTGGTTCCGAAATCTATTTCTTACCATTATAAAATCTATCTGGAATATCCCGGTGTCTCCTGGTCTCTTCCATGTATACAACCTTCTTTTGTGATTCTTGAACCAGGTGTTTGTTATAACTGAATTATGTTCTGTGCAAAATTCTACCAGGTGACTTCCTCTTTCATTCCTTTTGCCCAGACCATATTCACCTATCTATCTTCCCTTCTCTTCCTTGTCCTACTACCAAATTCCAGTCGCCCATAACAATTAAGTTTTCCTCTCCCTTAATTGTCTAAATAATTCCCTTTAGTTCCTCATATATTTCTTCGATCTCCTTATCATCGGCAGAGCTAGTTGGCATATAAACCTGTACTACTGTTGTCGGTGTTGGCTTCGTATCTATCTTGACAATGATAATGCGATCACTGTGCTGCTCATAGTAGTTTACCCGCATTCCTATTTTCTTATTCATTATCAGTCCTACTCCTGTGATACCCCCAACTGATTTTGTATTTATAATCCTGTACTCACCTGACCAGAAATCCTGTTCATCCTGCCACCGAACTTCACTAATCCCCACTATATCCAACTTCAACCTATCCATTTCTCTTTTTAAATTTTCTAATTTTCCTACTCGATTAAGGGATCTAACATTCCACGCTCCGACCCGTAGAATGCCAGTATTGTCTTTCCTGATGATCACATCCTCCTGAGTAGTCCCCGCCCGGAGATCCGAATGGGGGACTATTTTACCTCCGGAATATTTTACCCGAGAGGATGCCATCATCATATTTTCATACAGTAGAGCTGCATGTCCTCGGGAAAAGTAACGGCTGTAGTTTCCCCTTGCTTTCAGCCGTTCGCAGTAACCGTGTGGCAAAGCCACATTAGCTGATGTTACAAGGCCAGCTCAGTCAATCATCCCGACTGTTGCCCCTGTAACTACTGAAAAGGCTGCTGCCCCTCTTCAGGAACCACACGTTTGTCTGGCCTCTCCACAGATGCCCCTCCGCTGTGGTTGCACCTACGGTACGGCTATCTGTATCGTTGAGGCACACAAGCCACCCCACCTCGGCAATGTCTGTGGTTCATGTCTAACATGTCTAACAGTTCCTTTGTCTAAAATGACAGTACTTATGTAAAACATCTAGTGTATTAAGTCATATTATATGTTAAAAAACTCAGGAGAACTTAAGAGCTTGCTTTATTATGAAAAAACAAAAATGGTCAGTGGGGAAAAAAAAACCACCTTCAAAACATAAGCATTTAGACTAGAAATAAAGTGTATTACCAATCTGATATAATTTTATAACAACAGCAGTAATATATCTCTCTTTCATGTGCTTTGCACTAATTTTAGTTAGTTTTTTTAATGAAGTCACATGACTAATATTAATATCTCATCAACAGATTCCCAAACAGCTCAGTACTGTGTACTGTGAGCTGGTTGGAGCAAATCCTGCAAGTAGGCCAAATCCAGCTGACATTATAACAAGATGTCGGAAAATTGGAGGATACTTCAAGAATGATTTAGTTGATGCACTACTCTTTCTTGAAGAAATTCAGATAAAAGAAAAAAATGAAAAGAATAGATTCTTCAGCTCAATAACATCACAGCTTGATAGTTTTCCAGAAAATGTTTGTCAGCATAAGATTTTACCGCAGCTCATTACAGCATTTGAGTATGGTGATGCAGGTTCAGCTGTTCTAATGCCCATGTTTAAGGTGAGTATATTTTTATTTTCGTGATTGTGTATATGGAAATATCTTCCTTCAGTTTCACCCTCAGGGAATCAATTTTCAGGTAGAATAGAAATGGATTAAAATATTGCACAGATTAAATGAGTCAGAATACAACTTCTGGGTTGGGGATAGGATGTATCTTAATTCCATGCATGACAAGATATTTAAAACTTCGTCCCATGTCATAGAGGAATAAGACAAGCCTGTAGTAACATTGACAGATAAAAAGAGAAATGCTATTCTTATTGCCAACAAACTCATCACCATTATAAGTCAACCACCCTGGTCTTAAAAATCAAACCTTATTGTTAATCACAGCTTCACTGCTATCTCATTGTCTGTAAATGTGTGATATCCTACTCTCATGCCCCAGAATATAGGCTAATTATGTTGTTCATCAACTAATCTGCAATCCTTTTTATTATTTCATTTCCTAGCAACATAACACTTTGGAAAGCCAAAGTGCAAGGCTTATAACCGAGATCCATACGCTACCATATACTGCAGCCGAGTTAATCCAATTGAAATGAAGACAGACCACCCATGAATCTAACTACCTATTTTACAAACATACCATATGTAACAACAAATATAACTTCAGTAATTACTTTGCACAGAATATTAGTCAGCCTCTTAAAAGAGGACACTGGTTACTTTGGAACACTGCAGATGCTGTAGATCTGATATCAAATTGTCATACTAGCCTCCACCACTGTCACTTGTATGGAATCAGCAAAGTAAGATGGGTGGACATAAAGAAGTAACAGAATATCATAAAGTAGCTTTTGTATTTACTAGCCGTTCCCTTTGCAAAGAGCCTTGACTTGGTGACTGCAGAGAATTGCATTCTCAGTGCTAGTCAAATGGTGTCAGTTGGCACTGACTGCAGTTTCAGCATAGCCAATTTTTCTTACTGTGACATTTTAAAAAGTAAATATACAATATATGTTTTGATGACAATAATATAAATAAAGTAGCCCTATTTGTTGGTGTGATGTTGCAGACTATACTAATTTCCTCAGATTAGTACTGCAAGCACTGGCAGTGGTACACAAGGCATTAATCACAAGAACAATTTACAGGATAATGCACATAATCGACACGCAAGTGCAGATGAGTACAACTATGTGCTTGCTTAACTTGGACTCACAGACCAAGCTCTTTCGGTCACAGGCATGGCGCCTTCTGTCAATGCATGAGACTTTTTCAATTGTGCATGCCTGCTATAAAACAACACTCTCCACTTAGAAGAGAGAGTGAACTCTGGAGTTGACCATGTCTTTGTCTTCCAAATCGCCAGGGTTGTTGGCTCAGACAACATGCTGCTACCTTTGTGACTAGTCTGGCTCATCCTTGCCCTTCCTTGGTAGGCCTCATAGTAGAACAGGGCAGGCTATAGCAACCTCCAACTTGGCATCTGGTACAGGTACAGGTACTTGTGAAGGCGCCCGGTGGTATCTCCGACCACAGCTCCGCCAGCGGAGAAGGTAGCCGATGAACTGGTGATAGCATCAAAGTAAAATGGAAGAGTTGGTTGGCTGAGGCCCCTCACATGGGCGGTTGACAGGGACTGACAGCCAACCAGTGATGAGAAGTCTATTACTGATGGACATGACAGCAGAGGCACATCAGGAGACAGATGCAACTATTTTGTACGGGAGGGGGGGGGGGGCAGGAACTCAGTGAGGTGGAGGAGGAGAGGGACAGAGAGCAAGAGAAGAAATTGACAGTGGTGGTGGGGAGGTGATAGGCCAAAAGAGGGGTAGAGGAGATTGGCCGAGAGGGTGGAGGAAGCAATGGAGAGGGGGAAGGAAGAGATGAAAAGAGAGGGACAGGAAGAAACAGACACCCAGGGATGGAGGGGTGGGGCAGACAAGGGGAAAGTGAGAGATGGACTAATGAAAGGTGAATGAGGGAAATATTACAATGAATTACTTGTACCATTGTTTATATCAGTAGGAGGGGAGGAGGAAATGGACAGTGAGGTAGGGGAAAAGGTGATGGACTAACAGAAGGTTGGATGAAAAAGGACAAGCATTCGGAACACAGTTCCTTCTGCAGGTAGGAGAGACGGGAAGAAAAAAGGATGGGAACGGAAGGGGAAGGTAATTCACAACCTAGGTCAAGAGAATGGAAACCCATCTTCATGACCTAGGTCGTGATTTACCTTCCCCTTCCATTCCCATCCTTTTTTTCTTCTCTCCTTTTCAACCTGAAGAAGAAACTGTGTTCCAAAAGCTTGTCCTTTTTCATCCTTTTTCTTTTTTCTTCATTTGTGTCACTCTCGGCAGTACAGCACAAAGGTATTTGAAAAATAATTTATCATCTCTAAGGAGAATTTCCATCATTACTCTAGCAGAAGATTGGAACAAATAAAAACCCGGACAGAAAGGCAATGTGATGTCTTCATTAAAAAGCCAACATCAGTTTTCAGTTAGCAAATTCATGTTTATTCATTTTGTTATATACATCATCATCCTAAAAGGTAGACATTTGTAGAAAGCTTGATGTGTTTGCTTGTGTGTGTGTGTGTGTGTGTGTGTGTGTGTGTGTGTGTGTGTGGAAGGGGGGGGGGGGGTGCGCGCTTGTTTTCCTTTCCTTTTCTCCCCTTAAGGTAAGTTCTTCCACTACTGGGATTGGAATGATTCCTCTTCCACTCCCTTAAAATCTGCATCCTTCCCTTTTTACCCCTCCTTCCTTCCTCTTTTCCTGACGAAGCAGCCATCGGTTGCTAAAGCTTGTATCTTGTGTTTGTGTGTGTTTTTATTTGTGTTTTTGTATCTATATACGAGCCTGTCCTTTGGGTATGTTATCTGATTTCTATTTTTTATACATATTTCTCCCACCAGGAAAGTTTCCTTCTATAATAATATTATATATTCTTTCTTTGTGTGTGAGGAATGTTTCCTGAAAGTTTGGCCGTACCTTTTTGTAACATCCTGTGTATATGAAGATTACTTACTAGGTGAAGGAGCACAGGTAGTGATAGTAACATATAAAACACACACACACACAAATGCTAGCTTTCGCAGCCTAGCTGCTTCTTCAGGCAGAAGGGAAGGAGAGGGAAAAGGAAATGATGAGGGTTTTAAGGGAGTGGGTAAGGAGCCATCCCAATCCCGGGAGAGGAAAGACTTACCTTGGGGGAAAAAAAGGAAGGTAAACAATACACACACACACTCACACATATCCACACCCAGTTTGGCTCTCTACAAATGTCTGCCTAGGTGTGTTTGCATGTGTATGTGTATGTGGATGTGTGTGAGTGTGTGTGTATTGTTTACCTTCCTTACCATAAACGTGTGTGTGTGTGTGTGTGTCTGTGTGTGTGTGTGTGTGTGTGTGTGTGTGCACTTGTTTGCCTTTTCTTTTATCCCCTTAAGGTAAGTCCTTCCACTCCTGGGATGGGAATGACTCCTTTTCCACTTCCTTAAAACCCATATCCTTCCCTTTCTCCTCTCCTTCCTTCCTCTTTTCCTGAAGAAGCGACCAAGGTTGCAAAAGCTTGAATGTTTGTGTGTGTTTTTATTTGTGTGTGTTTTTTTTGTGTCTATCGGTGAATCTGTGCTTTGGGTAAGTCAAACAATCTCTATTTTTACACACACACACACACACACACACACACACACTGAAAGAATCATAGTAACTAACAATGTGCCCAACAAAGGTGTGTTAATAATGTTCACAAATCAACCGAGGGAGGTGCCAAAATTCATTCTGAATGGAAAGAAAAACTAAATGAAATAAGCAAAATTTGCACACTGCCAAAGACATTAAAAATGGTTTACCAAAAAAAGTAATGCCATAATGATCGATGCCACCGACTGCCTTCAGCAGAGCTCCAATGTATCTGACCACGCCAAGCTCCAGATCCCCACTCTCACTACTGCATGGCAACAGAGTGGCAAACCCACTGCCTACTGACAGCCAAAGATAATCATAACAAACCAGAACAAAGATGACTGTATATGTTGCTGTGAACATATACAGCATAAACTTAAGAGATTTCCATTCAGTAGCCACCTTACAGTATTTAATTAATTTTTTTCCTATATTTCTTATTATTAGTCTTAATGAACATAAAATTGGTGTTCTAAAAGCATATCCTAAAACACATTAATAATTTTTAATAATGACTTCTTTTTCAGTTGGGCCGCCTTTTAGACGAAGCTGAGTACCAGAAGAAAATAGTACCCTGTGTTGTTAAACTTTTCAGTTCAAATGATAGAGCAACCCGAATACGCTTATTACAGCAACTGGAACATTTCATAGGTAAAAACAAATTATTACTAATTTGTTTCCACCTTTTACTGTACTACGTTCCCTTTGAGAGCCTTAGAAGTAAATCATTACACCTAGGCAGGTGTGTTTGCATGTGGATGTGTATGAGTGTGTGTGTATTTGTTTACCTTCCTTTTTGTCCCCTAAGGTAAGTACTTCCACTCCTGGGATTGGAATGGCTCCTTTTCCACTTCCTTAAAACCCGTATCCTTCCCTTTCTCCTCTCCTTCCTTCCTCTTTTTCCTGAAGAAGCCACCAGTGGTGGCGAAAGCTCGAATGTTTGTGTGTTTTTGTGTGTTATGTTTCTGTCGACGAGCCTGTACTTTAGGTAAGTCAAAAATCTTTATTTTATACCTATTTTTCCCACCTGGAAAAATAGGTATAAAATAAAGATTTTTGACTTACCTAAAGTACAGGCTCGTCGACAGAAACATAAAACACACACAAAAACACACAAACATTCGAGCTTTCACCACCACTGGTGGCTTCTTTGGGAAAAAGAGGAAGGAAGGGGAGGAGAGGAGAGGAGAAAGGGAAGGATATGGATTTTAAGGAAGTGGAAAATGTTCACCCAGAACTAACACAGTTGATATGAAAAATAACCCTGTTAATAGCTAATTTCTGCAATTTTGGTTACACCAAACTTATGCTCCGTATGTGATACAGATATATGAATCTGGATTTTTCATGGAAGCAATAAAACCATGTGGCAATCTAAATTCAAATTTAGTTTCATTTTTGAAATAGGTCATGTGATACCCTTAAAGCCTATTCTAAGAGTCTCTCAAGTGATTTTAGAAATATACAAGATCCTATATTGATTACATTTATTGCTTTGTAGGACATCTGCAGTCAAATATTGTAAATGAACAAATCTTCCCACAAGTAGCGAATGGTTTTATGGATACAAATCCGACTATCCGTGAACAGACAGTGAAGGTAATAACTTACAGTGGCACTAGATAAAATATTTTTGTGGATAATTTTTACCATTTTTAAATACTGCTTTTCTTTTTTTTCAGTCTATTATTCATCTGGCACCAAAATTAAATTACAATAATTTAAATGTTGAGGTGCTACGACATTTTGCGAGACTTCAGTCAAAGGATGATCAGGTATTGTGAACACTGTATACTGAAAACTCACTGTAGTAACTACTAAGCTATGTAT
Source organism: Locusta migratoria (assembly GCA_026315105.1). Classification (NCBI taxonomy): domain Eukaryota; kingdom Metazoa; phylum Arthropoda; class Insecta; order Orthoptera; family Acrididae; genus Locusta; species Locusta migratoria. The sequence continues at coordinate 300,246,267 of CM048744.1, forward strand.
GTTTTTCTTATGACCAATGTTCAGGGATGCAAAGTTCTTTGATTACTGAAAGCTAGCTGTCAGTGGATTGGAGCAAAATACTTAATCCTTTCAATGAAGGAGAAAGCTGGCTAAAAATAAAATATGTTCTTCTTTAATTTGATGATAGTTTTCTTCTCTAATTTTTTGATATTTGAAAACAATTTTTTCATAGCTATCTCTAGGTTTACAACTTTGTCTACTCCGTAGTACATTCCAGTCAAAGGGTGGTCAAGGGGTTTTGTGATAAGTCACAAGTTCTTATCTCCATTGCATTCCCTTTTTTTTCAGTGAGAGTCCTTTGCTATTCCATCTGAGGAGACATTCTCATTCTTTGTGTTATCTGGTTTTGAACACAGTGAGTTTTAAAGTACATGTGTATTAGTTTTGACTTTCTAAGTGCTCAGAATAAAAATACATTGCTCAAATTAAATTTTCAATCTCTCCAGTTCTGGAGAAAGGAAATATCAAGACAAGTGAAAAGTGACCAAAAAATAATCAGGCTTTCCTAGGTTTATAATCAGCATGCACTGTTATCATTTCTAGGAACAAATTTTTGTTAAACTAGTATCTTTTCTGTTTTTACTCATATGATTTAATTCATTTGTGACTGAAAGTTGACTTCAATGAACAAAATGTTGTTGACGGGCAAACCATAACATGAAAATACTATTACTCATTTCTAAATGAATAAATTAGTTATTAATTTGTATAATATGCATCTTTGTTTTCCCTCTCAAAAGTATTGTGGTTTTAATATAATTTTCCATAGTAATACTAATTTCTCTCATTACAAAATATGTTTCTAAGACAGAGTAGTTCATCCAACGAAGATGTGATCATCATCATCATCATCATTAGAGACTGATTATGCCTTTCAGCATTCAGTCTGGAGCATAGTACCTCTAATAAAATTCCTCCATGGTCCCTATTCAATGCTAACATTGATGCCTCGTCTGATGTTATGCCTTTTACTTCAAAATCATTCTGCACCGAATCGTACTTTCTTCTTGGTGAATGTTAATAATATGATTATTATTTTTGTTGTTAGCATAATTGGAGATGTTGGTGATACTGACACCTGGAAGTAAACATCTGATCCAATGGCTAACAGAGTCAGGCATGTTCATACGGAATAGAGGATATGTCAGAGATAGATGCCAAAACTGGGTTAATTGGGTTGTGTATCGTGGGCATGAAATTGGTAGGCAATATCAGCAGTGACTTTGAGATATCTGAGGAAAGTAATCACAAAATCGAAGTGCCTTGAATACCTGTAAAACTCCAGGTACACAGACTAGATAAAAAGGAAGACAGAAAATGAAGAACAGTTGACAAAAAGTTAAGCAATATTTACACGACTGAAGAACATAATAGAGAGAAACAAGTTTATAAAAGAGTTGCAGTAGTAAAGAATACTGTAATGAGAAAATATTCTATACTGAAAGTGCCTTTCAAGGTAAGGAAACTGTTCTCAGAAGGAATATAGGCCAGATATCACACAATCGTGTCTTGTGAAAAAGTTACTATATTAACAATAACTGAAAATAGTGCCATATAACTGAAATGGGCGATTAATAATGTAACTGTAGTTTGAGACATCTGACAGACAGATTGATATAAAAAATTGTTCAAATCTTGGGTGCTGTGTCTGAACCAAGTAATACAGCTGGTGTAGGTAATTCTTATATCTGTTGTTTTACAATAAAATGTGTGAACAGTCTTCATTGCTTTATTCAAAATTGAAGATTGTACACTGTTTGCACTTGAAGTGCCGTATTACAAGTACTAACAATGTAGTAATAGGACACTTTCCAAACACCGCAAAGACATGACGACGAGCCACGAGAGGCACATAAAAAAGGCACACATGCAACACTTTCAACTATCAGCCATGGCCTTCTACAGAAATAGAACAATTCATGCAATCACACAGGCACACAACACAGTCTCACAACCATCAACTCCAGCTGCCGCACTTTGAACAGCAACAGCCGGAAATGACAGTTGTGTGATTGTGTGAATGTTCCTATTTCTGAAGAAGGCCATGGCTGATAGTTGAAGGTGTTGTATGTGTGTGCCTTTTTCGTGTGCCTGTCGCGGCTCGTCGTCATGTCTATGCGGTGAGTTGTAAACTGTCGTATTACTATATTGTTAATTCCAACTGGGACTTTCCATTATTAGTATCACGAGTACTCATATTTGTGATTTTTCTTTGTAAATCCAAGTTTTGCCATATATATGACTATATGGGACTTATTTTTATTCTTGATCTTTTACACAGTGGATGCTGGTTTGAAATATTTAAGTTGTGGGTGTATAGTGTTGGCCTTAAGAAATATAGGAGAAACCATAGCGTATGATCAAGAAATACAAGGTGACAGTGTAAAGAGCAACCATAGTGATTGATTGATTGTTTTGCGAGAGCCTTACATCTTAAATGATCAATCTCGATTATCAGGGTTGTTAATTTGAAAGCTTTGGGCTTGTTGTTTTCATCCAGGTCTCCTGATGTATCGTACCACAAACTTAATTTGATATTGTGTGGTTTTCAAATGTTAAATGTAATTATTGAAACTGTCTTACAAAAATCAATTTAATTTCTTACGACACTTCTTTCTCATTACTTTAGGGTGGTATTCGTACAAACACCACTGTGTGCCTAGGAAAAATTGCTCAGCACCTGCATCCACAGATAAGACAAAAAGTCTTAATTTCTGCTTTCATAAGAGCCATGAGGGATCCATTTCCTCCAGCTCGGAGTGCTGGTAAACTTTACATTTAATTTGTGTATGTAGTTATGCATGCTTTAATTAACAATCTTGAGCATTTAAAGATTTTCTAAGTTATTTGTAATAATCTTTTCACTTTAATTTACATTTTGTGCATTTTTTGATCAAGATTTACTATATTTTGTGAATGAATGTTATTAACAGTGATAGACAGTATTAATATAAAACTTTATCTTTATGGACATTATCATTTATCATTTTTAGAGAAGAATGAGAATTGTTTGTAGAGCTGCTCACATCCACAAATGAAATAGACGTTCACTGGCCTTATACTATTTACAGTTTACTGAAGCAACTTCTGTATATTCCAGTTCATAATCTTATATTTGTAAATTTAATAATGTTGCGTGATCAGAATCCAAACAGGTGACTGTGTGTGTGTGTGTGTGTGTGTGTGTGTGTGTGTGTGTGTGCGCGCGTGTGCATGTGCACGTGCCTGTACATGCATGTGTGATTCATATTAATGTTTGAATAAGTCCAACTTTTTACAATTTTCTTAGTCATCTACAAAAGCTAATTTTTAAATTATATTGTGGTGGTCTTTTACATCCAATACTTGGCCTTAGCAGAATATGGAATGTCATACAGAGTCTGCATATGTTGCTAAAGTGTCTCCACTGGAGAGAGGGGTGGTAATGACACAGACCCTGCAGGAAAGTAAAAACCTTTGCATATATTTCTGGAACATTGCAGCATCTACTCAGTATGTATAGGAACTTCGTCAGTTCAGTGGTCATGTTAGCAGCATGCATCTTACTACTAAGTTAACAGTTTCAATGAAGAAATTAAGAAAACTGTGATTTCTAGAGTTTTTAATTGTATTTAATTCTTGTGGATAATTAGCCATCCTGTATAATGTACGTACTGAACTATCTGAGTTCATTAATCTTTGACCATCTGTCCCAGATGACAGCTGTTTTAAATACTTTGAAGCATAGAGTCACAATGATTTCTTATAAGGGCCATCTGGAGCTAATAGTAGACATTCGAAGAACCCAAAAGTAGGGCTGTTATGGCTAAATGAATTCACACTGTAAGAAATGAAAAAGCAAAGATGTTAAACTGTTATGAGACAATTCTAAAGATTGTAATGTTGAGAGTAAAAGTATGTTGGGATGTCAGCATGAAAATGATTGCGGTTTTTATGTGTGACAAGCTAATTTTCCTGGCTCTATTGCAAAATTACGAACTTCTCTTAATATGTGCTGGATCTGATGATGGTAGCATAGATCAGCCAAAACTAGCAATAAAGATTTTGAAGCGATCTTGGGCAAACCTAATGCAGCACCCTGTGTCGCCGGCCGCGGTGGCCGAGGGGACTAAGGCGCTCCAGTCACGGTCTGCACGGCCACTACGGTTCGAATCCCCCCTCGGGCATGGATATTTGTGCCATCCTAGTTTGTAAGTTTAGGGACTGATGACTCCGTAGTTAAGTCCCATAAACTATACAAACATTTGAACATTTTTGAGCACCCTGTGTCAAGTCTATCAAGGAAGTTGTTAAGATCAGAACAGAATCTATACCCCTTGTAAAAATGTAAAATACCACACTGTAGACAAAAAACTCATTGATTTTTGGCCAATTGATTCTTTTGAGATACTGTAACATTCCAAGGAATGTCATAATAATCATTATTGCCAGAAGATATTCATTCAACACTATAAACTTGTTGTAAAGCAGAGAGCTTTTCATTACTAGTACACAATGGAAAAATTACATCCCCGTATTGCTATTGTTCGATATAGTCAGTGGCTGTAATTGTGTTTCTCTTATGTACAGTGTGTAAACTGTTAGATGGCAAAGTTCTGAGGGGGGAGGGGGGGAGTAAGCAGCGAAGGAAGCAAGCCCCGCCTTACACCATGGGGGAGAGGCGAGTGGGAGAGACAAGCCACACCTACATCCTGCAGTGCTGACACCACAAACTAAATGGCACATTTACGTGAAAGTAAAAGTCATGCACATCACTTTAAATGTTGATCATAAATAAAACAAAGCAGCTTACATATAAGCAGGGTTGATAATGATCCTAGTTGGAATCACTCATTTTTCTTGTGTATTGCACAATACAGAATACTCAGATCACTGATATGCAAACACTATCAAAGCTCACACAGCAGTCAGTAATGTTGGCTGCAGCCTGAGCTTTTAAACAAAGACTGTCTGCCAAAGCTTCGCTACGTCTACCTACTTGTACTGATTCAGAACTAGGGAGAGCTCTGCCATCCAATAGTTAACACATTGTAGATATTGGTAAATTTGTAGTACCTTAAAGAAATTCCCTTACCTCCACTCCAATTGACTGCAGGAAGTGCACCAGTATAGTAGTAGATCATACATTTGGCATTATGTCTGTTTTCATTATGTAAATCTCAAAATTTGTTATGTCTTCACGGGAGTTCATGAAGAGTAATTTCTAAAATATTTGCGAATTTATGTCTTAGGGATAATATAGCATTTAAATAACTGTCTCTCCACTCCGTAGAACTGACAGAAAGATGTCGAACCATTTTAGTTCATTCTGCTGATGAGAATAGTGCCCCCTTAATGGTTTTGAACAATATACTTAAAATGGGAATTACTCACATTTTCTCTTTAGAAAATTTCATAATTTCAAATGTATTCTTAATGGGGGTAATTAATTACCTCAATTATAAAATTCTGTAAGGAGTTTGCTACGTAAAACTGTTAGTGATGTTATGTTCATTTGTCTATTTTGTTTTTTATGTGCAAGCACCACAATGATAATTTTCATAAAAACATTAAATAAGAATATATATTTAGCCATCTTGCACAATTAATGAAGAATGATTGTTTGCAGTGACCTTGGTTTTTCAAAAGATCTGAGGAAAGACATACTTCATTGACATTCTTGAAAAATTCTCTTTAATCAGAAAGCCTAGAAGCATACCTGACATGTCAGGTAATTTCCTTAAAAATTGGTGATGAGAGCTGATGATGCAGTTTTCACGAGAATTTATTTCCTAATTATGTCCAATAAGATAACTGGAATTTTGCAAAATCTTTATCAAATCTCTTACTTGTCTATAAAAATAAATATTACATGGTTGTATGAGTGAAATACATTTCAGAGGAATCACTTTAATTGTACATGTTGCTGATTTCTCATCATCCTGAAAGATATCATCATACAATTCAGGCTTTGCCTGTCCACTCCAAGAGTAAATAATTACAGAAACCATTTTTGTCCTACATAAGACTTGAAACAACAGTTGAAAAAGTCAGTACACAGTTCTGTTGTTAATATCCCGAATTTTATTTTATTTTAATTTTTTTTTAATTTTTATTTTTTTATTTTTTTTAATTTTTATTTATTTATTTATTTATTGCCTCTTGTAAACAAACAGTTAGGTAGGATGTTTCCAGAGAAAGTGAGAGCATATTGTGCAATGTACATATGTGTCACTTGATTCATGTTGTATCTTTTAGTTTTGCTTCCTGTGACAGCACAAAGACTGATACTGACACCCTGGAAACTGAAAACAGTATTTTTTCAGAGAATGGTAAAAAATACACTGCTAAATGAATTTTTAAATACACTGCAATAAATATCTTTCTAGTCAGTGTTGATACCAAAATCTTTGTTTAAGTTTGGTATCAATTTTAATGTCTGGGTTCAAAAAGTGTATGCAGCAGCCAACATTACTATTTCTCTTTAGAAACAAATTTTGTCACTATTCGTTGCTGGATTCCATACTTATTTTTGAATTTATGAACCCAGCTGTCAGAAGCTTTAAATTCTAAATCTGTAAACTGTTCTGCTGCTGGTAAAGTCCTGTGTTGTAAATTCCATGTAGTCACTTGCTGATAATTCTCTCGGGCTTCAACAAATTGATCAAACATTATTATTTAGTAATGTTCATAGTTTACTTCTAGGTGAACCTTTGCAATAAGAACAATCTTAATTTTGTAACCCAATGAAATGTGGCCTACTTCTCTTGTCTTCTTTTCTTTTGGTTCATATTCATGTGATGAGCTATGGTCTTAGATTTTTTTGTGAACAAGTTCATCATCAGTCATGACTTTTTTTTCATCCAGCATGTGCACAGTAAATCTTTAAATATCTCCATGGGCTATGATAAGCCTGTGACAGTACTGGAATAGGAAGTGCTGGGTGAGTGGGTGGGTTGGGTAGGTTTTCCATCAGGGTCTTCCACAAGGATATGGTCTCTGTGATAAGGCCCCCCTGCGGGTTCGGGGGTAAGAATAGGCCCGCGGTATTCCTGCCTGTCGTAAGAGGCGACTAAAAGGAGTCTTCATACTTTTCGGCTTTCCATCTGTGGTCCCCTATTTGGGTTTGACCCTCCATTTTTCAAAATTTTTTCCGAAGAGCGAACCATTTGGGGAAGGACACCTTACGTGGTGCAACATGTAATTCTTGTGCTATGCCATCTTATGCACCCATCATGGAATGGACTTGCGACTGCAGCTTCTATGCTGCCATCGGGCATGCCATTTCTTTTTCCATGCACGTCGCGTCCATTGTGCACGGATATCCCAGCACCCTCCATTATGATGGTTCACATAGCGCCAGAAAGCCAACACGGTAGCCAGTCCGTTGTGGTGGGGTCGTCATGTACCCTCTTGGCTGTAGCCCCCTGACAACGCAGGGATCGCTCTACCGGTGCCAGAGCTGTAAGCTCCTCATGCAGGCCTAGGAGTAGATGCTTGTCGTCGTGAAGCATCGGGACTCCCGGCAACGGTCATCCTGCCAGGTGACGTTGCTGTGGCTGGGTGGCGCCCATGAGGAGAGCCCCTGTTCGGAGTGGGTGGCATCGGGGCGGATGATTCGCAATGAAGCGAAACAAATCCAACCATCAAAATCCTGGCGTAACAGGTGTCTCGAAGCGTGGAAAGTACAATGCAGCGACTTATGATCCCTCATCGTTTCCTTCCCTGACTTCTTCTTGGCGGGAACGTGGGGGTCGACAGACTGAATCATATGTCCCGAAGTTTCTGGTCTGTACTAGGACAGATGGGGGATCCTTCCAGGCAACTAAGCCCATGTTCTTTGTTGAACATATTGAGGACAAGTTCGGTGAGGTTGCGGGAATTTCTAAGATGCGAGACGGATCGATTCTTATACAGGCAGAGTCCCCTGCACAGTCTCGTGCTTTGCTCACGTGCACTACGCTTGGCGACGTGCCAGTGTCTGTCACGGCACATAAGACCTTGAATCTGGTGCAGGGAGTCATTTTTCACCATGACCTCTTGCTGCAGTCGGATGAGGAGTTGCGCGAAAACCTGCAACGACGCGGTGTCCATTTTGTCCGCCGTGTCTTTCGGGGTTCGAAAGACAATAGGGTGGCAACCGGGGCCTTCATCTTGGCCTTCGACGGCGATACCTTGCCCGAGAAGGTCAAGGTGATGGTATACAGATGTGATGTCCGACCGTACATCCCTCCACCCATGCGCTGTTTCAAGTGCTGGCGGTTTGGACACATGTCTTCCCGTTGCGACGCAGCCCCTATTTGTCGTGACTGTGGCCGTTCTGTACACCCCGATGCACCTTGTACCCCGCCACCTTCTTGTGTCAACTGCAGCGGCCATCACTCGCCTTGCTCACCGGACTGTCCCGCTTACCAAAGGGAGCACAAGATCGTAGAATATAAGACCCTCGATCGCGTAAGTTACTCTGAGGCCCGCCGCAAGTATGAGAAGCTCCACCCGGTATCCATGATGACTACATATGCTGCTGCCACAGTGTCATCGCCTCCTCCGAGGGCGGTTTCCCGACCCGCTATCACACCTTCTGTGGGCCCTTTGGGCCATCAGTTAATCTCCGCTCCCCAGACGCCAGGGGGAGCACCTTCTTCTGCGAGGCTTTTGCCTCCCCCTTCAACGGGGTCTTTGAACCCCGTCCCTCTGCCGGAGAAATGTCTTCCTTCTCCGGCTCTTCCTTCAGGGAAAGGGCCTGACGAGCCCCTTCCTCCACCTCCTGCAGTTCCCACTGACTGGATGTCAGTCGACCTATAGATGCACGGAAAGGGTCTCTTGAGGTCTCCGAAACGCCAGTTTCGTCGCAGCCAAACGTCAGCCAGTGGCTCAAAGTCCAGGTACCCGCTGGTAGCCGGGCCTCCCCATCTGCGTCAACATCCGACGCCACTTCTGGGAAGCCCGCTCGAGCACCGAAGCCCAAACCCAAGCGGGAGTGGGCAAGAAAAAAGGATGTCCCTCAAGAGAAACAGCTGGCGGCAAAGGCGGCTTCCTCGATGCCGTCCGCTACCAGTTCTGACTCAGACAATGAGGTCGAAATCCTTGCGTCTAAAGAGGACCTCGCTCTTACAGACACCCTAGACGCAATGGATATGGACACCACAGACCCTCAGCGGGTGGCGGCAAGTGACACTGAGGCGCACCGCGTCTCTTAATCACTTTCATGCCTCCCCAGTCCTTAGGCAGCACTTTCCTCCAGTGGAATTGCGGCGGTTATTTTTCCCACCTAGCAGAGCTGAAACAACTTTTAAGCTCTTCTCATTTACTGTGCGTTGCCCTCCAGGAAACCTGGCTTTCGGCAACGCGAACCCCAGCCCTTCGTGGCTATCGTGGGTTTTACACAAATCGTCTTGTATATGACAGAGCATCTGGTGGCGTCTCCATTCATGTCATCAACTCTGCCTACAGTGAAGCTGTGCCCCTTCAAACACCTTTGGAGGCAGTGGCTGTTCGGATCAGGACACCACTAGCTATCACCGTCTGCAGTGTTTATCTTCCACCTGATGGTGCAGTCCCCTGCCACGTGTTAGCTGCACTGATTGCTCAGCTCCCCCCACCCTTCCTCATCATGGGCGATTTCAACGCCCATAACCCTTTGTGGGGTGGCGACATGACTACTGGCCGAGGTAGGGAGGTTGAAAATCTTGTCTCCCAGCTCGATCTTTGTATTTTAAATACAGGTGTTCCCACGCATTTCAGTGTGGCACACGGCACCTACTCGGCCATCGACCTCTCTATTTGCACCCCTGGCCTCGTACCATCTCTTCATTGGAGAGTGCATGACGACTTGTGTGGCAGTGACCACTTTCCGATTTTTTTGTCACTGCCCCATCGTCATTGCCCTAGCCGTTTGCCCCGTTGGGCTCTTAACAAAGCTGACTGGGATGCATTTACAACTGCTGCCACTGTTCGATATTTGCCGGACACTAACATTGATGTGGTGGTCGATACTTTAACAGACGTCATTGTCTCTGCAGCTCAGTCTGCAATCCCGTCTTCTTCTGGTTCGTCCCGGCAGAGGTCCGTGCCCTGGTGGTCGCCGGAAATCGCTGCCGCAATCAGAGAACGTAGGCGAGCTCTTCAGCGTCACAAACGGCACCCATCAGTGGCCAACCTCATCGCTTTCAAGCGACTTCGTGCCAAGGCTCGGCAACTCATCAAACGAGCCAAACAAGAATGTTGGGAGAGGTATGTCTCGACCTTAGGTTCTCGTGTCTCTCCATCTCAGGTGTGGACTAAGATCAGGCGCCTCTATGGCCACCAGCCTCCTGTTAGCGTCCCTGGGCTTTCTATCAATGGGGCTATGTGTACAGACCCGACTGTGATCGCTGAACATCTTGCTGATCACTTCGCTAGGTGCTCTGCATCTGCTAACTACAGTGCAGCATTTCGCTCCCGCATGGAGCGTGTGGAGCGACAGCGCCTCTCCTTTGCGACGCGCCGTCGGGAGTCCTACAACGCCCCATTTACCGAAAGTGAGCTGCTTAGTGCCTTGGCCAATTGCCCAGATACAACTCCCGGTCCCGACCGTGTCCATGCACAGATGCTCAAACACCTCTCGCGGGATTCTCAGCGCCATGTCCTCGAGATATTCAACCGCATTTGGGGTGGTGGCGAGTTTCCGTCCCAGTGGCGGGAAGCCGTCGTCATACCGGTGCTGAAGCCTGGCAGGGACCCACTGGAGGTTGACAGTTATCGTCCCATCTGTCTGACCAACGTTCTCTGCAAGTTGCTCGAACGTATGGTCGCACGTCGCTTGACTTGGGTGCTCGAGTCACGGGGCCTTCTGGCGCCATCGCAGGGTGGATTCCGCCAGGGTCGTTCAACGACGGATAATCTGGTGTGCTTGGAGTCAGCGGTTCGGACAGCTTTTTCCTGTCGTCAGCACCTCATTGCAGTTTTCTTTGACCTTCAGAAGGCCTACGATACTACATGGCGGAGTCACATCCTCGCTACACTGCATGAGTGGGGCCTTCGGGGGTCACTTCCCATCTTCATTGCAAATTTCCTCCGACTCCGCACGTTTCGGGTCCGAGTCGGTGTTGCCCATAGTTCGCCCCATATCCAGGAAAATGGGGTCCCACAGGGGTCTGTGCTGAGTGTCTCACTGTTTTTGGTGGCCATTAATGGCCTGGCTGCAGCTGTGTGTTCATCGGTGTCTCCTTCCCTGTACGCCGATGATTTTTGCATATCTTTCTGCTCCACCACAACAAGTGCTGCTGAACGCCGACTCCAGGCGGCCATCCGCCAGGCACACATGTGGGCTCAGCATCATGGCTTCCAGTTTTCGGCCGGCAAAACACGTGTAATGCACTTTTGTCGGCGTCGGATGGTGCACCCCCACCCTGAACTCTATCTTGACGGCCAACTGCTTCCTGTTGTGGACACCCACCGATTCCTCGGCCTGATTTTTGATGCCCGACTGACCTGGCTCCCTCATATTCATTTTCTGAAACGGGAGTGCGGGCGACATCTTAACGCCCTTCGATGTTTGGGCCATACCGCATGGGGAGCTGACCACTCCACCCTGCTGCGGCTCTATACAGCCTTGGTGCAATCGCGTATAGATTATGGGTGCCTCGCTTATGGCTCTGCAGCACCTTCAGCGTTGCGCCTATTGGACCCTAATCACCACTGTGGGGTTCGAATTGCTACGGAAGCCTTCCGAACCAGCCCTGTGGCCAGTCTTCTAGCGGAGGCCGGGGTACCCCCACTACGGGTCCGCCGCCAGCAACTGTTGACAGCGTATGCAGCCCGCGTCTATAGTTCCAAAGGACATCCCAACTACCGCCTCCTTTTTTCTACTGTGGCTGTTCGTCACCAGCAGCAGCGCCCCAAGTCAGGACACACAATAGCCGTCCGCGTGCAGTCCCTGCTGGGGGAGCTTGAGTCCTATCCTCTACCACCTCCATTTCGGGCCCATTCACGCACACCTCCATGGTGCCTGCCACGGCCATGTCTTCGTTTAGACTTGGCCCACGGGCGCAAGGACTCGCTCCCCCCTGAGGCTCTCCGTCACCAGTTCCTTGCTGTCGTTGCTGATTGCTGAGCACCCCGGCTACGACATTGTTTATACGGACGGCTCGATGGTAAACGGCCGCATTGGCCTTGCCTACGTACATGGTGACCATGTTGAGCAGCTGTCTCTGCCAGAAGGCTGCAGTGTTCTTACTGCAGAACTGGTGGCCATCTTCCGTGCCCTCGAGCATATGCGTTCCTGCTCAGGTGAGTCTTTCCTTCTTTGTAGTGACTCTCTAAGTAGTTTACGTGCTCTGGAACAGTGTTATCCACGTTCGCCATTGTTGATGGCCATCCGAGTGGCTGTTTTTGCCCTTATTCAGTCTGGCAGATCAGTGGTGTTTCTTTGGTCTCCGGGTCACGTTGGCATCCCAGGCAACGAACGTGCCGATGGGCTTGCCAAAGAGGCGGTTAATGCCTCTGTCTTAGAGATCGGCCTCCCAGCTTCAGATATCCGTACCTTGTTGCGCCGTCGGGTACATCAGCTTTGGGATGCTGAATGGCGCAACCTGAGCACGCCCAACAAGCTTCGGGTTGTCAAGGAGACTACGGCTGCGTGGCGCTCCTCAATGCGGGCCTCTCGCCGGGACTCGGTAGTCCTGTGCCGGCTCCGCATTGGCCATACTTGGCTGACCCACGGCCATCTCCTGCGCGGTGAGGACCCGCCTCGTTGTCGTTGTGGCTCTCCCTTGACGGTGTCCCACATTTTGATGGACTGTCGTCTTTTAGCCGCCCTGCGGCGGGATTTTAATCTTCCTGCAATTTTATCTGACGTTTTATGTAACGATGCCAATATGGCTGATTCTGTTTTAGGTTTTATTCGTAACAGCGGTTTTTACAACTCTATATGAAGCTTGTGTTGCCCCGTGGCTGACCCTTCCTATTTTATTCTCATGGTCGGTCAACCACGAACTTTGACTTTGTCATTTCATTTCCACACTTGTTTGCTGTTTCCGTGTGATTGTGTCCTATCATGTTGTCTCCCGCCTTGTTGTCCTTTGTCGAATTTGTTTACAGTTTCTTGATTGAGTGGGGTTTTCCTCCCGTAACAGTTTTAACTCTGGGCGGACTTTTCAGTGTTTCCACACTTCTCTCGCTCTTTGATGGAATGGGGGACTGATGACCTCCGCAGTTTTGTCTCCCCTAAAACATCAAACCAACCAACCATCTGTGATAAGGGGTTGTGGTTGGTAGTGGCATAGGGATGGACTAGGATGTTGTGAGTGTTGGGTGGGTGACAAAATAATGCTTTGGAAGGCCTCAGAAGGATCTTGCTTAGGATGTCTCTTATTTCAGGGCATGCTGATACATAATCAAAGCCCTCACAAAGGATGTGATATAGTTCTTCCAGTCCGGGATAGTATTGGGTGTCCAGGAGGACACTCCTTGTAACTAGTTACTGGGTTTGGAGGGAAGATTGATGGTGTGTGGGGGATATGGCACGGGAGGGTAGCATCTGTCTTGAAGGCCTGAACGAGGCCTTCAGCATAATGGGTAAGGGACTTGTCATCACTGCAAATTTCCCATCCATGGGTATCAAGGCTGTATGGGAGGGAATTTTTGATGTGGAATGGATGGCAGCTGTCAAAGTGCAAGTACTGTTGGTAATTAGTAGGTTTAATTTGGACGGAGGTGTGGATGGAGCCATTAGTGGGGTGGAGGTTAACATCGAGGAAGACGATTTGTCAGGTTCAGAAGGACCAAGTGAAACTGATAGGGAAGGAGGAGGTGAGTTTGTAAATGATCAAGGATAGGGTCATAAAATATCATCAATGAACCTGAACCAGACCAGGGGTTTGGGAGGTGAGGAAGGTTTCCTCTACATGGCCTATAAATAGGATGGCATAAGAGGATGCCATACAGGTGCCCATGGTTGTGTTGTGGATTTCATTGTATTTCCTTCAAAGGGAAAGTAATTGTTTGTTAGGATGTCATTGGCAAAGGTTATAAGGAATGAGGTATCGAGCTTATAATCTGAAGGACATTGAGAAACATAGTGATTGAGAGCAACAAAACTATGGGCATATGAGATATTGGTGTACAACGGAGTGGCATCAACAGTGATAAGTAAGGATCCAGGAGTTAAATGGTGGGGCTGGTGGAGAGTCTGTGAAGGATTGGTTGGTATCTTGGATGTGGGAGTCTAAGTGTCAAACAATTTGTTGTTTGGTTGGTCAACAAAGGCTGTACTTCTTTCAGTAAGAGCATAGTAACCAGCTACAATTGGGCATCCAGGATTTTCAGGTTTATGAATTTTTGGGAGCATATAAAAGATGGGTGTAAGGGGTGTTGTTGGAGTGAAAAGATAGATGGATTCGGGGGAGAGGTACTGGGAAGGGCCATAAAATTTTAGCAGGGATTGTAGGTCATTTTGGACTTTTGAGATGGGGTTGTCCTGGTACAACATGTAGGTGGAGGAATTGGACAATTGACATAGACCTTCTGTCACGTAATCACTATGATTCCTCACAACAATGGTGGAACCTTTGTCTGCAGGATGGATAAGGTTGTGTAAGGCTGTCCTTTCTTCTGCCAAATGGTAGGTATTCTTAAGAAGGGACTTGGGGATAGATGGTGATGCCAAATTGCATGTCAGGAACTACTGGAAGGTGGCTAGGGGGGAGTGAGGGGGGGGGGGTCACGGTTGGTTGGTGGTATGAATTGGCAGAGGCAATGTTCAATGATGCAATTGGATTGGCTTTGATTGGAGGGATTTGTGGCAAAGTAGTTTTTCCACTGTAGGGATTGGCAGAAAGAGAGGAGGTCTTTGACAAGTCCAAAATGGTTAAATTTGAGTGTGAAACTTTGATTATCCGTTGTCATGCCCCAAAATGAGAGACATTCCTACCCAATATCTTTCTGATCCCTCTCAATGTGGTGTTCCATTGCTCGCCCAATGTATACAGCATCCTAGTCCATCCCTGTGCCACTTCCAATTGCAACTCCCTTACCACAGGGATCGTATCCCTTTGGAATACCCTGATGCAAAACTTGCACAATCCACCCACCCAGCACTTCCTAATCCATTCCTGCCATAGGCTTATCCTACCCCATCAGATGTCGGGCCACCTGTGAAAGCAGCCATGTGATTTACCAACTCTGCTGCAATCACAGCATTTTATTTTGGTTTGACAATTAACCAGCTGTCCATCAGGATGAATGGCCACTGCCAAACTGTGGCAAAAAGGGAGATAGACCACCGTATGACACAGCATGTGGCTGAACACAGCACCCTGGATTTAAATGGCTGCTTTACTACCTGGATCCTCCCCTCCACCACCAGCTCTTTTGAACTGCATAGATGGGGGTTGTCCCTTCAACACACACTATGGTCCCACAACCATCATAGCCTCAACCTAAGATAACTTCCCACCTCTGCATCCTACGCCTAACATCTTTCTCTCCGCCCCCCCCCCTCCCCATACCTCCTTCCCTCTCATTATCCTGTAACTCTCCAGTTCAATCTTTCTTGCAACTTTGTTTCACCCCTTGCAATATTCCCTTAATTAATTAATTTTTTTCCTATTCTGCCCCCTTATTATTTTTATCGTTTCAAATCCCTCCTCTCCCTCCTTTCTCACCCCCCCCCCTTCTCTTCACTGTATTCAATGTCATAATTAAAATTCATGCTTATCAGAGCCTTTATACTTCCTCATGCAATGTGAAACTTTTCGCCTCCAACCTTACCCAGTAACCTTCCTCCTCCACTCCCAAAGTCACTCATAGTCCCGATGCTTGTGGCACAGGAGTGGCCAGACATAGTGGTTGTGTGTGTTTAGTGATTGTGTGAATTTATGTGTTTCTTTTCCTGATGAAGGCCATCGCCAAAAATTTAGTTATGTGAATGTGATTGTCTATTTTTCGTGTGTGTCAGCAGCTCAGCAAAACTCTTTACAGTGATTTGTTATCTACCCTTTATTATTGACATTCCAATCAGATATTCCATGGTTAAGATTCTGTAAAGAGGAATTTGGCATCACAGTATGGGTTACTGCAAAGTTCCAAGAGCATACATTTCTCAAAAGGTCACACAATACACTGCTTCCTCCTGCACATATCTTGCAAAAAGGCCATGAGTATAAAATTAAAGAAATTAGAGCCCCCACAGTGGCTAACTAGCAATGATTTTTCCCATGAACTGTACACAGCTGGAACAAGAAAAAGGAGGAAGCGATACTTGTATACAAACTCCTGTTCACCACACACAATGACAAGGCTTACATAGTATGAGGTAGATGTATGTGCATCTAACGAGGAAAGTGGCAAAAATCATAAAGAACTTGAGTTATGAGTCAAAAGTAATATTGCTAGAAAAGTCAATTTGTATGTTTGACTTCATTTCACATTACTGAGTCCTTTCTGTGGATTGATTAGTTATGTAAAGAATATGACTATCACACTTGGCTGAAAAAGACTAGTAAAATTACAATGTGAAAGTACTTAATAGCTTTGAAAATTATTGATAAAGGAGGGGAAGGAAGAAGGTTTAGGAAAGAAAGGATTGACAGTGGCTGCATTAGGGCATTGAAATTAAACAATGGCGACAAGTGAAAATGTGAGCCGGGCCAGGAATCAAACCCAGGTCTCCTGCTTTGGGCCAACAGTTGCCTTAACCACTTGGCTACCCGTGCTCGCCTCCATATTTGGTAAAGAGGTAAATGGGAGAAAGGACCAAAATAGGCAGTTGTTCAAAAGTAAAGACTTGTGAAACTTGGTACCACCACATCTGAAGCAACTTTTAATTTTGAATTAATTTTGTGAACCCTAATAGTCTTAAAAAATTTATGTTTGAAAATTAATGATGAAATCCATAAAGTCAGATAATAAATTGGCATTGATAATACATTTAAAACTATCACCAAAATAAATGATCTTTTGTTTCCAGGTGTTCTTGCTCTTGCCGCAACTCAGCAATATTTTCTCCTATCTGAAGTTGCTACACGTATTTTGCCAGCATTGTGTCAATTAACAACTGACTCAGAAAAATCTGTAAGGGACAGTGTCTTCCGCACCATCAAAGGATTCCTAGGGAAACTGGAGAAAGTATCGGAAGATCCCAGCTTAAGAGAGTCCATGGGTAAGCCACCATTAATTTAAACTTTAAACAATGTCTAAACATTAGCACCATC
The DNA here is from genome assembly GCA_026315105.1 of Locusta migratoria. Lineage (NCBI taxonomy): Eukaryota > Metazoa > Arthropoda > Insecta > Orthoptera > Acrididae > Locusta > Locusta migratoria. The sequence continues at coordinate 300,263,459 of CM048744.1, forward strand.
CAAATTGAACACTTTTTTGAAGCAGTATAGGTAATATCTCTGTTTTGCAGGGTATCACAGCTAACAGAATGAAAAAACACATATCATAGTTTTGTTTTATATTATGATCCAAATAAAATAGCATTTGCCATTTATGGTACATAAAATTTACAGTTACTTGAACAACCAGTGATTTTCAAAAAGACTTGTTCACATATTGGAGTGTTTTAAAATGCTGCTTGGAAAAGGTGAAATGCAATATCATATTACAGGCTTCCAGTTATCGGTCTTTTTTGCAACATTATTATATTTTGTACATCCAGCAATTATTTGTAGAATGTATATTGGGGAATAATGCCATTGAAATTTCCATCTGGTCATGTTGACACTGTGTTTTTTGTCTCTATCTCAACTGGTGCTTGTCACTGACATTTGAAAATCAGCTGAAAGATACATTATAACTGTATCTTTCACAAATACATAATTTTTCAGTTTTATGATATTTTCACTGCTATTTATTGTAATGTGAACTATCATTTTTAGATTATATAATAATGGAAAGTCCAGGTTCAAATTAATAATATATTAATGACAGTTTACAACTCATCACAAAGATGTGGCAACGAGCTGCGACAGGCAAATACAAAAGACACACACAAACAACACTTTCAGCTATCGCCCATGGCCTTCTTCAGAAAATATAACACTCACGCAATCACACAGGCACACAACACAGTCATTCAACCATCACCTCCGGCTACCACACTTTGAATCACGCTCTGCGGCGAGTAAATCAGGGACGGGTGGGGAGGGGAGGGGAGGGGAGGGGAGGGGAGAGGGGATAGGAAGGTTATGTCACAGTGGTGGGGATGGGTTAGATGGAAATAATGAGATTTTTAGATTAGACACATACCTCGGCCTTCAGAAGATCAGAGGTCAAAATGCACTTTTAACATTCAGTAGTTAAATAACTGCCCTCCTTGAGATTTTTAATTTTTTTATATGGAAAATTACAAATTTCATGATATTTTGTAAAAATCACTATTTATTGTAATTTTGTTAAAAAGTGCTAGTTCATTTTATTTTTTTATTTTTATGGTTTTCATGAAATTTGCTAGAAACTTCTGCAGTTTATGCTTTATTGTACTTTAATTTCTATTTGTACCTGTAACAACTCTGCCCTTACCTCCTGTAGTTTCATTGCACTCAGTAGCATTGTATCAGTTGACCTAGCCTGTAACTGGGAGTAACTATTCTCTACTATTGAAGTTGTTAAAACTTTGTCATTTTTATTTCTACCCACATATATGAGCAGTAAATGTTTTTGGGCCAGTTTGGATAGCACATTAAGTTATACGGCAAAGGGCAGAATTGTTCAAATTGCACTAGATTACGCAAGGTTATCAGTACAGGGCTAGTGCAGTAATTTATGTCTAACACCTCCACACAGCAGTTCATAGCTATTTACACATGGCAATAAAATAATCATAGAATAGATCTTGAAGTCTGCATAATTAATTGAAACTAGTGCACAGGAGACATCAACTACATAGACAATAAGAATCACAATAAGGATTTGACTAGTGTGGTTTTGCATTGAAAATGAGTGCAAACGGTACATCGCCAGAGCAAGTGGTACATCAGCAGATAAGAGAATAGCATAGGTATAAATGCAGACTGCCTGAATTCTAGATTCTTTCGTATATTTATAGACAGGTATAGGAGCAATTTTGTGATCTCAGAATCAGCACAATAGTTAATAAAACAGCTTGGTTACAATTTGACATTTGGATTAAGTTACATGTTGCTATTACATTTTTGTTTATGGATAATGTTGTAGAATTAGAAATTAATAAAGTATCAGGAATCAGTTATTGTTCCACATCGGGGTTTCGGGGTAACTGGCAGCCATATTAAATAAAATAATGAATTGTGTAAAAGAATTTAACTTTTTAAATGGCGCACAAATCAATTCATGTGGCATTAAAAAGAAAGAGGAAAACTGTGGCAAGAAAAGTATAGTCAAAGTCTGTAATCTAGCAATGGTTTCTGAGTAATTGGCCTTAAGTTAGCAATGGTAAGATACTTTAATTACAATTCTTATGTAAGATAACAAGTTCTGGGTCATTACAGATACTGTACTATAAAGAGGAGGTGCTCAGCTTTCCAATGGTATAAATCATTATATTGAAATATTCAGATTTCCACACTCAAAATATGAATGGAGGAGTTGTCATCATTTTTCCACTTAACAATATTTCATTAATACAGTGGTTTTTGACTTGACTAATTATTACAATGTTTTTCTACTGTTAAAAAGAATATACTGAATAATAAAATTACATTGGGGAATGCTTATTTCCGTATCTGCTGTTTTTTAGTGTACCTCTTAAGCATACTGTTTGTCTATAAGTGACTATATGGAAGTTTGGAAAAAATAATTTAAACTTAAAAGAGGTGGTAATTGAAATAGATGAGGAGAGGGGTGGGGGTACTGACCTTGGTCTGTTACATACCTTTTGAAGAATATTTTTAATAACAAAACTACAGCGATGAAAATTAACAAATAGGTAGGTATGAGACATACTGCATAACTGAAAAGAAATTTAAATCTTCCACTTTAGGAATTTTTCAAAATACATATTTATTTAGTAAATAAATAATGCTGATATGTTTAATGGAAAGAAAGAACATTATATTATTGAAATAAATTATTTTCTTTTTTTCAGAGGCTGATGTCCATACTGCTACACCAAGCTTGTCAAATGCTGCGGCAACATGGGCAGGGTGGGCTGTAACTGCGGTAACCGCCAAATTTTATCGTAGCCAGTCTGACACTGTGAAGTCGATTACACCACTGGCAAGCAAAACCCTCAGCAAGCCAGGTTCTCTTGGTATGTTGTTGGTTAGAACTACAGTTACTTATAGTGGCTATAATTACTTCAACTGTAGAGCTATATTGCAATCAAACAGTGCTTCCAGTCATACTTTATTTATTCCAGTGGTCAGGCGTTATCATAGTTGCGTCTGAATCTGTGGCCAGTGTCTCTTCAGTAGTTCTTTATGTATGTTAAAGATGACGGAATGTACTAATATAAACTTAACATTGCTGAGTAGTATATCTGTATACTTTTGTTTCTCAAGAAGTAACTAAATAAAGTTTGAGAGATTTTGCTGAAACTCATTGAAGGTGCAAAAAATGGTGTCTTCAATGGGTTTCTGCAAAACCTCATACTTTCTTGTAGTCACTTTGTGACAAACAAAAATGTACCAGTATACTCCTGGCCAGTGGAGTTGGCTTGTCCATCATTGAAACCAGGTGTGAAAATAAATAATTTTCAACATATTCTAATAATAAATTCCACTTGATGTCCATCTGAATAGATTGCAGAAAGGGAAGAAAAAGTCACCAGAAGTCTCATTTAAAATATGAGGTTAGTATACAAGGGTTTCCGAAAAGTTAGGTGAATGGTCTAAGAAAATCTAGGAAGGAAGAGTTACAAATAAAATACCTTTACTGGCCTTCAAAGTATCGCCATTGGCTACAATACACTTCTGACATTGGTTGTATAGCTGTTTCTATTGTCACCATAATCACAAGGAATTAAAACATTCATTAATATTCACTGCCAAAAACACCAAACCAAACCAAACCAATCGCTTCAATTTTGGCCATAAATTTACTCCATCTTTTCTTGTCTCCCCCCCCCCCCCCCCCCCCATTATTATTATACTTTTGAGTTGCAAACCTGTGTATTTTAAAGCTGTGCTGCTAGGTTCCTGCAGTATTTGAAAGTCATGACATATTCGCAACTACCAACTTCTACAAAAATCCGAAAGACTTGTCACATTGATGGTGTTGATGTAAAGGAATTTATATATTGTTGCTACATTCATTTGTAACAGGGCTACATTTGAAGATCAGAAATTCTGAATTTCTCTTTCCTTCATTGAACTGATTCAGTTGCATTGCATTGGTACAGTGGCTGAAACTCAGAAAAAGTAGACTCACCTTCTACCATATCTTTTCTATTTGTATTTTTATTAGTGCAGAACTTTGGCACCCATAGGACTATTTATCTTTCAATGGCAAAGGTAGTTGTGGCGGCTCTTAGCACCATTTTTCAGAATTTCTTTTGCTCTGCACTCAATTCTAGGCTGCAGACAGTTTTTTGGATCTCGAAAATAGGGGGAAAAGTGTGGTTTAGATTCAAGTAAATTTGGTACCCAGTCAGTTATACAGTGATTTTACAGTTTAACATGGATTCCTAACCATGATGCAACTCAGCATTTATCACAACAATAACAGTGCTACAGGTGAAAGAAGTGAAAAGTGATTGATAAAAATCCTAGGTCTGGATGTGGATTTAACCCATGGCCTTTGGATTCACAGTCTGTCACTCTTACTACTCTGGCTTCAAGCTGCACTTGAATTATTTATGAATGGAAAAGCTCATAGAAGCCAACCTCAGTGAAGATGAGTTTGGATTTATGAGAAATGTAGGATTATGCAAGGCATTACTGACCCTACAACTTAGTTTAGAAATTAAACAATAGCAAGCCTACATTCATAACTTTTATACATTTGGAGAAATACACTCATTGAAATTCTTAAGTATCAGGGCTAAAATATAGGGACAGAAAAGTCCCAGACAACTGATATAAAAATCATACAGCAATTTCGAGAGCCAAAGAGATGAAATGAAAACTGTGATTGAGAAGTGAGTAAGACAGAACTGTAGCCTTTGTTCATTATTGGCTATACACTGAACATGATGTGAAGCAAAGCAAGGAGGAATAAAACCTCTGTGATTTGTTCATGACATTGTAGTTCTGTTGGTGATAACAATGAGCTTGGAAGAGCAGTTGTATGAAATAAACAGTGTTGTGAAAAGAGGATATAAAAATTTACATTGACTTGTTTAAAACAAGGGTAATGAAATTTAGTTGAATTAAATTGGGTGATACTGAGAGAATCTGATTAAGAAACAAACATTTAAAGTAGTAGATGAGTTTTTTTTTTTTTTTTTTTTTTTTTTTTTTTTTTTTTTTTTTTTTTTTTTTTTTTTTTTTGGGAAATAACTTATGATTGCTGAAGTAGAGAAAATATAAAGCTCGGAAGGCAATGGGAAAAAATAGCATTTCTGAAGAAGAGAAATTTGTTAACATTGACTATTAATTTAAGTGTTAGAAATACTTTTCTGAAGGCATATGATTAGAGTGTAGCCTTCATTGGAATAAAAAGTGGACAATAAACAATTGAGACAATAGGAAGATAGAAATTTTTTGACATGTAATTTTTACTGAAGAATACTAAAAATTAGATAGGTAGGTCATGTAAATAATGAGGTGGTGATGAACAGAATAGAGGAGAAAATAAATTTGTCACATAACTTTACTGAAGGAAGGGATTATTTGATAGAACACATTCTCAGGCATCAAGGAATAGAAAATTTAGTATCAGAGGGAGGTGTGGTGGTATGGAGTGCGTTTGTAATCTTTGTACTGAAGACAGCAATAGCAAGAATTTGGTTTGATTATTATTATTAATTACTGTAATATGTATGCTTTTTCATAATTTTGTTTGTCCATTTTCCTTTAACCTTATTTGTTGAATACTACCTTTTCAGTACATTGCTGATTGTTTTTTATCTAATAAGGTTGAGTAGTTAAGGCTTGCATCCAACAGCAAAATGCATCATTTTTCCATCTCGCCGTCAAAGGTTCACTTTTACTTATTTTCATAAATTGTTGAAGGAAAATATTGGATGTTTTTTTGGAAATGGACATGATTTCTATTCTCAACCTTGTCCTATCTTAATGTGTGCTCTGCCACAAACACCTTGAATCAACGGGGAGATAAGTCCTTTGTGTAATATAGAACTAATAACTAAACAATAAACAGCATTGGTGATATTCTAATATTATGAGCCATGTACAGTTCAATTGTATCTTTAATCACTAAGCCTCCTCAATCTGAACCTGAAGGAAATACTGAATTAGTGATTTTCTTTCTTTTTAGAACAGCCATCAAGCAGTAGCATATCCACTACTACATCAAGTGTAACATCAATGACTTCTTTGGAACAAGAAGAAAGCAAAGGTGGTGATTCAGTATCTGATTATGATGAAACATGGGATACAGAAAACTGGGGAGATATGGAGGTAACTACTAAAACACAATCTTATCAAAAATTATTAATGCCTTATTTATTTCAAAGTAAATGACAATGAACTAGATAAAGCTCACAGACTTTTATTTGTTGCATCTTAATACTCAACAGCTCAGTCTCTCAGCTATAAGTGGCAAAATTTAAAGGTATTGTTGGTTAATTGAAATGTTTTGTGACTGTGCTAAGAATGCAGTGTTCTGGTAAATAGTAACTTACATGCCAAAGAAAGATTTTTAGGCACATATAATGTACTGTAGTTCTTCATTGAAGTCCTTGGGGCCGCGGTGGAGTAGCTGAGCAGTCTAAAGCGTCTCGCTGTGGAGTGCATGGTTGCTCGCCATGGAGGTTCGAGTCCTTCCTGGGATGTGTGTGTGTGTGTGTGTGTGTGTGTGTGTGTTGTCCTTAGGTTTGTAAGCTACGGACTGATGGCCCTTCCGGGTATTGATCTGTATTTTACCGTTTCCTACTTGGATGTCTTGTCTTCACTAGGAACAGGGGACTGATAACCATGTAGTTTAGTCCCCTCTAAACCCCCAAACAACAACAACAACAAATGACCATGTCGTTTGGTCCGATAGATTTACAAACATTTGAACATTTGAAGTCCTTGGAATGTTTGCTGAGTAAGAAAGTAACAGTTATCAATAATTTTTTTTTTTTTTTTTTTTTTTTTCATTTGGACTTTGCATTACTCCACTAGACATACTTCTATTAGAAATGTTATGAGCTTGCATTCCTCAAACTTGAAAACCACCTCACACAGCTGGTTATAAGACAACACTTGTTTTAATGAGGAATCCTTGTTCTCATATTCACAAAGCATTGCGACACACAGAAAAATTAACTTCAGGACCAAGCAAGAAATGGATCTGAAACTGTTTCCTTAGTATTTACTCTTACCTGGTGCAGTCACTAACTATCCACTTACACATATCTTTGTTGATCTATGCACCACTAAAATTTAAGATAAGGAAACAAAAGTGTAAACAATTTTATCTATTTGTTTACCCCAAGTTTGTAACACCCCCCACCCTCCCTTTAACTGTTGGTTATTACTCCATGGGATAAAAACCATTTTAAGTATTGTCTTTAAGAAACAGATAACACTACTGTTTCCAGTAAAGTATTGTGCAAAAATAAAAGACCAACAAGTAAGAGAGAGTTGCCACAACAAATTATCCCCACAAAGAACTTGTTCCTTGTACTGTGCTCTGTCTTAATGTAATTAATTTAATTTTGAAATAATTATGGTCAAACACATTGGAAGAAGTGCTATCAGTAACTACACAAATTCAAAGAAAAAATTAATGTTGTGTTAATTCAGTACTGTCACCAGCCCAATTGGGCACTGTCTGTGTGATAAATAATAAATAACAACACTAATGAACGAATAATCACTTTACCTAACAAAAAGTTGGCACATACATCTTAAGCTGTTTAACACTTTCTATAAAAAATGATGAATGAGACACAAGTTAGATTGGAACAATTTAGAAAATAAAGTAACACAGTGTATAATTATGATTGCACCCAATAATCGACGTCGCCTCAGAATGATATTTACTTATGGTATGGCTTACAAGGTGACAGTAAAATGTTTGAAATTAGTTTTAATTACTCCTGTATCATTAAACTACTAATTTACCAAAGGTTTTGAGCACTTATACTACACCAATGAACCAACCGACAAGACATTACAGATACAGAAAACATCGCAAGAAAATATAAAAGTTAATAGTAAAAGTTAATCTTTATGTTTATCTATTATTAGTGCCATCTTCTATCAACAAGAAAATTATTTATTATGCTTTGATTACCTGAAGTTACATTTTTGTTATTGCAGATGAAATAACTTGAATGAAGTCAATGTGGAAATTAAGTCTGAAGTTTGTAACTTCAGAGAAGCAAATTAACATGGCTTGGCAGTTAAGTTGTATTTACTGATTTCAATTCTTCTTTGTAGTAACATTCAATTATCACCTCATGAACAAACAGGAATATTTTAAAAATTACATTGGTATTGTGTGAAAGTTTGAAACCAATCAAAAAATCCTTACAAAACAGCTACTCTTTTATGTGGACAAAAATATTTTAGCATTCTTACAGTTTATTGTTGTGGAGAAGCTGATCACCGTCACCGACAATGCTGCAGATGACATTACTGGCACAGTTCCGTGGTCAATAAGAAATGACAGGACAGATTCTTGATGTAATTAGGAAATGTGGCATTGCTCCCACTCATAACTGGGTCAGGTGCCACAAAGTTAGTACTCCTCCTCATGTAGGCCCGATTAACTCAGAACACACTACTGCATGTCTGTGCACACTTGCTATGTGCTCCCTCCCCACTTCCACTCCTCTCAGCAACTCCCAGTCCACATGCAACACATGCTCACCAGAGACCACATGCTATACACAATATAAATTTCTGAAAAGGCTAATCCTTCTTCTAACCTTTTCCATAACAAAATTGACCCAGTGCAAATTACAATATTTACAACAGCAGTATACACAATAGTAAACAAAAAATTGCCACAAATATATGAATAAATAACTATTCACATCCACAAAATTAGAAAAAACACATTTGCGTCAAAGAAATATTTGAAAATAAAGAAATATGTTAGGGAACACATCTGGATAATGTTAAGTCATTTACAATAACCTGGATCTAGAACTTGTCCATGGTTTGTATGACAGTGTTGGTGGATCCCCATAGTCTGGTATGCTTTGTAGGTAATTCCTCCCACCAAAGCATCACAATTTTCAACTGGGTCATTTCCTTGAACAGAAGACATGGTTGATGTCCCTGCTCTTTGATCTTCTTGATGAAGGATTGCTCTTTGTTCTTCTCAATGAAGGATTGTAATACTGTATTTGAACTCATGTGACATCTGACAAGCAATGATAGAAACAGTACAGTCCACAGTAGAGCTTTACTAGCTTTTACATATTCCCACTTTCCACTTAGGATACTTGGTGAAGATTATTACTCCTGAGTTGTATCTCACTGACTGTTGCTTAGCGTTATAGCACACTTTGCCTTTTTCTGGGCATCCTGGGTCTGTGTGGTAACCAGCTGCCTTGGTCCTTTGATATGGTGATAAGGTGTTCCATATAGTTCTTCTGAATATTATCTGGTTGAAACATAAACAGAGTATCCACTGTGTTTTTGGCCTCGCAACCACAGAGTAGAAAGAACAAAATGAATCTTGTAGTGTTTAGATTTGGAGTGTTGTATGTGAATGTCACAAAGGTCAGTATATTTCCCAGGCTATCTGTTAGAGAGATTAAATCTGCCTGTTAAATTGAGAGCCTATCTGCTAATGTCTTAATACAACATTCTGTGAAGCCATTCATCTCTGGATGATTATCAGATTTTGTCCTGTGTGTTATTTTACAACTTGACTCTCTCTGTTTCTAGTCTTGGGCAGAAAACTAAACCAGAATTGTGTTTTAATTTAAAGGGTGCTCTACTACAAAGAATTTGACCATTGCCAGAGTTGGCACACTTTTGGTGACAGTGTAGTGCATGAAGTAGTCAGTGCACAACATTATTAATCAATTCCCATTTGTCAATTTCAGGAACCTCCCCAGTATTTTGATTCCAATCCCGTGAATTAGTGCTGCTGCAGGTACCACTTGCCCCGGAGGTAACTGCAGCTTGTACTTTCATCATTAGCATTTCTTACAGTGGCACAGATTGTCTAATGAAGAGATAGAAACCTGGCTTGGTAATATTATAACCTTCAAATTTCCAGATGACCAGACATAGGAGATCATGAAAATGTTACAGGATAACTGATCAATTGCTGATGAACAACTGTTTGTGCCTCATCAGATCGTAGTTGCCCTTGCATAATTTTCTGAATTGAAATCCTCCATAGATTGATTTCTCATTCTTAAAGGCTTCTGTAGTTTAGAGTAGGGCTGCTGTTCAGCAACAGAGCTTTCATCAAGTGAATAATGATCTGCCACAATGTTAATGAGATTGCCAAATTTGTGGTGTCCTAAACAAATGGAAGGCATTCTTATCTCGGTTGTGAAATTGTTCTACTCTTCATGCTATCCGTACCTGACATCCTAGGTTGTGAGTAACATTTCCTTTGTATCCCCTGTCTCCTCCATTCTCTCTGCCAAAGGAATTAATTTCTGATAGTTTTTTTTTTTTTTTCTCCTAAAGTTTATTTTCATCATTTTTGTGTGACTGAACCAAGGTGAGAACAGAGAAAGATAACTTTTTGTCATGTAACTTTGTAACTGCTAACACAGTATTAAGTGAAAATTTCTTAAACTCCATAATTTAAATTCCTTGAGATCATTTAACCCATATTTTATTTTCCAGGCTCCTAGTGGCCAGATAGGAATAGCAGAACCTCGTAGTCCATTACCTGGGCAGATAAGTGGTAGGACAGACCGGAAAGGAACAGATGGCTGGGACATGGATGAATGGGGCAGTCTTGAAGAAGAACCAGTAAGTTTTCTTAAAATGTTTCAAATAAAATTATTGTCCTGTTAATATTATAAGGCTTTGATGTGTTTCTTTGGAATCTTATTTTTATTTTTTCCTCTGCTTTATCTCTGTCTGCTAGCTCTTTGATTGTTATTTCAATGAGTGGTATTGTTTGGTAGAAAACTTGATTCATAAAGGTTAGTGACTGTACAATGTAATTAAAAAGGTGGATAGAGTATATAGAAGTTCTACTCTAGGAGCAGGGCTGGTTTAAGACTGCAGCAGTCACAAGACACACTTTCAGTAGCTTTTCAATTCACTGAATACCTAATAAGTTACATAAATAAAAATAGAAAAGAGATGACTTACCAAAAGGACCGGCTCGTAGAGAGAAACAAATAAAATCACACACAAACACACATACAAGCTTTTGCCACCACTGGCAGCTTCTTCAGGGAAAAGAGGAAAAAAGCGGAGGAAAAGGGAAGGATATGGGTTTTAAGGAAGTGGAAAAGGAGTCATTCCAATCCCAGGAGTGGAAGGACTTACCTTAGGGGAAAAAAAGGAAGGTAAACAAATACACACACACTCAGACATATCGAAACGCAAACACACCTAGACCACACCTGGTCTAGGTGTGTTTGCGTTTCGATATGTCTGAGTGTGTGTGTATTTGTTTACCTTCCTTTTTTTCCCCCTAAGGTAAGTCCTTCCACTCCTGGGATTGGAATGACTCCTTTTCCACTTCCTTAAAACCCATATCCTTCCCTTTTCCTCCCCTTTTTTCCTCTTTTTCCTGAAGAAGCTGCCAGTGGTGGCGAAAGCTTGTACGTGTGTGATTTTATTTGTTTCTCTCGACGAGCTGGTCCTTTTGGTAAGTCATCTCTTTTCTATTTTTATTTTTGTTTATCCCACCAGGAAAGTTTCCCTCTATAATTTTAATAATTTACATACAATGATATGTTTACTAGCATTAAAGCCCATGTTATAATATTTGCCAAAGTCATGTAGTACTAATGACTCCATGCAAGAAATGAAAATACCGTACTGTTAATAAATACTGAAGTAATACTGAATTTATTTAATGTTCAAGTTACATATGGTACATTTATCATTATTAACACAAGTATGCAGTTTCAATAGAAGCAGAAGAAACGCCATTGCTGTAGAATCATTGATGAATCTTTATGTGCTGTAAGTCCAGATTGGAATTAATAATATAGTAAAGACAGTTTACAACTCACAGAAAATATGTGGCGACGAGCTGCGACAGGCACATACAAAACACATGCACATACAACACTTTCAGCTATCAGCCATGGCCTTCTTCACAAAATAGAACACTCGTACAATCACACAGGCACACAACACAGTCATACAACCATCACCTCTGCCTGCCGCACTGCGAATCATGCTCTGCGGCGAGTAAATTGGGGATGGGAGGGGAGAGGAGAGGAGAGGGGATAGAAAGGTTACGTCAAAGTGGTGGGGATGGGTTAGATAGATGGAGCTTAGGAATGGAGTGGGGAGGCAGGTGAGGGGATAGAAAATATAAATAAATAAATAAATAAAATTAAATAAAAATGTGAGCACACTGCAAGTACACAAGTCCGCGTACACACACACACACACACACACATGATAACACATTCACACATCACTCAAAATAGGTGGGGTGTGGGATAGAGAGGTAGGAACTGTAAGGTTTGGGGTAAAAAAAAAAAAAAAAAGGAAGTTATCATAGTTTGAGGCCTGGATGATTTTGGGATAGCTCATCTGTGTAGTTCAGAATAGCTGGTGATGCATGGGAGGATCCAGATGGCTCAGCTTGTGAAACAGCCATTGAAATCAAGCATGTGCTTCACTGCATGCTGTGCCACAGGGTGGTCCACCTTGTTTTTGGCCACAGTTTGACGGTGGCCATTCATCCTAATGGATAGCTGGTTGGTGGTCATGCCAATATAGAAAGCTGCAAGTGATTGCAGCACAGTTGGTAAATTACATGGCTGCTTTCACAGGTGCCCGGCCTCTGATAGGGTAAGATAAGCCTGTGACAGGACTGGAATAGGAAGTGCTGGGTGGGTGGATTGGACAGGTCTTGCAGTGGGGTCTTCCACAAGGATATGATCCCTGTGGTAGTGAGCTGGGTTTCGGGGTGGCATAAGGATTAACTAGGATGTTGTGGAGGTTGGGAGGGCGGTGGAACACCACTTAAGGAGGGGTGGGCAGGATGTCTCTCATTTCTGGGCACGAGGATAGAAAATCAAAACCTTGACAAAGGATGGAATTTAGTTGTTAGAGACCAGGGTAATACTGGGTGACAAAGGGAGAGCTCTTTTGTGGATGTTTACTGGTGTTAGGAGGAGAATTTAGGATGTGTGAGGATATGCCACGGGAGATCTGTCTGCGGAGTAGCTCTGTGGGGTAGTTTCTGTCTGTGAAGGCCTTTGTGAGACACTCAACATATTGAGAAAGGGAGTTCTTGTCACTGCAGATATGCTGTCCACAGGTGGCCAGGCTGTAAGGGAGGGATAGATAGGGATTTTTTGATGTGGAAGTAAGTACTGTCAGTGGTTGGTAGGTTTAATATGGACAGAAGTGTGGATGAGCCATCAGTGAGGTGGAGGTTGACATCCAGAAATGTGGCGTGGTAGGTTGAAGAAGACCAGTTGAAGTGGTTGGGGAAGAAGGAATTGAGGTTCTGAAGAGAGGAGGACAGGGTGTCCTGGCCTTGAGTCCACATCATGAAAATATCATCAATTAACCTGAACCAGGCCAGAGGTTTGGGGTTTTGGGATGCTAGGAAGGATTCCTCCAGATGGCCCATAAAGAGGTTGGCATAGGAGGGTGCCATGTGGGTGCCCATGGCTGTGCCTTTCGATTTGATGGTAAACTTTCCCCTCAAAGGAAAAGTAGTTGTTAGTTAGGATGAAATTGGTGAGGGTTATGAGGAATGAGGTATTAGGCTTGAGTTCAGAGGGACATTGGGAGAGGTAGTGTTCCAGAGTGGCAAGGTCATGGGCATGTGGGATGTTGGTGTATAGGGAGGTGGCATCCACTATGACAAGTAAGTATCCAGGAGGCAAAGGGGTGGGAATGGTGGAGAGTCGGTGAAGGAAGTGGTTGGTATCCTTGATGTGGGAAAATAGACAAAACATAAGGGTTTATTTTAACCCAAACTAATACATTTCACACTGTCTAGGCTGTCTATAAAATACAACAGTCATTATCACTGTCCAACTTCTTTGCTTTCTACAAATGTCTACCTTGGTGTTTTTGCATGTGTGTGTGTGTGTGTGTGTGTGTGTGTGTGTGTGTGTGTGTGTGTGTGAGAGAGAGAGAGAGAGAGAGAGAGAGAGAGAGAGAGAGAGAGAGAGAGAGAGAGAGCACACACACACACATATGCAAAAACGCCAACGCCAACGCGTGCACGCTCATTTACCTTTCTCCCCCCCCCCCCCCCTAAGGTAAGTCCTTCTTCTCCCGGGAATGGAATGACTCATATTCCACGCCCTTCAAACCTGCAGCCTTCCCTTTTTCCCCCTCCTTTCTTCCTCTTTTCTTGAAGAAGCAACAATCGGTTGCGAAACCTGGTGTCTTTTGTGTGTGTGTGTGTGTGTGTGTGTGTGTGTGTGTGTGTTTCTTTTTTGTGTCTATCTACGAGCCTGTCCTTTGGGTAAGTTATTCCGGATAACTTACCCAAAGGACAGGCTCGTCGACAGACACAAATAAAATCACACACACAAGCTTTCGCAACCATTGGTCGCTTCTTCAGGAAAAGAGGAAGAAAGGAGAGGAGAAAGCGAAGGATGTGGGTTTTAAGGAAGTGGAAAAGGACTTACCTTAGAGGGAAAAAAGGAAGGTAAACACACACACACACACACACACACACACACACACACACACACACACACACACACACGCACACACACACGTATCCAAACGTAAACACACCTAGACAGACATTTGTAAAAAGCAAAGAAGTTGTCAGAGATACCACTTGAGGCAGAGGCTCTGTCCACAGAACCGAGGCAAAGATGCTAAAGAAGGTGGGCGGGAATTTGAATTTAGTGGAGTTTGAGACCAGGTGGGCAATGGGAGGAGACAATAAGCTGAAGGGCAAGTTCCCATCTCCGGAGTTCTGAAAGGTTGGTGTCGGTGGGCAGAATCCAGATAATCAGGACGGTGTAACACTGCGCCAAGATGTGCTAGCCGTGCACCAAGGCATGTTTAGCCACAGGGTGATCTTCATTACCAACAACTGTCTGCCTGTGACCGTTCATGCGAATGGACAGTTTGTTGCTGGTCATTCCCACATAGAACGCTTCACAGTGCAGGCATGTCAGTTGGTAAATCACGTGGGTGCTATCGCAAGTGGCTTTCACATCCCGCAGCTATCCTTCTGATCTGGTACAGAAGCAAATTGCCAGAGCCACTCCCTCGTTCCCCCAAATTCAGAACCTTCCACAGAAGACCCCAGAAGTGCCCCTCTTGTCACCGGATTCCGGGACTGGAGAGGACTCTGAATGTGGCTCTCCAGCAAGGATACGACTTCTTTAAATCCTGCCCCGAAATGAGATCCATCCTTCATGACATCCTTCCCACTTCACCGAGAGTATCTTTCCGCCGCCCGCCTAACCTTCTTTGATGAAGGATGGGAGACTGCACATATTGGGATGAAGGTGTTGGTCTATGTAGGCAGAGCTTTGTTCTGTGGGGGCTTGGTAACCAGCCACAATGGGCCAGCCTGGATGATTATGTTTGTGAATCTTAGGAAGTAGGTAGAAGGTAGGGGTGTGGGGTGTCAGTGGAGTCATGAGTTTGATGGACTCAGGTGAAAGTTTTTGTAGGGGGCCTAAGGATCTGAGGATTCCTTGAAGCTCTGCCTGGACATCGGGAATGGGATTGTCTTGACAGACTTTATATATGGTACTATCTGAAAGCTGACGCAGTCCATCAGCCACATACTCCCGCCGATCAAGTAACACGGTCGTGGATCCCTTGTTGGCTGGGAGAATGACAATGGAATGGTCAACCTGCAGATCACAGTTAATTGTCCAAATCCTCCACCTACAACTTGTGCCAAGATGACCCCATCCCAAAAGTCCAACATAACCTACAATCCTTTCTAAAATTCTATGACCCTCTCCCCGAATCTGCCTCTTCCCTCATCCCAACAACACCTTGCACACCTACCTTAACTACATGCTCCCAAAAGTCCACATATGTAGTAATCCTGGCTGGTTACTGTTCTTCCCTGAAAGAATTTCAGCCCTCATTGACTATCACCTCCAACCAGTTGTTCAAAATCTAGCGTCCCACATCCAAGACACTAACCATTTCCTTCAGGATGTGTTGTTAAAATTGCGTCTTAAGAGACATGTGCCAAGTCCAGACAAAGCTACAAGGGAGGAAAGGATGAAGGAAGATATGGCAGGAATAGTGGAAAGTGGGAGGCATTCGTTAGGATTTGAGTGACAACAGAAGGGAATGAACACAGACTGTAACCAGATAACCCGATCTGGGCCATCGTAGAGAGAAAGGGAGTGCAGCAGCTGGGAAAAGCAGCCTTTGATTTGGGTGGTCAGGTGAGGCTTGAACATAGGCAACGTAGGTAGCTAACAACTGTTGCTGGCAAAACTGCAGGGAAGGGACCCCAGCTTAGATTAGGAGACTTGTCACCAGACTCATGCGGAAAGTCCCCGTCACCAGACAGACACCACTATGTAGAATTGGACCCAGGATCTGCAATGGTGAAGGCACTTCCAAATTGTACACTATACTCCCTTAGTCCAGGCACGGTTGTATGACGGTTGTATGTAGAGCTACAGGACTGTTGGATGTGTGGCTCACCAAACAATGTGGTTGAGGTAGCGAAGGATATTCAGGTATCACCAGAAATTTTGTTTCATCCGAGTTAGGTGTGGCACCCAAGTAAGCCAGTCATCAAAGCGCATGCCTAGAAAGTGATGTGCCTTTTCAACACGAGTCAGTTCATCAGCCAAGTAGAGCTCTGTATCCAAATGAAAAGCCCAACAATGATGAAAGTGCATGGCCCACATTTTGGATGCAGTGAACTGAACACCATGTGGTAAGGCTCTTGACTACGTCTTTCGAATGGCTCCTTACAGATGCCTTTTAGCGACACCATTGCTAGCAGAACTGAAATATAAACAAATATGAAACAAGAAACCGATGTCGCCACTACCACAAGATGACCGTTAATCGCAATTAAAAAGGATAGTTGAAGGACCCAAGACTGTGTTGTAAGGACATGTCCAGACAAAGCTAAAAGTAAGGAATGGATGAAGGAAAGTTATGACAGGAATAGTAGAAAGTGGGAGGCATTGGATAGGATTTGAGTGACAGAAGGGAATGAACACAGACTGTAACCGGGTAACCCAAACTGGGCCATCATAGAAAGAAAGGGGCCAGCCACGGTGGCCGAGGAGACTGAGGCGCGCCAGTCACGGTCTGCACAGCCACTACGGTCGGCGGTTCGAATCCCCCCTCGGGCATGGATATTTGTGCCGTCTTTAGTATAAGATAGTTGATAAGTAGTTTGTAAGTTTAGGGACTGATGACCCTGTAGTTAAGTCCCATAAGCTTAACAAACAAATAAAAAAAATAAAGAAAGAAAGAAAGGGAGTGCAACAGCTGGGAAAAGCAGTCTGTGATTTGGGTGGTGAGGCGAAGCTTGAACAAGGGCAACATATGTAGCTAGCAGCTATTGCTGGCAGAACTGCAGGGAAGGGACCCCAGTTTTGACTAGGAGACTTTTCACCGGACTCATATGGAAAGCCCCCATCGCCAAACGGACACCACTATGTAGAATGAACATGTTGATTTGTTGGCCAAGCAGGCCACCACCTCATGACCTCTATCCACTGGTATCAAGGCATGGGATCTGCAGTTGGTGCTACATCAGAAGGTGCATGGAGCTTGGAGCTCTGAATGATCCGCTTCAAGTGTGTCAAACAAACTTTGCGATCAAACGATCAACGTCTGCGCAGAAATCTTCCTTGTGGTCAACATGTCAGGATTTGGTTGTCCTCTGCTGCCTCTGTATTGGTTGACCCACGGCTATCTACTTCGCTGTGATTTCGCTGTATTGACAGTGGTCCATATCCTAATGGACTGTCCAGTTTTAGCCCCCTTGTGGCAGTCTTTTAATCTACCAGGATTACTACCTTTAATCTTAGATGACAATGCCTTTATGGCTAACTCTGTTTTACATTTTCTCCATTTAATGCAGGGTTCTTTAACCTGATTCTTAGGTCCACATCAATCCAGCACTTTTAAGTTGTTGTTAGACCTTTTTTTTGACTCATTAGAGGTCTTTAGTGTTTATAGTGTCGCTGGCTGATCTTTTATCCTAGTGATCGGCCAGCCATGGTATCCTGCTGTAAAAAATTTTTGTTTGGTTTCACACTATGTTTATTCCTTTTACGTTTTCTCCCTTGTGTGTTGTCAGTGCAATGTACTCTGTCAATCTGTACCCCTTGTGAGTTTCCCTTCTCTGTGTTTACCTACAGATTATGTTTTGTTTACATCATAATGTAACAGCTTCGTTAGGAACAGGGTACTGATGACCTAGTCACATATAAAATACCTACATCAATAGCCAAAGCAAGAAAGGACACCATGTGGCACAACATGCAACTGATACAATACACTTCATGTGGATTGCCTTACAACCTGAACCATCAGGATCTCTCCTCTACCACCAACCCTTCTGTACTGCGCAGTTGGAGTTGTCCTTACAACACAGTCTTGGGTCCTGCAACCATCCTGGCCTTATTCTAAGATAAATTATCATACCCACACCCCATGCCTAATAAGACACCCTCCCTCCCCACTCTATACACACACACACACACACACACACACACAAGCCTGTACCACCTTCCAATCCATGTATTTCTTAGAACTATGTGTCACCAATTATTGTGTTTTTATTTTTAATTTATCTATATTCCTTTAATTCTGTTTTTATTTTTGACACACACACACCTCATCTTTATCATTATCCTGCCCCTTCCCTTCACTGCATTTCATGTTGCATCTCACATTCTCACCTATCAGATCCTTTACAATCCGTCATGTAGCAAGGAACGTTACATCCCCACCTGTGCCGGGAATCCTTCCCCCCGCCCCCCCCCCCCCCTTACTCCCCTCCTCACTCACTGTCAAGATGCTTGTTGTGCTGTAGTGGTCAGAGATGGCAGTCATTTGTGCTTGGGTTATGTCTGTGTGAATGTGTGTTCCTTTTTTTATGAAGGCCATTACCAAAATTTTAAGTTGTGTGAATGTGATTGTGTATTTTACATGACTCTCTGTGGCTCAGTGATAATCTCTATGCTTTGTTGCATATATTCTCCATTAATGACAATTATTGTGGGCAATTAAATTTGTGCAAAATGAAAAAAGAATAATGGAAATTCCAGGAAGGATTCAACAATATTTTTGAGGATAGGTTGCTTACTCACAACAGAGACATCCGATAAGTTGGAGAAAGGCACAAATAATAGAATACGACTTGAGAGCTTTCGGCCGTTAAGGCCTTTGTTGGTTAGAAAGACACACATACACACGGAGACAACCGCCGTCTCTGGGCGCTGTGGCCAGTCTGCGATACTCAGCATGACCGAGGCGAGAGCAGCCATTGGTGGGAGTGAGGAAGTGGCAAGAAGAGAGGAGGAGGATTGGGGGGGGGGGGTGATACACAGCATGGGTGGAGGAATACACTGATTGGCCACAGTGACTGGAGACGGTGGTCGTGTCTGTGAGAATGTGTGTATGTTTGTGTGTCTGTAACCGCCAAAGGTCTAAACGGCTGAAAGCTCTAACGTTATATTCTGTTATTTGTGCCTTTCTGTAGATGTTTCTGTGGTGAGTAAGCAACCTATCCTTCTCAAAAGTATTATTGAAATGAAAATAGTTCATATTTGTAATTTGTATTTATTTTTGGTTAAAATTTCTGGAATAAAGTTATTCCACACAGTACTTATTGAGAGTTTGTTTTTTGCTTCTGTTTTTCAGGCATTGGAAGGCAGTGAAGCAGTTACCTCTGGAGGTGACTGGGGTTCACCTGATTTTGTTGCTGTGGAAGGAGCTGCTACAAAATCAGCTAGTAGTTACAGCTTTGGGGAAACTGCAAAGGATGAAGTTGGCAGCTTGACAGTAAAACAACCAGTGAGTCACATTTCATATTTGTTGTTCACAAAAAGTCACCATTGTTGCATCCGCCCAGAGACGGCGGTTGTCTCCGTGTGTGAGACAAGATAATGTATCATAAGCCTTTATTTGTACTATGGTTGTTAACAAGAGGGAGGTAACTTGACTGTATAGATATCACAATTTTTAATAAATAATATAGTGAGGACAGTTACAACTCACCGCAAAGACGTGGCGACGAGATGCAACAGGCACATACAAAAGACACACACATACAACACATTCAGCTATCGGCCATGGCCTTCTTCAGAAATAGAGCACTCACGCAATCACACAGGCACACAACACAGTCATACAACCATCACCTCCGACTGTCACACTTCACACTTCACAGTCGGAGGTGATGGTTGTATGACTGTGTTGTGTGCCTGTGTGATTGCGTGAGTGCTCTATTTCTGAAGAAGGCCATGGCCGATAGCTGAATGTGTTGCATATGTGTGTCTTTTGTATGTGCCTGTCGCATCTCGTCGCCACGTCTTTGCGGTGAGTTGTAACTGTCCTCACTATATTATTTATTCCAACCTGGACTTTCCATTATTATACAATTTTTAATAAGTTAGACTGTAAACTTTTAGAGGGTGTGTGTAATGACTTAGGCTCTTGAATATTTTGTTTTTATGGGCAGTTCAGTTCTGTAATTAATAAAATTTCTTGTTTGGTATGTCTGTATGTGGAAATCAGTGATGCATGCATGTTACAGGATACCCCCTGATAAGTCAGTATCGTATATGTACAGAGTGGGAAAAATCACACTCTGTATGATTCCACTAGACCTTAATATCTATTTTATGCTCCTTAAATATATTATTTAATTTAGAAAGTAGAATATTTTACTGACAGTCTCAACAAATTTTCCTATAAACTTATTCTACAGTGTTTTGTTGCACTTCTGTACCATCTGAGCTGCCTAATCACAGCTGTGATAGTATACATAGCTAGTTTCCTTCAGTTTGCTGCTGAATTCTTCTTACATAAAGATCTCTTGCCATATATTATTATATTTCAATGTGTAGTTTCCGTTCAGAAGAGAGAGAAGCATAAGACATTACTGATAAATTACTTCATTTTACTACTTCATGTCTAGTGTCCACCACATTTTTATTTTCAAATTTAAATAACCTTGAACACAGCTTAGTGTTGCTGTTCTACACACGTAGAAGTAATTTAATTTCTGTTACCAGGTTAATGATTTAATTGTATAATCTTATGTTTTATATCCTGGAATATATGAATATTTTAAAGAAAATAGTCTTTCTGAAATTTATTAGTCTCTACTTCTTTGCCGCTCTGTCTTGTAACATTTCGCTGTTTTGCCCAAACATTTAAATTAGTCTGTTGTTATAAATTATTGAAAAAAATTTTTTGTTCTTCAAATTGTTATTGCTGGTTCCCAAGTTAATAGTTTTATTTTGTTTATGCTGCTTTCAACTGACTTTACTGAACCTTTTTCCCTGAAGCATTCCAATTATTTAATAGTAAAGTTTTTGTTTTATTTAGAAGGATAGGTTACTTGTTCACCACAAAGACATTCGATGAGCCACAGAAAGACACAAAGTGTGGGCAAGGAAGGGAAGGGAAGGGGTGGGGAGGGGAGGGTGGTGGGGGCAGGAAATAGCGAAGGTTTAGGCCAGGGGATTACAGGAGTATTGGATATATTGTAGGGTGAGTTCCCACCTGCGCAATTGAAAAAAGCTGTGGTTTCTTCCCCCCTCACATTATTAAGGGGCACAGTATTTTATAACATCAAAATATGACTATAGCTTCCTATAAAGTGACCAGTTCCAAATATGCCTGACACCAAAACAATAGTACAAAATGCCAATAAACTTTATTACATAATAAACTAAGCTCCTGATGAGTATTTTGATGCGTATTAATTACACATATCATACATCAACTACAAAAAAGGTACGGGTTCTTAGAAGCTAATTTTACTACTTAAAACATTATATCCTGCAATTTACATCTTCTCACATATTACTCTATCTTTTTTGAGTTCTTTGGAAAGTGTAAAAGCAGGGTTGTACTTAATATGGTTATATTCCATGTGGTGCTCAAAATTCTGCTGTCTGAACTGTGTTATCACTGTTGAGAACCATCAAGACAGGTTTCATACTCACAGTTTACTGCATCTAAGTAGTGCTCATTGTCTTCAGGTTTACCACACTCGCAGAACTCGTCCCCTGAGATATATACTGTAAGATAGGGAAATTTTGGAGACGGGTAATTTCAGACAGGAACTGCATATTTCTGTTCTTACATTGGTATTACTGTATGAAAGATTTTATTTCATTTTGCTGTTTACATCTTGTATATTATCAAGCATATACAAACACACATTGTTGCAGTTGTAAGTTGAAACATTGGTATGTGGCAGGTTATAAGTGCAATGTATAATTGTTACTAGTTATCTTGATGTGAATACTTTTGTCGTTGTACAAGAAGAGGAAAAATGGTAAACTTAATTTGCTTAATTTACTTAAATGTTAAGAAGAAAATGCAAACATCCACATCTCACTTTCACACACGTTGCAGTAATATCGGACAAGGTGGTTGCTGCTGTAAGATCAGGAAAAATGTCATACAGAAAGGTGTCTATCAAATTATAATAATGGAAAGTCCAGGTTGGAATAAATAATATAGTGAGGACAGTTTACTACTCACCGCAAAGACGTGGCGACGAGCTGCGACAGGCACATACAAAAGACACACACATACAACACATTCAGCTATCGGCCATGGCCTTCTTCAGAAATAGAGCACTCACGCAGTCACACAGGCACACAACACAGTCATACAACCATCACCTCCGACTGCCACACTTCGAATCACGCTCTGCAGCGAATCAGGGACGGGAGGGGAGGGAAGGGGAGGGGGAGGGGATAGAAAGGTTACGTCACGGTGGTGGGGATGTGTTAGATGGGAATAACGAGATGCAGCTTAGGAATGGAGTGGGGAGGCGGGTGAGGGGAGAAAATAAAATAAAATAAAGTAAAGTAAAATAGAGTAAAATAATTCATGTACACTGCAAGTCCACAAGACCACATACACACACATACACATGCACACACACACACACACACACACACACACACACACACACACACACACACACACACAATCACACATTCACACACCACTCAAATCAGGCGAGGTTTGGGATACAGAGGTAGGAACTGTAAGGTACAGAAAATATATATATATATATATATATATATATATATATATATATATATATATATATATAGGGAAGTTATCGTAGGTTGAGGCCTGGTTGATTTCGGGATCGGAGAATGTATTGTAGGGATAACTCCCATCTGTGCAGTTCAGAAAAGCTGGTGGTGGATGGGAGGATCCAGATGGCCCGGGTTGTGAAGCAGCCATTGAAATCAAGCACGTGCTCCGCTGCATGCTGTGCCACAGGGTGGTCCACCTTGTTTTTGGCCACAGTTTGGCGGTGGCCATTCATCCTAATGGACAGCTGGTTGGTGGTCATGCCAATATAGAAAGCTGTACAGTGCTTGCAGCACAGTTGGTAAATTACGTGGCTGCTTTCACAAGTGGCCCGGCCTCTGATAGGGTAGGATAAGCCTGTGACAGGACTGGAATAGGAAGTGCTGGGTGGGTGGATTGGACAGGTCTTGCAGCGGGGTCTTCCACAAGGATATGATCCCTGTGGCAGTGAGCTGGGTTTCGGGGTGACATAAGGATGAACCAGGATGTTGTGAAGGTTGGGAGGGCGACGGAACACCACTTTAGGAGGGGTGGGAAGGATCTTGGGCAGGATGTCTCTCATTTCAGGGCATGAGGATAGAAAATCAAAATTGATTTTGCCACCAGTGGTGGCTTCTTCGGGAAAAAGAGGGAGGAAGGAGAGGAGAAAGGGAAGGATACGGGTTTCAAGGAAGTGGAAAAGGAGCCATTCCAATCCCAGGAGTGGAAGGACTTACCTTAGGGGACAATAAGGAAGGTAAACAAATACACACACACTCACACATATCCACATCCAAACACACTTAGGCAGACATTTGTTCTTCCCTTTCTCCTCTCCTTCCTCCCTCTTTTTCCCGAAGAAGCCACCACTGGTGGCGAAAGCTCGAATGGTTGTGTAGGTAAGTCAAAAATCTTTATTTTATACCATTTTCGTACCTGGAAGGTCTCCTTCTATAATATATATATATATATATATATATATATATTTCCGTACCTTACAGTTCCTACCTCTGTATCCCAAACCTCGCCTGATTTGAGTGGTGTGTGAATGTGTGTGTGTGTGTGTGTGTGTGTGTGTGTGTGTGTGTGTGTGTGTTGTGTGTGTGTGTGTGTGTGTGTGTGTGTGTGTGTGCATGTGTATGTGTGTGTATGTGGTCTTGTGGACTTGCAGTGTACATGAATTATTTTACTCTATTTTACTTTACTTTATTTTATTTTATTTTCTCCCCTCACCCGCCTCCCCACTCCATTCCTAAGCTGCATCTCGTTATTCCCATCTAACACATCCCCACCACCGTGACGTAACCTTTCTATCCCCTCCCCCTCCCCTTCCCTCCCCTCCCGTCCCTGATTCGCTGCAGAGCGTGATTCGAAGTGTGGCAGTCGGAGGTGATGGTTGTATGACTGTGTTGTGTGCCTGTGTGACTGCGTGAGTGCTCTATTTCTGAAGAAGGCCATGGCCGATAGCTGAATGTGTTGTATGTGTGTGTCTTTTGTATGTGCCTGTCGCAGCTCGTCGCCACGTCTTTGCGGTGAGTAGTAAACTGTCCTCACTATATTATTTATTGTCTATCAAATTTAATATACCACTTTGAATGTGAATAAAGTTAATAACACAGAGCCTCTAGTTATTGGAAGGCATTCTATCTTAAATACCAGTGAAGAGAACACACTTGTCTGTGGTATTTTAAGAGCTGCAAATTGGTGTTCTCCTTTTCTTCTTATGTTAGGTACACCGTGAAAGTATATCTTGATAAATGTGGACAAATAGTCCAGTCATTTGGAGTCAAAAAAGGGGGTTGCCTGGAAAGTTTTGTGGGAGTTTTGAAAATTGGTATACTTGTAGATTTTAATGTGCTCTTTTCGAATTTTCACTTTGCCACCTCATATATTTGCCACTCGCACTACCATATTGGAAAAAATGGTGCCCAAAAACAGTTTTTTTAACGTTATCTCCTTTCCGACACATTTTACAATGAGAATAGTTGAAATAAATTAAACTAGGGAAAATTTCCTACAATTTATGTCCTAACCTTTTCTTATAAAATGAATAGTTTCCGCGTACAAGCTACTAAACACACCAACCACTTCCTCGATCACCTGAAATCCTTACCCAGCCTGTTACCTCCTGAAACCATCCTTGTAACCATTGATGCCACCTCCATATACACAAATATCCCACATGCCCAGGGCCTCGCTGCGATGGAGTATTTCCTTTCACGCCGACCACCCACTTCCCTACCTAAAACCTCTTTCCTTAATACCCTAGCCAGCTTCATCCTAACCCACAACTTCTTCACCTCTGAGGGCCGGACGTACCAACAACTAAAGGGAACAGCCATGGGAACCAGGATGGCCCCCTCGTATGCAAACTTATTTATGGGACGCTTAGAGGAAGCCTTCCTGGAAACCCAAGCCTGTCAACCCAAAGTTTGGTACAGATTCATTGACGACATTTTCATGATCTGGACCAACAGAGGAAGAAGAACTCCAGAATTTCCTCTCCAACCTCAACTCCTTTGGTCCCATCAAATTCACCTGGTCCTACTCCAAATCCCATGCCACTTTCCTTGATGTCGACCTCCATCTGTCCAACGGCCAACTTCACACATCCGTCCACATCAAACCTACCAACAAACAACAGTACCTCCATTATGACAGCTGCCATCCATTCCATATCAAACGTTCCCTTCACTACAGCTTAGGTCTTCGTGGCAAAAGAGTCTGCTCCAGTCCCGAATCCCTGAACCAGTACACCAATAACCTAATAACAGCTTTCACATCCCGCAGCTATCCTCCTGATCTGGTTCAGAAGCAAATTACCAGAGCCACCTCCTCATTCCTCCAAATCCAGAACCTTCCACCGAAGAATCCCAGAAGTGCCCCTTTTGTCACCGGATACTTTCCGGGACTGGAGCGGACTCTGAATGTGGCTCTCCAGCAGGGATACGACTTCCTTAAATCCTGCCCCAAAATGAGATCCATCCTTAATGACATCCTCCCCACTCCTCCGAGAGTGTCTTTCCGCCGCCCACCTAACCTTCGTAACCTCCTAGTCCATCCCTATGAAACCCCCAAACCACCTTCCCTACCCTCTGGCTCCTACCCATGCAACCGCCCCCGTTGTAAAACCTGCCCTATGCACCCTTCCACCACCACTTACTCCAGTCCAGTAACCCGGAAGGTGTACACGATCAAGGGCAGAGCCACTTGCGATAGCACCCACGTGATTTACCAACTAACATGCCTGCACTGTGAAGCGTTCTATGTGGGAATGACCAGCAACAAACTGTCCATTCGCATGAACGGTCACAGGCAGACAGTGTTTGTTGGTAATGAGGATCACCCTGTGCCTTGGTGCACGGCCAGCACATCTTGGCGCAGTGTTAAACCATCTGGGTTATCTGGATACTTCCCACCGACACCAACCTTTCAGAACTCCGGAGATGGGAACTTGCCCTTCAGCTTATTCTCTCCTCCCGTTGCCCACCTGGTCTCAATCTCCGCTAACTCAAATTCCCGCCCACTATCTTTAGCATCTTTGCCTTGGTTCTGTGGACAGAGCCTCTGCCTCAATTGGTATCTCTGTCCAACTTCTTTGCTTTTCACAAATGTCTGTCTAGGTGTGTTTGCATTTCAATATGTCTGAGTGTGTGTGTATTTGTTTACCTTTATTTTTTTCCCCTAAGGTAAGTCCTTCCACTCCTGGGATTGGAATGACTCCTTTTCCACTTCCTTAAAACCCATATCCTTCCCTTTTCCTCCCCTTTTTTCCTCTTTTTCCTGAAGAAGCTGCCAGTGGTGGCGAAAGCTTGTACGTGTGTGATTTTATTTGTTTCTCTCGACGAGCCGGTCCTTTTGGTAAGTCATCTCTTTTCTATTTTTATTTTTGTTAAACAAAAAATATTTTAGTTAGCAGTGGAAACCTAGTCTGCTGTGGCCTGCCTGTAGGGACAAGGCCTGTCTCAGGTATAGTGGGATTTCCCTTCTTGACCCTGGGGACTTTCGGACCCCTTCCACATACGAATGCCGCAAAGTCTACTCAACGAAAAATATTTCACCGCACGGTGAAAACCCAGCCTACTGCAGCCTACTTGAGGTTACATGATCTGTCACAGGTATAACATGATTTCCTTCCTTTACTCTGGGGACTTTTGGATCCCTTCCACGAATGCCCTTCCAACGAATGCCAACCAAGCTCAAATGTTCAGCTTGAAAATCAGTATGAGTGCATTGTTCTACAGTGTCGTTCGCATTTTCAGTACCATGGATCATGAGGAAGGCTACTTACTGTTTTATAATTGAAAATCTGTTGCAATGAAGTGAGGTGAGTGAAGTGAAGGAGAAAGGATTGGCGACGTCGTAAGTCAAATGTTAAAAGAAAGGACAACAAGAAAAAACTCTTGGAGGGACTGAAAACGATTGTGGTTTACAATGTGATGCAAATGCCAGAATAATATGAAATTAATATCTGCATTTTTGCGCAGAGGAGGCAATGTCGAATCTTCTTATTCATGACTGCAATCCACCACTACCTCATCATTCTCATTCAGAAATCATTGCTTTTTGTGCACTGGTGAAATAACAGCAGAGTTTATAGTGAAACAAAAACTGACGCACTTATGCGAGCATAATAATGTGTATAGTGTGCGTAAATTATCAATGAAAACCACCATTTCACAAATCGCTAGAGCTCGTAATGATGATTGGGGTCGAGCGATTGTTGAGCATACTGAGCAAGAAATCAATACTGCAATGCAGTATATTTCCTCTTATCTCGAACAGAATTCTGAAGATTCTCAGTTCTATCTAGATGAACTTATGACAAAAATTGAATGCCATTACCACTCACACACAAAATCTGTGAAGGCACAGCTCCTCAAAAAATACAGTGACAATATTTTGATTGCCTACACTGACAATAAGGCTCCTGTGGTTTGTTTCCGAAACACAGGGTGTAAATTGCTGACGGAAGTCTCGTACAACAAAAAGACTTCAAACGAGGCTGAAGAATGTCGGCGAATTTTAAAGACAGCAGCAGCAATTGTTCTAGAGGATATTCGCTCCAAAGTGTATGAGACAACATAATATCCTCCATCAAGGTTTTTTTTTCCCCCCCAAACAATAGAGTCTGATATACCTGAGACTTCAGGGGTTTTCCTGGACCATGTGATATTGAGAAACAAATTTGTGTCTCTTGTGAAATGGAAGAAAAAAAGTATTTCCCTTGCTTGTTGCATAATTACTGTAGCAAGGCCGAAATCTTTCGTGTCAGCAATGCAAGTAGGAGTAGCAGCATTTTTGTTTCAAAAGTATGAAATGTGTCAATGTGGGGCAGATTTAAAAAGCTTGTTTGGGTATTTAAATACAAAATACCGACCCGGGAATCCCTGCTGAAGCTGGAGAATGCATTTTCCATGCATTATATTGTTACAGTGACATAGAAAGCATCGCTTTAAACAACGATAGATATAAATACTTCACAAAATCAGCATTCAGAGGAAAATTTAATCTTGCTTTGCTGCCACCGACAAAAGCAGCAGCACAATAACATTTGTTTCAAACTTATCATCAAGTTCAGTGGTGGTATGGAGTGGGAAAAAATGCAGAACAATGGCGATGGGAAAAAAAAAAGCAAGAATGAGCTAATTGCTGAGCTACATTCGAGCCCCTAGCTCCAGAGAAATTATTGAAAATTATTTCTTGCAAATGCAGAAGCTGATGTCAGGGAGCTTGTGCATGCAGAAAGGCTGGATTTAAATGCACCATTATTTGCGTGAATTGCAGTTGTACCTGTCATAATTCCGAAGTTCCACAACAGGATAGTGACGAAGAGGAAGAAACAGAAATTGTTATTCAGCAAACCTATGACAAAATTGAGGGAAAAGGTGATAACATCGAAGAAGAGAACCCTATTTCACGTAGTACATAAGAACTTTCTATCTGAGAAATTTTGATTGATTATGTACACGACGAACTCTCTGAACTTGGTCTGTCAGGGATAGCGTGGTAAAGGAGAATGAACTAAATTTAATGATCAGTGCATCATTTGTGGACTAAGCATACTGAGGAAACAAAAAAAAATCGCGTCAGTTTCTCTACCTCAGTTGTGTGGAAATGAGTTTTTTCGTCAATACACGTGTTGCAGTAGACTTTGAAGTGCTCTTAATCTGAAACTATTCACTTCACAAAAAATACGCTAGGACTTAATTTTTAGAAAATTTTCTCTAGTATAATTTATCTGATAACTATTTTCATATTAAAAAGTGTCAGGAAAGAGATATCGTCAAAAAAACTGTTTTTGGGCGCAATTTTTCCAATTTGGCGGAATGAGCGGCAAAGATACGAAGTGGCAAAGTGAAAATTCGAAAAGAGCACATCAAAATCTATCAGTATACCAATTTTCAAAACTCCTGCAAAACTTTCCAAGTAAAACTACCAAATGACTGGACTAAAAGGGAAAAATGCTTTCCTTGTTACATGCCAGGGATATAGTAGTTGCATTCATTCTTACAGCATCACTCTAGTATATTAAGCATCTGGCTGTCTGAGAATATTAAAAGGCAACATGATAAAGTCATTCGTGGAACAGTGAAATTGTTTCTAGGATATTTTGTAGCTATCATTAAAAATGTTTCCTAATGTGTAAAACATGTTTTTAATATGTGTATTTTTAAAACTTATGTTATTGTTTGAAATTACTCCTTTAGAGGATAATATGGACTTTTTTATCGGAATACAGCGAATGTCCGAAAGTACCCCATCAAAGGGGTGGCAACTTTTTACACAACACATTGACTGATGATGACTATACTTTATATTCTTGTGTAAGCATTTTATAGTGCTGCTAAACACTAATTCCTTCCTATATGAGTGATTATTGATTTCACCAATAATTGTTTTCTGATTTTACAATTGAAGAATATGAAAAACTGTGAAGAATTTTCTGAATTGTTAAATGAGAACTTTTATAGTAACTGTCTAATAACATTTGTTTTTAATTATAGGACGAACCTCGAACTCCGGCCACTAAAAGTCCTAGTGGTGGGTGGGAGGAGAATGAATGGGAACCAATTGAAGAAACTGGAGGAGGTAATCCCTTTTTTTTATATTTTTCAGTAAAATTTGCTATTTATTCTTCACTTCACACACACACACACACACACACACACACACACACACACACACTTATGAAGATTCATTACTTAAATTCAGTAGTTAAATATGATTATTTCATATTCCATTACTATTAGAAAAGATTATATAGATTATATTATTATTTCTATATTTTGGTTGACAGTATTTTCAAAAGAAAGTTGGTAATACTACGCATTTATTTTGAAGCACTTAGTACATTTAATTTCATTTGTGCCTACATTTAAAAGTTATTTTTTTATGTGCGTTATATGTGCTGTTAGTGTTACTTGAAATGCCAGGCTCCACAAAGTAACATTCTGCATAAAAATACTCAAGCAGAAAACAATAATTGAGAACATGTGAGGACTATTGGTTATCTATTTTGGAATTTGGGGCTGGGGCTAATCTATTTGAGAGCCAGGCGGCCATGGTGACTGAAGCATGACCAGGGCATGGCTCACCAGAGCAGCCTGCATACTCCAGAAGGATTTCCTCCACATACTGATGTGCAGCAAAGCTCCCATGCTTCATGAAGACCCAATCTGTCCTTGCAGCTGTATTGAGTCCTGCCCACAATATCATAAAACACCATTAAAAAAGGTGAACTTGTCGCCATTTGGCGGGCCCTTGAACGTCTCAGAGCCTGCTCCGGGAGTCTATAGTTATCTGTACTGACTCCCTGAATGGCTTGCAAGCCCTTGACCAGTGCTTTCCGAAACACCCTTTGGTACAGTCAATTCAGGATGCTGTATACAGTCGAGGCAAGTCGGTCGCTCTGTGGTCTTCGTTTGGACCCCAGGCAACATTGGCATAACGGGCAACTAACATGTCGACCACCTGGCGAAGCAGGCTACCACCTCAACCGTCCTAGAAATCAGTTGCCAGGAAAGGAATCTTGAAATGGTGTTAATTGGTATGCTGAGTGGGCTGACTCAAACACACAAAATAAGCTCTGTGTAGTTAAACCCTCCAACAATGTGGAGGTCCTCCCTGTGGGCCTCTCATAGGGACTTTTTTGTACTCTGACGACTATGCATTGGCCGTACGTGATTAACGCATGGCCACCTTTTGCGTCAAGAGGACCCATCAGATTGCCGTTGTGGCGCTCCACTGACAGTGGTCCACATTTTGTTGGATTGTCCACTTTTAGCCACTTTGAGGCAGTCTTTTAATCTACCATATGCTCTACCTTTGGTCTTAGGTGACAATGCCTCTATGACTAATGCTGTTTTACATTTTATTCGAGCATCTGGTTTTTACCATTCCATTTAATGGAAGGTGCTTTTGCTTGATTCTCAGGTCCACATTTCTACACTACTTTTAGATTGTTGATAACCTTGTACTTTCTTATTAAGAAGGATTTTTAGTGTGTACAGCATGGATGGCTCATACATTTTTATCCTAGTGATCAACCACCCATGGCATACTGCTGTAAGATTTTAGTCTCATTTAACACTAATTGTATCCCTTCTGTGTTTTCTGGTGTTTCAGTGAAATGTTTGTTGTCGATCTACACCCGTCAAGGAATTCTTTTCTCCGTGTTCTGTGTTTTCCTTTCATAAAAATGAAACATCTTTGCTTGGTACAGGGGACTGATGATCTTGTAGTTTAGTCCCCTATAAAACAACAACAATGTTGAACCTCTCCATCTAAGTTCCCCGGCTGAATTGTTAAAATTGTTCCATAGATGCTTTCCAAAACTTTCTTCGTTGTCATTTCCTGATTCAGTCATTGCAAGCATAAGCACTTGGTATATGATACTGGCCTGCAACAGAATTATCCATGGAAAATAGAGCTTGTTATTAAGATTGAAATTTTTCAGTCATATATACCCCATTCCGCCCCTCCCTCCCTACTCTTCAGACTCCCTGCCTCAATTGAAGGTGCGGAATGGAAAATATGTATAATTTGGGAAACATATTGGTAACGTTGGCTTTATAGTGCAACAGTACACCATTAAAGTAAGGACAGTTATTTAATCTACGTGGTCATCATTTAGCATATGTAACAAGATTTTGCATAATCTCAAAACTGTTAATGATGAAAGCAAACATACTCCTGCAGCTTCCACTACCTTGTGTTGTAGAACACCTGCAAACAATTTTCTGAGAAAAATGAGTCACTTCCAAGAGATTTCCATTATTTAATATCATTCTGTTTATCTATGCATCATCCATAACTTAACAGTAGGTGAATGGTTGCAGGTCCTTTTATTTATTTATTTTTTTCTTTTTTTTTTTTTTCTTTTTTACATCCTGTAATTTCCCTTTTCACAGTAAAATCATACAGTTGAGAATAATTATTTTCAATAAGACTGCATGTTTAGTTTTAGAAAGTTTAGAATTACTGGAGGCCGTCTGCTACCTCTACCTGTTTTCCTTTGCCTTACTTGATATTTAGTACAGTGGGCAGTGTTATGAAATTCCATCTAAAAAAAAATGTTTCAGCATCAAGCAAACTAGAAGAGGCTCGTAAAAAACGTGAAGAAAGAAAACTACAGCGACAAAAGGAATTGGAGGCTCGGAGGGCAACAAGAGTTAGTGGTGGCCCAATGAAGCTTGGAGCAAAAAAGATTTAACTTCTTTCTTGCACTTTTGTTATTGTGTCATGAGGCCATTGGTGCCCTTCAAATAGTGTGAAAGACATTTCTAACTTTTATACAAACTTTGTATATGTTCATACCAAAGGTATCTTGTACTTATAGGGAGTAAAAGTTCACATTTCTCTGTTCATACCTGCCATCTGCCATTTATGACATGTATGTAATGAGCATATTGCGTGAATAGAGAAATTGTTTGATATCCTTTTTTAATATTATCATATTGTATTCAGAGATGTATTTTATAAAATGTAAAATTATTACCTTAAAGTAAGTTATTTGTATTCATCACAGTTACTGCTGTGGTAAATTTTTGTAAAAAATGTAATCTCTTACTATCTCTTTCTCCCATTTCATTTTTCTATGAAATCAGCACTCTTCGAAAAGTTTTTACACATAGTCATGAAATACATTCCTGTATATGTATTTATCTTTTCTATTCTCGAAGTGCACTGTTTTAACTGCTTATGTGATTTCAAGTAAAAACTTTGCTGAAAATTAAACTCTGGCAAAAGTATATGTTTTTATAGTATTCTGTATGCACAGTGAAAGTACATGTCATGGTTTCCAAGGGTTATTAAGTCATTTCCCTGTCTCCCTTTAGTCTACATTAAGGCAATAGTGGTCATATTGATTTTCTATACATTGAAAAGAAACCTTCAGTCTAAACAAGAGTTCATATGTTTCTTAAAAGTGATTTAAAATACTTAATTTTATACTACAATTTTTCCCCCCAATTCCAGTCCTTATTTTTGTCTTGGCTATTATTGATTAACTTGTTGAAGTTAGAAAGGCGAACAAAAGATTTTTCGAAGGCCCATCGTCTATGGCTGAAGCAGTTATTACAGCATGCAAATTAAGTTGAATTTCAGCGCGGTGCCTTATAGAAGCAACTATAAAAGGGAAATACCTTTACCGTCGTCCCCACCTGCCACTATGCCAAGTTTCAACTAATTTGCTGAACTGTTTGCCACGTAGTTGGTACTAAATGGTGCGGAAAACAATCATGAGAAGTAACTGCCTTTGGAAAAGTCTCCATTTTCAGTTTATCTGCCATCCTACAGGTAATGTACTGTTTGTTGGAAAAACAGCATAAAAGGTGTATTTTTCAAACTTTGTAAAAATTGCCTGGATAGTGTTTGTTTAGCCAACTGTGGCTGTAGCAAGATGGCTTGTGCCATCTAAAGGCATTCACAGAGGAAAGTGTAAGATTTGGCGAAAGGATATTTATATACCTATGACTGGAGCAGGGTCATTAAAAGCCCATATGGAAGTTGTTATTTGAAGTTATTTCGTGAATGAGTTGTTAATACACTTCATCTGTACCTACTTGAATAATTATTATAGTGGAAAAATTCCTAGCAGGATATATATAAAATAGATGTTTACTTACCAGGCAAAGGAGCACAGGTAGGTGGCAGCAAACATAAATAAAACACACACACACACACACACACACACACACACACACACACACACACACACACACAAAAGCAAGCTTTCACAACCCAGTTGCTTCTTCAGGCAGAAGGGAAGGAGAGGGAAAAGGAAACGATGAGGGTAAGTCTTTCCTCTCCCGCAATTGGAATGGCTCTTTACCCACTCCCTTAAAACCCTCATCATTTCCTTTTCCCTCTCCTTCCCTTCTGCCTGAAGAAGCAACTGGGTTGCAAAAGCTTGCTTTTGTGTGTGTGTGTGTGTGTGTGTGTGTTCAAAATGTTCAAATGTTTGTTAAGCTTATGGGACTTAACTACGGGGTCATCAGTCCCTAAACTTACAAACTACTTATGAACTAGGACGGTACAAATATCCATGCCCGAGGGGGGATTCGAACCCCTGACCGTAGTGGCCGTGCAGACCGTGACTGAAGCGCCTCAGTCCCCGCGGCCACCGTGGCCGACTGTGTGTGTGTGTGTGTGTGTGTGTGTGTGTGTGTGTGTTTTATTTATGTTTGCTGTCACCTACCTGTGCTCCTTCGCCTGGTAAGTAAACTTCATCTGTTATTTATATATACTTGAATAATTATTATTTCTTAGTATCTGAAGAAGTAAAATTCATTGGAAAGGTTAGATGTAAATTAAACAATAGGTAAAAGCTCAATGTGAAACTGTGATCATTCGGAATTGTGAAAATTTATTGGAAGATGAGGTATTATACAATCAAAACAATAACAATAAAAGTAACAAAAGTAAACTACTTGGGCGCTGCATTTAACTGCATCCTACACCAAAAAATTATGTCACAAAACTTGTAATTTTGTAAGCACTATCAATATATAGGTTACGCAGAGGTATAAAATTTTTATTCCAAGATTATTGCGGTTTTAAAGTGTGAATTACAGAGCAAATCATTCAAATTTGATATGACGTATGGCACAAGATTTCTCCCAGCTTTTACAGCTTAGTCGGCATTGTGAAAAATTCATATAGCAGTGTTTTATCATATGCCCTGCGGAACATTAATTCTGTAAGTACCCCAGGAAAATGATCTCACTTATGGCCAAAGTGAGGAATAGCTACTATTGTTCCATACCAAATTATTTTAACATTTTGCTTACCATACATCTGTGAGGAGGATGGTGATAAAACTTCGACAATCAAATTTCCAGTGGAAATTAGAAAATACTCATTCTAAGTTAGTACTTATATGATGGCACTGAATAAGACTGACCTGAAAACGTCAGTAAGTAATGCTCAAATGAGGATACTAGTACTCACTCTTGTCAAACATTAGATTTTCTGTTACTTATGGACAGAGTGGGCCATCTTGATTTTTTTCCACAGTTTGACGCTGGCCGTTCATCCTGATGCACAGCTGGATTGTTGTCATTGCAGTGTACAAGGTTGTGCAATGATTACAGCATAGTTAGTAAATCGCCACGGTGGAGTATCCGAGCGGTCTAAGGTGTCTTGCTGCGGAGCGCGCGGTTGCTCGCCGTGGAGGTTAGAGTTCTCCCTGGGGCATGGGTGTGTGTGTTGTCCTTAGGTTAGTTTACCTAGGTTTAAGTAGTTTGTAAGCTACGGACTGATGACCACGCAGTTTGGTCCGATAGATTTACAGACATTTGAACATTTTTGTTAGTAAATCACATGGCTACTTCCACATGTAGCCTGCCCTCTGATCTCACTGCAGCGCGCGCGCACACACACACACACACACTTTTTTAAAAGTCCTGTATTTTTATTCTGCAAATACAGTACAAATCCTGCTATAACCATTTCCATCACTGTAACATAGTCAACAGAGAAAAATGATGGATGTATTTTTGTAGGTTCCTCCCCCCTCCCCCTGGAAAAGCAATTGACCATTTAAAATGCTTTATGATCCAATGCTGGGCTATGTTGACACTATATGGGACATTTATTGTCTTTATTTTAAATACATTTCATAATTTTATTTTAATTTTATGGTTATACCTGTCATTTGATAGAATGCACTATTTTGTTCTCACAAAGTGACAGTTTCATGTAGTAATTTCTTGCTGCTGGGTCACAAAACTGCGTCAAGTTTTGAACATCTCTAAATTTTTTAAGTGAGATTGGGCCAAAGTCTACTACAGCAGAGTGTAAAGTACATAAGGATATTACTCTCTCCATAACTACACTGTTTATGTTTTTGTTTCTTTTTACTGTTTATTACTAGGTGCATAGTTCATAAGATTTCATGACAGTCATACTTACCATTTTGATGCTGCACCTAATGTCATCCCTAATGTTTACAAAGCCTGTATGCTTCATAAGTGGCATATCCAGAACTCAGACTAATATCTCAGTCTTTGTTTGACCATCTGAGTCCCACATTTTATAAGAATAAGCACTGTTGTACAGATATAGCTGACATCACTTAGTCATACCACCCCTAAGAGACTCTAAACACATTATATTCATAAACTCAAACATTCTGCCATAGCTTTTTCTCTTCTTTGGGGCTTCTCTGTGTTACAAACAGCTTTAATGTAACAACAGGACTGCCAACACAGCTTGTAAAGTTTACATAACTTTTTTTTAACTCTACAACGTAAACTTTCACAGCCGGAAAGGTCAATATTACTAAAAATTTCAGAGCTATTATGCTGTGGTCTTATGCATTTATTTATTAGGGCTCGTATGGAGGCATATAGGCATTCTTTCTTTCCTCGTTCAATTTGGGAGTGGAATAGGAAAGAAAATGCCTAGTAGTGGTACAGTGTACCCTCCGCCACGCACCTTACGGTGAATTGCGGAGTATGTATGTAGATGTAGATGTATTATTCAAACCCAACATTTTGTCCCCAACTGCAAAGAACATTTTCAAGGGAGATCGTGGCACTTTTGTATGTCTGATGCTCACCCTGGCTCGCTACTGACTGAAGCGAAATCCTGTTTACGAGGCCTCACGCGCAGAGTTGTGACGTCAGATGTTTTGGATATGCATGCATAATTCGTTACTATTGTCCCATGGTGGAAGACTGTTACATTTCTTCTTCAACACCAGAATCAGATTTCATTTAGTTTCATGCCCTTCTTCATCCTATTGAAATTATTGGGGTGTTTTACAATTTCTATAGTCTCTCTGTACAGTCTTTTGATGGTATCCATTTGTGGCTGCTAAAACCTGAGTCTTATCAAATTGAATAAGGTGGCCCCCTGGTTGAAAAACATGTGCAGCAACAGCTGATCTGTCAATCTCTCCCCTTTTACAGTTCCCTTTGTGCTCTTCTAGTTTTTTACTGTTCTTTTTGTGGTACCCACATATACGTCTCCACAGCTACATGAAACCCTATAAATTCCTGCTTTTTGCAGTGGTTTGCTAGCATGTTTCGCTGATTTCAGGTGATCCTTTATCTTCTGAGTAGGTTTGTAAATAACGGCAACATTCCGTTTCATCACAAGTTTACCGATGCGGTCAGTGATGTCCTTAATAAAAGGCAGGAAGACTTTAGATTTCACAGGAACCTTTTCATCATTTTCAATTCTATGTGTTGGTCTCAATTCTCGCCTTATCTCTGTGGAACCGTGGCCAAGTGCATTGAGGTGC
Organism: Locusta migratoria; assembly: GCA_026315105.1. NCBI lineage: Eukaryota > Metazoa > Arthropoda > Insecta > Orthoptera > Acrididae > Locusta > Locusta migratoria. The sequence goes on from CM048744.1 coordinate 300,301,266, forward strand.
TATGCTACGATGCGCGAGTCCGTTTCCTGTCGGGGTTCGAATGCCCTCTCGGGCATGGATATTTGTGCTGTCTTTAGTACAAGCTAGTTCATAAGTACTTTGTAAGTTTAGGGACTCATGAGCCCCGTAGTTAAGTCCCATGAGCTCTACAAACATTTGAATTTTTATCTCCGTGAATGAATAGACAGTAAAGCATTACTCGAGTGTTTCAGTTCCGCATGTAGTAATTCCGGTTTGCAGATGTTCCTTGCTCTGTCTGCCAACGTCTTTATAATGCCACACTTTTGCTGACAATTCAACATTAAAATTTCATTTCTAGCTCTAACAATGTTGGGCATGAGTGAACAAAGTAGAAGATTATTGTACAATATGCTTTAAACATATATGTACAAATAAAATTGTAAGAGATGGAAAAATATCAACTGTGGTTTGACAACCAAGTTAGAAAGCCGGTAAAAAAGCAAAAAGAAACCGCAAATTTAAAAAGTAGCCAAAATTTTCATCACAACATAAATTAAAAGATGTCAAAATTAGTGTAATTTGGGGGACATGTGTGTAATGCATTCAATGAATTCAAAAGTAAAGTTCTATGTACCAACTTGACAGAAAATACTAAGTTATTCCATTTTAACCCTTTCATTGCCAGTGTTGTTCCTGGACGATAACATATAACCTAACCTGAAAGTTGATTTATACTGTATTTTGTGCAGCAATCCTTAAAGTTGCATTTTTGTTGATGAACAACATGCTTCTAGTACAACATTTTGCCTCTTGGTATGTCATGTAACCACTTCTGTCCGTCTTGGATGTTGTGTTGCGTTGTCATCTGTATGTCGCTGAGAGTGTGAGCGGGATTGTGGTTCCTTTTATTTTATTCCAGCTGTAAACTGACTAATTATCAACAAAATAATGTTCCAAGTAATAAAATACAAGCTTGAGCCATATGCAAGGGCATGTGTGAAGGAGAGACAATGATGACTGAAAGACTGACAGCAGACTAGGAGAAAGAGACAATGGCAATCGGAGAGAAAAAGAATGGGACATGGACAATGGCAGACAGACAGTGAAAGTGCTAAGGAAGATAGAAAGAGATGAAGACAGTGACAGACACAAGAAAGTGTCAATGGGAGAAATTGCAAACAATGGGGAACATGTTTGCAGACAGCGGCAGTGAAATGGAAATGTTGTGTGTGTAAACTTCATTACAGTGAGACATTGGATAAAATGGTGAGTGTGGTTTTTGTTGTTGTTGTTGAAAGAATGCAAATACATTTGCATGTCAAAATATTTGGTAAGGAAGGGGCATTGAGGACTGAGTTAGATGGTTGCCTAATTTCTGCCAGAGTCTTTAAAACAGGAACATATTTGCCTTTTCTAACTGGTTATATTATTCAAAAATAAAAATAGAAAAGAGATGACTTACCAAAAGGACCGGCTCGTCGAGAGAAACAAATAAAATCACACACAAACACACATACAAGCTCTCGCCACCAATGGCAGCTTCTTCAGGAAAAAGAGGAAAAAAAGGGGAGGAAAAGGGAAGGATATGGGTTTTAAGGAAGTGGAAAAGGAGTCATTCCAATCCCAGGAGTGGAAGGACTTACCTTAGGGGAAAAAAAGGAAGGTAAACAAATACACACACACTCAGACATATCGAAACGCAAACACACCTAGACAGACATTTGTGATTATTCTCTGTAAATACTGAAGGGGTTTTTTAATTAGAAGGCCTTGCTTTCACAATGAAGAGAAAGAAACTGGTACACCTGCGTAATATTGTGTAGGGCATCTCCTGAGAATGCAGAAGTGCCTCAACACGATGTGGCTTGGACTCTACTACTGTCTGAGGTTGTGCTGGAGGGAAATGACATCATCCATCCTGCTGGGCTGTCCATAAATCTGTAAGACTGAAAGAGTGGAAATTTCTTCTGAACAACATCTTGCAAGGCATCCGAGATATGATCAATACTGCTCACGTCTGGGGAGTTTGGTGGCCAGCAGAGGTGTTTAAACTCGGAAGAGTGTGCCTGGAGCTACTCGGTAGCAATTATGGACATGTGGAGTGTTGCATTATGTTGCTGGAATTGACAAGGCCTTTGGAATGCACAATGGGCAAGAATGGATGCAGGTGATTAGCCAGAAAGCATAGGTTCGTGTCAACTGCCAAGAGTTGTATGTAGATATATTAGGGGATCCATATCACTCTCCACCAGCTTGAACAGACCTCCACTGACATGGAGGGTCCATGAATACACGAGGTTGTCTCCATAGACGTACAAATCAAACCGCAGATCTAGCAACATGTTTCCAGTCATCAACAGTCCAATGTCGGTGTTGAAAGGCCCAGGCAAGACATAGAGCTTTGTGATGTGCAGTTAGTAAGAATAAACAAATGGGCCTTCGACTCTGAAACCCCATATTGATGGTGTTTCATTGAATCATTTGCACACTGACACTTGTTGATGGCCCAACACTGAAATCCGCAGCAATTTGCAGATGGTTGCACTTTTGTCACGTTGAACGATTCTCTTCAATTGTCATTGGTCCTCTTCGTGCAGGATCTTTTTCCAGCTGCAGCGATGCCAGAGATTACCTGATTCCCGATATTCTCGGTGCACTCGTGAAATGGTCATATGGGACAATCCCCACCTCATCACTGTCTCAGAGATGCTGTGTCCCATTTCTTGTGCACTGACTATAATGCAACATTCAAACTCACTTCAATAGTGATAACCTGCCATTGTGGCAGCAGTAACCAAGCACCTGTTGTCTATGTAGATAGGTCTTACTACATCACATTTAAGTTTGTCAGGAAATATGTTCTGAGTCAGTAATTGATAACTAAAGTAACTTATTGCAGTACAGTGTAAGATTTTAAATGTCAATAGTGGAGAATAGGTAACAACTCGCCATAAAGAGGCTTGCTGAGCTGTTGACAGGCATGAAAATAGATAATCACATTCACAGAACTTAAATTTTCAGGCATGGCGTTCATCAGAAAAAGAAACACATACAATCACACAGACGACTATACACTCACAACCACCATGTCTCGCCATTCCAGCACCACAAGCATCTAGACTGTGAGTGAAGTGGAGAGTGGAAAGGGAAGGATGTCGGGTAAAGGTGGGGATGGAAAGTTCTGCGGTGAATGATGGATTGTAAAAACTCTGATAAGCGGGAATTTGAACTACAACAATGATTACAGTGAAGGGAAGCGGTGGGAAAGGATAAAAGGAAAGTATAAAGGAGTTTAGGGAGGGAGTGGGGGGGGGGTATTTGAAATGAAAAAATAAGGAAAAATAAAAGCAGAAAGAGGATAGGGAAAAAAATAATAAAGCAGGAAACAGATAGGTAAAAAATAAATTAATAAAGAGTAATTAATTAATGGAGTATTGTAAGGGGCAACACATAATGGCAAGGAAGACATGAAATGGAGAGATGTTGGATAATGAGAGGGGTAGGAAGAGGAGGGAGATGTTAGGCGTAGGGTGTAGGGATGGGAAGTTATCTTAGGTTTAAGCCAGGATGGTTGTGGGATGGTAGAATGTGTTGAAGGGACAACTCCCATCTGTGCAGCTCAGAAGAGCTGATGGTGGAGGGGAGGATCCAGATGGCTCAGGTAGTGAAGCAGCCATTGAAATCCAGAGTGCTGTGTTCAGCTGCATTCTATGCCACAGGGTGGTCCAGTTGTCATCATACCAATATAAAACACTGTGCAGTGATTGCAGCGGAGTTGGTATATCACATGGCTGCTTTCATATGTTGCCCGTCTTCTGATTTTTTAAAATAATCATTGTAATCTCCTTAGGGAAGCTTTAGGCACTAATTATTACTAGTGATGCTTGCAGTGTCTGGTCAAGTAAATGATTTTATTTCCTCTTTTAGTCCATTCAGGGGATTTGTCATCATAAAACAATGAGAATAATTTGATCTAATACATATAGATGTGCATATTGGCAACTGCCCGAAATGATATAGGAAAACTACATCAAAATCAATTGCCAGAGAAAACCCCATCCAATTGAATATGAACCCACTCCTTAACAACTGCACTGCCTCGTTCAGTTGATCCCTAATGTACAATGTTCTTTTGATGACACATTTTTGCACCAGATATCGTATATATAAAACATTGTTTTATCACAGTGGAAAGTCCAGGTTGGAATTCAACAACATAATGAAGGGAGCAACTCAGTGCTAAAACGGCCATTGAGTTGCAGACAGGCAGGCAAAAAATAAAATAAAATAAATCATACCCACACAACTCGGCTTTCAGTCACAGACTTTTGACAGGTCAGAACACACATGCATTCATACAATCACACAAGTACAACACATTTTTGTTAGTGAAGTGTGCCTGTTTGATTCCAGTATATGAATTTTTGCTTGTTCTATGCACATCTCTAAGGTAGTTTTCCCACATCATTTTACATGAATGACACAATGATTATATCAACAAGGTAGTGACCAATTTAAACCCTGCCCTTGTCCAATTGAGTCATCACTCCATCTCTAACAACTTTCATGCAAAATGAGTAGAAAAATAGACCATGATACAAATTGGACAGATATGTGGTGCAATGAATGTTCCAGCTTAGAAAAGGCATATAGTTGAAGCCTCTTCACATCTGAGAAATGTGTGAAATTTTCTTGCAAAGACAGTGTACAGTGGCCACATTCAATTTAGGAATTATTTTCATGCGTTTTACTACAGAGGATGATTAATAAGGTTCTAAAATTCAAACACGATGGCCATTTTCTGTTCCAGGTACACAAAATATGGCTTAGCCAGTAGTAAGAAAATTGTTTCTTCATTATATGAAACAGATCTAATTTTGTCTCTGGTATAATTTGCACAATGTGTGTGTGCCTACACACAGTTATTATCAATAACACCTGATGATTTATTCACAACTGCTACAGTTTCGAAAACACACAGTGAATTCATTTCTATAGGACTTAAGATTTTACAAATACGACACCCTATGATATTTTGTATCAATTTGCTGTTCATATTCAAATGATAAATTGTGCTGAAGCCCATTTTACTTTTCTGAGATAAAGATTTTTATTGTCAAAATTAAATTATAAAGAATATAGCTATTATTTTAAAAACTGGCATGACCTTCACACCACTAACACTCCACTTCCATCATAAATATAGGGAAGTATGGATGTCTATTCAGCACTGCCTTCACACATCACAAAATAATTTAGATACCATACTTATTTTTTCTTTATATTCATCATTGCAGGGGGTTCAAGCACCCTCGGCCGTCCTCTCTTTATATACAACACTGGATCCACCTTACATGAACTGACTTCAGGAGTATAGAGGAAACAAACTTGCACAAAATTTGGGGCTAATTGACTCTACTGACACTGGTAAGAGATCATCTTGTAATAAAATGGTGAAGTGTTTTGACATCTTCATAAACAGAAAATGACAGAACACAGACAATCTCAGTTGTCTGAATTATTTTATTGAATGCTGACTGTGTTTACAGACTGATCTGTAATGTAGTACAAGAACTAGGTTTTGTTGCAAGGTGATAGATCGGGAGTGAGTTGGAGCAGAAATGAAAGGGAATATACTGCACTAAAGCTCAAAGATATGTTGCATAGCTCAAGGTGTAGCTTAAGTAGATAAGGTATAGCAGTCAACAATCCGAAGATTGGTTTGAACACCACAGTGCTTTACTAGGCATGGTCCTGTTTGGGGGTGGTATGCCATTGCCTTCCTCCGACCTTCGAACTGACTTACCCAGCCAGTTATAGGGGGACCTACAGTTTAACATGGGTTCCGAACCACGGTGCTACTCGGTATTTTTCACATGCGCAATACAGCCAGAGGTGAAAGAAGTGGAAAGTAACAGATAAAAATCCCATGACCTGGCAGGGATCAAACCCGGGACCTTTGGATTTGTAGTCTAGCACTCTACCACTGTGCAACCGAGGCGTAATAAAGAGGGGGGGGGGGGGGATTAACAAAAAGTGAGTTGGTAAGATAAAAGGGATAACAGCTCTTTGAAGTTGAAATTTTATTAGTACACTGTATGCCTTGTATTTAGGTTCAAAAAATGCTGGTAATGTTATATGTGTATATAGCTGCAACTTTTGCTCTTACTTCCATAGTGGAGTCTTTCTTTTACCTGCGCTTTTCTTATATATTGTTGTCTCCTGTTAGTCTCTACTGAGAGGCTTTAAAAGTACAGATAAAATATTTTGGGGTGCCATATTCTTTGTATGAAAACTGACTCTGCATGTAAAATTACAAGCGATAAGTGTTCACAGGAAATTTTGTTAAATGCATAGCATATGCCAATAGTAATATTTTCATTATGCACTGTAAGAAATCGGAAAGGTTTTCCTGCAATCTGATTTATTCAGGTTTACTTTTGTTGATACCAGTGTTAGAAACGGAATGCCATCCAAACCTGCACATATTTATTATCATAAATAGCAAAATGGTCCATAGGCCTAATATTAAATCTTGTATGTAAATTTAAAAAACCTATAATTGTTTTAATGGTTGTTCCTAGTTAAATTTACCAACACTACAAGTCGGTACGGTACGTCATTTTAACAATCCCTTACCGTCCACTGGCCCTGACAATAAGTCATAGTTTACCACTAGCAGGATTTTCCTGCATGTACTTTAATTTTAAACGTTTTTACTTAGTTTTATCTACGAAATGAGCTATACAACTGTCATACAGTTGATGGTGCGTGTACTGTCAAGGTGCCAGCTGGCAAAACTAAATAAAAAAACGTAACACAAATACCGGTACATAATTATCTCCCAGATACTGCACAGCGCACTGTAGTTAAATTTGTGTAAAGTGATTGGATCGTATAACTTATAATAACGTTGGAAGGAACACAAAAGGGGAAAGCTCGTGAAGACGTGAGCAATGAAACTCTTGAGCGAGCGTGAAAATATACATAATTTAGACTTCATAAAATACGTCATCTACATGTGGTGATACAGATTTCCCTTTTGAATACACTATCGAATGAGAGCCGCATCAAGCAGTATGACTACATCGAAAAAGAGTTGTGGACGCGGCAGTATCGACGAATGAAGCTCGATGTGGCAACACTAGAAACAGGTGGCGTTGGCTTGGTTGTAAACGTCGCTAGTCGCTCCGAAAGTTCAGGCGGCGACAAGTGACCTTCTGCGAGCTGTGTCTGGAATGCTGGACAGACGAGTTATGAAGGACACCTTAATCCCTGCATTGTTGTAACTGACGGTCATATTCGCAGATAATTGTAGCAGCTGTAAAATGGTGTTTGGACAGCGGGTAAGTCGCACGTAAACACAAATCTTATTTTCTTTTATGTATTGTATTAACGCATTGTTGACAGTACAACATACGGATGCATATGTCACATCAGCACTGTTTAAAAACAGCTGTCATTCTTTATGACATGAGATAAGATAATTTACATCGCAAAAGCCGCCTATACTGACTTCAATGGGAAACCTTACAGCTCACATTTTTAGAGTAATTTCACATTGTTGCCTAATGGCACAAAAGCACAAATTTGCGTTTACTATTTCGATATATAGCTACATGTAGATTGTTACATTTACAAATTTTCAGGAAGCACATGATCTTAATCATGAACCGATGTACGACCCCGAGTTACTTAAAAAGCTGGACTTTTCACAGTCGCCTACAAAATTTAATCCTCCTGTCACTGCAGTAAACCCTGGAGAAAATCTATTAGTTCGTCCTCTGTGTCGGGCGGATTACGACAAAGGTTAGTATTATTTTTATAGTACACTACAAGTAATTGTAATTTAGAATTTAGTTTTAATTTGGCCACAGACGTCCTTGTACGGGCCTAATATTAATTTTAAATAGAAGTTGCACCCCTAAGGATAAAATTTCCTCTCCTGCCTCTTCTTAGAAATGTGAGTTTATTAAAAGGCTACCAGCAAAAAAAAAAAAAAATCGATTTCAAGGGACGAACAGTGATACACACAGGTCAACAATACTGTTTTTACCACGAAAGTGAGGTGATGTAACACAAATACTACATTTCTTTCGATGCTGGAGAAAGTCATAACCCCCTTTCACCCACCCATCGAATTCTCTCTCTCTCTCTCTCTCTCTCTCTCTCTCTCTCTCCCCTGCCTCCTCCTCCCCGTCCTACTCCCACCCCTCTACACATACTTAAGTTGACAAATATATTTTGTTGTTATTATTGTTCATGTATTTTTATATGTGTATCTGAATGACATGACATACTTACTTAAGAGTATATGAATCATGTGATCTGATAAAATCTTTCGTGCAATGATTTTAGTCAATTACAAAACCTCGCTTTGGTGGTGAAATACTCTGTAAATCTTCTTGCTGTGAAGTTATAATAACAATAACATCACCAGAAATTGGTTATTGCTAATACCTGTATAAACATGTACATACAGCTGTGCAAATGTTTGAAGCACTTAATCATCCCTGATGATTTGCTATTATGACTTTTTATGATGGTTTAAACTGTTATTGGATTTATAGTGCTTTTATTCATATTATCTTTGAGCTATGGCTGCCTTTTGGAAAGAACTGTAATTTTTGGGATTATATACTAAAATAAAAGATACAAATTTTACACTTCCTGGCTCACTGTTTTTCTTCATAATTACATCATTGCCTTTGGAATTATTATTTTTTCTAGTAGCTATCATTTCATTGGGATTTACCTGTGGCACACTTTTATTTGGTCCCTGAGCAAAGAATATTGGGAAGTGAAAGCTTCCGATCATCTTCTAGCACATTGGCTGCTAAGACAAGACCCAGGTCTCCTCTTCCAAGGCCTTTAAACTTGCAGCTTATAATAGCAACATAGATGTAATAGCTTAACACATCACCAAGTGACTTTAGTGCAAGTAATACAGCTTCTTCATTCATTTTTGTAAATATTAATAATTACTATGCACATCAAGGCATAGTTCAGCACTGTATTCACAATGCCTAGTTATTGCAATGGCTCAGAATCTTGTTATGTGGTTAAGCTTTCTAATAAGCATAAGCATTCCAGAAGTGCAAGAAGTCATCAGACTAGCACCAGTTGTAGAAAGACCAAGATAAAGTATATAAAGTAAATTATGCTTATAGTGAGAAATATTTTGAAATTTTAAAATTTCTGTTTCAGGTTTTGTACAATTGCTTGGCCAGCTGACAAGTGTTGGAGATATCACAAAGGAGCAGTTTCTCCGTAAGCATTGTATATGTTCTCTCTCTCTCTCTCTCTCTCTCTCTCTCTCTCTCTCTCTCTCTCTCTCTCTCTCTCTCTCTCTCTCTCTCTCTACACACACACAGAGTCAAAGCTGTATTAAATTACAAAACTTAACAATGGAAAGACAATGTTGGAATGTCAGTAATATGAGGATACTTAGCAACTCATTGGAAAGACGATCACAGGCAGCAAATGAACAGGCACAGCCATTGTCCGGGAATACGATCACTCAGATATATCTTGTACATGCATGACTGCCATCACAGGCCCCTATGGACCAAATCACATGTTAACAGGGAATGAGGAGAGTAAGGAAGGGATGCAGGGTAGGGGTGGGGACAACATTCTACACTGCCTAGCTGAGTGTAAAAGCACTGATGTTTGGGAATGGGAAAGGCAGCTTGGAATGCCCTAATAGGAGGGCGTGGAGAGTGAAAAGGGGAGGTGCAGAGGGGCATGTTTGTATTATCAATGTACAGTTCATGTTTGAATCCAGATAATCCAAGAATAGTAGCCATACAGTTGGAAGAGAGAAATAAATTGGTAGGAGGTGTAACATTGGGGGTTAGTAGGGAGGGGTTCTGTTGGGCATGTGGTGTAGGGATGACGGGTTAGCTGAAGTTGAGGCCAGGTTGATTGTCAACTGTAGTATGTGTTGCAAGGACAACACCCATATGCACGGTTCAGAAGAGGTGGTGCTGGAGGTGCTGCTTTACCCCTATACCACCAGCTCTTCTGGTCTGTGAAGATGGGAGTTGTCTTAACAGCACATTCTAGTCCTGCAACCATCTCATCCTTTCTATTTTCAGAAACGAGTGCACAGGTGTTTTGCAGAATTTGAATCTATAAATTCTGATAAGAATCCTGTAACATTATGATTGTTTGGTAGCTCATGTTTATCATCAAAAGCCATATTGATCTCTGTTTTGAGAAATTTTGAAGTAACAATTTAATTGGAAGAATCTGTATGGGGGGGGGGGGGGGAGGACAAACATAAGTCCATCAATGTCTGATGCAGTGAATAGAGAATGTTTTGTATTTTCTGAAATTAAACTAACAATACAATCCTACAAAGGAAAACACCTGGTCTGGTCTAGGTGTGTCTGCGTTTGGATATGTGTGAGTGTGTGTGTGTGTGTGTCCATTTACCTTCCTTTTTTTCCCCCTAAGGTAAATCCTTTCACTCCTGGGATTGGAACGACTCAGTTTCCACTTCCTTAAAACCCATATCCTTCCCTTTCTCCTCTCCTTTCTTCCTCTTTTCCTGATGAAGCGACCAACGGTTGCGAAAGCTTGTATGTGTGTTTGTGTGTGATTTTTGTGTCTATTGATGAGCCGGTCCTTTGGGTAAGTCATCCGTTTTCTATTTTTTATATTTGTTTATCCCACAAGGAAAGTTTCCTTCTATAATTTTCGTTTCATCAGTTTGGATCTAACAATCACGATCGTTATATATATAATGAAATACAGTGAAACCCTGTTTTTACATTCCCGGATTTTGCGTTTTCCCGCCATTTACACCATTTTTTGTCAGTGCCATAAAATTTCCTGAGTTCACAATGTTAATTTTCCCCCCCCCCCCTCCCCCCATTTTTGCATTAACATATTTACACTTTTCCCGCATTTTATGCCTAATGAAACCACGTTCGTGAAGAAGAAAAGTACACAATTGACATAAATTGATACTGGCTTGGCTTTTGCTTTAAAATACAGTGTTTATAAGTGTTACACAGTCAACCTTCTTGACACTTAGCATTTATTGAAACATATATTTCACGTTTCATTTGCAGTACACCACTTACGGTGTGGTAGCTGATGGGAGTATAGATTCCCCCTCCCCCCCACCACTCCATGCGACAAATTGTGCATGTGTAGCGCTACCCGACAAACTTCATGCCTGCGATCGTCTGCTGTCTGCACAGCAAACATGCAAAAACAAAAAAACAGTTCGATAAATGGACATTTATTCTTGTTGTGAAATGCAAATATTTATCTACATATTTTTTGTGACTATCTTGTGTATGTTTTTCTGCACAAGGTGACCCACCTTGTTTATGGTCACAGTTTGGCAGTAGCCATTCATCCTAATGGACAGCTGGTTAGTGGTCATGCCAATATAGAAAGCTGTACAGTGCTTGCAGCACAGTTGGTAAATTACATGGCTGCTTTCAAAGGTGGCGTGGCCTCTGATTGTATAGGATAAGCCTGTAACAGGACTGGAGTAGGAAGTGCTGGATGGGTGGATAGTCTGTTGCATTGGGGTCTTCCACAGGGATACGATTCCTGTGGCAGGGGCTGGGGTTCGGGGTGGCATAGCGATGGACTAGGCTGTTATGGACTTGGGGAGGGTGACAGAACACCACTTTAGGAAGGGTTGGAAGGATTTTGGGCAGAGTGTGTCTCATTTCTGAGCTGAGGACAGAACTGAGAGACTTACTGACCAAGATCCTTCCCACCCCTCCTAAAATGGTGTTCTGATGCCCTCCATCCTAGTTCATCCCTATGCCACCCCGAACCCCAACACCCTGCCAGAGGTATGGTGGAAGACCCCACAGGAAGACTTGTCCCCAATGCATCTGCCCAGCACTTCCTATTCCAGTTCTATCACAGTCTTAACCCACCCAATCAGAGGCCGGGCCACCCGTGACTTCATCCTTGTAATTTACCAATTGTGCTGCAATCACTGCACAGCTTCCTAGATTGACATGGCCTTAACCAATTGTCCATTAGGATGAATCTCCACCGCCAAATAGTGGTCAATAACATGGTAGACCACCCTGTGGCATAACATGCAGTGGTGCATGTGCCTGACTTCAGTGGTTGCTACACAACCAGAGCCATTTGGATTCTCCCACCATGAGCTTTTCTGAACTTCATGCCTGCGATCGTCTGCTGTCTGCACAGCAAACATGCAAAAACAAAAAAACAGTTCGATAAATGGACATTTATTCTTGTTGTGAAATGCAAATATTTATCTACATATTTTTTGTGACTATCTTGTGTATGTTTTTCTGACTCAGTACATTATAGCCTCAAAAAAGTGATAATTGTGTGAGATGTTGACTATGCAAACATCTCATAAATACTTACGTATATATTTGCACTCAAGAATGCGAATAAATATCAAATATTGCCGTGCAAAACATCGAAAAATACAAAAAGAAAGAAACTTGTGCAGTTTTTAGTGTGGGTAATGGCTTGCTGACTAATCAATTATGATGAATGAAATTACATAAAAAATTTCTAGTTCCCATAAAATTACCAGTTCCCTTGCACTTAAAATGGTAAAGATTTGGATAACCTTTATGATATAATAAACTTTCTGGCGAGTATTTTGATCCCTATTATGTATATATGTGACAAATAAACTACAAAAATGCAAGAGTGATCAAGTAAGCGTATTTTACTGTTCAAAACATTTTACATTTTACTGCATTTTACACTATTTCACTGAAGTCCCTTGAAACGTGTAAAAACATGGTTCCACTGTATTAATATTAGCAGATACAGAATTTTTTTAGTAGATCTTGTTTTTATTTTCCATAGTAACTTGTATGTATGATTCTTATAGATAATCACCTTTTCCTTCTGAATCAGAATCGTCAATTTCCTCCTTCAGGGCATGTAAATTCGCCATATTGAGAATGTGCAGAGTGAGAGCAATGCAGGTAGCACACGAAAAGTAGTGTAGGACTCAACAGACAGTGAGAAAAACCAAGCCCTTTTGTAGCTTACAAATAGTTAAAACTCCATTCACTAAGTGGAGCATAATGCAGAGAACTTTCTTCTTCATTGTAGGTGATTACCAACAGAGGGCAGGTTACAAAATGGCCACTACAAATTTGTAGCATTGCACAAGTCAGACTCTGGGACTGTCTAACTACCGCTGAACGAGTCTGGCTCAGCCGCCGTCCTCAATGTGTTAATCATATTCTGCACTGTATGTTATGCTACAAGGTGTCTACCATTTTTGACTGCAGTTTGGCTGTGGCCAGTCATATTAATGGACAGGTGGTTAGTGCTCATGCCAGTGTAGAAAGCTATGCAGTGATTGCAGCACAGTTGGTAAATTACATGGCTGCTTTCAAAGGTGGCGTGGCCTCTGATTGTATAGGATAAGCCTGTAACAGGACTGGAGTAGGAAGTGCTGGATGGGTGGATAGTCTGTTGCATTGGGGTCTTCCACAGGGATACGATTCCTGTGGCAAGGGCTGGGGTTCGGGGTGGCATAGCGATGGACTAGGCTGTTATGGACTTGGGGAGGGTGACAGAACACCACTTTAGGAAGGGATGGAAGGATTTTGGGCAGAGTGTGTCTCATTTCTGAGCTGAGGACAGAACTGAGAGACTTACTGACCAAGATCCTTCCCACCCCTCCTAAAATGGTGTTCTGATGCCCTCCATCCTAGTTCATCCCTATGCCACCCCGAACCCCAACACCCTGCCAGAGGTATGGTGGAAGACCCCACAGGAAGACTTGTCCCCAATGCATCTGCCCAGCACTTCCTATTCCAGTTCTATCACAGTCTTAACCCACCCAATCAGAGGCCGGGCCACCCGTGACTGCATCCTTGTAATTTACCAATTGTGCTGCAATCACTGCACAGCTTCCTAGATTGACATGGCCTTAACCAATTGTCCATTAGGATGAATCTCCACCGCCAAATAGTGGTCAATAACATGGTAGACCACCCTGTGGCATAACATGCAGTGGTGCATGTGCCTGACTTCAGTGGTTGCTACACAACCAGAGCCATTTGGATTCTCCCACCATGAGCTTTTCTGAACTTCACAGATGGGAGTTCTCCTTAAAGTACTTCCTCTGATCTCAAAATTATCCAGTCCTTAGCCTATGACAACCCCCTTTATCTCCACACCCAACAGTTCCTTTCCCCCTCTATCCTACACCTCTGCCATTTTGTGTGTGTGTGGGGGGGGGGGGGCTGGGTTGCTTTTGTTCTGCTTTCCTCCCATTCCTGCCTCCCAACTCCATTCCTAAGTTGTCTCATTCCACCCATCTAGTACGTACATGCTCTGTAAGGTCGTGCAGTATACATCCCCACCAACATGACACAACCTTTCTTTCCCCTTCCCCTCTCCTCTTATTCCCTCGCCACCTATTTGGAGTGCTACAGCTGTAGATGACAGTTGTGTGTCTGTGAACTGTGCCTGTGTAATTGTGTGAATGCTCTCTATTCTGAGGAAGGTCAGTGGTCAATAGCTTAAGGGTTGTATGTTTGTGTCTTTTGTGTGTGTGTGTGTGTGTGTGTGTGTGTGTGTGTGCAGCTCGTCGTATGTCTTTGTGGCATGTTGTGAACTGTCCTTGTAGTATTAATGCAGATGAACTGCAAACTGCAGTTACCTTAATGTCCTTAACTATGCACAGCTGAACTCAGTAATACATGTCCTGGAAACTTTGCACGAAGTCTTCCTTTGGGATGGTGTTCAGAAACTTTGTCATTGCTTTGTTGGATGTCAGGAATATTGTCAATTATCTTTCCTTACGAAACAAGTTCAAGTTGAGGGAATAGGGAGAAGCCTGGAAAATCTAGATCTGGCAAGTATGGTGGATGTTTGAGTTGCGTGACAGCGCTCGTCCACTCACAGCAAATATTTTCTAACAGTTCCTGCCTAAAGAGGGCTTGGTGCAACATGATCACCACTATACTTGCCGGATCTCAATCCTCCATGCTCCTTCCTATTCCCTCGACTCGTTCATTTTGAAAGCGAAAACATTTGATGATATTCCTGACATCCAATGAAGTGCAACGAGATTTTAGAACATGATCCCAAAGGAAGTCTTCATGCAAAATTTCTAGGAGATGTATAGCAGAGCTCAGTGGTGCATAGTTAAGGGAAGTGACTGTTTCAAAGGACAGTAAGGTAACTTTAGTTCATAGTTTATCTATGTTTATGTAATAGGACTATTAACCAAAATTTGTCAGAGGTTGTATTACCTTAACAAAAATTGTTAGTTTTCACTGCTTTACTATGTTAAACAATTTCTATTTTAATTGATGTACTGATAAATATATCAAAAAATATATCTTATGTTTATTGTTTTTCATTATTGTACTATGCACCTTTTTGAGAGGTAATGAATTTAACCAAAGAAATGAGGAAAATGTTATGAATATGATCCTTTGAAAATCAGTAGACAACCTGCATTAGATTTTGTTGTTTTCACTTTTATCAATCTGATGCAATTTCATTTGCTCTTAAAACTGTTGGATTGGGTTATATTATGAATAATAGTGTTTTATTATAATTTCCTTCAGGGCGATATGCTGAAATGAAGGCATGTAAAGATACATACTTCATCACTGTAATTGAAGACACAATAACTAACAGAATAATAGGTGCTGCAACACTTGTTATAGAGCAGAAATTTATCCACGGTTGTGCAGTGGTAAGTATTTTTTCCCATTGAATTTTTACTTTGTGTTCAAATATTTTGTTGTCTTTAACCGAAATTTTGGCAATAAGTCTTGCTGCTATCTGCAAATTAGTGTTAATGAACTGTTAGTAAGTCCAAACAATTTGTTAACTGTGCTACTAGAGTCAAAGCACTGCACATTTACAAAACATGGTAAGTGTCAAATGAAGGCCAGAGTACCAAAAAGGGACATAAAAGGACACTGCAATCGTGATCACTTGTCAGGGGTCATTGGCAGCAAGTCTCATTGCAAGAATTTCGAAACAGTTGACCAACCAAATGACTCATTTAGAACTGAAGAAGAAATAACATTTGATAGTAGTTAGAAAAGTAACTTTGCCTTAATGTTAAAATCAAGCACTGGTAAGTCCAAGTTAGAATAACAATAGTTTAGGAAGGGATAGTGCTTCACACCATAAAGATGACAAACTGAATTGAAATTAGTGGGAAAGTTTGTAACAGCTGCATATTATAACCTGAACTTCTTTTTAGTCTTGTTGGTACGATTGTGTCAGACAAAGAAAACGATTTGTAGTTTAAGCAAAGATTTTATGAATTAACGCTTTCGAGGGGCATGGGGATATACTTCCCACTAACACTATTCCTCTATTGCATTTACAGAAACACAAGTTACCACTTCTGTATGCTCTTGTCCCCCCTATCAGTAGTCCCCTGCACACGCTTATTTTTCTTTTTGTTGTGAAACATAGCTTTCACCGCTGTGGGAAGTATATATCTCACCAAATAACTATGTTCCCAGGGTTCTTATGTAGTATGCTTACCACCGAAGTTGATCTTGAAAAGGTCCTGGGAAATATATATACCACAATGTCTCTTGTGGTCCTTAGAAAGCATACTTACCACAAACTTAAGGGTATCCTGAAGCTTCCGGAAATACGACTTACCACCTCTGTATGAGCATGACACCTTATGCTAGTACACCATATCAGGTTTACGATCACTGCAGTTTGTTTGTTGCATAATCACTCCTGTTGTCAGAAGAGATAGTAAGATAAAAAGAAATAGTACTTGTGAACATGAAAGGTAAATATAGTAGAGTCCCGAAAACTCAGCACTCGGTAACCCACCAGTCCGGATAACTCGGCCACACCCTGGCAGACCCCCTGGAATTATTCCATGCTCACATAATGCAGGATAGAACGGTGTGTGTAACAATTACAGGCTATGTATGGTCTCAGAAATCATCTTTTCTTGTGGCATCTACATTCTATTTAAGAATCCTTAGAGTTTTATTAATACAGTATGTAGAAGCTTTTTCATACTAAAAACAGTCTTGATCAAAACTATGAAAGTGCATTTTTCACGATGTCATTTAAAATCAGCTTAGGCGTGATGGACAATAATGAATTTGGTTACAGCAGACAACAATGACCTCATGTGACACGGCCAAGCGTGCTCTGCCGCTCAGTCTATCTACAACCTTTCTGTGTGTTTGTGTGTGTGTGTGTGTGTGTGTGTGTGTGTGTGGGTGGGTGTGGGTGTGGCTTTTTTATGTTTATTAAGCTTATGGGATTTAACTGTGAGGTCATCAGACCCTAAATATGCAAACTACTTATAAACTAACTTATACTAAAGACAGCACAAGTATCCATGCCCCCTTGAGTGATTCGAAACCCCGATACGGAACGGCCTCGTGTATCGGAGCATAGGGCCTCAATGCCTTCGGCCACTCCACCACAGACCGAGCGAGGTGGCGCAGTGGTAACACAATGGCCTCATATTCGGAAGGATGGTGGTTCAAATCCACCTCCGGCCATCCAGATTTAGGTTTTCCATGATTTCCCTAAATCACTCCAGGCAAATGCCGGAATGGTTCCTTTGAAAGGGCACGGCCGATTTCCTTCCATATCCTTACCCAAACACTCCGAGCGTAAGCTCTGTCTCTAATGACCACGCTGTCGACAGGACGTTAAACACTAATCTTCTTCCCCCACTCCACCACAGCTACAGCCTTTCTCTTCTTAATCACATCTTGTGAAGTCCCCGTGAGTGTACGTAATGAATTTCATTTGTTAGTATTGTGTTACATTTATTTTGTGTTACTGTATTCTATCATTTGTATTGTATTCTAAAGTAACAATAGAAATTATTTTATATCATAAAATCTTAACCTATTCTTTTTAACTCCGTTCCCGATAACCCAGCATTTTCACAAAGACTGCCAACCTTCGGTCCACTCAGGGTCTACTGTGGTTTTAAAATAAAGTAAAAGGAAATTAATTTAAAACAAATTTCTTTATGCATAATGGAAAAACACTTTACAGCTCACAGAAGGGAAATCCATTTATCACCAAAGTGTAAGAAGGTACTTGTACCACTATAGTTTTTTTACCTAAGTCACAAAAATAAAATAATCAAAAAAAGAAAGTATAATAAATTTATCACAATTCTGATAGCATACAAAGAAAATTAGCTTCACAGAGTCTCACAAAAAAATGCGCCTGCTAAAGGGTTACAATTTCAGTTAGTAATTATATAAAAAATACCTGCAATATTGTTGATCAACAAAATTAGCTGTCACAATAGCTTCAAATTACAGTACAAACGAACAGTAGAAAACCTTGCAGTGTGACAGAATGAGTAACGATATTCGATTGGAAACACACAATTCAGAAAATACCTTGCACAATTACTGAATTTTTATTTGTGAGTGAGTGACCGTTTTTCAGTTTGGAGACATCACTGATCGTAAGAATATCTCTGCCCAGGGTTAAGTTACAGCACTGCAATTGTCATTCAGTGTTAAAGACAGCATTAGCAGTGTTCTGTGACAATCGCGTCAATTAAATATGGTCCACAGTGATATAAAATGGAATGAGCATATGAGGACTGTCGTGGGGAAGGCGAGTGGTTAACATCCAATTATTGGGAGAAATTCTGGAAGGTGGGATTTGTCTGTAAAGGAGACTGCATATAAAGCTCATTTTACATGATCGACTTTCTTGTCTCAGTTGACTACTCGAGACAAGTGGGTGTACTGCAGCACCCCTGGTGTGTTATTGCTGACCGTCTGTCTCGAGTGGTAGTTTTCATTTAGACATAAACACCAAGACTGTAGAGATGTCTGCTCTGCAGTATTGCACCTGAATGATGTGAGGTTATGTGGGCACATTTTATGTAGGAACAGAAGATTATAATAGTTTATTAATGGCAAAAGGGTAATATATAGTTAACGTCTCATCAAATACCATGTGATAAATTCTGTACGCTATTGAGAACCCTAATAGGAAAAGTGTTGTACAAACATTTTAAAATTTATATCTTTATTCATTGAAGAAAATTTATGCTTGCTAACACATCAAACAGTATGGAAAATACAGTTAAAAGTGTCTTTTTACATTAGTTTTCACATCTTATTCTCTTTATAATGGAAAAATATCGTTGAAAATAATTTTCTATGTAATTATTCTGTTTTACTGTTGAAATAATTCGTATTTATGCATAGTATATAATTTTCCCCTGTAAAACATAAATATTTTTCTACTTGTACATATTTAGTCTTTTTTCTAAGAAAAATACTATGCTGTGGTGGAATATTTTGGTGTTTACTTATTAAGGAGAACACAAAGCAAACATCAGAATTAAGATTAAGAACTGTGAAAGCATTTCTGCAATATCAATGAACTCTACCAGAATAGGTTAACTTCCGATGTTTGCAGACATCATTACAGCTTCTTGCTTCTATGCATGCACATTCTGCTGCACACTCGAATCTATAGATTATTTACATAATAGAACACTTGTGATGTGGTTGGCGGCTGATTTACACACAGGCACAAGAGGGGCACATACTTTGAGTAGTCAATTTTTACTAGACAGTTGATCATATAAAGTGGGCTTTAAATGCTTGCACCACTCTGTCTTGAGTATTGCTCAAGTGTTTTGGATCCCCCCAGATTGGTTTAAAGGAGAACATAAAAGCAGTTCAGATGCAGGCAACTAGGTTTGTAACTAGTAGATTCTTACTGAAATGCTTTGGAAACTCAACTTGGAGTCACTGGAGGGAAGGCGAAGTTCTTTTTGAGAAGCACTGTTGAAGAAATTTAGAGGGCTGGAATTTGAGATGGACTGCAAAATGATTCCACTGCTCCTAACTTGCATTTCGTGTAAAGACCACAAGGATAAGATCAGAAAGATTGGAGTTCGTACGGATGCATACAAGTAGGCTATTTGTTTTTCCTTCATTCTATATGGAAGTGGAACAGGAAAGCAAGTCACTAGTAGTGGTACTGAGTACCACACATCATTGGGTGGATTGCGGATTATGTATCTAGTTGTAGAAGACAGAGATATAATTTTACTGAAACAATGAACCTTGTAAATTTCAGTTTCTGATATTTAACAACAACAAATTAAATTTTCTGCGATGCCAAGGAATTTGTGGAAAAATTGTGCTTTTTTGCCTTTCAAACACTTGCTTTGGATTTAAAAAAAATAGTGGAGAGTTTTGAGATTTTGTAATTTATCAAATAAAGATTCAAAATAATCTTCCTGAGATTTAACCACTGTTATTATTTCTGCCCGTCAGTTGTTACCACTGTTTTATGATAACATTGTCAGGCATTTCCTCCTCATATTCTTTGAACAATTAAAGATTGGTATCCTTATCTGGGCCTTCATCGCACAAACCCGTCATGCTTTCATGACTGTTAGTGTCACAAACCATTAAATCTAGTAACTCATTGTAGTTAAGATAATTGAATTTTACACACATAATCATCAGTTTGTCAATTTGATTATATAAACACACACATACAGTTTGTTTTCCTGAGGTGCCAGCCAAAATACAGCAGTTAGAGCGAATGTCACAAATTTTTCACATTTGAATGTTGTATTCAGGATGAGCAATTTTGAAAGCTACATAAAGTCCATTTAAGTTCAACAGTACTAGTCATTTCTGCTTTGTTATTTTTATTCAATTTATAACAATTCATTTGGCATCACTGCAACCTGGGCATGTACTACTGTCATCAAAAAACTGCTGGATCTTTTTGTTTCTTCACACATGTACCTACTTGTGTAACATCTCAGCAAGGACGTTAATTGAAAACATTTATATTTCAAATCTGCCAAAATAATATAAATATTATAGACGAAAAATTCCCAGCAGGAAAAATATATATAAAAAATAGATGATGATTACTCACCAGGTGAAGGAGCACAGGTAGTTATAGTAGCACAAATAAATAACACACACACACACACACACACACACACACACACACATTGGAATGGCTCCTTACCCCCTCCCTTAAAACCCTTATCATTTCCTTTTCCCTCTCCTTCCCTTCTGCCTGAAGAAGCAACAGGGTTGCAAAACCTTGTGTTTGTGTGTGTTTGTGTGTGTGTGTGTGTGTGTGTGTGTGTGTGTGTGTGTTATTTATCTGTGAGGCTATAACTACCTGTGCTCCTACGCCTGGTGAGTAATCATCATCTATTTTTTATATATAAAATATTATAAATGTTTATTTCAGTAATGTTTCCAGTTTTTGCTTATAATACAGTACATTAACTTGAATAATAACTTATTACATCCAGCCAATATCACACATGAGTTAGGCAACAGCATTGAGATCAACTGTAGTGTAGTTATTTTCAAAAATTCAAATCTTTGTTCACATTGAAATATCATTGTTGAAATTTTTACAGTACTTTGCTACCACGTATGCCTACAAACTCTACAAAAATCAGATTTTTATATTCAGTCCCACCAGAGATAACTAACCCCAAACTTCACGAATAATGAAAATTTAAAATTTCAAAAATTCATAAAAAAATACGGAAACATTTGAAAGTGTCCTTGCTCTATATAAGGATAGTAGAGAGAAAGAATGGACTGTGATAAATTATTTTTGGGCCAAAAACACAGATATTTGAAAATTCTGATACCAAACTTTGGAGATCATTTTGATTGTGTAATTTTGAATTTAGAGTGTTTTGGGTAGTAAAGTATTTTGAAGTGGGGACTTTCTAAAAACGATCCTGTCAATTGCAGTGTTGTAATTTGACCCAGTGCAGAGATGTTCTTATTATCACTAATGTCTCCAAACTGAAAAATGGTTGTGCACATACAAATAAAAATGGCCATCATTCATTAATGGTCCATGGTAAAAAAAAGACCACCTGTTTTGACCTTAATTATCGGGTAATCACATATTAAAAAATTAAAAATATTTTAAAATGATCAAGCTACCCTCATGGGACCTCTTTATCATGTATTTACCCAAAAACTGAACGTGATCAGGAAGTTTATTAGTCTTCCCATGACTCATTGTTGTGTCTGTGTGGTGAGTCATAATGTATCCTTTTCAAAATATTAATAATTTGAGGTGAGGATATGAGCAACTCACTGTAATGACAATAGCTGAGCCACAGGCAGTATATTTACATAGTTATTGTATTTTCGGTCACAGCCTTCATTAGAGGGGGGAAAAACCTGTGGTAATTGCTAGGGCTCAATTCACGTACACGACTGTCATCTCTGTCTGTTATGGCAGAACTAGCATCTAAGCAGTGTGTGAAAGGAGAAAGGGGGGGGGGGGGGATGATGTGGCGCACGAGTGAGGATAGAATGTTTAGTACCAACTGGCAAAGCCCCCTCAGGGGCTCAGCATTAATTTGCTGAGTACGGGCTTGGCAAACTCGGGGGTCCTGAGCTATGAGCGGTGTCATGCCAACAGTCCGCTACACCGTAAGCTCTGTGCTTGCTTCACAACGGTGGAACATTGTACGTTTCAGAGCCCAGGGGTCTTGACTTAATCACCTGAGTCGTGAAGACAGTACAAACCTCTATAAAAAACACACCTCAGTTGTATAAGGCTTACCCAAGCAAGCGAGGCTCTGCCTGGGTGGACATTTATATCCCTAGCTGCTGATGGAAACACCATGAAGAGATCCCAGAGTAACACTGGTAGGCGTTTAACCACCATCTCTAAGAAAGGCAAGGTAGACTTCAGTGCTGAGAAATATGATCCACAATTGTTCCCTTCCTTAGCCACGCCGTGGGAGGAATGCAGGGATCGAAACCAAGGACAACAATATGCTCCAAGGTATTTAGTGTATGCCAGGACAGATGGTGAATCCTTCATGAACACAAAGCCTCTCTTTTTCGTCGATAACTTGGAAGACAAGTTCGGAGAAGTAGACGACATGTCGAAGATGCAATGGGGATCGGTTTTAATAACGACATCATCCCCAGCAGAGTCACAGACATTGCTGAGTGATGTTCCCGTTACTATCACCCCATACAAAAACCTGAACGCGTTACAGGGTATGATTTTTTGTAGGGACTTCCTTTTGCAGTCGGATGATAAACTCCGCAAGAACTTGGAGCAGTGAGGAGTCCACTTTATATGGCGAGTCCATGGGGGTCCGAGGGACAACAGGATTGCCACCAGTACCTTCATCTTGGCCTCGAGGGTGATTCATTGCCTGAGAAGGTCAAGGTGATGATTTACCGTTGTGACATGAAGCCCTACGTTCCTTCCTCTATGTTCTGTTTTAAATGCTGGAGGTTTGGGCATATGTCCTCCAGGTGTTCTGCCAACTCAACCTGCCGGGAATGTGACCGTGTATCACACCCAGACCTCCCTTTTACACCTCCTCCCATCTTGAATCCCTTCCTCCCACGGGTACAGTGGACACCAGTCAGTGGCTGAAAGAGACACATACTGCTGGTCGAAGGACATCTATGGCATCCTCAGTCCCTGAGACTGAATCGGCCAAGCCCTCCCAGCGTGAGAAACCGAAGGACCAGTGAGACTAGAAAAAGAAGCCCAAGAAGAAAGACTCTGAGGTGGCTACTGTGTGACCACAATATACATCAGTTTCTGAGGACGAGGTGGAGATCCTCATGTCCCCTAAGGACTTGGCAATTGCCAGGACCTCGGAAGCCATGGACGTTGAGGCTCCTCCTCTACAGTTAGTGATGACAGTTCTGTGGAATCTGCACTACCGTCCATTTAAATATGCCCTGTACCTCTGGAAATAGTGTGATACTCCAGTGGAACTCTAGTGGTTTCTTCCAACATTTGGCTGAGTTGCAGGTGTAACTGTGTCACTACTCTGATCTCTGTGTAGCCCTACAGGAAACCTGGTTTTCTGCAGAGCAGACCCCTGCCCTTCGTGGCTTTAGGGGCTACTACAAAAACCATGCTGCATATGATAAAGTATCCGGAGGTGTCTGTATCTATGTCCTCGCCACTGTCCCCAGAGCACCAGTGCCACTTTGCACGGCACTCGAAGCAGTCGCTGTGAGAATCCGGACGCAACATGACATTACCAGCTGTTCCAGCTACCTTCCTCCGGATGAAGCTGTCTCCTGCAGATCTCACGGTCTTGATAGAACAACTTACCCCACCATTCCTTCGTTTGGGGGATTTCAATGCCCAAAACCCCTTATGGGGTGGCACTCAAATATCAGGCCGTGGTAGGGACATTTAAGCTCTAATGGCACAGCGGGAATGCTACCTATTCAATACAGGTGTCCCCACACATTTCAGTGTGGCGTATGGCACCAACTCGACTATCAACCTGTCTCTCTGCAGCCCGAGCCTTTTGCCGCAACTCAATTGGGGGTCCATGATGACCTATATGGTAGCGACCACTTTCCTATCCACAGTTATTTTCTACAGTGCTAGCCTCCAAACCTCTTACCTCGCTGGTCTCTCTGTAGGGCTGACTGGCCTGCTTACGCTTCAGCTGCTAGGGTGACTACTCCACTCCCAAATGATGTTGATCAGGCTGCTCAACATATTGCTGGGGCCATCATTTCTGCTGCTGAGGCAACTGTTGCAACCACCACTGGCTCCATTCGTCGCAAGTCAGTACCGTTGTGGCCCTCGGAGATAGCAGAGGCCATCAGGGAACGTAGTCAGGCACTCCAGTGCCACCGGCGCCATCCTTGTATAGAGCACCTGATCGCTTTTAAACGGCTCTGGGCACAAGCTCGGAGGCTGATATGCCAGAGTAAGCAGGACTGTTGGGAGAGATATGTCGCTACCATAGGCTCTCGCGCCAACCCATCTCGGGTGTGGTCACAGGTTCGACGCCTTTTCGGGTACCGACTACAGGAAGGAATCCCCAGCTTGAACATTCAAGGTACTGTATGCATGGATCCAGCTGCTATCGCTGAGCACATGGCAGACCACTATGCCAGTAACTCTTTGACTACAGCTTATAGTGCGGTCTTCCGCACCCGCAAAGAACAGGTCGAGCGGAGGCAGTTACTTTTTCGCTCAAATCGGTGGGAACTGTATAATGCCCCATTCAGTGAGTGGGAGTTCCAGAGTGCCCTCACTGGGTGCCCTGATATCACCCCAGGGCCAGATCATGTCCACTACCAGTTCCTGCGTCACCCAACAATGGACTATCAATATCAACTTCTTGCCTTGTTCAGTCACCTCTGGGTTGATGGTGTTTTCCCATCTCAATGGCGGGACAGCATCATCATCCCAGTGATGAAACCTGCTGCTGATCCACAGGTGGCTGACAGTTACCACCCGACTAGCCTCACCAACATTCTTTGCAAGCTCGTGGAACATAAGGTGAGTAGGCAGCTCATGTGGGTTCTTGAAGACCGTGGACTCCTCGCCGCACAACAGGGGACTTCCGCCAAGGCCATTCTGCTTTAGACAACTTAGTGCCACTGGAGTCAGCTATTCGCACTGCTTTCACCAGATGTGAGCACCTGATTGCGGTCTTTTTCGATGATACTACTGGTGTTCGCTTAGCATCGGGCGCTTTTCATACGAGCCCAGTGAGGAGCCTACTCGCTGATGCTGGGGTTCCCCCACTTCGGTCCCGCCGGCAACAGTTGTTAGCCTTGTATGTTGCCCGTGTCCACACCTCCATCCATAATCCAAATCACAGGCTCCTTTTTCCAACTGTTACACTCGTATCCCCTCAAAGACGGCCTTCGTCAGGTCTCCCGATCGCAGTCCATATCCATTCCCTTCTCTCCTCACTTGAATCCCTTTCCTTCTCTCCCACTTTCCACTACTCTTGCCACACCCCTCCTTGGTGTTTGCCTCGTCTGCAGCTAAGGTTGGACTTATCCCGGGTTTCAAAAGTCTCCGTTTCACCATCAATTCTCCATCGCCAGTTCCAGGAACTCCTTGACTCGTTCTGTGGCACAGAAGTCGTCTACACTGAAGGTTCCCTGGTAGATGGCTATGCTGGGTATACCTATCTCCATGGGGACCTCATTGAACAGGGGTCCTTACCAAGTGGGAGTAGTGTTTTCACTGTGGAGTTGGTCGCTATATCTAGAGCTCTGGAACATCTCCTAGACTGTCCCGGGCAGTCGTTCGTCATCTGTAGCGACTCCCTGAGTTGCTTGCAGGCACTTGAACAGTGTTTCCCGAAACACCCATTGGTGCAGGCCATCCATAACTGTCTTCACCTTGGTCCAGTCAGGCCATTCTGTGACCTTAGTTTGGACCCCTGGCCATAATGGCCTAAGGGGGAATGAACGTGTTGATCAGTTGGCCAAACAGGCCACTGCATCTAGGCCTTTGCAGATTTGCCTCCAGGACAGGGATCTCTGGCGGGAGTTGAACTGCAAGGTCCTAGGACTTTGGAACACTGCATGGGCTGACTTGAGTGCACCAAATAAGCTCCATGCAGTTAAAACCTCCACAGGCGCATGGAAGTCTTTCCTGAGAACCTCTCAGGGGAAATATGTCTCTTTGTCGACTGCGTATTAGCCATACGTGGTTAACACATGGCCACCTCCTTTGCCGAGGGGACCCACCAAAGTGCCGCTTGTGGTACTTTGCTGACAGTGCTCCACATTCTAATGGACTGTCCGCTTTTAGCTGACAATGCCTTGATGGCTGACCGTGTTTTAGGTTTTATTCGCGCAGCTGGGTTTTACGTTTCTATTTAGTGGTGGGCTCATTTGCTTGATTTCTTGGGCCCCCCTACCCTTACAGAACTTTTAATCTGTTGTCTTTTATTTAGTTTCTGTCTGGTTCTTAACTGGAGGATTCAGTTTGTGCAGAGTGGCTGGCTCATCCTGTATTATCCTTGGGATCAGCCAGCCACTCTTCTGCTGTAATATTTTAGTTTCGTTGCCTGTTTGGTCAACAACTACTGTGTCTTCCATTTTAAATTGTCATTTTGCAATCGACTGACACTGTGTCCCAGTGTATACTAAGCATACAGTGCTACATCATAAATAGCTAAGTTTTATGGATGTGAACTCTTAGCTGGGAACAGGGGACTGATAACCCAGTAGTTTAGTCCTGTTTAAACACACAACAACAACAACTGACAAAGCATGAAGCCACTGATGGGCTGAGTTTAGATGCAGCTTGGAATGCATTAAAGGAAAGGCAAAGGCGGAGGAAGGGAGCCTGGAGGTGCAGACAGTAAAAAATACAGTAAGTCTCTGTAGTCCAGCACATATGGGACCGGGCTATGATGGATTATAGAAATTGTCGAATTACTGATAAATGTAGTTTTATCATTAAAAATATTTGGCTCACAAAATAAAACAAATTCTGTATAAAAGATTAAACACACACAAACAATACTTTATGTATTAACTGAAAAATGTTCAGTTTCATTGATTGGCTTTTTCTGTGATATGAAGTCATAAGTCAGATCAAACAGACTTTTAAAACTTTCTCTTGGAAGCTTCCTTAAAACTAAAATATTGTGTTAGATTACTGGATGGGTTGAACTGGCAAAGTGTCGGATCATAGAGACTCTAAGTGGCACATAGTTGGAAGAGAGACGTGAACTGAGATGCGGGGACTGTTCGGAATGGGATATAGAAATGATAGGTTGCCTTAGTCTAGCACAGTGTGAAAAGCGTTTATTAGATTATGCATGATTTTAATGGCATAAGATAAGAACAAAATTATATAATTTTAATACTTAACTTTTGGAAAGACTTATTTGTTGTGTTTTAGAGTTCTTATACCCTTTTAAAATGATATCATTATTTACAGCGTGGCCGTTTGGAGGATGTTGTTGTAAATGATACATATAGAGGAAAACAACTTGGTAAACTGTAAGTATATCTTACTCTTGCAAACTGTTTTTGTAATGTTATGATTGTGCATAACACACATTTTCATTCTTAGCTGTTTATAGAATTTTAAAGAGTCCTTGGGTTTGAAGAGCAGCTGAGAGGAGTGTAACAGACCAATGATCTTACATTGCATGAACATTATAAAATGCTTTCTCTAAGCGCTCTTTGTGTTGTGGTAAAGTATTTTAATTTCAAATGATGCTACAGTGATGGAAGAATTTATGAAAGGTAGTAATTCAGTACACTGTTTTCAAGTTTAACAGAACTAGTGTAAGGTAAATCTCATACAAGCATAGATATTGAAATACTTCCTGGAGAGGCACCAAATTTAAATTGTAGGCACAATGACTGAGTGGAAATGTTTTCATTATTACTTATCTGTTGTGCTATTAGTAGTAACGGGAAAACTTCAAGAGAATAAGTGGAAAACAGACTGATATTTACATAAATTAGCTTTTATTCTATAAAACGTTGCATCACCTGGTGGTATGCACTGGTTCCAAAAACATATAGAGCAGAGTAGTTAGGAGAACTTACGAGGTTGTCCGCTTTACTAAGCGAGGCGACCATTTACAGAGGGGAGGCCACCGCAGATGAAAATCCTCCATGGATGACAGTCGCTAAGATGTCAGGAAATCTCATTGACGTAATAATCAACGACCAACCTATCTGGGCACTGGTTGATTCAGGAGCTTCTTTCTCTGTATTACAGATAATTACCACTGCACACAAATGAAGACAATGTTCTGTGATAAAGGAGCAACTGTGCTGAAGGTCGCAAATGGAAAGTACGTCCAGCCAGCAGGAACTTGTGTTGCAAGAATAACCATCAATAACACGACCCAGCCATTTGAATTTGTCATTTTAACAGAAGGTAGTCCCATCCTTGGATGGGACTTCCTTCAGGCATCCCAAGCTATCAATGACTGTGTGAGAATCTGAGCTGCAAATTGAGGAAGTCATTCTGACAAGTACATGTAATACAGAATTTTTCTGGGAAGTTATTTGCCATTGACAATGTGACGATCCTGCCATTGTCAATGAGAAGAGCTCCAGTCACAAACACAGATGACTGGTTAAACTGTGAAGTGCTTGTCAATAGTAAAAAGTTTATTAGGCTCACAAAACAAATTTACATACCAGCGGCTATCATAAGCATTACCGGTGGTCGAGGAGAGATTTGGATCACTAATTGTCACGTGCATTCACGACTTATCCCAAAAGGAACTTGTATTGGGACAGATGAACCAATGCAGCATGCTGAGCTCAATGTCATCAACGAAGACCCATGCTCTGCTGTTAGTACAGAAAACATGCTGGAGGAAACAACTGTGGAACTGCCAATAGGGTGCGGACTGACCAAGGAACTACGCCAGTGGGTGTTAGCTATACTGTGCCAATTTTCGGGTGCATTCACACCCCAGCAGAAGGAAAGTCAGACGAAACAGCCCATGATAAGGCACCATATCAATACTGGGGATCATCCACCAATTAGCCAGAATTCGTATAGAGTGTCACCAGCTGAAAGACGGATAATTCGGGAGGAAGTGGAGAAGATGTTGCACGATGACATTATTCAACCTTGGGAGAGTCCTTGGTTGTCTCCGGTGGTTCTCGTAAAGAAGTAGTATGGTACGTGGCAATTCTGTGTCGACTCGGTGGCTGAACAAAATCGTCAAGAAAGATGTCTACCCATTACCGCACATTGACAACACCTTAAAGTGCTTGAAAGGAGCTACATACTTCTCAACTATGGACATGCAGACAGGTTACTGGCAAATCAATGTTGACGAAGCTGACAGGGAAAAGATGACTTTTATTACTCCTGATGACCTCTATGAATTCAAAGTAATGCCATTTGGATTATGCGATGCTCCAGCCACATTTGAATGCGTGATGGGCAACTTGATTCGACACCTTAAGTGGACAACGTGTCTTTGTTTTTTAGTTGACACTGACATTTTCTCGAAAACATTTGAAGTTCATCTGGATCGCCTGTCAACTGTGTTGAAGTGTGTTCAGACTGCAAGACTCCACCTCAATTCAAAGGTATGCCTCTTAGTCGCCAAAGAGATAAAAATCGTGGGGCACATAGTCAATGGAGATGGTGTCCGCCCTGATCCGGATAAAGTAAGGGCAGACACAGAATTTCCAACTCCACAGCACATTTGTGATGCGAGAAGTTTTCTTGGGCTGTGCTCATACAGCAAACATTTCGTAAAAGGATTTTGCAACAAGGCACGTCCATTGCAAGAACTTATGCAGGGAGACGTCAAGTTTTACTGGGGTGAGACAAAACAAAGAGCTCTCTGGACACTTAAGGAGGCTCTAACTTCCGCACGAGTTCTAACCTTATACGACGAGAATGCAGAAACCAAACTTCACACTGACGCTAGCGGGCATGGGATTGGTGCAGTGCATGTGCAAATTCAGGAAGGTGCTGAAAAGGTGATAGCCTATGCATCAACAGTACTCTCAAAGTCCGAGATAAACTACTCTACAACTGAGAAAGAATGTCTTGCAGTTATCTGGGCTATCAACAAGTTCCAGCTGTATTTATTTGGCTAACCATTCACCATTGTGACATACCACCATTCTTTGTGTTGGCTGACTAGCTTGAAGGATCTATCAGGTCGACTAGCAAGATGGGCACTAAGACTCCAAGAGTACAATGTCACAGTGGTATTCAAGAACGGGCGCAAACACAAGGATGCTGACTGCCTTTCGAGGAATCCATTAGTGGAACACAACAGCATTAATGAAATTTCAACTCTCACTGAATTAGGTGACGTTACAGCTGAGCAGAGGGAAGATCCAACACTATTGAAAATGATAGAGGCCTTGGAGAAAGGAGAACCGACAAATGGAGAGTACCAGTTTATAAACAGAACATTGTATAAGAGCAACTATGATGCACTAGGCCCCAAACGGCTACTGGTCGTTCCAGCTAATCTCCAGCCAGCTATTCTCAAATATTTCCACATTGCTCCAATATCCGGTCATCTGGGATTCGTGAAGAACCTAGACAGACTGGTGTTCGCGGCATCGTTCTTCAATGGTGCGAATAGTCTGATCTATGTAGACCAAGGTCGTCCTTAACACTCCCAAGAAGTGCTCTGCTTTTTACTGGAGGGCGAAAGATGGTTTTAAGTTGGTATCTGCATAAAATACATCCAATTTTAACGGATAAGGCCCCACAAAATGGTATGAAAGCCATGGCTGCATTTTCCTCAGGTTCATCATCAGTTTCTGTTCGTTGTGCTGTGGGAGGTAGAGCTTTCCGGATTTGCCCTTTCGTGTAACTGTTCTTCAAAAACACAGACTTCAGATGGTCCAGTTCCTGTTGGAGGCTGTCCTTGTCAGATATGGTGCGAGCTCTGTGTACAAGAGTTTTTAGTATGCCATTCCTCTCTGCAGGCTGGTGGCAGCTATCTGCATTAAAACGTGTTTATACATTTTAAGTAATTACAGTTTATTCTACCACTTTCCAACATAATACTCATCTTTTCCACATTGAGATGTATGGGGGTTCTGCTCACTGCAACATTATTCTCCTGGGGCGTCGTGGTAGAAATAAATACTCGATATATACAATTTTTCACTTCTTCTATAATTTAAACCAAACTTCTTCTCCACCAAACATTTTAACAACAAAACATTTACAAAGCATCAGAATGGTAGTACTTTCATTTCAAAATATTTCACTGACATAGCTTCCAGTGCACTTTACAAAAGCCAAAACTCGAACTCCTCCACACAAGGCGGTGAGGCAAATATATAACCTTGACAATGACGTTACATTAAGCATTGTTCATAACAATAGAATATACTGATTTACAATTAACAAACATATCATGTATACAAAAATAATCACAATATAAAATGAAAACTATGCATACAATAATTTTAGATGGCACATGTATTTTTAAGACGAAATTTCCAATTTTTCTGTTAACAACAAAGTGCGATGTTAAATATCAATTAATTTGTTAATGAATACATATATTGAACTATCAAATATTCTGGCCATTCACAAAATATACTCAAAATCTCTTTTCAGTCAATATATACAAAGAATAACAATATTGATAATGTAATAGTCGAAATAACACAATTAGCTGGTCAACACAACTTCTTTATGAGCCTAACATATATACAATGCTATTTATTTTAATGTCTTCATGTGGATACAAAAGTTTTTACCATTCGTCTGTCTGTTTATTGAAATAACATACAATGACGCAACTATTGTTTATAGAACTGTCTGGAAAGCAAATATATGAATCTCCTAATTAATGAAAACTATCACTCGTTTTAATCACAGTATCACTGAGACACTGTCCTACACCGATTCCTAGGCTGGCTATATTGTTTTTAACTAACTTCACACGCAACTTTTATCACTATTTAACCACATGATTCCGGGTCCGACGCAGATGGTATCGTATGGTAACATTGAGATGAGAGGACCAGGCAGACGGTATCGTACGATAACATTGAGATGAGGGGGCCGGCAGTATCATTACAGCATATAGGAACAAGTCGATATGAGTCTTCTTCCTATACACACTGTGTCCCAGTGCGCTGTCATCTTGTCTTCTAATCAAAACATCCAAGAAGTGGAGCATCCCATCCATATTGCCTCCATGGTAAACTTAATATTTTCGTGCCTGGAGTTGAGATGTGTAAGAAACTCCGTCAGCTTATCTCTTCCCTGTGGCCATATAACAAAGGTATCGTCCACATTTCTGAAGAAACAAGTGGGTTTTAGATTTGCTGACTCCAAAGCTTCCTCCTCGAAATGTTCCACGTACAGGTTGGCAACAATGGTAGAGAGTGGACTCCCCATATCAAGGTTCACAAGGAATTGGTGCCATGTCGTCTGATTGTTAGCAACACGTGCTCTGACATATCTTCTCACCAAATATCTTCAAAGACTTGCTCTCCCCCCTACGTGGGAAAATGTCCACACCATATCTGTAACTCCTCACATTTCCTGGGATGTATCAACAACCTGACGCCCAAGGAATCTGACATACTCGTGAGTTTAATCTTTGGAAGTCATCAGCCAGAAATTTGATGAGACCACTATAACCTCTTTAGACATGTTCTTATGTCAACATATTTTCCATTTAACTGTGGATACTATGAGCAGACTGAAGGAGTTGCTATGGGGAGTCCACTCTCCCATTGTCGTCAACCTGTACATGGAATACTACGGGGACGACTTTCCCATATATCACCACCTCCTGTGGGCCCTGCGGGCCACCATCATCAAACTGCCCCCTTGAAGGTTGGTGGCCCTTCTTCTGTTGCACATCCACTACCTCCTTTGGGGGCAACTGCCCCCCAACCATTGGGGACACCAGTCCCCTATCCCCAGCCGGAGAAGCAGGAGCCTTCTCCGCCACCTCTCGCCAGTAAGGGATCCCTTGGCTCTCTTCCTACCATGGTTTCTCCCACTGACAAAATGGGTACCAGTGAGTGGCTGACACAGCCACAGACTGTTGGTTGTGGTCGTAGGGCTTAATGATCTTCCTCAGACCCTGAGACTGAAGTCCCAAAGCCCTCCCACCAAGAGAAACCAAAAATGCAGCAAGAGAAGAAAAAGACTAAGGCTGCCAAGAAAATGGATTCCACAGTGGAAATCATGCCACCACCCCATACGTCTGCAACTGAGGACGAGGTGGAAATCCTCGCCTCGCCTCACCGGAGGACTTTGTAATCGCCGAGACGGAAGCAATGGATGCAGAGGCCCAGTCTCCGCCAGCAGCGACAGTAGGCGATTCCGTGGAACCAACAGCACTCTCGATAATGCCATGCCTCAGCAGTCAAGAAGTAGCATGATCTTACAGTGAAACTGTGGTGGTTTTTTCCGCCATCTACCCGAGCTGCAGGAATTATTGTGCCACTATCCTGCTTTCTGTGTAGCCCTACAGGAGACATAGCTTCCTGTCCAGCGGACCCTAGCCCTTCGAGGCTATCGGGGCTACTACATCCACCATGCTGACAACAACAGGGTATCTGGAGGTGTCTGCATATATGCCCTCGCCACTGTACCTAGTACTGCTTTGCCTCTCAACACAGCTCTCGAGGCAGTGGCTGTAAGGATTCGGACAGTGCAGGATATAACTGTCTGTTCTCTATACCTCCCTTCGAATGAAGTTGTGTCCCCCGCTGACCTCACTGCGTTGATCGTGCAACTTCCCCAACCATTTATCCTTCTGGGGGATTTCAACGTCCGCCACCCACTCTGGGGTGGTACCCAGCCCTCGGGATGTGGCAGATACTTTGAAACTTTACTGACACAGCAGGACATATGCTTCCTAAACACCAGTGCTCCCCCACATATTCTGCTATTGACATGTCTGTATGTAGCCCAAGCCTATTCCCACAGTTACGTTGGAGGGTCCATGATGCCTTTGCAAGAGTTACCATTTCTCCATTCTTATGTCACTCCAGCACTTTGAAACTGCAGGCTACCCATCCAGACGATATCTACGTTGAGCAGACTGGTCCAGTTACACCTCAGCTGCTGTGGTATCTGTTCCACTACCAACCGACATTGATATGGCAGTCCAACAGGACACTGCTGCTGTAGTCTCAGCTGCTGAGGAGACTGTTCTGACTACTAACTGGCTTCCATCGGTGCAAGGTCATGACCTGGTGGACGCCTGAGATTTGCTGAGGCCATCCGGGATCGTCGGCAGGCACTGCAACGCCACCAGCGCCACTCCAATATAGAAAACCTGATAGCCTTTAAAAGGCTTCGGGCTCTAGCTCGATGACTCATCCGGCAGAGTAAACAGGACTGCTGGGAGCAGTATGTTGCCTCCATTGGCTCACGAGCCTCCCCTTCTCACATTTGGTCTCAGGTAAGGCGCCTCTTCAGATACCGCCCACTGGCGGGAATCCCATCTCTGAACATCGAGGACACCCTCAGTACTGACCTGCCTGTTATTGCCAAGTGCATGGCAGAGCATTATGTACATCGCTCTGTGACTGCAAACTATAGTGTTTCCTTCCGCTCTCTGAAACAACGGGTAGAGCAAAATCGTCTATCTTTTCACACTTGCCACCGGGAACTGTACAATGCTCCATTTATGGAGTGGGAGTTTAAAACTGCTCTCGCTGCATGCCCCGATACCTCCCCAGGACAAGACCGCATACACAGCCAGTTCGTCCAACACCTGTCAGCGGAATTTCACCAACGATTGCTCACCTTGTTTAATAGTGTCTGGGCAGAGGGTGTTTTCCCCTCCCAGTGGAGGAATAGTATCATTATCCCTGTCATGAAACCAGAAGCAGATCCGCTGCTAGTTGACAGTTACTGCCCCATCAGCTTAACTAACGTCCTTCGTAAATTGCTTGAGCATATGGTGAGTCGCCATCTTATGTGGATCCTTGAACGTAGGAGTCTGCCCTGCCTCACAACAGGGGGGTTTCCATCAGGGCCACTCCACTATTGGCAATGTAGTGTCCCTGGAGTCTGCCATCCGTACAGCCTTTTCTAGGTGTGAGCGCCTTGTTGTGGTCTTTCTTGAACTCCAGTATGACTCTATCTGGCGCCACCATATTCTTGTTACATTGTATGACTGGTTCTTACGGGGCCCACTCCCAATTTTGATCAAGAATCTCCTTTAGCTCTGCACTTTTAGGTTCAGAGTTGGTACCTCCCTCAGCTCCCCTTGAGTCCAAGAGAACAGCGTCCCACAGGGCTCCGTCCGTAGTGTACCGCTCTTTTTAATTGCGATCAACGGTCTTGCTGCGGCAGTTGGGTCATTGTTTTGTAGTTCTTTATTTGCTGATGAGCTTTGCTTGTATTTCAGCTCTCCTAGCATTGGTGTCACTCAAAGGTGTCTGTAGGGAGCCATTTGAAAGGCACAGTCATGGGCCTCAGCACGTGGCTTTATGTTCTCTGCTTCCAAAACCTGGGTTGTGCAATTTTTTCATTGTCAGGTCATTTACCCTGACCCAGAACTCTACCTAGCTGATGAACAGCTTTGCGTCAAAGAAACACATCAGTTTGTCGACATCGTGTTCGACAACCGACTGACTTGAGGGCCACACCTTTGTCAGTTGAAGCAGAAGTGCTGGCGGCACCTAAATGTACTGCGTTGTCTCAGCCACATTGTCTGGGGAGCTGGCTATCAAACTCCCATGCACCTCTTTAATGTGCTCATCCATCATGCCTGGATTATGGGAGCCAGGTGTAGGACTCAGCGTCACATTCAGCATTGCGGATCTTGGATTCCATTCTTCATGGTGGTGTTCGTCTCACAACGTGGGCTTTCCTCACCAGCCCTGTGCCAAGCCTCCTCGCTGAAGCTGGAATCCCTCCCTTGAGGTTTCGCCAGCTTCATATGTTGCCCATGTTCACGCCACACCTCACCATCCAAATCGCAGACTTTTGTTTCCAAACACTGCCCTTCCCTCTCTACAACATCGACCCAGATTGGATCTTCCGGTCACGGTCTGGGTGCGTACTCTCCTTTCCTCAACCGAGTCCCTACCTCTCCCTCTTGCATTCTCCTGCCAATTTCATATCCCTCCTTGGACCATTCCTCGCCACCCGCTCCACCTGCAGTTGTCCTGCGACCCAAATGTCTATTTCACCACACACTTCATCACCAGTTTCTGGACATTCTTGGCACATTTTGTGATGCTGACATCATATACACTGATGGCTTCCAGGTAGACGGCAGATTGGGTTATATCTATGTTCATGGCGACCACATTGAACAATGCTTCCTGCCCCCTGACTGTACTGTCTTTACGGCAGAGCTGATCACAACAACTCCTACTCTACACCACCTCTGTGCATGCCCCAGGAAGTCACATGTCAACTGCAGTGACTCCAATTAGCTTGCATGCTCTTGGCCAGTATTTCCCCAAACACCAATAGGTGTGATTCATCCAAGACTCTGCGTTCAGTCTTGGCAAGTCTGGACATTCTAGGCTTTCATCTGGACCCTGGGCCACATTGACATTCCAGGGCCATCTCCTCCTGGCGTCTGGATATCGGTACCCCAGTAAGGGATATCCTATTGGGTCTGCACCACAAGATCTTCATGGCCTGGAATTCCAAATGGTCAACAATGAGCATGGCAAACAAGCTCCGTGTGATAAAACTCTCAACAGCAGCTTGAAAGACCTCTCTCAGGTCTTCTCGAAGGCACTCGGTCGTCCTCTGTCGCCTGCGTATAGGCTATACGTGGCTAACGCACGACCACCTCTTGTGTCAAGAGGACACACCAGACTGCCGTTGTGGCGCTCTGTTGACTGTGGTCCACGTCTTGTTGGACTGTCCATTTTTCAACTGGTAGTTTAGTATGTGCAGTATGGCTGGCTCATCCATTATTATGCTAGTGATCAGCCAGCCACAATCTTCTGTTGTCATATTTTAGCACAATTAATTATTTGGTCCACTACTTTTGTGGTTTCCCTTTTTCCTTTTATGTTGTCATTTTCACACACACTATCTTCCTGTGCATCTCATTTACTGGCTGTGGAGTGTTTCATTTTAAACTGTATCAAATGATGCGATCTCTTAGCTGGGAACAGGAAACTGATAACCTAGCCATTTAGTCCCCTTTAAAACATTAACTACAACAAGCTTTCATCAGGGGACTGAAAACTATCATTTAAACTGAAAAACTGCCTTGTACACTCAGATACTCTGCCATTGTGTAGCTGCTTCCTGTGTGTAATACACCCTTAATCTATTAAGGAAATCCTACAACTCTCCATTCAATAACGCAGTTTCAGAATTATGCAGTCATGAATTCCATAAAAATGACAAAGCCTCTTGTTGAGACTATCCACTTTGTTCCGAATCAGAGGAGTCTGGTCTATTCTGATTACAATACTACAGTTTGTGAGCTCTGCTTCAACCCTGTGAGAAATGTTTAGCAGCCTTCTCCACTTTTTCAGCCACCAGTAAAACTGAGGACGGCCTCAGAACCCAAGTTGGAGGTCTTGTTAGTGGCAACATTGTTCACAACCTGCAGATCTGCACCATTAATAGTTGCCAACAGGGCCTCCTCCACATCTCTGCTGATCAGCAGAGGTCCCTGGTAGAAGTACTTAGTGTACATTGGTTTTTCCTCCAACCCCCACTCCTCTAGTGTCTGCACACATTCTGCTAAATGAGTTGCTACTTGCTCACTCACTATTTGAATGGCTAAGTCCCCAAATTATTCTCCACCTTTAATCCTGGCTCGTTCCTTGCCCTTTTGAGTTATAATGTAATCTACCTAGATACCAGAAATACAATTTTGAAATAAGCTTGTTATGTTGTGTGCACAGATACAAATACTGTTCAGCGTCATGAATATGAATAATGAGGTTGCTTTGAGTTAGAATTTCCATCTAGCTCTACTGGAAAACAGTGTGTTCAAAGGGAAACATGGATCTGTGCTGTGCATTTTATACTCCGAAACAATATTAAGTAATGACTTTGCTTTGCTGGTTTTGGAAGAAGGCATCTTTGCTATTAGTGGGGGCATAATGCTTAATGCCATTTCAGTTTTGAAGAAATAAAATAAAATAATTATTAAATGATTCACATTAGTCATAATAACTCCAGGGATTAGAGATGCTATGATGACCCTGATTTTATATACTATTGTGCAGAAAGAGATTTATGTGGCTGATATGTGCATTAACACACATACGAACTCAAAATTTATGTCCAGTAGCTAACTGGGTTGAAAGCCATCTTATAAGTTGATCAATGAAAAATTATAATTGAGTGATTTTTAGATAGTATCTTCACTTTATGTAGCTGAAGGTGCTTAGTTTAATATGATTGGTAGTAGTTCAGTTGCAACAGCGTTTCACCTAAATTTTTCCTTATATGGCTAAGTATGGCAGTAGGACTGGAGACAAAGGAAGCTAAATTGGCATAAATCTGTCCTTGTGTGATCTATTTTCAATTAAATGGAAATCGTTATGAAATACAGATTTTTTTCACAACTCCACTTTATAAGAATTAAAGACTTATCTTGTTTGTTAATCTTCTTTGGCTGTTTTTCATAATTTCTTTACGCTTAAAACTCGTTTCTCTTGACTCCTCAATACCACATGTGGCCTTTATTGTGTGTCTTGTTTCATTTCCAAGTAATTGCTGATTGTGTACAACATAACCTATAACCTCAATTACTTCTGAAAAGTATGGTCTTTAGTGTTTCTTTCTTAGCAACAGCTATCTCTTAGCTTTACTTGGATTCATAGTATTCCTTGTTAATGTTGTATTACCTTTCTCTCATAAAACAATGAGCACAAAATATTGCAATAGAAAATAATAAAAATAAGTAAAATTTGCTTTGGCTTGTAGGAAAGCAAATGAGAAACAGGATATAATAATAATTTTAAGATCACAGTTAGATACATACTGCATAATTCAGTGTTATTCATGTTACTAATAAAGGAACTTGTGCATTGCAGAAACAAGTGGAGATTTTGAAGTTCAAGGAGGCTTCTTTGGTACTTCCAACCTCTCTCTTGTTGATAACCATGACCTTTTTTGGTTGAAGGGGGTAAAAATATCCAGTTTTGGCACTTTCAGCATTTTTCATTTCCAGTCTTCAGTTAGCAAATAGAAGCAGCATATACATTTTATTGTATATCCTTTGTCATATTGTTAATGTGGCAGCAGTGGACAAGCATTCTTTTTTCATTTTATGCTGGTGCATCAAAGAGGCTTATGCTGAAAGTTCAAAATAGAGTATTTTATTATTGTGTTACTTCAGTAGACAGTTCCCACATTCAATTAGTTCATCCAAGATGCGTTATACTGCAGTTTTTCATAATTTTTGTAAAACAAGTTTGTATGTTTTCTCTTGTTAGTACTATAATTAACATAAATTTACAGAAGCAATTAAATTACATGACTTCATGTTAGGATTCGTTTAACTGGTTTTAGGAATAGGATTAATGTGTGCCCCAATTAGAGTTTACAATAAGTGTGTCAGCTCTGGCAACACTAAATAAGGATATGTATCTTCATCTGTGAGAGAATATGATTTGTAGAACTTGTCCATATTAATATGCTAAACTGGAGGTAACACCCTAAAACAATTTTCTAAGGGTTATGTGTTATTTGGACAGTGTAGCTCACTTTTTTTTAATTCTCCATTACAGAATTGTGACAACCGTTGCATTGTTGGCTAAGACACTGAACTGCTACAAGATCACTCTGGAGTGCAAAGACAAACTAATACCTTTCTATCAAAGCATAGGCTATGTTCTGGAGCCTGGAAATTCAAATTC
The DNA here is from genome assembly GCA_026315105.1 of Locusta migratoria. Lineage (NCBI taxonomy): Eukaryota > Metazoa > Arthropoda > Insecta > Orthoptera > Acrididae > Locusta > Locusta migratoria. The sequence continues at coordinate 300,341,288 of CM048744.1, forward strand.
TATGTCAATACGTTTTGATACTTCTCCCAAAAAACACACTGCAAAATTATAAGTTTACCTAGCTAGAATTTATGTAACACTGTGCAATAAATATTTTTAATTTTCTCAGTATTAGCTTGTGTATTTTGAAATTTAACTTTTATTTCACTTTTCTGTTTACTTTGATATTCTATTCATATCATTCATATTACAGAAAAGTACCTACATCATGCACTCAAATATCTGTAAATGTTTGTGAATGACTTTTTCATTAAACTAAATGTCTTGCTTAATGAGTTATATATTATTTCTTTCTCGCAACTTCTCAGTTTCTTGTTTGTTGATCAGTGTGTTTACATGGGTAAGTAGTAAGCTTATGCTAAACAGCACTTCCTGTGTTCATGAAGATCACATTACAATAAAAAATTCTCATTAAGGTTCCAGTTGTTTGAACTAGGTTGGCTTGAGTGGCATTGAACTTAAGAAATGAAAGTGCGCGCTCACATATACACAAACACACACACACCACACCTTTATTTTTCTTTTGTTTTGGGGGTGATTCATTGGGACAAATTATGATAGGGCTTACATTGATGCTATCCAACCCCAGTTGTCCCTCGTTGAGTAACATCCTACATTCACGTAATGAACTATTTATACTTCCAACAGTTCAAGATGGTTCTGAAGCATATTTGAAAATCACAGTATCCTCAAAAACCACTGCATAACACCATTGTTGGGGATTTAATTTTATTACTGGTGTCAATTCTCCAGTTTTCACAAAATTTTTGGGCACTCTTGGATTGTAGGCAGATGTGCCCCAATGTACATTTCATCTTCAACACATTGTGTCTCAGAGAGATATTGTTGGCATTCATGAAGTTCTACTGTGATGAGGAACTCTATTTTCAGAATTTTATACCCTGTGGTCATGTTCATCCTAGTAATATTTTGCCACAAGCTGCCAGCATCAGTTTTGAAGTTGTTGACAGAACATGCTCATGATTATGCACAGTTCTTATGTGCTAACGATAACATTTTTTGCACCAACTCCCTGCTGAGTGCAAAAATGTTCCAATAAGGATAATTAAAATCCAGATACTTCTTATTAAGTGGCCACTTAGTATTGGAAAATCTTGAATTTTACTTTTTGTATTGCTTCATACATGGCATCAGTACAATACAACATAAAATCTGCAATTTGTTTGTTTATTAGTACAGTAATTTTACAAAAGAACTTCCATATCCAAAGGTTGCACAACAGTTTTGAACATAAGCTAAATGTACAAAGATCAATCCTATTCTAATTGTGAATATTTAAATTAAAACTATATTAGGCCAAGAATGACCTATGAAATGAGTAATTTAAAAATGAATATGTCTAACAATGAAAACTTCAGGTTGAAGTAATGACAATATTTAAACTTCTTTACTGTTTGGAAAACTTAAAAAATCTAAATCTCATTTTTAGTACCATTTCATCATTGCAGAGTCCAGCTGTAAGAAAGTGTTACAAGCAAGTTCTAGTAATAAATGCAAATACAAATGTAAAATACAGTGTTTTATTTCACCTTTGAGCATCTTAAATACAATATGTGTCATCAAAACCAAACACAAGAATAATATATCTTGGGGGGAGGGGGGAGATGCAAGGTAAGAGAAAGGTTAGATATAGCACTTCTGCCTGACAGTGTGCAAATTCTGATTAAGAGTGAGAGAGTGGAGCCGAGGAAAGATATTAGGGGGTGGTAAAAAAGAGGAGAATAACATAGATGGTAAGGAACGGAACACGGTGTAAGATAGAGGGAGTGGGAACTGTGGGGTGTGTTACATATGTTGAGTCTAGGCAAGTTGCAGGACTAAAGAATCTATGCTAAGGATATCTCTCATCTGCGCACTTCAGTGGAAACGGGGTGGGGGTTGAAGCGGCCATGAAAATGAACTGAGTTAAGCTCAGGTGCATGCTTTGCCACAGGGTGATCTACTTGCTTTTGGCCACAGTTTGGCTGTGGACATTCATTGCAGACTGCTAATGTAGGTACAAGCACATGTTAAAGGTTCTCATATGTGAGTGTGTTAGACTTATTAAGCAACAGAACCCAGTATGTTGTCCTCAAGTGTTCATCAGTATTGTCAGTAATGGCCCAGGGAAGTATAATAGGTCCATAACTAATAGGTAAATTTATGTGAACAGAGTGAACAGCAATCTGCAGCTGTTTGCTGATGATGCTGTGATGTACAAAAAAGTGTCATTGAATAAATGTAATAAGATGCAAGATAACTTAAACAAAATATCTAGTTGATGTGATCATTGGTAGCTAAACTAGGTGTGTCTAAAATGTAAGATGACGTTGAGTAGGAAAAACAAACCCATAATTTTCAAATTCAGCATTAGTAGTACTGTATGTTGCTTGGCACAGCCCATATCTAGGCGGAACATAGCAGAGATATAAAATGGAATTAGCTTTTAAGGACAGTCATGGAGAAGGGAGACGGTAGATTTTGGTTTGTTGTGAAAGTTGGAGATGTGATTCATCATTAAAGAATACTGTGTATAAAACGCTTATGCAACCCAATTTGGGTATTGCTCAAGTGTTTGGAACCCCCAACAAAAGGAAGGAAGAGTAAGGTTTAATGGTCCATTGACAGAGTGGTCATAGGAGGCAGAGCACATGGTCAGATTCGTTGATTGCTAAGGATGCAGAAGGAAATTGGCTGTGCCACATGAGATCCCCCACCAGATGGGTTTGAATGAATATATAGAGGCATTTCAGAGGTGGGCTTCTAGGTTTGTTACTGTTAGGTTTAATCAATGTACAGGTAAGTGTGTTCCAGAGATGCTTCAGGAACTCATCTGGGAATTGCTGAAGGCCAGACAACATTCTTTTCGAGAAATACTGTTGATGAAATTTAGAGGCCTAAATTTGAAAGCCGATAGCAGAGTGATTTTACTGTTGCTAACATAAAAAAAATTGCATAAAGACCGCACAAAGGTAGGTTAAATCGAATTACATCTAATACAGAGGCATACAGACCATCATGTGTCCCAAGTTCTATCTGACAGTGGAATATAAAAGGAAATGGCTTAATAGTGGTACTAGGCACTCTTCTCCATGCACTTTATAGGGATGTGGTATTTTTATGCAGATATTGATGATCGATAGCAAGTTGGTAGTCATACCAGTATAAAAATTTGTATAATGATTCCAGCACACTTGGTAAATCACTTGGCTACTTTAACAGGTGTCCCAGTGTCTAATGGATTAGGATAAGCCCTTGAAGTATTGGGTGGGTGGATTTGACAGGTCTTGCAACAGGTTCTTCCTCAAAAGTATGATTCCCTTTGCAAGGGGCTGTGATTAAGGGTGCTGTAGGGATGAAGCGGGGTGTTGTGGAAGTTGGGTGGTGCACCAAACTGCACTGTTGTTGAGCCACAAAACGACTTGGGTAGGATGGCCCTCATTTCAGGGCTTAATGAATGCCTTGATGAAGGATGTGAGTAGTGTTCCAATCCAGAATGGAGTTGGGTGAGAAGGCAGTGCTCTTTTTGTGGCTGTTTGTTGGTGTTGGAGGGAGAATTAGGGATGTGTGGATATATAGTATGGGAAATCTGTTAGTGGTTAGATCTCAAGGATAGTGACTGTGAAAGTCTTTGTGAGAAATTTACACCAGCAACAGAATTAAACATCACAATCTTATTTTTGCAAATACAAACATTGAATTTATGTGGCTAGGATATGTATTTATTTAATTTTCTTAGTGTCTTGAAGTTGAGTTCTTTTATTGTTATAGGTTTCTTTATACTTTAATTTATTGCATAGGAAGAGTAAATTTATTGGCAAAGTGAATGTGTAAGGGTTCCATTATTACTAATAGAGTTAGGAACCCTAAAATGTGACAGTGTGCAAAGGCCTTTCTTTAAATTTCAGTGCAAAGCACAGGCATATAGCTAGTATAAAATAGATGTGTGAAAACTATTACTCCCTTTCACTGTATCTTTGTTATAAACAGTGTTCTGAATATGCTACTGTATAGATTGAGTGGATACTGGAATCTGTACTATAAAATGGAGTTCATTTATACAAACAGTTGTACTAAAGACATCTTTTTTAGTGAGTTATCAGAAAACCTGCAACAGTTTGTATTAATTTCACTGTTTTATTCTTGCATAAGTTACTTGAATTTTCATAAGTGTGCTGTGTGTTGTATTCCACAAAACTTTCCCTAGACAAGCAGCATAGCATTCAATATAGTGTTCTTAGGGGTGATGATAGACTTCTAAGTGAAATTTTCTTTGAGAGGAAATGGAGAGATCATTAAGATAAATGGCCAAAATTGGGTACGGTGTATAAACAAATGTTAGATATGTGCATTGTATGAATATGAGTACCGTATCTATTGTACCCTCTGTAAACAAATCTCTTTAGTGCTTAATTACATTAGGTTCATTTAAGCAGCTGCCAGAAAGCTACTTTCAATTGCAAGAAATCAGACATTGTTTTGCATGTGCAGTTACAGTGATGTATTTGGAGCTTACACAGCTTAAAAGCTTTTCATCCTGATTCTAGTACAATTCTCTTGCATAGCAGTGGATCAACAGCTGAACTGCGACCTCATTATTGTTTTGGTATTCCACTGAACAATATGCTAGCAGTGTTTTCTGCTAATTTGCCAGGGAATGTCAGTCTGTAAATTTAAAACGTAAAAAATACAAATTAATTTCATGGATGTTAGGTGTCTAAAAGAAATATTTTTTTCTTATAAAGCTGGCAATATAGGTATTTATTTTGTTTCCAATTACTGAGTAAATTACCTGCTTAGTAACCTTCAAGTAAACATTTACTAATATTCATACATGCAGCATTAACAGATCCCACATTGTCTTATAAAACAAACAACACATCCAAGGATAAGTCAAAAGTATCACAATTTCGTAATCTCACTCAACGTGCCATTCAGCCTTAAGAGTATATCAGCATGTCCAGATTCACGTAGATGTACTTGATATTAAGCTTTTCTGTGTGGTTTTCAGGATACAAATTTCCTTGAAGTATACCCTCATGTTTAGTTCTTTCTTATAGCAGAATATGAAATCTTTTAACACAATATGCATTATAAAATAAAGCATGGGCCCTTCAAAACGCAGTGAACAGTTTAAACAAGACAACAATCTGGAATATTGTTTCAAATAAATTGACTGCCTCTGTGGCAAATATTAATTTATTATAGTTGAGTCATAAAAGCCAAAGTTTTCAGCAAACCTACATAAATAACTTTAATGTTCATCAAATCAAATAATTCTTGATCTTGTATGAACGTTTGACTCAAGGATCCTCCCGCTACAATTCTGACAGTTCTGCACATGTGTGAATCTTGCAGCTTGAGTGCACCAGAAATATTTTCCTGGTTAGAATCTGGTAGTGTATGGTTACTGCTTAAACAGCAAACAGCCACACAGCAAGTAGTCAGAAGTGGAAGAAGGTGCTGCTTGAACTTAATTTCAGCTCTGCAGATGTGCAAGTAGGTCATTGGCAGCTGCTTAAAAGAACTTAATGGTAAATGATTTTATTATTTTAACGATGAGATTTTTCACTTGTCAGTAGCATAGTTATTGCATTTGTTTCATGAATCTTATTTCGGAATTGTGGTAACTATTGAGTTGCTGGCTAGGCAGTTGAATTGCTACAAACTCACTCTGGACTGCAAAAATGATCTGATACCTTTTTATGAGAATCTTGGCTATGAACTCCAGCCTGGCAATTCAAATTACATGTCTATGCGTTTTGAGAACAAGTCTCCAAAATTATTCAAAATGTTGAGATCAAAATTATAAATATTGTTAGCTTAAGTCATTCTATATGTAACTGCCTGTGAAATCAGTGTAAAGTAAAATAAAATAAAGATATTAATAAATGTAATTACACACTTAATGTTTTCATGTGGCTCTCAAAATAGTTTTTTTTTTTTTTAAATTATTTAAATATCTTTCATTGCTCACTTGAAAACTAAAGACTGATCAAAGTTACCATACCCCATTATTTCGATTTTGTATATCAGCAATGTAGATCAATGGAAACAACTTGTTCATTATTTTGTATTTTCTGAAATAAATTAGTTAATGATTATTACATGGAAAGTAGCTGCCATGCTGGACATAAAGAATAGACACATTCAGATGTCCTTACACTCATAGGAATTAATGTGTTCATAATGGTTGTTTTTAATGTTTGATATGTTAATGTATTTATGAATGATGAATTTGCATAATTTATATGACATAAATAAAACAACTTAATCCAGTAATCTTTCTGTTACTTTTCATGAAAGTGATATGATATGTACCGTGTGGTCTGTGTTAAATTGCTAATAAATGCTCTCCTTATCCCAGAACATTTTTAAATTTTTGACTTTCTCACATTCATGTTAAGATCTGAAACACCTTCCTTTCCCCCCCCCTCCCCCCCAATGTTCACAACTAAAATTTGTGTGTAGTGCGTCAACTGACCTTCCTGTCATTGTTATATAGAACTTCTTCATATTTCTAAATGAAAAGTGAAAGAGAAAAAGGAGGGGAATCAGTTTCAGTACTAATTCAATTAATTGACTGGCAGTCATTTAAAATCTGATGATCTTGTTAGCTGAAAACCAATGAAATAATCTGTGTGACATCCACATTTTCATGCATTTTATTATCCATCTACTTTGCATGTAGTTTAATATTAAAATCATATTTTATGGTGTATTTTTGTGATTTCTCCATTCATTCATTTAAATTTATGTGTGAAAATGTCAGTAATAATACAAATTGTTCCCAAGGAATACAAAGATCTAAATATTGCTGTAACAATAATTAAAATTTTGTAAAAGTACATTTACAAATTTTGTACAGGCTGTTGCGACACCACCTGTGTTTGCATACTGAAAGGCACAGGAAGTGTAGGCTATTCATCTGTCTGTTGCATTATATAAATTCTGCAGATGTGTAAGTTGTTTGGCACCGCTGCCCCGCAAATGCTTCGGCAGTGGAGTATGATACACAGTCGTGGTTGAAATACACACAGTGCAATGACTTACCCACGTGTACACGTGTTTGCCCATCTGCTCTCAGATGAACACATATGCTAGAACAGCCTAGGTTAGAGGACACACATTTACACATATATAGTATAATTTTATCAAGCTTGATTCCATATTTGAGTGGGTGCTCCACGACTGTATTTGATTTGTGGTAATTATTCAGCAATCAGTCGTCATAAATATAAAATTCTTTATTTGTTAGCAAATCCGGATTTTGACCACTGTGTGATCATCATCAATGCTTAAAATAAATAAAAATATTTAAAATATCTCGACCTCCATGTAGGAGGTTGCGTTTGTACTGACGCCTAATCCGGATTTGCTAACAAATAAAGAATTTTATATTTATGACGACTGATTGCTGAATAATTACCACATAGTATAATTTTTTTTATTAAATTGGTATTGAAGAAACTAGCAAAATATTAAAAAAAATATACGCATAGAACTCTCCTGAAATAAGTATCCTAGCTAGTCATTTTCATTTAAATAAAACAATGAGTTATCTTCTTGTTATTGTTTTGTTGAATAGATTTTGTCCCAACAAAATAATTATATCAATGGGTAAGTATGGGAAACGCCAGAGTACTAACAAATCTTTGACAGTGAAAATTCTGACTATACTTTTAATGCTATAAGCAGATGGTCTCTCCTTTAGTGATGTTGTAGCTTTCACTCTCTAAGAACAACTGTTCTTGAAGCTTAGAACTGATCTGGTAGTAATACGAGAGAATTGCCTAAATATGGTTATCACCAACAAAACATTTAAAAACTTGTCTGTTGTTGTGGTCTTCAGTCCGGAGACTGGTTTGATGCATCTCTCCACAATATCCTATCCTGAGCAAGCCTTTTCAACTCCACATAAGAACAGCAACCTACATCAGTCTGAATCTGCTTACTGTATTCGTCTATTGGTCTTCCTCTGCAGTTTTTACTCCACACACTTCCCTCCAACGCTAAATTCACAATTCCTTGATGTCTAAGAATTTGTCCTACCAATCGATCCCTTCTTTTAGTCAAGGTATGTGAAAAATTCATTCTCTCCCCAATTCTGTTCAGTACCTCCTCATTAGTTACGCAATCCACCCACCTAATTTTCAGCATTCTTCTGTAGCACTGCATTTAAAAGCCTCTATCCTCTTCCTGTCGGCACTGTTTATTGTCCATGTTTCACTCCCATACAAGGCAACACTCCACTTGTCTAACTTTTAATAAATGTAACCAATTGATTACTTCCATAATTATGTAAATTAAAAGTTCATACTGCAATACCGCGCAAGGTGGCACAGTAATAACACACTGGTCTCACATTCGGAAGGATTGTGATTCAAATCCACCTCCAATCATCCAGATTTAGGTTTTCTGTGATTTCCCTAAATCACTCCAGGCAAATGCCGGGATGGTCCTTTTGAAAGGGCACAGTCACTTTCCTTCCACGTCCTTACCCAAACACTCAGAGTGTAAGCTCTGTCTCTAATGACCACACTGTCGACAGGACGTTAAACTCCGAGCTTCCTTCCTTCCTTCCTTGTATTGCATGACTAGTGGCCTGCAAGTGGCATGCCCTAGTGCACATTTATGTGGCTGCATGTTCAGTGCCACATGGCCAGTTCCTTTGTGTCTGTCACACTACACCAGTGTTTTAATTTTTATTGTTTTATTTCTTAAGGACATAATGTTACATTTAAATTCATTCAACCTCAGTTACCCTGCTTATAATATTTAATTCTGTTGTTGTTTTTCATGTAAGTACGGATCGTATCACTCTCCTTTTCACCTGCCTAAAATTTTCCCATCTAAGATATTTATTCCACTGTGATCATTTTAGGTAAAAATTGTTGGGTTACGACGAAGTTACCCATAGTGGTAATGATACCTGGCCAGGAACCATAAGATTCATGCAACTGGTTGGCTGTATACAAATTGCTATTACTCAGCCATGTTTGAAATTGTATATTTTCATAACTTATAAATCAGATTCACTGAGAGTCCTTGACAGACTACTTTGTATAATGTAACAGAAATAAAATAGTTGTTACAGCTGGTAACAGTAAAGACAGAAAAGAGATAGCTGATTATTTTTTTTTAATGATTTCTGCTTTTAAGATTCATAAAAGATGTTGAAAGACTGCTAGCTTTAGCCTTGATGTGTTACAGTAGTTTCAGTGGGCAAAGGTGAGCAAGAGACCAAAAGTGTTCTATAATAGTCTGATGATATTGAGAAAATAGTATAGAGAGACCAAAAATGTATCGCAAGAGAATATTCTTGAAAGAGGAACAGCAGTAACAACTACAGGAATCTCAAAATACACTATTGGCCATTAAAATTGCTACACCAAGAAGAAATGCAGATGATAAACGGGTATTCATTGGACAAATATATTATACTAGAACTGACATGTGATTATATTTTCACGCAATTTGGGTGCATAGATCCTGACAAATCAGTACCAGAACCACCACCTATGGCCATAATAACGGCCTTCATAAGCCTGGGCATTGAGTCAAACAGAGCTTGTATGGCATGTACGGGTACAGATGCCCAAGCAGCTTCAACACAATACCACAGTTCATCAAGAGTAGTGACTGGCGTATTGTGACAAGCCAGTTGCTCGGCCACCGTTGACCAGACGTTTTCAGTTGGCGAGAGATCTGGAGAATGTGCTGGCCAGGGCAGCAGTCTAACATTTTCCGTATTCAGAAAGGCCCGTACAGGACCAGCAACATGCGGTCATGCATTATCCTGCTGAAATGTAGGGTTTCGCAGGGATCGAATGAAGGGTACAGCCACGGGTCATAACACATATGAAATGTAACGGCCACTGTTCAAAGTTCCGTCGATGCAAACAAGAGGTGATCGAGACATGTAACCAATGGCACCCCATACCATCACGCTGGGTGATACGCCAGTATGGCGATGACGAATTCACCCTTCCAATGTGCATTGACCTCGATGTTGCCAAGCATGGATGCAACTATCGTGATGCTACAGACAGAACCTGGATTTATCACAGGTGCTCCTCTCTGTGATGCAGCGTTAAGGGTAACTGCAGCCTTGGTCTCTGAGCTGACAGTCCATGCTGCTGCAAACTTCGTTGAACTGTTTGTGCAGATGGTTGTTGTCTTACAAACGTCCCCATGTGTTAACTCTGGGATCGAGATGTGGCTACATGATCTGTTGCAGCCATGCAGATAAGATGCCTGTCATCTCAACGGGTAGTGATACGAGGCCATTAGGATCCAGCACAGTGTTCCGTATTGCCCTCCTGAACCCACCGATTCCATATTCTGCCAACAGTCATTGGATCGCGACCAACGCGAGCAGTAATGTTGCGATGCAATAAGCCACAATCGCAATAGGCCACAATCCGACCTATATCAAAGTCAGAAACGTGATGGTACGCATTTCTCCTCCTTACACAGGCATCACGACAACATTTCACCAGGCAATGTCAGTCAACTGCTATTTGTGTATGAGAAATCGGTTGGAAGCTTTCCTCATGTCAGCATGTTGTAGGTGTCGCCACCAGCGCCAACCATGTGTGAATGCTTTGGAAAGCTAATCATTTGCATATCACAGCATCTTCTTTCTGTCAGTTAAATTTTGCGCCTGTAGTATGTCATCTTCGTGGTGTATCTATTTTATTGACCAGAAGTGTAATATATAACTATTACTTTTAAGCCATGTCAAAAGCTCACTGATGATTCTAGTTATTTGGAGAATAGTATCGATTTGTACCAAGACTGTGTTGTGAATATTAAGGGGGCAAGGAGTCAACAATACTTTCAACCAAGATGTCAATTATGCAGTTTTGGAAAGCTGGAGAAACAAATCTCACAAACATACGAAAGTAGAGTTTTGTGAAGCTTTTCCTTTCATTCAGTTACAATGCAACTGAGGACAAATCAAAAGGTGAAGAATAAAATACATCTAGATGTCTTTGACATTTTCGAGATGCAAAACAGTCTCAGGATGTGTAAATTTCTAATTATAATGCCTGCACCAGTAAATTTGGGATATTCCAAAGCAAGACTCAATTCCCAAAGTATTCCTCAAGAAAGTGAAACACTTGTTCGGTCCGATGTGGTTGGGCTCCATCTTGCATAAACCATTCAGTACTTGGCCGATCCTCTAACGCTTGCTGTATGGCGACAAATTGTTCCAAAATTGCAACGTAACGTGCACCAGTGACCGTTTCTCGAATGAAAAAGTGCCAATACAGTAATGCCTCTGCTGCATACTGCAGTCCACACAGTAACTTTAGGAGAATATAGGCGTTTCGCTTCACACTAATAAGGCTTTTCGGAACCCCAAAATCGCCAGTTCTGCTTATTCACATATCCATTCAGGTGGAAGTGTGCTTCATCTGTAAACCAGATGCAGCCGACATCAAATCCTTCACTATCAATCATTGTGAGCATCTGATTAGCAAAGGCAACTCTTTGTTGCACAGCTCGTGCGGTTGTGGCCTGCTGCGTTTGAATTTTGAATGGAAACATGTGTAGGCTCTTTCTTAGTATGTTCTGCGTGCTGGAACGCTTCAAACCACAGGTGTCTAGGGACAGTAGTTCATCGGACCCCAGTTACCCGTACGAAACGATAGATGTCTCTACGGTTATGCTACCATGATGTTATGCGACTCCAGGGCTACTATTTATCGTTCCTGCTGTTTAATTTACGTAAATATTTCTACCTTCGTATTTTGACATTCGAAATATGAATCATTCTAAGACTTCAGTATTACTGTAATACAAGTGTGTCTGTAATATTCCGTGATATTTCTATAACACTGCGCTATTAAAATGACAAGACTTTCCAACAGTCTAAAACTTGAAGTTCGAAACTTAAACTGTAAAAAGATGCAACATAACGTACAGTGTGTAAACTGTTAGATGGCCGAGTTGTGAGGGGTAGCGGGGAGCAGAAGAATCAAGCCCCGCCTCACACCAGCGGCAGCCTGGTGAGAGAGGCGAGCGGGGGAGACAAGCCACGCCTACTTCCTACAGTGCTGACACAAACTATGCGGCATGCTTCCGCGAAAGTACAGGTGGCGTACGTCGCTTTAAATGTTGGTCGTAAATCAAACAAAGCAGCATACTTACGAGAATGAATGATAACGATACCAACTACAGGCATCAGTCACTTAAGTTACGTATTACACAAAACGGAACACTTAGAACACTGGTATGAAAAAAATAAGAAAGCAGACGTCTATTGTTGTCTATTACTTTCAGTCAGTAATGTTGGCTGTAGACCCGAAACAAAGACTGCCTGCCGAAGCCGCACGACGTCTACCGATTTGTACCAATTGAGGGCTAGGGAGAGCTCTGCCATCTAACAGTTAATACACTGTTGACTGTTGAGGATACTTTCCTGATAAATAAAGCGGAAAGCAGAGCCGAGGTTCTACATGAATTTCTGTTTTGTTATTGAGAATATTCACGTGTTAGTTTTCGAGTGTCATTTGCATGAGAATGAATGGCGCTGGTTTATTAAATATTGTTATTATTTCACAGATTGTGACGGAAAAGATCGGCTTTTAGAGGAAACTGAATGTATTCTTTTTTCGTTGACGTTGGCGCCTGAAGAATTGCCGATATTATGTCAATTTAGCTTACGGCGAAAGTGGCGGTGGCACTTGATATTTTGTTTTGTAGGTTTATTTTGCGTAGTAAATTTTTGTTGGTAGTATAGGTTACAGGAGCCAACGCCTGAAATGGCAAAGCTTAGTGATGTGTGTGTGTGTGGGCGGTGATTCGTTTCTCGCTTCCGACAATATTTTTATTTTTCACCATGACTACCAAAAGTTTTCTGACACATTTATTAAATAGAATTTACGAGTTGTGATATTCCGACATATTTGCAAGTACAACCGCTCTTTCTTAAAAGTGCATTTCTTCTATTTAGTGAACATGCCGTGAAATATGTCCAACAAATTGTAAACACTGTCTTCTGAACTACAGTACCTGCACATAAAGTTGAACACACTGTTACAGTGAATGTTGCAAATGACATGCTGATACAAATAGTTTCATACATTTACTAGAAAATACAAAGCTCTTGAGATCAGTTAAATGGCTACAGTATTAGCGCAATTACTCATAAACAATGCATATAGGACGCAAGAACGTGTATAACAGTTGTTGCAAGAAAGGAACAAGGCATTTCAGTCTCATTAAGAAACGACGGTTGCCACATAACTGCAGTACGTAATCTATATACAGTAAAACTTCTGTATAACGGACACCAATGGGGAAAATAAAACTGTCCGCTTTTAAGAAGTGTCCGCTGTTAAGAAAAGGATAAAATACAAAACAGTGAACTGCCGTTTATACGAAATGATCGGTATGGCGGCCGGTTCGGACAATGAAAATATCGATTAAAACCGAAGTCACATGTTTTCACGCGTTAAACACACCGAATTGCGTCAATACCGCTAAGTACGATCGTTAAACGTGCGAATGCCACGCCGCTTCTTGAACCGATCCATCCAGCCATAATTTCCGCGGAATTCTAACTCTCCTTCAATGAGCTCATAAGAAGTCATCGCTTTTAGACGAAGTAGAGGACCTTAACTAGCACGCCTTTGGCTCTTATTTGTTCATGCCACAAAAGTAAAACCTCTTTTAACTGAAGATATGAACCTTTTCTCATTCTTCGTCGAGATTTCATTGCGCTGCTTGACGCTTGAATGGGAAGAAATGTTTAAATATCAGATCAAGTTGTTTTTCAATCAGTAGTCGCACTCATACCGACGTTCAAATCCGCAGCAACTTTCGTGGGTGGTTCACCAGCATCAATTTTCTGCAATTTTCTCGTTGTTACAACGAGATCACATTCTTTTTTCGTTTCGCGCCTGTAGTCAGCGTATTTTATTTTATTTTATTTTTTTTTTTTTTTTCGGCACTCTTATGATTCTTTTTTGGCCACTTTTATCTGTGGACATTTTAAAGCATGTACCGCGAGCACGAAATTTCAAATCGAAAACACACAGACGAACGAAAAGAAAACACTGAAGACGCATTAGACAAAGCTTTTCACTTTTAAAACCAGGCTGTGGCAGCCATCGAATGAAAAGATTGGATTCACCTATCGCCTCTACCCTGTCCTATCCAAGCCCACGCTGCATCACGACAGTGAGTCTACTATTGAACACTTGGCTTCGTTTGATGTACCGACAAAAGGCGGAAAGTGTTTGGCGTCGCACTCTAATCGTCTGTTTCTGCCCGACATGGACCAATACCGTACGTCCTGTACTTCCAAGAAGTTCCAATATATGGCAGTACCGTGAAACCACGCAACACGAACAAGAAACACGCTAAATCTTCAATCAACACACGTTTCAATCAACACACGAATTGACGACACTCAGACTTTTGACACGCAAGAGTGCGCTGATTGTTTCAAGCTGTCCGTTATTTGAAAGTTTTGATTGTTGTTGGGGAACATATTACGGTGTCCGTGTCCGTTATTGAGAATGTCCGTTATTCGGAATAATTTTAGCATAAGGGCTAATGCTGTTTTGCAGGGGAATTTTAAAATGTCCGCTATTGAGAGTAGCCCGCTATTGGGAAGTGTTCGTTAAGGGAAGTTTTACTGTATAAAATTATTTGAATTAGCATGACATTTAGAACATTATCTATTATAGTGTGTCTTCAGTTTATGTGCAGGTAGTTCATGAGACAATGTTTACAATTCGTTGGCCCATATTTCACGGTATTTTCACTAAAGAGAACAATCGCACTTTTTAGAGAAAGCGCTTGTATGCGTAAATATGTGGAAATATCGCAAAATGTAAATCCCTTTTAATTAACAAAACTTCTAGGAGTGAAGGTAAGAAAGAAAAAAAAATACTGTCTGGACCAGGAAACGAACCGCCGCCGACGCTTAGCAGTTTCTTAATAAGATGCGTTTATCCTCTACGCTACTAGGAGCACGTACACAAAAGTTCTCTGTTTTTTCATTGCCATCAATATCAAGGGTTACTCGCCAATATGGCATTTATTGACTGTAATTTACAACTAATTTTACTAAGAACGACATGATTTTAGTACTTCTTAAGTGTGCCGTAACTTTGAAATAGCAACACACAAGCTATAAGGAGAAAAGCATGAAAATACGTAATGGAAAATGGTGTCTCTGCTGGACATAGCTTGCGACTGTAGAGTCATCTATCGGTTAGTACGGGTAACTGGGGTCCGACGCACTACTGTCCCTAGACGCTTGTCTTCAAACCAGTCTCAGATGCAATTCTACGGACGGATGACATTGTAATTCGCTGAATAATTCCAGAAACTGTGGCTATATTTCCAGACGTAAATGCGGTTTGGTCGCGGCCAACATGCCGCACTAGATCATCAGTTACGCTGCCTGTTCGTTGAAATTTTGCGAAGAGCGTACGAATGGTTTTCGCATCGGGTCCTTTTGGAACATTAAATCGTGCTTGAAAACTTCGCCTTGTTGCCGTAGAACTTTCTTATAACCTGTGGTACTCTAGCACCAGAAAACGCGTTGTTCAATAGAGTACATGGTTTTAATCTCTTCCTTCGGTACGCTAACCTCCTTTCACGTTTCAATAGTGGAACTGATCGCTCTGGGCTTAGGATCTCTATTTATACTAGGCATTACGTATTGCGTTTACAGCTCCATCTGTTAGCAGCTTTTGTAACTATTATTTCAAACTGCTGTATAAAGTTCTTACATCTTTCACAATAAACATACCGTTTACTGCATTCCTCTATCGATCCTTGTCTTCGAGATATATAATTTTGAAATCAGGGAGTCCTTTTCTGGACACCCTGCATTAGCACAATGGGACCCATGAGCGTAGCCAGATTTGGGGGGGGGGGGGGGGGGGGGTTACTGAGAGTTCAAACCCCCTCCCGAAATGTTTACAAAGCTAACAAAGAATTGCATCATTCTGTATCAAGATAAGAGCCCGCCTACATTTTGCAAAGGCTGGTAAGCCGTTACAGACGCTCCATACTGTACCGATTTCTTCCCAAGTGATTCTCATTTTTTTGGAGACCTGAAAAAAGACTTTCCTTGCCGTTGGTATGTTTCGGACAAAGAGGTATGCACCTGGGGACCATGGTCTGTAGCTAACTGCAAACATTTGTTTATGGAGGATTTGGCCATCTTGTCTCAAAATGTGTTAAATGTATTAAGTTATGGCGATTACTATTGAAATAATGAATAGCTTTTTCACAGGCATCTATTTCAGTTTGTCTGGTTCATATAGATGAGTGTGATTGGCCTGTTTTACAATCACTAGGAACGTTCCTTGCTCAAAAGTATCCATGGTAAATTCTCGTAAAGAAGGGGACTGTATCTGAGTGGGGATTCTGTATAGAAACTCAATGACCCTTTCAGGCCCCGGAGCTTCATTGTGCTTTATACATTTGAGCTGATTTTCATCACCACTATTAGTAACTACTATATCTGTCATATATTACAGAGTCAGAAACATTTCTCAGTGTTTCTATGTAAACGAATCAAGGTTCCTGTCTAATCAAAGTGTATCTGTACACTTATTGTTACGGTTTTTTTTCCATTGACAGATTTCACATAATGCAAATATTCGAGTTATAAATGCTCCTCTGATTATGTTTCAGAAGTTACTGAAACATTCAAGAACTGCTTTTGTGAATTCCATTTGTGTTTCGATCCACATTTGCTTATCTTCCTTCTTCCTATTTTGGAGAATATGTAGAATCTTAAGAGGTTTACTAATTTTGGTTCTGCCTTGATGACTCTAGTATACGATCCTTTGGAATGAAATATAAATGTACAGTGAAGTATTCAGAAATATTTTTGAGAAGGATAACTTGCTACTTCGCACAGAGATGTCTGATGAGCTGCAGAAAGGCACAAACAGTAAAATACAAATTGTTTGAAATAGATTACAGCCTTTGTCGGTCAGAGAAAAACACTCGTAAAAACGCTGTTTTCGTCAAGTTCATTTAAAGTCTTTAATTGCTTATTCTTCTGTTGCTTTTATACATCTGGCACCATATAAGAAGGCCCTTCCACGCATAGAGGCGTAGAGGCCATCAAACGCGGCCTGGCTCCCGCTCGTTCCCGCCAACGAGAGCGGCTGACGAGACCGCCACACCTGGGAGCCGGCAGTACCGATAACACAGTCTCGGGAGCGAGGCGACTCGGTACTCCCGACTGGCATGTAGAACAGCCGACAGCAGTGCGCATGCGCACGGTCAGACCCCCTCCCCCCCTATAATCACGCCGCAATAGGGTATTCGACTGTTTTCTAGAAATCGTTTTAAATTGTTAATTATGTCATAATATGGCCCGAACATGCTTTTTTACCTCGTGGATTTCAGTACTTTTTTTAAAATAAAGAAATAAAATTCAAATAATTTGAAAGCCCGCTAAAACGCTACATTTGAGTCACGTGATGCCTATGACGTCATACAACACGCTGCTGCTGCTGCTGTTGCTACTCTCGTAAGATAAACAAATACCTGTATATTGTTTGGGCCGAGGCCTCGAGTTTGGGCGTTAACGTTTGCATAATGACCTACAAATATTGCTTAGTTCTGCACTGTACCAATACATCTGTCAAGACTCCAGAAAAATTGTTCTTACAAGTACAAAAAATTAGAAGATACGCAAAAAGTGGTTGACACTGGCACGAAAAGATCCAAATCAAATAGCGGCTACTTTATGTGTGTATTTCTGTGAGGATCATTTTGATGTAAGTAAACAATATTATTCCAAGTGACATGCCTTTGGCTATGCGAAATGTGCGTTGCCAATTGACGAGCGATATGAAAACTCCGCCGACGCATCCCACTGTCCCTGTTCTAGACTACAGATATATTGTATAACTATACACAAGGCATTTTTGCTGTATATTACAGGTTTTGATGTTTCACTTTGCTCCAGTATTGAAGTAGTTAAATTAAATTACTCCCTTAGCTGCGTGCTTTACTGGGTTAAATTTTACTAACTATCCCGGCGGCTTCCTGGGACTATGTTGGCAACAGATGCTGAGTAGCGAGAATCATGAGACGTCGCCATTAACCAATCGCGTGACAGCGCAAATATTTCGTCGTGAAACCTTTGATTTACGAGGGCAGCTACTTTTACTGGCCGGACAAGGGTACATACAAAAAGCATAGAGCAGGAAAAGCATTATTTATTTACTTCATGGTCTGTACGATACACTAATCTAGTTATTCTATGTGGTCAGAAAATCTGGACAAAGATTTTCTATCGTGTTGATGTTGCCAACATAATCACTCAAGGCCGCTTGGATAGAAGATAAAATTTCACCCTTTATTGCATAATATGGTGACTTCAGATTTAGTCTGCTGACATCAACAAATAGGGTACTTTTTTCCAATGGCATAAAATATCTCTCGAAATAATTAGCTTTAAAATGTAGGTATGCGTTACTTACAATGCAGTTTTTACGATTCTTATTTCTGGCACATAAAAATTTGGATTGTTTTTAAAGAAAGAAGACACCATAATTGCATCAACTTTAGGGAGGTTTCCGTTGTCAGCCTTCACATAACCATCTTCCATTGTGGCATAAAAACGGTAAACGCGTTTAGATCACGAAAAAACTGAACTTAAAGCTGCGAAATGGAGGAAACGCGTACAATAATACAGCTCCGACTTCTAGATGCCGCGCTGTAGGTGTTCTATGACGTCACCAGTACTTCAGACAGTAACGGAGCGTTTTCGATCACGTGATCTAATCGTGAAATTTGATGATTTTTAAGCTTTAATTACGTAAAAATAACAGATGGTTTGTAAGAATTATGAGGGAAAATGCTGTCTGAATGTTATAATCATTCAGAATAACAACAAGTCGAACCATATTTTTAACACAGGAAAATACCCTATTATTGCGCCCGTCCAGCACATGTCTACATTTTATAAGGCTGCGATCGCAGTGCCGGTCAGGTCGAGATGGAAGAAATGGGGAAAATCCAAGTTCCGATTTTCACGATGAAAAAAATGTTGACGGTATATAAGACCAATCGTCAATGTTTTATCAATCAAGTTTTTCCTTACAAGCTTTGCCTTGTCTGTACAAAAAAAGAAAATGTGTACTTTTCATTCCACCCGAGTTTTTAGTTTTGTAACGCTCCTCACTCGACTTTGATGAAAGTATACGACTAAAAAAACTGATTTTTGACTCACAATACATCACAGTACATCATCTTAGCTTTAGACTGAAACATTCACTTTGTCATTATTCATAACAGTCGTTCTCAAATGACGCTATTTGTCAATGCATGCACTTGTTTTACAAATCGTGTATTGAAAAAGTTGGATAGCGAGCAGCTTAGTGTTCTCTGCATTTTAACCCTTAACTGCATGATTTTTTTAATTTCAAAAGAAAAATTGTTTTTGTGTTTTATAAGTTGTACAAACAATGGGAAAAATTGTCAAAAAATTCCCATGTTGCTAGTTTTCCAAAAAAGTAAATATGCAACATACAAAAACTTGTTATATAATTTTCAAAGTTGGATAGTATAAACAACTTTTTGTGCTTATTATAGTTCTTCATACCTATCTTAATTGGTGTGATTTTTTCCTCCTTCCAAAACTAACTCTTTATATGGAAAACAAAACGTCAAAATCTGCAATATCTACAGTTTTCTCCAAACACAAGCAAAGATGTTAACATAAGTTCACACTTCAGCCAACCACGACGCAAAAAACACTACAGATACTTTCTACAAATTCTACTGCATCTGTTAAACAAGTTTTAGTTTAAAAATTCCCAATAGAGGTGGGTAAAACACTATTACAATCGATGTTGCAGATATGCAACACCATGCATTTAAGGGTTAAACCATACATTACAGCGAGTGCAATGGAACTAAAAGAACAGAGAAGTTTCTGAAATGGTATTCACTCTGATATCTATCGCTTTTCACAAGTATTTGCGAGTTATCTAAGCGGCGTCATGCCGCGACCGCAAGTCTACGAACTTTGCATGTGTTGAGCATAGCGTGAAGCACTGCAGCGCCGAAAATATTATTTGCTGGCCATGTATGTTGGTCTCTCGTGGTGCCTTAATAATCCATAACCAGAAAATAACTATATACAATTTTCCATGGATAGCGACCGATTACAATGGACAATGATCTCCTATGGTTTTAAGTAAGGTAATACTTCACTTAATGAAAGGTAACTAGTTTGTTGTGCATATCACATAACTGATGGAATACATATTTCGTGTTTCGAACTACAAGAGAAGAATAAATAAATGTAATCTGCGAATTTGGTGTTGATGGACTGAAATAAAATTTTCTGAAATTCTACTTATGATTTTATAGTTGGAGATGGCACATAGAAGAAGCCCAAAAATATACTTACATTTATTGATGCATCTACACCTAAGGTGACTATTACACTATTTATCCTTCTTTTAATTTTCACTTTTGTAGCTCTTGGAAAATGTGCCACAAGGTGAAACAATTTATATACAGTGTCTCACATAAAAGCGCTATCCCTCACGCTCTAGACTAAAGTAGAAATGAACTAAGTAAAAAGGAATTCAGAACAGTAAAATTAAAGACATTTAGTTACATCCTTATAAAGAAGGGGTACTGCAACTTATGACCTTGCGGCACTCGAGTTGTGCCGGTTTTATGTGGGGCAGGATGTACTACGTTTCAACTCATTTCCACTTTCAAAGAATTCTAAACGGTTCTCAGAATTTTTATTTATTTTGTTAGGAAGCTGTCTGATGGGAACTGCTTTTCTATGAACACTTCCTAAATCACCTGATGACTTGTGTGTGTGTGTGTGTGTGTGTGTGTGTGTGTGTGTGTGTGTGTGTGTGTCCTTGGTACTTTTATTTCGATTTTTCTACTTTAAATGAAAGAAAAATGCGCAGATTTAGTTTAGCCGCAGGTATTGGAAGTCAGTATAGGATGAGAAGCAGGTGTCATTTTGTTTCATATTGTAATTTGTTTTTTCCTTCTTGGTCGGCATGTGACCAGCAACAAGGGATCGTTACCCACCATCAGTGTAAGATTGAAGGAAACACAGGGGTGTCCAATAATTGTTCACTGCCATCTGCTTCAAGCCACTCAACTGTTAGTTGATTTTGTTATTTCATTACTATTGTTTGCACATTGTACTGACTCATAGAATTATAAGCACATTAGAAATATGTGGTATGGACTCACCCCATTAATTTCGACTAACATTTAGGAGAGTTTTTCGTTCTGTGAACAACTAATTATTTCTTAAATTTTTTATTCATATTAAAGAATTAATAGTAATAGAAGCAAAATAAACATATTTTCATAAGTGTAGCCGCGGTGGAGTAGCCGAGTGTTCTAAAGCGTCTCGCTGTGGAGAGCGTGGTTGCTCGCCGTGGAGGTTCGAGTCCTCCCTGAGGCATGGGTGTGTGTGTTTGCCCTTAACTTAGTTTACCTAGGCTTAAGTAGTTTATAAGCTACGGACTGATGACCACACAGTTTGGTCCGATAGATTTACAGACATTTGAATATATTTTCATAAGTGTAATTGAAAAAATATCTTCCAGAGAAGCTTCTGCTAAAAGCAAGCTGGAGACGTGTGATACTTGTGCTGCACAAGCAACACCTTAGCCCAATTGGTTCGTGTTGGCGCAGACTCGCGCCGGAAATGTTAAACATGTCGAATGTTCATGTAAGGAAAGACTCTCCTAAATGTTAGTCTAAATTCATGGGAGGAGTCCATTACCACCTATTTCTTATGTGCATAAGATTCGACGAGTCACTACAGTGGGAGGACAATAGTAATAAAATAACAAAATCAATGAACTGTTAGCTGGCTTATTGAAATAGACGGCAATCGATCTTCTGCTGACAGTGGGTGGGGATTCCTTATTGCTGGGAACAAGACCCCCTCTCCCATAGGGAAAAAAAAGGTAACACACTCTTCTAATCCTTTACTGACCTGTCCTGCAGTGTCTGAGGCTAAATTAAACTAGCGTATGTAGAAATTTCGAAATTACCATCATGCAGACAAAGAAAATTGTCTTCAAATGATTCAGCAAAATGTTCGTAAAACCGTTGTTCCTCTCAGACAGGTTCCTAAAAGCTACTTAATTTATTCTTACTTTAATCTCAGACGTGAAGGTACCGCATTTATGTGGGACACGCGATGTACAACTTGTAAAAATTTTCAGCAACCAGTCGTAAAAATATTTATTTATTGGCAGAGCTAGATTTCGACCAGTGTGTGGTCATATCAATGCTTAAAAAACGATTAAAATACTTAAAACATCTCGACCTCTATGTTGGAGGTTGCGTTCGTACTGATCTGCCAATAAATAAATATTTCTACGACTAATTGCTGAAAATTTCTACAAGTCAAATATAGTCATTGAGCACAAGTTTCATCATGGAATCAAGCCCGATATACTATTTTCACCTTGTGGTACCCAATTTTCTGAAAGCAACAAAAGAAAAAATTTTTAAAAGGTATGTATTGTGTATTAGGTGTAGATGGAACTATAAATATAAGTGTTTTGGGCTTTTTCATCTTCAACTAAAATGCCGTTAACTGTAAGGTCAGAAAATTTTATTTCAGACCATCAACAGCAGAGTCGCAGTTTACATTAATTTGTTCTCATTTTCTAGTTCCAAATGCGAAATATATATCCCAGGTGGTCGAGTTGATCTGATGTAAAACCGTAGCACATCGTTGTCACCACTCATGAAAATAGGTTCATAATTGTTTTCTGGTTACGGATCATTACCACATCACGAGGGACCGTCAAACGTAGCCAGCAATTCAAATTTTTCGGCACTGCATGCTTCACGCTCAGCTCAACAGCCACCGACTTCGTAGGCTTGGTATCGCGGCATGACACCGCTCAGGTAACTCGCAATTACTTGTGAAATGACATAGATTACCATTTCAAAAACAGTATTGTTCTTTTAGCTCCATTTCACTCGCTTTAATATATGGTCTAAAATGCAGATAACAGTAAGCTTCCTGCTATCGAACTTTTTCAGTACACGATTTGTAATTCAAGTGCACATACTTGACAAATAGCGTTATTCGAAAACGACTGTTACGAATTACGAAAAGGTGAATGTTTCATTCGAAACGTAAGATGTTTCACTACAATGTGTCCAAAAATCAGATTTTTTAACAGCATACTTTCATCAAAATCGAGTGAGGAGCGTTATGGAACTAAAACAACTCGAGCGGAATGAAAAGTAGACTTTTTATTTTTTACCAGGCAAGGCAAAGCTTGTAAGGAAAAAATAATTTTATAAAATAATGTAGCGCGGTCTTGTATACCGTGAACAATTTTTACAACGTGAAAATAAAAAAAGTGTTTTTTCCACTTTTTTCGTCTCGGTCATGCCCGTCGCGTGGTGTGAACATGCAGGCCGGTAGCGTGCGCCGTCCAGACTGAGGCTGCTCAGCTCGGCCCAGCGGGCGCGGCGTGAACCCGGGACTCGAGAGCACCGTGACTCGCCCCGTCCAGAAGCGTCTTTCTCTCGACAGTGCGACGTCATCACTGCCCCTCTAGGCCTCTACCCGCCATCGGCCGTCGAGAGCGAGCCGCGAGCGCGGCGGGAAGCGAGGGGGAGTGGCGGCCGTTTTGACCAGCTTTATAGAGGCGGAGCGATATGGGAAGCAAGGAAGGGCAGGAGCTACTGCCGAGTGCCAACAGTGGAGCCTATGGGAGAAACATTGCGTAACTCGCAGTCAGCCACGCATCTACAGAATGAACATTATGAGGTGCATTCAAGTTCTAAGACCAACGATTTTTTTCTCTGGACAGGAAAGAGATAGAAACAAGCGCATTGTTTTAAAATGAGGCCGCGTTCATTGTCAATACGTCCCAGAGATGGCAGCACCATACGGCAGAAGGAATTTTACCGCCAGCGGCAATAATAATTACTGCTTTAGATACTTAAAATAGCGACCTTTTCCTTACTTGAACAGCGTGCATTCATTCGTTTTTTGAATTTGCGTGGTGTGACACCAATTTAAATTCATCGACAGTTGAAGGAGACATGTGGTGATGGAGTTATGGATGTGTCGAAAGTGCGTTCGTGGGTGCGACAGTTTAATGAAGGCTGAACATCATGTGACAACAAACCGAAGCAGTGGAGAGAATTGTTTTGGGGAATCGCTGAATGATTGAACAGATGGCCTCCAGAGTTGGCATTTCTGTGGATTCTGTGAACACAATCCTGCATGACGACCTGAAAATGCGAAAAGTGTCATCCAGGTGGGTGCCACAAATGCTGACGGACGACCACAAGGCTGCCCGTGTGGCATGTTGCCAAGCAATGTTGACGCACAATGACAGCATGAATGGGACTTTCTTTTCGTCGGTTGTGACAAGGGATGAGACGTGGATGCCATTTTTCAATCCAGAAACAAAGCGCCAGTCAGCTCAATGGAAGCACACAGATTCACCGCCACCAAAAACATTTCGTGTAACTGCCAATGCTGGAAAAATGATGGTGTCCATGTTCTGGGATAGCGAGGGCGTAATCCTTACTCATTACGTTCCAAAGGGCACAACAGTGACAGGTGCATCCTACGAAAATGTTTTGAAGAACAAATTCCTTAGTCCATTGCAACAAAAACGTCCGGAAAGTTCTGCGCGTGTCCTGTTTCACCAAGACAATGCACCCGCACATCGAGCTAACATTATGCAACAGTTTCTTCGTGATAACAACTTTGAAGTGATTCCTCATGCTCCCTACTCACCTGACCTGGCTCCTAGTGACTTTTTCCATCAATGAAAGACACTCTCCGTGGCCGCACATTCACCAGCCGTGTTGCTATTGCCTCAGTGATTTTCCAGTGCTCAAAACATACTCCTAAAGAAGCCTTCGCCGCTGCCAAGGAATCATGGCATCAGCGTTGTGAAAAATGTGTACGTCTGCAGGGTGATTACATAGAGAAGTAACGCCAGTTTCATCGATTTCGGGTGAGTAGTTAATTAGAAAAAAAATCGGAGGCCTTAGTACTTGAATGCACCTCATATTGGCTTTCATTGCGGTAATGGAGGGGAATGCGCAGAACGGCTGAAAACTGGGCCGCCTTTGTCGGTGATGCCGACTATAAGATTGGTAATTTGTGGTTTAATAACTATCTTTTTCTTTAGTAATTGGTCATGGATTATGTTCTTCTAGTTTAATTCGCAAATTTTATTTATGAGTGTTTACGCAGACGAAGATTATTAATTAACAAAGGTCTAATTAATTTAATATATAGAATATCACTTTCATGACTTCTCTTAAGATCTTCAAATATGGCTGTTCCTCCTCCTGGCTGAGTTTAGCTTATTGTTGTTTTTGTTGTGGTCTTCAGTCCGGAGACTGGTTTGCTGCAGCTCTCCACAATACACTAACCCGAGCAAGCCTCTTCATCTCCACATAAGAACGGCAACCTACATCTGTCTGAATCTGCTTACTGTATCCATCTCTTGATCTTCCTCTGCGGTTTTTACCCACACACTTCCCTCCAACGCTAAATTCAGTATTCCTTGATGTCTAAGAATGTGCTCTACCAATATATCCCTTCTTTTAGTAAAGGTATGCCAGAAATTCCTTTTCTCCCCAATTCTGTTCAGCACCTCCTCATTAGTTACGTGATCCACCCACCTAATCTTCAGCATTCTTCTGTAGCACCACATTTCAAAAACCCTAATCCTCTTCCTGTCCGCACTGTTTATCGTCCATGTTTCACTCCCATACAAGGCAACACTCCATACAAACGCCTTCAGAAAGGACTTCCTTAGGTTTAAATCAATATTCGATGTTAACAAATTTCTCGTTTTCAAGAACGCTCTCCTACCCAGTGCTATTCTGCGTTTTTTATCCTCTGTACTGCGACCATCATTTGTTATTTTACTGCCCAAGTAACAAAACTCATCTACCTCCTTTATTGCTTCGTTACCTAATCTAATTCCTTCAGCAAAACCTGATTTTCTTAGACTGCACGCCACTACCCTAGTTTTGCTCTTGTTAATGTTCATCTTATACCTTTCAGCACATTGTCCATTCCATTCAATTGCTCTTCCAGGTCCTTTGCTGTATCTGACAGAATTACTATGTCAAAGACATTATTGATCGATGTGAAGCATTGAATTAAAATTTGTGGTGCGGCCGGGAATCGAACCCGGACCTCCATGCTTACTAGGCACGCGTCTTAACCGTTAGACTACCACACCACTAACGATTAAGGCGCCTTGGAATAGTCTATGTACGATTTCCCTCCACAACACAAACTTTAATTCAGCTTCTTTGTTCCAAAGATAATTGCCACTACTGCCAAGGCTCTCCATGCAGCGGAATAGCACCTCAGCAATGGACATGGTGGAACAATCCTGTTATGGTGATATAAATATCAATTAATATGAATAAATAATCCCTGAGACGGATTTATGTCTCAAATATGTCAAAGACATTATTGATGGATGTCGTCGGCAAAATGCAATGTTTTTAATTCTTCCCCCTGAACTTTAATTCCTTCACTAAATTTCTCCTTGCTTTCCTTTATAGATTGCTCAGTGTACAAACTGAATAACATCGGAGAAAGACTACAACCCTGTCTTACTCCCTTTCCAACCACTGCATCCCTTTCATGCCCTTCAACTCTGACAACCGCTGTCTGGTTTTTGTACAAGTTGTAAATAACCTTTCGCTCCCTATATTTTACTCCTGCTTGCTTCAGAACTTGAAAGAGTTTATTCCAATCAACATTGCCAAAAGCCTTCTCCAAATCTACAAAAGCTAGAAATGTAGGTTTGCCTTTTCTTAATCTATCTTCTAGGATAAGCCGTAAAGTGAGTATTGCCTCCCATGTTCTTACATTTCTCTTGAATCCAAACTGATATTCCCAGAGGTCGGCTTCTACCAGCTTTCCCATCCTTCTGTAAATAATATGTGTTAATATTTTGCAACCATGACTTATTAAACTGATGGTTCTGTAGTTTTCACACCTGACTGCGCCTGCTTTCTTTGGAATGGGGATTATAACATTTTTCTTAAAGTCTGAGGGTACTTCACCTGTCTCATACATCCTACACACCAGGTGAAACAATTTTGTCATGTCTGGTTCTCCCAGAGACTTCAGAAGATCTGAAGGAATATAATCTACTCCAGGAGCCTTGTTTCGACTTATGTCTTTCAGTGTTCTGTCAAATTCATCTCTCAGTACAGTATCTCCTATTTCATCCTCATCTACATCTTCTCCCCTCTCTATATACTCTTTCCACCTTTCAGCTTTCCCTTCTTTGCTGAGAACTAGTTTTCCATCAGAGTCCTTGATATTCATAGAGCTGTTTTTCTTATCTCCAAATGTTTCTTTTATTTTCCTGTAGGCTGTATCTATTTTTTCCCTATTTATACATTCTTCCACATCCTTGCATTTGCCTTCTAGCCACTCCTGCTTAGCCATTTTGCACTTCCTGTCAATCTCATTTCTTAGTCGTCTGTACTCCATTTTGCCTGTTTCATTTACTGCATTTTTATATTTTCTCCTTTCATCGATTAAATTTAGTATCTCCTGTGATATCCAAGGATTTTTTGTAGGTCTTGCCTTCCTACCTATTTGTCCTCTGCTGCCTTCACTATTTCATCTCTCAATTTTACCCATTCCTCCTCTACTCTTCTATTTTCCCTTGTTTCTGTCAATTGTTGCCTAAAGCTCCCTCTGAAATTCTTTAGAACTTCAGGTTCCTTCAGTTCATCCAGGTCCCATCTCCTTATTTTCCTACTTTTTTGTAGTTTCTTCAGTTGCAGCCTACAGTTCATAACTAACAAGTTATGGTCAGAGTCTATATCTGCCCCTGGGTATGTCTTACAGTTCAAAACCTGGTTCCAAAATCTATGTCTTACCATTATAAAATCTATCTGGTATCTCCCGGTGTCTCCTGGTCTTTTCCACGTATACAACCTTCTTTTGTGGTTCTTACACCAGGTGTTTGTTATAACTAAATTATGTTCCGTGCAAAATTCTACCAGGCGGCTTCCTCTTTCATTCCTTTTACCCAGATCATATTCACCTACTATCTTCCCTTCCCTTCCTTGTTCTACTACCGAATTCCAGTCTCCCATAACAATTAAGGGAGAGGAGCTTATTAAATGGAATTATTTCATGGTCTTAAATGGTGAGTATTTTCATTTGTGATAGCGTAAGTATTTTAATTTAAAATATTTTGTGGAATCAATGATATAAGTTTTTCATCTTAAGTAGCGTATTTGTTTTCTATTTGTTCATTAAGTTTTTTTATTTTATTTTTATTTAGAAGTTTATTTTGTATTTATTAAGTGTTTATCATTTAAAGTTTGATTATATGTTATGTATTGAGTGGGAACTTTTTAGTTTAAATATTATATGGTGATTATAACTTTTGTTTTATTGAATGTCTTTAATTTTTGTCTTTTGTTGTATATATTTCTTCTTCAGTTGTTTATTAAAGAAGTGATTATATATATGATGAAAAGAATATAAATTGTTTTATTATAATCGTTTTATTTTTTCAATAGGTCTTGTAATTATTAATTCAAATTTAATTTGTATTTTGTAAGGTTGAGATGATTTTAATTTAGTTTCTTATTATTTAGCTATTTATCAGAATTAAATCTTGGAGATGTTGGTATATTAATTGCTTTATCCAATTGTAGTGGTGATGTTTCCATTTTACTTTCTATTTCTTGAATACAAAATTTTGATAGCGAATTTAAATTTATTATTATTTGTATTGAGATGAGGGTTATTACTATGTCAATTATTCTTGCTTCTATAACTAAAAGAGCTCAGATTCCGTTTTCTTCATTACTTCCAGCTGTTCCTACACATGTTTCTGCTTTAGTTCATTCATCTATTGCCCAAGCTCCCAACAGAATAAAAAGCACATGGAACATAATTAACACATTCGCTGCGACTGACGCTTATAAGCGTTTCTGCGATCAACATACCAGAGTTGCCGACGCTTCAGTGCGCTAGCTGAATATTCAGTTTAGTTAGTTTGGCTGTGCACTCTTGTTAGTACAGAACACCAAAAAACATCACACCTTGCAAATTTGTTATATGGGATTAGGTTTCCATAGCATCACATTGCAGATGAGACATGTTTATTTTTCTCCGTTTGATAAACCTTTTGGGGTTTTCAGTATAATTCTTTCTCAATGAAGCGGATTTATCGCTTGTTTGAATTTCATTTTCTTCCCAGTTTGCAATAAAATCAATAAATTCCATATTGAGCTGTGGAATAGAAACCTGGGGTCACTCAACTGACGCAATTAAAATTTTTAAATTACAAAACAGAGCAATAAGAGTAATGGGAAACATAAGACCAAGAGACAGTTGCAGTTCTATATTCAAAAAATATAAGATTCTAAGTTTCTACAGTTTGTATTATTACAAAATTCTTATAATAGCTTGGGATCAAAAAGATAAATTCATAAAAAATACAGATGTTTATCACCACCACACTTGAAACTGCATGAAATTAAGAATTCCACTGTATAACACAACATAGTTTGAGAGGAGTAGTGGGTGCATGGCTACAAAGTTGTTCAACTGCTTACCTCCTCATATCACCAATGTCAAATCAAAAGTTCAGTATAAGTATATGATTAAAGAGATTCTATTAGAAAACCCTCTATACTCAATTGCTGAATTTATGTCAGTTGAATTAAACAAGTAGGCTGGCATGTATCTAAAACTTTATATATACTGGTAAATGAAGGTACATGTTATGTAAATTTCTTGTATACATTTTGTTAATTACTTCAGCAAATATTGTTATTTCTGTTAAAAAAATTTCTCATTGTATAACTAATAATGACAAGGCAAATATGTATTTGAACACGTTCCATTGATGTACATCTAATGCTGCTCAAATAAACTCAAATAAAACTTTACCCTTGCTACAGCATGTTCATTCATTAGTTCCTTTTAGTCACGTATTATTCACTTATAATTCTGTTATTGCTTCTTTTAATTGTCTTGAAGCTAATTTTTAGTTTAAGGAAAATTATTGCCCTTTCTACTTTAAGTCAACTTGGTTTGATAATAGGGATTTTCTTATTGGGTTATTCTAAACTTGCTTTTTTCCGTTTGGTCACTCATGCTTTGTTTAAGGCATTATTATTTATGTTTGTATCACAGAGCATTGGCTAAATATTGATCAGATTATCTCCTTTTCTCTACCAGGCTTCACACTAGCAAATTACTTCTGTAGAAATAGATATAAAAATGGAGGAGCTCTTATAGTCATCAAACAAGGGCTAAAATACAAACCTATTAAAATTCCAACATCTTAATGCAGATATGGACTTTGAGTTGGCACTCACTAAACTCAGTGACATAAATAAAATCATAGCATGTATTTATCATTCTCCAAAAGGCGAATTTGACTCATTCCTTAAGAAACTTGAATATGTATTAAATGGGATTCATCTAAACAAAAAGTCAATAGTGCTATGTGGAGACTTCAACATTGATTTTCTTGAAACCAGCAACAGAAAACAATTGTTACTGAAAATTACAGATATTTTCCATTTAATGTAGATTATAAAAACCTCAACAAGAATAACAAAAACTACTGCTACTGCCCTAGAACCAATATTTGTAAACACAAACAGTACTTCAAAATGTATGATTACACAGTTAGGTGATCATGAAGCCCAACTTGTTACCCTTCCAGACAACTTAATACTCTCCCAAAGCTCAAAAGAACTATAACAGCTAGAAATTTCAATTCAAATAATATAGAAAAATTTCACTACCTGTTATCAAGAGAAAGGTTGGAAAATGTTTTACAGATAGATGACACCAATTTGATAAATTCCCTAGTACTTTCACTGGGTGTTTTGAAACTGCCTTCCCTCTCAAAACACTAACAATAAGAGACAAAAATACAAAAACAAATGGATGGATAACAGCAGGCACAAGAATCTCAAGTGAAAGGAAAAGAAAATTGTTCAAGTATCAATAAACAACAACATATCCCCTCCCATAGCCAATTACACACTAAAGTACATTAAAATCTATACAAGGGTGATATGTCACGCAAAAAAAATTGGACAATGATATATACATTGGAGAGTCAGGAAATAAAAGTAAACCAGGACTCGAACCTGGGACCTTTGCCTTTCGCGGGCAAGCGCACTACCGACTGTGCTATCCCGACATGACTCACGATGCTGCCTCACAACTTGAGGCAGCATCGTGAGTCATGTCAGGATAGCACAGTCGGTAGTGCGTTTGTCCGTGAAAGGCAAAGGTCCCAGGTTCGAGACCTGGTTCCGGCACAAAATTTTAATCTGCCAGGAAGTTTCATATCAGCGCACACTCCGCTGCAGAGTGAAAGTTTCATTCTGGAAACATCCCTTATGCTGTGGCTAAGCCATGTCTCCACCATATCCTTTCTTCCAGGAGTGCTAGTCTTGCATGGTTCGCAGGAGAGCTTCTGTGAAGTTTGGAAAGTAGGAGGCGAGGTACTGGCGGAAGTAAAGTTGTGAGGCGGCATCGTGAGTCGTGTCGGGATAGCATAGTCCGTAGTGCGCTTGCCCGCGAAAGGCAAAGGTCCCAGGTTCGAGTCCCGGTTCTGGCACAAAATTTTAATCTGCCAGGAAGTTTCATATCAGCGCACACTCCGCTGCAGAGTGAAAGTTTCATTCTGAAAAGTAAACCAATTTGGAAAGTAATCAATAAGGAAACAATGTGTCCACAAAAATATAAAATATCAATCTGAAGCATGAAAACAAGTGCATAACTGATCCCAAACATATAGCAAATCTTTTCCGAACCTTCTTTTCTATGCAGTTTTATATAATAAGTGGTTACAACCAAAGCATTCGTGATTTTATCGTCGGTTTCTTCTAAATGAAGTGCCATGACATCCCATAACTGTTGTTTTCTTTTCAGGTCCTTACCAAGTTGTTTATTATGTTGAGGTAAAACTCCATTATTTTTAATGTTAACACCCTATCCAGAAGGGTTGCACCACAGTTGGTTCCCGTGCAGAACGAGGATGAAAAGTTAAGAACCCTACTATAACTTCAAAGTCTGAAAACATGACTTCTTTATAATGTCAATATTCTCTGCCATAAATAATATTAACAAAAAGCACCACAAACCTTTTTTTTTCAAATTATTTAACTAAAATATCTGATCTTCCGACATCTCTTCCCAGTGGCGGATACAGAATTTTTTTTCTGGGGAGGGCACAAGCCTGAGGTGGGTGAGGAGGGTGAGACTAATTTTAAAACACACACACACAAATATATATATTACAGTGTGTCTCACGAAAGATGCCTGGGAGAGGTCGACGAGTTGTGCAACGCATTTGCCAGCTGCTGCTGCTCCGCCTGCCGGTCCCTGCTATGCCTGTTCTGGGACACTTGGCAACAATGCCGAGTCTGACTCTATTGTCGTCTGGTAGAAACACCTGTACTGCATAGAGTGTTCAGCTGTTTTGTTTTGAGTTTGCTGTCGAGTAAATTCATAGAACAATCGACGTTGGAGCTCAGAAAATCCACATGAGTTACATCAACAACCTCTTCAAGACGTGAAAACTGGAGTGTGGTGTGCAATTAGTGTGAGTCGAATAATTGGGTTCAATCTTTTTTCACGAAACAACAAATTCTGACAGGTATGTGTACAAGGCATAACATTAGATGAGGCATCAATGATGGCATTGAATAGGGGATCATGGAGGGGATCAGTCTCTAATGATGATGATGATGACGAGGTATGTGAACAATATCCTGCATTCATTTTTTTAAGAACTTTCACCCAACGAAAAGATGTACGGTTATTTCATGCAGGACAATGCAAGACCACACGTTGCCAATGCTTCTATGCCAGCAATATTAAATGGTTTTGATGATAGGATAGCTGACTGGCCTCCTTGATCTCCAGATCTAAATCCCTGTGATTTTATCTTTGGGGAATGTTAAAAGACAGTTGGAAGACAGGATTCGCCTAGTCATTTCCCAGATTTTGGCAGCTGAAATTCGTAGAGTGTTCGCAAATGTGGTCAAGAGAATTCAGGCCGCTCTTTCCACAGAGGGAGATCATTTTGAACATCTACTGTAAATAATTCTTAGGTTATTCAGATGGCAATGTTTTTTTAGACTTTAACTCAGTGTATGCGCCCGCGGCACAATAGAGTCCGAGAATTGGGTGCTGCCATGGCAGGCGGGTGTGGTGGCGGCAGCCAGGAGCTGTTCTGCGTGATCCGCGAAAGCCTGGCAGGTGTCTTTCATGAGACACCCTGTGTGTGTGTGTGTGTGTGTGTGTGTGTGTGTGTGTGTCTGTGTGAAATAAATTTTATTACATTTATTGTCACATATAACTGCCTTAGGAAACACACAAAATATGTTTCAAAGCCACAGTCACTTCTTAGAAAAAACTTTTTAATTTACTTCCATGTAACTACCAATGCACTAATAGTTTCTGTGCACTATGCCATCATTTTCACATGCCTATGATCATAAAAATACTACAATGATTCAATCACATTAAACAGTGTAAATTTACCACACAGTAATGATAATTAAAAAAAAAAAAAACAGAGAATTTAGACTGTGAATACCACGTGTTCAGCTGTGGGCACGCTAGTTTCATCATTCATGATCATATAGGATGAAACACTTGCCAACAGCTGAACACTGGACATTCAGGCTCTGAATTTAATTCAATATGTAACTGATTCTGATCTTCGCCAGATGGGTATATGCATTTCCCTATACAGAGGAAGCCATACGAAATTGGCATAGGTTTCTGTACATATTTACAACTTTGGAATAATTGGACTATAAGACTGAATAAGACTGACCACTTGAAAATTCAAACAATTGTACAATTTGGTCGAAAAAACTTTTGTACATATTAAATGATCCAAATGAGTTAATGGTGACTGTGCAAAAATGTAGGACATATTGTTTCAAAAAAAGGTCAAATGTTTGTAATCCGAAGGGACCAAACTACTAAGGTCATAGGTCTCTAGTCTTACAATCTTCTTCAATTTATTTTAAGGACAACACACACACCCATGCCAGAGGATGAACTCGAAACTCTGGTGGGAGTGGCCACATACTCACTAATGTTACGTCCCAGATCACAGGACCATTCCCGTGTGGTGCACATGGTTTGATAAATTATTAAACCTTTCACTATTTCTTATGGTTGAATCATTGTAATATATTTTCTTTCTTTTCCGTTTTGATCATAGGAACTTGAGAATAATGCCACAGTGCGTCGAAACTAGTTTTGTATTGTTAATTAGATGAAGGTATTTTAATTTGACAATTGAAGATTATTTTGCCTAGTGATACAAGCAGCACAAAACATCTGCACTACTTGATGGACATCCATTTATTTCGGATTGCTGTCAACGTTACACTGCCCCTTGACGCGAGATATTGCTACACATTGTTATGGGTAATGTTTCCAGCACTGTAATGCTGCCTTCCGCTCGCTGATTCCAGCCCCCCCCCCTCCCCCGGCAGCCTTAGTACACGCCTCCTCCCGCTACCAACAGCCAGTGCACGAATCGTGAACTTACCTTCGATGAACAGTACAGTAACGAGAGTAGCTGTGTTTTTACCAAACAATGCAGTTATTAGAAAAAACAGCGTATCCTAACCTAAAAGGTCGCCAAATTTTGGTCAGAAACAAAGAGCTAGTAAATATGAGTATGTCCCACTACATTTGATATTCCCTCAAAACCTAAAATCATATTTCCTATGTTTGCGTTGTACTGAATGAATTTCTTCTTCATTCTTTGTAAAGTTGCTATGCGAAACGAGATAAAAGAAAGCTTTTGCGATCAACAAAATTACACTTGAAACTTCCTGGCAAATTAAAATTGCGGGCCACAAACAGGATCGAAACCTGGGACCTTTGCCTTTCGCTGGCAAGCGCTCTACCATCGGAATTATCCTGACACGCTTTACGGTCTGGTCACAAAACTTTACTTATGCCAGTACTTCGCCTCCTACTTTCCAAACTTCAGAGAAGTTCGCTTGTGAACCTTTCAGGCCTAGCACTTGTGTATCCATTTCAACTGTAACATAAGCACAGACTACTTAACAACATGTAGAGGAGAAGCCCAACTGTAGCTAGATGGTCGACAGATTCCTTGTGCAACCATAGATGAGAACTCTTGTTTCACTACTTTCAGCTTTTCAGGTGTAAGACGGCGCGGCCGAGCATGGAGTGGTGGTTCTGGCGTAGTTGGAATGTAAAGCAGTGTTGAATGTTGGATTGGAGCTAATTTGGGTGTCTGATAAGTTATCTCCGTGAACTGCTTCAAAAGTTCTATAAACGGAGAATCACCTGCAATCACTCGAACCGTGGTGACTTGCACGCAACGTATTTTTCCGTGACTTGTTAGTTTTGTAACAGAGTCAACAAGACGGCGGTGTCGGAGGTCTGGCAAGAGTCCATAATAAGACAGGAAATCTGCTCCGAGTATTGGTTGCGTTACATCTACCACAACAAATCGCCACTCAAAGTTACGTCTTAGGCCTAGGTTCAATATAAACATGACTTATCCGTATGTTGGAATTGCAGTACCATTGGCGGCAAAAAGTTTATAGTCGTCGCGGCTGCGGCGCGACAGGTAATTTGATGGGTAGACAGACACGTCAGCGCCTGTGTCAACTAAATACTGCTGCTTGGTATTGCGCTCTGTCACGAATAAGCGACGGCTGTCGCCTGGAAAGCCCGTGGCCGTCATCACTGACTCTCCTGTGCGTTTCCCTTCTCGCAGGGAGGGCTGCATTTTCGTGCTTCTGAGCTGAATCGCCTGTGTTACCAACACACCCTAGATGATGAAGGTGAGCGGCTGTGCCTACCTTGTGAGTGGCGGCGACGGGATCGACGGTTAGAACATTCAGCTCGTAAACTTGCAATTTGAGCGGTGAGTTCAGCAACTTGCGTTTGTAGGGCAGAAAGTGTGTTATCCTATTTAGGCTGTGAGCTAACTGGGGCGACGCACGTCGCCGGATACATTTCCATTATGCGATCTGCCGTCTGTGCGAGTGCATCAAGATCACCGGCACACACTGTTAATATCTTCTGTGTATCCGGTGGCAGGCGTGATAACCAGATGTTGCGAAGAATTTCGTCACTAATAGCATTTCCAGCTAATGTGCGTAGGTGGCGTAGTAGTTGTGGTGGAATGCGGTCGCCCAGCTCTTCCGTGCGCAATAGCTTTTCCAAGCGTTTCGCCTCAGATTGTGATAGGCGAGTAATCAAGGCGTTCTTGATAGTAATATAACGGTCGGCGCTTGGTGGTGACGCTAATATGTCCTGTACTTCAGCAGCCATGTCCTCGTTGAGCGCGGCGACGACATAACTGTATTTTGTCTCGTCCGCCGTGACGTGCGTCAGCACGAACTGGCTTTCTAGCTGCGCGAACCAAAGGACGGGATTTTGCTGCCAAAATGGTTGCGGTTTAACTGCTACACGATTGATTATCACCCCTGTAGGAACTTCAGCAGTCGGTGGCGGGTCTGGTGGCATCGTTGAGTTTTGAGTTACAGTTGCGAAGAACGCGGGAGATACGAGACGCGGTTGACGCGGATGTTTTTATAGTTAGACGGGCGCGGCTCGGCGTAATACGCGACGCGGTTGCTTATTTTTGGCGAAACACGGCTCGTGATCACGTCGGGGTCACCAATTGTCGCGTAATTAAACACAATTTATTTACGACATACTACATTCAACTGTAACATAAGCACAGACTACTTAACAACATGTAGAGGAGAAGCCCAACTGCTGCTAGATGGTCGACAGATTCCTTGTGCAACATAGATGAGAACTCTTGTTTCGCTACTTTCAGCTTTTCAGGTGTAACACGGCGCGGCCGAGCATGGAGTGGTGGTTCTGGCGTAGTTGGAATGTAATGCAGTGTTGAATGTCGGATTGGAGCTAATTTGGGTGTCTGATAAGTTATCTCCGTGAACTGCTTCAAAAGTTCTATAAACGGAGAATCACCTGCAATCACTCGAACCGTTGTGTCTTCCACGCAACGTATTTTTCCGTGACTTGTCAGTTTTGTAACAGAGTCAACAAGACGGCGGTGTCGGAGCTCCAATCCAACATTCAACACTACATTACATTCCAACTACGCCAGGACCACCACTCCATGCTCGGCCGCGCCGTCTTACACCTGAAAAGCTGAAAGTAGCGAAACAAGAGTTCTCATCTATGGTTGCACAAGGAATCTCTCGACCATCTAGCAGCAGTTGGGCTTCTCAAAAAAAAAAAAAAAAAAAAAAAAATGTTCAAATGTCTGTAAATCTATCGGACCAAACTGTGTGGTCATCAGTCCGTAGCTTACAAACTACTTAAACCTAGGTAAACTAACCTACGGACAAACACACACACCCTTGCCCCAGGGAGGACTCGAACCTCCACGGCGAGCAACCGCGCGCTCCACAGCGAGGTGCTTTAGACTGCTCGGCTACTCCACCACGGCATGGGCTTCTCCTCTACATGTTGTTAAGTAGTCTGTGCTTATGTTACAGTTGAATGTAGTATGTCGTAAATAACTTGTGTTTAATTATGCGACACACTCATCCTGGAGACATCCCTTGCCGGCCGCGGTGGCCGAGGGGACTGAGGCGCTCCAGTCACGGTCTGCACGGCCACTACGGTCGGGGGTTCGAATCCCCCCTCGGGCATGGATATTTGTGCCGTCCTAAGTATAAGGTAGTTGATAAGTAATTTGTAAGTTTAGGGACTGATGACCCCGTAGTTAAGTCCCATAAGCTTAACAAACATTTGAACATTTTGAAACATCCCTTAGGCTCTGGCTAAGCCATGTCTGCGCCACATCCTTTCTTACAGGAGTGCTAGTCCTGCAAGGTTTGCAGAAGAACTTCTGTGACGTTTGTACACAGGAGGTGAGGAACAGGCTGAAGTAAAGTTTGGAAGACGGACTGTGAAGCGTGTCGGGATAGTTCAGATGGTAGAGCGAATGCTCGTGAAAGTCAAATGTCGCAGTTTCGAATCACGGGTACAGCACACCATTTTAGTCTGCCAGGAAGCTACATATGAGCGCTTACTCCGCTGCAGTGTGAAAATTTGATTCTGAAAATTGCACTTGACTGTGTTTCAAGAAGAATTTCTACTACCATGAAAATCCTTTGGATCTAATGTGTGGGAAAATGCTGTTGAAATTTCTAATTTGCTCCAATAACTGGAAAATCGTAACGTGCAACTTCAAATGAAACTGTTTATAATGGTTGGGAGTACAATTTCTTAGTGTCTAGGAAAAGAATCAAATAAACCGTTTCCCGAAAACATCTGAATGTGCCAGCCTGAATGCGCAAATGAAGTTCAGTTTTTTTACATAGTTAAATTCTTTCTTTACATATGAGGAAAACATACACAATAGCTCATTTATGTCCCAAGCGATCACGAAATAATAAACAACTTTTATTTATTTTTATCGTAATTAGTAACAAATAAGCACAAGAAGCAATTAAATGAAAGCATAATACAAAATGTCAAATTACATTATGATAATTACAGGGATTTTTTTAAACTCGCAATTCTGCATGTAAGTAAAAGTTAATTATTCTAATGCTAAGATTCTTTCCCTCCCTCACCATCTCTCTCGCTCTCTCTCTCTCTCGCACGGCCGCTATGGTTGGGGGTTCGAATCCCCCTCGGGCATGTATGTTTGTGTCGTCTTTAGTATAAGGTAGTTCATAAGTAGTTTGTAAGTTTAGGGACTGATGGCCCCGCAGTTAAGTCCCTTAAGCTAAACAACATTTGAACATTTTTCTCTGTCTCTCGCTATCTCTATCTCTCTCTCCCCCTCCCTTCTCTCTTTCTCCTCCCTTCTGTCTCTCTGTCTCGATCCCCTTTTTTCCCTCTCTTTCTCTCTCTCTCATTTTTGGTCAGGCTCCTGTCCCCTCCCCCCTCCCTGAATCCGCCCTTGTCTCTTCCCCACACTTTACGAAATTATTGTTGCTACGCTTATCAGTTGTTTATCTACCACTTTGCGCGGGAAACCAGGCAGAAACAGTGCAAAAAGCGTTCCAGCAGTACAAGTATTAAACAATGATTTTTATGTCCTAGTAGTTGTTCCTGCGCAGTAACACATGTTTCTTAGCGCTTGAGAATAGCCGTCTGTTGCGGATGTTTTTATAGTTAGAGCCAGCTTTATATAAAATTTTGTTAACTTCAGCATTCTTAACAAAATGTACCAACCTTGCAAATCTTGGAACAATTCCTTGGTCCTGGCACTTCAGTAAGAAACTCAAAGAGCTCAGTAGTCTTGCTCTCTGATGTCGTAATTTATCCAAACTATGGAAACAGGAAACCATCTCCTCCCCGAAGAGGTATTTGATGTCATTTTCAACAAAGCTGGCTCTGCTATTGTTAAAGAAAGGATTCGTTTCACTCGTAGAAAGTTGGACAGTGTATCAGAAGACCTGTATCATGTACATTTAAAGATGGCAGCTGTTTTATCTCCTGACTCTTGGAATTGGGTTGATGGCACGACATGGAGCAAATCTGACTGGGTTCGTGATGTGACTACAAGAAGACAGATGGCCAAGTACAGCCGATTAGACCAGCCTCCTCAGGTGGATTCTGGTGTTCGACGCCCTGTTATAAATTTGACGGGAAAGAATCTGGACGAAGCCACTGTCTCAGTCTTAAGTAAAGGGCTAAATTTTGCCCCCACTCCAAAGACCTTACCAATACCATCTTTCATTAGTGCTATTG
Organism: Locusta migratoria; assembly: GCA_026315105.1. Classification (NCBI taxonomy): domain Eukaryota; kingdom Metazoa; phylum Arthropoda; class Insecta; order Orthoptera; family Acrididae; genus Locusta; species Locusta migratoria. The sequence goes on from CM048744.1 coordinate 300,381,069, forward strand.
AGGAAGCTGTCCGTCCACTATCAGAAGATTCAGCTGAAGAAATCAGACGTGAAAGCTGTCGAGCAATTATAAAATATCGTCCACAAAGAAGTAACATATCTAGAGAAGAGAGGTTAGCCATACGGATACTCCGTGAGGACACAGTAGTTTTACGTGCTGACAAAGGCAACTCCACCGTCCTGCTGCCTCGGGAAGACTACAATGAAAAGATCTATGGTTTATTAAGTTCTGACGCGTACCGGAAGATCAACAAAGATCCAACTAGCAAGGTGACAATAAGGACTGCTGCCTTACTGAATGCTTCGTCACTAGAACCTGAAGTTATAAGACGTTTAAAAGTGCGAGGTGCTGTACCACCGAGATTTTATGGGCTTCCTAAAGTCCACAAACTGGATAAGGATGAGCGTCTGGAGGATCTGCCTATGCGGCCAATAACAAGCACAATTGGTTCACCTACCTACCTTTCTGCGCAGTATTTGGCTTCACTATTAAAGCCATTGGTAGGAAAATGTAGTCACCATATCTGAAACTCTGTAGATTTTATTCGAAGACTCAGCCACCTCAGGCTTAATAGTACAGATGTACTGGTGAGTTTCGACGTGGTATCACTATATACCAAGGTACCTGTACAGGATTCTCTTTCTCTAATTGGCCAACATTTTGACAAGGATATCACCGCCTTATTTGAACATGTACTGACGTCATCTTATTTCCAGTTTAATGGTGACTTTTATGAGCAGATTGACGGAGTTGCTATGGGAAGCCCCCTATCCCCTCTGGTAGCGAATTTCTTCATGGAAGACTTCGAGGACAAGGCTCTGGACTCGGCAAGTTTTAAACCAACGGTCTTCTGGAGATACGTGGATGACACGTTTATAGTATGGCCTCACGGGAAGGATGAGTTACATCGATTTCTTGACCATCTGAACTCCATCCACGCTAATATCAAATTTACTATGGAAATGGAAAAAGATGGCTGCCTCCCTTTTTTGGATGTACTTGTTCGTCAAAAAGCTGATGGTACATTAGGACATGCAGTATATCGGAAACCAACCCATACGAATCTGTATTTACATGCCAGTAGCTGCCATCATCCCTCACAAACCGCAGGGGTCCTTAAGACATTGGTGCACAGAGCACGTTGTATATCAGACGATGACAACTTGCAGGAAGAGCTCACACACCTGAAGAGCATTTTCAAAGCAAATGGATATTCGAAGCAACAGATTCGCAGAGCTTTCGATGTGAGTCCAAGAATGCAAGCACGATACGTGGAAGAAGAAGACGAAAATAATAGTTATAGATCAAGAGCCTTCTTACCTTATGTGGGCGCTCTTTTGTCAAAGATAAGCCGCATTCTCGACAAACATCGTGTTAAGGTTATCTTCTGGCCACCAGTGAAGATTGCAGCCTTACTCGGGTCAGTGAAGGATGATTTGTTGCTTCGCAAGTCAGGTGTGTACCAGATCCCTTGCGGAAACTGTGATAATTCATACATAGGCCAGACAATACGCACTGTCCACGAGAGATGCGTTGAACACCGAAGATATACTCGCCTATTACAGCCTGACAAGTCAGCTGTGGCTGAACATTGCATAGAAACTGGTCATTCAATGAACTATAGCGATGTGAAGATTTTGACACCCATATCTTCGTTTTGGGATGCTATATTTAAGGAAGCTGTTGAAATTAGACTGGCCAACAACTTATTAAACAGAGATAAAGGTTTTAATTTAGACAAAGCTTGGAACCCTGCACTTGGAGTATTGAAATCACAGAGAAGACGTGAAGGTGTTGCCGCCGCCGAGCATATATCGATAAGTGAACACGGGAGCGCTTCCGCCACGGGGAGCGCACGTGTGTGAGTACTTCGATATGCAGTATACCAGCATCTGTGACGCGCACGCGCATTGCCACCGCGATCAGGCTTATAAGGCCGCGCCCGGCACCTCGTCGACAGTCTTCGACTCACTCTGAAGATGGCCGGAAGGTACGCGGCCGAAATATCAGCAGAAGAAGTGAATTTTACGCGGTTGCATTCCCGAAATCTATTGGACTATAGGTAAAACTGTATCATCCAGTAAATGAATGAAAATTACGGCTTAACATCCCGTCAACAGTGTTGCCATTAGAAATGGAAGGCGTCTATAGTTGATAGTAACACACATGTGAATACTGAATATTAAAGTAGCAGATAGAGGCCGATTTTGAAGCGTGCTCGTAGCTGAATTTATCGAAATGGGCAGGAGTCATAGATGTTTGTGGATAATTAAGAGCAGGGATCAGCAAAAGAGACAAGAAGACAGTTGCTTATAATTATGTAATACCTGGGTTATGATTTATTGTTCTGACAGAGATCAAGTAAACATTAGAAAAGAGAATAATTCGTTGCGGTCTCTTTACCACAAACAGTGGTGTGCCGACAGTCGTCAGTGCCTGTGTGCAAAACCAGTTTTGTAAATTGGTGAATTGGTTTACTGCTATTTGAAAAAAGATGGCAAAAAGAAAACTACTATTATTCATTATGTCCCTACTGATACATCTTAAATACAAATTGTAAGAAATTATTAATTTTATTATTTGTAAATTCTTTTTTAGCTATAATGTTTCACAACATTACCAGTTTATCGGTTCCTGACAAATATTACATGCAACAGGCAATTATAGTGTTACTACTCTGGGTTCGCTAAGGTTGGCTGCAATCTCAGAGAACCACTGACATGAAGAAATCCGAATGGTGTCAACTTTTAATGATTAGTGCTAGGGTGACACCCTTCTCTTACTTAGATTAACTAGTCTATCGGTGGTTCTTAATAGACTAATGTATATATAAAACCAATTAATAAAAATATATCTAAATCTGCAGTCCGAGGTTCCACCTCATATTGTCAGTATTGGCACTTGAGAAAAAACGTTTGACAACCACCGATTTAAAGCCTTAATCATACAGCACACAAACGAAAACAGACGCACTATGCAGTTTTATCAAGTGAAATGTGGTTGATTAAATCAGGGAGAGGTGGGATCTGAGTTATAGTGGTTAAGCGGCTGGAGGGGGGGGGGGGGAGACAATGTAGATGCAAAAGTGATGTAGATGTTTCTTCCTGAGCACTGCTAACTAACAGCAATGTGTTACATGTTAAGTTCTATGGTATTAAGGCCAATTCACACTGTCCGTCGCGTCACGTCACCGTCCGTCAGAACATTCCGCAATGTATTTCTAATGGCGGCATTCACACTGTCCGTCACCGGACCGTCACGTCACGTCACGTCAACGTCACGTCACGGAACCGTCACGTCATGTTGTATTCACACTGTCCGTCCGTTTCCGTCACGTCAATTCGTCCATCTCAATACGCGATGTTGAAAGTGAGGTTATGAGTGGCGATCTGTTATGTAGAAAGTCATAGTTTAATACTAGAAAGAGGGAACTACACCGCTAAATGTTATTAACGACCAAAGAAAACTTTACAGTGTGTGTTTTTGGCCAACTTACTGGGAACTGAAAAAACATTTCAAAACATCGACATCTATTGTCAAGCGAAAAAATAAACATATGAAGACATCAAACGATACTTGTAAGAGCATAAATAGCGCCTGTATACTTTAACCATTACGGCTTGCTCGCTGACACTGTTAATACCGTCGTAAACAACTGAATTTTTGTCTTCCATTAGAACTGACATTTTCATTTAAAGTGTTATTTAATGAAAAATGCGTAATCAAATTACAATCTTATTCAAATAAACAGTTTGCTTCAGTCATTTCTGTTACATTGTTACGTAACATAAACAATTTTTTGGTTTCAGATATCCGACTTCGATTTTAGGGGGACACTTAATTGACAAAAATATTTAAGTCGTCATGAAACATTTGAGATTTACCCCTAAAACGAGGTACAACAACAACTGTTTGTGGTAAAGAGACCGCGACGAATTATTCTCTTTTCTAATGTTTACTTGATCTCTGTCAGATTAATAAATCATAACCCAGGTATTACATAATTATAAGCAACTGTCTTCTTGTCTCTTTTGCTGATCCCTGCTCTTAATTATCCACAAACATCTATGACTCGTACCCATTTCGATAAATTCAGCTATGAGCACGCTTCAAAATCGGCCTCTATCTGCTACTTTAATATTCAGTATTCACATGTGTGTTACTATCAACTATCAACCGTGACGTGACGTGACGCACAGTGTGAATTGGCCTTTACTTTCACATATCCCATTCTCTAACTCTTACCAGGTGCATTTTTTGTTTATTTATTTATTTGAATCAAGACACAAAATTTCATGACCTATAAGTAAATTATTTGTAGTATAATGCATATAAAGCTATCCGGGAGTACCAAGCACATCAAGATACAGCGATATCACCTGGAAGACACTCTGAAATTTAAATCCAGATTTTCTAAAACTATTCAATTTAGGGCAAAATGTTGCAACTACATTATAGACACCTGGCATCATAATCAAATGTTCAAATGTTTGTTAAGCTTATGGGACTTAACTACGGGGTCATCAGTACCTAAACTTACAAACTACTTATGAACTACTTACAAACTAGGACGGCACAAATATCCAAGCCCGAGGGGGGATTCGAACCCCCGACCGTATTGGCCGTGCTGACCGTGACTGGAGCGCCTCAGTCACCTCGGCCACCGCGGCCGGCGGCATCATAATCGTATATGAAAGTATGTATGTTATGAAAAGAGTAAGTGTTCAGTGAGGGACTGAATGGTTGGGACTTTTCTGAGGAAAAATGCTCCTCCCAGCTACACCTGCCCTCCAAAAAACATCAGGGTCTCACAGAATGTGGGAACTTAAGATATACATATCAAGAGTGAACATTATATGGAAACAACCCAGAATTCCCCTATGTTTTTGCCCTATATACATTACACATATTTATGGGAAAGTAATAAATTCACCTTGAATATGTAATGAAATGCGCATAAATTGTTAACGAATTACGATTAAGAACAATGCACGCAGTCAAAAACTTCAGCCAGGCTTTGAAATACGTCCACATAACGTGTTCCATTTAATTGACTCCCCATGAACAAATGTTGACGAGCTTCAGACTTTTTTTTTAGTGTAGCAAGACATTCCACTCGCAATATGCGACATACCAGGCATTATATATTGATTTAGTTTTATCTGTATGTAAAATTCTAAGTGTCTATGTTGTACATGAGGCCCCAAATATGTATTAGTGTGTACTGTGATGTGCTCCCACTGGACTGGCTTCCACAGAATGACTGAAAGTTTGTATGTAAGAAAGTTTACAAGTGCTAGGCGCGCCTCGACTGTTTTGTGTCGTCGTTTCTTTCAAACGCTGGGCGTTGAATGTCTCTGGGCGAGAAGTATAGTCTGATTTAAATTAGTTGTCACTTTGATGTTTGCGGGCCAAAGCTGCAGCGTTGTCACGTCAAGTAGTGGCTGGTGGCAGCCGCCACAGCGCATCGCTTGACGCGGCGATAGAAAATCGCTTTAAAGCCTCTATCTTCTACAAGAATCGAGTTAAAAATTTCAAATTCACACACGATGTGAATATAAAAGTTTCACAGTATGTCAAAAATCTATTCTTCATTTTAATTAGGGCAAGATCTACGTTAATTTGTTTGAAACTATTTAGATTTTTCTATTTCGCTAACAGCTTCAATCTTATCACTTCATATCTTAAAAACTATTGGTCTTAAAACAATTTTTTTTCTATTCGTTGCTAAAATAACACGCTTGGCAACGAATCTTTAAAAGTTTTCGTAGTGCAATGCGTTTCCGGTATATAAATTTCTGAAAACTACGTTTTTACGCATCTATATCAATATTGAACTCGTAACAAGTATGATGTTTAAAATCTCATTTCCTATAAAATTTACGTAAAAATTTTGAAATTTACATAGAGTAACAATCTCAGTGATATTGCTAAGCACAAAAATTATTTTCTTTATTTTACTTAGCGACAGTTTTACATGGGCTGTTGAAGTACGAGATTTACGCGTCCGGAAAATTTTCCTTCTTTCCATTGCAGATCTCGAAAATTATTACACACATTGAATAACATGTTAGTGTCTACAAAAATAAATTTTAATGAAAATGCAGTGTAACTTACCATACGGAGGTGATGGGAGCTGGCTGAACAGTAATTTTTAGTCTCACAACAAGAATGAGATGTTATACTAAATAAATTCGCAAACACATTATTTGGTGGCAGTACGTACACTATACACTAATCAGAGAACGGGAAGACACCGCTTAATTCAGAGTCACTGGAGCTATCTGTGTCGCTGCTGGTAGTGACGGATATTATTAAGTCTTCGACGCATTCTTGTAAGACACCTTCATTCTTCCAGGCTTCCTGAATCACTCCTTTCACATGATGCACTACCTTTCGCCAGTTTTCTGGTATCACTGTTTCAACTGCCTCTTTCAACAGGCGTTCCACTTCAGTTAATGTGAATTTTCTGTTTTCTACAGCAATATGCTGTTTAACCTGTGCCCAAATCAGCTCTATTGCGTTAAAGTGGCAATGGTAGGGAGGCAATCTGAGAACTTTATGCCCGTATTTTTTGGCTACTTCATCCACAAAGTAAATGGGATTCTTTGGCTTGTGTTGTGATACAAGTTCTAATAATACCGCCCTTGTCAAATTGCTGTTGAACTGTATCTTACGTTTCAGTAGCCAGCAAACAATGTCATTTTTCTTCGTTGCCTTTGTGGGTCCTTGTCCTGGATAACTGAATGGTATGGAGCGTTATCCATAATAATTATAGATCTCCTCGTTAAGTTTTGAAGCACAGAGTTTTCAAACCATTTCACGAAAGTATTGTGGTTCATCTCTTCGTGGTAGTCGGAGGTCTTCATTGAACTGAATAAAAGCAAACAATTCGGAATGAAACCTTTTGAATTTCCGGCATACGCTACAATTATTCTCTTTCCTCTGCCTATCGGGGCTGCCATACTGCCATTGATGGTATCGTTCGTCCAACCTTTTTTTAAAGTGTGTCCTGAATTCACCCATGTCTCATCAAGCCAAACGATATCGTCAAAATTAGTCCCTACTAATTCTCTAAGAAAGCGGCATCGCCAAGCTGCAGTATCTTGCCGTTCCATTAACAACTTTCTTCCAGAAATAGATTTATACCGAAAACCTAACATTTTCATGATTCATAATAAGGACGATTTACTGCCTTCAAACAGGCCCGCTGCATGTAGTTTTTTGAGTGTCGGATACTCCTTCCTCGAATAAAATGCGTATATCTGCCGTCGAATCGCATCTTCCTGAAAAGAGTCGAGTTTTGTTACTCTCTTCTCGAGCCGCCTCTTCTTCCCAGGTGTCTCCAACTTAGATGATTCACCTGCGTCTTCTTTTGTGAATTTCTCCTTGCAGATCCTTATCACTGATCGTTCGCTGATTTGCAGAGCTGCTGCAGTTCGCTCCACAACTTTATCTAAAGCAGAAAGAGGCCCTCCTGCATCCCTCTCTCTCTCAAAATACTCCCTTAGAGAACACACGTATTCACGAGCCTGACATTGTATAACGACGCCATGTCCGCCACTTTTTGGAAGTTTCCGAGGTGAGTGCAGCCTCGGTCTTCCTCTCTTTCGACTACTTTCGTCGCACATCGTAAAGCAAGCGAAGTTAAATTCACAGAAATCCGTCAGTCGCACGTCTACAGCGGCTCACTGAGGACTGGCTGCCACATGCCTCGGGCAGCGCGCAGCGGAACGGAACTGGCAACACAGTGGCAGCCGACCACGCCGACCACCCGTTGGTTTATGGCTGGTGGGATCCGTGCAGACTGCTGCCTTTCAAGTGACAACTAGTTTAAATCGGACTATAGGTTTTCCAACTGCTGAGCAGAACCCAGTCTTAGCAAAGATTCCTAATGTAGCTTGCTGTTAACCTCCTTGGCTGGGGGTTGGTCAGGTTACCTGCCTGACGAACAGTGATGCTCTCTGGGCTCCCCTCCACTACCCCTCCTCGGTAAAGGTTAGCCAGTGATCAAGAGAGTTATTCATTCAGTTCTTGGTTCCTGGTAGGGTAAGTACCTCTGGGTTTGGTTCTGATGTGGCGTCATGGCTCGACTTAGTTCAGGCTCTATAGTCGTACTTATGACCGGCTGCGGTGGCTGAGGGGACTGATGCGCTCCGGTCACGGTCTGCACGGCCACTATGGTAGGGGGTTCAAATCCCCCCTGGGGCACGGGCATTTGTGCCGTCCTTAGGATAAGTTAGTTGATAAGTAGTTTGTAAGTTTAGGGACTGATGACCCCATAGTTAAGTCCCATAAGCCATACAAACATTTGAACGTCCGCGAGTTTAATTCCGGGAGTAGAAGCTACACTATGTGTAGTAGTGAGATTTGGCTTAATTTCGTACAGGATTGCTAATTTCATGTCGATATAGCTGGAATCTGATTCCGAAGCTCTGATGGTGTTTCATTAGCATGGTTCTTGCACTTGATAACTCTTAAATCATTTCTTCGCCTGTTTAAATATGTTCAGTGTCACTCGCATTCTTATCGTAGTTGAATTCAAATATTTTTGGTGACTCATGGTGCCTATACTGTTCGTACTTTGTCGACAGAACACGTGGATGATATCAGACTAAGACTTCAGCTTTTCCATCATTCAGTGAGTGGTTAATAATTGTGTAGCTAATTTGCTAATGTGTTTCCTAGTGAATGTAGCTTGATAATTTTCCCCGAAAATTGTCCATGCTAACCAGTAATCTGTGTACTTGTCAGCCCACATGTGCGCCGATTAGCGTGTTCCCTGTCGTGGTTATTACCATTAAATAGATCTTTTTCCTCTGTGCAGAAAGAACCATTGCACGATGTATATCGTGTTTTTAATTTTTATGAAATAGTATTATTTCACCTCTCTGAATTTTGTGACCGAACTCTGTATTGAGCTGTAGCAATCTGTAACCTTGATTATCTAATAGATATCATTCCTCTGATCACAAAGAATGGTTGCACGATATATTTCGTGATCTTATTCTCTTCGAATTTGGTTTTGTTAACTTTATGCATATTTTGTGTTCCGACTTAGTAGAGTGCTGGATTGATCTAACAACTTTAACCTTCTGTCGTTATCTTCTCCCTGTGCTAAACGAACGCCAAGAGCGACCGATTTCAGATAATATGTAATGAAATCTTGACTTAATGTATAGTTAGAAGTACTAGGGAAACTTTAACTTCCATCTGTACACCGCACTTTATGGTCTTAAACCAAGTGAGGTTGTTTCTGATAGTTTATCATGAGCCTAAGCCACTAGCTTGACACGTTATGGTCATGGTGGCCAAGGGGACTGAGGTGCTCCAGTCACGGTCTGCACGGTCACTACAGTCGGGGGTTCGAATCCATGGATATTTATGCCGTCCTTAGTTGTAGGTAGTTCATAAGTAGTTTGTAAGTTTAGGGACTGATGACCCCGTAGTTAAGTCCCTTAAGCTTAACAAACATTATGGAAGTACTATTTCATTGTGCGCAAGTGAACCTTCGATCTGTATTCTCCACATTGCTTGGCTATTGTCTTGGTGCATTGGTGTTGGGTGCTTGGTAAGTACCTGGATGGCTTGGCGTATGAATCTGTGTGTGAATGTGCTGCAATTCCTCCGTCCCCCCCTATGAAACGTGATCGTAATTAACCCGTACTCAACTTTGCAGGTGGGCAATTTTAGGGCCATTAATTGTGGATATTTTGAGCATTTTGTAAGGTGTGTTTTTTATTGTAATTTAAAAAAAATGGTCTTCCCCTTGTTGTCCTTGTTTTGAATAATAAATTAATTTGTTAAACTATAATCCGTTTGTGCTAATTTAAATTCTCCCCTCATCATTTATTTTGGATTAATGTGGGGTAATTTGTTCATGTATTTTGTGTCTCTGCTCCCTTCTGGAGGAGAGAATATTTGCGTTTCCGTTGCCAACATTTATGATTTTTTATTTAACTCTGTCATCGTGTGAATATCGCCTTAATTAGTTTTTTGAGCAAGCAGTCAATTGTTAACTTCACAAACACAGCTACTTAACAGACAAAAGAACAGCGGGCGAGTTTCAGTTTATTGCAGTAAATACTACATTCCCAATGAATGTCTTTCTACACTGTTATGTTAAGGCCTGTGTTAATTTTAATCATCAAAATCTCTTTCAAAACCATATTTTAAGTTACATCAACAACAATTCACAGAGACATATAGTAAGGTAATGAGTAAGGTACTCATTTCTTGGTAACACAAATTATCTGAAGTATGTTTGTATTTTAATGACTGTTTACTAAAAGATAATTTCAGGTTCTGAACCATACCAATACATCTGTAAACTTTAAAATGTAAGTTGTTACTATAAAACAACAACATTTAACACACCCTGCATTTTTTCTGATTTTTTCAGTATGCATATATAATACCCCACCTCCACCCTGGAAGATCGTGTTATGAAAAACATTCTAGGGTTAATTTTAAGTAAAATAGCGACCACCTGAAATTCAAAACGAACAATCAGTATTATCCAAGTGGAAAATAATGCAATATATTTCAAAACGTAAGAGAATTTTTAGTAAAATCTGATGTTTTTACAATGTCAGCACAAGAATTGTGAGCGCTACGTATCCATATAATTTGTTGGTCTCTCAAACAGTACTGCCTTAAGGCACAGTGGACCAGCAGCTATTATATTCGGCTATTATATTTGCTGCACACAAAGTAACAAGGACTTTTCATAGTGTTTTATAGAGCATTCGTATACAGGTGTATCACTTATATGCTACTTGTTTCTCAACTTACATGCACTCACTCACATGGAAACAGCCAAGTGATTCCAAGCGGCTTGTCAGGGACTGTGAGATTGCTCCTACCAGAGGTTTGAGTCCTCCTTCGGGCATGGGTGTGTGTGTGTTGTCCTTAGGTTACTTTAAGTTAGTTTCAATATCAAGTTCTTGTGGGATGCCAGATGGATCATACTGATATCTGTACACAATATTTCCATGGCCCTACTCTCGGTGTGACCAAGTGAAACTTTGGATGGCTGGGCTTCACATAGGCAACGAAAGTATGAAAGCTCATGCACTAAATACAGTGTGCGTGCATTTACCTGTTGCTGCTGTTGCTCGCATAAGGAGCTTTCGCTCTGCAGCACCCGTCTCCCCCATCCTACCGAGTGTGAATGTGTACGTGAGTCTGTGCTGTGTGTGTGAGACAGTGGCTGGAAAGCAGAAAGGTGAAGGATAGCCAACGTAGAAATTCTGTATTGGACAGAGAGGTTTCCTGGCAGGTTTGGTCAGCAGGTGCCTATGTCTTACGATTCACAAGTTGGTATGGAAGTCATGTCATCAGCCAATAGGAGTGTGCCTCCTCCCAAGTTGAACCTAAAAGGCGATTAGCCGAGTGATAAATTTTAATAAACCAAATAAATTTTTATTGCAAAAATTTTCAGTTAGTTGAATATTCACTGTGAAATGAAAATATTATGAATGGATATTTAAAGTCATACATCAGTTTGTTGGATTGTTCATTAACGTTTAATGTTTCTGACTAGTAAAGATTGATAACAATATATCTGTAATAATTCGACATCTGTGGAAACATCATTTTACAGCCACTTTCTGTGCACCAGATGTAAATAAACTTTAGAGACTAATTAAAATTTTTTATTTGTATTTCATGAAATAAAGATATTTTACATTCTTTTCTATGTATAGCGTATGATTGATTTCAAAGACAGCGGAATACTATCTTTGATCATTTATTACATAAGATACAAAAGTAATATTTCTTTATTTGTCATATCAGAGGTCTTTAATGCTAGCTTTGTAATTAATCTAACATCGATATTTTTTAATTTTCATGTCCTGGATAAGATTGCAATATCTAAAGAATAATAAAGAAATATTCCATCTTAAAACTGAAAGAAAAATTAATTTTCCTACTCCCTTTCATATTCCTCGCACCCCACCATATGTGACATTGACATGATTGTCTGGTAATGGACAGTGTGAATGCCTCCATTATAAATATATTGTGGAACATTCTGATGGATGTTGAAGTTACATGATGTGAAGGACAGTGTGAATTCGCGTTAACTCACAGCAGGGATGTTGGTTAATGCTGAAACATGTTTTTTCATCTCAAGTTTGACCTCAATGTAGAAACCACTCAAGTTTACCGTTTTTTTAATAACCGGTTTTTTATCTTATTTTATTTTACTATTATTTCCAATAACATTAAATATAAAAATCAAAAGTTAAAAAATTTCAAGACATCCTCAGACTTTTGCATTACACTTTTCTTCAATATGTATGCAAACAAAATATCTGTTAAAATAGAGAACTGAAATAGAATTTATCCCAGTCTTCTTTATTGCTCTGAGGTAACTACTTGATGGCTTGCATTTGCAGGGCACTACAGTCAAATACACTGTTTAAAGACTTTTGATGGTTGAGTTGGCTTACGTTATAGAAGGCGATCCACTTATAATATTGTAAAAAGATATAAAATAGCCAAGATCGCTTATCATCAGTTTTTATTAATGACGACCGGTTTCACTGAACTATTGCAGCATCATCAGGTCAAATAAAATATTTTACAAGGCCATAATCTTGTAATGTCAAATAGTTGCTATATAAAACGATTTACAGTGCATAGGTGCACTATGTCATTATAATAAAACGCTACAGAGACAGTTTTAGAAGCCTACACTTCCTTTTTAAAATAACCATGTAACTCATATTACTGGTAGTGCTTGAAACTTGCAATGTATTATGTGAAACTTGCCAGAAAATCTTAGGTAATGTTGATTTTAATAATTGCATTCATTTGTTGAGTGCATTAAAAATTTGAAAAGTTTTTAATTGCACTGAAAGCGCCTACGTTTTGCCTTGGCATTTCGATTTTTTTGATTGCTTTTACAAATGAATCTACGTCTGATTCAGTTGTCATATTTACAAATAGATTTTGAAACTTTAAAATAAAAGGCGACGAATAACGAATGAAGAAACTAAGAGTTTCGAGAGGAGCAGACGACAAAGATGGAATGGAACGTTGACGCCAATGTGTGGGTGACGTACCCATATTTTCTCAACATCCTTTGATGTTTGGTCAAAATGCCGGCACGCAATGGAGCCATACCAACGTTGGTTCCAATGCTATTTCACCAATCCATACATTGGACGAGCTCTGTTTACGCCAACGTTGGTTCCAATGTGTAGACCCGATCTTAGTGAAGAGTTGCCATTCGGTAACAAGGAGCTTAACCCTCTTGTTCGGTACATATTTTCCCTTGCAAATGGATGTCGATTTTTTAAAATTTGATTTCTTTTCCCAGCAGTGTTGTTTCCTCAATTCCGATGTCAAACCATAACGAATCAACTATGAGTTTTTACATCACGAATGGTAAGTCATAACTTACTTTTACAGTTGGATATTGCGCTAATTGACGTGACGGACAGTGTGAATACACCTTGACGTGACCTGATGTAATAGCCAGTGTGAATTAGCCTTTAATCTGAAGATAGGGGAAACTGGACATGGCAACTGTTGTTATCAATTTTGCCTGAAGCAATTTTCAAATTATCAGCTCGGTTTTTATTCCATACTTTAAGAAAATCAATAACATCATATGAATATGAATCAAATTTACCTTCTCTTCTTATGAACACTGTACTGTGGCTGCCTTCTCCTTATATGATATCGCAAGTTTGTAGTACCTCCACCTATTTTCAGCCTTTTAAGGCAAATGCAGGAGCGTACCTCACTGCTCCCGCAGTTGGTGAAGTACGTTACTTCCAGGCTCGGGATTGCCACACTTAAAACACAACTGATGTCCAGCGAGGAACTGCCGTGTGACCAAACGGACGTAAATATTGGACCTGCATGTGCATACGTGTCGCCATTAAAAGGACGCTTCTCACCGGGATCCAGTGCTTATGTTGGCAACAGATGAACAATGAAATGTAGAACTGCATGAATATTTTTCATGAGCTACAGAGTGTAATAGCTGCTTGTTTCAATTGCAGCAAAATGAATACTGTACCTGCTCAATGGTTGACAGGTTCTTGTATGTACCCGTGTCTGTTCTGAAAAAAAAAAATCATTTTAATTGAAGTTGTCAAGACAAAACATTTATTGGTCATCTAAGTTGCCACAATTAACCATTGGTGCCAACATAACCATTGAAGCTCCACGAGAAGCGTCGAACAATTTAACCTGCGTCACCTAATATTTCGCAGTAGGGTAATTTTACATCTACATACTACTCCGCAATTCACCGTAAGGTGCGTGGCGGAGAGTACATTGTACCACTACTGGGCATTTCCTTTCCTATTCCACTCCCAAATTGAACGAGGAAAAAAAGAATGCCTATATGCCTCTGTACGACCCCTAATTTATCTTATCTTGACTTTGTGATCTTTACACGAAATGTAAGTAGGCGGCAGCAAGATTGTACTACACTCAGCTTCAAATTCCGGCCCTCGATAGTTACTTAACAGAAATTCACGAAAAGAACGTCGTCTTTCTTCCAGCGATCCCCAATTGAGTTGCCGGAGCATTACCATGACACTCGCGCATTGGTCGAACCTACCGGTAACAAATCTAGCTGCTCGTCTCTGAACCGCAATATTGAGCAATATTCAAGACGTGGTCGCACAAGCGTTTTATACGCGGTCTCATTTACAGGTGAAGTACATCTTCCAAAAATTCTTCCGATAAACTGAAGTCAGCCGTCCGCCTTACTCACAACTGTCCTTACGTGCTCATTCCATTTCATATCTCTCTGCAATGTTACGCCTAGATATTTGAACGACGCGACAGCATCAAGAATCTCACTACTAATGCTGTATTCGAACATTATGGGATTGTTTTTTCTACTCATGCACATCACCTTACATTTTTCTACATTGAGAGCTAGCTGCCATTCTTCGCACCAACTAGAAATTTTGTCTGTCATCCTGTAGGCTATTACAGTCAGTTACAGACGACACCCTCCCATACACCACAGCATCGTCAGCAAACAGCCGCAAATTACAACTTCCTCTGTCCATCAGATCATTTATATAGATAGTAAATAATAGCGGTCCTATCACACTCCCCTGAGGCACGCCTGACAATACACTCGTCTCTGATGAACACATGTCGTCGAGAACAACATACTGCATTCTATTACTTAGAAAGTCTTCCAGCCAGTCACAAATCTGTGAACCTATTCCATAAGCTCGTATATCCGTTAGAAGTCTGCAGTGTGGCACAGCGTCGAACGCCTTTTTGAAGTAGAGAAAAACACAATCCGCCTGTTGCCCTTCATCCATGGCTCGCAAGATGTCATGTGAGAAAAGGCAAGCTGAGTTTCACATGAACGATGTTTCCTAAACCCCTGCTGATTCATAGAAAGTAGCTTTTCCGTTTCAAAGAAATTTACTATATTCGAACTGAGAATATCGGTTATTAGAAGTAAGGAAAAAAATAAATACATCACAACCGACACTAAATACCTGTATCGGTTTTTCCCATCTGTAACTCATAACCACACTTTCAACAGTGGGTACTGGGCTACACGAATTTATGTGATGGTGCGGTGAAGTGACTTTTACGTGACGGACAGTGAGAATTGCTCTTAAATCGGCCTGTAGACACTAGTTCATGCTTGTTTCTAATGATTTGTGTATTAAAAACATATCTTATCTTTTTATGTTTGTATCGAATAAATTTCTACGAAGCCTTTAATCTCTGTGATGTCTGTAGATGAAAATTATGTCCAAAAAATACGAAAGGGTTGTGAAGGTCAGAGATAGCGTTCATCTCTGAAAAATTCGATTCGTCGCAAGGCTGTTGAGAAATACTCAACGTAAATACATATACCTCGTGGCATTGTTGATAACAACGTCGATTTAATATGATTTAGTTAATAAGTTTAAGAAGATACACCTGCGTTGATTTTGCCCATACAAATAAATTGAAAGTCTCAATATATATATGCCCAAATAAAATGTACCACAAAGATCATGCGTTAACGAAAGCCGATAATATGTAGCAGTAGCCTTTTAAAACGATAGTGGTGTTTATGTATTACTTGATAAACAAAATGACATCAGTTGTGACAAAAAGGTATGACAATTACAAATGTACAAATGCAAGGCTACTCACACTCCAATAGAATTGTGTTGCGTTAATGACGTTGATTAATTGCGAAGAATGGTTTTGGAAATGCCGGATAGGTATGTGGCAGGATGTGATTAGTTTTGCCAAGTCGCCACTGAAAACTTGTGCACAGTTTACAAAGTCAACAAAACAGCATGATTCGAATACGTAATGCAATTGTTACTATTTCTCCGGAACAACTTCGTATTTTCCAAATTCCTGTTATTGGGTTAGTATCCGAAATTTTGTGGAGTTACTTTTATACGCAGACTTAAAGTAGGACTAGACCGCACATGATTGTTGATCAACATATTTTGGCTACATCAACAATATTTCGTTGATGTTGCCATTTGTTAGAAAAAATTGGGTTATCCGGTCTATTGATACGGTACTTAAGATCGTGTATAGGGGCGTGTACTGTAGTTTAGGAAGGGCAGCCAAGTTTTAAACGGAACGCACAGTCTCCGTCAAGACATAATAAAAGTTTTGTTGTCTTTTTCAGAAGTACATCATCTGTAATTCTGTAAACTACTGTGAAGTGTGCAGTAGAGAGTACAGCCCACTGTACTACATATTTATTACGGATTCGTCCCAGTCCATTTACATATGGAGCATGGGATGAATGACTTTAAATGTGTCTGTGCGGTGTAACAAATCAAATATGTCTCATGCAAGTGATATGCAGGAAGTCACAGTAGCGTAATACAAAGGGGTCATAGTGTATTCATAGATATCAGCTTATAAAGCTGTGTCTTGAAACTGTGGTTAGTTTTCTTGTGTAGTTCCTGTCCATCTTAATATGTTTGCTAAATTGCATTGTTCGCCATCTCTGTTACACTCACCTATGTATCAAACAAACCTATGATCATTTATACTGCTCTTATCTGTATGTATAGTCAGTATCCTGTAGCTCTTGTTAGGAAATGACCAACACAGTTCCTCAATATGAGGGACCATATGAACAAACTGCTCCACCTAAATATTTGTCTGCAAGATAGTTAAGAATAGAACTAGTTAGTATGTTGGACAGTTGATGAATTACAATGCAGTGCTTAATAACCAAGGGAAAACCTCAGTTTCTTGTAGGTGCATTGATTGCAGCTGTGCTCTGTATTATTTTATTTCACATTTTGTTATAACATATATAAAATTGTTAAAACTGCAGTCTGTTACCCATGTTTTTAGTATGGCGCATATGTTGGCAACTGTAAATAGATTGTTTCTGGACCGGAGATTTGGGTGCTACGTGCCCTCACTTACCAAAAAAACAACTTCTTGTTTAACCTATACCTAACCTAACTTTCACTTAAAAGGATCACTGTTTAGTACAGATCACAAAGTAAATAAAACATATACCTGCTCTAACGTTGACTGCTGGTGTTGCTAACATTTGCAGAGCTTGGGCAACAGACTCTGCAGTTTAGCCCTAAAATTCACATTTTTATTGTGATAAGGTGAATAGGCCTAATTCATTTTTAGTCAAGATTTGTCTAGCTTACAGCATAAATCTCAGAAATAAAAGTGTATTCCAGATCCAAATAGGGGGAGGGGCAAAGTGGAGTATCTGCTCCATATGCCAAATCGTCTCCAAGACAGTATGATGTGTCCTGAACATGCGGGAGGAGGGGCACCTCTATCAAGTTTCTGCCCTGGTTGAGAAATGTCATATATCCAGTACTTGTTAAAGTTATTCTTCAACTTCTTTCTAATTAAAGATATCCCAAGTCATGTTAGTGTCATTAGCTATGCCAGACTGTATACCTAACTTTGTGCATACCTACATTGACAAAAATGTAGGTAAAATTTTACTTGTGGATTGGTGATATAATGTGGTGATTTCAACAGCCACTGAATGCTCTTTGAAAATCCATTCACATAGAAAGAGGGGATAATCTATTGTGTTGTCTATGAAATAGGCCTAGATAATAGCAATTAGTTTGATGTGTTGTCTGCTGCTGAGAATACCTCTGAGCAGCATGGGCTACCTTGCTTGTTAAGGCAGTGGTCAAACCTTCTGAGAGGTCTGGATAGATGCAGAGGGTCAGTTTGCTAGTCACTGGGAGCTTCTTAGGGAAATAGTGGAAGGTTAGGAAAGAATGCCAGTGTGCACTCTGTTTGTTTGCCAGGCGTATCAAACAAGATGTGGCGGAGGCTCTGTTGGAGGTGAGAGCACTGGGTGTACCTGGCTGCAAATTGTTGCTCATTTCAGCACAAGTAGTCCTGCTACCTATGCTCAGAAGTCATTCTCAGCTCTTTCAGGTGGCTGGCAGATTTGCTGAAGACAGCTAGTGGAGCTGTCGATTTGTAGTGCATCATTTTCAGAACTGTTCCCTTCCTCTGGCTTAGAATTGAGTGGGAAGCTTAAAGCAGAGGCTCACACGATTCTGTGATTATCTTGGGTGCAAATTTCTTGACCTCCGCTATCAAATGGAGAAATGTAGGCTCTCCCTGAATAAGTCAGGGGTGTACTGCACACATCAAATAGTGGAGTGTACATATGGATATTTTAAGGTAGAGAAATCCCTCCCTGGACCCATTAACATGCTTACATAATCTGGTCACGACAGGACTCGGCCCAGTAGTACACAGAAAGAAAAGGTTAATATAGTAACAGTTAACTGTAGGAGCATCTACGGAAAGATCCTAGATTTGCTCTCAGTTTTAGTTAGTCAAAGTGCCAACATATAACTAGTGACAGAAAGTTGGCTTAAGCCAGATGTCAATAGTAATCAAGTACTAAACTCAGACTGGAACATATACTGCAGAGACAGGTTGATCGCTTAAGGGGAGTCATATTTATAGCGATAAAGAATATGATTGTATCAAGTGAAATTAGGCCTAGTTTAGATTCAAAATGTGAATTAATTTGGGTCAAAGTCAGCATGAAAAGTGGTCATTGGAAGTTCTTATAGACCACCAGGGTCTAGTGGGCTGAGGGAAACTTTGGAAAATATTTTTTAAAAGTTTCCTAGTCATGTCATAGTTTTAGGTGAAGATTTTAACTTACCGCATATAGGCTGGGAGACAAACATGATTAAGATGGGTAAAGAATCAGAGAATTGAGCAATATTGAGCTCTATCTGAAATTTACTTTGAGCAGTTAGAGAGCCAACTCGTGGAGATAATGTTTTAGACCGACTGATGACAAATAGAACCAAACTTTTTTATTCAGTTAGTGTAGATCAGGAAATCAGCAATCATAAGGCCACCACAGCATGAATACAGCTGTAAATAGAAATATCAAGAAAGACAAAAGATCTTATTTAGCAAAATAAGGAGCAGATTTCAGAGTACCCGATTGCTCAACAGAATAGTTTTGCCTCTAACACAACAGAGTTGAGCAACTGTGGATGAAGTTCACGGGCACTGTACAATATGCTTTTGGTAAGTATGTAAAATTGGGAGAGATCCATCATGGTTCAAAACTGAGTTAGAAAACTGTTACGAAAGCAAAGAAAACTTCACCACAAATATAAACATAGCCAAAGTCTAAGAGACAAGCATATTTTAAGTTATTCCAAAATTAACATAAGGGCTGCCATGCAAGAGGCATTGAATGACTTTGAGAGCAAAGTTTTGTGTTCCAACTTGACAGAAAATCCTAATAAATTTTCTTCTTACATCAAATTGGTAAACATATTGAAACCAGATATCCAGATGCTCGGTGACCAAAATGAGTTTGAAACAAAGGGCTAATACATTAAATATCTTTTTCAAAAGTTGTTTCACAGAGGAAGATTGCATGGTAGTTCCTATTACAAACCGTCACATGAACTACAAAATTGCAGAAATTGAAATGAATGTCAGAGGGATAGAAATTCAATTGAAATCGCTCAACAGAGGAAAGGCTACTGGACCTGATGGGATACCAATTTGATTTTACACGGAGTATGTGAAGGAACTTGCCCCGATTCTAGCAGAGTGTACTTTAGGTCTCTAGAGGAGCGAAGAGTTCTTGGGGATGGAAGAAACCACAGGTCATTCATATTTCCAGGATGGGTCATTGATTAGATGCACAAAACTATAAGCATTTATCTGATATCATTCAGTTGCAGAATTTTGGAACTCATTTTATGTTCGAATATTGTGTTGTTTCTGGAGACCGTAAATCTCCTTTCTAGTAATCAAAATGATTTCTGAAAGCAGTGATCATGCGAAAGACAACTCACATTATTCATCCATGAGATCAGTAGATACAGGATCAAGTGTAGATGCCGTATTTCTTGACTTCCACAAGGCATTTTAACCATTCCGCACTATGGCCTGATGAACAAAGTGTGATCATATGGAATATCAAATCTAATGTGACTGGATTGCGGCATTCCTGACTAACAGAACACAGCGTGTCATTCTAAAAGGAGAGAAGTCTTCAGATGTTGAAGTGTTCTCAGGCATGCTGCAGGGGAGTGTTATAGGATCATTACTTTTCACAATATATGTAAATGACCTTGTAGATAACAGTGGATGTTCAGTAAAGCTTTTAGCAGATGAGGCTGTAGTTTATCAAGAAGTTTTAAAACTGGAAAAAAGTAACGAAATGTTGGAGGATCTGCAGCATATTGATGCATGGTGCAGGGAATGGCAACTGAGCCTCAACAGAAACAAGTGTCAAGTCCTGTGTTTACATAGAAAGAAAGATACTTTATTACATAACTACGCAATAGTAGGACAAACACTGGAAAAAGTTGCTTCCATGAAGTATCTGGAAGTAAACATAAAGGGCAAAATGTAATGTAATGACCAAATAAAATCAATCATGGGTAAGGCAGATGCCAGACTGAGATTCATTGGAAGAATTCTAAGGAAGTGTGATCCATTAACAAGGAAAGTAGGTTACAAAACTTTCATTCAGCCAGTATTTGTTGCCCATCAGTATGGGATCCATACCAGGTAGGGTTAATGGAAAACATAAAGATCCAACAGAGAGCAGCATGCTTTTTACATGCTCTTTTAGTAAGCATAAAATCGTCACAAAAGTGATAGGAAACTCCAGTGACAGGCGCTGCAAGAGAGACATTCAGTATTGTGATATTGCCTTCTGTCAAAATTCTGATAGCATATGTTTCATGAAGAGTCAACTAAAATATTGCTTCCTGCTATGTATATCTCATGAAGCAACCACAAGGATTTAATCAGAGAGATTAGGGACCACACAGGGGCATACAGGCAATCATTTTTTCCCACTAAGCATACGTGGATGGAATAGGAAGGAATAACAATGGTAAGCAAAGTACCCTCTGCCACACCGTGTGGTGGCTTAAATATGGATTTTAATGTATTGAGAGTATTTAAAACTGGATTGAGGAAGTTACTGGCCAACACTTGGCTGAACCTTTCTTATTTCATTGGTCTAATCCACCCATAGCAACATTGTGCCTCACTCAGTCATTACAGTCGTGCATATGATTCTGTTACGTGTTCTATACAGGTCTGACAAAAACACCCTTTAGAGTTGTGTCATAGGGTCATTGGATACTACACAAATATTTTGTGATTTATAGATGGAAGGGTTTGTGTAATGATTGCTTTGTTAAACAGTGCTAATGAACTTTTTCAAAATCCTCACATTCAACTAGTATCTCACTGACATCATCGTGACTTTAGTCATTATTTTGTTTATGACAATTTCGTATGAAGTTGTATGTGTTAGTGTATCACCAAAATTATAAATTTTCTTTGTGAAAATAAACCACGTGCTAACAACTTACATGTTTTAAATATTACTTTACTCTGAGTGCAGCATATGTGTCTTTTTCTGACAAAGGCTGTGGCCAAAAGTGTAATTGTGTGTCTGTCTTTCCATTATTATAATCAGTCATAAACAGATAAAATTGGAAATTCATCTGTGGAATAAAATGTGTACTCGAGCAAAACTGGTTTCATTTTATTTATAAAACTGAAGCCGATTATACCACCTAATGTGTGAACAAGCTGTATAAATCTTGTACAAAATTTAAAATGTGTAGTGTCTTGCACATGTTGAACTGTGTTCAAAAATGCTGTCATTGTATAGAAAATAACAAGACATTGGTAAGAAATATGTTTGGTGATGAGCCTAATTACAGATGAACAAGCCAGATAAGAAAAATATTTCCTTAGAAAAGTTAGCAGTTAGGCCCATGCGTGAAGTAAAAACTAAAGACCTGTTGGTAAACTGACAAGGTCATATATTTTTGTTTGTTTGTAATTCTATGGGAATTAAGTATACTGGTATCATTTCCTAGGCTTACAAACTACTTAAACTAACTTATGCTAAGGACAACAAATACATCCATGCCCAAGGGACGACTCAAACCTCAGACGGCAAGCAGTGGTGCGCTCCGCATCTAGGTACCTTGGAACACTTGGCCACTCCATCGCAGCTCATATATTTTGACCACTCAGTCTGTATTACTCATATTTATATAGGCCTTTGTATTGCAGTGAAGACTTAAATTTATTTCATTTATGAGAATAAACTTATGCAGCCTTTATCCATCTAGATTACTGTACTTTTTTTTTCTCTGAACATTCAACTTGAAGTTGAGATATATTGCCATATTGTCAGTGTATATTGTATGTCAATTTTGATGTTATCCTTTTCGTTTACATTACTTAGATTTACTAGGCCTGTGGTATATTTTCCTTTCTGATTCTTAAAGAGATAAACGATCCCAGCAAATAATGATTAAAGGCAACTTTTCTATCTTTGGTCTTGCATTTACTTCACTTTCTTGTGTTCACAAATTTGGATTGTGTAAGCTGCTTTTTCTGCTATGTTGCTAAAAATAAGATTACCTGTGACAAAGGCCTTGGTCTCATTTTGCAAGAAAAAAATGATGTTGTGGGGATCATCATTTAGTCTTTTTTGTAACCAGTATGCCAACACTGCACCCCAGCTAATTGTTGCTGCTAGCCAAAGTGACCTAATCCACAGTGAGGCAAGATTCTAGAGGAGGAGGACTTTCAGCTCTTGATAGCATGCTTTGAACCTGAGTGTCTGCATGTTGTCCGAAGTGACCTTCACGCTGTGTAAACAACTGCTGCTTGAGTGTCAAGTGGCTCTCCACTGCCCGCAGCCCAGCCACCAGAGGGTGGGACCAACATATGTGGCACAGGCACATCCTGACAGCTGCTGCAGGGAAACACCACTGCCCGACAGCCCCTTTTGTTCCTTGGTATTCAGTGGTAGATGCACTTACTGTGACTGATACATTGTCATCCACTACCAAAGTCATCATAGTTGGACGTGGATACCAAAGTCTAAATGGCTGTTGCGCTTATGTATGGATGTGTGCTACTTTTTTTCTTTTGTTTGTTTGTTTGTGTGTGTGTGTGTTATATGGAGGAAAATGGAATGACATCAAGTAAATATTATAACTGCATGTAATCTAACAGCTCATTTTCCTTGTATCATTTTTGTCTTGCCACCTTATGATCTGTTTCAGTTAGGTGACAGTGATCTGTAAGACTGTGTACAACCTTTCATTTTTGTGACTATTGAAAATAGGAGACCTGCATCATATTTAGCCATTGTAAAGCATATTAGGCTGTGTATTCCCGTAACTTTCATACTATATTTTCACAACATAAATGTATTGCCTGAGTGCACACGTTTTTTTTTTTTTTTTTCTAGCCCTGGGTCTCCACATGGGGTAATGCGGCCATCTCGTTACTAGGTATGCTGTAAAATGTAGAGAAGAAAGGCAATAGAAGTAATCGTTAAATGCTTTCATTTGCCTTTGATCTAGTAGTCAGACGTGGAAGGGCGGTGTAATTATTTCAGTTGTTGATAAACAAATATAAAAATTTAACCTGCTCTAAAAATTGGATGATGGTCTTAGCATGCATAAAATGTGCTTTCTTTATTTTAAAAATCTTTATATGTATGTTTAGCAATGTAAAATCTGATTGGGATGTCAGTAATGGAGGATAGATAACGACTCACAATAAAGAGGCTCACTGAGCTGCTAACAAGTGCGAAAATAAATAATCACAAAAGCAGCTATGTGATATACCAACTCTGCTGCAATCATTGCACATCGTTTTATATTGGTATGATGACTAACCAGCTATTGGTCAGGACGGTCCCTTCAACACATTCTATGGTTCCGAAACCATCCTCGCCTCAGTGTAAGTTAACTTCCCTTTCCTGCACTCTATGCCTAAAATCTCCACCCCCACTCCCTTTCCTTCCCTACTCATTATGCTGTATCTCATGTCTTCCTTGCTACTGTGTGTCACCACAATATCCGCTTAATTACTTTTTATTTTTATTTATTTATATTCTCCTATCTTTTTCCTATTTTCATTTTTTCCTTATTATTTTTATTGTTTCAAATCTCCCCATGCCTCCCTACACTCCTCTAAACCTTCCTTTATCCTTTCCCACCCTTTCCCTTCTCTGAATAAATTGCAGAAATTAAAATTCCTGCCTTTCAATCCATCATGAAATGTGGCACTTTCCATTCCCATCTTTACCCAGCATTCTTCCTCCTCTTCTCCCCATGTCACTCACAGTATAGATGCTTATGGCACTGGAGTGGCTGGACACGATGGTTGTGTGTGTATAGTTGTCAGATTGATTGCATGAATTTATATGTACTTGTTTGACCATATCACTAGGTAGACACACCAGTGTGATGGTTATTCTCATTTCCCACTTTGTCTCCAATTGTGAATGGTACAATGTTTTGCGAACACTGTTCCATCTGCCAACATTCTTGAAAAGGCGATTTGAAGCTTAAGACCTCTGCACATTATCAATATACAGCAAGGATGCTTGCAAGTGGAAATTGTTGCTCATCCACTTGGCATACCTAACAGCAGCATCATTTGAAAATTCAGCAATTCTCTAAATTAGTATGCACATACATAGGGTAGTCAGTTTTGAATCTTATAAGTGTTCTGCCAATGAAACCTTCCCTACCATACTTTCTACATGTTCTTTCCAATTAACCCTTTTGTGGTTTTTACTCATTTTTTTAGAATATCTTAAGTTATCTCAGCCGTTACAGAGTCTGATTTGGGTCAGGATTACAAATATGACACTCAAAAAATTTTAGCACATTCCATATTTCCGGGGGGAAAAAAAAAGGTGGGGCACATACGTCCCACTGATCATTTCTGGTACCGATTTACCTAAGACTTTTTAAAATAATTTCTTAAGTTATCCTAACTGTCATAGGGTCTAAACAAGTACATGATTTAAAAATTTGTAATGCAAATCCATATTTAAAAAAAAAAAAAAGAAGAAAAAAAGAAAAAAAACGAGAGAGAGAAGCGCTGTCTTGCAGCTTCCATAATAGAAAATGCAGATAATAGTAAACCACATGCCGTGTTTTATTAGCCCAAAAATTTACAGAAAAACTGTTTTTCTTTGAAATATGAGTACTGTAATATCGCAACATAAAGGCTCTGTAGGGCTACACAATGGTCCCTGGGACACATGCATCCCACTAATTGTAAATTCACTGAAAAAAAAAGTTTGAAGTAAAATGAGTTTTAGAAAGTGTAAATGTTGTTTGTAAACTTCTAAGAAACATAAAATAGCACATATACTTACTTTGGACATTTTCGGTAGCGAGAAAACGACAAAAACCGATTCAAGGCACAATAAACAATGGTACGGTGCGAAAATTCACGCGGCAGCCCATATAAACAGTCACAGCCTTCTACACTGTAAGAATTTCAGTGCCTTGATTTTTTTCCGCATTCTGAAGGGCCACCAACAGATGGCAGCACTATGCAGAATTACACAACTCGCCACCTTGTGGTACAAATGAGGTCTGAAGTTAGTGGGACGTATATGTCCCAACAACCACAAAAGGGTTAAAGTTGTTTGCAATTGTAATTCCTAGGTATTGAATTTATGGCCTGTAGATTTGACTGATTTATCATGCAAATGAAACAAAATGGATATCTTTTAGTGTTCATTTGAATGATTTCAGACTTTTCATTATTTTGGATCAATTTCCAATTTTTGCACCATTTATGCATCTTATCTTTAAAATCGTTTTGCACTTGCTTTTGGATCTTTGGGCGACTTTACTAACCAATAAATGATAGCATCATAAACAAACTCTCAACCCCTGTTCATAGACTTCTATCATTACAGCACCTACTAGCAGCTGAGACTCAAAAATCACTGGAAAAAAAAAAGTTTTATTGTGTTGAATGAGGAGTAAAATATTCCAAGATACTTGGGTTGTAGATATAAATGTAAAGTAAGAGAAAAGTGACTAGTTATCTATATCAGATAAACAGACAACACCAATAGAAAACAGTGTTTGCTCTTTTTTTAGCAAAAGTAAACTCATTCACATACAAAACCATACAAACATCTGAATGTACACTCTCATGACCAGTCTGGGCATTGCAAGAGTGGTTGTAGGTTTTCGGTTTAAAGGTTTCTTTTCAGGATGTTTAAGGAAGTAATTTTAAAAAATTCCTAATATTGTTGGCTAATTCAGAGATAATAATTGAGAGATTTGGCATCTTTTGAGGAGATGTGGGTTTTAGGGATGAGATTATTCAATAATAGGAAATGGAAATAAAAATGTTTTACTATGCTGATGTTGCCGAGATGTTTCCTGCAATATGGTGATTATGATAGATCCTCACCTCATGTTGAGCTACTTGTAATATTTCATAGTTCGAGAAATATACACCACTCAAAACATTTAGGTATCAGTTGAGATATCTAGGTTCTGAAGTATTGTCATCAGTAGAATGAATTAAAATTGTTCAACATCTTTCTGTTGGTTTTACAGAGTGGAGACAACACATTATGGCAACAGAGATAGTGGTAATAACAAAGTTGCTGCATAGTAGGTTGGTTTGACTTGTGTTTACTCTCCCAAATGAATTACACAAGAAGTTGGGTTCATATGGTGTATTGAGTAGGTAGTGCATTTTAACAACAATGTGACTTACCTGAAGCTATGGCATGGAGAGCCACAGGAAAGTTGGAAGTGGGACAGACACAGAGGATAGTGGCTGCAGGTATTGGAATTTCCCAAAGTGTAATTTCCAGAACTTGGATGTGATTTCAGACAACAGTAACTGTTGAAAGAAGTTGTGGCCAAGGTTGTTCACAGGTGACATCAGCAAGAGATGACTTTTATCACCAGTTAACAGCCTTTTGAGGCACGAGGCTGATTGCAACTCAGTTGCAATGCACTGCCCAGGCAGCAAGAGGATTTGCAATATCAATACAAACAGTCTGAAATTGCCTCCAGGAAATTGGCCTCTACACAAGGAGGCCTATGTTGTGTGTCCCATTAAAACTATGACACCATTTTGCCTGCAGAAACTGAGTGGAGGAACAGCAGAATTGGAGTCGTAATGAATGGCGCTGGGTTCTGTTCGCGCATGAGTCAAGATTTTGTGTTCAGCCAAACAATCATCATTCCCTCATCTGGAAAGAACATGGAACTTGGAACAATCCTGCTTATGTGCAGGAAACATCACCATATCATGGTAGTGGGTGAATGGTGTGGTCAGAAGTCAGTATCGGTGAGCTTATGGATCTCTTTGTCGTTCAGAATGGCACTTTGACTGCTCAGAGGTATCGAGATGAGATATTTCGACCTTTTATTGTGCCCTATGCTGGTGCCATAGGAGACAGGTTCTTTCTGCCCAAAAGAGCCTCACTGTTAGATTACATGCTTGAAGCTGAGGGAACTGAATGAATAGAGTGGCAGTTTGTTCATCGGACTTAAACCTGATTGAGCACGTTTGGCATGCATTTGGTAGAAGCATCTCAGCCAGACCAGCATCTCCCGCAACGGTTGCAGAGGTGGATATTTCACTCATGGAAGAATGGCCAAATATCCCTCAAGAGCTGATTGAAAACCTTATACAGTCCATGCTATGCAGGTGTGCAACTATACTGGCCATCTGTGATGATCACACGTCATATTAGAGGGCATGAAGAACAACTTTTCATATATTTTGGTAGCCCCATGGTGCCTTGCTCTAAGTAAACACATGTAAACCTCAAGTAAAGAGTTGACAGCACGAAATATCATACTGTATCACACACAGAATACAACTGTAACTAATATCTGAATATAACAAGTTACCATTTGTATATTGTGTATGATTTCTCACATGGTCCCCTAATTGTTTTGAGCAGTGTGTGTGTAAGCTCCTGAAGCTTTTGTCGACCCCTGTCATTAGACTGGAAATTCTGACATTGACCTCTCAGGCATATATTTTTCAAGTTATTTGTTACTAACAATATCAGCTTATTGCCAAGAGTTAGCAGCTTTCACTCAGGTAATAATAGGCAGAAATCCAGTCAGCATTTGGATGACACCTCTTTGACCGTTGTGTAGAAAGTAGTGCAGTAGTCTGGTGCATCAGTTTTTGACAAGCTGCTACAAGAATTACAAAATCATAGCAGGTATTGAGAAATGGATTAAAAAAAATAAAAAGATAAACTAATTCCTGTGTTGTGTTGTTGATTACATTTACTTAAAACTTTGGCTTGTCGGCTCCATACAATTCCTATAGATTTAATTAATTTATTATTACTCTTCTGTCACACTTTCATGTAATGACTCATTCTATGACCTTCGAGACTTGCTCAGTTGAGTCCCTTGGAATGTGATTTCAAATAAAATAAAATGTTATGTGATGATATCAGTGACATCTGAGATGAGGGATCCAATGGCAATTCTTTGTCAGTAGGCCTATTATAATGAACACATCTTGGGAGGAAACTCGCATTCTGCAAGTAGCATCCATCAGCTTACACTGACACTGTGTGGCAGTATCGCGGCTTATGATTTATGGTTATTCATTTAGATGGTGATCTAATAAAAATATTATACAGCTGAAGTGGATACTTTCTTTCTCTACTACGCTCAGTTATGGGTGTTCTGCCAACTCAAACTTACATTGAGACTTCCTGGCAGATTTAAATTGTGTGCTGGTCTGGGATACAAACCTAGGACATTTGCATTTTGCAGGCGAGCAATCTACTGACTGAGCTATCCTGGCATGCTCCTCAGCCCATCCTGACACTTTACTTCCTCCAGTGCCTTGTGTCCTACTTTCCTAAAAGATGAGGTACTGGGGGAAGTAAATCTGTGAGTGAGGACATACCATGAAGTGTGCCAGGATAGCGTAGTCGGTAAGTGCTTTCTTGCGAAAGGCAAAGGTCCAACATACAGTTTTAATCTGGCAAGAAGTCTGATATCCAATATAAATGCACACTAAATTTCAGTGTGAAAATATAATTTATCACTACAGTCATTTTAGCTGTAAACATGGTTCCCAGAGCAGCCCAGCTAGCAATCAGTTATTTTGCCACAATAATAATTACTGTATAACATTATTACACATAGATGGAACACACTATTGCACAATTACACTATGTTGCCTGGGATGTAGGTTTCAGCCAAGATTCAAATGTGAGGAAAAATAAATTGAAATAATCAAAAACAGATAATTCCTCTCTTACAAGTTGTAAAACTGTTGTGAATGTTCTTTCATTGGCTAACAAAATAACAAGTGTATTAGAAATAAAATATTGTCAGAAACTTTGGAAGAATAATATTTTCAAATCGATAGTTTACCACGGGATTGAGAAAAAGAAATGAAAGAGGAAGATGTGTGGTAGAATTTTGCATAGAGCACAATTTAATCATCACAAACAGGTGTTTTAAGAATTGTGAAAGAAGGTTGTATAGGTAGAAGGGGCCAAGAGACACCAGGCAGTTTCAGGTTGATTTTGTAATGCTAAGACATAGATTTCAGAAACTTTAAGTAATTGTGCTTAAAGACTTAGAAAAATATACCAGTCACTTGATACATTTATCACAGCTGAAAACTAGACATTGAGACACCAGGTGATAATCAAAGTAATTACAAATAAATACATCTATTTTAAATATTTTTACTACAACCATATGTTCCATTGTTTAAATATTTGACTATTATAAAATAGAATCTTTTCAAAGAATGTGGAAACTAGAAAAACCTACAACTGCATAATTTGTAGCCAATTAAGGTTAAAAATATTACCTGATAGATTTAAATTGAAAGAAAAATAACTCCAGTCAGATTCAAATGCTAATTCTTTGTTTGTAAATCATATTTCTATCCATTCTGCCATTGATGCAGATGTGAAATGCTCATCATTGTAGTACTGTTACTGACATGATATTCCTATATTTCAACATTTCCAAATGCTCAAACAATGATTTTCAAAAGAAATTGTACAAAAGTTAAATTGAAATAAATCTTGACATATACAGTATCTCAACTATTACATTGCTTCTATTTGCCAATGTAAACTCCAGGCTGAAGCTGCACTGAGCTGTAGAGTTGGGAACACTAGCACCTGTGAACTTGGGCATGTGCAGTGCACTGTTCTTGGACTCTAAACTATTCAGGCCTTCAGACCGGAACATCTTCTTGCCTCTCACTGTACATTACAGTGGTAACACACTCTTAACAGTTTATCTTATAGTGACAACACATTAAAGGTCTGCAATACAAGCTGCATCTTACACTCATGTTCAGAAAGAAAAACCATAACACACTGCATGGTAGAGATAGGAAGTTTGTTAGTGTGTTCTGATGAAATGATAAGCATTACTATCATCTAGGTTCAGCATGCATCCCATGTGACTTTATAACTAGTTTCATGCATGATGACAAGGACATGTGCACTCTTGGAAAATGAAAAAAGGACACCATGAATTCATTGACCCAGCAGAGGGAAATTTTATTGACACATTGTTGAGGTTTTATACAACACATGATCACACAGGCAGAGCCGTACGCACGTGAGTGCAGTCAACAGAGCATCCACAATGTTGTCATTAGTACTTTGTGTACCCTCTTATTGCAGCAATGCAAGCTCTAATTATTTCATGGAAATGATCATAGAGGTTCCAAATGTGGAATGGCCTGCAATGCAATTTCCATCTGGTGCCTCAGTTGGGCCAGATTTTCTGCCGCTCGTGCAGACTGCCCAACATGACATTTCATGTGGTCCCAAACGTGCTCAGTGGATGAGAGATCTAGGGATTGTGCTGGCCAGGGTAGAAGAGCATGTTGGGTGGTACGGGATACATGTGGATATGCATTGTCCTGTTGGAAAAGAATATCACGTTGTTGGTACATGAGTGGTAGCAAGACAGGTTAAATGATAGTTTCAGTGTACCGTGCACTGTTCAATGTTGCCTAGGCAATCACTAGAGGAGAATGGCGAGTGTAGAATATTACTCCCCTCATGATCATGTGTGCTGTTAGTGTCTCCTCCGCTCATGCCCCTATGTTGTTCAGCCCACCTCCAATGGCATCATGGTAGGCACTTGTGAAGGGACGAATGGAGACGTGTCGTCTTCTGTGATGAGAGTCATTGCTGCCCTCAGTACCAGTGATGGTCGTACGTGTGTGTGGTGTCTTGCAGGGGCGTGTGAAAATCTGGAATGTATACAACAGAGGAAAAGGGGGCCGACACCTGGCATCATGGCGTGGGGAGTCATATAATGCACTGGCCGTTCTCTGGTGTTTGTTACGGGAAAATTAAACTGTAAACGGTACAATGAAACCATCATTCAACCCGTCTTGCCACTGTTCATGCACCAACAAGGTGATGTGCTTTTCGAACAGGACAACCACGTCCACATGTACCCTGTATAACCCAATGCGCTCTTCTAGGTGTATGCACTCTGCCCAGCATTATCCCCAGATCTGTCTCCCATTGAGCATGTCTGGGACCAGATGAAACGTCATCTTGGTGCAGTCTACACAGCCGCCACGAGATGTGGTCCGACTGAGGTATCAGATGGAAGTTGCATGGCAGGCCATACCGTAAGACTTCATTTGACACTTCTATGATCGTCTTCATGAGAAAGTTGCACCCTGCATTGCTGCAAAAGGAGGATATGTACGATACTAGCATTGACGTTGTGCATGCTCTGGTGACTGTACAGACATGCGTATGCTTCTGACTGTGTGATAGTATGTTGTATACATCCTCAAGAACGTGTCAATAAAATTTTGCTCTGCTGGGTTGATGAATTCATGGTGTTCTTTTTTTCATTTTCTGGGAGTGTATAAGGCATGAATGGAGTCCTACGGTACAGCGATCCATGCTGGATTCTCCTGGTTCCAAAGTTTATCTGTGCTGGTTGGCATTGGGTTACAACATTGTACCTGTCATTTCACCACATCCCACACATTTTCAATTTATAACAATTCTGGTGATCTGATAAGCCGTGGCAAAAGGCTGGCATCCTGTGACACCAAGAAGCCACATGTTCATGCTGTGGTTGTGCCTTGTCTTGCTGAAAAATGGTGTCTGGCATGATGTGCAGAAAAGGTATGGCTATAGGTCATGTAACAGAATCTGATGACATTTCTGTCCACAATGATGCCGTACCGTACACCATTATTGCCCAACATGTTTTTGGTCATTAGTCAAATGTAGATGAAGCAGTGGATGATGCACACACAATCCTTTCCATAATAAGAAGCAAGAGACTATCAGCCTGATAGTGTACAATGTTTTGCTCTGTATCACTGTAGCACCAGAGCTGAGGAGGATGCAGATCTGTCCTGAACTTCATTTGGAAGAGGTTTTGATCTTATTGGGGAAGGGAGAGGGAGGGATGGAGGGTCCGAATGGTATGACGTGACGAGAGTTCTGCCCTGCGCTCATTTCAGCCCGCTTAGCCTGTACTGACAGGGGGCTGGCCCGTCTAGCCTGCCAGGCTGAACGTGGCTGAGTGCAGTCCGCTATGCCAGGCACAGTGAGTGCACGGGCAGACCGGTTGGCCTGCCGGCCCGCTGCACATTGCCTCATTCTCTGCTCATGCCACTCGGCACTGCAACACCCTACCTATGCTGTGGCGCCTCTTCTTTTACGACATTTTTATTCCCGAATAATATACTTTCAATTACATAATATAGGATTATTTGGGTACATAACTGACAGTCTCAAACGTTTTTTTCCCTTATTTTGAGAAAAAAAACCTTGCCATATGGGAACAGTCATATTTCAGTAGATGTACTGAGTATAAATCATTAAAATGTATTATTATTTTACAGTAACTGATACATGGTAGTTTTACCATACTATGCTAAACTTTCCCTATAAATATTCATGTTGAGAGCAGTACAAAGGTGCAACAGCTAGCAGGACGCAGCAGCTGATCTAAACATCAGAATGGTGATTCACACTAAATATTACTATCAAGGTGCCTCAGAGGGCTTGGGGAGTGGTAAGCCACTTCAACTCTGACAGGCCTCCAGCCCACCGGGCCAAGGTCAGCCCAGCAGGCCAGACGGGCTGGTCTTGGCTCATATAGGCCAGGGCATGACTCATGGCTGGGTGAGCTGAAATCAGCGCCTTGCAGGA
Organism: Locusta migratoria; assembly: GCA_026315105.1. Lineage (NCBI taxonomy): Eukaryota > Metazoa > Arthropoda > Insecta > Orthoptera > Acrididae > Locusta > Locusta migratoria. The sequence goes on from CM048744.1 coordinate 300,414,571, forward strand.
CTCTGGATGTGACTCATCTAGGTGTGTTCTACAGCCTTGTGTAAACCATTTTGCACATACCCATTGCGCTGCTGAAACACTTCCTCCCACATGAGTGGCAATTTCCTAGATGGATGCAACAAATTCTTTCATTCGAATAGTGTGCCCTTCTTCAGACTCACGATTTGACAATACAGTTCACGCATAAATCTGTGAGTTAGTCTGCATGTCTGCCCAAATCACACTGATCCATTACCTTCAATTTATAGCAACAGTAAGAACCACAAGCACATTTTACCAATAAGTGATGGTCTACTCTGATATCAATGTTGACCTTGAACCTGCAGCTGACATGGTTCAAATGCTAATCATTTCTGCAGAATGTTCTATTGAACATGTCCTACGAATTAAATCTAGCCTTTCAAGGTGTTCTGATTTTTCTGAGCTTGAAATGAACATCTCCATTACAACTGATGAAAGCATATCTTTAAAAAGTGGGAATACAAGACTATGACCCCTCCTTTACTGCTGACGAAAACTACAATCACAGTTTATTAAAATGGCATATTGGGAAGTGAGGTGCAAGATTAGTAAATCTAACACATTCATAATTATGAGGGGTGTTTGAAAAGTCTATGCAAAGTCCGAGAGATGGCACCACCGGTACATATTGAGTTTATGTTTAGTTAGTAGCATCTTTGGAAAGAACTCACACCAAGTTTCAGCCACATTGGTCTATTTCTTTGTGTTTGGCATTCGTGTGAATCAAGGAAGTCGAGTGATTGTCAAAGAATTGATGAAAAAGAGTTTCATGTGGTGATTAAACATTAATTTATGAAAGGCAAAACGCCTCAGGAGACCAAAGAGAAGCTTGATAATCATTATGGTGACTCTACACATTCGATTTTAACAGTTTATAAGTGGTTTCAAAACTTTTGGAGTGGCCGTATGGGCACAAGTGATGCTGAACGTTCTAGGTGCCCTGTGAAGGTTGCAACTTCAGAAATAATTGATAAATTCCAAGATATGGTGATAGATGACAGAAGAATTGAGTTGCGTGAGATTGCTAGTGCTCTGGGCAACTTGAATGAAGGGGTACTTAATGTTTTACATAAACGTTTGGACATGAGAAGGCTATCCGTAAGATGGGTGCCGTGATTACTCACGCTTCACCAAAACGGAATAGTGTGAAGTGTTGCAAGGAAGGTTTGCAGCTATTCAGGAAAAATCCGCAGGACTTCTAAGTGTTTTGTTTACAAACAATGGGTTAACAAGGGAGAATCTGCACCAAAAAGGCGAAGACTGGTCCTTTGGCCAGAAAGGTTATGGTGATGGTATTTTAGGATTTGCAAGGGATAATCCCCATCCACTATCTGGAACAGGGTAAAACTATTACAGATGCATATTATTCATCATTATTGGACTGTTTGGAAACCGAGCTGCAACATAAATGCCAGTGATTGGCACACAAAAAAATCCTTTTCCATCATAACAATGTACCACTTGTGGTCGCAAAATTATTGGAAATAGGATTCCAACTGATTTCACATCCCCTCTGTTTTCCAGACTTAGCTCCCTCAGACTACTATTTGTTCCCCAATTTGAATAAATGGCTGGCGGGACAAAGATTTCATTCAGACGAGGAGGTGATTGCAGAACCTAATAGCTATTTTGCAAGCTATTATTCGGAAGGGATCAACAAATTAGAACAGTGTTGGACAAAGTGTATAAGTCTTAACAGGAGGAGACTGAAACATGTTAGTAGTTTTTTGTTTTTCTACAGCCTTCTCAAACGCCCCTCGTATATAATAATATTTGTACAGTAGTGTACTTGACATCAAATGGAGGCTAAGTCTAACACATAACATAAGCTAATTCATTGTTTCAAAACAGTATCCCATCTTTACTGTGGAGGTGAAGTGTGTGGCATAATTGGGAGTTACCTGTGATTTGACAACTCTATAAAGAACTCTGATGTTGTCCCCCAGGAAGTTCATCACCACGTGTTTGAGGATGTCTTTGTTGTGCTCAGTCTATGTGTTTCTTATGATCTTGGTGTAATATGCCATACTTTTATTGCTGATCCATTTCAGCCAAGTTTGCCTTCTGTCCTCAATAATGTTGTCCTTATTGTTGTCCACTCTGGGTGTTTGTTCTTTATGGCCTCTAGGTTGGTAGTAGTTCCTGATTATCATTGCCTTAGTTTGGTTGCAGCCTATCCTTTTTACCCTGGTTTTAACCACAGTCTTGGTGCAATTGTTGTTATCTTACAACACTAGTTGTTTGTTTCTGGGATGAAATTTTGTTTGTTCAGTTGCTGAGTATATAATAGTCATTTCTTCTGTTTTCATGTGGTTACTCAAAAGAAAAGTGTTGTCACATATCAAATTCTTGCAGTCTCCAGCATTGACTGACTTTTCAAGCAAGTTGGAATTGGTTACTCAACATTCCAGTTGGTTGCTTAGCTTAAAATGTTTGCTGAGACCGAGGAGTTAGTAACACTGGGCTAAAGGCTCACACTGATTCTTATAAGCGTCAGCTGCAGTGAACGTGTTGATAAGAACTCCTCATGTGACATACAGATGTTGTTTTTCTTTTTGTCAAAGAAGAATTGTCTTTACAATTATTTAGAAGATCACTTCAGAGGGCAAATGAAATCAAAATTTGTCATCACATCTTGCAGTGTCAAAGTGGAAAACTTCTTTGTTTCGTTTTTGTGCTATTGTCTATTAATACAGAAGTGAGATTATGATCCTGACAAAGATTGTATATGTTTGAGAAAAGTAGAAGGATATTTATGTGAAAATATTGACATGTGTGAATTGAGTGGATGAAAAAGGGACATATTCAAAAACCAAATGATGATGATGACAGTCATAATGATGATAACAGTAAAAACTTGCAGGAAACGGTAATGACGACAGGTGTCAAATGACAAGTTACTCACACAGTCACCAGTGCAGCAGTGAAACAAGAAAAACGAAGAGCAATTCAATTTATCAACATCACGAGCTCTCATTGATGTTAACATTCTACTGGAGAAAGCTGATCATCCAAATACGTGAAAGTTGATGAACAAATGATACCGGGTTTGTGTAATTAAAAATGGATGAGCTTATATGTAAGTAAATGTTAGTGAGAGGGAAGGTATTTCCTTCATGCTTGCCAGAACGTATCATCCCACACCAAAACTATTCTCACATTAATAGCTAAAAGAAAACTTAGACCATGTGAATCAGAAAAATTCTGACACTCCTGTGCTGCCAACTGTCACAGGGCAAGAATTTTAAAGTGAATCAATAGAGTGACCTAATCAACCTAACCAAATTGTTAGACATAAAGGTATTATAACACTTGCAGCACAAAGTTTTCAGATATTGTATCACATTGGCTGCATGGTCACTATGTTGGCAATGAGAAATATTTTTTCATAATATAACTTAATGTAGTTCTAAGGGGATTTGAACTGAAATCAAAACCCTTTTCTGTACTCAGTACATTAATTATTAATCTGATGTTAGACAAAACAAAATATAAAGAATAGTGAGCTGAAACTAATAGGCCTTGCTAAAATTCGGAAATAAAATTTAGCAAAATTATTGGTGAATTGAAACAATATATGTGTAAAACATACTGAAATGACTTTTTTAAAATGACAAAATGAGGCAAAAATATTTAAAACATGTGCCTCTAGGTGAGTCTTTGTCTCAGTATTTTCTGCATGGTAGAATACATTAAAACAGCCTCTGTTGCAGTTCTTCAGACAATTTTCTTGAATAATTCTAGAAATTATGGTGACATTTGCAGAAGTAAGTACATTTTGTCTGGGGCCAATGTTGCCCACCACATCATCACTGATCTTGCCTTTCTGTTGGAATTTGGTGAATAGCTTGCAGATTGTTTTTGCATCAATTCCATTGACAAATTAAACAGTGTTTGAAAACTGTCTTGTCACCATAGGACTGTAATGTGGCCTGTGCTATTCGATGGAATACAAGACTGCAGCTTCCTCCTTTGGTACACTAACCACCTTTCATATTGCAGCAGCAGAACTGATCTCTTGGAGCTACAGTCCTCTGTTTTTAGGTAAAGCTCGCACAAAAAGTCGTGCCCCATGCGCAGAAATGCATTCTCGAGTTGTGCGCAGGACGATTCCATTCCTTTGTTTCTGAGGGGTGGTCGGCTCAGTTGCGTGTTGCCTGCTGGGCTGTTCACTTTGTCTGTAGTCAGCTGTCAGCTGTGCCTCGCGACCTGAAAGCAACACGCAACTTAGGCGGCCACCCCTTCAGAACAAGGAAATGGACGCGTCCAGCACGCAAGTCGACAAAGTAGGGACGACTTCTTGCACAAGCTCTAGACCATATTGCAGTTATAGTTCCATCTATCCAAACTTATTGAACTATTTTGACCTTTTTTTTAAAAAAAAAATTTCTGTAGACAATTCTGACCAATGTTACAATACAAATTCTCACCTCTCTGTTTAATTTTGAAATGAGGGACTCCTTCTCTGGACACCCTGTATATATGCAGAAAATAAAACATGCATTGTATATATTTGTAAAACACATGTAGATACTAAAATTAGGGAACAATTTTAGACATTTCTCTCTCTCTCTCTCTCTCTCTCTCTCTCTCTCTCTCTCTCTCTCTCTCTCTCTCTCTCTCTCTCTCTCTCTGAGGGTTCTGAAGTGTTCCCCTAACCCCCTGACTCATTGTAAATACACTTAATTAGTTCTTTTGGTGTAAGAGTCAGATGTTTCTGGATAAGGATTGAGAACCTCATTGGACTTCAGAAAATTCTGAATTCTAGTAAGATATAAAGAATAGTGTTCCAGTGGGGTTGAGCCTCTTTATCATTTACATAAAGGTGATGTTGTTATTAGCATTCGCAGTACTGGCCCAGCACTTGTTCATGTCCACAGACTCCAAGCAGTTTTAACTATCTATCTGTGCAGCTAACAAATAACAGTATAAATATAATGTATCTATTGTAAGAGGCATGAAAACAACATACAATGCTTTATAATCAACAAAATCCACTGGCTGTAGCCCGTAGAACCTCAGCTTGTCGCTTTAGGATTGGCATGTGGCCTTTTCAATCTATGGACTTGTCGCTGAGAGTGTTAATTTAAGGAAATCCATTGCAAATGCACATCTGGAAACAGATACTATAAGAACTCAATTTATGTGCATTAACTATGTGCCTACATTGTTACAATTATATTAATTTTAATTTTTTGGCCATTTCAGATTTTTATTTTATTCAGTGAAAAGGAGCTGGAAACTGATGAATATGAAATGCCTCAAAAATTATACCCTGTTTGTACCTGAAAATACTACAATAAACTTTTTGAAATATAAAAGTAGTATTCAAATGTGTCAGTACCATAAACGGCTAATGCTTCTGAATTATGGCAAACAGTTTCATGCTTCAAGTAGATTATGTGCATTGCTTCATTCTGCATTCAATCACATGTACAGCACAGATAGTAGAAAAAGTTATACAAATCAGGAGAACATTAGCAGAAAAGATTTACTAGAGGGAATGCTTCAAGAGAAAAAACAGAAACTTGCAGAAAGTAAGAATATGATTTTAAAAGACATCAGAGAAACAAAAGATAAAGTGAAAGAAAGGATGGAAGAAGTTATTGAGGTAATATAATTTTCAGAGATTATTCTAGCTTAATATTTGTGTCTTTTTTCTTGTTTAACAAACATGAAAGAAATAGCAAAAAGCATATTAATTTTGTTTTCCTCTTTTCACTGTCTCTTACTCACTCCTCTTCCTATCTCTTTTTATTTTAATCCGTTTCAGCCATATTCTTACTTTTAAGTAAATCTGATTTATCAGATATATACAAGTCAACTCTTAACAAGTTTGCTATGACTGACATTTATAAGCATCAATATGAACTTCTAGTTCAGAGCTGTTAATGCTTCAACCACAGCAAGTGTTAATAGTTTGATTCTGTAAGCATCACCACCATAATTGATTCAATTTTCTGACAAGCTCTCAGCTGTAGGTGCATGTTCTTTTCAAAACCATAATTAAGTTTTATTTAAGCCTTCTGTTATATTTTTATATATTATTTATCTTGTCTGCGTGGCATTTTTATCAAGTTTATGTACCTTCCTTATTTCCTTCTGTCTCAGTATTCTATTGGGCTATAATTGGATCTAAAACTCAGCTGGTGAAGATCCCCAACACTTGACGAGTACTCAAGAATGAGTCACACCAGTGTCCTATTAGCAGTCTCCTTTATAGATGACCCACATCTTCTCAGAATTCTCCAAATAAACTGTAGTGGACTATCGATCTTCCTCCAGAACAGTCCTCATATGATCATTCCATTTTGTTGGGGAATGAAAATCTTTTCACCATCTGGTGGTGTATTCTTGTATCTGTAGATTGTGCTGTCCTCTGCAGAAATGTGTAACTGTTAACTGTAATTGCCATTGTGAATAAATGTGTGTGAGCAGAAGTTACTGTTTCCTTTAATCACTAGTGTGTAGCAACATTTTGGTGCCAAAACTTGGGATGTATATGAAGAGATTAAGTGCTATGACATATTCGAGAGGACTTGACATCGGCACAGAAGATTTTGAGTGACTTAAATCTCAAAATACTATCATGCCACCCCACGTTCAGCTCTCACAGATAATTGTTAATGAAGAACTAAAGATCGTTTACCATAAGACCATGTCTAATTATATTAAGAGGAATCAGGTAGAAGTTGCACCTGAGGACTCTACAACTGGAAACCTGCTACACCACGCAGTAGTGGAAGTATTGAGTATAGGATTGTGTTTTATGCATTTTTCACATGAACCAGATTCTCCATCACTGAACGATGTCCTCGAGACAGGCTCTCGAAACAGGACCTACCACTCTCGATCTTCTCAGACAATGTACAACATACTGTGCAGACAACTCAGGACTGTCAGAGTTCTTTAAAGCTATGCAGAATACTGACATACAATACTATCATACAACCATGTATGGCTTGGTGGGGACGCTGGTGAGAATGTATGATAGGTTCTGACCAGCGGTGCCTGAGAAAGGTTCTTTGTTGGTCTCAAGTGCACAAAGAGAGTCTTCACACCATTTTGACTGGCCTAGACACCACAATAAACTCATGATGCATCACTCAAAAAGAGAGTAATGCCACATTGATGCAAGCCAACTTTCTAAATGGTGGGAAACTAGTAACCATTCTGACTAAGACAAAAATGTCAATGAATACATTTGGTGTAGGTGGAAAACTGAATGTCTCCTGCTGCTAAGGCATTACCATGAGGTCAAGAGATATACTCCGGGAAAAAAAGAAGGTAGAGATCTATTAACCAGTCCAGCAGGTCATCCCTCTTGAAATGGGCCTGGGTGGAGAGGATGTTGGAAATGAAGACCTTTACATCATCTGGTGGTATATTCTTGTATCTGTAGATTGTGCTGCTCTCTGTAAGTATGTGTAACTGTTAGCTGTGAACTGTAATTGACACTGTGAATAAATGTTTGTCAGCAGAAGTGTAGCAACACATTGCATAGGCCTGTCACTTTGCGTGGTTATCCTAGACATGACTTTGTAAAGCAGTATATTACTCTTGCTGTATTTGAACATTATTGGATTGTTTTTCGCACTCATCTTCATTAACTTACATTTTTCTACATTTAAAACTTCATCACTTCTACTTGACATCCTGTAGCTAGCTGTCATTAATCACTTCCATTTGAAATCTTGTATTTTTACAGTCACTCAATGATGACACCTTTCTGCCATCTTCAGCAAACAGCTACTCACCTTGAACATCATTTATAGAGATAGAAGATAATTGTGATTCTATCACACATCCCTGAAGCACTCCTGAAGATACTCTTGATCTGATGAGCACTTGCCATTGAAGACAACTTACTATGCTCTATCACTTGATAAGTCTTCAAGACACTCCCATATCTGGGTATCTATCCCCCTATCCCAACTACTTTAGAAAAAGGGAGGGGGGAATCGTGGGGATAATTTCTTGGTTACAGCTTCAGGGGGACTCTTGGTGGTGGTGGGGCATCAAAATGCTGTTGGAGGATGATGTAGGGTGGTACTGAATGATGCGAGTAATACTTCTTTGTAGTTGGTTCTTTTCGGTGGTGGGCAGATGGCAGGTTTGTGGGGAGTTGGCCTGGGAAATCTGTTTCTGGATTAGGTGTGGGAGGTAGTATCTGTCTGAAGATCATGGTGAGATTTTCAGAGTACTGGGCAAGAGAGTTCTTGTTGCTGCAGATGTGTGGGTGGGCATATGCCAGTCCAGGATGTTGATTCCACATCTTTGATGGCACTACCCACACCTCTGTCCATATCAGACTTACTAACCACCAACAGAACCTACATTTTGATAGCTATATTTCCTAAATACTCAGAATCTTAATCATCGCACCATGATATGGCTTAAAAAGTATGTATGTAGATGTAGACACTGACTCTCCATTAGGGTTAGATGAGACTCCTCATTTTCATATCCTGATGAATAATCAACTAAATTTTGATACTTTGAATTCTGAATTACTAGTAAAGAGATGTCTGGGAAATAATTCACCTCAGTTATTGTAGAAGAAATGATTGCTAGTAGAACAGTTTCGATAATTTAGTAATATTGACCTCTGAAAACTTGCTTGCTGATATGTAAATTGTGTAGCAAGTTAAGCAAATGATGCACATTGAAAACTATATTTTATTTTGTTTATCTATGTAACAAAGGTGTAGTTCAGTAGCAATTTTTTCACGTTTGGCAATGGTTCCGGATGTGAAAAAAATTGAGCAGCGCCATGCTTCGAAATCCACATTTAACTTTAGGTCCACCTACAACTGGCTGCGTAAGTCAGTTTGAAGGTTAGAGGAAGGCTATGGCATACCACCTCCAAACAGGACCATGCCTATTAAAGCACTGTGGTGATCAAACTAATCTTGACAGCTTTAACATTCATGTAATAAAAGCTTTCATAAATAGAAGAGAATAGTACTCTGTTGTCCTGAATTTACGTTGCACAGAAACAAATTACAGTAGGGCCAAAAAGAAGTTATGGGATGAGTCATATCACAGGCCTGCACATTAGTTGCAATTTAGGTGGCATGGTAGTTAACTGTTTTGTAGTTATATGAAAAGCTTCTCTTACAGATATACAGAGAGCATTACTTCTTATTATGTCTCCATCATTAAGAGGTGATACTGTAAAAATATTTTTGTGATTAAAACAAAGGGACACTACACAACTTCAGTAGGAAGAAAATATTGGCAACATACAAAAAGAGCAAGAAATGTCTGATCAGTACTTACCTTTATGCTGTACTGCCGATAGTGACACAAATGAAGAAAAAAGAAAAAGGATAAGCTTTCAGAACATAGTTCCTTCTTCAGGTGGGAGAGAAGGGAAGAAACAAAAGGATGGGAATGGAAGGAGAAGGTAAACACCATCCTCATGACCTAGGTCATGAATTACCTTCCCCTTCCATTCCCATCCTTTTTTCTTCCCTTCTCTCCCACCTAAAGAAGGAACTGCAAGCTTGCCCTTTTTTGACCTTTTTCTTTTTTCTTCATTTGTGTCACTATTGGTGGTACAGCACAGAGGTAAGTACCGGCAAGCCTATCTATCTCTTTTGAAAAATAATTTATCATCTCTAAGGAGAATTTCCATAATTAATCAAGAAATGTCTGAGATATGTATATAAAAATAACCCTTCTGAATGCCTATTACAAACTGTATGTAAGATTTATTACCAATAAATAATATTATATAAATATAATTGTAATAACAAGTGCTATGCATGTGTATTCATGTTTCAAGCAAATAAAATTACCAAATTACCGAATAGAATGAGAAGGATAGTTGATACTCTTATAATGGATCCACAGAATGGCTATCTTGCAAGGAAAAAGCTACTAATCACTGTATGGTGGATTTCATGCTTGGTACTTGATTTCTTGCTGATATTGATTTCCTGGGTATGCATTCTTGGTCCATTGAGTCATTCTCTCCCTGCCATTTTGTCTTCTGCTGCTGGAAACGTCTTGGGAGGCCTTGAACACCTGGAAGGTTGGTACAGATTCCAGCAAGCTCAACGTATCCGCACAGTGGCTGGTTTGTGGCATTGTCAGACTGCTGCCTAACATTATGGACTCGTGCCAACTTATGCTATGGAAGATTTGGTCAAGAATTGACAGTAAGGTTCACATTTTGTCTAATTCCAGCTCTCCTAACATTACAAGAAAATTATCACATATATAAAACAAAAGCTGAGAAAAAGATGCTACTAAATGACCAAATAAACCTGACCAATCAATCACTGTTCTCACTGATTGACCATATGGTAGACAAAAACCGCAACACATAGTCACAACCCCCCCCCCACCACACACACTCACATACACACACACACACACACACTCATTCAAACAGAGAGGCGGAAAAAAAAAAAAAACCCCACCTACCCACCCACATACACACCCACACCCACACACACTCATGCACACAAACACACACACACACACAAAGATACCTTCAACACATTTTCAATGAAACAGTTGAATTTCAAATAAGCTAAGGTTGGCAACACTACAAAACAAACAGCAGTAGACACAGTATGGCAGCAGGTGACAGCAGAATCAGAGAACTGCAATGTGGTTCGAAAAACAGTGTAACCTTTCGACCTGGTTGCCAGAATAAGACTGAAGTGGAGTAACAAGTGCTGTAAGTACACCATTTTATACCAAAAAACGAACTGTTTTAAATCTGAAATGAAATGTTTTGTAGATATGTAAGAGACTTAACCTATATGTGCCAACAAAAAGATGTAAATATTTCAGGACACCCACTGATGATGCCTTGAGAGAAAGGGCGAAACGCGTATGGGTGATTAAAAATATAAAAATAAAACCCTTCAGTTGCAGTAGCAAAAGGCATTTATTTTAAAACCTTACAGTGAAATACTTCTTCTTCTCTGTTGATATTGCTTTGAATTTCTATGCATTATCTGTACATTGTAGCATACCAGTTTTTATGTCTTCCTAAAACTACAGTGTCAGAAAACAAATTTGGTGGCATCTCAGTCCTACTATGTGCTTACTACTGCTGATTTATCTGACTTGCTCTGGTGACAATTTCTATCCTGTGACTTTCGGCAGTACAGTACTGATCTGGACTCGAACAACTAAATTGCATCCTTTGCCATCCTAGAAATGAGAGAAACCCTGCCCAAAATCCGTCCCACCCCTCCTAAAGTAGTGTCATGTTGCCCTTCCAACCTCCATAACATCCAATCCATCCATATACCATACTCAACCCCAGTCCCTTGCCACAGGTATGATATCCCTGAGGAAGATCCCGCTTTAAAGACGTGTCCAATCCACCCACCCAGCACTTCCTATTCCAGTCCTGTCAAAGGCTTATTCTACCCAATCAGAAGACAGGCCACCTGTCAAGGCAACCATGTAATTTACCAACTGTGCTGCCATCATTGCATATCTTTCTATATTGGCATGACCACTATCCAGCTAGCCATTAGGATGAATGGCCATTACCAATTTGTGGTCAAAAACATGGTAGACCACCCTGGGGCACAACATGCAGCAGAGCATTTGCTTTATTTCAATGGATGCTTCACAACCCAGGCCATCTGGATCCTCTCCCCCCCCCGCCACCAGCTTTTCTGAATGACACAGATTGGAGTTATCCTTACAGTACATTATCCAATCCTGAAATTATCCAGGCCTCAACTTACAAAAATTCCCATTTCCGCCACACCCAACAGTTCCTACTCCCTATATCCTATACCTCTCCCATTTCATGTGCTATGTGTACCTACATTTTTGTTTGTTTTACTTTCTTCCCCTCCGCTGCCTCCCCACCCCACTCCTTAGCTGCCCCTCATTCCACCCATCTAGTATGTACATTCTCACCACCACCATGATGCAACCTTCCTGTTCCTCCCCCTCCCCTCCCCTCCCCACTCCTCCTACTCCCTTACTGCAGTGTATGATTCAGAGTGCAGCAGCTGGAAATGACAGTTGTGTGACTGTGAAGTATGCATGTGTGAATGCTATGTATTTTGTTGAATTCCAACCTGTTACATTAGATTTTTTCTAAGTAAATGTTTCTGCTTTAGACTGTCCTTATTTAAATGACCAAGTTTATTTTCCAACTACTGTAGACCAGAGATGCCTTTAGTCTGCTCCATCAATTTTTACTTTTTTTTTTTTTTTTTTTTATTTATTTTTTTTTTTTTTTTTAGTTTTATTGTTATTATTCTGTTGGCATGAAGCTTAGAATATCTAATAGCTATGTGAATGTACTTTCTGTGCATGTATTGTCCAAAGTTTGATCATGAATTGTAAAAAAATAAAAGGTGCTCTGTGCTTCTTGCAGACAGTTCAAACTGTTTACGTATGTTTTCCAAAGCAAAGTCAATTCCACGTCGTATTATAGTTCCACCTATGATGAGAAATTGAGTCCTCTGTGTAACACCATACCAAAACTAAAAACACATTGTGAAAGAGAGAGATCTGGGTCTATATTTTGACTAACATAATAGCTGTGATGATCATACCCTTACTATTCTGTTTCTGCCTTGATTTATATTTTTAATAGGTCCATAATGTATTACTTCTGTTTTGTATTCAGTCATTTCTCTTAATCCCTCCGAAGGAAGACACTTTTAAATTGTTTTGTAGAAGTTGCCATTTTTCTCATCATCTTCATATTTTTTACTTAAATTGTTCGTTTAACAATTATGTAGATTTTTTTCTTTTGTTTTCCTTATTTTTATTTGCTGCCTTTCTTGATCTTAGCGTAAGTTTTCATGTTTAAATTACAGCTTTAGTCTATGTTTCTTAAATCTTAATTTTCTAAATGCTAAAATTGTTGCTTAATGTGCTGTAACATGTTATAATGGCACCTTGTGGTATGTAAATTTATGTTACACATCTGAATGTTAATTTAATATTTTTACAGAAGGAAAATGTTGTCACAATACCAAACTTACTCTGCCTGTTCCGCATTGCAGCTGCACCATATTTGGGATATCTTATTCTACAATCAGAATTTAATCTTGCAGTAGCCATTTTTGCATTTGCTGGAGTTACTGACCTGGTAAGATGCAATTGCCTTGTTTTTGCCTACCAGCTTAAAACATGATTTTCATTTATTGGAATTTATTTTTAATTAAGATCATAAAAAAACCAGCCAGTGGCAGCAAACTTGTCTACTTGTTGAAATTATAAATAAAAATTAATAAGACATTAAAAATAGTTTGATTAATTAAGTTCATAGCTAGTTTTGGTAGCCTACCTTCCGTCAAAAGTACTTGCACCCCATAGTTAATTTTAATTTAATAGCAATTAGAACATTATGACATAACCCCTTGCACATGCTAGGAAAGCATAGTAACCAACTGGACTAAGTTGAAGTGACCATTTAAAGGTTTTGTGACATCACTAACTGGAGACACTGAAGTGATTTTTTGATGAATTTGAACATGGTCCACAGAAGGAACAGTAGTATGTGGTAAAATTTTATTTGATTAAAATAACAGTCTAGATCACACAGAATGTTATTTGGACTTGGATAAGAGTCATCCTCAGATTTCACACTCCATATGGCTGGCCCTGAGGCTACTCAAGCTGCACGGGGTGGTGGCAAGATTGTAACTGCTGCAATAAATAATATTTTGTGCAATATAGACTTATTTTAACCAAATAAGATTTTTTATGAGTTTAGGGCATACAAGACCATTGATAGGAATCTTATACAGAAGCACTGACAGTTTTCTTTTGCCCAATTACACATGAGATAGTGTGGAATTGCCCCAATTTGCTTGTAATAAGAGAGATACAGAATGCTCAAAGGGAATGGTGCAAGATAACTTAAGTGTGTATTTCAAATCAATATAAAAGCTACACCTACACAGAGTCCACAATGTTATCATACTTGCTGCATATACTGCAGATCATGTTACAACTGACTCGGATCAGCCCCGGTCTGGGTTGTAAGCTTGATTCTTGTGAGGCTCATCAAGTGTGGTACTCCAGATGGCAAAAAGCTGTCTTAGTTGCATCACTGGTGGTGTTTGACAGTAATGTTCTACCAGCTATTGCCATTTCATATTAATGTTGTATGATGGCCTTTGCCACCTCTATTCCCCATTATGTGACCTCCGAAGGAGGGGGGGGGGGGGGAGTGAAGGAAGTGTGTGGTCTGAAGGAGGTATCACCAGATCAATATCCATAAGCATTGTAACCTGAGCATCATAAGGCTGGATGGGAGTTTCTTGAGTTGGGTTCTGAAGGTCTTCTGGGATGGGGGGGGGGGGGGGGGGGGGATAGACAGTTACTAATCAGGATAGCGAAAGTTCAGTTGGTGTTGGAGGTGCTACAAAACGACACTGATGGATACCACAGTATGTGCCATTGATTTATACTATGGTGGAGGGAGATTATTCAAAAAATTTTAGTTGGGTCTTGTTCGAACTCATTTGTTTCACTGGGGGAGGCCTCAGTAGTGGCAAGTGGGCTGTGGCTTTCAACCATGGTTGGTCTCTAACTTAGGAAACCAAGGAGGGTAGTATGGACGTTGGTGCATATAATATCCTTACACATGGTCACTTTGATATAATCTAACCTCCCTCATATTTAGTAATAAAGGCATTGTAAATAAGTATTGCAATATATTATTTTATTTATTTTATTTTTATTTTATTTATTTATCTTATTTTATTTACTTATCTTATTTTATTTTTACGATATAATAAGAACAGTTTACAACTCCCCCCAAAGACATAACAACGAGATGCGACAGGCGCGCGCGCGCACACACACACACACACACACACACCACTTAAGCTGTTCACCATGGCCTTCTTCAGAATATCAAACAATGGAAATACCTTAAAGGATTCAAGAACCAGAGACTGCATTTTATTGGCAGAAGCCTTAAAAGATGCAACAGAACTGCAAAAGAAACTACATACACTATGCTTGTCCGTCCATTTTTGCTGCCCAGTGTGGGATCCTCGTCAGTTGGGTTTGGCGGAGGACATCGAAAGAGTCCAAAGAAGGGAAGCTCGTTTTGTATTGTCACGATACAGAGGAGACAGCATTACGGAAATGATACAGGATCTGGGATGGAAATCATTACAACAACGGCGATTATCGCTGCGGTGTGGGCTACTTACGAAACTCCAATTGCCAACATTCTCCTCCGAATGCAAAAATATATTGTTGACTTCCACTTACATAGGTAGAAATGACCATCAGAATAAAATACGAGAAATCAGAGCTCGAATGGAGAGATTCAGGTGTTCTTTCTTCCCGTGCACTATTCGAGAATGGAATGGGAGATAAATAGTATAATGGTGGATGAATCTTCCGCCAGGCACTTAAATGTGATTTGCTGATTATCCCATGTAGATGTAGATGAGCCACAGAAAGGCACACATAACAGAATAACCAAAAAAATGAAGCTTTCAGCCGTTAAGCCTTCATCTGCCACAGAGATGCGCATGCACACACACACACGCGCGCGCACACACACACACACACACACACACACAAACCCAACTGCTGTCTCCGGCTGTTGCGGCTGGACTGCCAGAATATCGAACATTCGAACAACCACACAGGCATCCAACACAGTCACACAACTGTCACCTCCAACTGCCACACTCTGAATGATTGGCTATTACACTAAATGTTACATCATATGAAATACATTTACAGAACAGAAAGTTAACATGATTATGCAATATGACAAATTATCTATAGGTACAAAAGCGTGAATAAAAAAACAAAATCAGATTACAACATATTAGCACAACAATTTTACAATAATTATTGTCTGCGTGAGATGTAAAATTAAAGTTACTTATTTTTCTGTTAAATAAATACATTTTAATCAGATGAGGAAGAACATTAATTCCGATATCTATAGGCAGCAAATGTTTGTAAAACTATGGGACTTGTCTACTGACATCATCAGTCCCTAAGCTTACAGACTACATAAACTAATCTAAGAACTACACATACACAGATGCCCAAGTGAGAACTCGAACCTCCGACAGGGAGCAACTGCGCACTCTATAACGCGGCGCCTTAGAGCACTCAGCCATTCCACCACAGTTGGTGACCTGTAATTAATAAGTGCTCACAAAAGACAGATTGTAACTGTCAATACCATTTTCTGTAAAATAAGTGCTTTCTATTTGGTAGGAAAAGCCCTCCCTGTCTGTTATATGGATATGTGTCACAAGTAATTTTATAGACACCTGACTTTTGCAGAGGGCATCTTTTGATTTTAAATTATGAATAAGATTGCTTTTTTAGTCTGCTGTTATTGGAAAATGTTACATTGCAGTTATATTTCTCTCTGAGGAGATGTTGAATTCTGTAAGATACAGGACCTATAAAGGGGATAGAAAAGTATTTCTATTCTTTGTACCCAGTATCAGAAGAACCAAGAGTGGTTATTCCATCAATAGTTTCTTTTGAAAGATTTTATCTAATACAGTAGGTTCATATCCATTATTAAACGTGATGGTTTTAATCATTTTAATATCAGATTCAAGATTTTTGTCTCATAGAGGGGTAGAAACAGATCTACCTATGCAATGGGCAACCCACTAGTCACTATCCTAGCAAACATTTGTATTAATTCACTAGAAGAAAAAATTTCTGAAAACTTTTTAGCTACAAATTTCAGTATTCTCTTACCTTCCATATATATGGACAACATTCTGATCACCTACAAAAAACGTAATTCTTAATGAACTTCATGAAAAAATTGCATTCACCTGCGTACTCGACAGCGAGCTCCGGCAATCACGTTTCCGTGATTTGACTTTAACCATAGTCAGCAATAAAATATCCTTTAATATGTTTCATAAAGAATGTCTGTGTGTATCATTATTGTGTTACAGAAATTCATGAAAAGTACGTTCTTTACCAAAGCATCAAAAGATGAATCTCAATATACCAGCCTGTTCAACACATTTTTTTTTTTCTTTTTTCATAAAAAAGCAGTTTTTCATTCTTCCATACATCAAGCTGTTTCTACCCTTCTATCAGATGAAAATCTTGATTAATGTGGAATCCGAACCATATTGGAATGTGAAGGTTGGGTTAAAACAAAAACTGAAGTGTCATGTGACTAGGATTCGGTTTGAAAACCTCTCAGATCGAATCTCAACACTTTTACTGTTAGATCACCAGGCCCAGCATGAAAAAGAATCATTTTGACTTGTCCTAGAAGTCTCTACGACATTATTGACCTTAAATAAAAATACTAACATATTTGTTCCTCTGTTAGACTTCCAGGATAAATTCAGAGGATAATCAACATAAAAGCTCACCTTAGCAACCACTCCTTTCTCGGACAGATACAAATGTGCTTTTGAAAGAAAAATGATTAGCATGTCAAAGAATATTGTGCTGCAAAAATGTTTACTGTATCTTTTAATGATAATAGAGTTACTACACTGAAAATAATTTTTATTCTTTTTTTTAAGGCTGATGGATGGATAGCTCGGTCGTACCCAAGCCAGTCATCAAAATTTGGCAGTTTTCTCGATCCTTTGGCAGACAAAGTTCTCATAGCATGCTTATTTCTAACACTTACATATACTGGATACATTCCAAGTAAGTAATGTAAAGTAAGATAAAGTTATACATTGATTGATTTTTCACTTTTGTCATTGGTATAGTTTAACTTCTTCACTAGTGGATTACGGCAATTTTTATTATCGGGAATAAGTGTGTGTGTGTGTGTGTGTGTGTGTGTGTGTAAGAGAGAGAGAGAGAGAGAGAGAGAGAGAGAGAGAGAGAGAGAGAGAGATTGAGAGATTGAGATTGCAAATGTGAACAAACGTTGTGTTCGTATAACTGGAGACAGCCATCTACATTCCATAGGCTTCCCCTATTTGAGCTTATGCTTAGTTAGCTAAAGTAGTCCTTCCTTTTTACAATAAATTTTCATGTTTACCATAACATTCAATCATATGTTATATCCTTAAATATATTCCTTCCACTCAATTTGAATTAACCCTTTCCCTCTCCACATGCACAACTAAAACAGATCATTAACTTCAAAAAAGAATACAAAACACTATGTAAGTGCTGCAATGATCAGTTCCTTTGAGAGGAACAGCATTTTATGAACAGTATAATAGTATTTGGCTGACTAAGTATGAACACACTTTGAGCTAATTTTGAAAATAGCCAAAGACTCATGGCATATTTAAATATGCAGAGTAGCATCCATCTACAATAATGGAGGCCAGAAAGTGACTGTGACTTCCACTTATTGATCTCTTTCACTTTTCCCAGTGGAAAGGAAAGAAAACCTCTTATTACTGATCTGTTTAGCTAACAATGGTAAGTCCAGGTGGGAATTAACATAATAAAAATAGTTAAGCCAATCATTAACCACAGATAGACCATAGAAAAGACAATCTCTCTCACACTACTTAGATTTCAGTTACAGTCTGAGACTCGGAGCCCAGCAGCTTGAGATGAAGACTGCATGTTTACTAGTTGTGCCTCTGTGATTGTAATGAGTGTTTCTCTTCTGATACAGCTGAGGTTAATTTGTATGTGTGTGATTGTCTTCTCTGTATATCTTTTTAACTGCCTTTCATGTAGGTATGTTTGAAAGATGCTTTACTGATAATTCATAACTAATCTTAAAAACAAAGACTCAACCATTGCAGTAAAGCTGTACTCAAAATGAAGCCCCTAACACATGCTCGTGTGGTTTGCTTCTAATACCAGTGATAAAAGCAAATTTTTATCACCAACATTTAATCAGGAAAGCAAAGAGGGATGGTGACATGAAATTTCTGATCATTAAAATTCCTATTAATGTCAAATATGTGTAATGATTTATTAAATTAAGGCCTCTCCACATCCCATGTGGAGATTGCATGTGTTGCAGTCAATGGTGTCTATGAGGCATATTGGGGCTTTATGCTTAGTAGGTGCTCTTTCAGAAAAGAAGATGAAGGTGTCTTCATATTGTTATATGCCTCTTCCTTTAGGCTTAGTAGGTGCTATTTCAGAAAAGTTGACAAAGGTGTCTTCATATTGTTTTTTGCCTTTTCTTTTTCTGTTTCTGTATCTTTCACATGATGTATGATGGAGGTAGCACATGTTTTCCAATAGAAATACAGAAAACTACAAACAGTCACATTTTGAAGTAGTTTATATATTCCACATGCCAGTTTTGAACCTTTTCATATTGAACACCAGATAGTGCGGTGGGTGTTACATCAGTATATCATAATACTAGGAGTTGGCTCAGTGACACGTAGATGATAATGTTTCACCATGAGTAGTGTTTACAAAGCAATTTGTATTCTTAAATGTATTCTGTACTTATTGTAATAGTAATGGTGTCTTAGTAATTAGCACCCAACGTTCTCTATTTTTACTACCAGTAGTTTACATATTCCTCACACATAATTGTATACTAGTATATATACAATGATTATCACAAAACTTTGCCAGTATCTAGCATCTGCTGTACAAGTGTTGGTTGTTACAAAGCTCTCCAGACAAAGAGATGTGTACTATGTTCATACACGTTATTGTTTTTGTTTTTAATATAAAACGTATGTTTTGACCACGACGCACTAACATGAATGCCCAAAATAAAATAAAGTATTTATAACAAACTAGATAACCCGGTGAACTTCATATCACTTACCTCTTAATATAAACCATATTAATTTAAATCATATGTATTTTAGACCCAGTAGCTTTATAAAGACATCATCAGATAGTCTAAGTATCAGCTCGGTAGAGGGCGGGAAGAGTGGGCAAATCATGCACACATATCCAGGATAATTTTCATGACACATTCGTGGAAGTTCAGGGAAGGTTTAAACGGTGATAAAATATGGAAAAATTGCAAGTAAAATTTAGATTTAAAACATATAAAAATAATGACTTGGTTGTTGTGTTAGGTGCGTTCAGAAATATAATTCCAAAGAGTAAAGTTCGCTTTACTTGATCTGAACCCATATATGAACTGTCAAAGATAAAAATAAATTGCTGTTCATTAGTCTCGCTAAAACTTGAGAACGGCTAGATCGATTTGGCTAGATATCATTACATAAACCAGTGACTATTGTAATGAAATCTGGTGTGGAGATAGCTTGAACACTGAAGAACAGGATAAGATACTTTAGAAAGTGTGTAATTCAATATATTTGTTTATTTTAAATATATAACTGGAAATTACTAAAAAAAGAAAAGTGAAACAACTACTGTTATTAAAACTGAAGTACATACCAACAATGTCGCCATCATCATCTGAGGTAATAACATTTTCAGAACTTAATTTAACTGCTGAAGAACTAAAGCATTTGTATGAGATAGAAAAAAGTCAGGCGCAACATCGGCAATATTCTGGTTCAGCCAGACTTGTCAGAGTCACCTAGGCCTCCCACCATGCCGTCAAGTTCTGGCGACCCAAGTCAAGACATCATCAGCAAACCAGGTTTGCCTGTGATGTTTGATTAATTATTATGTTTATGTTGCCGATTCAAGTATCAATTGTGGAAATTTGTGAAAATATGTTTCTTACCGTTAAGAGTGATTAATATAGTCTACAAAATAAATAAATATATTTGAATCGTATCAAAATGAATTTTATTTCAGACATATATGTATTAGTAACAACGTATATACCCAAATGCACACATATACACATTAAGTAATTCATATCTGATGGGGTTTACATTTTGTTTCGGTATTAAAGAAATATTGCTACCAATTAAAAATTAATACAATATTTTTGTCTACATTAAATACAACACAGTTATCATCATCATCATATTGGCCAAAATATGTCCACTGCTATAAACTATATTTTTTGTCTTTTTTTGCGATGCGAACATGCAATGTATAATTGTCCATGTGCAAAACAGGGAAACTCCAAGTTGATTCCGCAAACTTACAACAATTAGCCTTGCGATTTATTGACGGTCATTGCAAAAGCCAGATGTATGGGAAATTATAAATGCTTAAAAGCGAATGGTAAATCGTTGGAATCTTCGGTATACACGGGATCTCTCCTTTGTATTTTCGCTTGACGATCTTGGATTCAATGACGTTATTCATTAGATTCTTCACAGCCAGTCTCGTTCCATTGCAAAGTTGAGGTTGATTTATGTTATGTAGCAAGATGACAACTGATCCTACTTTTAATTGCAAATTATGTGGTGGTAGTCCAGAAAATTCCAATGAGTTTAAAAATTCTGTGAGATAGTTGACTAAGTTATCCTGGTTTGTAGCTATGTCAACAGATAAGTAAACAACTCTCCTGGAAGGAAATTCTGAATTGTCACATTGAGATCGTCGCCATCTTTGTTTTTTGCTGCAAATATTTCGCATTCACTCAGCCGATTATGGTCATTATATTGTTGTTTTAAGTCCGGAAAGACTCACTGAATAAGCTCCTCTTTCGAGTCTGTGAAGTAACAGATATCTGTGGGAAATGTTATTACTCCAGGAAACTTGTCTATGAACAGGTGTGTGTGTGTGTGTGTGTGTGTGTGTGTGTGTGTGTGTGTGTGTGTGTACACATAAACTTCACATTTAAAAGCCATCATCAAAACTTGAAGTGGACTGCTTTTCTTTAATTTGGTATGGAATATTAGAAAAAGCAGATTCTATCTATTGCATACTACATTAGTAGCATATTAAGCTTCACAACAAAATTCAAAGAGTACGTTGATGCACTCTGCCTAACAACCTGAACAAACCTGATTTGGCACGCATCTTACTCAATACAGTCATTGTTCTAACAATGTAAAACAGAACCTCCAGTTACTTTACCTTTCTAACAGAAACATGAAACTTGAAGAAATCTTAATCAGCACACATATCGCATCAGACTATTTACTCAATGACCATAATGGCTTGCAGAACACATAACATATTCTTTCTTCAGAATTTTGAAGAGTTACTTGCTCAAAACAGATAGTCAGTCAACCAACACCCCTATGCCTCCTCCCCATACCACTGTTTACATCAAACTTCATTCACATTCAGGAATGTTAGTAACCTACCAAAGGATAAATTCCATAACATACAATTTAATTAACATCAGCTAATATGGCATTGCTACACAATTACTTTGATCAGTTGAAAATAAGGGAACATTACAGTTGTTACTTTGCCTGAGGATGTGCTGCTCTAACCTATAAATACATGATTTTGGCATCCTCTTGAGTGAAAGATTCTAGAGGTAAATTAGTCCCTCAAATAGGGACCACTCAGGAGGGTGTGGTCGCCAGGGAAAACAAAACTGACATTCTGTGGCTTAAAGTGAGAAATGTTAGCTCCCTTAATAGGATAGATTGAAGCTAGTAATAGCTTTAGTGAAATTTGATGGAAAGATGAACAGGTGATTGCAGTGTTATAAATACAAAATAAGTTTGGGAAGGTAGGGATGGGGGGAGATGCAAGATCAGGTCTAATAATCAATAAGTAAAGCAAGTTGCTATGAACAGGTCAGGATAGTGTTATCGTAGCAAAGATGGACACAAAGCAAGCACCCATTACAGCAGTAACAGTTGTTCATATTCCAACTTGCTTTGGAGACAATGAGGAGATTGAAAAAAGAAAAATGATGTGATAAACGAAGTTATTCAGGCAGTTAAGGGACGGGAAAACTTAAAAACAGGCAAGATAATTACATGAAAAACTTTATTGGCAACAGCTACAGCAATGTTTGAGCTATTTTTAAACATAGTCACCAAAAGAATTGAGATTCTTGTTATATTGTTGGATCAACTTTTGTTCTCCTGTGTGATCTTCCGAAATAACTCATTTTCTGCCTTAGATTAGATCACAGTATGTCACTCAGCCCCTTAAATTATTATTTTTATATTATATCTTCCTTCTTGAAATAATCTTGGCTGCACTATGATAAAATGTTGAGAGGTGAATTGCAGAATCTGTTCAACAACACTATGTATCTTGGACTTAATTTCCAAGGAATATATTGGAGACACAGGAAGAGAATGCTGGTTATTCTGTCTACAAAGTTTTCATTGAATAAAACAGTATTGTTCACATAAATGAAAGTATATTCAGAAATCCTACACAGATATGGAGCTAATTACAATATACTGCAGCTAGTTCAACCTTTCTTTTCAAAATATGAACTGTAACTTTTTTTTTATTAAAACTAACTCTCTCAATTGTCTATGGGTGTAGTTATTCATTCGTTACTTTGTGGCATATATTTCTTCTCTACTAGGCACTGATGACGTTGGCAATTTGGTCCCTTCGAACATCAAACCAACCGACCAATCTTCTCTGTACAGTTGTGCCAAAGGGTAAAAGGCAGCAAACACAGTAGATAGCCATACCACTCCGTCTCTCACATTTCTGGGCCTGCACAATGCAATCAAACACCCACAAACTATTGTCCCCATGAAACATTAGTGATTGTGCTAAATAACGATCACTTTCCATAATGTTGGCTTTTTAAAAACTTGAACATAGCAATCAATAATTACTTTCTATTTCAGTTGGTCTGAATTTCATGAGAATGTTGTTGTGATATTTATTTTCATTTTACGTCATTTCCCACAGTTGCTCTGACTGGCATGATTATTGCAAGAGACTTACTCCTGGTTGCTGCCGGTTTCTACATCCGATACCAGTCTCTCCCTCCACCTGTAAGTAATAATATCACTCACACAATTGCAGACATAAGGTCTGATTATTAAAAAATATTGTATGCTTAGTATCACGACTTATAATTTCAGAAAACACTCAGCCGGTACTTTGACGCTACACATGTAACAGCTCAACTTGCGCCTACATATATCAGCAAGATCAACACGGCCATTCAGCTGTTACTCGCGTGTTCGACACTGGCTGCTCCTGTCTTCAACTATGTGGATCATCCATTATTGCATGGCTTATGGTAATAAAACTTATTATTTTACATCTAAATATTTTTAAGATTCTTCATTGAAACAAATCCCTGAAAAAAATTTAGTTAGGGTATTTTTGTCTCACCTGCTGGTAGGTGCTGTAATCAAACAGCATGGACATATGAAAATTTGTGTCAGGGCCAGGACTCAAACCCAGGTCTCCTTCTTAGATAGGCAGTTGTGCTAACCTTTACACTACCCAGGCACACAGGCTTCACACACCTGCCCGGACTACACAAGAACATACCTCATCTGACCCAAATTCCCATAGGTCCTCCTATTTTGACCATTTTACTCCATGGCTTGCAGCTAACTCTGTATTCCTTCTAGAAGTCAGATTCTCATGTGCATCTGCACTGAAATAAGCATCAAACCTTGACTTGGTGAGTGGATTGCAATTTAGAATTGTAGTGTCTGTTCTTTGAGATGTATATGGTAATTTTGGTCAGATGCAATATGAGCTTGAGTAGCCCCATGCAGTTTTGTGAAGGCTGGGTGACGCAAGGGTTAGCACGACTGCCTAGCAAGCAGGAGATCAGGGTTTGGCACAAATTTTTATAAATCCATATTATTTGATTAAGACACTACATGTCAGAAAGAACAGAACCCTTAAAGATTGTGTACTGTTTTGGAATATTGATTGGCATTTTTAGTTAAGTACTGGTATTTCAGTTTAATAATGGAAAGTCCACATTGGAATTAACAATATAGTAATAAGCAATTAATAATGGAAATTCTCCACAGAGATGATAAATTATTTTTCAAAAGAGATAGATTGGCTGGCCGGTACTTACCTTTTTGCTCTACCGCTTTCAGAGCTGTGTTCCTTCTTCATGTGGAGAGTATAGATTTTCAAATGCTAGTAGACAATAAAGCTGCCCACACTGCAGGGCGAATAGTTGGTTATAACGCATTTGCATTGATCCGAGACAGATGGCCAATGTGGATGCTAAGAGTGAACAGGTGGTGACTCATTCAGCAGTCAGAGTAGTAACAAAGGGTGTTTTAGTTATAGGGAGCTCTTATGTTAGATGAGATATGATGTGTACAGGGCCACAAATTTTGTATGTGCTCTCCATTACATTTGCTGGAGGGTCTCATTTGAGATGTGGAGGAGACTTGCCAGCAGCAATTGAGTGTAATGGTTGCTGTCATCTGTAAGTTGTAGCTCATTTTGGCACCAATGTCATATGTCGCTTGGGTTGTGGGTCCATCCTCAGTTCATACGAGTGGTCTGTGGAACTGGTGCATGCTGCTGATCTCACACGTAGGGTCTGAGTAGCTCTCGCAGTTCGCAGCAGTGTTACCAGAGTTGGTTGTCATCGTCTTTGGTTAGGAACTCAGTTGAGGGTTTCAACCAGAGGCTTCATCAGCTCCGTGAAAGTGTTGGCTGCAAATATCTGGATCTGTGTTATCAGGTGGAGAATTGTAGGAACCCTCTTGACAGGTCATGGGTGCACTATATCAATTGCAGGAAATACATTAAAATAATATCCTTTTTGACTGAGAGGTGGTTGAATTCGGACATAGGAAGCTCTGAAATATTTAGCAAGTTGTGGAATGTATTTTGGAAATATAGATGACGCACAATAGGAAGGGATGTATTGATTGCAATTGGCAAAAGTAGTGACTATACTGATTTCAAAGTTGAGTGTGACTGTGAAGTTATCTGGATACATATGAGAAGCCTGGGAGAAATTATTGTGGCTCAGTAGTGTTAATATCATACAACATTAGTTGCTCCTAATGAGTGTTTTCTTGGATGTCTGTGGTTTCATTGCAGGTTGTACAGGCATGCAGCTAAATTGGCAGCCCATATGTAATGGAAATATTGTAGACATTGTAGCTACGAACAATCTGACATTATCAACAATATCAGTGTAGACACGGAGGTTAGTGATAAAGATGTTGTCACAGTGAAGATGGTTACTAAAGTTAATAATCAGTGAAGGAGAATAGGAGAGTGTTTTTGCTAGAAACAGTTAATAAGCAATTAGTAGTGGTCCATTTAGGCAATGAATGGACATAATGTAACTCCAATATTATGGACAGAGAGGAATTATGCATAAAGTTTAAATGCATTGTAAATCAAGTGATGGAGAGGTAGGTGCTGACAAGTTGCTTAAGGATGAAATTGATTAATAATAATATTCAGAAAAAGATGAAGAAGCAAGTACAGTTCAGTATTAAAAAAAGAAAAAGTAAATCAATCAGGGCAAAGTTAGTAGAGATTTGCACATCTGTAAAAAGACTGATGTGCAAAGCATTCAGCAACTACCACCTTCATATCTCAATAACAGATCTTGCTGAGTACCCAAGAAAATTCTGAACCTATGTAAAATTGATAAATGGATTGAAGACCTCTATCCAGGTACTCATTGTTCAGTCTGTGGTGGCGATAGAAGACAGCTGAAGTTTTAAAATTTCACATACAACAAATAATTGATACAGGAGGGTAATAAAAACATACTGTCATTTGACCACAGGGTGGACATTTGTGAATGGCATTCATGGTATAGAAGACAAGCAGAGAGAGCCAAAAACAAATAAGTTGCAATTTCTGGATGGAATCCAAATTCGATCTTACAAAGAGTACTCTACAACATTGCATTTATCAAAAATATGTGGTCTAGCTAAATGGAAACCAGCACAGGTGAGTCCTTTTTATAGGAAAGGTAAAAGAAAAGACCAACATAATTATAGGCCAATATCACTAACATCATTTTGCTGCAGAATTCTTGAACATATTCTCAGTTCAAATATAATAAATTTGCTTGAGATGGGAAGCTTCTGTGCATGCATCAGCATTGATGATGTGAAAAACTCAGCTTCCCCCCCCCCCCCCTTTTTTTGTCATGACATCTTGTGAGCCATAGATGAAAGGCAAAAGACAATCTGCATATTCCTTGATTTCTGAAAATGGACACAGTACCTCACTGAGGACTGCTATCAGAATGTATGGAATAGGTTCTAAGGTATGTGAGCAGCTTGCTATAAAAGAACACAAGTAACTATTCTTGAGCAATGTTCAAGTGTTTGGGATACACACCAGACTGGTGTGAGGGAAGACGTGGAACCAGTCAGTGGTGGGCGCTAGATTTATGACACGTAGGTTTGATGGTTTACCCTCCTTTTTTCCCCCCCAAGGTAAGTCTTTCCTCTCCCGGGATTGGAATGGCTCCTTACCCACTCCCTTAAAACCCCCATCATTTCCTTTTCCCTCTCCTTCCCTTCTGCCTGAGGAAGCAGCTAGGCTGCGAAAGCTCTATATATATATATATATATATATATATATATATACATAAAAAATAGATGAAGAACACTTACCAGGCGAAGGGGCACAGGCAGTAATAGCAACAAATAAACACACAGACACACACACACACACACACACACACAAATGCTAGCTTTCGCAGCCTAGCTGCTTCATCAGGCAGAAGGGAAGGAGAGGGAAAAGGAAATGATGAGGGTTTTAAGGAAGGGGGTAAGGAGCCATTCCAATCCCGGGACAGGAAAGACTTACCTTGGGGGAAAAAATGGAAGGTAAATAAATGCACATACACCCACACATTTACACAGACACAAGTAGCTAAGTGTACTTGTGTCTGTGTAAATGTGTGGGTGTATGTGCATTTATTTACCTAAGGTAAGTCTTTCCTGTCCCGGGATTGGAATGGCTCCTTACCCCCTTCCTTAAAACCCTCATCATTTCCTTTTCCCTCTCCTTCCCTTCTGCCTGATGAAGCAGCTAGGCTGCGAAAGCTAGCATTTTTGTGTGTGTGTGTGTGTGTGTGTGTGTGTGTGTGTGTGTGTGTGTGTGTGTGTGTGTCTGTGTGTTTATTTGTTGCTATTACTGCCTGTGCCCCTTCGCCTGGTAAGTGTTCTTCATCTATTTTTTACGTATATTTTTCCTGTTAGGATTTTTCCTCTATATATATATATATATATATATATATATATATATATATATATATATATATATAGAGGAAAAATTCCTAACAGGAAAAAAATATACGTAAAAAATAGATGAAGAACACTTACCAGGCGAAGGGGCACAGGCAGTAATAGCAACAAATAAACACACAAGAAACACACACACTCAAAAATGCTAGCTTTCGCAGCCTAGCTGCTTCATCAGGCAGAAGGGAAGGAGAGGGAAAAGGAAATGATGAGGGATTTAAGGAAGGGGGTAAGGAGCCATTCCAATCCCGGGACAGGAAAGACTTACCTTGGGGGAAAAAATGGAAGATAAATAAATGCACATACACCCACACATTTACACAGACACAAGTACACTTAGGCAGACATACTGTAGAACTGTAGAAAGCAAAGAAGTTAGAAGTTAGACAGAGATGCCACTTGAGGCAGAGGCTCTGTCCAGAGAACCAAGGCAAAGATGTTAAGATGGTGGGTGGGAATTCGAATTTAGCGGAGGTTGAGACCAGGTGGGCAACGGGAAGAGAGAATATGCTGAAGGGCTAGTTCCCATCTCCGCCAGCACATCTTGGCACAGTGCTACACCGTCCGGGTTATCTGGATACTTCCCACTGACACCAATCCTTCAGAACTCCGGAGATGGGAACTAGCCACTAAACACACACAAAAACACACAACCATTCGAGCTTTCGCCACCAGTGGTGGCTTCTTCGGGAAAAAGAGGGAGGAAGGAGAGGAGAAAGGAAAGGATACGAGTTTTAAGGAAGTGGAAAAGGAGCCATTCCAATCCCAGGAGTGGAAGGACTTACCTTAGGGGACAAAAAGGAAGGTAAACAAATACACACACACTCACACATATCCACATCCAAACACACTTAGGCAGACATTTGTAGAAACCAAAGAAGTTGGACAGAGATGCCACTTCAGGCAGAGGCTCTGTCCACAGAACCGAGGCAAAGATGTTAAAGATGGCGGGCGGGAATTAGAATTTAGCGGAGGTTGAGACCAGGCGGGCAACGGGAAGAGAGAATGTGTTGAAGGGCAAGTTCCCATCTCCGGAGTTCTGAAAGATTGGTGTTGGTGGGAAGTATCCAGATAACCCGGACGGTGTAACACTGTGCCAAGATGTGCTGGCCGTGTACCAAGGCATGTTTAGCCACAGGGTGATCCTCATTACCAACAAACACTGTCTGCCTGTGACCGTTCATGCGAATGGACAGTTTGTTGCTGGTCATTCCCACATAGAACGCTTCACAGTGCAGGCATGTCAGTTGGTAAATCACGTGGGTGCTATCGCAAGTGGCTCTGCCCTTGATCGTGTACACCCTCCGGGTTACGGGACTGGAGTAAGTGGTGGTGGAAGGGTGCATAGGGCAGGTTTTACAACGGGGGCGGTTACAAGGGTAGGAGCCAGAGGGTAGGGAAGGTGGTTTGGGGATTTCATATGGATGGACTAGGAGGTTACGGAGGTTAGGTGGGCGGCGGAAAGACACTCTTGGTGGAGTGGGAAGGATGTCATGAAGGATGGATCTCATTTCGGGGCAGGATTTAAGGAAGTCGTATCCTTGCTGGAGAGCCACATTCAGAGTCCGCTCCAGTCCCGGAAAGTATCCGGTGACAAGAGGGGCACTTTTGGGGTTCTTCTGTGGAAGGTTCTGAATTTGGGGGGATGAGGAAGTGGCTCTGGAAATTTGTTTCTGTACCAGATCAGGAGGATAGCCGCGGGATGTGAAAGCTGATATTAGGTTGTTGGTGTACTGGTTCAGGGATTCGGGACTGGAGCAGACTCGTTTGCCACGAAGACCTAAGCTGTAGGGAAGGGAACGTTTGATGTGGAATGGATGGCAGCTGTCATAGTGTAGGTACTGTTGTTTGTTGGTTGGTTTGATGTGGACGGATGTGTGAAGTTGGCCGTTGGACAGATGGAGGTCGACATCAAGGAAAGTGGCATGGGATTTGGAATAGGACCAGGTGAATTTGATGGGACCAAAGGAGTTGAGGTTGAAGAGGAAATTCTGGAGTTCTTCTTCACTGTGAGTCCAAATCATAAAGATGTCGTCAATGAATCTATACCAAACTTTGGGTTGACAGGCTTGGGTGTCCAGGAAGGCTTCCTCTAAGCGTCCCATAAATAAGTTGGCGTACGAGGGGGCCATCCTGGTTCCCATGGCTGTTCCCTTTAGTTGTTGGTATGTTTGGCCCTCAAAAGTGAAGAAGTTGTGGGTTAGGATGAAGCTGGCTAGGGTATTAAGGAAAGAGGTTTTAGGTAGGGAATTGGGTGGTCGGCGTGAAAGGAAATACTCCATCGCAGCAAGGCCCTGGGCATGTGGGATGTTTGTGTACAAGGAAGTGGCATCAATGGTTACAAGGATGGTATCTGGAGGTAACTGGCTAGGCAAGGATTTCAGGCGATCGAGGAAGTGGTTGGTATCTTTGATGAAGGATGGGAGACTGCACATGATGGGTTGAAGGTGTTGGTCTATGTAGGCAGAGATTCGTTCAGTAGGGGCTTGGTAACCGGCCACAATGGGGCGGCCGGGATGATTGGGTTTGTGGATCTTGGGGAGTAGGTAGAAGGTGGGGGTGCGGGGTGTCGGTGGGGTCATGAGGTTAATGGAGTTAGGTGAAAGGTTTTGTAGGGGGCCTAAGGTTTTGAGGATTCCTTGAAGCTCTGCCTGGACATCAGGGATAGGATTGTGTTGACAAACTTTGTAGGTAGTATTGTCTGAAAGCTGACGCAGTCCCTCAGCCACATACTCCCGCCGATCAAGTACCACGGTTGTGGATCCCTTGTCGGCTGGGAGAATGACGATGGAACGGTCAGCCTTCAGATCACGGATGGCTCGGGATTCAGCTGTAGTAATGTTGGGAGTAGGATTAAGGTTTTTTAGGAAAGACTGAGAGGCAAGGTTGGAAGTAAGGAATTCCTGGAAGGTTTGAAGAGGGTGATTTTGAGGAAGAGCGGGTGGGTCTAGCTGTGATGGAGGACGGAACTGTTCCAGGCAAGGTTCTATTTGAGTCATGTCTTGTGGAGTTGGATCATTAGGAGTAGGGTTAGTTTTCCTCGTGGCAAAGTGATATCTCCAGCAGAGGCTACGAGTATAGGATAGTAAATCTTTGACAAGGGCTGTTTGGTTGAATTTGGGAGTAGGGCTAAAGGTGAGGCCTTTGGATAGGACAGAGGTTTCAGTTTGGGAGAGCGGTTTAGAGGAGAGGTTAACTACTGAATTGGGATGTCGTGGTTCCGGATTGTGTGCAGTAGGATTTAAAGGTTTGGGGGGGAGTGGAGCTGGAAGTGGGAGATTGAGTAGATGGGAGAGACTGGGTTTCTGTGCAATAAGAGGAGCTTGAGGTTTACTGGAGTGGTTGTTGAGGGAGTGTGTGTTGAGGGAGAGTGTATTGCCTTTCCGGAGGTGGGTGACAAGGAGTTGGGATAGTTTTTTGAGGTGGAGGGTGGCATGTTGTTCTAATTTCCGGTTGGCCTGTAGGAGGATGTTCTGAACTGTGGGTGTGGATGCGGAAGAGGAAAGGTTGAGGATTTTGATTAGGGATAGGAGTTGACAGGTGTGTTCATTGGCGGAGTTGATGTATAGGTTAAGGATTAGGCGGGTGAGGGCTGTGGATTGTTCTGTTTGGAATTGGTGTAGGGCTTGATGAAAGGATGGGTTACAGCCGGAGATGGGAACTTTTATTGTGAGGCCCTTGGGGGTTATGCCAAATGTTAGACATGCCTGAATAAACAAAATGTGGGACCGTAATCTGGCGAGGATGAAAGCATGCTTGCGGAGGGAATGTATGTAAAACTTGATGGGGTCCAGGTAGGGTAACATAATGTATGGAATGGAAAAGTGAGAACTATGCGTTGAATAAATGACTTCAAAGTATTTAGAACGGAAAGAAAAATTTTTGAAGGTGGATAGATAGCGAAAGGATTCAGCAAAGAAAATAGAAATCTATAAAGTTGTTCAAGAGAGTTGTTGAAGTTGAACCTGGTGGAAACTGAGGTCAACTACAGTTGGTTAACAACGTAATGCACAATAGTTTGGTGGTTGTATTGGCGTCCAAAACAAGTTACAGGGAGGAGAAAATCAAAGGAAAGCGTATTATAATGACTGATTAGTAGTGGCAGATTACGACTATGAGGTAGACAATAATCTTAGGAAGGAATAATAGGGTTAAAAACGTATGAAAGTTACTGCAAAATGAACGGGAATGTCGGAAGAATGAACGGAAATGTGGAAAAATGGGGTTCGGCAATAATAATAATAAGCTGGCGAAGGAATAATAGGGTTAAAACGTTATTGAAAAATGAACGGGAATGTCGGAAAAATGAACGGAAATGTGAAAAAACGGGAATCGGAAATAATAATAATAATCTGACGAAGGAATAATGGGATTAAAACGGATAGAAAGTTATTGAAAAATGAACGGGAATGTCGGAAGAATGAACGGAAATGTGGAAAAACGGAAATCGGAAGTAATAGTAATAATAAGCTGACGAAAGAATAATTGGGTTAAAACGTATAGAAAGTTTAGAAAAATGATCGCGAATGTCGGAAGAATGAATGGAAATGTGGAAAAACGAGAATCGGAAATAATCGCGAAGTTTCTAGGAAAAGCCGAAAATGGTTATTATAGGTTATTGTAAAATGGAGTTGTGAAATAGTATTCCACAGTAAATGTGGATAACGGGTAGATATTATACAGGAGATGCAGTGATGAAGATTCGTCAGATTATTATTATTATTTCCGATTCCCGTTTTTTCACATTTCCGTTCATTTTTCCGACATTCCCGTTCATTTTTCAATAACGTTTTAACCCTATTATTCCTTCGCCAGCTTATTATTATTATTGCCGAACCCCATTTTTCCACATTTCCGTTCATTCTTCCGACATTCCC
This sequence comes from Locusta migratoria, assembly GCA_026315105.1. NCBI lineage: Eukaryota > Metazoa > Arthropoda > Insecta > Orthoptera > Acrididae > Locusta > Locusta migratoria. The sequence goes on from CM048744.1 coordinate 300,447,371, forward strand.
GTTCATTTTGCAGTAACTTTCATACGTTTTTAACCCTATTATTCCTTCCTAAGATTATTGTCTACCTCATAGTCGTAATCTGCCACTACTAATCAGTCATTATAATACGCTTTCCTTTGATTTTCTCCTCCCTGTAACTTGTTTTGGACGCCAATACAACCACCAAACTATTGTGCATTACGTTGTTAACCAACTGTAGTTGACCTCAGTTTCCACCAGGTTCAACTTCAACAACTCTCTTGAACAACTTTATAGATTTCTATTTTCTTTGCTGAATCCTTTCGCTATCTATCCACCTTCAAAAATTTTTCTTTCCGTTCTAAATACTTTGAAGTCATTTATTCAACGCATAGTTCTCACTTTTCCATTCCATACATTATGTTACCCTACCTGGACCCCATCAAGTTTTACATACATTCCCTCCGCAAGCATGCTTTCATCCTCGCCAGATTACGGTCCCACATTTTGTTTATTCAGGCATGTCTAACATTTGGCATAACCCCCAAGGGCCTCACAATAAAAGTTCCCATCTCCGGCTGTAACCCATCCTTTCATCAAGCCCTACACCAATTCCAAACAGAACAATCCACAGCCCTCACCCGCCTAATCCTTAACCTATACATCAACTCCGCCAATGAACACACCTGTCAACTCCTATCCCTAATCAAAATCCTCAACCTTTCCTCTTCCGCATCCACACCCACAGTTCAGAACATCCTCCTACAGGCCAACCGGAAATTAGAACAACATGCCACCCTCCACCTCAAAAAACTATCCCAACTCCTTGTCACCCACCTCCGGAAAGGCAATACACTCTCCCTCAACACACACTCCCTCAACAACCACTCCAGTAAACCTCAAGCTCCTCTTATTGCACAGAAACCCAGTCTCTCCCATCTACTCAATCTCCCACTTCCAGCTCCACTCCCCCCCAAACCTTTAAATCCTACTGCACACAATCCGGAACCACGACATCCCAATTCAGTAGTTAACCTCTCCTCTAAACCGCTCTCCCAAACTGAAACCTCTGTCCTATCCAAAGGCCTCACCTTTAGCCCTACTCCCAAATTCAACCAAACAGCCCTTGTCAAAGATTTACTATCCTATACTCGTAGCCTCTGCTGGAGATATCACTTTGCCACGAGGAAAACTAACCCTACTCCTAATGATCCAACTCCACAAGACATGACTCAAATAGAACCTTGCCTGGAACAGTTCCGTCCTCCATCACAGCTAGACCCACCCGCTCTTCCTCAAAATCACCCTCTTCAAACCTTCCAGGAATTCCTTACTTCCAACCTTGCCTCTCAGTCTTTCCTAAAAAACCTTAATCCTACTCCCAACATTACTACAGCTGAATCCCGAGCCATCCGTGATCTGAAGGCTGACCGTTCCATCGTCATTCTCCCAGCCGACAAGGGATCCACAACCGTGGTACTTGATCGGCGGGAGTATGTGGCTGAGGGACTGCGTCAGCTTTCAGACAATACTACCTACAAAGTTTGTCAACACAATCCTATCCCTGATGTCCAGGCAGAGCTTCAAGGAATCCTCAAAACCTTAGGCCCCCTACAAAACCTTTCACCTAACTCCATTAACCTCATGACCCCACCGACACCCCGCACCCCCACCTTCTACCTACTCCCCAAGATCCACAAACCCAATCATCCCGGCCGCCCCATTGTGGCCGGTTACCAAGCCCCTACTGAACGAATCTCTGCCTACATAGACCAACACCTTCAACCCATCATGTGCAGTCTCCCATCCTTCATCAAAGATACCAACCACTTCCTCGATCGCCTGAAATCCTTGCCTAGCCAGTTACCTCCAGATACCATCCTTGTAACCATTGATGCCACTTCCTTGTACACAAACATCCCACATGCCCAGGGCCTTGCTGCGATGGAGTATTTCCTTTCACGCCGACCACCCAATTCCCTACCTAAAACCTCTTTCCTTAATACCCTAGCCAGCTTCATCCTAACCCACAACTTCTTCACTTTTGAGGGCCAAACATACCAACAACTAAAGGGAACAGCCATGGGAACCAGGATGGCCCCCTCGTACGCCAACTTATTTATGGGACGCTTAGAGGAAGCCTTCCTGGACACCCAAGCCTGTCAACCCAAAGTTTGGTATAGATTCATTGACGACATCTTTATGATTTGGACTCACAGTGAAGAAGAACTCCAGAATTTCCTCTTCAACCTCAACTCCTTTGGTCCCATCAAATTCACCTGGTCCTATTCCAAATCCCATGCCACTTTCCTTGATGTCGACCTCCATCTGTCCAACGGCCAACTTCACACATCCGTCCACATCAAACCAACCAACAAACAACAGTACCTACACTATGACAGCTGCCATCCATTCCACATCAAACGTTCCCTTCCCTACAGCTTAGGTCTTCGTGGCAAACGAGTCTGCTCCAGTCCCGAATCCCTGAACCAGTACACCAACAACCTAATATCAGCTTTCACATCCCGCGGCTATCCTCCTGATCTGGTACAGAAACAAATTTCCAGAGCCACTTCCTCATCCCCCCAAATTCAGAACCTTCCACAGAAGAACCCCAAAAGTGCCCCTCTTGTCACCGGATACTTTCCGGGACTGGAGCGGACTCTGAATGTGGCTCTCCAGCAAGGATACGACTTCCTTAAATCCTGCCCCGAAATGAGATCCATCCTTCATGACATCCTTCCCACTCCACCAAGAGTGTCTTTCCGCCGCCCACCTAACCTCCGTAACCTCCTAGTCCATCCATATGAAATCCCCAAACCACCTTCCCTACCCTCTGGCTCCTACCCTTGTAACCGCCCCCGTTGTAAAACCTGCCCTATGCACCCTTCCACCACCACTTACTCCAGTCCCGTAACCCGGAGGGTGTACACGATCAAGGGCAGAGCCACTTGCGATAGCACCCACGTGATTTACCAACTGACATGCCTGCACTGTGAAGCGTTCTATGTGGGAATGACCAGCAACAAACTGTCCATTCGCATGAACGGTCACAGGCAGACAGTGTTTGTTGGTAATGAGGATCACCCTGTGGCTAAACATGCCTTGGTACACGGCCAGCACATCTTGGCACAGTGTTACACCGTCCGGGTTATCTGGATACTTCCCACCAACACCAATCTTTCAGAACTCCGGAGATGGGAACTTGCCCTTCAACACATTCTCTCTTCCCGTTGCCCGCCTGGTCTCAACCTCCGCTAAATTCTAATTCCCGCCCGCCATCTTTAACATCTTTGCCTCGGTTCTGTGGACAGAGCCTCTGCCTGAAGTGGCATCTCTGTCCAACTTCTTTGGTTTCTACAAATGTCTGCCTAAGTGTGTTTGGATGTGGATATGTGTGAGTGTGTGTGTATTTGTTTACCTTCCTTTTTGTCCCCTAAGGTAAGTCCTTCCACTCCTGGGATTGGAATGGCTCCTTTTCCACTTCCTTAAAACCCGTATCCTTTCCTTTCTCCTCTCCTTCCTCCCTCTTTTTCCCGAAGAAGCCACCACTGGTGGCGAAAGCTCGAATGGTTGTGTGTTTTTGTGTGTGTTTAGTGTTCCTATCGACCAGCCTGTACTTTAGGTAAGTCAAAAATCTTTATTTTATACAATTTTCCTACCTGGAAGGTCTCCTTCTATAATATTATATATATATATATATATATATATATATATATATATATATATATATATATATATATATATATGAATGTGGCTCTCCAACAAGGATTCAACTTTCTTAAATCCTGCCCCAAAATGAGATCCATCTTTCATGACATCCTTCTCACTTCACCAAGAGTGTCTTTCTGCCGCCCACCTAACCTTCATAACCTCCTAGTCCATTCCTATGAAATCCCCAAACCACCTTCCCTAGCCTCCGGCTCCTACCCACGTAACAGCCCCGTTGTAAAACCTGCCCTATGCACCCTTCCACCACCACTTACTTCAGTCCCGTAACTAGGAAGTTGTACGCGATCAAGGGCAGAGCCACTTGCAATAGCACCCACGTGATTTACCAACTGACGTGCCTGCACTGTGAAGTGTACTATGTGGAAATGACCAGCAACAAACTGTCCATTCGCATGAATGGTCACAGGCTTACAGTGTTTGTTGGTAATGAGGATCACACTGTGGCTAAACATGCCTTGTTGCACGACCATCACATCTTGGCACAGTGTTACACAGTCCGGGTTATTTGGATACTTCCCACCAACACCAACCTTACAGAACTCCGGAAATGGAAACTTGCCCTTCAGCATATTCTCTCTTCCCATTGCCCACCTGGTCTCAACCTCCACTAAATTTGAATTCCCATCTACCATTCTATAACATCGTTGCCCTGGTTCTCTGGACAGAGCCTCTGTCTCAACTGGTATATATCTGCCCAACTTCTTTGCTTTCTACAAATGTCTGCCTCGGTGTGTTTGCATGTGTATATGTGTTGGTGTGTGTGTGTGTGTGTGTGTACTGGTTTACCTTTCCTTTTTTTCCCTAAGGTAAGTCCTTCCACTCCCGGGATTGGAATGACTCCTCATCCACTCCCTTAAAAGCCGCATCTTTCCCTTTTTTCCCCTCCTTCCTTCCTCTTTTCCTGATGAAGCGGCCAATGGTTGCAAAAGCTTCAATCTGTATTTGTGTGTGTTCTTATTTTGTTTTCATGTCTGTTAACGAGCCTATACTTTGTGTAAGTTAAACGACCTCTATTTTTTATACGTATTTTTCCTACCAGGAAAGTTTCCCTCTGTATACATATACCTGGCGTCATAAGAAGGCGCTTTCACGCATAGAGGCAAAGCGATAGGGAAAGTGTGGGGGGAGGAGATATGGCTGAGTGCCAACAGCTGCGCCTGTGGGAGAAACATTGCGTAACTCACGGCCAGCCACGTGCATACCGAATAACATTATTGGCTGTCAATGCGGGGAGGGGGGTGCGCAGAACAGCTGAGAACTGGGCCACCTTCGGAGGTGCCGCCGACTATAATGGTGCAAAACAATATCAATTGCTGAAGTTAGTACTTTCTATGCAAACGTATTTAAAAAAAGCAACGTTAATTTTTTATTCTTTAACTAACAATCATATAAGCAACTATTTGGTAAAAAAAAACTTCAATTCCTCAATGCATCTTCTAGCTTCAAATCATACCTTATCTTTAATGGTCAAGTTATTATGGTAATTATAATGTTTTAAACTGAAGAAATGCCATTAATTTGGAAATGTTACCTTCAAAAATGTAGTTATTTAATACTTTAGTTTCATTAGTTGTTAGGTCATACACTCTGCAAACAAAATACAACAATCTTATCAAAACTGTTTCTAAGGAAATCCAAATCTTGCTACAATGTGGAATAAATAGTAGTTCATGCAGTCACAGTACTCAACAGCGCACTACTCTTATAATTTGTTCCTGCGTGCTGAACCAAACTCAGTAATGTATGTCTGTTTATTACACAGTTTATGTTTTTACAGAGTACTGTAACAAGATCAAGTAAAATGAAATTGTCTTTTGTGTCACATTATTGTGAGACTGGCAATGAAAAGGCTGGGAGTGTAAATTAACATTCAAATTTTAAGCTTGTTTGTTATTTTTCTCAAAGCAAACCGTGTTCTCGCAATTGTACCCTCAGAAAATAATTGCTCTCATTTTTAGGAACTACAGGCATTGCTGAGGTGGGGTGGCTTGAATGTCTCAACAGTACTAATAGCCATACCGTAGGTGCAACCACAGCGGAGGGGTTACTGTGGAGAGGCCCAAGAAACATATTTTTCCTGAAGAGGGACAGCAACCTTTTCAGTAGTTACAGGGACAACAGTCTGGATGATTGACCGAGCTGGCCTTGTAACATCAGCTAATGTGGCTTTGCCATGCAGTTACTGCGAACGGCTAAAAGCAAGGGGAAACTACAGCCATTACTTTTCCCAACAACATGCAGCTCTACTGTATGAATATATGATTATGGCATCTTCTTGGGTAAAATATTCCAGAGGTAAAATAGTCCCCCATTTGGAACTCCGGGCGGGAACTACTCAGGAGAATGTGGTCATCAGGAAAGACTGTAATGTTACACGGAGTCGAGAGATCCGATGACCACGCTTTTATAATGAATCTCTACTTCCAGAACACAGGAAAGATTTGGTCATGGGTTTACTAGTGTTTTGACCCTCAACTAACATACTTCTTTCTTAATGTAATAACAATTCATTCATTAGAATAGTCTATATATGTTTATCCCATTATGCCTAGATTCAGGCTCGAACTTCTTACCCATGCAATGGAGAGTACATTTAAGAGAGACACAGTGTACTGCTGAATAAATGTCGTACACTTATTAAACTTTTACAAAGGAAATATATTATGCCCCGTAGGCAAACTGTTACAAAACATCCATTCAGTTCGATGTCTCAAGATAATTTAATCTTAAGTCTAATAAGTTCACTTGTTTCAATAATACAACAATACATAATATTTAAAATATAAAAAATAGACGAAGAGTACTCACCAGGCGAAGGAGCACAGGTGTGACAGCATCACAAATAAATAAATGAATACACACACACACACACACACACACACACACACACACACACACACAATCGCAAGCTTTCGCAACCCAGTTGCGTCTTCAGGCAGTAGGGAAGGAGAGGGAAAAGGAGATGATGAGGGTTTTAAGGAAGGGGGTAAGGAGCCATTCCAATCCCGGGAGAGGAAAGACTTACCTTGGGGGAAAAAATGGAGGGTAAACAAATGCACACATGCCCACACATTCACACAGACACAAGTACACCTAAGCAGACATACTGTAGAAAGCCACTTTCTACAGGCTTTCTACAGTATGTCTAAGGGCTTTCTACAGTATGTCTGCTTAGGTGTACTTGTGTCTGTGTGAATGTGTGGTCACGTGTGCATTTGTTTACCCTCCATTTTTTCCCCCAAGTAAGTCTTTCCTCTCCCGGGATTGGAATGGCTCCTTACCCCCTTCCTTAAAACCCTCATCATTTCCTTTTCCCTCTCCTTCCCTACTGCCTGAAGACGCAACTGGGTTGCGAAAGCTTGCGATTGTGTGTGTGTGTGTGTGTGTGTGTGTGTGTGTATTCATTTATTTATTTGTGATGCTGTCACACCTGTGCTCCTTCGCCTGGTGAGTAATCTTCGTCTATTTTTTATATTTTATTTTTCCTGCTAGGAATTTTTCGTCTTAATATTCGTATAATACATAATATTTATGTGACTGAACTTTAGCATAAACTTGGATTATTCTTTGTCCTACACGCATGTCGGTGGCCACTTCTGCAGCAGGTAGTTCTGTCTCTGGTTGTAGCACCTACCTGCTCCCGTGTACCTGTGCACACAAGCACATGGCACACAGTATATTCTTACATAATTATATATATTTAATAGGGATGGGTCAAATCCCAATTTTACCGAGTCGAATCCGAATCTTAAACAAACATGTGCTGAATTCCGAACCCGAAACGAATCTTCCTAATCTCGAAGCCAAATAATCTGTCAACTGAAATAAATTTATTTAAAAAGAATTACTACTCTATCACAGCCAGTGATGATGATAACGCCTTCTGGGGTGAGTCCCAGATGGCAATATTAACAGTAAAGTTTAAGAAATTAAATTTTCATTTAGATTTTTATTTTAAATCTTAAGGATTTTTTTAATACCTCCTAACCTTAAAAGGAATTTGTATGGAACATTTCGATATATATGTTGTTTAGATGGTCTAAAAGATAATAAGAAACTTTCTTAACTCTAATACAAAATTTTTCATTTCGATGAAATAAAAATACTGAAAGGATTACCTATTTTTTTCTTTCCTTTTCTCAATGGAGAAGACTCAAAAATTAAAACCTGAAAAGATGAGTAAGGAAGTAAAAAAATAGTTTCTTAAAAAATAAGATGTGTAAATGTTAAATAATTTTATAGTGACATATCAGGCATTCCATAAGTGATGGACAGGACATTCAGACACAAAGAAATCCGCGTTTATTTGGCGTATGTGTACTTGTTAGTGCCACGAAGACATTTCAGAACTGTGAAAAGTACTTAATGAGCAGATTGCGCATTCCGGAGGGTTAAGCATGCGTATTTTGTAGATTTATTTATTCTTTCAAACATTTAAGATAACGTAACTTGTCTACACAGAATTTATATTCGTAGAAGATTTAAAAATCAGTACTCGAAGTCAGTTGCCATGCTTCATTTCTATATGCTTCCATTCTTCATAAGAATAATACACATGTAAACATTAGTGTGATATGTATATTCTTCCGCGTTCACCGTTGTCTTTCGGATTTGTTAGGCGGACAGAATTTAAATGTGGTAACAGCTAACACGGAACATTAGATGGCGTAATGTTTACATTTGTATTACTCTTGTGGCAAAAAGAGTGTGGAAATTACAAATTACAATTCATAGGAACAATCCCTTGCCCATAATAGAAAAACACGTAAGTTGTAGCATTAGGCGTATTGATTCAACACATGCTTGCCAGTCAGCTTTATGTAGTAGCTTTTACATAAGACTTCAAAAGTACAACTATTGTATGAAACTAAATGTGGAAATATAAAACAATTTTATTAGACTTGTAATACAAATTTTACGAAATGTTTACAATAGCAATTAGATACCGGTAAGGTAATTCTGAATCACTATCATTTGATTCCTTGTTACACAGTTCCATAATACTACAGAGCCTCATCCCTCATACAATCTAGTGCATTCGATCTCAAACATTTTTAAATGCCTGTTATGCAATCAGATTTGGAACCCACTTCCAGGTATCATCATTCCATTGGCAAACTTGCGCATTTTACATGACCCGTTGGTGTCAGTTGTCTGTCACTTTTCAAAAGGCAGTTGGTATATGTATGTTTAACACTTTTGCTGCAGCTGACACTTATAAGCGTCGATGCTCAATGTAGGATAGCGTCAGCCGCAGTGAAAGTCTTAAGCTTGACCTCAAATGATTTATTGAAACAGACGTCAAGTGGTTGCTAAATTGACATCTCACCTGGATGGTGTACTATTACAACGTGTGGATGTTTTTTTTTACATAAGTTACTTTCTTCTTGAAATCCCAGCACTTCACGATATTTGACGAAACAATAAGCGAAATCAGAATGAGGCAACTCAGGCAAGAATACTAAAGCCTTATGCATTGTTGGTATTTACGTGAAGAAATTTATTTTTGTTGCAACTTATATTTGGAAGGCATTTTTTTTTTACGAGTGCAAAAATTTTAGCCAGTATTTATATTTGCACTTGCTAAGCAAGCTTATGTAGCACTGCTTTATATTAGATGGGGAAAGTTACTTGTGGTGGCTCCTAGCGCCATTTACCGGAACTACTCAAAGTGAGGTAGTTTCGTTTTATGACATGTCTTTCAGCCGATCTATGGAAAATAAAGTAAATAATGCATATGAAAGTGCACTGTTATGCAAAGTGAACTACAACATAAGTAACTGAAGGTTTCCATATAACACTTTGGATTCAGTAGTATTCGGCCATTATGTGCCGAATCTCGAATCCGAAGCCAGTGTGCTAGATTTGGCGAATAATATTTAAATTATAGAGGTAAACATTCCTAGTCGGAGAAATATTTATAAAAAATAAAGAAGGTTTAACTTACCAGCCAAAAAGGCACCGCTTCTTTACACACACACACACACACACACACACACACACACACAAAGCGGAGCTTTCACAACCGTTGTTGCTTCTTCAGAAAAGAGGAAGGAAGGTACGGGAAAAAGGAAAGGATGTGGGCTTTAAGGGAGTATTTAAGGAGTCATTACAAACCCGGGAGTGAAAGGACTTGCCTTGGGGGGGGGGGGGGGGGGGGGGGAAGGACAGGTACACACACACACACACACACACACACACACATATATATATATATATATATATATATATATATATAGAGGAAAAATTCCTAACAGGAAAAATATACGTAAAAAATAGATGAAGTCCACTTACCAGGCGAAGGGGCACAGGCAGTGATAGCAACAAATAAACACACACACACACACATACACACACACACACACACACACACACACACACACAAGCTTTCGCAGCCTAGCTGCTTCGTCAGGCAGAAGGGAAGGAGAGGGAAAAGGAAATGATGAGGGTTTTAAGGGAGTGGATAAGGAGTCATTCCAATCCCGGGACAGGAAAGACTTACCTTGGGGGGGGGGGAAAAAAGAAGGGTAAACAAATACACACCCACACCCACACATTTACACAGACGCAAGTACACCCAGGCAGACATACTGTAGAACTCTACAGTATGTCTGCCTAAGTGTACTTGCGTCTGTGTAAATGTGTGGGTGTGTGTGTATTTGTTTACCCTCCTTTTTTGTATTCATTGATTTATTTGTGATGCTGTCACACCTGTGCTTATATATATATATATATATATATATATATATGAAACGATTATTAAGACGAAAAATTCCTAGCAGGAAAAATAAAATATAAAAAATAGACGAAGATTACTCACCAGGCGAAGGAGCACAGGTGTGACAGCATCACAAATAAATAAATGAATACACACACACACACACACAATCGCAAGCTTTCGCAACCCAGTTGCGTCTTCAGGCAGTAGGGAAGGAGAGGGAAAAGGAAATGATGAGGGTTTTAAGGAAGGGGGTAAGGAGCCATTCCAATCCCGGGAGAGGAAAGACTTACCTTGGGGGAAAAAATGGAGGGTAAACAAATGCACACATGCCCACACATTCACACAGACACAAGTACACCTAGGCAGACATGCCTAGGTGTACTTGTGTCTGTGTGAATGTGTGGGCATGTGTGCATTTGTTTACCCTCCATTTTTTCCCCCAAGGTAAGTCTTTCCTCTCCCGGGATTGGAATGGCTCCTTACCCCCTTCCTTAAAACCCTCATCATTTCCTTTTCCCTCTCCTTCCCTACTGCCTGAAGACGCAACTGGGTTGCGAAAGCTTGCGATTGTGTGTGTGTGTGTGTGTATTCATTTATTTATTTGTGATGCTGTCACACCTGTGCTCCTTCGCCTGGTGAGTAATCTTCGTCTATTTTATATATATATATATATATATATATAGCAACAAATAAACACACAGACACACACACACACACTCAAAAATGCTAGCTTTTGCAGCCTAGCTGCTTCATCAGGCAGAAGGGAAGGAGAGGGAAAAGGAAATGATGAGGGATTTAAGGAAGGGGGTAAGGAGCCATTCCAATCCCGGGAGAGGAAAGACTTACCTTGGGGGAAAAAATGGAAGGTAAATAAATGCACATACACCCACACATTTACACAGACACAAGTACACCTAGGCAGATGGGTGTGTGTGCATTTGTTTACCCTCCATTTTTTCCCCCAAGGTAAGTCTTTCCTCTCCCGGGATTGGAATGGCTCCTTACCCCCTTCCTTAAAACCCTCATCATTTCCTTTTCCCTCTCCTTCTCTTCTGCCTGATGAAGCAGCTAGGCTGCGAAAGCTAGCGTTTGTGTGTGTGTGTGTGTGTGTGTGTGTGTTTCATTTATTTATTTGTGATGCTGTTACACCTGTGCTCCTTCGCCAGGTGAGTAATCTTCATCTATTTTTTATATTTAATTTTTCCTGCTAGGACTTATTCTAATTCCCGACCACCATCTTTAACATCTTTGACTCGGTTCTGTGGACAGAGCCTCTGCCTGAAGTGGTATCTCTGTCCAACTTCTTTGGTTTCTACAAATGTCTGCCTGGGTGTGTTTGCATGTGGATATGTGTGAGTGTGTGTGTATTTGTTTACCTTCCTTTTTGTCCCCTAAGGTAAGTCCTTCCACTCCTGGGATTGGAATGGCTCCTTTTCCACTTCCTTAAAACCCAATCCTTCCCTTTCTCCTCTCCTTCCTTCCTCTTTTTCCCGAAGAAGCCACCAGTGGTGGCGAAAGCTCGAATGCTTGTGTGTTTTTGTGTGTGTTGTATGTTTCTGTCGACGTGCCTGTACTTTAGGTAAGTCAAAAATCTTTATTTTATACCTGTTTTTCCCACCTGGAAAGTCTCCTTCTATATATATATACACTCACTTTATGGATTATCTTAGAAGATAGATTAAGGAAAGGCAAACCTACATTTCTAGCTTTTGTAGATTTGGAGAAGGATTTTGACACAGTTGATTCGAATATACTCTCAAATTTTGAAATCAGCAGGAGTAAAATATAAGGAACAGAAGTTTATTTACAACTGGTACAAAAAACAGACAACTGTTATCAGAGTTGAAGGGCATGGAAGGGATGCAGAGGTTGGGAAGGAAGTAAGACAGGAATGTAGCCTTTCTCCAGTGTTGTTTAATTTGTACATTGAACAAACTATAAAGGAAATCAAGAAGAAGGAATTAAAGTTCAGGGTGAAGAAATAAAAATATTGTGTTTTGCGACATAGTAATTCTGTCAGAGACAGCATAGGACCTGGAAGAGCAGTTGAACGGAATAAACAGTGTGTTGAAAGTTGTGTATAGGATGAACATTAACAAGAGCAAAACAAGGGTAATGGAGTGAAGCTACACAAACCAGACTCTGGACTGAAGACCACAACAACATTAATTGTTTTGTCAGTTTACTTCAACAACAGGGACGTTAAAAAAATATGTACCATACATTTTAGTTGTTGTAAAATGAATTATAATGCAAAGGAAAATTATCTCGACTAAATGAATACAGAAATTCAAAATGTGAGTTGTTCTGTAGCCCTTTTCAAATCAATAGTAAATACATTTTATTTCAAAATAACATCAACATTGTAGAATGGTTCCTTAGGCAAAATGTTGTTGGGAAGCAGATAGGCATTATAGCATATTTCTTCAGCTTCAGGAAAAACAGACCATTTTTGAACTAAGTGACAAATACTGACAATTTTCAAGATGCAATTCGATGCCATATTTATAATTATTTCTTTATAAAAAGCAGAATTTTTCTGAGGCAGCAAATCGCCATTGCACAATGTAGCGCAAAGCTCAGGCTTCAAAAATACATAAATATATTCAAAAAATTAATAAAATGAAGGTAAAATGGAGAAAAGTGAAAATGTAATGTGGTGGTGTTGATTTCTAAGAGTGTCATCAAAGGAAAACTTTGACAGTACTGCTTGGGTCTCTGAAACAGGTAAATGCAAGACAGATTAAACTTATCCACTACTTATTCAGAGTAAATACGAAAACTGCAACCTCATCCTGAAATACTTGCATAGACTGGTTTTAGCACCTTTTCAATATGTAAACTATGAAGCTTAGTACAGGTTGAACAGATGTTTCAGTAACTGACATCACGACAAAGCCCACTGAAAAAGGTGGTTGTGATATTGCTTAATCACACTTCCAAATGATGTAATCTGATGGGATAGCCTTGTGACATGTTGATGTGGAAATACAAGTAACTTTTTCACCAGACACTTGCCATTTTCTGACATGCAATCACATTGTTCACCTCATTAATGATTCACTGCAACTATATGGCAGACTGTGCAGATGATAATGTTCATTCCCACTATATCTCTACTGTCACACAGTGACCTGAGATTCAATAGGGAAATTCATTAATAAATAAAGAAACACATTCTGTGTCTCAGTGTGAAAATTGGATTTCATTAATTCAGAATTATACATTTATAAGTTAAAAAAGTTTTAACAACTATCATCCCTTCTTTGGGTGTTGCAATACTCTTCAGGTTCAGAGCTGAATTGTTATAACTTAATACTTAGACAAAATAGCTGAGGTATTTCATTTGATTTCAGGTACGTAACTGCAGGAACAACAGCTGCTTCTGCAATCAGTTACATTATTTCTCAAGATACCTACAAGTACTTCAGAGCAAAAAAATGAAAAATATGTTGATTTATGAATAATGGATGTGCTAAAACTAAACCACAAAAGAAGACTGGTCATTGTGTCACTAGTGAGGATCTGCAATGAATTGTTGCTCTTGAGTAGCAGCTGTGTTTCTGTGTAATAAAGCAATACCAAGATACAAAAAGTATCATTTTGTATGCTTCAGAGCTGTAACTTGTAGAGAGAGCACAAATTATTGTGACTTTTGTACTGAGGAATACTTGCTCATCTTTAACCAAAGTACTGTGATATGATTTTTCTTAGATATATTGTAGAAAATGAAGACAAATTTGTTTTTCTTCTCCTTATTACTTAGAAAGTATGTTTTGTATAGAAAACCACTCACTAAAATATAACATGTCAATAGTTTATCCTTTGTTTTATTGATGCTTGAAATTTATATTTTTTATGGAAATATTTTCTTTATTAAATGACTGATCAAAAGTGTAAGTTTTTGTACAACCAAATAGTGAGTACGATAATTTTCTCTGGCAGTACCATGAAATATAAATAATATTGTCAAAGGAGTCTTGTTTAATGTCATTTTCTGTCTTCAGTACTGTACATGAATAACACTTTTTGTTTATCTCCAAAGCACAAATCTATGTACACTGACACATCAATTAGGTAGGTGATGGGACGGGCCATGTTTACATTCCTTTTTTTTTTTTTTTTTTTTTTTTTTTTTTTTTTTTTTTTTTTTTTTTTTTTTTTTTTTTTTTTTTTTTGGAAAAGGAACATATATTAAGATCCTACAAGATATTTAGGAGTCTGATACATTTCATAAGCAAATTCTTCTTGGTGTGAAGGGTCAAACTCTAAACCTATATAATCCAGTTCCAAACTGAATGGACCATTAATTCTGTCTCCAAGAGATATTCCCACATTTGTGACTTTGTCCAGTGGAATAGGGCTCTGCTTGTCTTGCAAACGTCCTTTGCTTGCAAGAATGAACTTTGAAAATGGTATCTGAAAATAAATAGATAAAAATGTAATGGAAATGGTTTGGTGAACAAATAAATTTTTATTTCATTAACCTTTACTTTTTGTAAATATAAATCAAATAAAGTTCATAATATGATTACTCCTCTTATAACACACTTTTCTCAAATAATTTCAGTTCATTAACAGGGACTGCAAAAATTTCAGAACTAATTTAGAAATAGTATGTGTAATGTAACAAAACAGCATCATTAATAAGAAAATGTCCACATATAAATGTCTTAACAAAGAAGTTACACAGCAAATTTCATCTTCAACACAGAACCACATACAGAACATCTTTAAAATTAGCCTGTTATGTTATGGTCTTCAGTCCGGAGACTGGTTTGATGCAGCTCTCCACCCTACTCTATCCTGAGCAAGCCTTTTCATCTCCTTATAAGAACGGCAACCCACATCCACTTGAATCTGCTTACTATACGCATCTCTTGGTCTCCCTCTGCGATTTTTACCCCACACACTTCCCTCCAATGCTAAATTTACGATTCCCCGATGTCTAAGAATGTGTCCCTTCTTTTAGTCAAGGTATGCCAAAAATTCCTGTTCTCACCAATTCCGTTCAGTACCTCTTCATTAGTTATCTGATCTACCCACCTAATCTTCAGCATTCTTCTGTAACACCACATTTCAAAAGCCTCTATTCTCTTCCTGTCCGCACTGCTTATCGTCCATGTTTCACTCCCGTACAAGGCAACACTCCACACAAATGCCTTCAGAAAAGACTTCCTTACCCTTAAGTTAATATTCGATGTTAGCAAATTTCTCTTTTTCAAAAATGCTTTTCTGCCCATTGCCATTCTGCATTTTATATCCTCTGTACTGCGACCATCGCATGTTATTTTACTACCCAAGTAACAAAACTCATCTACCACCTTCAATGTTTCGTCACCTAATCTAATTCCTTCAGCATCGCCTGATTTTCTAAGACCGCATTCCATTATTTTTGTTTTGCTCTTGTTAATGTTCATTTTATATGCACTCTTCAACACGCTGTCCATTCCATTCAACTGCTCTTCCAGGTCCTTTGCTGTCTCTGACTGAATTACAATGTCATCGGCAAAACACAATGTTTTTATTTCTTCCCCCTGAACTTTAATCCCTATTCCAAATTTTTCCTTGCTTTCCTTCACCGCCTGCTCGATGTACAAATTGAATAGCATCGGAGAAAGGCTACAACCCTGTCTTACTCCCTTCCCAACTGATGCTTCC
Source organism: Locusta migratoria (assembly GCA_026315105.1). Lineage (NCBI taxonomy): Eukaryota > Metazoa > Arthropoda > Insecta > Orthoptera > Acrididae > Locusta > Locusta migratoria. The sequence continues at coordinate 300,463,443 of CM048744.1, forward strand.
CTTTCATGCCCTTCGAGTCTAATAACTGCGGTCTGGCTTTTGTACAAGTTGTAAATAACTCTCCTTTCCCTGTATTTTACCCCTGCTGACTTCAGAATTTGAAAGAGTGTATTCCAGTCAACATTGTCAAACGCTTTCTCCAAGTCTACAAAAGCTAAAAATGTAGGTTTGCCTTTCCTTAATCTATCTTCTAAGATAAGACGTAAAGTGAGTATTGCCTCCCGGGTTCCTACTTTCCTCCTGAATCCAAACTGATCTTCCCCGAGGTCAGCTTCTACCAGCTTTTCCATTCTCCTGTAGATAATTCGTGTTAAAATTTTGCAACCATGACTTATCAAACTGATGGTTCTGTAATTTTCACACCTGTCTGCGCCTGATTTCTTTGGAATGGGGATTATTATATTTTTCTTAAAGTCTGAGGGCATTTCGCCTGTCTCATACATCCTACACACCAGTTCAAATAATCTTGTCATGGCTGGCTCTCCCAGAGACTTTAGTAGCTCTGAGGGTATGTCATCTACTCCTGGGGCCTTGTTCCGACCTAGGTCTTTCAGGGCTCTGTCAAATTCATCTCTCAGTATACTATCTCCTATTTCATCTTGATCTACTTCCTCTTCCCTTCCTACAACATCGTTTCTAAGTTCATTTCCTTTGTAGAGCTGCTCTATGTACTCTTTCCACCTTTCAGCTTTCCCTTCTTTGCTGAGAACTGGTTTCCCATCTGAGTTCTTGATATTCGTAGAGTTGCTTTTCTTGTCCCCAAATGTCTCTTTTATTTTCCTGTAGGTGGTATCTACTTTTCCCCTTGCTATACATTATTCTACAGATTTGCATTTGGCTTCTAGCCACTCCTGCTTAGCCATTTTGCACTTCCTGTCAATCTCATTTTTTAGTCGTCTGTACTCCATTTTGCCTGTTTCATTTACTGCATTTTTATATTTTCTCCTTTCATCAATTAACTGTAGTATTTCCTGTGATATCCATGGATATTTTGTAGGTCTTGCCTTTCTACCTATTTTGTCCTCCACTGCCTTCACTATTTCATCTCTCAATGCTACCCATTCCTCTTCTACTGTTTTATTTCCCCCTGTTTCTGTCAATTGTTGCCTAAATATCCCTCTGAAATTCTCCAGAACTTCACATTCCTTCAATTTATCTAAGTCCCATCTTCTTATTTTCCTACCTTTCTGCAGTTTTTTCAGCTTCAGCCTACAGTTCATGACTAACAAGTTATGGTCAGAGTCTATATCTGCCCCTGGGTATGTCCTGCAGTTTATAACCTGGTTCCGGTACCTATGTCTTACCATTATAAAATCTATCTGATACCTTCCGGTGTCTCCTGGTCTCTTCCATGTATACAACCTTCTTTTGTGATTCTTAAACCACATGTTTGTTACGATTAAATCATGTTCCGTGCAAAATTCTACCAGGCGACTTCCTCTTTCATTCCTCCTGCCCAGTCCATATTCACCTACTATTTTTTCTTCTCTTCCTTTTCCTACTACCAAATTCCAGTCTCCCATCACAATTAAGTTTTCCTCTCCCTTAATTGTCTGAATAATTTCCTTTAGCTCCTCATATATTCCTTCAATCTCCTCATCATCGGCAGAGCTAGTTGGCATATAAACCTGTACTACTGTTGTCGGTGTTGGCTTCGTATCTATCTTGACAATGATAATGCGATCACTGTGCTGCTCATAGTAGTTTACCCGCATTCCTATTTTCTTATTCATTATCAGTCCTACTCCTGTGATACCCCCAACTGATTTTGTATTTATAATCCTGTACTCACCTGACCAGAAATCCTGTTCATCCTGCCACCGAACTTCACTAATCCCCACTATATCTAACTTCAACCGATCCATTTCCCTTTTTAAATTTTCTAGCTTCCCTACCCGATTAAGGGATCTAACATTCCACGCTCCGATCCGTAGAATGCCAGTATTGTCCTTCCTGATGACAACATCCTCCTGAGTAGTCCCCGCCCGGAGATCCGAATGGGGAACTATTTTACCTCCGGAATATTTTACCCGAGAGGATGCCATCATCATATTTCCATACAGTAGAGCTGCATGTCCTAGGGAAAAATGACGGTTGTAGTTTCCCCTTGCTTTCAGCCGTTCGCAGTAGCTGTGTGGCAAAGCCACATTAGCTGATGTTACAAGGCCAGCTCAGTCAATCATCCAGACTGCTGCCCCTCTTCAGGAACCACATGTTTGTCTGTCCTCTCCACAGATACCCCTCCGCTGTGGTTGCACCTACGGTACGGCTATCTGCATTGTTGAGGCACGCAAGCCACCTCACCTCGGCAATGTCTACTACTGAATAATAAAACAATTGTTTGACACAATAACAAAAATAGATAAAATTCAGCAATCTATATGTAATTGTTACATTTTGGTGGGCATTTTATTTCAGCTAATGCTTCAAAATGTAATTTCCTGTACCACCACCCCTTCATATTTTTCTGGCTTTTAAAAATACAATACTTGCTCGTTTTCATACTGGCATGTTACTACTACAATTGAGACATAGTATTCATTTTGCCTAACTGTCCAACATATATTACAATTAAAAAAAGAAAAAAAAATGAGAATATCTAAAAATTTTACAATTCTATGTAGTCCTTTGTTGAGTTTGTCTGTAGCAACTCTTGTTTCTTCAAACCTGCCTTTCCTCTTTCCTGTTATCCTATGCTACTGCTTGTTTAACATGTTTCTTCTTTCCTAATAAATTAACTGATTCAATAAATGTGGTGTCGCACAAGTACAAAGTGCGCGCCACCTACTTTCGCCGCGCGCCGCCATGCACACACAGCGCGGCGTTCTCACGACAGCCACGAGCGCCCTCTGCTACAACCCCGCTCGTGGCCACCACTGAAGACATCGGGCACTTCGGACTGAGATAGCAACGAGTAAAGACTTCGGAATCAGATAGGCACCATTGAAGACTTTGCTATCGTACAGGCACTAGGCAGGCCTCTAACAACTATGTATCAACATTCTGCAGTACTATGTAAAAGTTAAGTATTGTTACATTCTGTGCAATATATATCTCTTTCTAATTTACTCTAGTGTTTATAGTTTCTGGCTGCTCCCCTCCGTACCTGCACCAGCGTGCTATCTATATTCCTGTGTCGGTCTCATTCCACTCGGCCACCGACACCTACGACGAGGCTGGGACACAAAAGCGGCGACGAAGTCGGGACACAAAAGTGGCGACGAGGATGGGATACAAAAGTGGCGACGAGGAGTGATAGAACCTTGGACCATCCCGCTTGCAGCAGCCAGACAGCAGTCGTAGTCGGAGCACACAGAAATTGCTCCCGCCCACCCACCCTTATTATAACAATTTTGGGGAAAGATATTTTGTTACGTGATTTGTGGACTTTTTTGTTGCAGAGCGTCCTCTTTCATATTGCATGTGTGTTTTGTTATAAGTTACTTGTATACGCAGCGCCTAATCGGTCAGCATGGCCACTACCCCGAACCCAAACTTAATGGAAATTATTCAGTTACAGACGGCGCAAATCACTCAACTACTGCAGGCCGTGTCGCAGTTGACGGCACAGGCTGCTCTCCAACAACAGCCGCCGCCGCTTCAGCAGCCCACACCTGCCACCGCATCGCTTCCTACGTTTCGCCAGTACAACGAACATGAGGAAGAATGGAGTGACTATTTCGCGCAGTTTCAAGAACTCGTCGCGGCTCATCAAATTACAGGTCAGAAAGTGAAGCATCTGTTATTATCTGTAGTGGGCCCCCAGACCTTCGTATTATTGCAAAAACTATTCCCTCACGCATCTCCTCGTGATGTAGACTTCGAACAAATTGTAGATGCACTGAATGCTCATTATGAGAGAAAAGTTCTTGTAGCCGCTGCACGGTACCGATTTTTCAGACTTAAAAAATTACCGCAGCAGTCACACCAAGAGTGGATTACGGAATTGAAGCGCTTAACCCGCCAATGTAAATTTACTTGCTCTTGTGGACTTTCTTATAGTGACGTGATGTTGAGGGATGCGATTACGCAGAACATTCAGGATCCCAGAATTCGGGCAGCAATTCTGAAACAGTCTGACCCTTCATTAGACAGTGTACTGCAGCTTATTGAAGCGCATGATACTTTTGACTTAGCAGATGTAGAAATGCAAAGCCACAGTGTTAATTCAGTGCGCCGCAACGGACGCTTTCCTAGCCGTAGTTCTCAGTATAGCACTAGTGATTCTTATTTTTCTACATGCCGTGCTGAACAGACAGTGAACAGTAGCCAGAGTAAAAGTGCGACGCAAAGGTCGCCCCGTAGTGTTAGACACAGTAATTTGCATAACGGGCGCCAACGCTCATTTCAGAAAAATGTACGTAAATCTTGCCCCCAGTGTGTGTCTCGCCACAAGCGTGCTCATTGCCCGAGTCGCAACACAACCTGTTATCAATGTGGCAAATCAGGACATGTACAGTCTGTGTGTATGCAAATTAAAAACTCAAAGAACAGTAACGTTAGAAACAGTGCTTCGCAGGGTGCAAGAGCAGTGCATACAGTCAATGTTATACGGGCTGTGGAATTGAACAGTGCTTTCCTTGGATCTCACTTGCATGAAAGTAGTTCTGCGCCTATGGCAAAATTGTATAGTGCACCACGTAGCAAGCGCCGACGAGCGCGTAAAACAGTGCAACGGAAAAGGGTTCCGGACAAGCAAAATGACTATGAACAGTGCATTCCTGTAGTGAAAATAGTGCCTTCTGCAACTGCTCCTTGTAATAGTACCCAGTACTGTGTAGCTAGTGACAGTAGACATCAAGTAGCTACTCAAAAGTTTAGTGCAGTAGTTAGTGAATCTGCAGTAGCCTCGCATTGCGCGGACGCCGATCCGGCGATAGTGCCATCTAATGACAGTGTTGTTAATCCCCTGTGTGCCGAGTCTGCACCGCTTACTTCACTACGTGGCCCGCGCAAGCGCAGTAAACGAACCGTAGCAGACGTTGCCCACATTCGCGCACCTGTCGTGCGCCAGAAGCACAAACTTTTTGTAAATCTCTCCATAGAAGATAAGACTGTGCAATTTCAGCTTGATACTGGTTCCGCTGTCACATTAATAAATAAAGATACTTATGAACTTCTGGGTTTGCCAAAATTGTCGCCGTCACAGCAAGTGTTAACGGCGTATACGGGTCAAAATATTCCCGTGCTAGGAATGTGTAGCCTGCCTGCCTCTTTTCAAGGTGTTACAAAAACAGTTGCTTTTGTAGTTCTTCAGGCCAAATCGCCACAGAACATTTTTGGACTAGATGCTTTTGACTTGTTTGGTTTATCAATTCAAAGAGATGTGCTTCAAATTTCGTCAATAGTGCCTCAGGATAAAATCAATGCATTGTGTGACAAATATAGTGACTTGTTTTCGCCAGAACTAGGTTGTGCAAAAGACTTCGTGGCACATGTAACTTTAAAAGAATCTGCAGTTCCAAAATTTCGTAAAGCTAGACCAGTGCCTATCGCCTTGCGTGACACAGTTGCCGAAGAACTTAAACGTTGGCAAGATAGTGGGGTGATTTTTCCTGTTTCTGCGAGTCAGTGGGCCTCGCCTATAGTAATTATTCCCAAGCCGTCAGGAAAACTTCGTCTCTGTGCGGACTTCAAATCAACAGTAAACAGTCAGACAATTGTAGACACTTGTCCCCTGCCCAGACCTGACGAACTTATGGACAAATTAGGACAGTTTCGCTTCTTTTCTAAGATTGATTTAGCAGAGGCATACTTACAGATTCCACTTGATGACGAGTCAAAAAAGTTTTTCGTCATTAATACTCACATGGGCCTTTTTCAATTTCAACGCCTACCCTTTGGCAGTTCTTCCGCTCCCGCTATTTTTCAGCGTTTTTTGGAACAGCTGACAGTTTCTGTACCGTGTTGTTCGAACTATTTAGATGATATTGTGGTATCCGGACGTACAGTTGAAGAACATTTAGCAAACCTGGAGTGCCTTTTCAAAGTGTTGACTGCAGCAGGTCTACGTTGTAATAAAGCAAAGTGTTCGTTTATTCAAACTGAAATAGAGTACCTGGGCCATGTGATTAATGCCCAAGGAATTCATCCCTTACAGTCACATCTTCGAGCAATCAAAGACTTGCCTCCTCCTAAGAATGTGCATGAATTGCAAGCAGTGATGGGAAAGCTGAACTATTATTTCAGATTTATTCCCAATGCCTCTCAGATTGCAGCTCCACTGCATCACTTACGCAGGAAGAATGTTCCTTTTGTATGGTCTAAAGATTGTCAGGTTGCCTTTGACAAACTAAAGTCTGCACTACTCAGTGATGCACGTTGATTCCCTTTGACCCACAGAAGCCTGTAGTGTTAGCAGTTGACGCCTCGTCGTACGGTCTGGGTGCCGTTCTGTCGCATCGTATTGGATGTCACGATCGTCCTATTGCCTTTGCATCCAAGCTACTGACGCCGACGCAACAGAATTACAGTCAGATAGAAAAGGAGGCCTTAGCAATCATTTACGGCGTCACAAAGTTTCATCATTATCTCTATGGCAGAAAATTCTATTTGTTGACAGACCACAAGCCTCTCACGTCGTTGTTCTCACCCACAAAGCCAATTCCGCCACGAACAGCACAAAAGCTTCAGAAATGGTCCTTGATATTGTCTAATTATCAGTATTAGATTTTGTACCGACCTACCACTAAACATGCTAACGCGGACACACTTTCCCGACTTCCGGTTGGCTAGGATGTGTCGTTTGATTCTTCAGAAATGGCATGTTGTCAGATAGACTCCAGAGATGCTTCCGCTGTCGCAGATTTCCCTTTGAACTCTCGTCGGGTTGCACAGGAAACAGCTGCGGATGTAGACTTAAGTGTGGTAGCACGTTTTGTTCGCTCAGGGTGGCCTGCCAGAGCCAAAGACATTGATCGGCCTCTGGTTCGACATTATTTTGCACAACGTCATGCATTGTCTTTAAGTCAGGGTGTTCTGTTGTTACATACGGACAACGACCAAGCAAGAGTGATAGTTCCCTGTTCCCTGCAACGAGAAGTGTTACGCCTCCTGCATCAAGGACATTGGGGTATTGTTAGGACAAAGCAACTGGCCAGACGTCATTGTACCTGGGTTGGTATGGACGCTCAGATAGAGAGCAAGACATCACAGTGTACAGTTTGTGCGGAGCATCAGGCGGCTCCTCCACAGCGTTTCTCAGACTGGCCACGCCCCAAGGGACCATGGCAACGTTTACATATTGACTTTGCCGGACCTTTCTGGAATACGCGCTGGTTAATCGTTGTAGACGCTTTCAGCAAGTTTCCTTTTGTGATTGCCATGAACTCAACGACAGCTTCTAGTACAATCAGTGCCTTAACATCAGTGTTTTGCATCGAAGGCTTGCCTGAAACTATCGTCAGTGACAATGGACCTCAGTTTGTTAGTGCGGAATTTCAACAGTTTTGTCGCGTGAATGTCATTCAGCATATCACCACCGCACCTTTTCACCCTCAGTCTAATGGTGAAGCAGAACGTTTCGTTCGAACATTCAAGTCTCACATGGAGAAGATGAAAGGTCAGCACTCCAGGCAGCAAGCTCTTCAAATTTTCCTTTCTACATATCGGTGCATGCCACGTGACGGCCCGTCTCCTGCCGAGCTGCTACACGGCCGCCGTCACCGCACTCTCCTTCACCTGCTGCAGCCTCCCACGCACCGAGTCGGTTCGTATGGCGCTTCGCGTTTTCAGGTTTCCACGCCGGTGCTGTACAGGGTGTTTGCTGGCAACAAGAAGACATGGATGCCGGGCACCATTCAGCGCGTGCTCGGTCGCAATATGTATGTTGTACGTTCTTCCACAGGGTCGGAGCTGCGGCGCCACGCAAACCAATTGCGCTTGCACAGGCTGCGCGATCCTGTCTCCGGTTTCTTGATTCCAGACCCAGTTCACCACCAGGGAGCACAACCACATCGTTCGTCTCCGGACTATGAGATCGTCCCGATGGAGATCGATGCGCCGCCGCCGCTGTCGCCGCCGCAGATGACAGCGTCACCGAGAGGGACTCCGGGACCGTGCGTGCCGCCGCCGCCTGGGCCACGCACCTCAGAAGAAGATGACCTGCTCCCTCTGGGCGGGGGGGTGCGCTCTTCCCCAGGTTTCGGTGGGTTCCCTGGAGGATTGCAAGGCGGATGCCGGGGCGCGGACGACGTCTCGATCCCAGCTTCAGCTACGATGCCCGTCCCACCAGTAACGCCCCCGCCCAGGCCCTCCTCCCAGTGCCGTCGCCGTGGCCCTCAGCCCTACGCCACGACGGCGCGGCGTTTTGGGAGGGAGGGGTGTGGTGTCGCACAAGTACAAAGTGCTGGCCACCTACTTTCGCCGCGCGCCGCCATGCACACAGCGCGGCGTTCTCACGACAGCCACGAGCGCCCTCTGCTACAACCCCGCTCGTGGCCACCACTGAAGACATCGGGCACTTCGGACTGAGATAGCAACGAGTGAAGACTTCGGAATCAGATAGGCACCATTGAAGACTTTGCTATCGTACAGGCACTAGGCAGGCCTCTAACAACTATGTATCAACATTCTGCAGTACTATGTAAAAGTTAAGTATTGTTACATTCTGTGCAATATATCTCTTTCTAATTTACTCTAGTGTTTATAGTTTCTGGCTGCTCCCCTCCGTACCTGCACCAGCGTGCTATCTATATTCCTGTGTCGGTCTCATTCCACTCGGCCACCGACACCTACGACGAGGCTGGGACACAAAAGCGGTGACGAAGTCGGGACACAAAAATAAAAAAGTTTTCATACATTTGATTCTGTATTTCCACTATTTATTTAAAATTTTTATAATTTTTCTCATCTAAGTAATACAGTGTTGCTGTGTGACTTTATGCAGCATTTTTCTTCTCTTCCATTAGATGTTTAATAGGAAATAAACATTTAAAGTTTTATGTTCTGCCATAAAGGAATCTACTACAGATAGATTAGATTTAGGACAGTGGAAAATTAAATTAGTTGAAAGGGAAATCATCCTGGCATTTACCTAACAATGAAACACCTAATTCAGTACGCCAAGATGGAAGTACACTGTTTTTATCCTCCCCCCCCCCCCCAGCACTTAGTGTGGGGCATGATTTTTAACCTCAGAAGTAAATGTTCTAGGCTTCTCTCACTAACTACCTGCACATTTTGAATCACAGTAATCACCTACTATCACCTTCTATTGCTTTGCCTCAGCTAATACATTTCATCCAACGTTTAACATACAAAATTCTTCAGTTTCTTGTCCTTCCTGTTCCACTGGAATTATTATTCATTGAGCTGAATTCCACATTATACAAACAGAAAAATTTTCAATGTAAGTTACTGCACTTTTAACGTGGCTACCTCAAAACAAAATTCCTATACCTGATTCAATCTGGTTCCATACATACCCACATCATCAGTCTCCAAGGCTCTCTCCTGCTTCAAGCTAGCACAGCTATTAGTCATTGTATGAAAACTCATCACTGTGACTAAATCTTGTACATTGCTTTGGCCAAATAGAGCCTTCTAAAAATAGTTTATGATAGTTCATCTGCCTCTGCACATAAGATGTAAGAAAAACTTGTTGATAATTATCTGTAGCCATACTGGTACTTTCAATGTACATCAAATCCATCATGTTTTAATATTGTGCCCAATTTTGTAGCTATTGTCTAAAGGAGGCAAAAGAAAAACTCTGTAAAATTGAAGCAAGTAGTTATCTATCTGCCCCTTTCCACTTCCATTAAAAAGTTATTTCCATTCAAACTTTCCCTTATATTCAGTGGTGTCACCCTCATATTTATTGGAATATATTTTGTTGCAACAGAATTTACTCTGTCAGCAATATGTATATGTATACAACTAGTTGCAGAAATGTAGCTGCATAGGTATATATTTTCTTCCTACTGTCAGCTTATGCGATGTAGGTACTTACGTCTTTTACTTTGTATTATTATTTTATTCTAGATCTAAAGAAGGTACTCCTAAACTAAACAGCTGTGCAACCAAAATAGTGGAAATAAAGGGTAATTTCAATGGCATAAAAATAATCTGACTGTGTTGTCACAAAATGAAAATAGTATTCATTATAAGTCTTCAAAACTTAAATAAGAACTTTGCCTCAAATGATTCAATACACCACATTACCTTTGTAAGCTGCCAATATGGACCACCACGAGTGTATAAGACATATGTGTACATGTCATTCCACATTACGTCATAGTACCCTGCTGTAGATAAGTTTAACATGTAAGAGCGGCCATCACCTCGCAGCCTCAGTACTAAATGTGTATACATAACCCAGTTGTAGTATGTATCCCTTTTAAAAGATTTCTGAAAGAAAAATATTAGAAAAATGTAGTTTGACCAAATATGAATATAAGAAGCAACTGTACACATTGAGAAAATGTATAACTTTGAGTAAAGATGATATGAAAAAATTATAAGGGTGGTATTTCTGACAAAGATGGAGAGATGGGGAACTACGTCCAGGTTTGCACATAGGATTATTTTTCGGAAAAAGGGGAGGGGGGGCAGCAGGAAATCAAAGAGCTAATTTACAAACAATGTGTGTGTGTGTGTGTGTGTGTGTGTGTGTGTGTGTGTGTTGCACATCTCCTAAACTACTAGACCAATTTCAACCAAACTTGGTGCACACATTCTTTACCAAAGAGAACCATAGCTTGTAGGGTAAGAACTGCCAGTAGATAAGTCATCATAAACAAACTGTGTATGCCCCTAAACACAGGAGGATATCTTGAAGAATTGTGGCCATTTCTTATTCACCAATGACATAAGATCTCTCTTGAGCCATAAGAATATCTCAGAAGATGAGCACAAGATCTTATGAGACACTGTAAAGTTCATCTTCACTGCAGATGACCCAGCGATCTTGTTAGCATGAAATATATTTCATGGGCAAGCCTGGCAGAAAGTCAACTTAAAGTAGGTAGGCCTCCAATGTTACAGTGTCAGTTTTTGAAAGAATATTACATGTAACTTTCAATTGACCCAAAGAAGAAAACTGTCACTTAAATCAATAACAAAATATCAATAGTCCCAACTCTTCCCCTCCCCTCCTCATTCACTGTCAAGATGCGGTAGTGGCCAAAGATGGTGGTCATGCGTCCATGACATATACCTGAGTGATTGTGTAAAAGTATGTTTGCTCTTTTAAAAATTCAAATTGTGTGAATGTGATTATGATTGTGAATTCTTTGTGCCTGTCTGTGGCTCAAATATCATCTTTACCGTGAGTTGTTACCTATTCTCATATTGCTGACATTTGAACTTGGACTTTTCAATATGAATAATTTTGATATGAAACATTTCTGTAAACTTTTCCTGTGGAATATCTCCATTCATTGCTAATGTGGTTTGCCATTATCTTTCTTCATACCCCCCAATTAAGTCCAATATTTGATAGCAGTACACTCCTCTTGGCAATTAATGTCCTCTTCACCTGTGACAGTCTACTTTTTAAGAATCCTTGCTTCGCCCATAATGGGTTATTTTGCTTCAAATGTAACAGAATTCCTTAATTTAATCTACACTGTGATCGCCAACTTTGGTGTTAAATTTCATTTTTGCTACTTGTCATCACCTCTGTCTTTTTGCAGTTTACACTGTGTGCATATCCTGTTCTCATTAGACTATTATTCAATTCGTCTCTTGAACCTTTCTTTCATTTCCGTCATTATTTCTTTGATGTATATACTGAACAGTGGAGGCAAAAGGCTACATCCCTGTCTTACATCCTTTTTAAACTCAGTAAGTCGTTCTTGGTCTTGCAGGCTTCTTAGTTCACCAAGGTTCTTGCACCTGTTGTATATTATCAGCCTTTTCCTAAAGCTTCATCCTATTTTTCTCAGACTTTCAAACATTTTGCACAATTTTACATTGTCAAATGCTTTTCCTAGGCCAACCAGTGCTAAGGATGTGACTTGATTCTTCCTCAGTCTTGCTTTCATTTTTAGACCCAATGTAAGGGTTGCCTCTCTGGCACTTTTAGCTTTCCTAAAGCCGAACTGAACAGCACCTACAGAACTGCAACTTCATTTCCATTCTTCTGTATTACTATTAACAGTAGATAATATAGTGAGGACAGTTTACTACTCACCGCAAAGACGTGGCGACGAGCTGCGACAGGCACATACAAAAGACACACACATACAACACATTCAGCTATCGGCCATGGCCTTCTTCAGAAATAGAGCACTCACGCAATCACACAGGCACACAACACAGTCATACAACCATCACCTCCGACTGCCACACTTCGAATCACGCTCTGCAGCGAATCGGGGACGGGAGGGGAGGGGAGGGGGAGGGGATAGAAAGGTTACGTCACAGTGGTGGGGATGGGTTAGATGGGAATAACGAGATGCAACTTAGGAATGGAGTGGGGAGGCGGGTGAGGGGAGAAAATAAAATAAAATAAAATAAAGTAAAATAATTCATGTACACTGCAAGTGCACAAGACCACATACACACACACACACACACACACACACACACACACACACACACATACATATACACACACACACGATCACACATTCACACACCACTCAAATCAGGCGAGGTTTAGGATACAGAGGTAGGAACTGTAAGGTATGGAAGGGGTAAAAAAAAAATAAAAAAAAAAAAAAAATAATAATAATAATAATGAAGTTATCGTAGGTTGAGGCCTGGTTGATTTCGGGATCGGAGAATGTATTGTAGGGATAACTCCCATCTGTGCAGTTCAGAAAAGCTGGTGGTGGATGGGAGGATCCAGATGGCCCGGGTTGTGAAGCAGCCATTGAAATCAAGCATGTGCTCCGCTGCATGCTGTGCCACAGGGTGGTCCACCTTGTTTTTGGCCACAGTTTGGCGGTGGCCATTCATCCTAATGGACAGCTGGTTGGTGGTCATGCCAATATAGAAAGCTGTACAGTGCTTGCAGCACAGTTGGTAAATTAAGTGGCTGCTTTCACAAGTGTCCCGGCCTCTGATAGGGTAGGATAAGCCTGTGACAGGACTGGAGTAGGAAGTGCTGGGTGGGTGGATTGGACAGGTCTTGCAGCGGGGTCTTCCACAAGGATATGATCCCTGTGGCAGTGAGCTGGGTTTCGGGGTGGCATAAGGATGAACTAGGATGTTGTGAAGGTTGGGAGGGCGACGGAACACCACTTTAGGAGGGGTGGGAAGGATCTTGGGCAGGATGTCTCTCATTTCAGGGCATGAGGATAGAAAGTCAAAACCTTGGCGAAGGATGGAATTTAGTTGTTCGAGACCAGGGTAGTACTGGGTGACAAGGGGAGCGCTCTTTTGTGGATGGTTACTAGTGTTAGGAAGAGGATTTGGGGTGTGTGAGGATATGGCACGGGAGATTTGTTTGCGGACTAGGTCTGTGGGGTAGTTTCTGTTTGTGAAGGCCTTTGTGAGACCTTCAGCATATTCAGAAAGGGAATTCTTGTCACTGCAGATATGCCGTCCACGGGTGGCCAGGCTGTAAGGGAGGGATTTTTTGACGTGTAAGGGATGGCAACTGTCAAAATGTAGGTACTGTTGGTGGTTGGTAGGTTTAATATGGACGGAAGTGTGGATGGAGCCATCAGTGAGGTGGAGGTTGACATCCAGGAATGTGGCATGGTTGGTTGAGGAAGACCAGGTGAAGTGGATGGGAGAGAAGGAATTGAGGTTCTGAAGAAAGGAGGATAGGGTGTCCTGGCCGTGAGTCCAGATCATGAAAATATCATCAATGAACCGGAACCAGGCCAGAGGCTTGAGGTTTTGGGATGCTAGGAAGGATTCCTCCAGACGGCCCATGAACAGGTTGGCATAGGAGGGTGCCATGCGGGTGCCCATGGCTGTGCCTTGGATTTGATGGTAAACTTTCCCCTCAAAGGAAAAGTAGTTGTTAAGTAGGATGAAATTGGTAAGGGTTATGAGGAATGAGGTATCAGGCTTGCGTTCAGTGGGACGTTGGGAGAGGTAGTGTTCCAGAGCGGCAAGGCCATGGGCATGTGGGATGTTGGTGTATAGGGAGGTGGCATCCACTATGACAAGTAAAGATCCAGGAGGCAAAGGGGTGGGAATGGTGGAGAGTCGGTGAAGGAAGTGGTTGGTATCCTTGATGTGGGAAGGTAGATTTTGGACAATAGGTTGGAGGTGTTGGTCAACTAGGGCTGAAATGGTATCCCTCCCAACGGTCTAACATTAAAAATTCCATTGTCTGGATCCCACCCCTCCTTCCACAATGACCTGCACCTTTTCAGATTCCACCAATCCTTATCCCTCACGAACCTAGTCCTACAAAATCACCTCTCCATGGCTCATAAATCCCCTAGCTACCTTCTCTCCCTCCGTAGGATATTACTATTGTGTAACCAAAACTACCTACATCCCATCTCCCAGATCGAATCCTTTGCTCTCCAGCAACTGGAGGAGCATTCCAAACACCACCTCCACAAACTATCCAGCCTGCTGACATCATATTGCCGCCTTGGAGCACCCATATCCAATCCCTATCCGAACCACAGTGTTCCTCCTCGTGAGCCCCTCATAGGTCCCAGACCATGCTTAGCTGACCTCTTGAACCTACCTCATCCCTCCAAACTCCCTACCACCACTCCACAACATCCAATACCAAAACAACCCCAGAACACTGTGGTCAACCTATCCACAAAAAACCTAAACCCCACTGAAGTTTCCGTTCTATCCAAAGGTCTTACCTTTAGTCCTACACCCCAGTTTAATCATGTTGCTCTTGTCAAAGACCTACTCTCCTTTTCCCGATCCCTACGATGGAAACACTACTTTGCCACCAATCCCTCTGACCGCAATCTACCTAATCCCAATATTGAACCCTGCCTGTCCCAATTCATACCACCATCCAACAAAGATCCCCCTGCACTCCCACCTAACCACCCTCTGGTTACCCTCCAAGAGTTTCTCACCTCCAACTTGTCCTCACCATCCTTTCCCAAGTCCCTTCCCAAGAACTCAAACCTTTCAGCAGAAGAAAGAAGAGCCATCCAAAACCTTAAAACCAATCCTGACATAATCATCCTCCCTGCTGATAAAGGTTCCACCACTGTAATTATGGATCACAGTGACTACCTGGCAGAAGGGCTCCGCCAACTATCTGACTCCTCCACCTACAAGTTGTGCCAGATTGACCCCATCCCCAAAGTCCAACAAGATCTTCAATCCCTACTAAAATCCTATGGCCCCTCCCAGAAACTCTCCCCTGAATCCATCTCCCTCCTCACCCCAGCAGCACCCCGCACACCCACCTTTTACATGCTCCCCAAAATCCACAAACCTAATAATCCTGGACGCCCTATTGTGGTTGGTTACTGTGCGCCTACCGAACGAATTTCACTACCTTCCCACATCAAGGATACCAACCACTTCCTTCACCGACTCTCCACCATTCCCACCCCTTTGCCTCCTGGATCTTTACTTGTCATAGTGGATGCCACCTCCCTATACACCAACATCCCACATGCCCATGGCCTTGCCGCTCTGGAACACTACCTCTCCCAACGTCCCACTGAACGCAAGCCTGATACCTCATTCCTCATAACCCTTACCAATTTCATCCTACTTAACAACTACTTTTCCTTTGAGGGGAAAGTTTACCATCAAATCCAAGGCACAGCCATGGGCACCCGCATGGCACCCTCCTATGCCAACCTGTTCATGGGCCGTCTGGAGGAATCCTTCCTAGCATCCCAAAACCTCAAGCCTCTGGCCTGGTTCCGGTTCATTGATGATATTTTCATGATCTGGACTCACGGCCAGGACACCCTATCCTCCTTTCTTCAGAACCTCAATTCCTTCTCTCCCATCCACTTCACCTGGTCTTCCTCAACCAACCATGCCACATTCCTGGATGTCAACCTCCACCTCACTGATGGCTCCATCCACACTTCCGTCCATATTAAACCTACCAACCACCAACAGTACCTACATTTTGACAGTTGCCATCCCTTACACGTCAAAAAATCCCTCCCTTACAGCCTGGCCACCCGTGGACGGCATATCTGCAGTGACAAGAATTCCCTTTCTGAATATGCTGAAGGTCTCACAAAGGCCTTCACAAACAGAAACTACCCCACAGACCTAGTCCGCAAACAAATCTCCCGTGCCATATCCTCACACACCCCAAATCCTCTTCCTAACACTAGTAACCATCCACAAAAGAGCGCTCCCCTTGTCACCCAGTACTACCCTGGTCTCGAACAACTAAATTCCATCCTTCGCCAAGGTTTTGACTTTCTATCCTCATGCCCTGAAATGAGAGACATCCTGCCCAAGATCCTTCCCACCCCTCCTAAAGTGGTGTTCCGTCGCCCTCCCAACCTTCACAACATCCTAGTTCATCCTTATGCCACCCCGAAACCCAGCTCACTGCCACAGGGATCATATCCTTGTGGAAGACCCCGCTGCAAGACCTGTCCAATCCACCCACCCAGCACTTCCTACTCCAGTCCTGTCACAGGCTTATCCTACCCTATCAGAGGCCGGGACACTTGTGAAAGCAGCCACTTAATTTACCAACTGTGCTGCAAGCACTGTACAGCTTTCTATATTGGCATGACCACCAACCAGCTGTCATTAGGATGAATGGCCACCGCCAAACTGTGGCCAAAAACAAGGTGGACCACCCTGTGGCACAGCATGCAGCGGAGCACATGCTTGATTTCAATGGCTGCTTCACAACCCGGGCCATCTGGATCCTCCCATCCATCACCAGCTTTTCTGAACTGCACAGATGGGAGTTATCCCTACAATACATTCTCCGATCCCGAAATCAACCAGGCCTCAACCTACGATAACTTCATTATTATTATTATTTTTTATTTTTTTTTTACCCATTCCATACCTTACAGTTCCTACCTCTGTATCCTAAACCTCGCCTGATTTGAGTGGTGTGTGAATGTGTGATCGTGTGTGTGTATATGTATGTGTGTGTGTGTGTGTGTGTGTGTGTGTGTGTGCTCTTGTGCACTTGCAGTGTACATGAATTATTTTACTTTATTTTATTTTATTTTATTTTCTCCCCTCACCCGCCTCCCCACTCCATTCCTAAGCTGCATCTCGTTATTCCCATCTAACCCATCCCCACCACTGTGACGTAACCTTTCTATACCCTCCCCCTCCCCTCCCCTCCCGTCCCCGATTCGCTGCAGAGCGTGATTCGAAGTGTGGCAGTCGGAGGTGATGGTTGTATGACTGTGTTGTGTGCCTGTGTGATTGCGTTAGTGCTCTATTTCTGAAGAAGGCCATGGCCGATAGCTGAATGTGTTGTATGTGTGTGTCTTTTGTATGTGCCTGTCGCAGCTCGTTGCCACGTCTTTGCGGTGAGTAGTAAACTGTCCTCACTATATTATTTATTCCAACCTGGACTTTCCATTATTATACTATTAACAGTAGCTTTTATGCATGAGCTATTGAGCTGATAGGTAGTTCTCACACTTATTTGCCCTTTCTACATTCAAATTTATGTACATGATATCTTAAATAACTGTGATCTATACTAATAATAAATCTGTAAATATAGGCCTGTCACTGTTCACTTCAAAGAAACACGAGAAAAGTTTGGGTTAACATATAGGCATAATTTTATCAAAATCGGATCACGAAAAGAAAAGATATCGTAATTTTAAGTGGTTTTAGTAACTGTTGTGTCTGTTTGTTCAACTATTAAAAACCTCTTATCTCCAAAACTACTTCACAAATTTGCATGAGGTTTTCACAGATAACTTGAACGTAACTCTGGACAACATATAGACTTTGTTTCATAAAAATCGGATCACGGAAAAAAATAATATCATAATTTGAATTTTTTCATCTACGACCCTTATGTCTGTCTGTCTCTTTGAACACGTTTATCTCCAAAACTACTTGACAAATTTTCATGGGGTTTTCACACCTAACTTGAGCATATCGTGTGGTTGCATAAAGGCTTCCATAATTAAAATCAATTCATAGCAAATAAAGATATCATAATTTAATCGTTTCTTTAAGAGCCATTGGGTATGTCTATTTGTTGAGGGTAATCTCCAAAAGTACTAAACGAATATTGATGGGTTTCCACAGGTAAATTGAGAATAGTTTGGAGAGTAACATAGGCTTCATTTCATCCAAACTGGTTCAGAGGAAGGAAAGATATAACAATGTGAAGTTTTATGTGTATACTATGCTTACGAGTATGGTGTAGTACAGGAAATCTCCAAGATTACAATACGAACTTTTATGGGGTTTCATAGGTCAACTGAGAGTACCTTTGGGCAACATTTAAGCTTCATTTCATCAAAATCGGATCAGTGGAAGAAAAGACGGTACAGATAGTCAACCTAATGATTCCTTATAAATGTTGCCCTAAAATTTTAGGGAGTAAGCCTGACAGTTCACAAAATTTTAAAAGACAAATCACAGTTATTGGATCATCACTTTGCAAAAGAGCTGCTGCCCTTTGATCTGCGTATAAAACACTTTCAACCAAAACATGATGGACAGTTAATGTTGCATCACAAGCACCACACCAAGGAGGATCCTCCTGCCGGAGCAAGAAGCTGTGTGTCATGGGACAGTGACCGATACGAAGACAAGTAAGGAGGACGTCACACTGCCTGCGCAGTTGGAAGGATGTTCACCACAGCCGTGTGGTGGACTTCACGACTCGCAACTACTTGTTCGTTAGTTCCTGCCACTCATCCTCCCGTCGACCCATGACTTTGTTCTGCAACAGTCTGGCCACAGCATGCAAGGGAATAGGACACTGAGATACTGTACTCACACTACACACCTCTTTTGCTGCGACGTCTGCCCTTACGTTCCCTTGAATGCTCATACGATCTGGCACCCAGCAGAAGGACATCACCTTCTCCAGATTTTGTAGGCAGAAAGGGCTTCCTGGATGTTCTGGATGACTTTATCTGGTGGGTATAGGGTTTGGAGTGATTGAAGGGCACTCAGTCTGAGCAAACAAGGAATTTAGAACTTGCTACATGTCTCATCTGCTGCACTGCCCACAGAATAGCATGAAGCTCCGCATCGCAGACAGTAAACTCTGAAGGAGACAGATCTTGGTGACCCACTCAGGGAAAACAACAGAGCAACCAACAGAGTCCCCTTGTTTAGACCCATCCATTAATACAGCTACATAGTCGCAGTGCTTAGTTAAAATTTCATAAAATAATGAGGTAAAAACACTGGCAGGAGTGCAGCTTCTGCCGTACTGCACTAAATCAAAGGTTACTCTGGGTCTCTGCAGTAGACAGGGTGGCAGGCAGTTAAAACCCTCGGTTTGAGGCCATAGTTGAGCCACCCCAAGTGATTCCAGCACTTGCTACGTGCGGATCTCAAACTGCCTTCTTGCTTGTGGACAATTGGAGAACAGGCGTGTCATATCAGGGCAAGCAACAGTTTGATAAACTGGAGAATTTGGGTTAGCAAGTATCTTATTGGCCAGACGCACCTTGAAGAGTTGTTGCCAGATGTTGAGTGGCAGTTCGCCAGCCTCAGCACAGAGACTGGGGATGGGGCTGGTCCTGTAAGCACCAGTGGCCAGCCTAATCCCCTCATGATGATCAGCATCATTGGTTTTCAGACATGAAAGTCTCGCCGATCCATAGACTATGCACCCATAATCTAGCCGCGACTGGACAAAAGCCCTATAAAACTCAAGCAGACGTACCCTACCTGTTCCCCACGACCTGTGGCTGAGGCATTTCAAGATGTTCAGCGCCTTCTCGGCCCTGGTTTTTAGATCCCTCAGGTGTGGGAGCCACGAAAGTTTGGAGTCAAAAATGAGGCCCAGAAACCTCACAAATTCTTTAAAATGGAGAATGGTGTCACCCAGTCGCAGGTCGGAAAGATTAAAAATACCATGAGAACAATTAAAATGGACACACACACACTTATCAGCAGAAAATTGAAAGCCCTTCTTTACAGCATACCACCAACTCGGTACCTAAAAAATCGCTTACATAGGAAGGACTGGAGAAAAATGGGGAGGTGGCCATGGAAGACCCATTGATGGAGCTACTCTAGAATAAGGCATCACAAGGTACACCTTACTGATGTCGAAGAAGAGCCCAAAACAGTGCTGTTTACAGAGAAATGCCTGCTGAGTATCAGACTCTTAACAGCATCATGTTGTCAACAGTAGAGTGGTATCTCTGAAACTGCACTGAGAGCTGCTAAGCAACTGCCTGGTCTCTTAACATCCAGACCAGGCGGCAATTCACCATTCGTTCAGGGTCCTTTTCCTAGACAGCTAGTTAGAGCGACACTCCGATAACTACTAGGAAGTGTGCGGTCCTTTCCTTTTGCTGCGGCTGACACTATCCTAAATTGAGCGCGGACGCTTATAAGTGTCAGCCGCAGCGAAAGTGTTAAGAAGTGGAATTAAAATCCCTTCCTTCCACAAGTTGGGGAAATGACCAGCCTGCCATATCAAATTAAAACATGCAAAGAGGATTTCCTTCGATTCTCCAGACAGGTGCCGAAGCATACTGTACTCAATACTGTCGTGGCCAGGCACAGTGTCATGAGACAGACAGAGTAGATTCCAGCCCCCACATGGAGACAGGACAGGACTCAGCGTTGTTGGATCTGAAGTTCAACTTGCCCCTCTCCACATTTGCAGGATATTGCTGGAACACTGGACCCTGGCTGGCCGTGGAAGTAGTGTTTGCAAAATGCTCTGCCATCGTCTAGGCGATGTCGCCAAGTGCTGTTTGTAGACACCCGTTTCAGCACAGCTGCAATAGGTGAACGACTGCTGTCACCAGGATCCTCCTGATGGCTTTCCATAATTTTGTGGAACAAGTGGAGCGATTAACAGAGCTCAGGAATGCTTGCCAAGACCTTTTCTTGCTCTCCTTAATAATGTGTCGAGCTTCGGCTCTTGCGATTCTGAAGGCTGTAAGGTTGTCAGTTGTCAGAGCACCCTTAAACCATCGTAGGGCTGCACACCTGGCTTTAATTGCCATGTGGCACTCATCTGACCACCAACGGACAGGATGCCTGCGAAGTTCACCCAATGACCTAGGAACAGAAGATCAGCAGCATGGTGGGTCACTTATGTTGTGTGGTCCACCCAAGCAGTGATGTCAACTTGGTGTTCTAGTACAGCCAGACGACTGAACAAAGGCCAGTTTGCCCTGCTAGTAATCCATCTCTGTGGCTGCTGCCCCAATGATGGGCCATCCTGTAAGTGGATCCACAATGGAAAGTGGTCACTGTTGTGGAGGTCATCAGTGGCTTCCCACTGAGCTGAGTCTGCAAGAGCTGGAGAGCAGAAAGAAAGATCAATGGCTGAGAACGTCCCCATGGTGGCACAAAGGTCGGGCATATAAGCTAGTTTTAAATAATTGTGAAGGAGCTTCTACTGTTACTGAATTAGAAATATTGGCTGTTGTCTGGTCGTTACAGACAGGGTTATTTTTCAGCAGGTGTTACCAATGAGGTGGCAATTATTTGAACTGGGAAGGAAAAGAACTTTACAGCACTATATGACTAAACAAAGGGCTCAATTTGGTAATGGGGGTCGGTGTGTGCGTGAGGGGGAGGGGGGTGAAAGGGGTTTGGAGGGGAGGGGGATGAATTGTAGGGGAGGTTTAATGCTTGACTACAGTAAGCAAGTTCAAATGGTTATAAATTGCAGTGGTTATGCAGAGATGAAAGACTTGCACAAGATAGACTAGCATCAAGATGCATCAAATCACTCTTCAGACTAATGACCACAACAACTATGACAACAAGCTGAAATTATAAATGGCAGACTGAACATGTTGCTTGAACAGTATGCTATAAGTGTTTAATTATTGTCTAGTATAATATTAGTAAATGTTGATGGTTAATCAAGATCTATCCCAAACAAATGTTACAATCATCACACAAAATTTAAGTTGGTATGAAAACATACAATGAGTTTAAAAATGACAATAATTAAAACACATGTGCACATGCATGGCTGATCCATACAACAATAATAAAAGATGCAATAGAATCCAGTTACACCTAATATGGAAATACATGTGGGATACTTTTTTTTTATTTATTAATAAATTATGGGACAGAATTTCTGCACAGTAAAGTACCTTCAACACTAAAGTTTCCCGTACTTCTGATGGTCACATATAGAAGTAGTACACATTACTATCCTAACAATCAGAACTATGAGTTTCTGAAGTGGATATGCTGGCAGGTTAAAACTGGATGGGATTCTTCATACTGGGGTATGAATGACCTGGTGTTCCTCTCCCACCTTTTTCAACTTACGCCCTCTCCTTCCTGAGGAGGGATCTACCATATTTACTTGTCTATAGCACCTGCCTTTTTCCCCATTATTTCTGGAATTGATGAGGATACTATAGGGCAAACTTCATAATTCAATAGTGCATTTGGTTAGTTCTGGATAGGCTAAATTAGTTCATTTTACTACACTTTATATGAAATGCCTATTCCCCATTGCAAAAGTCCATTTTGCCGCATGGACACCTTTATTCGTTGCAAACTCAACAGCTCCTAATTTAAATGATACTGTAAAGGTCATTCTCTATTCACCGGTACTCATTTTTGTATGTTGTTCACAGAATAAATCTGCAGGAAAAAGACAAGCTTAGTGATACTGAATGGAGAGCGAGAAGTGAGATTAGACAGCTATTGTTGAAGTTTGTCATAAAAATACTAATATCTCAGGAGCCAGTGACCAGCATTTTTCCCAAATTAGTCTCAGGAGCCAGTGGCCAGCAATGTTGCCAAATTACGCCTAAATTGGTGCTACCTAATTTTAGATAACTAACAAATTCATTAATTTTTGTTTTGGCCTAAAAAATTAAAGGAGGGGGGTGCTATAACTGGTGGTGTACTCTAGCTGAGTAAATACGATAATAGTTTCCATAGTTACGATGTAGTGATGCATGTCTACCGTTAATACTAAATTTTTCTGTATGTAACTGGTGGTCAATTTGCACAATTTTATATATTTCTCCAGTTGCTTTCTTTTTATAGGCTAGGATTATAGAGAAATTCTTTTCTTACCTGTCGTCGTAAGGATTTCATATTGCAATACCCAGCCCTCTTTATGCGACCATCTTTCGGTACTTCACAATTGAGAGAACCTGAGAAGATAGCTGTCCCATCAGCACTGATCTTCAAGTCACATTTACTGTACCCTTCATTGTGATCACTATCAGCTGTAGCGACCCATTGGTCCAAGACAGTTGGCGAATCAAATTTCCATAAAATATCTGTTTCTCCTGAAAAGCAAAGAAAATACTTTAATTGGAAACTACCAGTAGACATACAAATAAGTAATACACAGTTGCAGACAGAACATTTCCTCTCAAAAAATAACTTTTCTTATTAACTTATAATCGGCTGAATGTCCATGGTAGGTTAAGACAGTACGTTGGTGTAAAATTCAAATGGTTCATGTGAGCTATCCCTGTAGATGACAGATAGAGAGACATAACTTCAACTTGACACTATTTTATGTCTTCCACTCTACATGGAGGCTCTCCTGTTAAATATAGGGACAAATGGTAACTAATAATGTTCAAACAAATAAAAAAAATAGTATTTTTGTATTTTGATAAAAGCATTTCAATAAATAGTAAGTAGCCTCTGAAAAGCTGGATAATGAAATATTCGTGGATACTGATAAATGGTTCTTACTCAAATCTGTGTCCACAAACCTTGACAAAACATACCATACATAGTTCAGAACTTGTAAAAGGTTACCTGCCAATACATGTACAAAACATGAAAACAAGCAAATAGAGTTGACATTATTAAATTGTTGGGATTACATATCACTCTTGTAAGATATAGCTATTTGAACTCGGTGACAATTTATTATGCACTTGTCTCACATATACAGCACAGAATGAACTAATTACAGCGGTGGTTTAACAGCATATACACAGTAACAGTAAGATCTGGATCATTATTTCTCAATACATCTAGAAGATAGTTCTATGTTCAAATTAAAATGTACAAACAGGGTAGTTCCAGGACCCTTTATCCACCGCACCACACTCACTGTTTTCCAGCACCTCATTTGTGACATTGCTCCCTCCTTACAAGAACAACATTTCGATGTTCAGGTTTCTTGTTGCAAGAAAGAGTCACTGTCCTCGCATACTGCAGCTCCTGATCACTGGTGCTCGTTATAGTGGCATTTTGCCTTTTACCATGTCGAGTCTTACTGAAACTTAGTTTATCCTGAGCCATGGGATCTCTAAACAGTTTCATTCACAGGACAGAAACTGTGTCCTTACCCTTCTATCGTCTTGTGTCAGGGCCGCAATCTTCAACTTAATAACTACCATCTGATAGCTGGCTTGTGTGCTTGTAAGGCCCAAAGTTAATGTCTAAGTAGCTCCCCAGACAGCCCAATCCACTTCCAACCTTTTTATGACTCTCCATGTTATAGCTTTGGGTATGTCACATTGGTATTGCATTGCACTGCCTGCTTACTATACTACCTGAACCTAACTTCTTGTGTAATTCATTTGGAAGAATAAACACACGTCAACACCGACCACCTCTGCAGCAACTTTCTGTTATTACCACTATCTCTGTTGCCATAATGTGTTGTCTCCACTCTGTAAAACTGACAGAAAGATGTAGAACCATTTTAGTTCATTCTGCCAATGACAATACTTCAGAACCTAGATATCCTACCTGATCATCTAATTGTTTTGACCAGTATATTTTTAGGAATAGGAAATTCCATCAAAGATTTCACCTCCCCTGGAACAAGCCACAGCTTTGTTTGACACAAGATGATTTCCTTTGCTTCAAACAGACACTTCCTTGAATTAATTTTTAGGTCATCTTGCCTGAGACACTTAAGAACAGTTCTCAATCTTTTTATGTGATCTTCAGAAGTTTCACAGAATACTATATGTCATCTAGGTAACAAACACACGTTGTCCACTTGATGTGATGTGAAAGATTATCCATCACACATTTGAAAATTACTGCTTCATTACATATACGGAATGACATTACTTGAAAATAATATAGGTCCTCTGGGATGGCAAAAGCCATTCAATTTGCTAATATCCCAAGTACAGGTCCATTGTTGGGAAAAAAATTACATCTCCTCAGACAGTCCATCATATCATCAATTTGTGGAAGAGGGCAAACGAGGTTTCCTTATTAACTATCCTGTTGTCGACACAGAACCACGAACTAGCATCCTTTTTTATGAGAACTACCAGTGATAACCAAGAGCCGAGATGACTGAATAGTCATTTACTATACCTTTTATTAATTATTTGATGTTCTGTTGCTGACACACGATACGCTTTCTGGATGATTATCACCAGTGTTAATTTGATGACTGATTTGCTCTTCACTTGTGGATCAAAACAGTCAGATGGCACTTGAAGAATGGTGAGTAGTTTCTTCTGTTAAGTTTGGCAACAGTTGAGCAATAAGATCCTGTCTCAAAGTGGCAGCACTAATCTCACCTGCAAATATGTCACAAGAGGCTTATAAGACACTGCTCTTCAGTTAATGCCTAAGCACTTGCAATGCACAATCCATGTGGAAGGTATTGTGGTTCTTTACAACGGTTAACAATCCACAATTCCTTTCTTAAATCAGACAGCAGAGGCTGGAACAATTATGTCTTTCTCCAGTGGTATGCGCCTTTTACCTTCCACTAAAGTCCATGGGCTGATGTGTTGCATGACACAACAGTTACCTTTGAAGCAATAACAGCAGGAATAACCACTTCATCCAGCACACAAAGTCTCCACACACTAGCATGACTAGTTCCTCTCGATAGACACCATCTTGTCTAACAATCTCCGAGTAATTGCAATCTATTCCTTAGGAAGCCTATAGGAAGTCCCATTCGAGAATGATGTCACGTTTATATTCTTCTAAAATGAGGAACTCAAAGGGCTGCATTTGGTCAATTAGACAATTACGAATAATGCATCTTCCTGTAGACTGTACAGTCCCTCAATTAGGCACCTTCAGCTGGATGTTTTTGTTGTTAGCAAAAGTGGTTTTCTGCAATTGGCAACAGAACTTCTCCAAATTAATCAAACATGAGAATCTACAAGAGCCTGCACGAGTCAGGAATCCATAAGAATATTGATTTACTTTTCCATCATTTTGGCAGTGACCAATGGTGGAGGATCTCGGTTTGGCAGCCTCAACTCAAAAGGCAGGTCGCCCCCTTTAGTTTTCCAGGTTGCGTCCAGCTGGAGCTGCTAAAAGACAATGGAGTCCTCGAATGTTGTGTTGGCGTCTGTCTTTTCCTGCGGCTAGCCTGAGGTGATGGGGAACTAAGTTGTCCTTGAAATTGGCTTTGGGGTTGGCACTGTTGTAGGTCTGCTTGCAAGGGTATCTGCAAATATTTTTCATCATTCCTGGCAGTAGTGCACCACATGACCCAGTCGTCCACAGTGAAAACACACTGGTTTGTCATTCCGTGTCCTCTGAATGTCGGACTTCCTAGGGGGATATCAGGTTCCTCACATTGCATTGTAGGAGTGTAAACCCACCTTGGCCTTCACAATTTCACCATTTTTTAATGCAATTAGATGGCAAGAGATTGGAGGTGGTGTTTGTTCCACTTACTCCATTGTTATCCCTTGGTGCCCCCCCTTCCCCTGGCTCAACATACACTTCCACTGCCTTTGTAACACCTTCTCTAACTACTTGATGAATGATATCTGCAAAATCAGTTTCTTTCTCCACCACAGCCTTCGATATGAAATTCAGAAATTGATCAAACTTGTTACATCCATTTCATTTGTTTCCATGTATTGGCACCACTCTATGAAGTCGACTGGTGATGAAATATCCTTAATGAGTAGTGCCTGGTAGATGTCCTCAGCAAAATTATTCTTAAGTTGTACAACTTTGTCCTCCTCCATCTTAAAATTGACTATCTTACATAGCTCCAAGACGTTTTGAATATATGCTTTTGTAGTCTCTCCTTCATACTGTGAATCTGCAAACAATTTCTGTAGTTCTGTCTGTTATACCACCCAATTTGTCCTAATTTTTGTATCATTGCTTGGTGATCCCCACCAAACAGAAACACATAGCCAGCTGTAATTCCATCATAATTGTTGAATTTAAGAGATATGCTCATATTCTTTTAACCACTTGGTTGGGTCTTGACCATTTTTGAAATATGTGTCACATGTTGACAAACTGTTGGTGTCATGTTAGACATTTCCTCTTTTGCAGTCTGCGACATCATCCAGTTGGCAGAGCATGGCATGGCATGTAAACTCCAACTGTTGTACCCTCATAGGTACCATTTTGCTAACACGGATATATATGATTCTGCTCCATCAGAATAATGTCGCATAGCAATGTCCTAGGACATTGGTTGAACTCTGTCGGTATCTAGAGGATACTAGAATTATATATTCAAATCAAAACTAACAAACAGATTGGTTCTTCAACTCAGGACCCTTAGGTACAGAATCAAACACTTTATCCACTATATTATACTGTCACTGTCTCTCAACATCACATTTACAACAATAAATTTGAATGGGAGAAGCGTACCACAGAACTGCAGAATCATCTAAATAAATTTATATTTGCTATGTGAATTTTGTCAGGCATATTTCTATTTGCTATGGGAATTTTTTCAGGCATATTTGAAATAAATAAAAAAAAAATAAAATAAAATAAAAAAAACAAAAAAACAAAAAAAAAACACTAGTTGTCTGGGGTAACTCATCAAAGCAAGCTGAAGGTTTCCGAACCCAAAAGCGTGCAATACAAATTAGTTGAACTCGAGAACATCCTGTAGAGGGCTGTGTAAGGACTGGGGATATTAACTACTGCTCCCCAATATATATAAAATCTGTCATTAAAAATATACCCTTTCAGTGCTCTGTCAAATTCTTCTCTCAGTATAGCATCTCCTATTTCATGTTCATCTACTTCCTCTTCTCTTCCTACAATGTTATCTCAAAGTTCATTTCCTTTGTAAAGTCCCTCTATATACTCTTTCCACTTTTCAGCTTTCCATTCTTTGCAGAGAACTGGTTTTCCATCTGAGTTCTATATATGCATACAGCTACTTTTCTTGTCTCCAAATGTATCTTTTATTTTCCGCTAGGCAGTATCTATTTTCCCCTATTTAAACATTCTTCTACTGACTTGCATCTGCCTTCTAGCCATTCCTGCTTAGCTATTTTGCACTTCCTGTCAATCTCATTTATTAGTCATCTGTACTCCAGCATGAATTTTAATAAGCAAGAGTGATTGTTTATGGCAGTTAGTACTGTTTGGGTCAACTTAAGTGACTATGTTGTTGTATGAGGTTGTAGCCAATCACCTGGAGTATAGGATTTATTAATTTAAAGGATTGTGTCGGAAGATGGTTCAATTTTATTTCTGACATACTACCAGTTGGTCAGTTGTATGCCCAGAGGTAGATGGGCTGCTACTATATTTCTATTGCTGTGTGAGTTGAATAGTTTGTTAGTGCCTTGAGTGAGGTAGTGACTCAAGGGTGTTTTTAATGGGTTTTGTTAGGCTCTATCAGAATGTGACAGAAACATGTTAGACATTTCTTCAAATTCTACCATGTAAACCATTATAGATTTGATCTGCTATTACCAGGTAATGATTCAATTGAGTAAAACCATTGATTGTGACAACATGTAGAAATACTTTGCTGTAAAGAACTAACGGCGGTGTTTTTAACAGATATCTAAAAATTAATAGTACTTAAGGGATCAGCTTGTTTACAACAGGGACCTAAAAAACTTAAGGAAACAACAGGTATACAAAATACGAGAAATCACTAAATTTCCTTTTAATGAACAACCCTACCCAATGACCCATTTTTCTTTATTTGTTTAATAAAGAAGTCTTGACTGTACTTCATTTCTTTACTGCTAGTGTGTTTTGCCAATTTGAGGCATCTTCAGAATGATACATACACAAAGCTTAGTCTTAGGGCTTCAATATTTTGACTTCGTAGTTTGATTTATGCACATCAGCAGACACAGACCTATTGTTCTGAAGATGGGCAAAAAGTATGAGACAAATTAGCAGTACATATATAAAGTGCAATCAGTTTTTTTTATTATTTACAAATCATTATCACAGCAAATAGATGAACATTACAATTTGTTTTTATTGTGTTTACTTAGCCCTGCAAACACCAACTTAACAACAACTGTGGTTTGCCGTTAGACTACCGTACTCGAGTATAAGATTGTTGCATGCAAGTGTTGTCATTTTGATGTGAGTCTTGCGATAAGGAGACTTTCCTGGTGGGAAAAATATGTATAAAAAATAAAGATCGTTAGACTTACTCAAAGCACAGGCTCGTTGATAGATAGACAAAAACACAAACATTCATGCTTTCACAACCGTTGGCTGCTACATCAAGAAAAGAGGAATGAAGGAGGGGAAAAGGGAAAGATGTGGGTTTTAAGGGGGTGGATGAGGAGTCATTCCAATCCTGCGTGTGGAAGGACTTACCTTAGTGGAAAAAAGGAAAAGTAAACAAACACGAACACACCCACACATGTTGTTGTTGTTGCTGCTGTTGTTGTCGTCTTCAGTCCAGAGACTAATTTGATGCAGCTCTTCACAATACCCTATCCAGAGCAAGCCTCTTAAACTCCACATAAGAACAGCAAGCTACATCTGCCTGAATCTGCTTACTATATCCATCTCTTGGTCTTCCTTTGTGGTTTTTACCCCACACACTTCCCTCCAACGCTAAATTCACAATTCCTTGATGTCTAAGAATGTGTCCTACCAATCGATCCCTTCTTTTAGTCAAGGTATGCCAGAAATTCCTTTTCTACCCAATTCTGTTCAGTACCTGCTCATTAGTTATGCGATCCACCCACCTAATCTTCAGCATTCTTCAGTAGCACCACATTTCAGAAGCCTCTACCCTCTTCCTGTCCACACTGTTTATTGTCCATGTTTCACTCCCATACAAGGCAACACTCCACACAAATGCCTTCAGAAAGAACTTCCTTAGGCTTAAATCAATATTCGATGTTAACAAATTTCTCTTTTTCAAGAACGCTTTTGTACCCATTGCCATTATGCATTTTATATCTTCTGTACTGCGACCATCATTTGTTATTTTACTGCCCAAGTAACAAAACTCATCTACCTCCTTTATTGTTTCGTTGCCTAATCTAATTCCTTCAGCATCACCTGATTTTCTTAGACAGCACTCCATTGCCCTAGTTTTCCTCTTGTTAATGTTCATCTTATATGCACCTTTTAGCACAGTGTCCATTCCGTTCAACTGCTCTTCCAGGTCCTTTGTTGTCTCTGACAGAATTACTGTGTCGTCAGTAAAATGCAATGTTTTTAATTCTCCTGAACTTTAATTCCTTCTCCAAATTTCTCCTTGCTTTCCTTTATAGCTTGCTCAATGTACAAATGGAATAATATTGGAGGAAGGCTACAACCCTGTCTTACTCCCTTCCCAACTACTGCATCCCTTTCATGCCCTACAACTCTGACAACCGCCGTCTGGTTTTTGTAAAAGGTGTAAATAAGCTTACGCTCCCTGTATTTTATTCCTGCTTGCTTCAGAACTTGAAAGAGTTTATTCCAATCAACATTGTCAAAAGCCTTCTCCAAATCTACAAAAGCTAGATATGTAGGTTTGTCTTTTCTTACTCTATCTCCCGTGTTCTTACAGTTCTCCTGAAACCAAATTGATCATCCCTGAGGTCAGCTTCTACCAACTCTTCCATCCTTCTGTAAATAATTTGTGTTAATATCTTGCAACCATGACTTATTAAACTGATGATTCTGTAGTTTCACATCTGTCTGTGCTTGCTTTCTTTGCAATGGGGATTGTAACATTTTTCTTAAAGTCTGAGGGTACTTTGCCTGTCTCATACATCTTACACACCAGATGAAACAGTTTTGTCATGGCTGGTTCTCCCAGAGACTTCAGTAGCTCATCTACTCCAGAGGCCCTGTTTCGACTTAGGTGGTCTTCAGTGCTCTGTCAAATTCATCTCTTAGAATAGTATCTCCTATTTCATCCTCATCTACTTCTCCCCTTCCCACAACATTGCCTCTAAGTTCATTTCCTTCGTAGAGCCTCTCTATATACTTTTTCCACCTTTCAGCTTTCCCTTCTTTGCTGAGAACTGGTTTCCCATCTGAGTTCTTGATATTCATAGAGTTGCTTTTCTTGTCCCCAAATGTCTCTTTTATTTTCCTGTAGGCGGTATCTACTTTTCCCCTTCTTATACATTCTTCTACAGATTTACCTTTAGCTTCTAGCCACTCCTGCTTAAACATTTTGCACTTCCTGTCAATCGCATTTCTTAGTCGTCTGTATTCCATTTTGCCTGTTTCATTTACTGCATTTTTATATTTTCTCCTTTCATTGATTAAATTTAGTAGGTCCTGTGATATCCAACGATTTTTTGTAGGTCTTGCCTTCCTACCTATTTTGTCCTCTGCTGCCTTCACTATTTCATCTCTCAAT
Organism: Locusta migratoria; assembly: GCA_026315105.1. Lineage (NCBI taxonomy): Eukaryota > Metazoa > Arthropoda > Insecta > Orthoptera > Acrididae > Locusta > Locusta migratoria. The sequence continues at coordinate 300,494,950 of CM048744.1, forward strand.
GCACACATATACACACACACACAAACACACCTAGGCAGACATTTCTTTGCCGAAGTGGAAGAACCACTGTGAGGGATCCAGTACAACACCAGAGATGACGTTATACAAGCTACAACACAGTCAACATGGAACATCAACAGATACAGATGGTATACGACGCCTTCCAGGCATTTTTTAAAGTGAGTGCCAAAAGGAATGGTTTTCTTTTTTTAATTTCTTTTTAATAAAGTTAAGTTCAAGTAGGCAGTAATGTCGATGATGGGAGGGGGAAGGGGTTAGGAGGGGTACAAGCTAATATTTGATGTCACTTGGGGGTAATGGTCTCTGAAAGGTTGGGAACCATTGGTGTACACTAAGCATAATTGAGCTTTCCGTCCACAACTTGGCTCCATTGTACAACTGGGAGTCCACAGTGATGTACTTAAGTGCATTCCCAAGTGTTGTTTCTGCAGTGTACAATTCCCACCACTTTGGTTTGTTCCTGACTACTGCACAAGATGAACAGATAAACTTTTGTGCATGTACTAATCTCTTTCAATAGACTCAGTGCGTACCCACAGCCCTTGCTGAAGTGTAAACTGGCCCTCTTCTCCTAGAGTGAGTTCTATAAACTATTTAATTCTACTTCAAATTTTCTGTAATATTTGTACTTGTATATTATACTGTGTTTCCCATAGAGACACCTGAATAAGAGCAATAATTGCCCGAAACCAATTGTTAATAAACCCGCAACCCTGGTGGCTGTATCCTTTTTAACCTATAAACCACAATTGCTGCCATGGATAAAACATTCAGTTAACATTCAATTAGTTAGATACAGAGCACAATGTAAAATAGTAGAAGGATGGTGAAGGAAATTGACAACAATGGTTTTAAATTGTCTTTCCAGCATGCTAACCCTTTGAGTGCTACACCTGCACGTTCGGCTGGCCGAGTTACGCCTGCCCTTGCAACTACCTAATCCATCTACCTGCGCTGACAGCCATCTTCACAGACTATTGTGTGTGACTGAGCTGTCCGCTCAGTCATGCCCGCCCTGGCCTGAGTATTTCTGGAACCAGGGAAGCCGTGACAGTCTCGCTGTCAGTGTGCACGCTGCCATTACAAATAATGCAGTGTATCGGAATACGTATTCCATAGCTTTGAATCTGGAAATGATTGCTCAACAGACATAATATACACTGAAACTGCTTACACTGCTAAAATGTAACTCCTGGGTCATTCCATATCAAATCGCCCAATTTCGGAATGCTTTCCTGCTCGACCATCGTGGGAAATTTTATGTGAACATTCGAACATGTCCCCAATGAACACTGGTAAATTTTAAGAATTGTTGTAGCAATACTGACACATTGACACCATGTGATAATTTGTGCAGGGAGAGCATGATTTCCTGACGCCTTTCAGCTGTTACAACTCTGGCAATATTTCGTTGAAAGATATGAAACTTGGCCATCGTGTCCAACTGTAGGCAGTCTCATAGGAAAAATATTGAGAAAAAATTTAGGTGCTATATACAAACAGAAAAGTTTAAGCAAGTTGCTAAAAATCAGTGCCCAAATAAGCTTCAAAGTTTGTCATGTTATATCACAGAGACTAAAGCTATAATGAACGTGAGAGGTTCTGAAACCTGAAGTTTTGTTTATGTGCCGCTTTCCAATGCTGAATAAATTAAGTTGCATAGTTGATGATTTTAGAAAAGGATAAAAATGTGATATTTTCAACCTTATTTAGCAAAAAACTATGTTCTATAATACTTTCCAAACTGGGCTGATTAGAAAGAACATTATTTTAACTGCAAAAAGTGTATTTGGTCACCAATGCAGCACACCAATGCGAGGTAATTTGAATCAAAGTGGAACGCGTAAATCACAGCAAGAAAAAAAGGTAAACTTTGGATTTTTATATCTCCTAATGTAAATGCATGCTGAACATCGAACTTAATAGGTTGGCAACACAGGGATGTGGAAGAAAAAAATTCAGCTACCCACTACTTTCCAATAGTCTAAAAATATCTTGTTAACATGGCGATTTTTGTGAGAAGATCAAAATAGTGTAGGCTATATTTGACATCTTTTACAAACACCAGTTTCTAGTAAAGCTTCAAAACCAGTCTCATGTGAAACAACATGTTTTAAGGAACCACAGACACATGGGTTTAATTCCCAAATTTGAGTAACAGTGGTACATAAATTGCAGCCAACTAAAAAATAACGTTGAGAAAGAAAGTTCTACCTTTGGGTTCTGATATCCCATTAATGAAAGACATGATATATGTGAAACTTTATACACAACAACTTAGTATGGTTTTCGAATGTAACATATCATTCAAGTACTGCTCTCCAAATTGCTACAAAAATCTGCTCAAACTTTAGATTTTCATAAAATTACAAATATCTATCACATTCAATTCACCTTTTGATAGTTTGTTTTCCATAACTGAATTGAATGTATTCATCGTTGGAACTAGCATGATTTCAAGCATCTAGAAACTCGACCATTTCCGAATGAGTGCTAACAATACAATAAATTTGAGGGAAAGTACTGTGACAACAGGCTACATTGCAGCAACATGTTGTCTGTTGCAATGTTGCATGTAGTTTGTATTTTAAAACTGATAAGTATCACCTCACAATATTGCATTGATCCATAGTGAACTTGAGACAGACCAGCATGCAGCCCTGAGTGGCTATTAACGTTCGCAGGCCCACAGACAGTGGAACCGGCCGTGGTATATGCCGTCATTAGAACTCGGGTACTGGCCAGGCCGTGAATGCCATCTGGATAGGATAGGATGTTGTGGGCGCACAACAGCAAGGTTTTTAGCGCTCTGACAAGAGAATTAAACGACAGTAAATGAAGTAAGCCTTGGCAACAACACAAACACATATTGCAAATCAGCTATGTAAATTGGCAGACCGCAGTACCCAACCTTACCAGTCCTTAAAAGAAAATGTTGGAGTATAGAGGGACGCTGATCGCTGATGTGAGGGGCATCAGCGAGCCCTCCTGTAACACACTAAAACCTCCGGCCTAAAAGCTTAGGCCAGAGTTGGGAACGTTCACAAAATTGTAAAACGTTCGTCACACTCGCCTCGTCGTCAGCTAAAACAGTGGGTAGGGCATGACCAAGTTTAGCTGCTGCCCTCTCAGCACGATATAAAATACACTCAATTAAAATGTGGCGTATAGTGATTTGCATGCCACAAGCATCACAAAACGGTGGATTCTCCCAACAGAATAAAAAACTGTGGGTCAAAGGGCTATGCCCAATGCGAAGGCACGTCAGTGTTACTTCGAAACGCCTGAATGGCTGGCAGGAGGTTCGCCATGGTCGGACAGTTGGTTTAACCAACCGCAGTTTATTACCTGTCACTGCCAGCCACGTCTCCTCCCACAACTGAAGGGACTTCTGGCGCAGCACAGAGTAGACGTCCCGCAAGGGAATGGCACACTCTTTGACATTTGGGTCACTGCAGGCCGCTTTGGCAGCCACATCAGCTGCTTCATTTCCCCATATCCCAACATGCCCAGGTACCCAAAGAAATGACACCTCTTTGCCCCGCCGTTGGAGGAGGTACAGTTGGTCATGGATCAATTGTGTTATAGTTTCAGCCGGGTACATGACTTGCAGTGATTGTAGGGCACTAATGGAATCAGAGCAGATGAGAAATTTTGTACCTCAAGCACGCCGGATGTGTTCCAGTGCCTGGAGGATAGAATGCAGCTCTGCCGAGAAAACGGAGTAGGCAGCAGGCAGGCGAATCCCTACGATGTGACCCGGAAACACTGCAGAACACCCCACCGAGTCCCCTTGTTTTGATCCGTCAGTGTACACCACTGTACAATCACGATGCTTATTTAAAATGTTAAAAAATTCGGACTGAAACACCATATCTTTTTTAAAACTGGTTAAATCTAAAAGGAGGCTGGGCCTCTGTAATAACCATGGGGGATATCTAATCCATCCTCGACGCAAAACAGTAAAATCTGAAACACCCATATCTAAAAAACAGTCCTTAGCACGAATCCCAAAAGGCCTCGTAGCTCGAATCCGATTACGAAACAGCCGTTCCATAGGCGGCCGAGCGACAGTATCGTAACCAGGTGTATATGGGGTGGACAACACTGCATACGCCTGAAGCACCATGAGGAGCTGTCGCCATATGGAAAGCAGTGGCTCTGCTGCCTCGGCGCAAAGGCTTGGTTTAGGGCTGGTTCGAAATCCCCCGGTAGCCAACCGAATCCCTTCATGGTGCACCACGTCCAACATTTTTAGGTAGGAAGGTCTTGCAGACCCATACACCGTGCAGCCGTAATCAAGTCGGGATCGTACAAAGGCTCTATAAAACTTGAGCAGACGAGTCCTGTCAGCTCCCCATGAAGTGTGACAGAGACATTAAAATACTGAGTGCTTTGAGGCTCCGCCTCTTCAAATCTTTAAGATGCAGCAACCAAGTAAGTTTACAGTCAAATGTGAGCCCCAGAAAACGCCCAGTGTCTTTAAAATTCAGAATAGTGTCCCTCATCCGTAGGTCGGGTAAGTTAAAAATAGAACGTGAACAGTTAAAAAGAACACACACAGACTTCTCGGTCTTCTGTGCCTATTCGTCGAGCCGTCTCAGAGCGAGATGCAACTGACGCGTTGTGGTTGCAAGGCTAGAGGAAGAACAGAAGACAGAGAAGTCATCAACAAATCGTGAACACTGGACAGGACTTTTCACAACAGTAGTAATGCTGTTAATAGCAATAGCAAACAACGTCACACTTAAAACGCTACCCTGAGGGACACCGTTTTCCTGCTCAAAGCGGTCAGAGAGCACGCCACCAACTCGACACCTAAAAAAACGTGGAGAAAGGAAAGACTGAATAAAAATTGGAAGAGAACCTCGAAATCCCCATTCGTGAAGCTGCCGAAGTATAAGATGCCTCCAAGTAGTATCGTAGGCCTTCTCGATTACAAAAAATACACCCAAAAGGTGGTGACGTCGCAGGAAAGCCTGTTGTATTGCCACCTACAGAGAGGCCAGGTTATCGAAGGTGGAACGATACCTCCTGAACCCACACTGGAAACGACTAAGGAGCTGCCTAGATTCCAACATCCAGACAAGGCGGCGGTTGACCATCCACTCTAAGGTCTTTCCAATGCAACTAGTGAGGGCAACACTACGATAGCTGCTTGGGCATGTGCGATCTTTCCCAGGTTTTAGAAGGGGGATTAAAATTGCTACTCTCCACGAATCAGGAAAGTGACCTGACGACCAAATGGCATTAAAAAGATTCAGGAGGACTTCTTTATTTCGCTGTGTTAGGTGCCTCAGCATACTGTAGTGGATGCTATCATTGCCAGGGAATGTGTCATGTGCCACAGACAAAGCAGAATCCAGCTCCCACAGTGTGAAAGGGCAGTTGTAATCCTGATGACCAGTGGACCTGAAGTCCAAATTGCCCCTCTCAGCAACCACTCTGTGGCGCTGGAATACCGGATCCTGATTGGCAGTAGCTGTAACATTGGCAAAATACATAGCCAAGTGCTGGGCAATATCCCGCGGGCTGGTATGGAGAACGTCATTCCCATGATAGCAGTCACTGGACACCTCCCCCCTTTCCCAGAAATCCTCCGTATGGTCTCCCATGGTGGAGCGGGTAACGGTACTCAGGAACTGTTGCCAAGATCTCTTTCGGCTTTCTCGTATTATCTGGCGAAAATTTGCCCTCACCATCAGAAAGGCCGCAAGGTTGTTTGCAGTTGGCCGACTCTTGAATCTACGCAGAGCTGCACACCTGGCCCTAATTGCTGAGCGACACTCAGCCGTCCACCAAGGGACAGGCTGCCGTTTTGGTCGTTCTAACGACAGCGGCATAGATGCATCAGCAGCACTGTGTATCGTGTGAGTGATAGAATCCACCCATTCCTGGACATTGCTGCAAATTTCCAGCTCAGCGAGTTGGCTGAAAAGTGTCCAGTCGGCTTTACTGATCACCCAATGAGGTGGTCTGCATTCTGGCTCCACTCTGTCTGGCAGGTGAAGCCAGATAGGGAAATGGTCACTACTATGCAGGTCATCGACCACTTCCCACTGTGTTGAGTGAGCGAGGGCTGGAGAACAAAGCGAGAGATCTATGGCTGAGAACGACCCCGTTGCAGTAGAAAAATGTGTGGGCTGTCCCGTGTTTAATAAATGTGCGCTCGATGACAAGAGAAGCCTCTCAGTTGCTCGACCCCTGGGGCAGGTCCTGGCAGAACCCCAAAGCACATTATGTGGATTAAAATCCCCACAGAGGATGAAAGGGTGGGGGAGCTGCATCAGAAGGTCTTCGAGGGCCGCTACATCAAATGTGTCATGAGGTGGCAGATAGAGGGAGCACACTGTCAAACGGTGGCGCACATAGACAGAAACTGCAACGGCTTGTAACTGCGTAGTGAGAGAGAGGGGCTCAGAGTGATAAGCTGTATTAGCAAAAATTGCCACTCCGCCTTTCGCTCTCTCTCCACTAAGACCGTCCTTCCTGTGGAGTACATAGCCACGGAGCTCAGGGTTCTCAGTGATTTTGAAGTTTGTCTCTTGAAGGCATATACAAATTGGTCTACCCTGAGTCAATATACGGAGTTCTTCCACATGTGTCCTGAAACCCTGCAAGTTCCACTGCAGTACTGGGACCATTTATCAGGGAGGTTAGATCTTCACCCTCTCTTTCTTCCGAGACGGAGACACTGAACGTGGTGGAGGTCCAGAATGGGGGCGAGAGGGTGGCCCCTGAGGGAGATCCAGCTCCATGAGGTCTGGAGCTGGGTCAGACGAAGGCTCAGGTGGGATAACTTCAACGAAGTCTAAAAGGTTCATGACTGATTTTGCCTGTGACTGTGGTTTGCTGGTAACCTTCTTCGGTTTAGGTGCCTTGGTGGTGGAGACAGAGGTCGTGGTTGCAACTGTGGTGAAGGTGGTGGCGTTGGTGGTGGGTGTGGCGGTGATGGCAGGCTCTGCAGGAAGAAGTACCACAGGCTCTTCAAAGGCAGCATCTGTACCTTTGTCAGCTGCCGTCATTGGGGCTACGGAAGGTGCAGGTTCCGCGGCCTGCCACGTGCACTGGCAAGTGCACGTGTTGGTGCCTACACTGACAACCTTAGTTTTTGTGCAGGCATCAGCTCTGGCTACTGGCTTTTGCAGTACTGAGGCAAAGGAGGTGGTAAACACATCAGGTTGCGTGGCCTTGAAGGTCTTCTTGGCCTCTGCATAGGAGAGACGCTGAGTGGTTTTAATTTTTTGTATTGTCTTCTCCTGATGGTAGACTGCACAATCCCTACTCTAGACTGGGTGGTCGCCTGAACAGTTGATACAGGTCATAGGTGAAGTACAGTCAAACCCATCATGTGCTGCTTTACCACATTTGCCACAGGTAGCTTCTCCCTTACATCCCAAGGTGGTATGCCCAAAGTGCTGGCACTTAAAACAGCGCATGGGGTTAGGGACGTACGGTCGTACATTTAAACGCAGAAAACCCGCCTTAATATGCTCAGGTAGTCGAGGGCTATTGAAGGTGAGGATGAAGGTCTCAGATGAGACGAGTTCTCCATTCACCCTTTTCTTCATGTTCTGCACATCGACTATGCCTTCTGAAGCCCATTCTTCCTTAAGTTCATCCACTGGAATGTCAATCAGATCTCTACAGGAGACTATGCCCTTGCTATAGTTAAGAGTACTGTGTACCTCCATTTCGATTTGATATTCCCCAAGACTCTTAGCTGTTTGTAGTTTGGTCGCCTGTTGGGAAGTTGAGGTTTCCACCAACAGGGTGCCATTACGTAACCGCTTAACTGACTTCAAAGGACCAGCAATTCCTTCGAGACCTTTGTTGATATAGAAGGGCGACACCTTCTCAAACGAACCTTCTTCTCTCTTCACGACAATAAACACATTCTGGTTAACAGCCTGCGTTCTGTTACTCTGAACAAAATTTTTTTTCGAAGAACCTAAATCCGGAGGACTAGGTACCCGAGTCCTCTTTTTTGATTGGGTGTTGGTACCCCCCAGTGGTACATCCATCCCACTGGAAGGTTCAGGGGTTAAATTAGATTTTTGCATCTCGGTCCCACGAGTAGCTAGGGAAGTACGTGTCCACCTAGACAGAGCCCCGCGTGCCTAGGTAAGCCTTATACAACTGAGGTGCGGCAGTATCCCCAGAGGTTGCTCGCTAGCGACTGTTCCTCTTAAACAGCCATGCATCCCATCAGCACGTAGCACACCTTGGGATTGAAGGGTTTTTTATAGAGGTTTGTACCATCCTCGCGACCCGGGCGGTCAAGCCAAGATCCCCATTCCCCAGTACACACAACATTCCACCGTCGCGCCACACGGTGGTCGCTGAAGCGTGCCCAGAGTTTACAGTGTCTAGAAGACTGGCAGCGCTTACCAGTCCCCAGCTCAGGACCCCAGGTTCGCCAAGCCCGTACTCAGCAAATGAATGCTGAGCCCCTGAGGGGTGAATGCCATCTGCAGGGCCCACGGGAAATACCACTGCAGTGGCAAACGACGTCTACAGGCTCCACGGCAAGATGGAGCACTGCGGCATTTACATCTGCAGCACTCAAAGCATTAAACGAGATAAGGAAACACAAACTCTAACCTAGACGACAAGAGGGAGATTTGAACCTGCATCTAAAATGAGAGTCCGATAACTTAAGCAATAATTACATTTGTTTGAAACATGCAGACAGAGAAAAATATGTGTAGAAGTTTGGTAGAGGTTATGCCCAGAGATAGCATCTACTTGACCATGACATCTATGAACAGTAGCTAGCTGGCCTTTCTTTTCCTAAGACTCGACATTCTTCCACTATTATTATTCTCCTTCTAAATCAGGATGGAAAATTTATGGTCAGTTTGATCGCTTGAACCCCAAACCAAACCAACCTACATTCACCAGCTTGCCACTGGCGACCGACAATTGGTAGTTGGCGATCTGGGCTTACATATAAATTTTACTTTTTGAAGACACTAGAACTGGGCTCAGAAGCCCAAAGAGGTAAATGGTAATTAAACTGATGAATAATACAGGCCCTACATTTCCAGGTAGTTGTACCAGTATCAGTATTTTTATTTTTTTAAGAACTTTGTATGACGGGCAACCACAGCTAAAATATTTATACATATTTAAGCAACTTTCACACAGTTGAAAATTAGGTGTTAAAATTGTAAGAGCCTGAATGAAAGTCCTTGGTCCACTTGACCCGTTATTTTTATTGCGGGTCTTCACGACTCCAATAAAAATAACAGCTCAAGAGGATCAAGGACTTATATTCAGACTCTTACAATTTTAACACCTAATTTTTAACTGTGTTGTTTCTCTTGATGAGGGCATCCTCCTGAGTAGTCCCCTGCTCAGAGATCCGAATGGGGGACTATTTTATTTCTGGAATATTTTACCCAAGAAGATGCCATCAACATACAGTATAGCTGCATGTCTTTGGGAAAAGTAATGACTGTAGCTTCCCCTTGCATTCAACCATTCGCAGTAACTGCATGGCAAAGCCATGTTAGCTGACATTACAAGGGCAGCTCAGTCAATCATCCAGACTGTTGCCCCTGTAACTACTGGAAAGGCTGCTGCCCCTCTTCAGGTAATACACGTTTGTCTGGCCTTTCTGCAGGTACCCCTCTGCTGTGGTATCTGCATCTTTGAGGCACGCAAGCTACCCCACCTCGCCAATGTCTGTGGTTCATGGGGGTGGTTATTTACCTTAAGTTATCAAAAAATAAAATAAACATATAAAAGTCAATATCTAATTTTTCATATGTTCCACAATTAATCATACAATTCATTTTAGAATGAGACTAATACTTAAAGTTTATTATCTTTTATACATATGTACTTGTATATTCCTTTTCTCCTTTACTATCTTACATATCTGTGACTGATCTGGATAGTGTGTGAATTATTTGCACAGGTCCACTAGTCAAAAATTATTATAAATAAAAAATTTTGCAATAAAGTTGGTTCAGCTAATTTGTTTACCTCACCAAAAACCATAATAATTTTCTGCCACTTCTGGTGCCTCTAAAAACTGTGTTCCCAGCTGTATTCATGGTGTGTTTATTCCCAGGATGTTTCTTTTCCTGCTTTTCAATGTCCTTTTATAACGTTTATATTAAGTTTGGGTTATGTTTCTATCCTATTTCCCTCCCACCCTGTACTCAAATTCCTTAATTGTTCAAGTTCATTACAAATGAAAAAATACCTCCTTCCATGGCCTCTTTACAATTTCATATCACTGCTCCCCTTCTTACATCTGGCCACAGATCATCTAACAATAATATTGCCGGTGAAACCCTGTCAATGGTAATTGGTTTAACATTATTTCTAGCATAAGCTACTGTCATCGGCTAATTTGGAATACCAAAAAGTGTTTGGGTATTTTTGAATATTTATGTACCAATAAGATTGTGCAGTGCAACAGCAAACTTTTTTAAAAGTAAAAATTAACTTGGTGAAAAATATACATACATAGCTGATCTACTATTGAATCATTAACTTTATTGCAATTTTTAAGAAAGTGTGTGTGCTTCTTACCATAACATTAGCAGCATATCATCAATAGTCAGTGACACGCAAAAACATTCAGAACAGATGCCACGTTAACCTAGCAACAACACACTAAATGTGTGTGCTCCAAACTTTTATTACAGGCCATGTACCTCTTGAATAAATTAAAATACATAATCTCAGAGCAGTACTTGCTTATGCAATGTTCCACAGCCACATCAGTTATGGGCCATTCCATGCCAACTGAGCCTCTGAGTGATTTTTTTTCAATTGTTAAAAAATTGTATGTTGTTTTGTTATATCTATTGTCAAAAGTCTGAATTACACTGCCCTAAAAGAAAATTTGATTTTTATCTGAAATTTATGCACTTTTTATTAAGAGTTTGTCGGTAGTTTCCATGAGATGGTAAATGTTCTTTCTCAGACTTGAGTTGGAGGCCCTGCCATTGCTATGAGACACAATTGTTGATCTTGTACTTTTGGTGGGAAATTGTGTGAACCTTTCCAAGTTCAACCATATATTACAATTCAATATAAGACGGAATCCAGTACTAAATAATAGTATTTTGAAAACTTATTGCAGCATGTAACACCCGTTACACAAAACATACAAAAGTTTTAATTACCACTGTATGAAATATTTGGTTACAATATCCTGCTGTGAAAGTGAGTTTATAATGTTGCTTATTGAGACTATAACATATTTTAATTAATATTTCAGTTTATTTGACCAGAAATAGTGTAATGGGTGTTACAACTCTTTATGTAATGGGTGTTACAATAATAATGTGAGCCCAGTTATAAAATGTAATACTTAGGTATTTCAGTAAAAAATTGTTTTTCACTCTTCAGTAGTTCAAGCTACATAGAACACAAGTTCTATATACCATGATTTAATGTGTTTCAATGCGCTTCTTTCTAGAAATGTCTCCTGTAAATGATTGCATGAAAAGATACAGGGAGAGACTGAAGGAAGACAGAGAGAAATATCAGGCACATCTTGAAAAGGAGTGTCAGAGGGATAAACAAGGGAGACATATATTAAAAAAAAATACTGCGAAAAATCCACCACTAGAAGAAGCAAATTAGAGAGTAAGGTTGCACAGGCAAAAAGTAAAACTGAAGAATTCAAACCCCATCTTGCTTCCCCAATAGGAACATACAAATGCCCTCAGTCATTTGGAAAAGCAATGAACAGGGTGAAAAAGTTGCTGCCACAAAGTCCAAAAAAAAAAAAAAAAAAAAAAAAAAAAAAAAAAAAAAGTCGCCGTATTAAAAAGATTACTGGTTGACATAATTGGTCCAGATGTTTTACATGAAAATGTGCACCGAAAATCACCATCCACTAGTTTATCAAAGGAACATATATCATGTATTCAAGAATTTTACTGCCGTGATGATGTTAGCCGTCAAGCCCCAGGTATTAAAGATGTTGTAACAGTTAGGAAAAAGGATGAAACAAAAAAAATTTCAGAAAATGCACATGGTTATTACCATAGGTGAAGCATATGAAGAATTTAAAAAATGTCACCCTGAGATAAAAGTGGGAAAATCAACTTTCTATTCTCTATGTCCTCCGCAAGTCCTTTTGGTGTCAGACACACCACATAATGTTTGTGTCTGCAAGTATCACTATAATTTTTTACGTTTGGTTGAATCTGTTGCAAAAATGATTCCCATTTTCCCTCAAAACTACAAAGATTTGTTAGATCATTTCTGTTGTGATGTAAGAGAAGAAAATTGCAAGTTTCGATATGTTGGAATATGTCAGAGCCAAGTTGACGATGAAGAGGACATTAAGATTGTTTGAGAGTTTCTCGCCATAGCAAAAAAAAAAAAATCTTCAAAGCTGATGAAAATGACGTCTGTTTCGTGAAATTTAGTCAGCTGGTCTCCATGTTACCAACACCTGATATCAGGGCACAAGGAAACAGACTGTACTATGAATCCAGTGAAAGTGTAGATGTGTTCGAAAAAGATGTTTGAAATTAATTGCACATACTGTATACTAAACATCTCTAAAAGAATATTAATTGAAATGTTCCTAATTTCATCCATTTGTTCCATAATGTTGTAGACTGTTTATGAAATGGATTGTCCAGGCAAAAGTGTATTAACAGATAATTTACAAAAATAAAGCTTTTTCAGGTAAAATGTATTGGCATTAAATAGAAATTTGGTAATATTAAAATTTAACACCCTTATGTTAATGTAAACATTTGCATAAAACATAAATTTTCACACAGTGTAACACCCGTTACACATCATGTAACACCCGTTACAGTACCTTTTCTCTAAAAACGTTAAATAAATTAAGCAAAAAAGGGAAACTGAGAACACATTTAATTTTGTCAATGTTTAATAGACACCCACACAAAAACTTGTTAATTTCTGTCCATTAAACTCACAGAATTTTACAATTTCTACTACCCATGCAGAGGTCCATGTCCAAATTCTGTAACAACCGTTACACCATGTTTTGTACTAGTTACTCAATTTTGTTAAAATAAACTGAACATTGCAATATATGAAAATGATCAGAAACTTAAAGCGGAAATACTTCTGCTTCCTAAATTTTGATTTTTGTTGGAGCTACTTTGGAAATTTTACATTTTTATCTTTGCGAGAGTAACACCCGTTACAATGGAATGACCCTTATGGGCTGTTGCTGTGGGACCACTCTACAGGCAGTAAGGATGTGCTCTTACTGCTAAGAAAGCTATCAGGATCATTACCTCAAAAAAAATCCACACAAAATCATTGCAAACCTATTTTCTCTACATGGGGGTACTCGCTGTGCTTGGCGTTTATAATTAACTGCCTCATGCACATAAAGATGAACCAAGAGACCTACAGGAAGACGAGTGTCATTCACCAACACTGCACTCGCAGAAAATACAGTCTAGGCAGACTAAGATATTGTTTAAGAAAGACACAAAATAGCTTCTCAATCGTAGCTATAAAATTATTTAATGTACTACCCAAGGAAATACAATTCTTACCACTGGAGAAATTTAGAGAAAATATCCTATGTAAATCAAAAGAGAATCCAATGTAGGCCTACAAGAGAATAATTTTTCTCCAGTGATATCACAGGGCCTATCTGACTTCAAACTTGAGATCAAGACTAGAATTGGAATCTGATCACAGTTGTTGGATTGTATTTTTTGAGGCTGTCTGTCCAGCCATGACTGGTGAATGACAAAAGATTTTGCAATAAATTGGTAATTAACTGTTTCTTCAGAGTTCCTTGTAATGTAGCCTACTTATGTCTCACACCTAAGAGTTTTCTTTATGGTGATAACAATTTAACATGGAAAAGTGGCACGAGGGACCACTTAAAAAACTGTAAATTAGATTTCTTTCTCATACGAAACCTGTGCACTATTAGTTACTGCAGTACAATAGGCAATTTGTATTACTTTTAGCACAGTTCACAATAATAGTCTACAGAAGACAAAGTAAATTTTGGCGGAAGCTTTTTTGTCATTGAAATGAAGAATGATAATGGACATAATTCAACACTTGATAGACAGCAGTTCATTTTATATTTAAATCAATATAGGCCTACTTCATTACTGTAATAAGTCTACAGTATACCTGTGCAAACAAATGCTAAAACATTACACATAATAACAGAAATAGACGTGATCACACAAATTTTATGTTGTAATTAAAATTTTATTTCTTCTCTTATCCCCCCTCCCCCTTTTGAGGTTAAAAATTATTATGACGAAAGAGAAATTTCCATCATTGGATGCTTTTGACGTTGACACAAACTGCTGAAATCGAAACACGTCGATTAAGTTCTACGACACAATAAAAAAGTTTTATCAATAACACTTACAGAGAAGAATTCGTATCACACAAACAATTTCCCTTCTCATAAAAACCACTATGGTTTTGGTCGTGTGTAGTAATATTTTGTTTACCTGGTCTGTATACGAGGATAGGATCACTTTCCAATTTCTCTTTAATTTCATCTTTCCAAATAAGTATTTCCTTTTTAAGTTCTACAAGTCCATTGCGAATAAGTTCTAAACGTGAAACTTTCTTATCCGATTTTGAATAGCCTTCTTTTTTATCACTTTGGTAAAAAGAACTTAGTGTCTGTCGGCTTGTATTTATATTTCGGATATTATTTACACTAAATCGTACAGAACGAAACAGCTGTCTCCCCACTACCAAATAACAAACATTTGTAAACATTTTACTACCTGCCAAACTCCAACAAAATAAAAGAATTATCTCTGATTGCTTTATTTAAAAATACCAAGTAAAGTATTTCATATTACTACAAAAAGACAAGCGCAAGCGCCTCAAGATTCAACATAATCTGTTACGTTAAGTATAATTTAATAAATGAAATGTAAATAAGCGTCTGCAAACGCCGGTCCAAACTCGATGTTTTCGTTTGCGAAGATACCTGTGCAAATGTCTGCGCACACATACCGCTGCCAAATAAGATTTTGCTGCATATTTAGCAAAAAATTAAAATAAAAAAAAAAAACTCTGTCAGGAAGGTCAATATGTATGAATATAAATCAGCTGCTTAGGGCGGTTATTCTGTCAGACATAGGTTTGGTTCCACTTTATTTTATTGTTAGGTGGGATTTCATAGGCATGGCCTGCATTTCAATAGGAAAGGGAAGGGGAAATTGGCTGGCTTGATAGCAAAATTCGTAAGGGGGGGGACACTGCTATTCACGGAAGTACTTCTTTTTTATGCTAAGATCAGTGTCTAGTGAGAAACTCAGGCAGCCAAGTGCTAAAGAGGTTAAAAAAAATCACAAGATTCTCACAAAAGTAAAGTAAAAAATGAAGTTAGCATTTTTCACCAGAATATTGGGGGACTAGGGAATAACATAGATGAGCTTTTGGTTTGTTTAGATGATAAAGAAACTGATACGGTAATGTAATAGGTAACCTATGCCTGTCTGAGCATCACATTGTCACTGCTATGAAAAATGTGTATATCAGTGGTTATAAACTAGCTGCACATGCACTGGTGCAGCAAGAATTTGGTTCTGGGAAAGGGGCTTTTTTTTTTTAATAAAGCCCATTGACCTTACAGATAAAGGAGAAGCAATAAATTAACAAATTGTGATGCGGCTGGGAATCAGTTTTTTTTTATTGTACAAAGCATTTATACAAAATATGTAAAAACAAATTATTGACTATTGCTCCTGAAATCTATTTAACACCTTCAATATGTTGTTCATCTTCTGTGGGTTTGTTGTAGCTTCAGAAAATCATCATTGCACAACTTGTGATACCACCTTACATTTAACTTATTTACATTTTTATTTCGGGGTATGAAAGAGAAAATTTTGAAATCGTTGTTTATATTTGGGTAGCTTCTGTAATTTGTTGTGTTCTTCTTTAATATGCATCACAAATTCTTCTAATGTTGTATTCTTGTTTCTAATTATGTAGTTTATAAATTTTCCAAGTAGTCAGAGATAGCTGTTGTGTTTCATACTGTGGTATAGATTCCAGTCTGGATAAGGGACTGATAACCGTCGCTGTTTAGTCCCTTTAAAAACCCAACAACAACCAGTCTGGATATATTATATCCTCTACCAATATTGCGTTTTCTGACGTCCTGTTGATAATTGCTAGCTTTTTTCTGGTGCACTTTCAGATGGTATTTCGGTCTCTGCAAACAAAAGTATGTGCTATTGTGTCTACCAATTGGCAGTGGTCACAATATGGGTCAGGCTTCATTTTAATTTCATACAGTTTTTCTCCTGTTGGAACTTTTTCATTAACAATGTCATACCAAGCATATTGCTTAACTGTCGTAAGGATCTTATTATTCAGGTTTTTCCAGATTTTGTCCACTTTTTGTTTGAATATTTTAGCTCTATAAGGTTTCGTTGCTGTCCCATAATCAGTGAAATGTACAACTTCGAAGTGGTATATCTGCGAGCAGCTTCTTGCAAATAACTTAATTCTGTATAATATTTACAGACATAGGCTAGTTGAGCATTAATGTGTCCCACATTTACTGGCGCCCTCTGATCTTTCGGGGCCAAGGTAGTAAAAAAGTATTTGGTAATATCAAGTTGAACTCTCTGTAACATATTTCTAGTTTGCTTAATAAACAATGCAGTGCACTGTGATTGGACATCCTTGACTCCCAATCCTCCATCAGTATGAGTCTATGAGACAAAGTCATTGTTTGGAGGGAGAGTTTGAAATGTTGCCTCTCCATATGTACCAGTATATGGCAGTTACAATTTTGTGTGCTATATCAGATGAAATTGGTAGCACGTCTCCCATGTGATGTGTCTTGTTGATAATATAAGTGTTGATGAACAGCACTCTTTGCAGACGATTTAATGGTCAGGTTGTGTGTTCTTTGAGTGTGGTTCTCATAATATTCACCTTATGCTCCCAATTTATGTTCATCGTTTCATATGGATTTGGTGTTAAGAACATTCCTATACAGTTACCTTGTCTGTTCTTTGCAACCAGCTGGTTTCCATATGATCGCTGTTCGGTCCAATGGCCAAAATCTTCGACTTATGCTCGTTTAGCTTTGCTCCACTTGCACTGGAAAAACCATACTAATTTCTCGAACAGTTTCAATCTCTTGTTTCGAGTTGACAAGAATACTTATGTCATCCACATATGCACGGCAGACCGTTTTGGTGTTGAAAATGTTTAATCCATTCAGACGAAGGTGCAAATATAAAAGTAATGGTTCCACAGAATTACTATACAACGTCATGGATAAAGGACATTCTTGTCTAACAGACTGATTGATTGACACTTGGTTCGTTAACTGCCCATTGATCTTTATTCTGGAATGTGTTCCAACTATGCAATTTTGTATCAGGTGACAGAAAAGAGTATTAAACCCTATTTTCTCAACACTTTTAGCAGGAAACAGTGGTCAATCCTATCGAATGCTTTGTTAAAATCTAGGAACATCATAGCAGTTTGACAATTACATAACAATGTTAAATATAAAATATCTCTATATTCAGATAGAATGTTCACCATTGATCTACCTGTAGGCCTACCTGCTGCTGTTTGGTATGGCCCAAGTACCTCCCCAAGAAGTGGTTTCTGTCTATTATTTATGAGACGAGTAAAAAATGTTTGTTTCTAATTCTATCGGACCAATCTGCGTGGTCATCAGTCCGTACGAGTAAAAAATTTGAAGTCGGAATTGAGTAGAGTAATTGGTCTGAAGTCCTCTATTTTAACACTCGATGCCTTTTTTGGGATAAGCACAAACATGCCTTCAGTGAATTCTAGTGGAAAGCTATTATGTACTAACAATTCATTGTACATTAATGTTATTTCGCTCACAATAACATTCCAAAATCGTATGTAAAACTCTACTGGTATGCCATCTATTCCGGCGGCTTTGTTTCGCGGAGATTCCTTGATTGTTTTTTGTATTTCTTCTTCCAAGATGGTTTCCATAAGCTCTTGATTTTCGTTGAGCTTAACTATTGGCTGAATATTAGACAAAAATCTTCCTGTACAGTCAATTCTGTCACAGATTCAGAATAAAGATCCGAATAGTACTGTACAATATGTTGCTTAATAGCATTTTGATTGTCATAGTTGTGTCCTTGCTCATCGTGGAGGTGGTTGATTATCTTCTGTTTGCCTCTTTTTGTTTCCCTTATCATATAGTATATCGAAGCGTTTTCTTGATAGATATCAGTTGTGGGATGTGCTCAAACTTTTTTCCCTTGCAAAGACTTCCTTATCAAAGCAGTGATTTTTGGTTTGGTACGTTTTATTCCAAGAACATAGCTGTTAGGTTCGTTGTACAAGTCATGTAGACTTAGGAAATAACATTCCAGTGCCCTTCTCCACCAGGAGTTCTTTGCTTTGAAAATTGAATAACGCATCTTCTTATTTGTGGCTTTACAACTTGAAGCCACCAGATAATACGCTTTGGGTGTCTTGCTTGACTTCGAAGGCATCTTGTCCATGTCCCCATAATTTCTTGTTGTAATTCCTTGTCATCCAGAAGCGACAAATTTAGTTATCAGACCCCTCTTCCCAGAAACCATTGTTATTTTATGTAGTTAGACGTTATGAAAAACTTAATGGCCATATCTCATGTTCAACCACATTTTGTGCAAATGTTTTAGAGACGTAAATTATGTCTAATCTATTTTTAGAGGTACTACTCACATATGTATAGCCTGTAGAGTATGGGTGGAGATGAATCCATGTATCTATTAAGACTAATCAAGTTGTTAAAATACTCAGCTACTCACAGAAATTGAAATTAGGGACGCAAAACACAATTAAAGTCTCCTCCCAGAATAATATTATGTAGAATGTCTGTTATCATATGCACTATTTCATTATGAAACAGATTACTCCTTCTTTGTTTGCCCTTGGAGTCAGTCAGGGCATATATATTTACTAATAACAAATCTCGCATTTTTCCGCTATTCCATGTCCACCTTTCAAGTATAGATTGTGCTTGGCATGGTATGCCCATTTTGTATATTAATGCTGTCCCACAATCCTGACCAATATTTAAAATAACATCATAACCAAAAATGTTAAGGTGACTCGAAATAGTGTAAGTACGACTTCCGTCCATGTCACAAACTGTAATTCAGCTTGTTTGTTCCATAGATAATTGCCTCTACTGCCAAGGCTCTCCATGCAGCGGAATAGCACCTCGGCAATGGATATGGTGGAACATGCCTGCTAAGATGATATAAATATCAATTTAAATATAAATTCAGTAACCCTGAGACGGTACTTCGTCTCAAATATGCCGAAGACATTACAGATAATGCAGAAGCAATGAATTTAAATATCAATATAAATTCAGTAACCCTGTGACGTAGAGGGAGGTCGTACTTAGACTATTTCGAGGTGCCTTAATTGTTAGTGGTGTGGTGGTCTAATGGTAAGAAGTCTGCCTAGTAAGCATGGAGGTCCAGGTTCGATTCTCAGCTGCATCACAAATTTTAATTCATTGCTTCTGGGAAGTGAATATAATCAGCTTGTAAAATAATTAAGCAGCTTCTATGTTACAAGCCAAAGAGATATTTCTTTTAAATAACATGAGACTCTATCTGTGAAAATTGAATTAAAATAACACTATTGGATGGCACAGCTGACATAAGCAGCGGGTTACCGCATATGAACAATTGACTCGTAACTTCAGTATGTTGTTGTTGTTGTGGTCTTCAGTACGGAGACTGGTTTGATGCAGCTCTCCACAATACCCTATCCTGAGCAAGCCTCTTCATCTCCACATAAGAATGGCAACCTACATCTGTCTGAATCTGCTTACTGTATCCATCTCTTGGTCTTCCTCTGCGATTTTTACACCACACACGTCCCTCTAATGCTAAATTCACAATTCCTCGATGTCTAAGAATGTGTCCCACCAATCTATCCCTTCTTTTAGTCAAGGTATGCCAGAAATTTCTTTTCTCCCCAATTCTGTTCAGTACCTCCTCATTAGTTATGCGATCCACCCACCTAATCTTCAGCATTCTTCTGTAGCACCATATTTCAAAAGCCTCAATCCTCTTCCTGTCCGCACTGTTTATCGTCCATGTCTCACTCCCATACAAGGCAACACTCCATACAAATGCCCTCAGAAAGGACTTCCTTAGGGTTAAATCAATATTCGATGTTAACAAATTTCTCTTTTTCAAAAACGCTTTTCTACCCATTGCCATTCTGCATTTTATATCCTCTGTACTGCGACTATCATTTGTTATTTTACTGCCCAAGTAACAAAACTCATCTACCTCCTTTATTGCTTCGTTTCCCAATCTAATTCCTACAGCATCACCTGATTTTCTTACACTGCACTCCATTACCCTAGTTTTGCTCTTGTTAATGTTCATCTTATATGCACCTTTCAGCACACTGTCCATTCCTTTCAACTGCTCTTCCAGGTCCTTTGCTGTATCTGACAGAATTACTATGTCGTCAGGAAAACGCAATGTTTTTAATTCTTCCCCCTGAACTTTTATTCCTTCACCAAATTTCTCCTTGCTTTCCCTTATAGCTTGTTCAGTGTACAAATTGAATAACATTGGAGAAAGGCTACAACCCTGTCTCTCTGCCTTCCCAACCACTGCATCACTTTCATGCCCTTCAACTCTGACAACCGCTGTCTGGTTTTTGTACAGAAATCCTGTTCATCCTGCCACCGAACTTCACTAATCCCCACTATATCTAACTTCAACCGATCCATTTCCCTTTTTAAATTTTCTAATTTTCCTACTCGATTAAGGGATCTAACATTCCACGCTCCGACCCGTAGAATGCCAGTATTGTCTTTCCTGATGATCACATCCTCCTGAGTAGTCCCCGCACGGAGATCCGAATGGGGGACTATTTTACCTCCGGAATATTTTACCCGAGAGGATGCCATCATCATATGTTCATACAGTAGAGCTACATGTCCTCGGGAAAAGTAACGGCTGTAGTTTCCCCTTGCTTTCAACCGTTCGCAGTAGCTGTGTGGCAAAGCCACATTAGCTGATGTTACAAGGTCAGCTCAGTCAATCATCCAGACTGTTGCCCCTGTAACTACTGAAAAGGCTGCTGCCCCTCTTCAGGTACCACACGTTTGTCTGTCCTCTCCACAGATACCCCTCCGCTGTGGTTGCACCTACGGTACGTCTATCTGTATCGTTGAGGCACGCAAGCCACCCCACCTTGGCAATGTCTGTGGTTCATGGGAGTGGAACTTCAGCATAGCAGTAAGAATAGTAGCAGCACCAAAGCTGGATGCAATGACATTAAAACCACTCAGAGTAACAGCTGCACATGTTGTCAGTGGTGGCAACAGATCAGCGACCCATTATCCCATTGTGCTTGGCTATTTATAGTTATGTTGTTATTACATGTATACTATTTCAAATTTTCGTTGCTGACCTGTTACAAAAAATTAAATTAAAATAATAAAATTAAAAAATCTTTGCGAGGTGCTGGAAGGGGAGGCTTCAACCCCATTATGTGCCCACCATTGCTGCACCACCGTGCGCATCTGAGTAGAGACAATAAGGTAAGAGAAGGAGTTGCCATATATATGTCAAAAGCTACCATTGTGTAAGAAATTTAGGGAAAAAAAGTTTTTTTATTACTGTTTTCTTATTACTGTAGCAGAGTATAGGTTCCCATCAGGAATCTTCCTGTTATATCTGGAAAATTGGATGTCCTGTGCTATCTGTCAGATAGGGGAAGAAATTATTATTTGTGGTGATTTCAATGTTGATTCACTTAAAGTGTGCAATAGGAAGAATGACCTGGAAGTCTTACTTGGCTCATACAATCTCACATCTGATACTGATTTTCCTACTCGGGTTGTAAAGGACTGCAGTACATTGCTACATGACTTTTTTATAGACCAAAATAAGTTTAACAACATAAATGCTAGTAACAGTATATGACATTGCTCCATATAGTAATTCGAAACAGTCCTCCAGAATTGTGAACTCAATTAATGACTCAACAACTAGAAACTTCAAAGGAAGTCTACAGCAGTTAGAGTGGGATGAGGTTTATAAGGTACCTGATGCTAATTTTAAATATAGCT
Organism: Locusta migratoria; assembly: GCA_026315105.1. Taxonomy (NCBI): domain Eukaryota; kingdom Metazoa; phylum Arthropoda; class Insecta; order Orthoptera; family Acrididae; genus Locusta; species Locusta migratoria. The sequence goes on from CM048744.1 coordinate 300,517,049, forward strand.
TATTTCATTATACATTTGTAAGGGTATTTGAAAAATGCTTCCCCAAGAAATTAGTTAAATATAATGTAAGGGACCACACGAAAACCATGGCATACGAAAGGAATAAAACTTGAAAAGTAAACAATATCTAACGGCAAGAAAGAGTAATGAGCCAGAAACAATCAAATATTATAAAAACTACTGTGCTACATGAAGGAACGTTTATTAAAAATCCTGAAGCTTGTGCATCATGTCAGAGGGTAGTTCCTCTAATAATGACATTAAAAAAGTTTGGAATATTATTAGAAGGGAGACAGAGCAATCACGACCATAAGAAGATGGTATAATCATTAAAGCAAATTGAAAGTTAGTAAAAAAAGTCAGAATTTGAAAAAAAAATTTAACGATAACCTTTTAATTGTGCAGAAAAAACGATCTAAATGTTCATTATAAGTAGCAAGGCAGTTAATGGAAGAGGCCATACTTACACAATTTGATACAATCGAAATTCCAATCACTTCTCCCTCAGAAATTAGGAAAATAATAAGCAGTCTCAAGAACAAAACCACACATGGAATTGATGGCATCTCCAGCTGAGTTTTGAAAGCTTGTTCGCAAGAGATAATTAGGATTCTTGAAAAGAGGGTATTTTCAATGTTTGAATGATAGACTGAAATATGCTACCAGTAAACCATTGCTTAAAAAAGGAGATACATCTGGTGTCAACAACTAGGACCCAGACTCACTTCTGAGAACTTTATCAAAAATTTTCGAAAAATTTATGTTTTCTTATGTACCTTCAAACATATGTAAAAACAAAGTACTAACAAAATGTCAGTTTGGTTATCAGAAAAGTTTTTCAACTGAAAATGCTATAGATACCTTCACTGATGAAATATTAAATGTCCTGAATAATTGGACATCACACATTGGGATTTTTTGTGATATCACAAAGGCTTTTGATTGCGTAAATCATGGAATTCTTCTAAATAAGCTTAAGTGAACAAATGGTGGGACAGTGCACAAATGGGTTAAATCATGTTTAACTGGAAGAGTGCAAAAATTTGAAATAAACAGTTCACATAATATGCAAGAAATAGTTAATTCCTCTAACTGGGGAACTATCGAAATTGGAATTCCACGAGGTTCGGTCTTGGGTCCTTTAATGTTCATAATCTATATTAATCACCTGCCATTTTATATTCACGAGAATGCTAAGCTAGTTCTTTTTACTGACAATAGTTGTAGAGCTATCAAGTCTGACGAAAAGGAATTAACTGATGAAATTTTAAATGGTTTACTACACATGGACATTCATTAAATGTAGATAAACCCAGTATGTAGAGTTTCATACTGTAAATGGCATGACACCATTAATAAATATAGACTCTGAACAGACATCTGTAGCTAAAGAAGAATATTCAAAATTTTCATGTTTGCATTAATGCAGAATTGAATTGGAAGAAAGACATTGAGAATCTGCTGAAACGTTTGAATTCAGCTACTTATGGTATCAGAATCATCGCAGAATTTTGTGATATACATCTCAGTAAATTAGCTTACTACGCCTATTTTCATTCACTTCTTCCATATGGGATCATATTATGGGGCAAATCAACATTAAGTAAAAAAGTATTCATTCCACGAAAGTGTGTAATCAGAATAATTGCTGGAGATCACCCAAGATCATCCTGCAGATAGTTATTTAAGTATCTATGGATTTTCAACATAGCTTCACACACACACACACACACACACACACACAGACAGACACAGACACATATATATAGTCACCTAACATTACCGCTGGATATATTTTGTAAACCACATCAAATAGTGACGAACCGAACGTGAGGAGAGGGGCTAGTGTAATTGGTTAATACAAACCATAAAAAATGCACGGAAGTATGTTTTTTTTAACACAAACCTAAGTTTTTAAAAATGGAACCCCATTAGTTTTGTTAGCACATCGGAACTTATAAACAAATACGTAATCAGTGCCGTTTGTTGCATTGTAAAATGTTAATTACATCTGGAGAGTCCATGGCTGCGGTTACCCTTGAAGCTGCATCACAGACAGGAGCTCCTGCGATGGTGTGTATGCAACGGCGAACCTGGGTGCACAAATTGCAAAAATATTATTTTTTCGGATGAATCCAGGTTCTGTTTACACAATCATGATGGTCGCATCCTTGTTTGACGACATCACGGTGAACGGACATTGGAAGAGTGTATTCGTCATCGCCATACTGGCGTATCACCTGGAGTGGTGGTATGGGGGTCATTGGTTATACGTCTCAATCACGTTTTGTTTGCATTGATGGAACTTTGAACAGTGCTCGTTACATTTCAGATGTGTTATGATCCGTGGCTCTACCTTTTATTCAATCCATGCAAAACATTTCAGCAGGATAATGCACGACCCCATTTTGCAGGTCCTGTACGGACATTTCTGGATGCAGAAAATGTTTGACTGCTGCCCTGGCCAGCACATTCTCCAGATCTCTCACCAATTGAAAAGTCTAGTCAATTGTGGCCGGCAACAGGCTCATCACAATACGTCAGTTACTACTCACTACTGGTATCATGTTGAAGCTGCATGGGCATCTGTACCTGTACATGTCATCCAAGCTCTGTTTGACTCAATGCCGAGGTGTAATAAGGCTGTTATTACGACAAGAAGTGGTTGTTCTGGGTACTGATTTCTAAGGATCTATGCACCAAATTGCGTGAAAATAATCACTTTCAAGTATAATATATTTATCCAATGAATACCCATTTATCATCTGCATAATTTTCCATGGCTGCATTACTCCTTCATCTACTGCATTGAAGATTCAAGCACGAGCACTCACATTGTACTATCCCAGCTACCCATAAAATTTGAGATCGACGAATTCTGTGCTCGTGTGTGTCATAATAGAACATTGAGTACACATGGTAGCGGTATCTCTATACTTATTAAATTTATTTGTTGTCTGTTCTGTTCTATTGTAACTCAAGATCCAGAGAACCAAATAATGTGAAATTTGGTACACTACACAAAATTACATGGGGAAGGTTCTTAAAAAGATTTTGTTCCATTTTTTGGAAAATCAAAGGAGAAATTTGAGAAAAAGTGAAAGTGCATTTTCAATGTGTCCGTGTAAATCAATATCTTGGCACTGATCTCGATGATAGTTTGCACAATTGACCTTCAAAATAAGAGGAAGGGCACTGTCTACATAAAATTTCGTCCAGTGCACGGTGGAGGGTACTTATGGAGTTCGCCAAAATCCACAGTTTTGCTCCTATCTTGATGAAATTTTGTACACTTCACCTTGAAAACAAGATGAAGGTTAGTGTCTACATAAAATTTCGTTTGGTGCATGGGGGAGAGTACTTTACTTACAAACTTCGATTCCAATGTTTATACATATAAGACGCTTGTGTTGTCTGTTCCCTTATAAGTCAAAATTCAGACAACCAAATAACGTGCAAATTGGTACATGTACACACAATTACATGGGGAAGGTTCTTAAATAGGTTTCGTTCCATCCCAATCTCACTATAGCCATGTTCCTGTTTTAAGCCATGTGATAATGAACCCTCCCCACCGCCCCCCCCCCCCCCAAAAAAAGAAAATCATGCAAGTTGTTTATTGAGAGTGATTTTGAATGCTTTTGCGGTGATGATGTGATGATGAGGATGTACATAACATACTACAAAAAATGTTGTTTTTCACATTGCTTTAACATGAATGTACTCTTTTATTACATACAAATGAACGGTATTGCACACTTCTACAGAAAACCTTATTTTAATCCCGGGCAAAGCCGGGTACTTGTAGCTAGTACACAATATCTCTGTGGTCTATTGATGAAAAATTCTAAGTTCAGTTGCTCTCATTGTCTTTGAATATGATTCCCACAAAGGCAGAAATCCAGATTTGAAGGATACAAATGAAATTCAGTAATATTCACGAATTAAGACTTTATTCACAATCAAAAATAAACACACAAAATAAAAGACACTCTAAAACATTCCACCATCTTGGCTCTTACACCTCAAGTACATAGTTTCTACGACTTAAAGTTCTTTGGAAATTATGTTTGTAAACAATATATGCTCCTAGCACCATGTCCAGAAGTCAACTGACGAAGAGACTAGGTGCAATATGGTTTTATAGAAATAGTAAAATCGTAAATTTTATCTTTCGTTTGAGTACTAAAAATATATACAAATATTTAAATTTGACACGAAATTAACAGATAAGACCTTTAGAACCATTTAAACAGAATAACAAAGACAGTTAATATTTATAAAAAAAGAAAGAAATGAAAATGACAACATAAAAGGCGTGTTTTAATAAATCATGACATCATCTATTTTGGATTCTGTGGTGCTTTCTGAAGAATAACATAAAATTCAAACACTCCAAAATATAGTAAATTTGTTTCAAATGAGTGATGAAATCGGTATTCATCTGTATCATGTGACTTAGTGAACTAATAGGCTTCAAAATCTCTTATATAACAGACCAGATCACAAAAACTGCAAGATGACCAGTTTACATGGATATATTACCTCTCACAAGCTATTAACGGAAGATTTACATATGTGCAAAGTGGTAAAATACCGTGAGTAATGTACTAACATATGTATTATATGTGAATACATTGTCTTAATACTTCGTGACAATCACCAATACAATGAAGTTTATTTGACGTATTACTGTCAAAAGGATTTTCACAACCTAAGCTTAAGTATTTGGTGTTTCATGTTACTGGTATCGAATATTTCTGTTGTGTTTGATGGTATCAGGTTTTTAATATTTGGTACTTACTTGTTATGTTATAGTCCCTAGCAAAATTAACTATACTATCGTCCAAACAGCCATTTCCATCTGAAGAACTATTATTAGTACAAATAAATTTAATTTTCTTAGTTGGTATAAAATGTTTTTGGATTGATTTCAATGTTAAAATCACCACATACTGCAACATTAGATTTGAGTTTTGTGATTTTTCTTATCAGCTGTCGAAAATTTCAAGAAATAAATTAACATAACCATTTATAGACTTATACAGAGTAACAATTATGACATTTCGAACAGTGAGCCTTATACAACTAAATTGACAGTGTAGTTCCAAAGAGCATGAGCTTACATCTACTTTTACAGATTGAATAGACTATCTAGTAGATATTGTAACACCCCCCTCCCCAAATGTTTATTTCTGTTCTTTACATTATATCTACCATGATAAACTCATTAGGTATGAAAAAATCTGGTTTTCTGTAAGCTAATGTTCTGAGACACATAATACATCAAGTTCTTTTATACTGCAATAGTGATCCAACTCTAACAGTTTATTCCTAATGCTGTAAGCGTTTATGTTCATTATCATAAGTGCTTTACATTTATTTTGTGTATTTAGTGCCGTTTTTGTAACCAAACACTTCATATCACCCCCCCCCCTTTCAGTCATTCCTTATAAGTTTACCCTATTGTTTAGAATGCTCCATATTTAGATGGAGGCCATCATTATCCAAGCAATTGCTGTGTAAGAATTTATTATGGTTAATAAACACCTCTCCAAGAATTTTATATCTTTCCTTTATGTCACTGACAGATCGTCTCTAAACCATACTACTAACAACAATTATGGACGTTTTGTACATATTTCTAGTAGAACAAATTAAATTTCGTGTTTCACTGATGTGTAGCTTCTTAGAGAATTAGTGCCTACGTGAATGAAGACTCCTTTCTTCTCAGCTTCCTTTGCTGAAGCATCCTGTGAACTGCTGATGTTATTGAAGTGTTTCGTCAGCTGGTGGGTCCTAATTCCTGGGCGGATGTGTATAGTGGCATTTGACACAATCACGTTTTAAGTAGTGAGTCGCCGATAATAAGGAATTAATTTTCATCTGCTTTACTCTGTCTTACATTGCTTTTGCACTTCGAGATCTTTTTTCCTGTATGATACTATTGTCCACTTGTGTCTATTTTCCGTGTTTAAAATTTCTGCGTGGTTTTCATTTGTAGGTGCACCACAGTCGTCGGCGCATGCTGTATCCTTCCATGTGTTTTGGATGTTGAATTCGCCAGTCACTTCACCTATCTTGTAAAAACATTTTTTACCACATTCGTGGTCACAATTTTCTTGTTTCTCAGCTGATAAATCTGCTCTTAATGCATTAATATCGCCATGCAGGACGTTAATAACATCTTCCTGTGTATCCTTTCACGAGTTTTTGTTGTTAATTTCGCCAAGCACCTCTATCTCGCACAAAAATTTCTTTTTGCATTTCAAGTCACAGTTTTCTTGCTTCTGCACTAATAATTCTGCTCTTATAATGCCATTGTCGCTGTGGAACACAAATTTCTTCCTGTGAGAAGCCAGGTTTGTGTTTTCGTCCTGCATACAGTCTGGACATGACCAGTGAAAATCGTCACTAATAAATTTTAGACATACTTTTACACACTTTTCGTGCAACCAGAAGTTGCACTTCACTCATAGAATCCCTTTTACAACACGTTTCTGACACTTCTTACACGATGAACTGTTTAATTTTTGCCGTTTTACAAGTTTTGTGTCACTGCACTTTTCATTGGGCGCCAACTTCATACAAGTACCAATATTATAGTGATAAGGACAGTTTACAACTCACTGCAAAGACGTGACGACCGGCTGTGGCAGGCACATAAAAAAGACACAGCAGTAGGCCAGTCCTAGATGCCACCTGCCCCTGAGGAGGACGCCATTGGAGCATCGGCCTTCGCATTGTCACATATACATTTTCTGTTTTAAATTTCAGTATCTTGGAAAATCAAGGCAACGCTTTACTGCGAAGACACCAAACAATGTACATTCAACACAAAACTGAAAGCCTAGTGTATATGAAACACAGTATTGGTTAATACATAAGGTGAAAGTGATGAAACAAGACATTCTAGGATTACAACTGGATTTAATTTTGTATACTTTCATTTTTGTAAAATTTGAAAGTTATAAGAAATTAATAGGTTAGTAAATAAAGGAACTAAGAAATTTACTCACAGAGATGAGAAATCAAGTAATGTAACAATAAGGTTTATCAAAGCGTTCAATTTTCCCTTTCAACTGCCTGATGAGGAAATAAAGAAAAGCTTCAGTCTGTATGGAACTGTCATTGGAGTCACAAGAGAGAAATGGTCAAGCCTGTACTGTATACAGGTTGACTCAGGTGTGCGAATGGTAAATATCGAGCAATGGGAACTTGTACCATTATTCTTTAATGTCTGTGGACACCGGGGTTTTGTAGCTTACCCAGGACAGCCGTAGACGTCTTACATCAGTCACACTGCAGATCATGTGAGGAATGACTGCCCACAGAAACACCCTGTAGAGACCCCCCCAACCAATGAAAACACATGTGTGGTTGCAATACTGAACCTGAACAGTACCTTCCCACTTTTAAGGGATATAAATACGCCATAAACGCACACGCAGGTGAACACTAACAACAGCAATGCCTCAGCCAGGCCATCCGTGATGGACATGACGGCCACCCAGCCAGCTGCCCCTTCAGCTGCATCCACTGCCGCCGAGGGCCAGATGAGTCCAGCACTGCAGCTGCAGGAGCCTGCACCAGCCGGAAATGCCTACAAAAGGAGCGACGCCAGCAAAGACTAGATCACCGAACTCATCCAGGAACTGCGTGTATGCCACACGGACATCCCAAGCAAAAACAGGCTGTGCAAAACATTTAGGTTGATGCTACTGCCAACGCAACCAGAGCCTTTGCCCCAGCAGAGCAGCAGTCCAGCAAACAGTGAATAACAAGACAACAGAACCACATCAAAACTGGATGATGATGCCACCCAAAAGTGGCGAATCGTCATAACAGCAACAAACCGTGGAACAATACCAGCTACAAGAAAAACGGAAAGATAAAGCAAAAGAAAACATGCAACCCGAATGCATCACAGGACTCCAAAATCGTGGGAAAGACTTTCACAAGGAGACTGACTACAGTACCGTCGGATTAAATAAAACATTGACGATTCAGGCAAAGGTAGTGACAGTAAATACGGTCGGGGGTTCGAATCCCCCCTTGGGCATGGATATTTGTGCCGTCCTAGTTCGTAAGTAGTTCATAAGTAGTTTGTAAGTTTAGGGACTGTGACCTCGTAGTTAAGTCCCATAAGTTTAACAAACATTCGAACATTCATTCAGTGACAGTAAATATAAACAAAATGAATGCAGCAGTGAAAATACTAGCCCTTGAGGATTTTGAAGGCAAAGATCAATGGACATAGCATTTCTTCAGGAGGCAGTTACATTCAAATTAGGCCTCATACCAGAATACATGATAGCAAAGAATATAGACGTAGCACTGCTATAATGATACGACACAGAATAGAGTTTTACGAAACTCTAAAGTTGCCAAGAGGTCATGGTATCGCAATATAGATACAATAAACAGTTATTGAACATATATGCACCAACTGGCACTGAAAACAAGCAAGCCAGAAACAGTTTTTTTAATGAAGAAGTTCTAATTCAAAACAACAACAACATTATCATAGGAGAAGCCAAAGCGGAGGACCAAATCCCAGTTCCCAACATTTTGTCCGGAGCAAAAAGAGCTAATCAGACGCCTCAAACTCCATGACTCGTGGCGAATTGTAAATCCAGCCCTCACTGAATTTACATATTATTTCAATAATGGCAAACTTAGGTTAGACAGAATACATATAAAACAGAAGCATCTGAGGATATAACAGAAGTAAAAAATCAGTCCTGTAATATTTTCGAAGCATTGTAGCTACGAATCCAGCATAAAAATACAGAAACAGAATATCACAGGTGCAACAAGAGTGTGGAAGCTCAACAGAGAGCACCTCACAAATGCAGAGCTGTGAAAACAAATACCAGTCACACGGCAAGAATGTCTAGTGCAACGCCCCCACTACAACATTACAACAAAATGGTGGCAAAACCGACGTTTAGCAGAATACTGTTAAGCTACAGCACAGATAAAACTTCCTTGGGGTGAACCACAGTTGAATTCTGCCAACAGGGCCTAAAAGACGCCATAAACGCTCCCCCAGACGCTCAGCTACCCCTGCATCGAGGAAGAAGAATTACAGCGAAACTTCTCAAGATCAAACACCAACAAATGCAAGGTGTCCTTAGCAGTAGCAGAACATATGAGGAAGTAGAAGAAGAGTCACTCAGCATGCACCACGTCACTAGGAAGAGGGACAGGACGAATGGTAAATATATAAGGGAACTGCAAGACAAGGACGGGAAGATGCTGAAAAGCAAAGCAGAACGTAATCATTATACTGCTTAGCACTTTTTTCTGAGAAAAATGTTCCTTTTTCCTAGGATAGGTTCAGTAAGATAAAAGAAGACACATTAAAAAATATGATTTGGTGCACAAATACACCACAGAGTTCATGGAATATCACAATTACTCTTCTACAGAATAAAATGAATGGGAACATTTTTCATTTGAGGCTAAGCTACATTTTGTGCACTTGCGAGTTGTGTGTGATTTACATAGTGCACTTGTTGTTCTTTTGTTTTTAAGAATAATAAAATGACTTTTTTATCAAAATGGTCCGCCAACGAAACTCTACAACCAACTGGAGTAACACTTGGTCCTGCTTTACATTTTTGTTTCCCATATTTTTGCAACAGTACTCTTGCTAACTTCTTATGAATGCGTATAGATCAATTTCTTCACTGACAGATTGTCTATACAGTAGGCACTGCTTCTTAACTGTCACATCTAGCCCCCCCCCCCAAAAAAAAGGAAAAAAATAAAAAAAATAAACAAAATAAAATAGCCTCCACCATTTCTTGGATATCTGATATGTGATCTGTAGTAACTCACGCTCTGGTCCATTCTGTCTGTTGCACCCATATTACATTGTAAGACTTGATTGTGTGTGGTTGTGAAACAACATTTTCTCTTTTAGTGTAGCAGAGTATCTTTGCACATTGCAGATGGGAGCCACATCATCACAGTTTGACACGGCCATGGCTGCAGAGTTGTCATTCCAGCAACAAACAAGTAGCTCTGGATATTTATCAAACATCGTTTCATAACAGCCTCTGTGCTCCTTCTTCATTGCAGATATACTTATTTCCAGTTCCGTTGCTTCTAATTGTTCCACTTACACGAACAACAATTTTGGTCAATTTGTCCACTATTTTCAAGTATAGGACGTAGGTGTCTGCAAAAAAAGAAAAATAAATAAATAAAATGAGAGGCAAAATGTCACCACAACTATCCTTAGCGCAGAAGTTCAATGAACTGTAAGAGAATTCCTCCTCCCACACCAAAACCTTCTTTGTATTTAATTTGTGTTCTCTTATAAGGTAATCTAGTCTGAAATTATGACACAACATTTTGTGTACAAAATGTATAGGTTTGACCCTAATGAGTTGTTTGAGACTTTACCATCCAAAGCACGGCACCATGGGTTCATCTAACAGCTTTCTTTCTCCCACACAGTATGCTCAACAAATCAATTCTTGAGTTGATCTAGGTAAGGTCGAATTTTTTACTCTGTCATTTGTCCCGGCCTGCCTTTGTTTCAACCACTCCATCTAAATGCTGCATTTGCCTTTGAGGCATAATATTAGCACTTTCACATCTGTCGCACTCAGTGGCGTCTGGTGCTTCAGATAAGTGGGGATTCACTTCTTTGAGTGCCGGATCTTGTTAGTGGTGTCCACCCCACTCAGCATCCAAAGAGACAATGTAGCGCATCTCTGTGAATGGCGCCAGGGGAAAGTGCCCAGGTTGCCCTCTCCTTTTTAGATATATTTCCATTAAAAGATCTGCTGAATGTCTTACCTTGTCTTGTATGCACTTGCTTCAACTTGAGCTGAGGCGTCGGCCTGCCAAGCTTCTTTATTTCACACTTTTGTTCCAAGCTTAAAGCTGAGTAATTTGTTTCTAAAAGATACTGAACGTTGTTTATTTTTCTTTGGTAATAAACACTAAGAACATATGAATGAGCATATGAATGCTAAAACACAGTAACTACTATGTTAGGTGACTGTAACAAAATGAATCTGTTATGATGAAGAGACAAGTTACCTGTGGGTCATGTGACACTGAAAGCAACACCCCCTCCTAACCTTACGGTTGCACAAAGTCTGTTCTCCTCCACATCTCTTCAAAGAGTTAAATATTTGTTACAATGAAGAGTATAAAGGTAATTTACCCTCAAAATCATGACACACTTGTCAAACCGTCCACGATATGTGGTAAGTAACAATACGAAAGTCACTGCTGTTCCTGTATCTGTTAAAAAGAAGATTTGGTTTTAAAAATAAAAGTACTTGCAGCCAGTCTCGATACCCCTACCTGCGACAGCGCAGTTTGATGCCGCTATCCACATGGCTATTCTTGCTAGCTGGAGATTAGTGACTTAATTATTATGCTTGATTGGATCTTTTGAAGGCTTTTACAGTTGATGCGTCTTTAATTTATAGTTATAAGATATTTTACCAAATATGAGATATTTTTGATGAATCTTCAATGCACCAAAAACAAATATGAAGGGCAGATGGTGCTTTCATGGCGGATTTGCACACGGGCAAGGCACGGTGTGCAGTGGCTTCATTGTCTAGGTTTGGAACCATTCATGTGTAAATGTCAGAGTTCGAGTAGCCAGGACCTGGTATCTCTCCCAGCGCCAATATTAAAAACGGCGTTTCCCCTCGCCCATCTGTGCCCCAGGAGCGCCCATATGGTGCATCCAGGGTGTTGAGAAGAGAATTTGAACCACAGCCCCACATACACATTGAAAGCCTGGGGCCACTGCCACGTACATTAATCTGCCGCACTACGACACGTAGCCATGCTGGCTCCGCAATGTAAAACGATTCTCATGTGATAAAAATACTTTGAATGTGCATATAAAATCATCTGATAGAAGAATGAAATGAAGAATGATAGTTTAAAAACGCATTTTACTTTACTTATTTATTTACTTTTTTCACAATGAGCTTTATCCAGGGGTTCACTCAATCTGTTACTTACTGGGTCATACTCGTAGTTCGTTGGTTCTTGCTGTTCTCATTTATCTGCACTCTCAGTAGTGGTTACTGAAATTCCATGGGGCAAAACTTATCCATTACAAATGATGCAGGCAACACAAAGAATTGCAGATCTTTACACTTTTAATGATTCATTTCTGCCCAGTTGTCCCCATTTATGGCCAGTATACAAGTTTCATTAATTACAATCTCTACAATACAGCACCTTACATTCCACACATCAATAATACAAATTTACACAGTTCATGTGGGGAATACTAAAGTCTGAGATGTACAGTGTGGTATGGAAGAATTTAGCTTTTAAACATAACAGTAGAAGAAACACTTTCCAAATGACTAACAATGATGAACTTTTACAAAACTGTTCAAAATCAAAGTTCAAAGTGACGTGGGTCGTATCTCAGATACATCACTAAATAATACTCAAAACAATACTCAGAACTGGCGTGGATTGTCCATCAGTTCAAGGATGAAACAATACTCAATTTAATGGCACAAACGCATCCTATTTGTATCTTCCAAACAATGATACTGGAAATGGCGTATTGTTAATTATGTACATTAAATTAATTATAATGGTAAATAATTACATACAACTGGCTATAGTGAAAGGTAGCATAAATAATACTGAGTTGATTCATATACAAACCTCGGTTAAATTAATAGTATTTCATATCCAAATATAATTTAACAGGGTTGTCAACAATACTTCCGTAAATAACGGTAATTATACAGAAACTAAAGAGGGCAAAACTTTCCTAACATTACTTGTGAAACCTTAATACCTATTTTAATATTATGGGAAAGGAATTTACTTAGTTTTATCAGAAATACTAATTAGCATACTATCTGAAATATAACAATACACCTTTGGCATTAACTAATTAATATCTGATAATTAAACAAACTTTTCCAATGTTAAATAGTAGAAAATGACTTCAGTTAGTTATGTTATAAAACAGAATAAGAAAAGTTTTGGAAAAGAAAATGATAATCGACTAATTACATTCGTATCTATTATTATGCAACAGTGGCATCAGGAGATTCCGTAATACAAGCAGATGGGAATAAATCCCAAATCAGTGAACACAAAGGAGAAGCCACCACTGGTGGTACTGTTGTATATGTGTGTTTTGCACTATTATCAGTACTTTAAGCAGAGAATTTTGGCGCTGCTGATTGAATATATAATGATACAATGGCGACATTACATTTCATGTAATTTCCTTCCTATGGTGTTGATGTCTTGTTAGTTTGTTTCTCTCTGTTAAAAAGTTACTTGAGGTACAAGGCTATGTTTTGTAAGGAAATGACGCTCACTACTGTCCTGTTTATGACAGCATATCATTCCAAGCACCGTTTTGTACAGTTCCGAGTGTTTGAGGTCAAAGGTGTCCCTTGCCATAAGGCGAGATAGTGGTGGCCGCCCTAGTTCCAGAAACATTCAGCATAGGGAGATGTCGCCTGACCGGTGAGCTCAGCTACAGGCGACCGCTAGTGCAGGTATCGGGATTAGGTGGCCTAAGGGGCGCACTCCACCCAACTTGAAGAATGCACGCCTGTTATCAGCAGCTCATTTGTGATAACTAATACCGTTGGTTTTCCCTTTTTGATTCTTACATAAGAGTGCATAATAGTGAGGCACCCTGTGAGGAATAAGGGGAGCATTTCAGATTATTGGGCTACATGGTCTCAAAAGCGCAGAGGTGGTGTACTTTTATTGCAGATGTTAAAAACTTGCAGCACTATGCACTACTGCAGTATGAATGCAAGTAATAGAATAATATTTTCACTATAACTCACCTCAAGTATTCCTTACCTTCGTTAAAAGTAAAATGCAATTAGATGGCTATCTTCGAGCCCTATATATGCAGCAAATCATATATTAGATATGCGCTATTTACAGCTCACACCAGCAAATATGACTAAGAGAGTAACAATTTCGCCTTTGGGAAAACCTTGACATAGCCAGCTACCCTACAGTCACAGACATGTGTTAATGTATTTCAGTGTGTATGATTGTAGTAGCCAGGGCAACAGTCAGTGTGTGGCACCACTTGTAGCACCAATTTGATTGCAAGAAGTGCTGAGGCTGTTAAGATTACAGTAATGGGCCATTTGCAGTGATCTCCTGTATACATATTCAAATTTGTCAATGTAGTAATAAGGACAGTTTACAACTCACCACAAAGACGGTGCGACGAGCAGCGGCAGGTACCTAAAAAATACACACAAATACATCATTTTCAGCTATTGGCTATGGCATTCTTCAGAAAATAGAACATTCAAGCAATCACACAGGCAGACAACACAGTCATACAACTGTCTCCTCCGGCTGCCGCACTTGAATCATACTCTTTGATGTAAAAGTAGGGGAGGGGAGGGGGATAGGAAGGTTGCATTATGGTGGTGGGGATGGATACAGCATGGCCTAGATAGAAGTAACAAGATGCAGCTAGGAATGAAGTGGGAAGGTGGGTGAGGGGAGAAAAATAAAATAAATATAGATACATATATAACATGCGTACATGCTACATGCACACACACATGCGACATACATAAAAAAAAGGAAACTTATCGTAGGTTGAGGCCTGGATGATTTTAGGATCATAGAATGTGATGTAGGGATAACTACCATCTATGCCGTTCAGAAAAGCTGGTGGTGGTGGGTGGGAGGATCCAGATGGATTAGGTTATGTAGCAGCCATTGAAACCACACACCTACAAACATACATGCTTGATTTCAATGGCTGTTTCACAACCTGGCCCACCCACCACCGGCTTCTCAACCTACGATAAGTTCCCTTCTTTCCACACCTTACAGTTCCTACCTCTCTATCCTAAACTTCTCCTATTTTGAGTTATTCTTGTGCACGCCACAGAGTGTGATCCGAAATGCGGAAACCGGAGGTAATGGTTGTGTCCCTGTGTGATAGCATAAATGTTTCATTTTCTGAAAAAGGCCATAGCTGAATAACCGGTAGTTGAAAGTGTTGTATGTGTGTGTCTTTTTTTATGTTTCTGTCACAGCTCATCACCACAAATGATTCAAAATGAAATTTTATTTGATGGATAGTACGGGTTTCCTCAGAATTTGGTTTTATTATACAGTGGTATAATTGTTAAGATTCTAATTGATATTATTAGTGTAATAACTCCTCCTAATTTGTTATGAATTGTTTGTATAATTGAATAAGTTCATAAGAAAAATCATGCAGGTTGGATGGGACTGGTGTTACTAGGAACTGGCTGGTACAAACATATAAAGCTTAATTAAACATAGTATAATTAGAATTAATATTGAAATAATAATTGTAATTATGTCATTTTGTGTTGTCAACTGCGAATCCTCCTGATACTCATTGTATTATTTCTGTGCTAATATAAGGGATGGCTGATAATAAATTTGTAGTAATTGTTGGTCCTCAGAAAGATATTTACCCTCAAGGTAATACACATCCTATGTGTTTTGAGAATTTATTGTGAAGTGCAAATATTTATGTAAGTAGTTGAGTGCTGTTCCGTAAACTGTGAGAATGATGGATGGTTTGCCCCTGCTCGGTGCACTGTAGGGGGACAGCATGTTATAACCTCAAAAAGACAACTGTGAGATGCAGACACTGTGCCAACATTACAAAAAATACTTACGTACATATTTGCACTTGAGAATGCGAATAAATTTTCAAATATAGTCAGGTATGACATGAACAAATACCTGAACAGTGTTGCATTATTCAAATAATGAATGACACCACAACTGGATTGCTGAAAACATCGATTATGATGAATGAAATTACAATGAAAATTTACTCCCTATGAAATTACAACTTTCAGTTACGTTTGGCACTAAAAATAGTACAAAATTAAGATAACCTTTACTGGGTAATAAAGCTCCTGACGAGTACTTTGGTGTATATTATGTATATATAACAAATGTAAATTACAAAAATGTAAAAGAGAACATTAAAGCAAATTTTTCCACTTAAAACATTATTTCCCATATTTTACAACACTTTTTGCAATCCTTTGAAAGGAACTGGAACTTGTAGGTGCCTGCCTGAGTTAGCAACTGGCATATAAGACGCATCCAGTTTTTGGCCAATTTTGTAGGAGAAAAAAATCTCATCTTATACGTTGGCAAATACGGTATTTCTATTATCCATTGTAAAACGGAAATTGGCCATTAAATGAATGAGACATTTTTGTTTTAACATAATTCAGTGATAGCTAATGGAAAGGACGAAAAAGAGTAATCTTTCAGAACAGGGTTCCTTCATCAGGTAGGAGAGGAGGGAAGGAAAAGGGAATCGGAACAGGAGGGGAAGGTAATTCACGACCTAGGTCATGAGGATGATGTTTGAGGATTGTGGAAGTCAGAGATACTGTATATTAGTACTGAGTTGTGACAAAGAAGATATATATCACCAAAGAGGATAGATCAAGCAGTAAAGAGAAGTAAAGATGAGTGAACAAAATGATGCTGGAGATGGAGAAGGGGGGTTATCTAAAACACTTTTGATTAACAGGGAAAGATGTAGAAACACACACACACACACACACACACACACACAGAAATAAACAAACAAACAAACAGAGAAAGATAAGGAAAGGGGATGAGAAATGAGTATGGATAGGCTAGTTGAGAATGAAGGAGGGGAAGAGTTAGCGTAAATTTAAGCCAAGAGGATGGTGAGAGTAAAGGATATGTTGGAAGTACCTTTCTCCTTAATCTCTGAGGCACTGGTGTTTGGGTGGGGGGGAGGGAGGGAGAGTTCTGTTTGGGTTTTGGTGTTTAATGTTATGTTCTGTCAATGAGACTTAGTTTTAAAAGGTGCCAAAATAATATATTGTTATGAGTGAATGAGTGGACATAGTTGCAAAAGGGCATACTACATTAGGTTTTTACAGAAGAATAAATCATGAGAAAGCCTACAGTGTGACAGTTACCACTTTTCTACTACAAAGGCCCAGACAGTCTGCCTCGATAGATGATTTAAGACAAATGAAACCCAGAAACCAGTATTTCGTCAAGTTAGAAAAACGCTTCAGACTTAACTGTAAACACAACAGATTTCAAATTTACATTTTTGTCTTCTGAAAATTGTTTTGCATGTAATCATGACACTGGACATATTGTCATTGTCAAATCAAACTGGGTTATTTGCAAAATGCATATTTTTGATTGTAAAACTTTAATGTTTTTATGTGATGATATTTTTGCATCTACTATTGTTAGATAAATAAGTTTTACTTACCATAATGGACATCTTTCCTCCTTGATTGCTATGAAGTGATTGGCATACTGTGCAGTAGATCTGTGCTCTGATAAAAATAGCTATTTCCGCATACATGCACACCATCTGTCTGATTTTTATTCAACTATACAATATTCCGGTTCCAAACAGTAGGCAAAGAAATGTGTGGTTGAGAATAAACCTGAGATAATTAGAATTATTTAACATAATCCTAATAGTGATCCATGATATCATCATAATGAAATCTTTATTGGTGCTGGTAAGTCAATTAATGGATTGTTTCTTAGTTTTGATTATTGGCTTTTAAGTTGTAATGGTTTAATCATTAGTTTATTTATGTATTTTGTGAATAGGTCCATGGTTGATATTAGTAATTAGTAATACAATGACTTTATAGATTCTTATTATTATTATTATTATTGAAATTACAAGTGTTGGTTTTTTTATATTTTTATTACTGATATTAATATTTCCTTAAAATTTATTAATTATTTATGGTTATGATTTCTGAGTTTTTATTAATTCTATAAATATTTTTATTAATATTATGGAATACAATTGATAAAATAATATTAAATGTAAAATATTAATAATATTGGGGTATTTAATTTTAAATATTCCATTTGATGCAATTCATGTGATGCAAAAATGAAACAATTATATCACAATAAATGTTAATAATAATGTATATCATAATCGGAATCTTACTATTAATATTTCTGTTATTGTTCTAATATGTAAGGTTTCAAAAATAATTATTATTATAATTGTTATTGGGTGATTTATTTTAATAAAGTTAATGTTTATTTTAAACTTGATGTTATCAAAGTTTTTCTTAATTTTGTACAAGACCAATGTTTTTTAACTATTAAAACTAATATCAAAATTAAATTACGTACCTCTTTATTAAGTTATCTTTCTGGCGTTAACGGGTTTTCTACAAAGGCTATGTCCTACATGATCGACAATAGCGTGCGACTTACAGCTATGCGTCAGTGCGGCTACAAGCAGTGACGTTCGGCAAAATGGCCATGTGTCCTACATTAGCGACTACTTCTCACTACAAGATGGCGGCTAGAAGCAATCAGCTGTTCTAACATTTTAGTACCTGTAAACTTTAGGAAATTAGATGCAAAAATAGTGCTGGGCATTAAATTTACAAAGTGAACAATGTTAGTGGACTGTTTCAGTTGTAACTGCAAATACGCAAATAGACAGGTAAGACCACTAGCCAAATATAACGACGAGTACAAATACTTTCGAGTTTTTCTTTTGTGACTTCAAACCATTAACAACTGCATAAGTACAAAATGAGCCTTGTTCTAAGACGACAATAAACCATTTACTCTCATGTGTCATCCTAGTTCTCTCTCTCTCTCTCTCTCTCTCTCTCTCTCTCTCTCTCTCTGGAGTAAGTTTGTAGTTACTGAAAATGCTTAAAAAGCACACAAATGAAATAGGTCAAAACACATTAATCATTGTGTAAATCAAGCTACCACTCAGAATAAAAAGAAAAGATTTTCGTATTTGAAAAATTTATAAATTTAACCTCAGTCGTAAATTTAGTCATAGTTGTTTTTCGACACTTCTTATCTCAATCAAAATACTTAATTTTATGTACAACTACACTTTTATATTCTGTTATTTCTGACAAAGTTTCAGCTTCATCAACTTCATCAACTTCAGGGATTATTAGCTCGCAGAATTCTTGCAATTTCCTTTATAACCTCGACAAGCAGGAGATTCTCAACAAGCTTGACACTTTGTCATGGATGCATCAGGAGAAAGATTCAAATGTGTTTGAATTCAAATGTGGTCACAGGCAGCGCTCTGAATGCAGGTCATCTAGGACACTTCCGTAACTACACATGCGGTCGTACTTTGTCACTTGAAGCTGATAGGTGCTGCCGTGCCCTTTTGTCACTTATGTTTGACATAGCCTAAACCAAAACATTTATTGGTAGTTTTATTAAGATTTGAAAATGATGTTCGTTTTTTCTTTATTACTTTAATTCTTCTTCTTGTTGAGTTTCATTATAATTACTAATTTCCTATTATTTTTATCAGTTTGTGATAGTTTTTTGGGTCTTTCGACTTTAGTTTTGAATAAGTCGTTCTCACAGTAATGATTTCTTAAATCCTTTCTTTTTGTGTCTGTGTTCAGGTATTTATTTGTAATTGTTTTTAGATCCATATTTGTTTATTAGTTAATTGTTGATGTTTAATTCTGTTTTTCTATTTTGTTAATTTTTGTTTTTTCAGTACATTCTTATTCCGATTTAAGAATGGTTTTTATTATTTGGCTGTAGATTTATATTCTTTTATATTGATTTTTTGAGTTTTTAGAATTGTTCTTTAATAATTACTGCAAGAACTTCAATCTATTTTTTTCTAATCATTCTTAATATTTATTGTTAGTAATTTGTTTTTATTAGTTATATTGTTCTTTTTATAGTTTACATTTATTTTCTTTTTATATATTTTTGGAGTCTAGATTGTTTCCTACATATTTTAAATTGGGATGGGACTATCAACCTGAGAATTTACGAGATGGTGTTTATTTAATTGTTTATACTTTGGTAGCTAGATTTCCTGTATTATTAGTTATTTTTAGGGTTAATGATGCATTTAATACTCTCTTATTTTTTCCGTTTTTGCAATTTTGGTTAAGATACCGATTTTTTTATTTCATCTTTGACCTCCTGAAGCTCATGTTAAGGCTCCCATTTCTGGTAGAATGATTTTGGCCGTTACATTATTGACATTGGAGGATATGGTGTTTTTTCTATAATAAAAGTTATTTCTTATTTGGGTTTATGTTGTTTTTTTCTTTTTTGTTTTTCGTTTGGTGGCGTTATTATTAATTTTTATGTTTTCGTCAGATTGATTTAAAGACTATAATTGGTTAGTTATCTGTTACTCATATGTCATTATTAATTTGTGGTTTAATAATTACAATTTGATGAGGGACTAATTTCTTTAATAGTTGGTTGTTCATGGTGAAATTCTTCTGTTTTTTTTGTTTATAAAATGTTTTTTATGAACATTTAGGTAGCTGGAGATTATTGATTAATAGGCGTATTATTAATTTAGTACCTAGAATGTCAATTTGGTGGTTTCTTTTAAGAACTTCAAATAAGGCTGCTAATCCTTTTAGATTGAAATTGTTAAATAGAATTATTTCTTGACCTTATATTATTTTATTATTGAATTTTTGCCTTTTTTCAGATGTTTATACATTATACATATATTCTAATTATCAACTTTATTTATAGTATTGTAGTGTTTATAATTGTTATTAGATAATTTCCGTTGATTTTATTCTTACATTTATTTCCTCTTAATTTATTGCATTTAAGAGGTGAATATTTTTTATTGTAAATTGATTATGTATTTTACTTTAAAATGTTGGTATGATTTTTTGCATCTTAAGTAGTGTTTTTGTTTTTTATTTGGTCATTGTTTTTATATTTTTTGTGGAACTTTATTTCTTATATAGGTATTTTCTATTTTATAATTGACTATAGACTGTTTGTAGAGAGGGAATTATTGAGTTTAAATGGTTTATGGTGATTATGGCTTTTATTTTTGTTTGGATAGCTTTCATTTTTATAACTTTTGCTATGTATATTTTTTGTCTAGTTATTTATTAATACATAATGAAAAAATATTAATCGTTTTAAAATTTATTTTTCAACAGGTCTTTTAATTATTAGTCCAAACTTGATTAGAAATTTTTAGCTTGATATGGATTATGTTTTTTTCTTATTGTTGATTTATTTATTATCAGAATGGAAAAGTGATGTTAACTACTTTATCCAATAGTGTTGGTGGTGTTTCAATTTTCATTTCTATTTCTTGGATTTCTTTGGATTTTGGTAGTTAAAATTACATTTTTTATTATTTTATATTTGATTCTTTCGAGATGAAGATTACTACTTTATTAGTTATTCTTGCTGCCATAACTAAGAGAGCTACAGCTGCTCTTACTACTGTTCCTGCTCTAGTTCGTTGATTTACTCTTGTTGCTGATGGTGTGTATTTATTATTTCGTTTTAATCCTATATTGTAAGTTTATGATTTTGGTTGGTATCTTATTTTTATTGGTTGTTTAACAATATTTATAGCTGGTCTTGGGGCTAATTTTGAATTTGATTTATGTTAGATTATTGCTCTTTCTACTTTAAATCAGGTTGGTTTAATAATCGCAGTTTTATCAAGGGGATATTCTGATCTTGATTTTTTCATTTATTAACTAATGCTTTATTTGGGACTTTATTATTTGTGTGTGCAGTATGTATAATTCATAATTTAGGTGATTTCAGGATATTCGTATTATTGCTTGCAGTGTAACCATTTACACTACATATCTGTCCGTATCGATGCCAGATGTCCAAAAAGAATATTAGCAGGTGAGAGGTCAAATACTGCCCCAGATCTCTTTTCTGTTTTGGTATTGGGCAGCTTGTGAGTAGCAAGTAGCAGCGATTGTATTTGAATCATAGAAGCTGCATGGACATTATTTATGGTAGAGAAATCATGTTATAAGTTCTATGTTAAGTTGATTGGCATTTGTTATCACTGTAGATTTTGATGTAGAAGTTCAAACTAAAGGCCCCCATTCACTAGTTGAAAGGTTACTTCCTAAGTAATAGAATGCAGTACGTTGTTCTCGACAGAAAGTGTTCATCAGAGATGAGTGGATCGTCAGGCATGCCCCAGGGGAGTGTGATAGGGCCGCTATTGTTTTCTATCTATATAAATGATCTAATGGACAGAGTAACGTGTGATTTGCGGCTGTTTTCTGATGATGCTGTGGTGTATGGGACGGTGTCGTTTTTAACTGACTGTCATAGCATACAGGGTGACTTAGACAAAATTTCTAGTTAGTGCAAATAATGGCAGCTAGCTGTCAATGGAAAAATATGTAAGGTGATGCTCATGAGTAGGAAAAACAATCCCATAATGTTCGAATACAGCATTAGTAGTGAGCTTCTTGATGTTGTCGCGTCGTTCAAATATCTAGGCATAAATTGCAGAGAGATATGAAATGGAACGAACATGTAAGGACAGTTGTGAGTAAGGCGGACAGCCGACATCGGTTTATTGGGAGAATTTTGGGAAGATTTACTTCTTCTGTAAAGGAGACAGTGTATAAAACGCTTGTACGACCACATCTTGAGTATTGCTCACGTATTTGGGACCTGCAGCAGATCAGTTTAAAGGAAGGCATAGAAGCAATTCAGAGGCAAGCAGCTAGGTTTGTTACTGGTAGGTTTGACCATTGCATGAGTGTCACAAAAATGCTCTGGCAACTCAATTGGGGATCGCTGGAGGAAAGACGACTTTCTTTTCATAAATTTCTGTTGAGGAAATTTAAAGGGCCAGAATTTGAAGCTGAGTGTAGTGCGATCTTGCTGCTGCCTACATATATTTCGCGTAGTGATAAAAAAAGACAAGATAAGAGAAATTAGGGCTCGTACAGAGGCATATAGGCATTCTTTTTTCCTCGTTCTATTTGTGAGTGAAATAGGAAAATGCCTAGTAATGGTACAGTGTAACCTCCGCCACACACCTTATGGTGGATTGTGGAGTATGTATGTAGATGTAGTCTTTTGATTCTGGTTGAGGTGAATAACTTGGTGGTCAGGGCTTGTATTTATTTTTCTTGTATTTAATTGATTATATTAGATATTTATATGGTCCTAATTTTAGGGTTTATTTGTTAACTTTTATTTTTTGAATTTTTTATTTTATTTATGTTCCTTTTTTATCTTACCTAAATAGCGTATAATTAAAGTTTAACATCGAAGATGTTAAGGAAATATATTTTAGCCTTAGGTATTTATAAATATTCATATATTATTTTTACAATGAAAATGTATATATATTTTTTTAAATGTATAAATATAAGAAATGTTAACGGAATTGAACTGCTGTTATAAAAAGTTAGTTTTCATATTGGCTTTACATTTCCTTAATTGAAAATTGTGGTTCGTTTATACCATTAAGGGCCGGTTGTACAATCACTCGATATATCCAGGGATAGATAACGAAGGAATACCTTTGAGTGTGCATTGTACGATGGCATTTTATTCCCCGGTTTGTAATTCCAGGACTCAAGGTCCCATCCAGTTAAGATGGCAACAGATGAAGCGTGTTGAGGTAATTTTCGCGCACACAACTCAGTTTGTTTAGGACTTGAGTTATCGTCATATGCAAAAGATGTGTGATAACATGAGCGATAAACGAGCACTAGCACAGACGTATTTGCTTGAGGAAGTTGTAAACTTGTAGATATTGTACACGAGTTTGTAGGAAAAACGAAAACAGATGGATTAACATCAAACTCTGTATAATAGAAACAGTTATTCAAAATTAACATCTGCAAGTCCACACAATACAGATAAACTGAAGGACTGATTGAGGTATACTCGTAATTAGGTTATAGATATCCGACTATTTTCAATTTTTATACAGTGTTGAGTTGTATACTTTTGCTAATGCTAAAAGATATTTTCACGTTCTGAACCCTTCTTATGTATCATTACCCAAGTGAAGACTTTCTTAATATAGGTAAACAACAGTTAACGAAATGTGTTCTTTTGTAAAAGAAGAAAATAAAATGTGGTGGGCATAAAATACCCCCCAACCACCCCCTTTTTATGGTTATGGAAAAAAACATTGATGTTGTGAGGGTTAATGGGTCTGTGATTCTAATGTTTTCATTAAAAGGTGGAAAGTTATTTGGACACTGTTATGGTGTTTACAAAAAGCATCATTCGAAACAGAATACATACTGGAACAATACTGCTATTGTCATAATGTGGCACTGATGTTCTATAAAACGGTATGCACTTGAGAAATCGTAATGGTTTTAACTAATATTGTCAAATATTGAAACAGTTGTCAACAGAAATTCCACCCGTATCAGGTGTCTTTTCGATTTCGTTACATCTGTTATGGCACTATCAGCTAAAAAACGAAACAGTTTTTCCCCTAATGCAGGAATTGTAGCAAACGCCAGATAAACAACATTTTTTTCCCAGATCGTCATTTCGATGTGACTAATTTACGCAAATAATTCGCCAGAATTCATGAAATGCTGATATCAACTGCATGTTACTACAAACAAACATGATTATTTCGGGAGGCAGAGAAATAGTCTCACCTGTCCATCTGATGCTCAAGTTTCTCAGCACAGGACTGAAAAGACGAACTACTGCTTTCTTTGAAACACGGAATCTGGATATAAATTCTGAATCATCGAAATAATTGGGGCGGGGGGGATGACTCACGTTTTTCTCCTTCATTCTAAGGACCAAATCAGCCAAAATATCATCCTCACTATCTGAATCAATAACTCTCTGTGCCATTTTGGAAACTTATTCCACGATTAAGCTCGCCAACTGGCCAAAAGTAGCCGGATATGTTTTTTCGAGTTTATTCTCTGGTTGGGCGTTATTTCGGTTTTGTACAACGCATTTCTCACGCTGTTCCAGGAATAAAACATAACCCGCTGCTAACCGGAGATCGTACAATCGGCCCCAACAGTAATAGCCTCTTTTTGGGCTTCAATTACTAAATAAGTGCTTTTATGCCAAATTTCAGGTCAAAACTCATTGCAATAATTGGTTTATTATGGTTAATTAATATTTCTATACTATTTGGTTGGAAACCAAATGTTTTATTTAACTATAACCATAATTATTCACTTTAGAGCTTCTTGATATCATTCAGAATATAGTCTTATTAGTAAGATGATAAGGAATATTGTAGATGTTGTTCATATTATAATATTTAATGTTTGAATACTAGTTAGAATTGGTAAAATTAATGCAATTTCTACATAAAAAATTAGGAATATTACTGTGATTAAGAAGAAATTAATTGAGAATGGTATTCGTGCTGAACTTTTTGGGTCAAATCCACATTCAAATGGTGATTTCTTTTTCTGTCATTTATTGATTTTTTATAGAGTTGTTGCAATTATTATACTACTTATTGGTACTACAAACCTAATGGAAATTTTTGTTATTAAGATTATCATTATTTTTCTTGAGAATTTTAAGCTTTTTGTTTGGTAGTCAAATGTGCTATTTATACCAGAAAAATAATTATCGACCTCCTTATTAAATTGATATACAGAAAAATAATCATTCTACATTTACAAGTGTCAGTCTCATGATGCGGCTTAAAGTCCAAAGTGAAGATTTGATGAGAATTGACTTATTATGTCATATTTAAACATGTTAATAGAAATATTGAATCAATATTAATGTAATTCGGTAAATCATGTTCCTACAAAGAATGTTGATCCATATACTGCATCTGCAATAGTAAAAGATGCTTCTCAATATTCATATATTTAAGCATTGTAAAATAAAATCCTAATGTTACTGTAAAGAACAATCCTTGTATTGCTTGTGAGTGATTAGATTCTATTATTCTGTGATGTGCTCATGTGATTGTGACTCCTGAACCAAGACGAATTGCAGTATTAAGGATGGCGATTTACATTGGATTAAATGTTCGGATTCCTATGGGTGGTTATTTTATTCCTAATTCAATTGTTAGTGCAAAATTTTTATGAAAAATGCTCAGAAGAATGATATGAAAAATAACACTTTTGATGTGATGAATAAGATTATTCCTAATCGTAGTCCTGTTGCTAGAGACTTTGTATGTAGTCCTTGAAAAGTTACCTCTCGAATTACATTTCATCATCATTGAATTATATTTAAAATGATGATAGTTATTCCATTAATAAGTAAGTTAATACTAAATGTGTGAAATCATTTAGTTAATCCTGAAACTAAAATTATTTCTACAATTTCTCCAGTTAAACCTCATGATCTATAATGTACTATGTTATTATTATTGGTTAACATAGGTTTAATAAATTTCTGTTAAATGTGATGTTCTTAGGACTGAGAATACATATGCTTGAATTATAGGTACTGCTGATTCTAAAATTAATAGTGTTATTTGTCCAGTGATTGGAATTAATATAATTCTTGTTGTTAATGATGGTCCTGCGTTTTCTAATAGTTTTAATAATAAATGTCTTACAGTTATATTTGCTGATAATCTTACTGCTAGTGTACCTGGATGGATAATATTTCTAATGGTTTCAATTAGGACTATAAAATGATATTGGTGCAGTTGGTGTTTCTCGAGGTACTAGGTGAAAGTATATGTGGTTAGTGTTATCAATTCATCGAAATAATATAAATCTTACTAATATTGGTAGTGCAATTGGGAATGTCAGTGTTATATGTCTAGTTCTTGTAAAATATAGGGGAATATTCCTATGGTATTATTAAATAATATTTAATAAAAATTAATGTTGATCCTTGAAATGATTTTTTCCCTTGTAAGTTTTTTAATTCATTATGTAAATTTTAATTTAATTTATTTCATATAATTTTAATTCCTGATGGTTTTAATCAAAATACCGATGGAATTAATAATAGTCCTAAGAATGTTGTAGTGCAGATAAGTGATACTTTAACTATGTAATGGCTCAAATGTTGAGAATAAATTTGTTATCATATTCAATTGATGTTTTTTTATAATTTTGATTATTATTTTTAATTCTATTTTGTTTATAACAGAAAATTTTTAATTGATTAAATAAGATTAATGTAGTTGAAAATATAATGAATAGTGAAAAGCAAATTATAGTAGACAGTCATTTAATGAGTAGCTTCACTGAGTTTCTTTCAATTACAATTGGTATTAATCTATGATTTGCTCCATAGATTTTTGAATATTGTCCAAAGAATAGTCCTGGACGATTAATTATGAATATTCCTTAATTTTTGTATCAAGACACAAAATAATTGTACATGATGTAAGACATGTTTCTAGGGTCATTATAGATCTAATATATAAAAATAAATGATTGTGCGTTCCTTTTTTATCCACGACCATACCTTTCAAATGATTGTGATAAAACTTTGTCAACGTTACTTGCACTTTTGCGATAGTCATAGGCGCCATTAAATGACTGTATGACAAAGAGTTCAGTCGATATGACATTATAAACAATGAAATCTGCGAAAAGGTGCTGCACCATGCAAAGTCTGCCTATAATACATTGTACCGATTTAAACCAAATTTGTTACACATATTCCTTTCTTGAGGTAACAATTGATGTAGGGATAAGAACTGTTTACGACACACAGTTCAGGAGATATGACGTCATAAACAATTATATGATTGTAAACCTGTGGCTTCATGTGAATAAGGACACTTTATTCATCCTAAAATCTTCATGACATTTTGGACAGTTGACCTTCAAAACAAGAGAAAGGTCAATGTCACATAAAATTTTAGATGGTGCATGATGGAGGATACTTTACAGATGGACTTTGTCAGATACTGCAGTTGTATTCCAATCCTGATGAAATTTTTAAATCTGATTGAACAACTCAGTTTATTGGTGCAGTATTTAGGCATTCAGTATATGTATGATCATTTATATTAATTAACGTGTCTAAACAGTTAATTTTCAGATTTTGGCAAAAATTCAAATGAAATAAAATTTCTAAAAATTCTAGCAGCTCTCTCTGGAAGTTACGTTTTTCAGGGTGATAATCATCAAAGAAATATTTAAAACATAAAAATTGTTCACATCAAGTGAATTTTAATGTAAGCAACTAAAAGTAAGAAATTTAAAAAAAAATGCTTCAGTGGAAAGCATTCAGATTTTTAAGTGATGGATTTTGGCTGTCAGGTTTGACGCATACCATGCGTACCGAATCATTGGGGTGAAAACCACCAGTAGAAGGAATTTCTTATTGCCAATGTATGGTTTTAATGCAGATTTGAAAATAAATACATAAATCTAATATATAAAAATTAATGTTCGTATTTTATGCATGGCCATACCGTACATCCGATTGCAATGAAACTTTGTCACTTCATTGCTTGCACTTGTGCAAAGGTTATAGGCATACTAAAATTAATTTCATATAATGCATGGTAGAGGGTGCTTTACAATTGGTTTTACACTTCACACTGTAATGGCTGGACAGATATGAATGAAATTTGGAAAAGAGGTAGCCTATACCCTGATTAATACATGAGCTACCTTCGTGCATGGCGGAGGGTACCTTATAATGTGTTAATATGGTTGCTACTCCTTCATGCTAAAATGGACATATTTGAATGAAATTTGGAATGGAGTTAGCGTATACTCTGCATGTTTCTTTCGTAAGCCGCCATATAGTGTATGGCAGAGGGTACCTTCCAGTGGGTTAACATGTTTCTTTCTCTTCAAGCTAAAACGCCTGGACAGAACGGAAATGAATTAAAAGTGGAATGAAGATAGTTTATACTCCAAATTAATACATGGGCTACCTTTTGTAATCCTCTGTAGGTTCATAGCATTGGGTATGTTAGAACAATGATCCTAATTGTTTGGTTGGTCACCATGAAAGTCAGTACACAAATGTATGTTTTCATGAAGGAAATCTGCAAGCCAGTGAATTTAGCATGGCGGAGGGTATCTTGCAACTTTGACACCATTTGACCAGTCACCTTGAAACTTGGTGTGTTTATGTACCATATGTTTTCATATATAGGAGGGAGGAGATGGACAGAGAGAGGGGAGGAGGAGAAGGGGGAGGAGCAGGTAAACAGAGAGATGAGGAAGGAGGAGATGGACTAATCGAAGACTGGAAACTTCTTATTAATTTGTTCATATGTTCAAATTGCAGTGTTATATTCACATTTGCAAATGATTGGTAAAGGAAGGGAATGAAAAAGGATAGGACAGAAAGGATTGACAGTGGCAGCATACAATACAATA
This sequence comes from Locusta migratoria, assembly GCA_026315105.1. NCBI lineage: Eukaryota > Metazoa > Arthropoda > Insecta > Orthoptera > Acrididae > Locusta > Locusta migratoria. The sequence continues at coordinate 300,546,148 of CM048744.1, forward strand.
CAATAAATATTCACAATTGTTTCTTCTGCGGCAGCAATGTGCCGGGTACCAGATAGTTTTTAATAAAAGTAATGTTTAAACATTTACTTTTTTAAGATAATTTACAGCTGAAACTAGAAAATGGTATTCACACCACTCAGCTTAGTTGTTTCTTGAAGGAGGAACGCATCAACAAATGTTACAGGCACAAAGTAATTAAAATCAACACACAGTAATCAAAACAATTATTTATCATTGACTTTACTGGCCTAACAAATCCCCAAATCACTATTAAACATGTTATAACTGTGCTCTATTTTCAATTTGTGCTTAAGTTTTGAATGAGACTCATGATGTAAAAAAATCATCTTATATTGTTCACAATTTACTTAGAGGAAAAGGAAGGTCATTGAAAGATACTCAAACCATCATTTGAAAATATTTTCCTGCAACTTACAAATGTCAACTGGTGACACCATATTCATCAAATTAATTAAGTGTTACACAGTCTTTGTCCTAACATCTTTTACTCATTTTGCTTCCACACCCATACCAATGTGGTGAGCATCACAAAAAGTATACTTCTGTCACCTCCATCTTTGTTAGTCGCAATTTAACAGTTCACGGCATGTGGAGGTGTGATGCAATCTCTATGACTGTATGTGATCACACTCTAACATAGTTCAGGAGATACAAGTGAGTGAAAACTGAATAAAGTGTAGTGGGTTTAAAAGCAGAAGAAAAAGAGTGCCAAGGGAAAAGAAAGCTCAGTTAGTTGCAGATATCTCTTGGTACCAATGATATGGTTAGATTAACCGCATAAGAGTTGGTCTGGTTTCACATGAATACTGTTGCAGCTGAGCACCATCAAAATTCCCTGAGCCTACTGCAGCATTTGCCGACATAACAAAGTTTATCATTTTTCGTCAATTCAGTCATACAACTGGACAGGTGTGTGAGGTGTTATAAGTTTTGTTTGCCTTTTGAATCAGGCTACCTGCTGTTTGCTAGTCATTTGTGCTCATCTGGTGTTGCCAGTCAGCTTCTTGTAATGCAGAGGTTTGCGATCATCACTTTGTATGTGAGTTATGGATTCTTTGGCTATGGATGGTTAGTCCCTGCAGTAAAGTGCTTTTGGACAATATGTTTCCAACTTTGTGTTTGTAGTTTCCCAAGCTTAAGATAAAAGGAATGTTTGAGTGACTTGGGTGTCTCTTTACTTTTGTGATGAGTTTCTTAAATACTACTAACAGAGGCTGTAGGTGGTATACTTTGAGAAGATCTACAGTGTGTTTGTAGCATTGCTTATGATGTGTAACACCTTGTACTGAATTTTTTGAAAGTGATTCAGCTGTATTGACATTTAGTATTTCCAAACAAGAGTGGCATACATACCAGAGGTGTAATTAGTGTCATGTACACAGCTATAGACGCCCTCCTATCCAGTGTATTTTGCCTTGTAAGCACAGGGTAATGTTACCTTGTGTTTGTTCAGTTGGTCACAACAACACAAGTTGTTTGTGCTGCCCCCCCCCACTCTCCTTTTCCTTGTTAGCTTCCTGTACACAGCCAGACATTGGGGTGTTTGACTGTCTCTTGAAAGTGTATTAGGTGTGAGGATGGTGTAACTAGTATGTAGTCCTGGTGTTTGTGCAGTAACTTAAGTCGACATATGAACAGTAATGCTTTGCATTTGATGATGTTTTCCAGACAAGGTTCAGCAATACTGAGTGCAGTGCTTATAATATTTGCAGTGTCATCCACATAGGTGGTAACCATTGTGTTATTTATAGTTGATATAATGTCGAGGTTAAACAACATGGGTTCCATGAGGTTGGTTTGGAGTACTACGGCTTGAATACCATGTTGTGTAGATCATTTGCCCTGCATGTCTGTGTTAAAATTTTGGTCGGTGAGGTATGAATATGTGAGATGTACGAGTTCAGGAAACATGGTATCATGCAGTCTTTGTATGAGGCCGTTGTACCAGAAATAAGTGAAAGCTTTTTTTATGTCTAAGAAAAGAGCCCCTGTTGCTTTATTGATGTTGTAGTTAGTAGAGTAGTTGATGCATTGTGGAGTGACGATTCCTAGTTAATTGCTTCAGTGTTAATGTACTGTTAGCCATGTAGTGTCTTGTGAGACATTTAAATTTTACCTTCTCAATGATCCTGTTGAAAGAGCTCAGAAGACTGATGAGTCAGTAATTTTGTGGGAGAGTGGAGTCTTTATCTGGTTGCTTATCAAGAGGCAGAAAAGTGTTTGTGTCTGATTCATGATGTAGTTTAGACATTAATACATGAATTTAAAACAAGCAGTATGTAGCAGGGCAACAGCTCACATTAACTACACCTGGATCAGAAAAACAAAGTGACTGATGTCTATCTGTTTACATGGCTGCTATAGCAGCAAGAACCAATCAGAGAATGCACTATGTTGCACCATCTGTTCCATTCTCTGTAGCCAAATCCCCTGCCTATTTATACAGGTAGTGGGACTGCTATAGCCAGTTGCAGATAACATTCAATGACTGGTAGCAGTGATCTGTTTTGTTGTGTGCTTTACCTTTCTGTGGGGCCCGCAAGTTTATTTTATGCTGTAGAATGCTGGAATAAATTGGTGGAAGTGCAGGTACTAAACGTAAAATTCAGCGATCTGCTCATGTTTTGCACAATTTGACACAAGAAACCATGTGCTCACTGTGCAAGTATTTCAAGGAGGAGATAGACAATAGTGTGACTCTGTTGCCTCTAAGATAGTGCAAACAACTGCAGCCACTTTCAAAATTCATAAAAACTCTGTAGTCAAAATCTGTAAAGAAAAACAACATGTAGAAAAGAAAGAGCCTGGTTTATGTACATTACAGACACATAAGAAAAAGAGGACAGAACTCTGAGTAACAAATTTGGACTCATTACAAATTGATGATAAAAAGGTTCAAACCTTTGTAAATCTATCGAACTTAACTGCTTGGTCATTAGTCCGTATCTTACAAACTATTTAAACTAAGGACAACATAACACCCATGCCCAAGGCGGACTCAAACCCACAATGGCGACAGCCATGCCCACTGCAGCATGGCGCCCCAGTGTGCATGGCTAATCAGAAGCGGGAACACGATGCTATTCGTTGCCTTACATATGGATATTACAGGAGAAAGGAACACCAAACTATAAAGAAACTATGTGTTACTCTCCCTGAGGCAGATTCATTCAGTAGTTGTTAATGGTTGTGTGAAACCCTCAATTTATGATGAAAAATTATCATGGATCAACCTGATATTGTAGTGTGGCAGTATCCTTTTCTTAACATACACTATTGAAATGCCATTTGAAGAGAATATGTGGCTCAATAAAACGTGAATAAATATCATCCGTTCCATTAGAAAAGACTAGCCAGATGGTAGTATATGTGGAAGTTCTCCTGCTCTTGTGGGGAAGGGTGCAAGAAGTATTGTTTTGCATATAGGTTTCTTAACTAACAGTCTTCTTGTTCACAAAAACAGGAAAAAAATGAAATCACAAGGAAATGAACCACAATAGTTTTCTGAAGTGGTTCAAATACAGCTTTTGGAAAACTTAAATAAATTGCCTGTTACAGTAATGGAAAGTCCAAGTTGGAATTAATAATATCGTAAGGACAGTTTACAAATCACCTCAAAGACGAGGTGACGAGCTGCGATAGGCACAAACAAAAGACACACACATACAAGCTCGTCGCCACGTCTTTGCTGTGAGTTGCAAATTGTCCTACCTATATTATTATTGCCTGTTATAGTAATGGATAACATCCCATACCATCCATTTCTAAAGATAAAGCTCTGACATTGGCAGTGAAAAAGTTCACATTATTCAATAGTTTAAGCACCACAATGTGAAGTTTCAGAACAGGTTTGATCACGCAAAGAAAAAAGCATGCCAAATTTAAACGGACACAAACTCCTCAGGACTGGCAGTCTTTTACAGAAACTCAAAATTTAGCTCGAACTTCAGTGTGTGAAGCTTATTATAGTTTCCACAATGAAACCCTGTCATGTTATTTGGTAGAGACTTCTAAGAAATTCTGGTCATGTGTAAAGTATGTTAGCAGTAAAACACAATCAATACCTTCACTATGAAATAGTAATGGTATTGCTACTGATGACAGTTCTGCTAAAACAGTATTGCTTAACACAGCTTTCACAATTCATTCGCTAAAAAACAAAGCAAATACTCCAAAATTAGTATCAAGAATATCTGCCAGCATGCATTTTTTAGAAGTAGATACCCTTGGTGTATTAAAGCAAATTAACAAAAGTGAGTATCCCGGTCCCAACTGTATATCAATTAGGTTCCTTTCAGAGTATGCTGATGCAACTGCTCCATATCTAGTTATGATATGCAACTGCTTGCTCAGCGAACATTGCATACCCAAAGACTGGAAAGTTACACAGGTTACTCCAATATTCAAGAAAGCCAACAGCAGTGTTACAGGCCTTTAACATTGGTGTCTGTCTGCAGCAGGATTTTGAACAGATACTTTTCTCAAATATTATGAACTACCTCAAAGAGTGTGACCTATTGACCTAGTCAACACGAATTTAGCTATCTCTTTTCTTGCATAATGTGACGAGTGCTATCGACAAGGGATGACAAATAGATTCTGTATTTCTAATTTCCAGATGGCTTTTGAGACTGTACATCACAAGTATCTTCTAATCAAATCACGTGCTTAAGGTATATCACCATAGCTGTGTGATTGGATTCATGATTTCCTGTCAGAAAGGACACAGTACATTGTAATTGACGAAAAGTCATCAAGTAGAACATAAGTGATATCTGGCATTCCCCAAAGAAGTGTTATAGGGTCCCTACTGTTCATTATTTTTACAAATGATGTAGGAGACAATCTGAGTAGCTCTCTTAGATTACTTGTGGATGATGCTGTCATTTATCGTTTAGTAAAGTTACCAGAAGATCAACAGTAACTACAAAATGATTTAGATAAGACATAGCGTGGTGCAAAAAATGGCAATTGACCCTTAATAATAAGAATTGTGAAGTCACCCATATGACCACTAAAAGAAATCTATTAAACTTCATTCACACTAAAGAACACACAGAAAATATTGTTGGGAAAGCGAACCAAAGACTTATGTTAGCAGAACACTTAGGAGATGCAACAGTTCTTCTAAAGAAACTACCTACACTACACTTGTGCATCCTATTTTGGAGTATTGTTGCATATTGTTGGATCCATACCAGTTGGGATTGACAGACAATTTAGAGAAGTTTCAGAGAAGGGCAGTTCGTTTTGTATTATAGTGGTATAGGGGGCAGAAAGGTGTTATTCATTGTGACGAGATCTATATGTGAAATTTCTTTTACCAACTTTCTCTTCCAATATATTTTGTAAGCATCCACCTAATAGGAAGACATTAAGAGAAATCATGCCAAAAACGGAAAGATATAGGTGTTACTATTTCCCATGAGCTATTAGAGAATGGAACTGTAGAGAAATATCATAAAACTTATTCGATGAATGCTCTGACATGCACTTCCATCTGACTTGCAGAGAATGTATGTATGAATAGGAAGCACTGGCATAAATAGCACCAGAGAAGTGGCGTAATGTTATGCACCACACAGAAACAGTGACATTTAACCGTTGTCATAACTAGTCTTAAATTTTGTGTTTGTACATCATATTTTTCACAATGGTTTCTACCGTATTGCTACACTCATGTCATCTTATTGTAAGTGTGCTTATCGACACATGTATGAGATTACTTGCACACTACAGTGATTGGTAAGTACTTAAGCAGTTTGTTTTATCATAATATTGTGAGTCATTGAATTTACATGAATGATTCAGATCCATTACAGCTTCGTCATGTATATGCCAGATAAGTATGAATAATTTTCCTTATTGTAGAAGACAGCAAATTTTGTAATGAAATCATTGAGATGTAAAAGTATTGGGAATGCAGTATTATTTTATGCACAGGAGTGTGTTCATTAGGTGACATTTATATTACAATCATTTAACCCTTAACTGCCCTGGCGAATGTAGATAACTCTCATACCTTGGCGGGGTATTTTTGACCCAACATTCCTGGGGTAAATGTAATTGACTTTTTGAGTGTAAAACATTTCTTTTATAGTTAACATCAAATTGTCAACGTAAACAAGCTCATTTAAACATAGAAGTACATACAAAGAAATTACTTTAAAAGATTTGAATTTATGACATATTTTAATTCACATAAAATTTGTTTTCATTAGAAAGACGTTATTTTCTGTGTTTTGCACTTCTGAAGGCATGTTTCTTGCCATATGAAAACATAAAAGATTTGTGATCCATATTTGTTGAAATTCCTACTCTGAATATTGATTTATATTTTTTTCTAATTTTTCGAATTTGTACAAAAAATATGTTGGTTACCTTCTTTAGACTTGGCTGCTTTCGTAAAAGCTCCCCACCATGTCACCTAGCGAATAAATATTAAAATGAAAACTCTTGGGGGCAAATATGACCCCACCAGGGCAGTTTAAGGGTTAAACTGAATTCAGTACTGCTTGTTAATAGGTAGTGTGAGAAGATAATCAGTTCAGAGCAGCCACACTGTGAGTACATCCATCAGCGAACAGACAATGTTGTTCCCCTCAATGTTCAATTCTGCTTCACTAACAATCACCTTGCTAATCTGATCTAGGTACAGAATATCTTCCCATGTACACTGTTGCCCAATGAAATTGCAGTACTTGAAATAATTGCAAATAACAAAATTTTACTTACAGTGTGCACCTGGTACAAGATTCATTATTCAATTTATAGGAAGTACAGGAAGCAAAATTTAGTACCTTGTGCAATCCTCTTCCAACCCAAGTCAGCATCAAAGGAAAACAAATATTGAGGGCAAATTTGTGTACTCCATCTTTATCTCATGTCCTCCATTGTTAGTACACCAAAACCACTTTCCCTTCCCTCCTGCCCAATGAAAGAAATTTGTTCTCCAAAAATAGTTCCTATTTATTTTCATGTTATTATTTATAGTTATAAAGTGAGATAAGTACTGGCCAGCCACTATCTCTTGAAAAAGAAAGGTTCTTTGTTCAATGCTGCTTTACTGTTAAAATTCATCTAACATCGTGGCTGGTGAGAGATGATGTGCAGTCTTTTAGCAACCTATGACTAGCTGTCTTCTGTGAGGAAGAGAACGGGAGAATGCTTTACACTATGCAATCAAAAGTATCTGGACACCTGGCTGAAAAAATGTACAAGTTCATGGTGCCCTTCCATCAGTAATGCTGAAATTCAATATGGTGTTGGCCCATCCTTAGCTTTCATGGCACTGGAAGGTTTCTTGCTGAATGCCAGCCCATTCTTCACGGAATGCTGCACTGAGGAACAGTATTGAAGCAGGTTGGTGAGGCCTGGGATGAACTCGGTGTTCCAAAACATCCCAAAGGTGTTCTACAGGATTCAAGTCATGTCAGTCCATTACAGGATTGTTGTCATCTTGTAACCCTTCCATCACAGGCCTTGAATTGTGAACAGGTGCTCCATCAGGTTGAAAGATGCAATTGCCATCCTTGAATTGCTCTTCAACAGCAAGAATGGGCTTAAAACATCAATGTAGGCCTGTGCTGTGACAGTGCAACACAAAACAACATGTGCAAGCTTCTTCCATGAAAGATATGACCAAACCATACCACCATCTCCAAATTTTACTGTTGGCACTACACATGACGTTCACCAGGCATTTGCCGTACACATACCTTGCCATCAGATTGCTACATTGTGTACTATGATTCGTCACTCCACACAATGATTTTTCACTGTTCAGTTGTCCAATGTTTATGCTCCTTACACCAAGTGAGACGCCGTTTGGCACTGATCTGTGTCAGCCACTCAATCATGAAATCAAAGTTTTCTCACATCCCGTCTAACTATCATAGAACTTGGAGTGGATCCTGATGCAGTTTGGAATTCCTGTGTGATAATTCCATAAATGCCTTCCTATTGCACTGTATGAATCTCTTCAAATGTTGGCACTCTGTCAGTCAACAGACGAAGTTGCCCTGCATGCTTTCATGCTGTACATGTCCATTCATGTTTCCACTTCACTGTCACATCAGAAACAGTGAGCAGATGGATGTTCAAGAATGTGTAAATCCAGTATACAGACTTCTGACACAAGTGACACCCAATCACATTACAAGTCCGTGAGTTCCGCTGTACACTTCATTCTGCTCTCTCACAATGTATAATGATTACTGATATGGAGTACCGGGCAGTAGGTGCCAGCACAACACACCTAATATGAAAAAAAAGTTTTGTGGGGTAACTGGATACTTGTAACCATGTAGTGTAGTTAGGTTAACAATCTTCTCCTTTGTTGAGGTAGCTCCGAGCAGCATGTAGCATTATGTCACAGAGATCTTCTAGATAGGGCACAGCCAATGGTATTAACATAATGAATGTATTGTCAGCAGTCCAAAATTACCAGCTACGTGAAACAGAGGTGATAAAGTGTGTATGCAATAGTATTCCACATGGTCTCATATGACAGACAAATGAAATCTGGCAACACTCATCAGCATACATATTCCACACACAGATAATCAATCTCAACACATTACACAGAAATGTGACTCTGCCTGAAAAGAGAAAACGGTGTTACTCCAGTGTCCAGTGTTGTTATTGGATGCACTACTGTTGATGTACCTCTAGCTGATGCTGTGTTAATGGAAGTTGCAACGATATTTGCTGTGCTCACAGTCCATATTACTCCAGACATTGTCTCATTATCTTTATGGATACTTGTCTTATTTCAAACCAATCGATTTCACAGTTAAAGAATAATATGTTAGACAGTAGTCATGTGGGACTTATGAGATTAAGCATGACACTGAGTCTGGCTTTTCTGAACCTACCAATTCTACATTTGCATGATCCAATTAATGCACACAGCAATATTGCTGAATTATAAACTGTCATCTCATGAAGTCACAATCCTATTGTTGTTGAATTCTGACAAAGGCTGGTAGATGTTCCTCCTCCTTGCAAGTGACATAAGATGATAATTTCACAATTTCTTGATGGTTAATGCATTGTTTAACCTTACATTACATAAATAATGTAGATGGGATAGCATGTACCTACTCACTCTGGTTGTATTGTAGTAGTAATCATTTGAATTTATATACTTTGATATTGAATTGCTCAGCAGCAGAAATGTTGAAAAGTAGGTTATAGAGCAACTAAAGGTATCTAGCTGTGCCAGGGTGGCCAGAGATGGAGCTCATGTGTGTATTATATCTTGAGTGATTGTGCGAAAGTATGTGGCCAAACATTTTATTGGTATGAATGTGATTGTCTTTCCTATGTGCCTGTCAAAGATAGCCTTCACCTATCAATTGGACTAGGGAACCCCACTCTTAACATCTCAGTCGAGGTATTTCCATATTATTTTGGAATTGGGACAGTGTCTGGTCTAGTTTTAATTCCAATAATCAACGTTTTTACCAACAGCCATTCAATAAAACAACAAACTTTACAACTATTGCTAAATAAATTAATTATTGGAATTAAATCTTAACATTTCAGATTTTTTTTCCAATTTTGGTGTACATCTGACAAGATTCAAAGAAGATGTTAACTTCCAGCCCACAATTAGCAGTATGTTACAAGCATTGTGTGGCAAAAGACAAGGTGACAGTTCAAAAATTTGGCCAAATTTGAACAGGGCTGTATTTCAATTAATAATTTCAGTACCGTAGAGATGTAAAATCATTGTGATCATGTTGTCTGGCAACTTGTTTATAAAACTTGCATGTAATTTTTGGGTTTAGGTATCAATCTCTAAAAGTACCCCACTTGATATGAAAGTATTTATTTTTAGTGTGATTCTTAGCAGATGAAGTCTTTCAACATTGAAGAATCATCATTCTTTTATTATCTCTTGGAATTCAGCAAAGAAACTCTTTGGTCTGTTTATAATACATTTATCACCCGAAGTACCCTGTCCTCCATAGATTCTCATTACATTTAGATCTATTCCTCGATCCATACACTTTCTTATCTCTTCTAATAATTCCTAACACATATCCCTACATCACTCATTACGCAACTATCATCCAACTCTATGCAAGTAGTCATAACATGTAATATATCCCAATTACCATGAACCAACAATGCTGTTGCAGCAGTTGAAGAAGTGATATTCCGACGTGGTAAATCCCAGGTAGCGGATAAGGAAGTCCTCACCAACTTGATGAGAGACTTCAGCAAAATAAAATAGCTCTTGTGGACCAAACACCAACAACCTCTCTGGGTAACAACTGTAGTTGTAACTATGAGCTTGTTTCATACAAATCAAATAATTCCACCACCTGGCAACAGCCAGAGAAGACTGCTCTCTGATACAGTGGGCAGTCCCTTAAAAGGTAACTTAGATGAGTTGGAGCATCTGAAAATATCCAAGACTGACAGAACAAAACTTAGACTCAAGACAGGACAGATAAAGAACATAGCAACACACAAGATACATTTTCTCATCCAACCTATTAAAATCAAAATTTGGGATTGACAAGAGCTTCTCATAACCAGATCCAAGAAATGATAAACAGTGATCAAAAACCAATGGTATCACGAGATATTACAAGGAAATACCAAGGAAAGTGTAATTATGCAATGTCCGCAATTTGGAACAGGATTACTGGACAATGTCAGAATAATACATTCCATAACATTCCTAGACTCTCAAAACTAACTATAAAAACTGCAGATAGAATATACACAATAGTAAATACCCTTGAGCCAACTAATGATAAAAATAATAGGAAAGATTACATAGGAGATGTGGACGAGTTTTGGGAACTTTTAGCTCAGACAGTAACAAACATCAACAAAAGTCACACCAAAATTTTAATTGAAGACTTTTATGCCAATTGGGAAGGGAAAAAGAAATATAGAGATGTAATAGGGAAATGACCAGGTCAAAGAAGTACAAACAATAGTGGCATAAGATTGGTGGAATTCTGCAGAAAACATGACAATCTCAAAATCAACCTAATTTATGAAAAGACCAAATACGTTTAAAACCTAGAAACTCCCAGACTGGACAAAAAGGAGAATGGCAGCTGGACTGTGTTTGCATGGATATAAATTACGACAGGAAAATCTATGAGAAAAACATGAGAGGAATGGATGCGGGATCAGATCATACTTGCTAGAAATAAAAATTAAATTCACCCCACTAACAAAGAAAAATAATAAACAACAAAGAATATAAAGAACAAACTATGAATATAAAAATAACAAATATCTGGATGAAATAATTCCACAATGGAAAGAAATAGCTGAACAAGTAGGCGCAATACACCAAAGGAAAAAAAAACAGCAATGGTGGAGTGATGAATGTGATAAAGTAATGGTGGAAGATCGACACCAAGCCTGGCTAAGGTATCAGAGTCAGAAAACAGAAGAAACACACTTTGAACTCACAAAAAAGGAAGATAAATCAAAAAAATTTAAGGAAAATTAAACACTAATATCAAAAAGATACACTTGATTGCAGAAGCAAATAGTGAGGAAACAAACTCATGAGATTATACAACACATTTAGCCGACAACTCCAAATATATGATCCCCAACACTAATCCTGAAAGATAAAGACAATAAGACAGCCCAAACAAATTAAAAAAGGCTATAAGAAAAATATAACAAACTACTAAATTGCGAGGATTCCCCAGGACTATGTCAAATAAACACAGAAACAATAATAAAAATCACCAAAAAATACAAACCCACCAACAATCCAGGAAATCTACAAAGTTTTGAGAGAGCTCAAGAACTACAAAGCGAGCAGAAGCAGCGAAGATGTGATAACATCAATGCACAGTGAAAATCTGGATAAAAGAAGAATTACCAGAGGGCAAAAAAGGAGAAAAATCAAATCTGATCAACTACAGGGAGATTTCCCTCTTGGATAGTACATATAAAATCTTATCAAGAATTCTCTACAATCACTGTAAATATCAGCTTGAAAGGGTACTGGAGAATATCAAGGAGAATTTAGATGCTAGAAAAGTTGCTCAGGACTGATAATCACTTTAAAGTTAATAATGGGTGGCTACAAAAGAAGACAGGAATAACAAGCCATAACCTTTATACACTTCAAAAAATCTTATGATTGAATCCACACATCCTCAATGGTGGACGCATTTATAAATTTTGGAATTCATCCAAAATTAATAAAAATGATAACCCCTCCCAAACACCAAATCTTAAGTAAAATTTAGAAGTGAACTTTTTGAGCCATATAAAACAGGGTTAAGACAAAAAGATCCTCTATCAATACTGCTCTTCAGTTGTGCTCTTGAATACTTGATGAGAGAATGCTAAAGATTCAAACCAAGAAATATCAAATAAACCTAAACTGCTTGGAATTCACAGATGACTTATCACTAGCTAATAACATACAAGAAGCCAGAAATCAGATAGTGAACCTACACAAAAGAGAGGACTCATATCATTCGAAAAGACTGAGATGATAGTGACAGACTCAGTAGTGATAAACCACATAACAGTAAAGAACATAAAAATAAAAATAATGAAGCAATTTCAATACCTAGGAGAAATTATAAACATACAATCTGGTTGAAAAACCTGCTTGGCAAGATAGAACTAATAAAATAATAAAAATTCAAAAGCTAACATGGTGCATACAATAAAAATTTCTATCAAAACATTACAAGAAAATAGTTCAGCCAGAGGTAAATATGCAAGCGAAAATCACTCAGAAAAACACAATTGGCAGAATACTAAAAGTAGAGAGAAATATAACACATGCATAAGTAAAAAATATGAATAGGAAGCACAATGGCCGACAGTATCAATTGAAGTAGTGTACAGGGAACTGGTGCCCATCACAAATACTACATGTAAGAAAACGACTTCTTTCTTTGGCCACATCATGAGGACAACAGAAACTAGATTAGCAAGGAAAATTTTAGAGAAGTTGTGGAGCAACAAGCAGAATACATCAAGGAAATTAGAGATGGAAGAATTAAAAATAACCCTGGATGATCTGCAAAACAAAACAGAAAATCTCAAGAAACTGAAAAACAAGAAAAATAAGATTAAAACAAAGAATAAGAAACGACACAAATAAAAAGGGCATTTACAAATAAGTAAACACAGAAAAGATCAGAACGAGTGAAAATATACTGGGCAATTAGCAAATAATGAAACATGCAATTATCAACAAAGAGTACCAGAAAATTACTGTCTAATGAGGTCGTAAAAGCATATAATAATAAAGTGTCAGTTGTATAATTCCCTTTTTAACACACATCTAAAGCTTTGTTTTGAAAATCATAGAACATAGAAAGCAGCGTCAGAGCCCAAGAAAGATGGAAATTATAGCAGATCCATCCATGTCCCCCTACTTACAATAAACTAGATGCATATTTCGTGTAATTATTTGTTTCTTAAGCCACAAGTGGTACCAACATCAAAAACAGACTACCGTTATAATTTGGCTACGCTACTATCTAATAAGAAAATGATACCCAATTGTACCTTAACAAGACTGCAGAGACACAATTGGTGGCCACTTTGAGTTACCTTTATAGTTAATAATCAGCTACTTAACACTTTGTTTTTCTCCTCCTTCACAACTCAGAATGTTAAGTGTGTTTATGTGTGCTTAGGTAGCAGAGGATAAAATAGGTAGGAAGGCAAGACCTACAAAAAATCCTTAGATATCACAGGAGATACTAAATTTAATCGATGAAAGGAGAAAATATAAAAATGCAGTTAATGAAACAGGCAAAATGGAGTACAGACGACTAAGAAATGAGATTGACAGGAAGTGCAAAATGGCTAAGCAGGAGTGGCTAGAAGGCAAATGCAAGGATGTAGAAGAATGTATAAATAGGGGAAAAATAGATACAGCCTACAGGAAAATAGAGGAAACATTTGGAGATAAGAAAAACAGCTCTCTGAATATCAAGGACACTGGTGGCAAACCAGTTCTCAGCAAAGACGGAAAAGCTGAAAGGTGGAAAGAGTATATAGAGGGACTATACAAAGGAAATGAACTTCAAGACAATATTGTAGGAAGGGAAGAGGATGTAGATGAAGATGAAGTAGGAGATACTGTACTGAGAGAAGAATTTGACAGAGCCCTGAAAGACCTAAGTCGAAACAAGGCCCCTGGAGTAGATGATATTCCCTCAGAGCTACTGAAGTCTCTGGGAGAACCAGCCATGACAAACCTGTTTCACCTGGTGTGTAAGATGTATGAGACAGGCGAAGTGCCCTCAGACTTTAAGAAAAATGTTTTAATCCCCACTCCAAAGAAAGCAGGTGCAGACAGGTGTGAAAACTACAGAACCATCAGTTTAATAAGTCATGGTTGCAAAATATTAACACGAATTATATACAGAAGGATGGAAAAGCTGGTAGAAGCCGACCTTGGGGAAGATCAGTTTGGGTTCAGGAGAAATGTAGGAACACGGGAGGCAATACTCACTTTACGGCTTATCCTAGAAGATAGATTAAGAAAAGGCAAACCTACATTTCTAGCTTTTGTTGATTTGGAGAAGGCTTTTGACAATGTTGATTGGAATAAACTCTTTCAAGTTCTGAAGCAAGCAGGAGTAAAATATAGGGAGCATAATGTTATTTACAACTTGTACAAAAACCAGATAGTGGTTGTCAGAGTTGAAGGGCATGAAAGGGATGCAGTGGTTGGAAAGGGAGTAAGACAGGGTTGTAGTCCTTCTCCATTGTTATTCAATTTGTACATTGAGCAAGCTATAAAGGAAAGCAAGGAGAAATTTGGAGAAGGAATTAAAGTTCAGGGTGAAGAATTAAAAACATTGCATTTTGCCGATGACATAGTAATTTTGTCAGATACAGCAAAGGACCTGGAAGAGCAATTGAACGGAATGGACAGTGTGCTGAAAGGAGCATATAAGATGAACATTAACAAGAGCAAAACTAGGGTAATGGAGTGCAGTCTAAGAAAATCAGGTGATGCTGAAGGAATTAGATTGGGAAACGAAGCAATAAAGGAGGTAGATGAGTTTTGTTACTTGGGCAGTAAAATAACAAATGATGGTCGCAGTACAGAGGATATAAAATGCAGAATGGCAATGGGTAGAAAAGCGTTCTTGAAAAAGAGAGATTTGTTAACATCGAATATTGATTTAAGCCTAAGGAAGTCCTTTCTGAAGGCATTTGTATGGAGTGTTGCCTTGTATGGGAGTGAGACATGGACGATAAACAGAGCGGACAGGAAGAGGATTGAGGCTTTTGAAATATGGTGCTACAGAAGAATGCTGAAGATTAGATGGGTGGATCGCGTAACTAATGAGGTGGTACTGAACAGAATTGGGGAGAAAAGAAATTTCTGGCATACCTTGACTAAAAGAAGGGATAGATTGGTAGGACACATTCTTAGACATCATGGAATTGTGAATTCAGTGTTGGAGGGAAGTGTGTGGGGTAAAAATCGCAGAGGAAGACCAAGAGATGGATACAGTAAGCAGATTCAGTCAGATGTAGGTTGCCGTTCTTATGTGGAGATGCAGAGGCTTGCTCAGGATAGGGTATTGTGGAGAGCTGCATCTCCGGACTGAAGACCACAACAACAACAGTGCAACACTTTTTTTAAAACTAAAGCTGTCATCAACCTACTTTAGAAGGCTTGGTCATAACAGAAAGTGGCATGCTCTTGACTTCCTCCACCCTCAGGAAATGATTTATCGAGCTCAGTAGAAGGAACCTACAGTTAATGATTAAATCCAAACCATGATGCAATTTGGCATTTTGTGTGTACAAAATCACTGAAAAAACTGATAGAAGCAATAAAATACATGTAAAATTGAGGGACATTCACCCTTGCAACTTTTCGGTTACTCATTGCAATTTAATTTTTTTCTTCAAGTAATATACAGCACTACTGTCACTCATCTGTAAGCCTCTCCTAGTAGCAAGAGCACATTGGATTTAATATTCAGGAACACCTTTAATAAGCAATCTATGTATCGACCATGGACTTTATAAATGAATAAAATGCAGCATCCAGTCACAAGCAACTGGTTGCTGCATTTTATTAATTTATAATCCAAACAGTTGCTGAAATGGAGAAAATACTTCACCATGGACTTTAATAACCAGAAATTTATTTATTACTACATTTTCCATTAGATGCAGTGCACATCATGTCTTTGAAGATTCACAAATACAGGTGTGTGTGTGTGTGTGTGTGTGTGTGTGTGTGTGTCTTGATGCGATGAAGGCACCAGTCAACTGATTGTCAAAGTTTTGGGCATTTCCTCTGAGCATCCTCTCCTAAGTGTCTTAAAACTCCTATAAACGTCCTGGTTAACAGTTTGGCCAGATGGAACTAACTCCTGATGCACGAATATAAACAAGGACAATATCATCATCTTAGTTCAGTTTTGTCAACAAGATAATCATTGCAAGATGCTGAAAGGTGCCCAAAATGAGCATGGTCTTCAACACTCATCCCACTATGTTTAAAGAGCTCAAACCTCCAAAAAACATGGGCAGTTGATAAAATACTTATTAAGAGCCTTTTAAAGCATTTTGTAAATTTCTGTTACCAATCTTTCAAGCAGGAAATAAAATTTCAAACACTCTCTTTCTTCTGAGTTTGCAGCCAGAACACAAGAACACCAGGAGAAGAACTTAATTACGATCAAATGTTCACATACAAACTGAAGCTACCTGGACAGTCAGTTCGTGATGGTCTCTATAAACCCCACTCTATAAACGCACTTCTCCTGAGTGAAAACACTCTTTTCCTGGATAAAAAATAGTTTAAATTTGCTAATTTAGAAAATCCTGGGATTAAAGTGCACTACAGTGACTGACTTTTCTCTCATGACATGTAGCTGCTGAACAATGTGATAATTGAAGGAAGTAAGAACGACCATTCACAAGTCGGGTGCTGACAGCCAGTAAGAAAGTTTTTATTCTCTTTTTGGGTTTCTTTTAAAAGCTATCATGCATTTCAATTTTGTCCTGATAACACATATTCTATAATTCAAGGGAAAGACGTTAATCACTCTTTATTTTGAACAATACTTAGCTGTTTTTTTGTGAGTATTTTGTGATTTTCGAGTATGTGGTTGTAGACGAACCTAATAGCACCATTTTAATTGCTAGTGAAAGAACCGGTAATCAAATTTACTCTCTCGCTTCTCAAAAATGTTTGCTGTTTTATACAAATACATCACTTTTTTTAGTGTATTCAAGCAAGAACCTAATAGTACAGTTTGTATTGTAACAAGGTACACTACTTACCCACTACTGTTACAAGATAATCAAATTGTTTTTCGTTGACTTGTGAGATCGGATACTGTGTGCGGAAATCCCATTTGTGCAATCCACATGCAAATTGGCAGGAGTGTGAAGCAGCTACTTGTTGAGGATGTTGCTTCAAGGAGTAACAAGCTGCCCTCGTGAATTTGTGAGCTCCTAGAGCTTTATTGTTGTAAGCTTATGTCTTGTTCATGATGATTTCAAAGCATTCTTTAATGTGATCTTGTTTTGGATACGTGGCTATGTACATAGAACTGTAGTAGCTAGGTTGATGGTTAATAAAGCCTGTTTGTTGTTAAACTACAGAATATGAGCCCAAGTAAACAATTCCATGGATTACAAATAATTTCAAGAAGGGGGTCAGTTTAAAGATTGAAGTTAGCCTTATCCAAATTCAGGCTTTTGCTGGTTTTTTGAAACTGATTAGTGGGGTCCAGAATTCAGAAGACTGTGAAAAATTCCAGAAGATCTTGGTGTAGACTGGAGTAAACAAATTACAACACCTATACTTTGATTTATATGGTGGCATTTTCCAGTTGCACAGTCACACCACAAGTTTTAATTGCTGTGAGTGAAACGAGTAGAAATCACATTTACACTGTCAAAAATGTTTTCCCATTTCCAAAGAATATGTAATGATTTTCGATTATCTGGTTAGGCCAGTATCTAATAGCACAGTAAAAGTATAATCATAAAACATAGTTATTTATTAATCCATTGGCTGTCTGTAAGTGACTCCTGATTGATTGTGTTCACTTCCTTACATTTTTAAAGGATATTGTATAATTTGTAATCTATGAAAAAACTAAAATAAATGTGATACATTAACCTTGAGCTATATCTTCTTTTTAAGATACTGGTACCATATATTGAACACAAATGTGGCAGTACAATTTTTCTATGTGACTGCTCCTTAAAGTGTTACAGAATCCAACAGTCTGTCATTTAAGCAATTCATTTGGTGTAAAACGAAATTTCCTTTGAAAACAATGTTCCTTAAACTACCATTCACAACAATCGTGATATGTTAGAAATGTAAACCATTGTGACGTCATACTCATCGAAAGCGGATTGTTGTAATGAATTATTGCTTAGTGATAATCTTTGACAAAACATCACACACCTTTTGCTATCGGCAGATATATTTTGTGCATTGAGTTTAATTGTAACTCACACATTTTCTACTCTTAGTTTGGTGTTATGCTGCAATATTATTCTGCAGCAGTTGACTAAAGTAAATTTCTTTATTAGCGCATCAATTCTTATCAGTCAAATTCATAAAAAATTAACTGACAACAAAAACAATGAAAAACACCTAGAATTCTAAAGTTTTCCTTGGGGGGGGGGGGGGGTGGGATCTTGGTTTTTACCTGATTTCCCTGTTGTCCTGGGAGGTATACACCCTGAACTAAAGTCGTCTCTCTCTCTCTCTCTCTCTCTCTCTCTCTCTCTCTCTCTCTCTCTCTCTCTCTCTCTGTATATTCTGGCAGGAAAGTTGAAAGTGAACAAATAAAAGCAGTACTCTGCAAATTACATCAAATAAAAGCAGTACTCTGCAAATTACATTCCATATTTGCAGTGAAGAAATAAAGGAGAAAGTAACATTCAGGCCTATTATCATAAATTACAAGTGTTTACACATTTGTAACAAAAAGTGATATAGTAGTACACAAATGACTGAAAATATATGTTTACATACACTATTAGAAAAAATCATTTTTAACAGCTGACAGTGCTGTTCAATATTCTCGGGTCTACTATGGTGCCCAACAGTTCGTTTCTGGATAGCAACATCAAGATAATATAGTAGGAAGTGTCACACACTGAATCACTTAAAAAGTTGTGGCCACTGTTACATTTTTACACACGCAACACATTGATCCATATACTGCTAACCATTGCTTGTTGAAAACAGTTTTTGTAACTTTTCAAGTTAAAATGTATGGATCATCACCAACCACTCATCATGTAGTGTATTTTCTTCACTTCTTCGAACAGATCAACCTGGGAAAAATTGAGAAATTTATAATTAATGCTGCATAAAAATTTTAAAAATTATTCTCAAAGTTTAATACACCTGATAATAAAAACACATATACTTTTATGTAAACTAAAAACAAATGGTGTATTATATCTAGACATCTGATATATTCAAGCATTACTCAGAGATGATACACACTTTCTCTAGTTCCAAAACATTGCCAACACACAACAAATCAGTGGGAGGTAACTGGGACCTGTTTACTACACACATCTGATTAGACCACCTGCCAATTGCCCAAAAGGACTTCCCTTGTAAGATTCCGCAATTTGTGCAATGAGCAAGGTTGCATATAAGGTAGTACAATTAGAAGACTGAAAATAACACATACAAGAAAGGACCTGCAAATCGGCAATCCATTCCACAAATGAGTGACAATGGTGCTTTTGATGCTGGCTAGGAACTAGGGCCGGTTTAAGGAATTTTGGGGTCTTTAGTTTTTTTGCTAGATTGTTATTTTGTATGGTTTTCCATTGCATTTCTAGCTCTTATATTTCTGTGCTTGTATTTTGATCTTTTTCTGTAAAATTTATACTTTTTATACTACTATGTAACTGTTTGCCTGTACAGACATCTGAAGAAAGGCAATCACTGCCCAAACCAGTCTTAAATAAAAACCACAATCCTGGTATAAAAAACTAAAGTAACAAATTTTATTTTCCCATTCTGTGCCAAATTCACAATATATTCATATGACCTGTTAACAGATGTCTGTATAATCTTGTTTCACAAAATATGCCTTTCTGGTGAGCATACATTCATACCAACAATGATGTCAGGGCACATATTAAACACGGCAGCGTTTGCTGGATTGTCTAGTGAGACCAGATTGTCAAAATCAAAATAAATAACACAAATTAGAAGTTGTAAATGCTGAATCAATAAAGTAAATTTGTGTTAAACTATTGGCTCCATACTAAAGCTACATACATCATCATACCTTTTCGTTATAACAATAATAATAATTTCATGTGGCTCAATGAGCTGTTGCAAGTCTTTCAATTGCACGCCACTTCGACGACTTGCGTGTCCTTAGCCTACCCCAATTATCTAGCCAGGGGAGTGGGAAGGGTAACCAGTGTCGTTTCAGGCGATTCCTCACATTGTTGAGAGTTGAAGGCTGGGTTAAAGTGCAGACTGAATAAATCCGAGGTCTGACCGGGTTTCGAACCAGTAACCCTTCGGTTTCCAGTCAAGCACTTTATCCCAAGACCACTGGGCCAGACACCTTTTCATTAAAACTTGCACTCAAAAATGTGTTGCCTTACAGAAGGCAAAAATTGTTAATAGTGAGTTACAAAGTGGTAATTGATAAACTATAAACTAAATTTGTCCACAACTTTATCACGTATATACTGGAGATTAAAAAGTTGATCAGTGAGATGATTACTACTACCCTACTTACGAGTGTTTTTGCGAGATGACTAATAATGTATGTTTTCTTAAGAAACTGAATGCATTTCAAATATAAACAGGAAAATACTTACAGTTTCCTCCTCCGCTTCAGAATTTGGTGGTGAAACTCCAAACTTCAGTAGATCTAGGATTTGTTTCCAGCCTTCCTTAGGAGATCCCAGAAGCCTGTCGACTGTTTTTATCCTCCAAATACACCAAAATCTATGTTCAATAACAGGATTGAGATTTTTCTTCTTTAGGGAACTATTCTCCAAACTAAATTTCATCCTCTTGTTTGTTCCCTCGGTTTGCTGTTCATCATCACAAATGAGCTGTCGTTTACCTGAATTTGGACCTATGTTCCCAGAGTCAGAAACATCAGATCTTTTTACAGTTTCATTCTCTTCTATCTGTAAACTGTTTTCTTGTCCATTTCCGTCCTCAGCTGGAATCTCTTCTTTACTAAGACCGTTCTGCACACTCACCGAAGAGGAGACTCCCTTTTCATCAATTTCATGAGTACTTGCGTGCTGTTCACTGATTGGCAAATTACTTTCAATCATATTACTACTTAGTTCAGCATTTTGTGAAGTTGAATTTTTTGTAACCATCTCCGACTCAGATTCCAGATGAACAATATCTTCAGTATCACACTCCATACTGGAAGCAGTAATGACACCCTCTTTTTGAATACTAGAATTATTACCCTGAATTTCAGAATCACCATCAGCAACTTTCTGGTGTTTGTCAATATGACATACTTCCATGGTTTCAGTTTCATTGTCACCAGGAAGTTTTCTTTTATTACTATTGTTTTCCTGTGATGCACCATGCTCTTTGTCATCATAATGTAATTCTTGAGTAGGTTTCTCAGAATCTGATTCATTTTCATTGGTCATTAACTTATCTTCCGCAATTTGGGCATTTCCAGAATTTTTATTCCCAGAGAATTTTTTATCTTTATGAATTCCTTTGTATTTGGGTAATTTAACGCCATACCTCAAATGAAGTATATTACAAAATGATGGGAATTTCTGTTTAGTCACACATGCTAGAGCACTTGCCCGATGCCGTGCAGTGCTGATATGAACTGCAGGTACACCCCTTTTCGTTCGTTTTCTTGCTTGTAATGTATGAACACTCTCGGTTTTACATTCTGTGTTATCCAGTGAATTACCTCCATTAGTTTCGACTGCAAAACTGTTACCTGCATTTGTGTCTGAAATGTCCATTTTTGTAGCTTCATTGCTCGGACCGAGATCATCCTGAACAGGTACAGGATCACTAATTTTACTGCATTCTGCAACGCTAAAGAAGTGGCGCAGGGCTAAATGCCTCTGACAATATGCACATTCCAGCGTTTTATCTTCTGAACTCTTCAGCCAACCACAGATTACCAAAATCAGTGCACTTATTCCTTCTTCAGAAAAATCTGATTCAGTGATTCTAAATAGGTGCTCCAGAGTGTCTCTGCTCAGTCCCTGCAATAAAATGTGTAAATAAATTCATTCTGCTTGGTATAACTGAATTTGTGCTTAATTTACAAAAGAAAATACTAAAGGTGTAAGATTAAACTACACATTGCTACTCTACACTCTAATCGAGTAGGTTATTAGAATACATTGTTAAGTGACAAGTAAGAATCAAATTGTAACTTTTCCCCCAAACTACGCAATAGATTAATTAAATTGCAACAAATTAATTATTATTATGCTGTATGTTTGAAGATAACAAATAAGAGTTTAAGAGTCCTACTCACAAGAAGAATAACCTCTTAAATTTCATGAGAGGCCAGAGGGCACAGATGGGCCACATATCCTATGAAATAATATAATCCACAAGAGCAATCCACAATGTACCATATTTCCCGGCATAAAGACGCAATGGTGTATAAGATGCACCCTACTTTTAAGACATTTTTTCTAGGAAAAAAAAAAAAAAATCACGTCTAATACTTCTATAACAATACAAATGTTCATGTACATCAAATACCTACGATAGTGCCTTCAAGTACTGTTCCAAAAATTTACGCAGTCAAGTTTATTGACAGTTTGCACTTATTCCAGCTTATTCAAACAGATATTTTGTCTTTCGCTATTTACAGTATGTACCGACTATGGTGCGGCGGTTGACGAGAGCATCGTAAAGGCTTACGACTTTGCCACCTAGATGGCACTGCATAAGACTGCTCCCAGCAGCCACCACGCAGAGTTTCAGTTTGTGTGACGAGTAGTGAGGTTTCATGTTTAAAATGATGTGTTTCGAGAATTTATTGTGAAGTGCAGATATTTATGTAAGTAGTTTTGTGCTGTTCCGTAAACTGTGAGAATGATGGATGGTTTGCCGTTTATTGCTCAGTGCACTGTATGGGGCACAGCATGTTATAACCTCAAAAAGACAACTGTGAGATGCAGACACTGTGCAAACATTACAAAAAATACTTATGTACATATTTGCAGTTGAGAATACGAATAAATTCTCAAATATAGTCAGGTGTGACATGGACAAATACATGAGCAGTGTTTCATTATTCAAATAATGAATGACACCACAACTGGATTGCTGAAAACATTGATTTTGATGAATGAAATTACATCGAAAGTTTACTCCCTATGAAGTCACCAGTTTCAGTTACATTTGGCACTAAAAATAGTACAAAATTAGATAACCTTTACTACATAATAAAGCTCCTGGCGAGTATTTTGGTGCATATTATGTACATATAACAAATATAAATTATAAAAATGTAAGAGAGAACCTTAAAGCAAATTTTTCCACTTAAAACATTATTTCCCACATTTTTCAACATTTTTTTTTTTTGCAATCCTTTGAAAAGAACTGGAACTTGTAGGTGCCTACCTTCACTAGCAACTGGCATATAAGACGCATCCAGTTTTTGGCCAATTTTTGTAGGGGAAAAAAAGTTCATCTTGTACACTGGCAGATACGGTATTTTTATATCATTCTTCCATTCAATAATGTAAATTGGCCATTAAATGAATGAGACATGTTTGTTTTTACATCATTCAGTGATAGCTAATGGAATCTGTCAGTTAAGATTTGACCACAACACAGTTTCAACTAGAATTTGTAGGTAAAATGATAAAGATATCTGTAGATGATGTAATGTCTGTCCTTTCAGACATGCATCTCATATCAGAAAGAACAGACACCAAACACGGTTCACAGCCACTATGCCAATACACATCATGAGAGGGAGGATGAAGGAAGAGGAAAGGAAAGGAATGACTATGTCTGTACAAGGGCATTTATATCATTCAATGGCAACAAGTGAAAATTTGTTACCATTGCTCGAATACAGATTTCCTGCTTTTCGCGAGTCATTGCCTTAACCATCAGGTTATCAGAGCAAGCCTCCTATCCACCCCAAATTCCCACAAGTACATTACTAAACAAGTAGCTCCCTTTCTAGTGTCCATAAGCTCTTATGCTTGCATATCTGATTCCCACAAGAGATCAAATGATATTACTTCATCAGCAGTGAAGAATTTGAATCATATGCCATTATTGTGTTGAAATACATATATGATGGAGTATGATGTCTGTTGTTTTGGACATGCATTTAGAGGCGCTTGGGTAGCCTAAAGGTTAAGATGACAGCCAGAGACACTCCATTCATATCCTTCCTTGCAACAAATGCTAAATTTAGTTTTACACCACAGGAGGAAAAGCAAGACACTCACACTAAGTATTCCATTTGCAATATGATAAATGAATTACCAGGTAGCTATTACTAGGATAGCAATTTTAAGGAAATTATACAGCTTTTGTCACACAGAACTCAACTTATAGCTAGCAAATGAAACTCTCAAAATATATGTTCTATTAATGATGGAAATTCTCCACAGAGGTGATAAATTATTCTTCAAAAGAGTTAGACTGGCTGCCCAGTACTTATTTTTGTGCTATCCCGCTGGTAGTCACGCAAAGAAAGGAAAAGGCAAAAAAGAACAAATTTTCAGAACAGGGTTCCTTCATAAGGTAGGAGAGGAGGGAAGAAAAAAAGGAATCGGAACAGAAGGGGAAGGTAATTCATGACGTAGGTCATGAGGAACATGTTTGAGGACTGTGGAAGTCAGAGATACTGTATATTAGTATTGAGTTGTGACAAAGAAGATATATATCACCAAAGAGGATAGATCAAGTAGTAAAAAGAAGTAAAGATGAGTGAACCGAATGATGCTATGCTGGGGATGGAGAAGGGGGGTTACCTAAAACACTTTTGATTAACAGGGAAAGATGTAGAAACAAAAAACCACACACACACACACACACAAACAAACAGAGAAAGGTAAGGAAAGGGGGGTGAGAAATGAGTATGGATAGGCTAGTTGAGAATGCAGGAGGGGAAGTGTTAGCATAGATTTAAGCCAGGAGGGTGGCGGGAGGAGAGGATATGTTGGAAGGCAAGTTCCCATCTTCTTAGCTCTGAGGGATTGGTGTTTGGAGGGGGGGTTGTTTTGGTTTTGGTGTTTAATGTTATGTTCTGTCAATGGGATTTAGTTTTAAAAGGAGCCAAAATAATATATTGTTATGAGTCAATGAGTGGACATAGTTGCAAAAAGGGCATACTAGATTACGTTTTTACAGAAGAATAAATCATGAGAAAGCATACAGTATGACAGTTACCACTTTTCTATTACAAAGGCGCAGACAATCTGCCTCGATAGATGAGTTAAGACAAATGAAACCCAGAAACCAGTATTTCGTCAAGTTAGAAAAACCCTTTAGACTTAACTGTAAACACAACAGCAAATGCTGCAATCAGATTTAAAATTTAGATTTTTGTCTTCTGAAAATTGTTTTGCATGTAATCATGACACCGGACATATTGTCATTGCAAAATCAAACTGGCTTATATGCAAAATGCATATTTTTGATTGTAACACTTTAATGTTTTTGAATCTGATAATATGTTTGCATGTACTATTATGAGATAATTCAGTTTTACTTACATAATGGACAACTTTCCTCCTTGATTGTTATGAAGTATATTGTGCAATAGATCTGTGCTCTGATAAAAATAGCTATTCCCGCATAAATGCATACCAGACCAACGCCATATGTCGGATTTTTATTCAACTATATGATATTATGGTTCCAAACAGAAGGCAAAGAAATGTTCTGACACCAACAACTTAAAACACTCATTTTTGCACTGTAAGAGTAAATGAAGGGTGTGTGTGGAAATATTACTTTCTTTCTCCCATTTCTCTGGTATAAACATGACAGTGTTGCCACCCTGATGAATTCACCATTTCCCTTTGCCTAGCAATAAAGAGATGTTGTGTACATAGACTGTACTACACAGCGTCCTTTACTCAAGGATTCTGAGAAATTCAGAACCAGTTTTTCCTTAAAACCAGCAATGCCATTCTTCTATAAATGCATTCGGCTGCTTGGAGTGCTAATATTACTTCCGTTGATAGTGCCACTTACAGTTAACTCTTTCCCCACTACGTGCTCTGCTGTCATTGCGAGTGCCAGATGTAAACTTTTACATGTAAGTTAGACTTTGATTTTAGTATGTAAATACAGATTAAACACACAGAGGATTGTATAAGTGTGGTTTGCATTGTTTTTAATCATATTGTCTAGAACATAGCAATCAATAAAATACATACACACACATTGATTTTTTCAGTTATAGAATACAAATTCCACCAGTGCAAAGCGGGGGAAGGTTGCTAGTAAACTAATACTATTGCTGTTCCCCTCATCACTTTACGTTCTACATACAACACATTTATTAACTATAAGACATGTAATAATTATAATATTTTTTTCACAAGTGAAATATTTACCATCTTTTCAAGCAAAACCTGTTGTATCTTTGGTAACTCAGTTCCATATATAATAATTTTTTGCCAGTTGTGGCAAATATTTTTACACAAAATTTTTGGGTGAGTTATGATCTGTATAAACCTATCTGGGCAGGGACAAAATGACCAATAGCACAAATTATCATGTGCTTTATGAGCAATATCACCCCATAGGTCTGGTTTCTGGACTGCAAGGAAACAAAAAAAACAGTTAATACATTTTAAGATAAAATGAAGTATTGGATTGAATGACTTGTGACAAGATAAAATATTCAAGTAAATTCAAATAATCAACATGTTTAGTTTTGAGTTAAGTAGTTATTTTTCAGCCACTTTGTTTTAAGTTATGTAGACATCATTATGTAATTTCATTTTCCTTATACTGCAGACTCCAAAACAAAACAAAAAAGAACTCTTGCAGTATTACTGTAGCCTGTGGTTCAACAATTCATTCAGTTACGTCTTTTTTCTTGCAATCTTGTGATACTGAAACCACAATAGAATTCTATTCTATTCAATCCAGATAGAGCTGAATTATTATTATTATTATTATTACTATTATTAATTTTAGAAGCTATTAATTCATATGACTGCACAAGATCATTATAAGAGTTTTTTTTCCTTCATAATCACGCCATTAATTTTGCAATACTGCCCTTCTTTCTGAAAGGACATCAAATTGAATGCTTTAGAATTTTAATCTGATAAATTGTTTTTATTAAAACAACATTTAAGATGAAATAAATTAATATAAATGTCTCGAAAATTAAAGCATATTGAAGAAATACAAACCCAACTATGAGGAAGTCTTCAATATCTTTTGTATGAACCTCAACTTCGCAGCTATTCCCAACCACTTTGCAATCGACAATACAAGCTAAAATTGATCTACAACGGGAGCAGGCTATTCAAACAAATGAAATATGATACTGTGTACGAATTCGTAAATACAAGAATGAAAAAGTAAGCTGCCATTCTCGTCTTTCTGGAAGGACATCAGTCTTATCTGGGTTAATATTCTCTCTTTCAAAGAATCAACTATTTTGAAAACAGTCCCATTACAGGCTTATCTTATCCAATCAAAGATCGGGCCACCTCTGAAAGCAGCCATATAATTTATCAACTGTGCTGCAGTCACTGAACAGTGTTTTATATTGGCAAGACCACTAACTAGCTGTCCATTAGGATGAATGGCCACTACCAAACAAGGTAGAACACCCTGTGGCACAATACACAGCAGAGCATATGCTTGATTTCAATGGCTTCACAACCTGAGCCATCTGGATACCCTCACTACCAGCTTTTCTGAACTACACAGATGGGAGTTACCCTTACAGTACATTGCAAAATTATCCAAGCCTCAACCTCTGATAATCTATTTGTTACCTACACCTCTCCCATTCAATGTGCTATGTATGTGTGTTCCTTCCTTCCCCTCCCACATCTCCCCACTCCATTCCTAAGCTGCATCTCTTTACACCCATCTAGTACCTAAGTGCTAGGTAATACTATACAACCCTTCCCACCTCCCGTCCCCTACCCTCTTATGCACTCACTATTGCAGAATATGACTCTGAATGCAGTGGTTGGAGAAGACGGTTGTATGTCTGCGAAGTGTATCTGCGTGATTGTGTGAAGGGTGTCTTTTTTTCTGGTGAAGGCTAATGGCCAATAGGTGAACTTGTATGTGTATGAGTGTCTTTTGTATGTGCCTGACACAGCTCGACATATGTATTAGAAGTGAGTTGAAAATGTCCTCATTGTATTGTTGTATAAGAGGAGAAGTGACCTGTAACATTCATCATTGTCTTATCAGGAAACACAGAAATTTGTAAGACTGCAATATGCAATAAAGATCTTTGCCCATAGGACCAGTGATCCAATGTATCTTAAAGAAAATAAAGAGCACGTGAAAGGAGTGGCCCTATTTTCCCAATCCCCTTTGCGCACATGTTAATGTTTCCAGTCTACTTCTACAACTACATTCATACTCTGCAAGCCACCTCATGGTGTATGGTGGAAACTACATTGTGTACTATTGTACTTCCTAGTCCACACATGTACGGTTGAGAAAAAACAATTGCCAGTGTGGCTTCAAGTGGGCTCTAGTCTCTAATTTCATTTATATGCTCTTTCTGCGAGATATGTGTAGGAGGAAGCAATATTTTGGGTGACTACTCAAGAAGCATATGCTTTCAGAATATAACAAAGCCCATATTGCAATACAGAGCGCCTATCTTCCAGTGTCTGCTACTGGACTTTCCTGATCATTTCTGCAACACTATCACGGTTACTAAGTGAGCCTGTAAAGAAGTGTGCTGATCTCCGTTGGATCTTCTCTATGCCTTCAATCAAACCTACCTGGTACGGATCTCATAATGACAAGCAATACTCTAGCACCGGGTGAACGAGTATCTCGTAATCTACTTTGTTTGTTGACAGACTACATTTCCTGAGGATTCATCAAATGAGTCTCAGTCTGGCATCTACCTTACCCGTGATTAATTTTATATGGTCGATCCTTGTCAAATCGCCACTTATGATTACTCCCAGATATTTTAGGGAAGTAACTGCTTCCACTGCTTATCCTGCTATTGTGTGTTTATATTATATAGGTGCTCTCTCTCTCTCTCTCTCTCTTATATATATATATATATATATATATATATATATATAATGTGTGAATGCATCACTTCGCCATTTCGTGTATTGATGGTCAATAGCAACTCCCTGCACAATGTGTCGATTGCAGATCCTTCTGCGTTTCACTAACCTTTTCCAGTGTTATGCCTTCTTGATTTACTACAGTGTCATCTGCAAAACGCCTCCTTGAACTTCCAATGTTATCTATGAGGCCATTTACACAAATTGTGAAAAGCAAAGGTCCATAACACTTCCCTGTGGTATTCCAGAAATCACGTTCATATCTGAAGACTTCTACCCTTTGAGAATGACATACTGTTGATGCCTTGCTCCACTTTCTAAGTTCTTATCACTTTACATCCACAGGTGATCACATTTTGGCCGAGCTCTTACACCATCGTCAGCCACGCAGGTTGTTACATCTTCTTCACTCCCATCAGTCTCGGGTTCTTTCTCAACCTTCAGACAAGTTCCAGGTAGGCGTTCATGTCTGGGTACATGGGTACATCTCTTGTATCAAGTGGATCAAAGGAGCCATAAACAGTTTCTGGGGCATCAGTTGTGCAACATCTGTACTGACAAAGGAATGGTTGTTTGCCAATTTCACAAGATACACCCATGGACAGAGGAACTGACATTGTCTCCACCCAGGACTATTCCCACTGCTTCAGATGCCAATAGACACCATCTCTGGGTCCCACCTTTACTGCTCACAAGTCCGAGCACCCAATCTACACCTGCAGAAGTGATGTTACCTTTACATGAGCCAACTGTGCAGGGAAGTGTACCACCATCACAGTCACATGCACCAGAGGCATCGCAGCTGTCACCCGTCATTTAGTCAAGGGGACATGTGCCTCCAGCAGAGAGCATGCAGACTTCTTCGTACCTGCAACCAATACTTCAGAGATGTCACCCATCATTCAGCCACGGGTCCATGTCTCATGCAAAGATAACCATCAGGAACACTTCCGCCCTTACATTCGTAACACATCAAGAGCCGATGGATGACTCCACTACAACACTCCTGCAATGTGAAGTGATCTTCCCAGAGCGTGGAAAAGTGTTGTTACAGTGCACCAAAAATTCAAATCTGCTGCCACGCATAATGCTCACAAAATAATGAAGGAGCGCTACAGCAACTAGTCAGCGCCGCCCAGGTGAACTGGGGCTCGCCTGCGACTCAGCAGAACATGGCAGTATGAAGTAAGGATTGATGCTATACACTAACATAAAACATGTTCCAAAATTCTGCAAGTAACCAATGCCACAGACATAAAAAAGGAAGGAAGCACAGGGATTAATGTCCAGTCCACAGCATAAGCATTAGAGACAGAGCTCAGTTTCAGATTTTTGTGCAAGAATAAGAAGCAAATCAGCTGTGTCCTTTCAAAGGAACCCTCCTGGCATTTTCCTGGACTGATATAGAGAAATGACAGAAAATCTAAATCTGGATGGCTAGAAGTGGATTTGAACCACCACCCTCCCCTGAATCCAGTGTCTTACCAATGCACCTCTTCACTCACTGAAGAGGAAAGCCTATAATTTTGCATATCTCATCAATGCCTCTTCTTGAAAATGGGCTTTCTTCCAATCCTTAGGAATACTTTGCTCCTCTAGAGACCTGTGATACACTGCTGCTAAAAGGGGGGCAAGTTCCTTCGCATACTCCATGTACAATTAAAATGGTATCCTATTAGGTACAGTGGTCTTTTTTCTATCGAGCAATTTCCATTGCTTCTCTATACATCTGCTATTTACTTCAATATATCAAGGAAAATTTTTGCCAAGAAGATAATAGTAGTTGAGGAGCAGACACTAAATAAGAAATATACAGTGCCAATGAAAGAGGAAAAATTGTGGGACAAAAACAATAATAGTGTAGCAGAGACAGTGCAAATGGCATAGAACACAGTAATGAGAAGAGTGAGAGCGAAGTGATGAAAACAATGAGAGAGGAGACAGACATTCAGAAGCAAATGACAATGGGAGAAAAAGGAGAGAGAGTGTGTGTGTGTGTGTGTGTGTGTGTGAGAGAGAGAGAGAGAGAGAGAGGTATAAGAAGTGAAAGTAAGAGGGAGATGGAGAGTATGAAGCCTTAACTATGATGAGATGCTGGGTAAAGCTGTTTAAAATCCTCAGTGTTAGAATAACGTGAATATATTTCTGTGCCAAAATTTCTGAAGAGGAAAGTAGAACGACAGCTGAGGGACTGGGTTCCCAATTCTACATCTACATGTCTACACATATGCTCTGCAATCCACCCAAAGGTGTGTGGGGGAGGGTACCTAGTACTACTTCAAGTTACTTGCTTTCCTGTTCCACTCCCATATACTATGAGGGAAAACTGAATACTTGTATGCATCTGCATGAGCCTTAATCTCTCTGCTCTTATCTTTGTGGTCTTTATGAGACATATTGGTTGGCAGCAGTAGAATCAACTTTTAAAGAGGAGCATATTGTCGTTTTTTGTACCACAATAGGAACATTTCCACTGGTATTCCTATACATCAATATTAGTAGCATTTTTACCATATGAAACAAGCTTCATATGTAATTTACTTTGTCTGCTGATATTTGTCAGCTGTAAAAACAATGCCATCAACCCAATCCTTGGGTCTCCATCTAGATGTAAACACAGGAATATGTGCTTATTCATAACTGATACCATCAGATTTTCATCAAAAGAATCTGAATGGCTCCTAGAATCAAGGCCATTCTTCTAGGTCATAGAATCAGTTTGGTCGTAGGCAACTTTATGTCCCTGTAAATGTGCTGACAAGCTGTTGAAGTTGGTAAATGTGCATCTGCTGTATTTTTATCTCCCAAACATACCCTTCCTAAAACATGTGTGCATTAATAGATGTATAATGACAGTCCAAGGATAGTGGCAAGTCAGCTTGCTGAAATATATCTCCATCTGGACTACTCTAGACCACTGAATAATCCAAGGATAATTCTACATGAAAAATGAGGGAAAGGCAATCACCTATAACAAACTGATGTAGGGAGCATGGAAATATGTAACAGAAAATAGTTTTAACACTAGCTTTTGAGCTGCTCTGGCTCCTCTTCTAGTAAAAGTACACACATTCACATTAAAAATCACACAGGCAGCAAAAGAATACTGTACATATGCAGCTGCAGTGAGAATTAAAAGATAATTCAAAATTTTTCTGTCGGCTTAAAAAAACAGTTCCTTCACCAAATTAATTTTCCAAATTCTGAGATACCAGCTTTGAAAGTATTTCTTAACACATTTTACAAGTTGTATTTATCACAACATTCAATTAAGAAAACATTACATAATAAACAGTACTAGAAATCATCTATTATTTCGAATTCAAGAGTGTAGTATTTATTTCACACTTACTCACTGAAGAACATTCAACTGTAGAAGAACATATATCACACTTTATCACAAATTTTTCAGTGCACCGCCAGCCATATTTTGAAAACCACAGAACTGCATTTGGATCAGCTCCCCAGTGTTGTGGTCTATAAGTGAGTACTCTTTCTTGAAAGCCACGAAAGCTTATATTGCACCAGTTAGGGGGATCAGGAATAAATGATACCACATTTTCTTCTTCGATATACCTGGAAACAGTAAAAAACTGCCCATAAGATGGAAAAGTTAGAAAACTGATTTTAAGTTTTAGTATGTTTCATAATGTAGTATAACAACTAATTTATTTGTACGCTTCGGTACTGTTCTACCACGAGATGTGGCAGAAGCTTGAATTGACAATCTGTGTGGCTTCCAATTTCATTTCCATTGAATTTATGACAAATGTTGTTGTCCATTTGCATCACCTCCATCAGTGGGCAGTAGGCATTTCAAATAGTTTGTGATGTGACTGCAAAGATGGCACATGACTGACAAGTTTCATTATGGGTGTTGATACTGTGCAATCTGTTACCAGCTTTTTGGACTATTTTGAATTTTTTGTGACTTCTGTAGAACATTCTTACGGCTTTCAAAATAAAAAGGGTATTTTTATGCACTTGTCTATCAATTTTTGTTTTTCAGATATTTAATTTTTAATATCTGGGACTCTTTATAGACATCCTGTAGAAGTCCAGAATGAAACTTTCATGCTGCAGCAGAATGTGCGCTGATACAAAACTTCCTGGCAGTTTGCTGCAGAGTGAAAGTTTCATTCTGGAACCATCCCTTAGGCTGTAGCTAAGCCATGTCTCCACCATATCCTTTCTTCCGGGAGTGCTAGTCTTGCAAGGTTCGCAGATTATCTGTGAAGTTTGGAAAGTAGGAGGTGAGGTACTGACAGAAGTAAAGTTGTGAGGACGGAGCGCGAGTTGTACCGGGATAGCTCAGTGGTAGAGCAAAAGACAAAGGTCTCAGGTTCAAGTCCCATTTCCGGCACACAATTTTAATCTGTCAGGAAGTTT
This sequence comes from Locusta migratoria, assembly GCA_026315105.1. Taxonomy (NCBI): domain Eukaryota; kingdom Metazoa; phylum Arthropoda; class Insecta; order Orthoptera; family Acrididae; genus Locusta; species Locusta migratoria. Next base: position 300,579,805 of record CM048744.1, read on the forward strand.
CATCCTGTAGAAGAATTTAATAATCAGATATGTGGCAACATGACTCAAATGTAGAAATTAATCTTCATGGTGCTGCATGAAAATAGATGTGTATCTGTTGTAATCATAAATCCTTGTTCTAAATACATCTATCATTTGATACACACACTGAAGACGTCAAGAAATTTTTCTTCAGTTACAATGAAATTAATAACATCACAACAATGATGTACCGGTATATTTCAAAACCACAAAAGATTGTACCTTGGGTAGAAATGACAAAAAACAAAGGTAATTAAGAAGAACGATTGCACGGACGTCCGTTTCGATAAATCTCGAAAGTGCGACTACAATTCGATATATGATGCATTTTGATATGTTCCAAGAAGGCGGGAGAATCTGATTTGTTGATGTACGAAACAGTGATCATTTTAAGAGAAAGTTAGGTTAGGTATAGGTTAAACAAGAAGTTTTTTTTTTAGTATGTGAGGGCGCGTAGCGCCCGAATCTCCGGTTCGGGACGGTAGAATTGTGAAGTCTGTTGCCCATGTTATTAGCATGTCGCGTATGTTGGCAAGTTTGAGTGTTTCTGAACCGGAAATTCGGGCGCTACGCGCCCTCACATACTAAAAAATATTCTTGTTTAACATACACCTAACCTAACTTCCACTTACAATTATCACTGTTTCGCACATCAACAAATCACATTCTCTCATCTGCTTGGAACATATCGAAATGCACCATATATCAAAGGGTGGTTGCGCGTTCGAGATTTATCGAAACGTGCGCCCATGCAAGCGTTCTTCACAATTACCAAAACAAAAGCTTTTCTGATGATAAATGAGTCTGTCATCACCTATAGTCACACAATTGCATTACACCATACACAACAATTGTAATAAACACTGACACAAAAAATTAATACCTATGATATACAAACCGATCTAGATTTAAGAACTGCGATTCTCTTGGTGGCACCATACACTGTGCCAGTAAGGATTTAATTTTGCAAACTTTTTCATATCCATCATCAGCCATAGCACTAACTTCTCCCAATACCATCTGTGTTGCAGAATAATTGATTTCACTTTCAGAAATAGAAATCTACATCAACATCAGAGTCGTGGGTTTCCTATGTTGTACACCTGGAAAGAAATTTATTTTCATTATAAGTATGACCTACAAAAACTTTTATCATCATTACAATTAGGTTATAAAGGAAACAGCCACCAGCTGCAGTGTTGTAGGTTTATTCACAACTGGTTTCAGGCAATTATTGCCCTTCTTCAGGTATATTAATTGTGTTCTATATGTTCACTAAGAGCATTATGTAATAACACTGAACATCAAGTCACAATTAACGTACCTGAAGAAGGGCAATAAATGCCTGAAACCGGTTGTAAATATTCGTAAAATACTCTCGGTGTTCTTGCCACGTCAAATATGGGTAGGAGCCCAAGCTTTCGACTATATCCTCCATAGTCGTCGTCAGGGGTAAAACTGACTGCCGTGAACTGGAGGCTTCCGCTTATATAACCAGGAGAAGGCTTCTCATTGGCTAGCTTACATCACATTGGTAATGGCGCGTACTTGGGTGGTGCCATCTAACGACCTAGAATTTTCTAGCGCACTCTATTCCCCGTTGTTAGCAGCGCCATCTCTCGCAGCAGGCGGTAATCTGCGGGAAGTACTAAAGGTTCTGGGAGCCAAGAACACCGAGAGTATTTTACGCAAGAACTACGTCGCGAAAGACTTCATACTCTTATTAGTTTCCTCTAAGGGGAGGACACAGAGCACGACGTCTGTCAACTGGAGAAGATGCGCCTAAAACAGACACAGCTGCTGAGTAATCTGGCTTTTCTACAACACTGCCGTGACAAGGAGGTAGTACCAAAGTTTGCAGTTGTGAAACATCACATCTGATCTGCTGAAGTGAACAGAATATTAGGGAAGGCAAGCCATGCAATCATCAAGGAGAGAATACGTCACACCAGGTAGGAACTTGATGCCAACGCTCGTACCTTATACAGCTGCCATTTACGTCTGTCTGCTGTTCTGTCACCTTGGGACTGGGAAATGGTCGACATGACTTTGGCTGCATATCAACAATCTAATTTAAGCAAGATAACGGAAAAACAGGCGACAAATTTGTGCGCCTTAATCGGGAACAAAGTGTTGCAGAATCAAAAAATGATAGCCGCACTGTCATCAATTTATCCGACAAGGAAATGGATGAAGCCACCATTTCTGTTCTCAGTAAAGGACTGAATTTTGCGCCTGCTTCTCGTAAGATACCAGTGGCTGAGATTATCAGTGGAGTGGAACAAGCGGTTCGACACCTTCCCGAAGAAGCTGCAGATGATATAAGGCTCGCCATGAGTCGAATTTTAGCAACAGCCAAGCCTCCAAAGTCCAATATAAGTAGAGAGGAGAAAATGGTGCTGAAATCATTGGAGAAGGACAGCGATTTAGTTGTTTTACCTGCTGACAAGGGGAATGCTACAGTCATCCTCAATACTATCAACTATCACGAGAAAGTGAAAGTGTTATTGGAAGACACCACATACCGGCGTCTCAAACGTGATCCCACAACAACACTTAGTAGGAAGACAGGGGAGCTATTGAGGACATCTGGACTCTCAGAAGAACTAGTGAAAAATCTAAGACCTAGAGAACCCAGGCCACCCAGGTTGTATGGTTTGCCTAAGGTGCATAAGGGTGGGATCCCTCTAAGACCGACTGTCAGTGCCATTGGATCACCCACTTATCGGTTGGCCAAATACTTAACAAAATTACTGTCACCAATAGTTGGTCACTGCTCTCATCATATTAAGAATTCAAAAATGTTTGTTGACATCATAAAGCAGATGAGGATAGGCCAGAATGACATAATGGTCAGCCTCAATGTGGTTTCTCTTTTTACGAAAGTACCAGTGGAAGACACATTAAAACTGCGGGCTGCTCACTTTTCTCCTGAAATTTTAAAGTTATTTCGGCACACTTTGACGACCACTTATTTTTTGTATGGTGGAAATTATTATGAAATGACTGACGGAACAGCCATGGGTTCGCCTCTGTCACCAGCCATTGCGAACTTCTTCATGGAGGATTTTGAAGAACGAGCATTGAACAGTGCTCCCTTTCGTCCATCTTGCTTCTATAGGTATGTTGACGATAATTTTTAATCTGGCCACACGGGAATGAGGCACTGCAGCAGTTCGTGGATCATTTGAATGGAATACACCCCAACATAAGATTTACAGTGGAAGTAGAGAAGGACGGGAAGCTACCTTTCTTAGACATGTTGGTTGAATGAAAATCAGATTGGTGACTTGGACACTCTGTGTACAGAAAGCCGACGCATAGAGACTTGTATCTGAATGCTTGCAGATTTCATCATCCCACTCAGAAGAAAGCTATGCTGAACACCTTGGTACACAGAGCAAGGATTATTTCAGACGAAAACCACCTCGACTCTGAGATCAGCCACCTGAAGAAGGTCTTCAGAAAGAATGGATATTCCTCCCGTGATATTAGGTCCACACTGTCGAGGAAACCTAGACAGGATGCTATTCCAACAACTCAAGAGGACCAACACACCACACGGCTTTCATACTGCGGTGCAACAAGCAGTAAAATCGGAAGAGTCCTAAATAGGCAGGGGATCAGACCTCTCTTTCGTCCTCCCAAGAAGATGAAAGAAATGATGCCACCCATCAAAGACAACCTCGGTCTGAGAGTGCCGGGAATATACAGCATTCTGTGCGAGTGTGGCAAAAATTACGTGGGGCAATCAATAAGAACTGTTTCTGAACGCTGCGTTCAACATCAGTGTCACTTGAAATACAGGCATTTAGAAAAATCTGCAGTGGTTGAGCACAGCCTGTTAAATAAACACCGGATTTTGTTTGAAGAAACGAAAGTACTGGCTCACACTTCCAACTACTGGGATTCTGTCATCAGATTATGTGATAATAATATCAATAGAGACTCCAGGTATGCACTCAGCAATGCATGGAAGCGAGCACTGGAGAAGGAACAGAGGTTGGCTCCCAGAACCTTTAGTACTTCCCGCAGATTACCGCCTGCTGCGAGAGATGGCGCTGCTAACAACGCGGAATAGAGTGTGCTAGAAAATTCTAGGTGGTTAGATGGCACCACCCAAGTATGCGCCATTACCGCTGTGACGTAAGCTAGCCAATGAGAAACCGTCTCCTGGTTATATAAGCGGAAGCCTCCAGTTCATGGCAGTCAGTTTTACCCCTGACGACGACTATGGAGGATATAGTCTAAAGCTTGGACTCCTACCCATATTTGGCGCGGCAAGAACACTGAGAGTATTTTACGCAAGAACTACGTCGCGAAAGACTTCGTACTCATATTGGTTGTAAATATATCTGCATCTGGTAGTCGTTTTCTTTTTATCCTATAAAACACAGTTGCAGTCATGGATAAAGCATTTATCATTAAAATTATTTAATTATAATTCGAAATGGATACGAGTCAAGTAAGAATCTCTCTCTCTCTCTCTCTTTTTTTGGGGGGGAGGCCCCAAGTCATATTTTTTTTTCTTTATTGGTGAACTGCACCATTAGTCATTGGAAATCAGTAATGTGGAATGAAGAGAAGAGTGCAACCTATCAGTCTCATTAACAAAAGAAAGTAACAAACTACTAAGATTACTATGTAGTAACAATAGTATGCTTCAGACTTATCATTATTGTCTATGACAAATTCGAGACGAAAATCCATCTCAGGGTCTATTTATTTGTATTAAATTGATATAGGAAAAATATTTTTTACATCAACACTTTTACCACCCAATGTGTGATGCGATCCATGCTGAGGGGTGCGCGGCACATGGGTAAATGTGTCGCAAACGGAGTCTCAGGGATACCGAGCAACCTCCCTGAGTAAGTAGCCTTACTCTGCGTGGTGTGGACCAAATATATCCCAAATTCTTGTGGGACTGAATTGAATGCAAGTAAAAAAAAAATTAATTTAAAGAAACAGAGGCAAAGACACCCAGGCATCGGGATCAAGACCAATCCAGAGATGCCAACTTTTAAGAAAGACAATTAGTAATGGCAGAGTCGGGCCAGGCTCCGGACTGATCACACCAACAACATTCATCTTCTACACTAACAGCATGTAACAGTTCTGTTTTATGTTAGCACCAAATTCTGATCTCAGATCTGACTACATTTGTGAAGTGGAAGGTTCATTTTTTGAATTGAATACTTTAATTGCCCCCTTAGCTGCTAGCGGTTCCTGATTGTTAAAAGTACATTGCTACCACACTTTTTGTTGTGATGTCATGTGCATCTCATGCACTAACAGAGCTCTTAATAAAAATCATTATTTTAGCGATGTCATTTGTAAAGTCATGATTATTGGAGGAAATTTGTAATTATTAGGATTCATTTGTAATGGTTGGTATCTCTGCCAATCAAGTGCAATCCCACTTTTGAATCAGGGTCTAGACCTGAGCAAGAAGTGAGGACTGTAACTGAAAAGTTGGACCAGAGTAGGCTTAAGGCCTTGTAAAACTGCCTCAGGTCGAAGAGGATACACAGACCCCTTCGACGTCAAAGGCAGGTGACAAGAGGATAAGGGAGGAATCCAAGACTTTCTCCTCTCTGGACAAGTGTGATCCTAAAAAGCTGAGGCATGAAATAAAGAAGCAGATCTATAGTACTGCAGTCTCAGTCTTCAGGATGGCGGTTGTCCATGAAGAAAATCCACTGGCGAGTATCACCTCACAGCAGGAGAAGCTCGTGCAGATGGCCCTCTTTGAAAAGATCGGGGGGGGGGGGGGGAGACACTGGTCTAGGATCCAACAGGAGGGTCTATCTAGATTGCGGTACCCTCATTTTTGTCTGCAAGGGGGAGCACTCAGCAGAATGGTTCAAGGACATGGTGCCCATGATATCCCCGTGGGAGAATGCGAAGCACCTGGTCAAGACAGTAGCCGAGCTCCTAAAGACTGCAAAGGTTTCAATGTGGGTACCAACGATCCCTAAGGATGTCTCTCCAAAGACTCTGTTGAGAAAATAACAGTGCAGAAACCAAAAGTCTCGAAAGAGGATTGGAGGGTAATCAACCAAAAGGTCGTATCAGAAGGATGAACTCTGGTGGTGGAGATTGGCAACCTAAAATTATTTTTAGGATTCTCACAGGTTGCCGTCAGAGCGATCAAAGACCTCAAAGGCAATAATGGCAACAACATGGGGACTGGAAGTGCTGCAGATAAACCTGCAGCACAGTAAAGGGGCCACTACTGCCCTGAGCCGTCGCCTGGGGAGACCGGAAGTGGACATCGCCCTGATACAAGAACCCTATTTATAGAAAGTGGGTGTATCGGGCCTCCGTGGTACTGGAGGTAAGATGATTTATGCTAGAAATCTGAGAAACTCCAGATCATGCATTTATGTTGGAAATGGTATCTCCTTCAATCCAATTATGGATTTTTGCTCCACAGACTTGATGACTGTCAGGATGCAGCAATGTGATAAAGGTATCACGAGGGAAATTGTTTTGGACTTAGCATGCCTTCCTTACGAAGACAGCTCTCCTCCTCCTTTGGAAGTGAGGAGACTGACAGAAGCCTGCCATCTGCAAGGTGACTAACTGTTGGTGGGATGTGATGCCAATGTGCCAATGCCCACAATCTAGTGTGGGGCAGCAAGGACACCAACAGTAGAGATGAATACCTTCTTGAATTTCTCCTATCTAACAGCTAGGAGATCCTGAATAGGGGAGATGAACCTACATTCAGGAGTAGTATAAGGGAAGAAGTAATTGACATAACCTTTGGTTCCATGATGATGGGTGTTATGTCAAACAGTGGCATGAGGTGTTAGAGCAATCCTTATCAGACCACACGTACATTAAATTCAAGGTCGAAATGAGAACCAGACAGACCACGGCCTACAGAACTCCCAGGAAAGCAGACAGGGAGACATATATGAGAGACCTCGAATTCAGCCGATCTGAAATTAAAACTTTGATAAGAAATCCAGCAGAGTTTGAGGAAGTAGCAGAGGCTGTAATGTCTGCCATAGTGATCTCATACCAGGCAATTGCTCAATCACCAAGAATTGCACAAATAGGTGTGTGCTTTGGCAGAATAACAACTTATAAATGCAAAGAAGACCGGTATGAAGGCTGTTTAATCTTGTGAGACACCAAGGACAATGATCAAAATATCGCGAGGCCCTTGTCAATTACAACCTTGCTATCAAATGAACAAAGGAGGCATCCTGGAAGGTATTCTGCAAGGAAGTGGAGGGCACAGCTGCTCAAGGTAGACTTCATAAAATCCTCACTAGAATACCAACTAACCCAGAAGGAACATTAAGAAAGGAGGATGGGGAGCATACAAAGACAGCGCTCGAGATGCTGGATCTGCTCCTCAATACTCACTTTCCCCAATACACTCTGGCAGGCAACACAGACCAGAATGCGATCCCCGATACACAATGGTTCTCAGGCATTTGCAAAGAGGACTGGGATCTGGCCGAGGAGTGTGTTGATTTCAATAAGAATGCAAGCCAGCTACTCCAAGACTCAAATCTAGGAAAAGTTTCCTCAGAACAAAAGACATGTGGCAAGCATGCTGCACTCACTCCGAAGAATTGCTGACCTCTAGCGAAGAACTACCACCCAGTCACATGGAGAAATGGAGTACTTGGAGATCACGGAACAGATTACGGGCAGGCGTGACAAGATGTAAAAGCAACATACAGAAGTGGGGTTTCACCACAGAGCCCCTATTGTATGAGTGCGATGCAATCCAGACAAAGTCTCATTTGTTGCAGTGTAGTTGGTTCCCTAAAATACACACCGTACAAGATCTGCTTCAGGCTACAGAAGAAGCACTGGGTGTTGCCAACTTCTGGGCAAAAGTAGTGTAGACAATTTTGTAATATGTGACTTTGTATATAATATATATAATCCAGTAAAAGTTTCTTTTTGTTTGTTTGTAAATGTATACTTAGTATTAATGCTTCTGATATGAATAAATAAATAAATAAGGTCCCATGGTTGGTGGGAACATTTCAACTATTCAAGTCATCTAGCTCTGATAGAATCTTTCCAGCTCTCATGTGAGACAGCACTCCACCAACTCTTTGGAAAGGTGGAGAAAGCATTACACTTTCAGGAAATAGCCCTCTGCATCTTCCTGGTTATCAAGGGGGCTTTCAGTCATACAACCTTTGATTCCATGGTTAGAGCAGCAGAAGTGCATGACCTAGGGACCACTATATGTAGGTGGACTAGGGCCATGCTCAGGGGAAGAAAGGAGGAGGCCACCATGTTGAATGGAGAAAAAAAAATGGTAATCAACAACACTAGGGGTTGCCTGCAAGGAGGAATTTTGTCCCCTTTATTGTGGAATATAGTAGTGAAAGAACTCATTGGAGAACTAAAATCTAGACAGTACTTTTGCCAAGGATCTGCAGATGACCTTGTCATTGTAATAAATGATTAATGCTGTTCATCCTCTTTGGTCAACATGTTCTCGTATGTATCCTGTCTCGCCAGTAAATTAATTACCCCGTAAATGAAACATTTTGGTGCCAACATTAACATATTTAGCCATATCATTAGCACATTTAATCAACACAGGTAATCTGATAAAGTGAGATCACTATTCCGCTACATGAATGTATGCTGAAAAGTCTATGACACAGTATTTCATGCCCATAAAGTCATAGGAATCAGCAAGATCCTTTTCAGAGGAACAATCCGAACGAGAAAATACAAGATGGCAGATGTAGATTTGAATATTGCTTACCCAAAATGTAATCTTACGCTGTAACAAGACTTGGAGGAAACTTACCTTTAATAGACCTATGGTGTGAATATTCAGCCTATATTCTAATAATTAAAATAAGCACCTAACTTTCTTCACATAGCCTTCATAAGAACAACTCTTTGCGAACAAGCAAAGAGGAACTTCTACTTTTGCATGAAATTACAATGTTGGAATCATAATCTATCAAACATACAATTTATATTTATGACATACACACAACCACTTTCAATCCATTCATAGAATCTTATTTATGGTTATAGCCTAATGAAAATAATATTTTTGTTTCTACAAATTGAGTCACTTCTTGGAACCAACAGTGACCATTACGAGTATGCTACTCACCATAAATAAATGCACATTGATTCTACAAGACAGAATATATTTTACATCTACGTCCGCCTTTATGTCTTTGTTTTTTTGTAAATTCATGCTAGTTCAATAGAATCACCATAATAATAAACGTAGTAATTTGGCAACAGAATATTAACAAACATTAACGAAAAATGAAAATGATATAAAGATATTTCTCTTGAATCATAATAGAAGTTTTACTAAATTTAAACTTCAAGAAATTACATTATTAACTTACGAATTTGCCACTAATGTCAGTATACAAACGTCACACAAACACTTTGCTAACAAGCTACACATAAACAAACTTATCGACCCAAACATACGTAGTCCTCTTTTTAAAAAGATATGCCTCTGACTACTAGCAAAGATTTAAAAGAAAGATATACATTTTTATCTGTATCTGTCATAAAGATCGAAACTGGATCCAAGCACTAAAAAATATGCAAATTTTCATGACGATAAAGTACAGTATCTACATATATAGTACATCTAAAGTGCCCTTGTCACTTTTCAAATATGTTCTTACGTTCGGTATTTGGTTAATTTGTTTAAATTATTACATTTGAAAGGAAAATATTACATTCATATTTCTGCTATTAAATGATTGGCTACTCTAAATTGCAATACTTTAATGTTGTAGAGTTGTACCGCTAATACTAACTTATCGTACCCTTGCAAGGTATTTTTACCTGAATTTAGTGCATTTGCTTTCAATGTTGGTGGCATTGTTTAGAATTGTATATTGAAGAGTGTACCTACACTGTACTGTATAGTGTAAACAAACTGTGTTGTGGTTTGAGCCGCATGACGGAAAGGGTGTTAATCTGGCGAAGCAATTAAGAAACAAGTGCGGGTTATAACGTACAAGTCATATTCTATAATTTTAACAGCCAGTAATGTTGCAAAATCAGAACTGAATTAGACTGTCAAAAGCTATATCCGATATGAATAATTTTCGAAAGGCTCATATATTTTTGAGGTTGGGACCTATGATTTTTGATATATTAATGCATATACTCTGCAAATAGATTTGAATATACAAATTTTTGCATTTCAGGAATATACCCAATAGAAGTGCTCGTGAAGCAAAGCTTTCTACATCTCAGTGTTGTAAAAAGGAACTAGTGGAAGTCACAGTTCCGAAGCGTATACCACGTAGCTCGACAGACATCTTAAGGGTAAAATCCCTACTTTAAGTGGCATGTTTATGTTTCTTATTTTATAATTTACGATGTACTTCCATTAGGTGCTAGTTGGGAGGAAAAGTATACAGTATCCACGTATGTTAAGTTTTTATTATGTACTTAAAGCATAACAGGGCCTACATTGTAGTCTTTTTAGTAGTTGAGATCAACATGGGGATATTTTCAGTCTGTATTACATATCCTGTGCGTTTCTTTTCATTTCCCTCTACAAGATAAGTTGTCCCGATATTATTCTTCCTACTCTCCTTATGTAAGGAATAATTTCATATCCTTAGACTAAAAGTGTCACCGTTTCCATTTGACCTGGGACATTTTTAACATATTCAGTAGTCTTTATGTACAGCTCACCATTGTAGCCCCCAGTTTCATTTTCAAATTGCGTCCGGCCCTTCTAACGTATGTCATAAATAATTAGATGTATTGCATATATATAACTTGTAGGCGTATGTGAAAAGCCTATTTGGATTTTGTCATTGAATCAGAAAGTGTCCAGCAGATTTAAACTCTGGTGTTTCTGACTGCTATAAGTTCTTAAAACAAGTCGTCTCTTCATAAGTCACAGACCACCTTCAAGATCACAAAGTAGTTAGTACATCAGCAGATCAAGAATTTTACCTTTCAGCTTCCATATTCATTTTGCTTATGATGGGCTACTCTTAATTAGTGCTGGAAGTCACCATCAGGTGGTAAATCTGTTTTCACTATTTACAAGAGCTTGAGACATAAAAAATTTGGAAGGAAACATTTCCTTAACACAAAACAATACTAATAAATAAATAAAACTTTCCATTACGCACAAAGAAAGTTTCCTTTTCAATGGTGTTCTGCCGAGCAGTTGCCATTCTGAATGATCAATGTTTCAAATGGTTAGTGTTTTTTTAAATTAAAACATGAGGCGGAATAATTGAAGAATGAGAGTCCACCTGTCTTCTTTGACCTATGACATTATCAGCATGGTGGTTGTGACGTATGTACTTGTAGACAGTATGGTGACCTAAACAGTCGCGATTAAGACCAACACACGCACACTTAAAAGTAGGCAGAAATTAACATGAAACCAATAACATCAAATTACCGGAACGAACGCTATGGCTTTTGGTTGGGGACATTCCAAGCTGAAATAAACTAGAGAAAGATAATCCCTAAAATGTGAACAAAGAACAAAACAACACATATATTACAGGGGGGGGGGGGGGGGCAGAAAATGGCAAAACACAAAAAATAGTATCACAATCTTCAGTTGAGCTACACCTCAAATGAAGCAGGTGATTCCAAACAACCATATCAAATACAAAAAATCTAAAACAACAGTATAAAACACTACCATTTACCTACGGTGCACCAAAACTGAAGAACACAATATGGCTCATCTAAAGACAGGGATACCGCCTTCAGGTTTGGCCTGTGGCATCTGTGTGTTATCATGTACATGCATGTTTGTAGGTAGCATGAGTAATTATGTGATGGCTGAGTAAAGATTATAGCCCCTCAGAGGGCTCACGGTTCTTTCGTGAGTATGTGTGGGGTGAGCATGGCTACCTGTGCTAACGCAGTCTTCCTTCTTTACTTTTCGTATGGCATTTCCTTTCCCCCTTCGCTCCTTTTCTATCCTTACTCCTTCCTCTCTCCACCGTGGGACTGAAAACCTTAGCGGTTTAGTCTCACTATCCCAACCAAACAATCCAACCCAACCCTAAGATGGTAGTTTGTGTACAAGCAGAACATAGATTAAGATTTTGAGTTTAACAAGTGATCTGTAGCTTTTCTCTGATAATGAGGTGTAGGTTAACAGAGAAGTTTTTTTTTTTTTTTTTCCTCTCGTGAGTTCCAAAGGCACGGATATTCGGGCTGAGGACTGTGTTCGATGGTACATTCTGTTGTTGTAATCTGTAATGGCATAATTGAAGACCACGATGCAGCCCACCAGCTTTGGCCAATTACATCATAGCTGAGTCTCACAAGATACACTACATAGATACACCAATTGGCAAAACAAATACTATCAACCAATATAAACATAAGTGATAATATCATAATACTTATGTATTGTAAGTAATAAATAATCTGTGATTATCCTCATAGTTTACAGATTACTGCAGCAGAATGTGCCATCGATCACAGGTGGTAGCCCCAAAATTCACGCCTTCAGTGCTCACTTGCAGAAATAATAATAATAATTAAAAAAAAAAAAAACTCATCTCTGTTAACCTATACCTAACTCTCAGAGAGAAGCCACAGATCACTCTTTAAACAAAAAATAGTAATCTATAATCTATGTTCTCTGGTAAACAATCTATCGTCTTTAACTCAGATATGACATCATTGATCAAAGCCGATGACTCATAGTATGGGCTTCAATTCACCATCTGTAATTTATGAGGATAACTACAGGTTATTTATCATCTACAGTATGCAAGTCCTAAAAAAACATGAAAACGAGGCCCAAACAGCCTTGCAGTACCTCATCTCCACCCAAAAAATTCTCTTGATCTGCAACCCCAATTACCTGCAACCTATATCCCAGACTGATACCATTGTTCTCCAAGTGTTAGAGCAGCATTCACTATGTCACCTCAAAAAACTCTCGAACCTACTCATCTCTTACTCCCTCCTTGGTCTATTATTATCCACCCCCTCAACAAGAACCTCAAAAAATACTTCACATCCCTTCATAGCCCTTCGCAGACCTTTTAGATTTACCACACCGTCAGAAACACACCACAAGCCCCACCACCACACACAATCCACAACCTAAACAGGCCAGACAAACAGTCATGAATCTTTCCTCCAAAAGCCTCACTCCCATAGAAGTGTCAGTCCTTTCCAAAGGCCTTACCTTTTGTTCCACTCACAAATTCAACCATGCCAGACTTTTTAAGAATCTTCTCTCCATCTCCAAGTCATTATAATGGAAACACCATTTTGCTACCAACCCCACTGTTTAAGTGTATCCCAATACCAATATTGAACCCTGCCTGACCCAGTTCACTCTTCCATCCAGTCTAGATCCACCCCTACTGCATCCAAATCACCCCCTTTTAACTTTTCAGAATTTCCAAACTTCCAACCTGGCCTCACCATCATTTCCCAAAGTGGATACCAACCTCACCCCTGCAGAATGAAGAGCAATCTTACCTGCTGACAAAGGCTCCACCTTGGCAGAGGGTCTCCACCAACCATCAGATTCTTCCACATACACACCCTGCCACAATGATCCCATCCAAAAATCCAACAGGATCTCCTAAAATACTTATGCCCATCCCAGGACGTCTCCTCAGTGGTTATGTCCCTCCTCACCCCTCCTACACCCCGTACTCCGTAAAGTCCACAAATGCAACCACTCTGGGTGTCCCAAGTGGCTGTTTATGGTGCCACTGAGAGAATCTTCACTCTCGTAGACCAACATCTCCAACCTATTATCCAGAACCTACACTCCTATATAAAGACATCAACCATTTCCTCCACCAGCTCTCCACATTTCCTGTTCCAATACCACCTAGAATCATGCTTGTCACAGTTGATGAAACCTACCTCTACATCAACATTCCCAGTGCTCATGGCCTTGCCACTGTTGTGCACTACCTTTCACAACACCCTACTGACTCCAAACCTACAACCTCCTTCCTCGTTAGCTTGACCAACTACATCCTCACCAACAATTACTTCTCCTTTGAAGGCATCACCTACAAACAAATTCGTGGTACAGCCATGGGCACCTGTATGGCACCTTCCTATGCCAACCTGTTCATGCGCCATCTAGAGGAATCCTTCCTGACTGCCCACAACCCCTAACCCCTCATCTGGTTCAGATTTATTGATGTTTTCATAATGTGGACTGGAGGTGACGGCACACTATCCACATTCCTTCAAAGCGTCAACACCCTTTCACCCATTCACTTCACATGGTCCTCCTCAACACAACAAGCCACCTTCCTTGAAGTTTACCTCCACCTCAAAGGTACCTCCGCCCACATCAAACCTACTAACCATCAGCAATACCTCTATTTCAACAGCTGCCACCCCTTCCACACCAAAAAGTCCCTTCCATACAGCCTACCCACCCGTGATTGTCACATCTACAGTGATGAGCAATCCCCCTCTAAATATGCCAAACACCTCAGAGGGCTACTCTGACCACAATTAACCTCCAAACCCTGTCCAGAAACAGATCTCACGGGTCCTGCCTGTCCAGTCACCTACCACCTCCCCCACACCCACTGTCTGGTCACAATGGAGCATTCCTCTCATGACCCAATACCACCCAAGACTGGATCAATTAAACCACACTCTCTGCCAGGGTTGCGATTACCTTGCATCCTGCCCTGAAATGAGAAATACCCTACCCAATATCTGCCCCACCTCCCTACAGTGGTATTCCACCGTCCACTAAACCTACATAATATCCTTGTCCATCCCTACCTCATCCCTGCTCCCAACCCCTAACTTCATGGCTCATATTCTTGCAATAGACCTAGATGCAAAACCTGTCCCATCCACCATCCCACGACCACCTACTCCAGTCCCATCACAGGCATTTCCTACCCCATAAAAGGCAGTGCAACCTGTGATACCAGTCATTTTGTATACAAACTGAGCTGCAAACACTGTGCAGCTTTCTATGTGGGCATGACCAGCAACAAGCTGTCTGTCCAAATGAATAGCCATAATCATACTATGGCAAGAAGACAGCTGGACCATCATGTTGCAGAGCATGCAGCACTGCATGATGTGGTTCACTTCAATGACTGTTACACAGCCTGTGCTATATGGATCCTTCCCACAAACACCAACTTGCCAGAATTGGATAGGAGGGAACTCTCCCTACAATATAGCCTACTCTTCCGCAATCTCCTGGTCTAACCCTTTGCTAGTTCCTGCCCACACTACTCTCCTCTCCCCTTCCTTTCCCTACCCACACTCCAGCTTACATACGTTTCCGTTTCTGCCACATATTCCAGTTCCTTCCTAGGTGGCACTGACTTCCTACTCCCCTTTCCATGCTGCTTCGTCACCCCCACCACTGGTTGCTCTCGCCTCGGCTGTGCTGTGAGTCACAGTGTGGCCGCAACAGCTGGAGAAGGCGGCTGTGTCTGTGTCTGTGTGTGTGTGTGTGTGTGTGTGTGTGTGTGTGTGTGTGTGTGTCTGTGTGTGTGTGTGGGCGCGCGCGCACAGTGTGTGCGTGTGTGTGTGTTCTATGGCAGACGCAGGCTTAACAGCCAAAAACTATTTTTTTGTTTATTCTGTTATGTGTACCTTTCTGCGGCTCATCGGCCGTCTCTATGATGAGTAGCAACCTATCCTTTCCAAAATATTATTAAGATATTATCCTGTATATGGGTGTTCTGACATGTTGATGATGTCGGGTGAAAGCTGATGGGTGGTATCCCAGTCTTCAGTTATGCCCCCCTCCCCTCCCAATACCAACGATCTGCATTAACCCATGACCTCATTGGCAGGGACATGAGAGGCTGCATGATCCGTAACTTGATGTTCCAGACTACATGACAATTCCCCACAGCTTGATATTCACAATGTATTCTTGACTTATAGATATATAAAATTTCTGTTGGATGCAAATATTCGAGTGATGTTACATGTTTTGGCCAATTTCCATATTCTCTCTCTCTTTCCTTTTTTTAAATAAAATAGGGAAAAAAAATAAAAAATGGAAAATCTGAAGTAAACCACAAGAATTGTGGCCAGTTTAATATACTGGTTAAAACACCATGGATATTTCCGAAGTTAATGTTTGTGTTAAGAGGTTGTTCTCCTTAATGCAGGCACAATGAACAAAGGATAAAAATAGACTGATAACTGTGACTCTATTAAATGTATTGCAAACACAGACTTTAATTTTAAACATTAGAAGGAACTTTCAAAAATGTTCAGTGCAATGAAAAATTTACAGAGATTGTGGGTCCTTATGTAATGTAGGTATGTCTCATTTGTGAATATTCTTTTTTAATTGTGTAATGAATTCACAATATGGAAAATGTAACCATTTTTCATGCTAAAATTTAGAAATGGTTCTCATTTTTGCATTCCAATGCAGGTTCTACCTTTAGCTCTTTATAAATTAATTTGCAGTTATGATATTATCCACTAATGTGTTATAAAAGAACAATTGAAAGACTAATGTTATGAAACATTTACACTTTGAAAATTAACAGGTAATTATTTGTATAAATATTATAAAAAGTATAATACACTAAATTTTTGATTGCACAGTTTCTTCTATACTTCATTCAATAATTACAAGTGTGTTAGACTTTGACATAAACTATTGTAATTTCTTTTAGGCTTTGGCAAGTACTGTACAACAAGATGTGTCAGCACCACATTACAAATATCATGATGATCCATATCTTATACCAATGTCAAATGTTGGGAAGAGAACATTTGCACTAGCTAAGGAATCTGGTCGCAAAGCAGCAAAATGGATTAGGTCTCAACATCCAGAATTCTTTCAGCATCGAGTGGCAGATCCACCAATAAAGGTAGGCCTACATTGTTTTATGTGGATCATTATTTTACACTGTAAGTAATTTAACACATGGTGGGGAGCAGAAGTCTCCATGTTATTGCTCTTACATTTACAGTAGCTCTCTTAGTCATAGATGTTTTTCAATGTAGTTTAGAAAAGGAATATGAAGAAAAATGCTTAGTACATTAATAATTCATAATATTTTGTATATTTAAAAATACTAGTTATAGCTTGTTGTTTCTTTAATAACCGCGATAAATATTGTTTTAAGCAATATTGAGTACTCTATAGCTTATAATTATTAGGAAGCAGCATCATGATAAATTTAATGGCACAAAGTCAACTACATATTTAATTCTTTAATGAGATAAAACTTGTTCAGGCTGTTCCTGAGCATTTTGAAATGAAAATGTCAATTGGATCAATTGAAGTCCACAATACATCCTGTCGACTTTGACCAATGCTCTCATATATGAGTTAAAGATGATAGTTTGTTTACAAGCAGAACATAGATTACGATTTTGTGTTTAACAAGTGATCTGTACCTTCTCTCTGATAGTTAGGTATAGGTTAGCAGAGTGTTGTTGTTGTTGTCCCACCCACCCCCTCCTCCCGGTGTGCCGAAGGCTCAAATTTTTGGGCCGAGACCTATGATCGATGGTACATTCTGTTGTGGTAATCTGAAATTTATGAGGATAATCACAGATTATTTATTATCTACAATACATAAATATTGTGATATTATTCCTTAGGCCTATGTTTATATTCATTGATAGCATTTGTTTTGCTAGTTGGTATATCTACATAGCATATCTTGTGAGACTCAGATATGGCATTGATCAAAGCTGACAAGTTGTATCAGTCTTCAATTATGCCTGCTTATTTTAATTAATTTGTAAAACTTTATTCATTTTTATAATATTTACAGTCCAGGTGAAATAATACAATTGCAGTATAACATTAACTGTTCTGCTTGATCAACAAAAAGAGTTTAGTAGTAAATTCTTGTGTTTAATGTTCTTACTGATAATTTTAGGATTATTTTCCACCTGAAGTATATACTGAGGAAAGTAATGTAGATGCCGATATCTTAAAGACACTTATTGAAGACTGTCGTGTCTCAGATGCAATAACAGTGTATCAGCTCCTTGAGAATGCGGGCAAAGGTAAGACTGCAAAGTAGATAATGTGACATTAATAGCAAAACATCATTTGACCTAGTTTCCTGTTGTTTACTGCACATTTTCAGTTATTCATTGTAATAGTATTAAAAAGAATTTGTTTCTCTGTGTACAGGGTAGAATTCAACAATATAATATGCATGGTTTAGGAAACATCACAAACACATAACTACGAGCTGTGACAGGCATGTAACACACACACACACACACACACACACACACACACACTAAAGCTATAGGCCATGACATTCTTCAAAATAAAGAACACTTCACAGTCCCACAACTGTCATCTCTGGCTGCTGCAGTCTGAATCACACACTGCAGTGAGGAATAGGAGAGAGTGTGCCATACCTAGTCGTAGATCAATGATTCTCAAAGTTCTTGATGTTGTCGATGGTCTCGGTAGCAGCTGGCTGAAATCTCATGGGATGAAAACAAATTCACTGCAAACTACTAATGCAACACTCAGTATTGCAGTTCTTTGATACTTTTAATGATTTATAAACACCCAATTGTCCCCATTCATAGCCAGCTTGCAAGTCTCATTAATTTACAATCATTAATCCAGGCACGCACATTCCACACATCAATAATACAAGTTAACACTGTCCATGTGTGGAATACAAAAGTTATAGGTGTACATCGTAATGTGGCATAAATATTAATTTATCACTGTAGATACACTTTCCACACTAACAACACTGACTATCTTTTACATAATTGCTTGCCATTAAACTTCAGAACTGATGTGGCTTGTGGTTCAGATCACGGCCAAAACAATAAACAATACTCGGAACTGACATAATTTGTACATCTGACAATTGACGAAACAATACTCAATATGTGCTGCAAGCGCATCTTATTTATGTTTCAAACAGTATTGTTAATTATGTACAGTAAATCTATATCTATAAATGTGAATGTCTGTTCGGTGTACGTTTATCACATCTTAACCATGAGACATAAAGAGCTAAAAATTTGTACAGTTACTAATGTCTGCCCGGGGAAGGTTTTAGGCATGGTTTTATGGCGATTGGATAGCTGTTTATCTATATATATTAATGTGAATGTCTGTTTGGTGTGCGCTTATCACGTCCAAACGATAAGACGCACAGAGTTAAATATTTGTACAGTTACTAATTTATACCTGAGGAAGGTTTGAGGCATGGTTTTATAGCGATCTGATAGATATTTAGTAATTTGAACAATATAACACGAAGTGCAGAACAATAATTACTCTTTGAAAATGGTTTTATTGGTTGCATTGTTGCTTGAGGGTTGATAATGATAAAAGGGTGGAGTATATTGGAATGGAAAGTTATCGGTGTATATAAAATTGTAGGTGTGTGTGCAGCAAAAACTACAGAATGCAAACAGATGGTCTGTGTGTAATTGTTGTCCAAAGTTTCCCGTTGTATACCATAGCAGTTCCATGCTGATAGCTATAAGGGGTGGAAGATATGGTGGTTGAAAGTCGTCAAATTATTAAAAAAAAATTTGGACTGTAGGCCAGCGATGATGTTTGCGACTCTATAACAAGGAGCTTAAATACAGCGAAATGTGATGCTTCAGACCATATCTTTGGTCTATGCATGCTACAATGTCTTCAGCTCTTTCTCTGTAAGTAATCGCATACGAATAAGGAAATATAAGAATAAATAAATACCACACTACTGAAAGGTAGCGTATCTATCATAATCAACCAACACGCTAGTGGAGCCATGGGTTTAAGCTAGTTAATTATAATGGAAAAGTAAACAGTTACACACAACTGGCTGCAGTAAAAATTAGCTTAAATAATACTGAGTTACTGAATACACAAATCTCGGTTAAATAAATAGTATTTCATTTACGTATTCAACAAAATTAGCATATCAACAATACTTTCATAATTAATGGTAATTATACAGAAACTAATGAGGGAAAAACTTTCCTAACATTACTTACATAGTAATAACTTCTTTAATATTATGAGAAAAGAATTTAGGTAGTTTTAATAGAAATACTGATTAGCATTCTGTATGAACTTTAACAATATACTTCTGGTATGAATTAATTAATATTTGCTATCTAAACAAATTTCTCCAGCATCAAATAATAGAAAATGACTTCATCTAGTTACATTATAAAAAAGAATAACAAAAGTTTTGGAAAAAAAATGATAATAGAATAATTACATTCATATCAATTATTATGCAACAGTGGCATCAGGAGGTTCAGTAATGCAAGCAGATGGGAATAAATCCCCACATGCTTCATTACAAGAGGAGGGGAGGTGCGGTATAGGAAGATTGCGTCATGGTGGTGGGGATGGATACGGCACAGCCTTACGGAGCATGTATGTATTAAATGATTGGAACGAGAGACAGCTTAGGAATGGAGTGGGCAGGCGGGTGAGGAGAGGAAAACAAAATAAAAACAAACAAACACACACACACACACACACAGAGAGAGAGAGAGAGAGAGAGAGAGAGAGAGAGAGAGAAAGTAGGGAGAAGTATAGGGTAGAGGAGGTAGGAACTGTTGGGTGTGGAAAAAAGGGAGTTAATCTAGGGTGAGGCCCATATAATTTTGGGGTTGAAGAATGTAATCTAAGGGTAGCTCCCATCTCTGTAGTTCAGAAAAACTGGTGGGAGGATCCAGATGGCCCAGGTTGTGAAGCAGCCATTGAAATCAAGCATGTGCCCCACTGCATGTTGTGTCACAGAGTGATCCGTCTTGCTTTTGGCAGTGGCCGTTCATCCTAATGAACAAGTGGTTATTGGTAATGTCGATATAGAAAACTGCACAGTGTTGTAGCACTGTTGGTAAATTAAACTGCTGCTTTCATAAGTTGCCTAGCCCTACTTTGGGTAGGATAAGCCTGTGATGGGACTGGAGTAGGAAGTGCTGTGGCAGGGGCTGGGGTTCGGGGTGGCATAGGGATGGACTAGGATGTTATGGAGGCAACGGGGCAGGCAACGGAACACCACTCTAGGAGAGGTGAGAAGGGTTTCTGGGCACAAGGACAAAAATCAAAACCTTGGCTAAGGATGCGGTTTAGTTGAGTCCAGATTAGTACTGGGTGACAAGGGAAGTCCTCTTTTGTGACTTGTTACTGGTAGTAGAGGGAAGCTTTGAGGCTTGTGGAGATAAGGAATGGCAGATCTGTTTGTGGACTAGGTCTGTGGTGTTGTTTATGTCCATGAAGGGCTTTGTGTTTGACCTTCAGTATATTTAGAAACGGAGTTCTCATCACTGCAGATACACAGTGCATAGGTGGAATTTTTTAATGTTGAAAGGGTGCTAACTATTAAAGTGAAGTACTTTTGTAGTTGTAGGTTTACTGTGGACAGAAGTGTGGATGGAGCCATTGGTGAGGTACAGGTTAACATCAATGAATGTGGCATGGTGCATTAAAGAGGACCAGGTGAAGTGGATGAGGAAAGAAGAGTTGAGATTTGAAAGTAGGATAAGGTGTTCTGGTCCTGAGTCCAGATCATGAAAAAATCATCAATAAACCTGAACCAGTCCAGAGGTTTGCAGTTTTTGGATGGTAGAAAGGATACTTCCATATGGCTCATAAACAGATCAGCATGGGAGAGAGCCATGTGGATGTCCAAGGCTGCATCACAGATTCGTTAGTATAAAGTCAGTGAGGGTTATGAGGAATGAGGTATTGGGCTTGAATTAAGAAGGATGTTGGGAGAGGTAGTGTTTGAGAGCAGCAAGGTCATGGGCATGTGGGATGTTGGTGTATAGGGAGGTGGCTTCAACTGTGACAAGTAAGGATCCTGGAGTTAAAAGGGTGGTGACAGTGGAGAGTCAGTGAAGGAAGTGGTTGGTATCCTTGATATAGGATGATAGATTCTGGACACTTGGTGGAAGATGTTGGTTAATGAGGGCTGAAATTCTTTTGGTAGGAGCACAGTAACCAAACACAAACAGGCACCCAGGATTATTTGGTGTGGATTTTGGAGAGTATGTACAAGGTGGGTGTGCTGGGTGCTGTTGGAGTGAGGAGGAAACGGATTCAGGAGAGAGCTTCTGGGAGGGGCCATATGATTTCAACAGGAATTGGAGATTTTGTTGAACTTTTGGGATGGGGTCACTAGTGCACAACTTGTAGGTGGAAGCATCAAAAAGGCAAAGTTCAATGTTGGGATTAGGTAGGATTTGGTCAGAGGGATTGGTGGCGAAGTTCTGATTCCATTATAGGGATCAGGAAAAGGAGAGTAGGTCCTTAACAAGTCCAATGTGGTTGAATTTGTATGTAGGGCTGAGGGTAAGACGTTCGGATAGAATGTAAACTTATGTGGTGGACAGGTTAACCACAATGTTCTGTGGTTGTTTTGGCTCTGGATGTCGTGGAGTGTAGATAGGGTGCTGGAGGGATGAGGTAAGTTCAAGAGGTTAGCTAAGCATGGTCTGCATGCTTTGAGGGGTTCATAAGGAGGAACACTGTGGGTAGCATAAGGATTGGATATTGGTGCTCCAAGGTGGTATTAAGATGTCAGCAGGCTGGACAAGTTGTAGAGATGGTGTTTGGAATGCTCCTTCAGTTGCTGGAGAGCAAAGGATTTGATTTGAGTGATGGGATGTATGTAGTTTGGATTGCTCAATAACAGTATTTTTCAGAGGGAGAGGAGGTTAAGGTATTTATGATCTATGGAGAGATGAATGGAATTTTTGAAGTTAAACCGGCTGGGTAAGTCGTTTTGAAGGTCGGAGAAAGGCAACGGCTTACACCTCCAGACAGGACCATGCATAGTAAAGCACTGTAATGTTAAAACCAATTTTCAGCTTGTTGACTGCTTTACCCTTTCTTTTAAAACCATTGGGAGCGATTCCATGATTTAGCAGCATTTTTGGAAGAGGATGTGGGAATTGGTTTCGGCCAAGGAAAGGGATACTTTTAACTGTTGTACCTGAGAGGAGGTACGCAAAATCACACACACAAGAGGGGAATTCGACAATATTTTTGTGAAGGATAGGTTGCTTACTCACCACACAGATGTCTGATTGTGTGTGTGTGTGTGTGTGTGTGTGTGTGTGTTTACTGATGAAGGCCTTAATGGCCGAAAGCATCAAGTTGTTTTCTGTTATTTGTGCCTATCCGCGACTCATCGTTCATTACTGTGGTGAGTAAGCAACCTATCATTCATGAAAAAAAAAATTGTTGAATTCTTCCTGGAATTTCAATTGTTTAACTTTACCCAAGAAGGGAAAACGGACTTAAAGGAATGGATCTAATGAGTTTGTGTGCATATGTGTACATGGAAGTCTTGGTTCAAAAAAGAAGTATTTTTGGGATTCATTAGTTGGTTAAAATATATATAACCAAATTGACACATAAAAATATGGGAGGGAGAGGGAGCAAGTGTGTATGGGTGAATAACTTCAAGGGGGAGTGGTTAGCTGCATCAACAATAGACTTGGTTACAAAGCTGTGTGTTGTATGTGGGCAGGATCGCTATAGTGTGGTTCTTAAGTTGGACTAGGAGCGGTTAGAGAGGGCACGAGAAAAAGAAAAGTAGAGAGAGATGGAAATAGTGATAAAGGAATGGTCTAGAAAATAGTAACAAAGGAAAACTACATAGTTATGGGGAAGAAGAGAGGCCTTTAGCCAAAATCTAATAACGGAAACTACAGGTTGAAATACAATAATGTAATCAGGGCAGTTCAACTCAGTGCAGAGACATAACGATGAGCTGTGACAGACACATAAAAAGACACACATGTACAACACTTAGGCTATCAGCCATGTCTTCCTTCACTTAGGCTATCAGTCATGTCTTCCTTC
Organism: Locusta migratoria; assembly: GCA_026315105.1. Taxonomy (NCBI): domain Eukaryota; kingdom Metazoa; phylum Arthropoda; class Insecta; order Orthoptera; family Acrididae; genus Locusta; species Locusta migratoria. Next base: position 300,603,611 of record CM048744.1, read on the forward strand.
AGAATGAAGAAAATTAACACTTCATAGTCACTTTACTTGAATGTCTGTCTGCCACACTCAGAAACACGCTCTACAATGAGGCAATAGGGGAGGGGGGAGAGGAAGATTGTGTCATGTTGGTGGGGATGGATACAACAGTGTGTGTGTGTGTGTGTGTGTGTGTGTGTGTGTGTGTGTGGATGGATGGAAATGAGGGACCAAACAATGAGGTCATCAGTTCCAAAACAGCAGGTCTTCTGGAGGATGTATGTATTTGTGTATGTACGCTCACACCGCACACATGCGTACTCCTTTCTCTCTCTCTCTCTCTCTCTCTCTCTCTCTCTCTCTCTCTCTCTCTCTCTCTCTCTCTCTCTCTCTCTCTCTCACACACACACACACACGGGTATGGAAAATAGGGAGTTTTCTTAGGTTGAGGCCTGGATAATTTTTGGATCAGTGAATGTACTGTAAAAATAGCTCCCATTGTGTTGTTCAGAAAAGCTGGTGTTGGGTGGGAGGATCCAGATGGCCTTAGTTGTGAAGCAGCTATTGAAATCAAACATGTGCTCTGCTGCATATTGTGCCACAGGGTGATCTGCCTTGTTATTGGCCACAGTTTGGCAGTGGTCATTTATCCTAATGAACAGCTGATTAGTGGTCATGCCAATATAGAAGTCTGCATAGTGATTACAGCTGATTGGATAGCATAAGCCTATGTCAGGACTGGAATAGAAAGGGCTGGGTGGATGGATTAGACAGGTCTTGCAGTGTGGTCTTCCACATGGATGTGATTCCTGTGGCAGATACTGTTATTGTGCAATCCAAACTACATACATCACATATCTCAGATTAAATGCTTTACTCTTCAGCAACTGAAGGAGCACTCCAGACACCACCTCCACAAGTTGTCCAGCCTGCTCTCATTGTATTACCACCTTGGAGCACCAATATCCAACCCATATCTTACTCATGGTATTCTTCTTGTGAACCCGTCAAAGCACGTAGACCTTGCTTTGCTGACATCTTCAACTTACCTCATCCCTCCACAACATCCAGAGCCAAAACAACCACAGAACATTGTGGTTAACCTGTCCACCATAAATCTCAACCCCACAGATGTTTCCATTTCATCCAAAACTCTGAGCTTCAGCTCTGCACCCCAATTCAACCATGTTGTACTTGTTAAAGATCTAATCCCCTTTTCCTGATCTCCTTTAGCCTCCAATACCTCTGACCAAAGCCAACCTAAATCCAACATTGAACCCTGTATTTTTGACCCTACCAACTACAAGTTGTGCCTGAATGACCCCATCACAAAAGTCCAACAAGAGTCCAAACCCTGTTGAAATCATACAGCAGCTCCCAGAAGCTCTCTCGTGAATCCAACTCCCTCCTCACCCAACAGCACCCCCCCCCCCCCACACACACACACTCTACATGCTTTCAAAAATCCTCAAACTAAATAATCCTGGATGCCTGATTGTGGCTGGTTACTATGCTCCTTCTCCTTCCTAAAGAATTTCAGTCCTCGTTGACCAACACCTTCAACTAATTGTCCAAAATCTATCCTCCTATATCAATGATACCAGCCATTTCCTTCACCTACTCTGTACCATTCGCAACCCTTTACCTCCTGGATCCTTACTTTTCACAGCGGACCCACTTCCCTATACGCCCTCATGTCCAAGGCCTTGCTGTTCGTGAACAGACACTCAGCATCCCTCTGAATTCAAGCCTGATACATCATTCTTCATAACCCTAACAAACAATTACTTTTTCTTTGAGAGGAAAGTTTACCATCAAACACATGGCACGGTCTGAAGAAATCCTTCCTAGCATCCCAAAACTGCAAACCTCTGGTCTGGTTCAAGTTTATTGATGATATTTTCGTGATCTGGACTCCAGACCTTCTTCCTTCCAAACCTCAACTCCTCCTTCCCCAGCCACTTCACCTGATCTTCCTCAACGTACAATGCCACATTCCTGAATGTTAATCTGCACCTTGCTGATGGCTCCATTCACACTTCTGTCCACATTAAACCTACAAACGACTAACAGTACCAACTCTTTGGCAGTTGTCATCCCTTTCACATCAGAAAATCTCTCCCTTACAGCCTAGCCAGATGTGGCTGGCATATCTGCAGTGACAAGAATTCCCTTTCTCAATTTGCTGAAGGTCTCTCAAAGGACTTCACAGATAGAAATACCCCTCAGACCTAGTTCACAAACAGATCTCTTGTGTCATTATCCCCACACACTCCAAATCCTTCCTCTAACACCAGTAACCAGCCAGAATAGTGCTCCCCTTGTCACCCATTACTGTTCTGGACTGGAGGAAGTAAACTGCTTTCTTCACCAAGGTTTTGATTTTTCGTGCCCAGAAAAGATTCTCCCCACCACTCCTAATGTGGTGTACTGTCACCCTCACAATCTCCATAATATCCTATGCCACCCCAAATCCCAGCCCTCTGCCACAGGGATCATATCCCAGTGGAAGACACCGCTGAAAGACCTGTTCAATCCACACATCCAGCACTTCGTATTCAATTCCCATCACAGGCTTATTCTACCCAACCAGAGGCTGGGCCACCTGTGAAAGCAACCTTGTAATTTTACAACTGTGCTGCAATCACTGATCAGCTTTCTGTATTGGCACGACCACTAACTAGCTATCCATTAAGATGAATGGAAACTGTGGTTAAAAACATGGTGGAACACTCTGTGGCACAACACACAACAGAGGACTTGCTTGACTGCATCAACTGCTTCACAATCCAGGGTATCTGGATCCTCCCACCCACAAACAGCTTTTTTGAACTCAACTGTTGGGAGTTATCCTTACAGTATATTTTCTGATCCCAAAATGATCCAGATCTCCATTTCTAAGCTGCATCTTATTCCACCCATTTAGTACATATATGCTATGTAAGGCCATGCTGTATCCATAATCACTACCACTACAACTACACAACCTTCTTGACCCCACCCCACACCTCCCCATCCCTCACAGTCAAATTCTTGGATTGAATATAGTGGCTATCGTTTGAGGTTGTCTGTCATTTGCTTCTTTAATCTCTCCAGTGGCAAGGTTTGCATTCCATTGGTAGTGTGTTGAACATTGTTACAGCAATTATTGGAAAACTGTCGCTTGTTTTGGTCAGTTGACAGTTTGGTAAATTTCTCTCTTTTTTTTGTTGTTGTTGAGGGGAATTAAGTATGTGGATATCATTCCTCTTGCTTAGGTTTTCCCTTACATTGATTTCCCAATTTTGTGCTCCCGTCTTCTGCTTAATACAATAATCGCTACCTTCTTTTGCAGCACTAGTACATCCTTGCAGTGTGCCAAATGACCCTTTAGCTGTAACCCATAGACAATGTGCCTATGGAACAAAGCATTTTAGACAGTTTTCAGATACTGGTTTGTAATCACTTTCTTTAATCGTCTTATGAGGTATATTGCATGAGAGAGTTTCTTGCATACTTGCTCAGTGTGTTCATTCCATTAAAGTTTGTGGTTTATTGCAAAGCCTAACAGTTTCACAGTGTCAAGTGTGTGTTTTTGCTGAAGCTGTTTACCATACTATGAGTTTTTCTTCATTTATTTTCATCTTATTGGTGATGAACCACTCATTAGAAGTTTTGAATAGTACATCAGACTTCAGGACTGCTTGGGTAGAATTTTGCCCCTTTGCAATGAGAGTGGAGTCATCAGCAAATTGTAGTATGCCATCATTTTGGTTTAAATCCTGTTCAAAAAGGAGAAAGACAAGTAGGGCTATGAGAGAACCTTGTGGCACACCATGTTCCACCTCCTCTTCTTAGGATGTTGCTCCTTGGACTGAAACAGTAAGCCCTCTGTCTTCCAGGTAACATTGAAGTGTAGGTAGAACTATACCTCCCACATCATAGTGTTTTAATTTTTTGAGCAAAATCTTGGGGAGGGGGATACTGTCAAAGGTTGTGCTTAGGTCACACAGTGTAAGTGCCACATTCTGGGAAAATTAATGCAACTAGGCAGTTGTTTATTGTTTATGGCTGTACTTTTCTTCAGGGAGCACAGTACATCAACCAAGCAGATTTTTTCTGAATCCAATATCACAGCCTCCTTATGCAAGCTGTTGTTTAATTTGGCTGTTTTATATGTAATGTTTTTTGATTTTAGATATTCCTGCAAGTATAAAACAAGCTTTTCTGGAGCTACTATGCTTTTTTAATTGTGAAGAAGCTCACCCAGAAGATCTGATTGAGGAACATTGGTTTCGGCAAGGTCCCCGTGGTTTTGCAAGATTAAGAAAAACTTGGAAGTAAGAATACTGAATGAAATTCCAGTTAACATCTGTAACTTAGCTGTTCATATGTTTTCTTGGTAAACCTAATTGCTTTATTGCAGAATTTTTGCATTTCAGAGATAATGGTCTTGCTGAAAAAATATTCAACTCTTTGGAATCACCAGATGCCTCTGCATACTGTGCTCTTATCCAGGGAATGACTCGGTTTTATCAGGTAGAGAGAGCTTGGCAGCTGTATCAAGAAATGCTTGAGAAAGGCATGCCTCTTACCGTTGAAGCATACAATTCTCTTATTCGTGTATCTAATTTTCTCCGAGAAAGCAGCGAATTACGATGGAAGCTGATTGAAGTGAGTTCCTGAAATGTCTGTTAATATTGCTTATTTGTTTAGTGATAGTGCTATTAGTCTAGGTATGCTGTCAGAAATTGCACAATCTGTAGGTATCATTAATATGTATGATACATGCACACTTGAGCTAAATAATCACAATTGCAGTTTACGGGAGCAAAAGAAAGTACAATTAATATGCACTGCATATTAATTATGTACATTTTGTCAATTGAAATAAAAGATAAATGACAAATTAATCTATAGTGCAATGAACGTCATTTCAAAGTATGAGTGTCAAGTGTCATATCAGCATGTAAAAACTACTTCTGCAATGATTTTTGCAGTAAATGGAATTAAAAATGATTTTCATTGACATTACATCAAATAATGTGTAAAAATTTGATTGTTCTTTTAATTGTGGCTTACTGAATTCTTACATCACTTTCTAATGATTTTTTCTAAGATTTCATCAAATATTGCCTTTATTTCTGTGATACATTTTAACTGTAATTACCTCAGACAACCCAAGAAAATATACAAGCTTATTTTGTAAAAAAAATTACATCACAAAGTGAAGCTTTCTAGCCATAGTGTTTTGTCCATAGCAGTAACTGTTGTTAAAATAGGAGTAACCGCTTGTAAGATTTATTGACCAGTTTCAATGACTTAGTGTCCTTCTTCATACATGTATTGGCACCCTTATATGTTCTCTTGTAATGTAATTGATGAAAATATACATCTGAAAATGGGCACCAAGAGACCAAAACAGGTTAATAAAAACAATTAAACTGCAACTGGTTGTAGCTATTTAAAAAAAATAGCTTCATAATATTCAGAATTATGAAAGGAAAATTTAGTTAATTTATCATGGTTTAATTGCCAGGCGTTCTTCTGGTAATTTCATGCAAGTCCAATGGTACCATAAAAAAGCTGCATATTAATTTCAACCAAATCTTAATTTTTCAGGAGTTGCTAACAGCAATGTCAAAACAGGGACTTGTACCAAATGTTGGCACATTAAATGCAGTTCTAGAGGTCATTAGTAGTATGAGTTCCCAGAAAATTGCTAAGACATATGCTCTCCAAATACTGTCAGAATTCACGAGGATAAACATTGAACCAAGTTTAGCATCATATTATTATTTACTTATGATATTTTGCAAAGAAAGTAAGTACATGTTTATATATAGGTACATTTAATTCATTCTGAAATAAGTAATTTAACTTTTTTTCTTTCTTTTTCCTTTTCAAACTTTTAAGGAGGGCCTGTTAGTGGAATTCTTTCAGACATCATGAACCACATAGAAAATAAAGAATTCACTGTTAGACATCCCAAAGACACATTTTTCTTTGTTACTGCAATGGATGTTTGCAGAAATCATCTTCAAGATAAAGAGCTGGCATATAGGGTTGATAAATTCCTACACAGAGGAAATAATTATGATCTGATTGGAGACTCATATAAAGAGTCAATCTACTAGTAAGTGCCAGTATTAAAGTATTCAATACTTATAAGTATCATTGATAGCCAGGTCTAGACTGGACAGCTAACATAAATAATTAATTTGCCTTATAATATGACAAGAAGTAAATCTTTTACTATCTTCCATTGACTACTCTGTTGTCTTACAATGTGTTGTTTTTTTTTTTTCCTTCCAGTCGACATTTTTTTGCTCTCCTCTGTGTTAGTGAGCCTCTAGAGGTCCTTATGGAGTATTACAATAAACTAATTCCAAATATATACATACCAGAACCAAGTGTGATGGAGGTAAATTAATCTTCGTTTTAATAATTCAAGATTCATGAAGTTGAATACAGTATTCATTATAGTTTTTTTATTCGCCTGTTTTGAAAAGATTCTTCTTATTAACTGAGCAATCATTGTATTTAAGCAAATATTTACATCTGCAGCAATTTCTTATGAATAACAATTATTGATAAGCAATAAATAGAAAGTGTATAAATAATAATCAGTTTAGTGTTTTATGGTTATAAATACTTTAGTTTCTTATAATATGTGGCAGGAAATATCTAATTTCATTGAATATTGAGTGACTTTTAATTATTTCCAGGTATCTTGAATCTCACTTATCACAATATTGATGACAAAATGTTGTTTGTGTGGTATGACAATCAGTACAATAAATATAATTAAACTTACTCTATTTAACATGTTATAACACAGGAACTAATTACTGTACATGTACCAAACTTGGTAATGTCAAGGACATGGCAAAGAGAAATAATGCTGAATCAATTCAGTTGAAACACTTTTAATGTGCTGCCACTGTACTTGATACCATTACATATCGGTACCATTACTGCCCTTAAAGGGGCTCAATATGGTGCCCATCAGTGTCCAGAAGAGTCTGAAAATACAGGATTTCTTTCTGCACAGCAGAATGAAACATGTCTGTATGTATGCTGACCACCTCTCTTGATATGTTGCACTTCAGATCTGGATATTCTCCTGATAAACCCTGTCCTTCAAGTAGCCCCACAACTGGAAATCACAGTGAGTGAGATCAGGTGAGTGTGTCATTTGTCCAAGCTGAAGTTGATACAGTGACGTGTGTATGTCTAAAGCTACGCACATATGCTGCGTGTCAGCCGCAGGAAACTGTCGCTAATGCCAGAGCCCGCCAAGGGTTAGGGCACTAGATAAACTGTATTGAGCAATCTTGCAGCCACTGTGTGTTCCAATGGGGACTATGTTAGATTTCTCTCAGTGTATTAATCTCTGGAATAAGTTCAGTGACACTCTTCTCGAGTGTCATGTTCTGAGGTACATTTGGTGACGAGTCCAGTCTTGTTTTCTGTGCACTTTTTCCTGGGTTGTTTTTCAGTTTTCTCACAATTTCTGATGGTGTTATCGATGGGAGTCAATGCTGCTTGGTTGAGCAAAAAGATGTTTTCTTCACGACTCTCCAAACTTAAACTCAGATGCTGAAATCTCTTGCTTTTGCCTTGCCTGATGGTTCCCTTCAACCTTATGTCTTACCCACTGTTTCACCCTCCACCATCCTCTGACTTATCCCCCTATATTTCTACCATATGGTGAATCCATGGAAGAGGAGCAGTTACGAGAGAATTTTCATGCTTTTGGATGGACTGGTGGTGTTTCGTGTTGTACTTGTTTATGTTGCGGTTGTTGCCTCGTTTGTATCCACTCCTTTGCCAATTCGCCGCACTACAGGATTTGTCTTCATTCTCCTTTGATAAAATTTGCAAACTTCTTTCTAAATATTACTGTATCTGTCACACGTAACAAATTTTATCATCTTAGGAAGCAACCTCAGCTCCCAGGGGCCTCACAGTTCTCTCGTGAGTATATGAGTGGCGAGTATGTGGCCCCAAGCTAATGCCGTCTTTCTCCCTTCTTTCCTCCCTGGACTGCATTTTGTTTCCCTTCCTTCCTTTCCTATCCTCTCCCCATGGGGGTCTGATGATGTTGACAGTTTGGTCCTCCTGTCCCCGTAGGGTGACCAACCCTCCCTTATTTCCCACGATTTCCTGTATTTGAACATATTATTTTATAATCTCTCGGCTCCTGTATTTTCAGGCTCAGTGGCCATTTTTCTCCCGTGTTTAACATTTTTCCTTTTTTACGTATACACAAATATATTTTTCAAGCATTTCATTTTTCTGTGCATTATCAGAATTTGTTGAAACGTTAAGACAGCAGAGACCACCGATTCTATATTGACATTACGTCTATCGATTATCTTAGAAATGGTTGACTGATGCTTGGTGGTTAGAAACTTAGATGGGGCTTTGTTTCTGTGCCGGTGTTCAAGATTTTATGATGTGCAGCGAGAACGGATGTAAAATGCCACTAAAAAAGAAAAAAAAGTATATGTGTACGTATCTTACAAAGTAGGAAGCTTTATATTCCTGGAATGGACTAGCAAGATCAAATGCTTATAAAGCAAAGTGCTCAATCAAATAATGTTAGTTTTGAGAACTTTGGTAAATGGGTGTCTTATGTTAAGAATGTATACCAGGAAGTTATGCTCACATGGAGAGAGTCTCTTCTCTTATGAATAATATGTGGACTGATGTAAGGAATAGAAGTAGCACAAACCTAATCAAATTTGAACTTCAAATTGCCATGCATTTTCCTTATTCTTGAAGTCAATTCTTTGCTTAAAACACAATCCACCCTTCCGACTAAGGCAAAATCTGTTGCAAAATATGTGTAAGTATTTGTGATGTGTATAAAAATAGTAATCTTTTACAAATACTGCTTTGATTTTTTGTGAAATTTCTGTCCTTTTAATTTCCCTTATTTTTTGTCAAGGAGATAAGTATCTCCCTTATTTTCATTTAGAAAATTTGGGTCACAGCATATACCCATCAACCTATTCATCCAATCTTATCAGGCAAGTGCCCCAGAGCTTCATAGTTTAAGCTGTTGTTTCAATTTGTCACTTATATTCATAAATAATTGTATGCAGATCAAATGGTATGAGATGCCATGATTCATCTTGTACTCAATCGCAAGGGTCGCTAGCGATCCCTTATGTGTGAAAATCCTTCCCTCTTGAAGGTTCTCAATATCACTCATTGTTTTGAAATATCAAGGGCTGCAGGAAATAAAATTGAATTGTGAAGCGAAGTGGTGGAAATTCAACCCAGCCCTTCTCCCCTGTTGCCGCCCAGTTCGCAAGGGGATGATACGATAGCAGTAGTCCACTCCCAGCCACCTCATCAAAGTGGCCCTTCTCTCTGCACAGTAACAGCAAAGTGGGCAAGGCAATAAATAACAACACATGTTTGAGGCTTCCTTCTTGCCAGCTTGTTTTGTGGATCATGGTAGGTCCAGTTGTCCTAGGAAATGGCCACTTATCATCATTACCCCCAAGAAATGTCTCGTAGCTTCTGTTTGTAATGCAAAAAACCAGTACGTAGGTGCTGATGCTGACATGGATGCCAATTGTGTATCGGCAATTTCTGTTGTACCCAATAAACTCTGTATTGATGGCATGGTTTATCGGAAAGTTTTGCACATGCAAGTAGACACAGGTGCTTCCATCACATTGTGCATGGACCTGGATTCTCCCCCTCTCTTATTGGTGCCATTGAAATTAATAACCTACAATAAACAAAATAACCCAATTCTGGGATAGTTTCTTGGCCCGTCATATAAACCTGTAGTCCATTTGCTCACATTTTTTGTTGTTGGACAATGCATCCACAAGTAACAGATAACTTGTTTGGCTTCAATGCCTCTACAGATTTTGGGTTCACTATTTCTGAGGGGAAGTGAACTTCTTCTCTGAACAAGTGCCTTATGTGCAACAGCACTCCCTATTCCGAATTTTCCACTCTGTTTTAGGTGGCTTTGAGTTGCGCCAACAATTTCCAAGACCACATCATCATGATGCCTTTTTCCAAGCCCTGTTTCTTCTATATCCGACCGGTTCCAGTGGCACTCCATGAACAAGTCAAGGTGGAACTTGACCATCTTGAGGCAGCCAGGGTGATGAAACTGATCACATGGTCAGTGCAAAAAAGCTGTCGCAGCAGTTATGACTTTGTGGTGATTTCAAATATTCTGTAAATGTTCAATCTATCATTGACACAAATCCATTGTCACACCCAGATGAGCTCCTGACTGGTGGTCAGTGTTTCTCCAAAATCTACCTGTAAGAGACATATTACAATTTCCTGTAGATTTTCTCAATGTTTTCTTGTTGTTAATACACCTTTTTGCTTGCATCAGTATTTGTGGTTGCTGTTTGGGGTAGACAGTGCTCCAGCAATCTTTCAGTGGTATCTTGACCAACTCACAATGTAGGTGCTCGGTTTTGTTAATTATCAAGATGGTATCATGGTGATTGGTCCCTCTGCCAAAAACACCTCCACAATGAACATGCATCTTTACCACATTATATGCAATGGAGTTGAAGTGGAATTTTTTTAGCCTTCCATCGCTTACCTTGGTTTCAAAGTTTCTAGTGAGGGTAGCAAGCTCCTTAAATGTCAGAATGTCTCCACCATTGTCTCTCTCTTTCATGACCTACATCATTTGAGGATCTCCAGGTTTGCATGGGAGAAGTAGCTTACTGCCATAAGTTTTTGCCAGGTGCAGCATCCATTGCAAAACTACTACACACCCAGCATCATTTCTCTGGTTAAGGCATGTGCAACAGAATTTTCCAAGCTGAAAGAGATGTTACAGTCTGCAAATTGTCTCATGAACTATCAACTGGGCCACCATTAGGTTTAGTGACAGATGATTCTCAGCACGAGTTGGGTGTGGTGTTAGCTGACAAATACTCAGACGGATTGGAGCAGCCAAATGGCTTCAAGTCTGAGATGCTCACTCTGGCTCAAACTAGATATTCACAGATTGAAAAAGAGGCTCTTGCTATTATTTATACTTTGCAAAAAGTTTCACATCTTCTCGTATGGTATCACATATGTGATGTTGAGGCTGAACAGCCTGTGCGCACCTTCAAAACACAATTGAAAAATACATGGCTGTGTCTGCTCTTGACATTGCCCTGGATCAATTTTCTCCCCTTATTGCTTAACGCCTTTCGGCCAGATAAGTCTAGCGAAGCTACTCTATGGCCTTCTAACTCGGACACTGCGCCATCTCCGCCATCTCCTACCCGTGCCACCATCACCCTATTTCTGGTTGGGGACGGCTGTCCTGGGTTGCAGGTTTCGCCGTCATCTAAAATGAATTAGCACCATCATCTCAACATGCCGCTGCCACTGTCTTTGTAATGTGTGTACGGAGGATGGCCTCTGTGCACATCACCACAACCAGCTGACACCCACGTGGATAACCAGGCAAACCCCGTCAACATAACTGCACCAACCTGCAACACTTGGCAGGGAGCGAGCTGCAGATGGATTCCTGCCACTACACGGGAGTGGGCAACAGTCGTCTGTGGCAGAGCCAGGCACCCCTCTGCTGCCACCTAGACAGTTACACACACAGACACCCACACCAGAACCGACACTGCTCTCTCTATATTACCACATACAGGGATACCGGCACCAGGCTACGGGTCCAATGTGGATGTCTAGCCCGTGGCTCAGTCACCTGTTCTTCCATATGGTTTGACATGGGAGGGGAAATGGCTACACTCCCCTTGCCCCTAAGTTCTACAGGTCTTATGCTCCAGTGTCTGCCCTTCATCTAAGTCAGAGCCCAGAAGAGGTGACTCCATGGACATCTCACACATTATTTTTCTCCAAGAGGAGAGTAATGGGTATGCGCTTACATCTAAAGCCGCACTCATACAGCTGGCTTTGTCCCATAAGAGTGCTCCAGGGGAGACTGTCACTAATGCCAGAGCCCACCAGGGGCTAGAGTAATATAAACAGTGCCCTGCAGTGCTCCAGCCAGTGTATGTTCTGATGCTGACTGTTTTAGATCTCTCTCAGTGTATTACTCTCTAGAATAACTTCATTGATTGTCTACTCATGTGTTGTGTTCTTAGGTACAACAGTTGACGTGTCAACAAGTTCACTGAACCTCTGTGACTGATCATCCACCTCATGTCCTTAGTTGGAACTGAATGGTGGTGCTGTGATGCATGGAAGTCAAGCACCTTATACTCTGGATATTAATGCAACAAGTTTGTTAGTCGTACAGTACTTACTTTCTGCGTAATAACATGTTAAATAGGAACAGTTTAATTGTAACCACCTAGTGTATTTAACTGTTTCTCTGTGTAAAGTTTTTTTTTAATATATTATTTTGCTGTATATATTTTTGTTATTTCACAGCTATGTCGTACTTGGATCTAACTGACATATTTCCACACTTTGGCTAAAATTAAACTTATTCACTCTGTAGCAATAGGTAGTTGGTGCGTATGTTTACTTTTAATTGAAAATTTTCTTGCACTATTGGGAGAAGTGAAACACAACTTGCAGTATATAAAATATTCAACAACTGGAAACCTCTTCTTAAACAACAAAAATACTTTGTGGGGCTGTGATTTGAGAAGTTGTCACACAAATATTCATAAGATTGTGTTTAAGGATTCAAGAAGTGAGCAGATTATGAAATAGTGTCATTCCCTTGCATTGTATGATTTCTCTCTTGAGGTATAGGGTCATGGCTTAGGGCCATCAAGATGGCATGTAGTAGCTCTACCCACATAAGCTGGGGACTTGAGCTCTCTTTTAAGTAATGAAGATCAGATAATAGTTTAAATAAAGATTGTTTGACTTACCCAAAGCACAGGCTCGCGATAGACACAAAAAAACACAAATAAAAACACACACAGACATTCAAGCTTTCACAACTGTTGGTCGCTTCTTCAGAAAAATAGGAAGGAAGGAGGGGAGAAAGGGAAGGATACGGTTTTTAAGGAAGTGGAAAAGGCGTCATTCCAATCCCAGGAGTGGCAGGACTTACCTTAGGGGGGAAAAAGGAAGGTAAACAAATACTCACACAAATCTACACACAAACACACCTAAGCAGACATTTGTTGAAAGCAAAGAAGTTGGGCAGATATACCACTTGAGAGGCTCTGTCCACAGAACCGAGGCAAAGATGTTAAAGATGGTGGGCGGGAATTTGAATTTAGCGGAGGTTGAGGCCAGATGGGCAACGGAAAGAGAGAATATGTTGAAGGGCAAGTGGATACTTCCCACCAACACCAATCTTTCAGAACTCCGGAGATGGGAACTTGCCCTTCAACATATTCTCTCTTCCCGTTGCCCACCTGGTCTCAATCTCCGCTAAATTAAAATTCCCGCCCACCATCTTTGCCTCGGTTCTCTGGACAGAGCCTCTGCCTCAAGTGGTATCTCTGTCCAACTTCTTTGCTTTCTACAAATGTCTGCCTTGGTGTGTTTGTGTATGGATATGTCTGAGTGTGTGTGTATTTGTTTACCTTCCTTTTTTCCCCCCCTAAGGTAAGTCCTTCCACTCCTGAGATTGGAATGACTCCTTTTCCACTTCGTTAAAACCCGTATCCTTCCCTTTCTCCTCTCCTTCCTTCCTCTTTTCCTGAAGAAGCGACCAACGGTTGCGAAAGCTTGACTGTCTGTGTGTGTTTTTATTTGTGTTTTTTGTGTCTATCAGCAAGCCTGTGCTTTGGGTAAGTCAATCAATCTTTATTTTTATACATATTTTTCTCATCAGGAAAGTCTCCTTCTGTAATATTCAGATGAGTTTGAATTTTATCTGATTGGGGTGAGGTTTCTTTTCAAAATTACTAGGTAGTTGCATTGTGTTTGATATAAGTTATGGAGGTTGGACATCAATTTCTTTTTTCTGGAGTAGAGTTTCATTTCTTTAAATAAGTTAATTTAAAATAAATTATATTTTTTAAATATTGTTTTATTATTTTGGATTTCTGGACGAGTCTTTCTTTTTTTACATGTCTAGGAGTTGATTAAAGCAGTTGACTTAAGTGGCCAGGTTGAGCATCTTCCAAGAGTGTGGTCAGATATGGTTTCTTTTGACCACATTGATAGGGAAAATTTGATAACCAATCTTTTAGAGTCAATGTCCAAAAATTTACCACCAGTGGACTCATCAACAGCTGTACAGTTTGCCGATGTAGCATGGGACATTTTTAATAAATTTGAAGAAAAACTTGCTGTTAGACCTATCCTCAGGTAACATATACATTTAATGAAATACTTAGATTTCAAGTATTTTAATATGCTATCAAAAAGCACATATTTTTTACTTCCAAACAGTTGGAGTGGGCAAAATCTTGGCAACATCATGGTTCTGTTGCTCCATGGCCAACAGACTGAAAAGGCGCTTGCAGTATTAAACAAACTTGACAAGGAACATCACAAAATTGTTGGTGTGCCAGAGGTTTCTGCTTTAAACATACTTCTGGATGCTTGCATTGCAGACAACAATAGTGAAAAAGCTGTAGTGAGTAACTTCTTCAAACATTTTTCTATTTCTGATACTGTAAATTAATACAAGTACATTTAATATGTTGTGGTTTTTCAGGCTTGCATCCGCTACTGTGCTGATGCTGGTTATTCAGAAGCAGAAAGTATGGGTGCTAAATTGAAAGAAAAACTTCAGCTGGATAATGCAACACAAGAAAGATTAGAAGCTATCTTAAACAGAGGAATGGAAAAAATCCTACCTAATTTATCAGAAAATAAATGATACTTTTTAAATTAAATGTATATGTTGATATAGAATGTTCTGTTATTTTAAATCTGTTGGTTACTCCCCACTTTTAATGTCAGACAGAGAGATGTATGCAATTGGATGTGCTGCTGATGTGGTCGCCATCAGGACATTTTTGCTGATTATCCAAACCTGAAATAGCCAAAAGTATTACTAAAGGATCTGCTACCTTATTATTGTTACTTCTTCTCTTACAAACAAGAGCTTCAAATTACTGTTGGCTCTTTCCACATTACCAAGAAAATTTGTCCTCTACCTCTCTCATAATGATGTAGAAACCAGTTATGAGAAATTACTGTCTACCATCATTACTGTATTTATTATAAGACATTTTTTTTAACATATCCATCAATAAGAAATCAAGGTTCATTCTAACATTCATAGATTCAACTATTGTTGCTGAGATCAACATTTTTATGTTATATAATTTATTAATGTAGGGGTTTTCATACAGATAAAGTTTTGGCAGTTGAGGTCATTCAATATTTACTTTGAAGAATTATGAAGTCTGGGAGAGAGAATAGTGGAACAAACTTTGTCACAATTCTTCCAAGAAATTCATCTCCATCATTCCCGTACGGTTCCAAAAGTTCACTGCATACCGTTTTTCATGTTTCTTTGTGAGCCACTGTCAACATCCAGAGAACCCAACTGGCACAAACCTTTTTTAATGCCAACACTTTCAGTATTCTGCAAACAGTTCCTTCCCCTATCCCAACGTAGTGTGACAAATGGTTCACTGTGATGTGTCTGTCATCATTCACCAATCCGTTAACTCTCTGCACATTGTCTGGACTGTCTGCAGTACAAGGCCTGCTGCTGCAAGGACATTCCTCAATATTGCCATGCCTGGTTTTATCACGTAATCTGCTTGCCCACCAACTAACAGTACTGCGATCAACAGCAGCATCTCCGTATACCTTTTTCAAACTCTTGTGGGTGTTTCCCAGTGTCTTGTTTTCACAGCACAGGAATTCAATGACAGCATGTTGCTTCTGACGAACTTCAAGTGTAGCAGCGATCTTGAAGACATGCTGTGATGGTGCCACTTATGGGAACAGGTTGAACTAAGTTTGAAAACAAGCGGGAAGGATGTATCTACACATTGTAAAACTTTCAAACATGCAGAATGAAAACTTTATTAAAAAAATATAGTGTGCATATCCTTTGGAGTGACCCTCGTACATTCATACTAGACATAACTTCAGCACACATGACCACTCTCTGGCTGATCCAGCGTAAAAAGCATCTTAACAGTGAGTGAAGGGGGAATGGAGGGGTAAGGATACTAGTCGAGGATGCGGATGGGGCATTCCGTTTTGCTGGACGGATTGCAAAGGTTCTGATATGCACGGATGTGATATGCAGTAAGTGGAAGGAGCATGAGAGCGAAAAAAAATGGAGGTGTAATGGTGTGTGGGGGAAGAGGGGGTGGACAGTAAAATGATAAATAAATGAATATAAAATAATTAAATAGGGGGGCACGCAAGACATGAATTGCAAGAATATACAGGATAATGACTGGAAGATGGCTTACTGTTAGTTGTGGGGTGTAAGTTATCTTAAGTTGAGGATAGGATGGTGTAGGGACAACTCACATTTGTTCAACTCAGAAGAGCTGATGGTAGAAGGAAGGATCCAGATAGCCCAGCCATTGAAATCCATTATGTTGTGTTTAGCTGCATGTTCTGCCACAGTTTGACAGTGGTAATTCATCCTAAAGGGCAGCTGGTTTGTTGTCATGCCACTGTAAAATACACTGCAATGATTTTAGCAGAGTTGGTAAGTGACACACATACTTTCACAGGTAGCTGACTTTTGATGGGGTAGGATGAGCCTGTGATGGGACTGGAATAGGTAGTAATGGGTGGCTGGTTTGGTCAGGTCTTGCACTGGGATCTTCCACAGTGATACACTCCCTGTGGTTTGGGGTTGAGATCGTGAGTGGATTAGGAATGAATTATTTTTATCAATTTACAGTCCCACCCCCTTTTCATCCCCTCCCCACACTTCCCCTTATTTTATCCTCCCGCCTCTTCTCTTTACTGTATCCTAAGCTGCATCTCACATTTATGCCTATTAGAGTCTTTACTTTCTGTCATGCAACATGGAATATTCCATCCTCACTCCTGCCCGGCACCCTTTCCTCCAACCCCTTCCTCACTCACTGTCAAGATGCTTGTGCTAGATCGGCCAGAGGTGATCATTTGTACTGAGTGATTGCGTGAATGTATTGTTTCTTTTTCTGATGAAGGCCATGGCCGAAAATTTAATTATTTGAATGTAATTGTCTTTTACACGCCTTTCTGCTGCTCAGCAATCGTCTTTATGGTGAGTTGTATCTATTCCCTATTGTTGATGAAATTAATGATATCTAATACATAACAACAGTCCTTTTTACTGTCTAAATCACTACAATGTACATATGCAATGGCCAGATGCAAATAAAATATTTCCCTAATCGGTTGAAAGTAAATAATTGACTAAGAGTAGTGGCTTCTGGTGTCCTAATCTTCGACAAGAATAATTATACTCCCGCTCTCAGAATGTCATATTTGTTTATCAAATGTCTTTTCTACAATATTTGTTTATCTTATAGGCTGAAGGTATCATGCAAGTACCTCAGGTC
The DNA here is from genome assembly GCA_026315105.1 of Locusta migratoria. Lineage (NCBI taxonomy): Eukaryota > Metazoa > Arthropoda > Insecta > Orthoptera > Acrididae > Locusta > Locusta migratoria. Next base: position 300,620,980 of record CM048744.1, read on the forward strand.
AACAGGATTATTGGAACAAGATATTGATTATTTGTGACTTGAAACTTAAACTCGTGTGCCAGATCTGGCTTCGAACCCTGCATCTTTGTCTTTCATGACAAGAGCTCTGCCAACTGAACTACCCTGGCATCCAGGGAAGATTGGAAACAGTGGGTTACACAGCTTAGGGATCCACAAATGCTACATGGGTGCCATCTTTTTGAAAGAAAGGTGGTGTGTGTGATGTTTTACCAGTCCTGTGTCCATTAGAGGGTTCACACAAAAGGCAATGATAGCAGGCTACCTAGCTACCTGCAGAGTGTAAACAGCCACCTCAACATCAACATTAACTACTACATCCTTTAGTATGGCACTACTTTGTGAGAAGCTACTCATTACTGTGACCGGCCAATCAGAACCTGTAAGACAGTGTGTAGCCCTCTGTAGGCTCCAATGGAGTGAGGCCAACAGTGCACTATAGTTAGGACAATGATCGGCTGTTCCTATGCTGACTTGCTTCATCGGCAGTTACCATTGTTCTTAGTACTGTGTAATTGTGGTATCTATTTGGCCTTTTGTCACCGTTGACTTCTGTTGCTTGTTTACTGTTAGACTAACAGTGGAGTTGTTTCAGATTTCTCTGCTGTTACAGATTATGCTTTAGTACACAACATGAAAGCGTTTTGAGTTGTATAAATTGTATTCCACTTGATCGTTAGTTTAATTCCTGCGCAGGCCAGGACACAACAATTTATTGGTGACAAGAATAAAACTTTCAGTTTTGCTCGTAATGGATACATTTGGGAAATTTCTTCAGTACCTTATGGAAACACTACTCCAAATGAAAGCAGCCCTCACAGGGTGAGCACACCAACCGCACTCCCCAGTGTTGCCAGATGTAGCTCATAGAGTAAATTATGTTGCGTGAAAATTTAACTCTTTGAACATGGCCCACTGACGTTTCCAGCTTTCAATAGGTGTTTAGAACTAGGCCAAATTATGTAGAACGCTTGGAATAACATTTTCTGGTCCATGGAATCCATGAGGAAAAGTAATATCAGGCTTTCTTTTTAGCAACAGCTGGTGCACAGAAATTGTTTGATTCAGCAATTAAACACTGAACAGTCAAGATCTCTCATATTCCCACACTAAGAGCTGCTTATTTGGGTACTTTGATGCACAACTATGCATCACCTAACCCACCAGGCCTTCTCAGATTTATCTGGAATAGAATCTCTCCTGTGATTGCAAATTTCGGTGCACCAAAATTGCCTGCAAGCGGTCTTACTTCTTCATTGATTCACGATATGGGGGTATTTCATACATCGAACAGAGATTTTGAAGTTTACAAGACCCATCCCTCAATGCTTGTACGCTTATCATATGCGCATTTGAACAGGTTCACCAGCTACAGCTGCTGCACCTCAATCCAGCTATTTTCACACCTCACCAGTCTCTTGGCCTTGTCTGGCCATTGGCACAAATCCTGACTGAAGATCTATTGCATGTTTTCCATCATGTCTGGACACACCAACAGTTGGAGTGTCCCCACCGGCAAGCGAGGTACTTGGCTTGCCATGTAATGGGCCATATTGTCATTTTTGTCAGACTTAAAAGAAACACCACATTGACGCCACAATTCCAAAGGCTAGTGATAACTCATCGGCACAGGATCAGTGAGCCACACATTACAATGACGGGGGAGTATTTTCCATCATTCCCCAGTAAGGATCTCGGTTCCTTCTCAGCTTGTGGTTTTCCAAATCAACACAGTGTCATCTGTTTCCATCAACTATGGTGCCACATTCAAAAACTTAGGCTCTTCAGTAGTGTCACCATACACTCAAAACAGGTGTAGCTTTAGCAGTCAAATTATCTGTGTTTCTTCAACACTAGTCTCTTACAACAATTAAGTTTTCACCACTCATTTTTGGATGGTCTGCTCAGCTGACACCTTTAACCTTTTGGTTTTGTACACTTTTGGCCATCTGGGTTTGTCAGCGTATTGCTCACAAATACGATACATTGTCCTCATCCTCCACACCAGGAGTGACAGGATTCAAAGCCCACATTGAGCTCATTCCATCCACTGTCTTTTTAAGTCTCAACCAGTCCCTGTTGCTTTATGGGACCATCTCCAGGAAGAACTTACCCACCTAAAAAAAAACACAGACATGTTAGATAAGAATCTGAATGGCACCTTATGCGTGTGTTAAGATGTGATTTTAAGATCACAGTAAATTCTCAGTCATCGATGTATATCCTGCACTGTTGATAGATGACATACTGACATGTCTTGTGGGTTCAATCATTGTCACCAAGGTTGATGTGCATGATGCACATTTGCAATTGCTGTTGAACGAAGAATCACAGGAGATCTTGGTCCTAAATAGTGGACTTTTCCAGTATAACCACCTCCCATTTGGCATCACCTGCACCCTTTTCATTTTTCAATGTTATTGGAACACCTCACCAATCAGGTTGAAGGTGAAACGAAACACCTGGACAATGTCATTGTCAGTGACTCATCCTCAGTGGACCTTGTGGAAAACTGGATTGGCTTTTTTTGTTCCTTTTCATAGCTCACTTGCATTGCCAATTAGAAATGTGTGGAATTTTTTGCATTGGGGGTCAGTTACTTTAGTTTCAAGATGGATGCTCATGGCCTCCACACCACCAAGAATTATTGGCACTCCTTACCACGTTCTTCCAAAAGGAATGTGTTGGGTCTGGGACATGGCGTTTGATCAGGCTTTCACAAGACTCCAGTCTACTCTCCGCTGACCACCTTGTCTGGCCACTTAAGACCTTTCTCTGCCCCCTCATTGTCACTGCCGATGCCCCTCTCGGTGCGTTGGGTGCAGTTCTCTCAAAATTGGTGAATGGTGTCAAAATTTCCAGTGGCCTTCACTTAAAAAAGAAAAAAAACACCAACGCTCAAGTATTGCCAGACTGAAAAGGAAGCTTTGGCACTGGTATTTGCCCTAACAAAATTTTGCAATTACATTTATGGCCATCATTTTACACTGGAGACTGGCCAAAACCTCTGGTTTTGTTATTTTACCCTAGAGCTTCCATTCCCACCAGGACAGAACACTTTCTCCAGTGTTGGACACGCTTTCTGGTGATCAACTTTGATATTGCCATTCACGCCTCTGACAGGCATGCGAATGCCAATTTCTTTTCCTAGCTGCTGCCACAAAGAACCACAAGTTTGACACCTCGCATTTAGTTCACTTCCATGTGGCACCAGATGTGGATGCAGCTCTGGACATTCTTCTGTTGGAAGCTGACACAGTCTCCACTGCCAAATCACTGCAGGTCGGCCAGACGGCCATCGTAGTGTCCACAGTGCAGAAATCTGGCATTTTTGGGTACACAGGCACAGTCTCTTTATCCACAAATCCTCATGCATAGTGATTTGGACATTCCCCAGGTGGTCGTATTGTGTTCTCTACCTCTACACTGACCACTGGGGAATCCCTCACCAAACAGCTGGTCGGGAGACACATTTATTAACGTGGGTTAGTTAAAGACACTGCTCACCTTGTGTCTGCCTGCCCCAAGTACCAATCACACCAGGCAGCATTCCCCTCACCAGATATTACTAATATGAGAATGTTATCAAATGCATAGGAAAAAATTTAACAAAAATTGCCATGAATGAGGTTCAAACCTGGATCCACAGTTTGACAGTCCAAGCCCTGGGTCGCAAGACTGGTGACAGTGCCTGAAAACTGCGAGTACACAAGCTAGAGCATGAAAACTTTAATTATGCGAATGTCATAAACTTTTGACTCCATATATATTAGTAAAAATTTGCTCATTTTCTGACAATCTTTTGATGTATAGCATTGAAAAATGTGATTTTCCATTATCAACTTTGACCTTGATTTGTTTCAAGTCTAGCAAAAAATTGAAATAGGTTTTTATACATATAGATGAGATATAAGACTGGAACATTGTAGTTCTTTATGCAGAACTAATTGGTCAGAAGGATTATGATGAATAATGCAGGAAAAATCATAAGAAAATTACAGAAAATAGAAGAGAAGTGAAATGGAAACCAACACTATATAGACAGTGCAAATAACAGGTTGACTTCATACAGTAATAGAAATTTCTATACTAATACATATAGGTCATTAACTTAGAATTTGAGATATCTTAGCAAAGATGTTAACAAGCTGAAGCAAATGTGTTAGTCTTACATTCAATTGAGCAGAAAAATAGTGGACCAAAGGAAAATATTGCAATGCTGCCTTTGGTGGATACCCACAACATTGTATGTAATGTGCAATACTGCATATTCTCTAGCACCAGTGTTAAATTATGATATGCAGCTACTGTAGCCTACTGCCATATTCATGATAGTTGGCTGCAAAAATTATGCTGGCAGTCACTTCACAAATATTAAATGAGGCACTGAGAGCAATAGTGGACAAACTGCAACCTTTCTCCAACAGAGATGAACAAGGTAGAAAGATACTGGATTTAGCAAACATATTCTGTTCTTTACCCGGTCATTGCATGTTACAACTTTTAGCTCTAGCAGTATTTCAGGTCTCATAAGTTGCATCTTGACCTTTAAAATTCCCGATTTTTATGTGGGTTAGTCCACTTTTGCATTACACATATCTTTCAGCAGATAGTCACTGTTGCATTAGGTGTACAGTCTTTCACAACAGGATTTCCATATATGTTCGAATTAAAACATATTTCAGATTGTGTACTTTGCATTTAAAGTATGAGAACATCAACATTGGAAAGTAAAGCAATATACACAAAACAAATGTATAAGCAAATACAATGAGGAATGAAATACAGTACTACTTTGGTTTGATCAACTGATATTTTGCAGTTCATAATATTCCTTTCAAGCATTTTTGTTCAAAAAAAGTAATCTTTACCCATGTGAACTAATTTGAAAGGCTTTTTCTTCCTAGCAGCCTCAATAATCTCATTCCAGTGTTCTGGAATGTACACATTTTTAAAATACAATTTTTGTTTTTCAATCAAGCCAAAATCTTGATCACAAGGTAAATACAAATGACCACTGACTAAAAATTTGTGATAAATTTCATTTACTATGTAAACTGGATTGGAAACTATGTACTGGCATATAAGTGAGAGTTTAATATTTCTAGTTTGACCTCCACACTGATCCGAGTACATAATTAAAAAGGAATGTTTCACATAGTATAACAAACATAAGCCAATCCCTTGAGGACCTGTAGACACTATTGACTTGTTACAAAGACACTTGTGATAATCATCATTCCCCTTGTTATGAATACCGAGGCAACAGGTCCACATTTTGTAATAGCATACACCTGCTGAAAATACAGGTGTAGGCAAAGTTTTCACCGGGTCAAATCATTTGATTTAGCAAGCAAAATATCATTCTGCTCGCGTTATGTGCAGCTTCCCTCAAATTTTTGTCTTTTTGCTAGATGAATGAACTGTCATTTGGTAAGGCCATTATTTTGATCTGGAAGTAATCACATTTCTTACATGAATCTGAAATAGGTGGATGGAAAGGTAAATTAAACTGTTTATTGAAGGTATTGCAAAATATATGATCAGATACTGGGTTCACTATTTATTTGCACTATAATGAATACATAATACAGATACTTAAATCAGGTGCCAAATACTTTCTACGTGATTTGCGGATGGCATAGTGACTTTCATACACTGGAAATTTGTCAACAAAACACTTAACTTCAGCTATTTTATCTGAAGGTGTTTTGTTGGCAGATTCACATTGTCCTTGTCGGTCAAGTGGAGGAGTTGCGCTAACACCTTTCTGCTTCAGTATGCTATCTATTCGTCCTACAGATATTGCCAATGTGTTCTAAAAAAATAATTTTCACACTTCCACATCATTACCATGAGTATCAAGTAAAAAGTATTGCCTGGTAATTTCCCATTGAGAAAGCAACGTGGTATAGGTTCGTGATGTTTTACAAACACAGATACTGTTAAACAGAAAGGCTGATTGCAAATCGAAGTTCGCCAATCCATAATAATCATTAAATATTTTACACTGTCTGTCTGCACATATCTTTAGATGGCATTGCTTCATACAAGAACATGTTCCCATTTGGCATTCTTTTTGAGGTGTAATCTTGCCCTTACCATTTACATATTCTTTCCCTTTGGCTCATTTGTTTTCTTACATTCTGTTTCCAATCTTTCTCATTCGTCAAACAATTTATACTGTTCACATTATCAGGGGATATTGAGGAGCTGGCCGCAGTGGCTGAGTGGTCTGCGGCGCGCTACGGTCGGGGGTTCGAATCCCCTCTCAGGCATGGATGTTTGTGTCGTCTTTAGAATAAGGTAGTTCATAAGTAGTTTGTAAGTTTAGGGACTGATGACCCCGCAGTTAAGTCCCTTAAGCTTAACAAACATTTGATATTGAGGACATTTCCAAACCGTTGTTAACATCAAGCCACTCTGTATCATGTTCTTGATCGGCACCTTCCTCCTCCGACTGAAACACAACTGTAAATTTCAGTGTCAAACATAAAGGAATCAATATTTATGTATTACAGCCACACAATAACAACATATGTTGTAATTGTTCCTGTATAGTTTTAGATTGTGTCTTTTGATCCATCATTGTAACTTCCAGAAATAACACCCAACCAACACACTACACCTGCCTTATGCGATTCCACTCTGTGAATCAATGTGGAGTGATGCGAATATTGTGATAGCAACTACTACACAAGACAACATTGTCACATCGTGCTGGGTATGACTGCACATAGCAAATGCTGGAGGTGGTTCAGGAAACTGCTGTCATTGCAGCAATGGACTAATGAATCATAGTCCACTATTGCTCCATGAAAACGTGACACAGGCTCAGTGCAAACAGTAGTAATTGACCTATCATCTACGTTTACTACACAGAATTTAAATATGTGGTTCTGTAGGGTTTATACTTCACATAAGGCATTATTTCATGCAGGTAACTTAACGTGGCAAAAAATGTGGGTTATTAATTTTGACAACATTATCAGAGGAGAAAAACAGCGATCTATTTGGTATGATTAATATTACCAAAAAAAAAAGTCTTGACCGCAAAAATTGACAGTTTCTATTTACCGGATTCGACATGATGTAGGTCATCTTCGGAATAACAAGTAGCCCATGTGGCCAGTGCTGGACTCGGCTGGGCTGGGCTGTCCTGGGCTGTTCTGCTGCCAGCAGGTAACTGGCAGCAGAACAGCCCAGCCCAGTCGAGTCCAGCACTGGCCACATGGGCTACTTGTTATTCCGAAGATGACCTACATCATGTCGAATCTGGTAAATAGAAACTGTCAATTTTTGCGATCAAGACTGTTTTTGTAATATTAAATGTGGGTTAGTCCACTCTTGCTCTCAGTGTGTTAAAAATGCAATTCTTTATGCAATGGATTAAAAAATAATAATAATAATAATGAGAGGCAACGTGACATCAGTGAAACCTTAACTGCAATATTCTTGTAACTAATCTATGATTCACAGCTGATGTGGTACAACATAAGTCAGTTTCTTCAGAGACTGAAACAAGCAGTAATGTGGTATCCCATACTCTGTGGAGTGTACAATCAGACACATTGCTAACTTTAGACACTTTGATAAGATGGACTTATGACATTGAGTAAGCACTTTCCAAATTAGACAACAGACAGTAATCTTGCAATACAGTTTCCTCTCTTCATGTTATCAGATTCTATTAAACTTTTTCCCTAATTCATTGAAAATAAATGATTGAGTAACAAGGTAAAGGAGTATCGGATTTTACAATTTTTTGATATTTATGGTACATGAAGTTCAGAAGTCAAATGTATAATCGACCAATGCCATTCGATGCAACTCTCAAAAATTCTGGAGAAAATCAACTTTTGAAGTTTTGCAGGTATGTGGTAAGTACCAATATTTAAACTGGTTTCAGCACTTATTGGTGTAGCTCAGATGGTAACATTCTGGCCGTTCAACCACATGGTTGGTGGTACACGTCCCGCCATGACTGGATTTTATTTTATTTTTTCGTTGTGTTTGAATACTTAAACAATTTAAATATCTAATGTTAATTTTTATGAAAAAACATGTTATTTTATATATTTGTAATTTTCTATATTTTATAAAAGGTTGATAATAATGGTGGTTTCGATCAAAAAAACGTAAGTTATATTTCTTACAGTACTGGTTTCACTATTAGTTGACAACGGTTGTCTTCGATTGTTCAGTTTGTGAAGAGCTAAGACGCTGTTTTTGGAAAGTCATCTCCACAGCTTATAATGGCTTTCCAAGCAGCTAAAAAAATTTGTCAGGGAGGGATTTGAACCAGCGACCCTACGGTTGTAAGACCAGAATGCTACCACTTGCACTATGACGACATATGCAGCAATGGTTTTAATTATCCGTACTTACATACACTTGCAATACTTTAAATCAATTTTCCTGAGAATTTTTGAGAGTTGCATCGAATGGCTTTGTCTGAGTGTTATGTGAGTTCTGAATGTCATGTACCAAATATAAAAAAATTCTATAATCCGATACTCATGTGGTCTCTTTGTAAGAGTAACAGCTTCTGGTGTCTTAATCTTTGACCAGAATAATTACACTCACTTCCACAGAATGCCATCACTGTTTATCACATAGACACTGACCATCATGTAAGTTCCTCAGATTCACAAGCCACTTGGAAGAAGATAATGCTTATATGTCACAGTGCACTGGGTCCGGGACCTTTATCTTTCACAGTTAAGCAGTCTACCGACTTAGCTACACTAGTGTGCCTCACGGCCCGTCTTTCCAGCTTTCCTTTCTCCTGTACCTCACCTCAAAACTTCCCAGAAGTTTTCCTGCAAGTGACTAGGGGGAAATTCTGAAAAATTTTAAAGGTAGGAGGCAAGGTACTGATGGAAATAAAGCTGTGAGCCATGCCAGGTAGCTCAGTCAGCTGAGTGCTTGCCCACGAAAGGCAAAGGTCTTGGGTTTGAATCTCGGTCCGACACACAGTTTTAATCTGTAGGAAGTTTCAACGCACACTCAGCTGCAGAGTGAAATTACTCTGGATATGAGTTGTTACACAAAGTGTCATGTTTTGAAATAATGCCAATACAGAGAAACAACAATAATCTCATGAACATAATGCAGAAGATATTTGTGCTACAGCAGTATGGAACCCAAATTCTCACTGGATACAAATACTTAAAAGCGTGCAACTAAACAACAGTGAGGACCTCCACAAGGAAAAAGGTAACACACTTACTTGCCGAGTTCAATGAATCCAGTGTAATTCCTGACCTTACAGCGAGGGCATACAAAGCACATAAGGAAAAGTTGCAAGGTACATGACAACATAAATGCTACAAGTACTATTGTATTCAACCTGTTGGCTGCAGCGGATTAGCTGTGCGCACTGGGGTGCCGTGCTGTGGTGCACACGGCTGATTGCCGTCAGGGGTTCGAGTCCCCCCCTTGGGCATGGGTGTTTGTGTTGTCTTTAGATTAGTTTACGTTAGTTTCCTTTTAAGCTACAGACTAATGTCCAAGCAGTTGAGTTCGATAGATTAACGAACATTTGATTTTCAACTTGTTGCCCTCACAAGACTTGAACTTACGGATTGGATTTGCCACATGTAGTATATGTTGTCCAGAAGGACACACTTTCATCATGGATACTTCCCTGTTATGTCAGACTCAAACTTTTTTGTGTGTTTCAAAATTAGTAAGGGATTTTAAAGTGAGCACAAAAAAATAAACCACACACACACACACACACACACACACACACACACACACACACACACACACACACACACACCCCATAAGAAATGGCATCTTCACATTGGATAATGCAAGAAGTACAAAAGGAAATGGGTTCTTTTAGAGACTACTTGCACAAACAACTCAGTGTTTATTCCCATGGAAAGCTTCTATACTGCACTGTGGCCTATATGTTGAGATATAGTGCCATATCTAAATACTTATGAATGTTTGTCTTTTGGATCCATTGTATGTCATATTGATACTGAACTTTCATGTCTTTCTTCAATAATATAAAATAATTATAAATATCAACAATAATTCACTTCCTTGAGACAAACAAAGATATTAAATATTCAATGCCTCTCCTTATATTTAATACCTTTGGTATAACAAGACAATGTTCAAGGAGCTGAATTATTGTTGATATTTATTTATATCATCTCCGAGGAACAAGGTGGGACTATTCCCATTCACATTCTTGGCAGGGGTGCTATTCCAATATAGGAGACACTTGGCAATTTGCTACATATTTCACAGGGAACATTGAAGCAGAATTAACTGGTGAGATAGTCCGTATAGTCACTTTTCCTGTAATACTGTGTTAGCTGAGCAGTTTTTACAAACACAAATTTAATTCATGTAGTATGTTGCTGGCTGTGATGATATGTATGCCAAGATATAAATGTAAGCTTCCCATTAGGACATGTTTATGAAAAGTAGTATGGAACCTCTAATAGCAAATGGGACAGGAGAACTACTAAATATTTTAAGAAAAAAGAAAAATGAGTCAAACAGCAACCTTCACTTTGTTTCATAATTACCAGAATATGACAAGATTAAGTACATTTTTAATAATTAAAATACATATACATGTTTCATATTCACCAGTGATAAACATTTTGAAATTTCTCATTGAATTTGTGATATTCAAACCAAATTTAGTTTTTCCTACATCAACAAAAAATAAGCTATAAACACACTTACTGCTGAGTGGGAACCTACAAATACTGTTAATCTTCTCTAACAATACTGTATAAATTGCCTGTGCAGTACAAATTTTTAGCTGCCGTAAACAACAATTGTTCTATTAGAAAAGCCTTTACATTTTATTACAGTTTTGATATGTCACATTATTTACACATACAAAAAATGATTTTTTTAAATTTATATAGATCTTGTAACAAGAATTTGTATTTTTTTCTGTACTATGTAATACCTTTCAATTTGGAAGTATCCCCTGTTTGTCAGTACATGGGCTATAGGATTGGTAGCTGACAGCATGACAACACACTATCAATACATTGCAGTCTCAAAGTGTATATTCTGTTCAAGTGTAAAGGTACGAATATTAGTACACCAACATAAAAGGCACATGGCACCATCACCAAAATTTTCATAGTGGCAAGACATATCAATGTCACACAAAAATTGTTCTGCTCACTTTGCTTTCAGTATTCCAGATAACACACAAACTTTCTTAAAATACAACAGCAAATACTGAACATTTCAAACTTAATAAACAAGCCTTTGGAATATTAACAAATCAGTCAGTCTCCAGGAGGAGAATTGCGCAATGGAAACATTAGCAGTTTTGACTGCATAAAAGAAAGATCAGGAATAGCATTCAGCACAGAAACTGCATCCTGTGAAAGACCCTCATATCGACTGTGAGAAGATGTCATGGGTTCGAGTGGTGCAGAAGTCAACAGGTCTTGCATTAACTGAGTTGGTGTAGCTGCTGCTTCTTCCTGTGTTGAGTGATGGATATTTTCATTCACACTCTTTGGATCAGCTACTAAACCTGAAAAAGAAGAAAATATTTTGGAACTTAAGGTTTAATAAACTGATAATGAGACTGAGATAGTTCCTACAGTCTTCACCAATCGAGGAAACCCATTTAAAACAAACACTAGGTTTTGGTGCAAGCATGCAATTCATTTAACTCACCTGAGACACTTACAGCCTTGTTTGCCTATATCCCCCCCCCCTTAAACATTAGAATAATACCAACAAAGATCTGCTTATATGTTAAATATGATAAGAGACTGACCTATATTGTACACATAAGTACACACACACACAATCGTTATATCTTTAACACCTTCGTTGCGGCTGGCGCTACCCTACATTGAGCGCGGACGTTTATAAGCGTCAGCCGCAGCAAAAGTGTTAAATTGCTGACATACTGTTTACATTTGCCAGCAATGTAAAAAATAATGCTATGTGAGATTCAGCAAGAGGCACGTTCCACCTTGTTTAAGTGACTCATCTACAAATTTGCATGACCTGACTGCAGGTAGAAATATTTGTAGTTGACCACATTGCAGTTACATACATTACTATTTTATTATTTACAGACAAAAACACAGTAAACTCATTTTAACCACAACTGTTTTGGCCACATGATCATAAGTCTAAGCAGCATATGGGGAACAATGTTTATGCAACATGCACTGTCATGATGGTTGTTGCTATATATATATATACAATTTCATATGGATTTCACCAATCAACGATGTAATTCAAGAGTGGCAGTAGCGAGCATATGTCCTCCTAGGAATAACTAAATATTCTGTGACTTGCAACCAGCCACATATTCTTTTAAAGTCATTACTGGTTTCGAGCTACCTTGTCCGTCTTCAGATGGCTACATTTTCTTTACTTATTCATTTCTGTAAGTAGCATGTTGTCTGCTTCTTTACTGAGTTCTGCTGGAATGCTAATATTTCTTTTGGAGTTTACCTAGCATTTTTATGTTATATACACTACTACAATGCAATAAGCACATATTATTACAGGAAACTTCAGAATACTCAACATACAAGTTGGAGCAGCAAACATCTGACATGTAGTGCATGTTTGCTGCTCCATCTTGTGTGTTGAGTATTCTGAAGTGTACCATAATAATGTATTTCCTGTATACGTGGCAGGGAGGTACACAAGAAATACAATCACACACACATAACTTAGCTTTCATCTACAACCTTCATCAGTACAGAACACATACTCACTAACACAAAAATCATAACCTCCAGCTGCTGCATTCTGACTCTCGTGATTATGTGTTAGTGAGTTATAAGTGTGTGTGTGTGTGTGTGTGTGTGTGTGTGTGTGTTTTCTGCAATGACAAAGGTTGTGGGCAAAAGCTAATTGTGTATGTGTGTGTGGCGCGCACAGGCAGGCATGCTTGATTCTCTTCATTTGTTTTTTATGTGCCTGTCTGCAGATCAACCATCATCTTTATTGTGAGTTAAACCTATCCTCATATTGTTAAACTACAATTTGTGCACTGTACTTAGGTCTACTGTCTGACATTCCCTTGATTGCTGGACTTCTTATTTCTGTATTAACAGAAACTAGAAAACTTGGGACTGGCACTGCTTTGTGTCTTATCACTGCCACTAACAATAATATCAGTATAGATGTCACAGTAGTTTTTGGTTGCAAAATGAAAATGAAGCAATTTATATAATCTATTTCAGGATCTACCAAGAACTTGGAGAGAGTACTTTTAGTGCAAAAATTATTTCTATCCTGACTGCCTTGCCTTTCTCATGATATTGGCTGTACATCCAAATGACATCAGTGTCATCTGCAACAATTGATGGTCAATGATAGTAACCCTATGTCCACAGTCTAAACTTCAAAGACATGTTGATGGATGGATATGATGGTCTGGACACATGACTGCAACACCTTTAGTAAGATTTAACGGAAGTAACTTAGAAGGCACTGTGTGCAATGATTTCAGTTTTGTTTGCATTTTGGGTAGTATTAATCAAGAGCATCGAGTTTTCCAAAGTGGGACAAGCACTATGAGTAGTGAATTGAAGACCTCAGGGCTAAATAATGATAACCCTCATTTATAAAGTGCTGAGAGACGACGACTTGTATGTTTGAAAAATAGTTTCTATTACATGTTTTAATCTTGGTTTTAATATTTATATTTGCACATTTCTCTGCAGATTCATGTAATACTTGAAGAAAATGAAACATTCTGTTGGATATGATTGTTTGCACCAAATACATTAAAATTACAGAAGTTGAGGGTTATCATTGTTTATCCTCAAGGTCTTCAATTATTAACCCTTTTGTTCCCAGTGTTATTCCTCAACAACAACATATTAAAAGCTGATTTATACTGTATTTTGCGTATCAGTCCTTAAAGTCAATATTCGATTAATGATGGAAATTCTCCTCAGAGATGATTAATTATTTTTCAAAAGAGATAGATTGGCTGGTCAGTACTTACCTTTGTGCTGTACCGCCTATAGTGACACAAATGAAGAAAAAAAAATGGAAAAAAAGGACAAGCTTTCAGAACACAGTTCCTTCTTCAGATGGGAATGGAAGGGAAGGTAACTCACGAAGGTCATGAAGGTGGTGTTTGAGGAGTGTCTAAGTCAGTGGTGGTACAGCACAAAGGTAAGTACTGGCCAGCCAATCTATCTCTTTTGAAAAATAGTCCTTAAAGTCACATTGTTGTTGACGAACAACATGCTTCTAGTACATTTTGCCCCTTGGTACAGCCTGCAGCCACTTCTGAGGCATTAATTTGTCCATCTTGAAAAATTGTGTTACATTGCTATCTGTACATGACTGAGAGTGTGGGTGAGAGTGTGGTTCACGTTATTTTATATCAGCAGTGAATTGTCTTGTTTTTGGTTCTGTGGCAAACATTATGCTAGCATTATTGATCTGGAAGTGTTAACTATCAACAAAATAACGTCCCAAGTAATAAAATATGTCGATACAAATGTCTGAGTTGTTTATGAAATACATGGCATAAAAACAATAGTTTGATCAAAAATTCTAAAATACATATTTTGATGTTTAGAGCACTGTATTAATACAGAAATACTGAATTTTAATTTTTCCAAAGGTGAAATCATAATATGGGACTGAAAGGGTTAATTACATCACTTAACTTGGGTACAGGAGATGCATAAAAAAAATGAGGTAAAATTCACTGCAACCCTCAAACAGCTGATGCTAATAATAGTAATATCTGAATAACAGTAAAATTTTAAATACAACTACAAACTATATTAATGGTAAAATCAAGGGACAGTGATCACAATGAAATAAACTCTGAGATATTTCCACTTGATAATAGCCATACAGCCAGAACTGCATCATTGGGTTATTTAAATACAAAATTTTACAATCAAAGGTCATGTCCTTGTGCTAGGAAGATTGAGTCTTATTAAATGCATAGGATTAGCCATAATCAAGAGTCGAGTATATTCTACAAGCAACACCAACAAATACTAAATCTCAGGAAAGCAAAAAACATGCACAAAAATACACAATACAATTCCAAGATCAATATGGGACATTATTAATCATTTAACACACAAACTGTACGGCTTCTGCCCACACAGCAACTGTTATACCACTTTATTTTTTTTTTTTATTTATTTATTTAAAGAAGCAGCAACAGTTGCAGTTCAAACGTTTTTATCATTACTGGTTTTGGACCATTTAGTGCCCTTCTTCAGATATCCCTACATGTTCAGTACAAACTAGGAATGGACTACAAGCGCACTTGAGAATCACTTGACGCTAAGGCAAATTCTCAAGAAATTCTCACGCACTCTTGAAGTTGTCAATAGTGCTGCACTCTCTGGAGGCTGAGCGAAACTACTCTACAAAGAAGCACTGAATTAGAGTAGTCATAACACTTGTCATCTGTACCTGCAAGGAAGCATTAGTACTTTACACATTGGTGTTAACTATAGGCCTACAGCTCTCTTTTACTTGTACTGAATTAGTAGTAGTATGTTTCGCAGAAGACAAAAAAAAAAAAAAAAAAAAAAACACCTCTTGGCTGAAGAGCAGCCTGAATGCTGCTGCCAGTCCAATAAGGTGAATTGAAATTATTACTAAAGGAAAAAAAAAATACCCCACAAAACAAAAATCAATGAACTTTTACAAAGCATGTATCTCACATGAAACAAAAAATTAATTTTTACCGAAAACAAGACATGTATACTGCAGGTATTTATACTTAAATGAGTGAGCAATGCCAGTACATATTACATCCAAAAGCTCCTTATATATATTTACTTATTGTTTTAATCACTATGAAGTGCCTACAAAGATTTTCAGTTTCCATGCAAATGATTTCAGCTTTCTCAATACTAGCTACCACAATTTACAACCTGACTGTTGGTTATTCTCTCCTCATACTGATCAAAAATTTGGACAGTGTTAATTTAGATGTGTGTTTTTTTTCCAGAACCAAATTAAAAATTAAAGTTTTCTGATACTTGAGGACTGTTTCTGGTACTATACAACCTTTTTACTGAATTTCCTTCTAATGTAGTCTGAATGTATAACATACACGCATAGTTGAATATTTTAAAATATAAAAAATAGACGAAGATTACTCACCAGGCGAAGGAGCACAGGTGTGACAGCATCACAAATAAATAAATGAATACACACACACACACACACACACAATCGCATGCTTTCGCAACCCAGTTGCGTCTTCAGGCAGTAGGGAAGGAGAGGGAAAAGGAAATGATGAGGGTTTTAAGGAAGGAGGTAAGGAGCCATTCCAATCCCAGGAGAGGAAAGACTTACCTTGGGGGAAAAAATGGAGGGTAAACAAATGCACACATGCCCACACATTCACACAGACACAAGTACACCTAGGCAGACATACAGTATGTCTGCCTAGGTGTACTTGTGTCTGTGTGAATGTGTGGGCATGTGTGCATTTGTTTACCCTCCATTTTTTCCCCCAAGGTAAGTCTTTCCTCTCCCGGGATTGGAATGGCTCCTTACCTCCTTCCTTAAAACCCTCATCATTTCCTTTTCCCTCTCCTTCCCTACTGCCTGAAGACGCAACTGGGTTGCGAAAGCTTGCGATTGTGTGTGTGTGTGTGTATTCATTTATTTATTTGTGATGCTGTCACACCTGTGCTCCTTCGCCTGGTGAGTAATCTTCGTCTATTTTTTATATTTTATTTTTCCTGCTAGGAATTTTTCATCTTAATAATAGTTGAATATTTTGTTTGACTTGCAATTAATAGAAGAATTCACTTCTGTATCCAGGGATGTATCTGTTTGAATCTTTCTTTCTCTTCAGCCCTTTTCTCGCACATGCAGGGTCGACTTTGTTATTGTAGATATGGCATGTTAGTATTGACAGGGTGGCCGGATGCCCTTCCTTCCGCCACGGGGATGTATCTGTTTGAATGCTAGATATATATTGTGTAACTTTAAATATCTTATCATGCTTGTTGTATTTTTTTTTTTTTTTTTTTTTTTTTTTTTTTTTTTTTTTTTTTTTGCTACATTATGGAGCTTTTCAAGACAATATTGCTATAACATTTACATCCTCCGCAAAGTACTGCCAGCTCCGTGACTTTCGTTTTTCATGTGTTCATATTTGAAAGACAATCACAGTGAGCTGCGAGCACTGCCAGTGGCATGGCGTGCTGCCACAGACAAACAGCGCACAGCGGCTTAGTGCCATTTCTCATGAGCTTCTCGAGAACTGCCTGAGCACCAGCAGCTTGAGAAACTTTTGGCGCTATCAAGTCGCCATGTCTCACAGTCCTGTCCCTAGTTCAAATATGGTGGAAGGACATTAAAAGAAGTAGTAAAACAATTTCAACTGTAACTGGTTGCTGGTTCTTTAAAAAATGACTCTAGGGTTTGTGATCTTCACTTCCTGGTATATGTAGTAGTGAGATAGATGAAAAAAGAGGCGGCGTCTTAAGTAACATGTCTGGCATCTGGTTGTCGTCAACAAAACGTTCGTTACTTTGAAAATGTCTTGGAGAGTACTACACTTATTAGTGACATTTATTTAAATTGTAATTATGAAACAATCCATTTTTAAACTGGAGCATTCTCCATCAGTGATCACGAATTTGTACCTATTTTATGTAGATAAGGCATCTGAAGGTGGCAGATAGACTACTGAACCTGGTTATGTTATAATGAAAAATAACAAAAAGTGATCTTTGGCATAATTTTCACTATTAAAGTTTATCACGCCATGAAGATATGCAAACTATACAGAATATAACTTCTTTTTCTAGTCTAAGTTGTTGGAGTGGGGAGTTGTGTAGATTCTGAATTGGTTTCTCTACTGTGTGTATGCAATGGTGGGTAAGCTGACCTTAATAATAGCAAAAGAGCAAACTACAGAAACAAGCAACACACATCTCTGTACTCTGCATATAACTGCAGCTGTATCATAAAATGATACTTTGATGAAACTACTTACGGCACTATTCCTTTTGTATTTGGGTATTTCTAAAATCTTACTGGGCCACTTCAGTAGTCACAACACACTATACTACAAGCTACAATGTCTTGTTAGCATCATACACTTAATGGCTTCTTGGCACAGATGTTATATATGAACACAATTTGAGTGGTAAATGGTAAACTGGTGGGTTGATAATGGCTGTAAATAATAAAAGAATTGACATGCCACTTACAACGTGATTAGATGTAATTAGGTGAAGAGTGGCAGCTCATCAAAGAGGTTGAATGTGGAGCTAGACTTCTAGGCATCTGTATACACAACATAAACTACTCACAGTGGAGGCCTGCAATTACTTTTATGATGCACAGGGAGATATTGAGGATTTTGCTCACTCGAGAGCATCACACTTGGATGTGGTTGTTTCAAGTACGAATGCTCAGAGCGGGCTGCCGCTCAATCTGGGGTCTGTCGTATCGGTTGAGTGGGGCACACGCAGCCTCTCCTGGCATGCCCACTACGACAGCTATGTGTGTCTGCAGGGTAACACCATACTGTCAGCAGCTGGTGGAACTGTACTCAAATCTGTTTATTTGTGTCAAACACGAATATTCAAGCATTGTAGTGTCCAATGCTTTAGACAAAAAAGCAACCATTTGAAAGTTTAACAGATGATGACAGTTGTTTAGTAAAACTGTAATGCCAGTTCTCTGTTGCCTGTGATTTTAGGCAACATCAATATCAAACATCTCCAAACTTCTGCAGGCACACATTGCTGTGATATAACCTGCAGGGAGAAATGAAATGGAACTGTTACAATGAGTAACACAGCTATGCAAGCTATGTAAGCCACAACCAGTACAGAAGTCTTGAATTGTCCCATTCGGGTCTGAGGCCCTGCGATGCAAGCGGTTCCCACTCCAGCCCATGCGAACAGCACAAAGAACAGTCACGAAGCACACACTAGTTCATAAACACTGATGATACCATACTGGATAGAAGCAGCCGCAGCTGGGCCCGGCAGCTCTCTTTAATGGCCATACGGCCATCTGGGTGCAGCGCTATAGCCCAGCCAGAGCCGCACAACAGCCACTCCTGGTAAAGTGCAGAGCGCCATTCAAACATACGCGCCGCAAGTTACCACATTCCTCCACCTTCACGGTGTAATCTCCAGGGGTGTCGAATGTACCCATGCTAGTTCCATGGGGAATGCATCGTCCATACCTGGCTGCCAGCTTCGGGCCGGCACTAACCCATAAGGTCGATAGTGTCCTGATCTTACTTGCTGGGAGTGGCTGGTATGTCTTTGAATTTTGCTTGCACTCACCAGGGACGAGGGCGCACCATCCAATCCCAGCACTGGAGATAAAAAAGGAACGGTTGCAGTACTCACAAGTTGGTTCACGTCCATTTCAGGTGACAGGGTGCCCATGACTTCGGTAGCAGTGGCACACTCCCTTCCCACCGCCGGGCAACGAAGGCGCAGGCAAGGGTGCAGGAGACGTCGTTCCCTATGATTCTGAGGGTGTGACCACTGCAACCGGTGCCAGTGCAGGAGAAGGCACATGTACAGCCGACGGTGCTCGGCCAAAAAATCTTGAAGTGTGCTGGTGGTTTCATAGTAATGTGGGCGGTAAAGCCCGCGGCACAACCCAGTCCACCAGAAAACAAAGAAGAGAATTCCCAACAAAGGGCATCCAACTCTGGGAAAGGCACTAAATCTGAAAGAAGATTGACAGAATTGTCGATAGTAAAGCCAAAAACATTAAAGGCATCAAGTCTGAAGATGTTAGCAGCCTCAGTGTCGTCAACACCAAAAAAAGTGACCGGCCTGACGACAGATTTATATGCCGTGGAGGCCATAAATTGACCCAAGGTATGGATGCGCTGGCAGTTATAGCCACGTAAAGGACGGGTGACTGCTTCCAAGGGGGGCAAGCCTAGTCGTATATACGTAAGATAATTAAGAAGAGAAATGGAAGCTCCAATATCTATAAGTAAGGTGACCTCCTTGTCGAAAATCTGAACTTCAACAAAATGTTTGGGAGACGGAGAATGAACATTCTGGACAAGATTAACATCCATCTCATCATCTTGCTCAATCAGACGGGAACGGCAAACAGAAGCCATGTGACCCTTTTTCTTGCACGAGTGACATACAAACCAACGCTTGGGGCAGTCTGCCCTGCCATGCTGTACAAAACAAAGGGTGCAAGATGGTAAAGGTCGCTGCATCCGAGCATGATTGTGCGATACGGCCTGCGGCTGCTGTGAAGCCGCAGCCTATTTATGATCGCAAGTGGGGCGCTCCCGTACAACAGCAACACGCTCAAAATCTGAAGGCTCTGAGCCAGACTGAGAAAATGCAGCTAAATCACCCCAAGTCTCAAATTGGTCCCCTTTATCCTGTGAGAATTCAAAAGATTGCACAATGTTTATAACATCCATCAAAGTTGATTTTTCCAATTGTAAGGTACGTTGGCGACGGCTAAGACCGTGCAACTCTACGGCCCACGACCGATAGGATTGAACAGGTAAAAATCAACCCGTGTCGCAATAAGTGTACGTGGGCAGTAGTGAGCCAACAACAAATGACAGATCTCATCGAAAGACAAAGTAGCTGGCTACCTCAGGGGTGGGGGGGTGGGGGGGTGGGGGCAAGTTGTTAGATGTGAGGGAAGACCCATGAGAGAAATAAAACCTTACACAAAGCCGGAACTGACACCCCAAACGTAAGAAAATGCTGGCGCAGCCTGTTTTCATAAGAGTCCCAATCTTCTAACGAGTCATCACAAATCAGAGAAAGGAGGTGGGAACGCCGTAGCATTAGACACAGAACTGGAAGCAATCACTGGCAGAGAAGCCGACGGCAACCGTGACACAAGGGAATCAAAATGTTCTGCCTGACCAGACACAATCAAAGTTAACCATTGAATGGACTCGACCACAGTCGGTAGAGATTGCTGCAGAATTTGGCCCCACAGGGGCAGCTGAAAGTCCGTCAGACCCAGTCCCTCGTTTTCCACCAATGTCCACGACGTAGCACACGCCAAGTCAAGTACCACACTCGTCACCACTTTTATTATAATGAGTAACACACCTATTCAAGCTATGTAAGCTGCAACCAGTACAGGAGTCTTGAACTGTCTCATTCGGGGTCTGCGGACCTACGATGTGAGCGGTTCCCACTCCAGTCCATGCGAACAGCACAAAGTACTGTCACAAAGCACACACTAGTTCATAAACACTGATGAAACCATACTGGATAGAAGCAACCACAGCTGGGCCCGGCAGCTCTCTTCAATGGCTGTGCAGCCGGCAGGGTGCAGTGCGATAGCCCAGCCAGTGCTACACAACGGTCAGTCCTGGTAATGGGCGGCACACCTTTCAAACATATGCGCCGCGACTTACCACAGAAACAAACATGATATGGGGTGATTTGATTAGTCAGATGTAAAATTATATAATCACTTAAGTACACTAAAATATTTAACATGCCATAATCAATGTTAAAGGTATTTGAAAAAGCCTGAAATTTGACTACCAGAAAAGTCACAAAAATATAAGAAATTAGGTAGATCTCTTTTCGTAACATCATAATAAATGACTAAGAATTAACTGTTTCTATGGTATTAGGAAATACTACTGTAAGGAGATACTTCTCCATCACAATCGATCACCTATGTGTATATAGTGTTTTCTAAACGTAAATCACATGAACTTCCAATATCATATTCAGGACTGATACCCAATCATTTTCTTTAGTCTCCTTCAGTGTTTGACAGTATAAAATAAACTTGTGCTACTTTTGTTGGCTTGCAAATGTAACAATAAAACCAATGAATAACACATATTAACTTGTGAAAATGACAGAAACGTACTAAACACAATTTCCACAACTCTTCTCTAGTTTTACCTAGATTTCATTTGAGTAATGTGTAATGTAAATTGTAGCTCTCAGCAAGCTACTAACTGTCACACTTTTTTCAGTTCAGGATTTGACAATGAAGGGCATGTGCAAGACAGACTGTGGCACTTCACGACTCAAAAAGCCAAAACCTTTCATCAAGCACTTTCTACAAAATACACTAAATAACTTTATTAAAATTAAGGAAAAAGACTCCCCTCCCCCCCCCCCCCCCCCACACACACAAGGAAATGAAAAATGAAAATTAACCATTACTCCCCCTCCCCCGACAGAGAGAAACTTTTGTAAGGCACGAAAGTCGGGGAACTAGGTTTACCTTTTTCTGAGAGTACACAGTAAGGAATTTAAAGTACGGCATGCTCAAATGAACACGAGGAAAATCGAATGCATTTGATCGCAGCATGCTAAGCGACGGCACTGACATCTACTGGACTGTTACAGAACTCCGTGCATTTTCCAGTTCAAATGAGCATAGATGCCAGATGCAGACCTCTAACAGGAACCATAAAAATAAGCACTTATCTGTTTGTCACCTGAGAAAGATGGATACATCTGAAAGAAGTAGCAGTAGTTTTAGCAAGACTTAATAATTACTATCCTAGGATTTACAGAGAGGACAATGGCATTCAATAAACACAAAAGAAAGACACCTGAAATTAGGCAAGTTGTGAACATTAGTGCCAAATTAAATAACCAGTCCCAACTATAAGTTCCATAATACATTGACATGAAACAATGATCTTAGGCAGTGACCCAATATTGTCACTGACATATTGCTGCATTGTTACACGTAAACAGTTTGGCTTGCTGAGATTATCTGAGCCTTCTACATCCAGAAAGCCTCCAATGACAGCAGTGAGAGACAAAATGTTAAGCAGGGAACTATGCCTTGGACCACAGCCTAATGCCCATAAAACAAATATCAGCAATAAAAGATTTCTTGTCTTAAAGTATATTATATTAAGAGTAAGAGTATGTTCAAAAATTCTGCAGCAAAGGATATTGGTTTGCTGTTTTGTGGGTCCGTTTTTTTACTCTTCTTAAATACACGACTTAAAACTACAGTTTTCCTTTTATCTTTAAGAGCTCCGTGAAGAAGTGGCTATAAATCATCAACCCACTTGGAAATTTACACAGAGCCAGAATTTCCTTGTCTTCTCATCAAGACATATCACTAAGGTATGATAGCAGAAAGAGTTGCTATGCTTCACACATCAGTTCTTTTAGCAATGAACAAATTTAAATTCACTTTTGCCTGTCAATAGCTGCATCTTCTATGAACCAAGATTGCAACAGTTGCTGCTTCTTCAGCATTATCTCAAAGTTGTTATTAAACTTTGTTGAGTCTTTTCCATCCTTAACACTTTCGCTGCGGCTGACGCTATCCTACATTGAGTGCGGACGCTTACAAGTGTCAGCCGCAGCGAAAGTGTTAATCCACTTACTCGGTCCATACTTATCAAAACATGATTTACAGTAAGTTTAAACTGTAGCCACAAATCATCTATATCAATTTATATTTTAACTAAATGATGGCCAACTATTATCTAAATGGGATATTAATATCTGCTTGTCTGATCTTTCTAGCAAACATAATCTCTTAGCGTTCGTCATCTGTAATACTAGACCCTATTCTGATACCATCAATCAGTATAGGCCTATTTTGTAGCTACAAGGTATAAAATATATGCACTGAAGGAGGCTTTTTGAATTTTAGTTAAATACAATTTTTTGAAAAAGTATTCAAAACTACTCCACAACACTGTCTATCCATGCCTTTTGCAATGATTCCATAGACATGAATCTATACTAAGTAGGTCAAAGTCACCTCCAGATAATACTGCATTTTCTAGTTATTTCCATGTTACTAGCATAGACTTTCTTCGAATGATTCTAAACCTGTCATGGCAGAATCACATGAATCATAAAAACATCTGATAATTAATTTGGGTTCACTTAAGCCTGTTATATCTTGATAATTTCAAAATTACACTCAATTTTGATCTCAACACACACACAATATTGTTGCTGACATTTCTCCATCACCACTTTGAAAGTTGCAAGCACCACTGTAATAGGCAACAGGAGGAAATGGATGCACCAACAGAATGTTATAATTTTGAATGGAAACAATATCTGCATTTCCTAGACAATTTCATTAAATCAAGACTGAGGTTAATAATTCTACATGGGAGTCACAACTAAATGTCTACAGAGTTTGAGGGGTAACATGTCACTTGGGAAAAAGTGATCTGTCACTACCTCTAACTCTCCAGTGAAGAATAGTCATGACGTTGTACAGCTATTGTTTTTCCTTGTTGTTAGCTATATTTTGGTTTCAAGGAGCATATTGTGCCAGAAAATTTCTTTTTTTTCATTGATGTAAAGAGAGCAGAAATGGACGCATCATTTCTGGATGGAGAGGTCAGTGAACAGTGGTATTCCTGAGTTTGAAAACACCTGCTGTACATGGAAATTGTCACGCAATAACACTATCCCACCTCAGAGATTTGAAGGGGATCATGCAACTTGGTCAGGAAAACAATGTTCAGTCTTTGGTGGAGATAAAGGACAGTAAAAGGAGGAAAAAATAGCAAAAGGAACTCTAAAAATGTATTGAAAAATGTGTGGAATGTATAAATTTGGCATATAATTAAGATGAAAATAGAATTATGAAGAAGACGAAATTGATTTGATTTCTCATAAATGAAGTGTGTGAAAATTGTCAGCTAGGAAGACTGAGTCTGCTGCCTTGAAAAGAAAAAGATAAATGACATCTGATTCATAATGGCCAGTTACAACTATTAAATGTGACCACAATAACCCAGAAAACTAGAAATACTGCATGTTCCTGCACAACCACAGTAATTACTGTGAGTGCACAAATGACAAAAACATTCCAATTTCAATCAAAATGCTGGTGCTAATACACATTTTGGAATTTGCTATGGACAAATTATTTTTATGCCAAGCTGTATCTTTGTAGTAGGAACACAGTGATTAAAGAGTACATATTTGCCATACAAACTTCAAATTCTGTGTCATTTCATCAGTCCCTAAACTCACATTCTAAGAAAACAGTGATTTATTCAAAATAATCGTTACACAGAATTTAATGGATTTTTATGTGTGTGGCTGACAGAGTATTTGACAGGACCAAGCTGAGTGCTAGAACAGTATTTCCAAGCTACTATTCTTCTGTTTTTAAAGCATTTTATACTATAATCAGTCTTCTATGATAATATCAGTTTCTTCATTTAGTAAAGTGATGGATCATGAGTGAAAATCTAGTAACAGCCTTAACATTCTACTTGTTTGTCCAGTTTAATAACTGGACAACTCTAGCAACTCTAATGAGTTGCTTCTCTACAGCTGATAATTATTAAATCTCCAGTCTCCTTACTATAACACAGTTCCTTCTCACAACTTATCACATTACTTGAATAGGACCATCATATTACAGAATCCTCTTGCAATGTAAATATGGAATACATGTCTTCTACTAATCTCCTTCATGCTATCACAGAGTAAAAAACTCAGTTTATATGCTACATTAAAGAACCATGCATGGAGATAACAGGGAGGCCAAACAGGGTTGCTGCAAGCAGTAGATAGCTGAAACGCAAATACTCACTGCAGAACTCCCAAAGAGTGTCAGATGTGGAAGATGTTGTTAAGCTATCAAATGTGTTGAGACAGTCGAGGTCAAGCAGGGCTGACTGGCAGCCTGCTTCCGTGACCAATTTAGTCAGCATAAACACAAGACAGAAAGCATTACCACACAATTGTACTAAGAAACACGGAAAACCTCTACAAATTGTTAGGATATGTTTTATCTGTTATGTGCAATTTTCAATCAGCACTACAAACCTTTTCTTTTAATGGAACAATAAACATACAAAATGAGCTTTGAAATTTACCAAGTGAGAGTTACACAGTAAAGTAATTAAAATTTTATGAATCTTAAACATTCACCATAAAGGATGGAAGAAGAAACAAGAGGGAAGGTGACAGGTGGAAGGGAGATATAGCGAAGGACGGGAGGGGTGATGCAGATCACTATGATTTTTGTTGCACATGAATTCATTTTCATGGCTGAATTGAACACAATAGAGATGAAAGGTGTTGTACAGCAATAGTTACAGAGTAGAAAATATGATCATGCTTTGTAAGTATGGGAACAGATGGAGGAACAGATGGGTGGAGGAGAGACACAAAACTTCAATGAACATACAGAACTACTAGTACAATATTAAGAAACACAAATAGGGCCAAGGTATTCAACACAATGGATGTCATGAATCCAAAGGTGAACACAACAGAGGATCTCCTGTGGATGCCAGCAGACTTGGGACAGTCACTGTGTCAAATGTATTATTTACCTAACAAGTTATAAAAGTCTGATATTAAGTATGTTAGCTGTAGACTTACGTCTCTTTACAGAATTAACATAAAAGCACATTATGGTAGTTACTTGCATAATTAAACCAGAAAGGAAGATGTGCATCTGGCAGAGTTAGAAAGTTATGTTTATTTAAGGTTTCTTTTTATATTTTTCAGTTTACCCCCCCCCCCCCAAATCCAAATTCCTCAATCAACTGGTTGGTGTATTATTATTAAATAACGCTGGCATCATGAGAATTGTTAGAGGTACAAGAGGATTGTCACAATTCTTCTTTTGCAAACTACATTAAAAGATAAGCCAACCAGTTGATTGGATAAATTTGGAGAGGGAGGGGGGTGGGGAGAGGAAATTTAAACTGAAGAATTCCAAAACTTGTTATCACACACACACACACACACACACACACACACACACACACACACACAATTTCCTCCCTCTTCCTTGCATATTTTACTTGTGTTATTATTTATTTTTATTTTTCCATTCCTGCAAACACAAATGCTACACAATCTAGTAAGTTATTAATCCCCCCCCTCTCTTCACTAATTAAATGCACACAGAGTCCCATACCTTTCCCTTTTCATCCTCTCTGGGAATTCTTTTGCTGTTATTTCTCTCAACTTTGTAGAAATTGTTACCTACATTTATGTGTTTGTGAGTAGTTTTGTGATTTCTTGCAATGCTTCTATGTCAGATTGTGTGGTTGTGCTTGTTGATGTAAATAACGGTCCGCACTGTGAATTTTCACATATTGTTGCACAATTTTATGTATTGGTGCATTTTTTGCGAATTGGTCTTATTTTTTGCTTTCTGATGCATATTTTTTGCCTACCGGAGGTTTTCTTTTTCCGTATTGGTGTACAAATATGTGAGGTTGTTTTTTTTTTTATTTTATTTTCACACATCCTTTTCACCAATCCTGCTCCTCTCACAACCTAACAGCTTCATCTGCACATTTCTCTATTGTTTCCTGTTTTTCTAACACAGTACCTCATCCAATGAATCCCAGTTTAGAAAAGTATTCATGTTCCTGACAAAACCCCAGTCCTACATCCTGTTTCTTAAGTACAGCCTAAACCATGGAATTCCCTCTCGATATCAGTCACATGTGGATGCCCACAATATATAATTTATTGCAATCCCTCTCAATAGCTGACCCATTAATATTCTCTTTTCTGGATCCCACCCATCCTTTCACAATAACATTTACCTTGTCAGATTGGACCACTCCTTGTGCCTCACAAATTTATGTTTACAAAAACACATCTCCTGGTACAGGCAGCTCTAAAACACCTCCTCTCCCCCTGCAAGATACTATTAATGTGTCATTCCCACTACATACATTCCATCTCTCAAATTGAACCCCTTGCACTCTAATTATGGAAGCATCATCCCAAAGACCACCACTGCAAGTTAACCAGCCTGATGACACCCTACTCCTGTCTTGTTGCATTACTGTCTTTCCTTCACGTGAATCCTTAATAGCACCACCACCACCGGCACCATCCTTTCCCCTTAGTAAGTCATCTGTAGATATTATGAGCCTCCAGTTAATGTTGCACATACCAATTGATATTAAATTGTTGTTATACAGTGTATACAATATCCCCAAATATAACTATTCACATGTTATTCCTATAATCATATTCTTGAGAGGCCCTACAGTGAGCTACTCTATTCATATGATGAAACCACTACAAATCATGAAGTCTGAGAGTTTGTAGTGCATTGTTCCTTAAATAACAGCTCTTAGATAATCTCATTTCTCACTTTATATTTCTTGTCCTTTTAAGCAATGTGTTAGGGAATTACACAACTGTTAACCCAAAAATATTCAAATTTATAGCCACAGATTACATTCTCACTAAGGTTTGGTGTAGGTTTCATACAGATTGATCTACAAAACTTGTGGAAATATTCAATTTCAAAGTGTGTGACATAATACACATTAGAATTAAAAGCTCACTGTATTCTCTTGACATACAGTATAATCAAAGAAATCGATATCATCTAAGAACTGAAAGCTGTTCATAATACCAATTTTTGAAAGTTATGTCTGCCGAAGAGCTAACTGAGTTTGTTCCTATTTCCATCTTGAAACATATTGTGACATCACCAGAAAAGAATAGGCATTACTTCCTGGATTCTTTCTTTCGAATTCTTTTAAAACTTCATACATTATTAAGACAATACTGAAAGGGGTGGCAAGATAAAACTTATTTTTTTACTCGCTTTTTCGATTAAAACAAACCTAATTTTAAATTCAGAGTCTGCACATTTCTCTTGGTCTTGTTGACTTATTCTTAATATGATGCTGAGACACTTTGATAGAAAAATACAACCTTCTACTCAAATACAGGTATTGGAATTCTAGGATTGAGTACAGGGGAAAATATGTATGTTCCATGACCATGGTAATAACTATGGAAAATCTATTGCAATACTGAAAAGTGACAGTAAATGGGTTGTAATGAAGCCATGTTACATACAGACTAGCAGGGGGTTAAAACTGCATTTCAAGATGGAATGGAAATCATGATACAAATAAAAATATCTGTAACTTGCACTCTACAGTTAATCATACTCGAATTATTTATAGGAGAAACTACACACAAATTAATAAACCTACATATTGTGTAAGATTTTAGTATCTTTAAAAAGTTAGCTAATTACATTTTGAGTTTGAGAAAATAAAAATAAAAAGATTCTTACCGTCAAGAGGATTAACTAGTCCACTACTTGTCCAGTCAAACTGAGCTGCAGGAACAGCATCCTGTAAAATATCACATATATTTTTGACAAGCAGTAGCTCGACACAAGAAAAAAATGAAAATTCAGTATATCATCAAAAACTGGGTTGTAAAACAGTCTTATGTATAATCAGTATTGCTGAGTGAGACATCTTTGCATGGCTCTACTTTCATTCCTGAGATTATTATTTGCCTGCATACCTCAAACTTCCTTGTATATTGAGATGCCCACTAAGATAAAGTCATCTATCCTAATCCAGGTATCTTCAAAGGCAATTCAACCCGCAAGCTTTTTTATACTTCTCTCTCTTCTTCACTTTATTTATTTACATTTTTTGTTCTTGGATCACCAATTTTCTAGGTTTCATTACAAACTGCTACAATAACCTCGCCTATATTAATTTCTTTGTTTGAGAGACACGTTTCCAAGTTTCCTTGAAAATTCATTCCTATCCTTTTCCCAGCTGTTCCTAAAGCTTCTTGCTACAAACATCTTCTGTGTCCACTTTACTTGTCCCACACAAAACTCACTACAGGTAGGTCACAGAGCCCAGAGATTATTGTGTACAATCTCCGCCCTCTTCTCCTTCTGAGTGTGAGCATTAGGGGGAGGGGGTGGGGTGCACTAATTCTGAACAAAATTGCAAGTTTTGAAGATAATTTACTATGTTTAATGTATTCTTTTTATCTATGTTATTCCCAAAGTTTTCACTATATGCTGCTGAAGCAATAGTAAATATTTAAAATACTGCCTGGAATTAAAGAAATCGAGAAAGGGGGGGGGGGGGAGTTTTAGGACAAAATTTATTTTGTACTATCATTTCTGTCTTTCTTGTAGTTATGAAAGAAAATGAATAACTGAGATACATTATTGGCGACAATAAGACCACAATATTTGCAATGGTTATTCAGACTGTATGAGGAGTCTAAAGAAAATGTGCAAAATAATACAAGGGATGGTTAACCGAACGCTTAAAATTGTAATAAAAAATCAACATTTGTATCAATGTTATATAAGTTGGTAAAATGGTTGAGAAGAAATACCTTACAGGTGGCAGCATACTACCGACAAACAAAATGTAGCCACATACCAGTTTCAAATGGATGGCCTGGTTGTAGGCATGTACCAAGGAAGCTCTGTCATTCATTTTCTAAGCAGTGCAGGTACAAAACCATCAATCCATCAACATATTAAGGTAAAATACACTGATACATGTATACAAAACGCAAGGGTCAGTGCAATACTGTTAAAAATAGTGTGAATCCTGCAACAGATGCTCAGTGCCTGGGTCAGACTGATACACTGAGTCACCAGAGTCTACTTCAACATGCCAAACCATTGTAACTTGTTGTGTGATGGTAGCTGACACAGGCGCAAGTCTGAACATTGTTCAGCATCTCCTGTCATTCACGAAGTTCTCCTGTCTGCAAGATGGATGCTACGGCAGTTCTCTCCAGAACTAAAAGTGAGACACACTGACATTCTTGAAGAACTTTAGTGGCACTTAGGAGATGGTGATGGCACCTTCATGAGAATCATTACAGGAGACAAAATCTGGGCACACTATCACCAACTTAAAATTAATCAAGCAAGGGATGGCATCATTCTTTATCAGCAAAACCCAAGTAGTTCGGGATGTATATATCTTCAAGGAAGGTTTTCACAGATTCTCTTTCAGAACGAATGCGTGTTAGCTTCCAATACTACATGACTGGCAGGAACATCATCACTAGTTGATCACCTTCCAATAAATTAAAAAAATTAGCTTCAGCCTGCAATAAAATGGACTTCTGTCTACAAGTGTCAATTTGCTAGATAACAATGCTTAGTTTCATATTTCCCATGCAACACTTACAACCACCGGTGACATGCACTTTGATACACTGCCACTGCCATCATTTCCAGACCTCACACCAAGTGATTAGCACACATTTGGACAGCTTCAGCAGACAGTGCACACGTGGTTGTGCACATGACCAAAATAATCTTGAAGATGAGTGTGACATCTTGAAGATGGCACAAAGGAGAAAATGGAAAAACTCACAAACTGAGGAAGGAAAAAGGCAATACAGAAGACTGAACAATGAGCTGAGAAGAGTGACTGATCAGGCCAGAGAAAAATGGGCAAGAGAAATCTGCTCAGAA
Source organism: Locusta migratoria (assembly GCA_026315105.1). NCBI lineage: Eukaryota > Metazoa > Arthropoda > Insecta > Orthoptera > Acrididae > Locusta > Locusta migratoria. The sequence continues at coordinate 300,652,189 of CM048744.1, forward strand.
ATTGAGACACTGGAGAAAGAGGGCAGTATGAAAAGATGTATTGAGTAGCCAAGGAATTAGTATTTCAGGGAAGAAAGAACAAAACTAATATGGAAATAGAAGGGAAAGATGGAACTCTTATTAAGTGCCCCAATTGCTGTTCAGGATAAATGGAAAGAATACATTGATACACTCCATGAAATGGATCAAAGACCTTCCATTTTACCAATTGGGAAGGAAGAATCAGTAAATGAGATGAAAAGGGCAATACCATCTTATGTTCAAAAGTAAATAAGGCACTGGGAAAACTTACAAACAACAAAGCGTGTGGTGTGGATGACATTTCAACCAAAATCTTCAAGAGTTTAAAAGAAACAGGCGAAAATGAGTTGGCCTCTCTTTGCAACTACATCTATGACAAAGGAGAATGGCCAGAAGACTTTCTCATAAGTATTGTAGTTCCAATCCCAAAGACTAACAATGCTAAAAAGTATGAAAATCACAGGACAATCAGCCTTATATCGCAAGCAGCAAAAGTACTTCTTTGAGTTCTGAATAGGAGGCTTTATGGAACCCTGGAAGAAGCACTTGGAGAGGAACAATATGTTTTCAGAAGGGGAAAGGAAATGCGAGCTGCAACTGGACTCATAAGAACCATCGCCGAAATATATACTGAAATGAGAAAAGAAGTGTACGCTGTCTTCATAGATCTCGAAAGGGCGTTTGACAGAGTGCAGTGGGATAAGCTGTAAGACATCTTGAAAAGGAAGGGAGTAACGTGGAAGGAGAGAAGATTAATTGCAAATCTGTACCAGAATCAGAAGGTACGAGTACAAATTAGTAACAGAATCTCTGAAAACAGCAAGATTGGGAGAGGTGCCAGACAAGGCTGTTATCTCTTGCCAATTTTATTTAACATTTATCTGGAGGAAGTACTGGAAAGCTGTTTGTATGGGACAAGAGGTGTAAGGATGGAGGAGTGGAAAATTGAATGTAGAAGATTTGCTGACTACATGGTCATCCTTGCAGAAAATAAAGATACACTGACTCAAATGCTAAATGACCTGAGTGAAGCCTGTTCAGCATATAGCATGAAAATAAAAGAAGCCAAAAGCATGATCATATGTTTAAAGGAAAGTGAAAATTAAGTTGGAGTCAGAAGTCATAGAGCAGATGATAGCATTTAAGCATTTGGGAAGTTGGATTAAGGAAGATATGAATTGCCAACAAGACATCAAAGTGAGGATGGCTCTGGCAAAAAGAAGTGTTTCAGAAGCAAAGAAGACTCCTAATCAGTGGTTTAAACAAAGAATTCTCAGGAAGAGTCTGGTTAAGTGTCTAACATGGAGTGTGGCCTTGTATGGAGCAGAAATATGGACACTGAGAAATCAAAAGAGAAGAAAATTGAAGCTTGTGAAATGTGGATATGGTGTAGGTCGGAGAAGATCAGCTGGATCGATAAAGTCAGAAATGAAGAAGTACTGAGTAGAGTTGTAAAGGAACGGAGGATGTTGCTGATGGTAAAGAACAGAAAACGAAACTGGCTAGGCCACAGTTTAAGCCGAGATTGCCTTCTGGTAGAGACAACTGAAGGTTGTGTTCTGGGAAAGAGAGGGAGGGGCAGAAGAAGGTACCAAATGCTGGATGGTGTCAGCAAGCCACTAGGAGGGTACCAAAGAACTAAGATAATTGCAAAAGAGACAGAAGCATAGAGGGCTCTGCAGTCTAAACCTGTCACACGGCAGACAACCAAATGACGATGTTGGTGAAGGTAGGATTGAGGGGCCACTGCGCCCACCATCTCTGGCCACTCTGACACAACAACTATCTTGACAGTTAGTCAGGATGCTAGGCAAGAGTGAGGATAGTGAGTGAGTGAGTGAGTGAGTGAGTGAGTGTGTGTGTGTGTGTGTGTGTGTGTGTGTGTGTGTGTGTGTGTGTGGCTGGAAAGAGAGACATGAATTAGAAATATATAGGACAGTGCCCCCCCCCCCCCCCCCAAAATCCCTCTATCCTAATAGGTACATGTTGTAGGGAGTCTTGTCTTAGGTTTATAACAGGATGGTTGCAGGACCGTAGAATGTGTTTTAGGGAAAACCTCCATCTGAGCAATTCAGAAGAATTGATGATGGAGGGGAGGACCCAGATGGCCCATTTTGTAAAGTAACCATGCTGCACCACACAGTACCCCATTTTGCTGTAGGCAATTGTTTGATGGTGCCCATTCATCCTGAAGGACGGTAGTCATACCAATGTGATCACTTAATATGATATGACAAATGAAAAGTCAATACAAGATAGTGAATTCCTTCTAATCGATATGGAAGGATGAAAATGGGGCAGTAAATGTCTTCTTAGAAGTGCTGAGCTCACACTTTCAACCACAAATCTATTGCCACAATCATCAATGCATATAATGGATGAGTAATCAGTAATCATTTTTCTAGCCAAACTCCTTGCTAATTAATTCCCCAGGATATTCAAATGGCTCCAGACTTCTGAAAAAGACAAATGAGCAAGTAGTATGACCAAGAACAGAGAGAGAATCTGAATTTCAGATACAACAGTAGACAAGAGCCAAATAACCTGCGGATTCCTCATTATACTACTACAAATTAAAATTGCATTCAAGAAGGTCTGTTTAATAATAAACATAGGGCTCCACTAATGGCAATTGGTTTCATTATATAAAAATAGAATAAAATAAACCTTACATATTTCCAGTAGGGAATATTATACATAACCAATGGGATATGTAAAATCAAAACCTATTCATTGTTTTAGAGCAACCCAACTCACAAATTCACTTGAGGGTGGGCATCTTTTAATCATAGGAAAAAACATGACTGCAATACAACATCCAAATACTGGGCACTCAAGCAGACTTTTTGGTCAAGGTGAACTGAGTCATGACAAATTCATGACTCGCAATTTCATGGGAGATAACTGAAAGCCTATACCAAATGAAACAGTTATTGACGTAAAATGAGGTAATCACTTGGTCCCAGTTAAGGAAGAGTGCATTACTCAGTACAGGCTCTGAGATATTGTCATTCTTTTGAACCAGTGAGGAGTAATATACCAACTCAACTAAAAAATAAAAATCAAATGGATAAAAAAAATGATGAATAAAATTTGGTAGAGAGGCCCTGGTGTACTTGTCATGAATAGTAGGTAAAATTAATTTTTTTTCATAAATAATAATCCATAACTATTTCTTCATAATAACTTCCAGCACAGTTATGAAACAATGAACAAAGACAGTTTCATGCTTCCTATGCACAGACTAAATCTAAATGCCTAGGCTCCACAATACATGGGAATGAAAATATGTAATAAATTACAAAACACACATTTTCGAAAGGTTGAAACTGAATCAATGAAAAGAAAATTATGCAGCACTCTGGTACAAAAATGCTATTATTCAATTGATGAATTCTTAAATGATGATCTGAGTATTTGAGCAGGATAAAAACATATAATTATGTATTGTGATTTTATAACTACATTGTATGTATATATTATTATTTTAAACTGACGAGTCTCCTGTACACTAAATCAATGATTTCACTTGTATGTTATGAGACCATAAAATTCTGATTCTGAATGTGATGACACTAAGCAGTGTCACATGAATTATGAACCTGGACCTTGCCATTGGGGAGGGGGTTTCATCCATCAATCAAGTAGCAGATGTAAGGTAACTGCATGGGGTATTTGTTGAGATGCCAGGCAAATACGAGATTCCTGAAATGGGGCAGCAGCTGCAGGGGCAACAGTCTCAATGATTGCCTAATCAGGCAATCAACCAAAATTTGGCATTGCTATACAAGTAATGTGAATAGCTGGAAGCAAAAGGAAAAGGAAGGGAATTAGGTTTAAAATTCCACAACAGTATGATCATTAGACATGGAGCACAAGTTTGGATTGTTTTGCCAATGATCAGGAAGGAAACTCGGCCATGCCCTTTGAAAGGAACCATCACAGCATTTTCCTGGAGAGATTTCCCTAAATCACAGAAAACCTAATTCAGGATGGTCAGAGATGGGTCTAAAAAGTTGTCGTCCTGAAAGCGAGTTCAATGAGTCACCACTGCACCACCTTCTCTCGGTAGCTAAAAGCAAGGGTAAAAATACAGACTTATTTTTCCTCAGGACATGTACCTCTGCTGTATGATTAAATGAAATAGCTTCCTTTGGGTAAAATATTAAGGAGGCAATCATCAGGAAGTACAAAACACAATCTACACTTCAGAATTTGGAATGTCAGATCCCTTAATGAGGCAGATGGGTTTAAAAAGGAAATGCATACATTGAAGTTACATAGAGTGGGGATTAGTTTAAGTGTGGTGGCAGGATGAACAGGATGTCTGGTCAAGTGAACACAGGGCTGTAAGTACAAGTCAGACTGGGTTAATAAAGGAGTGGGTATAATAATGCATAAAGGAATATGAATAATATAGAGAACACATTAATGTAACCAAGGTAGACATGAAACCAATACCCAACATCAAAGTAATTAATATGCCAACTAGCTCTAAAGATAAGAAGAGTGAAAGGGTGTGTGATAAAAGAAATTAAAGTAGTTAAGGGAGAGGAAAACTTGTCTGTGATGGAGGGTTAGAATTCAGTAGTAGGAAAAGGGATAGAAGGGAAAATAATAGGTAAATATGGACTAGGAAAAAAAAAATGAAAGAGTATGGCACTGGGGAATTGAATCATTGTTAACATTTTATTCAAGAATCATGTAAGAAATTTGTATATGTGGAAGATACCACGAGAGAGGTTTCAGAATGGTTTTAAAAAGATAACAAAGATTTCAGAACCACACATTTTAAACTGTAAGACTTATCAAGGAGTACATATACAGGGTGTTACAAAAAGGTATGGCCAAACTTTCAGAAAACATTCCTCACACACAAAGAAAGAAAATATGATATGTGGACATGTGTCCGGAAACGCTATAATTTCCATGTTACAGCTCATTTTAGTATTTCTCTTTAAATGTAAATTGAAATAATTCACGCAGACAATTGTCAAAATACCCAATTGTTTCGTTAGTATGTACTGTACTTCCTCGATTCACCACCAGTTGGCCCAATTGAAGGAAGGTAATGTTGACTTCATTGCTTGTGTTTACATGCACTCATTGCTCTACAGTACTAGCATCAAGAACATCAGTACATAGCCTCAACCAGTTAGTGTTCATCACGAACGTGGTTTTGCGATCAGTGCAATGTTTACAACATGTGGTTCATGCACGATGGAGCTCCTGCACATTTCTGTCGACGTGATCGTACGCTTCTCAACAACAGATTCGGTGACCGATGGATTGGTAGAGGTGGACCAATTCCATGGCCTTCATGCTCTCCTGGCCTCAACCCTCTTGACTTTCATTTATGGAGGCATTTGAAAGCTCTTGTCTATGCAACCCCAGTACCAAATGTAGAGACTCTTCATGCTCGTATTGTGGACGGTTGCGATACAATATGCCATTCTCCAGGGCTGCATCAGCGCATCAGGGATTCCATGTGATGGAGGGTGGATGCATGAATCCTCGCTAACAGAGGACATTTTGAACATTTCCTGTAATAAAGTGTTTGAAGTCACACTGGTACGTTCTGTTGCTGTGTGTTTCCATTCCATGATTAATGTGATTTGAAGAGAAGTAATAAAATGAGCTGTAACATGGAAATTAATCATTTCCGGACACATGTCCATATAACATATTTTCTTTCTTTGTGTGTGAAGAATGTTTCCTGAAAGTTTTTGTAACACCCTGTAGACTACGACTATAACTGCAGATTAAAAATGAAGAAACTGTAAAAAGATAGGAAAATAATGGAGTGGGATATGGATCAACTGGAAGAACCTGAGCATGTTGAGATTTTAGAGTGTGCATTAGGCAACATTTGAGTGGAACAAGGGTGGGGGTGGGTGATAGCACAGTAGAAAACAAACGGATAGCTTTGAGATAACAAAGAATCATATAGGTTAAAAAAGGAAAAAAAGAGCTAGCAACAATCCTTAAATATTGCAGGAGATATTGGATTTAATTGATGAAAGAAAGACATATAAAAATGTATCAAAATATAAGGTGAAATGGAATACAAATGTTTAAAAAATGAGACTGACAGGAATTGCGAGACAGGTAAGCTGGAGTGAAAAGAGGACAATGAGCTTGAAGGCAGTACTGTATCAAGGGAAGAGGAAGTAGGGAAATACTATAGGACAGAGTACAGAAAGACCTAACTGAAGACAAGGTCTCTGGAGTATATGAAATTTAATGAGAGATACTGATATCCTTGGGAGTATCAGCCATTGAAAATCTGTTACAACTGCAAGCTATATAAGAGAGACAAAATGTGATAATTCCATAGAAAGCAGAGGCTGATGTGTGAATTTTACCAAACTACCTGTTTCATAATCCTGGTTGCAAAATATTAACACAAATCGTTTACAGAAAAATTAAAAAACTGGTAGAAACTAATCTCAGGAAAGAACAGTCTGGATACCACTGAACTGTAGGAATATACAAAGCAATATTTGCCCTATGACTTATCTTAGAAGATTGGTTCAGGAAAGGCAATTACACATTTGTATATTTGGAGAAAGCTGTCAATAATATTAACTGGTATACCCTCTTTATAAAATTCTCATGGTATCTGGTGCAAAATAATGGCAAGAAAAGTTTATACAACTTTTACAGACACCAGTTATAAAAAATTGAATTAGGTATTGAAAGAGAAACAGTGTTGAGAAGAGAGTGAGACAGGGTTTTAGCTTACATCGTTCAGTGTCAGAGGAATAAAGGAAAGCACAAAAATGGAGATGGAATTGAAAGTTCAGGGATAATAAAAACTGTGAGGTATGAAAATAACATTGTAACTTTATCAGAATTGGCAAAGAACTTGGAAGATCAGTTGAACAGTTGTTAAAAGAAGGATAACAAAACAAAGATAATGTCATGTCAAATTACACCTGGCAACACTGAGGGATTTATATAAGGAAACAAGACAATAAGAGTATTAAGATGAGTTTTGTTATTTGGACAGTAAAATAACTTATGACTGTTGAAACTGAGAGGATAATGTGGTGTCGCACAAGTACAAAGTGCGCGCCACCTACTTTCGCCGCCATGCACGCACGGCGCGGCGTTCTTACGAAGTCAGCCACGAGCGCCCTCTGCTGCGACTACTCCGCTTGTGGCCACCACTGAACGACATCATTCACTTGGGACTGAGATAGGGAGCATTCAACACTTCGGAATCAGATAGGCACCAGTGAAGACTTGGCTATCGTACAGGTACTAGGCAGGCCTCTAGCTCAACTATGTAACAGCGTTCTGCAGCAATGAACTTTGTAAAAGTTAAGTAATGTATACATTCTGTGCAATATATATCTCGTTCTAATTTACTCTAGTGTTTCTAGTTTCTGGCTGCTGCCCTCCGTACCTGCACCAGCGTGCTATCTTTATTCCTGTGTCGGTCTCATTCCACTCGGCCACCGACACCTACGACAGAAACGAGACACAAAAGCGGCGACGAGGCTGGGACACAAAAGTGGCGACGAGGACGGGATACACGAACCGTGGACCAGCACGCTAGCAGCAGCCAGACAGCAGCAGTCGGAGCACGCAGAAATTGCTCCCGCCCACCCACCCTTATTATAGGAATTTTGGGGGAAGATATTTTGTTACGTGTTTTGTGGACTTTTTTGTTGCAGAGCGTCCTCTTTCATATTGCATTTGTGTTTTGTTATAATTTACTTGTATGCGCGGTGCCTAATCGGTCAGCATGGCCACTACCCCGAACCCAAACTTACTGGAAATTATTCAGTTACAGACGGCGCAAATCACTCACCTCCTGCAGGCGGTGTCGCAGTTAACGGCACAGGCTGCTAACCAACAACAACAGCCGTCACATCAGCAGCCCACACCTGCCGCTGCACCGCTCCCTACATTTCGCCAGTACAATGAACGTGAGGAAGAATGGAGCGACTACTTCGCGCAGTTTCAAGAATTTGTCGCGGCTCATCAAATTACAGGACAGAAAGTGAAGCATCTGTTATTATCTGTGGTGGGCACCAACACCTTCATGTTACTGAAAAAACTTTTCCCCGACGCATCTCCTCGTGATGTAGACTTTGAACAAATAGTAGAGGCACTAAATGCTCATTATGAGAGAAAAGTTCTCGTAGCTGCGGCACGGTACCGATTTTTCAGACTGAAAAAATTACCAGAACAGTCACACCAAGAGTGGATCACTGAGTTGAAGGGCTTAACCCGCCAATGTAAATTTACTTGCTCTTGTGGACTTTCGTATAGTGACGTGATGTTGAGGGATGTGATTACGCAGAACATTCAGGACCCCAGAATTAGAGCAGCAATTCTGAAACAGTCAGACCCTTCATTAGACAGTGTACTGCAGCTTATAGAAGCGCATGATATGTTTGACTTAGCAGATGTAGAAATGCAAAGCCACTGTGTAAATTCAGTGCGCCGTAACGGACGCTTTCCTAGCTGTAGTTCTCAGTCTAGTCCTAGTGCTTCTTATTTTTCTACCGGCCATGCTGAACAGACAGTGAACAGTAGACAGCGTAAAAGTGCGACACAAAGGTCGCCCGTCATGTTAGAAACAGTGATTTGAATAACGGGCGCCAACGCTCATTTCAGAAACATGTAGGTAAATCTTGCCCCCACTGTGTGTCTCGCCACAAGCGTGCTCATTGCCCTAGTCGCAAAGCAACCTGTTATCAATGTGGCAAATCAGGACATGTGCAGTCTGTGTGTATGCAAATTAAAAACTCAAAGAACAGTAACGTTAGAAACAGTGCTTCGCAACGTGCGAGAGCAGTGCATACAGTCAATGTCATAGACACTGTGGAATTGAACAGTGCTTTACTTGGTTCTCAATTGCAAGGAAATTCTTCTGCACCTATTGCAAAACTATGTATTGAGCCATGCCGCAAGCGCCGATGAGCGCGTACATCTGTGCAAGGGAAACGGGTTCGGGAAAACTATAATGACTATGTACAGTGCAATCCTGTAGTGAACCTAGTGCCTTCTGCAACTTCTTATTGTAAAAGTGCCCAGTACTGTGTAGCTAGTGACAGTAGACAACAAGTAGCTACTCAAAAGTGTAGTGCAGTAGTTAGTAAATCTGGAGTAGCTTTGCATGCTTGCGCGGACGCCAATCCGGCGGTAGTGCCATCTAGTGACAGTGATATTAATCTGTGTGCCGAGTCTGCGCCGCTTACTTCACTACGCAGCCTGCGCATGCGCAAGCGTAGTAAACAATTTCAATCAGACGTTGCCCACATTCGCGCACCTGTCGAGCGCCACAAGCAAAAGCTTTTTGTGAATCTTTGCATAGAAAATAAGACTGTGCAATTTCAGCTTGATACTGGTTCCGCTGTCACTTTAATGAATAAAGACACTTACGAACTGCTGGGTTCGCCAAAATTGTCGCCGTGTTAACAGCTTACACAGGTCAAAATATTCCCGTGCTAGGAACGTGTAGCCTGCCTGCCTCTTTTCAAGGTGTAACGAAAACAGTTGCCTTTGTTGTTCTTCAGGCCAAATCTACACAGAACATTTTTGGACTAGATGCGTTTGACTTGTTTTGTTTATCAATTCAAAGAGATGTGCTTCAAATTTCGTCAGTAGTGCCTCAGGGCAAAATAAATGCATTGTGTGAAAAATATAGTGACTTGTTTTCGCCTGAACTAGGTTGTGCAAAAGACTTCGTGGCACATGTAACTTTAAAAGAATCTGCTGTACCAAAATTTCGTAAGGCTAGACCAGTGCCTATTGCAATTCGTGATAAAGTTGCAGACGAACTTAAATGTTGGCAAGATAGTGGGGTGATTTCTCCTGTTTCTGCGAGTCAGTGGGCCTCGACTATAGTAATTATACCCAAGCCGTCAGGAAAACTTCGTCTCTGTGCGGACTTCAAATCAACAGTGAACAGTCAAACAATTGTAGACACTTGTCCCCTGCCCCGACCTGACGAACTAATGGACAAATTAGGACAGTCTCGCTTCTTTTCTAAGATTGATTTAGCAGAGGCATACTTACAGATTCCACTTGATGACGAGTCCAAAAAGTTTTTCGTCATTAATACTCACATGGGCCTTTTTCAATTTCAACGCCTACCCTTTGGCAGTTCTTCCGCTCCCGCTATTTTTCAGCGGTTTTTGGAACAGCTGACAGTTTCTGTACCGTGTTGCTCGAACTATTTAGATGATATTGTGGTATCCGAACGTACAGTTGAAGAACATTTAGCAAACCTGGAGTGCCTTTTCAAAGTGTTGAATGCAGCAGGTCTACGTTGTAATAAAGCAAAGTGTTCGTTTTTTCAGACTGAAATAGAGAACCTAGGCCATGTGATTAATGCCCAAGGAATCCATCCCTTACAGTCACATCTTCAAGCAATCAAAGACTTGCCTCTTCCTAAGAATGTGCATGAATTGCAAGCAGTAATGGGAAAGCTTAACTGTTATTTCAGATTTATTCCCAATGCCTCTCAGATTGCAGCTCCACTGCATCACTTACATAGGAAGAATGTTCCTTTTGTATGGTCTAAAGATTGTCAGGTTACCTTTGACAAACTAAAGTCTGCACTACTCAGTGATGCATGTTTGATTTCCTTTGACCCACAGAAGCCTGTAGTGTTGATGCCTCGTCGTACGGTGTGGGTGCAGTTTTGTCGCATCGTATTGGATCTCACGATTGACCTATTGCCTTTGCATCTAAGTTACTAACGCCAACACAACAGAATTACAGTCAGATAGAAAAGGAGGGCTTAGCAATAATATACGGCGTCACAAAGTTTCATCATTATCTCTATGGCAGAAAATTCTACTTGTTGACAGACCATAAGCCTCTCACGTTGTTGTTCTCACCCACAAAGCCAATTCCGCCACGTACGGCACAAAAGCTTCAGAGATGGTCCTTAATACTGTCTAATTATCAGTATGAGATTTTGTACCGCCCTACCACTAAACATGCCAACGCGGACACACTTTCCCGACTTCTGGTTGGCCAGGATGTGTCGTTTGATTCTTCAGAAATGGCATGTTGTCAGATAGACTCCAAAGATGCTTCCGCTGTCGCAGACTTCCCTTTAAACTCTCGTTGGGTTGCACAGGAAACAGCTGCGGATGCAGACCTAAGTGTGGTAGCACGTTTTGTTCGCTTTGGTTGGCCTGCCAGAGCCAAAGACATTGAGCGGCCTCTGGTTCGACGTTATTTTGCACAACGTCATGCATTGTCTTTAAGTCAGGGTGTTCTGTTGTTGCATACCGACAACGACCAAGCAAGAGTGATTGTTCCTCGTTCCCTACAACGAGCAGTGTTACGCCTCCTGCATCAAGGACATTGGGGTATTGTTAGGACAAAGCCATTGGCCAGACGTCATTGTACCTGGGTTGGTATGGACGCTCAGATAGAGTGCATGACATCACAGTGTACTGTTTGTGCGGAGCATCAGGCGGCTCCTCCGCAACGTTTCTCAGACTGGCCACGCCCCAAGGGACCATGGCAACGTTTACACATTGACTTTGCCGGACCTTTCTGGAATACGTGCTGGTTAATTGTTGTAGACGCTTTCAGCAAGTTTCCTTTCGTGATTGCCATGAACTCAACGACGTCGTCTAGTACAATCAGTGCCTTAACATCAGTGTTTTGCATCGAAGGTTTGCCTGAAGCGATCGTCAGTGACAATGTACCTCAGTTTGTTAGTGCGGAATTTCAACAGTTTTGTTGTGTGAATGGCATTCAGCATATCACCACCGCAACTTTTCACCCTCAGTCCAATGGTGAAGCAGAACGTTTCGTTCGAACATTCAAGTCTCACATGGAAAAGATGAAAGGTCAGCACTCCAGGCAGCAAGCTCTTCAAATTTTCCTGTCTATGTATCGGTGCATGCCAGGTGACGGCACGTCTCCTGCCGAGCTGCTACACGGCTGCCGTCACCGCACTCTCCTTCACCTGCTGCAGCCTCCCACGCACCGAGTCGGTTTGTATGGCGCTACGCGCTTTCAGGTTCCTACGCCGGTGCTGTACAGGGTGTTTGCTGGCAACAAGAAGACATGGTTGCCAGGCATCATTCAGCGCGTGCTCGGTCGCAATATGTATGTTGTATGTTCGTCCACAGGGTCGGAGCTGCGGCGCCACGCAAACCAATTGCGCTTGCACAGACCGCGCGGTCCTGTCTCCGGTTTCTTGATTCCAGACCCAGTTCACCGCCAGGGAGCACAGCCACATCGTTCGCCGACGGATCCAGCATCCCTGGACTACGAGATCCCGATGGATGTAGACGCGCCTCCTATGCAGTCGGCCCTTTCGCCTCCGTCGCTGCCTCAGCTGCCAGCGTCAACGAGAGGGACTCCGGAACAGTGTGTGCCCCCGCCGTCAGGGCCACGCACCTCAGAAGAAGATGACCTGCTCCATCTGGGCGGAGGGGTGTGCCCTTCCCCTCGTTTTGGCGGGTTTTCCGGAGGATCGCAAGGCGGATGCCGGGGTGCGAACGGCATCTCGATCCCAGCCTCTGCTACGACACCCGTCCCACCAGTAACGCCCCCGCCCAGGCCCTCCTCCCAGTGCTGTCGCCGTGGCCCTCAGCCCTATGCCACGACGACGCGGCGGTTTGGGGGGGAGGGGTGTGGTGTCGCACAAGTACAAAGTGCGCGCCACCTACTTTCGCCGCGCGCCGCCATGCACGCACGGCGCGGCGTTCTTACGACGTCAGCCACGAGCGCCCTCTGCTGCGAGTACTCCGCTCGTGGCCACCACTGAACGACATCATTCACTTGGGACTGAGATAGGAACCAGTCAACACTTCGGAATCAGATAGGCACCAGTGAAGACTTGGCTATCGTACAGGTACTAGGCAGGCCTCTAGCTCAACTATGTATCAGCGTTCTGCAGCAATGAACTTTGTAAAAGTTAAGTAATGTATACATTCTGTGCAATATATATCTCGTTCTAATTTACTCTAGTGTTTCTAGTTTCTGGCTGCTCCCCTCCGTACCTGCACCAGCGTGCTATCTTTATTCCTGTGTCGGTCTCATTCCACTCGGCCACCGACACCTATGACGGAAACGAGACACAAAAGCGGTGACAAGGCTGGGACACAAAAGATAAGAAGTGCAGACTGGTAATGAAAAGAAATGAAAAGAAAAGTTTTCTTGAATAGAAAAATTTCTCGATATCAATTGTAGACATAAATGTTAGGAAATCTTGCTTTGACGGTATTTGTCTTGAGTGGAGACCTGAAGGTAAGTGAGATATGTACAATCAACAGTTCAGACAAGAAGAGAATTGATGCTTTTGAAATGTGGTACTACAGACGAATGGTGAAGATTAGATAATCAAACTAGAGAAAAATGTAAATTGTAGCATAGATTGATTAAAGATGGAATCAACTGGTAGGACACATTCTGAGTCCTCAAGAGTTCACCAATTTAGTATTGGGGGAAGTGTAAGGCGGAAAAACTGCAAAGGGACAGATGAGTACAGTAACCAATTTGAAAATAATATATGTAACAGTATTTACTCAGAAATGAAGAGGCTTGCACAGGACAAAGTGGAGAGCTGCATCAAAACAGTCTCCAGGATGAGACCTCAGCAATGATGGGCCAAAAAGGGCTGCAATGAAATGTTGATTTAGAAAAAACCTGTCTGTAGTGTCAGCACGGTCAAGGTGGCTAAAGGGAAGGTTGTGAGAAGTACGGCTAAGAAGACAAGTCGTAAAATGAAGAAATTGAAATGTGGCTAAGTTGTTAAGTGGCAAGTAAGACAAATTTCTGTAGTACTGTTGCAAACAAAGATAAAAATGTGAATTACAGTTAAGAGGTTGCAGACCTGAAGAGAGGCCATACATAATATTAAGGAAAGGTAAGAAAGAAACTGACATAATTAGTACATAATATAAGAGAAATATGAATAGAGGCACTAGATCATTTGGTAGCTTTAGTTGAGGTTCGATTTAATACATCAATTTACAGAACTGAAATAGAAAACTGAATACCTTTTTGTGCAGTTTACAGAAGGTGGCTACAATAGTGACAAATATCTGGCTAGAAAGTGAGGTGACCTGAACTTGATCCCAGCACAATGCACTCCGAATTTCTCAAGTTATGAGAGCAACAACTTCACCTCTGAGAATAATATTAGGTACCAATGGATTACAAAATGACCTAACAATAAGAACTTCTGCAAGAACTCATAAGCAGCCTACAAACACCACACATCAATTGCTTTTCCTGAGCAGCATGAATTGTAATTTGTAGTTTTAAAGTCAGATGAAGAGGGCTGGGACATTTGTTAACAGCATTTGTTTGTTTGTTTTGAGGCTTGAAATATTTACAATGTTGTAGTGTCATGCACTTGTTTTCCATAATTTAACCCTAAATCTTTAGAATTTTGTTTCTCAGTATCCAACCCACATCAAGTAACCAATAAATCTACAACACAAACATTCCACATTTAACTTATACATCTGAAAACTTTAACATACCTCAGACAAAGCACTAAAATTTTCTGCTGCAGTTGTCTGTGACTCTGGCTTTGCAGACGGTGATACAGGTGAGCTAATACTAGAAGCTCGCACTGGCTCCAGTGGACTGAATCCCAAATTAGCAGCAAATCTTGGTACTGAAGCATTCCACCGTGGGCCAAATAGCTGAAAACACAAATTAATCAAAACTAAGAGAAGATTTATGATCACATTTCAAGTGAACATTGCTGTGAGCTTCTATCTAGTACACATGTGAAAACAATTTTTGTTTGTCTTCATCTCTAGCCTTTCCTCAGTATTTTCTGTTAGAATGAAATATAGTGCTTGGGGGGAGGGGGGGAAGTGGTACAAGCGACAACATAAACAAATAAGATTTTATTTTGTATAAGTGTCCTAAACCCACACAAAGAACTTTGCAAAAAGTACAGTTGTATCTTTGATTGGTGCTGAAATATTGTGTCACAGAACATGAACTCCACGAGGAATCCAAAGAACGCTTAGAAAATAAATGGTACAAATGATTCAGCTGTTTGTGTGTGGTCTTTAAGATGGGGAATGAAGGAGGAGGAAAGCAATTATGTTCTTCTGAAAACAATCAATCACCTCCCATGGCTAGCAAGAAGTCACTTTCGGTTTGAATATGATACTGAAATACCATCCAAATGCTAAACATCTCATAACAAGTAGTGACTTCTGTGGAGGGCAAAACAGGAACAAGAACATAGCAAAAATTTGGGATGAATGTTGTTAAGGAAGAAATTCTGGAGACAATTGATCACAAATTTTTGGAGCCAGGCCATACTTATATGGAATGTGACAGGGACTTGGGGGTAATTGAGAAATGCAAACAAAAAATTGTATACGTTTTTTCTAATGCTAACAAAAGCTTCAATGTGGCCAAAATGCAGCAGAGTGATATTATTTTTCCTGAAAGAATGAACACTCTTGTAGATATCAAGCCACCTTCATCCAAGGATACATCAGGACACCTACTAAAGTGGTAATATACTCTCCAGATGCACTTTGAGAAACAGAGACTATTAGTTATGTCTGTGAAGCCAACATTCAACCACAATTATGAATTTATTGAGATACACTTTCAGAAAACTAAAAGAAAGGACACATACCATCAAATTAGATAGACTTCTTTCAACAACCCCTTAAAATAGAGGAAGAGGAAAAATCTTGAAACTGTTACCTCCCATTCCTCCCATATACTAAGGATTTTATGCATACCTCACACCTGAAGGAAAGGCAAAAAAAGGTACAGCAGCTAACAAAGATAGAGGTAGAGGAAATGGACATGGACCTATGCCGGGAAAGGAAGAGCCACCGATGAACCATGGTTATGACTCCTGCATTAGTACACTTGAAACGGCAAGTAGTGTCTTCTGCAGCTTTACACAGCGGAAACAGTAATAGTAAGTTCATCCCTTGGCACACAAGGTTCAATCAAGTACAGCAGTGAAAAATAAGCATGAATCTACTTCCTTTCAGTTAGTGCACTTGTACCATTTTTATTCCCAGAAGCTATGATTCATGTGCACTAATGTTCGTGTTAATAGGTTATTATTACAGAATTACTAAAAAAATAGTTTACTTTTTGGGAAATTTCAGACAAATTGCATTTGTGTGGAGACAAATGTTATCACTGAAATTCATTTTCATAGTGTTGTCATTTTTTAATCTCACAGTAAACGTGACTTGCATTTTCCCAGTATAAATGTAACTTGTACCACTTTTTTTCTGGGCCCTTCAAATCATTTACTTACTCACTTAACACAAATTCAAGAGTACTGTCAATTAATATTTAAGAAAACTGTATATAATGCCCATCAACAGCAGGTACAAGAGGAGAGAGCAACATCATAAATGCATCAAAAACAATCTAAGCAGTAATAACATAATTATTTTCATGTTTCCTAATTAAAGTTTTCTCCTTATGCAGGTAGCATACACAGGGTGTTTCAAGAGGAATAGTAAATCTTTATGAACTATTAGTGTAGAAGAATTGCAATAAAAATACCATAAACATCTGTCCAATTTGTACTGAATACAGTGCTGCAGCTTTTCTTGTATGTAACCCAAAAAAACGTAAAGCAGAGGCAAATGAGGACAATTTGCTTCTTCCACTGGTTCTTGGTAAATCATCATCTTGTGGAATTAAAAGCATCATTTTGAGTATGTTCCACAAGTTTATTTTTATTTAGTTAGCTGGAGTTTGACTTATGGGGCCATATTCAGACTTTATAGTGTCGTGTCGTAAGGCCCCAAGCTAAGGTAACTAGGTAAGCTATTCCCCCACACAACAGGTCCTGTACCCCTATAGCCTACATCTCTCTCTCTCTCTCTCTCTCTCTCTCTCTCTCTCTCTCTCTCTCTCTCTCTCCTGTTTGGTGAGGGGGGGGGGGGGGAGGAGAGGATTATTTGCAAACTCTATCTCCACTTTTGAAGAACACAAAGATTTTTTTCTTGCAAGCTATGGTTTATCTTCTTTTATTGATATGGTAACTTCCTATTGATGTGGATCTCATAAAAATTCTTTGGCATTTAGAAGAGAAGATTGGTGAATGAAATTTTGTTTACAGATTTTAGTACAACAATGCTTTTGTTTTAATTATTGGAATCAACTCTCCTACATCAGTAACACTATCTTCCCTACTGCATTATAATACAAAATTAGTTGCCCTTCTTTGAACTTTTTATACACCCTCTGTAAATTCTCCCTGCATACAAATAGTAAATTTCTGGTAAAAGATACAGTTGTTACATATGCACTCTGCTACTCATATCATTATATATTGCAGTAATGTATTAAACTATAGTTCACGTCATGTAGGAAGGTGCTTCTGCACATAGAGGCAGGGTGATAGGGATAACATGGAGAGGAGGAGTTATGGCCAAGCGCCAAGAGTGGAGCATGCGAGAGAAACAATGTGTAACTCGTGGTCAGCCACGTGCCTAAAGAATGGATATTACTGGCTGTCAGTGCAGTAATGGAGGACGGAACGGCTTAAAACTGGGGCACCTTCTTTCTGGTGGCAGATCATATAGTTGAGTACAATATGCTTCATTTGAATGGCTGCTTTACAATCCAGGCCATCTGGACCCTGCCCTCCACAACCAGCTCTTTAGAACTGCGCATTGGTAGTTGTCCTCACAACACATTCTACAGTCTAAGCAACTGTTCTGACATCAAACTATGGTAACATCATTCCTACATCCCATGTATCCATATCTTGTTCTGATGAAGGTTGAAGTCAAAAATTAAAACTCATGTGAATGTGATTGTCACTTCTATGTGTCTGTTTGTGGCTCAGCAAATATCTTTACAATAAATTCGTGCCCATTCTCATATAGTCAACATTCCAATTGGAATTTCCATTATTAAACTTTGTAAATAGATATTTTAGCAGCATTAGGTCTTTCAACCTAACATAAATATTCACATGCAAATTGCTACCATTTTGTCATCTGCTAATAAACTACTGCAGCAATATGTGACCAAACAGTGATAATGAAAGGTTATGAATGTTTGATATAACTGTTCAAAATAATGTTTTATAATCTAAATGGATTTTGTAATGGTTTTGCTCAACTCTGTTTGTTGAACCACCATATTCCTTCTATCATAAAGGAAACACAGAAAGGTGTTTAAACTGGAGGATTTCTCTAATATCTACACAGATAATGTTTTTAATCTTGTAGAAAGTCACTCATTAAATAATCCATTTTGTTTTGATAGTTTACATATCATTTTCCTTCAACAATATAACAGATCTCTACATAGCCATGTAACATAGTTCAAATGTACAACTCAACAGACATGTACTACCCTGCTATAACAAAGGATATTTCACTGAGTGTAATCATTTTAAAATGAATTGTATAAAACTTTACTGCCTCTCCTGGTTTCAATCAAATGTACAAAATGTTTAATAAAACAATAGACAGGGCAGTGACTGGCCAGTATTTTCAGTAATTCTAGAAATACAACGACCTACCACATTTACAATGCCTGATCTTTTTACACAAAAGGGACAAAATAATTATAAAATTTGAAATAATTGTAGTTTTCTACAGTGTTGTCTCCACTTCTTAGTTTTCTGCAAGGTACCTCATTTTGTTGCTAATTTGAAAACATTGTTGTTGATCTTTCTAACACTGGAAAGTTTAGTTTGAAATTTAACAATATAATGATAATGTGCTGCAATACAATCAATGAGCTGTGGAGATGCATGTAGAAAAGAATCTCTCTCTCTCTCTCTCTCTCTCTCTCTCTCTCTCTCTCACACACAGATATGCAAACTAAACTTGGGTTTTGTCCATACCCATCACCAGAAAAGAACATGCACACATTTAATAACTTATATACAACCATCACTTCCAGCTGCTGTATTCGGAATCAACAAGTCTGACTTAAAACACAGCAGCCAGAGATATCAGTCATATGTGCGTGAGCTGTACCTGTATTTGTAGAAAAGTGTGTGTGCTCTTTTCTGAGATAGTCTGTGGCTGAAAGCTAACTTATGTGGGTGTGACTGTGTTTTCTACGTGACTGACTGGGGCTAAGTGATCATCTTTGCAGAGAATTGCAACCTATCCTCATTATATTATTGATCTTTATTTTCAGTCAAATAAATTATTTATCTTTGGTACCTGTACCACAAATTCCAGGCACAACCTTACATTTACTAACATACTTTAACAATAATCCCCCCCCCCTCTCTCTCTCTCTCTCTCTCTCTCTCTCTCTCTCTCTCTCTCTCTCTCTCTCTCTCTCTCTGTGTGTTTTAATTAATAATTCTTATGAAATTCCATACATTTTTATTTTGTATTTACTACTACTATCAACTAGCTGACAACCTCAGTGAAAAAACTACTGTTTGTAGATACATAAACAACTCTTTAAAGCCTTCATTAATGAGTGCATTGTACTTTGAAAATTTTGTATTCGAGAGACTGAACAATAAATTGCAAGTTGCAAATAAAGATCTGCAGGGGATATAACTCTTTACTCACTGACTTTGGTTACTTATGAATTTTCCTTTGCATAAAATGCTTAGGCTGTGACAATTTTATAAGAAAAAATCCTTAAAATTTTATGAATAGTTGTAGTTGTGCTAATATCACTGATGAAACCTAGATAATGATCTAGTTTACAGGTCAAGCAGCTAAAATAAAATCATCATAACACTAACCCCTTGGATTATTAATTCCAGACAAAACTGCATTCAGCCATCTTCTTATATCTGTTGATGGCTGCCAAAAAAATTTGATGCTGCACTTATGGGTAATCGAAAAAGCTTCTCATGAAACAGTCCACTTGTGAGCAGCCTAAGAATTACAGACCCACTATTTCAACCATGATCAAGCTGGGGTTCTGGGCCATCATGTGTGTTATGCTGCAATGGAAGAAAATCAGGGACTGTAGGCGATATTTGGTTCTAAGAGCTCCAGATTGACTACAATAAATGAATTACAATTAATCCATAATGTATTACACTAATTTATCATTCAGAAAGCCTGTGACTGGAAGTAACAGACAGGGAAAAATTGAGCTCTCTTTCACTGTGAGTGAAGAGATTGGATGATATAAATGAACCGAGAAAATCTATGAAGTGGGCTGTAAAAATATCCTCCTCAAACAGTATGCAGCCCATGACTTTACAACAAACCTACAACAAACCTTGCACTAATGATACATCATAAAACAAGCATTACTTCATACTGTTTCATGTGTCGCTACTTCACACATATCTTGATTTGCAAACACAATTTTTAATTTTTAGCAGTCCTCTATTATGAATTGACAATCCAAAAATATTGGCAAATACAGGGCTCATGTGACACTGATAACCAGAATATTCTAAAGAGGTTGAGAAATCAAAACAAAGGTGTTTTTTTTTTATTCAGACTCATTAGGCACCTTTCATTTGCCCAAGTGTGAGTGCTGTTTATTTAGTGTAAGTGACTAATGATAGTTCGTAGAATGTCAAATCAATACGATTTTGTTAATATTGGTTAAAGAGAAAGGAGAGGGTGAACTGTGTTGCTGACACAAAAGCTCCTTGACATAAGTAACACCAACAGAATTGTCAATTTCAATGTTATCATCTGAAAGACAGATAGCCATCAACAGTGCCACATGCATAAATAAGACAGATGCAAGAGACCTGGAATTTAGCCATTCACAGGTTGAATCACAAATTTTAAACCACCACTACTTCTTGTCCTGGCCAGATACTATCAGTGAAAAGTAATTCTGTCACATGGATTCAAACCAACTATCCCCAGGTTGATTACCACAACACTAAATAATCATTAGTAGCCCCTGTGCAGCAGAGTTGCAAGCATACAACAACTACATGTAAGTGTTGGGATACATTACTACAAAAGATAAGCCAATATTTTAGTTTTTTGTGTTTGTTTGATACTACAGTTTGAAAAAATGTAAATGTTTCATAAACAGATATTATGAATTACAGTAATTCAAAAATAAAATTAGGTATGATGTTAAAAGTATAAACACACTTAAAAATTATGGAAGAAATTATGAAACAATACAACTCAAGGCGCTCCAACACATGACAATGCACACTACAAACTTTAAGATTTTGGATGCAAATAGCAAAAATCAACATACTTATTCACAAAGAAAGCAGATATTCAGATGAAAACTCATTACAGTATCAACTTATTCAACTGCATTAATTACTTTCAAATCTGTGTTATTAATAGTTATGTTTTTAAGAATCTTACAAGACTTTTACATCATTGCTTGATTCAAATTTATTTTTGGTTTTGAAATATTACAAACATAGTTATATGTCCTAAATTTTACATACAACTATCCTTGGTACTCAGCATTGCCGGATACGTATTTATCCTATTCTTAAGTTAGTTCATCTCCTCCTTCCCTCCCTGTCCATCACTTTTCTTCTCTTAAGTCCATGTCATCAGTGTCTGTAGGCAATTTTGGCTTGTACTTTCATTTACACACAGCTCTATCCTTATGACATCAAATCTCCTGAACAAAGTGTCGTACAATAACATACTTTCCCATGCACATACAATGGAATATTAGCAAAACTCAACAAATTGTGATGAAAATAGACTTACAAAACACAACTAATTAAAACCTGGTGTGTGATGGGGCACTTCTTCATGAATCTCACTGTTAAAGACATCACATTCCTGATTGTTGTTGTTGTTGTTGTTATTTATACGGGACCACACTATGAGGTCATCAGTCCCCTGTTCCAACAGTGATGTAACATGTGACGGAACGAAAACACCGAGAGAACAAGGATTAGAGAATTCCTTGAGTGCAAAACGAAGAGAAATACTTCACTGATCACAGAGGAGTGCACAAAAAGGAAAAAGTACAATTTCACAGCGAAATGCAATGGCTAGCTGATCACTAGGATAAAAACAGATGAGCGAGCCATGCTGTACGCATTAAAAAAACCACCTTAACCAAAAAGGTAGAGACTATCAAATAACTTAAAAACAGTGTAAAAATGAGGGTCTTTGAATCAGGCAGAAGCGCCTTCCATTAAATGGAATGGTAGAAACCAGATGCGCAAATAAAATGTAAAACAGTAGTAGCCAAGGAGGCATTGTCACCTAAAACTGGCAGCGAAACTGGTAGGCTAAAGGACTGCCGCAAAGTGACTACAAGCGGACAATACAACAGTATGTGGACCACGGTCAGCTGGGCGCCACAACGGCATATTAGTAGGTCCTCTTGACGCAAGAGGTGGCCGTGCGTTAACTACGTATGGCCAATGCGCAGTCGACAGAGTACAACAGACTCCCTACGAGAGGCACGCAGGGAGGACCTCCACATTTCCGTAGAGTGCTTAACAGCATGGAGCTTATTTGGTGTGTTTGATTCCGCCCACTCAATATTCCAAAGGTCCAATACCTTTTGATTGAGCACCGCCCAGAGATCCCTCTCCTGGAGACCAATTTCCAGCATGGTTGATGTAATAGCCTCCTTCGCCAGTTGGTCGATACATTCATTTCCTGTTATTCCAATGTCGCCTGGAGTCCAAAGGAAGACCACAGTGCGACCAGATGTACCTAAGTCTGTATACAGCTTCCTGAAAGGACCGTACCAAAGGATGTTTCAGAAAGCACTGATTAAGGGCTTGCAAACCAGTCAGGAAGTCAATACAGATAACCACAGGCTCCCTGGGGCAGGCTCTGAGATTTTCAAGGGTCCGCCAAATGGCGACAAGTCCTGCCGTAAACACACCACTCCCACAGGGCAATGAACGTTGTTCAATATGCCGGCCGTGGGTATAGGCATACCCAACATGGCCATCGACTAGGGAGCCATCGGTGTATACAAATTCAGTACCATGGTACGAATCGAGAAGGGCCTGAAACTGTTGATGGAGAGTCATCTGTGCAACAGAGGCTTTGGAGTCTCGGGACAAGTCCAACCGAAGATGGAGGCAAGGAATGACCAAAGGAGGAGTACTAGAACGGTACTGAAAGGTGAGAGGAATAGGAAGGGACTCTAGAGAAGAAAGAAGGGAATGAACACGGACTGCAATCGGGAGGCCCGACCGCGGCCGTCGTTGTGGGGAAGGGAGTGCGACAGCTAGGAAGAGGAGCCTGTGATTCGGGTGGTGAGGTACGGCACGAATACGGGCAACATACAAAGCCATTAGCTGTTGCCTTCTGAATTGCAGGGGGGGGGGGGGAGGGGGGACCCCAGCCTCAGCAAGAAGGCTTGTCACAGGACTTGTACCAAAGGCCTCTGTTGCTAAACGGATGCCACTGTGATGTACCGGATCCAAGATCTGCAGTGCAGTTGGAGCTGCAGAAGCATACGCAAGGCAGCCATAATCCAGGCGTGACTGGATAAGTGCCTTATACAGGTGCAGTAGAGTAGGACGAGCTGCTCCCCAACCTGTGTGGCTGAGGCAGCGGAGGATGTTTAAGTGTCTCCAGCATTTTTGTTTTAGTTGGCGAAGATGCAGTATCCAGGTCAGCTGGGCATCGAAAAGCATGCCTAGGAAGTGGTGTGTCTCCTCAATGTGAAGGGGTTCATCCTTCAAATATAGCTCAGGGTCCAGATGAGCTATCCGACGGCGACAAAAGTGCATGATGCAGGTTTTCTGCACCGAAAATTGGAAACCATGCTCAGAGGCCCAAGACTGGGCCTTTCGGATGGCTCCCTCCAGTCGCCGCTCCAGGATGCCAGTGCTTCTGGAGCTGAAGTAAAGGCAAAAGTCGTCGGCAAACAAGGCGGAAGAGACAGACGTTCCTACTTCCATAGCTAGTTCGTTAATAGCAATCAAAAATAACGGTACACTGAGAATGGAGCCCTGTGGGACGCCGTTCTGTAAAACATGAGGGGAGCTAAGAGATGTGCCAACCCGAACCTGAAAAGAGCGTAACGACAGGAAGTTCTGTATGAACATTGGGAGGGGGCCACGTAAGCCCCATTCATAAAGTGTAGAGAGAATGTGATGACGCCAGGTTGTATCATAAGCCTTGCGGAGGTCAAAAAAGACTGCGACAAGGTGTTCTCGGCGAGTAAAAGTGGTATGTATGGCTGATTCCAGGGACACGAGATAGTCTAGAGTGGAACGGCCCTGACGGAAGCCTCCCTGTTGTGGAGCCAGGAGACCTCAATCCTCCAGTAGCCACATAAGCCGTCAACTCACCATATGTTCAAGGATCTTACACAGAATGTTGGTGAGACTGATGGGGTGGTAGCTCCCAGCGTCGGACGGATCTGCGCCTGGTTTCATCACTGGGAAGATAGTACTTCTCCACCATTGTGACGGGAAAATGCCTTCTGTCCAGAGACGATTATAAAGGGCGAGTCGCTGCCGTTGAAGGTCCACTGAGAGGTGATGGAAGAACTGGCTGTGAATACGGTCCGGGCCAGGAGAGGTATTGGGACATGCAGCTAGAGCAGTCTCAAATTTCTGAACTATGAGTTGAACTATGATATAACTTTGAATGTAAATTCAGTGCTGCATGTTCATACTTCCTGTAAATTTTTTTTGTGATTTGAGTTGGTAGTAACAATGTCATAAGTTTTTCAGGAACTTTGTTGTTTATAAACTCATGGTTCACACTGTGATGACATTTTGAAGGTACATTCAGTGGATATTCCATACTGTCTAAAAATACTAATAATAGGGTAGAAGAAATAAATTGCAATGTCATACTGAATACTATGGTTGTACTGCACAAAGAGTGGATAAGCAGTAAGTGATAAACTTCTTACATCATTTTGTTGGATCGCTGAGTCACAGACTAGCACGGAAAATAGACAATCGCTTTCACACAAATTATCAGCCTTCATCAGAAAAAGAAATGCTCCAGTGCGGAAGTGACCACAGATGGATGTGAGCTTGACTTGCGTCTGTGTGAGGGTGTGAATGTATGTGTTTCTTTTTATGATGAAGGGCATGGCCAAAAATTCAAGTTGTATGAATGTGATTTTCTATTTTATGTGCTTGTCTGTGACCGTCATAATGGTGAATTGTTATCTATTCTCTGTTATTGACATTCCAACCAGTATTTTCCATTGTTAGATTTTTATCATTCTTCTGTGATACTTAATTTAAAAACTTCTAGGCACTTCTTGCCTGAACTGTTCATCAACCATATTTCACTCCTGCACAAGAGTGCACTTCAGACTTCAGAAAAGACTTCCTAAAACTTAAATCAAATTATACTTGAAAAAAGGCTCGCTGAGCTGCTGACAGGCACAAAAAACAGAATCACATTGACACAACTTAAATTTTCAGCCATGGCCCTCATCATAAAAAGAAACACTTCACACAATCACTCAGACAACTATACACACACAACTATCATGTCTGACTACTCCAGCACCACAAGCATCTAGCTAGATGCTTGATCATCCTCATGGCCTAGGTAATAAATAACCTTTCTGTTTCAAATCTAAAACAGGTAATAACATTGGTATGCCTTTTCTTAATCCACCTTCTAAGATAAGTCATCAGGTGTGTTTTTGCCTCATATGTTCTACATTTCTGCTAACTGACCCTAAGGGCAAATTATACCAGTTTTGTGCATTCTTGTGTACATAATTCTCGTTAGTACTTTGCTACAATGACTTATTAAACTGATAGTTAGGGTAATTATCACTCCTGACTGCACTTTCTTTCTTTGCAATTTCAAATTATTACATTCTTCTTTATGTCTTAGGGTATTTCACCTGTCTCATACATCTTGTTCACCAAGCGGAATAGTTTCTTCATGAAATAAATCACAATTTCTGATCAGTTATGACTTCACTGTGCTAGGTTTAGATGGAATACCAAAGTGCGACGAATGAAAATTTGTGCCCGGCCTGGATTTGAACCCGGGAACTCCTGCGTACTTATCAGATCGTTGACCACTCCGCCACCAAGGACACCTGTAACCTCAACCAAGGTAACGTGTATCCACCCAGCTTTAACTCCCATACTACAAAGTAGGTCAAAAGATGGAGAAGCGCACTGCTAACTTAGTCTTCACACTGACTTCCTTTTTGGAGAAGAGAGTAGATCATAGCTGAGCAGTGTGTGTCAAATAAAACACACACACACACAAACGCAAGCTTTCGCAACCCAGTTGCTTCTTCAGGCAAAAGGAAGGAGAGGGAAAAGGAAATGATGAGGGTTTTAAGGGAGGAGGTAAGGAGCCATTCCAATCCTGGGAGAGGAAAGACTTACCTTGGGGGAAGAAAAGGAAGGAGAACAAATACACACACCACCCACACATTTACACAGATGCAAATACACCTAGGCAAACATACTGTAGAAAGCAAAGAAGTTAGGTAGAAACACCGTGCTCTTGTGTTCTGTACTGTGCGACAAATGGTTCGGGGTGTTTTGTTTTGAGTTTGCTATCGAGTTTCCTTTCAGTGTGGTACACATGAAGGATCAATGAGTTTTTCTTGTGCTGAACTATGCACATTGCCAATGCTTCTATTGTAGCAATACAAAGTGTTTTCAATGATAGGATAGTTGACTAGCCTCCTCATTCTCCAGATCTAAATCCCTGTGACTTTTATCTTTGGGGAATGTTAAAAGGCAAGGTGTATGCAAGCAATCCTCATAAACTCAAAGAGTTGGAAGACAGGATTTGCCAAGTCATTTCCCAGCAGCCGAAATTCATAGGGTGTTAGCAAATGTGTTCAAGAAATGTCAGACCGCTCTTTCCATAGAGGGACATAATTTTGAACATCTACTGTAAATAAAGGTAAGCTTAGGTTACTAAGATGGCAAATGTTTTTTAGACTTTAACTCAGTGTATGCGCACGCGGCACAATTGAGTCCGAGAATCTGGCGCTGCCAAGGCCAGCGGATGCGGTGGCGTTAGCCGGGAGCCGTACCGCGTGATCCACGGACGCCTGGCAGGCGTCTTTCGTGAGACACCCTGTGTGTAAGACAGTTGACATGAGGTGTGCGCCATCTGCTGGCAGCACACTGTTAAAAGGCCGGCAGTTACAGCGGCTCAGTCTTCGAGTGTACTTGGAACCGTCAATAAAGTGTTCGTACCAAACGGTGTTCACTTCAGTGGCGATGAGGTTTATGGTAGCGTGGTCTTCTTGCTGTGGTCATGGCAGAGCAATTTAGTGCCTTGCTGATGAATCTTCAGTCGTTGCCAGAAATTTTGGCTCAACAGAATGCTTCCCTAATGGCATCTATTGACACCTTGACTAGGGCTGTGACACAACAGGTCGGGTTGCAGTCTTCTGTGCCCATTCCTTCATTTCCTCACTTTGACGACAATGCCAAGGACCAGTCCAACTACGAACAGCATTTATGCCAACACTTCGCAGCTTTCCAGGTGTGTGATGAACGTAAGCAAAAAGCTTATTTCATTTCATGACTCTTGCCTAATCTTTTTGATTGCTGAGCAATCTTTACAGCTTATTTTTGCCGCCACTCTCACATGGTGTCGGCCCACATATCTCTCTACCATTCACGTAAACAACCGGGTCGGTAGTACCGTGGCTGGGCTATGCAACTGGAGGAGCTGGCCCATTGTCGTCTGTTTTGGTCTGAGCTGCATGATGATTTGTATGCGGACTCTATGGTTTGTGATGTTTTGCTCCCGACTTGCATGTTCATAAGCAGGCTCTTCAATCAGGCGATCCTTCATTAGCAGAGGTTTGTGTATTGTGTGCGCATTTGAAGCTTCTGAGGCTGTGGGGAGTCAGCTTTCCGCTTGGGGGGAGGTATCCTCTGTTGCCAATTCGGCCCAGTTATCCTTGACTCCGGGTTCTTCAGTGGCTGTTGTTCCGTCCCTTCCAACGCCGTGGGCCCACCTTTGTCGTATAAGCGGGGGTAAAAGGCGACGCGTGTCACCCACTTCAGAGAGCGAGCCGATTTCCTGTCTTTCATGCAGGGTGTCCCATTCTTGGGAATCGTGCCCACACAGACAGGCCACATGTAACAGTTGTGGAAAATTTGGACACATCGCCTGTGTGTGTCGCTCCTCTGCTCAGGGCCGCAACAAGACCTCGCACCCTCGTGATTTCGGCATGTCACCCACGCATATTAATAAGGCCTTGTCTGTCGGTGTGCAGCTGCCAAAATTGTTTATTGACCTCTGCATTCTGCGGAAAACTATCACGCTTCAAGTGGGCACGGGTGCGGCGACATCGCTTCTAAGTTCTGATACTCATCAAGCATTAGGCTCCCCCACATTATGTTCAGCACCTTGCACGTTAGTTGGCTACAGCGGTCACCCTATTCCACTTTTGTGGTCGTTTGTCGCCGAAGCTACATATCAGAAAGTTAGCTGTGCAGTGCCATTTGCGGTTGTGAACAGTGCAAGGGCTACGAGGTCCCGCCGCCATCTGGGTCCGGGGCCCACTTCCCTGCTGCAGCCCCAGTGACCGGCTCCAAGGAGTGGGCAGCTCCGGTCACAAGCGTTGGGGGGGGGGGGGGTCATGCCAGCCGACGGGGACCCAGAGTCTCCTATAGAAGTCCCAGAGGAGGAGAGGATGGAGAACCCACCGCCACTGGCAGTGCTGGGAGCGGTAGGACGTCGCTCGCGAGGGCAAACCTCTCATCACGCAAAGGAAGTTCGTCCGTACGAGGTGGTTCTGGCTAGGGAGTGAATGGAGTCACATGATGATCAGATGGAGGTGGAGCAGTCCTAGCAGTCAGACTTCGCCGCTGTTCAGGATTCTGACTCCTCGCCCCAAGGGGGGAGGGATGTTATGGCCTAGTGGGCCATTCAGATTGCACAGACCCGTATTATGCTTCATGGGCTTGCGCCGGCTCGGTCGCAATAGTTCGCGTCCTAGCCACGGGAGGTCACGGCCGTAAAAGACAGTTCACATAAGCTGTACGCTATCTGCCAACAGTGCACTGTTAAATGGGCAGCAGTGATTGTTTAACTTAACCAAAGCACAGTATCGTTGAGAGATACAAAAACACAAATAAAAACACAAACATACACAAAGATTCAAGCTTTCGCAACTGTTGGCTGCTTTGCCAGGAAAAGAGGAAGGAAGGAGGGGATATAGAGAAGGATTCAGGTTTTAAGGGAGTGGTTGAGGAGTCATTTCAATCCCGGGAGTGGAAGGACTTAGCTTATGGAAGAAAGGAAAGGTAAAGAAAACCACACAGCCACCCATATACACACGCAAACACACCAAGGCAGACATTTGTAGAAAGCAAAGAAGTTGGAAGAAGTTGGACAGAGGTACCAGTTGAGGCAGAAGCTCTGTCCAGAGAATCGAGGCAAAGATGTTATAGAATGGTGGGTGGGAATTCGAATTTAATGGAGGTTGAGACCAGGTGGGCAACGGGAAGAGAGAATATGCTGAAGGGCAATTTACCATCTCCGGAATTCTGAAAGACTGGTGTCAGTGGGAAGTATCCAGATAAACTGGATGGTGTAACACTGTGCCAAGATGTGCTGGCCGTGAACCAAGGGATGTTTAGCCACAGGGTGATCCTCATTACCAACAAACACTGTCTGCCTGTGACCATTCATGTGAATGGACAGTTTGTTGCTGGTCATTCCCACATAGACTGCTTCACAGTGCAGGCATGTCAGTTGGTAAATCACGTGGGTGCTATTGCAAGTGGCTCTGCCCATGGTGGTGTACACCTTCTGGGTTACGGGACAGGAGTTAGTGGTGGCAGAAGGATGCATAGGGCAGGTTTTACAATGGGGGCAGTTACATGGGTAGGAGCTGGAGGGTAGGGAAGGTGGTTTGGGGGTTTCATAGGGACGGACTAGGAGGTTACGAAGGTTAGGTGGGTGGCAGAAAGAGACTCTTGGTGGAGCGGGAAGGATGTCATGAAGAAAGGATCTCATTTCAGGGCAGGATTTAAGGAACTCGTATCTTTGCTGGAGACCCCGATCCAATCCCGGTAAGTATTCGGTGACGAAAGGGTAACTTTTGGGGTGGTTCTGTGAAAGGTTCTGGGTTTGGGGGGATGAGGAAGTGGTCCTGTCAATTTGCTTCTGTAACAGATCAGGATAGCTGCGGGATGTGAAAGCTGTTATTAGGTTATTGATGTACTGGTTCAGGGATTCGGGGCTGCAGCAGACTCATTTGCCACGAAGACCTAAGCTGTAGGGAAGGGAACGTTTGATGTGGAATGGATGGCAGCTGTCATATTGGAGGTACTGATGTGTGAAGTTGGCCGGTGAACAGATGGAAGTTGACATTGAGGAAAGTGGCATGGGATCTGGAATAGGACCAGGTGAATTTGATGGGACCAAAGGAGTTGAGGTAGGAGAGGAAATTTTGAAGTTCTTCTTCACAGTGAGTCCAGATAATGAATATGTCATCAATGAATCTATACCAAACTTTGGGTTTGCTTGTGTATATGTGTGTGTGTGTGTGTGTGTGTGTGTGTGTGTGTGTGTGTGTGTGTGTGCGCACTTTTTTACCTTTCCTTTTTTCTCCTAAGGTAAGTCCTTCCACTCCTGGGATTGGAATGTCTCCTCATCCACTCCCTTCAAACCCGCATCCTTCCCTATATCCCCTCCTTCCTTTCTCTTTTCCTGATGAAGCTGCCTTATAGCTGACAAAAGCTTCCTCCTAGGAACATGGCCATAAACATTTTCTGGGTCTATAAAACATAAATTCAGTTCCCAGCTCCACTTCTCCATTATCTGTTGTAAGCTATAGATTTGGTCCTGAAAGCCTCCAAGAGACCTAAATCCACAGTGATTTTCATCCAATTTGTCTTCAATATTTGCACTCTCCTTTCAACAATAGCCGAGAACATTTTGCCCACTATGCTAATTAAAGAGATACCTCCGTAGTTGTTACAATCTTTTGTATTTCCATGCCTGAAAATTGGTGTGATTACTGTTTTCGTCCCGTCAGATGGAACCTGTTTCGACTCCCACACCATTTCAATTATCCTGTGTAACCATTTCAGACGTAACATTCCACTGTATTTGATGAGTTCTGACTTAATTTAATCTACCCAAGCCAATTTATTGCACTGTTATCTATTGACTATTCTGTGCACTTCTTCAAATGTGATCCTGTTTCTATCATCATTCCTATCATATTGTACCTCAAAGTCTGACACATCACTGAATGTTTCACGTACATTGAGCAACTCTTCAAAATATTCCCTGCATCTGACCAAGGCATCCACAGGATTTACTAGCAGCTTTCCTGACCTGTCCAAAACACTAAGTAATTCCTTCTTCCCTCCCTTTTGAAGACTGTTAATTATGCTCCAAAATGGTTTTTCTTCATCTTGACCCAAAGTTTCTAATTTATTTCCAAAGTCTTCCCAGGATTTCTGCTTGGAATCTGCAATTAACTGTTTGGCTTTGGTTCAATTTTACTGAAACATCAGTTTGTGAAAAATTACAGAGTTACACACAATGGATCAAATTCAAAATGAAACCCAAAATAAGAACTATTTGGTTCCTGGAAGTATTAATGTAATAAAAACAACTGTTCCACCTGAAGATTAGAGTGTAAACTTTCGAAATGTGTGGTGGGAATAATAAAAAGAGTGACTGATGCAGATAACTGCTCTATTTGAACCTTTATTGTGATTATCAGTCGCAGTTCAATAACACAGTCTAATATGGATGATATAAGGAGATTTTGCTCTCAACTTTAAATAAAATTATGATGTATTATCTACATTTTGTACACAGCTAAGTATGGCCTCAAATGAACCATTTGAAAAGTCTACACAATGTGTTTTCACCTCAGCAAAATCTTTACAATATATTGCAACAGTTGATTAATCTGGATGCTGTGCACCGACTGTGATGAATAAAGACAATAAAATCACCCCTTCATCGAGCAAAGATATCTATCTTTAAGATGTCCAAAAATCAAATTTTTCTGCCAAGTTGATTTTTTGTGATCAGATGGTAAGTTTCAGAGTGGCTTGAATACTGTCTCTCAGGACAATACGCACTTCTGGTAACAAAACATCACAGTTTTCTGGTTGTATCTTCATAACAATGAAAGATTTTTGAAAACAGAAAAATGCCATTTCCAGATAATTGTCTACAGGTTGTATTGTAAATATTTGAACCATTTGCAATAGTTAGTTATTTAGATATTTGTGACTCATGGTGCAAAAATGGCTAAAAATTGGGTTTTGTGATTTTGTGCAAAAGTATGATCAATTTGAACCTATGGATTTTGGTAAAGGATATAAATATAAAGAAAATTAAAAAATATTAAAAATTTCAGTGAGTTGTAATGAACAGAAAATATTAAAGTGTCCATAGCCAAATTTTTTATTTTAGTACCCAAAATTCAAGGTTTTTCATGATTTTCTCAGAAACCAATGATGAATAAATGGTGCATTTGTAAGCCATATAAAGTCCATCACAGACCACAGATTATGTGCAAAAACCAACCAATTTGCTAAATTTGGAAGTGCTGCAGGAAGTATGTAATATTTAAAATTCTGACGTATGGTAGAACAGATACAGTATTGCCATTCATCCAGTATGTATAGAAATGATCACTTGACCAAGGGCTATCCAGAGCACTTTACCTATTCCGGGGCAGTGATAGAAGAAAGCAAACGGAAAACTGAAGTTCTAAATTTAAACTTTAAGAAATCTTTC
Source organism: Locusta migratoria (assembly GCA_026315105.1). Taxonomy (NCBI): domain Eukaryota; kingdom Metazoa; phylum Arthropoda; class Insecta; order Orthoptera; family Acrididae; genus Locusta; species Locusta migratoria. The sequence goes on from CM048744.1 coordinate 300,684,771, forward strand.
ACACAAGAGGACCATCACTTGATCAACGTACTAATTCCAAAATGGAGGACATAGTAATAGGTATTTCCGGTGTAGAGAAGCAGCTGAGAGAACTAAATAGGAAAAAGTCTGCTGGTCCAGATGGAATACCAGTTCAGTTTTACAAAGAGTATTCTGCGGCATTGGCCCCCTACTTAGCTTGCATTTATCGCAAATCTTTAATTCAGCACAAAGTTCCTAGTGATTGAAAAAAAGTGCAGGTGACTCCCGTTTATAAGAAAGGAAAGAGAACACTGCAGACTGCTAACGAAGATAGGAGCTTATGGAATAGGTTCACAGATTTATGACTGGCTGGAAGACTTCCTAAGTAATAGAACACAGTACATTGTTATCGACGGCGAGTGTTCATCAGAGACGAGTGTATTGTCAGGCGTGCCCCAGGGGAGTGTGATAGGATCGCTATTATTTTCTATCTATATAAGTGATCTGATGGACAGAGTAAGTTGTAATTTGTGGCTGTTTGCTGATGATGCTGTGGTGTATGGGAGGGTGTCGTCTTTAACTGACTGTAATAGCAGGATGACTTAGACAAAACTTCTAGTTGGTGCGAAGAATGGCAGCTAGCTCTCAATGTAGAAAAATGTAAGGTGATGCACATGAGCAGGAAAAACAATCCCATAATGTTCAAATACAGCATTAGTGAGCTTCTTGATGCTGTCGCATCGTTCAAATTTCTAGGCGTAACATTGCGGAGCAATAATGGAATGAACATGAAAGGACAATTGAGAGTAAGGCGGACAGCCGACTTCGGTTTATTGGGAGAATTTTGGGAAGATGTACTTCACCTGTAAAGGAGATCGCGTATAAAACGCTTGTACAACCACGTCTTGAGTATTGCTCAAGTGTTTGGGACCAGCAGCAGATCAGTTTAAAGGAAGACATAGAGGCAGTTCAGAGGCAAGCAGCTAGGTTTGTTACTGGTAGGTTTGACCAATGCGCGAGTGTCACGGAAATGCTGGAGGGAAGACGACATTCTTTTCGTGAATTTCCATTGAGGAAATTTAGAGGGACGGAATTTGAAGCTGAGTGTAGTACAATCTTGCTGCCGCCTACTTACATTTCACGTAGTGATAACAAAGACAAGATAAGAGAAATTTGGGCTCGTACGGAGGCATATAGGCATTCTTTTTTTTCTCATTCTATTTGGGAGTGGAATAGGAAAGGAAATGCCTAGTAGTGGTACAGTGTACCCTCCGCCACGCACCTTACGGTGAATTGCGGAGTATGTATGTAGATGTAGATGAACTCTTTGATCAATAGAACCCGTGATATGGGTCCCAGAAGAATCACAAATTTTAATTCATCGTTTATGAACATATTAACGCTGCACAATGCTATGCGCTTTATTTTTTCACACACACTGAAATTATTTGTTCAGACATCACACTACATGGGAACAAAAATACATAATACATTGTTTTTAGTATGTGATAATTTAAAGCTTTAAGCAATGATTGGAAGATCATATTTGCAAAACAGCTATATCACTTCAAATGTTTTATTCTATTAACTATTTCAGTTAATGACAATGATCTGGTGTAAGTTTCTGTGCTACTTGGACAAAGACATACCGTAATGCCATTTGATAAGATCTCCAAAAAGTCACAAACATATCAGCTGAAATACATTACTGATTTATGAGGCAAACGAGAGAGAACTCCACCTAGAAAAAAGTCTACAAGATAAAGAAACGGTGGAACCTCCCTTAAATAAACCTGATATTTATGTTAGGTGGCAGCTTGTGTCCGTACAGCAGCACATCAGAGCACAGTGTTTAGTATAGTTTTGCCATCTTTACTATGGATAGGGGCTATGAATACTGCCTTAAGATGTGAGCTGTGTTCGTGAACCTTCACTCAGAGCTCCAGGCAGTTCTGATTGCAATCACCTATCTTGAGGCATCACAATGGGCAGCTGGACATGTACAGTCAGGACCGTCCAGCACTTCTCACAAATCCTCCAGGTTATTGCTCACATCAAGGCTGGCCACTCACTCACTGTCAAGTGGTAGGCCCTCTCAAGGTGTGGAAGGCAGCAAAAGACTTTTTGGGGGCTGAATAAATGTCCTCCCCATTTCAGCTGACAAAGAATGCTATGTAAATTCAAACTAACAAGAGTGTCAGCCATCAGTTGCATTCAGCTTTGATAATGAATGCTGAGAGCAGTATCATTTTCTGAACTGAACTTCTTTCTCTATGGATAGGAAGCTAGTTATTGGTAAAGTTTGGTGTTCAATAAGAAATAACTACTATTATTGAGGATTAAGCTATAATTTTAAGCTACATGTACTCACACTGACATCTGTGTTGTGTTTAATTTACTAATGCCTGTGGAAGTATTACATCACTCTGACAGATGAGAGTGAATAACAGCAGTAACAAAATGAGCAACAAAGAATGGTAATTTTCATGATTAGACATATGCAGCTATTAGAGACCACACTGAGGTTGAGATGTGAGACTTATTTCAGTAGACTATGCCAGACTATGAAAACCCAAGATATACATGTAGCTCCTGAAATGCTGTGGACTGAAGTAAAAATATAAAAAGATGGCAGGGGGCGATAAAAGATATGATAGTCCATGTTGTATTGCATGCATACAAATTGAAAAGGCCACTTGCACCAGCAGAGGGAAGCCACACCAACCCAGGAGAGTGCTGCAAACGGCAACTGTTAGTGCCTGTGACCAACAGAGATCACTGTGCAGCCTTTACTTAAGGAAGCGTACAGCTGCACTCGTCCTTACTTGTGTGTTGACTCTAAGTGCATTACTCTGAGGACTGTTGCTTGTGATTAATGTCTCACTCTAAGAAGGTTACTTTATTTAAATAATAATAATAACAATAATAATGCAGTCAACAATCCGAAGATTGGTTTGAACACCACAGTGCTTTACTAGGCATGGTCCTATTTGGAGATGGTATGCTGTTGCCTTCCTCTGACCTTCGAACTGACTTACCCAGCCAGTTACAGGGGGACCTACAGTTTAACGTGGGCTCCGAACCACGGTGCTACTCGGTATTTTTCACATGAGCAATACTGCCAGAGGTGAAAGAAATGGAAAGTGACAGATAAAAATCCTAGGACCTGGTGGGGTTTTAACAATGGAAAATCTGATAGGAATATCAATACTCACCGTAAAGAGGCTCACTGAGCTGCTGACAGACACAAAAATAGATAATCAGATTCACACAACTTAAATTTCAGGTCATGGCCTTTGTCAGATAAAGAAACACATACTTTCACACAATCACTCAGCTATCATGTCCAGTCACTCCAGTGACACAAGCTAGACTGTGAGTGAGTTTTGGATTGGATGGGGAGGGATACTAGGTAAAGGTGGGGATGGAAAGTTCTGCATTGCACGATGGATTTTAAAGGCTCTGATAGGTGGAAATTTGAATTGCGGCAATGAACACAGTGAAGGGAAGGGGCGGGAAAGGATAAAAGGGAGGTGTAGAGGAGCATGGGGAGGGAGTGGGAGATTTGAAATGATAAGAATAATAAGGAAAAAGAAAAATAGGAAAAAAAGAAAAAGTGAAGTTATGAAAAAAGGGAAAAAAAGTTAGGGGAAAAATGGGAAAAATAAAGTTAGGAAAAAATAAAAAGTAATATATTAAGGGGACAGTGTAAGTGGTGATACACAGTTGTAAGGAAGACATGGATACAGGATAAAGGGTGGGACAGGAAGATGGGGGGAGGGGAAGATGTTATGCATATACGGTGCAGGGATGGGAAGTTATCTTAGTTTGAGGCCAGGTTGGTTGCGGAACCATAGACTGTGTTGAAGGGACAACTCCCATCTGCGCAGTTCAAAAGAGCTGGTGGTGAAGGGAAGGATCCAGATGGCTCGGGTCTGGTATGACAAATGGTACAGCATAATGTGTTTTGTAGGCTGATAGAGCCGCAAGAGGTTTCTGCACTACTTCTCAACATGAGACTTAAAATTCTACAATGAGTGATGTCAGAGCCCTTATATATGATATATATTTAAAACATAGGAAAACACATAATCCAGTAGTACGTTGTATCAATATTTCAAAGCATTCCGCCAAGAACTTTCAGAGATATTAGATTTTTAAAATGAGACTAAGCATGGGTCTAAGTCAGATTTTTAAGACAAGATACAGGAATGGTAAGCAATGACGAAGAAGAGGAGGGGAGATATACACGTACTTTTTAAATTGTAACCAAGACTCCAAATACCAACTTTTGTAGTTCAGGTTTCAAAACTGACTTAATAGCAGTATATTTCAAAAATCTTTTCACCCCCTATTTCACCCCCTTAATAGCTGATTTTCTGAAAAAGCCAAAAGACACCTTTTCAAAATTCTAACCAAGAATTCATATACCAATTTATGTAGGCCTAGCATGAAAATTGATCAGAAAACAGTGTATTTTCAAAAAAACTTTTTATCTCCTATTTCACCTTCTTAGGGATGGAATATAGAAAAATCGCTTCTTAAACAAAGATGAACAACCTATGCAAATGTCAAATTTTTATGATCAGTAGTTTTGGCTGGGCGATGATGACTCATTCATTTAATCAGTCTGTCACTCGGAACATTGCCTCTTATCTCTATATATAAAAATGTTGTTCTACATCAATTGAGCTCCAAATTTGTCACAACATTGTACTGTAGCACAGCAAGGTTTTTTAGATACCTATTTATTTAATATTATTGAAACAAAAAGTATAGAAGGAAACTATCCTGGTGGGATATACAAATATAAAAAATAGAAAATGGATGACTTACCCAAAAGGACCGGCTCATCAATAGACACAAAAATAAAAATCACATTCAAACGCACATACAAGCTTTCGCCACCACAGGCAGCTTCTTCAGGAAAAAGAGAAAAAAAGGAGAGGAGAAAGGGAAGGATATGGGTTTTAAGGAAGTGGAAAAGGAGTCATTCCAATCCCTGGAGTGGAAGAACTTACCTTAAGGGACAAAAAGGAAGGTAGATAAATACACACACACACTCACACACCTAGACAGACATTTGTAAAAAGCAAAGAAGTTGGACAGAGATACCACTTGAGGCAGAGCCTCTGTCCAAAGAACCGAGGCAAAGATGCTAGATGGTGGGCAGGAATTTGAATTTAGCGGAGGTTGAGACCAGGTGGGCAACGGGAGGTGAGAATAAGCTGAAGGGCAAGTTCCCATCTCCGGAGTTCTGAAAGGTTGGTGTCAGTGGGAAGTATCCAGATAACCCAGACGGTATAACACTGCAGCAAGATGTGCTGGCTGTGCCCCAAGGTGTGTTTAGCAACAGGGTGATCCTTATTACCAACAAACACTGTCTGCCTGTGACCATTCATGCGAATGGACAGTTTGTTGCTGGTCATTCCTACATAGAACGCTTCACAGTGCAGGCATGTCAGTTGGTAAATCACATGGGTGCTATCGCAAGTGGCTCTTCCCTTTATTGTGTACACCTTCTGGGTTACTGGACTGGAGTAAGTGGTGGTGGAAGGGTGCATAGGGCAGGTTTTACAACGGGGGCGGTTGCATGGGTAGGAGCCAGAGGGTAGGGAAGGTGGTTTGGGGATTTCATAGGGATGGACTAGGAGGTTACGAAGGTTAGGAGGGCGGCGGAAAGACACTCTTGGTGGAGTGGGAAGGATGTCATTTAGGATGGATCTCATTTCGGGGCAGGATTTAAGGAAGTCGTATCCTTGCTGGAGAGCCACATTCAGAGTCCGCTCCAGTCCCGGGAAGTATCTGGTGACAAAAGGGGCACTTCTGGGGTTCTTCGGTGGAAGGTTCTGGATTTGGGGGGATGAGGAGGTGGCTCTGGTAATTTGCTTCTGAACCAGATCAGGAGGTTAGCTGCGGGATGTAAAAGCTGTTATTAGGTTATTGGTGTATTGGTTCAGTGATTCGGGACTAGAGCAGACTCTTCTGCCACAAAGACCTAAGCTGTATGGAAGGGAATGTTTGATGTGGAATGGATGGCAGCTGTCATAATGGAAGTATTGTTGTTTGTTGATTGGTTTGATGTGGACAGATGTGTGAAGTTGGCCATTGGACAGATGGAGGTCGACATCAAGGAAAGTGGCATGGGATTTGGAATAGGACCAGGTGAATTTGATGGGACCAAAGGAGTTGAGGTTGGAGAGGAAATTCTGGAGTTGTTCTTCACTGTGAGTCCAGATCATGAAGATGTCGTCAATGAACCTGTACGAAACTTTGGGTTGACAGGCTTGGGTATCCAGGAAGGCTTCCTCTAAGCGTCCCATAAATAAGTTTGCATACGAGGGGACCATCCTGGTTCCCATGGCTGTTCCCTTTAGTTGTTGGTATGTCTGGCCCTCAAAGGTGAAGAAGTTGTGGGTTAGGATGAAGCTGGCTAGGGTATTAAGGAAAGAGATTTTATGTAGGGAAGTGGGTGGTCGGCGTGAAATGAAATACTCCATCACAGCGAGGCCCTGGGCATGTGGGATATTTGTGTATAAGGAAGTGGCATCAATGGTTACAAGGATGGTTTCAGGAGGTAACAGGCTGGGTAAGGATTTCAGGCGATCGAGGAAGTGGTTGGTGTCTTTTATGAAGGATGGGAGACTGCACATGATGGGTTGAAGATGTTGGTCTATGTAGGCAGAGATTCGTTCTGTGGGGGCTTGGTAACCAGCCACAATCGGCCGGCCTGGATGATTAGGTTTGTGAATTTTAGGAAGTAGATAGAAGGTAGGGGTGCGGGGTGTCGGTGGGGTCATGAGTTTGATGGGCTCAGGTGAAAGGTTTTGTAGAGGGCCTAAGGATCTTAGAATTCCCTGAAGCTCTGCCTGGACATCAGGAATGGGGTCATCATGACAGACTTTGTAGTAGTGTTGTCTGAAAGCTGACGCAGCGGGGAGAATGATGATGGAATGGTCAGCCTTCAGATCACGGATAGCTCGGGATTCAGCTGCGGTAATGTTGGGAGTAGGATTAAGGTTTTTCAGGAAGGACTGCGTGGCAAGGTTGGAAGTAAGGAATTCCTGGAAGGTTTGAAGGGGGTGATTTTGAGGAAGAGTGGGTCGTATTACAAATAACCTATATATATGGCACTTTGGCAGAAACTTATCCACATTGTAAAATTTATATAAATCTGTAAATGGTATATATCTAAAACATAAGAATGTAAAAAATCTGTGTAATCCAGTAGTACATTGTATCAATATTTCAAAGCATTCAATCAAGAACTTTCAGATATATTAGATTTTGAAAATGAGACTAAGCATGGTTCTAAGTCAGATTTCTAAGATAAGATACGGGAAGGATGGCAATGACAAAGAGGGGGAGGGGACATATACATGTACTTTTTTAATGTAACCCATTAAAACCAATTTTGTAGTTAAGGTTTCAAAACTGACTCAATAGAAGTATTTTTCAAAAATATTTTCATCCCGTATTTCACCCCCTTAATAGCTGATTTTCAGAAAAAGCTGAAAGACGCCTCTTTGAAATTTTAACCAACAATTCATATACCAATTTATGTAGGTCTAGCATGAAAATTGACTGGATAACAGTGTATCTCCTATATCACCCCCTTAGAGATGGAATATCAAAAAATCGCTTCTTAAACAACACCAACAGTGTAAGATGAACACACTCTGCAAATGTCAAGTTTTTATCATCAGTGGTTTTGGCTGGGTGTCAATGAGTCATTCATTTTATCAGCCTGTCACTCGGAACATTGCCTCTTACATATTGATATTACTCGTTGTAAGCTATTGTGATCTCTCTTGAAGGTGGTCCATGCAGTGTCCCCTGTTATATACTGAGTATTATCAAGCGGAACGCAGCAGAGTTTCTCACAATGTCCCTTACTAAGTCGGACGACTGGGAGGACGACCCCACCACTCAGCAAATTGACGCACTATGAAAATAGCGGCTCCCTGAGTGCCAAATAATAGCTGTAGGTATCATATTCACCGAGTTTTAAAAGAGCAAGAGATTTAGCAACCCAGCCAAATTTTACCAAAATTATACAAATACATCAACACGAAAAATGACATATCGATTTTCGATTGTAATTATACAAGGGGGCCACGAAACTTACACAATTCAAAAAGCGCTTTGCCATAGATGTGTGCAAAACAAAAATCATGTGTATACGTAGCCATTAAGAGAGGCAAAAGAAAGCAGATGTTTACATATCTATAGCTCTGATCACACTTTAAATTCTCCAACTGCCAAATAAGTGAGTGTTGAAAACTGAAGAGGTACCAACTTCATACTGGTCAGCTGCTATGGTAAAAATGCACAGTAGCCCAACGAACAATATTGATTTGATTGTAACATTATATCGGTGATTCTATGTTCGCTTGAATTTCAGTATTTCCTTTTCTATTTATTTCATATGAGAGTGAGCTACAGCAAAGCATGGCTGGGTTTAGCTAGTTATGAAATAATTATTTTTTAAAACCCTATAGAATACAAAATATTTATCATATATTTCAGAAGAAAGAATGGGTCATCTTGACATTCCATTAGTAGCGCATTATCAAGATGTAACATTAGGTACAGTGGATAAGAATATGGTAAATGACCTACAGATACATTGAAACCTACCATTACTATAAAAGACATATATTTCTAAAAAGTTCCACTATGCATTTAGCCACTGTCTTTTCCCCATATGTATTTGACAACAAATTTGGAAACAGTTTTTGATCAACTTTAGTTAGCATGAACAAATCAAACTCACAATCATCACCTATAATATAAGATATATTTTCAAAGAATACTTACAAGGTTTCTTGAATCTATACCAAGAGCAGACAGGAGTAATTTATTTGAAGCTGAACCAGCCCACTGAAATGATAATGCTTGTGTTGTTTCTATATTTTTCAGATGTGCCCATATGTTGTTGGTGGCTTCTAAGTAATTTGCTAAAGGCAGCCATGTCTGTTCAGTATGGTCCTCAGGGACAGTGCCTTTGCAGCTGGGGAACAGTGCTAGTATCTTGCTTTCCAATCGCAGTATCACCTGGAAGTAAATGACAATATATTACAAGACGGATTGAATGTACATGTTTATTTGTGTTTGTATGACACACACACACACACACACACACACACACAGAGAGAGAGAGAGAGAGAGAGAGAGAGAGAGAGAGAGAGAGAGAGAGAGAGAGAGAGAGAGAGAGAGAGAGAGAGAGAGGGGGGGGGGGGGGGGAGGAGAAGCAGGGGGGGGGGGGGACTTTTGTGGCTGCACTGGGGCATTGAAACATTCAATGGCAGCAAGTCAAAATTTGTGTTTTACTGGGTACTAGGACTCAAACCCGGATTTTCCACTTCAAGCCAATGCTCATCTCAATCATTAGGCTGTCTGCCCCAAATTCACCATAAGTCACACGAGTTAAAATTTACTTACTATGTTGGTGGCATAGGGTAGTGATGTTAGTAACGGACGAAAATATGGTACTTTGGAAGAATGCTTGCAGGCAATAGGTATTGAAGGTTCAGCTATTACGAAGTAATATATCGATTGTGATGGGAAACTAAGATGGTGGAACAACTAGTACAACAAACACTGTCAATGAATAGTAACATATGGGATAATACGTTAATGCTTACGTATTGTAGATAATAAATAATCTGTGATTATCCTTGTAAATTAGTTTACCACAGCAAAATGTACCATCAGTCACAGGTCGCAGCCCAAAAATTCAGGTCTTCAGCACTCACTTGCGAAAAATAAACCCCTCTGTACCTCATTATCACAGTAAAGCTACAGATCACTTTTTAAACACAAAATCTTAAGCTATAATCTACGTCCTGCTTGAATCATGTTTATAGGAATCATGTCCTTTAAATTAACCACAATTTTTAAGCACTGTCAATGGAAGCAGACTTTTCAGCCACATGTAGTGACAGGTTCTCGATGTACTTTTTGGATTCATGCTCACAATAAATGTGTTATCCCGCAACAGTTGCACCTTCAATATATATCGCTTGCAAGCATTCTTCCAAATTACTGAACATGGTAGTAGTTGTCCAACATTATTAGCCAATCATTTGATAATATACAGTACCTATTTTGATAGTATGTGGCACCTAATGAGATTTGCTGGTTCCTTACGTGGGATTAACGAACTCATTTGATAATATACAGTACCTATTTTGATAGTATGTGGCACCTAATGAGATTTGCTGGTTCCTTACGTGGGATTAACGAACTCATTTTGTTGTGGTTGTGAGTTGGCAAAGGCAAGGAATATGAAAACAGAATAACTGGTTGTGGAAACAGACAGATCTGTAACATACCCTGAGATCATGGTTAAGTTGAAAGTCAACAATTTGGTTGTGAGACTGCAAAGCACAACAAATGTGAATGCAGAAAACCTGGTTGTGGTAAGGCATGTTATGTTACAATACATTTGAGCTATAACATTCCGCTCCGACAACTTTTCTCAAAGTAGGCGCTGCCTAAACGCACTTCAAGGTGAGAGTGTGGATGGTCCTTTGTAAAGTTCTGCCCCCCCCCCCTTTTCCTTTATTTTGTAAATATTTGAAAAATATCATGTTGCTCCCTTGAGTTGCTGAAAAAATCCTTAAACTATGTAACGAATTTTCCAGCAGCTCAAGGTGCCAGTAAGATGACATTTTTTTCAAATGTTCAAAAGTTGTGATGCACTACCACCTGGAAATATGTAAATCATAATGAAATGTAATTCTTAAATACTTCAGATAATTAATCATTAACATTAAATCACATTCATAGTTGAAAGTTGAAGCAGATTTTCACAGAACTTTCAGAATGCAGTAATCTTGAACAGTCATATAGGTAACACAACATAGCTTGCTTCATCATTTGTGTTGAGCATAAGATGTAAATGTACACTATAAATGGCTCCGCTCAGCATAAACAAACCATAACATAAGGTATGTCTTGTAATGGCTAAACATGGAATAAAAGTAGGGATGAACCATTGCAGTTCATATTCGGAATGATGGAGGAGTTTGCTCTGCACACACAGTATAATTTCAGTTTACCTATAACATTTGAGGCGAATGGCAACACAATCCCTTAATCGATGATGATGATTGGTCATTTAGGGCACTCAACATCAAGGTTATCAGCACCCATGCTCAAACTTAGACAGATGGAAGCATAATGGTTCATATTGTATGGACTTGCGAAATTGGAAAGTACACCTACAGTTGTAGGGGTATATTAAAACAACTTATTAAAGAACTAAAACGGAGGATGAAACATTGACAGATGTATGTGGCCCAGTGACTACTTAAAAATAAATGGTGACTGAGCCACTCAGACACACTTTAAAATAGCACACTCAATACTTTGGGAAGAAGTCCGGACGCAGCACAAAATCATAAGACACGATCCACAGACGCCTCATTGTCACCTAAAATAGATTGCAAGTCCTGTGAGAGAGCAAATGTGCCTCACATCTGTATATAAATCACATTCAGTTAAAATATGTCGTATCAACAGTGGTGTCCTACACCTGGCACACTCCAGCAGTTCTTCGCGGCGTAATAGAAAATCTTGTGTCAGTGGGCAATGTCCAATTCGAAGAAAAGTGAGGGCGACTTCATCAGCTCGCTGAGGGCAGACAGAAGTATGCCATTGACGCACTAGGGATTTTAGTGTATGTAATATATTGCGCGCCACTTCCAGCCACTGATCCTCTCAAAAAACCATGGTTTTTCATGTCACAAAGGAGGTGACTGCTTTCAGCGGGACAGAACAGTGTACGGCAGGGGGGAGAGAACAAGCCTCTTTAGCTGCAGCATAAGCCAGTTCATTTCCCTGGATCCCTACGTGCCCAGGAACCCAACAGAAGATTATCTCCTCGTGGTATTGTTGCAGCTCAAGGAGAGCGTCCTGTATGTCCTGCACCATCCAATCTGCCGGATACATTTGGTCGACAGCAAGGAGGGTGCTTTGGGAGTCTGAGCAGATCAAGAACTTCACACCTTGATGCCTTTTTATCAGTTCTAGTGTCCCCAGGATAGCAAACAGTTCCTCATAATAAATAGAAAACTGTTTTGGGAGCCCTATCCGAAGGGCAGAGTCAGGAAACACAATGGAGCAGCTGAGACGATCTCGCTGCTTGGGTCCATCGGTATAGACAATAATAAAATCTAGATGGTGGTTTAAAATCTCCAAAAATCTTCTTTTATAAAAACTGTCAGAGGTACAAGGCTTCTTAAAAGCAGACAGATCTAAAAACAATGTAGGCCTATGAAAGAGCCAGGGAGATCCCAAACTCCTGGCATTGAATCTTAATGCCCTGCACCTACAGCAACTCAAGGCTGTCCTGTGCTCGAATCCCAAACAGTCTTGTAGCCTGTGGACAGTTATGGAACAACTGTTGGAATTGCTGCTGTGCAACATTGAAAGTAAGTAATGTGTGCAGAACTGACAGAGCCCTGTACGCCAGGCGTGCCACGAGCAGAAGACGGCGGATAGAAAGTGGGGGCTCACCAGCCTTTGCACACAGGCTAAGCACTGGTCTTGTGTGATACGCACCAATTGCCAGCCTGATACCTTCATGGTACATTGCATCCAGTATTTTGAGGTATGAAGGCCTAGCTGATCCATAGACCTGGCAGCCATATTCAAGCCTGAGTCGCACAAACGTTTTATGGAACTGGAGCAGATGTGCCCTGTCGGCACCCCAAGACAGATGACTAAGACATTTCAGGATATTTAGAGCCTTGAGACATCACAGTTTGACTTCTTTAAGGTGCAGCAAACATGTGAGCCTCTCGTTGAAAGTGAGGCCAAGATATTTCACCTTGTTTTAAAACAGGTAGATTAACAAGAGAATGGGAATGATTAAAATCAACAGTGTCATTTTTTTCCCAAAGAGAATTTAAAACCTGTGGTGTTCCACCAGTCCTCCAACCACCTGATCGACAGATGCAATTGGCAAGCAGCCGCTGCAATGGAGGAGGATGCAAAGAAGATGGAAAAGTCGTCAACAAACAAAGAACACTGTACGGGTCGTCATACGGTGGATGTAATGCTGTTAATTGCAATGGCAAATGCCAACATGCTCAGAACACTCCTTTGAGGGATATCGTTCTCTTGCTTAAAACAATCAGACAGGGCATTTCCGACCTTGTATTGGAAGTACCTTTCTGAAAGGAAAGATCTAATAAAAGTGGGCAGACGCTCACAAAAACCCCACTCATAGAACTGCCGCTAAACATTACACCTCCATGTAGTATCATAAGCCTTTTGGAGATCGAAAAATACACCAATGAGCTGTTGGTTACATAAGAAAGCTTCTTGGATCTTTCCTTCCAGGAAGCAGAGGTTATCAAGGGTGGAACAATACCTCCTGAAACCGCACTGGGGGCAGTTCAGTGAGGACCTGCTCTCGAGGACCCACACTAAGTGCCGTTTGACTATGCGCTGCAAAGTCTTCCCTACGCAAGTTGTTAAACTAATGCTACGATAACTACCGGGGTCAGTACAGTCTTTCCCTGGTTTTAAAAGCAGAATTAGAACAGGTTCTTTCCACGAATTGGGAAAGTTGCCCATCATCCAAATTTTAATATAAAGCTTAAGGAGGACCTCCTTGGAGCGTATGTTTAAATGTCGTAGCATGCTGTATGTAATCTCGTCATGACCAGGTGCAGTATCACGAGCGATGGACAGTGCAGACTCCAGCTCCCACAGTGAGAAAGGCTGGTTGTAATCTTCCATGTTTGAAGAATGGAAGTCAAAACCAACCCTCTCCTGTATCACCTGGTATTGACAGAAGGCTGGGTCTCGGCTGGAATCTGATGTAATGCTCGTGTAAGATTCAGGCATTACTTGGGCAATGTCTCTTGACGCTGTTAGGAGACTTCCCTGCCCTTGTACTGCTGCTAGCGGCGATCAGGAATTCTACCTTGAGATCCTCCAAATGGCTTCCCATACTCTACTTGCGTGCATCAACGATACAGATAGCCATACCGTAGGTGCAACCACAGTGGAGGGGTATCTGTGGAGAGGACAGACAAACGTGTGGTTCCTGAAGGGGGGCAGCAGCCTTTTCAGTAGTTACAGGGGCAACAGCCAGGATGATTGACTGAGCTAGCCATGTAACATCAGCTAATGTGGCTTTGCCATACAGTTACTGCGAACGGCTGAAAGCAAGGGGAAACTATAGCCGTTACTTTTCCCGAGGACATGCAGCTCTACTGTATGACTTTATGATGGTGGCGTCTTCTTGGGTAAAATATTTCAGAGGTAAAATAGTCCCCCATTCGGATCTCTGGGCGGGGACTACTCAGGAGGATGTTGTCATCAGGAAAGACAATACTGGCATTCTACGGATCGGAGCGTGGAATGTTAGATCCCTTAATAGGGTAGGGAAGCTAGAAAATTTAAAAAGAGAAATGGATAGGTTGAAGTTAGATATAGTGTATTCCAACCAACATTGGCAAAAGGTTTCTCTAAATCTACAAAATAATAAAACCTATCTTCTAAGATAAGTTGTAATGTGAGTATTGCCAACATTTCTCCTAAATCCATGCCCATCCTCTCTGAGGTCAGATTCTACCAGTTTTTCCATTTGTTTGTAATTAATTTGTGCAAGTATTTGGATATATCACCACTCCAAGGGCCTTATTTTGTCTTAAAACTTTCAGTGATCTTGAACTATTACACATGTTGGCTTCTGTGAAGCAAATAGCCCGGTATTTTTAACCAATGTAACAGTTCTTTATATAAAGTTCAACCTAGCATAAGTTGGTGTAGATTGAATAGAAATATATCTTCCTTTACTGAAGATTTAGTCTTGATTAGAATTAATAATTATGTAAAAACCATATTGAGGAGAGAGGTCCAACTTAAGTTATGCCTCTATCAGTTTTCTTCTTTAGTTGTGATTGTCATAAATATGTTTTCATATAATATTCTCTTGAAGTATATCAATGAATAAAACTTTAAAGTGAAGAAGTAACTTTAAAATCCACCATTTATTATAGTGATAACTATATAGATTAATATTCAGAAAGTTATACATGCTTGACGTTTAGCACCAGAATAATCAATAATAGTCTTTTGTTTCAATAATTATGTACACTGTTTAACCATGGAATTTGTATCCTGGGACTTCTTTGACTGTGTATAAATGGCTTCTTTGCCTACTTGCTGCTGCAGCCTCTACCAGAATCTGAAACAGACAGATTCTGGCGGCAGCTTCTGTCTTGAATAGGCCCAATTATACTTACATAAATTAAATAGCAAAGGTTTGGGTATCTCAAGGTGATAGAATAGGGATTTTAGATTGTGCCACTACAATCTGTCAGATTCTTCTCGCAATACCATATCTCGATAACATCTTCATCTACCACCTCTTCCCTTTCTACAATACTGCCTTCAAGTTCATTTCCCTTGGACAGGCCCTCTATATATTCCTTCCACCATATCTATGTTTCCCCTAGTTATACATTCTTCTATGGACTTGCATTTGACCTCTAGCCACTCTTTTTTATCCAGTCTGCAATTCCTCTCAACCTCATTTTTCAGCCATCTGTACTAGCTTTTGCCTGTATCACTTGCTGCATTTTTAGGTTCTCTCCTTTCCTCAATTAAGGTCAGTATCTCATGCGTTATCCTATGATTTTTATTAGGCCTTATCCTTCTGCCTATATGATCCTCAGTGGCCTTCACTACACTATCTCTCACACCCACCCATTCTGCTTTTATTGTATTACTTTCCCCCATTTCAGTCAATCCTTGCCTAATGCTTCCTCTGAAACTATCAACAACCTACGGTTCCTTCAATTTATCCAGGGTTTTTTCTGATTAGTTTATTTCCTTTTTTGAGTCTCTTAAGTTTTAATCTACAATTTATGACCAATAAGATATTTTCAGAGTCTATATAAAGTCAATTTGGCACCTTCCGGTGTTTCCTAATCTCTTCCATGTATACAAGCTTCTTGCATGGTGCATAAACCAGGTATTTGTGATATTCAAATTATCTTCTGCACACAATTCTAACAGGTGACCTTCTCTTTCATTTCTTTTCCCCAGTCCATATTCACCTACTATTCTTCCTTCACTTCCGTTTCCTACTACTGAGATCCATCACAATTACGTTTTCCTTTCCCTCAACTGTCTGGATAAGTTATTTTATCTCACCATACATTTCTTTTAAATCTCCTCATCAATAGCAGAACTAGTTGGGATATAATCTTGAACTGTTGTTATCGGTGTTGGCTTCATGTCTACCTTTGCTACCTTATGTGTTCACTATGCTGTTCATAGTAACTTACCCAAATTCCTTTTCTTAGTCATCATTAGATAAAATGTTCAAATGTTTGTATATCAATTGGACGTAAATTCCCACCAAATCTAATTCGAATCTATCCATTTCTCTTTACAAATTATCTAACTTACCTACCCCCAATTAACCCCGTAATGCCCGAATTAATTGTTACATGACACAGAAAATCAAAAACAATATTTTGTTACCAGTAAACATATGATAGAAATTACATAATGTCAAATATGTGATGTTTTTTTACTGATCAGGTGTAATAAGGTATGTTGCGTACTTGCGACAACTGGCATTTGAGAAAGTAAACACTTACAAGACTTCATTTAGTACAATATTTCATTTAACATTTTAATAGTACGGTGTCTGACATTAGACAGGTACAAATTGAACCTCTATAATTAGAATTCAAAAATACATTGTTGATTTCAATTTGACTATACATATTGCATGTAGCCCTACCCATAAAATTCGCGAAACAGTTTTTTCTCTTGTTCAAAGAGAGATTAACGTTACATTTACTACACATAAACACTATTTGCCTTTATAATTTGGCTTTTTACATCTCTGCCTTGTTCCTGTAACTTGAGGCCAATGATCAGTGCAGGGAGTCCTATTCTGGAAAAGACATCTCTTTTTCCTTGTTACATCTTTTCACTGTTTGCAAAGCACCTCTGCTTTTCCTCGAATTGAATTCCAGCAGGTCATTTTGTTCATGATGGGGAATTTTGAGGCTCTCACAGACCCCGCAGTATAACAACCAGCAATTGACAAATAAAAGATCCATTATTTGCAACTGAAGATATCTGGTAGTATACATCGAAAGAACTATCCATTTATACTTTATTTGTTACATGGGCACACAGAAGAACGCAAATGCCCAATGATGCATATTTCACACAAATCGTATTTTCCAATTTACTTATACTTTCAACACCATTATTACATCAAAATGTGATTTACGTAACACCACAGGTCCTATAGAATACAAAAAAAATTTCTGAACCAAACTTACCCCTTTATTCTCCTATAATTCTCAAAACAAGACGACAACTTCATATGTCTGTCTCGTGAACAAATGTGCAAACATCTAGCTGCTCTAGCAGTCCCTACACCACCCAGAAAGGTGGCAGCATGTGTTGGAAATATTATTAGCTTAGTGTAGATTCGGCATCTATCAGAACTGGCACTCAAAAAAATTTATCCTTCCCTTTATAAGCATCACAATGGTATGATGGCGAATTCGCGACATTGGGCAATAAGGGGTTAAGGGATGGAAGGACCATTCCACAAACTAATTTTTACAATTCCTTTATTGTTGATGACATGCTCCAGGGTAGTTCCCACCCAGAAAGCTAAATGGTAGATTCTTTAACCCCTGGAATACTTTATCCAACAAGACATCATCGTCATCTATTCATACAGTAAAGCTGCATGTCCACAGGAAAGGTAACACTTTGAAGTGCGGCGGCCAGAGGTGATGGTTGTATGCAACTGTGTTGTGTGCCTGTGTGATTGTGTGAGTGTTCTATTTTCTGAAGAAGGCCATGGCCAATAGCTGAAAGTGTTGTATGTGTGTGTATTTTGTATGTGCCTGTCGCAGTTCGTCGCCACGTCTAGAACTGACAAAAAAACGTTATCACACTCACTTCTCAATAGATCAGTACCACGAATTGCAACCACACATATGACAACAGAAAGAAGAATGGCCGGTAATTTGGTAGAATCCGTGTACATCGAAGGAAACGGCATAGCCATCGATATATATCGAATATTCGATATAGTGTTTCTGAACCGGAGATTCGGGCGCTACGCGCCCTCACGTACTAAAAAAAAATTTCTTGTTTAACCTATACCTAACCTTCTTTAGGCTACGCTACAGATCAATTTTTTTAAGTCAAAGTTAGGTTAGGTATAGGTTAAACAAGATTTTTTTTTTTTTAGTATGTGAGGGCGCGTAGCGCCCGAATCTCCGGTTCAGAAACACTATATCGAATATTCGATATATATCGATGGCAATGCCGTTTCCTCCGATGTACACGGATTCTACCAAATTACCGAATGGCCATATGACATAATATCCATTCTATGTAACATCCATCTCAAAACTACCATGCATGTGATGACGTCATACAAGATGACACACCGAGATCACGGGTCAAAGCTGACGGGTGGAATCACGTGCTACAAATGACTCATTTAATAGTATGAGGCCAAGTGAAGAAATCCAACTTCATCTTAACTACAGCTTCACTTTGCTGCAAAGAACACTAGGTAGGCTGAGTAAAAAGGAGGAAATATAAGATTTACTACTTTAGAATGAATCAACTACAAGGACATGCAATTGAGACAGATCAAATGGAAGTGACATATAATATAGTTACAAAGACAAACAACTACATCTACCACTGTAGGAGTAATACTAGTGATGATAATTGTCTTAATAGCTAGTATCTTAACTTAGCTTCCTCCGCACTGAGCATGAATCATTCCAGTTTTGCATCCTCACCAAGAAAAGTTATTATTATGCCAACTATAAGTAAGTAAACTATCATTAGTGTACCTGTTCACTGTCTTCCTTGGGTTTAACAGTGGATGAGAACTCTACCGCTTCAAAATCTCCAAAATCATCATCAGCTAGTGTGGAATCTGGGACCACATCCTGTAACTGGGTAGCAGATGCATCAACCCAGTCTGTTCTTCCACTATCTGTGCTTTGTGCTTCTGGAAAGAAAGATGATTCTGCAAGTGTTGATGCCTCATTACCTCTATTTGGTCTTTCACTGTCACTACTGCTTCCAGATTCAACATATGCCACTTTATCAAATTTTAAATCCTCCAGTTCTTCCTCTGGTAATTCAGTTACATTATGGAAAGCACCAAACTCATCAGAGCTGCTGTCATGGTAGGATGTGTCTTCTCCCTTCTCAACATTAAACACCCCTAGTCCAGAAACACTTTCACCTCGACAACTAAAATGTGAAGCCTCCTCCACGGATTCACTAATTTCCACTTTCAGTGGCAAAGGTTTGACAGAAGTATCACCATCTACCAATACCGGAAAGTCAGAGGAAGTAAATAAACTATCTTGTGAATCACACACTGCAGTAGTTGGGCCACCTGCTGATGGCCCAATTTCATCATACTTAATACATTCACTTAAAGGTTCTTCATTCACAGCACTTGCCACAGGAAAATCTACAGCTAAACCGCTTTTTACATCTGAATCCGTTATTCCTGAAAGCAATGTGCTCAAAGGTGACAATCCAGGAATGGAAGACTTTGAATTGGCATCCTCATTAGAAGAACAGGGTGGAGACTTTGAATTGGCATCCTCATTAGAAGAACAGGGTGGCTCATCTCCTAATGAACTTAAAAAATCAGGACTGTTTCTACCATTTAGTTCATGCTGATTCTCACTGTGTTGTTCTTTTAAATCAGTTGCATGTTCTGCAACATAATTAATGACAGATGAATCTTGATAACCATTGCAGCTTTGAATTATGTTAGTATAAGAATCTTCTTTTTCATCACTTTGTCTCACATCACAGGTTTCTTTTTCTTGTGTTGTTGCTGGAAATCTTGCTTCTACAGTACAACTTTCTCTGCATGTTTCATTAACAGCTGTCTGTTGATTTTCAGTAGTACCTGAAAAGTTGAAGTCCTATTAATACAGCACTTACTAAAAATACTACCTCGTCTTTATGTAGTAAAAGCTATAACCTTATGAAAGGATAAACAGCAATGAAATGTGGTAGATTACTTTTTTAAAACCTAAAATACGATTTAAAAACTACATTAAACCATTCTACGTAACAGTCTCTCTGTAGATTTTGTTAACAGATACACAAAATATTGGACAATAGAAATTTAAGCTTAGCGTACATATCTCAAAAGGAGTATCTGTATACTTACACATTAGATCAAAACTGAAAGTTGACAAATACGTTCCTGAATGTTTATAGGGCACTCTAATGTATAGGCCTAAATATAGCTTGCCTGTTATTTCAGATGAATGGTGAATAATTGCATAAATGCACAATTGTGATGTCTGCTTAAGTGCAGATTTTATTACTATAATAGGCATACGTGCAAAAGATGCTACATCAGAAGTGACTAATGACTTCTTTAGGAAAGACAGTATGGTGAGGAATTTTATTGTAATTACTTACCGACGACCAAAGTAAATAATTTTATCTGTTTCATATGATTATCTTCTACATTCAAATGCATACAATCATATCAGAATTACTAACTGAATATGGTACAATTTTACTTCTGTCCAGGTGGTCTTACATGATATTGTCGGCAACGTCAAAAAGACGGTACAAAATCTTCGGCAAGATGTTACAATAATATAGACCCTAAGAAATTTGAACCACACAGAATGACTAGTGTTTCGAACATAGCATGAAGTAAATAGATAATGCTGTTCATGCTCTGTAGTTGACAGGTTGTTGTATGCACCCTTGTCCAGTCAGTAAATTAATTAACGTTGTAAAGTTAATATTGTGTTACCAACACACTACACCACCGGTGCCATTAGTAAACACTTTCTGTGACTCAATGCCACCTCTATGTAGAAAGTAGTGATTCATACTTTTAAAGTAGTATTATTGTTATCCCAATTCAACTTTCCAGTGTGTGGCAGTATACAACTGAGTCGTGTTAAACATTAACCCTTTCAAAGGCTAACATTTGTAAACTATCAACCATACACTCCAACAGTGAACAATAAACGAAGTTACAAAATTTGGTTGATAATATTCCTTGGTTATTACTGCTGTGTGTTACCTGCAACGTTAAAGGCCAAATCTCCCATAGAAAAATCTCCGAAGTCATCTTCATCATCATCTTCATCGGGGTTGTCATCTAAAGGAGGAGGCGATGATGACACCATTGGCGGTATTATGTTTGACATTGTGCTGAACTTACATAAACATTCAGTTCAGTGTAAAAGCAAGCATCTGAAATGAAAGTGGTTATACCGTACCGTATAAAATCACAAAATGTCATACATTTAAAATAAACAACGGCGTATGCTGAGGAAAGGGGGTTCACTTACATATGTGTATTTGGCATAACATAACGCAGAAAACTTGAAAATTCCGAAAGACAACATCACATCAAATTCAGATACATACAGTTTTTTAACCCAGTAGTGTTTACACTAAATGTATTGGAAAATACATAAATATAGACTGCAACTATAAAATAATCAGGAAGTTACCTCTACAATGACATTAAACACTTCCTATCTATTCACCAAACAAAACATTTTCCAACTTCAACTATTGTAAACATAGCAGACATATGACATTTCTCAATCGCATTCCATTCGATCAGATGCAGGAAAATCGATCCCAATGAAAATCAATGTCGATATAAACTTGAGACTTGTCATGCTGAATTATTATCGATATTAGCGGACGCTAATGAAACTTTTGTTTCTAAAAATCGAAATCAAATATGAATATTTATATGCTCCGTAATTACAGAACTAAATATTCAAACATGCGTAGACAAATCGTAACGGACGCACATAAAATTTGCACAGAAATGAGATGTGGGCAAAATTGGCAATAGCAATCGCGAGTTTGAGCAAATTTGCTCAAACCTGAGTACGCAAAAACCTTTATTTATTTATTTTTAATTATCACGTTCCGAAGGACTGAAATGATGAGCAATCCTCTGTGGTCATGGAAGTAACAGTGCATGGTAATATTGCAGGGGCGCATAACTTCCAGTTTTTTAAATTATTTATATTCCATTTTCTTGTATATTTTTTTTCGTTTAGGAACCCTAACGTGTAACATGAAATATGTATTCATTAACTACTTCTGGTCCTGTTGTCACATAATGCAGCGGAAACCGCTGCCGGCCTCGAGACCAGCTGAGGTGGTTTCGACCGAGGCCAACGAGAAAGACAGACAGTGGCGTGCACGTCTTGTCACGTAAGACAACCAGCGCGATCGCTAGATGAGTGGCCGGCCGCTGGGGCGCAGCCCACTGCCTCAAAGCGGCCAGCTCTCAGTACTACCTTGCTTACACGACATATTTCTCGTTGGCCTCGGTTTGGACCTTGTTGCAACTCTCTGGCGGACAGCTCGACCCATTATACCTGCTGCAGTGGTGAGTCCAAACATTCCCTACAAAATTATGAAAGACGTCTGCACCTCTGCTTCCTCAGCGTGCCGATTGTCGAAGTTCAAGTTCTGCCACCAGATGTCATGTTAAAGGAAGGAAGAAAGCTTGGTATTTAATGTCCCGTCGACAGCGTGGTCATTAGAGACAGAGCTCGGATATTAGGGAAAGGGTAGGGAAGGAAATCGGCTGTGCCCTCTCAAAGGTACCCTTCCAATATTTGCCTGCAGTGACTTAGGGAGACCATGGTAAATTATTTGGATGAACGGAGATGGATTTGAACCACCATCCTCCCGAATGCGAGTCCAGTGGGTTAGCACTACACCACCTCGCTCGGCGTCATGTTAAATCCCTGTAGCTTCACACTGAGCGTATACGATATATATGTGCATATTTCTGATTTAATAAGTGAAATTTTTCTAGTTGTTTTTGAACAGGTGTTAAAGAAAAGGTGAGATTATAATCAAACAAGTTCTGATGTAGTAACCGATTTTAGAATTCTCATTAGGTTTTTAATATTGATTAATATTATGTCCTCACAAAATTGTACTAAATACAAAAAAGCTATCTACTTACGATCTGCCACACACTAGCTGAATAAAATAGCTTATATCAACAATCAATGAATTTATTCTCACATAGTGAAAATTAAAATGTAGGCCTACTTATAAAAAGTAATAAACAACTTATGTTGGATATTTATTAGAGTTTGTACACTGCCATTTGTGGGCGATAAGGAGAACATTGAAGTAATATGAAAAGGTAAAGAGTGGTGAGTGAACTTTAATGCAGAAGTTGAATATGGATGTGGTTCTGTGTTGAAATCAGATGTGTGACTTAAAGTAGAGCAGGACAAGCACGTTTATGATTTCAGCAAATGAAGTGGAGCGGCTCAGCGAAGAACATTCGTTATTTGGTGTCGAAACCGTCAAATAGTGCTCACACACGTTACATTTGGTGTCAGAAAAGAGCTCAACTCGGTGAGAAGGTAGGAATGGAGTAGTTAGTCGGAATAATTGGAAAGGGAAGCTTTAGTATTTTGTTTGGGTTTGATCAGTGGTATAGCCAGTTCAATAAGTTTCTTATAGTTTGTTTTTGTTGTTATTCTTATGAGTATGGATAAGCAAACTGTTGCAAAGGAGGGTCCAAGAGTACAGGACGCTGCAACGTTAGAGACAATTCAAAGTTTAGTTAACCAGGTGGCACAGCTGAAAAATGATATTAATTGACTGATGCAACAGATAGTTAATGTTCGGCAAGAAGGCACAATTCTGCCGTCCCTCGATTCTTCTGCAGCCACTTTGGTAGCTCCTTTTTCTGGCAAACCTGGGGAAGATGTCACGGCCTTTTTTTGACGATTTATTGGCAGCAGCTAAATTAGGGTTATGGTCTGACGAGCAGCTGTTGCAAATGATGAAATTACGTCTGGTAGGGGAGGCTAAGGCACATGTTCTTTACAATGAGGAATTATGAAATTCATTAACTTTTGTCGAATAAAGAAAGGGATTGATAAAGAGGTTCCAAAGGCAGAATAGTGGTAGATTTTATAGGGTGAAATTGTACGCTATTAGTCAGCGTCAAAATGAGTAGCTGAAAAGTTATGTAGATAGGATTAGGAGGGTTAATGTCAACATATACCAGTTAACTGATAATGACGTGGTGAGGTCATTTTACAGGAGGCGGAAAGTAGGGTGCTCCATACTTTTTTTGCGAGGGCTGCTGGCTGAAATGTTATGCCGCGTTAGAGCGTAATTTCCTAACTCTTTGGACGAAGCCATCTCTGAAGCATCAGCTTTCGAGGAAATTGATGTTGCAACATGGGTGAAGGAACAGCGTAATGTTTTCCCAGCAGGGGTACGATGTTTTAGGTGTGACCGGCAGGGTCATATCGCAAAAAATTAAGGTTACCACAGTGTAGACTGTGTCACAGAGTGGGACACTCGGACAGGCATTGTAGGGCAGGACGGGATAATGATATGGGCCGTTAAATGACAATGGGGGTCCAAGAACCGCCGTCTCGGGCTCCCGTTAAACTTCCATGCAGTAAAAACGCACACAAAGGCGGAATGTTGGATATTAGGGACAATGGGGGATCGGACGTTAAAATTTGTAATCGATACGGGTGCCGATGTTTCAATTATCAGTGGCAAGTATGTTGTAAGTACCTCTCCAGGGGACACCACCTTGACGAAGCACTGTCCGTGCGGGTGGAGAGGCTTACGTATCCGTGTGAAGCTGAGGGCTATACCGAAGGTAGAGAACCTACTGCCAGAAAGGCCTCAGCTGATGGATCAGACTAAGTGTGTCCCACAACGACCTGTCTTCCTTATCCTCTCCCAATCCTTTCCCAATTCCTTTCCCAACCCAAGGTATGATACGATCCGTGCCGAGGGGTGCGTGGTACATGGGTGGATGTGTCTCGAATGGAGACTCAGGGATACCGGGCGACCTCCCTGAGTAAGTAGTCTTGCACCGCGCGAAGTTATCGTGGTGTGAACCATATAAATCTCCAAATCTCGTGGGACTAAGATGAATACAGAGAGAGAAAGTATTTTAAAAGAATCTGAGGAGCAACCTGAGACCTCAGATACTCAGACATCGGGATCAGGACCGATGGAGTGCACTCCTACTTCTGAATCACGGTCTAGACCTGAGCAAGAAGTGGGAACTGCAACAGAGAAGTTGGACCAGATTAGGATTAAGGCCTTATCTGGGGCTCAGAGGAGGATACTTCTCAAGGAACAGAAGCAAAAGGAAGGAAAAGAATGGCTTCCTAAGCATAAGTGGAGGGAATCAAAAGGGCTTGAGCCCAATACCCCCAAAAAGAAACTGCCTCAGGTCGAAGGGGATACACAGATCCCCTCATCAAAGACAGGTGGCAAGAGGGTTAGGGAGGAATCTAAGACTCCCTCCTCTCTGAACAGGCGTGATACTAAAAGGCTGAGGCAGGAAATAGGGAAACAGACCTATAGTACTGCAGTCTCGGTCTTTAGAATGGCGGTTGTCCAAGAGGGATACCCACTGGTGAGCATCACCTCGCAGCAGGAGGAGCTCATGCAGATGGCCCTCTTTGAAGAGACTGGAGAACGCTGGTCCAGGACCCAAATTCAGGAGGGTCTATCTAGATCACGGTGCCCCCATTTTTATCTGCGAGGGGAAGCTATCAGCAGAATGGCTTAAGGACAAGGTGCCCCTGTTATCCCTGTGGGAAGATGCGAAGCTGCTGGTCAAGACAGCAACCAAACTCTTGAAGACCGCAAAGGTCCCACCCAAAGATCCTTAAGTATATCCCTCCAAACACTCTGTTCGAGAAAATAAGGGTCCAGAACCCAAAAGTCTTGACAGAGGATTGCAGGGTAATCAACCAAAAGGTCGTTCCAGAAGTACGAACCCTGGTGGTGGAGGTCGGAGAGAAGTCCCTAAAGGCAATGCGAGAGCAAGGCCTGAAACTGTTTTCAGGGTTCTCGCAGGTCGCCGTCAGGGTAATCAAAGACCTTAAAGGCAATAATGGCAGCAAGATGGGGACTGGATGTGCTGCAGATAAACCTGCAGCACAGTATAGGGGCCACTGCTGCCCTGAGCCGTTGCCTGGGGAGACAGGAGATGGATGTGGCCCAGATACAAGAACCGTATTTATACAAAGGGAGTGTATCGGGTCTCGGTGGTAATGGAGGTAAGCTGATTTATGCTAGAAATCTAAAAAACTCCAGAACATGCATTTATGTTAGAAATGGTATACCTTTCATACCAATGATGGATTTTTGTTCCAGGGACTTGGTGACCATCAGGATGCAGCAACGTGAGGAAGGTATCACGAGAGAAATTGTTTTGGCCTCAGCATACCTTCCTTACGAAGACAGCTCTCCTCCTTCTTTGGAAGTGAGGAGACTGACGGAAGCCTGCCATCGGCAAGGTGACGAACTGTTGGTGGGATGTGATGCCAATGCCCACAATCTATCGTGGGGCAGCAAGGACACCAACAGTAGAGGGGAGCACCTTCTTGAATTTCTCCTATCTAACAACTTGGAGATCCTGAATAGGGGTGATGAACCTACATTCAGGAATAGCAGAAGGGAAGAAGTAATTGACATAACTTTTAGTTCCATGATGATGGGAAGTTACGTCAAACAGTGGCATGTGATCCTGGAGCCATCCTCATCAGATCACATGTATATTAAATTCAAGGTTGAAATGGGAACCAGACAGACCATGGCCTATAGGAATCCCAGGAAAACGGACTGGGAGACATATAGGAAAGACCTTGATTACAGCCTAACGGAAATTAAAATTTCGATAAGGAATCCAGCAGAGTTTGAGGAAGTAGCAGAAGTCTTAACCTCTGCTACAGTGACCTCATACAACTGCTCAATCACCAAGAAGTGCACAAATAGGAATGTGCCTTGGTGGAATAAGAACCTACAAATGCAAAGGAAACAGGTACAAAGACTGTTTACCCTTGCGAGGTGCAAAGGACAATGGTCAAAGTATCGTGATGCCCTTGTCAATTACAACCTTGACGTCAGACGGGCAAAGGAGGCATCCTGGAAGGTATTCTGTGAGGAAGCGAAACTTCATAAAATCCTCACTAGGGTACCAACTAATCCAGGAGGAACATTGAGGAAGGAGGATGGGGAGTTACAAAGACAACACATGAAATGCTGGAACTGCTCCTCAAGACTCACTTTCCTCAATATACTCTGGGGGATAACTCAGACCAGAATGTGATTCCTGAGAGACAACGGTTCTCAGGTATTCGCAAAGAGGACTGGGATCTGGCCAAGGAGTGTGTCGATTTCATTAAGGTCTGATGGGCGGTGGGAACATTTCTATCGTTCAAGTCACCTGGCCATGATGGAATCTTTCCAGCTTTCCTGCAATAAGCGGGAAAAATCTTATTAGATTTCTATTCAGGTTATTCAGGGTTAGCCTAGCAGCAGGAATCATCCCCAATGCCTGGAGGGCAGTGAAGGTTGTCTTCATTCCAAAACCAGGGAGAATTGATCATAGCAAGGCCAAGGATATGAGACCAATCATCCTGTCCTCCTTCATTCTTAAGACTTTGGAAAAGCTGGTTAATGTGCATGTTGGAGAAAGGAGGTTAAGTAGGGCTCCTCTATATTCAAACCAACATGCGTATCAGCCAGGTAAATCATGTGAGACAGCTCTCCACCAACTCGTTGGAAAGGTGGAGAAAGCACTACACTTTCAGGAAATAGCCCTCTGTATTTTTCTGGACATCGAAGGGGCTTTTAGCGACACGACCTTCGATTCCATGGTTAGGGCAGCAGAGGTGCATGACCTAGGGACCACTTTATGTAGGTGGACTAGGGCCATGCTCAGTGGAAGAAAGGTAGAAGCTACCATGATGAATGAAAAAATGGTAATCAACACCACTAGAGGTTGCCCGCAAGGAGGAGTTGTTTCCCCTTTATTGTGGAATCTAGTGGTGAATGATCTCATTGGAGAATTAAACTCTAGGCAGTACTTGTGCCAAGGATACGCAGATGATCTTGCCATAGTAATACATGGAAAATTTGCTGACACAGTGAAGAATATGGCACAAGATGCATTGGACATTGTATAAGACTGGTGCAGAAAACAGGATCTGGGGGTTAGTCCTAAGAAGACTATTGTTGTACCATTCACAAAGAAGCATATCCAACATTCAAGTTGGAATCTAAAGCTTTTCAATGAAGCGCTACCTGTGAAGGGGACAGTGGTATATCTAGGGGTGACCCTAGATGAGAAACTGACATGTACCTGTCACATTAGGAATATTTCCTCCAAGGAAAAACGTACTCTTGTAAGTACCAGAAGAGCTTGTGGCAAAAATTTGGGCCTGAGCCCCAAGGGTATACACTGGATATATCCCGGATCACCTATGGGGGCGGTGGTGTGGTGGAAGAAGATAGAACAGAAGGTTGCTGCTAAGGAGCTTGGTAAGGTGCAGAGATTAGCCTGCTTAGCCATAACAGGCAGAATTAGCAGCACACCAACTGCTGGGATGGAAACCATGTTGGATATGCCCCCATTACACCTTTGCGTCAAGACGGAGGCAGCGGCTGGTGCATACAGACTCAAAACTGGCAAAAACTGGAACTCTTTGGGATATCCAGAATCACACACTAAAATAGTGAGTGAGGTAAATATAGGAAAGGTTATGGATATGCCAGCCGACTATATTATAACACCATACTGCTTCAACAAGCCTTTCAATATAACAATTGGAATTAGGGAGCAGTGGGAGGAAATAGTTCGACACCGTACAGGGGATATTGTCTGGTTCACTGACGGGTCAAAATCATTCCAAGGCGTTGGGGCTGGAGTATACGGGGCGCATCCAAGACTGGAGGGCGTCATCTCTCTAGGGAAACTGACCTCAGTATTCCAGGCCAAAATCAATGCCATCAGGGCGTGTGCAAGGAGAATTTGCGTAGCTGCTACAAAGATCGTAGCATCTATATCTATTCAGACAGCAAGGCAGCCCTGAGATCATTGGCAGCTCCTGCAACAAGGTCTAAAATTGTTGCAGAATGTCACAGGGTTCTGGTGGAGTTAGGGGAAAGCAATAGAGTAAACCTATTGTGAGTCCCTGGCCACTCGGGGATCAGTGGCAACGAACATGCCGATAGATTAGCCAGGATGGGGGCAGAGACTCCATTTATTGGACCGGAAGCTATCCTAACAATCACCAAGGCAATGATAAAATTGGAGCAACGTGACTGGATCAGAAGACAGCAGGTAGAATATTGGACCAAAGTCCATCAACAAAAACATGGCAAGGTAATGATGCCAAAGCCATGTTTTAAAGGAAGCTCTGCAATCCTGGGCCTGAACAGGAGAGAGATTAGACTCATGGTTGGATTGCTGACAGGCCATGGGAATTTCAAAAAACACCTACATACAATGGGAATAACAGAAGAGGACCCTAAATGTAGGATCTGTGATGACGGTGATGAAACTGCATCACATCTAATCTTCGAATGCATTGCATTGGAGAGTAAAAGGCTCAGAACATTTGGGACAATCAGACCCGAAGAAATTGTGTCTAATAAAGAACTGGTAAAGAGACTCCTCGCACTGTTCAAGGGCATTGGTTGGCTTTACTTGATATACAGGGAGCGATACCGCACAGTAAACTTAGTTTCGGTGCGGGCAGTGGCGGGTTGGACCAAGACTGTTTTGGCTTCCCTGGAAAAATCAAATCAAATCAATCAATGTTGTAAGTAGGGAGTGTCGCCCTCCCAGGTTTAAGTTGAGTTGGAGGTATTGGGTACGTTTACTAGGGTGTACCACATTGGTGTTTTCAGTTAATGGTGCACAATTTCAGGGAACGGTAGAAGTGGTGTCAAGAATAAGTGACGCATATGATACGATTCTAGGACGTCACTTTTTCAATAAGCATCACGTTATACTCGATCTCAGTCAGAAAACGGTACAACTTGAGGGGGTCTTATTTCCATTAGGTGGCACAGTTACAGAGGACTTACCCATGCAAGATTCTCTGAAGCGCAAGGAAGAATCACCTAAACTGCAAGCGATGCCCTTGAGAATAGGGTCATGTGATAAAATACCTTTGGGTACAGGGAAGGTGTGCTGAGTAGATGCTAATACCGTCTTGCCTCCAGATACATTGTGTTTAATAGAGCCTCTAGCGGTGAACGAGGAATTAGATACGGCACACTGTTTTGTGCGGAGAAGATTGAGGAGATAGACGGGGTCAAAAAAAGTACCGGTATTTGTAGATAATTTTGGAACGGAAGGTAGAGAGTTGACGAAAGTAATATTATTGGCTTGAATTAGTAAGTTTGAGGAGGAAAATTTTGATTTGTCCGAGAGGGAAACCATGGGAAATCGGACAGCCAATAAAACTGCGATGTGTCAGAAAATTGCACATTTAAAAGGAAGTGATAAGGATTAAATTGAAGGCATTTTAAATGAATATCAGGAACGGTTCAGTACACAGGGGCCGTTGCCAGAAACGACCATTACGCAACATATAATTCCGATGGGTAACAGCCCACCGATTTATAAGAAGCCTTATAGGGTGGTGCGACACTTGCAACCATTGCTGAACGAATTTATTGAGCAGTAATTACGAGATGGGATTATAGAGTATTCTGATTCCTCATACAGTGCGAATATAGTAATAGTTTCAAAGAAGTCCGCTGATGGGACAAAACGGTATAGGTTTTGCTGCGACTATAGACACCTGAATAGTCAGACAGTGACAGACGTTTATCCACAGCCGAATATTACAGATATTATCGATAGTTTAGCCAGTAGTAAGTATTTTTCTACGATCGATTTGGGCAGTGACTACCATCAATTGGAGGTGGCAGAAGAAGACAGGCACAAAACAGCATTTTCCATGCCTGGTGGTTACTGGCGATATAGGAGAATGCCCTTTGTGTTAAAAAACGCTCCTGCAAAGTTGATGGGGTGTTGCGAGGACTGAACACACGAGAATGCTGTGTCTATTTAGATGATCTAACTGTATTCATGAAGGATATTGAAGAGCATTCGACTTGGTTGCGTAGATTGTCCCAGAGGCTTAAGGAAAGAAACATACAAATGCAGATGGCCTAAGTAGGAAAGTGGCATTTGTAGAGGCAATGGGAAGGACTGCGGAAGAGTGGCAGAGAGCACAGGCAAGAGATCCAGAATGTCAGAAGTATGTCTCGCAGAAGCAGTTTTGCAAGGAAGACAGTTTTATGTAATAAGACCAGTTTTGGGTCCAGAATACTGGTGCCTGCAAACCTCAGACAAGAGGTAATGAGGGAGGCACATGATCAAGTCCTGTCCAGACATAGTGGACAGAGAACCACGGAAAATGAGTGGCAGAAAGGTTTTGGTGGTGCACCAGGAAGCAAGATGTGGTCCAGTACATTCGAAACTGTGTGGAGTGCATGCGGCGTGCAGATTAAGCCGCCATAAGGCACATTTACAACTATTACCGGAAGCCTCAGCTCCATTTTCACTAATTGGAGCCGACATCTATGAGCCATTTCACAAAACACCAGCCGATAACAAGTATGTCCTGACTATTATAGATCATTTTTCTTATTACCTAGCAATGGTGAGTCTTCCTGACCAGTAAGCCAGTACGATTGCACAAACACTCGTAAATAAATGAATACTTAAATTTGGAGTACCAGACGCTATTATTTCGCACCAAGGCTCAAATTTCATGCCCGACATGCTCAGGCAGCTCTGTCAGCTATTGAAGATAAAAAAGCTGCGCACAACACCTCTGCATCCACAGGCAAAATGCTCAGCTATTACATCAATGAGCAGAACAATAACTGGGAAATGTAGTTTCCGATGGTTGTGTCCTGCTACAATGGAAAGCAAAAACGCACGAGGCAACGGGTTTGTCGCCATATGAGGTAGTGTACGAAAGGAAAATGCTATAACCTTTCGATGTATTACGGCCAAAAGGAGGGAAAGTCGGTGAGAGATTTCTCAAAGATAATGAAAAAGGTATGGTCCAGAGTACAGAAAGCAAACACTAAGGCTGAGGAATGCAGGAGCAAGATATCTGGACCATAAAGTCGGGCAATGGGTCATGATATCCACGCCTTACATGGCGAATGGAAAGACGAAAAAGTTAGTTTCTAATTATCGAGGGCCTTATCAAATTGTGGGAGTGACATCGCCAATAAATGTAAGATTGCAATTGCTAACACGAACGTCAGTTGTGCATGTAAATAGGTTAAGAACTTCTAAGGGGACAATTGATGTTCTACCTCCACCATTAGCATCTGTTGATAAACGAAATGCAAGGCGTCAGAAACAGGATTAGTTAGCGGTTCCAAGGAGGAGGCAAGGGGGTCCATACAATTTACTAGGTATTATTTAAATTATTTAAGATGAATTAATACGGTAGTGTTAATTTTTTTCCTGTACTCTTCTTTCTTTTGTCCATTTCAGCTTAATACATAGTATTATTGTTCTTTTGCAGAAAGCACCATCTAGTGTGATGGAGTTTCACAGGACATCAGTAGTAGTAGAATTAATGTTCTGCTTAGTTGAAGTGCTATTAAGAATCAAACCACTATCACTTCATGTGCAATCACGAGAAATAATTTTCATTTACCTGCTTCCATGACTGGCTATATTACAATGAACATATCATACCCTCTTGTTTACTGGCCTGACATGATCCTACAGATATTACCACAACAAAACCTAACCTTCCTTAACGAGTCAAACGATCCGGAAATCCTCAAATCTTTAGATCACTTCATCAGCACCCAGCAGAGCAGAAGTGATGCCAATGCCATTATCCAACATGTATTGCGGCTTAAACAATACAGAAAGACGAAAATTATAATGTTGAGCACTAATATTTGTGGTTCCTTTTTACTGTTGATACTCCTTTGCGTAGGTTTTCTTTTCTGTAAGCGTAAGAAGAATGAGAGTAAAAACGGCACTGTCCATCAAATCCTGGTAGACTGGTTACGAATGTCGACATAGTACATAGGTATATGAAATAAAATAATATTATTTTTGTTATCTGCGCAGTGCTTACGAGGAGAGTGGTGTCTTTTTAAAATTAGGGACGAATTTTCCCTGGGGCTGGAGGAATGTAGGGATAGGGAGAATATAGATGTAATATGAAAAGTTAACGAGTGGTGAGTGAACTTTAACACAGAAGTTGAACATGGAAGCGGTGTTCTGTTGAAATCAAGCATGTGAGTTAAATTAGAGTGAGACAAGCAGAGACAAGCACGTTTATGATTTCAGCAAATAAAGTGGAGCGGCTCGGAGAAGCTTCTGGTGACGCAAGTAGATCGGCGAGGGCGCCGTACTGCGTAACAGCCTAACAGCTGTATTGCTTAAAGATGGCTGGGACATACTTGATCGGAAGTAGGAGACCAGTCACTTGTAGCAAAGATCAGCTATGCCACATCTGTGAAACACAGGCTGACGGGGTCAACCTCATTGTATAAATACAGGCGAAAAAGACAGGTTCGGGGGTCAGTTAGCCACGGCAGAGAGGCAGCCATGGCTGGGCAGTCACCTGCCGCTCGGACTGTGATTTTCGTCGACAACAATTGTTATTATTGTTGTCGCAAAACACAGTCAGTCGCAGGCTGGAAGCACTTTGACGTAGCGCGGCAATAGATCAACTAAGCATCACCAACCAGAGATGCAGCCAGCGGAATAACGGTGGCCCAGCCTGATGCAATGGGCAGTGGGACCCCGGCCTCAACAGCAGCGCAACCGGGCGTCGAACCGATGCATGGCGCGGTAAGACTGCAGCCTGTTACTCACCTAGGGGCATGGTGTGGACAAAAGGACGCGTCCACACCTGAAGCGCTCCTGTGACCGTCTGGAGGGCGAAGCAGCAACAGCGGGAGAAGGACGACCTGGTTTCAACTCCCGGACAACACCCAGCGCGGTACGGCCTACGCGGCGGCGGCGGCGGCGGCGCAGTGCGAGGACGATAACTCGCCTCATGCAACACAAAGGCGTAGCGGCCGGCGGACAGCCGCACCAGCAGCGTCAGCTACTATAAGGATCATGGCGCTAGCTGCACATCACCTCAGCGCATACAGCACACACGCAAACTCCACTCGGCCGTTTGTAACCATGAATTTCAATAAACTGTTTGTTATACTGGACCACTGTTTCATTGCCACCCCATCTCCCGAGTTGAGTACTGAGCTCAATGCCCACATGGAACGAACTAGTGTAGCTATCTTGACGTAGACGAAGTCTGTGTGTTGAACATTCGTCATTTGGTGTTGAAACCGTCAAATAGTGCCCAGCCACGTTAATATATTTATATAGATTTACAAGTATTAATTTCTGTATTGTAGGACAATATAAGAAATACAGTCATTAAACTAATAATCAGAAAAGAAGCAATAATGGTGTATTGCTGCATTTCATTTAGTAAAAATGAGGATTCAAATGTGGTCCGTGTCTCATTTCATAATTTCCTAAAAATAACGACTTGCACGATAAATGACGAAAGGGACCAGAAAAGAACAGTAGGCTATATGGCAGACTTTAAGAAAATCGGTAGTATGCAGTCAACATTTTTAATAAAGCTGCTTGAGTATTTCTAATAAAAGTAGGAACCATTTTGAAGGTAGCTGCTTTAGCATTTAAACCAAAACTAGGAGACTTCTTCCCAGTTCTGCCCCAAAAATGTTCTGTAGATACCCATCGTATAACGAGGTAACAACTTAAAATCCACAAAGAAAACGATAGTATTTTAAAGCTTTCCTTGATGCAGATACTGCAGCTGGCTCGTCCAGTCATGTTTGCAGTAAAGTAGAGGTAGGAACTCAACTCTACATCCCTCGAAGACACTTCGCTCTTGTAATAAAAGGTAAGGAACTTTTATTCATGAGTCATTACAAGGAAAAAAAATTATAGCCAGGTCGCAAGCGGAAAATACAGCACTAAAGGTGAAACTCTAAGCCAAAATAGAAAAATCAGAAGTTAACGAAATGTTTAATGGTCTGTTTCATTCTAGCAACGAATATGAAAGCTACATTTTATCGGAAGAAATGAAAGGTTTAGGGAAAAAGAAAGTAATGTATAGAGATAAAGTTACAAAGATTTCTGTTCTAAAGCACAAAAAGGCCCCAAAAGGATATAAACTTGTGAAATTGATATCTTGTGCCCCATCGTATAAAAGCACATTAAAAAGTACCTTGTGCATCTTCAGGTCAGACCGAAGACATACACAAGACATTGAACACTGAAACTGAGTTCTCTCCAATGTACAAGACAAAGAAGGTTCAAGAATAGTGGATGATATGCCTATTAAGGCAAAATTAATGTATGATAGCTTGAAGATGAGATTATGGAAAAATCCTTACAATAGGGTGAAAATTTGGCAAATAGCCTGCTAAGTTTTGGTTTCAAATGTCTCTCTACTAAATACAGATAATCCATAGCTTTTTTATTTGAACTTAAATGGTCTTCACCTTACTGCAGGTAATAGCTGTGGTTGAAGATATAAACGCCCAAGTGTGTACTCCAGTTTTTTGTTCACTGTTTCTAATGTTTTTATTATTATTATGTGCACTGTGTTTCTCTAATGTATTTCTTTTGTAATTAAAAATAAAAGGTAAAGTCATATGTAACAATAAGTTTTGCATCTCACATTAATATAATATAATTCTT
This sequence comes from Locusta migratoria, assembly GCA_026315105.1. Classification (NCBI taxonomy): domain Eukaryota; kingdom Metazoa; phylum Arthropoda; class Insecta; order Orthoptera; family Acrididae; genus Locusta; species Locusta migratoria. The sequence continues at coordinate 300,720,343 of CM048744.1, forward strand.
GCATCCAAGATTGTATTTCAGATTAAAGTAATCTGCAAGAGATAGTAACGACCTGTTTGGTGAACACCTTAACTTCTATGTCTTTTATTCGGAGTACTATGAAGAATTGCATTATTATGCCATTTATGCACATTGTAAAGTACAGAGAAATAAGATGACACCTATCGGCCACTTACAGCTGTGAAAAGCAGCTCAGTGCACAAACCTCGTTTATCTCTTAGGCAACGGCCCAGGCCTCGCTCTGGCACTACTTTAACATGCTCGCTAGTGAAGTCACAGAGGGTTGCAGCAGCCTGCAAACCCCCTGGCCACAAGCAGTTGCCAGTACTTCACTAAGTGGCCCCTACATAGGACAGATGACACAACTCTCCATGCTTCTCCTAGCATCCTTACTTTTCAGCTATGCCATTCTGCCACCCAATATTGACATATCAAGAGCAGTCGTAATAATTTTGTTTCTTTCACACATTTTCTGCCACAAGAATTTAGATCATTGTCTGGTGCAACCTAGGGAAGACATTGTATGGGTGCTCCAAACTGTTGAAGTTAATTTTCACAACTCCTTTGATGTCAGTCGAACCAGAAACATACTTTTCAACTTTTCAACTTTGAAAAGAATAAAATCATTCTTATGCAACTCTATGCTTCCGGAAATACTTTCAGACTTGGCGATGCTTTCATTGAAAGAGATCTTGTGATGGAGATCACAGACTTTAATCAGCTGATAAAATTGCTACTATAAAAATAGGAAGACAAATTGTCAGTACAAATGAGATAAGAATAAGTGTAGTTATAATGTAAGTGATATTACAGATACAGAGGGAAGCTGATTGTTTCCATACGAAAGGCGGGTTTTGCCAGGATGTTGGCTTCCCCAGCTGGCCGGCCACCAGTTTGTACCTAACAAATGGGATACAGCAGGTAGTCAGGTTTTTCCTAATGTGGTCGGAAACCGAAAGCAACGCTCTTGAATGAGCGAGGGCGGCTACCCAGAATGCAACTTAAATGCAATATAGCCACACACATTATTCTAAAAATCCATATAAAATCAGGTATTGATCATACAGCAAATATAATTACATAAATGGATTCAGGAGACTTGGAGAATCAAATGCTGTAATTACAATTTCAATATCCCTTAAGGATAATAATGATATTATAAGCCATATATTTACAATTATTGGTATGTAATGTTTATCAGTAACAATTTAAAAAGCAAATGGGCAGCATTGTACCACACTACCTGTCTTAAGAGACGAACAACATTATTTCCATATTTTTTCAATAAACTATGTTTTATTCTTTTGTTCTGCTTTTCGTTGAGGTAATAATATTCTTGTGTCAGAACATCGATTCCACCACATAAACACAAAACATGAACCCAGCAAATTGCATTACATTTCTAAATGTATCTTATTATATTTAATATTATTCTTAGTACCATTCGTTTTTTTTATGTTGAAAACTGCCATTTAAAATATTTCAAGAGTAGTATAGCTGTGGGCATTGAGCGCCACTGAAATTCTACCCATGATGCATTGCGCGAGTACCGCTACCCCCACCCCTCCTCCCTCGGCCATTTGCCGGACCGCAGATCAAAGGATGCCGCCACAGGATGATTGATAGGTCTTCCTGGAAGAACGAAAGATGATTGACAGTTTACATTTAGGTCCTTTTGATTCGCTACTTGTCCGACCGCTAATCAAAGGACGCCGCCATAACACAGTTAAGGATTGATAGGTTGCAACACCTCCCTCAGCCACTCAGCCACACACGACGCCCCCCCCCTTCACCCCTCGGCGCCGCCGCCAGACAGGCAGCACCTCCGACAGGTCCAGACCTGTAGACTCCTCGACATGTCTGAACTCGCACTCTCTCCCACACACCTGGCCAATACCGCCACCCCAACCCGCTCGGCCGATTGCCGGAACGCTTCTCAAAAGACGCCGCCTCCGCCAGATGCTACCCCCTCCTCCTCCACACTCGCGACCGGTTCTCAAAGGACGCCGCCACCCGCTCTACCAGCGAGAACAAACAATACCGCGACGATTGTCTTGACCGCATCGACACCGCCCCCGCGGGCTGACCCCTGCTCTCTTTTTAAGCCGACCGCGCCCCGCCAGTTCAGATCCAATTAAATTGCATATTTATTATTAAGCGCGCCGCAGCGATCCGTACGCCAGATCTCGATTTATGTAACAACAATTTCCGCCGGTTATTATTATTATTCTTGGAAAAAAATAAAGCTACCATAGTGTTCTTCGTATGCATTTTTAACAAGATTTTCGATGTAATGCTAAAAAACAATTTTGAACAGAAATGCTTAGTTGGTCTCGTATACTACAGCATGTAGTAGTAAAATATTAAAACTCGTATGCAAAATTTGCAAGTAAGAATTTCCACTCCCATCTCTCTCCATGCTCTTCGCATAGACTACAGCAGACAGACGTGTTCAATAATAATAGCGCAGGTTACGGTAACGAACGCCACAAACTTACGTATCCATCTAAACATATATTCTTTCGATATACAAAAACAATTCTAACCAGAGCCAACTAACCAAAAGAAAAGAAATGGTCCGTTTCGGAATTCGACCGCAACCTTAGATCTATAAATGTATCTCTCCGTTTAGACGATGCAAGCAACAGCCATTGAACGGAATGTAACTTGTATGCCAACCACTCTTTCGATAAAACAGCAACAACAGCAGCAGCAGCAGAAGACGACATATTGTTTATACAAAAAATCCCAAATAACGAAAATTGGCAATGACATCTATCACAACGTCTCTAAACATACATCTGCAAGCACCGTTAACAATCGTCCAGAACGCAGAGCGCTCTCTCAGCAGGCTACATAAAAGAAACATATGTAAGTGTTTAAACAAAAACACCTAAGGTACACTTGACAGCAAAAAAAGTGGATCACCCCTGAATTCCTAAGTGGAGAGCGCACCTGACGCTATGCAACCATCATTGCACAGGTGCGTCGCAGGTCGTCAAATCATTGCACAGTACAGTTATTACCTACCCACAATTGGTACTAAGTAAGTCTCCTATTCCTCCTTATGGCGTTCAGGCAAGGTACAAAGCAATCCATTCGTACAACAAATATTAGAATAAATCTCATTAGAGATGAGACAGTAACACTTGTAAATTAAATTTAGTTGCAATAAGTGAAAGTCAGATACGTTATCACACTTGTTTAGTGACATGATATGTTTTTGTTCATGATCTGAATCTGGACGCACTGTTAAGCAAAAAACAGTTGTATGCCTGATCGAGATGCGATTACAGATCACGCACTTTTTCGTGGTCCCTCTCTGATCGGCGGAAGTCGGCTGAGCTCGTGTGTCAACGGAATGTTTATGTTCTCTACCAACCTTACCGCGTAACAGCATTGCACACCATTGACCTCGTCAATGTATTGTTGATTTGTGCTTCGTATTGACTATTGTCTTCCACTTTGGTATTTGCTAAAATAAGTCCACAAACCCCGACGACTTCTTTTATAAGAAAGAAGGCTGTCCTTGAAAGTGGTGTGAAGAATGTTAATTCTGATTTTTATTCTGTTACGACAATAAAGAGGCAAAGAACGTTCTTACACCCGCTTAATAAGACCCTTTCAAATATTAACATTTCGTAGATATGCGTTCCACTAATTTCGTGTTCCATCTGTAACGCCTTAACCCCTTACATGTTGTTTCTTTTAAAACGTGTAATCTATACGCCGTAAGCTGCCGGCACTGGGGGAAAGAGGCGGGGCTTGTTCTAGCAGCCAATCCGCTATGAGCTGAATGCAAGCTTCAGCTCCCAACATTCTCCGCTCAGGGGCCACGTTTAAGTCCGCGTGATCTCTAGGCATAAATAGACGTAAAACACTGATGTTTTCATTAGTTTCTTAGACCGATGTCTGAACCCAAAAATAAATGATAATCTTAGCTCTGCACCAGGAGTTGCATGAAGCTCCTATTGTTGCTGAGAGGTAACCGCTGAAAATAACGTAATATAGTGCAATTCACAGATGTCATAAATCATAAAGTTGTGGAATAGAATACAGTGTATTGATGATTTGTTAACTAAGCGCAATCAGATGTCACATATCAAATATGTTCACAAATAGTGTTATACTGGTACCTGAAACGACGATACAATTAATTTTTCACCGGCAGAGACTCGAACCCAGCACCATTTGCTATTGTATAATAGGAAGGAATACTGCTGATATATTTATTGTTTCTTCCGGACACTCCAACCCTGCACATACCGTCACTCTTGACCTGACACCATGAGGCGTCAACTATCACACTGTCGGTCACCAGTAGTTAGGATCACACCGTTCGTAGAGACGTGGAAGGGGTTTGGTATTTTGCGAAAACTTTGTTTAATTTAGTAGCACATGGACATGTGCAATTTTGATTTGAAACAAGGCAGAGTCCTGCGTTCTTTATTGGAGTTACTGGAGGTGTAGATTGTATTCCCCCATCGGGAATCGCACCCATACCTTAGCTATTACAAGTTAACCTCATCCCGGTCTCCATCGAATTACAGATGCGTTGGCATAATGTTTTGTCATAATGGAGTACTCATTAGACAGTACGACCAGTCAAAGAGCTCAGAGGTGTCTGGCTAGGTAAGACATTCTTGGCCGCACGGGATGGCCACGTAGTGTGAGGCGCCTTATCGCGGATTTTGCATTATATTATACTACGTTTTAGTATGCTACATTACGATTTGGTATGGCATTCTGTAATAAGCTTATTTATCTATGAGCTCATTATTATAAAGATTGTTGGGTAGCTGTTGCCATGATAACTTGAATATTAGGCATTTTCATAGTTATGAGGAACGTGGATTATGCGTTAAAAAATTTGAAATTGGGAAAGTAACTTCGTTTTGACATTTATTCATCACGTGCAGGAACACAAACAGACTTCGATGAAGGAGGTTTCTGTGATTTACTAGTATGGTCAGTGACAAGGTATCCGATAACTGGTAAGTGTGTCGAGCAATTATTCTTCATGGTGTGGTTACATTCAACAGTCATACTGAGGTTATAAAACAGCAATGTGGATTCTGATACAATGTCACATCGAAAATGCGATTACATCCGAAGCATAATATCCAACTGGGAAGGATGGGGGAGAACTTCAGTTTCTACCATTTCAAAGCTTGTATACTGCTATTTGTCGGAATAGATGTCCATTTTAATGGCGACAATAGTGCTTGCAATGTAAGGTTCAGTTGTCCATTATATCCACGGGCTTTTCGAGAGTCGACGACAGAGAAATAATGAAAGTGATTGAAAAGAAAAAAAAAAAAAAAAAAAAAAAAAAAAAAAAAAAAAAAAAAAAAAAATCTGCCAAGCAGAAAATTGTGAAAAGAAGCGCAGAGATGCAGATAAATATTTCAAGGGAGGGGTAGCAGGAGGGAGGGCGGGACCTAGGAATGAACAGAAGTGCAGAACTGGAAAATAAAAGAGTGAAATGCTTGCAAAGTACTCCTTACTTATATATCACAGTTTGTTTTAGGGCCGAGAGAAAAGGAACGAATGTTTTACAGAACGAAGGATAAATTATCGGAGACATAAAAGAACACTGCTTCATAGAGAGGACCCATGGTCACGAAAGAAAGCAGACATTAAAAGAGAAAGTATTGTTCTAACGGAAACCACATTTTTTTCAGCTTTTTGGAGGAGTAGATGAAAAGGGCACTGAGGTTATAATGTAAGGGAGGTGACAGAGAGAAAGAGAGAAAGGAGGAAAAATTAACAACGAATAAATACAAGACAAATCGTTTGCATATTTTGTTAAGGACGGAAGGTGTATTAATGGATGGAGGGGAGGAGAGAGACGTATTTGAAATAAGAAAAATTACCTTAACAGCGTCCATCTAAACTGATTACTCTGTATGCATGGAGTCTAGATATAAATGAATAAAAATAGGATATTGAGTGAAATGAGAAGCATTGACTTAATATTTGTGCCACGGGCGGGAATCGAACCCAGACCTCCATACTTTCTTTAATTCAATGCTTTTCCTTTCACTTAATTTCTTTGACATACTGACGCGGAAAACTGTCTCTAGGTATATAAATTTATAATAAAATAGGATAATAAAGGAACTGTATATTTAAAAAAAAAAAAAAAAAAAAAAAAAAAAAAAAAAAAAAAAAAAAACAATTTAAAGGCAGCTCAAAGGAAAAAGAAACTGATATTTTATTTCTTCTATAGTCTCGCTTAGGAGATTTAAAAAAAATCACACACACACACATTTTAAAGTACTAATAATTTATTCAGAATCCCTCATTATTTGTTTCTTTCATAATACATCTCAGCGTAGAATCTATAACGCCGTCAGACCAGCTCCTCTTCCAGTAAGAGCGATGACTCTATCTCGAGTTGATTGCTCACTGTGATACGGCCTGATTTGTATTTCGGCTGTCTGCTTTTTTTACTATGATGCCAGGAAGTAAACATTCTGTATTTACGTCAGAGCCCCACTCTGCGCTGTGCTGGGGGCTGTTGGGCATCACCGCGACTGCCAGCTTGCTGGCTTCCACCAAGCCTCGCTTTGGCACAAGCTGTGGTGGTTGACCGGCCAGCCCACAGCTCTCGCGCCACGGCTAATACAGGCACAGACGGCAAAACAAGGTTCACACGTTTCTGCCAACCTACCCAAGTGTGTAGTATTAACTACCACAACTAGAGCTATTTTGCTATAAAATGAGCAGCCACTTTATCTTTTGACATTTCATTCAAATATTTAACGAAGTTAAAGAATAGAATCATGATAAATGCAGCTACCACATAATGTTTCACCTAGATAGCAATCATAAGACACAGGAAACTATATTTTCAGCGCTCTGCATTAGATTTAGACACAATAAAATATGTATTCAACCTAGAAAACTACGTATGTTTTAAAATTAAACAATTCTGGTGGGAACAACACAAATATATATATCATTCACGTTTTGTGCGCTCATAAAGTGTTCTCATTGTCTCTGAAACAATAAGTGCTACGAAACAGAAATACCTTCTGATGAGGCCCTTCATTTACACGATTGTTTTGTTATTCATAGCGAAGTGTTTCGTAATGGGTTCATAGGATCGCTTTAGTTTCTCGACTGTTCCACGCTTATACGAAGATCGAGAAAAACAAGTGCAAAAAAGGATATATGCGAGTTCTAATTATATTATTCTTAAAATTCAAATTAAATGTTCGAATGTGTGTGGTATGCTAAGGTGAACAGTCCATAAACTTACACACTGCTTAAACTAACTTATTCTAAGGACAACACACACATATCCATGCCCGAGGGAGGACTCGAACCTCCTACACGAGCAGCAGCCCGATCCATGACATGGGACGTTAGACCGCACGGGTACTCTGCGCGGTCTTCTTACAATTGTAACATATTTTGTACGGTAATGAGTACGAAAGCTCTTTGCCTTTGTAGGAGAAGTTTGGTGATTGAAATCTCATAGAAGAAGCGTGCTACACTAAAAACTCTTTTGTTTTAATATTTTGCTTCCACACCTCATCAAGTGATCAAATGTCTGTAAACCTATCGGACCAAACTGCGTGGTCATCAGTCCGTAGCTTACAAACTACTTAAACGTAGGTAAACTAAGCTACGGACAAACACGCACACCCATGCTCCAGGGAGGACTCGAACCTCCACGGCGAGCAAACGCGCGCTCCGCAGCGATGTGCTTTAGACCGCTCGGCTACTACACCGCGACCCCACCTCACCTCATCCCCCTGCCGTCTCCGTCCCCTCCCCATCCTAAGTGGTAAAAAAAAAAAATAAATAAATAAATAAATAAATAAAATAAACGGAAAACATCGGAGACCTTTCCGCTAATTCACTATACCGCACAATCTGATATCTTTTTCCAACTTTTTCAGTGTCCTCCGTCTATACCGTCAGGTAATAATCGCACATTGTTCAGCAATACTGCGGAAGAGGTGGAGCAATTGTAGGGTTTATAGCCTCCTAGGGAGACGTTTTACTCTTCTAATAGTTGTGTCAACAACAGGCGCTTGTTTTATCTTCACCAAAACATGTATATTTCGTAGTTAACGTTGTTTTCAATTGAACCTACCAGAAATATTGTTAGGTGTATAATCCTTAAATTTGTTTTGTTTATCGATTTCTCAAGGACTGACGAAAATTTTCTGGTAATCATGTGCTGAACTATACGCATACCGTATTTATGTTTAGGGTCAATAGTCGAATTTGCATCGTGAAGATATAATATCAATATCATTTTAAAATTGGCTCTGCTTTTCTGAGGTGCTTACTAGACAGCAGCATAATCTGACACAAATATTTCTCAATTCGATATAGCAGTTTGTAGCTCTCTCAGAGATTGGGTAAAATGTTACTCTCGCTCCAATTTGTAAATGAGAGCTACTGCCTCTTAATCTTTAAAGAGCGTCGACATTTTCAGCTGCAGCGTTAATCGCCTCCTCATTGCCCTTGTGAAGGACGATGCAGATAATTCAGAAAGTAGGGATCGAGAATAGTTGTAGTTGCTACGTGAAATTCATTACCCTTGTCTGTAATCATATATGTGATAAGTAAATCACACACCTAAGTTCAATTTTCAGACATTTTAATTGAAATACCACCTCTAAGTGAATCTTGAAAGGTTCTTCCATATACATATATGTGTCTCTTTCTCGAGTGGTCCATGGTCCAACACCTTAGGAGAACATCTTGTGCACACATTATGCATGGCTTAATTACTTCTCCTACGACGTGAGGTCGATCATTGATGTATTTATAGTGAGGGGGTCGAATGGAATGTTGCACAGATATATAAAGAAAATAAAAGTAATCCACTGAGTTACAGATCCATTGTATTGATATAGACATGTAGCAGGACGTTTGAACAAATACTTTTTCCAGCGTTATGAAATATCTAGAAAAATTAACATCAAACCGGCAAAGTTTTCTAAATCTTTACCCTTGTGAGACTTTGGCGATACTATATTTTCATGATCTACTGAGTACTCTCAAACTAATTTCATATTTATAGAGTGCCAAAACGATTTTTGGTATCTTCAACGCCGTAGTGGAGTGGCCATAAGACGCTCCAGTCACGGTCTGCACGACCACTACGGTCGGGGGTTCGAATCCCCCCTCGGGCATGGATATTTGTGCCGTTCTAGTTCGTAAGTAGTTCATAAGTAGTTTGTAAGTTTAGGGACTGATGACCCCGTAGTTAAGTCCCATAGACTATACAAACATTTGATTTGATTTTTTGATGACCCCGCAGTTAAGTCCCTTAAGCTTAACGGAAAAAAAAACCACACAATCTTCATCCATAATCAACTTCGAACCATATCGCTTTCCTAAGTTGTGCGACTAGACCCGTGATGTCCTATCTGCAAGGTAATTGTTTTCAGTAACAGACGAGGAGTCATCTAGAGAAAAGGACGTGGCGAGTGTAATTCTTTCAGCAAAGTGAAGTAGACTTCTCCTGATTCTAATATACATTCGAAATATTTAATGAGCAATCAGGATATTGCTCTTAGATTTGAGGCAGTTAATGCTGCCCACTACTAAACTCAGAAAAGCAAAGTCAATTCCGAAATGAATTCGTATCTTCACGGCGCAAATGGCGACAATTGACCTTAATCATTAATATGCATTTGGCTCTGAACATAAGTACTGAGAGTTTCGTCAGCATTCTAGATATCGATAAACAAAACAAATTTGAAGGTTATACATATAACGAAATTCCTGGGGGTGCAATTAAAACAACGTTAACTGTGAATAACACATGTTTTGGCGAAGGTGGAACAAACGGTCTGTTATTGACGCTACCATTAGGAGATTTACACGTCTCCTAAGGAGACTGCCAACCCTACAATTGTTCCCCCTCTTATGCAGTACTGCTGAGTAGGGTGCGATTATTACATGATGGAATAGAGGGAGGACGTCGATAAAGTTGAAAGAATATATCAGATTACAACTCGCACATGCGCTATTTGGCACTTGTATTTATTAATATTATAATTAGTAGTTGTAGTAGTATTTCGAGCTTAGTATAAACGTGCAACAGTCGAGAAACTGAAGCGATTATATGAACCCATTACGAAACACTTCACTGTGAATAACAGAACAATCGTGTAAATGAAGAGCCCCAGCAGAAGATAATTTCCGTTGATTAGCACTTATTGTTTACAGACACATTGAAAACACTTTATAAGTACACAAAACGTGAATGATACACTACATGTATACATTTCTGTTGTTGCCACCAGAACTGTTTAATTTTACAACATGCTTATATTTCTAAGATAACTACATATTTCATTACGTCAAGATCTAATGCAGAGCGCTGGAAAGAGAGAATAATTTTCTGTGTTATATGATTGCTATCTATGTGAAACATTATGTGGTACTAAGTTTATCATGATTCTATTCTTTCAATTCGTTAAATATTTGAATAAAGTGTCAAAAGATAACGTGGCTGCTCATTTTATAGCAAAATAGTTCTAGGTGTGGTAGTTTATAATACACATTAGGGTAGGTTTGCAGAAACTTTTTATACTTCAAGGGTTGAGTCTCACTGTATTAGCCGTGGCTTGCGAGCTACGGGCAGGCCGGTCAACAACAGCTGGTGCCAAGGCGAGGCTTGACGGAAACCAGCCTGCTGGCGGTCGCGGCAGCGGGCAACAGCCCCCAGCACGGCACAAGGCGGGGCTCTGACGTAAATACAGAATGTTTACTTCCTGGCATCATGGTGAGAGCGGAAAGCAGAAATACAAATCAGGCTGTCGCACTTTGAGCAATCAACTCGAGATAGAGTCGTCGCATTTACTGAAGAGAAGCTGGTCCGATAGCGTTATAGATTATATGCTGAGATGCATATCGGAAGAAACAAATAATAAGGGATTCTGAATAAATTATTAGTCCTTCAAATGTTTTTTAATCTTATCTCTATTTTCATATTTCGCAATTTAGAGACTGTGGAAGATCTCTTGGCAGCAGAAATAAAATATGTGTTTCTTTTTCCTTTGAGTTATCTTTAAATTGAAGTTTTGTTAAATATACAGTTCCTTTATTATCCCATTTTATTAGTGACAGTTTTCCGTGTCAATATGTCAAAGACATTGAGTTAAGGGAACAGTATTGAATTAAAGTAAGTATGGAAGTCTGGGTTCGATTCTCGCCAATGGCACAATTTTTATTTCAACAGTTTTCCGTATCAATATATCTAAGACATTGAGTGAAGGGAGAAGCATTGAATTAAACTAAGTATGGAGTTCTGGGTTAGATTCCTCCCTGTGGTACAAATTTTAATTCAATGCTTCTCCTTTCACTCAATATCCAATTGGCCCACTTCAGGTTACGGTAGTAACACTAAAAGTGGGCCTTCGCGACCGTCTTTTGACAGCTCGAAATTTAAGTCAAAATAACGTCTTAACTATTCATCTGATACGAAAATTGAATAACCCAATTTGTAGATGAGAAAATTCTCTACAACTTTGCTTTCTTATGTTTTTTTTCATGTCTCGTAGCGTTTCAAAAATATTTGCAAAAATAACGGCGATTTTGGGATGTCTGTCCGTCCGTCCGTCCGTCTGTCCGTAACGTGTTCCCTGTTTTTAAGAGGAACCGTTCAACCGATCAGCACCAAATTTTACAGACATGATTATAGGACACCAGAGACCAGAAACTCCCTTTTTAAAAATTTTCGGACAAAAAATACGGTAGTAAAACCAAAAACTGCCGTTAGTAATATAATTGTAATTCCAAACGAACCGATCATCTGACACGAAAATTGAATAACCTAATTGGTAGCTTCCTTATGTTTTTTTCATATATCGTATCGTTTGTGACATATTTGCAAAAATAACGGCTATTTGACATCCTCCATTGAATTAACAAAAACCAGCCGTTCGGAGATGTCACGTGACATTCCTCGCGTATTTGATGATTTTCTTATTGTAACTTACACGTTGTCATTTCAAAGCAACAGCACACTGAGGAATTAACAAAAACTCATAGGTCTTCGTACGATAAATTATAATCTAATGTCTACAAATGCCATATTAGCATCATTAACAACGGCCATCAATAGTATGAGATTAAAGGACACATGTTTTGGTTTATAGCCTTAGCGTAGTGGGCAAGGTGCTGGACTGTGACGCGAAAGGCCGATTGTTCGGAACCCGCCATTACTTAAGTTTTTTCCTAAAAGGGTTTCAGACACTCTTATTAATTAATTTACTGTTATTTAAATTATTATTTTGGTCCAAAATGTTTGAAAAAACTTATAAAACTATAAATCTAAAGTGGGCCGTAAAACACGCCAGTGCGATTTTTTTAATTCCATTTATACCCAGCCTCTATGCAAACAGAGTAATCTGTTTAGATGGACGCTGTCAAAGTAATTTTTGTTATTTCAGATAATCTCTTTCCTCCCCTCCATCCATTAATACACCCTCTGTCCTTCACAAAATACGCAAACGGTCGTTTATTAATAGTTAAATTCTCTTCTGTTCTCTCTCTCTCACTCGCTGTCGCCGCTCTTGCATCATAACCTCAGTTACCCTTCTGGTCGGTTCCCTCACAATAAAGTGATAAAATCTATTGGTTTCCGTTGACTGCATGCACTCTATTTTAATTTATGCTTTCGTTACTGTATATCAGTCCTCTCTATGAGACCGTGTCCTTTCATACCCCCTTACTTATAATAAATTTTTCGTTCTGTGAAATACAGAGCTCTGGTGTTTCGATTGACCTCCTCTGCTTTCATCCCAATAGATTATATCGTTACACACGGTATATATTTCCCGTTTTAGAAACCGTTTTCTAATGCGTAAACGACGCTCCTTGCTACTTTTAAGATGCGTAATATTTCATTTATTATGGTAAGAGCTATGTTACATTCCTGAGCGCCGCGCAGAGTAGCTGCGCGGTTTAAGGCATCATGTCTTGAATTGGGCTTCTGCTCGCGTCGGTGGTTCGAGTCCTTCCTCGGTCTGCCGGCCGCAGTGGCCGAGGAGACTGAGGCGCTTCAGTCACGGTCTGCACGGCCACTACGGTCGGGGGTTCGAATCCCCCCTCGGGCATGGATATTTGTGCCGTCCTAGTTCGTAAGTAGTTCATAAGTAGTTTGTAAGTTTAGGGACTGATGACCCCGTAGTTAAGTCCCATACGCTTTACAAACATTTCCTTCCTCGGTCTTGGGTGTTTGTGTTGTCCTTACGTTAAGATAGTTTAAGTAGTGTGCAGACTGATGACGTTAGCAGTTAAGTCCAATAAGATTTCACACACATTTTTCATACAAACTTGAGCGAAACGAGACTAGTTAAATAAACATACAGCAACATGTAATAGAAAATCATCACAGAGCATGCTAAAACGTAGTATATTATCATATGCAATCTGGTTACGACTAGGACCAGGGCCGGCGCAAGGCACGTGCGGCCGCACGGGGCGGCACTTTCCGTGGGGCGGCAAATCAGCTCGCGCGGGGCGGCATTTGGGCTTGCGCCGGCCCTGACTAGGACTTATAAAATATTTGATTTTTACAGTAAAAAGTCAGGGAGATTGGTCACGCGTCGTTGTACTGACCGAAAATAGCGGAACACACGAAAAACATATTGCATTATCGTTTGGAGAAGGGACTACATTGCATCCAAATGTGGAGAACTGGGGACAGTCATTTGCAGAGTTAAAAACGGATGGAATAACAAGCAATCGTTTGCAATAGTCGTAAACCTAGTGCTCCATACATGAATTACCAAGGAGTTGGTAACGTACAGACGTAGGGACGCATATTGCTATACAGGAAATAATGGGAAAAGTTAAAATACCCGATTGTTCTCGTCTAGAAGCATTGCCCGAAGGTGCAGAGCTGTAAAGGAGTTGGAATGCGGGAGGGAAGAAAGATACGTAATGGAGTTCGAGAATATACCTTCCCTCTACCTTTCGGACTTCTGGCTGGAACGGTAATAGGAGACGCCGATGTGGATCTAAAACTAAGAGTTAAAAAAATTACAGCGGAGAAAATTAAAGTTACACATAACAAGAATAATAAAGAACGATTTGTATTCTGTGTCTAGCTTCTCGAGTAGAAAGTTTCGGTCTTACAGGGTTTAGGAGAAGATACCAGAAGACAGGTTGCTTGTTACCAGAGAGCAGTAACTCCCTCGGTAAAGTGTCTGTTAGGGAGGTGTAATTCTGTGTTGTTCTATTCTACAGCTAAGCAAAGCGTTCGTTTAAATCGATGTTGCTCGGTACATTGCTGCATGGAGTGGGGTTTCACTTATTGCACATTGGTTCATCTTGTATAAATTTCGTTCTTCTTCTTATCGAATTTATAAAAACTATGTTCCGTTTCTGTAATAGCTACATCGCAAAGTTGCGCTCATCCTACTGTCTGTATATATATCTGCGTATAAAAGTTATAACGACAGCTCTTACGGTAAAAACATCGCTTGTGTCAGCTGCGAGGAAATGTTGCAGTATTTGTCGGTAATACGTATGTGCGCGGTTGTCGCTTTATGGGATGATTGTGTATTAAGAGCTATAGTATAGCTGCAGCATTTCGATCGTTTTTTATTCTTATGTCTGTTGTTACAATCAATGTAAATCTATCTTCGCGAAAATAGCTCTCTTGTATTCGGAATCTGGTGTGGCCAGGAAAAATTAAACCGAAAACTTCTCCAGGTTAGGTGCGAGCGTGGACAGGTATGTTTACATGTATAGGACGTACACGCTCCAAACCGACGTCTACGATGAGTCAACAGGTCCGCGCTCGCCTGCAGCCAGAAATATCATGGAATGTGAGTATGCGTGCTAGCTTGCGCGAAGTACCTATTCCGAACTGTTTAGTCGTGCGATACGCTGCAACGCAGATGTGATCCACAATTGTGGAAATACATATAGATACTTAGTAGCATGGATGTGGGGCATCTATATCTTCTTTTAGCTGTGTTTACGAATGGACGTCTCTCGGTAGCGTATCGGAGATGATTGCAGTAGTAAATTAATGTTCTTTGGTCGATAACCACCGAGTTAGAGGATTAGTTACCTACGTATGTTTAGTCTCTAAAGGATTGCTCTTGGAGATCGTTAAAAAAATCTGGTGTTGCATTAGTTCGAAATGGTGTAGGCTATTTTGCGTTGCTGCTTGTAAGGATTATAAGGAATTGGCTTTGATCTAGATCTTTTCTTGTTAGCTGTTCTGTGCGTGTACGTCGATCATTTTTTACACTGTGTTACAGATGTTTATCGAGAGTAATAATTTGTTAGGAGGAGTGGAATACGATGGTGGTTTGTGCGCGAATGCTCGAGGTATATAGTCTAATGGCTGATAGAAAGCGTTCCAGAAATATTGTCTGCAGGGCTATGCATTGGAAACAAAGTTGTGGTTGGATGTTAGGGACGGGTCAAGCAACCAACGTAGTTATTGGGTGGAGAGAGAGAGAGATCGAAACTTTATTAAAACTCTGTGTGTCTGGGAGATCTTGTCTGTTACTGATCGTGCTTATAACATCATCTGTGGTAACTTGTTTAGAGTTGGTGCTGGGCTAGTGACGGATGTAAGGATAGCTCTGCCTGGGTTATTAGGAACGTATATATAGCTTGCAGCATGCTAGTTGGGACAAAAAACGAGTTGGATTCGTTTGTTGTTGTAGGTTCGTGTCGACTGCAGGTGTACTTCTGTTACTGTGTTGGAAATGTTTGGCGCTTACAGAGAGTGTTGTAGGTTAGATGGGACGGAATTTAAGTAAAAAGTGTTGATATACCCTAAATATACGTCACGGTAAAGCTCTAAAGAAAACCGACTTTGGTGGTTGTAAAATAAACTTTGCAATGATCTTTCGTCGAAGCATTGCCTGTTTAATCGTACGTTAGTGTTGTCGACTTTACGGCCGGTGTGCATTACGTTATGTAGCGGATATGACTGCTGCGGTAAATCATAATTCTTTCGTCGAAAATCAACGTGTTTTATAAAACTCCTACAGTTTGGTAACTTAAAGTGGGCTAGTTGTAGCCAATGGAGTGCGTGTGTGTGTAGTAAGTTCAACAAGTTCGATACTGCAAACGCTGGAGATAAAACGAAGTTACTATTTCTGGAATACATGGGGGGAAATATGTATGTCCTGTGAGCATATATCTTATAAACTGCAACTAATCGATGCTTTTTAATGGAGAAGCTCCCATCTATACTACAGCAGCATCTTCGTGTAGATGGCTTCTATCTCCTGGATTTTTGGACAATACACAAGATTTCGAAGCGATTTTTTTTAACCGAGCATGACTTTCGGATGGAAGGAGCATCATCAATGTGATTGCGGGTGAGGATAAGACAAGTGCGCCGTTGTACAGAGCGCGCTCCCGGTTAATATACGCTTTTAGATTTGATTACTTGGGTATTAAGAGTACCCGAAAATTGACCACTCTCTCGGAAATTATGTTTTTTAGTTTCAACTGTAAATTACATGTAGAGTCGAGCAAGGAGCTATGTATTTTTTAGAATTCCAGGACTTTATTCTCCACAGACGTAGATATCGCCTACGTTATTCCACAAGGCCTAAGAAGAAGGGTAAACGACTACTGGGATATATGGCGAAGACAGAGGCTTTTAAAAGGAGGCTATTGCATATGCGCAAGCTTGGTTTAAACAGATATTGTGGGGGAAAATATTTGCTTTTACACTAAACAGCCGAGGGGGATTGGTCTTGCGCCATTGTATTGACCGAAATTAGCGGAACACACGACACGCGTGTTTGTACTGTGTGTCACTCCCATCCATTTCGTTTGCGGTAGACATCTACTTGTAATTAAAATAATAAATCTTATTTCGGATTAGTGGAATGCATAAGAAAGGAACTTGGAGTAGGAATTTTGTGGGTAAAAGGCGGGTCGAGCTGGAAATCTGTGTTGCATTGGGCAGGTAACTTCGGTTCTGTGGTTGCTGTATTGTCGAATAAGGGTGTTGTTAGGCCAATACTTTCGAAAAGTTTTAGTGTAGACGGTCGGAAATCGGTAAAGTATTTCACGTATTTTTCTTTTGTTTCGACTCTCCGTTGCACAATAGGGTTTAAATGTCTGGGCGGCATGGCTCAGCTCCATTATATAAATGCAATGCGAGCTATCCTTGTCAGAGTGGTGTGTCTGCTTAGAAGGTTTTGATCATTTGGAGATGTACCTTAGGTGTTTTTGTTTAAACACTTACATATGTTTCTTTTATGTAGCCTGCCGAGAGAGCGCTCTGCGTTCTGGACGATTGTTAACGGTGCTTGCAGATGTATGTTTAGAGACGTTGTGATAGATGTCATTGCCAATTTTCGTTATTTGGGATTTTTTGTATAAACAATATGTCGTCTTCTGCTGCTGCTGCTGTTGTTGCTGTTTTATCGGAAGAGTGGTTGGCATACAAGTTACATTCCGTTCAATGGCTGTTGCTTGCATCGTCTAAACGGAGAGATACATTTATAGATCTAAGGTTGCGGTCGAATTCCGAAACGGACCATTTCTTTTCTTTTGGTTAGTTGGCTCTGGTTAGAATTGTTTTTGTATATCGAAAGAATATATGTTAAGATGGATACGTAAGTTTGTGGCGTTCGTTACCGTAACCTGCGCTATTATTATTGAACACGTCTGTCTGCTGTAGTCTATGCGAAGAGCATGGAGAGAGATGGGAGTGGAAATTCTTACTTGCAAATTTTGCATACGAGTTTTAATATTTTACTACTACATGCTGTAGTATACGAGACCAACTAAGCATTTCTGTTCAAAATTGTTTTTTAGCATTACATCGAAAATCTTGTTAAAAATGCATACGAAGAACACTATGGTAGCTTTATTTTTTTCCAAGAATAATAATAATAACCGGCGGAAATTGTTGTTACATAAATCGAGATCTGGCGTACGGATCGCTGCGGCGCGCTTAATAATAAATATGCAATTTAATTGGATCTGAACTGGCGGGGCGCGGTCGGCTTAAAAAGAGAGCAGGGGTCAGCCCGCGGGGGCGGTGTCGATGCGGTCAAGACAATCGTCGCGGTATTGTTTGTTCTCGCTGGTAGAGCGGGTGGCGGCGTCCTTTGAGAACCGGTCGCGAGTGTGGAGGAGGAGGGGGTAGCATCTGGCGGAGGCGGCGTCTTTTGAGAAGCGTTCCGGCAATCGGCCGAGCGGGTTGGGGTGGCGGTATTGGCCAGGTGTGTGGGAGAGAGTGCGAGTACAGACATGTCGAGGGGTCTACAGGTCTGGACCTGTCGGAGGTGCTGCCCAGGGGGGGGCTACTCCGGCGAAAACGCTTGCTATTGGCTGGAGCGCCGTGACGTCACGGCGAGGACGCTAGCGCAGCGCAGCCTTGTGTTTATACGGCAAATGCGCCGCACCACTTACTCTGTAGCGTATTATTCGTTCATTTTACTTTCGGTTACGTTCGATACATATTTTGTACAAGTCTAAAGAAGCGCCATCACAGGTTTTGTACACACTAAGATTAAATAAATTATAATTAACATGAAAGATGAAGTAGTAAATGTTAATGTAGTCAATAATATTACCGTTTACCAGACGACGATGCAATCCATAACTGCTTCGTCTTTGCGGCACATTTCTTCATTGCTTCTAATTTTGCTTCTTGATTGAGATGCCTAATCCTTATAAGTGTTCTCGTTTTTACGTAAAGAGTAATAACTGCTTCATGAACCTTAGGAAACTTTTGTTTTAAAGTAGAGCACAGAGACGATGATTTTTTTTGTTTGTATTTTTTTTTTTTTTTTTTTTTTTTTTTTTTTTTTTGTTTACACACTCCAATTCCGTTAAAAGCAGCAAACTCTCTGCTTTTCCATGCTGGAGTGTAAAGACCACCACGAAGGCAATTACGTATACTGAGCGGACAGGAGCACATATAAGAACCTGTCTACCGTAGAGGAAAGGCATTATTTATTTCCTTCATGGTCTGTATCAAGGTATATAGAGACACTAATCAACTAATTTGGTTCAGCTTTGAATATTAAATCTTGGCAAAGATTTTCTACCGTCTTGTTGATGTTACCAACATAATGACACTAGAGCGCCGGGATAATTTAGTAACTAAAATATTAACTGTATAGGCAATAAATAATGTTGCTCAGGTGAATTTATTTTTCATCCTGGATATAATGGCTTCAAGAGGCTTAGCAGTAGCCATTAGTTTTACGTATTACCGATATGTTATCTATTTTAAAATGGTTTATAGTTCAAATAACAAAACCCGCATATAGCGCGTAATTTGTAGCTTTACATCGGTAAAATTTTACTTTCTACTCTGGCGTGATTATGTTGGTAACACCAACTGACGGTAGAAAATCTTTGTCAAGATATGATATTCAAATATGAACCACATATAATGAATACGGTAGATTAGTGTTTCGTACAGACCATGAAGGAAATAAAGAATGCTACTCCTCCTGTATGGTTGACATGTTCTTGTATGTGCCGTTGTCCGCTCATTAAAAAGTAATTGCCCTCGAAAAACGAAGATTTCATGACAAAGCATTTAAGTAGTCGCGCAATTGGTCAACCTCCTATACAATATAACGAGTGCGCCTCGGTTGCACAGTGGTAGAGTGCCAGACTACAAATCCAAAGGTCGCGGGTTCGATCCCCGCCAGGGCCTAGGATTTTTATCTGTCACTTTCCAATTCTTTCACCTCTGGCAGTACTGCTCATGTGAAAAATACCGAGTAGCACCGTGGTTCGGAACCCACGTTAAACTGTAGGTCCCCCTATAACTGGCTGGGTAAGTCAGTTCGAAGGTCGGAGGAAGGCAACGGCATACCACCTCCAAACAGGACCATGCCTAGTAAAGCACTGTGGTGTTCAAACCAATCTTCGGATTGTTGACTGCTCTACCTTTTACAAGATAGCGAGTCATTCATTGTCGTTTAGCAACACAGTAAAGCGTCAAAAGATGCTGCATTTATGTGAATTCATTTATATCGTTGTAACTTTTTGTTTCAGTTATTTTAAGTGTTATGTATGTACATACTTTTTCGTATGCATCCACACTTTCCACAATTTCTTCTCCATGCCAGTTCGGAATGTTTATGGAGGGGATTGCTGTTGGTAATAACTTCTTTCTTTAAGTTAGCTCATTTCTCACATCCCGTTCATAATCCTCAGACCGAAAATGAGCAGAACACACACGTGCAGTTTTCACATTCACTTTGTCCTTGCGTTTGCATCGAACAAGCCATTCACGTTGCAGGTGCTCACCCTTGGAAAAAAGTGATAGATAACGTTCGTCGAAGTTCGAGCAGTATTAGTGCATTGTGCCACGGCACAATTACAGTGAGCCTTGCTCATGACTGCCTCGAAACAAATTAGTTTTCTTGGACGTACACCCCGACTTCTGTGTCCTGCTCAGTGCACAATACTGCAGCGTCCTCGCCATGACGTCACGGCGCGCGAAGGCGTCTGGGAGTTTTCTGCCCGCCAGGTGCCGGAATGGCCTACCTGCTTTTTCTATATACCTTGGGTGCTGCCTGTCTGGCGGCGGCGCCGAATGGTGAAGGGGGGGGGTCGTGTGTGGCCGAGGGAGGTGTTGCAACCTGTCAATCCTTAACTGCGTTATGGCGGCGTCCTTTGATTAGCGGTCGGACAAGTAGCGAATCAAAAGGACCTAAATGTGAACTGTCAATCATCTTTCGTTCTTCCAGGAAGACCTATCAATCATCCTGTGGCGGCATCCTTTGATCTGCGGTCCGGGAAGTGGCCGAGGGAGGAGGGGTGGGGGGTAGCGGTACTTGCGCAATGCATCATGGGTAGAATCTCAGTGGCGCTCAATGCCCACAGCTATACTACTTTCAAGGCCGACTAAAAATAGTAGATTTGTAGCAGATAATTTATATATAAACAATTGTATAAGTGTTTGTGGACAGTAACTGAATATATTTATATAAAAATTCATGATAAATTAAATATTATTCTGTAACTATATTTCGATGGCGGCAGTATATTTGAACTGAGATGCTATGCTTAATGGCTATCTGAGCAAAGAGCTTTAGTCTCATCAGTTTTTTAGTATTGTTAAATATATATTTGTTTGTTAAATGTAAACAATATTTGTAGGGAGGTGCTCAAAGCATTTAATTCTGTGATATTCAAATGTATAATATTTTGGAAGGGAAATTGTATTTTAAAGATGAGGCGTTAGGATGCGCAGAAGGATACAATTGTATGTAAAACTCTTCTGGGTGTTGGACCGCATCGTCAAAATATCAAACACTTCACCGACGTTTCGGCCACTATTGCAAGTGGCCATCTTCTGGGTGTTACATTTACTGCTGGGTCACGGAAAGCTGGTGTCTTAAATACTAAATGTTGCTAGTTGCTATTGGTGGTTTCAGCTCTCTTTCATTGGTGTTTACTTTATTACTTCCTATTGGTGGAAGAGGAAGTCCAGGATTGGTGTTTATATTAATGTTTGCCATTGGTTGAACCTGGCGAATGAGGAGCGGTGGTAGCAGTGACGTAGCAGTGATGCCTAGCGCCGGCTAGAGCCTGCTGTTTGCTCTGTGTACGCGCGGCCGCTGTTGTCTGCGGGCGGGCCCCTATGGACTGCACTACGCGCGGTGTCGTCGCGGAGCGCTGCTACTGCTGGTAACCAAGACGCGGGAAGTCTGTACCCGTCTTCCCTGTTCATATTTCCGGGTCGCTTAGCTATTTCAATTGCTTCCCTGATTTTCCTCTTCAAAGTATAGGGCTGTTTTTCCAGTACAGCGACTTTCCGAAAGTCCATATGTTTGCCGCACTCTTCTTGGTGTTCAGCTACTGCCGACTTTGTATGCTGTCCTAGCCGAATGTACCTCTCGTGCTCGGCTATCCTTGTTTTAATCGGCCGCCCAGTTTCGCCAATGTACACCTGGCCGCACTCACAGCCGATTTCGTAGACTCCAGCTGTGTGCAACTTATCCGTTTTGTCCTTCAGTGAGCCTAGGACATCTCTTATTTTATTGTTGCTGCGAAATATAGGCTTGATGCCCTCTCGACGAAGTATTTTGCCTACTCGTTCGGTGACGCCTTTTACGTATGGCAATAGGGCGATGGTTTGTCCTTCCTTTGGCGCTTCCCTTTTGTTTCTATCATTAGGTGTCATAGTTTGCTCGATCATCCTCTTCCCATAACCGTTTGCTTCGAAGGTGGACCTGATGTTTTTTAATTCTGCTTTCAGATGTTGTTCGTCACTAATCCGGTATGCCCTCTTAGTTAGAGTGTGGAGCACGGACTTCTTTTGCGTAGGATGATGGTGGGAAGTTGCGTGAAGGTACCTGCCTGTGCTGGTGGCTTTTCTAAATACCCGATGGCCCAGTTTGCCCTCTGGTTTCCGATAAACCTCTACGTCGAGGAAAGGGAGCACACCATTCTTCTCAATCTCCATGGTGAACTGGATCTTGTTGTGCTGTTGATTGAGGTGTTGATGAAAATTCTGCAGCTCCTCTTCTCCATGAGGCCAGATGACAAACGTGTCGTCTACATATCGCAGCCAGCAGTCTGGACGTAGTGGTGCGGACTGGAGAGCTGTTTCCTCGAATGCCTCCATGAAAATATCGGCTGCAACAGGTGAGAGAGGTGAACCCATTGCAACTCCGTCCGTCTGTTCATAAAATTTCCCTTTCCACCTGAAATAGGTGGTCGTTAAACAATGTTGCACCAGATCGCAAACGTCGGGTGGAACACGTTCCTCTAGGATGCTCATGGTATCCGACACTGGTACATTTGTAAATAAGGACTTCACGTCGAAGCTGACCATCAAATCCGTGGTGGAGATTCGTTTTTCTTCTAAAAGTGCTACGAAATGGGTTGAGTCCTTGACGTAAGAGTCCGTGTGGCCCACGAGATGTTGGAGTTTCGGTACTAGTTCTTTTGCAAGTCGGTAAGTCGGTGAGTCTATACTGCAGACAATAGGCCTTAGAGGAAAAGACTCCCGGTGGATCTTCGGAACCCCATAAATCCTTGGTGCCTGTGGGACTTGCGGGTTGAGTCGTCTGGCCGTGTCGAAGTACATTCTGGTTATCTTAAGCAGTGCTTGCGTCTGTTTTATTACCTTGGCCGTCGGATCCCCCTTGAGCTTCTTATAGATGGGTTCACTTAGAAGTTTTTCCATCCGTTCGTCGTAATCTGTAGTATTCATCACCACTGTGGCGTTCCCCTTGTCGGACTGTACCACTACTAGGTCGGGGTTGTTCTTTAACTCTATGATAGCACGACGTTCCTCATTGCTGATGTTCTGCTTTGGTGGCTTTGCATGCGCCAAGACTCGAACTGTCTCTTGTCGGATCTTCTCTGCTTCTGCTTGTGGAAGGTGACGTAGCGAGGCCTCGACGGATTCGCGCGTAGTGCAGTCCATAGGGGCCCGCCCGCAGACAACAGCGGCCGCGCGTACACAGAGCAAACAGCAGGCTCTAGCCGGCGCTAGGCATCACTGCTACGTCACTGCTACCACCGCTCCTCATTCGCCAGGTTCAACCAATGGCAAACATTAATATAAACACCAATCCTGGACTTCCTCTTCCACCAATAGGAAGTAATAAAGTAAACACCAATGAAAGAGAGCTGAAACCACCAATAGCAACTAGCAACATTTAGTATTTAAGACACCAGCTTTCCGTGACCCAGCAGTAAATGTAACACCCAGAAGATGGCCACTTGCAATAGTGGCCGAAACGTCGGTGAAGTGTTTGATATTTTGACGATGCGGTCCAACACCCAGAAGAGTTTTACATACAATGACAACGGCCGCGGAAGCCTTCGTATACAGAAGGATACAAGTTTGGAAACAGGGAGAGCACACTTTTCGAACCCTTGGGAAGGGATTCAGACGTGGTGGTGAAAGGATATGATGCTGGCCGGTCTGAAGTCGCGTTATGGACTTTTCATTTGAAGAGATAGACATGTGTGGAATTAGTCTCTGGTGAAAAGTGATAAACTATGCAGGGTAGTAGGGCTGTGGAACTGTGATAATTCAGCAATCTTGTACTGCTACATCTTCATACATACTCCGCAATTCACTGTAAGGTACACTGTACCACTACTAGGCATTTCCTTTCCTAATTAACTCCCAAATAGAATGAGGAAAAAAAGAATGCCTATATGCCTCTGTACGAGCCCTAATTTCTCTTGTCTTTGTGATCACCAGGCGAAATGTAAGTAGGTGACAGCAATATCGTACTACACTCAGCTTCCAATTCCAGCCCTCTAAATTTCTTCGACAGAAATTCACGAAAAGAACGTCGTCTTTCCTCCAGCGATCCCCAATTGAGTTGCCGGAGCATTTCCTTGACACTCGCGCATTGGTCGAACCTACCAGTAACAAACCTAGCTCCTCGCCTCTGAATTGCTTCTACATCTTCCTTTAAACTGATCTGCTACGGGGTTCCAAACATTTGAGCAATACTCAAGACATGGTCGTACAAGCGTTTTGCACACGGTCTCCTTTACAGGTGAAGTACATCTCCCCAAAATCCTCTCAATAAACCGAAGTCGGCTGTCCGCCTTACTCACAACTGTCCTTACACGTTCGTTCCTTTTCATATCGCTCTGCAATGTTGCTGGCCGCGGTGGCCGAAGGGACTGAGGCGCTCCAGTCACGGTCTGCACGGCCACTACGGTCGGGGGTTCGAATCCCCCCTCGGGCATGGATATTTGTGCCGTCCTAGTTCGTAAATAGTTCATAAGTAGTTTGTAGTTAAATCCCATAAGCTTTACAAACATTTGAACATTTTTTTTTTTTTTTTTTGAAATTTGGTCTAAGTCATCCTGTATGCTATTACAGTCAGTTAAAGACGACACCTTCCCATACACCACAGCATCATCAGCAAACAGCCGCAAATTACAACTTACTCTGTCCATCAGATCATTTATATAGATAAAAAATATTAGCGGTCCTATCACACCCCCCTGGGACACGCCTGACGATACACTCGTCTCTGTTGAAGACTCGCTGTCGAGGACAACGTACTGCGTTCTATTACGTAGGAAGTCTTCCAGCCAGTCACAAATCTGTGAACCTATTCCATAAGCTCGTATCTTCGTTAGCAGTCTGCAGTGTGGCACCGTGTCAAATGCCTTTTGAAGTCGAGAAAAACACAATCCACCTGTTGCCCTTCAGCCATGGCTCGCAAGATGTCATGTGAGAAAAGGGCAAGCTGAGTTTCACATGAACAATGTTTCCTAAACACGTGCTGATTCATAGAAAGAAGCTTTTCCGTTTCAAGAAAATTTACTATATTCGACCTGAGAATATGCTCCAAAAATTCCACATGAATCTGATGTCAACGATATTGGCCTGTAATTGTGTGGGTCAGTTCTGTTTCCTTTCTTATAAACGGGAGTCACCTGCGCTTTTTTTCCAATCACTAGGAACTTTGTGCTGAATTAAAGATTCGCGATAAATGGTAGCTACGTAGGGGGCCCATGCCGCAGAATACTCTTTGTAAAACCGAACTGGTATTCCATCTGGACCAGCAGACTTTTTCGTTTTTAGTTCACTCAGCTGCTTCTGTACACCGGAAATACCTATTACTATGTCCTCCATTTCGGAATTAGTATGTAGCGTGAAAGATTTCTTAAAGGTTAAATTTAGTACTTCAGTTTTCCGTTTGCTTTCTTCTATTACTGCCCCGGAATGATCAATGAATGACTGGACAGTGGGCTTTGACCTGCTTATCGATTTTACATAGGACCAAAATTTTTTCGGGTTCTCGGAAAGATCTTTTGGTAAGGTATGGCTGTGGTAATTATTGTATGGTTCGCGCATCGATCTTTTTATAAACATACGAATCTCTACTAACTTTTGTGTGTTCTTTTTTGAATCGAGAGTGCAACAGTCTTTGCTTTCTAACATTATTATTATACTACGGTTGATCTTTTCCATCCTTAATCGTCTTTACTGGCACATATTTCTCTAATCCTTTATTTACAATGCACTTAAATTTAGTCCACAATTCCTCTACATCCATAGTCTCGGAATTAAACGATGCCCATTCATTTTCTAAGTGCTATCCTTTGCTTTTCGGCACTTCTCAACAAAAACACGCTCCTAGCCTTCTTGATTGGTTTATGAACATTGGTCACCATCGACGCTATAATGATATCATGATCACTAGTTATTCCTGCCTCTACGCAGACATCGTTAATAAGGTCAGGCCTGTTCGTAGCTATAAGGTCTAAAATATTTCCATTGCACGTGGGTTGCCGGTTTAACTGCTCATGGCAGTTTTCGGAGAATGTGTCCAAAAGTAGCTCGCAAGACTGATTTCTGTACCGCCCGAAATATAACTAGAGTGTTCCCAATCTGTACTCTTAAGGTTGAAGTCTCCCCTGACCAATATTACATGGCCCGGATACCTACGCACTACCTGGAGTAGACTTTCTTTGAATGTTTCTAAAACTGCTGCAGCAGCACTGGGGGAGGGCAGTAAAAACACCCAACTATTAACTTAACTTCTTTTAGTTCAAATGTTAAAAAAAAAAATGTTCGTATGTGTGTAACTCTATCGGACCAAACTGCGTGGTCATCAGTCCGTAGCTTACAAACTACTTAAACCTAGGTAAACTAACCTACGGACAAACACACACACCCATGCCCCAGGGAGGACTCGAATCTCCACGGCGAGCAACCGCGCGCTCCGCAGCGAGGTGCTTTAGACCGCTCGGCTACTCCAGCGCGGCATCAAATGTTCAAATGTTTGTCTAGCTTATGGGGACTTAACTATGGGGTCGTCAGTCCCTAAACTTACAAACTACTTATGAACTAGCTAATTGTAAGGACGGCACAAATATCCATGCCCAAGGGGGGATTCGAACCCCGACCGTAGCGGCCGTGCAGACCGTGACTGGAGGGCCTCAGTCCCCTCAGCCATTGCGGCTGGCAACTTCTTTTAGACCTGTTATACATGCCCAGATAACTTCACAGTTACTTTCAACCTCGATCTCAGTAGAAACACTCCTCCTCCAGTTGTATCTGATCTTTCTTTCCGATATACATTCCACGCCTTGCTAAGTATTTCTGAACTTGCCACATCATGATTTAGCCAGCTTTCGGTGCCTAAAACTATCTGAGCACAATAATTTCGATGCAGTGCGACAAATTCAGGGACTTTGTTTCTAATACTTTGTAAGTTCACAGCTAATATTTAGATATTCGAATTTTTGAGCCGGACGTGGCCTGAAATCGCTGTTTGAATGTTGACAGGCGAGTGGTCATCAGAGTTAGCGCCTAGCCTCGTGAGATGACAAACTGTGTTTTATAACAAATACTTTAATTGCAGATTAATTAGGAACTGAAGTGTTCGATGCACTACACTAATTTACGAGTGGCAGTTTGGAACTTTTACTATCGAGTGCTTGTAATACTTATAGCGCCTCTCATGAACAATAATTGAGGAAATATTCAGTATTTTTATCGATATATAAAGTAGGACCACCTCCGCTTTTTCATGTCCAGAAAGAGAAATAAACTTTATTTATAAATGATTACTTTGTGAGTGAACCTCTTCTTTATCTTAGAATCCATTTTGTCGGTTATTCAGAAGTTTAATTTATGTTTGTTTAGATATATTTTCATATCATCATAGACAGACTAATAGACTGGCTAAACTACAGATTAATTATTGATCTTGTTTAAACAGATTGGGTAGCTGTTTTGGGCATAAAAGCTGATGTATATAACTCACCCCGATCTACAAACACAATGAGCCATAAAAGTTTACTATCAGAGTTATGTATTGCCCAATTCTTGTTGCTGAATACCAATAGGAAGATCGAAATGCATAATATGTCTCATATTTTCAGTCAAAAATGTTGAGTGAATTTTATTTTGACTAGGAATAACGCTAATTATGTAACGATTATTGATAAACTTTAACATGGAGTCTCCCACAGACCTTTTTTCCATTTCTAATTTTTGAAAGGATTGTAAAATGAATTTGAAAAAAATTGAATTTTGTGACTTTCATATGCAACCAATTCTAGAGATGTTTATATTATGATGAATATCAAGGAACTAGGCCACAATATGAAAACTTTTCTCCCTTTTATTAGTTTCGTACAAAAATGAAGCCTAACATTGAAACTTGGGTGAAAACCTCATCTTCAGATACCACACCAGCCACCTCTGCAAAGGAGTAGTAATTGATAAATTTAAGCATAAAGCAATCACAATACATGATAAGTCTAAGCATAAATAAAAGAAGTCACAAAGTAACACGGAAATTAGCTTAATTCTTCTTCTTCCAGGAATTTCTTGAGAGAATATAAAGAGTGAGAAATTGGGAAACTTTTCAGTTTAGTCTTGAAGGCGTGCAGATCACCACTAAGCTTTTTAAAATGGATGCAGCAGTATACTGCACACCTTTCTTGGAATTTTTTTCAATATTTTTTGCATTTTGTTTTATTTTATAATTAATAGTTTTCCAAAAAGGCCTCAAAAACAATATTAAAAATTTCTGTCTTTTTATATTATATAAAAACTCAAGTCCGCTATTGGTGACATCAGGACACTAGGTACCACAGCAGTCAGTAGGGGATGTTACATGTACCTATGCAGCCAATTCTCCGATTTTGAAGGTGAAAAATGCCTTGTATTTGCTGCAATTGATTTTATTTCTCCAAGAAGCGTTTCGGCTTTTATTTTAAAGGCATCTTCGGTGGGATCTACAAGTACAGTTTTTTTGAGATGTCTTGTTACCAGATTATAATTACTTCACGATTTTTTTTTCATAAGGGAAAAAGATTTCCATTTTCGTTGTCTTTTCAGCTATCTTCCGCTGTTTTCTCCATCTGGTCAAGGCCACATGGTGCACAATGTATAACTAACAGAATTTCGCGCATTTGTAGACATTTTGGAGGTGTTTAACAGCCATGAGTTACTTTCTTATTTTCGTGTTTCATTTGTTTTGTTGCTAACATAACGAAATGTATGTTGGTTTCTAACCTTTGTATGTGAACGAAATGAAAGAGTAAGAATTTTATCTAAAGCAGAAGAACAAAGAGAGAGAGAGCGGGGGGGGGGGGGGGTCGTTGTGTGTGTCAGTTACTTATACAATGTGCAACATGTGGCCTTGACTAGGTAACAGCAGAGGATAGCTGAAAAGACAACGAAAAAGTAAGTAAAAATGCATGAACTGTTTACAATCTGGAAACAATACATCTCACAAAAGGCGAAACACACCTGGGAGAAGTAAAATCAATTGCCGCAAAAACAAGTCTTTTTTCAGCACATGCTGCGAAAGATCGCCACCCAAACAAACTTGTTATGCAATTTATGTTAATATGCATTTATTTATTTGTATTAATATTAGTAGGTTTATATGCTGATTTCACATTAAATAAAGATTTGCATAGAAATTTGAGTGCACATGTAGCCAACAAACCGCCTTTCCA
This sequence comes from Locusta migratoria, assembly GCA_026315105.1. Classification (NCBI taxonomy): domain Eukaryota; kingdom Metazoa; phylum Arthropoda; class Insecta; order Orthoptera; family Acrididae; genus Locusta; species Locusta migratoria. The sequence continues at coordinate 300,749,761 of CM048744.1, forward strand.
TTCTATCAGAAATTTTAGCACTGCTGCAGAGTGAACAAGTGGCAAACTAATTAGATTCTTTCAAATCAAAGACGTGCTTCCACCTTCCATGTATGCCTAGCACTGTGACCAACATTTTAATATTATCACCAGATTTGTTTTTGATCCACTAATGGAGACACAGGGACGGAGGAGGCTACACAAGGGTCAAGGGGGTGTGATGATTAGATGTATGTTTCGTTCCAGTAGATGTAAATTGAGGAGATCCTCTTCGATGTGATCCAGCTGCAGTTTCGATTTCTGTCTAATATTAACTGAATCAAAGCTGCTAACTTTTGAGAATAACCAGATGTTATTAACAATAAACGAAATTAAAGAAAAAATATAATAAGAGGCCAATGTCAGAATTCCCAGGCTACTAAAAAGGGGTCGATAAGACGTACATGCACTTATCCCAAATATTGCTCAAACCGCCCATTTCTGTTAAATAAATACCCTTTTTGAATGAAAGGAGGCATCCCAAAACATAACACCATACATCATAAGCGAATGAAAATAAGCAAAGGAGACTATTTTTCCGTTTGAACTACCGGTTATTTCAGAATTTGTTCTAATGGTAAGCAACACAGCATTTAGGTTTTGAACAAGATCTGGAATATGGATTCTGCATGACAGTTTATTATCTATCTAAACGCCTAGAAACAAGTATTTTTCAGTCTGTCTTATCCTGTGCCAATTCTGTGTAATCAAGGTGTCATTTTTTATTGAATTGTTGGTTATGAACCGTAAAAACTATTTCTTACTGTGTTTTAGCATCAATTTATTTTCTACAAGCCACATAGTATTTCTTTAACTGCATTAATTTATACTGCACCAATATTATCAACAACATCCTTTACTACCAAGATTGTGTCATCAGCAAACAGAAATATCTTAGAACCACCTGTTATACTTATCATTAACATAAATGAGGAATAATATTGAACCAGAACAGAGCCCTGTGGCACCCATCACTTAACTGAACTCCACTCTGAATGCATATCACAACTGTTCTGAAGACTGCAGAGGTACACCTTCTATTGTCTGTTATTAAAGTAAGAAGTGAAGCAAATGTAAACTACTCCCCTTAGTCCATAATGTTCCAACTTCTGCAAGAATATATTGTGATCATCACAATTGAACGCTTTTGTAAAATCAAAGAATACGCCTACTGTACATGCATGTGCCTTACCAGTAACAGATAAATCTCCATTACACACAGACTTTATATCCTGAACTCTGTGCTGATGACCAGATACTTCTTTTATGACTGACTAAATTGTTTTTATTTCAGCCTGAGATTTAGCAATTCTTTATGCATACCACATACTTTTCGCCATCTTAATGACATTTTTCAGAACCTTATAATACTATTTGTAAGTCTCTACTGCTACTTCATTTGATTCCTTCTAACATTTTTATATAATTCCTGCTTTGTGCTAGACGATATTCTTATTCCTCTTGTCAGCTATCAGCTACCCAGGCTCCCCATTAGTAACAGTACCTTGTTTTGAATGTTCTAAAAAAAAGCAGCTTTCAAGAGAATGAGAAATGTGTTAAGGAAAGCACTATATTTATAGTCTATATTATCAGCGCTAAAAACACCTCGCCAATCTCGTACTTTAATTAGTTTATAAACAGCCTCTATCGCATCTATTTTGGTTTTTCTAAATAATATCTTTCTTATATATTAAAATAATCTAGGAAAACTAGAGTCCGTGTGCCAGACCAAACTACCAGGTCGAATTCATTCATTTTTCCATAAAATATTCTCGGTTTACAAGCCACATCATGGCATATAAAATTCTCAAGACTTCGATGGCAAGCCATCGTCATCATGAGTAAAATCACTGACTGCCGGTGTTGGCAAGGTGTCTTTCTTATATAACTGCAGCGCTGCGCCTGGAAGTTTCTGGAGGTCCAGAGAGTGCCTGCGCAGGAGGACAGCACGGGCCGCGGTACCGCGTCATGTCACATGGAGCATACCGCCGGCGCCACATTTGAACATTCATTTTTGTTTTAAATGGTAGGTATTCATCCACACATGTGTCGTCAAGTATCCGAATTTACATAAATCTCGCCTTCCTTTTCCTATACTCGTTAACGTGATTTCCTTCTGTATATTTCACATGGGGATGACTTTGGTGTAAACTGAAGTCAGTATGTCAAGCCATTCTATATGTCCGATTTCCTTCATTCTCGCTTTAAGCGAAAGGTATTCATTCGCAGATATGTAATCAAGTATCAGAATTAACTTAAGTCTCACCATCCTTTATTTTTATTCAAAGACGGTATTATTCTGTCCTTGCATTGAATATTTTAATCGGTTTGTTTTACGATATCTTCGGTTCTAATTAAGGTATGCAGTTCTTTTTCACCTATCAACACTCAGCGGATCAAGCTCTTCCATTTGCTCTTTTAAACGCTTGCATTGATTGATTCTGAAGACAGCTATGTGTGATCAGTCAACTTTACCTATTTTTCTCTAACTTTTTTGTCATTCCAATGACAGTGCGAAGTATTCGCACAGGTCCTTTAGTACAGTTATATATGACAGATGTTTGAGCTCAAAACCCTTTTAAAATTATAATTTGTGCATCATGGCCTGAAAGGACATTAACTGTTCTGTTGATTGAATGCCCCTCTAATCACAAAGACTGGAAGAAAATGTTGTCAATGTTTGTGCTGTTGATCCCCTGCACTGCCATTGGAAAGAATACTAATTGCAACAGGTTGTAATAATTAAATAGATCTAAAAGCCTTTTTCCTTGCGCAGTTATGTACAGAATTAATATTGAAATCACCACATACAACTAATTTATTGTACTTCCAGAAAAATGAACATAGTACCCTCTCTAGCTTGAGAGGAAATGTCTTAAAATCAGATTCAATTTCACTACAGTCAGTCACACCTGCCCAACATTTAAATATCTTTCCAGTGCAGTTGTTAGAAACATTAAAGGACTCAACTTGAATGCCATTTTTACGTACGTGGCCACTCTCCCACACTGCAATGAACTCCTGGAGACATAGGCAGCTAACTTATACCCTGGAAAAGGAATCCTCCGAATTCTGAGATGATTTAAGAAATGCTCTGAAATAGGAATAACATTTGAGTCAATATCTACAAACAATCCACTAACTTTATCTCTAATACCTTGTGTATTTTGGTGAATTATGCTAATTTCTCTATTATTTGGATATGTTACATTTGCAGAATGTCGTTCCTTTTTTTGAAGGATTTCCTTTAAGTAGGAATACCTATAAGCTGACTTCACTTTTAAAAAGGTGCAAACACCCACTATTACAGGAATCGTCCCTTAAGTTATTCCCAACCCTCCACTGAACTTTCACGTAAAAACTTTGCCAACCTTTCCTTCCCATACCTATTGAGGTGAAGGCTATGCCTAGTGAAACCCGACCTGTAGGAAGACTTAGTTGGTACCACTGAAATGTGAGCCATGCCCTCCACCTTCAGCGTCTACCCAAGCCTGACTACTGTATTAAGATGAGGCCGATCATAATGCTGAAACATTTATATGAAAAGCACATTTGTGCCACCAGTTTCAGTAGCTATCTTTTTCCAGATCACCTATGTCATACTCCGCAACCCTATTCCCAACACCACCCACTATCACTTCCTGATCTTCTTTCGAAAAATTGTTGCATAACTTCTGTATGTTAACCTGTTACTGCTGGCTTACAACTCTCCCATGTGAGCTACCTAACGGCGGAACCTTTTTCTTTCTACTGGCCTTTTCTGCCGTCTTAGTTTTCCTAACATCTCAGCCTTCTGCTTGTTACCTACACCTCTAGCTACAGGAGTCTCCTTTTCACTCATTTCTTACAGTTGGTCAAATCTATTTTCACATGCAACATCTAAGGATCTCCTCTTCCTAACTGGTTTTTTTCCAGCTGCTAGATTTCTTCCCACAGCACCTTCCTCAACATATCTGATTCCACCTTTGCATTCAGCAACTTCATTTGAAGGGCACATACCTTACATTCCTGTCCCATTGTTAACTTATTCTTCCTGCATATCCTGTAAGTCGAGGAGAAAAACTCTGTAGATTGCCCACTGGCTCTCCACTGCACTCCACTCCCCCCTCTCACCAGTGAAAATACTTCAGATAAATCTCACGCCATAACCCACTACTCATGAACCTATGGAAAGCCCACACTTCTCAGTTATGGTAAACCTTTTACAGTACTAAATAACAAACTAAAACATTAACTATTTCTAAATTCTGATACTACACAAGTAAAATTTTTTTAAACTAATTACAGTAATTCAATTTAATCTATAATAATGTTACTACTACTACTGCTACTATTAACAATATTAATCTACATCATATAAAACTAAAACAGAAACTTCACACTACTGGTTGTCTAATACAAAGAAATGAATTTCCCTTAATACACACAAAACTGAACACAAAAAGTTTGTGAACACAGCACACCAAGAACAGCAAGAAACATTACAAAAAATATAATTCTAATTCTAACTATTGTGACTAATACTTCTTCAAAAGCACCATATTTAATAATTAACTGCTAGGCACAAAGCACTTATTGGAACTTAACTGTAGTTGTCCGCACTAGCTGAAACTGTTCGCTGCAAAATCCGTCTGTGTAAAGACTGTGCTTCGTTTCGCACTGTCAAAGGACAATTTTCTGACTAAGATGGAAAGCTATTTGTGCTACCATATGTGTATGAATTTAAAAATTATGTTTTGTTTTGATTTCCACATCCAATTAGGAAAAATCAGTGTAGATGAGAAAACATTCAAGAACTTATTGAGTAGCTACAGGTTGTATCTACCTTACCATGAACTAACAAGAGGAGAGGCTTGCCTTGACACTATGATCACCAACCTAAACCCCTGGGACTTCAAAACAATGGTAGTGGATCAACTGATAGCAGATAATGAAGCATTTGTCCACCTAAACAGGCAAAGAGACCTTGATAGAAAAGACAGTACAGTCATTTGGGGTTACTTTGCTTCGTAAGGTCAAAGGTGCTCCACTTGCCAGAAAAGATTTGTTGGGTCACAGGTGCTACATTATTTTCTGTGTATCTATGAACAATGTTTGCTATGAAAGGTAGCAACTTTAGGTTACCAGCATTGCTTGCCTGTTCAGTTGTGGGCCATTTTGAAATTTTTACAAGCAACTAAGTAAAACATACAAAGGCCTGTGGAAAAATATGCTTTTTTTCTACTGGGTTAATTGATCGTCGTGCAGGTCAATCACAATTATTGTAATCGAATAGACAACGAGCACATTAATTTATTGCAAATCTGTTTTACAGTACTCGCTAGTTTTTTTCGTATTTGTTATGATATGTGAGAGTGAAAATGTGCAGGAACCTAACAGGAAAGTGTGTATGAAGCGAATATGGATGATATTTATAATCTTCCTTCTCATATAGATGCAGTTGGCTGTCTATTTGGAATATTTGGCGATTTCACAAATATCTGGTTGCTTATTCATGAAGATGTTCCGATTTTCAAATTTGTAATTGACCAGGAACCTATGAAAACTGGTCTAATATGACTGAAATAATATGTTCTCATAAATAATAGTTATCTATATAACACAGTAAACCTGACTCAGTCTGTCCACTCGTGAGTGACGAATAATATGTATTAAAGAATTGGTAAATTGTGGGGAACCACAATCACATATAATTTTTTGAAGGGCATTACACTGTCGTCATTTTTTTTAAAATTCTCAATTATGATGTGGACAGTATAAGTAATTTCATGTGTCACCAAAATAATTTAAATTTGTGTGCCATCAAATCAACATTCAATCAGATGTATTTTAGTGTTAAACAGTCTAGTTTCATGGAAGCCTGACTTTATTTAGCATAAAATTCTAACGGTTCCCAGTCCTTATGCACTAAAAACACTGGTTCATGCTAAGGAGAATGCACATAGGTATGAAATCAGAGCAGATGTCCATAACTATGACTCAAGAAGTTCAAATTCTTTGGACATACCTTGGGCTCTGGTAACAAAAACAAAAGAAAATTTCCTACATATTGGTAATGTGTATTACAATAACTTACCACTATGTATAAGAGAACTGGGTACTACTAAGTTTCAGATGACTTTGGAAGCTTGGCTTAAGCAAAAAGCCTTCTATTCAACAGATGAGTTTATGCACGATGATTCTGTGTATTTTTCATAAATATTCACATATATCTTTGTGTAAAATATACTGTATGTTATTGTATATTATATAATTTGTAAATTAAATTGTTGTTCTGTTAAAATCCTATTCTATGTATTTTTTATAAATACTCACATAATTATATGTTGTATAGAATGTATTGCATATTACATAATTTGTAAATTGTTGTACTGTTAAAATCCAATCTTTTATTTATTTTTTAATTAAAAAAACAAATAATGTATGATGATGTCTTATGCAACTGATGATTGTCAAGAGACAAATGAATGAATTGAATTAAAATGAATTGAGTTAGTTTCATAAAATCGGTTGTCAAGTTCCATAACTGTGCACAAATCGGAAATGTATTGTGGCAGTGTACAGAAACCTGACATAATGGGAAAGTAAAATTTATTTTGTGCTGAACACACTGGCATGTCCATGTTTCGATTTCATTTACAGTAACAAAACCCGAAATCCGCGAATTAAAATATAACTTTTCACAGTCAAATGCCTAACATTCCTGTCATACATATTGTTGGCTGTTTATTTTAAAATATGTAGCAATTTACGGTTTAGTTGATAAAAAAGTAACTAATAGAACCATTGCCATTGAAACTAGTTGCAACAAGTCATATTCATCGACATCGCAAATCATCGTCTGTTTGTTTTCGAATTCAGGAAGGTCCAAAATTCTGGAAACACCCTCATAAAATTCAAATGGAGTAGCAAACAAGGAAACAGAGACACTACACATAAGGAGCAGGAAGGGGGAAACTATATAGGTTAAGCCACCAACATGGCGACCACCTTGAAGCCGCCATCTTGGATTCAGTTACAAAATTTCAAATGGGAATGTGGTCATGTGGCACATCAAACAGATTGAGAATTTCACCAGAAAAACAATGCCATCACTATTTTAAACATAGCTTTATTCATTCTCGAGTTATAGCCAGTTACATGTGGCAGCGGTGGGATGCTCGGCTACATGTGGGTTATGTGCCAAAGAGACATTACGCCGATGTTACTCAGGAATGACTCATTATGTTATCCATTATTTTGGATTCTTAATGCTATACTCCAAACCCAGTCCTGATGCACTTTGAGCAACACATCTGGCTGAATTTGACCACATGCATCAAGAATGCACTGCTTTAGATGATGCAAATCCCGTATTATGACGGGATAAACCAGTGCTTTGACATGACCCCAATGATAAAAATCCAAACGAGTCAATTCTAGTAAACGTAGTGGTCACTCCACAGCACTCCTACGACCAATCCACTTTTGAGGAAATTGCACATCCAGGTATGCTTGTACAGTGTACCGATAATGTAGTAGGGCGCGATCATACTGGAAGAATTCTGGAAATGTCCCATCCTCCATTAACAACGAGGGAAACATGTCTTCATCCATTAACCTCAGATAATCGTTGGCTGTTAACGTACCAGCAATAAAAGAAGGTCCCATGACTTTGGTACCCCACACACCACACCAGAGGATCACTTTTTGTGAGTCAACCGTTTTGGAAGCATCAATCCAGTGCGGATTTGTGTCGGACCAGTATCTGTGACTCTGCTTGCTCACTTCACCATTGATAAAGAAATTGGCTTTATCACTGAACAGCACCTGATAGGGGAAACGTGGGTTTATCTGTAGCTGCTGTGTCACCCATTCTGCCAACTGTACCCGATGGTCTGGGTCATCCTTGTTAACGTGTTGGAGCAGCTGAACTTATTACGGGTGCCATTTGCACTGCAATAAAACTCGCAGTATGGAGGTACGGCTAACCCCACATTCTTGTGACAGTTGTGACAGGCGACGAGTACTCCATTGCGGACTCTGCTAAATAATGCCAACACGCACACTGTTGTTGCTTCATTGGTGGCAGATTTTGGTCTTCCAGCCTTCGGTTTATCTGCAACAGGACCTGTTGCTCGAAATTTGGCCGAAAGCTTGGCAACTACACTGTGAGTGATGCGCTATCTGGTTGGGTGACGACTGTTGAAATCCTCAGCAATGACTAATGTGCTTTTTTCTCCTGTTATTAAGATGATTTCAGTGCGTTCTTCATGTGTAATGGACATTTTGTAACCTGTAAATAAGGAAATAATGATTAAAACGTTAGCATGAGTAAATGATACCTAACATTTAAACACATGTAACATATCATGCATGGTATAGTCACTTTGCACCGTTTCAAACTACATTTTACGAATTCTCAGTACGTAATACGCACTGTGCCGAACGTCCCACTGCTGCCACTCGTAATTGGCTATAACTCAAGAATGACTAAACCTATGTTTAAAATAACAATAGCATTGTTTTTCTGGTGAAGTTCTCTATCTGTTTGATATGTCACATGACCACTTTCCTATTTGCAATTTTGGAGATGAATCCAAGATTGTGACTTTCAAGATGGCCGTCATGTTGTTGGCATAGCCTATAAGTTTATTCCCTCCTGTTCCTCATGTGTAGGGACACTCTTTCCAGGTTTGCTACTCCATTTGGATTTTATCAGGGTATTTCCGGACTTTTGCACCACCTTGCATATTGTGATCTAGTTAACGCCAATCACAGTGAAAAGAACTTCTGCGCCAAAGATCTTCAGTGGACATATACACCTCTTTCCAGGAGGAATGCATCAGCCCCTAAAGCCATCGGCACATGGAATGGGATAGCTAACACTGACATACCGCTCTTCCAGATTTCTCCCGTGAAACGCAAAATAAGTTCTGTGATAATTCGGTAATGTACCACGTTAAGTCGGACAAATAGCAAGTAAGAACACTGTATAGCTCATTTTCCGACCTTTCCTGCTTCAGTTCGGTTTATTGTTTACTTCTAGCAAGATGCCTACTATTTGGACTAAAAAATGTATGTCTTAATTGAAGCCACGAAAGAAGAACAGTCCTTACATAATTAATAGAAAAAAATTGAAATAGCAATATTGAAATGCAGATGAAACATCGAAAAAACAACATGTAATAACAACGTTTCATTGAATGTAAATAACAATTCGAGACAATGTAGAACACAACATCATCCTGAAATCGGCTCGTTAATTAAGTTCTTGAATACAATGTAGGATCAGAAGAGCTTTTTTTCATATTAATGAAGTACAATTACGAAACTTGGTGAAATGTGGTGCGAGAGACTAGTGAGATGCAAAAGTTACGTTACGTTTTGCGATATTCCTTTGTTAACCGATGAAAGCGAGGTTATGGAGTGTGTAGAGGGAAAAATGCTTCTAAAAGAGTGCAATGAAAATCTTCTGTTTCAGTTTTTGTCAATATCGCTATTTCTATTGTTTATCTATTTAAAATTTCCCTGGCCAAAACCTCTTAATACCCGCAGTAGTCCCGTTAAATTCTTATATATTTTTTTTGCTTACATTTATATTTGTGTAGTTATTCATTTCATGTTTTTAATGATGCCACATTACATTCGCAATGAAATATCAATGTGGGTTATCGTCATAACGTTGTATCTGACATCATGGCTCAAAGCAGATGGGTGGTATCGGAAGATCAAATATTGCCTTTGAATGGGTCTCCTAACATTATTTCGCCGCTGTATCCACTCCTGTACCCATAATATTCTGCGGAATTTTTCCTCTCTTCTTCAACAATAGCTAATAACGCCAAACAGCTAATTCAGTAGGATCTATTTTAAACATGTACTCTTCAATGTGTGTGCTTCACACTCCAAATGAGCTGTAGCAGACGACAGTTTCGCGCTGAAAACTCACTAGAGAGCTCTGAAAGCCCAAATCACGTTAGCAGCTAGTTCCATGTTCCGACGAAGCTGTGCCTCATAGTGTTGAATTTCCTATTATCGTGCACATTAACGTTAACTGCCTCGTTCCATATGCCGAGAGCTTAATGCCTACTCGACTGGCAAAGTAGGCGTTAGGAGCTGATGCATTCCTCCTGGAGAGAGGTGTATAGGTGTATATTTCTGCTGAAGGACTTTGGCACAGCAGTTCTTTTCGGCATGATTGGCACTACCTCGATCACAACATATTCGTAAACAAACAGACGACGATTTGTGACGTGTTTGAATATTACTTGATGTAACTAGTTTCACTCGCAGTTAGTCTATTGGGTACTTGTTTAACAACTTACTCGTAAATCGCAACATATTTTAAATTGAACAGCCAATAATATTTATGAAGGGAATGTTAGGCATTTGACTGCGAACAGTTCAATTCACGGATTTCGGGTTTTGTCACTGTAAATGGTAATGCTACTTGATGAGAATGAAATGAAAACATGGTCATGCCAGTTTGTTTTGTATCAAATAAATTGTACTTTCCATTATGTCTGGTTTATGTGCACTGACACAGTACATTTTGGATTTGTGCTCAGTTATGGAATTTGACTACCGATTTTGTGAAATTAATTGAGTGTTGATTTTATGCCACACAATTTTAAATTATTTTGGTGACACATGAAATTAGTTACACGATCCAAATCATAATTGTGAATCAAAAAATAATGCATGACAGTCTAATGCCCTTCAAAAAATGATTGTGGTCCCCCACAATTTACCAATTCATTTATAAAGACACATCATTCGACACTCTTGACTGGACAGACTGTCTCATTATCCGTGTGTTACATAGATAACTATTACTCACGAGAATATAAATGTCAATGGTACTTATTTCAATCATATTAGTTTGAGCAGTTTGATTAGGTTCCTGGTTAATTACATACTTTCAAACCGAAACATGCTCATGTATAAGCAGCCAACTGTGTGTGCAGTCGTCACATATTCGAAGTAGGCAGCCAACTATGTATATGTGGGAAGGAAGATTATAAATATCATTCATACCCGCTTCACTCATAGCAATTTAAACTCTCCTGTTAGGTTCCTGCACATTTTCACTCTCACATACTGCGACAAATATGGAAAAAATCTAGTGAGTACTGTAGACTTGCAATAAATTAATATTCTGTTATATAGGGCGTATATAAAAACTAAAAAAAACTGTTTTAACAGGATTCGAACCCAAAATGTTTCTGTTCCATGAAATAATAACCTATGGCCCTAACCACAAGACCAGGCTGGTTGAGCTAATGGAACAACAAATTTTTTAAGTCATATACATTCTGCTTAAACCTTTTATGGTTCTTTCATAATTTATTGATATTCGTTTGTATTTGACATTGAATGTGCCACAGTGAAGCATTTGTGACACATCTGCAATGTACCATTTCCGTTAAAAAAGTATATTGTCAAGACCTCCACTTCAACATGTCGTCTTCAAAGTTATCGAAGACCAAAAACCAACAATGCAAGTATACTCCTTTTTCTGTGAGAAATACATCAGCCCCTAACGACTACCTTCTGGCAGCCACTTATATCCAATCTGTGATGTCAGTCCAGTAATACGCCACTTAACGAGCCTTAGTAATTCTTGCAGTAATGTAAAACACTTTTTAAATAATGATTGAAGTGTTGCTATAACAACATCGTTAGATGCACGCTAAAATTATAATGCAAGTATTTTCCTAACTTTAACTTCTAACATTACTACTACCTCCAAAAACTTAAGTTTGAACAAATTTGTATATTCAGCATTACTGATAAGTAAGTCTTCTGGCCATCGCACAATGAATATTTAAGCAATCACTTTGGAAAGTGTTTTTCAGGTACATTTTCCAGTCATACTTCCACTGCACTGTTTAGAATTATGTACTGTGCTCATAAATTTAAACAAATTGCGGTCGATAACAAAATATTTTTTTTACAGAAAGACAACATATAGGGTGTCCAGAAAAGGGCTCCCTGATTTCAAAATTAAATATCTCGAAAACAAAGAGCGATAGAGAAATGCAGTAAATGGTATGTTTATTGTGAAAGCAGTAAGACGTTTATACAGCATTTTGAAATAATAGTTACAAAAGCTTCTAACAGATGGCGCTGTACAGCTCATATCAGCATACATAAGTGAAATAATCATATGAAAACACTGCAAACAATCACATCACAATGTTTTCAAAATGTTCACCATTGGCACTACAGAGGTGGCGTAAACGAAGAATGAAATTTGCATCACATTTAGTAGTGTCTCAACCGAAATGGATTCACATGCCACAGAGATCGCCGATTCAAGCTCGTCCAGCATGGTGGGATGCTTTGGGTAAACCATGTCTTTCACTGTACCCCACAATAAAAAGTCACAGGGGGTCAAATCCGGCGAATATGGAGGCCAATCCATGCCTGCACCAGTAAATTTGGGATATTCCAAAGCAACGACTCGATTCCCAAAGTATTCCTCAAGAAAGCGAAACGCTTGTTTGGTCTGATGTGGTCGGGCTCCATCTTGCATAAACCATTCAGTACCTGGTCGATCCTCTAACGGTTGCTGTGTGGCGACAGTGACCGTTTCTTGATTGAAAAAAGGGTCAATAATGCCTCTGCTGCATACTGCAGGCCACACAGTAACTTTAGGAGAATACAGGGGTTTCGCTTCACACCAATATGGCTTTTCGAACCCTAAAATCGCCATTCAGGTGGAAGTGTGCTTCATCTGTAAACCAGATGCAGCCAACATCAAATCCTTCACTATCAATCATTGTGAGCATCTGATTAGCAAACGCAACCCTATGTTGCACAGCTCGTATGGGTATGGCCTGGTGTGTTTGAGTTTTGAATGGAAACATGTGCAGGCTCTTTCTCAGTATTTTCTGCATGCTGGAACGCTTCAAACCAGTCTCAGATGCAATTCTACGGACGGATGACATTGGATTTCGCTGAATAATTCCAGAAACTGTGGCTATATTTTCAGGCGTAACTGTGGTTTGCTTGCGGCCAATATGACCCACTATATCGCTGTCTGTTCGTTGAAATTTTGCGAACAGCATATGAATGGTTTTTGCATCAGGTCCTTTTGTAACATTAAATTGTGCTTGAAAACTTTGCATTGTTGCCGTAGGACTCTCTTCTAACCTGTGGTACTCTAGCGCCAGAAAAACGTGTTGTTGAATGGAGTGCATGGTTGTAGTCTCTTCCTTCGGTACGCTAACCTCCTTTCACGTTTCAATAGTGGAACTGATTGCTCTGGGCTTTGGATCACTATTTATACTAGGGATTATGTACGGCGATTACAGTGCCATCTGTTAGCAGCTTTTGTAACTATTATTTCAAACTGTTGCATAAACGTCTTACACAATAATTCTTTCACAATAAACTTGGGTCAATTGCAAAAATGTGAGTGGCGCCACTCAACTGCCGCCATTTTTCAAAGTTCAGGTCATTTGAATTTTGTGACGGCATTTCTCAGAATCAAAACAAACAGTCGCCATCTTTATTTGAAGGCTATTCCTGTAATTGGTGTTTTCTTGTATTTATGCCTACATTTTACAAACAATGTGCATTTTAATTGTTCATAAAATTAAAGATCTTTCCAATATATGAGCTTTTAAGTTTGGTTTTTTGGGTAACAGTGATAGTGAGACTTCGGAATGCATGGCAAAGTTTTCATGAGCAAAATGTAGTTAATTCGCATATTATATCATGTTCTTATATAGTGTACGCTTAAGATTTGTGTGTGACTAAACAGGTGTTATTGAATTATTAACAACAGCCTGTTTAATTCTACAAAAGCGGAAAATAAGTGTGGTGTTGGCAGTGTATTTAGATTTTGGTATTGGCAGCTTCTTTTCTCATAAATACTTGCCACATGGATTTTAGAAAGGAAGTGACAAGGTTCATGTGTAATTTCTGATTGAGGTGTCTTAATTATGGGAATGAAATATATTACAGCAACTGTCAGTGTAGTTGTACAAAGCATAACCGCAAAATATAAATTCAAAAGTCGTAGTATCGTAATTTGGGCAAGTGTAGTTCGCTATATTAGGTTTCAAATAAGCGTCTCTGACATTGTAAATAGCATCCAAATCATTACATCAGAACACTGAATTTGTTTTGATGACAAGATATCAAGTTTGAAGAGATTAGAGGTAATGCTCAGGTGTCAAATACCACACTGACACTTGTAGTATCACTTGGACAAGTACTGTGTCTCTAATGTTGATATCAGACTTTCTTACAGAGCTTGATAAGCAGATCCCTTTTGAAATTACGTTTTTTATTCGTAATTGGTTCAGTAATGGAGCTTTGTTTACATGTAATACTTGGTTTATACCTTTCTTTAATACATGAGTGTTGTTTATACGCAAAATACATTTCCAAACAACAACATTTAAGGCCAATTCACACTGTCCGTCACGTCAACGTCACGTCACGGAACCGTCACGTCAAGTTGTATTCACACTGTCCGTCCGTGTCCGTCACGTCAGTTCGTCCATCTGAATACGCGATGTTGAAAGTGAGGTTATGAGTGGCGATCTGTTATGTAGAAAGTCATAGTTTAATACTAGAAAGGGGGAACAACAACGTTAAATGTTATTAACGGCCAAATAAAACTTAACAGTGTATGTTTTTGGCCAACTTGCTGGGAACTGAAACAACATTTCAAAACATAGACATCTATTTTCAAGCGGAAAAAATAAAAAATATGAAGTCATCAAACCATACTTGTAAGAGAATAAATAGCACCTATATACTTTAACCATTACGATTTGCCCGCTGACATTGTTAATGCCATCGCAAACAACTGAGTTTTTGTCTTTCATTAGAACTGACATTTTCATTTAAAGTGTTATTTAATGAAAAATGCGTAATCAAATTACAATCTTATTCAAATTAACAGTTTGCTTCAGTCGTCTCTGTTACCATGTTACGTAACATAAACAAATTTTTGGTTTCAAATATCCGACCTCGATTTTAGGGGGACACTCAATTGACAAAAATATTTAAGTCGTCATGAAACATCTGAGATTTACCCCTAAAACGAAGCTGAATAAGACACATTTGCATATAAACAGTGCACTCGTGGACTGCAACATGTAATTCGCCTGACCAAAATAGGTTAACTTTCGATATTAGCAGACGGCCGTTCTGTCAAAACATTCTTCTCGAGAAAGCTTGACGGACGTTGACGTGACGTGACGTGACGTGACGGTCCGGTGACGGACAGTGTCAATGGCGCCATTAGAAATACATTGCGGAATGTTCTGACGGACGGTGACGTGACGTGACGGACAATGTGAATTGGCCTTTACACTCTATTTCCCTCTTATTGTAGTCTTATATTAATTCTAATACGATAACCTAAATGACGACACCAATGTCTGTCTGAAAAATCTCTGCTGACGCCATATTGACAACTATGGAACTAGAATTCCGCCTGTGACAGCACCACTTCCTTTTGTGGCATGTGTCACGTACCTACCTAAGGTTCGTTTGAAGAGCTGCACCCATGCTGCAGCGCATGCGCAGTACGAAAAGTCGTGTTTGAAGAGCTGCAGGCGCCGCTCCTGCAGCCTGCCTGCAGTCTGCCGGCTGTTCGAAGAGCTGCAGGCCTGCAGCTCATGCAGGCAGGAGCTGCAGGAGGAAATTTTCCCTGCAGCTCATGCAGCCAGACTCGCACATGCGCATAACTCTCAGGCTTGTTGTGAGGGTATAAGACGCGCCTTTATTCAAAGTTTTCGGAAGTCCACGGTGTTGTAGTATATAAATGTACATGTTACTTCTGTCGTTCTGTGATTCTTCTCATGTTTGTAGAGGAAGTTCGTTATTTGTTTGTGTATATTGATGTATTAGTATTTTATTTTATAAGTATTATATTTGTTTGTATGAAATCACCTCTAAACATTAGAAGAGCAAAATTGTATATAATAGGTAATCCGTCTTATGCAGACTGAAATTAAAGACATTTGTTTTACACCAGGTGCATTTCCTTTTTAATTTAAAAGCATCTTCTCTGGTCTTTAAATGATATAAAGGTTGTACAGTTTGTTTTGTATACATAGATTAAAAACTGTTTTATAAAACAACTTTGTGCACGTTAGGCCTATGCGTTTTTAAATTGATGTACTCACGGTGTTGTCTCTTTTTTACATTTCCCTGCTGTTTTTCGTCTTGTTGGCTGAGGTTGTCTGGTTACTGACATGCGTTTTCTGGTAGTGTACGGAACGTTTCGCGTGTTTCAAGTAAAAATAAATGAAACGGAAGAAACGCCACAAAAACAGGCGAAAAGTGCCGTACAAACCGAAATACACGCGTCAGGAACCAACAAACCCAGCCAACAAGTCGGAAAAACAGCAGTGAGAGTAAAGAAGAGACAACACCGTGAGTAGACCGAATATCAATTTAAAGACACACAGGCCTAACTTGCATAAAGTTTTTTAAAAACTGTTTCCAATCTGTGTATATAAAACAAACTGTACAAACCTTTATATCATTTACAGACCACAGAAGATTCTTTTAAAATAAAAAGTGAAACGCGTCTGGTGTAAAACAAATGTCTTTAATTGTAGTCAGTTTAAGCCGGATTACGTAATATACTCGATTTTAATACCTGCTGTAGAAGATGGCCACACAACCATAGTTAAAAGGGCATTTTCAAATTCCATTTGTTTCAAATGTCGAGCCATTCAGATTTTGTGCCCAGTGACGACGATTTCGATGAAATGTTGCGTCGAAATCAGTGGCGTAGCTACGTCACCAAGGGCCCCGGGGCAAAATTGACATTGGGGCCCTCTTTAAACTAGAAATATATAGATGCAAAACTACTTCATCATTGGCTCCTTACCATCCACTTGAAGACACAATAAGGCAAACCTAAAGACTACTAAGTAAATTATTATATGCCAGGCAGCAGATAATATTTAATCATACTCTCTAATATAATTATAATTATGAAAGTTAGTTTGTTATGCTTTCACGCAAAAAATTACTGGGTGGATTTGGATGAAATTTTGCATAGGGATAGAGCTGGACCTGGTAGAACAAACAGATAAAACGAACCCATTGGATAGTTTCAAAGATGTTCCATACCAGGCGAATGAAGTCGCAGGCAAAATCTAGTAAAAATAAACAATGAAGTAATACTCAAACACGAAACTGTGGACCCTGCTGCGAAGCAAATCGGAAACAGCCAAGTCAGGACTCGCGCATCCGAGGTGACAGCAGGCGGACTGTTGTCAGTGCCAACAACTCACTGTGTCGCTAGACTACTGCGCTGTTGCCTCATTGGTCCATACCGATCAGCCTAATTTCATTGAAATCCCAGTCCAAGAAGAAAAATATAGGAAATATTCGTGTAGGATAGTTTCAGCCAAATGAATTTCCCGGATTTTGTTTGTTGAAACACTTTTGATTGAGCCATGCCCCTACCAGGCTTTATGAAGTATATGATGTTATTGTCTAGGCAGTAAAAAGTAAAATAACTAAGTCGGCAACTTCGGTTATTATCTTGACAGTGGGTAGAGGACACCGTCTTCAATGCACGATTCACTATTGTGACAAATTAATTAAACATCTGATCCGTGAATGTATCTCAATCGTTAAATAGCAGAATAAACAAAGTGCGCGGGTAGAAAAGTACCTTAAAAAGTAGCGTGAAGCGCTGAATTCTCACCATTATTTGAAACCACAGTGAAGTTCTTTTTGTTTTCTCATTTAGAACAACTGACCTGAATGGGACGGAGGGTATAGTCAGTTAGTAATGTACGTAAATTGAAGAACGATTAGTTCTTATGGTATGCGAAGTCACAGAATGCCGAATCCATTTCCCGCCTACCATTGCAACGTAGTGTGTAGATCAGTAGGGTCAAGCCTAAAAATTAGACAAATCGGAAATAATCGTCACAAAAGGTTCTATTGTCTTAATTGCTTAATTTGTGG
Organism: Locusta migratoria; assembly: GCA_026315105.1. Classification (NCBI taxonomy): domain Eukaryota; kingdom Metazoa; phylum Arthropoda; class Insecta; order Orthoptera; family Acrididae; genus Locusta; species Locusta migratoria. The sequence continues at coordinate 300,767,722 of CM048744.1, forward strand.
CCCAATACATCCTAGATTTTCCCCCTATGTGGAGTTGTGCAAAAGTGATGGAGGGCAAAAATGGACCCGAAAAGGGGTTTTTTCAGGTCTACAGGTAGTGTAACGTTGGAAGCACCTGAGATAAATGAATATCTTTCATTTTGTGCTCATTTTCTCCGTTTGTGTCAGTATAAGTTTAATCGTCGATTATCGTGGCAAAAAAGTAATACTTCAGAATAAATCTAACGTAAACACTGCGCTATGTATATTTCCACGTTTGCTGTTACGTCATTGGCCTGTCGTTCACGTGGACTTTAAAGACGCCCTCCTGAGTACACTGCAGTAAGATGACGCTAAGATAAATTGTGTCGCTATGCCACCAATAATACCAGTACCGAAAAAATCTCGCAACCCCACAAATATTACCGTGTAAGTGAAGCCACCGAAGGCAGTAATTACTATGATTAACACATCTGGTAATCTTTTAATTTTCTTCATATCTAAATCCGATGGATACAGTCATACATATCACCACTTGAGCTGTTTTTTCCTTCACTGATGACGCGCCGATCAGTAATACAATCCACAAAATCATCCACGATCCACATTTTCTCTTCTTCTTGCACGAATTTCAGGGTGTAACTGGTTACAGCAATTCATTGGTATCTATGATTAAGGAGCACTCCATTGAGGGAATTCACTGCATAAACAAATGAGTTGCCGTAATAATAACTTCTCTAATAATACATTATAGAGACATCAATATTCAAATGTAGTCACACTGTGTATTGTCAAACACACTGCTGTAATTCAGCGCCATTCACTGTTATTTCGCAAAGTTTGACAGCCACGGCAACTCCGACTTCAACCGACAACACACTAACAATGGAAGGGTCCACGTCTTAGCGGACATGCAATAGACCTTGTTATGTTTGTATTCTGATGTGAGAATAATTTTTGGATTTCAATTCATGCGTTTGAGGTTTGTTGGTCAGAATTCAAAAAGGTAAAAGTCGAAAATCCTTCATTCGATCCGTAACACCGGCGATGTTACATCTCGTCCGCAGGTCCTTTCGACAGCGCAGGTCCTTTCGAGGAACATGGACACCCATTTGAACATCTCATGTAAACCAACTTGCCACCGCCATAACATCCATCACCCACCACACAGCCATGTATTATGTACAGTGTGTGGTATCTGCTCCTGAAACTTTGAAGGGTTGTAGCTCCCAAACTAACAGTGATAGGAATGTAGTTTAAATTGATTTGGGCGCAGCTGGTTTCGACGATTCCAATGCACGATAGAAAAAAAAACTATTATTCCATTTAAAAATAATATCTTTGTGCTGTAACTCTGTGGAAAATGATACAATAAACTATGTTCGTAGCTCCGCAGAAAGTGTAACATTTTTTGTGTTGACATACCGCATTAAAATTTCCCGTCACCTATCATTTTATAAGTTTCAGAGGCAAACACACTTAGTGCAACACCCTTTATATACAGGGCGTCCCAGCTATCTTGTCCACCCAAAATATCTCTGGACCAATAACAGCTATTGGAAAACGACTTTCACCGGTATCAATGTACGGCTGGGGCCCATGAATGTACATATTTGGAAACATTCTAAAACGAAAGCAAAAGTGTTTTTTAACACAACCTTATGTTTTTTTTTTAAATGGACGCCCTACGTTTTTTTCAGCAATCCATAGCATGACAAATCACATAGACAATGGCGTTGATTGCATCGCAATATTCCAATTACATCCCGAGATATTGCGACGCGAAGTTGACGCTTGAAAAACCCGAAATGCGCTGCTAGCGCACGTCCTGAGGCTCAGGCATGAACCCCATGCTCCCCGTAATCGCGATGTGATTAACATCTTCCATACTTCCATACTTACCAACAGGTCCGAAACGAATAATATGGTCTGCTGTCATCCTGCATTAAAGTCGTACATTCCAGCAGGTATTTATCGCATAGGCTAGGGATGATGCGGTTCTGTAACATATCTGTGTAACGCAACGTTAGTCACAAAGTTAACTTCGCTTATCGTTAATCCGTTACTAAAAAGGTAATGCCATTCAACGTTAGAACTTTACTTTCAAAATGTTCAAATATTGGTTAAGCTTATGGGACTTAACTATGGGGTCATCAGTCCCTAAACGTGCAAACTACTTATGAACTACCTTATACTAAAGACGGCACAAATATCCATGCCCGAGGGGGGATTCGAACCCCCGACCATAGAGGCCGTGCAGACCGTGACTGAAGCGCTTCAGTCACCTCGGCCACCACGGCCGGCGAACTTTCCTTAACTGTAGATCTAGCGCAAGTGACAGTGAATCATTCACTCATAATAGTAAAATTCATGTTACTGGGATTAGTGAAACGAGCAAGTGGACTAAAGGTTTTACCGTTGTTTAGGTAAAAATGTCTTGATTTGGGAAGTTTAGGTAAGACATAGAAGATGAATGTAAACATGTTTAACCAATTAGTTTTATTATCAAATAATTATCAATGTTATGTTTATCTAATGCGTTACATGACAAATTGTATCAAACAAATGTTTCTGAACATCACTGGGTAAATGGCCCTTTGTAGAAACTTGCACTGTGATACCAACACTACATACTAAAGATAGCGTTCACATATCATGCTCAAAGTGATAACCATTGGCTTGCATACATAGGGTCACTCTGCAGATGAAGGATGCCCTACTTCGTGCTGCTGTTTCCTATTTGATGGCTGTACAAGCATCAATAATGCGTTGCTTCATGTCCTCTGGTGTTGTTGGTTCATGTTGGTAAACAGCATCCTTCACTGCTCCTCAAAGAAAAAATCCAGCGCTGTAAGGTCTGGAGATCGGACAGGCCACCTAACTGGGCCACCACGTCCAATCCACCTACCAGGGAACTTACGGTTCAGAAGTTGTCATGCTCTTAATTCGTTATGTGCAGGGCATCTGTCATGCTGATACCACATGATCATTCTTCTGTTCAGAGGTACGGTGTCCAAGAGAACAGGAAGATTGTGTCGTATAAACATGGAGTACTGTCTGCCACTTTGGACATTTACAAAGAAAGGTCCGATAATGGTATCTCCAATAATCTCACACCAAACATTCACATTCCACGGACGTTGACGCTTTACCTGACGGAGCCATTTTGGGTTGTCTGCGGACCAATAATGCATATTCCTCATATTGACAATTCCTTTGTTGGAGAATAATGCCTCGTCGGTAAAGAGAACATCTGCGTAAACATTTGGATTAGTCAGAAGTTTTTGCTGAGCCCACCGACAAAATGTTACCCCGTTGCTGAAGTCATTTCCATGAAGATCCTGATGTAAATGAACATGGTAAGGATGTAACTTATGACGTTGAAGAATACCCTGTGCACTTGATTTCGACACACCAGATTCACGTTCAATTTGACATATACTGATGTGAGGATTCACAGCTACGGTAGCGAGCACAGCAACTACAGCACGTTCATCTGTGCGTGTTCTAGAACGATGCCTAGGTCTTGGATTTAAGCTTCCCTTTTCACATAGACGAAATGTGAGACGACCAAACATCCGGCGCGAAGGCGATGGCTTGTCAGGGAATTGTCTTCTATACAGTCGTTCCACCTACAACACAACAGAGGCACAATGGATCATTTAACGCATTCCATAAACCTTATTTTGGGTGTGCAGGATAAATAAGACAACCTGACTGGTGTATACCGATCGGTAATGATTCATATTGTGTATGTAGACACAAAAAACGTGCACGAGGGAAACCATTATGAGAGTTGATGGCAGCAGACCGTATTATTCGTTTCGGACCTCTTGATAAATATGAAAGTGCGATTACGCCTGTCAATCACATCACGATTACGGGCAGCATGGGGTTCACGCCTGGGCCTCAGGATGTGCGCTAGCAGCGCATGTCGGGTTTTTCAAGCGTCAACTTCGCGTCGCAATATCTCGGGATGTAATTGGAATATTGCAATGCAATCAACGCCATTGTTTATGTGATTTGTCATGCTATGGATTGCTGAAGAAAAAATATAGGGTGTCCATTAAAAAAATAAGGTTGTGTTAAAAAACACATTTGCTTTCGTTTTAGAATGTTTCCAAATATGTGCATTCATGGGCCCCAGCCGTAGATTGATACCGGTGAAAGTCGTTTTCCAATAGCTGTTATTGTTCCAGAGATATTTTGGGTGGACAAGATAGCTCGGACACCCTACGCTCTACTGTAACTTTTTCCGAACGTCACCGACGCCGAGGGGCCCCTTGAGCTCGGGGCCCCGGGGCACTGCCCCGGCTAGCCCTATGATAGCTACGCCACTGGTCGAAATAGAAAGCAGAAAAGTGTTTTTAAAATATGTGGTGCCGCAGTATTCGGAAGATGAATTTGTAGAACATTTTCAGGTGTCGGGTGCGGGAGGTTGGAACTTTAAAAATTCCGCGCCTGCAAATAAAGGAAGACTTAATATGGAAATTTTCAAACTGGATACACCAGAAATACACAAAATATTACACACTTCAATTCCTTTAACATAAGAAAGTAACTTCCTTTTAGAAGCTGGCACAATGAATCACTCTTTTATATTGGTTTCCCGCCATCTTCGAACTACACACAGAGTTGCCAGGTTTTTCTATTCCTCTGTCGCCAAATTTTAAACAAAAAGTAGCCAAAATATCGCCATCTTTTCATCAATAAAATACCAAAATATAACCATCTTTTCATCAGTAAAAATAGCTAAATATCGTAACCTTTAATCTGTTAACATTATTATGCTACGGTAATTATGGCATGTTATTCGACAATAATAATCCTGGAATTCAGGGAGTAAGCTGGTTACTGAGTAAAAGCTAACACAAACTGTGGCACTCTTACATTCACAGACATCAGACTGAACTTTCCAAGCAAACTCATACTTCACAGAAACATCGAAGAACTGAACCCAGACAAAACACCAACTGACAATGAGGGCAGTCAAAATATTGTCACATTGTAAATATAATAGAGAGACTCCGGAAATTCAGTTACATTTAACTATCACATTTTATTAATTTCATAACTTATAAAAATTACAAACAAAACTGTTCAAGAATCATTTTATCAAACTTACACAAGGGATGTTCTCATGCATAGATTCGATTACCAATCACTTTCATCTTCTTAAAAACAAATATTTACAGATGTTAAATAGAGTTATTAAATCTTTCAAACATTCCTTTAATACACACAAAACCATTACAACATTTTGAGGTGAGGTAATTTATAATTGTAGACTAAGCATTTCATACTTTGAGGTGAGATGGACTTTAATTCGTAATAATGCGTCATTACACATTGAAAAACCAGCCATGATAACAACTGGGAAATCACCGCATGTTCTCCATCGACATTTATACTCTGCAAACCATTGTTAACAACTGTTAAGTGCGTAGCAAAGGGCTCGCTTCACAGTAGCAGTTGTTACGAATTCCTGTTGTGTTGTATGGAATGTGGAAAAAATACTGTCTAAATTCCTCCTAGCATGCTGTAATTTATATAAACTTATCCTCGTGTTGTCCGCGGGAGCCATACATACTGTGTTGTAGTATACTTCGAGATATCATTTATAGCATGTTCTTGAACCATCGTTTAAGTAGGGTAAATGAGATAGTTTACGTCTGTGTTCAAGAGTCTGTAAGTTGAGTTTGTTTACATCTTTGTGACACTCTCCCACACATCTATGATACTTGAATACATTTGTGCTAACTTTTGTAGGTTGATTACACTTCCCCAGCATTCTACCGAAGTTTAGCCGGTATCATTGACGCAATGTCTAAAGAGTAATTGCTTTACATTCGTTATATCTGATGTAAAAATAGCCATTAAGTCGCCAACCAATTCCTTTAATAGCCAAATTTAATCGCCAGTCGCCAGACTGCTAGAATGGCTACTATTATAAGAGAAAGATAGCCAAGAATGCGAAAATCGCCACACCTGGCAACCCTGACTACACAGAACAAGTGAGCACACACGTGATACGCAAACTGCAGGTTAGTATTCGAAGAACTCCGGCAACATGCACGGCACGTGACGTCATCTTCGCAGCACATGCGCAGTTGTGCCTGCATTGCTGCTGCAGGATCTGCACCCATGCAGCTCTTCGAACGAACCTCTAGTAATATTTGTTGAAGACGTGTCGAAGCTCGATTGTTTCATATATCGCTTCGTCAAGTTGCACCTTCGATACATATCGTTTGCACATGTTCTACTGTCTTTGGTTCTACAAAATTATCGAATTAGTAGAAGTTATTTACTGCAAGAAATTGAATGTTTTCACAACTACTAAATGAAGTCATATTACGCGACAGTCATCGCGAGACGCAATTTAGGTTCATAAGATTGCAATAAACACCTTTCGCACCTCCGCCAATCTAAACTTACATTTCAAAATAAACTGGACATCGTGACAGCAGTAACATAACCGTCCATGGGGCAATAACATTTTTTTTTTTAATAAATTCTTCTTGGGACGGGAATAATCACATTGGGATAAATATTGAAAAAGTAGTTGAAATTGAAAGATGATTATCCTCTTAATATTAGAAAACGGTTCATTCACACTTGTTGAGCAGTAAAAGACTGCCCACGACGTTTCAAGTCAATAATTGATTTATGTTTCCACGGTAACAGTGTTCTGTTGTAATTGTTAAAAAACGGAACGAGTTGTGAAATGTATATTTGCCTGGGTCCAACAGGTGCTGGAAAAACATTACTACTTAAGCGATTGCAGAATAAAGAAGAAATTGATGTGACGTCCAGTACGGTTCCTACAGTGGGATTAAACATCGTTGAAATAAAATTAGCAAACCAGAAAGAAATAACAATAAGAGAAATCGGAGGAATAATGGCACCAATGTGGAGGAATTATTACCAAGGAGTGAAGAAAATTATTTATGTAGTTGATGCCAGTAATTTATGTCAAATTTCAGCTGCAGGTGTATTGTTATACTCTATTCTAGCAGAACCATGCCTGAAACATACGAAGGTATATTCCGATGGATTTTAAGCAACGCCAAAGGGAACTAAAAACTTCGTTTCTGATTTGCATCACTTTTTCTTATAGGTGTTACTTGCCCTATCGAAAATGGATGCTTCATACAGACAGATGAGGAATGAGGCTTTGCTTATATTGCAGTTAAATCGGCTGCAGAAAGAAATAACGCAAGAGATAACAGTTATTGAAACAAGTGCAATAACAGGCAAAGGAATTGACAGAGTTATGACTTGGTTACAAGGCGCCCGGCAACAGAAGAAATGAAATGTTAGCAGAAATATTTTCCTTGCTTGGATCTGTGTAGCATTCCACAATCATGAGTGGGTTTTATATGTAACGTTAAAGACAATTCGTAACATTGTGTGTGTGTGTGTGTGTCTTTTTATTCTAGAAAGTATGAAAGAACAATAATAGAAAACAAACCAGAACACACTTGTTAATGTTCACCCTGGAACTGGTAGGTCGTCTGAGTAACCCAGTCAGCATTTTGTGATACAATATTGGTTTAATAAGTCATAGGGCTTACAAAGCGTATTATTATGCACTTTATTCAAGTATTAAATGTATGTTTTAAAACAATAAGAAATTTTACACACCATACGAGTAATATTCTGCCCTAAACAAATATGATCTTGCCAAGCACTTAATGTTTTACCTACCCACACTTAAATTTACAAATCATTATGAGAAATCTCGGTATAAGTTTCATAATAGGTAGAACTGACAAATTATTAGATGCAAGGTAGGGATATACTGGTAGTGGGAAAAAGTCCATTGGGAGTGTATTGCTTCCTGAATACAAAGGTAGCTATACTTGAGTAATTTTACAGGTAAGTAAGTATCCTGTGATTCAAAATAGCCTATCTAATTTACCTCAGAAAACCAACACGGTTCAGATAACTATATTTAATGTGTGTTTTCCATATGTTGGATAGCTGAATACATAGGCAGTTTTTTACTCAAAAATATCTGTATTTTCTCTCATTATTACATAACAAATTTGTAAGTTATTCCCTATGATAATATTGGCGCTCACATCATTTTACAATCCAGTTATGTTAAATATATCATCTGGGTATGTTCCTTTCACATCATGTGAGTATGGTACACTCATTTCCCACACACTATGCTCTCAATGTTTTCAAAAGTCTGAATATGTGCTCCATATCTTCCTGTTGTGTGCTACTCTTTCTAGCTCTATGGAAATGCTTCGAACCTAACATCCTGCATAATGTGTTTACATATTCAAGTATTTGTGTTCTCTACCAATGGTCCTTATCATTTATTGCCACATACCTTCTGCTACTCACGACCCAGTACACTGTTTCCTTGTTTCAAAGTTAAGATTATAAAACATCATAATATGAGAGCATATTGGCACAAGTAATCATAATAATACTCAAATTTGCAGAAGTTTAGAATAACACTTGATGCAGAGAGTAAGAAATTTTTAATGAATGTGGCATATAAATGTACACCCCATTCCATATTGTAATATACTCAGTCAGTCCAGTTTGCTGATTAATTTGAAAGAAGGCATTCAACCTCCAAAGTGTTCTTAGCATAGATTGAGAGACAATTTTCCTCAAAATTTCACCACTGTTGGAAAACTGAACTATGTTGAGCCAACAGCTTGGCATGCCTATATTTTTATTACTGTGTTATAATTTTTGATATCACTCCTGCCGAAGAATGTTTCATGGTTTTTTTCACATATGTGGGGCAGGTGAAGACATTGACTGATGATTGTTGCCATCACTCCTAGATTTTTCGTCAGAAGGTATACGACTTGTGACAGTTTGTCACACACATACGTAAACCCTAGAAATTTCACAGCCCCTGCAGAGTGCAGGTACCCTTTATCAATGAGGCGACATACCATCTTTTCCCTTTGCTGATTTTAATTTTGCATATAATAAATTCCATGAAGCACTGATATTGCTGAGGTGAGGTGTCTCTCAGTGATATAGGTACCAGTACTATAGGTGCAACCACAACCAAGAGGTATCTATGGAGAGGCCAAACAAATGCGTGGCTCCTGGAAAGGGACAACAGGTTTTTCAGAAGTTACTTGGGCAGCAATCTGGATGATTGACTGATCTACCGTTGAAACATCAGCAAATGTGGCTTTATCATACAGTTACTGTGAATGGCTGAAAGCAGGGGGAAACCACAGTTATTACTTTTCCCAAGGACATGCGGTTCTAGTTTATGATGCTATCCTCTAGTGTAAAATATTCGCTTGTGGCGACTAGACAGGAGGCTGTTGTCATTGGAAGGAACAAAGCTGACATTTTATGAGTGTGAAATGTTCTATCACTTAATTGGTTCGGTAAGTTAGAAAATTTGGAAAGGTTGCATTTAGATGTAGTGTGGATTAGTGCAATTCGGTGGTAGAATAATTATGTTTTCTGGCTGGGTGAGTACAGAATTGTAAATACAAAATAAGTTGGAGGTGACAAATGAGAAGGTCCAATAATGAATATGATGATGATGATGATGATTGGTGTTTTAGGGCGCTCAACAGCGAGGTTATCAGCGCCCGTATGCTAACGTAAGGAGATGAGACGAAAAATGGGTACAGTCATATGGACATGTAACTTCAATTGTACATTAAAAATTTAAAAAGACGGTTCAAAGGAAAGGACTGCATAAAAGAGTTAAAAGTTTGATAGATGTATGGGGCCCAGTGACTACTTAAAGAGTGACCGAGCCACACTGTCACATATTAAAATCGAACACCCAATATTTTAGGAAGAAGTCCAGATGCTGCACAAAATCTTAGGACACAATCCACGGATGCTTCATCGTCACCTAAAATAGATTTCAGGTCCTGTGAGAGACCTAAAGTTGTCCTCACACCAGCGTATAAATAGCATTCTGTGAAAATATGTCGTATCGACAATTGTGTCCGACATCTGTTACACACTGGCGGTTCCTCACGACGCAAAAGAAAGCCATACATTAGCGTGCAGTGTCCAATTCTAAGGCGAGTAAGGGCGACTTCCTCAGCTCTTCGAGAGCGGAAGGAAGTATGCCATGGACGTACTGAAGATTTTAGGGCGCGTAACTTGTTATCCGCCACATCCAACCACTGATCCTCCCACAAAATCATGGCTTTCCTTGTCACATACGAGGTAACAGCCGGCAATGGGACAGAACAGCGTACAGCAGGGGGGAGGGAGCAAGCCTCCTTAGCCGCCACATCAGCAAGCTCGTTTCCCCGGATCCCAGTATGCCCAGGAACCCAACAGAAGATGATCTCCTTGTTTCGTTGTTGCAGTGCAAGGAGAGCGTCCTGTATATCCTGCACCATCCGATCTGATGGGTACATTTGGTCAATAGCCAGGAGGGCACTTTGGGAGTCTGAACAGATCATGAACTTCACTCCATGATGTTTTCTGATCTGTTCTAGTGCCCTCAGGATAGCGAACAGTTCCGCGTAATAAACGGTAAACTGTTCTGGGAGCCCTATCCGAAGGACAACATCGGGGAACACGACAGAGCAACCAATATGATCACCCTGCTTGGACCCATCCGTGTAGACCGTGACAAAATCAGAATGGTGACTTAAAATTTCGAGAAATTTACTTTTATAAAAGGTGTCGGAAGTAAAAGCCTTCCTGTAGAGAGTCAACTCTAAAAGCACCCTGGGCCTCTGAAGTAGCCAGGGACATCCCCTACTCCACCCCTGGCGTTGGACCTGAACGCCTTGCGCCTGTAGCAAATCGAGGCTGTCCCTTGCACGGAACCAAAAGGGCCTTGTCGCCTGCGGACGGTTACGGAACAAGCGTGCCAATGATTGTTGATTAGCATTGGAAGTCGCTAGGGAATTTGGAGTTGACATAGATCGGTACGCTTGACGTGCAGTGAGTAGAAGGCGGCGAATAGAAAGCGGAGGCTCACCAGCTTCTGCACAGAGACTAACAACCGGACTTGTGCGGTATGCACCTGTGGACAACCTGATACCTTCATGGTGTATGGAGTCCAGCATTTTCAAATAAGAGGATCTCGCGGATCCATAGTCGAGGCGGGGTCGCACAAATGACTTGTAAAATTGGAGGAGACGTGCCCTGTCAGCTCCCCAGGCCCGATGGCTAACACACTTAAGGAGATTTAAAGCCTTGATGCATCGTAATTTTAATTCCTTAAGGTGTGGCAACCAAGTGAGCTTTTCATCAAAAGTAAGACCTAGGTATTTCACCTTCTCCTTAAAAGTGAGAGCAGTCCCCCGAAGTTTGAGAACTGGGTAATTAAAAAGGCAACGGGAGAGATTAAAATCTACACAAACGGTCTTCTCCAACGAAAATTTAAAACCTGTTCTGTTGGACCATTCCTCCAACCGCCTGATCGTCAGATGTAATTGACGAGCAGCAGTTGCGACGGAGGAGGATGCACAGAAAATGGAGAAATCGTCCACAAAGAGGGAACACTGTACTGGACTTCGTACAGTGGACGTAATACTATTGATAGCAATGGCGAAGGCCGTCACACTTAAAACACTTCCTTGGGGGATACCGTTCTCTTGATGAAAACGGTCAGACAATACGCTCCCGACCTTGTATCTAAAATACCGATCCGAAAGGAAAGACTGAATAAAAATGGGTAGACGACCACGAAAACCCCACTCATGGAGCTGCTGTAAAACATTACGCCTCCAGGTAGTATCGTAGGCTTTTTCGAGATCAAAGAACACACCTATCAGGTGTTGCTTACGTAGGAAAGCTTGTTGGATTTCCCGGTCAAGCAAGATCAAGTTGTCAAGCGTTGAACGGTACCTTCTGAAGCCACATTGGGAGCGGCTGAGTAGGGACCTGCTTTCGAGGACCCAGACTAGGCGTTGGTTAACCATACGCTCCAATGTCTTTCCTACACTGCTGGTGAGACTTATGCTACGATAACTACCAGCGTCAGTCCGATCTTTCCCTGGTTTTAAAATAGGTATTAAAACAGACTCTTTCCACGAGCGTGGAAAGTTTCCCGTGAACCAGATTTGGTTAAAAAGCTGAAGGAGGACATGCTTCGATTGCGGTTCCATGTGTTGGAGCATGCTGTACGTTATGTCATCGATGCCAGGGGCAGTATCACAAGGTACTGCTAATGCAGTCTCCAGCTCCCACAGTGAGAACGGTTGGTTATATTCCTCAGCATTTGAGGACCGGAAATCAAAACCAACCCTCTCCTGTATAGCCCGATGCTGCCGAAAGGCTGCATTCTGGCTAGAATCCGATGTAATGGTGTAAAATGATTCTGCCATTACCTGAGCAATGTCTCGTGGCGAAGTCAGGAGAAGTCCTTGTCCTTGTACAGCTGCTATGGGTGGTCGGGAATTCCGCCTCGAGATCCTCCTAATAGCTTCCCATACTCTGCTTGCTGATGTGAACCTATTGATAGAATTCAGGAACTCTTGCCAAGACCTCTCCTTGCTCTCTCGAATAATGCGTCTTGCCCGTGCCCTCGCCACGCAAAAAGTTGCAAGATTGTGTTCAGTAGGGCACCTGTGGAATCGTCGGAGAGCTGCCCTCCTGTTTTGGATTGCAGACCGACACTCCTCGTTCCACCAAGGAACAGGCTGCCTCTTAAAGTTGCCCTTCGATTTGGGGATCGAGGCATCGGTGGCGGTGCGAATCACGGCTGTAGTGTGATCCACCCAGTTCTGAACGCCTTCATGCCATTCCAAAACAGCCAACTGTTTAAAAAGCTGCCAATCAGCTTTCTTAATAAGCCATCTCGGCGGCTGTTGAGCATGATCCATTCCATCTGGCAGAGTTACCCAGATAGGGTAGTGATCACTGCCATGGAGGTCGTCGTCTGCATCCCACTGGGCAATGTCTGCAAGAGCTGGCGAACAGAAGGAGAGGTCAATGGCGGAAGACGTACCTGTAGCAACGCTGAAGTGTGTGGCCTTACCCGTGTTCAGCAAAATTACCGATGTCGACTGTAACACACGCTCAACCATTCGACCCCTGGGGCAAGTGGTGTTAGATCCCCATAAAGCATCATGAGCATTGAAATCTCCTAAAATGAGAAAAGGGCGAGGAAGGTCATCGAGAAGCTGTGTCAAAAGTACAACATCGAGAGGCTCTCCAGGTGGTAAATACAGAGAACACACTGTAAGCTCAGTGTGTGCCAACACACGGACTGCAACTGCCTGTAGCGTCGTAGTTAGGTTCACAGGCGTAGAATGGAATGTGATGAACACTGCCATACCACCCTGCGCCCTATCGCCAGTCAGGTCGTCTTTTCTGTAGAGGTGATAGCCTCTAAGTACAGGTGCGTCACACTGCTTGAAATGTGTCTCCTGAAGGGAGATACAGAATGGTCTGTTCTGCAGAATAAGACGTAATTCGTCCAAATGAGCCCTGAATCCGTTCACGTTCCATTGGAGTATGGTTCCCATGTCAGCGGTGTGGTTGTAGTTTCCCCCTATCCTTGTGCCTAGACGGTGAGGCACTGTTTGATCGGGCAGCGGCATTAGGGCTGACTGATTCCGGAGATGAGGTATCCAGGTCCATTATCATATCCTCGTCATCGGTTAAGGCTGCCAGATCGACATTCGATGGTGCCTGGGGGAGGCTTTCGATCGAACACCGAGACGCCTTCTTTGGTTTCTTCTTCTCTGAAGAAGATGAAGGAAGGGCGTGTTGCGGAGCACTCTGCTTTCGGGGAGCACTCTGCTTCTGGGGGGCCACCTGCTTCTGGGCAACTCCCTGCTGTTGAGGAGCGCGTTCTGTTGGAACTCTCCTTTTGAGGTGTCTTCTCAATTATTACTGCAGCTATCTCATCTTTCACATCCATTGGGTCGGCCTGTATTCCGATATCTCGACTAATCGAAGTTTGGCATGTACAAATGCAGGTGCAAGTTTCGCTGGTGGAAATTGGGATGGTCTGTGTCGATGCATCAACAGTGGGCGTGGGTTTCTGGAGTAGTGAGGCATAGGAGGTCGGAAAAACAGGAGGCTGTGTCGCCTTATATTCTTGTTTGGCCTCCACATATGGAATACGTTTGCGCACTTTTATCTCCTGTATTTTTTGTTCTTCAACAAAGACAGGGCAATCATGACTCCATACAGGGTGGCCTCCTGTGCAGTTTAGACACATTGCTGGGGAAGGACAGTCAACCCCAGAGTCGCGAGCTGCCTGTCCACACCTCCCACAGGTTGGTTTGCCTCCACAATTCAATGTCGTATGACTGAAACGCTGGCATGTGAAACACCTCATAGGGTTCGGTATAAAAGGCCTAACTTTCAGACGGAGAAACCCTGCCATAAGATGTTCTGGCAATGATGGGGAATTGAAGGTAACAATGAAGGTAGGGGTTTTCTCTATTACTCCATTGTTCCTGCGGGTCCTTTGCTCAACGTCAATGATACCCTGTGACGCCCACTCCTGTTTTAATTCTGCCGTTTCGATGTCCACAATGTCACGGCATGTGACCACTCCTTTGCTGGAAATTAGCGTGTTGTGTAATTCTACAACAATGTCATATTCCCCTAGCTTTGCTGAATTCAGGAGGAGGTCTACCTGCTTTGCTCTGGCCGTCTCAACTAACAAAGCACCATTCCGCAGCCTCTTAATTGATTTCAAAGAACCTGCAAGTCCTTCCAGTCCCTTATTAATGTAGAAAGGGGAGACCTTTTCAAAGGTACCCTCTTTCCTCTTAATAACTACGAAAACATTATTATTAATGACTCCTTGAGGCCTGTTACTATGACTAGATTGTGTCTCAGGAGGACTGGCCTCCCTCAACCGCTTAGATGACTGGGTGCGAGTACCCCCTGACGGTACACCCATTCCGCCGGGGTTAGAAACATGTGAGGACTCCATCTCGGTCCCACGAGCAGCTAGGGAAGGGGCGGTCCACCCAGGCAGAGCCCCGCTTGCCTGGGTAAGCCTTTTGTGTTCCTCAGAGGTCGCTCGCTATCGACTGTTCAACCTCAACAGCCATGCATCCCATCATCACGCAGCACACCTTGGGATTGAGGGTTTTTTTATAGAGGTTTTTTCCATCCTCACGATCCGGGCAATAAAGCCGAGATCCCCGCTCCCTGTAACACACAACATTCCACCGCTGCGCCATGCGGTGGGCGCTGAAGCGTGTCCAGGGCTTACGGTCTGGAGGACTGGCGGCGCTTACCAGTCCCCAGCTCAGGACCCTGGGTTCGCCAAGCCCGTACTCAGCAAATTAATGCTGAGCCCCTGAGGGCATGAATAAGAAAATAGGCTGCAGGTAAGGTACTATGAACAGCATAATGAACACATTATAAGCATGATAGACACTAAACCAACACCAATAACATCAATGCAGAGATATTCAAATTATCGATAATGTTTCCAGTGTCACACCCTTATAAATAAAAATGCCTGCCATTCAGTAACAGTCCAAGGTAATTTTTTTTTTTTTTACCTGTTTTGAACTTATCAATTATAGGGTAACCACATATTTAAAAATTGTTTAATCAACTCTTACTGGACCACTTCATATGGATTGCCCCTTTGTGGAAGATACCAGGAGACACCAGAAGATTTCAGATTGATTTTATAAAGGTAAGACATAGCTTTTGGGATCAGGCTTTAAACTGTATGACATATTCCCTCAGCAGATATACACTGACCATAACTTATTGGTTATGAACTGTAGATTAAACCTTAATAAGCTGCAAAAAGAGAGATGGAACCTGGACTAATTAAAGGAACCACAGGTTGTCGACCATTTCAGAGGAAGCATTGGGCAAGGACGACTGAATTGGGGAAAAGCAGTACAGTAGAAGAGGAATTGTTGGTTCAAAGAGAGGAAATAGTAAAGGCCTCAGAGGATAAAATAGGTAAAAGGACAATGCCTAGTAGAAATCCTTTGCAATCACAGGAGATACTGTATTTAAGTGATGAAAGGAGAAAATATAAAAATTAAGCAGGTAGAAGGGAGTATAGACAGCTAAACAATGAGGTTTACATGAAGTACAAATTAACTAAGGAGGAATAGCTAGAGAACAAATGCAAGTCCATAGAAGAATCCACAACTAAGGAAACAATATGTACCACTTGCAAGAATATATAAGTTCTGAGATTGAAAACCAGTACTAAGCAAAGGAAACACTGAAAGCTGGTGGGAACCTTAAGGCAACATTGGAGAAAGGCAAGAAAAAGTAGGAGATACAACACTACAATAAGCATTTGGGAGAGCACTGAAAGATTTAAGTTGATACAAGGCCCCTCATAACTGCTGATACCCTTGGGAAAACCAGCCATGACAAAACTATGCTAACTTGTGTACAAGATAGATGAGACATGTAACAACTCAGACTTCAAGAAGATTCAAATAATCCCAATTCCAAATAACAGTTTCATGTTTTCAAAATGTGGATTTAGAATAAATGTAGGAATGCTTGTGGCAAAACTCAACTTACTACTTTAGAAAACAGGTTAAGAAAAGGCAAAGCCATATGTATAGCTTTTGTAGAATTGGAGAAAGCCATTGCATAAAACTGCTGGACTGATATGCCGTGGTACATGAATTGAACGTTTCGCTGAAGTTTCACCTTTGACTGTGGAAGGCAAAACATCAGGGGAAAGTTTTAATTCATGGACTATGGCACCTCACCCCTGAAGTTTTAAGTAATGACAACTGTTGTGAAAGCCTTCATTCTTTGGAGAAAGCTTTTGACAATCTGGCTGGAGTACAACCTTCTGAAGGTGACATAGAACAAATGGTTATATAGAGCTTGTACAAAACTAGATGGCAGTTATACAAGTCAAAAGGACACAATGATTGGGAACAGAGTACGATAGTGTTGCAGCCTTTCCCCAGTATTATTCAATGAAACTGAAGTTCAGGGAGAAGAAAAAAAACCTTGCAGTTGGCTAATCACAAGGCTGAAGGCTGCATAACAAGAGCAAAACAAGGTAATGAAGTATCTCTATATATAAAGCAGTGTGTCCATGTGTTTGTGTGTAATGTATTGCATTCAAATATACAGTTTTGTTCCAATCTTTAAGAAATTTTGCACACTTGACCTTCAAACCAAGACAGTTGATCTAAGTGTAAGGATCAAGTACAACACACTGTTCAGGATGTATGATGTCATAAACAATGAAACGTCCAAAAGCATGCTGCATCACTTGACGATGTTGCACATTTCCTCCTAAACCACTGGACCGATTTCAACCAAATTAGGTACACATATTTCTTACCATGCAGTAACAATTGTTGCAGGGATAAGAACCACATATAACACATGGTTCAGGAGATATGGCATCATAAACAAATAGCGCAAAAAACTCTGACTTTATTCATACAGTGACTGCTTGAGAATGAGAGTACTTAGCGACCTGCAACAAACTTTAAACATGATTTCAAACCTTTATAATACTTTGTTTCACTATCAACCTCAGAAAAATGATGAAAGAAAAACATTTTTTTTCTCCTACTACTATTCTGCTATTCATGGAGTAAAACTATGACATTATAATTTCTATACTAAAAAATGTAGGTGTAGGAAATTTTACAGATTTTATAAACACATATAGCTGAGTATATCTTCGAAATTGTATCACAGTATGACACGTAGTTCATGAGATATGACATAAACAGTAACATTAATTGTAAACTACCCCATCACACATCAAGTATTAATCTATTACTGCTGTACTACTAACTGTATTCACAACAGATTTTACAGACATCAAGCAGTCACACAAGTAAATATATAACTGCAAAATTCCACAATTGTACAACACACAGTTCAATAAATGTATGATCTTAAATACTACATTGGGTAAAAGCCTTTAACATCATGCACCACATTTTAATACATTTCTCAGACAACCCCCCCCCCCCCCCCCTCAGACAAACCCTTTCCAGTTAGCTGGAAAGCCAAATGTACAGATCAAAATTTTGAGGTGTGAAGTGCACACAGGTATAGGTGAAAGCAATAAGCAATAGACTTTTACAGATTTACAAGGAGAGGCGGAGAATGAAACAGGATACATCCAACGAATACCTTTTTATTTTCGACAGATCTACCGTTTAACTTAAAAAGACTGGAATTTCCAGCAAGACTTACATTTTCTATTATGATTAATAAATCACAAGGCAATCTATTAAATAATGCAGAGTGGATTTGACCTACTCCATTTTTCTACGACAACATTGTATCTTGCTCAAAGGTGAACTTACCAAAGAATTTATTTATGCTAGCTCCTGGACAATTAACAAGAAATAATGTTTATAGCCAGGTTTTGAATTAAATTAATGTTACATATAATTTTTAATTTGATTACTATGTTTCTTTGTTTGGCTATTGCACTTATAAATCTATATATATTGCACAAGACAGCATTATTTTTTATATATTTTCCGATAAATATGATATGATTTCAGAAAAAAGGGAGATGGACAGAAAGAGAAGAGATAACCAAAGCACTAACTTAAGGCTTAAATAAATAAATACCCAGGCAACGGTGGGTTTTCAGCTAGTAACTGAATAAAATCAGGTGATGCTGAGAGAAAAAACATAATGAATGTAGTAAGTGAGTTATAGTATTCAGGCTCAAAAATAACTGCTGATGGCCAGAGTAAAGAATATATCAAATGCAATTGGAAGAAAATAATTTATAAAGAAGTTAAATTTGTTAATATTGAATAATGTAAGTGTTGGTCTGATTCTTCTCTCTATGCCCAAGTGATCCTCTTTATAACCTGGCACTGTCCATGCAAATTTAGAAGAAGTTTAGAAATACACCAACACTTATTAATGATCATAAGTTAATGGTTCAGCAATTTCATAGATAATTTTCTTGAGGACTTTAGTGGCTCTTACATGCATATCATTATTATCAGAATGATTAAATTTTTTTGCAGTCTTCTTCTTCTTTTTTTGTTATTTCCTTCAGTTCATCATGGTGCACCTTTTATCATTTTTACAGCAGTTGTATGGTCCATTTTCGCATTATTTGTAGCTGGGGGCCATATTGGTGTAGCCAAATGTAAGATTTGTCTAAAACCCGTTTTGAATCTGTCCCTCTTTACTTATAGCAACTAAAAGGCAACCATAATTGAGTATGCACTTGGTTATGACATACATTTCAACAACTAAAAATACAATTAGGCACACAAAAAAAGGCGGAGTGCATATTTTCTGGTTTCATGTTTTCACTGTTATTATAGTTCCACAGATTTCTTTTCTTTAACCATTGTTCCAATTACACGCTAAAACGTTCCATAGCTAATGTAGGAGTAAATATTTCCCCTCACATGTAAACCACTTAGAATCTCCCTTTGATAAACTGTATACAGTTTACTACCAGTGACATAAAGATTCCCGGGAACTGATAGCTCACGTAGAGGAACTTGAAACTATAGTCATAGAAATTGAAAACAGTCTTTTAGATACAAGATTGGTTGCTTTTAGCCTTAGAGCACTCTCAGTTGTTTGGAAATAATTTAAAATTTTAATGGTTCATCTGAATAGTTACAAAGAATATCCCTAATGAGACAGAGCAAGTCATATATAGTGGACTCCTTACATACATAACTCTTGTAAACTGTAAGTAAACCTTGTGTTGTTCCTCAGGAGTTGGCAGAACTTGGTGTTGCTTTACCAGCTTGTGACATTACAATTTATTTGGCCCATAAGAAAATACATTAGTCAACTCAGGTGGTTTCAAAAGGACAGCAAAACAATGCCCCCAACACCTTGCAAACAGAGACACTGTTAATATTTTAAAGCCTGAATCTTGAAAAAGGTAACTACAAGGTAATCATATTGTCTTTTGATATCAGAAACACTGAAATTCCACAATTGTTTACAGTTGTGCTCACTATAGGTGGGCGGAGAATTCTGATGCAGCTGTGGAGAAGTAGAAAATTGGGTTAACGTTTCTAGTTCTGAGAAAGACAAATCACTGGTGTCTGTGAATAGTTTGCTGAGAAGAAAAGTCAAATCTCTCTCCTGTCACTTATGTACATTTTTGTAACGTTATCCTGTGCCATGGATCTAACTCCCTGTCTCCACATGTTTGCAAGAAACAGCTGGATGAAGAAAAATTTGATTGTCAATATTTCACATATTAAAAACAGTTAACGACTGTTTATCCCTTGAGTGCCAGCACATACATACTGTATATGCAAAATTTATTGTAAGAAAAAGAGCATTAGTTACTTCCTATGAACTTTACACACAATTTCAAACCTTTGAAATCTTTTTCTTGCTGACACCCTTCCCTACCCCCACAAAATGATGAAAGAAATTAGATGCTTACTAAATTTTGTTGACCGTTCAAGCAATAGATTGTCATGTTTGAACCGATGGCACATAGCAATACCATTAGTGACAGCATCAAAGTTGTTCCTGTTCTCAACAGTGGTGTGCAGAATCGCACCATATAAAGGTTTGTGCACTTCTCAGCGACTCTATATGAAGGGGGTCTTAATATTTTCACTTAGGTGAACCAAACTCATAGTTATTAGTTTACAATAACTACAAGTTTGAATTCTAATGGGCAGGGTAAAATTGAGAATTTGATCTGATGGGAGGCGTATTTGAGTAATTCTGTGCAGGTGTGGTGATTGCTGTGTCCCCAGTGGCATAGAGGTCAGCACAACTGCCTAGAAAGCAGGAGACCCAAGTTTGAGTTCCGGCTAGGTACACATTTTCAACTTTGACTTCTTTGTGGTCTGGACTCAACGTGCAGACAAACTTCCAAGGCTCCGTCAGGATCTCAACTCCACATCTAACCTGTAGTTCGCCTGGTCCTTTTCCAGAAACTGACCCAAGCCACATTCCTAGATGTTGACCACTTTGTTGAGAATTACATCCACATGTTGGCTCAGAACCAGGACTCGAACCTGGGACCTTTGCCTTTCACGGGCAAGTGCTCTACCTACTTAGCTATCCCGACTTTACTCACGATCTGTCCTCCGGCACACAATTTTAATCTGCCAGGAAGTTTAATATCAGTGCAAACTCCACTGCAGAGTGAAAGTTTCATTCTGGAAACACCCCTTAGGCAGTGGCTAAGCCATGTCTCCACCATATTCTTTCTTCCTGAGGTGCTAGTCTTGCAAGGTTCGCAGGAGACTTCTGTGAAGAGTGGAAAGTTGGAGGCGAGGGACTGGCAGAATTAAAGTTGCGAGGACGGATCATGAGTCAGATCGGGATAGCTCAGTGGTAGAGCGATTTCTCACGAAAGTCAAAGGTCTGCGGGTTGAATCCTGGTTCTGGCACACAATTTTAATCTGCCAGAAAGTTTCATATCAGTGCACTCTGTGCTGCAGAGTGAAAGTTTCATTCTTAAAATGATAGTTAATGGGAGAGTAATGTAAGGAATCACTCATGCACTAATAACTGTATATGCTGTTGGCTCAACAAGACTCTAGGCATAAAACAGAAAAAAATAAAGTGTTCTGTGTTTTATTTTAGATGAGTGTTATAAAATTAATTTTATGTTTTACTGATGTAATTATAATTTGTTTCCTATATGAATGTTATGGACTGGTAAAGCAGGAAACATTTTATTTATTAGCAATTTTGAAAATATTTTGGGGGTGAAACAATATAAGAAGTTTTATTACTGTATAGAAGCAAAAGTTGTAGTTGCTGACAAGGTATTATTAGGATTAGATTATTCAATTGTATTTGTGAGTGATGTCAAATTTTACTTTGCAGTACACTCGTCCGAAAAGTTGGCAATAAAGTTATAGAAACTTTCAATCTGAACTGGTGTTCAAACACTTACTTACTTACTTACTCACTGGTCATACAACACTTAGCCATTACCACAGCAACATGTTTTTGCCATCTGTCCCTGTCTTGTGTTATTTCCTTACAGTCACTTTCAATACCTTGGACCTCAAATCGGCCTTCACATTGTCCTCCCATCTACGCCTCAATCTCCCCACCACATATTTTCCACCCAAGTGCCCTACCAATACTCTACACCCTGCCCTGCTTTCATCCATCAAGCTACGTGACCTGCCCATCACAGCCTATGTGATTTAATAATACTGATGATGTTAGGGCCTGAATAGAGTTCTTTGTTATGCAGTTTCCTCCACTCCCCACTAATGTCGTACCTTTTTGCTCCACAAATTTTCCTCAAAATTTTGTTTTCAAATGTTCAAAATGGTTTTTCATTTTGCAAAGTAAGAGATCAAGTTTCACACCCATACAGCACAACTGGAAGAATGATAGTTTTGTATATTCTGATCTTTACATTTCTAGACTATAACTGTGATGACAGTAATCTATTCAGTGAGAAGTAGCAAGCATTTCCAGCCCATAAGCTCTTCCTCAACTCAAATTCAATCTCATTTCACGATGTAATTGCCACACCTAAGTACTTGCATGTGTTCCCTTTTTCAAACTTCATGTGACAACTCTTGACATTTCCTGAACTATTGCTGTTGGCATTCTAGTAGTAACCAAGTATTTCTTTTTGTCTTCACTAGCCTTAATTAACACATTTGAATTTGCTGTTATAGATTCTTTCCTATAGCTAATGATGTTTAGATCATCTGCATTTCCTAATATATGGATATTTCCATTTCACTCCACACGCTCTGAATTACCTGCTGCCATTCGCACAATATATTCTAGGACTAAATTAAAATGTAGCAGGGACAGGGCATCTACCTCCTTAAGTCCATTCTTTATTTAGAATTCTTCTGACTCAAATTTCCCTACATGTACTCTACCTTTTGTGTTTTTCAAACTCACTTCTACAAGCCTCGCACACTTCTTTGGTATTCCAAGACCCAAAAGAATTCTGTACAATTTTGTTCACAATATGGAATCATATATGCTTTTGTAAAATCTATGAAAAAGATTATTATTTTTATTTTCTAATTTCTTTCCCAAAATTTGATACAGGCTGAATATTTGGTCTGTAGTAGATCTGTTTCTCCGAAAGCCAGCTAGGTAATCCCCCATAATTTCATCTGCATATGATTAAGCCTGCTTATCAGAAAATTCGAGAATATTTTGAAACACACTGGTAATAGCGATATCCCTCTATAATTACCACATACCATTTTGTCGCCCTTCTTAAAAAATGGGATCAGAATTGATTCCTGCCACTCTTCAGGTATCATCTCTGAGTTCCATACTCTAGTTATTACTTCTGCCAATTTCTGTACTCCATTTTTAACTAATTCTGTGGTTATGCAATCTGCTTCCGGTGCTTTATAGTTTTTCAATTTGTTGATGGCATCTCTTACTTCCTTTAGCATTGACCCAAGTATCTGCGGTTCTGCACTATGTATTTTGAAGGCCTGCTCATTTCCTGCTTCCTGGTAAACATTTAATAGTTCCTCAAAATACATATTCCATTTACTTAATATAGCACTGGGGTCTATCAGTATGCCCCTGCCGTCCCCCCGAAGAGCATTTGTCCTAGTCTGAATCCCCTGCTGTGGACTTTGATATTGGCAAAAATAAATGTACTGTAACTAACCTTAATAACTCAGAAGTCAAATACAAGGCCCAAGTTATTCATTTAAGTTATCTTATTAATTAGAAAGTCGGTTGACAGGAGTTATATTATGACGATGCACATAAATTACATCTTAGCAACAAGATTTGAAATCTTCAGCTTTACATTATTATTTGCAAGTTCAATTTACAATTAACAAACTATTGGAACTAGTGAATTAATACAACTTTGTAAGATTGTTTAATGCTGTTGTTGTGGTCTTCATTCTGGAGACTGGTTTGATGCAGCTCTCCACCCTACTCTATTCTGAGCAAGCCTCTTCATCTCCTCATAAGAACGGCGACCTACATCCATTTGAATTTGCTTACTATATTCTTTTCTTTGTCTCCCTCTGTGATTTTTACCCCACACACTTCCCTCCAATGCTGAATTCACAATTCCTTGATGTCTAAGAATGTGTCCTACCAATCGATCCCTTCTTTTAGTCAAGGTTTGCCAGAAATTCCTTTTCTCCCCAATTCTGCTCAGTACCTCAACATTAGTTACGTGATCCACCCACCCAATCTTCAGCATTCTTCTGTAGCACCACATTTCAAAAGCCTCTATCCTCTTCCTGTCTGCACTGTTTATTGTCCATCTTTCACAACCATATAAGGCAACACTCCATACAAATGCCTTCAGAAAGGACTTCCTTATGCTTAAATTAATATTCAATGTTAACAAATTTCTCTTTTTCAAAAACACTTTTCTTCCCATTGCCATTTTGCATGTTATATCCTCTGTATTGCAACCATCATATGTTATTTTACTGCCCAAGTAACAAAACTCATTTACCACCGTTATTGATTTGTTACCGAATTTAATTCCTTCAGCATTACCTGATTTTCTAAGACTGCATTCCATTATCCTTGTTTTGCTCTTGTTAATGTTCATCCTATATAATCCTTTCAACACACTGTCCATTTCGTTCAATTGCTCCACCAGGTCCTTTGCCATCTCTGACAGAATTATAATGTTATCGGCAAAACGCAATATTTTTATTTCTTCACTTTCTTGAACTTTAACTCCTTCTCCAAATTTCTTCTTGCTTTCCTTTATAGATTGCTCAGTGCACAAATTGAATAACATTGGGGAAAGGCTACAACCCTGTCTTACTCTCTTCCAAACCTTTGCATTCCTTTCATGCCCTTCAACTCTGATAACTGCTGTCTGGTTTTTGTACAAGTTGTGAATAACCTTCCGTTCCCTATATTTTACTCCTGATGATTTCAGAATTTGAAAGAGCGTATTCCAATCAACATTGTCAAAAGATTTCTCCAAATCTATTAAGCTATAAATGTAGGTTTGCCTTTCCTTAATCTATCTTCTAAGATAAGCCATCAAGTGAGGATTGTTTCCCATGTTCCTACATTTCTCCTGAATCCAAACTGGTCTTCCCAAGTTTGGCTACTATCAGCTTTTCCATCCTTTTGTATATAATTTGTGTTAAATGTTTGCAACCATGACTTATTAAACTGATGGTTCTGTAATTTTCACACCTGTTTACATCTGCTTTCTTTGGGGATTATCACATTTTTCTTGAAGTCTGAGGGTATTTCCCCTGTCTCATACATCTTACCCACCAGGTGAAATAGTTTTGAAATGGCTGGCTCTCCCACAGACTTCAGTAGTTCTGAGTGCTGAGAACTGGTTTTCCATCTGAGTTCTTCATATTCATACAGTTGCTTTTCTTCTCTCCAAATGCTGCTTTTATTTTCCTGTAGGTGGTATCTATTTTTCACCTATATATACATTCTTGTACCGACTTGCATTTGCCTTCTAGCCACTCCTGCTTAGCTATTTTACATTTCCTGTCAATCTCATTTCTTAGTCATCTGCACTCCATTTAACTGTTAAATTTACTGTATTTTATATTATCTCCTCTCATCAATTAAATTTAATATTTCCTGTGATATCCAAGGATTTTTTTATTGGTCTTGCCTTTCTGCTTATTTTGTCCTCTGCTGCCGTCACTATTTCATTTCCCAATGCTACCCATTCTTCTTCTACTGTTTTATTTCCTCCCATTTCTGTCAATTGTTGTCTAAATATCCCTCTGAAATTCTCAAGAACTTCAAGTTCCTTCAATTTGTTTAGGTCCCAGCTCCTTATTTTCCTACCTATTTGCAGTTTTATCAGTTTCAGCTTACAGTTCATGACCAAAGTTATGGTCAGAGTCTATATCTGAGCCTGGGTATGCCTTACAGTTTAAAACCTAGTTCCGAAATCTATATCTTACCATTATAAAATCTATCTGGTACCTTTCAGTGTCTCCTGGTCTCTTCCACATGTACAACCTTCTTTCGTAATTCTTAAACCAAGTGTTTGTTATGATTAAATTATGTTCTGTGCAAAATTCTACTAGGCGATCTCCTGTTTCATTCCTTTTGCCCAGTCCATATTCACTTACTTTTTCTTCTTCCCTTCCTACTACCGAATTCCAGTCTCCCATCACAATTAAGTTTTCCTTTACCTCCTCATACATTTCTTCGATCTCCTCATCATCGGCAGAGCTAGTGGGCATATGAACTTGTACTACTGTGGTTAGTGTTTGCTTTGTATCTATCTTGAGTATGATAATGCAATCACTGTGCTGCTCATAGTAGTTTACCCACATTCATATTTTCTTATTCATTATCAGACCTACTCCTGTAAAACCCCCAACTGATTTTGTATTTATAATGCTGTATTCGCTTGATCATAAATCCTGTCCCTCTTTCCACCGAACTTCACAAATCCCCATTATATCTAACTTCAGCCTATCCATTTCCCTTTTTAAATTTTCTAACTTCCCTACCCGATTAAGGGATCAAACATTTCACGCTCCGATCCATAGAATGGCAGTGTTGTCTTTCCTGATGATCACATCGTCCTGAGTAGTCCCTGCTTGGAGATCCGAATGGGGAACTATTTTACCTCCGGAATATTTTACTTGAGAGGACGCCATCATCATATAATCATCAGTAGAGCTGCATGTCCTCGGAAAAAGTATCTGCTGTTGTTTCTCATTGCTTTCAGCCATTTGCAGTAGCTGTGGGGCAAAGCCACATTAGCTAATGTTACAAGGCCAGCTCAGTCAATCATTCAGACTGTTGCCCTTGTCACTATATTACATTGTAATATGAATGGGAAAATATTGCCTGGATTTAAAACCTATCCAAACCCAAAGGAACTTGTGTGGATGTTGTCTGGCGCTAAGTTCTGCACTTCATAAACTGAAATAACAACCCTATTTCACATTGCAAAGTAGGTACACGACAAAGACCATTACAGCATCAATGAATGCAGCTGTATAGAAATATCAAGAAAGGTAGGAAGATGAACTTATTCAGCAAAAGCAAAATAGTGCTACATTATAGTGTATTTGAGTGCATGACATGATAGTTTTGTCTCTAAGCTTTACAGTGTTGAGCAACAGTGGACGAAGTTCAAGCACATCATATTATACCCATTAGGTAAGTATGTGCAGAATTAAATTATGAGATCCACCGTGGTTCAACAACCAAGTTAGAAAACTATTATGAAAGCAAAGAGAACTTCATTGCAAATATAAATGTAACCAAAGTCTTGCAGACAAGCAAAAAGTAAACGAAGCCAAAATTAGCATAAGGGCTGCCATGCGAGAGGGATTTAATGACTTTGAGAGCAATGTTTTCTGGACAGACTTAGAACCAAAATTTCTTAGGATTTTCTTCCATGTCAATGGGTCAAAACCAGATATTCAGACACTCTGTGACCATAATGGTGTGGAAACAGAGGATGATACACAAAACGCCGAAATATTACGTCTTTTTCCAAAGGTGTTCCACAGAGGAAGACTGCACTGCAATTCTACCTCTAAGTCATTGCACGAATGAAAAAATGGCAGATATTGGAATAGGTGTCAGAAGGATAAAAACAATTGAAATCACTCAAACACTGGAAAGGCTGCTGGAATTGATGGGATACGAATTCAGTTTTACATGTAATATGTGAAGGAACTTGCCCCCTTTTAGCAGAAGTGTACTGAAGGTCTGTAGGGCAGCATAGCTTTCCTAAGGATTGGAAAAAAGTGCAAGTCATTCTTGTTTAGAAGGATCATCAATCAGATGCACAAAACTATAGACCTATATCTCTGATATCAGTAAGTCTCAGAATTACATCAGTATTATATCATGGGACCTGAAATCTTTTGTAGGAATCAATATGGTTTCCGAAAGCAATATGAAACACAATTCGCACTATTCATCCTTGAGATCAAGAGTGCAATAGACACAGGATCCCAGGTAGGTGCAATGTTTCTTGACTTCTGCAAGGCATTCAATACTGTACCACACTGTCACCTTAGGAAGAAAATGCAAGCATATGGAATATCAGATCAACTATGTGAATGGATTGCGGCATTTATAGCTAACTGAACACAGCATGTCATTCTCAGAGGAGATAATTATTCAGATGTTAAAGAATAGAATATTTATTAACCTTTCAGTATTTTCCATACAATTGGCTTCGTCGGGGTACATAGTGGAATTTACCTTTACAGCCTTCATTACATTTATACATTAATCATAAACATATTTAAAAAAATAACATAATTTAGGAGAAACATATATTTTTACTAGCAGTTTATAGGAATTTTTCAACTGAGAAGAATTCACTGTATTTTAGCCAAGTTTGCAGTGTGTTTTTATATTTCCTCAATGACATTGTACGAGCTGATTGTGGTATCTTATTGAAAAATTTTAAGCTTAAATACTTATAGTTGTTATGAACTATGGCTAGTCTTGTGATAGGCAAATCCAACACACAGTTGTTTCTTGTATTGTGTGAATGCACATTTCTTCTCATGTTGAATTTAGTGATCTCAGATGTGCCCAGGAAAGTGTTATAGGATTGTTGCTTTTCATAATTATATATTAATGACCTCATAGACAACATCTGAAGTTCAACTAGGCTTTTTGAGGATATTATCGAGAAGTTGCAACACTGAGAAAGGGCAACGAAATGCAGGATGATTGGCAGCATACAGATGCTTGGTGCAAGAAATGAAAATTGAGGCTCAACATATGTGTTAAGTGCTATATTTACATAAAATGATCCTTTATTATATAATAACCATGCAACAGCAGGATAAACACTGATAGCAGTTACTTCCATAAAATATCTGAGAGTAGGCATAGGGGGAGATTTGAAAGGGATTGACCATAAAAAATCAATTGTGGGTAATGAAGATTCTCTGGAAGAATCCTCAGGAAGCGTACACCGTCAACAAGGAAAATAGGTTGCAAAACTCTCGATTGACCAGTGCTAGGGCATTTCTCATCAGTGTTAAGGCGCGTGTCCACTAACAAGTAACTTCCGCAAGTAGCTTCTGCAAGTACTTGCTGAGGTATTTACACCAGTATGAAAACTTGCGCAAGTTTACTTATGCAAGTCGTTTCGGCAAGCTAATTTCACGAACTTGCTGCAAGTACTTGCGAAGGTATTTACACTAGAGTTGGCGTCTTGAGACAAGAAAGTAGTTGTTTAAAATGTCTTGTGCACAAACCAGAGCAGCCGCTACAGTTGTTGCATTGTTATTGGTAAAGAAGAAGAAAAAGTTAAGAAAAAACGAAGTGTCTGGGTGAAGAAATGGATACAGAGGCGCACAAGTTTAAGTGTCCAAGAAACACTTTTTAATGAACTGAACTCAGAGGACTTTGCTCAGATTAGAAACTTCTTGAGAATGTCATACGCAACTTTTGAGCGTCTCTTGTCAATAGTAGAACCAGATATTCGGAAACAAAACACAAAAATGCGACAAGCCATATCACCAAAGGATCGTCTTTTAATTACCCTTCGATTTTTAGCAACAGGTAGGAGAATAAAACACTTAAATATCAAATTATAGAGATATTTATTGTCCATAAATATACATTTAAAACTTAATGCCATTATTTTTGCATTTTAGGAGACAGTTTCACCTCTCTTATGTATTTATTCAGAGTCCCTGTGTGCACAATCTCCAGAATTGTCATGGATTGTTCTGTGGCCCTGTTTGAATGTTTGAAAAGAGAATATTTGAAGGTTAGTATTTTGATATTTCTAAACTCACTCAGTTAATTCGATTAAGCAGAAAATTTACAGAGCCGTTACCTTTTGAATCATGTACTTCAGGAGTATCAGCAAAAATAATAATCTCTTCAGTTTGTGGACACATAAAATTAGCTGACATCCATGAAGCATTGACATTCTCATACTCTTCTGATACTTGCAGTATTGCCTGCTGTATAAGCCTTTTTAATTTTTTTTTACTGGATGTTTGGCTTAGTAACCGTAACTCAGATGCTACATAATCACCAAACACCTGATGATCATCAACAGGCCTCTGCATGGCTTCAATTGCCCTGTTTAAAATGGCATCTGTGCTTCCCTCACTTGTCTTCTTTCATTTAGAAGTACTAGGAGTATTTGCTCCTATTTCAATTTCTGCACAATCTGGCTCATGCTCCTGGCGGGTGTTTTCTGGGACCTAAAATAAATATAAATTTAATGTAGTATGTATCTTCAAAGGAATAAATTTCAAATATCATTTGGTTTTCTATAATTTGAGGTACCTTCAACAGAAGAAGAATGGATACAAATCGCCAATGGTTTCGAAAATAGATGGAACTTTCCAAACTGTATTGGCGCTATGGATGGAAAACATATAGTAATACAAGCACCCAAGAAAGAAGGCAGTGTCTACTTCAATTACAAAGGCACCCACAGTATTGTGCTATTAGCACTAATTGGACATGATTACAGTGTTTTGTACTTTGATGTAGGCACTAATGGTAGAGTATCTGACAGTGGGGTCTTCAACAATTGCAAGCTGGCAGAGTGCCTTGAGTCTAATACATTGAATTTACCAGCTCCACGGACATTACCAGGTAGAATTGTACAAACACCATATGTCATTGTTGCTGACGATGCATTTGCCCTGAAAAAGTATATTATGAAGCCCTACCCATTTCGAGGCCAACCAGCACAAAATCGGGTGTCTAACTATCGGCTCTCTAGAGCAAGAAATGTATCTGAAAACTTTTTTGGACTGATATGCTCACGTTTTCGAGTACTACGAACGCAAATTCTCCTAAACCCAGAAAAATCGAGGCAAATTGTCAAAGCTATTTGCGCTCTCCACAACTTTTTACTAGAGGGGAATAGTAGCAATTCCATGTATGCCCCACCTGGCACATTTGATTCTCAAGATCTACAAAGTCAAAACAAATGGCGAAGAGACACAGGGACAGAACCAATTCCGCTGGAACCCTCAAATGTGCGTAATTCGCCTCAGTCAGCCAAGGACATGCGCAATGAATTTACAGATTACTTTGTTTCCACAGAAGGAGAGGTAGAATGGCAATACAAGCACTTTTAAATTTCAATTGAGTTGTTATGTGAATGTAAACATATATATTTTGATAATGAAAGTAATAAATACTATTTGGAGAATATTAAATTTGTTTCACTTACCAAATTATCCTCTGTTTCCTTCGGGGTACACGTGCGAAACATAAACTTCATCGCATCAAAAAATTCCCATTTGCTCTTATACAAGTGGTCTGTGCTTTGTCCACTTTTTCGTTTTTTCGAGTTGTTTACTTCCTGGCCGTACTGCGTCCGCAAATTGTGGATTTTTTTTTCTAATTTCCGCCTCTGTCGTGGCAAACTCCGACGCAATTTTTTCCAAAGCCTCTTGTTTCCTCAGCCGGTTTTTGAAATCCACGTGTTGTGTGGCCCACAACACAGAAAAGCACTCCACTCTCTCAATTAAACAACACGTTTTTTCACTTGACCAAACGTATTTAACTACTGACATTTCTGCAAGTTTAACAAAACTTTCAGCAACTTGAAAGTCCAGCAAGTAATTGCAGCAAATTTTTCTGAGCCGTTTTCACTAACTTGCGAAAGCTACTTCTGCAAGCTCACAAAACTTGCAGGAACTTGCGCAAGTCAACTTGCTAGAGGTATTTCCACGTCCAAAGAACTTGCAGAAGTAGCTTCTGAAAGCGACTTGCGGAAGTTTACTTGCTAGTGGACACGCACCTTAAGATCTGTACCAGGCAGGGTTAATAGAAGACACAGAGAAGATCCAACGGAGAGCAACACATTTCATTGCAGACTCTTTTAGTAAGTGCGAAATCTATATGGAGATCATTGGTGCAACTTTACGCTTTTTCCTTTGCCACATTTATCACATCTAAGATTAAAGCAAGTGTGAATATATGCTGTACGTACCTATGTATTGGGCTATCTACAGTGCTGATTTTTGGCTTGATGCAGTGTTTTTAGCAGAAACCTAAATATAAGTAGGGACTTAAGGGATCAACTTCTAAAAAAAAAAAAAAAAAGACCTGAAGAACTTTTAAGGGACCAACAGGGATACAAAATGCAAGACACCAATAAATTTCTTTTTAATGAACAACCATACCTTATGACCCATTTTTCTTTATTTATTTAATAAAGAAGTCTTGATTTTACTTTATTTCTTTACTGCTAATGTGTTTTGCCCTTCAGAGGCATCTTCAGAATGATATATACACAAAGCTTAGCCTTAGGGCTTGAATTTTTTGACTTTGTAGTTTGATTTATGCACATCAGCAGACACAGACCTATTGTTCTGAAGATGACCAAAAAGAATGAGATGAGTTGAGCAATATATAAATAAAGTGCAACCAAGGAAGCTTTTATTTTGCAAATCGTTATCACGGCAAATACATGAACATTGCAATTTGATTTTATTGTGCTTACTGAGCTGTGTGAACATCAACTTAACAACAACTGTGGTTTGCCATTACAGCACTACTGTACTTTGCTCACATAATGGTTTCGACGCAGCTATGGCATAACTGACACATAAATACAGTGGCCGAGAATAACACAGTACCGTTGCCGATCTCAGTAGTTGAACATTTCCGATCGCACCTGAAATCGGTAGCACATTTATCAGCACTTCCTGCCTGTGATCGATATTATTTTGTCAATAGGAGTCGCAAGTCATCCTTATTGGAGCTACTGCCAAATGGTGAACTACAATATTTCCATCTGTCATTTCTGCCATAAAAGATGAAGAGATAGTCATGCAAAAGTTCCTTGCCCCGCGGTCGACTATGTCCCACCATCACTCCCTGCCTTCCCCTTGACAGGACACTATTGTACGTGCGGTAGCTGAGAAGGGACAAAAATGCTGAGACAAAGGTTGAAGGCAGCCGTAACATGAAAGGTACCTCAGTAAAGCTTTATTGGAGTTACTAAAATTCGACAAAATGTTGTTGCAATTTGGAAAAAAAAATTACTTTCATGCCCCAGCAACTACCTTAGTTGTAGATATTATCTTTTACCTGTGATCCTGTAGGCAAAACAAATAATAAATATTACGGAAAATAACTGGTTCATTAATAAAAATGGAAGTGATGTACGCAAAGTTAGAGGTTTGGTTGAATAAGGTTTATTCAATCGAATTATTGGAAGTGGTTAGATGAAATAGTAATCACAAACTGAATAAAATGGTTAAACAGTTGCATTGTCTATATAAAAAGTTGGTAGCACTTTTCCCCAAGTAAGTAATCATAATTGTAAGAAACACTCAAACTCTGTATATTTCATCAACACTCAACATAAAATTGTCAGCAGTTCAAAATAGTTTAAGTTTCCCAAACAATTTCTACACTCTTAAGTTCTTCCATAAAAACTTAAACACACACTTGTTCTCACCAAATTTAGTCCTGAGAAATGACCGTTTGCTGTGCAAATCTTACCACTCTGTCTGATTTAATCACTCCTCTCATCCAGACTTACTGTCTGCCAGCTGCTCCAATGGCTAGCAGCAGTCCACTGTTGGCC
This sequence comes from Locusta migratoria, assembly GCA_026315105.1. Lineage (NCBI taxonomy): Eukaryota > Metazoa > Arthropoda > Insecta > Orthoptera > Acrididae > Locusta > Locusta migratoria. The sequence goes on from CM048744.1 coordinate 300,801,065, forward strand.
AATCCTTTATCTTTCCAAACAATAGGCTACCATTATTTATACTAATTGCACAACTCTACGGACATTACTTTTGTACAGTCACATTGGGAGTTTCCAGTGGTAGATGCTGCAAGAGTGACTTTCTGTATCACAGTATGGGCTTCTGCTAAAATTCCGAGAGCATACATTTAATGAAAAGTCGGCCTATATATTGCTTCCTCCTACGTATGTCTCGTGAAGCAAACACAAGGAGAAGATTAGGGTCCACAAGGTGGCATACAGACATCATTTCTCCCACAAACCACACACTACTGGAATAGGAGGAAATGACATTGGTATGGAAAGTACCCTCCACCATACACCTTGAGGTGGCTTGTAGAGTAAGGATGTGGATGTAGATGTAGAAACTGTTTCATCAGGACCCAAAATGTGATAATCCTTCCAAAAGTACCCTCAAATCCTGTTCCATGCATCTTCCAAAAACTACCTACTCCAGCCCCAGCACAGTTTACACTACTCATGCATTCCCACATAACACAGTCCCTAAGAGCCGTGGATAGGGTAACTTGTCCTCCTACGCATTCTCTCTTACCGCCTTCCCCTGGCCTCAACTTACATTAGCCACTCCCACTCCTCCTCCTCCATCTCTCGCATTTATTTTTCACCCATTCTATGTAAACATAATCAGAACATAACATAGATCAGATTTTCTGTCCGATTAATCAAATTTTACATAAAATTAAAACATTTTAAGATTTAAGATTAGAATATATTGCTGCATTGTATAAAAAATGTACAGCACAAAAAGTATCATTATATCACAATTTCAAGAAATACATTTCATGGTCACACCACAAAAATACCACCTTGAAAATGCCGAAATGCCAAAACAGTAATTAATATAATATTGACACATTGTTATTGTAACTTTTAAAATTTCCTTTCCAGATTATTACTGTGTCCAAGGAGCCATTATGGTGTGCTGTGTTGGTTAGAAAGATGGCCATACCTAGAATTTGTTACATGTGTGTAAAACTGTTCTAGTGTATTGTGTTCAACAAATGACGCGTATTCATCTTTGATTCTGTGCTATTCCACACATAATTTTTTTTACAGCTCTTCTATTTTCAGTGTCACTTCAACATCCCTTGAATATTTCATTAAATTAAATTTTTACAAATGTCTGTCTAGGTGTGTTTGTGTTTCGATATGTCTGAGTGTGTGTGTATTTGTTTACCTTCCTTTTTTTCCTCTAAGGTAAGTCCTTCCACTCCTGGGATTGGAATGACTCCTTTTCCACTTCCTTAAACCCATATCCTTCCCTTTTTCCTCCCCTTTTTTCCTCTTTTTCCTGAAGAAGCTGCCAGTGGTGGCGAAAGCTTGTATGTGTGTTTGTGTGTGATTTTATTTATTTTATTTGTTTCTATCGACAAGCCGATCCTGTTGGTAAGTCATCTCTTTTCTATTTTTATTTTCATTAAATTAAAACCAAGACATGGCATGATTCTTCTGTCTTGGTAACTTATACTCAGAGTTTCCCTTCATTTTTTCCTTCTGTTTATTGGTTTAGCTACCTTCTTCCATCATTGTAACACACATGCACTCCTGATCTTTTCTGTACTTTCTTATAATTTTCTGTAGCATATGAAATATTATTACATCTTATTACCATTAAAAGGTATTCACAATAGATCGATATGACACTCGACAAATAGATGGATAAGTCTCTTTCATAATAAATGTTTATCTTAAAAACATGCTAACATTTCTACAAAACTTGGTGCATAATTTACATTAATATTGAGAAACCATGTGTTAACACAATAAATATCAATTCACATAATCTACTAAGCAGTTGTACAAAAGTGATTTTTACAAATAGTTGGACTCTACAATCAAGTGTCTTTGACAATGCTAATAAGCAAGACTGACTCTCTCTCTCTCTCTCTCTCTCTCTCTCTCTCTCTCTCTCTCTCTCTCTGCGCTTGTCTTCTTGTACACCACTATGAACACAGATAAATGTAATTCTCATGATTCTTAGTAAAACAGAACAGGAAATTGTGTGTCCAATCATACTGAGCAAAGGGATATCTAGATACAGGATTTGTAATTAAAATTATAAAATAATATATTTTGTATTTTATTCAGTACACTTCAGTTAAAATAACATGTGTATTACTATTTATACAGACTGGTGCTGATGAAAAATCAAGGAAGTCTTCATTTATTTCCTCCTCCTCCCCCTCCTCCTTTTCTTCTTCTGATGAAGTGTACCATTATGAGCTGCACATAAGCCCATTGCCAATATGTAACTTCCTTTTTTTTTACAAATCATGCACAAAAAGAAAAAAAAAATACTGTAGGATGGTTTTCTGTACAGAGGCAAAGGCCAAAGTCATCTAATAATCACATTATCTCTTTTCCATCAGTAATGAAAACAGGAAAAAAGGTAAGCAGTCTTTGTTCAACTAAGTAAGTCGGATCTATGTCTGCAGCTTACTTTTCACAAGTCGCCTGACAACTGACTGTGTCCAACGAGTCAGATTATCATTAGAACCACTCCAAACTAAATCAGTGAATTCTCGTAAGATCTTCAACTATTTTTACAAGATCATCCACCGTTGCTTCCTGTTTCATCCCACTTCCACTGTCGATCTGTTGAATAAGATCATCAGACATATTAGGCATGTATTAAGAATAATTCAAAGGCTTTTGATTAATAGTTACAGTTATAGAGAATACTCAACTAAAATTTAACAAGACATATCACAGTTTTCGAAAGTCAGTGGTGTGAGGAGAGACTGTTCAAGGAAGCAGATTAAAGGAGAAACAAATCTAAACAGTGTTAGCAACAGAAGTAAAATAGATGTTTATATACCAACTCTTATTAAAAAAAATACAACAGGTACCAAAGACATGAACTAAGAACAGAAAATCCATTACACCAGCCATGTACAATCTGTCTGTAAACTCATAACCAAGGAGTGCTCTTGGTGGGGGAAGCGACGCTTGTCCAAAGAACCCTGCAAAACACCTACAGATGCACCATGAATCAGTTGGCTGTTACCTGTCGAGAAGTGTAGTGAATTATACGGTGATACACTTTGGTTCAGTTTGTTAGACTTCAGTTACCAACTACAGATCAATTTTTATATTTACTTATTGAGGAGTCATAGATAAGCATATCACAGTCAAGAAAAATTGTGCAATAGGAATATGAGGAACTTCTGGAGTAACTGGCCACAGTTTCTACAAATGCCAGTCTTTACAAAAGTCACCCCTTCAAAATGGAAAGTGTCAGAAAGGATGGTGAAAATAAGTGACATGCTTTACTGGAATTGCTAAAAAAATAACAGTACGACATTTTGTTGGAAACCATCCTTACAGTTTCATGACACTGACGATTTGATAGACGTTGGAAGACTAACATAAATTCAAAATTAGTGCCAACTTTAGGCAAAGTACTTATGTAAAACCAAAAATGCAGAATATATTCAACAGAAGACACTGTGTGAAAGAAATTTATTTGGAAGATGTCTGTTCATAAAACAAAGTTGCGATGCAGTATTTTCTTTTTGTATAAATGAAAATTGCATTGACTACAATGTTAGATGTAACCATGGACAATGTTAATGAAAGTAACATGATTATTGTGATCTATATTCAATCCAAAGGTGAGTTTTAGTTGTACAACATTGGGCTATGATTGCTAAATGAATTACAAAAAATTTTAAAAATTGGATTCAATGTACTTAATACCAAATTTGCCACTGAGCAGTGTTATTGCACTGGACAATCTCTATTTTGGCCACTGTTCAACTAATTTGGACACACAATGCTTAAAGTATATACACGATAGTCACACTAAACACTGCTGAAATTTCCACTGAAATACCTCATGTACTGTAGAAAAGCTTGAGATACAAGATGCATTCAAATATAATTGATTTATGTTATTTTGAAACATATTTTATGTACTAGTTTTCAACACTTCATGCAATATGTGTTGGAAAGCTAATAGAGAATTCAGCTGGATAAAATTTACTCAATTCTATCACTTTGATCGCAGTTTCATCGGCTGATATGCTGGGGCATCCAAAGTGCATGTTATTTTGAATGTTTTCATGGCCTTCTTTGTGATTGTTTGTTAAGAACAAAGGAAATACAACGAAAGAATCAAACTTAAATTCTACTGATTAACTGTGCTTTTCATTCTGTTCTATGAACAAAATATATGTATGTAATTTACTACCAGTGTTGGTATATTATTTAATTTATTTATTTTTGTATTTTGGAAGAACATAGTGTTACCCAATTTATTTGAAAATTAATACTCTGCCCAATTCATCTTCACAGAGAGTCATCAATGATTTGAAGTGTGTGCAGAAGGGTGGATTCACTTTACTGTAATAGAGGGAAAAATTATATGGAGGAGGAGAGCTAGACAAGACTGACTGCACACAGTCCGATTTTTCAGTCAAGCTGCCTCAATAACAGTGCAAAGGAAAATAAATAAAATAAAAATTAAAATGTGGTTAATGAAACATCAGTACACTCAAGTAATAGGAAAGCGAAAAGAGTTTCAACTCTGTGTCAGGTGTAAGTCATGTTTCCTGTACCTGTAAACCAGCTGCAACTTCCTTCATGTTTTCATGTGATAAATCAAGGAAACTCTCCACAAGGTCTCCATCTATGAATCCTTCACAAGGTTCTGTCTTAGTATCTGTATTGAAACTCCTCCAAAATCCATGGTCAATTTTGCCAACAGACTTTATGACATGTGTTAATTTATCTTCAAGTTCATGCAGAAATTCATAAAAATCATTTGGGATCTGAGTAACCAAACCTAAAATATTAAATATATAGATATATATTACAGTGGTATTTGAAATATAAAGACAAAAATTGAATATATACTGCAATAGAAAATTAACAAATACACAGTAAAAATAAATTTCAAACTTGGTGGTACAATATGAAATATTTATTTTAAAAATCATCTACCAATATCTTTCCCGTGATGGAACATTGTCAGTGCATATTTCCAGTCATGAGGACTCATGTACTCCGTATAAAACATTTAATAGTCAAAATATAATAATAGAAAGTCCAGTATGGAATTAATAATATAGGACAGTTTACAACTCACCTCACAGACGTGGCGACGAGTTGCGACAGGCACATACAAAAGACACACACATACACCACTTTCAGCTATCGGCATGGTCTTCTTCAGAAAATAGAACACTCACGCAATCACACAACACAGTCATACAACCATCAACTCCAGCTGCCGCTTGGAATGGGTTCCCATCTAACCCATCCCCAACACCATGATGTAACCTTCCTATCCCCTCTCCTCTCCCCTCCCGTCTCCAATTTACTCTTTGCAGAGCGTGATTCGAAGTGCGGCAGCTGGAGGTGATGGTTGTATGACTGTGTTGTGTGCCTGTGTGATTGCTTGAGTGTTCTATTTTCTGAAGAAGACTATGGCTGATAGCTGAAAGTGTTGTATGTGTGTGTCTTTTATATGTACCTGTCGCAGCTCGTCACCATGTCTTTGCGGTGGTTATAAACTGTTCTTACTATATTATACATTTAACAGTCAGATCAATAAAACAAATAAAAAGCTCTTTCTAGTATATGTTAAACTTGAAACATATACTAGAAAGAGCTTTTTATTTGTTTTATGGACTTGACTATTATATGTTTAATGCAGAGTACAAGAGTCGTCATGACTTGAATCTGCACTGATGTTCCATCATGGGGAAAGAAATCAATGTGTGATTTTTTTAAATAAATATTTCATATCCTAACACCAAGCCAGAAATTTGTTATTTTTATTGTAATATTGAGGTGGTCTAGTGTATATTCCATAATGGAGTCGACTTATAAATACATAGTAGTTTATAAGCTCTTAGGATTTAGGAATACGAAAGCTCTAATTTTAAATGGCCAGATTAGGCTAAGAAGTAATAGTATTTTGCTGTAAAATATGTTTTTAGAAGATATTGAGAATAAGTTTATCATCACCATTTACTGCTAACCACAATGTTGATGGGGAGACAACAAAATATGAAATGTTCTATTCTCAATTGTTCCCAACACATGAACCAAGCAGTCTAACAGTAATTTAGGGAGTACAATATATGCTTTTGGTCACATATAACAATAATAAAATGGATGTCACTTTCTGTGTGTTTATTTACATTAGCTTTTTTATCACTTGCTGAATCAGACACTAATTTTATTTCACGTAAAAGAATTAATTCATAACTGAAAATACATACCGATTGCCCCACTTACAGTCCCAAACAAAACACAGCCTTGGGTTGGTGTTGATGATTCCCCCACATGCTGCATTACAAGAGATCCATGTCTAAATACATTTACCATGTCTCCTAGGTGAAACTGACCAACTTCTTGCATTTGTTGGCGTTCTTCATCTGTTGTGGCAGCACTAAAAATAGTTTGTAACACAATATTAACTGAAAGATCATTGTTTTACATTGTATCACTACTACTACTATTGCTTTCACATTGGATATATATATATCAAGTGCAACATATATTGAAACGTGGCTCAGAAGTAAAATATAAACCTTCAAGGAAAAAGTAGTTAATTTAAGTTGTATTTGCTAACCTGTCTTTCTGACAAACAAAGAGATTGAATGAATTTTCAGCACCAAGGAATGTATCATCATCTATTATCTCAACAGCTGTCATCCAATTTGGATTGTAATCTCTTGCCATCTGCAATAGGCCATAAGTCAAGTCATTGCATGCTACTTATAAGTAAGAACAGAATAATAATCAGAAAATAAAATTCACATAATCTTCTGAAAAACAATGATAATTACATATGATGAATTACAAACTCAATGACCATTAAATGGTGTATCATTTTGCTACTAAATATCTGTTATAAATTTTCAGTATGAATTTTAACTTCAGTAGGTGAACTTATAGATAAAACTAAAACGACAGTGCAAGAAAAGTGTGCAAGAAACAATCTGAATTCTCTGTTGTTTTTAAAATTTTTTTGTCAATTACTTTGCATCACTGAAAGTAAAAATCCTTGATCATACATGGGCCCCAGTTCAATTCCTGGCAGGGGACAGTGTTGTAAGTTGTCATCATCATCATCATCATCATCATCACCGACAAGCAAGGCTCCTATGTGGCATCCAATAACAAGGTTTGCAACAAGGCAGCCAAGTACCTGAAGGGTTTTTGCAGCTAATAAAAACCATACAATCATCATAATTAAAAACTTGGTAAGTCTTGTTGTAGTCCCAATATGTCCTGTTTCAAAGTTATTTTTCTGAGATACTGACTGTCAGCTGTTCACTATTTGCCACCTTTCATACACATTTCTGTTTCTTCCTTTTCTCTACTTGAAATAGAACACTTTCCAAAATTTGAGAATATATTATTTTTGTAAATGTGTTTTCACCACAGTTTTGCAAGGTGTAAGTTTTAGTTCTAGAAGACAAAGTTTCTGAATGGAATGATGCTTAAGGATAAACATTGCAAGAGAGAAAATAGTTTCTATATAGGATACTATTTATCTCATTTATGAACAACAAAACATCTACAAAACTTGTGCTCCAAATTGTTCAACAATGGTCTATGGCATTCTTGAGCAACCTTCCCCAAATTGTAGGCCGAATGCACATACTTAAAGAAACTCAAGGGCCACTTCCTTTATGGAGTTATGCACCTTTTTACAGCTCATCAAACCGACAAATTATACCTCAAAACACTTTTGTTGAGAGTACTTTCATTATATGTTCATTCCATTTCATAACTTTACTTTTATTATGTGTCTTCAACATTATTTCTTTACTTACTGTCTTTCCCATGGTCCCAACGGACGAAGATGAAACCAAACGTGGGTCGGATCTGGTCCACGGGATGCCAGTTGCCCACACCTCGTCTACGGAGTACTACTATAAAGCTGACAGCACTACTGCGTTTTTCTGGGTGAGCCCTATATCAGTGGCTTTAGGCGACACAATCAAAGCAGAAATTTGATAGATTGACATCATCTGGGGCTATTCAGCCCATTTTCTCTAGTGAGTCTGCCCCTGTAACTTGGCAGTGTTGCTGACTACAATGCAGGGGGCCCGGGTTCAATTCCCGGTAGGGGACTATGTGTTGTTATCATCATTTTTGTCATCATCGACATGCAAGTTGCCGAAGTGGCATAAACTAAAAAGACCTGCGCTAGACGGCAGAGCAATCCCACATGGGACCTCCTGCCCAAAAATGCCATATGATCATTTCACTTCGTTAATGAAGTCTTCTCCTCTAGTAATTGTATGAAAGCCAAATAGTGAACTGCAAGTATGTGTTGACTTTAAGGTTATGGTGAACACCCAATTAAGTATAGATGCATATTCTCTGGCTCATCAGGATGCTGCTTGGGCCAATATTTCTCTACGATTTAATGGTTGGAAGCGTCTTTGAATGAAGAATCTGTGGAAAGTTTGGTGGTCAACACACCTTTCAGACTCTTATCAGTTTCACGGTAGCTTTATCAGTATCACTGTAGCTAGCACAACAGCTATATTTCAACATTTCCTGGGGCAGTTAACAGTGTTTGTTCCTGGTTGTATAAATTATCAGGATGTTATTGCAGTAATTGTGTGCTTTCACCAAGGAATTTCTCCACAATTTATGTGTTTTGTTCAGGGTTTTGCGGAATACTGGCGTAAAAGTACAACTTGACTAATTACTGTCTCAAGCTTCCATTGTCTACCTTGGCTTTGAAGTTTCTTGGAAGGGAATTGAGCCTCAACACTAGGGTTTGGCAAATGCCCTAATGTGAGCCAAGTGCTTGTGGGTACTATCAGCAACAAATTCTCCATCCACCTGCCTGCTAACATTGCTCAGATGTTAGCACAAGTGCACCAAGATGGGCCTGTTTACTTTGCGTAATTATAATAGTGTCGAAACCTGCTTACCTCAGTGAGGGAAAAATATTGATATATTTTGAAAGACTTTCCTTCCAGAAGAGTTCCCACTACTGTTTAGACTAGCAGCTTGATTTTGATTTACGTTCGGTACATGTTTGTGTGAAAGTAAATTAATTTTTATTTAAAAAAAAAATGAAATTAACGAAAACTGAAGGTAGAAGTAAACTTTCTGAGGTTTAACTGACTGGAACAATATGTCTAACGGCCAGTAATCTCATTCCAAACATCGAGATGATAATAATAATAAAACAAAAAAATTAAAAAAGAAATAAAAACAGAATTAGAGACGGATGAAAACACCCCCCCCCCTTTTCATAAGTACTAGGCCATTCTAAGATTAACACTTTTCAGTAATATTACTACAATGAGTGTTCTTTGTCTTTGGATGACTCTTGATTTGTCACTCACAGCAAAATGTTCAAATGTTTGTAAATCTAACGGACTAAACTGCGTGTCATCAGTCCGTAACGTACAAACTACTTAAACCTAGGTAAACTAACCTAAGGACAAACACACACACCCATGCCCCAGGGAGGACTCGAACCTCCACGGCGAGCAACCGCGCACTTCGCAGCGAGACGCTTTAGACTGCTCAGCTACTCCACCGCGGCACTCACAGCACAGCTGGTAATTTTTATCAGGGCAGTAAACAAAGTGCTGGAAGCTCGTGAGGATGTGTTAGATCTCATTCCATTGAAGAACACAAAAACAGGCCAAGATAAGCTTGATGCACTAGAAATGGATTGTGCTCCAGCTACTGGCGAAAACAATGGCTTAACAGGGCACGACGGGGGAAAACTAAGAATCGTGATCTCCTGGTTATCCATATACACTGCATGATTCATCAACAAAATTTGTGTTCCAAAAGCTTAAAACTGAATAATGTAATGAACTTGATTTTGAAAATTACTACCTCTATTTGAGCAAAGGGATTCAATCATCACTTATTCTAAGCATTTATAGATGATATCGATTGTCAATATTTACCTTATCACTGTGAGGTATGCTGGCTAATCATGCCAAAGTTCTGGATCACTTCATGGAACCAAGACAAGAAATAATGTTATTCATGGAAATGAAGGGCAAAACTGTCAGATGATAAATGGATTTGTGATTTATTTTAAATTGATGTCACGACTTGGATGTGTCAATTCAAGAAAATGATATTCTTATCATCTATTTGTTTGACAAAATGAAAGACATTAAAGATAAAACTGTCACTCTGGGAAAGGCAGCTGGTGGTGAGAAACATTTCTAACTTTCCAAAACTATCAGCATTAACAAACGTTGCCACTGCTGCAGATTTTGGAGAGTATGCAGGTCTGTTAAGAAAACTGCATACTGCATTTGAAACAAGATTTTCTGATATTTCACATTCGGATGCAGATTTAGAAACTTTTACTACTCCATCCATGTGGATGCCAATACTGTAAGTCAACCTCTCCAAATTGAGTGCAGATTGTGCCTTTTTTTTTTTTTTTAGAACAATGCCTCCATTGCAGTGTCGTAATATTGGTCGACAAACACGCAATGCAATAATTAATAAAATGCTAGGCCAGTCGTTGGAAGTTTGTGGAATAAACCTTGAATCGCCGTGTTTTTACTGTGGGCAATGGTATGTGGCCTGTTAAGAGAGCTGGTAAACCATCTGCACTGTGTTTTCTCTTCAGATGGAAAGACAAAGAACATAGTTACAATGAATGCAACACTAGGACTACCAAAACTTTGTACTTCCCTTCCACTTATTGTATTTCAATCAATTGTTTCGTTTGATATGAAATTTCTGTCATTAAAGTATGATCATGCTAGAATTATTTTGTTTTTCATCCAAAAACTCTCAAGAAGATATAAACATGTTATAAAAAAGCATTTCGATTCTTCTCGCTGCAAGAAAAACATATTAAGCTGTGCTGCAAAAATGTATGGTTTTGTTTTCTTTTTTCCAGTCATTTTTAACGTAAAACAGGAAAGTTGTTTTGGGGAATGAAATGGATTTAGAAAGGAGGGATGATATTGACGCAGAGAGGAGGGGGGAGGAGATGGATATGGTGCGGGAAAAGAGGGAGTGGTGTGCGGATGGGGAAATAGAGGATGGATGAAAGGATAGACATAAGCAAAAGAAGATAAGAGATTACGGTATATATTCCATACACATTAGTTACTGCAAAGCGTTGCCGGGTCTGCTAGTAATAAATAAAGCTCTTGGCAAGCATTTTGGCACCGATACATATATATAAATTACAAAAATGCAAGGGTGATCCTACAAGCAAATTTTACTATTTAAAATATTACTTCTCACTTATTACATTTTGCCCGAATTTTACACTTCTTTTTTAAAGTGCCTTGAAAAGTGTAAAAGTGGGGTTTCACTGTGGTTTGATAAGGATGGGGAAGGAAATTGGCCCTGTTCTTTCCAAGGGGACCATCCTGGCTTTTGCCTGGAGAGTGAGAGCATTTGAGATGTGCTGCTGCAGAAGAATGATAAGGTTCTCCACAGAATCAGATACAGATATGGCGATTACTGACAAGGAGAAGGAATAGGATGATAGGATGTGTTAATAGGAAGAAAAAGACTGAAATACATCCAGCAGATAACTGAGGACCTATGCTGAAAGAGAAGAAGTTTGCACAGGCGACAAATTTCTGGTGGACCACATCACCAATCATTAGAGTAACGACTACAAAATGCCACCACATGGTGAATGCTGGAGGAGCCAGGAAATCAATGGAAAGGGTTGGGAGGGAAACAAATCTCAAAGTATACAAATTAAGGTATGTAATGGGGGGTGGGGAGATACACAGGAAGAGGAGATGGACTAGTAGAAGATTGGTAAAACATGAACAACACTGGGGTTTCAGCTAGTAACTTTACAAAATAAGATTATACGTTATTACATTCTGATACCAAAGGGAGATGTATACTCAACTGAAGTTTACAAATATGTACATCATTAAGTTTATTGTCACCTGCTTCATATAGAATATGTTTGCCAAAAACATAAAATGACAACAGTTTGATCTTAAGACTATTTTGGAGTCCACCACAGGTTTCACAAAAATAAAATGAATACTATGAGGTAAGCAGTTGAGTGTTTCCCATACTAACAGCAAACCATTATTATAGTGTAGCCCACAAAGAAAGAAATAAAGACTCTACCTCTTCAAAACTGCCTTCCATTGTTCTGTATTGTAACAGAGTCATTGATCGCATCAGGTCACCGACCAAAATAAAATCGCCTTTTGTTTTGAGGAATAGAGCAATGATGTTATTGAAATGGCTGCACTCCAGTCTTAACTCTTTCTCTGCTGTCCATTCATAAAGACGTACCTGTAAACAAAAAACAAAAAAATTTCAAACTTATAAATGAGATAGCGTAAGAAGTTCTTTAGACTATGCCAACTCGTAAAGTTTAAAGTACACATTGAAACAAAAAATGGAAATATTAATCTTCACAAGTATCTGTAGCATTTATGAGGATCATATCTAGAGTGATTTTAATTATTAAAAACTAGCCTTTTCACCAAGCTTTGCTCACAAATGCGATGCGTATTTTGCCCTCATCCCCTCCCCCTCCGCAATCCTCTTTGTCCATCTTCTTTACCCAATTTCTCCAACTTCTCCTTACCACCCCTCCTCTTAGCCCACTTTCTCCTCCTCTTCCCTAAGTTCCTTCATTCTCCTCCTCCCCTTCTCACCTCCTCGTCCCTCTCTCATTCCATCCCCTTCTGTTATTTGTCTACAACCCCTCTTCATTCTGATCGTCCACTCTCTGTATCCATCTACCCAACCTCCTCTCTCTCTCTCTCTCTCCTCTCTCTCTCTCTCTCTCTCTGTTCTTCTCCACTTCTTACTTCTTTGAGTCAACCTCCTCCGCATCCCTCTGGTCATCTTATCCCCCCCTCCACATCTTCCCATCTCCTCTCCTTTGCCTCTATGAGAAGCCACCACCTTCCAAGCCCTCTCACTGCTGAACCATGCCATCCAATTGCATGCTGCTGCAAAATAAACCTGCCCTGCCAAGGAGCATATATGCAAGGGACAGGGGAAAGTTGTGCATCCCTTGCATGTAGGCTGCACTGCAACGCATTACGGTAATGCAGGCAGATACCATCTCCACACCATCTGCCTGAAGTGTAGGACAACCTATCATCATGGGCAGGAAAAATACTTTTTCCCCATATCTTCACTTCTGTTGGGCAGTGCTGAATGTCATGAAGTTTATCGTTTCTGTGCTGAATTTGTCCGAAATTAATCTGGGAGTTTGTAAGGATATCCTGAACATTATATATAGATTAATTTTTAATACTCCTAAAATTATGTACGATTAAGTATTAAACATGCTACAAAAACCTGGTTTGTAAAATATCTTGTTTGTAACCAAAACAACTAGTACTAAATACAGTGTTCTTAGATTTTCAACTGTTTACAAAAGAAACTGTAATTCTTACAAAAACATTCAAGTGAATATCTTTGCTTTGTCAAATGTGATATTCAGCTTCATTTAAACAGTTTTCACTTATAAGGAAAACCAAAATAATAATAATAAAACCATTTCAATCCTCCTTTGCAAACATGGGGTGCATTACACTGTACAGGTTTGTTGAAAGAAAAATAAAACTCACTAAATATACAGTAAGTCTTATAGTAAAAATAAATGAGGCACTTAATTATAGGTACTGGAGAGCACTACACCCCATCTTTGTGTATGGCCATAAGATACATTACATTAAACTTTGAATACAGTTACATACTGCCATTCTTGCCAGTGGTTGAAGCAGTAATAGACCTAGAAAATCATATAGTAAGGTTTTTAAACATGTAGAGGATAACTTTTACCTTACACCTTTCGATTTACTCATTTATTATGAGTCAGCGATTTATAACTACTCTCCTGTTTTGTTACATGTAAAAAGAAGACTAAGTGTATGGAGAGAGAGAGAGAGAGAGAGAGAGAGAGAGAGAGAGAGAGAGAGAGGGGGGGGGGGGGGAAGAAGAGGAAAGGACGATCATTTCCTAAAGTCGACAGGTGTGTGATGCACAGCAAGTTGTAACATAAAACAACATTCAACTAGCTGCTGTGCATGTAGTTCTTCTTCTGGGAATGACATAAACATTTACACGCACACAAGCAAACAAATTCCTAGACACTCTCCTATGACCAAGGCAAGACTGGTTGTTAATAGTTCATTACCAAGAAAGGTTGCCTGAGCTGACTGAAGTGAGGAAAGGATAGTGAAGTATGCAGGGGAGGTATAGAGGGGGGGGGCGGGGGAGGAATCAGGAACCAGGACAATCTTTGAACAAAAGAATGCACAACATGACAAAAAGAGAACTGAGGTTAGAGAAAAAAAGAGATTCTAGATGAGAGAGAGAGAGAGAGAGAGAGAGAGAGGAGAGAGAGAGAGAAGAGTGGCAAAGTAGAGTAGAAAAGGTGGATTGGGGGAATGGAAAGAGAGAAAATGGGGAAAGAAGGGAAAAAAAGGTTGGGGGATTGGAAAAGAAGGTAAGAGAGGGATAAGAGGCATGGAGGATAAGAGGGAAAGAGGGGGGCTATCGAGGAAAAACAGGGGGATAACAAGGTGGTATAGAGGGAAACGGGGGGGACAAGAGGGAAACGGGGGGGGACAAGAGGGAAACGGGGGGGGGACAAGAGGGAAACGGTGGGGGGGACAAGAGGGAAACGGTGGGGGGGGACAAGAGGGAAACGGTGGGGGGGACAAGAGGGAAACGGTGGGGGGGGACAAGAGGGAAACGGGGGGGGGGGGCAAGAGGGAAACGGGGGGGGGGACAAGAGGGAAACGGGGGGGGGACAAGAGGGAAACGGGTGGGACAAGAGGGAAACGGGTGGGGGGACAAGAGGGAAACGGGTGGGGGGACAAGAGGGAAACGGGTGGGGGGACAAGAGGGAAACGGGGGGGGACAAGAGGGAAACGGGGGGGGGACAAGAGGGAAACGGCGGGGGGGACAAGAGGGAAACGGGTGGGGGGACAAGAGGGAAACGGGTGGGGGGACAAGAGGGAAACGGGTGGGGGGACAAGAGGGAAACGGGTGGGGGGACAAGAGGGAAACGGGTGGGGGGACAAGAGGGAAACGGGTGGGGGGACAAGAGGGAAACGGGTGGGGGGACAAGAGGGAAACGGGTGGGGGGACAAGAGGGAAACGGGTGGGGGGACAAGAGGGAAACGGGTGGGGGGACAAGAGGGAAACGGGTGGGGGGACAAGAGGGAAACGGTGGGGGGGACAAGAGGGAAACGGTGGGGGGGACAAGAGGGAAACGGTGGGGGGGACAAGAGGGAAACGGGGGGGGGACAAGAGGGAAACGGGTGGGGGGACAAGAGGGAAACGGGGGGGGGGACAAGAGGGAAACGGGGGGGGGGACAAGAGGGAAACGGGTGGGGGGACAAGAGGGAAACGGGTGGGGGGACAAGAGGGAAACGGGTGGGGGGACAAGAGGGAAACGGGTGGGGGGACAAGAGGGAAACGGGTGGGGGGACAAGAGGGAAACGGGTGGGGGGACAAGAGGGAAACGGGTGGGGGGACAAGAGGGAAACGGGTGGGGGGACAAGAGGGAAACGGGTGGGGGGACAAGAGGGAAACGGGTGGGGGGACAAGAGGGAAACGGGTGGGGGGACAAGAGGGAAACGGGTGGGGGGACAAGAGGGAAACGGGTGGGGGGACAAGAGGGAAACGGGGGGGACAAGAGGGAAACGGGGGGGACAAGAGGGAAACGGGGGGCAAGAGGGAAACGGGGGGACAAGAGGGAAACAGGGGGACAAGAGGGAAACAGGGGGGGACAAGAGGGAAACGCGGGGACAAGAGGGAAACGCGGGGACCAGAGGGAAACGCGGGGACAAGAGGGAAACGCGGGGACCAGAGGGAAACGCGGGGACAAGAGGGAAACGCGGGGACAAGAGGGAAACGCGGGGACAAGAGGGAAACGCAGGGACCAGAGGGAAACGGGGGGACAAGAGGGAAATGGGGGGACAAGAGGGAAACGGGATACGAGGAGGGATAAGACAGAAACGGAGTAAGAGGGGGTGATAAGAGAGGGAAAAGAGTAAGAGGCGGAGGGAATGAAAGGAGTGACACGGTTTGAAAAGTGACATAATCCCAAGATTGACAAAGTCGGAAAAGGGAGACACCTTCCTAGATATAGATCTTCACCTCTCACATGGCTCCAAAATACATTTGTCTACACAGAATGCACCAACTGTCACCTATTAAAAAGTGTCTTCCTCACATGTCAATGCTGGATTAGTTGAAATATATCTATAATCTTACTAGTACCTTTACTGAAATGATAATATCCTACCCAGTTCATCTATGAATAAACCACTTGTGTCACACTCCTCTGATCACCTAGTATTATCCATGCCTGGAGTAGAGGTCTGCATATTTAGGATTTTGCTTGCTCGAACACATTCAAGTATGCTGTGCTCTGATGCAGCTGTTTAGAGTATGAATGCGTGAAGCAGGCTTCTGTTCGACCTGGGATCCGTCATGTCAGTTGAGTGGGGGCATAGGCTGCTACGCCTGCCTCAGCAGATGTGTGTATTTGTAGGGTGACACTTGCTGCTGCAACTATATTCACATTTGTTTAGTTGCGTCAAAATGAATATTCATGCATAGTGGTGTCCAATGCTCTAGGCAAATAAAAATAAATAAAACATAAAAAATACAATTATTTGAAAGTTTCACAGATGATGTTAGTTGCTTAGTAAAACCTTGATGCCAAGTCTGGTGCTTGTGATTTTAGGTAACATCAATAATCAAACATCTCCAGACTTCTTCTCGCATGAATTCATGAAATATAACCTGCAGGGAGAAAAGAAGAAATGGAAAGGAACAAATATGATATGGGGTGATTGGATTAGTCAGAAATAAACTATATAATCACTTCCAGAATACTTAACATTTCATGACTGATGTTACAGGCATTTAGGAAGCCTGAAACTTGTCTACAAAAAAATAAGTTGCTAAAATTATAAGCGACTGGTTGGACCTCTTTTTGCAACATCACAAGAAATGACTAAGAATTAATTGTTTCTGTGGTATTATGTATGTGTTACCATAAGAAGATACTTCTCCATCGCAATCGGTCATCACCGAGGAAAAAAATTGTATGTGTTTATGGAGTTTTCTGAAAGTAAAAATGACATGAACTACTGATACCATATCCAGAATTGATACCTAGTAATTCACTTTTGTCTGCTTCAGTGTTTGACAGTATACACTAAACTTCTGCTAGTTTTGTTGGCTTGCAAATGCGAGACTAACACAATTGAACAACATGTATTTACTTGTGAAAACAGCAAAATGTACTCCGCACAATTTCCAAAACTGAAGTCTCTTTTTAACTACATTTCATTTGCAGTAATTTATAACGTAAATCGTTACTCCTAGCAAGCAACACGCAGGATTCGACAATAAAGGACATGTGCAAGACAGACTGCGGCACTTTATAACAACTTAAAAAAGGTGGAATCTTTCATCATTTACTTTCTACAAAATCGACTAAATAACATGCGAAATGAAAATAATTATTTTCTTTTGTCTCAAAGAAAGTAAAATGTTTCGTTAAAAAATACAATATGGTGTAGTCTTATACACCTCAAAGTTTTTTAAAAGCTTGAAAATCAGAGAACTACATTTACCCTTCTCTCAGAGTACACGGTTAGTCATTTCGAGTATGGCATGCTCGAATGAGCACAAGGAAAATCGAATGCATTTGATTGCAGTGTGTTAAGCAATGACACTGACATCTACTGGACTGCCATGGAACTCCGTGCATTCTCCAGTTCGAGCAAGCAGACGCCAGATGCAGACCTCTAGTCTGGAGTAGTCTACTTCCCGTTGTGAGGGATAACTTACCCGAAATCGTACACAAACCTCTAAGTAGTTTTCTGCTTTCCACCCAACCTACAGAATATCATTCTCCACTCCTACATCCCACAGGACATTCCCTTGTCAACTCAATCCAGGGTACACCAACCTACAATCTCCTACTGTAGTCGTCATAGCCATTTCCTACTCTGTAAACAGCAGGGTCACATGTGAAAGCAGCCATATAATACATCCGCTTTGTGGCAATTACTATGCAGCATCCTGTGTGAGCAAGTAACGAACATCAACTCTCGTGAATGGCCATGCCAAACTGGCAAACTGCAGACTTTACCATCCAGTAGCTGAACATACTACACACCTCAATATAAACAAATTCAAGAACTGTTACCTTACATGGGGCATTTCTGAAACATGTAGATGGGAACTCTCTCCTAAATATTCTACTCTCTCTCAATTCCCCCAGGCATAAACCTGCACTAACTTGTCCCAAAATATCTTTTTTCACTTCTGTTTTCTAAACACTCCTTTCCTGTACAGATCATGCACTGCCTCCTCTCACCTCCTACTTTTCCCATCTCCCTTCCTTTTCTCTTGCCTTTCTCCTTCATCTTCATCTCTCTCTCCTTTACATATTTTCACTCTTTCCCCCAGAGACCGATGACCAGTTAAGTTTGGTCCCTTGAACCCCAAACCAAACCAAACTTTTCCCCTATCTAGTTTGCTTCTCTCTCTTCCATTCCCACAACTCTTTCCACTCAACCTTTTGATACTCTTTCATTCTTATTGTGTGTCACAGAAATGTCTGTCAAAAGACCTCCCTCTTTCTCTCACCCCTCCCCATTGCATTGTTCTCTACTTCCATCAGCTCAGGCAACTACTGTCAATAATAAAGACAGTACAATCTCACTTATCTGACGTACACGGATTGCGGGGATGTTGCTTTACTTGGGATGTTGGTTAATAAGGAAAGAAAGCTCTTGGTTTCTTTGACTTCCCCATCATAACAAGTTTAAACTTCAGGTTTCTGGTAGCATTACTGTAAGCAAGAATTGTCATTATTTCCTTCTTTCACTTGTACCCTGGAGCTGCTGCTTTAGTTTGGCCTGCGGCTGTTTTGTTGGCAGCATTTTATAATTTAGGCCAGTTTCATCATAGTTAAACAGCTCTACCCTGGTCACACTTTCACAATCAAGTGAATAATGGAACTTTGTTTTTTTCAAAGATGTGTACAGATTAATTATTAGCTGGAATTTTTCTCCACAAATACTGAGTTGTCGAATTCCATGCCTCTTCTTCCACTGGTCCAGCTATCCAATGCTGAATGTAAAGTGAGGGTCATCTTTAATAAACTCCTTATGGAATTGTAGGGCTTTCTGATTCAATATGGGCACACCATTATCCCTATTATGGGTGAACTAAAGATACAAAGCCTCACTAATTGTTTGGTACTCACATGATTTCATAGTTTTCCTTGCTTGTAAGGCTTTGGATGTCCCTTGTTTTGGGTACTGTTTTTATTTTCACTGTTTCTCTACGGATCTCATACAGTTACATGTCCAACACCACAATCTTGGGCTGCTTTTAATGTTGTTTCACCTCTGGCATGTCTTTTATCTGACTTCAGCTTCTTGTCCACAGACACTAACATCATCTTTCTTTCTGAAGCCATTAAAAAGGAGAGAGAGAGAGAGAGAGAGAGAGAGAGAGAGAGAGAGAGAGAGAGAGAATACAATATGGGAAACAATTTCAACACAGATGTGCACTACTTGGCCTAGGGCACTAGTGATAATATATGCAGTCAGACCTTTACGGCAACAATGATCAGATGTTTTGGTGACTGAAGTCTATATGAATTTATGTGCTAATGCCAAAACAAGAGCTAAATATACATAAGTTAGCTGAATGCCATTTCCTGTTGTGTGTTGTTGTGCTCCACACATCAATCCATTTTAGCGAGTAATAGCCCCTCCTATATTTTATATATTTCTCCACACAAGAATTTTATTACTGATATATAAAAGTCTAAATGTAATTGTTTTTTTGAGGAAAATGCATTTATAGGCAATTTTAGCAATGAGGCTATGGATTGACAATTGAATGGGAAAAAATGTGTATCAGTGAACTAGCACTGTTACAGGTAGGATTGGTGGTGAGCAGATGAATCCTTCTCCATGACGAAGTTCCCAGATGCATTACTAACATCCTACAAAAGGCAGCTGTCAGCCAAAGAATTCACCTGAAATATGACCTCTCAAGTGCATCCCAAATCTTTCTCAGACAAAGAAAAGCATATATATCAATAGAGGTAATGACGGTATAAAAAGTCAAACAAAGATGGTTTCTCACAGTTTCATTTTTATTGAACTATTTAACTATTTCAATAAGAAAAATTCAGAGTGCGACAGCCAGATATGATAGCTCTGTCTGGCAAGTGTGCCTGTGTTAATGCTCTCTTTTCTTGTGAAGGCTAATGTCTATTAATTGTTGTGATGTCTCTCTTTTTTATGTGCCCTCTGCAGCTATCATACGTCTTTGTGGTGAGTTGTAAACTATCCTCATTGTACTGTCAATAAGTTAAGAGATATATATTGTGGCAATTGTAGAATTTACTTATACAAAAACTATTCCACTAAAACCAAATAACATGTTGTAGTGAACCATGAACACAAGATGAAGCAGAATAACAGAGCTTAGCATTGGGTCAATTTTGTACTGTTTAGTACTACTCTTATTCAGTTTACTGTGTATGACTGGAATATTATGAAATTAAATTTAATGTTATGAGTAGTCTGAATCCTACATTTTGTATCTAAGAATACTTTCTTACTTGTTGTTATATGCTCCCCTCCCCATAAGCACACATGTATACTAATACATAAGATACATAATAATTTTTATTTTGTTTTACTTACTGTGCTATTTATACTTGCAAGTAATCGTCCATTGAATTCGACTAGAGAATAACAAGCTCCCTTTATTTCTTTCTCTGCAACCTGAGTGAGCTTTCCATCTTGATAATGGAACAATATAATGCGACCTTGTTTTGGTTCACTCTCTTCTGGATTGACTAGTGCCGTACCCACAATATAATAAGTATTTGGATCATCCCCTAGTTTGCTTGACACAAGGCTGAGTGCATATTCTCCTTGCATAAACTGATGAGCATGAAGAACTAAAACATATAAATTATAAATATTAATGAATGCATATTTGAAAGACACATTAAAATATAATGCTACCAATAAATAAACAACTATAAACTTTTATCTATGGCACATGATAACCATTTGTTTATCAGGCACCAAAATGAGAGGCAACTAAAGCATAAGCCACAGAAGCAATGTTCAAAAATAGTTGAATAAGACTATGAAAAAATTCTTCATCAGAAGGGAGTGTAAAAATTGGGGGGGGGGGGGGGGGCAAAAAGAAGATAGAAGGAAGCAAAAATCATTGCAAAACCAAATTCCAGGTACGCATAATTCATGGTGTACATGGTATAAGCTGCAAAAATTACACAGACTACATCTCAGGTGCTTCACAAAAGAGTCTAGTAGCATGTTTGCCCATTTACTTTTACTATCCCTGAACTATGCAATATTCATTTAATTAATGGTGAGACAAAAGGTACTGCAAGGGCAACTGTAAAAATTTACTGACAATGCTCTCCAAAATGAAGACTTCCTGCATTATTGACATTTGTTTGTCTTTACCAAAGCTCTGTGGCATGATAATTCTCTACTTCCATGTGATTATTCTGCAATTCATTCTTAACAACGTACAGCAATAATCTTCATGTTCTTGAATTCACTGCTGTATGTGAAACGTGTTATCTGTTCTGATACGATTTCCTTTTCTGTTAAATAAATCATGACAGAATATAACTTATGAGTACATATTTAATTTGCTTCCACTCTTTACTGGCCAAAACAGAAGGCAGAGGCTCACAATGCGCTTATAATACATTGTAAGATGAGGAAAAAAATTCTGGACTACATTCAGGTAGATCCTACAGAGTACTAGAAGCATTGCCCGTCAAGTGAGTGTATCAAACACTGTAATTCATTGCCTTTAAAAAGAGGAGCAACAGAGGCCATGCCACATTCAATGCATACAAGCATTGGAAGAGCAAAATTTCCCTCCATGACAAGAATTCTCAAAGTGGTTATCACACATGAAGTGCGCATCACTCTCACGTGGCATGTACACAATCCTCGCTGAGTAGTACCAATACATTTTCGACAATGCTTTTTCATAAATATCTGAGCGGGTATAATCAATAATTACCGTCAAACAAAGTGATTTTGAGATTATTTAAACGATAACGTTTTTAGAGTCTGTTACATTGTTTTGCGTGTTACAGAAGTGCTTGGGTATATGTATAACTAATAAAAATATCCTAAAAACAGAAAATCTATGTGCACCTGTGTTTGCCTAGGACAGACAAAGATCCAAACGCACCTCGGGAGCTTTCTTTCTATTTGATTTTTGTGACTTTAACACATTTTAAGGATGTCCATCATTACGAATAAGGGATACTGATTTAGTTAAGGAATTTTATTCATTATAGGTAAATTCTTATCCATCAATATTTTTGAGAAGGTTAAGTTGCTACTCACCAGAGAGACATGTCGATGAACAGCAGGAAGGCACACATTAAAGATTACAACTTTAAAATGCTTTCGGCCATTATGGCCTTCATCAGTTAGAGGAACAGGGGGAAATCACACACAAACACAAACACAAACACACACACACACACACACACACACACACACACACACACACACACAAACAAGACTGCCATCTTGGTGATAGTGTTTATCCACGTGTGTTTTTCTGATTGACAAAGGCCGTAACAACCAAAAGCTTTTTAGAGTTGTAATCTTTTATGTGTTTCTTTGTGCAGCTTATGTCTGTGGTTAGTAGCAACCGATCCTCCACAAAATTTTACCTTTAATAAATAAAATTCCTTAACTCATTCCTTATCCATTATTTGTAATAATGTGTTAGTCACAATAATCAAATAGAAAGAAAGTAGGGAAGGCTTTGGCACTTTGTTTCTCCCAGGCAAACATAGATTCACATAGTCTAAAGGACTCAAAACAGTGGTCCAAGCGAGTAACTTAGTCATTTATTGCAAGGATATGTAAAATATTTTATCAGGCAGTTAAAGTGCTTGAAATATATTAATTTAATAATGGAATGTCAATAACAGAGGATAAATAATTTGCCATGAAGAGGATCACTAAGCCACTGATAGTCATAAAATAGGCAAACACATTGTAATATTTCTGGCTTAAAGCCATCATATGAAGTTCGAAGTACTGCTTCAGTGCAGGTGGTTAGGACCAGTAGGTGACAGATGGTAAAAGCTGGTGAGAACCACGACAGTTGGTACAATAGGTCGAGTTCTCATGGGAAAGAGAGCACTGGCAAATCTGCCCAAATTCTAGGGAACTCGCCGAGCGGCAGGCACTGGATGCCGATTGGCTGTAGCACTGGTGGTCACGCGCCAAAATGCAATCATATTTTTATTAGTAATTAATAAGCTAATAGTATATTCAATGTCAAACTCAGTTCATAAAACCCCTCAAAGCTAAGCTATGTCCTGTGTAGGTAAAACATATAATTGCTAATTCTATAAACAAAACAATTAATTTCAGACAGACGATGCACGGCAGCCATGTTTGCGCGCCAAATTGTGGAACGAAGGCAGTCTTGCATTGAGCCACCACTCTTCAGTTGAGAACAGGCACTCAGAAGAGTAACATGAGACTTCAGTACGCGCACTCGGTGAAGTAACATACATATGTAGGCGGTCATAATACATTGTTTAATCATATTAGAGCAAGGGGTAATGACTTTACATTTAATTTCATTTAAAACAATCTGTGTCAAGTGGATGTTATTATGCAGTTTGCTGGTTTTCTGCAGTCTTTTAATAAACTAGATGGCATCCCAGAAGAAAGTATTATTTCGTAATTAGATCAGTTCCTGTGAATAGTATAATAATTTCAGCCTCAATCAAGAACTCCGACCTGCGTGCTATCATCTGCGTGGGGACATCTATAGAAGATGTCAGGTTGGTGAACTTCAAGAGTTTCTACTCTTCACACAGTGCACTGGAGATTAACTACAACCCTCATGTACACTGTAATTGTGGAAAAAATGCAAACTGTTGTGTGTCTTCCATGGCAACATGGAAGAGGAAAGGAAATGATATAGGACCAGTTAACATACCCCTGTAGACATTATTCCCGTTGTAATATTCACACAACTTAAATTTTCGGCCTTGGCCTTATATCAGAAAAAGAAACACACACATTCACACTTTCACTCAGACATAACTTGCACACACGACCACCATTTCTGGCTGCTCCAGTGCTACAAGCATCTTTTAGTGAGTGAGGAGGGGAGTGGAGGGGGAAGGATGCCAAGTAAGGGGAAGTTCTTTATTGCATGATGGATTGGAAAGCCTCCAACAGCAAGGAATGTACTAAACAGCATTGAATGCAGTGAATGTAAGTGGTAGGAGAGGATAAAAGGGAGGTGTAGACGTGTGTGGGGGAGGGAGGGATGGAATTTGAAACGCAAAAAATAATAAGTCCAACTGGCACTCACACAATGGTTGTTGTTGTTGAGGTCTTCAGTCCGCAGACTAGTTTGATGCAGCTCACCACGCTACCCTGTCCTGTGCAAGTCTCTTCATCTGAGAATATGTTCGGCCACCTACATCCTTTTGAATCTGCTTACAGTACGATTTTTACCCCGCACGCTTCCTTCTAATGCTAAGTTGACAATTCCTTGATGTCTCAGAATGTGTCCAACCAATCTATCCCTTCTCTTAGTCAGGATATGCCAGAAACTCCTTTTCCCCCAATTCGGTTAAGCACCTCCTCATTAGTTGCATGATCGACCCATCTAATTTTCATCATTCGTCTGTAGCACCACATTTCAAAAGCTTCTATCATCTTTTTATCTGAACTCCTTATCGTCCACATTTCACTGCCATACAATGCTACACTCCAGACAAATTCTTTAAGAAAGGACTTCCTAACATTGGTTGGTTGGTTGGTTTGTTTGAATTTAAAGGTACTAAACGACGCCTAACATTTAAATTAATATTGGATGTTAACAAGTTTCGCTTCTTTAGAAACGCTTTTCTTCCCATAGCCATTCTGCATTTTATATCTTCTTTACTTCGCCCATCAGAAGTTATCCTGCTACCCAAATAACAAAATTTATCTGCTACTTTTATTGTCTCATTACCTAATCTAATTCCTTAAGCATCACTTGATTTTCAGACATTGCATTCCATTACCTTTGTTTTACTCTTGTTAATGTTCATCTTATATCTTCCATTCAAGAAACTGTCCATTCCATTCAACTGCTCTTCCAGATCTTTTGCAGTATTTGACAGAATTAATATGTCATTGGCAAACCGCAATGTTTTTATTTCTTCTCCCTGCACTTTAATGCCCTCTCCAAATTGCTCCTTCCATTACTTTACTGCCTGTTCAATGTACAGATTGAACAACATTGGGGAAAGGCTACAACCCTGTCTTACTCCCTTCCAAACCTCTGCATCCCTTTCTTGCCATTCGACTCTAATAACAGCTGTCTGGTTTTTGTATAGGTTGAAAATACTTCTTTGCTCCCTATATTTTACCCCTGCTACCTTCAGAATTTGAAATAGTGTATTCCAGTCGTCATTGTCAAAAGCTTTCTACAAATCAACAAACGCTAAAAACATAGGTTTCCCTTTGCTTAGCCTGTCTTCTAAGATAACTCATAATGTGAGGATTGTCTCCTGTGTTCCTACATTTCTCCTAAATCCAAACTGATCTTCCCCGAGGTCGTATTCCACAAGTTTTTCGTCTGTAAATAATTCGTGTTAGTATTTTGCAACCATGACTTATTAAATTGATAATTCTATAATTTTCACACTTTTCTACACTTGCTTTCTTTGGAATTGGAATTATGATATTCTTCTTGAAGTCGGAGGGTATTTCCCCTGTCTCATACATCTTGCATACCAGGTGTAACAATTTTTTCATGACTGGTTCTCCTAACGCTATCAACAATTCAGACGGAATATCATCTACTCCAATGGCCTTGTTTCGACTCAAGTCCTTCAGCGCTCTGTCAAATTCTTCTCTCAGTATCATATCTCCTACCTCATCTTCCTCCACTTCGTTTTCCATTTCTAGAATACTGCCTTCAAGTTTATTTCCTTTGTATAGGCCCTCTATATATTCCTTTCACAGTTCAGCTTTCCCTTCTTTGCTTAGTACTGGTTTTCCGTCCAAGTTCTTGATATTCACACAGCTCATTTTCTTGTCTCCAAATATCTCTCTTATTTTCTTGGAGGCGGTATCTATCTTTCCCCTAGTTATACATTATTCTATCCTCTAACAAACTTCTGCTTAGCCAGTCTGCACTTCCTTTCCATCTCATTTTTCAGATGTTTGTACTCCTTTTTTCCTGTTTCACTTGCTAAATGTTTATATTTTTTCCTCTCATCAATTAAGTTCAGTATATCCTGTGTTATCCAGGGAATTCTATTAGACCTTGTCCTTCTGCCTATATGGTCCTCTGCTGCCTTCACTACCCCATCTCTCAGAAATACATATTCTTTTCCAGAGTATTACTTTCCCCCGTTTCAGCCAATCCTTGCCTAATGCTACCTCTGAAACTCTCAACCACCTCTGGTTCCTTCAGTTTGTCCAGGTTCCATCTCCTAACGTTTGTAACTTTCTGCAGTCTCTTATGTTTTAATCTGCAATTCATAACCAATAAGTTATGGTCAGAGTCTATATCTGCCTATGGATATGTCTTACAGTTTAGAACCTGGTTTCTAAAGTCAATCTGGTACCTTCCAGTGCCTCTTGGTTTCTTCCACGTATACAGTCTTCTTTCATGATGATTAAACCAAGTGTTGGTGATCATTAAATTGGGCTCTGCACAAAATTCTACCAAGTGATCTCCTCTTTCATTCCTTTTTCCCAGTCCATATTCACCTACTACATTTCCTTCTCTTCCCTTTCCTACTACTGAGCAAAATTCTACCAAGCGATCTCCTCTTTCATTCTTTTTTCCCAGTCCATATTCACCTACTACATTTCCTTCTCTTCCCTTTCCTACTACCGAGTTCCAGTCCCCCATCACAATCAAGTTTTCCTCTCCCATAATTGTCTGAATAATTTTCTTTACCACCTCATACATTTCTTCGATATCCTCATCATCAGTCGTGTTAGTCGGCATATAAACTTGCAATACTGTCATAGGTGTTGGCTTTGTGTCTATCTTTAGTATGATAATGCTTTCACTATGCTGCTCATAGTAACTTACCCGCATTCCTATTTTCTTATTCATTATCAGTCCTACTCCTGCATTGCCACCAACTAATTTTGTATTGATAACCCTGTACTCATCTGACCAGAAATCCTGTTCGTCCTGCCACCGAACTTCACTAATTCCTACCATATCTAACTTTATCCTATCCATTTCTCTTTTCCAATGTTTTAGTTTACCTACGCGATTAAGGGTTAGAACATTCCACGCTCCGACCCGTAGAATGCCTGTTTTGTTTTTCTTGATAACGACATCCTCCCGAGTAGTCCCCGCCCGGAGATCCGAATGGGGGACTATTTTACCTCTGAAATATTTTACCTAAGAAGACGCCATCATCATATAGTCATACAGTAGAGCTGCACGTCCTCAGGAAAAGTAACGACTGTAGTTTCCCCTTGCTTTCAGCTGTTCGCAGTAACTGCATGGCAAATCCATGTTAGCTGATGTTGCAAGGCCAGCTCAGTCAATCATACAGACTGTTGGCCCTATAACTACTGAAAAGGCTGCTGGCCCTCTTCAGGAACCACACGTTTGTCTGGCCTCTCCACAGATACTTCTCCACTGTGGCTGCACCTATGGTAAAGCTATCTGCATTGTTGAGGCAAGCAAGCCACCCCACCTCGGCAATGTCTGTGGTTCATGGGAGAGGACACAATGGAAGAAATACTTAATTTGGTGACCTTGACAGGATACAAATGCAATAGAAAAGGGTTGAGAGAGTTTGTCAGATTTTAATGAAAATTAGAAAATAATATTGGAAATTAGAAAATAATATTGGAAATTAGAAAATAATATTGGAAATTAAATTTAGTTGCCAAGGGCAACCAGAATATTGCAGCTGAGATTTCCTAGTTAAGAAACACAAATAATAAACAAAAGAAAAAAATACAAGCTTGAAGGCTTTACTACACTACACTACACTATTTGTTGGCGGATGACATTGAAATTTTATGTAAATTTTTATTGATATTCACTAAATGCTCTCAATCTCAAACAATGGACCAATGAAGTCTTGATATTTATGCATTACATCATGCAACAGGTTTTCATGCATCTAATTATTTATGACAGGCCCCTTCAGGGCCATGCTCTGCTTCACTTACGATTTTCAATATTATTTAAAGGCTCTAGAACATCACACAATTTTATTTTTGCATTTACACACAACATTTTATTTTTGCATTTACTTGCAGAGGAGGCTCCACTTGGGTGAATAGCTGCATTTGACACCTCACCACAGTGGCTGGAGACGATAGTCATGTTAATGTGACTGTATACTTTCCCAGTATATGTAACTGATGAAGAGTTCTTGGACTTCCAGCCAGGTGGCAGCATCTTCTAATTGTGATGTTTTGCCAAGTGTCATACTCACCATCTTCTAGGTGAAGATAGTCTAGAAGAAGATGATGATGATGATTATGACATTCATCAAAACATTGCGGTTAGAAGGCACTGCCACCCGACTGGAAACCCAAGAACTCTTCATCAGATAGTCATGTTTATGTGAGTGGTGCTTATATGAATGTGTGGTAGTGTGTTTTTGTGTTTTTGTGTTTGTGTTTGTGTGTGTGTGTGTGTGTGTGTGTGTGTGTGTGTGTAATTCTTTGAGCCAAAAGCCGAACTGTAGTGAAGCCTTTTAATTGTGCCTGTCTGGGAATCATCAAGACATCTGTGTTGTGAGCAGCAATCTAGCCTTTCAAAATATGGTTGTTATTCCTTCCTGAACTTTCTATTGTTTCATAATTGTTCTGAAGATTCTACACCCAGAATACATAATTTATACTTTGTTCAGGACAGGATTTAAAATAGCTACTGGTTTACCACACTCTCAACTGAATTTTTGAGAGTTTAAACATAAATCATTAATTTTGAGAAAACGTTATTCAGAAATCAAACCATGAAGTCAATTGCCCTATCAACTATCGTTCAGTTCTCATCTGTCCCGCCAGTTCACAGACACAGAAAATTTAAAAACAATCATACAACCAAGGCTGTTACTATTTTGAACAGTAATCTACATGGCTAGGAAAACTTTAAAAGAGTATTATTTAATACTATAGCGACTCTACATAATCACACAATACTAGCACAATCTTTGCTTTAACAATACCCTTTGCTGTGGTTGACAATTTGAGATTTAATTTTTAATAGTTGACATTAGCACAAAAAACAGGAATCATTGTTACATTTGTGCTCTTATTTACTTTTTAAACTATCGTTGCCACTAAAAGACAATGCACCACAGACAAAGAATACAGACATGTGAAAAATTTAGAAACAAGTATTGCATGTTATCAAACTAAAACTATGAAACATAAAGAATATTTATTTGATAGACAACCTTCAAATGTATGTTGATCAACCACTAGGAGGTTGTGTACTTCTACTTCCTGGCCAAAATCAGCTGCTGAATTGGCAGACCCCAATGCTCCAGGTTTGACAAGAGAGAGAGATCCAAGGATGGATGACGAAGTTGTGCTTTGTGTTTGTGTACTAGCACTTGGGCGGACAGGTGTAAGCCCTGTCGAGTCTTGTATATCAATCCGCATTGTGATTACACCAAATGTCTGCACATACAAGAAAGCTATGTCATATTATATAAGAGTTACAAAACTTATTACATCAAATTGCATAACCTCTGGTAAGTTAATTACATATTAACATTTACAATAGTACCTTGTCACATTGGTCAACAATGTGTCAAATCATTAAATAAATTTATTTGAACACAATTTAGTGTCCATCTATTGCTAGATATTGTCATCTACAGTAAATTAAATTGTAAAGAATACCATTTTCACACAAAAATTAACATATAATATTTATTCCATTGATGCATTGAATTATTGATGATAAATGAGTATGCGTAAGAGTCAAAAGTATGGAGAATAAACTCATCTTTCATATGTAGCATCCACAACTGTTGTTTTGAGTTTTATTAAACACCTTCAGTAGCATAAAAATGTCTTTATGTAACTATAACTGCTATTTAACCAACCAGAAACAATTTGATGACAAAGTATATGTTCTTCAAAATTTTCCATGTACTGTAATCAATTGTTGAAATCCTGTTACTTTCCTTGACTTGTATGTTAAAAAGTATGGGAGCAGATTGAATGGTTCTGTTTTTATAAAATCCAACATTGAATAGCATTCACGTCTTCTTGGTTATTATCTACTGAACATTGAACATATCCTACTCTAGTCATGGACCTTAAAGGTTTACTCAAAATGCAATAATGACACAGCAAAGTATGTAGATGGTATCCCTCAAGTTAATAAAGATCCAAAACTGATACTAAACACTTTCAGAAGGCTTGCCTTGAAATTAGTATTGATTAATACTCTGTTCACATCTTTCACAGTAATTTACAATCACTCTTACCTATAATATACCTCTCATCATACTTATTATTAGCAAAATAATTTTCTTTTACAATTGACAATGATCATGGGAAGTAATTAATAGTGAAATATGTTCAGTGCATCTTCCTGACACCACATCTTCCACATCTACCTCTAATGTAAAACCAAACCAATAATACATACGAACATAGCTGTAACATTCATTATATTATGCACATGTGACTTCAAAGGATTGAATTTTTGAACTTATGCCTAATGAAGTCATTATAAATATGGTACTAGGAGCAAGATTACGGGAAGTTTGCAGCATGAATTATGGGGGAGTCATTTTGGCTCACACCTGAATTAATTAGGTGAAATGTGGAAAATATGAATCAGGAAGACTAGACACAAATTTGAACATGGTTACTGTGGAATATGAGTTTAGTGACTTAAGCATTGGTCCACATCATTCGGTTAGAAAACAAAGTAATTTAGTTTGCTCATAGTGGGACAAGACCAATATTGCCGCAGGGGATAGCGTCACGGACTGCGGTGCTGAAGGTCGCTGGTTCAATCCCGCCCACCGGCAAAAATAATTTATTTCTTTGTAATTAACAATTCTAGAATGTTCTATATCTTTCTTATGCTCACTTGTAAATTCTACTTGTTTCTTATGTTAACTGTTCTTCTAATTTCTGGTAAATTCTATCTGTGTATAAATAGCAGAGCACTCTGCCCGAGAGGCAGTCAGTGCTGCGTGTATGTTAAGTTCGTAATAAACTTGCTTTGAGTATAAGTGCTGTGTTCAGTTGCCTTCGAAGTCAAGCCAGCTCCCATTTCAACACAACAATATTACTTCACTTGAAACAAGATGAAATGTTGCCAAGATCACAAAATAGTCTTTTCATTCATGACAACGACTGATGTCAGTGTGTAATGGTGCTATCTTCTGGTCTAATAGGATTATTACATTTTTCGAAGTGGTCAACATGTTTCTTGACATACGTACATATGGTAGGGTCCACATAAAACAAATAGAAATAAATACAGTCAAATTTACCACTGTGATGGTCCTTGTGAAGGGTTGACGCACATCCAAATGTATGGTTTATTTTTTTTTTATTTTTTGTACACTTTACAATAAACATGAATAGGACTGAATTTAATTACGTAGGCTTCCATGGCCAGATTCAGATGACATAAAAGTTTTCTGGGTATTGTACCGCGTCACGATGTAAGGCTATTACTTAAATAACCGACGTTTCGGCCAACGTTACAGTGGCCTTCATCTGGGTATAATTAATAGCCTTACATCAAGACGCAGTACAATACTCAGAAAACTTTTACGTCATAGGACTGAATTTATTTTAATGCATTTTATATGTGACGTTCCTAGAGGGCACTACAGCTTCATATACCTTTGCCTTTCATTTTGCTACACTTGTACAGTATAGAATGGGGATGGGGACACTCTTCGACAGTCTAACTAGTCTTAAGATTTTCTAAGATGATGGCTGAATGGTATACAGCAAAAAAAATTACCAAAAGAAAAAAAATGTTTATGGCTGAATACCCATAATTTTATTTATCGTAAGTGACAACTGTGGGAATTTATTAATGAGTGTCACCACTTAAGTCAATTAGATTATTTCTTCCAACAGCACTGTTCCCCAAGAAGGCTATTGGCCTCTAATATACATTTAACTACCCATAAATCACAAATACAATCGCTGAGCTGTAGACAGGCATGTAGAAAAGGCAATCTCACATACAGATCTTTGCTTTCAATGACAACCTTAATCGGAAAAGCATGCACGCATGAATATGTATGCATGGGAGCACCCTCATGCACACAAGTGCTCTCTCTCTCTCTCTCTCTCTCTCTCTCTCTCTCTCTCTCTCTCTCTCTCACACACACATGACCGTCATATCCGATTGTGGTATTGAGTTGTGACTATGTGATTGATTGTGTGTGTGTGTGTGTGTGTGTGTGTGTGTGTGTGTGTGTGTGTGTGTGTGTGTAAAAGTTTAATTTAGCAGTTCTGGAAAGAAAGATACACTGCAGGCATCATTCCCAAGGCTGCATTATCCTATACTAGCCTCTTACTCTGTACATAACTCCTGTATCCAGTGCCCAGCCGAATATGCCAACCTTTTAAAAATTTTACTCTCCATATTGCCCTCCATCACAAAACTGTCAATTCCTTTATATCTCAGGACGTGTCCTATCAATTTATCATCTTTTAGTTCAGCTGTGTCCATTTTTCCTCCCAGTATGATTCGGTGCCTAGTCAACAGTTTTTCAATCGGAAAGCTAATATACCTTGTGTGACAGAATTGGCTGGGTTTAGTTTGTTATGTTAATAATTGTTAGCCCAAGGTTTGGGCTGCTAATTACAAACAAAATACAGCCAATTTTGTCAAGCTGTTCTCAAGTAATGATATTTCATACACGCAGGAATCAATATTTAGTGATCTAAATATAATGAGAACAGGTTGCAACTTGATGCCAATGACAGGTACACAGAAATGACATATTCAAAGACATTAACTTTCAGCTACAGCCTTGACCAGGAATAGAGCGAGCGCACACACACACACACACACACACACACACACACACACACACACACACACAGGCACAACCAAAACATGCATAACAACTGTCTCCGGCTACCACGCTCTGACTCAAGATTTATGATGAAGGCTGTGGCCATAAACTAAGCTGTGTTAGTGTGAGTCCTTTCCATATGCTTGTCTGCATCCCAGTAATGGTCTTTACATCAAGATACAACATATCTGGATTATAAAAATAAAAATCAGTTCCCACATGTCTGAGAGATCATTACTTGACAATGGTGTGACTGATTAGCTGTGCTTATTTTATTATGTTCATAATTGTCAGGACAAGGTTTTTATGGAAGAAAAATTTCAAAAGATTCCTAGAAAATTGGAAAACCTAGTCTTTTTCTAAAGGATTTCTGTATAAACTCAAGACCATAATTCTCGATTGAAATGATGAACATGTATTATTATTCCCCCCCCCCCCCCCCTCCATTTGCTCACAATGGTCCTGGAATAGTTCTCAGGAAATAATTCGGACAATTATAAATGAAAGTACGAAAATTCAGACAAACTGCAGAAATCATGTTTTGAATGCATTCTCTTTCATAACCGATATCAAATGAGAACCGTACAGTATCCTCAGATTTTGAACCCAAGTTACCTTTGCTGTAGTGCCTTATGTGCCGAGCCACCACACTGGCGGGTCTTTTTTGTTCTTCTGGCAGTTCGGTCCATTGTGGACATGTGTTCGTTGTATGGTTCTTGGCTCAGTTCTCTTATTAGAGAGAGAGAGAGAGAGAGCAGTGAGCCCTCCCACCAATACAATGAGTCACTGTGATGGTGTGCCTTGGAAAATAACAGCAGAAAGGCCCTGATCAGGAGTGTATCTCAGCAGTCAGCACTACTATCATTGCTGGGGTACAAAACAAATAGTTGTAAAAGTTTCTTTCCTAAATTTCTGGAAAAGTATGTGTTTGTCGGCCCATTAATGAATTATTTAAAATTATCAACTGAACTGGTGAATTATAATCATAATGGTAATGGCGGGGGGGGGGGGGGGGGGGGGAGAGGGGGGGAGGATTGAGCCAAAGTATATACAAGTCTTTCATTTTAGGTTGTATAAAATCAAATCAATCTGACAAATTTGAGCTGAATCAATAGGTCTTGTCTGAGGCCTTCACCTTGTTAGTCTATTATTGTAGGTGAGAAATGTAAATCTGTATAGTCACCAGTTCACTTCAAAAATGACTGCCAAAGTATTCAACAAAGCTGTCCACTTTAAGGAAAAATAGAATCAACAATTATGATTCTCTCAACAGCAGGACTAATGTGAGGGCTCCCTATTAATATTTGAAGATATTTTCTTTTAGCAAGAAACCAAACCACACTATTTTTACGTACCGTCAAATATTGTCAGCAATCAATAACACCCATCCTTCTCCACTCCATATGACCCACATATATATATATATATATATATATATATATATATATATGAGGGAAACTTTCCCGGTGGGATAAACAAAAATAAAAATAGAAAAGAGATGACTTACCAAAAGGACCAGCTCGTCGAGAGAAACAAATAAAATCACACACAAACACACATACAAGCTTTCGCCACCACTGGCAGTTTCTTCAGGAAAAAGAGGAAAAAAAGGAGAGGAAAAGGGAAGGATATGGGCTTTAAGGAAGTGGAAAAGGAGTCATTCCAATCCCAGGAGTGGAAGGACTTACCTTAGGGGAAAAAAAGGAAGGTAAACAAATACACACACACTCAGACATATCGAAACGCAAACACACCTAGACAGACATTTTTCACAAATAATAATAAAATAAAATTACACACAAACACAAATGCAAGATTTCGCAGCCTAGCTGCTTCGTCAGGCAGAAGGGAAGGAGAGGGAAAAGGAAGTAATGAGGGTTTTAAGGGAGTGGATAAGGAGTCATTCCAATCCTGGGACAGGAAAGACTTACCTTGGGGGGGAAAAAGGAGGGTAAACAAATACACCCACACATTTACACAGACGCAAGTGCACTTAGGCAGACATACTGTAGAACTGTAGAAAGCAAAGAAGTTAGAAGTTAGACAGAGATGCCACTTGAGGGAGAGGCTCTGTCCAGAGAACCAAGGCAAAGATGTTAAAATGGTGGGTGGGAATTCGAATTTAGCGGAGGTTGAGACCAGGTGGGCAACGGGAGGAGAGAATAAGCTGAAGGGCAAGTTCCCATCTCCGGAGTTCTGAAAGGTTGGTGTCGGTGGGAAGTATCCAGATAACCCGGACGGTGTAACACTGCGCCAAGATGTGCTGGCCGTGCACCAAGGCATGTTTAGCCACAGGGTGATCCTCATTACCAACAAACACTGTCTGCCTGTGACCGTTCATGCGAATGGACAGTTTGTTGCTGGTCATTCCCACATAGAACGCTTCACAGTGCAGGCATGTCAGTTGGTAAATCACATGGGTGCTATCGCAAGTGGCTCTGTCCTTTTGGTAAGTCATCTCTTTTCTATTTTTGTATTTTTGTTTATCCCACCGGGAAAGTTTCCCTCTATATAAAATAAAGATTTTTGACTTACCTAAAGTACAGGCTGGTCGATAGGAACACTGAACACACACAAAAACACACAACCATTCGAGCTTTTGCCACCAGTGGTGGCTTCTTCGGAAGTCCTGCCTAAGTGTGTTTGGATGTGGATATGTGTGAGTGTGTGTGTATTTGTTTACCTTCCTTTTTGTCCCCTAAGGTAAGTCGTTCCACTCCTGGGTTGGAATGGCTCCTTTTCCACTTCCTTAAAAACCGTATCCTTCCCTTTCTCCTCTCCTTCCTCCCTCTTTTTCCCGAAGAAGCCACCACTGGTGGCGAAAGCTCGAATGGTTGTGTGTTTTTGTGTGTGTTCAGTGTTCCTATCGACCAGCCTGTACTTTAGGTAAGTCAAAAATCTTTATTTTATACCATTTTCCACCTCGAAGGTCTCCTTCTATAATATATATATATATATATATGAGAAAGGGATCTATTTAATTTCACAAGTTTTTGAATAAAGATACTAACCTTGAGACTATTCTTTTCTGCCACAAAATAGCTCAGACAGAGCCATATTTCACCAAAAACTTTGCTTTTATGCTTCAAATAGTGACCTGCCCAGGCTTTGCACAGGTAACACTAATTACTGTAGCCAGGTAATTTCTATGGATGGATGGACAGAGAGAATCGTGTGATGGAGTTTTAGCAGATATATCTATAGGTACATTGCCTTGCTATGCCCAAGGAAAAAAAAAAAAATCACTAGTATTTAAGACTTTTTGGAAATTATTTTATTTTACGGTCAGCAGATAGTCAATGGCTTTTATTTTTATATTTGGAGTAAAAATAGATACATTTTGTGGTGTACCAACAGCCACATTCTGTTGGTCTTGTGAAAAGTATTAATGTTCCAAATATACGTCAGCAACAGTCAACAATCGGTGTTGTGCTGTGTTGATGGTACCAGCAAAGGCAAGATGCAAAGGGAACTGGTGGCACTTGAATTAAATCTGTAAATTGTTCGTAATCGTCGATATGCGTAATATCAGTTAAGTATGTGAACCAAATTTGATTCTATTATTATTGTAGATGCACACTCATCATATATACAGTAGAATTCTTCTGAAAGTTATATGTTTCGCAAAAGAACTAGTATCATAAACATGCTATTTTAAAAATAATTTTATGTAATTCCTGCTCGCCACTCTGCCCCACATGCCACTGTGCACAGTGTGTAGAGCAGGGGCGTGGCAAAGACGCGAAGGCGCCCACAGGGTGGTCTATGGCCATGCCAACTTTAGACTCTGATATTAGTATGTAAAAATGGCTAAACATGTTGAGAATTGTTTAAGCATGGTATTCATTGAATTTAATTATGTTACATAGAATTTTCTGAAATATGGTAGAGATGAAAAGTAAAGGAGTAAATATTTTTTCCAAAGAGTACTTGTTGCTCCATACTTTGTGTCATTTCTTAAAATCAATAAATATCTTGATCCAATCTCTTGCAAACTTCACTGACACATCCACTGGGCTAATC
This sequence comes from Locusta migratoria, assembly GCA_026315105.1. Classification (NCBI taxonomy): domain Eukaryota; kingdom Metazoa; phylum Arthropoda; class Insecta; order Orthoptera; family Acrididae; genus Locusta; species Locusta migratoria. The sequence goes on from CM048744.1 coordinate 300,838,206, forward strand.
TGAAGATTTCATCAAAATTCCAGCAGTCATCTTTGAGTCTATAGGGAACATACATAGATTTTTAGATAAGGCAATGAGACTAAGATAATTAGTTCAAACCTGTCCTTGGGTGATCTACTTTCAACACACAAAAAATCTTTATAGAAATACAGATTTATAAATGTCATGAAATTGTTCACCATCTTCTCTACTTAACAAGAGCTGAAGCTTTCTTCTTCTATTTTCCAAATTCTTCAATTTGAGGTTCAGTCAAGAATGAATATTAGTAAAGAGTCTTCTTAAGATTCAAAAATTCACTTTGTCTAATATAAGGCTGTGCATTAATTTCTTTGGCATCAGATTTCTTTTCAATAATTTTCCTTGTCTAAGCTCCTTTTTTTCTGTCTACATATTATTATCTGACCTGACCCCACTTTTGGCTTTCCACCTTTATTAATTCTTACATGATTTTCCCCAGTTATCTGTTTTGTTTATTACACCATCATCCAGATTTAAGCACTTGGTTAACAAATCTCGCACAGTGTAGTCCCCAACACTCAGTTTTACTTCTAATCCTATCCATTAAGTCAAGGAGCCACTGGCACAGAAAGCTTGTATATTGCCATAACTGTTATATGCGTGTTCTCCTGTCGCTACTTGGTGAGTAGACTGCATCTACATATGTACTGTGGAAGCAAACACATGTTGCATGGTGGAGGGTACCTCCTACCATTTCCCTTTACCGAGGGAGGTGGTGCAGTGGTAAAACCCTGGACTCATATTCGGGAGGACAGTGCTTCAAATCCACCTCCAGCCATCTAGATTTAGGTTTTATGTGATTTCCTTAAATCACTCCAGGCAAATGGCAGGATGGTTCCTTTGAGAGGACATGGTCCATGACTTTACCCAAACGATTCAAATATGAACTCCGCCTTTAATGACCATGCTGCTGACAGGCCATTAAACCCTAATCTTCCTTCCATTTTCCTTTCTGCTCCACTGTCAAAAAGAGTGCATGTGTGGTGGTGGTGGTGTGTGTGTGTGTGGGGGGGGGGGGGGACCACTGTCTATAAGCCTGCATATGAGCCTTTCATATATCTTATCTTTACTTTGGGTACTTATGCGAAATATAAGTTGGTGACGATTGATCATTGTGCCATAAGTGTCAAAAGCTAGTCCTCTAAATTTCTTCAATAATTTTTCTTGTAAAGAAGGTTGTCTTCCCTCCAGCCACTTTTCACTTTTAAATCACTTCCACTCTTTCCTTTATACTGATCTGGTGGTAATCCTAAATACTTATGAAATACTCTAGAATGGGTTGCACTAGTGTTCAAGATTTGGTCTCTATTTCAGATGGTCTTCAATGTTGCACCTAGAATGATTGTACTAATGCTGAACATTAATTTTTTCCCTACTCATCCGCATTATCTTACATTTTTCTACATTTAGAGCTAGCTATCATTCATCACACTAACAAAGCTAGCTGTCATTCATCACACCAACAACAAATTTTGTATTTTCCTACAGTCGTTCAAAGATGACACCTTTCCTTACACCACAGCATCATCAGCAAAGAGCTATACACTGCTACCCATGAACTTCATATGGTCGTATATTTGTTAGCAGTCTGCAGTGCGGCACATGCCTTTTTGAACTCAAGAAATATACACTGTCTGCCTGTTGCCCTTCATCCACGGCTTGCAAGATCTCGTGTGAGGAAAGGGAAAGCAGAATTTCACACAAGCAATGCTACCTCAAGCCATACTGATGCATCAAAATGAAATTTATTGTATAAAAAATTATTTTAATTGAAATACTTTATGATTACTTGAAGTGTTTCAGTAGTTCATTCTAAAAATCATCAATCACGTGAAGGAATATAATTTACTTAATTATCTGAAGTCACAAACAATGGATTGTGAAAGATATTCAGAGAAGTGGCAGATAGGAAGGGAAGAGATGAAAGAGTCTTGAGGGATGTGATGCACAGCTGACACACAGAGGCGATGAGGCCAAAGCATAGACAGGGCAGACTGAAGTCAAACCACACAGAACCAGGACAAGGACACAGTACAGAGCAAGTGAGACAAAGCACAGAATAAAGATGGGTTTGGGCCAAAGCACAGAGAGTACACAACTGAAGCACAGAGAGGGTGGCAAGAAGCACAAAACACCAAGCTATTTGACTGCATTATGATTTAGGCTGGGGTGTGAGTAGTGGGCTGCCATCAAATCAGTGGCAAGCCTTATGCAGCCCAATTTGTGCATCCCTGATCTAGGCAGTTACACGGTGTGTTTTTCATGCAGTCATACTGTGTAATACTTGCCCTTTCCCCACATGAGATACTGGTTTATAACTCATATAATGCAATACTGTCACAACTGTTAGTGAACTATCATGATTCTTAAATGATACATGAAGTACTCAAGAAAGAATGATACTACACACATCAATATATTCCTTTTTCAACTCTCTTTCACACTGGGTAGAAGCAAATAAATGTGACAGATGTAGTTCTGTGATGAACAATTTTATGCAACTGTTGTATGTAAATGGTCTTTTATTTAAATAGGAATGTATGTATCACAACCATGAGTCAAGTGTCATTTAGCCTCAAGAATTACATCTGCTTATTTGAAATGCAAACACACAGCGTATACCAGTAGTCATAATAGAAGATACAAAATACTGCCTTTATCACTTCAGCAAAGACTGATTATCAGAATATGATGCTCAAGACTGTTAGTTCCTCATCTTGATTATGATCAACAAATTGTGAAGAAAGGTCCTTCAACCAGGAAGAAGAAACAGCAGCAATGAGGGACATGTGAAGTAAGATAAAGTGGAACATGGAGTAAATTTAATACACCAAAAGAAAAAAAAGAAAATTAAGTAATATGAGATAGATTGGCTGGCCAGTACTTATCTTTGTGCTGTACCGCCAATGGTGACATAAATGAAGAAGGGGAGAGAGAGAGAGAGAGAGAGAGAGAGAGAGAGAGAGAGAGAGAGCAAGGGGGGATGAAAAAGGAGAAACTTTCAGAACACACTTCCTTCTTCAGGTGGGAGAGAAGGTAAGAAAAAAGGATGGGAACGGAAGGGAAAGATAATTCATGACCTAGGCCATGAGGGTGGTGTTTGAGGAGTGTGGAAGTAAGAGATACTGCATATTGGTACTGAGCAAGCCAGAGAGGATATATATAACAAAGAGGAAAGATCAAGCAGTAAAGGGAAGAAAAGACGAGTGAACTGAATGATGCTGAGGAGTGTAGGAGGGGGTGGTGGGTTGTCTAAAACGTTTTTGATTATTTTGATTAACAGGGAAAGATGGACACACGCACGCACGCACGCACGCACACACGCACACACAGAGAGAGAGAGGGGGGGGGGCGGGGTAAGGAAGGGATAATGAATAGGTGAGCTGAGGATGCAGGAAGGGGAGGGGTTAGCTTAGATTTAGGCCAGAGGGGTGGCAGGAGGAGAGGATATGATGGACGGCAAGTTTCCACATCCATAGCTCTAAGGGACTGGTGTTAGCTGGTAGTATCCAAATGGCACGTGTGGTGTAACACGTGCCAAGGTCCCTGGAGTCATGCTGGAGGGCATGTTCTGCCACAGGATATTGGGTGTCCCCCAGACGAACAGTCCGTCTGTGACCATTCATCTGCTCAGCCAATTTGTTAGTAGTCATACCAACATAAAAGGTTGCCCAGTGGACACATGTCAGTTGATACATGACGTGTGTTGTCTCGCATGTGGCCCTGCCTTGAATCAGGTAGATTTTTCCTGTGGTGGGGCTAGAGTACGTGGTAGTGGGAGGATGCATTGGGCAGATTTTACAGTGGGATCGGTTGCAGGGACAGGAAGCATCAGGGAGGGAGGGTAGTTTTGCGATGTTGTAAGGTTGGATAAGATTGTTGGGGAGGTTGGGAGGACAGTGGAAGGCTACTCTGGATGGTTTGTGAAGAACAGTTTGGAGTGATGATCTCATTTCAGGGCATGACTTGAGAAAGTCATAGCTCTATTGGAGGAATTTGTTGAGGCATTCCAGGCCAGGATGGTACTGGATGACTAAGGGGGTGCTTCTGTGTGGTCTGGGTTTAGGAACATTGTTGTTGGAAGGAGAGGAATGGACAGCTTGGGAGATCTGCTTTTAGACGAGGTCTGTAGGGTAGTTGCAGAAGAGGAGACCATTGGATAGATTGTTGTTGTAGTTGGTGAGGGATTCGTTACTGGAGCAGATATGTTTTCCATGGATGCCCAGGCTGTAGGGAAGGGATCGTTTAATATGGACGGGATGGCAGCTGTCAAAGTGGAGGTACTGTTGCTTGTTTGTGGGTTTCATATGGACTGAGGTGTGGATATGGGACTCGGCAAGGGGAAGGCCAACATCATGGAAGTGGCTTGAGTTTTAGAGAAGGACCAGGTGAATTTTAGGTTGGAGAAGGAGTTAATGTTGTGAAGGAATTTCAGAAAGGTTTTTTCACCGTGAGTCCAGACCACAAAGATATCATCTATGAATCTATACCAAACCATAGTGGTATGTTGTTCAGGAAAGATTGGGAAACAGCCCTCCAACATACCCTGTCCTCCTGCCACCCCCTTCCTAAATCTATGCTAACCCCTTCCCTTCCTCCATCCTCAGCTAACCTATTCATTCTCTTCTCTTCCTTACTCCCCCCCCACCTCTCTCTCTCTCTCTCTCTCTCTCTCTCTCTCTCTCTCTCTCTCTCTCTCTCTCTCTCTGTGTGTGTGTGTGTGTGTGTGTGTGTGTGTGTCTCCATCTTTCCCTGCTAATCAAAAACATTTTAGACTAGCCCCCTTGCCCCTCCTACACCCCTCAGCATCATTCAGTTCACTGATCTTCTCTTCTCTTTACTGCATGATCTTTCCTCTTTGGTTGTATATATCCTCTCTGGCTTGGGTCAGTACTAATATGCAGTATCTCTGACTTCTACACTCCTCAAACACCACCCTCATGACCTAGGTTGTGAATTACCTTTCCCTTCCGGTCCCATCCTTTTTACTTACTTCTTCATGTAGGAGAGAAGGGAACTGTGTTCTGAAAGCTTGTCCTTTTTTTCTTTTTCTTCATTTATGTCACTATTGGCGATACAGCACAAAGGTAAGTACTGGCCAGCCAATCTATCTCTTTTGAAAAATAATTTATCATCTCTGAGGAGAATTTCCATCAAAATGTTCAAATGTTTGTAAAGTCTATGGGACTTAACTACGGGGTTATCAGTCCCTAAACTTACAAACTACTTATGAACTAACTAAGACTAAGGACGGCACAAATATCCATGCCCGAAGGGGGATTTGAACCCCCGACCGCAGTGGTCGTGCAGACCGTGACTGAAGCACCTCAGTCCCCTCGGCCACCGTGGCCGGTGAATTTCCATCATTAATCAATTAAGTACTATGAAACTGAAGATAACATACAGAGAGTGGACAAAATAATATAAACACCAAACTCAGAAACAATATTGTATTTATTTAATAGTAAGCAGTTGGGACACCACTGCCTCTGTGAACAGCTGCAACTCTTCCAAGAAACAGTGGAGTGTCTTTACAGTTTATAACAGACTGTTATCCATTCTTATACCAAAACATCCACTTATTTAGTTGTTGGTCAAGTACATTTGGTCCTCACTCTAGGCTCTAAAAAATTCCCATGAGATTTCAATAACATTAAAGGAAGGAAGAAGGAAATTAGGGTTAAACATCCTGTCGACATTGTGCCCATTAAAAACACTCAACATTAAGACATGACGATTATGCTTATGCTCTCTCTCTCTCTCTCTCTCTTTGTGTGTGTGTGTGTGTGTGTGTGTGTGTGTGTGTGTGTGTGTGGGCGCACCTGTGTGTGGTTGTTTTGGATGGTTGGATGTTCAGATTCATTCACAGTTATCCTACCAGTGAGGATAATGATAAACTGTTTAATAACACGATATAAATCCACAAACCATGATGGAACCTCCCCTATGCTTGTCTTTAGGAAACAGACATGCCATATCTTAAATTTCCTTTTGGGTTTTTGGTACATAAACCTGATTGTCTGTAGAAACCACTGTGAACTATGACTTAGCGGGCCATTCCACATACTTCCAGTCAACAAGTGTCCAGCTATGAACAGCTGCTGCCATTGATAAAATACTTTAACGTAGCTCTATGCATAAGCAATGAAATGATAGTCGAATGACAAAATGTTATAAATTTTTAAGTCCATCATTACTTGAATGTGCGGATGTCGGCATAGCAGTCACCTTAACTACTTGGCTACCTGTGCTCACCTCCTGTCCGTCTCAAACTTCTACAGTCGCAAGCAATGGCTGTAGCACCGTCATGCCTTCTTACACTCGCCATTCCCGTTCGAGGTCGAACGTATGAACGCATTTGCGGTGAAATGAAGCGAGTGAAGCTAAAGCTGTCTTCGGATGTAAATACTTATTATATTGGTGTGGTGTCTGTACTTTCAGATATGACGGATGGAAGCAAGCGGTTTAATTTCAATGCCCTAATGCAGCCACTATCAATTCTGTCCTTCCTAATGATTCTTCCTTCCCCTCCTTCATCAATAATTTGCAAATGCAATATGGCTACGAAGCAGGTGTGGTGTCTGTTCTTTCGGACACGTCCGAAAGGAAAGACACCAAACCAATATAATAAGTATCTATGAATTTATTTTCTTCATAGAAAGTCTGAACTAATTTGTACAAGTTTAAAGTGTAGGAATGATATGCTCAAAAAATGTAAGGTAAAAATGTGAACAGTGCACATAAAAATGGTGCCATTAATTTCAGCTAAAGTTACATCTTTTGCAAAAGGGATTAATCAATTTGTCACTCTGCCGTTCAAATAAAATAACTGAGTGATCATGTGTGGCCTTTTCAAACATATTTGTTATGGTGCTATTGAAATTAGGGAAAAAGGAACATCACGAACAGATGATTAAATAACCCAAATATTTAATGAATACTGAGAAAACAAAGTACATACAAACAAAGATAAAACTGTGAAGATAATGGGGGTGGAGAACAAAAGTTGGAAGCCCAAGTAACTTTCCTCTGTGACTGACAGCAAAACAGTGCCAGGGAAAAAGAGTACAAATCACTCTAATCATTATCCACTATATATTTGAAATCTGGTAGCCTCTTCACTGATCAAATATTAAATGCTCTGAATAACTGTACATCACCCATTGGCATTTTTTGAGATCTCTCAAAGGCTTTTGATTGTGTAAATCATGGAAATCTCGAAAACCTTAAGCATTGTGGGACTAGCAGGGCAGTGCACAAATGGTTTAATTCACACTTAACTGAAGAATGCAGAAAGTTGAAATAAATGGTTCAGGTAAACAGCAAAATCAGCTGAGTCCTCATATTGGAAAGCTATCAAGAATGGGTCGCAGAGGGTTCGGTCTTGGGTCCTTTGCTTTTCTTGATATATATTAATGATTTGTCATTCTATATTCACAATGATGCAAAGATAGTTCTTTGTGCTGATTATACAAATATAGTAATTACAGCTGACAAACAAGAATTAACTGATTAACCTTATGGGAATTCTCTACTGAGATTGGCCACAATCACCAACCCCTACCTCATGACTTAGGTTGTGAGTAACCTTTCCCTTCCCTACTCTCCTACCTGACGAAGGAAATACTCATTTCCGAAAACGAGTGGAAATGTTTAATTTTGTCAACATTTGTGCCTTTTTGTGTGTGTTAATATAGGTGGTACCAAACTAAGGTAAGTACTGGCCATCTGCACTTTCTCTTTTGAAGAACTGACTGATGAAATTGTAAATAATTTATTTCAGAAAATTATTAATTCATTCACTACAAATGTACTCTGGTTAAATTTTGATAAAACACAGTATATACAGAAATAAATACAATGTGGTTTGCCGATGACATAGTAATTCTGTCAGAGACTGCAAAAGATCTGGAAGAACAATTGAATGGAATGGACAGTGTCTTGAAAGGAAGATATAAGATGAACATAAACAAGAGTAAAACAAAGGTAATTGAATGCAATGTCAGAAAATCAGGCGATGCTGAAGGAATTAGATTAGTTAATGAGACAATAAAAGTAGTAGATGAATTTTGTTGTTAGGGTAGCAAGATAACTTCTGATGGCCGAAGTAAAGAAGATATAAAAGGCAGCATGGATGTGGGAAGAAAAGCGTTTCTGAAGAAGCAAAATTTGCTGACATCCAATATTAATTTAAATGTTAGGAAGTGCTTTCTGAAAGCATTTGTTTGGAGTGTAGTATTGTATGGGAGTGAAATGTGGACGATAAGGAGTTCAGATAAAAAGATGATAGAAGCTTTCAAAATGTGGTGCTACAGACGAATGATGAAAATTAGATGGGTAGATCATGTAACTAATGGGGAGGTGCTTAACCGAATCAGGGAGAAAAGGAGTTTCTGGCATATACTGGCCAAGAGAAGGGATAGATTGGTTGGACACATTTTGAGACATCAAGGAATTGTCAACTTAGCATTAGAAGGAAGTATGTGGGGTAAAAATCATAGAGGGAGACCGAGGGACAAATATAGTAAGCAGATTCAAAAGGTTGTACAGTGCCAAACATATTCTCAGATGAAGAGACTTGCACAGGACAGAGTAGCGTGGAGAGCTACAGCAAACCAGTCTGCGGAGTGAAGACCACAACAACAACAACAACAACAACAGTTCATAAAGGTAAATGGTATGACACCATTAATAAATATAGTCTGTGAATGGAAGTCTGTAGTTAAGGTAGAATATACAAAAGTTTTTAGGTGAGAGCATTGTTGAGAAACTGAATTGGAAACAACACATTGATGATCTACTAAAACATTTCAGTTCAGCAACTTATACTGTTAGGGTTACTGCAAATTAGCTTACTATGCCTATTTTAATTCATTGCTTTCATATGAAATCCTATTTTGGGATAATTTGTCATTGAGCAAAAAAAGCATTCATTGCACAAAAGGGTGTAATTACAATAATTTCTGGGGCCCATCCAAGACCATCCTCAGACACATATTTAAGGATCTAGGACTCTACACAATAGCTTCACCATATATATACTGTACGAATGTATGAAATTTGTTATTAATAACCCAACACTATTCAAAAGCAATAGCAGTGTGCATAGCTACTAAACTAGGAGAAAGGATGATATACACTATTCAAAGTTAAATCTAATGTTGGCATGGAAGGGGTGAATTATGCTGTCACAAAAGTCTTGGATCAGTCACCAAATAACATCAAGTGTCCAACAGATAGCCAACCAGCATTTAAAAACAAATAAAGAATTTCTGAATGACCACTCCTTCTACTCAGTAGATGAATTTTTACAAAGAAATGAGCGTTTTTTAAGGTATAGTTTACTAAACTGACACATCCAAATCATTAAGAAATCTCATATTCATGATCTATCTAACAAGTATTACTCTAAGGTAATCTTGTGTTTTTAGAGTCTTATTTCATGGCTCACCTCACATTGATATTTCTAAAACTGCTCACATATATTAACGTGCATGGAAGTAAGCCAAATCTGAATTGAATCCCTGTATTGGCTAACTGTTATGGTTGCTCCTCCCTTCCTTTATTTGTGTGGAAAGGAAGGGGATTGTCCATTTTTCTTAGGCATATGTCAATTTGGTCCCAAATTTTCATCTCAGAAAACACAATTCGAACATGATAACAAAGACAAATAATTATGTGATATACAGTTAGCAAACATGACTTTGCCTGCTTAGGTTAACTATCAATTTCATCACCAGATAGGGCACCTGGCTACAAAATTAAAAATAAGTAGTTGTTAAACCCAGATGTACAAATAGCAAACCCAATGACCACATGATAATGCTAAAAAGAAGATTCGTCATAGTTCTTTCTATCAATATAAATGGAGAATAAATAAACCACATTATCTTAATAGTTATACTTTGTAATTTGTTTGTTTTCTTGCAGTAATGTAAATAATATGCCATGTATCCTGAGAAAAGCTTATCCAAATTTAACAAAGTAATTTATATTTTCTAGTTAGTTGAGAGATTTCCTTATCATCCTGTCTTGCTTTACTTCCGAACCTACAGTGCTAGAAGTCCATAAAAAGACTCATTTTGTCCTACCTACATTTTCATTTATCATCTAAACATCTTCCAGCAGAGCCTAAGAGCTAAACAAATATGCAAGTTTTATATGTAACCATCAGTCTGCAGCAGCATATTAATCCCCCTTCCTCCATTTTATTTAGTTTTAATTTAAAAATGAAAGGCAGAGAAGGGTAACTGGCTTACAGTATTGAACAGAGGTGCAACTGGAGCAGACAAAATGGAAATCAAATTATGAGTCTCTTTGGATGAAATTAAAATTGTTGAATATTAAATGACAAGAGAAGTGTAAACAAACACACAAATCAGCGGAAGAATTGTTTTAGGAAAAAAATAATGTTAAACTAAGAAAGTAAAACCACTAAATTTAAGTTAACTAAATGATTAGATACAAACCTGAGAACTTTCTTGATAAGCAATACGTCTTGGCGATTCACCCAGAGGTACAGTCCTTATGTGAAGTTTCTGTATTTCATCTATTGTGCCAATTGTAACAGTACTGTCAGTTGCTAACGCTAAACTGTTGGGGAAAACAATAACAAGTAAGAGCCTTGTACAAATGCATAATTTCCATGTCAGACTTATCCCTTATAATTATGGTGGCATAATATATTTTGCCAAGTACTAAAGAAAAAAAAACAGGCAAAAAAATGGTAAAATTTCTGGCTTAACAATAGTTGTGGCAGAACATCAGGGGGGAAAGCTTAGGAAATATTTTCCTTAGGTTTCCTAATCATGTTACAATTTATAGTGAAGATTTCAACTTACCGGATATAGACTGGGAGACAAATATGCTTAAGAAAGGTGGTACGTACAAAGAATCTAGCAATTTTGTTCTACGTGCTGTATGTTAGCATAGATCAGGGAATCAGTGATCACAAGGCCTTCACAACATTAATGAACACAGCTTTAAATAGAAATATCAAGAAAGGTAGCAAGATCTTATTTAGCAAAAGTGATGAAGGGCAGATTTCAGAGTATTTGACTACTGAACACTAGCAGTGTTGATCAACTGTTATGAAGTTAAAGTGTTCTCTACAATATGTGTTAGATAAGTACGTGCCAAGAAGAATTATATATATAAAAAGTAGATGAAGTTTACTTACTACGTGAAGGAGCACTGGTAGTGATAGTAACACAAATAAATAAAACACACACACACACACACACACACACACACACACACACACACACAGAAATGCTAGCTTTCAAAGCCTAGCTGCTTCCTTCGGCAGAAGGGAAGGAGAGAGAAAAGGAAATGATGAGGGTTTTAAGGGAGTGGGTAAGGAGCCATTTCAATCCTGGGAGAGGAAAGACTTACCTTGGTGGAAAAATGGAGGGTAAACAAATACACACACATCCACACATACACAAACACACCTAGGCAGCCTGACATAGATAATGTACACAGTCTCAAATGTAGAAAGTAAGGAAGTCTCCTTTGCAAACATTTCAGCTTTGCAAATGAACAATATCTTAATACTTACTTCCCTACTGTAGTTTTGTCAATTTGCCCATCAATCCAATGTAAGTGAACACAGTACTATATTTTATATCACTGCAATTTACTGAAAATGACTTCATATATGCTGTAAATATGGTAAAGTCTATGAAGCTTAAATGCAGAGTAATCAAATCAATTTTGCGTGTAAGTTTATCAACCTTCCACCGACAAGGACAGTGATAGTCCCACTCCCATTTATATGAAAACTTCTGTCCTTACTGCTTTAAAACCACCCAAGTTCCACACTTTGAGATGGTCAGAAACACAATCAATATATACCTGCAACTTGCAAACTTGGATAAGAAACTTAGCAACATGTTTCTTAACTTGCCTACATGGTAAATGAATAAAATAAGAAGCAAGAAGAGTGCGAAAGCAAAAGATCTGTTGATATTAATAAATGTAGAGAGTTTATTACAATAAAAAAGAATGAAAAGTCATATTATGGAGCAAAATAGGCCAAGAGACATAGGAAGAGTTATTAATAGCAAAGGCAAGACCCAGATGAAAATAATAGTAACCCCAAAAATCAGGCAAAGTAAGCATTTCATCAAATATGAAATTTGCAGCTACAAAAACTTTGGACTGATATAGTATGTTGGAAAATGAGTATAAGGATCAACAACACTTTCATATGAACACTGGAAATAATCCATTCCTAAGGCTCTGATTTTAAACAAGAAAAGGTGTGAATTCATAAATGAAAACACAGTAATACAAATTTTATGAATAATTGAGAGGGGAAAAAAAAACCTGTATTAATATTTACACATGCAACAGTTCATCGTAAATTTTCCACATATACCTGAAGAGACACATAAAAACTACAGATTTATTTGAAAATGTCCTACCTGTCAGGGTACGCTTCTGCATTCAGTGAGCACATATGGTTCACTTCTTTGAGATTGACATTTGAAAACACTAATTTATGATTTGATGAATAAATAACAGTTGGTCGGTCAGAACATGCAAAAACATTTGTTGTTGACAGTGATCTGAAAGTTCTCAATACTGTTGGTTGTGTCCCTAACGTTACCTGAAAATTTATAATAATTTATTAAAAAATTGCAAGTACCTTTCTAGATTGTTAATACAATACTTAAAAGTTCCAACAATATCGTCTGTACAAAATTGGTCTGAATACCTTTTTTTTATCGGTTAGCAGACCTGTCTGCTTGTTAAGTGAAAAGTAGTACATCGAACCATCTCCCAATGCAACCAACAAATAATTCACTCCTTCAAAGCAGGTCATCAGTACAGATCTTGGTATAATTTCTGGAAACACAAAATGTAAATGAAAATATATACATACATGCATATTTACTTATAATTCAGAATTGCTATGTCAGTTGGAAGTATTACTTGGGGAACATTAATAAGAAATGTGAATTTTAATTGCTTCCATACAAAATAAATATGTCACAGAGATATTTTAACATTTTACCAAAGCAAAGATTTAATGTAGTGTAGAGATACATGAGTAAAAAATATATCTGCCTCAAAAAGTTGAAAGTTAACTTATCTGACTTTTATCGGATTAGCAATTTATAGATAACTCTCTGTTCTGGATTCCTGTTTTCAGACATGAGTTTCTATATTGTTCATGACTGCTTCGTTTTTACTGAATAATTACTTACTTTCATCATGTTGAAATTACTTGACTGTCATTCCTCCACCCTATTTAATAATTTTCAAGTATGAATTTTAATTTTCAGGTGCACACTTTTGTGGTGTTAGTGAGTTGGATTGTTGGAAAGTGCCATGACCATTACAACTTTTGTTAAATTTTCATGTTTCATCAAATACTTTGTGTGACCCAGAGATTCGTGACTGGTTTTTATTTAATTAACAATAAATTCAATCAACTAGCCAGGAATTTTATTTGCAAAAATTGGTCACGTAGCTTCCAATGTTTACACTAATCTCTGTTGCAACAGTCAGCGGAAGAATAGTTCAAGAAAAGGGTGATGCAGGTATACAGTAATATTTTTCAGAAATTAATTTTATCTGAATTTTTAAAGCTAAACTCAGGTTGAATTACCTAATTGAAATAATGCTCCAAAATAATCTGCTATTTGCAGCAAGGCCAACCTCATAAGCAGATAAAAAACTTTTATTTTATTTTCTTCTATATGGATGTTGTAAGGGGGAAATAGTTTCTTTTGAACATGTCTGACAGATGAGATGGTGAAATTCTTAACTGTAAGTCTGAAGCTGAAGCCTGAGGTATACTTCAGCACAGATTAATATGAGGACAGACTCCTGGTAGCAGTACAAGGCCAGATGTGGCCATGGAGTACAATGGTCGAAGTAGCAGTACATATGAAGGTTTGGTTTGGATGGGGTATGTGCTTAGGTATTCCATCCAGGTGTGTTAAGCCCATGTGTCTGGGGTGGCACATGGGGTGTAGCCCAAATGTCTAGTAATTAGGAGGTCCTGTGTTTGAATCCTGACCTTGGCAGAGTTTCCTATGCCCATGTTGTATGATTACAACACCATCCAAACGCAAACTTTAATTATGAATTACCTAGAAGAAAACGGCTAGGATTTCATAAAATACTATTCTTGTGGAAAACAACTTGCTCTTTATTCTTTTGAGGTAATGAGTGATAATGACACAGGATCTTAAAAGTGATTTGATATTTCTAGATTTCCAGAAGTCTTTTAGTATTGTACATCACATGTGGCTTCTAGTCAAATTGGCTGCCTTTGGGTTTCTGTCACAGTTGTGTGACTGGATTTGTTATTTCCTGTAAGAAAGTTCATACACAGTTCATAGTAACTGACAAAAAGGCACTGAACAAAACAGAAGTAATATCTGGTGTTACCTAAGAATGTGTTACAATCTCCTTGCTGTCCCAAATCCACAGAAATGATTTAAGAGAAAATCTGACCAGCCCTCATAGAATCTTTTCAGATGATGCTCTCATTTGCAGTCTAGAAAGGTCATCAAGTGAACAAATCCAGTTACAAAATTGAATAATTAAAAGTGTGAATTCATTCACACGAGAACAAGAAGGAATCCATTAAATTTCAGTTATGCAATAATCAAACACATCTCAAAGCTGCCAATTCAACTAAATATCTAGGGATTGCAATTATGAACAACTTTAAATGGAAATATTACATAGACAATGCTGTGGGGAAGGCAAATGTCCAGTCACGGAATAATCAGAGTAATACTCCTTGATGGCATTGTGACTATCAAATACTATGTGGAGTTAGAAGATAATTTCATCCCCATTATCCAAAGTGACCATGATTTCAACGAGATGTGGTTCATGCAAAGCAGAGCTTGACCCCATCAAAGCAAGAGAGTGATTGATGTCCTGCAGGAGCACTTTGTGGGAAAGCAGTCTGACTGGAGTATCCAGGGGCCACTGGCATTGGCCACCACATTCTCCACATCTGAACTCCTGCGACTCCTTTTTGTAGGGCTATATTAAAGACAAGGTATACAGCAATAAAACCAAAGCCATTGCTGCGCTGAAAACAGCCGTTCAGAAGGTCATTGAAAATACTGATGTTCCCACACTTCAGCAACTCGTGCAGAATTACACTATCTGTCGGAGCCACATCATCGCCATACAAGGCAGGCATATTGAACATGTCATAACTTAAATCCGAATATCTGTAGTGACGTTTACATGTTGACTAAAGTATGTGCAGGCCATAGTTAGTAACTAATTTATGTTTTGATTCATATGGTAACCCTGTATATTTAAAAGTATTGTTACCTATGGACGTGTAATGTTTTATAATTTATAATCATTGTAAAATTAAATAAATGTACACTCACTACATTATCTAAAATATTGTAGACAAAAAAACACAATAAGGACTCAAATGTGGTCTGAAGAAGCTCTCTCATTCAGTAACATATACACTATCTTTTAACTTCTAATTATAATAAATGGCTAATTATCTCTACCTCCTCCTAAGTATTCTCTATTAACTTCTTCTAAACCTGGCAGCTTGAATATTCGAGCTGTTATATCAGTCCAAAGGCCCACTGCAGCTATTTCGGCCTTTTTGCAGCCTTCTTGCAGTGGTGTTATATCTAAACAAGCAACTTCATGCTCCAAAGTAACATGCCTGAAAAATTAACAAATTTATATGTTAACTTAGCTATGCAGTATCCACAACATTATATTTTAAAAAAAGTGTTTTCTTTTATTCATATTTTGTAAGAATTTGTGATTGCAAAAACCACTTACTTTTTTTGTACTAACTCATTTTCACATATTTCCAAATAATAAATATCACTTCCAGTGGCACAGAGGACTTGACAAGTATTGCAGGCAACAACACTTATTGTTTTATCTGATGGTGGTTTCCACTCACTAGAATTATGAAACAGAAATGATAAAATTATAAAGTCTAATTAGAAAACAATACAGTCATTGTGACAAGACTGAAGAGTTAATTTAGACAGTCATCATTGCATTTCATTATTTTAGCAAAAAAGCTAACATCTTTCATGATAATGTTGGTCCAGCTGTCATGTATGCTGGTTATTCATAAAAACTTGCATGAACGTATAAGACATATCAATACAACATTATCTATATTTTTGTTATTTTATTGTATATAAAATAAAACTTGTTCAAAACTGTATCCTAATTTCAACTTGCAATTTTACAGTATTTATGAACTTTTAGCTGGCACATTTAGTCAGATTCAAACTTCAATTGGTGACAAGCCATATAAGTAGCAAGTTAGATACTGAGGTCTCTCTGTATGATTTTACAGTGTAATTCATAATTTAGTGGGTGGTGTAGTCATCTTTTCCAAGAAATAGAACATAGTAGTTTGGATGTTCAGGGGAACAGCATAAGTTTACCAAATAATTGGGCAGTGGTTAGTGGCACCTGACCCATAACGGATCAGACACTAACCCAAGCCTGTATAAGTAGTTTGCTGACAGAGCTGTTTTGAAAAATAGCAATATCAAGTCAGACCTCACAGTGGTGTATTGTGTCCAACAACCACAATGCTGCGGGTGATGTCAATGCTTATTCTGGGTTCCCATAACCAAGAGAGGATGGGATTAGGGCTTTGTAATGCTACAGAAGGGTAGAACACTGCACCCCAGCTGGTGTGGTTGAGGCAGCAAAGAGTATTAAGGTGTAACCAGCACTTACACTTAAGTTTGCAAAAACGGAAAAGTCATGTCAGCTTGGTATTGAAAACTAATTACAAAACCTGAATAATCTCTACCACATTGGGATGGTGATCATTGAGGTAGGAGGAGAACTTTAACCTATTTGTTTGACCTCCTGCAGTCTGTTCAGCAACATCCACAGCAGACGAGCCAGAGTACAATGAGGGTGAACTGAGAAATCACAGCTGCTACAAGACCACTGATAGCCAGTTCCAAAAAAGAGGACACTCAATACAGGACTCTACATCAGGCCTGATCAGCAGGCAGCTAGGCAAGCACAAGCTGCCCCGCTCGCTCGCCACCTGGATGGTGAGTGCTCACGGGTAAATGGGACAGTCGAACAGCGTGGTGTTACATAGTGCAGTGGCAGTTCCTGCTGGTGTATGACCATAGGTAGTTTCGGCGTAGCCCTGCCCGCGAATGTATGTACTTACTGCACTGAATTTTAAGAGGGGTGAAGCTCTCGTTAGTGTAAAGCTATGAAAACAGCTCGATGGCAGGGTCAGGTAGTTCAAAGCGAAGGTCCACCACACTAACAGCATTGTATAACACGTCATTGCTGGATACCTATTTCTTTATGGTATCTGATGGTGTGTTGCGATGCCTGGTGTGCTCAAAAGCTCTCAACAAGATCAAAAATTCAATTTACAAAGACATTACAATACCTTCCATGCAAAAGATTATGGGCACTTGCAACGGGGATGAGCGAGAAGCAGAGCTGCAAAAATTAAAGAACTCTCTGTTAAGTGATGTTACTGAAGTACGTATGTATCCTATAGAAATGGAGAAATAAACATCTGAATAATTTTCTCCAACATCTTTACTATGAAATTGTATTTTGTTTTCAGGAGGTACGCTCAACAAATGCATCTTCAGTGCAGGCAAGTTACCATATTGCTTACCAGAATGGCAAAGCAATGCGCAGTGTCTCTGAAGGAGAGTTTATAAAGACTTGTCTGGTATCTGCATCTGAGCATGTAGCACCTGAGAGACTTGAAGAGTTCCAGGCAGTTAGTCGCAGAATTCAAGAAATAGCGAATAAGGTATTGGTTCTTACAAATACATTCATTGCCTTTTCTTTGGCACTAGACAAGTCCACAGAAGTTTCTGACACCGCTCAGTGGTGATTTACATTTGCGGTGTAACTAGTAGCTTCTTCGTCACTCAAGAAGTACTGGACTTGGTTCCTACGAAAGACACTACAACAGGGACAGATATTCTCACTTGTGTGCAAGAGAGCGTTGAAAACATGGGTCTGCAATGGAAGAATCTTGTTTCTGTGTCTACAGACAGCGCAGCTGCTATGGTTGGCCAAAAAATCTGTTTCGTGGCACTTATACGAGACATGCTAAAATGTTGCCTGTTCTGCATGAGATTTTTGCAATATATTGCAGTCTCCACCATGAGAATGTGTGTGTTAAAATTGTTAACATGAGGGATGTAATGTGAGTTGTGACTTGTGCAACAAATTTCATCCGTAGTCATGCTCTCAAACATCGGCAGTTTAAAGCTTTTTTGGAAGACCTCAAAAGTACTTACGGCGATGTGCCATATCACAGCTAAATATGCTGGCTCAGTTGAGGTAAAATACTTGAGAGTTTTTTGCACTACGGAATGAAATAGATACATTTATGGACATGATTGGTAAGCCTGTTGCTGAACAGAAAAACAAACGGTGGATATCAGATTTAGCCTTCCTGTGTGACATTATATCATCTGAATGTATTGAATTTAAAACTTCAGGATAAACACATGCTCATTTCAGAGATGTATTACTGTATTCAGGGCTTTAAGAGGTAACTTTCTTCGTGGAACGGACAGCTAGCAGATGGGAACACTGCTCACTTTCCCAAGTTGTCATCGTTAACAAAGTGAGCAGAGATGAATTTAGAACATTATATTTTGATAATCAGTGAGCTTCTCCACAAATTTGAGATCAGTTTCCAGGATTTCAAACTGTTAAACAAAAAGTGCTATGTCTTTTCACTCCCCTTTTCAGTTGACGTTGACAACGTTGAAACTGATCTGCAGATTGTAGCTTATAAACCTGCAGTGTGACAGGCAGCTGCGTGACAAGTTCCATAATAGGATTAATCTTGCAGACTTTTATAAGAATTTTCCTCAAGAGAGGTTTCCATGCCTTTACAGGTAGGCAGCCAAGATTATGTGTATGTTTGGATTGATGTACATATGTGTGAGCAACTATTTTCTGCTATGAAGAGGACAAAACTGACCCACAGAAGGTCACTAACGGACTTTAATTTATGAGCTTGTCTTAAAATTATCAGTGCGCAAACAGTGGTACCAGATATTGATGAGTTGGTGAAGAACAAATGAGGTAGTTTACATTGATATCTTGCATTTCTAATGTTCAATAAAATGGTTATGACATACGACTTTGTCAATTTACATTTCGTCCTAAAACAGCATTCATCATACAGCTCTTTGAATCCTAAGAAATACAATGTTAGTATCGTCAAAATACTAAAATAGATCTAAACTTATTTCATTGTAATTTCTAGGTATATACAACAGACGTAGACAATGTCTTTTCCACAATACACATCGATAAGCAACCGTGAAGCGAGCTACCTTGATGCACCGAGCGACGCAACCGAGTATTCATGTTGTAACTCTGCTCCCCTCCCCTCTCCTCAGCACTCCACTCCCCATCATGTAGCCACAACCCGGCTGGCTGCTCATTGCAGTGCTGTGAGCGTGAGTTAGCTCGTTCAAGCGGAGGGGTGAACAGACCTGCTCTACATAATCCCACTCTCTTGAGTAAGTGTGTTTGTGTGTGTGTGTGAGAGAGAGAGAGAGAGAGAGAGAGAGAGAGAGAGAGAGAGAGAGAGAGAGAGGGGGGGGGGGGGGGTTACTGAGTGAAGTAAGATGTAACAAGATGTTCTAAACAAAAATCAGGAGCAAGCTCCAGAGGCCTCATTCATGTAGAATAGCAAAGATTTGGTGATGGTATGTGAAAACATGAGCTTTTGGAAGCTTAAGAGGACAATGATAATGCACTAGCAATAGAAAAAAAGCTGTCTGAAATGCAAATTCCAGGCAAACCAAATTATTGGTTAATAGAATGGCAATGCTGAAATTTGGCCTGGGATGGAGCCCAAATACCCTGAGACTCGAGGAACCAACACAAACACTGGATCTTAGAGAACATGTTAGATAGAATACTTGGGCAATAGATGTCCAACTACTCTGATATTTATAGTATCATAAGGGGCATTAAAATAATAATAATAATAATAATGTTTTAAATACTTTATTACTGTGGTATTTGAGGACCAAAGAAGTATTGAAGTTTTCTCTAACTAGTAATTTCTTTGGTGATTGGAGAGATTATATCTGATTTTTTATTAATGAATGACCAGTCACTAAACAGGTCTACCCGAGGATGTAAAGAAAGTGTGTGTCTCTGTCGTGAAGTGAGATGTATTTAACTAACTAACTTAACTAATCTTACATCTTATAAAATAGGTTACATGTGTGTATTTATCTATGTATGTATGTTCAAGATCTCCTCCTAAACTACTGGACTGATTTTAACCAAACTTGGTACACATGTTCCTTAATATCAGGCAACAATCACTGTCAGGGTAAGAATCACCTACGACATATACATCAGGAGATATGATGTCATAAACAATGAGTTGCGCAAAAAACTGCTGCGTCTAATGACAATGCTGCAAATTTTCTTCTAAACCACTGGACCGATTTCAACTAAATTTGGTACACATATTCCTTACGTGAGATAACAATTCCAGTGGGAGTGCCAACCACATACGACAGATGGTTCAGGAGATATATTGTCACGGACAATATGAATCGCAAAAAATTACCACTTAATACGACGAGACTTTATGAATACACTATATGAGTACTTGGCGACTTGCAACAAACTTTAAACATAATTTCAAGCCTTTATTAAACTTTTTCTTGCAGACAACCACATCAAAATAATGAATGGAAAAATGTTTCTCGCTTACTACTTTTCGGCTGTTCATGGAGCAATACTACGGCATTCAATATAACGTTACAAATTATAATTTCTACACTAGCACTACTTGAAGAAAATTTTGCAGACAGAATACACACTTAAAGCTGAAAGTACATTCAAAATTGTATCACAGTATGACATGTAGTTCATGAGATTTGAGGACATAAAGAATAACGTTCATGGAAAACTGCCCCATCAAGCATCACATTTTGATCTATTACTTCTTTACTACTAAACGTATTCGCAACAGATTTTACTGACATACAGCACTTATACAGATCAATAAATTCCAGCAAAATTTTACATATCTATACTAATAATAAATCTGTGAATGTAGGCCTGTCACTGTTGGCTTAATCTTCAAAACTACTGGACGAATTTTCATGCGGTTTTCACAGGAAACATGAGCGAAGATTGGTTCAGGATGTTGGCATGATTTCATCAAAATAGAATCAAAAAGTGTTTTCATAGACCATAGTGTCTGTCTATTCATCTATTGGAAACCACTTCTCCAAAATTACTTCAGGAATTCGTATGGGGTTTTCACAGGTAACTTCTGCGTATCTTGGGAGAAGATATAGACTTAGTTTCATAAAAATCGGATCACGGAAAGAAGAATGTCATAATTTAATATTTTTCATTGACAACCGTCATGTCTACCTTTCTCTTTCAGCTCCAAACCTAATAGACGAATTTTCTGGGGTTATTCACAGGAAACGTGAAGGTATCTTGCGGTTACAGAAACATTTCATTTCACAAAATCGGATCAGATAAAGTAAGATATTACAATTAAAACATTTCTCTGAAAGCAATCGCATGTGTCTGTTTGTAGAGAGTAATCTCCAAAAGTACTAAATAAACATTCATGGGGGGATCACAGATAAATAGAGAATATCCTGTGGCAACATATAGGCTTCATTTCCTCAAAAACAGATCAGGAAATTAAAAGATATTGTAATTTGAAGTTTTAGGTGTATTTAATGCTTGGAAAGAACAGTGTAATGCAGCAAAGAACTAACAGATAGCGCTGCGGGCGTTCCTTGGAAGTTCGGGGCAGCGATCGGATTATTACCCTTTGAAAATACTACTTACTCTTTGACTTTTCAAATTTACCATATTACTGACAATTGTTTTCTTGGTTGCTATGTTCTACGAAATATGATTCAACACAATGAATATAAAACTGATACAATCCTTGCCATGTTTAATCCATATATTTACATACTGATATCACAGTCTAACATATATGTACAACTGCTATGGAAGTTTAAGTCTCATGCTTGGAAAGAAAATAGCGCATCTAACGGAAAGAGAGCCAACCATAAGAATAATAATTGTTTTCAGTGATATTTCTTCTTCATTATGGAAATATTATATTTCAGCTTTCCATGCCTCAGCCCATTGTACAGAGATATGAATGGTCATGAAATATATGTTTTAAATGGCGAAGTAACTCTCTGTTCATCTATTAGAAATACCTAATCTCCTAAACCACTCATGGATTTGCATGAAGCAACTTCGTTTCATAAAAGTAGAATCAGGGAAATTGTTTTAGATGTAGGTTATGCTTGAAGTATGGATTGCGTAGTACAGCAAACAAGCGATAGAGGCGCTGTAGTGCACCAAGGAACTAATAAACACCACTGCTGTATTATAAGTATGGGGTAGTACAACAAGGAAGCAAACGTCTGTGACAGAAATAAGCAATCATATGCCTGCGAATACCAACAAACATTGAACATAGTGTTACTGATTTCACTTTGTGTATTAAATACTTAATGACGATTCTTTGCTTATTTTGGCACGTTTCACTTTCTATATCAAAAAGTTCATGAAGATAAGTCGTTTTGGACAATGACTTACTTACATTTGATATCTTGCCTAGAACAACTGAGTTTATTGACAGAGCGATCCAACAAGGATTCTGAGGTCTGGAACCCTAAAAAGCCATGATACACACAGGCTCTCCTTCAACAACTATTGCGAAGCACAGGCATATAAGCTAGTTATTAATATAAACAACTCACGGTGGTATTCACCCAGTTTCAGCACCGTGGCGATCATGCTTTCTCAGCACTGAGATGAGAGTTTACTCTTGTTCCTGATAAGGTAAGGATGTGATCCTGACATTGAGCAATTGGATGTCTATGCAGTGTGGCTCTTTAGCAGTGAAAGGGCACAGGGCTAGGGCACTGATGAATTCCTAGTTACTTAAGAGCACATTATATTGCTTCAGGTAACAGCATCTGGGTCCATATATGTAACACGATTCAAGGAAATACCAGGGCCGCAGGACTGGAACCCAGAAAGACATCAGATCTTTGCCCAAACACCTGTGAAGGAAGAGCGAATGGTGCAATGGTAGAGACAGAGTTCCCAACAGTGGCGTCTCATGATTTAGATCATAAAGTAAGTGTGTGTGTGTGTGTGTGTGTGTGTGTGTGTGTGTGTGTGTGTGTGTGTGAAGGGGGGGGGGGGAGAAACTATTTAATGCTTTAAAGTTTAGACCTTTTTTTGTGAAAATCATAGGAAACTCATTTGTGAACCTAAACAGCGTTACTGTTCGGAGGCTCCCAGTACCATGGCATTAAGCGCAAAACCTGTGCCCGTGTCTTGGCACAGTGTAGGTCAAAGATTGGGGTGTAGAAGGGATTAAATGGTTTGCATGACAGTTGAACCTACCTTTTGCATGAGTTTTGGTAATGGGTGAACAATTTATTATTAAAAATAATACATGAAGGTAAAAATACATAGTCTTAATTTCATTACACATACTTTCTCTGAAAACATCAGCTACTGCATTTATTAAATCTTTTTGAATGTTTGCTGGTATGTTGTGGAAAACCGCAAAAGCTACTAAATGTTCATTCAAAGGAGAATCAAGCTCGTCATTTAAAAGAAGAAATTTCATTTGTTCACATCTTCTGAATGTAATCTGTTCAATACTTAATTAGTCTTTCTTACTTTCTCATTGTGGAATTCTGTTTCTACCCTTTGTTTAGAACTCAAACAAAATGTCAATTGTTGCAAGCCATGCAGTAAATCTGTTGTATATTAAAAATAAGTAGAAAGGTGAAATTCAGACTCAACATGTTTCTTCATTACAGGGTAAAAGTTACTTACCGTCCTGGTGGCCTCATGTGATAATGTTGGCACTCGTGTCCTGTCACAGTCCTGTCACAGGCTTATCCTACCCCATCAGAGGCCGGGCCACTTGTGAAAGCAGCCACGTAATTTACCAACTGTGCTGCAAGCACTGTACAGCTTTCTATATTGGCATGACCACCAACCAGCTGTCCATTAGGATGAATGGCCACCGCCAAACTGTGGCCAAAAACAAGGTGGACCACCCTGTGGCACAGCATGCAGCGGAGCACGTGCTTGATTTCAATGGCTGCTTCACAACCCGGGCCATCTGGATCCTCCCATCCACCACCAGCTTTTCTGAACTGCACAGATGGGAGTTATCCCTACAATACATTCTCCGATCCCAAAATCAACCAGGCCTCAACCTACGATAATTTCCCTATATATATATTTTTCCATACCTTACAGTTCCTACCTCTGTATCCCAAACCTCGCCTGATTTGAGTGGTGTGTGAATGTGTGATCATGTGTGTGTGTATGTATATGTATGTGTGTATGTGTGTGTGTGTGCGTGCGTGCGTATGTGTGTGTATGTGGTCTTGTGCACTTGCAGAATTTTCATATATATATATATATATATATATATATATATATATATATATATATATATATATATATATATATATATATATATATATATATATAATCTTATATTATTTTATTTTACTTTATTTTATTTTATTTTCTCCCCTCACCCGCCTCCCCACTCCATTCCTAAGCTGCATCTCGTTATTCCCATCTAACCCATCCCCACCACCGTGACGTAACCTTTCTATCCCCTCCCCCTCCCCTCCCGTCCCCGTATATATATATTATATTATTTTAATTTTATTTTACTTTATTTTATTTTATTTTCTCCCCTCACCCGCCTCCCCACTCCATTCCTAAGCTGCATCTCGTTATTCCCATCTAACCCATCCCCACCACCGTGACGTAACCTTTCTATCCCCTCCCCCTCCCCTCCCCTCCCCTCCCGTCCCCGATTCTCTGCAGAGCGTGATTCGAAGTGTGGCAGTCGGAGGTGATGGTTGTATGACTGTGTTGTGTGCCTGTGTGATTGCGTGAGTGCTCTATTTCTGAAGAAGGCCATGGCCGATAGCTGAATGTGTTGTATGTGTGTGTCTTTTGTATGTGCCTGTCGCATCTCGTCGCCACGTCTTTGCGGTGAGTTGTAACTGTCCTCATTATATTATTTATTCCAACCTGGACTTTCCATTATTATATTTTGCCTAACGGTCCTCCTTCCATCCCATAACCTTTTCCTTTGTTACTACTTTCTATAACATGCCTCTATCAATATTTCCTTCACTCTTGTATTTTCGTATTTTCCTTCTTCTCAATTGTTTGTAACTGTCACATTCCGACTTCCCAGCCAACAATCCCGCCAGCTTTCAACAGAGAGCTTTATAACCACGCCGATTGTTGATGCAGCTTATTCTTCCTCCTTCCAGTTATTCTAATACACTTTTCCTTACTTTCCCTCGTGTATTTTCTCGTAGTTTTGGTCCACTGTATATACATTTATATTTTTTATCACCTTAGTTTTTTATTACGACCCAACTATGCCAGAACCCCTTCGTTTGAACTAACAGGCCCGCCCACAGATATGTACATGTAATCTTTTATCCCCAGCCACGTATATTCTTCTCCTCTGGCACTATATATTAGAATTACGTAAATTTACGTTCCTGTGTCTTGAGTTTTCTGTTCTAGAAGCTCCATTACAGTCTTTCTTCCACGAATTTCCGTACTTATGCGTTGTTTGGGTTTTTGCACGCATTTTTGCGGTGGGCTGCTTGCTCCTGTGTGAGATCTCCCCTTTTAGTGCGTGATATTGCGTTCTGGTACTGATTTTATTCGTGATTTTGCATTTTTTTCCGTCATTTAGTGCGCTTGGGCGTGAATCTGCGTGCTTGGGTGTGTATCTGTGTAGTTGTGTGCGCGAATTTATGAACTTTTTCCATCATTTAGTGCGCTTGGGCGTGAATCTGCGTGCTTGGGTGTGTATCTGTGTAGTTGTGTGCGCAAATTTACGAACTTTTGCGTGTCTGGTGCGTATTTTGCGTGTTGAGGAACCTCTTCCCAGGTTCATCATAATCCACTGTCTCTCCCATCATTCCTCACTTTCCACTTTCCCGGCACCATTCCTGTCCCAATGGACCCCTGCTCCTTCTATCTGTACCAGTTCAGGAAAGTATCCCTTTCCCTGGCCAAAACCCAATCCCACATCCTATTCCTAAAATGCTGTCTAAGTCATGGTATCCCTCCCAATGGTCTAACATTAAAAATTCCATTGTCTGGATCCCACCCCTCCTTCCACAATGACCTGCACCATTTCAGATTCCACCAATCCTTATCCCTCACGAACCTAGTCCTACAAAATCACCTCTCCATGGCTCATAAATCCCTTAGCTACCTTCTCTCCCTCCGTAAGATATTACTATTGTGTAACCAAAACCACCTACATCCCATCTCCCAGATCGAATCCTTTGCTCTCCAGCAACTGGAGGAGCATTCCAAACACCACCTCCACAAACTATCCAGCCTGCTGACATCATATTGCCGCCTTGGAGCACCCATATCCAATCCCTATCCGAACCACAGTGTTCCTCCTCATGAGCCCCTCATAGGTCCCAGACCATGTTTAGCTGACCTCTTGAACCTACCTCATCCCTCCAAACTCCCTACCACCACTCCACAACATCCAATACCAAAACAACCCCAGAACACTGTGGTCAACCTATCCACAAAAAACATAAACCCCACTGAAGTTTCCGTTCTATCCAAAGGTCTTACCTTTAGTCCTACACCCCAGTTTAATCATGTTGCTCTTGTCAAAGACCTACTCTCCTTTTCCCGATCCCTACGATGGAAACACTACTTTGCCACCAATCCCTCTGACCGCAATCTACCTAATCCCAATATTGAACCCTGCCTGTCCCAATTCATACCACCATCCAACAAAGATCCCCCTGCACTCCCACCTAACCACCCTCTGGTTACCCTCCAAGAGTTTCTCACCTCCAACTTGTCCTCACCATCCTTTCCCAAGTCCCTTCCCAAGAACTCAAACCTTTCAGCAGAAGAAAGAAGAGCCATCCAAAACCTTAAAACTAATCCTGACATAATCATCCTCCCTGCTGATAAAGGTTCCACCACTGTAGTTATGGATCACAGTGACTACCTGGCAGAAGGGCTCCGCCAACTATCTGACTCCTCCACCTACAAGTTGTGCCAGATTGACCCCATCCCCAAAGTCCAACAAGATCTCCAATCCCTACTAAAATCCTATGGCCCCTCCCAGAAACTCTCCCCTGAATCCATCTCCCTCCTCACCCCAGCAGCACCCCGCACACCCACCTTTTACATGCTCCCCAAAATCCACAAACCTAATAATCCTGGACGCCCTATTGTGGCTGGTTACTGTGCGCCTACCGAACGAATTTCAGCCCTAGTTGACCAACACCTCCAACCTATTGTCCAAAATCTACCTTCCCACATCAAGGATACCAACCACTTCCTTCACCGACTCTCCACCATTCCCACCCCTTTGCCTCCTGGATCTTTACTTGTCACAGTGGATGCCACCTCCCTATACACCAACATCCCACATGCCCATGGCCTTGCCGCTCTGGAACACTACCTCTCCCAACGTCCTTCTGAATGCAAGCCTGATACCTCATTCCTCATAACCCTTACCAATTTCATCCTACTTAACAACTACTTTTCCTTTGAGGGGAAAGTTTACCATCAAATCCAAGGCACAGCCATGGGCACCCGCATGGCACCCTCCTATGCCAACCTGTTCATGGGCCGTCTGGAGGAATCCTTCCTAGCATCCCAAAACCTCAAGCCTCTGGCCTGGTTCCGGTTCATTGATGATATTCTCATGATCTGGACTCACGGCCAGGACACCCTATCCTCCTTTCTTCAGAACCTCAATTCCTTCTCTCCCATCCACTTCATCTGGTCTTCCTCAACCAACCATGCCACATTCCTGGATGTCAACCTCCACCTCACTGATGGCTCCATCCACACTTCTGTCCATATTAAACCTACCAACCACCAACAGTACCTACATTTTGACAGTTGCCATCCCTTCCACGTCAAAAAATCCCTCCCTTACAGCCTGGCCACCCGTGGACGGCATATCTGCAGTGACAAGAATTCCCTTTCTGAATATGCTGAAGGTCTCACAAAGGCCTTCACAAACAGAAACTACCCCACAGACCTAGTCCGCAAACAAATCTCCCGTGCCATATCCTCACACACCCCAAATCCTCTTCCTAACACTAGTAACCATCCACAAAAGAGCGCTCCCCTTGTCACCCAGTACTACCCTGGTCTCGAACAACTAAATTCCATCCTTCGCCAAGGTTTTGATTTTCTATCCTCATGCCCTGAAATGAGAGACATCCTGCCCAAGATCCTTCCCACCCCTCCTAAAGTGGTGTTCCGTCGCCCTCCCAACCTTCACAACATCCTTGTTCATCCTTATGCCACCCCGAAACCCAGCTCACTGCCACAGGGATCATATCCTTGTGGAAGACCCCGCTGCAAGACCTGTCCAATCCACCCACCCAGCACTTCCTATTCCAGTCCTGTCACAGGCTTATCCTACCCCATCAGAGGCCGGGCCACTTGTGAAAGCAGCCACGTAATTTACCAACTGTGC
Source organism: Locusta migratoria (assembly GCA_026315105.1). NCBI lineage: Eukaryota > Metazoa > Arthropoda > Insecta > Orthoptera > Acrididae > Locusta > Locusta migratoria. The sequence continues at coordinate 300,866,797 of CM048744.1, forward strand.
TGCAAGCACTGTACAGCTTTCTATATTGGCATGACCACCAACCAGCTGTCCATTAGGATGAATGGCCACCGCCAAACTGTGGCCAAAAACAAGGTGGACCACCCTGTGGCACAGCATGCAGCGGAGCACGTGCTTGATTTCAATGGCTGCTTCACAACCCGGGCCATCTGGATCCTCCCATCCACCACCAGCTTTTCTGAACTGCACAGATGGGAGTTATCCCTACAATACATTCTCCGATCCCAAAATCAACCAGGCCTCAACCTACGATAATTTCCCTATATATATATTTTTCCATACCTTACAGTTCCTACCTCTGTATCCCAAACCTCGCCTGATTTGAGTGGTGTGTGAATGTGTGATCATGTGTGTGTGTATGTATATGTATGTGTGTATGTGTGTGTGTGTGTGTGTGTGTGCGCGTGCGTGCGTATGTGTGTGTATGTGGTCTTGTGCACTTGCAGAATTTTCATATATATATATATATATATATATATATATATATAATCTTATATTATTTTATTTTACTTTATTTTATTTTATTTTCTCCCCTCACCCGCCTCCCCACTCCATTCCTAAGCTGCATCTCGTTATTCCCATCTAACCCATCCCCACCACTGTGACGTAACCTTTCTATCCCCTCCCCCTCCCCTCCCCTCCCCTCCCGTCCCCGATTCTCTGCAGAGCGTGATTCGAAGTGTGGCAGTCGGAGGTGATGGTTGTATGACTGTGTTGTGTGCCTGTGTGATTGCGTGAGTGCTCTATTTCTGAAGAAGGCCATGGCCGATAGCTGAATGTGTTGTATGTGTGTGTCTTTCGTATGTGCCTGTCGCATCTCGTCGCCACGTCTTTGCGGTGAGTTGTAACTGTCATTATATTATTTATTCCAACCTGGACTTTCCATTATTATATTAACATCTTGGCAAAGACTTTGTACAATTTTGTTGATGTTGCCAACATAATTATGTGAGACCACGAGGATGGTAGGTAAAATTTTACCCGTAACAGTATTAAGATGATTTAAACCACAATACTTTCTCATTCAAAATAGTTTTCTTTGTACGAAATAACACAAAGGCATGACAATAAAATTTGTTTATCACACCACAGCAACAAAGCTAGTTTGATAATTCGTACAACTCCTTATGAAAATTTCTCTCAAACTAATTTCCAGTAAAACACATTTCGGATTTGCACACATTGAAATTGTTAATGTAGGAGATGGTCTGGTATCACCAATTACTTTTTTTTTCTCTGTTAAGATAGTAATGAAAAAGGAGTGTGTAATAACTTTTGTAGAATCCTTTCAGTACCAATTTCAAAACTACATCAATTTTCAGGTACAGAAGACATAAGCAACATATCATCAGTCAGCCAACGAGCAGTGGGCCGGACCATCGGAAAGTTAAACAACGTATTGTCAGCCAGCTGAGAGATGAGTGGCCAGGCAGTGCACAGTGAGACACAATTCAGCTGCAAAGCATTACTATCTGTGTCCAGTGCCTTATGTCTGTTGTTAAGCACATAGCATGCTGAGAGGGGCTAGGCTGTCAATAGATACTCGATCTGAGGCATTAGCAAGTAACACCACAGATGCAATGTCTGTGATGAGATTAAGGATATCATAATTTCCTCTTTTATTCAGGCAACGGCACATGATCCACACAGCCTAACCACTGGTTCCGAAAATTCATGCTGTCATCATTTTATTAGATGGCAAACCTGTTTGAAGGCAACAAGGTGATCCCTCAATGGATATTGCTTGTGGGATTGGAGAGCCCACATGCTACCTCTAACGGCCACAGCAATTTCTCTGGTCCACCAAGGTACTGTGTTCTGATGCAGGGATACCAAGGAATAGGGGAATCAACAAGGCAGCTGCTGACAGAATGGCTGCGGTTGTACTCTAGACAGCTGCATCAATTCCTTCCGTCGATGGGACACTAACGATGATCACAGAAATAAAGGCATCCTAGTCAATAATGCTGAGAGCCATGTGTGTGTATGCCATGGGGAATGATGCTGAGACAGATGAGTAGGTTACCTTCATCACTTTCAAGTGAGTGGGGGAACCAATACTTAGCAGGCAAAAGGTAGAGCTGTGCAAGTAAATTCTCAGTATCCTTACTGTAGCCAGTGTTTGTAGTTGCACAGCTAAGGATAATGGGCACTGAAGTCACCCAAGATTAAGAAACATGGGGCAGTTGGGAAATTAATGCATTCTGAGACATTTCTCCATCAGGAAGGAGATACACATTACACATGCAGCTTGTGCAAAGAGTGTTATATGTAATGTAAGGCGGGTGTCTATTTGTAATGTGGTTTGGTATATCAGTTCTAATTTGCTTTATTTGTTGTTCCAACTTATGTGTGGGCATGGATGTGGGTTCTTTCCTTGGCTCATGGTGTGAATAAAATATCAGTTATCCGATAATAACTCTTAACAGACAGTGATATTCTCTTGGTGTTATTCTGGATGTGCCGTGCCTCGAAGGCGAGCTAGTTGCAGTGCTCCGGTGTGCTGTGATAATGCAGCAGGCAGCACCTCCTATTTTGCTGCCAGGGCTACCAGCGCAATGTTCTGCAGCAGGCTAGTAACTTCGTGCAGGCTGGAGAATGCGGTGTGTGTTTCATTTAAGTTATTTTTATGACTCACTTATTTACAAAAATGTGAAGCGCTCACTTCTCGGCCACTGCTGTTTCTTCTATTAATTTTCAGTGGTAATAATTTCATACAGAGGAAAAACACCCAAGAACTAAATAAAGAAATTTATAAGTACCTACACCTTCATAGAAAAGTTACATTTCCCAATAAATTTTCCAGTTTATCTGGATATTCAGTCTTTTAGGAAAATCTTTCCCGTGTTCCAGTTATAATTATTGTGTGTAAACATTACATTATTAATAAAGAACTTACTGTATTAAAAGTTTTGTATTAACAGCAATGAGACGTGCTGATACTGGAGTAACTTGAATGATCTGATCATATTCTACATTCCCACAGTAAAAAGACTGCTGGTCTGACACAAAACCAGTTATTTCGGTTTCTTCAACTTCTTCGCCATTTAGAGTAAGCACCCTAAAACAAAAAACAAAAATATTGTAAGGATCTCTGAGAAGACACAATGAAATGTATGACTAAAACAATGACTAAAGTTACCTTGTCTGTCCCACAAATGACAAGACCAATGTGTTATCAAATTTATCAGTTGCTGCAACTCTTAATGCCCACATTCCTTTGATACCAGGAAGGTCAATGGATGCATGTTCCTGTATGCCGATACCATTTCTGATAATTCTCAAGGAGCCTTCTTTATAAGCACCTGCAAAAGAAATACGTTTACACTTTGCTTGTTCTAAATTATTTCACTATTTTCTAGTATCAGCATTCCACAGATACACAACACTAAAGCAATTAATTGCTAGTCTACACTCTTATATAGTGAAAATATGGATCTACTTTACAGAACAGATTTTAAAATCTCTCTCTCTCTCTCTCTCTCTCTCTCTCTCTCTCTCTCTCTCTGCAGTTTCATAGTGTGGATGCTATTCTTCAAACAGCTATGATATTTCATCAACATCTACCTGTTGATGCCAATTTCTGAATAAATGCTTCCTTAAGATGATGCATTTTAATCTTTGGAAATACACATTTGCTCCATTCATACATGTTTTCTAATGTGTCTAGCCACATTCTATTACTTGTAATCTTAGTTTGTACTTATTTCTTATCATCCATTCACATGTTTGGTCATTATTTCATTTTCATTACAATCATAATTACGTCTTTCACTTCAGTCTTCTTGTACACTCAACAAATGTGAAACATTTAACCTTTTAAGTCACCCCCCAGCCCCACCTAATAAAAATTATAATGAATTAACCTGAAGAAAACCCTTCTCAGAGATTTGAAAAAAATTCTTCATACGAGGTAAAGAATGACTACCAGTACTTACCTCAGCTCAGTAACTCAAAACAAACAAAATCTAATAATGGAAAGTCCAAGTTGGAATTCAATCAGATAATAAGGACAGTTCATAAGTCACCACAAAGGCATATGACAAGCTGTGACAGGCACATGAAGAAGACTCAGACATCCATCTCTTAAGCTATTGGCCATTAGCCTTCTTTAGAATAGACACAATCACACTTCTCAGTCACAGAACCATTATCTGCGGATGCCACACTCCGAATGACACTCTGCGGTGAGGGGCTAGGAAGAGAGGGAAGGGAGAACAGGGGCAGGAAGGTTGACGCAATTTGGCACAGCAGCCAGAGACATTTAGGTTATGTAAAATGAGGACAGTAATTAAAACTTGTGATAAATAATCATAACTATTCACATCCACTGACCGTTAAGTTACAAAGTGTGCAACTACCAGTGAGGTGAAGGTTGATGTCCAGGAAAGTTGTGAAGGAAGGAGGGCAGTGTGTCCTGGCCCTGATACCAATCATGAAAATATCGTCAATGAACCTAAACCGAAAGAAGAGGTTTGAGATTTTGAGAAGTTTGGAGGGTTTCCTCCAGACAGGCCATAAACAAGTTGGTTAAGAGGATGCCATGCAGGTGACCAGGGCTGTGCCACCGAATTGATTGTGTATCTTCCCCTCAAAGAAAATTAGCTATTTGATAGGACAAAGTTAGTGAGGGTCATGAGGAATGAGGTATCATGTTTAGATCCTGAGGGACCTTGGGAGAGAAAGTGTTCTAGAGTGGCAAGAACATGGGTATTAAAGACGTTAGTGTACCAGGAGGTGGCATCGCCTGAGATGAGTAACGATCTCGGAGGAAAACGGGTGGGAATGATGGAGAGTTTGTGAAGGAAGTCATTTGTATCCTTGGTGTGGGAGGATGTATTTCAGACAATCGGTTAAAGTCATTGGTCAATGAGGGCCGAAATATTTTCAGTAGGGGCATAGTAACCAGCTACAACTGGATGTCCAGGATTATTTGGTTTGTGGATTTTGAGGAGCATCACGAATGTGGGTGTGTGAAGTATAATTGGGGTGAGTAAGAGAGATGGATTCAGGAGAGAGTTTCTGGGAGGGACCATAGAATTTCAACAGAAACTGGAAATCTCATTGGACTTTTAGGATTGGGCCATTTAGGTATAACTTGCAGGTGGAAGAGCCTGAAAGACAGCAAGGCCCTTCTGCCAGGGAGTAATTGTGATGCATAACAACAGTGGTGGAACCTTTGTTTGCAGTGAGGATGATTGTGTCAGAATTTGTTTTAAAGATAAGGATGGCTCTCGTTTCTTCTACTGAAAGATATGTGTTCTTAGAAAGGTATTTGGGGAAAGATGGTGAGGCCAAATTGAAGATAGGTATTTTCTGGAAACTGACCGGGAGTGGTCGGGTGAGAGTGCTGGAGGATCTTGACTGGATGGTGGTATGAAATGGAAGAGGGAGGGTTCAATGTTGTCTCTGGCCATAGGAATCAATGACAAAGTGGTGCTTCCATTGTAGGGATCAGGAAAAAAACGTTTTGACAAGTCCAAGTAGGGTATAAGTCTGAAGGTGAGACCTTTGGATAGGACTGAAACTTCCGTATGGTTGAGATTTCTGGCAGACAGGTTAATCAGACTGTTCCAGGGCTTTTTTGTCTCTGGACATTGTAGAGGGATGTGACTAGTTCAAAAGGTCAGCTAAGATGGTTCTGGGTGCTCTGAGAGATTCAGGAGGAGGAACACTGTGGGTAGGATAGTGATGCTCCAAGATGGTAGTATGATGTCAGTCAACTGGATAACTTGTGGTAGTGATGGTGTCTGGAGAGCAGCTCCAGATCATGGAAAAAAAGGGGTTGATTTGAGAGATGATATGTATATAGTTTGGATTACAGATAAGTATTATGTTGCAGAGGGAGGGGTGTATATGCGATGGAGTTGCATGTGTGTGTGTGGGGGGGGGGGGGGAGTTGTGGGCGGGAGGGGGCAGTGATCATGTGTGCACTTCCCTTCCCCAGTTTTCCTACGCTCCATCTCTTTACACCAACTTAGTACCTAAGTGCTCTGAAAGGCCATGCTGTATCCATCTCCACCACTGCCACTATCATTTCTGTTCCTTCTCCTTTCATATCTCATCACCACATAGCCTTACTTGAACTGAGATGGCTGGAGACCATGTTTGTGTGTGTGTAACAGCCGTCTGATGATGAACTGAAAAGTTTGAAAGCGGTAACGGTGCTACTTAGTAAATAAATAGCATAATCAAATGTGGTTGGTTGCTGTTTTCTTTATTGTAAGACTCACCCTGTATTTTATACACAACCACAGGCTCAAAAAGTCAGTTTTTGACAAAATAGCATGAAACAAAGTATTTATGAGTTTACATTCAGTTAGAGCATACTCACCAAATTTCAAGGATAACAACTCAAGCATAAACATTATTACTTAGTATGGCATTAGCACTCAGAAAACCAGTGTGGAAACATCAAAACTGTTTCATAATGTGTAAAAATGTAAAAATAACTTTTAGTATAGAAATAGAGGGGGGGGGGGGGGGAGTTAAGTTGAAATATAAGAAATTTTTTAAATCAAAATAAATAAATAAATATTTTTACAGACATTTGCATATTTAAAAGTGATTGTTTATCATTGATATTTTATAAACTTTTTTATTGAAAACTAGTTGTTCAACAAAACAAAAAGAACATTTTCCTCATTATTATAAACCATACTATTACACTGAAGTTTTGGTAAAGATGTCATGTCTCATTATAAAGTTACAAAAAAAATCTGTTCTAATAACATGTTTGGTATCACTGACAATTAGGTTCTTGTATAACGTTCTGAGCAAAGTCAAGTGGATTACAGTAGTAGTTTTAAGTGCAGTTATGGGTCAGATATTTATTGTATGGTACAATTCCAATCCTTTGCATGAGTCAAGATCGGATCCTATCTAGATAATCAAATAAATCTCGAAAGCAGCTAAAAATTTGTGTATACATACTACAGCTCTATTAATTTAGTAACTACAAAACACTGTTGTTTAGATGTACAGTAGTGTACTTACTTAGGTCTTACACAGATTGATCTAAGTTAGTTGTTTTGCTGCTTTCAATTGTATTTGTACAGCCAGGTATCACATCTGTATGACAGTAAAAAGTATCACACTCAGGCTATTACTCCATCACATTAGCATAGTGTAAAGACATGAGAATTCTTACCAGCTAATGGTTCAGTGACAATGTGATCCTCCAAGCCATCAGTTACTTCTCCCACACTTTAAATGATTTCATCATTACGGAGAATTTGCAAACAAGGGTCCGAAGACTCACAGGAAAGCCATTCGCACTCATCCTCTGCATTGTAATGAGAACATCCAGGAATTCTCAAAAGCACCTTTCTTATGCCCGCAAGTGATGTTGCATCCTCTGCCATTAGTTTTTCCTCCTCCTCTTTGTCACAATTCTTCTCTTCATTTCTTCTTATCCCTTTTATATAACTTTTTATTTATTTGAAACACTTTTTAATGTAGTTGTTTCCACCAAATTCCATACTTCTCTCACAATGTAAGAGCAGTCTTTCAAAATAAATTTCTATAATTTATCAAAACTTTCCTCAAGAGGTGTGTTTTGTAATGTCACATCTTAGTTTCAAAACTAATTGGGCCTTGGACTGTGACAAACTTGGGTTTGGTAGTAAGAAGACTAACATTCCTCATCTCCATCAATAACATCACTTTACTTATGTCCCTATAGCCTTTCAATTTATTTATTTATTTATTTACTTTAGGTACGAAAATTAAGTCATACCGTAAGAAGAATGCAGTAGCAATCATGAAGACTTTTGGTTGGTTCCTGTAAAAGATGGGAAGTTTTTCACAGTTTTTAATCCAGCTTTTTTTTTCTCTCTCCCCCCTCCCCCCTTAAAATAGTGAGTATTTGTGGGTTCCTGTACAGTTAACACAGTTCAGAAAGGTAACATGGTCTTTACTGTTCATGAAAGCAAGAGCATTAGTTACACAAAGCAAAGCCTACCAAATAAGGCCTGTTGATCTGTGTTGTATAAAAATTCAAGGTTACAAGATTGTGGTTCAATTTTTCAATAAAATTTTCTGCTGCTTTTGTGTCTGCTGATACTTTTTCACCACAAATTCAACTCTCAAATACCACAGCTTGCCTTGCAATTCTGTATCCAGCCAATGTCCACAAGAAATGACGACAATCTATATTTTCTCAAATTACCTATTGTTTTAAAAGATTAACTATTTCATGTACGAATGAAACTGAAAGACTATTTCCCAATGCTTACTTCTGCAAAAACCATTTAAATACAACCTCTTGAACATCATTTTCCGCCCTGCAGTTTTCATTACTTGAGAAAATCCAATCTTCATTTTCAAGAATAGGCACAAAATTTAAAATTGAGAGCTTTTTATGTCCATAATTATTGACGTCCACACACTAAACATCTAAGCCAACAGCTTACCAATCATACCTTTGTCTAATTGTTAAATGACTGATTTCATCTGGCAATGAAGTTCCTTTTAGAAGACATGAAATGCACAGTAATTGGGACATCGACTGATGTAGGCCTCACTGAATGATGAACTGCACAAAGACAACAACTTGCGCAATATGCGTACAACAATATAAATACTGCATTCACTTTTTTTATTTATTTACTGCTCTCACATTTGATAGAAAGTTATTAGTCTTTTAAATTCCAAATATAATTGACCATCTGACATCCAGTGACAATATACTGTCTTTCAGAGGTTCTTAGATGCTTCCAGTCCATAATGTTTTTTCTGTTTCACATACAACACATTTTGTCCAGAGGAAGATTCCAATTCTGTGCAGGTGTCCTAGGAGGTATTCAAGGCCAGTAATTTTCTGAAATGCTACCACCATTTCCATTTTTGGGTGTTTAGGAAGTGTGTTCTTATCCTCTATCAGTAGAAGCCATATTTTTCCTTTCCTTTGTATCCTCAAGTGATTGTAAAACTTCCTGAATTTATTAATAATGTGCCTTTTAATTGAGATGTAGGATAATTTTGGGCAACTTGTTAAAGAGATCTTTGTTCTTTTTGTGGTTACAAAGTCTGCCATTTCATTAGTACCGTATACATTGTTAATACATTTATTGAGGATTGCTATTAGGGTGATAAAGGAATGTACAATGTACTGTATCCTGTAGTAACTATTGGGTGAAACCAACAATTTTAGTCACACAGTATAAAATTCTTTTCTCAAAGTGACCCAGATAATTGGTGATAAATATTGATGGACTTTGGGTAACTTGAATTCTACTGTATTTCAAACTGAATTTTAACATCAATGATTATATTTAAATTTATCATCAAAACGGTAATGATGATTTGAAAAATACTGTTTATTTATGACAACGGGAATGAATAAGTTAAAATGTACATATAAAAATAATGCCATGTTGTTATTTGATAAATAAGAGCTATGGGCTTCTTTATTGAGTGAAAGAAAGCATTAATAGCATATTTGAGAACTAAGACATCTGTTCTTTCTTACATATGCTATCAGGGCTGGCTTGAAAACATTTTTCTATACAAGCAGCATAACATACCACCCCCCCCCCCCCCCCCCGGCCCACTTTCGTCTTTCTCTTCAGGCATTTGTTGCTTTTCTTTGGGCTCTTGGGTAAGACCCTTAAAAGTAAATATAAGTGATTGGCAAATGACAAATTGACATGTTTTTCTTTAAAAGTAGGTACTCTATATACACAATGTTGTACCACAGATATACAATTTCTGAATCTTATTCTACCGCTAAGTATTAAAAGAAGAAAGAATCCATACCCAATTAAGTTAATTGCTTAGGTATTTCAAAACTTTTAGTGAAAACAGAAAGAGTCACACTCCACATTAAATAAAAATGTGTTTTTAATTAAAGTCGATGGATACGATGAAAGTATAAAATCTCTGTTATTTTTTTGTTTAATAATGGAATTTTGTTTTATTTCAAAAGTTTCACTACCATGGGAAAAAGCAGAACATTAATACAAAAAATATTATTTCATTTTCGCGTGTTTCACGTAATTAATTTTGTTAACTGTATACCCCAAGTGAAGAAAATTAATAACAAAATAACTGAGTTTTAACTATTTTCCATAAAAATTGTTCGGAATTGATAAAAATGGTCAAACTTTATATGAAGATAACTGTAAAGGAAGACACAAATTTGGGGATATGACAGAGCAATATTCCATTATTAAGGTCATGTATATTCTCTAAAGTTTTTCCAATATATATGGTGTCACATTTTTCCTTGCACAGAAACATTACACTGACATTTTTCTAGCCTTCAACTTGGCAAAAATCTTTCAAAATAGTATCCGAGTCTACTGACTTCAACATATCACTTTCAATGGCTAAAGTTGACAGTCCACATACTCTTTCTTGAAAAAGTGTTGATCTAAGGAAAGTCTTTATCAGTTTTAGTTTTGAAAAACTTCTTTCACCACTAGCTACAGATACTGGTAAGGCGAGAATGATTCACAAGCTTACAAAAGTGTTGGGGAAAATGTCAATAAAATTGCTTTTTGTAACATAGGACAGTGCACATTGTGGAGAACTTCCAGCAGAAAGCATGGGCACTAAGCTCAAAACTTCATCGTTCAGTTCCATTCCATTGATATCATATTCATCACCATCACTTAACACAGTCTCAAGAGACAAGCATGAAGTTTTGAGTTTTCCACTATCCCACGTCTGTAAATCATGAATATTGTATAGAGAGTTAAAGCTCTTCTTAAGACCGTTTATAAGCTCAAATCTATCATTTAGTGAGGAGATAGCTATATCGAGTATAAGGTAAAAAAACATTTGCCTTAAATGAGAGTTCTGCTTCACCTTTATCAATAGGTTCTTCGTTACACTCATACATGAACTACTTCTTCTCTCTCCTGGAACGAACCTTTTTTTCTTTTTCAAACACTGAATGAGATCCAAGTTTTTCAGCAAGCTCTCTGGTATCTGTTACCACACTATTATTAAAGCCTTCTTCTGATATCTTCTTGAAAAAACTGCAAACACTTTCAACTATATCAACAGCACTCTGCAGATATACACTAATTCTTTGCAGATCTTTACTGACTTATTTGATACCACACCAGTGTACAACAAAGAAATCTGAATTCTTCTAGCTTTCTTGCAATACCAGTGGTGCTATTTCTTCCAAAAGCATCTATTTCAGAATCTTCAACATCATAACAGCATGATAGACTTGTTCAATGTAGTATCTAAGAGGCTCCAAGGCATCTATTTGACTTTCCCAACGAGTACTGCTAAGAGGTTTTACAATCAGATTGGATACATGTTTCTTCAAATTACCCCATCTATATGTAGATGCAGAAACGAAATTTAAAAGTTCTTAAACTGTACTGAACAAGTTCACAGCAATAAGACATTATAGCGCTGCATCGTTCACCACAAGGTTTAACGAATGAGTCCCACAACGTACAAAGAATGCTCAAGGGTTAAGGTCTTTGATTTGTTTTTGAACTCCCACATTTTTTCCTTTCATATTTGCACCGTTACCATATCCTTGTCATTCCATATTTTTCACAGGAATTTGCCGTCTTGCCAACTCACTGTAAGAGAATGTCGTGAGGCATTCGCCTCTGGTGTCTATGACTGGAATAAAGCCGAGGAAATGTAGTTTGATAATAATTTCTTTGCCAAACTCCATGTGAACAAACCAGACGATCATTGACATTTGTTATGTGTGACTCACATCAGGAGTACAGTCTAAAATAACTGAGTAGGATGTTGCTTATTTTAAGTCCATTTAAAATGTGATTTTGAACATCTGTTGATAACAGATCAATGAATTCATTTTGTATTCATTTACTGAGATAGTGAACATTAGTTTCCTGAGAATTTATTTTTTGCAAATGTTCTTTTAATACAACATCAAATGTAGCAATGTGTTCTATTTTCTTTAAAGAGAATATCTGTTGTTCCTCAAAATGCCAACCTCTGCATGCCAAGGGACTGTGTTACGCAAAGCAACCTTTTTAATACTTCATATCAATATTCATTCTCAGCCTGAATGAGTCTCTGATTTTCTTCATTGAGTGTTTTGCCTGTACACGAACATAAGTGTAATTCTCGCCATGACTGTTATGCTTTTATGTGGTTTGAGGATTTTTCGTGTTTGGCTAGAAATCTGAACATATTTTACCAGTCCAAAAACCCTGACGTGCCTGCAAGCAAGACAGTTTCACCTCTGAAAAGTTAGCAACAAAAACAAAACAAAAATAGAATTTTTTGAAAGAGAATAAGTAAGACATTATCTGTAGATTTCTTCGCTGTTAGGCGATTTTCTTTTGTAATTTGCTGGAGTATGTCACCTGTTATTTTATCTGGCAACTGACCGCAGTCAGCCAATAAATTAACAAAGTGTGAGGCAGATGGTCCTTCCTGCAATATAAAATGGAATTTTTAATAAGCTGATAAGCAGCTCATATCTCTACCAAACATGTGAAAAATTACAATTTAACACAAAACAGAGAAGTGGGTGACAAAGAAAATCAATAAGTTAGTACTTTCTGATGTTTTTACATAGGCCTCGTATTGATTGTAAAGGAATATACACTATCAGAAAGAAAAAAGTTGTCATTAATTCCAAGTCTTATGAGCATGAATAAATTAAGCACATTGTAGCACTTCAATTATTAGTGACAAATATACCATAGTATCTGCACAACTGATGGAGCTGAACTATACAGTGCTCACAAAGAAGTGAGTGTACAGCATGTCAGTTTGTAAACACAGTATACAACAATGTACAGGCATGGAAGTAGGTAGCGAAGTCAGTAACAGCATAAACAGACAATTAACAGTGGAGGAAAACAGTCATGGAATAATTCTTCTGTAGGAGAATCATTCACAGCTATAAGCAGCATTTGGTTTAAGTCAAAATGCAATATTTGGAAACAATACACTGAAAGGCATATTGTTGCTAGATTGTTGTTGTTGTTTAGAGAGGACTAGACTGCTTGGTCATCAGTCCCCCGTTACAAGTGAGGACTTTACAGTATAATGAAAGCAGAAGAAAAAACTGGAGCTTAATCATGCAGAAGGGAAACCCACAAGAGGTACAAAATGATAATGAACATTAAGCTTGGACACAAAGAAGAAAACACAAAGAGGAACTTAAGTGTTAATTGGACTAAAATGTTACAGCAGGATATTGTGGCTGGCTGATCACGAGGATAATAAAGAATGAGCCAGCCACTCTGCACATTCTAAAACCTCCGAGTAAAAGCAGGTCAGACAACACAAAAATAAAAAGTCTTTGAGAGGTGGGTGCCTGGGAGATCAGGCTTAGGTACCCACCTTTAGCTCAAATTATAAAACTGCACAAATAAAACATAAAACACGGTCAGTTGTACCAGCGGCGTCTCCAAGCATAAAAGGAACCGCAGCTGGCAGGTCAAAAGACTGTCGTAAGGTAGCTAAAAGTGGACAGTCCAACAGAATGCGGACTACTGTCAATACAGTGCCACAGCGGCACTGTGGCGGATCCTCCTGACGAAGTAGATGGCCGTGTGTCATCCATGTGTGACCAATACGCAGGCGACAAAGGACAATTGACTCCTTCCGAGAGGCCATCAGTGAAGACTTCCATGCGGCTGCAGAAAGCTTCACTGGAAGGAGCTTGTTTGGGGCAGTCGAGTCAGCCCACTCCGAGTTCCAAAGCCCAAGTATCATCTGGTGTAACTCCAATCGGAGATCCTTCTCCTGAAGATCAATTTCTAAAGGGGCTTGAAGTAATTGCCTACTTAGCCAACAGATCAATGCATTCGTTCCCCAAAATTCCAATGTGGTCCAGGGTCCAAATGAAGACCACAGAGCAGCCAGAATGAACAAGAGGGGAAACAGATACAGACCTGAATTCACTGCACAAAGGGGTGTGTCAGAAAGCACCAGTCAAGGGCTTGCACGCCGCTCAGGGAGTCACTAGAGAAGACATACGACTCCCCAGGACAGGTTCTGAGGTGCTCAGAGGGCCCGACGAATAGCGATCAGCTCCGCAGTAAAGATACTACTCCCACAGGGTAATGAGTGCTGTTCAACGTGCTCACCATGGGCACAGACCCGTCTGTGCATACAATTTCCGTGCCAAGGAAAGAATCAAGTACTGCCTGAAAATGGCAGCGGAGATTCATTGATGCAGCAGAGGCGTTACAGTCACAAGACAAGTCTAACTGTAGCTGTGGACAAGGTGCAGACCAAGGAGGGGCATGGGAAGGGTAGTGAAAAATGGGAGAGGAGGGAAGGGATTCAAATGTTGAGAGAAGGAAATGAACATGAACCGTGATTGGTAGACCTGACCTCTGCCATCACCATGGAGAAGAGAGGGCAACATCCAGAAAGAGAAGCCTGCGATTTGGGTGGTGAGGTCAGGTGAGGCATGTACATGGACAACATAGGAAGTGAGCAAATGTTGCTGCCAGAACTGCAGTGGAGGGGCTGCTGATTTGGCTAGCAGACTAGTCACCAAACTTGTGCAAAAGGCACCCATCACCAAACGGACACCACTTTGTAAGACTGGGTCCAAGACCTGTAGTGCTGAAGGTGCTGCAGAGTCATACACTATACTCCAGGCATTATTGTATGAGGGCCTTGTAGAGCTGCAGGTGTGTTGGACGTGAGGCTCCCCAAACAGTGTGGCCGAGACAGAATACTGTTGAGATATCGCCAGCATTTCTGTCGCTGCAGAAGAAGGTGCGGCTGCCAAGTCAGACGGGCATAAAAAACCATACCTCGGAAGCAGAGCATCTCTTCAACGCTTTGGAGTTCGTCACCCAGGTACAACTCTGGATTGACGTGAAGCACCCGATGGTGACAGAAGTTCATTAGTAGGGTCTTAGAGCCCGAGAAGTGGAAACCATGGGCAGAGGCCCATGACCGTTTCTTTCTAATAGCTTCCTGCACATGCTGTTCAGCAACACCGATGATGGAGGAGCTGAAGTAGATGCAAAAATCATCCTCATATAGGAAGGAGGAAAGGGAGGAAACTGATGACCCAACTGCTGCTGCGAGATCGTTGATTGCAATCAGCAAGAGGGGGACACTGAGAACAGAGCCCTGTGGTACACCATTCTCCTGGTTATGAGGAGAGCTGAGACAGTTGCCTACATGAACCTGAAAAGAACGGGGCGATAGAATGTTTTGTATGAATGTTGGAAGTTTATCCCGCAGGCCCCAGAATATGGTGGCACCAGGTAGTATCATATGCCTTTCGCAGATTGAAAAAAAATGCAACGAGATGCTCGTGCCTGGTGAAAGCAGTACGAATAGCCAATTCCAGTGAGACGAGGTTGTCAGTTGCAGATCAGCGTGATAGAAGTCCACTTGTTGTGGCACAAGGAGTTCCTGGTCTTCAAGAATCCACATGAGCCGCTGACTCACCATATGTTCCAGCAGCTTACAGAGAATGTTGGTGAGGCTGATCAGGCGGCAATTGTTAGCCACCAATGGAACTATTGTTGCTAGACAGAAAGGTTCAGGTCACAGAAGGAAAACAACTGCTGTTGAGGATCACTGTCTTAGAATTCACCCAAAAACAACACAGGGTATACTCAACAGCCTAATATTATGGTGCTGGCAGGTTTTTCTTGTCACGGTAATCTGGACTTATTTTTTCGCACTATGAGGACACAATTCCTCAGAACACTACTATAATGACATCAGATTTGTCAAAACCAAAGAAATTATGAAAGACTTAACCCTCAACTCAAGAGGCGTGGTCTCTCAGACCGCACGAGAATTTCCGAAATCTGTCCCCAAGGTTAGTTTTGACGGAATGCTGCTGTGCTCCTTAAGCCCTCCTTAAATCGTGAATGCAACAGTGCCTTGCTGTTGACACGTGTTGGGATTTCCTAGAACACGTCTCGAGAATTGGCACCTGTTTTCTGTGGTAACCGCATGTCTTTCCCATGTTTGGGGATCCACCTCTGCATGTTTCCACACAGGGTGTAGTTGCCAGTTATCATAACATAGTTGAAAATATGTGTAAGTGGCCTGAAAGTGGCTGTGGGAAGCTTCATAAGCATTGCTACCTACGATTGATCGCAGCTGCCTGCCTTCTTGGGGTTCAGGTTTTAAGGCTTGTCAAATGGTACAGTAATGAAGATTGATTTTCAGTGGTCATAGTTCACCACTGTTCAATGGAAGAAAATAATACTATGCCACTCTGGAAAGAAATTGGCTGGTACAGAGATGCCAGTGGCTTAAATCCTTTCCAAGTACTTTCGGATCTGGCTCTTATGCTTTTGATTTTACCATGGCCAGATATAGAGGTGGAAAGGGCATTTAGCCAATTAAATTTGATAAAAACATCTCTAACTACTACTATAGTGAACACCATTATTACAGTAGAGCTGGTTTCAATCATGTTGATAATTCCTGTCACAATTAGGAGCTGTCAGAGAATGTCTGAGAAATCAGCACCATAAGGGTATATGGCAAAAATATGTGTTCTACTGGCTCCTGTACTTCAGCAGTGGACAGCAAAAGCACCCCACTCAGGATGATTACTAAAATACAGTGACATTAATGTGGTGAAAGATTTTTTTCTAAAGTAATTAAACTTCCTTTTAGAAGTAAAAATAATAATAATAATGTGAAATGATGACTACTTTTTAGGAGGGTAAATAAAAATAATAACCATTTGGCAAATTTTAACTTCAGTTTAACAAAACAAATTTTTCTGTGTTGGCAATGCTGCAGACAATACATAATTAATACTGGGGTCTGGCATGCCATGGGCAATGGAATCTATAACCAGAGAATGGACACTGGATCACATGCAATGATATCGCCAAAGGGCGGGATGGAACATGGATAACCATAAGTTCAGCTAGGTGAAAATTCAGTAACTGGTCACTACCTGAATGATCTTTAAGAGATTTAAAAATCATACTTATACAAAATTATTCAGGATTTCATGGTCCTCTATGCAGATTTTTCCCATGGGTTCGTTCTTTTTAGAAAAAGTTTATCTTCGACATTTTCCTGGCATTTCACTGACATCCATGGCCGGGGTGGTCAAAAGTATTATGATAATCATTATACAGGGTGACTCGTATAAAATTCAGACAATACTTTAGAATCAAGAAACTAAATTTGGCAACAAGTAAATTAACTTCAGTCAGTTCTTACCTGCAGCAGCAATGGTTCTGCTCTTGAAGAGACCTCTGCAGCTGCCTTGAGGTCATCACCAGAGGTCACATTATTTCTGTTTGGAGAAATATCGTGATTGCGAGATTTGTCACCACCTGTAGTGGTTGACGTAAAACATTTTGTTAAGGCCTTCGCCTGTTTTTCATTTTCAGCCCTTTCTTGTGCTTTTCTTATTCGGTAAAATGTAAAAATGCACCAGAATTCCCCCCCCCCTTTTCAGATATATTTTCCATTGGCTGTTTTGTTGTCACAAACATAGTAAAAATACAGACAAAGAACAACGTACTGGCTCTCTAGGACACCAACATAACACTGCGATCTGAAATTGAGTGTTGCTACTACATTGTTTGGATGTCATTGTTGTTGCCTACACATTGGGGAAGGAGAGGAGAGTATGCCACAGCTGGATAGGGTGCGTCATTATGTGTCCGTAAATAACCATTCCTCTTACTGAGCTCTGGCTAAAAATTCAGGGTTCGTACTTAATTTACAAAATAAAAATTAAGGACTTTTAAGCACCTTTTGGCCCACTTTATGTTATGGTAGTAACACTAAAAGTGGGCCTTTGCAATCGCCATTTGACAGCTCAAAATTTATAAGGAAATAACGGCTTAACCATTCATATGACATGAAAATTGAATAAATGAATTTGTAGAAGAAAGAATTCTCCACAAATCCCCCCCCTCCCCACGCTTTATTTTGTTCATAAGGGTGATTTGACGATGTCTGTCTATCCATAATGTGTTCCTATTTTTTTTTTTAGCTTGAAGCATTCCCTTGATCAGCGCCAAATTGTACAGAATGTAACTCTTTTTCTCTCTTTTCATTGGATTTACGGTTTGATTGGTCCTTTGTGCAGGTTGGTTAGTTTTGTTTCATTTTGATCGTTTCGTCTTTAACTCAGTTATTTCGTAACATAGGGCGTCGAGCCTTTTGACCGAGCACGCTGACCTACCACGCCGGCAACCCTCTGACTGAGCGCGCTGAACAACTGTGCCCGGCAAATTTCCAACCATCGTCTACCACGTTCGTACATCACAAACTAATTCTCCGTCCATTAAGGTATGCCCAACAGCTGTGAGAGTAATCTATAATTCTTGTACCACCAATAGCAGGAGTTATACACTAATATGGCATTATTAGACATAATTCATTATAATCGTAACTGGTAAGCTGTATTAGCCAACAGAAATTTCCTTTGTGGATGTCTTCAGATGGCACTAACCATTCTTTGTATTTCTCAGTCACAGTCAGCTAAACGCACACTTTCCAGGAATTTTACGATTTTAAAAATACACCTATTTAACTTAGCAAATGTTACCACCGAACTTATAAGACTAGCAATGGCCGATAAATCACTGTTGGTTCTTCTCACATGTGTTATAGGTTCCCATGTGCCTTACCAAGGCTGCTAAAGTATACTGTAGTATCCCCACTAAACGCCATTGCCGGTCAGGCAATTTTGTACCCACACCTTTAATTTACCCAAGTTAACTGATTTATAAGTCTGAACATAATTTAAGAAGCGAAAATAAGGACTTTTAAGGACAGTTATTAAAAATTAAGCACTTTAAAGGACTTTTAATGCACCATATGAAAATTAAGAACTTTTAAGAAATGAACAAACCCTGAAGTGGAAGGAAATCGGCCATGCCCTTTCAAAGGAACCATCCCGGCATTTGCCTGGAGTGATTTAGGGAAATCATGGGAAACCTAAATCTGGATGGCCAGATGTGAATTTGAACCACCGTCCTTCAGAATGCAAGTCCAGGGTGATACCACTGCGCCACCTTGCTCAGTGATTTTATTAAGGCCAGTGGAAAAAGCTGATTATCCTAATCTCAGAAAGTTTATAAACAAATACCTACCTGGTTTGTGTAGTTGAAACAACATAGCAGTTTTCTTTGTGTGATTAAAACCAGACAGAAATGGCTTTATGTAAGTTAATATTGCTAGGAGAGAAGATAATTCCTTAATGCTTGCCTAAAACCCACCATCCCACCCCAAAACAATTCTCACTTTAGTAACAAGAATATGAGTGACAGCAGTACATGAAAATTAGGAATTTCTTGTGCTGCTAACTGTCATGTGGAGAGATTGTTAAGATTGTTTATGTAGATAGTGGTCTACTCAACCTAACCAAATAATGTTTAAGGTATGAAGTTTTGGAATGTTGCCTCGAAGTTGGCAATGTATGTGGGTAAGCCACGACAATGTATGGTTGCTGGCAATGACAATCACCTGGATATTCCGCCCCCCCCCCCAATCTCAGAATATCACACAATGTATTTACAAAGTAATTACTCAGTGCTTTAATTATTAATCTGATTTATAAACATTAGTCAGCTGAAACCTATGAATGTTGCCAGAAAGTGGACATAAAATTTGGTGAAATTTTTGATAAAATAAAATGCACACTTATTATTCAGCATCACTTTGTAATGTATGGCAGAGTAAACTCATAATAACATCAATAACACTCTATCAATATTTATTTTTGTGATTATTAACTTGAATACCCTTGCTTAAGTAAATAAAAGAATGACATCATACCAAAATTGGTCTCCCTTAACACTATTGAACACTTTATGACTGCTTGATAACCACATATCTGTAATTACCTGAACATGTTACAAGTTGGCCTTGACCTTGTCGTTCCAGATCAACGACAACCATATCCAGAATAGGAGCTAAATTTGTAAATGTTTCCATTGTACTGACGTAAGATCCATTTTCATCTGCATTTACATTTAATTTTATCAACTGGGAATCACCAAGACGAGATCCAATGAATAGCACACCATTATCAAGATAAGTGATACATTCTGGCACACTTATCTCTCCTGAAATAACAAAATAAATTGAGGATGTAAAGAAATCTACCAATAAAGATCAAACTTGACAAATTATATTCAAAGAATAATACTTTATCGCTGGCACAGAAAATAGATTCTTAAGTGATGAGCAATAATAATAATAATGATAATAATGATAATATGAAAGGTGTTCATATCAAACGCTATGAAATGACACTATGGATATAACTGAAGTCTCTATTCAAAAGTAATCACCAAAGGCCTGAGCACAACTACCCCACTGTGTAACAAACTGAAGGATTACTTGTTCCCAGAATTCATGTGACTGTAACAAGAGCTAATTCTCTACTGCGTCCTCCAGTTTGTTGTCTGAGTTGAAGCACTTTCCTTTGAGATGTTTTTTTAGCTGATAGCTTTTCACTGGGTCATTCACCTTGTTGATGAGTTTGATTGTGAATAATGTATTTACTTGCCCTGATCTCAGGTCATATCTCAAACACAACTGGCCTTGATGAAGATGGGCACTCACAATTTCTCACAGACTTGTCGGACCCAAGTCACCTCAGTATACAGCCAGCACACACTGATGAATATTGGCCAGTTTAACACCTTCCCCAAAGAGATATCTGATAATACCTTGCTGCTCCTCAATCAACAAATTGTGCGATGTCAACACTACTAGATCCTCACATGCACTGTCGCATCAACTGTACGGAAAACACAACTGCCAGTTTCTCTGCACCCGCACATGCGCACAACCAGCCTGACATTATATTCGTACTACGTTATCCAATATAACATATTCAAATTTCAACCAGTTTGGGGGTTAAGATGTTTCATACCTTTTCATTTGAACATCCCTCATAATAACAACAACACAGAGAATTTTTAATTTTATAAGATTTTTATTTATCCATTTATATCAATTTTGTCACATTCCTCAAAAGATGCAATTTCATTTTAATAATGATGATGATGATGATGATGATAATAATAATAATATGAATATGACTGGTAATATTATTAGAGAACTGTTTACCAAGGTTTTGAACAATAAACTTTGATGTAGACTCCATCTGGAGTCTGGTGCAGAGTGACCACATTAAAATTATTAAAATGGGGAGAACCAGTTTTGGCCGCATAGAAACATTTTTTTTATTTTTATTTTTTATTTATTTATTGCAGATTGATTTCAGTCAGTGTCTGACCATCTTCAGTGCTAGAGTCCAAGCCCTGTGGGCCCACAAAACCTTGCACTTTGCATGTTAACAGAAATAAAAATAACATATGGTTGACATCCACCATATGTTATTCTAATCTTATGGTAACATGCCACCCCCATGAACCACAGACATTGCCGAGGTGGGGTGGCTTGCGTGCCTCAACGATGCAGATAGCCGTACCGTAGGTACAACCACAGCGGAGGGGTATCTGTGGAGAGGCCAGACAAACGTGTGGTTCCTGAAGAGGGGCAGCAACCTTTTCAGTAGTTACAGGGGCAACAGTCTGGATGATTGACTGAGCTGGCCTTGTAACATCAGCTAATGTGGCTTTGCCACAGAGCTACTGCGAGCGGCTGAAAGCAAGGGGAAACTACAGCCGTTACTTTTCCCGAGGACATGCAGCTCTACTGTATGGAAATATGATGATGGCATCCTCTCGGGTAAAATATTCCGGAGGTAAAATTGTCCCCCATTCGGATCTCCGGGTGGGGACTATTCAGGAGGATGTTGTCATCAGGAAAGACAATACTGGCATTCTACGGATCGGAGCGTGGAATGTTAGATCCCTTAATCGGGTAGGAAAATTAGAAAATTTAAAAAGGGAAATGGATAGGTTGAAGTTAGATATAGTGGGGATTAGTGAAGTTCAGTGGCAGAATGAACAGGATTTCTGGTCAGGTGAGTATAGATTTATAAATACAAAATCAATTGGGGGTATCACAGGAGTAGGACTGATAATGAATAAGAAAATAGGAATGCGGGTAAACTACTATGACCAGCACAGTGATCGCATTATCATTGTCAAGATAGATACGAAGCCAACACCGACAACAGTAGTACAGGTTTATATGCCAACTAGCTCTGCCGATGATGAGGAGATCGAAAAAATATATGAGGAGCTAAAGGAAATTATTCAGACAGTTAAGGGAGACTGGAATTCGGTAGTAGGACAAGGAAGAGAAGGAAAATAGTAGGTGCATATGGACTTGGCAGGAGGAATGAAATAGGAAGTTGCCTGGTAGAATTTTGCACGGAACATGATTTAATCATAACAAATACGTGGTTTAAGAATCACAAAAGAAGGTTGTATACGTGGAAGAGACCAGGAGACACCGGAAGGTATCAGATAGATTTTACAATGGTAAGACATAGATTCCGGAACCAGATGATAAACTGTAAGACATACCCAGGGACAGATATAGACTCTGACCATAACTTGTTAGTCATGAACTGTAGGCTGAAACTGAAAAAACTGCAGAAAGGTAGGAAAATAAGGAGATGGGACTTAGATAAATTGAAGGAAAGTGAAGTTCTGGAGAATTTCAGAGGGAGCTTTAGGCAACAATTGACAGAAACAGGGGGAAATAAAACAGTAGAAAAGGAATGGGTAGCAATGAGAGATGAAATAGTGATGGCAGCAGAGGACAAAATAGGTAGAAAGGCAAGACCTACAAAAAATCCTTGGATATCACAGGAAATACTGAATTTAATTGATGAAAGGAGAAAATATAAAAATGCAGTAAATGAAACAGGCAAAATGGAGTACACACGACTAAAAAATGAGATTGACAGGAAGTGCAAAATGGCTAAGCAGGAGTGGCTAGAAGCCAAATGCAAATCTGTAGAAGAATGTATAAGAAGGGGAAAAGTAGATACTGCCTACAGGAAGATAGAAGAGACATTTGGGGACAAGAAAAGCAACTCTATGAATATCAAGAACTCAGATGGGAAACCAGTTCTCAGCAAAGAAGGGAAAGCTGGAAAGAGTACATAGAGCAGCTCTACAAAGGAAATGAACTTAGAGACGATGTTGTGGGAAGGGAAGAGGAAGTAGATCACGATGATAAAAACATGCAAAGTGCAAGTTTTTGTGGGCCCACAGGTGTGGGTGGTGTGTCCAAAGTGCTGGTATTTGAAACAACACATGGAATTAGGGACATGAGGACAGACATTTAATCACAAAAGCTGTCTTCACATGCTCAGGAAGGTTAGGACCATTAAAAGTGAGGATGAAGGACTCAGATTTCACAAGTTCTCCATCCACCCTTTTCTTAATATTTTGTACATCCACTACACCTTCTGTTACCAATTCTTCTTCAAGTTCTTCAACGGGAATGTCTACCAGATCCTTACAGAAAACTATGCCCTTACTGTAATTCAGGGTACTATATAGTTTGTCCTATTTCGAATTCGCCAAGACAATTTGCTTTCTGCTGATTTGCCACCTGTTCGGAAGTTGCTGTTTCCACCAATAGGGTATTGTTGTTGTTGTTGTTGTTGTGGTCTTCAGTCTGGAGACTGGTTTGATGCAGCTCTCCATAATACCCTATCCTGAGCAAGTCTTTTCAACTCAACATAAGAACGGCAACCTACGTCTGTTTGAATCTGTTTACTGTATCCATCTCTTGGTCTTCCTCTGCGGTTTTTACCCCACACACTTCCCTCCGATGCATTCACAATTCATTTATGTCTAAGAATGTGTCCTACCAATCGAGGTATGCCAGAAATTCCTTTTCTCCCCAATTCTGCTCAGTACCTCAACATTAGTTACGTGATCCACCCACCCAATCTTCAGCATTCTTCTGTAGCACCACATTTCAAAAGCCCCTATTCTCTTCCTGTCCGTACTGTTTATCGCCCATGTTTCACTCCCATACAAGGCAAGACTCCACACAAATGCCTTCAGAAAGGACTTCCTTAGGCTTAAATCAATATTCGATGATAACAAATTTCTCTTTTTCAAGAACGCTTTTCTATGCACTGCCATTCTGCATTTTATATCCTCTGTACTGCAACCATCATTTGTTATTTTACTGCCCAGGTAACAAAACTCATCTACCTCCTTTATTGTTTCGTTACCTAATCTAATTACTTCAGCATCACCTGATTTTCTTAGACTTAGACCATTACCCTTGTTTTGCTCTTGTTAATGTTCATCTTATATGCACCTTTCAGCACACTGTCCATTCCGTTCAACTGCTCTTCCAGGTCCTTTGCTGTCTCTGACAGAATTACTATGTCATCGGCCAAATGCAATGTTTTTAATTCTTCACCATGAACTTTAATTCCTTCTCCAAATTTCTCCTTGCTTTCCTTTATAGCTTGCTCAATGTACAAATTGAATAACATTGGAGAAAGGCTACAACCCTATCTTACTCCCTTCCCAACCACTGCATCCCTTTCATGCCTTTCAACTCTAGACAACCACTGTCTGGTTTTTGTACAAGTTGTAAATAACCCTATGCTACCTATATTTTACTCCTGCTTGCTTCAGAACTTGAAAGAGTTTATTCCAATCAACACTGTCAAAAGCTTTCTCCAAATCTACAAGAGCTAGATTTGTAGGTTTGCCTTTTCTTAATCTATCTTCTAAGACAAGCCTTAAAGTGAGTGTTGTTTCCCGTGTTCCTACATTTCTCCTGAACCCAAACTGATCTTCCCCGAGGTCGGCTTCTACCAGCTTTTCCATCCTTCTGTAAATAATTCGTGTTAACCAGAGGTCGCCCGCTAGTGACTGTTCCACCTCAACAGCCATGCATCTCGTCAGCACATAGCACACCTAGGAAATGAGCAGTTTTTTATAGAGGTGTTTACCTTCCTCGTGACCCGGACGGTCAGACCAAGATCCCCACTTTCTAGTACACATAACGTTCCACTGCCCACCCCCTCACGATGGTCGCTAAAGCGTGCCCAGAGTTAATGGAGTCAGAGGAATGGCGGCACTTACCAGTCCCCAGCTCAAGGACCCTGGGTTTGCCATGCTTGTACTTAGCAAATTAATGCTGAGCCCTCTGAGGAGATTAGTATGTGGTTCAACTTCCTGGGAATGTAGGCACTGATTCTGGTATCCATTTGATCATACAGATGGCAAATACTGTCATCGAACACATTATTCCATGCTTGCTTGACTTGTTCATGTATAGCTGCAAAATGGCAAAAGAACAGACCTTATAACATTCTGCACATACCAAGTGAAGGTCAGAGTTCCCTCCCTAAACACCACAGCTGAACAAGAGCTGTAGCTTAAGGCACCCCAGATATAAGGCTTGGGGCGAGGCCAGTGTGTCTTCAATAAATGCACTCTACTCGACAGCATTCCCCAGGTCTGTGTCGCACATGCAAACTGCCGTCACTTGTATGCAGGTAGAATCTGCTTCATCACTGAAGTTCATAGCCTGCCATTTTGTCTTCCAAGTGATTCTCTGACGGCATTAGTCTAGCACTGCACATCAATGATGTGCCGTCAGTGGAAGACGGGCTAGAGGTGTGCGTGTAGTCCCACTGCTAGTAAATGGTTTGGATTGAGGCAGCTGGAGATAATGGTTGTGTGACTGAAGTTTGGTTGTGTGACTGAAGTGTGGTTGTGTGACTGCATATTCTGATAGTTGAAGTGTTGTCTGTGTGTGTCTTTTTTATGTGCCTGTCGCAGCTTGGTCATTAAGTCATTTTCAGAATCTATTTTTACATCACAAACAAGAGGAACATTAATCTTCTGAGAGAATAATAGTGTTTGTCTATTCCTTCCCAGAGAGGCATATAAAATTTTAATCTAATATATATCTGTTATTACATGCAGCAAACAAAAGAGTAATAATCAGACATTATTAATTTTAGTCATCAACGTGTACTTAAAAACCAATAAAAATGTGAAAGAAAAAATATTGCAAACTTTATTCTATAATGTACCAACCTAATAACTCCACTTTCAAATCCTTTATTGTCAAAGTTCCATCCATTTTCTCCTCTTGCTCCAGTAACAACATGAAGAGATGACCAGCCATATCACCCAGTAAGTATCGGGAACCATTTGAGTCTACCTGTGCATAGCACACGATTGTGCTTTGCTGAAATTGTAAGAAAGAAAATGAATATTCCCCATTTGCAACAAACCAAATTTTGTTAAAAGCATCAAATTAAAATCTTCCAGAAAAACAATGAGAATTATGCATGTTGCCTCACAAAAATAACATTAAATGAAACAATACAGGAACATTTTGTCAGTCCCCCCCCCCCCCCCCCCCCCCCCAAGGAACTTTTAGGAAAGGGGTAGTCTTACTTTTCAAATTGCTGCCATTAATAATGTGCTTTGTGCTCTCTTGAACACAATTATTAAAACCAAATCAAGTACAGGCGAACAAAAGCTTTGGGTTTAATGTCCTGTTGACACTGAGGTCATTAGAGAAGGAGCACATGCTCATACAGTTTTTGTCAAGGATGAGGAAGGAAATTCACCATGCCCATTGAAAGGAGTGATCCTAGCATCTACCTGGAGTGATTTGGGAAAAATCACACAAAACCTAAATCAGGATCGCTAGAGGTGGGTTTGAACCACTGTCCTCCCACATGCGAGTTTAGTTCGTTAACATGGTGCAACCTCACTCAGTAAATCAAATACATTTCCCACAGTTGCTCTAATTATGATTTGTAACAAATGGTATTCATTTTAATAAGAAAAATTACTCTTGATAAATTATGCAGTTTAATTAACTATAGGTAGGTATCTATTTCTGGCAAACTACAGTTAAATTCGCATCTATTTTTGGCAAAATTCACATCTATTTATTAATTTTTAATGATTAGACAAATTTTATAGGTTGACAGACTACTTGCAAGCAGACAAAACCTTAGCACTTTCAAATTCACAGTTAAAAAAAGTTGTGGTCGGAGAAATTTTTGACTGCAAACTTTGCTGTTGCAAACATGTGGCTGGCTGTATTTAAACTATTGATAAATGATCATTATGTTCAGAAGTACCTACATTTTCCTGCACCTGAACTGAATGTGTCCCTCATTTAAGGAGTTTTTCTACTATTTTTCTTTTCTCGCACAATACGGTAACTACAAAATCTGACAAATATTAATTTCGGTATCTTCCAGGGCATTTATAGCCATACTGCTCATGCTTGACAGTGCTACAGACAAAAAACAGACTAGGCACTTAGCATAAAAGTAGAACCAAAACTACTGTAATTCTATTTACATGGGAAGAATTTAGCATAGAAATTTAACTGAAAATAATTCACACTTTAAGGGGTAAATTTTGGCATGTACAAAATACTATGTTGATAGTTTATGTTTTACGGTAGCTATTATACAGACTTTAGCAGACGGTTACTTATTCCCAGAGGGGAGAGGAACAGTGTGGAGAAACATGTTCCACTTTTCTTAGACAGGGCCAAAGCCTAACCCAAGTTCAGTGAAAGCAAAACAAATATTGTCACAGGGATCACCGATCACTTCCCTTATTCAAAGAGATCGTCATCATAATCAGTGACAGACTACACTTAAACCATTCACTAATTTCAAAATGAGAAACATAAACAGTGAACAAGGGACATTATATAAATACACCAATGTGCTGCTACTTTATAGTTTAATTTTATATGATGGATTTATTTCGGCTAAACAGCTGTCATCAGACAATCTGCAAATTATACATAAAAATTTAGACAATATTGAACATTTCGGTTTTATGAAAATATACTTTTAATGTTAGCTTATATTACAATAAGGTGAATTTTGGTGTCTTATCTTATGTAATATGAATATTGTAAAATAAAATTGTCAATATTTCTCAGCTTGTTGTTTTGAAAGTTGGCCAAAGATGTTATATTTTTACAGTTGCTAGGGTATTTGTTATTTTCAACTGTGGTTGATATGTGTGGGTGGTTATGTTTATTCAATTCTATGGTAAGCGTAATTTTCTTTTAATAGTCATTCAAAGAAACTGTATGGTTGTAATTGCTGTGGTATGATCCATTACTATTGAAAAATGTATTAATGATCTTTCTGATCAATATGTTTGTGAGGCATATCTGTAGGCTGTTGGTGGTTGTATTTATACATTATCTTTGATCAAGAATTTTAATCAATATAATTATTGATAACATTCTTATGTTTAAAATCAGTTTGTTCATTTAAAATGTCATCAAGATGTTGTGATGTGTGTATATATATAAGAATGTTATTACTAGACCTTTACAAATTTTGTATCACTAACACCTCCATTCGTCCTACACTGTGATTATCGCTTTTAAGATGGTTGAAAAATATTGATGGGTTATTATCACTTAATCTCGTGTGCTCGTGGTATCTAATTCTGAAATTTCATAATGTTTATCCTATATATTTAATTTGTTGCAGTCTTGACATTTGATTATGTGTATTGGTAATTTTGTTTTACCTGCGTGAAGTCTATGGCAGATGTTATTGTTAGTTCTGTATGCAAATTGGATACTTGTGTTTTTCATTTCTGGGCCTAACTTATTTGATAATTTTCCTAAATATGTAATGGTTATACATGGAAGTTTAGTTTTTTTCTGCTGCTTGTCTAGATATTTTTTATACTTGTGGATTTTTGGTTATATACGTGTAGTTTTCCTTTTGTACAGAATGTCTCATGAAAGACGCCTGTCAGGCACCTGCAGATCGTGCGATACGGCTACCAGCTGTGCCACCACATCCGCCGGCCACGGCAGCGCCCAATTCTCAGACACTATTGTGCCATGGGCGCATACACTGAGATAAACTCTAAAAAAACATTGCCATCTGAGTAACCTAAGCTTACCTTTACTTGCAGTAGATGTTCAAAATAATGTCCCTCTATGGAAAAAGCAGCCTGACATCTCTTGAACACATTTGCGAACACTCAACGAACTTCAGCTGTCGAAATCTGGGAAATGACTAATCGAATCCCGTCTTCCAACTCTTTGAGTGTATGGGGATTGCTTGCTACACCTTGTCTTTTAACATTCCCCAAAGATAAACATCACAGGGATTTAGATCAGGAGAACAAGGAGGCCAGTCAATTATCCTTTCGTCAAAAACACTTTGTAATGCTGCCATAGAAGCATTGGCAATGTGTGGTCTTGCATTGTCCTGCATGAAATAAACGTACAGCTTTTTGTTGTGTGAAAATTCTTGAAAAAGAATGGATGAAGGATATTGTTCACACACCTGTCAGAATTTATTGTTTCGTGAAAAAAGATTGGCCCAGTTATTCACCTCACAGTAATTGCACACTACTCTCCAGTTTTCACGTCATGAAGAGGTTGTTGATGTAACTCATGTGGATTTTATGAGCTCCAACGTCGATTATTCTGCGAATTTACATAGCCTGACAAATGCAGCCATGCTTCAGCATAAAAATAAAGCATCTCAGGATCAACTTCGCCATCATGCACAGACTGTAACAGCCAGCAACAGTATCTGAATTCATGAGTTCATGCACTACCATTATTTTGTATGGCTTCAAATTCAGTTTGTATACTGGTCTGTGAGCAGATGCTCTTGACACACCTGTCTGAAGTGCCAAACAGCGAAGAGATTTTCTCGGGCTTTTTTCCACGGCCTCCCCTATCTTATCTAATTTATTTTCGGCTAGAACACTAATTCCTCTAGGCCTTTATTTGTCTAACACAGATACAGTCTTTTGAAATTTCTTCACTAGTCTGCGTATCATGGATTCATTGGGAACATGCACACTGGGAAATTTCCGTATGAATTCTTGCCGACATTCCACATATGATTCCGTTTTTGCATAGTTCGGCACAAGAAAGACTCATTGATCCTTTGTGTACACCATAATGAAAGGAAACTCGATAGCAAACTCAAAAGAAAACACCCGAACACTCTGTCACGCAGTACAGAACACAAGAGCACGGTGTTTCTACCTGACGACAGTTGGGCCGGCCTCGGCACTGTTGCCTAGTGTCCCAGACCACGTATAGTGGCGATCGGCAAGCGGAGCAGCAGCAGCCGCCGACAAACGCGCCACTCAACTTGCGGACCTCTCCCAAGCGTCTTTCGTGAGACACCTTGTATATTTGTAGTACGATGTCAGGGTTGAAAAAAAAATTTGTATCAATTTCCTTTTCTATGGCAGCTTGGTTTAATGCTTTTTGGTGGCATGTATATATTACATTGTCAGTTTGTTTTCTTTCTAAATATTTTGAAAAAGTATGAACTATTATTGTTAGTAATTCTGAGGTCCAGGAAATTAACTGATTTGTTGGTTTCTGTTTCCATTGTGAACTACATTTTAGGACGTAGTTAATTTAGTGCTTGATGATTCAATATAGTGGATGATGATTCAATTTCCATCTATTATGGCAAGTGTATCATCAACATATATAGAATATTTTTATTTACTTGTTGTATTTGTAGATGCATTTTTTTCTTATAATGCATTCAAAAAGATGTCTGATATGGTGCCAGCATTACTGCAACCCATAGCTATTCCATCTATTTGGGAGTATATTTTGTTGTTAAATTTGGAATGTGTGTGTGTGTGTGTGTGGGTGTGTGTGCACTTGTTTACCTTTCCTTTTTTCCCCCCTAAGGTAAGTACTTCCACACCCGGGATTGGATTGACTCCTCTTCCACTCCCTTAAAACCCGCATCCTTACCTTTTTCCCCTCCTTCCTTCCTTCGTATTTTCCTGAAGAAACATCCATCGGTTGTGAAAGCTTGTATCTTGTGTTTGTGTATGTTTAGGTTACGGTAGTAACACTAAATGTGTGCCTTTGCAATCGTCTTTTGACAGCTCGAAATTTAAAAGAAAATAACGGCTTCACTATTCATCTGACACGAAAATTGAATAACCGAATTTGTAGAGGAGAAAATTCCCAACAACTTTGCTCTATTATGTTTTTTTCATATCTCGTAGCGTTTCAAAGATATTTGCAAAAATAACGGCGTGTCAGAGATACAACTGGCTGCTATCTTCAGGTGAGTATGCTGATACACTTACTTGCTGAAAACTGAGGCAGAACAGAGACAGCGGTCCCTTTATACACCGCTGACGAGCCACCACGCATGCGCGAAACCAAGAAGAGACCCTCTAGGTGCAATAGAGCTAGTAGCGCGTCGGTGGAGAAAATCAGCAAAACAATGGGTTGAAACAAGACTAGTTAAAAGAAACAGCCAAATGATGCGCACATTTCAGGATCGGTGTGTGGAACAGCACCATCATACTCTTTTACTTCAGCCTGAAAAGTCAGCTGTTGCTGAATATTGTCTGAATGAGGGACACAAGATGTTATATGATGAAACTAAACTGATTGCTCCTGCTACCCGCTACTGGGAATGTGTTCTTTAAGAATCCATAGAAATTCGTATGGCTGATAATATTATAAATAGGGACAAGGGCTTCCCTCTAAGTAAAACTTGGAACACAATCTTATCTGATATTAAGCAACAACGGTCTTCATTTCGACCTGCTGTTTCTTTTAACTAGTCTTGTTTCAACCCATTGTTTTGCCAATTTTCTCCACTGGCGTGCTAGTTCTATTGCGCCTAGAGGGCCTCTACTTTGGATTCGCGCATGCGGTGTATAAAGGGGCCGCTGTCTCTGTTCTGCCTCAGTTTCCAGCGAGTAAGTGTATCAGCGCACTCACCTGAAGATGCTGCCAGTTGGTCTGCCGAAATATCATGTTTAGTTGACGACAGTATCCGGCTGCACACCCGAGATGAATATTATAAACTGCTATCATATAAAATTACCTTGATAACAGGTGGAGCAACAGCCACATATGTATTGCCATCATGATAAAGGATTGACTCCTGTCCTATAATGATAGCTCCACATAGTGGTTCAGGCACTGGGATAACCATAGAGGCCTCTGTTTCAACATTATCTTGTTTCCATGGCATCTGGAAAAATTAAAAATATACAATAAATGAACTTGTACTGACATTCTGTTGCATTAGTATGTACAAATGGTAAACAAAACCAAAAATAAAGATTCTAATCTGCACTTTAGAAGTTCATTTTCTCATTTCTATTAAAATGTAAGAAAATAGCAACATAGCTGCATCAACAATTGGTGTGGTTACAAAGCCATCTGTTGCAAGAGGGCGGGATTGTTAATATAGTGTGGCACGGTCATCCGTGAGCAGTTAGAAGGGCTATGAGAGAAAGGAAAATACATGAGACAAGGAATTTCCATTTCCTTCTAACTGCCACACTAATATTAACAATCCCATCTGTTTACAATAGACGGTGTTGTCGATACAGCTAACTCTTCCCACCTTGCAGTTATTCAAAATATTAACATAGCTATAACATTGCAACATCTTGTGTCATTATCAAGACTGCTTAATTGCACTCCCTACATAAAGCACATATGGTTTGATGATTAAAGGAATGAAACTGCTACATTATTAGTCCCACCTACCTTCAATAAGTGAGTCAACAGAAATGGATATCAAAGAAGGGTCTATCATCTGAGACCCAGATCAACAAATCCCAGAAAAAGGAAACAGAAAGAAGAAAGGGGAGGGGATGGAAGAAAAGCATCTGATGTGGCCCCCAAGGTAAAGAATGCTATGGGGGACGACTTACCAGACACAGTCCACCCAACAGTACACAAGAAATACTTTATGCATGGCTGTTGAACAGCTACTGAACTACATCTATTAGATTTTTTGAAAAAACTACAGCCTTCAGTCACAAGTTACATTTTAATATGTTACCTAGGTTTCAATGTTGCAAAGGACACCTTCTTCAGACAATATGAGATAAAGGGTTAAAAATTACATGTGAAATCTTAAAAGAAATTAAAATTATAATAACATCAAAAAATTAAAATTAGAGTAACATATCTGCCATGGACAGATATCATACCTAAAATAGGAACAGTAGGACAGTCACTAAGGGCTGCGCGTTGTCGCTGCTATGGTTGAAAAGCAACTGGATGGGAGGGTGTACTACGTGGCTGTGCATGGTTGTCACCATCTAGTGGCCAAATTAATAACCAATATAGTAGCTAACTTTCATACCAGGAAGATAGGCGTCTGAACCTCCACCTAATATTTTACATAAAACTGGACAAGTGGTGAAGGTATGACATATACAGTAAAACTGATAAAATATAAAAACATAATTTTTGAGTAGAGCTATGAAACAAACAATTTTAGTAGGTATGTTAGGCCAACAAAATACAAGATGTGATAACAAGAAAGAAAAATTATCTCAGAATCTGCAAGAATTAGTCCACCCAGGATGCTTTTGATTTTCTAAACCAACGGCTTAATGCCTTAAAAAAAAACTTTTACCATGTAGCTGCAATTATTCATTAAGAAAAAGTTTGTCATTTAATGATGAATGTTTAAAAATTTCTAGATTTTCAATGCTACAGGGAAATGCCATGAGGTTAATAAATGGTCTACAAAAGAAGAATTACTGGGACAGGAACCATTCTTCCTCAAAAAGTGTTCTTTACAACGAAATGAAAAATCTCATCCTGTTTGTCCAATGTAATAGGCACAACATGTAGTGCAGGAAAGCTTATAAACACCAGAATTTTGCAAAAGGCCAGTAATTGGCTTCAAATTATGGATAATTTTTTTTTGTTTCCCCCCTCCAAATTATTGTTTGTGAAAAAGGCAATATTGCATTTGTATTTGTTACAAAAATTTTTTGAATCTGATATGACCAGGACCTAGAAATGGAATCGAAAAGAACAACTTTTTAGCTTCTTCTGGTGTACTCATGAAAGAGCCCAGAGTAGTGCATGTGTTGCTAATCTTTTTTTCTTTTTAATTAGGATTTCATCTACCAATTGAACTTCATAATCATTATTGACAGCTACAGTTTTGAAGAGATTTATTTCAATTTTGAAGTTTATTTTTAGAATGAGGAACAGATAGTGTGCTCTGTGGATCACTGAGAAAAAGAAAGGATTTTTGTGAGAGGTTGGATGTCTGGAAGAGGCTGGAACAATTTGGTCTGTTTGAGTCACAACACGGAAAATGCTGAAGGAAATTCCATCATCGATTATACAGTGTGAGATCCAAAAACTGACGATTATAATTTTCTTGTTCACGAGTGAAAGTAATGTTTTCATGGAAATTGTTAAACAGATTTCCTCAATTCATTAATTCACTAGAAATAAAAATGTTTCAATCATTTTCAGCCACTGATTTGGGTATCTTGTTCTATTGCAGACATGTTGGTGATATTTTAGTCATATATAATGGTCCACTTGAGGGAATTATTATCTGCTGTTTGTTGATAATGTGTGTTGACTGCTACATAATGGCGGTTTCTCGAACTAACTGCTACCAACTTTTCCCACTTTGAGGGAGACACTGCATGGCCACAGAGCTGTACGTATCTTGGTAAATGTAGCCCAAAATTGTTCACTGTTCCTGGAAAACTTGATGGAAATTGTCAGTATAAACACTTTGAATTTACATTACTCATTGTGGTTAAAATTCCATCTTCACTTTCGATTAATGAAACACAGTAGTTTGACACATTTCCCTAATTTGGTGGTTGTATATCTGCTTAGCAATGGCAGTCTAATTATTTTGCTGTAAGCAAATTTATTCAGGAACCAGAATTTCCATCTCTCAAAACGTCAAAGAACATATAACCCAAATTTGTAAAAATACCCTCTGTATGTTTGGCTGTTTCGACATCTACATCTACATGGGATACTCTGCAAATCACATTTAAGTGCCTGGCAGAGGGTTCATCGAACCACCGTTATACTATTTTATCTTCCATTCCATTCTCAAATAGCGCGTGGGAAGAAAGAACGCCTGAATCTCTCCGTTCGAGCTCCGATTTATCGTATTTTATTCTGATGATCATTTCTACCTATGTATGCAAGAGTCAACAACATATTTCAATGTCTGGCAGTTGCACATGTAAACTTAAGAGTAATGTCCATAACTCAGTTTTGCTTCAGAGTTCAATATTTTCAGTCCATTTCACATCAAGGTCGCCATGTGAGGTTTCCTATTCGTTTTGGTTTACCTTATTGCGTTTAGTCTGGAACCACTGTTTCTTCCACAGTTAGTCTTCTCCCTGTGTGAAGTTCAGTTATTGCTTTAATGATCCAAATAAGGCTTTCTTTTATTTATTTCATTGTTAAAAACAATTTTTAACAAGGATACAATACAGCTTTTCTTTTTACTGTAACCAACACAACAACAACTCACCTAGATATATATATAGTAAACTCCCACCTTTATGTTCCGAAATTTTACATTTTCCCACCATTTATGCAATTGTTTGTCGGTTTTGTCAAATTTCCTATGTCCACAATGTTAATTCCCTCCCATTTTTGCATTAACATATTTACACTTTTCCTGGCTTTTACGCATTTTGAAAACATGTTTGTGAGGAAAACATGATGTAATCAACATAAATTGATGTTGGCATGGCTTTCGCCTTCAAGTATACTGTTCACAAACGTTACACAGTCAAGTTTCTTGACACTTTGCATTTATTCAAATGTATATTTTGCATTTTGTTGTTTGGAATATATGCCTAGTTGGCGCACAACACGGAGCATCCCATCAGCAACCGCTTATCTTTATTTACACAATTGGCAGTTTTCCTGGTTTGCATGATGTGTTTCAAAAATTTATTGTTATTGTAAAATGCAAATATTTATCTAAGTATTTTTTGTGAAGTTTTATAAACGGTGAGACTGATGGTTTGCTTTGCTAAAGAGGGCACGGTGTATTATAACCTCAAAAATGCAATTATAGTGTTAGGTGCCGACCCTGTGCAAATGTCACAAATATGCTTATGTTTAAGTTTGTACCTGAGAACGCCAATAAATTCTTGAATATCATCATGTAAAACATCGAAAAATATAAAAAGTACAGAACGTGTGCAGTTTCACTACAAAAATTAGAAATCCCATTTAAATGATTGCTGAGAAAGTTGATTATGATGAATGAAATAACATCAAAAATTTCTACTTCCTATAAAGTTACTAGTTCCGCCTGGAATTTATAAAATTTGAATAATCTCTATTAGATAATACATAAACTTCCTTGTGACTATTTTGATGCCTATTATGTAAATATATCACAAATAAATCAGGAAAATGCAAGAGTGATCCAGAAAGCATATTTTACCATTTGAAACATTTTTTCCCCACATTTTACACAATTTTTACTAAGTCCCTTGAAAAGTGTAAAAGTGGGATTCTAGTGTATATATGTATGACTTCTTGGCTGAGGTATTCTTTGGTCCACTGGTTGACTAGACTCTTTTCTATTAACTTTTGCAATGAAAGCCATGTGAAATACCTCAGCCAACATAAAAGAATAAACAAATCTATACAAGATAAAATATGATTTCATACCTCACATGTTAAGTAAGAAATAATTAACTCTCCTAATAAAGAAAAAAACACTTGTTCATTCATAATCGTGTACACTCACAGAGGCTCCAGTGTCACAGAATGAGTCAATACATGAAACAGTAGTAATGGATAGAATCATATGAAGACGACAAGCTGTATGTTAAGTAAACACTTTCAACAATGTAGCATAGGAATCAGTTTAATTTTTTTTTCCATGAGTTCCTCAATCAAACAGAAAGAATGAGCCACAAGGAAACTCTTCTGTTTTGACTTGAAAGTGCATGGATTATTGTTAAAGTTTCTGAATGATTGTGTTAGCTTTATGAAAATGGATGCAGCAAAATACTGCATATGCCTCCTGCAAATGGGTCAAGGAGGTTGAACAAAATGCAGACTGGATTTCTGACTAGTATTAAGCGAATGAAATCTATTAACAAATGGCATCAAAGAAAATATTTATTGACAAGCCAGTATCAATATTTACAGGGATCGACAAAATGTTTATGTTGCTTAAACTGCCCATTTTCTTGGTCAAAAATAGCCCTTTTGAAAATGAAGTGTAAGTTGTAAGAGAATGAAAATACGCAAAGTGGACTACTTTTCATGTTGAACTATCACTTATTTTGGATAGTGTTCTAATGGTTAATAAAATAGATTTTAGTTTTTGGACAAGATCCTGAATGTGGGCTTTCCAAAACAGCTTACTGTCAATCTGAACACCTAGGAATTTGAAATGTTCAGTCTCACTAAGCATACACCCATCTGTGTAATAAAAAAGTCAGTTTTTGTTGACAACATAGTGTCCTTCATTATCAAATTGGTGTCATTAGCAAACAGAAGGATTTCATATTTCACTACATTTTCTTAAAATTTTATTTTTATTACAAACCTTCACAAATTCTTTGTCCCTCAGTGATATTTCATGAGTTTTCACATGTCTGCCATTCATGTCTTGATAAATTAATATTATTGTAGGATTTGGACAACCATGGAGGAAATTCAGGTCTTGAACCTGGAGTTCTTCCATTCTAGAGGGAAGACAAAAGTAAAGAAATGGTTGTAAGACATACATTTCACTTACACACAAGATTTTTAAAAATAACACTATTTGCAAAAGAATATGTATTAATATGAGGTGCATCCAGAAAGTAAGTTTCCCCAATATGTTAAAACAAAGACAACACAGTTACATCAACAATTTTATTGGCAACAGGTAAAGCAATTTTTTGAGCTGGT
Source organism: Locusta migratoria (assembly GCA_026315105.1). Classification (NCBI taxonomy): domain Eukaryota; kingdom Metazoa; phylum Arthropoda; class Insecta; order Orthoptera; family Acrididae; genus Locusta; species Locusta migratoria. The sequence continues at coordinate 300,904,354 of CM048744.1, forward strand.
TCCCAACATAGTCAGCTAAAGAATTGTGACATGTCATATCACAGAAGTGATAGAAGTGTGTCAGCTGTGAATGGAACCAGCATGAGACAGTTGCCTTCAGCTCTGGCTGTAGGTCAGAAATTTCTTGAAGTGCAAGTAAATATCAAAATCATTGGGTGCAAGATCAGGTATGTATTATGGATGATTGAAAAGCTCCCAAATTTTTGCAAAAGTTTGGCTGGGAGCTGTTTGATCATTCAGCATACAGCCCTCATCATGCTCCCAGTGATTTCCATCTTTTCTTGAAAGTCAAGAAATTTTCTTGGCAGTATTTTCATTACACAAAATGATTTTGGTATATTTTGCAAACCTATGCATCACTGACAAAAGAGCAGACTGTTCTAGATGTCTTGACAACAGGTCAAAAGATGCACTGATGATTTAATGGGGTATACTACATCACTGAGTTAATCAGAGATCTGTCCATAGGCCTTTGCTGTTGAACCAATGAACTACTTTTGTCAATAAGCTTAACTGCTTTTGGTGATAGATAATGTGTAACTTGTTTCTTTTAATGTGATGACAATGAGATATGCCAATATGATATTCATCACTGCAAACTCATTGTTGCAAAACCTAAAAAAAAAAAAAACTAATTTACCATATATTTTCACAGATAAGACGAGGTACAAATTTTCATCAAAATTTTATAGTTTAAGCCTATATATGGCCTATAAGATGACCCCCAAGTTACCATATTTACCCGAATGCAAGCCACACTTTTTATCAGTTGTTGCCATCTAAAAATACGCCTGCGACTTAGTTAGATTCGGAGATAAAGCTTCGGGAAGTTCGAAAAATGCCATTAGAAGCCGCCATAAAAAGGTTTTGTGAATGGTAGTTCCGAAAAATGCCACCATAAGTAGTTTTCGTGATTGGTACACCTGGATTTCACCCTTTGTTGAAGTATTTGCGGTCTGCTTTTCAAATTTCGTGCATGTAGTGCTACATTGTATCCGATTGTGAAGAATTTTTTTTACTCCGCGAAGTTTATGGAAAAAGTAATTTCTGTTGCCGAGATGACATTTAATCGCGCCGATGCACATATTATGCGGGTGAATACACATGAAATTGTCCGTGAAGAGAAGATGAAGTATTTCAAAGAAGCCAAAATTGTTGTGTATAGCTCCGAAATAATTTAACCCTTTCACTGCTCTGTATGTAAATATACGTTAATCGTTTCAGTGCGACTCTGGATATACAGAAAAATTATTTTTGACAAGCAACATTGTAAAATCAAGCTGCATTGGAAATAATTCCAGTCCTGCTTTATGACATATCTGTTACTGTATGTAACCTTGTCCACTCAGTAAATTAATAGAGCTCAAAAAGCGAATAATGTTTTTAAATTTGTTTTCTTAAATCTTTCCTCCATGTTGTAAATTTCAGGTTTAATTTCACAGATGTGTTACATAGCATGGCTGTCACAAGGCTTCGACTTCCAAATGATATACTGTACATCGAATTGATACATTTAGAAACGATGTGTATGGTATAAGCGAATGTTTCTAAAACGGAGATTCGGGCACTACGTGCCCTCCGTAATAATAAAAGAAAATAATAAAAGAAAAAAATTCTTGTTTGACCTATACCAAACCTAACCTTCACTTTAAAAAAAGTTACCTGTAGCGAAGCCTTCAAAAGGTTAGGTATAGGTTAAACAGAGAGTTTTTTTAGAATGTAGCTTCGACTGTAAGCTTTGTTGTAAATTACACAGAAAGCTGTAGTCTTAGGTTCCTGCCTAAACACATCCTTTAAAATCACAACATAATTGTAAAAATTATAATATTCGCCTGTTCAATATCTATTGGTTCGATACTTAACCGCTTTGGTATATATCGTTTGGGGGTCAAAGTCTCGCTATAGCTGTGCTATGCATCACATCTGCAAAATTACCAATTTCACACTAAATTTCAATCTAATTTTTTTTGTACCGTCGTATAAGACGACCTTAGATTTTGGAACCTTTTTTTATTATTCAGTCATCGTCTTATCTGCGGAAATATACGGTAATCAAGTTCCATTCAAAGCACAAGAATCAAGAAGAAATTGATGTTAAACATTAAATCAACTAATAAAGCAAATACACACTACAAAATGTTGTTGTCCACGCAGAGAGTAAGCTTAATTGGGAACATCACATTCTTTACACAAATTATCAAAAACAATTTGCCTCTAAGAATTGTATTTTGTTTAGTAATTCACTGTGTTTAAATGGACATTTTTACAATATTTCCATTCCCTGATGTCTTACGATATAATGCACTGTGCAACATGGCAATTTCAATAAAATGTTCAAAAAAATAAAAAGCCAGAGATACTCCCAATAGATGGCCTTATGATCATAAGTCATATTCTCTTCTGTGTTTTGTTATAAGTCACTTTTTTGAATTATGAAAAACAGTGTATATAAGAGTCTTACATCAAACAAAAGAATGATATCTATTGTTAACCACTAAATCCATTAATAATACAATCATTTTTAATTCCCTGGCAAGCAATATTAAATTCTTGAGTCTGAATTAATACCAATAAATTTTTGGTCTATTATTCAGTGAAAGAAACAGCAATAACCCAGATTATCATGTACTTATTTAAGTTACTAGAACAAAATTTAAAATTGTCACTGTATGTCCTTTCAAATATTTTGTTTCTTGTTACTACTAATCTTGCCCATCCATTTAATTTTTAGCAGCACAATTACAGCATGGATCCATGAAAATCTGGAATGTGTAATTTCACACAGATGGAGCATTGAGGGCAAAATGCAATTGGCAACAATGCACACCCCTGTCTTGAATGTGTACCTCACAAAAGTTTAAATGCCGTTTGTCTGTTAGTTCTTGTTCAGTGCTGCATTCAGTAGAATGTTGTGTCATACAGTTCACAAATTTCGAGATGGCAGTTAGGAGGAGGAATGTGACTGCATTACATTTTGTGAGAAACTCAAGGAAACCTTTACAGAGAAGCACAAAATAATGCAGGAAGCCTATTGTGATGAGTGCTTCAGTTATACTAGGTGTTATGAATGGTACATGTAGTATAAAAATTGTCATACAAACATTAAAAATGATTTTCATTCAGGTCACCATTTGACATCTAACAATGCTCACATCAGTGAAATTGCAGAAGAATGTAACATTTGAGTTGGATCATGTCATGAAATTCTGACACAGCAACTTAGAATGCATTGTGTTGTGGCCAAGTTCGTCCCACGTCTCACAAGTCATACCAAAAGACCCTCACCTCACAATCCGTAAAGAGCTTTTCAACTGTGAAAAAGAGAAGATGTTCCTTAAGATAATCATCAGTAGTGATGAAACATGGGGCTACACGTGACAAAGATTTGCAACAATAGGCAATATAAAATAAAATTTACAGTCAGTGCATCACGCAATCCAGAAAGAGACATACTACGACTGCTTCCATAAGTGTAAACAGTGTTGGGAGTGGGAATGGTGTACCAATTCTAAATTATGTATGTGACTTTTTAACTGAGACATTAAGCAACATGTCATATGAGGTTCTATTTTGTTAAAAATTTAGAGATGCAAATCTGAAGATGACAACCAAGAATGTTGAAACAGATAATCTAAAAATAAATAAATAATAAAACGAAAATTATAGAGGGAAACTTTCCTGGTGGGATAAACAAAAATAAAAAATAGAAAAGAGACGACCCACCAAAAGGACTGGCTCGTCGATAGAAACGAATAAAATCGCACACAAACACACATACAAGCTTTCGCAACCGTTGGTCGCTTCTTCAGGATAAGAGAAAAAAAGGGGAGGAGAAAGGGAAGGATATGGGTCTTAAGGAAGTGGAAAATGAGTCATTCCAATCCCAGGAGTGGAAGGACTTACCTTAGGGGGGAAAAAAGGAAGGTAAACAAATACACGCACACTCACACATATCCAAATGCAAACACACCTAAACAGACATTTGTAAAAAAATAATAAAAAACATATATACAAAAAGTGATCTTGGCATATACATTCTTAACAAATAATTTAGATCGCCCCCTTGCTTGAAAGCTATTAAGCCTCTACAATTGTGAAGGAGACTATATGATACAAGACCCAGCACAAGAAGTAAAATGTAAGCCTACAAAATTTTTGACAAAGTTCCATAATCTTTTGAACAGCCCTTGTCTCTCTCTCTCTCTCTCTCTCACACACACACACACACACACACACACATATGAGTACTAACCTAGACCAATCCAGGCAAATAACATGTATTATTAATAATCTAAAATTAACATTATTATGATTATGTAGTAATTTTACCATTGTCACATGGAAGAAAAAATATAAAAGATGAAATATACCTTATGCTTGAAGCTTTCAGCTCACTGTTGTCTTTCTCAAGAGGTATTATTTTGAACAGGCCATCATACAGACGGAGACCAATAACTCGGGCTTCAGGGTCAATCACAGCTATTATTCCTGTCTCTGAAGGTTTCCCTATTCTGTCAGCTACATTACCATGAGCTTTAGTTATTATTTCCAGGTTGTCGCCTTCACCAACACACTCAAGGATCATTGCATTGTACCTTGCAGTAACAATGAACAGTAAGTCTTTAGTCTCATTCTGTAAATTTAAAAATGCCGTTAGATATTGTGTGGAATTGCATTAAATAATCTCATGATCATATAACATATACCTAGCAACACTTTCAGTTTAGAGTAAACTTAATGTAACAACAACAACAATAATAATAATAATAATGGATGGTGCACTAACATTTAGGAAAATTATGGCAAATACACATATAAATTCATGGGATATAGGAGAATGCATGGAGGCAGTGTCCGCATTCAATTATCTCAGTTCCCACATCTCACGATGGCGACTGCAGCCACGGAATCAGGAGACGGTTGTTGCTCTGTAGAAAGGCAATGTCAAACCTTGACAAGATTATAAGGTCCATAGATATAACTTTAACAACAAAGATACAAACTGTGAAGGCTAGGATCTATCCATCTGTGATGCATGGATATGAGAGCTGTACCATTATAAAGGCTGAATGGCAAAGAATTGACTCCTTTGAATTGTGATGCTGGAGGAAAATTCTTAGTTCCATGGACAGCAAAGAGAACCAACAGATCTACATTAGGGCAAATAAAAAAAGATTCCTCCCTGGAAGATCTAATATTTAAACAAAAGCTGACCTATTTTGGACACATGCCTCACTGGAAAAAAACATTAATGCATGGGAAAATCGAAGGCACTGAAAGAGACGTTAGAGGACGAGGTGGATCGATGTTCCAAACTGTAAGGTCTGTGAGAGAAAGTGTAGGACAGAGTAAACTGGTGTGCTTTAGTTCATGGGGTCACGAAGAGTCAGAAGTGGCTGTTGCGCTCTCTCTCTCTCTCTCTCTCTCTCTCTCTCTCTCTCTCTCTCTCTCTCTCTCTCTCTCTCTCTCTCTGTATAAGGAAAGTTGAACTTACCAGGTGAAAAGGCACCGATTTGTTGAGACACAAATAAAAACATACACTGATAGGAATTTAAACATACACATATATATGTGTATGTTTAAATTCCTATCAGGAAAAATGTATATGAAAGTAGATGAAATTTACTTACCAGGCGAAGGCGCAAAAGTACGTGACAGAAACATAAATAAATAACACACAAATGCTAAGCTTTTGCAACCATTTGTTGCTTCTTAAAACAAAGAGCAGGAAAGGAGAGGGAAAACGAAAGGATTTGGGTTTAAAGGAGTGGGTGAAGAGTCATTCCAATCCCGGAAGAGGAAAGACTTACCTTTGAGGAAAAGGGATAGGTAAACAAACACATACACATACACACACACACACACACACACACACACACATACATGCACACACATCAAGGCAGACACATGCAAAAGGCATTTCCTCTGCTGGGATTGGAGTGACTCCTCACTCGCTCTTTGAACCCGCATCCTTTCCTTTTCCCTCTCCTTCCCTTCTCTTTGTCTGAAGAAGCAACAAATGGTTGCAGAAGCTTAACATATATGTGTGTGTGTGTGTGTGTGTGTGTGTGTGTGTGTGTGTGTGTGTGTGGTTTTTTTTTTTTTTTTGTTTTTATTTATGTTTCTGTTACATACCTGTGCTCCTTCGCCTGGTAAATAAAACTCATCTACTTTTATATATATCTTTCCTGCTAGAAATTTTTTCCTCTGTAATATAGATAGAAACAATCCTGTTCGGAAAAACATTTAAGAAACATAAAGAAAGTTGGACTTATCAGGCGAGGAGGCACCGGTTCGTTGATACACAAATAAAAATAAAAACATACACATACAAACACACAAAACAGAGCTTTTGCAACCTAAGGTGCTTCATCAGAAAGACAGAGCAGGAAAGGAGAGGAAAAAGGAATGGATGAGGGTTTTAAGGGAGTGGGTAAGGAGTCATTCCAATCCCGGGAGAGGAAAGACTTACCTTGGGGGAAAAAGCATAGATAAACAAACACACACACCCACACACATATACACGCACACACACCAGGGCAGACATGGTACAACTAATGTCATTTTTATTTTTATGCTTTTAATTTTATTTACTGCTTTCAACACTGCATCTCCTCTATAATACCTACCATTCATCCACATTTCTCATTTTACTGCATTAATACTATTTCACAACTTTGTTTTACAATAACCATCTTCGGCTTTTCCTAGCAATTTCGCGATTATATCCTATCCCCATTTTTCCACATTTTCATTAATTCTTCCAACATTTCTGGTCATTTTTCAGCAACTTTCTATATGTTTTAATCTTATTATTCTTTCAAGGGTGGATGTGTATTTGTTTACCTGCCTTTTTTCCCCTCTAAGGTGAGTCCTTCCATTCCTGGGATTGGAATGACTCCTCATCCACTCCCTTAAAACCCGCATCCTTTCTTTTTTCCCCACCTTCCTTCCTCTTTTCCTGATGAAGTGACCAATGGTTGTGAAAGCTTGAATGTTTGTGTGTGTTTTTATTTGTGTTTTTTGTATCTATCAACAAGCCTGTACTTTGGGTAAGTCAAACGATCTTTATTTTTTTATACATATTTTTCCCACCAGTCCTTCAATAAAAACACACACAAACACACATACAAACTTTCATAACCGTTGGTCACCTCTTCAGGAAAAGAGGAAGGAAGGAGGGGAGAAAGGGAAGGATATGGGTTTTAAGGAAGTGGAAAAGGAGTCATTCCAATCCCAGGAGTGGAAACACTTACCTTAAGGGGAGAAAAGGAAAGGTAAACAAGCGCACACACGCGCACACACATACACACGCAAACACAACAAGGTAGACATCTGTGGAAAGCAAAAAAGTTGGACAGAGATAACAGTTGAAGCAGAGGCTCTGTCTAGAGAACCGAGGCAAAGATGTTAAAGAATGGTGGGTGAGAATTTGAATTTAGCAGAGGTTGAGACCAGGTGAGCAACGAGAAGAGAGAATATGCTGAAGGGCAAGTTCCTATCTCCGGAGTTCTGAAAGATTGATGTCGGTGCGAAGTATTCAGATATCCTGGATGGTGTAACACTGTGACAAGATGTGCTGGCCATGCACAGAGGCATGTTTAGCCACAGGGTGATCCTCATTACCAACAAACACTGTCTGCCTGTGACCGTTCATGCGAATGGAGAGTTTGTTGCTGGTCATTCCCACATAGAACGCTTCACAGTGCAGGCATGTCAGTAGGTAAATCATGTGGGTGCTATCGCAAGTGGCTCTGCCCTTTGATTTGATTTGATTTTTTTCAGGGAAGCCAAAACAGTCTTGGTCTAATCCACCACTGCCCGCACCGAAACAAAGTTTATTGTGTCGTATCGCTCCCTGTATGTCTAGTAAAGCCAACCAATTCCCTTGAACAGTGCAAGGAGTCCCTTTACCAGTTCTTTATTAGACACAATTTCTTCGGGTCTGGTTGTCCCAAATGTTCTGTGCCTTTTACTCTCCAATGCAATGCATTCGAAGATCAGATGTGATGCAGTTTCATCACTGTCATCTCAGAGCCTACATTTAGGGTCCTCTTCAGTTATTCCCATTGTATGTAGGTGTTTTTTGAAATTCCCATGGCCTGTCAGCAATCCAACCATGAGTCTAATGTCTCTCCTGTTCAGGCCCAGGATTGCAGAGCTTCTTTTAAAACAAGGCTTTGGCATCATTACCTTGCCATGTTTTTGTTGATGGACTTTGGTCCAATATTCTACGGACTGTCTTCTGAGCCAGTTACGTAGCTCCAATTTGATCACTGCCTTGGTGAGTGTCAGGACAGGTTACAGTCCAATAAATGGAGTCTCTGCCCCCATCCTGGCTAATCTGTCGGCATGTTTGTTGCCACTGATCCCCGAGTGGCCAGGGACCCACGATAGGTTTACTCTATTGCTTTCCCCTAACTCCACCAGAACCTTGTGACATTCTGAAACAATTTTAGACCTTGTTGCAGGAGCTGCCAGTGATCTCAGGGCTGCCTAGCTATCTGAATAGATATAGATGCTACGATCTTTGTAGCACCTACGCAAATTCTCCTCCACACACGCCCTGATGGCAGTGATTTCCGCCTGGAATACTGAGGCCAGTTTCCCTAGAGAGATGACGCCCTCCAGTCTTGGCTGCACCCCATATACCCCGGCCCCAACACCTTGGTCTGATTTTGACCCGTCAGTGAACCAGACAATATCCCCAGTACAGTGTCGAACTATTTTCTCCCACTGCTCCATGCTTCCAATTGTTATATTGAAAGGCATGTTGAAGCAGTATGGGTTATAATATAGTCGGCTGGCATTTCCCCAACCTTTCCTATATTTACCTCACTCACTATTTTAGTGTGTGATTCTGCATATCCCGAAGAGCTCCAGTTGTTGCCAGATTTGAGTCTGTATGCACCAGCCGCTGCCTCCATCTTGACCCAAAGGTGTAATGGGGGCATATCCAGCATGGCTTCCATCCCAGCAGTTAGTGTGCTGCTAATTCTGCCTGTTATGGCTAGGCAGGCTAATCTCTGCACCTTACCAAGCTCCTTAGCAGCAACCTGCTGTTCTACCTGCTTCCACCACAGGACCGCCCCATAGGTGATTCTGGGTCTAATCACCGTGGTGTATATCCAGTGCATATCCTTGCGGCTCAGGCCCCAATTTTTGCCACAAGCCCTCCTGGTACTTACTAGAGTACCTTTTGCCTTGGAGCAAATATTCCTAATGTGAGGGGTCCATGTCAGTTTCTCATCTAAGGTAACCCCTAGATATTTCACTGTCCCATTCACATGTAGCACTTCATTGAAAAGCTTTAGATTCCAACTTGAATGTTGTTTATGCTTCTTTGTGAATGGTAAACAACAGTCTTCTTAGGACTAACCCCCAGATCCTGTTTTCTGCACCAGTCTTGCACAATGTCCAATGCACCATGTGCCATATTCTTCACTGTGTCAGCAAATTTGCCAAGTATTACTATGACAAGATCATCTGCGTATCCTTGGCAAAAGTACTGCCTAGAGTTTAATTCTCCAATGAGATCATTCACCACTAGATTCCACAATAAAGGGGAAAGAACTCCTCCTTGCGGGCAACCCCTAGTGGTGTTGATTACTATTTTTTCATTCGTCATGGTAGCCTCTACCTTTCTTCCACTGAGCATGGCCCTAGTCCACCTACATAAAGTGGTCCCTAGGTCATGCACCTCTGCTGCCCTAACCATGGAATCGAAGGTCGTGTTGCTAAAAGCCCCCCCTCGATGACCAGGAAGATACAGAGGGCTATTTTCTGAAAGTGTAGTGCTTTCTCCACCTTCCCAACGAGTTGGTGGAGAGCTGTCTCACATGATTTACCTGGCTGATATGCATGTTGGTTTGAATGTAGAGGAGCCCTACTTAACCTCCTTTCTCCAACATGCACATTAACCAGTTTTTCCAATGTCTTAAGAATGAAGGAGGACAGGCTGATTGGTCTCATATCCTTCGCCTTGGTATGATCAATTCTCCCTGGTTTTGGAATGAAGACAACCTTCACTGCCCTCCAGGCATTGGGAATGATTCCTGCTGCTAGGCTAACCCTGATTAACCTGCATAGGAATCTAATAAGATTTTCCCCCACTTGTTGCAGGAGAGCTGGAAAGATTCCATCGGGGTCAGGTGACTTGAACGGTTGAAATGTTCCCACCGCCCATCGGACCTTACTGAAATCGACACACTCCTTGGCCAGATCCCAGTCCTCTTTGCGAATACCTGAGAACCGTTGTCTATCAGGAATCACATTCTGGTCTGACTTATACCCCAGAGTATATTGAGGAAAGTGAGTCTTGAGGAGCAGTTCCAGCGTTTCATGTGCTTGCCTTTGTATACGGCCCATCCTCCTTCCTCAATGTTCCTCCTGGATTAGTTGGTACCCTAGTGAGGATTTTATGAAGTCTCACTTGTGCACTCGTGCCCTCCACTTCCTCACAGCATACCTTCCAGGATGCCTCCTTTGCCCGTCTGATGGCAAGGTTGTAATTGACAAGGGCCTCACGATACTTTGTCCATTGTCCTTTGCGCCTCGAAGGTTAAACAGTCTTTGTACCTGTTTCCTTTGCATTTCCAGGTCATTATTCCACCAAGGCACACTCCTAGTTGTGCACTTCTTGGTGATTGAGCAGTTGTCCTGGTATGAGGTCACTATAGCAGAGGTTACGGTCTCTGCTACTTCCTCAAACTCTGCTGGATTCCTTATCGAAGTTTTAATTTCCGATAGGCTGAAGTCAAGGTCTCTCCTATATGTCTCCCTGTCAGTTTTCCTGGGATTCCTATAGGCCATGGTCTGTCTGGTTCCCATTTCAACCTTGAATTTAATATACACGTTATCTGATGAGGATGGCTCCAGGACCACATGCCACTGTTTGACATAACTTCCCATCATCATGGAACTAAAAGTTATGTCGATTACTTCTTCCGTTCTACTATTCCTGAATGTAGGTTTATCACCCCTATTCAGGATCTCCAAGTCGTTAGATAGTCAAGAAGGTGCTCCCTCTACTTACTGCCCCACGATAGATTGTGGGCATTGGCATCACATCCCACCAACAGTTCGTCACCTTGCTGATGGCAGGCTTCCGTCAGTCTCCTCACTTCCAAAGGAGAGCTGTCTTCGTAAGGAAGGTATGCTGAGGCCAAAACAATTTCCCTCGTGATACCTTCCTCACGTTGCTGCATCCTGATGGTCACCAGATCCCTGGAGCAAAAATCCATCATTGGTATGAAAGGTATTCCATTTCTAACATAAATGCATGTTCTGGAGTTTTTTAGATTTCTAGCATAAATCAGTTTACCTCCAGTACCACCGAGGCCCGAAACACCCCCTTTGTATAAATATGGTTCTTGTATCAGGGCCACGTCAACCTCCTGTCTCCCCAGGTGACGGCTCAGGGCAGCCGTGGCCCCTTTACTGTGCTGCAGGTTTATCTGCAGCACTTCCAGTCCCCATCTTGCTGCCATTATTGCCTTTAAGGTCTTTGTTTACCCTGACGGCGACCTGCGAGAAACCCTAAAAACAGTTTCAGGTCTTTCTCTCACATTGCCTTCAGGGACTTCTCTCTGACCTCCACCACCAGGTTTCGTCCTTCCGGAACGACCTTTTCGTTAATTACCCTCTAATCCTCTGTCAAGACTTTTGGGTTCTGGACCCTTATTTTCTCGAACAGAGTCTTTGGAGGGACATTCTTAAGGATCTTTGGTACTCCTATTGATACCTTTGCAGTCTTCAGGAGTTCGGTTGCTGTCTTGACCAACAGCTTCGCATCCGAGGATATCATGTGCACCTTGTCCTTAAGCCATACTGCTGAGTGCTCCCCCTCGCAGACAAAAATGAGGGCACCATGATCTAGATAGACCCTCCTGAATTTGGGTCCTGGACCAGTATCCCCCCCCCCCCAATCTCTTCAAAGTGGGCCATCTGCACGAGCTCCTCCTGCTGCGAGGTGATGCTTACCAGTGGGTATCCTTCTTGGACAACCGCCACTTTAAGACCGAGACTGCAGTACTATAGGTCTGTTTTCCTATTTCCTGCCTCAGCCTTTTCGGATCACGCTTGTCCAGAGAGGAGGGAGTCTTAGATTCCTCCCTAACCCTCTTGCCACCTGTCTTTGACGTCGAGGGGTCTGTGTATCCCCTTTGACCTGAGGCAGTTGCTGTTTGGGGGTCTTGGGCTCAAGCCCTTTTGATTCCCTCCACTTATGCTTAGGAAGCCATTCTTTTCCTTCCTTTTGCTTCTGTTCCTTGAGAAGTTTCCTCCTCTGAGCCCCAGACAAGGCCTTAATCCTAATCTGGTCCAACTTCTCTGTTACAGTTCCCACTTCTTGCCACTTCTTGCTCAGGTCTAGACCCTGATTCAGAAGTAGGAGTGCACTCCATCAGTCCTGATCCCGATGTCTGAGTATCTGAGGTCTCAGATTGCCCCTCAGTTTTTTTTTTTTAAATACTTTCTTTCTCTGTGTTCGTCTTAGTCCCAAGAGATTTGGGGATTTATATGGTCCATACCACGATAACCCCCCATGGTGCAAGGCTACTTACTCAGGGAGGTCGCCCGGTATCCCTGAGGCTCCGTTCGAGACACATCTACCCATGTGCCATGCACCCCTCGGCACTGATCGCATAACACCTTGGGTTGGGAAAGGAATTGGGAAAGGACTGGGAGAGGATAAGGAAGACGGGACGTTGTGGGACACTGTTAGTCAGTTCCATCAGCTGAGGCCTTTCTGGCAGTAGGTTTTCTACCTTCGGTATAGCCCTCTGCTTCATACGGATGCGCAAGCCTCTCCACCCGCACGAACAGTGTTTCGTCAAGGTGGTGTACCCCGGAGAGGGGCTCTGCCCTTAATCGAGTACACCTTCCGGGTTACAGGACTGGAATAAGTGGTGGTGGAAGGGGAGGATTTACAATGGGGGTGGTTACATGGGTAGGAGCCAGAGGGTAGGGAAGGAGGTTGGGGATTTCATAGGGATGGACTGGGAGGTTACGGAGGTTAGGTGAGCGGCGGAAAGACACTATCGGTGGAGTGGAAAGGATGTCATGAAGGATGGATCTCATTTCGGCGCAGGATTTAAGGAAGTCGTATCCTTGCTGGAGAGTCACATTCAGAGACCGATCCAGTCCAGGAAAGTATTCGGTGACAAGAGGGGCACTTCTGTGGTTCTTCTGTGGAAGGTTCTGGGTTTGGAGGGATGAGAAAGTGGCTCTGGCAATTTGTTTCTGTACCAGATCATGAGGATAGCTGTGGGATGTGAAGGCTGTCATCAGGTTCTTGATGTAGTGGTTCAGGGATTCAGGACTGGAGCAGACTCGTTTGCCACGAAGACCTAAGCTGAAGTGAAGGGAACAGCACATCTTGGCACAGCATTACACTGTCCGGGTTATCTGGATACTTCCCACTGACATCAATCTTTCAGAACTCTGGAGATGGGAACTTGCCCTTTAGCATATTCTCTCTTCCCATTGCCCACATGGTCTCAACCACCGTTAAATTCAAATTCCAGCCCACCATTCTTTAACATCTTTGCCTTGGTTCTCTGGACAGAGCCACTGCCTCAGCTGTTATCTCTGTCCAACTTCTTTGCTTCTACAAATGTCCACCTTGGTGAGTTTGCGTGTGTATGTGTGTGAGTGTGTGCTTGTTTACCTTTTTTCCCCTTAAGGTAAGTCCTTCCACTTTCAGGATTGGAATGACTCCTCTTCCACTCCCTTAAAACCAACATCCTTCCCTTTTTCTCCTCCTTCCTTCCTCTTTTCCTGACGAAGTGGTCAATGGTTGCGAAAGCTTGAATATTGTGTTTGTATAAAGTAGATGAAGATTACTTACCAGACGAAGGAGCACAGGTAGTGATAGTCACAAATAAATACATAAAATACACACACACACACACACACACACACACACACACACACACACAAATGCTAGCTTTCGCAGCCTAGCTGCTTCTTCAGGCTTTTTACAAATGTCTGTCTAGGTGTGTTTGTGTTTGGATACGTGTGAGTGTGTGTGCGTATTTGTTTACCTTCCTTTTTTTTGGTTGGTTGGTATTGGGGGTTTAAAGGGGACTAAACTGCTTGGTCATCAGTCCCCTGTTCCCAGCTAAGAGATCACAGGGTTTCATGTATGATTAAAATAAGCGCCCTGCAACTAGTACAAAAGATGTACAGGAAGACAGTGTTGGTCATAATTGCAACATAAAAAGGAAAAGGGAACCACAGTAGTGGTGGAACAAATAATCAACTAAAAATCACAGCAGATGTTGTTGGCTGGCTGATCACTAGGATAATAATGGATGAGCCAGCCATTCTGCACATTCTATACAACTGCCAGTCGGAAAAGGGTCTGACAAGACATAAGTGACAACAGATTAAAACTATAAGCGGTGTATGCCTGAAGATCATGCATACGAACCCACCGTTAAAGCTTGTGATAAAAGCCCGCTGCGCGAATAAAACCTAAAACACAGTCAGCCATAGAGGCGTCGTCAGCTAAAATCAAAGGGAGTGCAGGAGGCAGCTTAAAAGACTGCCGCAATGCGGCTAAAAGTGGACAGTCCAACAAGATGTGGACTACAGTCAATACAGCTCCACAATGACATTCTGGCGGTTCCTCTCGGCGTAAGAGGTGGCCGTGCGTTAGCCACGCATGGCCGATACGCAGGCGACAGAGAACGACTGAGTCCCTTCGAGAAGGCCTTAGGGAAGTCTTCCAAGCTGCTGTCGTGGGCTTGATTCCACAGAGCTTATTGGGCATACTCATTGTTGCCCATTCTGAATTCCAAGCCTCAAAGATCCTTCGGTGGAGACCCAAGCGGATATTGCCTTCTGTGGTACCGATATCCAGGCGCTGGCATGTGATGGCCTGCTTGGCCAGCTGATCAGCGCGTTCGTTCCCTGGAATTCCAATGTGGCCTGGGGTCCATATGAAAGCCACAGAACGGCCTGACTTGCCAAGACTAAACACCGTGACTTGGATGGATCGCACCAAGTGGTGTCTGGGGAAGCAGTGGTCTAGGGCGTGCAAGGCACTCAGAGAGTCACTACAGATAAGATATGACTTCCTGGGGCATGCTCTGAGATGGTCGAGTGCACGGGTTATTGCGATTAGCTCTGCCGTAAAGACAGTGCAGCCAGAGGGCAGGGAGCGCTGTTCGGTGTGGTTGCCATGAACATAGGCGTAACCCACTCTGCCGTCTACCTGGGAGCCATCAGTGTATATGACGTCTGCATCACGGAATGTGTTAAGTATGTCCAGGAACTGGTGTCGAAGTAATTGTGGTGAAATCGACGCCTTTGGACCGCCGGACAGTTGCAGGTGAAGCTGGAGGCGTGGGATGGTCCACCCTAAGGTAAGTCCTTCTACTCCTGGGATTGGAACCACTCCTTTTCCACTTCCTTAAAACCCATATCCTTCCCTTTCTCCTCTCCTTTCTTCCTCTTTTCATGATGAAGCAACTAACGGTTGCGAAAGCTTGTATGTGTGTTTGTGTGTGATTATTTGTGCCTATCGATGAGCCAGTCTTTTTGGTAAGTCATCCGTTAATTACAGAAGGAAACTTTCCTGGTGGGATAAACAAATATAAAAAATAGGTGTTTGTGTGTGATTATTTGTGCCTATCGAGGAGCTGGTCCTATTGGTAAGTCATCCAATTTCTATTTTAGATAAGCCGCTACAGAACAAATCTCTGCCTACATAGACCAACACCTTCAAGCCATCATGTGCAGTCTCCCATCCTTCATCAAAGACACCAACCACTTCCTTGATTGCCTGAAATCCTTACCCAGCGTGTTACCTCCAGAAACCATCCTTGTAACCATTGATGCCACTTCCTTATACACAAATATCCCACATACATAGGGCCTTGCTGAGATGGAGTATTTCCTTTCACGCCGACCACCCACTTCCGTACCTAAAACCTCTTTCCTTAATACCCTAGCCAGCTTCATCCTAACCTACAACTTCTTCACTTTTGAGGGCCAGACATACTAACAACTAAAGGGAACAGCCATGGGAACCAGGATGGCCCCCTCGTACGAAAACTTATTCATGGGATGCTTACAGGAAGCCTTCCTGGATACCCAAGTCTGTCAACCCAAAGTTTGGTACAGATTCATTGATGACATCTTCATGATCTGGACACACAGTGAAGAAGAACTCCAGAATTTCCTCTTCAACCTCAACTCCTTTGGTCCCATCAAATTCACCTGGTCCTATTCCAAATCCCATGCCACTTTCCTCGATGCCGACCTCCATCTGTCCAACGGCCAATTCCACACATCCGTCCACATCAAACCTACCAATAAACAACAGTACCTGCATTATGACAGCTGCCATCCATTCCACATCAAATGTTCCCTTCCTTACAGCTTAGATCTTCGTGGCAAACGGGTCAGTTCCAGTCCTGAAGCTCTGAACCAGTACACCAATAACCTAATAACAGCTTTCACATCCCGCAGCTATCCTCCTAATCTGGTAGAGAAACAAATTGCCAGAGCCACTTCCTCATCCCTCCAAATTCAGAACCTTCAACAGAAGAATCCCAGGAGTGCCCCTCTTGTCACCGGATACTTTCCGGGACTGGAGCGGACTCTGAATGTGGCTCTCCAGCAAGGATATGACTTCCTTAAATCCTGCCCCGAAATGAGATCCATCCTTCATGACTTCCTTCCTACTCCACTGAGAGTGTCTTTCCGCCGCCCACCTAACCTCCGTAACCTCCTAGTCCACCCCTATGAAATCCCCAAACCACCTTCTGGCTCCTATCCTTGTAACTGCCCCTGTTGTAAAACCTGCCCTATGCACCCTTCCACCACCACTTACTTCAGTCCCGTAACCCGGAGGGTGTACACGATCAAAGGCAGAGCCACTTGCGATAGTACCCACGTGATCTACCAACTAACATGCCTGCACTGTGAAGCGTTCTATGTGGGAATGACCAGCAACAAACTGTCCATTAGCATGAATGGACACAGGCAGACAGTGTTTGTTGGTAACGAGGATCACCCTGTGGCTAAACACGCCTTGGTGCACGGCCAGCACATCTTGACACAGTGCTACACCGTCTGGGTTATCTGGATACTTCCCACCGACACCAATCGTTCACAACTCCGGAGATGGGAACTAGCCCTTCAGCATATTCTCTCTTCCCGTTGCCCACCTGGTCTTAACCTCCGCTAAATTTGAATTTCCGCCCGCCATCTTTAACATCTTAACATCTTTGCTTTGGTTCTCTGGACAGAGCCTCTGCCTCTAGTGGCATCTCTGTCTAACTTCTTACTTCTTAACTTCTTTGGTTTCTATAGTATGTCTGCCAAGGAGTGTTTGCGTCTGTGTAAATGTATGGGTGTGTGTGTATTTGTTCACCTTCCTTTTCTTCCCCCAAGGTAAGTGTTTCCTCTCCCGGGATTGGAATGGCTCCTTACCCCCTTCCTTAAAACCCTCATCATTTCCTTTTCCCTCTCCTTCCCTTCTGCCTGAAGAAGCAACTGGGTTGCTAAAGCTTGCCTGTGTGTGTGCGCGTGTGTGTGTGTGTAGTGTGTGTGTGTGTGTGTGTGTGTGTGTGTGTGTGTGTGTGTATTCATTTATTTATTTGTGATGCTCTCACATCTGTACTCCTTCGCCTGGCGAGTAATCTTCGTCTATTTTTTATATATAATTTTTCTTGCTAGGAATTTTTCGTTATATATATATATATATATATATATATATATATATATATATATATATATATATATATATATATAGAAGGGAAAATGGTATTCTACAAATGTCTGCCTAGGTGTGTTTGGATGTGGATATGTGTGTGTATTTGTTTACCTTCCTTTTTGTCCCCTAAGGTAAGTCCTTCCACTCCTGGGATTGGAATGGCTCCTTTTCCACTTGTTTACCTTCCTTTTTGTCCCCTAAGGTAAGTCCTTCCACTCCTGGGATTGGAATGGCTCCTTTTCCACTTACTTAAAACCCGTATCCTTCCCTTTCTCCTCCCCTTTTTCCTGAAGAAGCTGCCAGTGGTGGTGAAAGCTTGTATGTGTGTTTGAGTGTGAATTTTATTTTTATTTGTGTCTATCGGCGAGCCAGTCCTTTTGGGTGAGTCATGGGATAAACATACATAAAAAATACAAATCGGATGACTTAGCCAAAGGACAGGCTCGTCGACAGACACAAATAATATCACAAATAAAATCTCACACAATATATAAAAATAGAGATTGTTTGACTTACCCAAACCACAGGCTCACCGATAGAAACAAAAACACAAATAAAAACACACAAACATTCAAGCTTTGTAGAAATGTCTGCCTAGGAGTGTTTGTGTGTGGATATGTGTGACTGTGTGTGTATTTGTTTACCTTTCTTTTTTTCCCCCTAAGGTAAGTCCTTCCACTCCTGGGATTGGAATGAGTCCTTTTCCCCTTCCCTAAAATCCATATCCTTCCCTTTCTCTTCTCCTCCCTTTCTCTTCCTCCTGAAGAAGCTGCCAGCAGTGGCGAAAGCTTGAATGTTTGTGTGTTTTTATTTGTGTTTTCATTTCTATCGGCAAGCCTGCGCTTTGGGTAAGTCAAACAATCTTTATTTTTATACATATTTTTCCCACCAGGAAAGTATATATATGAAGTTTACTTACCGGGCAAAGGAGCACAGGTAGTGATAGTAACAAAAATAAGACACACACACACACACACACACACACACACACACACACACACACAAACGCAAGCTTTCACAACCCAATTGCTTCTTCAGGCAGAAGGGAAGGAGAGGGAAAAGGAAATGATGAGGGTTTTAAGGGAGTGAGTAAGGAGCCATTCCACTGTACACGTTAGAGGCCTGTGGATGCATCATCTATTTCCACCAATTTTAAATTTTAATGTAATTATGTATTAACAGTGGATAACATACAGATTTTATCAGTCATTTGCTTCATGCAGTGTATTATTACAGTTGTAATAAGGCCAACCATTTGAAAATGGACAATTACATCCAAAACTAGTTACCAACTCCTAAATAGTGCAACTGTGATGGAAAAATAAATTGTTTTCAATATATTACCAGTTGCTGATCCTGCACCATCTTTATGATGAATTGTCATAAATAAAGCATTATTGATGAGCCTAATACATTTGTATTTAGTTAGAGTGAACATAAATGTAACGTGTTCAATACATACTAAAACCACCCAACATCATTGTGGTATATATAGCAATGATATTTTCAGGCAAGCCATCCAGTTTGCATTTTCAAGCCATAAGGCTCATGAAATAGAAATGTATTTCAATATGGTAGTGAGATTTGTATGAGAAACATGTCAATAAGAAGCTTGAAAATGTTTCTTACAGGTTAACACACACGTTTTTTAACATGACAAATAAAACATGTTCTGTAACATTTTGTACATACCGGAGCTCGAAAGAATTTCATAACAGCTACTTTTCCATATAATCCAACTTCTTTCAAGGGCCTTAAGCCCTCTGGTGTAACTAAATATATCTCCAATCGGGTGTTTTTTGCTAAAATCAAATTTAAGTCGCTTGGTGAAGTAAAGTTACCTGTAAAGAAAAGAGCTCTGTAATAATATTGAAATGATAAAAAAAATATTTTTTTTAAATTTTTTTTATATTTAAACAAAATTAGAAACAACAACAATCAAAAATTGTTAAAAAAATTAAAAATAGCACAAATAAGATTCCTGGCTTGTGATTAACAAAAGTATATGCTAACACTGATAACATTGACTTAACACTGATTCCTCTGCCAAATGTTATCAACACAACTATAAAATTTAAAGTTTCATGTAAGGAATATACCTATAGCAATGTCAAGAACTGATTGAAGCTAAGGAGGAGAGAAGAGTCAATGGGATACATGTCCTATGGTTTACTGCTATAATTTCTTATTAAGTCTAATGTTTGGTTGACTGGCAAAATTAATACACTTGTCAGTCACAAACTGTCAAATTAGAGCAAAAGATCACAATATTTTATCATCTTAAGGCCTCTAATGTCAGTCTTTTAGCTGTTCCTGCAATTCCATTACATGGACATTTTCATGGATGGTTTCACAGATACAAAAACCATTTTCATGGAAAATAAAAAGGTAAAATTCTTGATTTTAAATTTGATTGGGCAGCATATCACAACTAAAGAAATGCATGAGCTTGATTTGTTCTACTATTTCTGCAACACGAGAGCGCGAATTATATTTCAGCCCTCACTCAATTAGGTGACGTTACAGCTGAATAGCAGGAAGATCCAGCACTATTAAAAACCATAGAGGCTTCGGAGAAAGGAGAACTGACCAATGGAGATATCCAACTGATAAATGGGACATTGTATAAGAGCAACTATGATCCACTGGGTCCCAAATGGCTACTGGTTGTTCCAGCTCATCTCCAGCCAGCTATTCTCAAATATTTCCATGACGCTCCAATATCTAGTCATCTGGGATTCGTGAAGACCCTAGACAGAATCAGATGCAGGTATTACTGGAAAGGTGTCTACCGATCTGTCAAGCACTATGTGAGTCACTGTAAAGAGTGCCAGCGACGGAAACATGTGCCGCAATTACCTCCAGGGCATCTCGTACCGATTCCAACTGCAGCAGCTCCATTCCACCCAGTTGGGATTGATCTTTTAGGGAGGTTCCCAAAGTCGACAACTGGTAACCGATGGATGATAATAGTCTGCAATGACTACATCACACGCTATGCTGTCACCAAACCTGTGCTGACTGCAGAAGCTTCAGAGATCGCAAAATTCATTGTAAAAGACATTATTTTGAAGCATGGAGCACCATGTGTAATGATATCTAATTGTGGAAAAGTATTCCAGTCAAAAATAGTATCAGAGGTAATCTCACGTTATGACATTGTCTACAGAATGACAACTGCATACCATCCTTAGACAAATGGTCTTACAGAACTTTTAACAAGACATTAGCAGATATGCTGTCAATGTACATCGATGTTGAGCAGAAGGATTGGGATACAATACTGCCAGTCATGACATTTGTTTATAATACCGCAAGACAAGACACCACAGGCTTCACGCAGTTTTTCCTGCTCCATGGCCATGAAGCTGAGACG
The DNA here is from genome assembly GCA_026315105.1 of Locusta migratoria. Lineage (NCBI taxonomy): Eukaryota > Metazoa > Arthropoda > Insecta > Orthoptera > Acrididae > Locusta > Locusta migratoria. Next base: position 300,925,458 of record CM048744.1, read on the forward strand.
ACAATGGATACAATGTTCCCGTTCCAGCCGAACGACACTCAGCATGACTATGTGAAACAGCTCATCGCCAGGGTCGAAGAAGCAAGAAAGCTGGCTCGCATACGGACAATGGACGCCCAGGAAAAGGACCGTCAGCAGTATAACGACAAGCACCGACCTGTTATGTACAGCTCAGGAGATCTGGTATGGATGTTTACCCCTGTACGGAAAGTTGGACTATCAGAAAAGTTATTGAGACAATACTTTGGTCCGTATCGTGTCATACGCCGCCTGTCAGATGACACATACGAAGTTGAGGATTATGAGTTGTCGTCGAAGAGACATTGTTCACGTCCTCCGCATGAAGCCTTACTACGATCCAGAAGAGCAGATATGCAAAAATGGCATCTTGTTCAAGGACTCTAAGGACGGCAATGATACGCATGAAGCCAGTACAGGTACGTCTGTCATCGGTAATTGTGCAGAAGGGAAGGTTTCTCCAGAGCTGCCATACAGAGGACCCATGACAAGATTAAGAGTCAGGACATTGCAGCAGGCTCCCAAGGGAACCTAACAGCGAGTCGCTGTTCTTTCAGGAAAGGAAGCAATGCCGCGAGACTCCAAGTTAACCAACTGACGGCGTGGCGCAATGGATAGCATCACAGATTGAGATGCTGAAGGTCGTTGGTTCAATCCCGTCCACCGTCAAAAAATTTATTTCTTTGTAATTATCATTTCCAGAATATTCTACACCTTTCTATGTTCATTTGTAATTTCTACATGTTTCTTATGTTAATTATTCTTCTAATTTCTGAAACATTCTGTCTGTGTATAAATAGCAGTGCACTCTACTCAAGAGGTAGTTACTGCTGTGTGTATGTTAAGTTTGCAATAAACCTGCTTCCAATATAAGTGCTGTGTTCAGTTGACAACCCCGCCTTCAAAGTCAAGCCTGCTTACTTTTCAACGCGATAATATTAATATAAATTACATTAAAGCTGAGTGAAATTACATAATATTAATATAAATTATGTTACACATATTTCTAGACAGGTTATCAATTATTGTCAGTTTCATTACAAAGCATTTTATATTTGGAATCTGGTAAAACATCAAGTCTCCAAAATGACTGCAGCCAAAAAGAAAACAAAGAAAAAAGACAACCTAGGAAGAATGGGATCAATAACAACTGAAGAGAATCATTCAACATGCTGGACGTGCAACCTATCCACAAATCAATGAAGGGATTTCAATGCAGGGCCATCAACAAGTGTCAGCATGCGAACCAGTCAACAAAACGCGATACGGGCTTTAGGAGGCGAAGGCCCACTCGTGTACCGTTGCTGACTGCACAACACAACCCTTTACCCCTCACTTGGGCCGATCAACACTAACATTGGACTGTTGATGACTGGACACATGTTGCTTGGTCTGAAAGTCTCATTTCAAATTGTATCGAGTGGATGGACACGTATAAGTATGTAAATAACCTCGTGAATTTGTGGACTCTTTACGTCAGCAGGGGACTGTTCAAGCTGTTGGAGAAACTGTAATAGTGTGGGGTGTTTGCACTTGGAGTGATACAGGATCCCAGATAATCTAGATATGACTCTTGACAGGTGTGCTTCCTGGCCGATCACTGATCACCTGCATCCATTCATGTCCACTGTGCATTCTGACAAACTTGGGTAATTACATCACGACAATGTGACACCTCACACATCCAGAATTGTTAGAGTGTCACTTCAGGAACACTCTCCCGTGTTTAAACACCTCTGATGGCCACCAAACTCCCCAGAAAGGAACATTATTGACCATATCTGGGATGCCTTGCAACATGCTGTTCAGAAGATATCTCCTCCCCCTTGTACTCTTTCGCATCTATGGACAAACCTGCAGGATGCATGGTGTCAATTTCCTGAAGCACTACTTGAGACATTAGTTGGGCCCATGCCATGTTGTATTGTAGCACTTTGGCATGCTCATGGGGCACCCCTACACAATAGGCAGGTGTACAGTTTCTTGAGCTCTTCAGTGTATATTTGTAACTGTCACAAATACTTAGCTGTTTGAGAAGGAGCATACAAGGGATGGTGTCAACCCTGATGTCAGCAGTAAGAAGAAGGAAGAAAGGAATATTAGCATTAAACATTCTGTCACCGACACAAGACAGAACGAAAGCTCAGATAGCTTTTTTTAAGGATGGGGAAGAAAAATTGGTCATTGCCTTTCAAAAGGACCAAACAGGCGTAAAGCAGAGATAACCTACATCAGGTTGGCCAGAGGTGGGTTTGGAGTGCTGTCCTCTCAAGTGAAGATCCACTACGGTGCCACTGCATCACCCCATGTAGTCGGTACCAATAGTGTGATTCTTGTAAGTCAAGGTGCTCAACAAAGAGGTTACACAAAAGTTTCATTACACAGACTATCTACTGAGCTGGGGGTCTAACAGGTGCAGGAGGATATAGGAAGGTGGAAAAGGGGGGAAGGGCAGGAACCCACACTGAAGAAGTTAGGTAGGGGGTTATTGTCAAAATGGCTCACATTGTAACAGAAATTTAGAAAGGGAGCACTAACTCTGAGAGGGCCAAACTCTGCTGAGACAAAGGGGATGGGGAAGTGAGAGGTAAAAGTGGAAAGTCAATCAGAACATTGGGAATAACTAAAGTGTCTTAATGGAAAACACAATAAGAGGATGAATGGGGATGGGGCAGGTGTTATGATGGAAAGGAGGGGGAACTGGGAAACAGAATGCAGCCTCAGAGAGAGGAGACACTGCAAGAGTTTGGGGATCTATGTGTGTCACACATTTACCCACAGAAGAGTTCAGACCCACTAGGGGAGGGGGATAGCACAGTGTATGTCGACTCCTAACAACACAGTGTTTTCCTTGATTAATCCTTTGTAGTTCCTTGTTGGACGATTGGCTGAATGAGTTAGGAGGCACCAAACAGCAACAAAGGTGACAGACCAAGGGAGAAACAATAACAACAGCAACAGTACAATCTAGTGAATGTGAAAAGAAAATGGGCAACCAAAGTGGCAGAAGGAAAGGTAGGTCAGCAGGAAGAGAAAAGAAGAAGAGAGAGTGGCTACGGCTGAGCACCAACAGTTACACCTACAGTGTATTGTCACAATACAACCAAACGACCTTTATACTATTCTCCATTTTTGATGGTGAAAAAAGAAATCCTTTTTGTTTGCTGCAATTGATTTTATTTCTCACAGATGTGTTTTGCCTTTTATTTTAAAGGCATCTTCAGTGGGATCTATACAAGTACAATTTTTGTGAGATGTATTGTTTCGAGATTATAAACAGGTCACGTATTTGTTTACATAAGGGAAGAACGAAAATGTAAGTTAAAACAATGGGAAGGGAGTAAGACAGGATTGTAGCCTTTCTCCAATGTTATTCAATTTGTACATTGAGCAAGCTATAAAGGAAAGCAAGGAGAAATTTGGAGAAGGAATTAAAGTTCAGGGTGAAGAATTAAAAACATTGTGTTTTGCAGACGACCTAGTAATTCTGTCAGAGTCAGCAAAAGACCTGGAAGAGCAGTTTAACGGAATGGACAGTGTGCTGATAGGTGCATATAAGATGAACATTAACAAGAGCAAAACTAGGGTAATGGAGTGAAGCCTAAAAAAATCAGATGATGCGGAAGGAATTAGATTAGGTAACGAAACAATAAAGGAGGTAGATGAGTTTTGTTACTTGGGCAGTAAAATAACAAATGATGGTCGCAGAACAGAGGATATAAAATGCAGAATGGCAGTGCATAGAAAAGCGTTCTTGAAAAAGAGAAATTTGTTATCATCGAATATTGATTTACGCCTAAGGAAGTCCTTTCTGAAGGCATTTGTGTGGAGTCTTGCCTTGTATGGGAGTGAAACATGGGCGATAAACAGTGCGGACAGGAAGAAGATTGAGGCTTTTGAAATGTGGTGCTACAGAAGAATGCTGAAGATTAGGTGGGTGGATCGCGTCACTAATGACGAGTTACTGAACAGAATTGGGGAGAAAAGGAATTTCTGGCATACCTTGATTAAAAGAAGGGATTGATTGGTAGGACACATTCTTAGACATCAAGGAATTGTGAATTGAGCATTGGGAGGGAAGGGTGTGGGGTAAAAACTGCAGAGGAAGACCAAGAGATGGATACAGTAAGCAGATTCAGACAGATGTAGGTTGCTGTTCTTATGTGGAGTTGTAGAGGCTTGCTCAGGATAGGGTATTGTGGAGAGCTGCATCAAACCAGTCTTCGGACTGAAGACCACAACAAAAAAAACATTTTTCAGTATGTAAACAAATACATGAACTGTTCATAATCTCGAAACAATACATCTAACAAAAAACTGTACTTGTAGATCCCACTGAAGATGCCTTTAGGATAAAAGGCAAAACACATCCGGGAGAAATAAAATCAATAGCAGCAAACAAAAGGCATTTTTAAGCTTAATATTTTGCATGTGTATGTGAAAGACTACAGTGACAGACAGGACATGGTGCTTGTGACAAATTGGAAAATTTTGTGTGAGATAACTAAGTAAAAGCATAACCACTAAAGCATCACATCCTTTCTTCACTGCTACCTTTGAGGAATGTTTAATGGAGTATCCTGAGGTCATCAAGTTCAATTTAACTTCAAATTTTCAATTTTTCACTCTATTTTATTTTTATGGTGTTCATCTAGAAGTACAGTCTGTAAGATGTTACCTATTATTAATAATAGGTTAGCTGGCACTAGTGTTATAAACAAGGCACTATTTCCACTGCAAGTGCTGGACTGATACAAGAGCGCAATCTTTTGCAATAGTTAGTAACTACTTTGCAAATGACAAATATGCAGTCTGGGCATAATAGGTCAACTGAAACAAAACTGCCAGAAATAAAAACATTCTTTGGCTTCTCCAATGGGGAAGTATCCCACATTAAAAATAAATTTATCATCAGTATTTCTTGTTATTCAAAAGATTACTTCGATGTAGAGCTCCATAGACCATAGGTCATTTGTTGCAACATCCAACAGAAAAAGAGCCATGGATGGTATTTGTGGGAATGTCAAGAGAAAGGTTTGGAGATGTGCGAAGTCTCATCTGTACACAGCATCTAACACAAAGGAATTTTCTGACTGGGTAAAAGAAGAAATAAAGGATATATCAATTCTTTTCATAAGTGCAGAATTAGTACTTGAAAATGAAAATTATTTCCAAGTCGTGGCTAACAGGCATATGCACCCAGAATCCAGTCCAACCACTTTTTCAGACCACATTGCATGGATCACTTACTAGTAGCAAAAAAAAGTTCATCTGAAATAGTTAATTGCAATATGAGGAATGAGATAAAATCAAGGAAGAGACTAAAGTTACATAAAGTTTACTATTCAGATGAGTCAGGTGGGTTAGCTGTGATGTTACTGATATTCAGAGTAGCAGTGACATTAATGACGCTGTGGAAAAAGAACTTTATCCTGGTAAAGTAATCAGTGTGATATCACCAAATAAATTTGAAGTACCCTTTTGGTAATGATAAGAGAGGTGGTGTTGTTGTGGTCTTCAGTCCGCAGACTGGTTTGATGCAGCTCTCCATCCTACCCTGTCCTGTGCAAGTCTCTTCATCTGAGAATATGTTTGGCAACCTACATCCTTTAGAATCTGCTTACTATATTCATCGCTCAGTCCCCCTCTACAATTTTTACCCCACAGGCTTCCTTCTAATGCTAAGTTGACAATTCCTTAATGTCTCAGAATGTGTCCAACCAATCTATCCCTTCTATTAGTCAGGATATGCCAGAAACTTCTTTTCTCCGCAATTCAGTTAAGAACCTCCTCATTAGTCACGTAATCTACCCATCTACTTTTCACCATTCGTCTGTAGCACCACATTTCAAAAGCTTCTATCATATTTTTATCTGAACTCCTTATCGTCCATGTTTCACTCCCATAGAATGCTACACTCCAAACAAATGCTTTCAGAAAGGACTTCCTAACATTTAAATTAATATTGGATGTTAACAAGTTCTGCTTCTTTAGAAACGCTTTTCTTCCCATAGCCATTCTGCATTTTATATCTTCTTTACTTTGGCCATCAGAAGTTACCTTGCTACCCAAATAACAAATTCATCTACTACTTTTATTGTTTCACTACCTAATCTAAGTCCTTCAGCATAACCTGATTTTCTGACATTGCATTCCATTACCTTCGTTTTACTCTTGTTAATGTTCATCTTATATCTTCCTTTCACGACACTGTCCATCCCATTCAATTGCTCTTCTAGATCTTTTGCGGTCTCTGACAGAATTACTATGTCATTGGCAAACCGCAATGTTATTTCTTCTCCCTGCACTCTAATGCCCTCTCCTTCCATTCCTTCACTGCCTGCTCAATGTACAGATTGAACAACATTGGGGAAAGGTTACAACCCTGTCTTACTCCCTTTCCAGCCTCTGCGTCCCTTTCTTGCCCTTCGACTCTAATAAGTCTGGTTTTTGTATAGGTTGAATATAATTCTTCGCTCCATATCTTTTACCCCTGATACCTTCAGAATTTGGAAGAGTGTATTCCAGTCGACATAAAAAGCTTTCTCCAAATTGACAAATGCTAAAAATGTAGGTTTCCCTTTCCTTAGCCTATCTTCTAAAATAAATCGTAATGTGAGTATTGCCTCCCGAGTTCCTACATTTCTCCTGAATCCGAACTGATCTTTCCCGAGGTCTGATTCCACAAGTTTTTCCATTCGTCTGTAAATAATTCGTGTTAGTATTTTGCAATCACAACTTATTAAACTGATAGTTCTGTAATTTTCACACTTGTCTGCATGTGCTTTCTTTGGAATTGGAATTACGATATTCTTCTTGAAGTCCGAGGGTATTTCCCCTGTCTCATACATCTTGCATACTGGTTCTCCTAACGCTATCAACAATTCAGATGGAATATCATCTAACCCAAGAGCCTTGTTTCGACTCCAGTCCTTCAGCGCTCTGTCAAATTCTTCTCACAGTATCATATCTCCTACCTCAGCTTCCTCCACTTCGTCTTCCATTTCTAGAATACTGCCTTCAAGTTCATTTCCTTTGTATAGGCCCTCTATATATTCCTTCCACAGTTCAGCTTTCCCCTCTTTGCTTAGTACTGGTTTTCCGTCTTAGTTCTTGATATTCATACAGCTGCTTTTCTTGTCTTCAAATATCTCTTATTTTCCTGTAGGCGGTATCTGTCTTTCCCCTAGTTATGCATTCCTTTATGGCTCTGTATTTGTCCTCTAGCCACTCCTGCTTAGCCAGTCTGCACTTCTTGTCAATCTCATTTTTCAGACGTCTGTACCCCCGTTTTCCTGCTTCACTTGCTGAATTTTTATATTTTCTCCTCTCATCAATTAAGTTCAGTATATCGTGTGTTATCCAGGGATTTCTATTAGGCCTTGTCCTTCTGCCTATATGATCCTCTGCTGCCTTCACTACCATATCTCTCAGAGCTACCCATTCTTCTACTACTGCATTACTTTCCCCCGTTTCAGCCAATCCTTGCCTAATGGTCCCTCTGAAATTCTCAACCACCTCTTGTTCCTTCAATTTGTCCAGGTTCCATCTCCTAACCTTTCTTCCTTTCTGCAGTCTCTTAAGTTTTAATCTGCAGTTCATAACCAATAAGTTATGGTCAGAGTCTACATCTGCACCTGGACATGTCTTACAGTTTTAAACCTGGTTTCTAAATCTATTCCTTATCATTATAAAGTCAATCTGATACCTTCCAGTGTCTCCTGGTCTCTTCCATGTATACAGGCTTCTTTCGTGATGATTAAACCAAGTGTTGGTGATCATTAACTTGTACTCTGCGCAAAATTCTACCAAGCAATCTGCTCTTTCATTCCTTTTTCCCAGTCCATATTCACCAACTACATTTCCTTCTCTTCCCTTTCCTACTACCGAGTTCCAGTCCCCCACCACAATTAAGTTTTCATCTCCCTTAACTTTCTGAATGATTTCTTTTATCGCCTCATTCATTTTTTCGATAGCCTCATCATCGGGCGTGCTAGTTGACATATAAACTTGCGCTACTGTGGTAGGTGTCAGCTTCATGTCTATCTTTACTACGATAATGCGTTCACTATGCTGTTCATAGTAGCTTCCCCGCATTCCTATTTTCTTATTCATTATCAGACCTACTCCTGCGTTACCACCAACTGATTTTGTATTGATAACCCTGTACACACCTGACCAGAACTCCTGTTCATTCTGCCACCGAACTTCACTAATCCCTACCATATCTAACTTAAACCTAGCTATTTTTCTTTTCAAAATTCTAGCTTACCTACACAATTAAAGGTTAGAACATTCCACGCTCCGACCCGTAGACTGCCTATTTTGTTTCTCTTGATGATGACATCCTCCTGAGTAGTCCCCGCCCGGAGATCCGAATAGGGAACTATTTTACCTCCGGAATATTTTACCCAAGAAGACCCCATCATTGTATAGTCATACAGTAGAGCTGCATGTCCTCGGGAGAAGTAACAACTGTAATTCTCTCTTGCTTTCATCCATTCACAGTAACTGCATGGCAAAGCCATGTTATCTGATGTTACAAGGCCAGCTCAGTCAATCATCCAGACTATTGCCCCTGTAAATACTGAAAAGGCTGCTGCCCCTCTTCAGGAACCACATGTTTGTCTGGCCTCTCCACAGATACCCCTCCACTGTAGTTGCACCTATGGTACAGCTATCTGCATTGTTGAGGCACGCAAGCCACCCCACCTCACCAATGTCTGTGGTTCATGGGGATGGAAGAGACGTGTACCAGGCTAGTAATAGTGGCTACAGCCCAAACTGCATATTTTCTAATCAAGAATTAATTGATTTTTCCGTCGGTACTTGACAGAACATGATAATAATATCAAAAAGGAACAACTTCCTGATGTTCTGCAAAACTAATTTATTGTTCACAAACCGGCTTTCGGCTTCTTAGGCCATCATCAGGTGACAACTGAATGTAGTACACATGTTTACAAAGATGTTAAGATTTAACATCTTTGTAAATCTTAACATCTTTGTAAACATGTGTACTACATTCAGTTGTCACCTGATGATGGCCTAAGAAGCCGAAAGCCGGTTTGTGAACAATAAATTAGTTTTGCAGAACATCAGGAAGTTGTTCCCTTTTTGATATTAATCAAGAATTATCACAGTGTTTTCAATTTTGAAGACTTTTAACTCTGTAAGAACCAAGTATGGGTGGAATCCCACCCAAGCCCTTTATTTTGTAAGTTGCTGAAGCCTCAACATTTCTTATCACCTTCTCCATTTCATTACCATTGTAATCGGTCTACCTACAGCTTTTCAGGTGAAGGTACATCGTTTGTTATTTTCCTATGAAATATGTTTTGAATTTAACATAAAATAATAATGATAAAAAAATCATGCTGCGTTGTAACCAACCCAGGATGGGTAGTCAAGTCTGGGAAGTTCACATGGTTTCAGCTGGGTTAAAGAAAATTTTGTGTTTGTTGCTTAATGTATATATACTGTTTTTCAGACACTTTTCTTTCAGTTAATGTTATTGAAAGTTAAAAAAAACTGAAAAATAATTAACGTCTCAGAGATGAAACCGATGAAATACAAGAGAGAGTGAGAGCATTCAGAGAAAAGAAAACACTAGAACTTGCAAGATCGAAAGGAATCTTCTCCTATTGGGACTTACAAATGTAAACAGACATGTGGTAAGGCTGTGTTTTGTTTTGTGGTTTTAGGGCGCACAACTTCTCAGGTCATTAGCGCCCAGATCGGAACAGATCTCGAAAAAAAAATATAACTGCCAGAAAGGAGAGTGTCAAGAGAAAGCTAAAACAGAAGGATAAAAAACAAATAGAAGGGTTAAATATCCTTTGATAAATTAGCCATGGTGATAAAAAGTAAAACTCTAGCAGCTGCTCGTGTGTCATCAGCTAAAAGTTCCTCCAGAGTAGGTGGCAAATTAAGGGCTACACGGAGATGATTAAAATTAACACAAGACAGTAAAACATGTCGCACCATTAGCAATTCACCACAGGAGCACAGCGGTGCAGGGTCAGCAGTTAGCAAATGATGGTGGCTGAATCAGCAGTGACCAACCCGCAACCGGGCCAGGATGACCTCCTCTCGCCGAGAAGGGCGTGAGGAGGTCCTCCAAGTGGTCAGGATCGGTTTTATAGTTCTCAGTTTGTTGTCGTGGAGTGAGAACCACGAACTGTGCCAGGACAACAAAATACACTGTTGAAGGGCCCATTGAATATGATCTGAGGGGACGCAAAAGTTAGCCATGCGAGGTAAAAGAGCTGCTGCCTTGGCTGCAATTTTGGCAGTCTCATTCCCGGGCACACCCACGTGGCCAGGGACCCACAGGAAAGAAACGTGACAGCTGTCATCTGCTAGCAACTGAAGAGAGCATTGGATTCGATACACAACAGGATGGGTCGAGAAAGGGACCCTAAGACTCTGCAGGGCACTAAGGGAGTCAGAGCAGATGGCATAAAAGGGATGGTGGTGACGGCGGATGTATAAAACAGCCTGGTGGAGGGCAAAAAGCTCAGCCGTGAAATTCGAGCATCGGTCAGGGAGCTTGTATTGGAACACGTCGTCCCCGACGACGAAGGCAGATCCGACACCGTCAGTGCTCTTGGAACCATCAGTGTAGATAAATATGGCATTGTCATCTGCGAATGGAGTTGGACAAGCCTCGAGCGATATACCAAATCCGGAGTGTTCTCCTTGGGGAGCGAACTAAGTTCAAGGTGGGCGTGAACCTGGGCCTGATGCCACGGTGGCAATGGGCTCTCACTCAACCGAAAGGTGGAAGGAAGAGTGAAATCAAGCCGCTGAAGCAGGCGGCGATACCGAACTTCAGGTGGAAGCAAGGCTATCGCAGACAACCGATATTGACGATCAAGGAAGTCATCAAAGAATAATGGGTAAGATGGATGGTTGGGCATCAATAGCAGTCTGCATGTGTACCGACACAAGAGCATGTCTCGTCGAGAGGTCAGCGGTAATACAGCAGCTTCAGCATAAAGACTTTCAACAGGGCTGGTATAAAATGCACCGGTCGCCACGCATAATCTCTGATGGTGAATGGAGTTGAAACGGCGGAGAATGGACGGCCGTACAGAAGAGTATACAAAGCTTCCGTAGTCCAGCTTCGACTGAACAACAGCCCGGTAGAGGTGAAGCAGGACGGTATGATCTGCTCCCCGTTATGTGCCACTAAGGACACGAAGCACGTTAAGGGATCGGGCACAACGGGCAGCCAGGTAGGACACGTTTGGGGATCAGCAAAGTTTCCGATTCAACATTAGGCCGAAGAATTTTGTTGGCTCCACAAATGGGAGAGCAATGGGGCCGAGACATAGAGATGGTGGAAGAAATTCCCTGTATCTCCAGAAGTTGATACACACCGTTTTCTCAGTGGAGAAGCAGAAGCCGTTCGCAATGCTCCAGGAATATAGGCGGTCAAGACAGTGTTGAAGACAACGCTCCAAGACACACGTCCGCTGGGCGCTGCAATAAATTGCAAAATCGTCTACAAAAAGGGATCCGGAAACGTCGGCTGAAAGGCAATCCACGATCGGATTGATTGCAATGGCAAAGAGAGCCACGCTCAAGACGGAGCCCTGTGGCACCCCATTCTCCTGGCGAAGGGTATCTGACAAAACAGAGCCCACCCGTACCCAGAACTTGCGATCCGCCAAGAACACTTGAATAAAGGGAGGGAGGTGGCCACGAAGGCCCCATGTGTGCAAACTGCGGAGAATGCCCACCCTCCAACAGATATCTTAAGCCTTCTCCAAGTCGATAAACACCGCTACCATTTGATGTTTCCTTAGAAAGTTATTGATAATGAAGGTCAACATGGTAACGAGGTGATCAGCAGCAGAGCGGTATCTACGAAAACCACATTGAACATTAGTCAGGAGGCGTCAAGATTTGAGAAGCGAGACCAACCGAGCATTAACGATGCGTTCCATCACCTTACAGACGCAGCTTGTGAGAGAAATGGGGCGATAACTGGAAGGAAGATGTTTGTCCTTCCCTGGTTTGGGGATTGGGACAACAATGGCTCACGCCAACTTGTGGGAACCTGACCTTCAGTCCATATGCGATTATAGGTGCTAAGTTTGAAGGAAACACCTGCCCACAGGAGAAAGGTTCTTCAGCATCTCAATATGGATGGAATCAGGCCCGGGAGCAGAAGATCGGGACAGGGCGAGAGAATGGTCTAGCTCCGGCATGTTAAAGGAGACATAACTCTCACAATTAAAAGAGTGGAAAGAAGGCGGCCGTGCCTCCTCTGCCTGTTTGCGAGGGAGGAAGGGAGGGTGGGAATGGGCAGAGCTCGAAACCTCCGCAAAGGAGCGGACCAAAGTGTCGGAAACATCAGCGGGATCCACAAGAACTGCGTTCTCAACGGTCAGGCCAGAAATCAGGGAGTGGACCTTGATGCCGGATAAACGGTGTACGCCACCCCAGACAGCCGAGGAGTGAGTAAATCGGTTAAAAAAAAAACAGGTAAAAGCAGTCCAGCAAGCCTTTTTGCTGTCTTTTATAACACGACGACATTGCGCTCGCACTCATTTATAATTTACACAATTCTCCAACATTGGGTGGCAGTGGAAGGTGCGTAAAGCACGTCACCAGGCTCTAAGAGCGTCGCGGCAGGCTGCATTCCACAAAGGGACTGGGACACGACGTGGAGAAGAGGATGTACGAGGTATGGAATGTTTGGCAGCGGTGAGAATGATCTCTGTGAGGTATTCGACCTGACTGTCACAGCTGCAAAAATTCTGATCGTGAAAAACAGCCATGGAAGAATAAAGCCCCCAGTCGGCTTCAGAGATGTTCCAACTGGTGGGCAATGATGCAGGAAGTGGATTACACAAGCAAAATGATCACTCGAGTACGTGTCTGAAAGTTTATACCACTCAAACCAACGTGCAAGCTGAGGACTGCACATTGCGAGGTCTAAGTGGGAGTAAGTATGTGTTGTGTCAGAAAGGAACGTCGGTGTACCGGTGATGAAGCAGAGAAGATTGAGGTGGTGGAAAAGGTTCATCAAAAGGGAGCCTCACGAACAAGGCGCTGAGTGGTGGGCATTGAAGTCGCCTACCAACACGAAAGGTGATAGGAGCTGGTCAATGAGGTGTAGCACATCTGCCCGAGTAAGGGAAGACGACAATGACGAATAGATATTACAGAGTGAAAAGGAAAAGGTGGAGAGAGTGATGCGGACAGCAACTGCCTGTAGGTGAGTATGCAATGAAATACGGTTGTAATAGACGTAGTCCCGAATGAGCATCAGAGCCCTTCCATGGGCTGGTGTACCTTCCACAGGGGGCAGGTCAAAATGCACAGAGGTGTAGTGGGGGAAGTCTGTATGATCACATGGACGTAACTTAGTTTCTTGGAGACAGACTAGAAACAGGCAGTGCAATCGAAGGAGCACTTTAATTCCTCCCAATTGGAATGAATGCCGCGAATATTCCATTGAAGGAGCGCCATGATAAAAAAAATGAGAGAAGAAAAGAAGGAACAAGCAAGCAGGGTCACCTCGATGGCCACTGAGGACTGGACATCGAGGGAGCACTGCTATCACTGTCTAGAGGCAGAGAATCGTGATCCATGGGTTCGACTTACGTGCCTGCCACCTTCTCGCGTTGAACAGTAGGGGCAGCATCCTCCGCCGGTAAAATGTCGGTTGCCCGCCTAACAGTAGTGCGTCCCGGCGAGACAGAAGATGACTGGGGCCTAATACTGTTGGGCGGCGTGATGGATGAGTCATGCATCAGTGGGTAAGGAGAGGAATTCTTTTTTTTTGTTTGCTCTTTTGGAAGAGGAAGTTAACGGTTGAGAAGCCTGAGTACGGAGAAAATCTTCACAGACAGGTTCCTTTTTCAAAGTCCGGGCATCTTGTCTAGGTGCTCGCGGTTTATTAGAGGTTGACAAAGACTGACCTTTAGAATCAGCAGGATGAAACGGCATCATGGAATGGGCAATCTTCGGGCTGGCCGATCGCACAACTGTGTCAGCGAAAGTGAAATGACAGGTCTGCGTACCTGCATCCTTAGTAGGTCGAGTGGAGATGAGGACCTTACGGTATGTGCCCGCTGGAAGGACAGTGGGCTTCCGACTCGCCAACAACTTTCAAGCAGCAGATGTTGAGACCTTTTCCGTGACCCAAATTTGCTGAATGACCTTTTCATCTTTATACAGGGGGCAATCCCTAGAGGAAGCAGCATGGTCACCAATTCAATTAAGGCAGTGAGGGAACAGAGGTGGGCAATCACCTAATGGGCGTCCCTACAAGTGACACATTTTGCTGTATTGGGGCAAGATTGACAGGTGTGGTTGAATCTATGGCATTGGAAACAGCAAGTAGGGTTTGGTACATAAGGGCGAACGGAGATAACTTCATATCCTGCTTTGACCTTGGACGGGAGTTCAACTCTGTCGAACGTCAAAAACACAGTACGAGTTGGTGGCAGCTGGTTATTGACCTTTTTCAACACCCTATGCACGGCTGTTACACCCTGATCAGACATGTAGTTTCGTAATTCTTCGTCTGACAATCCATCAACGGATCTCGTGAAAACTACCCCCCATGACGAGTTGATCGTGCAATGCACTTCTACCTGGACAGGAAATGTGTGTAGCAGCGTAGTCCATATCAATTGTTGCGCCTGGAAAGCACTATCCGCTTCCAGCAACAATGTTCCATTGCGCTGCAGCAAACAAGTCTTAACAGGACCAGCAATCACATCAACACCTTTCTGAATTATGAAAGGAAAGTGAAATTGTGACCGTCTGTTCGAGAAACAACAAGTAATTTCGGAACATTAGTAAAAGTTTTCTTAGGCTGAGATGAATCGATCTTTCTTTTTTGGGTCAAAGTCACAGCAGAAGAGAAGGAAGTCCCCCATGATTACCAGTGTCTCCGATGGCGCGCTCCTTCCTAGTGGGGGCTCTCTCTGAGGGCTTACTCGCCTTAGGCGATTGTTCACACCTCAGGTCACACCTCCTGAGAATGGACGGAGAGACGAATCGGCATGTTCAGAAGGTACCAGCTCGGGTAATCACCCCTCCCTGGGTCTGGCCTTTACCAGGGGGTACGTACGTGCCCTAATTGTCTACCTGGGGCGGGGAATTACGCGTTACCCCGTCACCTGCTATGCAAGATAATGCATGGGTCGGCCTTCAGACATGCAAAGGGAGGAAAGAAGAAGAATAGAGGAAGTGAAGAGAAAAAAGTGTCTCAAACGCTGAAACGGAGACTAATGAGGAGGAGAGGAAGGCTAGAAAAATACAGCAAGGAGAGAAAGACAGAAGCAAAGGTTAGGAAAGGGAGAAACCAAGGACAAAGAAAAACTAGGACAGAAAGCCATCTTGACTAGCAATGGACACCTGTCTCCAGGCTAAGGGATGACCCGGGAGGGAAAATGAAGCAGCCTGGGGCGGGGAAAAAAGGCTGCTTCAGCTCGGGGCCTTGTGTGTGCCACACACGTACCCACAAGAGAGCTGTGGGCCCCCTGGGGGGTTGGTAAGGCTGTGAAGAAAGTGTTGAAGGTACTACCAAATAGCCCCAGTAAAAAAGTCTGCTGTTACTAAAAAGATAGTTTCAGACATAATTGGTTCTGAAACTTTAATCTGGAAAACTAAAAACCCACGAGCTCTACACTAAAGACAACTTTAGCAGCCAAGTACCTTGGTGTAAGGATGTTTTAACTGTGTGGAAAAAGGGAGAATGTAAACAGAAATTACAAAAGTGTCACTTACTTCTGATAGTAGGAGAGGTTTACCAGTAATTCAAAAAACTCCATATTTTATTCACTGCAGCCTCCTTTAGTTCTCCTGTCATCATATACACCACATAATATATGTGTTTGCAAATACCACAACAATTTCATAAGCTTATTTGAGTCTTTGAGTAAATCTGTTCCAAGCAATGACAAGGAATTATTAAATGAATTAAGCTGTGCTTCATCAAATGAAGACTGTTTTGGGTGTCAAGCCAGGAATTTCAAATTAATCTGGGCAAGTTTACCCCCATAAGGATTGGATTAACTCAAAAGATTGTCTGGAAGCAATGGGAAGATGATGCCAAACACTGTCCTTCTCTTAGTGAACATTAAGGAAACTGTGATGCCGCCTTAGCATCTCTGGCTGACTCAGTTTAAAAAATATGTGAAGATAAAGCAAAACCGATTTCTTTCAAGGAAAGAAAAACAGCCTTGAAGCTGAAGAATGTGTTCTTCAAATGGACTTCACACAAAATTATGCTAGAATTTCACATGACGAGATATAAAATGCACCCTGGGCACATTCACAAGTAACTACCTGCACTTGTGGTTTGCAAACCATGAAGTCAGGTCATATGCAGTTATCAGTAATGATCTTTCACACAAAATATTCTACTTGGACTTTTATTAAAACTGTTTAACGGAGTTTTAAAAAAATGTCCCCTATAGTTACAAGAGTTTTTATATTTTCTGACAACTTTGCAGGGCAGTTCAAAAATAAATATGTGTCGCCCAACCTTTGTTTTTCTTAGAAAGACTTTGGATTGACAGCCGAGTGGAGTTTTTTGCCAGCTCACATGGTAAAGGAGCCATGGATCTGAGGTTCACGGAATACTGTAGTGTCTGCCTAGGTGTGTTTGCGTCTGTGTAAATATGTGTGTGTGTGTGTGTGTGTGTGTGTGTGTGTGTGTGGTGTATTTGTTTACCTTCCTTTCCTTCCCCCAAGGTAAGTTTTTCCTCTCCCTCCCTTAAAACCCTCATCATTTCCTTTTCCCTCTCCTTCCCTTCTGCCTGAAGAAGCAACTGGGTTGCGAAAGCTTGCGTCTGTGCGTGTATTCATTTATTTATTATGCTGTCACACCTGTGCTCCTTCGCCTGGTGAGTAATCTTCGTCTATTTTTTTCCCCCTGCTAGGAATTTTTCGTCTTATATATATATATATAATGGTATAAAATAAAGATTTTTGACTTACCTAAAGTACAGGCTGGTCGATAGGAACACTAAACACACACAAAAACACACAACCATTCGAGCTTTCGCCACCAGTGGTGGCTTCTTCGGGAAAAAGAGGGAGGAAGGAGAGGAGAAAGGGAAGGATACGGGTTTTAAGGAAGTGGAAAAGGAGCCATTCCAATCCCAGGAGTGGAAGGACTTACCTTAGGGGACAAAAAGGAAGGTAAACAAATACACACACACTCACACATATCCACATATGTGGATATGTGTGTGTGAGTGAGTGAGTGAGAGTGAGTGTGTGTGTATTTGTTTACCTTCCTTTTTGTCCCCTAAGGTAAGTCCTTCCACTCCTGGGATTGGAATGGCTCCTTTTCCACTTCCTTAAAACCCGTATCCTTCCCTTTCTCCTCTCCTTCCTCCCTCTTTTTCCCGAAGAAGCCACCACTGGTGGCGAAAGCTCGAATGGTTGTGTGTTTTTGTGTGTGTTTAGTGTTCCTATCGACCAGCCTGTACTTTAGGTAAGTCAAAAATCTTTATTTTATACCATTTTCGTACCTGGAAGGTCTCCTTCTATAATATATATATATATATATATATATATATATATATATATATATATGCAAACCTAGGGCCTATCCAAACATTTTTGTCTTACAAATATTAGGCCAACAAAATGAGGTAATAATGTTATTTAACTACCCGGTAACTATCTAGGCCTAGTCATTCCATAAAATTGTACCTAATGAAACATTTTGTGTGTGTGTGTGTGATAAACAGCTTTACAGGCCCTATTTCTAATATGTTTTCTGAATTGCAAAGGCCTACTTTTACTCTAAATAAACTGCTATACTTTTTTTTCTCTTTCTGTGCAACATTCTGAGATAGATATTTATTACCTCAATAATCAAATCTGTAACACTCTTAACAGTAAAAAACGGGTTATATAATGAGTTATGAAGCCCAAAACATAAAAATAGGAATTTAAAAATAATATTTGGGAAATACCTCTTGACAGTTATTTTATATAAGAATAAAAGCAGAAATTAGAGTATTTCCTAACTCCTATTTAGGAGTGAGGTCTACTGTTCATAACATCTGTAACACTACTTTTCTGATCAGTTACCACGGACACAATAAAATAACTCCAATAGCAACATTTCTGACATGAAATAGAATGCAAGCCTTAAAAGTTTTCAATTTTAAATCCAATAAATATTTTTCCTACATTATTTTTCCTGATTTTAAGGTGTGTAGATTTAACAACAGTAACTATGGAATTGCCCAGTTACAACAACAGAGTAGCCCTGCAATAGTTCTAATAATGAAACTTCCTATAGCCTAATTAATTTGTTCATCACAGTGAGCACTTCAGTAAATAGATAAATACTAAGTTGGTTTACGTTTTAGGAGGCGATCCACTTATAACATTGTAAAAAATATATATAAAATAGCCAAGATCTGACATAGTTCAGCGAAACCGGTTGTCGTTAATAAAAATTGATGATAAGCGATCTTGGCTATTTTATATATTTTTTTACAAGATAAATACTAATTGTAGCAGAGACAAAAATTGTGATCTTGGTATTTTTTCCATTATAAAGCTTCCTACACTACACTTGTCTGACCAGTTTTGGAGTATTACTGTGCTTTCTGGGAATCCCACGAAGTAGGACTCATGGAGGATATAGGAAAAGTTGAGGAAATGGCACCTTGTTTTGTATTATTGCGATACAGGGGAGAGAGAGAGAGAGAGAGAGAGAGAGAGAGAGAGAGAGAGAGAGAGAGAGAGAGAGAGAGTGAGTGTACGGTAATGGAAACGATGGACAATTTGTATGAAATCTTTAAAAGAAAGACATTGTTCATTGTGGCGAGATCTACTTGTGAAATTTCTTTCACAAAATTTCTCTTCCAGATGGAAACATGTTGGCACTAGCCTACATAGGGAGATACAATAATAAGATAAATGACATTGAAAATGGAAAGATTTAAGTGTTCCTTCTTTCCGCGGGCTGTTAGAGAATGGAGTGGTAGAGAAATATTATTAAAGCAGTTCGATAAACCCACTTCCAGGTACTTGAATGTGATTTGCAGAGTAAATATGTAGATTGATGCCCCACCTACATATCTAAAATTTAGCAACCAATAGATTGTATCAATTTTGCTTGTGTATACAGTTTGACAGAAGATAGAGGCTATGGTTTGAAAACCACAGGAAGATAGCACTGCCAATTCTTGCTGAAATTATAAATTATGGCTGGTTTTGTATCAGATGTACACATCATACAAAGAATGTCCTGTTATGTAGTACAGGTGTATTAAACCTTATTGTAATACAGTCTAACAATAGGAAGTCCATATGTCAGTAACATAAGATTACACAACACATTGTAATTGTCTATTCTATGTGCCTATCTGTGGTTCAGTGATCGTCTTTGTGTAACTTGCTACCTATACTGAAGCGTACCAATATATTACAACAGCAGTAGCCTCTAAAAGTGAATACTACCTCTCATATAAGTTATCCAAAGCTGGCACATTAGCATGTATGCAAATCTACATCTATAGCGCAAAATCAAATGTTTGTTAAGCTTATGGGACTTAACTACAGGGTCATCAGTCCCTAAACTTACAAACTACTTATCAACTACCTTATACTAAAGATGGCACAAATATCCATGCCTGAGGGGGGATTCAAACCCCCGACCCTAGTGGCTGTGCAGACTGTGACTGGAGCACCTCAGTCTCCTCGGCCACCGTGGCCGGCTATAGCACAAACTTGCAGGGATTATCGAAAAGTAGTTATTGACTTAAAAAAAGAAAATGTCAAACAAACTCTGTACATAGGCCTCGCTGTTCAAAACATTGAGCTAGAAACTTCAAACAAAAGTTCATGAAATTCAGGACTGGTAAATGTGGCACAAGCAGAATACTTTATGTAGAATGACCCAAGACCAACAAATGATATTACACATTTATCACCCTCCATTATTCATAATAACTATATGACATAGTAAAGAAATAACATAACTAACAGAAATTGCCTATGATCTTTCCAATGGATGCATCCTGACATTTTCATATAGCAAATTAGAGTAATAATTGAAAGATTAAGTCTTTCAGAATGGGGCTTATTAAATATGCATCTCATCCGAACAGCACAACATGTTATGTTACTGTTGGTGCATGTTAAGTGTCTGTGTGGAAACAAGATAATGAGCCGTCTTCGTAATGATAAAATCTTGTTGGGTGATCAGGCAAGTGGTAGCATTGTATTGTGAAATCTTTCTATGAGGTCCATATCCACTACCTTCGGGTGAAGTGACAAGATGAGGGTATCACTAAACTGATCACATGAGAAGATTTTATCACTGGAATTTCCCGAAAGAGATTTGATAATGCTGCAAGATCCTGATGTAGCTTCTGAAAAGATTATGGCCGCAACAACGGAACATTGAGAGTAGTACAACTGCCACAGGTGATGCTACTCTCTTACCTTATTAACTACTAGATGATGACCAGTAGGATGATGTGATAATCACGAAAGATGAGTTCCCCTTAGTCACTTGAAATTTATTTATTAACAAAGTACCGGTATTCCAAACAAGTGTATCCAATAAGTGATTAGATGAGTTAATAGTTCTCTAACGTTGTATACAAACAGACCCACACTGTCATTTGGATATGGGAAATTACGAAAATAAATAAACCGTTCTTTGTTTTAACTTCTGATATGAAAGGTATGAAGACCATACACTTTTGGATATCAAGATGCCTACGGTAGTTTGTAAAACTTTGAAGTAGGAACGATTTATTATGTTGCAGAAGACGACTGTGTGGACTGGTCATTGAAGGTTGTGTCATAAACACTTCTAGGCATGATATGTATACTTGTAACTACGGGTATTTTCTGAAAAATCTGGCAACATAAGAAAGAGAAAATAACACATACCAGTTTGTATTGTGGGCCATGTCACTTGATTTTACTATTTCATAGTTATTTCACAAAGGGATATTTTCTTTCGAACCGACGCATTTTATAACCACATGTTTGTAAATGGAAATTTTTAAAGCTGACGAATAAGTAAATAAAGTCTTTACTGCCCTTCCCAGGTACAAATGAATATACACAAGTGATGTAGTACATACCGGTAACACAAGCGGTAACTGCGGTGGGTTTATGAGCTGTTACGACGTAATGATAAGTCATCTTTTCAATTTAATATGGCCAATTAAATGTTTTCACTTTCTGAAACAACACTTGCGCGCTATATATTAATTATGCTTCACTTATTCTCACGCATCTCTTGCAGAAAATAAAAACATCAAACTGTATCTTTGGTATACCACAAACAAAACATGGTTTCGCGAATCGATCAATTCTGTCAATGACAGCGACAGAGTATCTATGTAATTTTCACTGCCTCCGTTTTTATATTTCATAGGGAGGATTATAATTTTTAACGAATGGGGGTTGCGCCTAATTTTAGTATCGGTTATAAACAGAGTGTGTACTGCCTTTCCATGCCAGATAATACTAATATTATTTACAGTTATTTTGTTTATGGTTGGTCCTCCTGCTAACTTTGAATTTGAATTCGGAGTGCGGCAGTGGACATTTGTAACAGTTTTATTGTGTGTGTCGAAGAAAATCTAAATTGTTGGTTATTTTTATTAAAACATAATATACATTTGACACTGTTTAGTAAACACCATATTGGAACTGCCGTTGTGTTTCTGTGTGAGATGTGTGTGGCTACTCTCTTCTAGAACGTCATGTCGCAATATACCACAAGATTTGATTGCTCTTTAAACAATATACGCAACAATCTGTAATCCGGTTCTATATATCCTGTGACAGCCCATTTCCGAGATAAGAAAATTGTTGCTGGACAGAGGTAAGACAGATTAAGATTTATCTGTAAGTGTCAACATATTGTACATGACATCTCATATCGCACGCTAGCAAGAACGGTGAAAAAGCAATATACATGTATTAGTAGAGAAAAGTAAAACTTTTATCGCCGTGACGAGTTCTGCACTAGCCTACAGTGAGAATGACATTACTGCCATCAAGCGGACAAATTGCAAGATGTGACGTTCTTCGTTCACGTTTAGCATTTTCAGTGATTACCAATAATATGAACTTTTGTCACTCGTTATGTCTGCGTGCGGTATGATTTAAGATGTGGTTTTGTAAGTTTATTCTAATGTATCTAACACCTTCGTATTTACATGTTAAGGCCTTATAGATTTTTTAGAGATTGCTCATGTACATATCTATGTATTACGTATAATTTTTACTATAATATGGCTCTGCAAGATGTAAAATTAACACCAAATATTAATGTTATAATGCGCTTTTGTATTATCTAATTAAGATTGCATAACTCTTTAAGTGTGCACAATAAACTAGTGGGCCATCATTATTTTGTAATTGCCAATTTCTATAATTGTGCCCTCTGCAAAAATGTTGGGTGGTAGGCTACAAGTAGATTATACAAAGTTGGCCTATTAATGTTGTAGGATCAGTTCCCAAACTCAAGATAATTTTATTTGCACTGCCTTTACTGCAATAGGCCTAGTTCACTTTGTCTCACAGTCTTGTTATTTTACTGCCCAAATAATAAAACTCTGTTACCACTTTGTTTCATTATGTAATCTAATTCCTTCAGCATTGCCCGATTTTATTAGACTTGTTAATGTTCCTCTAAAACACTCCTTTCAACACACTGTTCTATTCAATTGCTCTTCCATGTCCTTTGGTGTCTCTGACATAACTACAATGTTATCAACAAAAGGCAATGTTTTTATTTCTTCATCCTGAGTTTTAACTCCCTTCGCTAAATTTCTTCTTGCTTTTCTTCTCAGCACAGTTAACTGATTGAATAATATTGTGGAAAGGCCACAACCCTGTCTTACTCCCTTCCCAACCAATTCTTCCTTTCCATGCCCTTCGATTCTTGTAGGCCTAATTGCTTTATTGTTTTTATACAAGTTGTGAATCACCTTCCGTTTTGTGTATTTTACCCCTGATGAATTTAGAATTTGAAAGAGTGTATTCCAATCAACATTGTGAAACATTTTCTTCACATCTACACAGGCTAGAATTATAAGTTTGATGTTTTCTTAATCTATCTCCGGTAAAGGTTATACATGCGTAGGCATAATTTCTCCATACTTTATTACAATGTACCTTACCTTAAAATATGAGTTTTGCAAATGTCTTTCAAGTGCTGTTACATTTAATCTGCCCACTTTCGTAATATTGAAGTATAAATACAAAATCCGCCCAATACGGCACATTTGCTTCCAATCGCAATGTTCATTTGTTGCAGACCACGTGATTATGTTGTCAGCGAATCATAGCACAAAGGACGAGTATCATTGTCGGCCAATGGTAACCAAACCTTACTGTCTCGGCAACATGCAAATAAGACTTTTTGACGTTAGAAATTAAATATGCGGTAATGCGTTTTATAGATGAAAGCACACAATGTTTACAAGATGTGAAAGTTAAAGTGTTAACATCAAGTTTCAATTATTTTATTTTCGAGATCACATCATTACACTTTCAAACAGATGATAAAATAAATAAAACATGCTATACTTGCTCTTTGCCGGCTGCAGTGGCCGAGGGGACTGAGGCGCTCCAGTCACGGTCACTACAGTCGGGGGTTCGAATCCCACCTCGGGCATGGATATTTGTGCCGTCCTTAGTATAAGGTAGTTGATAAGTAGTTTGTAAGTTTAGGGACTGATGACCCCGTAGATAAGTCCCATTAGCTTAACAAATATTTGAGCATTTGAACTTGCTCTTTGGTTGACAGGTTCTTGTATGTACCCTTGTCCTGTCAGTAACAGTAATTAGCCTCGTAAAATGAAGATTTAGAATTACTTCATTCACTGTTTCGTACGGATCATAGGGTAAATAAAACATGCTATACCTGCACTGTGGTGGCTAAACTGCAGAGTCTATGGCTGACAGGTTCTTGTATGTATGTAGAGTCTCAGATGTTATTAAATTTTATATGTGTTAAAATTCGAGGCTAATTAAAAAATTGGTGGTTCAGTCCAAATAAAATAGATAGTTGAAATCAAGCAATGGAAATTCCAGGAATGATTCAATAATAATTTTGAGGAGCATAAGTTGCTACTCTCCTCAGACATCTGGATAAGGTGCAGAAAGGCACACATAACAGATTACAACTTACTAAAAAGCTTTTGATCTTCGTCAAACAAACAGACACATAGTCAAATAACACAACTGCTTAGTGTTGTAAAGGTCGGGAAGAAATGGGTATTTCCCAGGGAAAATTGATCTGGGAAAGATTGGAAATATTGCAAGTTTAAAGTTGTCTAGAAATTTCAGGCAGTGTTAGCTGCTGAACTTGCATGTGTAGTGAACCTGTTGGCTTCAAAGGGGTTGGTAGGTGGCTGTGACCCTGATATGCCATCTTATTCAATAAGTAACAGGCTAACAGCCCTATTGTATAGATACAAATGTGGAAATTAACTTTCTACTGAGTTAACATATAAACTTTTCCCCTTATTTCAACATAGGTCTACAAATGAAGTATTGATCTTTCAGAATAAAATTATACTTTTATATTACAGATTGCAAGGGTAGCCTACTGTAGCCTGTATCATTGAAAAGAATTTTTAAAAGGATATATAGCCAACATCCACGATTTGTGTTCTCCATAAGAAACTAAAGGCTAATAATATATTATTTTATTTTATAAATTCCAAAAGCTGTTTGAATTACAATATTATTTATTGTGCAATAGTACGTATTTCAGCACATTTGCCATCTTTGCTCTTAAAAGATGTTTTTAAAATCGAAACTATTGACAAAGTTTACACAGATGGATTAAACAGTGAAATAGCCGGCCGAGGTGACTGAGGCGCTCCAGTCACGGTCAGCACGGCCACTGCGGTCGGGGGTTCGAATCCCCCCTCGGGCATGGATATTTGTGCCGTCCTAGTTCGTAAGTAGTTCATAAGTAGTTTGTAAGTTTAGGGACTGATGACCCTGTAGTTAAGTCCCATAAACTTAACAAACATTTGAACATTTTTTAAACAGTGAAATATGTTAAAAAGCATAGCCTGAGACCTTCAAGAAGTGTCAAGAAGAAATCTGATAATGAGGTGATATTCACAAGGAAACAATGTCACTGAAATTACCTTCCAATGCAAGATGGGGAGTTGAATTTTTAACGGTGGAGTCTGCTTGAAGAAAAAGGAGCCCTACAATTGCCTTCGTACAAGAACACTTACAACTTGATCATGACATTAAGAATTATGTTTTTGACAACGATATATTCTGGCCTCGAGTTGCATCAATCATAACTCTGCTGAAGTTAGAAAGTATAACTCGAATTGAAGCAGATGATTATTTCATTTCTGAAGTTCCAGAAATATTTGCAAATATCAAAGAAATGACTCCTGATTGCACAATGTTACAAACATCTGCTTTATTGAAGTCTGTAGAGCCAATTTTTCTTAAGGCCATAGAATAAAGAAAAAAATTCTGCTGTTACCTAGTTCATTTCACTACTAACCTCTTAGACCCTTGATATCATGGTGAAAAGCTATCAGAAAATTAATTGGTTACAGCACTTGAATTCCTTACAGAGTTTTCAAAGGACATGAAGTTGGATGCAGCAGCGGTCATTGGAAACCTTTCAGAATACCAGGCTAAAATGGGGTTCTGGAGCAAACCTATCATTTGGGAAAGTTCCCATTATACAACACCGCTTATTTGATGGGAAGGTTTGTGTAAAACCTGGTGCATTAGTCAGGTAGCTTAAAAAATATTTAGCATAGTTTCCACGTCAGCTGCTTCAGAATGTATCTGATCAGCATTAGGACTGACACATACAGTAAAAAGAAACCGACTTACTAATACAAGAGTGAGCAAGCTGGTGGATATTAGATTCCGTTTGTTGTTGGGAGAGAGAAACAACATTAAGAAGACAGGCTTCACTGAATTGCATTCTTCAAGTGAGGACAGTTCCAGTGAGATGGCGGAGGAAGGAGATATCACTATTTAAAGTGTGTTCATTTTTTTTGTTCTTATAAGAGTTTATTGCCTTGTGTTCCATTCTCTCGTGCATAACTGAAGCGTTTATTTTTGTCATTATTTTGAATTTTCTTTGAATGCTACATTTTATTAGATGTTTGTATGTTATATATTGAGATGAACAGTATAATTTTAATCCCAGCTTTTCGATAGAGCAAAGCTATGTACATCCAGGTTTTGTTGTTTAAAACAAAATTAAAGAAATTGGTGTTTAATCTTCAGAAAAGCTTTTTTCCTCCAAAATTCCCAGCTTTTTTACAACTACTACAACTGCTATATCTGGCCATGGTGGCCAGAGATGGTGGTTGTGTTTGAATGAGTGCATGAATCTGTATGACATTAGTAAGCTCTAATGTATTATGTGTTGCTTTCTGTGGCTTTTTGAGACTACTCTGTAGTGAGTAACAACCCTGTCTTCTAAAAAATAAAATAGTTATTAGCTCAGCCATCTCGGAAAAAATTTGTTTGCTGGCCGCCCATATTGCAACAGGACAATGCACAACCGCAAGGGGCAAGACTTCATCACCCATCAGATTGCATTGCCTCCTTGGCCTCTGTTCTCCCAATCTTTCGCCTATGGAAAACGTCTAGTGAATGATTGTGAAACGATTGGCCCAGGATATACCACCCACTGCTACACTCGGTCAACTTTGGCAATATGTGGAAGCAACATGGACTGTTATTGTTATACTCAAGCCTCTTTTGTTCAATACTGGAGTTTGTAGCAATGTTAGCAGCCTTTTATACTGGTTTCATCATCTTCCCCACTTCACATATGGCATGTTTTTTCAATCAAGCGATCTGCCAAATAAATTTGGTCATACCATCTACGGTTCTTGTTGGTCTGCCTTTTGGATGATCAGCATTGTAAATGCTTGTTCCATTATGATGTACAGTATCCTCCAGCTGTGGAAAGTTGACTTTCTAGCTGGTATATTTTAAAAATATTTAACCTGAGATTTTTACTGTAGGTCTACTATATCTGGAAAACTGAGTAAAAAAACATAAGTAGTTAGACAACCAGGAAAATTATTAGTTTTATCTGAAAAACCTTGGGGTCATTCTGTGGAAACTCACGGGGAGTGATGACCATTTCAGAATTGGTCGTATTTGGTACATGGGTATCTACATGTGTTAATAGAAAAACTACCAAATATCACTGTCCTGTCTCCAACCATCATTGAGAAAATTATGTTTAAAAGGTGTGTATGCTATCAACAGTCGGGCACCAAAATTCCCATCTTCAGAGGGCTACTGCTTATTTGTGTGTGTGTGTGTGTGTGTGTGTGTGTGTGTGTGTGTGTGGGTGTGTGTTGTCGGAAATGAGGGACCAAACGACGAGTTGACCTATAGACCTCAATTTTTTTATGCATCACACATGTAGAGCACTAAGTTGATATATAATATATAAAAAGTGAGAAACATCATTTAGATTGTTTATGAAAAATGTTTAAAGTACATTTATTTCACATTGAGCATTAATTTGCGGTTAAAAAAATCATAAATTTCCCTATGAAAACAGTGCAGCCCTCAATTCTGGTACTATGCCTCTTCAGTCGTAGTATTAATTATAAAAAAATAATGGATTTGATTTGATTTGCTTTTCTCAGGGAATCCAAAACAGTCTTGGTCTAACCCGCCACTGCCCGCACCGAAACTAAGTTTATTGTGCGGTATCGCTCCCTGTATATCTCGTAAGGCAACCAATGCCCTTGAACAGTGCAAGGAGTCCCTTTACCAGTTCTTTATTAGACACAATTTCTTCGGGTCTGGTTGTCCCAAATGTTCTGTACCTTTTAGTCTCCAATGCAATGCATTTGAAGATTAGATGTAATGCAGTTTCATCACCGTCACCACAGATCCTACATTTAGGGTCCTCTTCTGTTATTCCCATTGTATGTAGGTGTTTTTTGAAATTCCCAGGGCCTGTCAGCAATCCAACCATGAGTCTAATCTCTCTCATGTTCAGGCCCAGGATTGCAGAGCTTCTTTTAAAACATGGCATTGGCATCATTACCTTGCCATGTTTTTGTTGATAGACTTTGGTCCAATATTCTAAGTGCTGTCTTCTGAGCCAGTTATGTAGCTCCAATTTGATCATTGCCTTGGTGATTGTCAGGACAGGTTCCGGTCCAATAAATGAAGTCTCTGCCCCCATCCTGTGGCTAATCTATCGGCATGTTCGTTGCCACTGATCCTCGAGTGGCCAGGGACCCACAATAGGTTTACTCTATTGCATTCCCCTAGCTCCACCAGAACTCTGTGGCAATCTGCAACAATTTTAGACCTTGTTGCAGGAGCTGCCAGTGATCTCAGGGCTGCTTGGCTGTCTGAATAGATATAGATGCTACGGTCTTTGTAGCACCTACGCAAATTCTCCTCTAGACACTCCCTGATGGGAGTGATTTCGGCCTGGAATACTGAGGCCAGTTTCCCTAGAGAGATGCAGCCCTCCAGTCTTGGCTGCACCCCGTATACCCCTGCCCAACGCCTTGGTCTGATTTCGACCCGCCATTGAATCAAACAATATCCCCCGTACGGTGTCGAACTGTTTCCTCCCACTGCTCCCTACTTCCAATTGTTATATTGAAAGGCATGTTGAAGCAGTATGGTGTTATAATATAGTCGGCTGGCATATCCATAATCTTTCCTATATTTACCTCACTCACTATTTTAGTGTGTGATTCTGGATATCCCAAAGAGTTCCAGTTGTTGCCAGATTTGAGTCTGTATGCACCGCTGCCTCCATCTTGACCCAATGGTGTAATGGGGGCATATCCAACATGGTTTCCATCCCAGCAGTTAGTGTGCTGCTAATTCCACCTGTTATGGCTAAGCAGGCTAATCTCTGCCCCTTACCAAGCTCCTTAGCAGCAACCTGCGGTTCTACCTTCTTCCACCACACGACCACCCCATAGGTGATCCTGGGTCTAATCACCATGGTGTATATCCAGTGCATATCCTTGGGGCTCAGGCCCCAATTTTTGCCACAAGCTCTCCTGGTACTTACAAGAGTACCTTTGTCTTGGAGCAAATATTCCCAATGTGAGGGAGCCGTGTCAGTTTCTCATCTAAGGTAACTCCTAGATATTTCACTGTCCCCTTCACAGGTAGCGCTTCATTGAAAATCTTTAGATTCCAACTTGAATGTTGGATATGCATCTTTGTGAATAGTAAAACAGTCTTCTTAGGACTAACCCCATATCCTGTTTTCTGTACCAGTCTCGCACAATGTCCAACGCACCTTATGCCATATTCTTTACTGTGTCAGCAAATTTGCCAAGTATTACTATGACAAGATCATCTGCGTATCCTTGGCAAAAGTACTGCCTAGAGTTTAATTCTCCAATGAGATCATTCACCATTAGATTCCACAATAAACAGGAAAGAACTCCTTCTTCCGGACAACCCCTAGTGGTGTTGATTACCATTTTTTCATTCATCATGGTAGCCTCTACCTTTCTTCCACTGAGCATGGCCCTAAACCACCTACATATAGTGGTCCGCTTGTTGCAGAAGAGCTGGAAAGATGCCATCGGTGCTAGGTGACTTGAACGGTTTAAATGTTCCCACCGCCCATCGGGCCTTGAGCACCTGTGCCCTCCACTTCCTCACAGAATACCTTCCAGGATGCCTCCTTTGCCCATCTGATGGCAAGGTTGTAATTGACAAGGGCCTCATGATACTTTGCCCATTGTCCTTTGCACCTCGCAAGGTTAAACAGTGTTCGTACCTGTTTCCTTTGCATTTCCAGGTTATTATTCCACCACGGCACACTCCTGTTTGTGCACTTCTTGATGATTGAGCAGCTGTCCTGGTATGAGGTCACTATAGCAGAGGTTACGGCCTCAAACTCTGCTGGATTCCTTATCGAAGTTTTAATTTCCGATAGGCTGAAGTCGAGGTCTCTCCCATATGTCTCCCAGTCCGTTTTCCTGGGATTCCTATAGGCCATGGTCTGTCTGTTTCCCATTTCAACCTTGAATTTAATATAATGCGATCTGATGAGGATGGCTCCAGGACCACATGCTACTGTTTGACGTAACTGCCCATCATCATGGAACCAAAAGTTATGTCAATTACTTCTTCCCTTCTACTATTCCTGAATGTAGGTTCATCACCCATGTTCAGGATCTCCAAGTTGTTAAATAGGAGAAATTCAAGAAAATGCTCCCCTCTACTGTTGGTGTCCTTGCTGCCTCACGATAGATTGTGGGCATTGGCATCACATCCCACCAACAGTTCGTCACCTTGCCGATGGCAGGCTTCCGTCAGTCTCCTCACTTCTAAAGGAGGAGGAGAGCTGTCTTCATAAGGAAGGTATGCTGAGGCCAAAACAATTTCCCTCGTGATCCCTTCCTCACGACGCTGCATCCTGATGGTCCCTGGAACAAAAATCCATCATTGGTATGAAAGGTATTCCATTTCTAACATAAATGCATGTTCTGGAGTTTTTTTAGATTTCTAGCATAAATCAGCTTACCTCCATTGCCACCGAGGCTCAATAAACCCCCATTGTATAAATAGGGTTCTTGTATCAGGGCCACGTACATCTTCTGTCTCTCCAGGCGACGGCTTAGGGCAGCAGTGGCCCCTTTACTGTGCAGCAGGTTTATCTGCAGCACTTCCAGTCCCCATCTTACTGCCATTATTGCCTTTAAGGTCTTTGATTAACCTGATGGCGACCTGCGAGAACCCTAAAAACAGTTTCAGGCCTTGCTCTCGCATTGCCTTCAGGGACTTCTCTCTGACCAGGGTTTGTCCTTCCGGAACGACCTTTTGGTTAACTACCCCCCAATCCTCTATTGAGACTTTTGGGTTCGGGACCCTTATTTTCTCGAACAGAGTCTTTGGAGAGACATCCTTAGGGATCTTTGGTACCCATATTGATATCTTTGCGGTCTTCAGGAGTTCGGCTGCTGTCTTGACCAGCAGCTTCGCATCCTCCCACGGGGATATCATGGGCACCTTGTCCTTAAGCCATTCTGCTGAGTGCTCCCCCTTGCAGACAAAAATGAGGGTACCACGATCTAGATAGATCCTCCTGAATTTGGGTCCTGGACCAGCGTCCCCCCCAATCTCTTCAAAGAGGGCCATCTGCACGAGCTGCTCCTGCTGCGAGGTGATGCTCACCAGTGGTTATCCTTCTTGGACAACCGCCATTCTAAAGACCGAGACTGCAGTACTGTAGGTATGTTTCCCTATTTCCTGCCTCCGCCTTTTAGGAATACGCTTGTCCAGAGAGGAAGGAGTCTTAGATTCCTCCCTAACCCTCTTGCCACCTGTCTTTGACATCAATGGGGGTCTGTGTATCCTCTTCGACCTGAGGCCATTTCTTTTTGGGGGTCTTGGGCTCGCCGGCCGCTGTGGCCGAGGAGACTAAGGCGCTCCAGTCACGGTCTGCACGGCCACTACGGTCGGGGGTTCGAATCCCCCCCTCGGACATGAATATTTTTGCCGTCCTAGTTCGTAAGTAGTTCATAATTAGTTTGTAAGTTTAGGGACTGATGACCCCGTAGTTAAGTCCCATAGACTTTACAAACATTTGATCATTTGGTCTTGGGCTCAAGCCCTTTTGATTCCCTCCACTTATGCTTAGGAAGCCATTCTTTTTCTTCCTTTTGCTTTTGTTCCTTGAGATGTTTCCTCCTCTGAGCCGCAGACAAGGCCTTAATCCTAATCTGGTCCAACGTCTCTGTTACAGTTCCCACTTCGTGGTCAGGTCTAGACCCTGATTCAGGAGGAGGAGTGAACTCCATCGGTCCTGATCCTGATGTCAGAGTACCTGAGGTCTCAGATTCTTTTAGAATACTTTATTTCTGTGTGTTCATCTTAGACCTATGAGATTTGGGGATTTATATGGTCCACACCACGATAACCCCGCACGGTGCAAGGCTACTTACTCAGGGAGGTCGTCCGGTATCCCTGAGGCTCCGTTCGAGACACATCCACCCGTGTGCCACACACCCCTCAGCACGGATTGCATCACACCTTGGGTTGGCAAAGGAATTGTGAAAGGACTGGGAGAGGATAAGGAAGATGGGACGTTGTGGGACACTGTCAGATCCATCAGCTTTCCGGCAGTAGGTTCTCTACCTTCCGTATAGCCCTCAGCTTCCCACGGATGCGCAAGCCTCTCCACCCACACAGACAGTGCTTCATCAAGGTAGTGTCCCCTGGAGAGGAAAAATAATGGAAAGCATATTTCATTGCATTCGATAGTTCTTATTTTAAGTTAAAGTTGACTCCATGAAGAAAAGTTGTTGATTTTGATTAACTTCAAAGTCCTGGGTGGGTACATAGACAGTAGCATCTGAACTTGATTTTTTGCTGAAATGTTTACATGTTTGGTAGCAATCTTGGGTGCAAAGAATATCCTAACTCGCTTACTTCATAGATAAACAATAACATGAAAATGCCATATAAGTGTATCAGAAATTTTCAGCACTACTGGGTATTAGAGCATTAATTAACCTTAGGTAATCCTCGAAAGAGTGTTCTCAAACTTTTTATGGTTGACCTGAAGAGGAGAACTGTATAATAGTGATAGCTGAAAACAGTTATTAAGCATTTACTTAATAAATATGTTACAGTTAACTTTTATCAGTTTGGGTGCACAAATGCAACAATATAAAGCGTATCCTTATTCTATAACTGTATATTAAAATGACAAAACCACGAAATAAAATTGATAAGTAAAGCAATAATGAAATTCATGTAGAAACATACATATATGTAATTTATGCCAATACCAAGCCTAATACACAAATACTTTGCAAAGAACCCACTTGCAAGCAAATTTGAAGATACAAAAAGAAACACATCTTTGCTATAACCTTGTATTGCAAATATTCTTGTCTCAAAACACAAAAAGGTTACCTAAAGGTGAGAGACAAGATCTTTTCATAGCAATTATCTATCTATATTATAAGAAATGTTAAAGATTATTCTACTGAAGTAGATCATCTAGCTCTCACTAAACCTGCAGAGTAACTGTGGATATTTTTGTTTAACTTTTTAAGATTCTCTCTTGCCAAACTATTTATACAATTGTATTAATCCTCTCACTGCAGAGCTGTTTGCTATAGCACACCAGCTATGTGTGGGGGCTCTTGAGCGTCTCTGCCACTTAGCATTGTGTGCAGATTGGCCCTTTCTCTACACCTCTCTGGTGATTTCGTCTTGTTCTTCATCGCCATCAGTTTCACTTGTAGAATGTGAACACGTGAACTGATGGTGATTTCCTTGGCTCTGAGTTGTTGAAGGGCAAATCCTCATTAGGAGATGAAATAAAGATAAATTCAACTTCACTGTCAGTGTTCATAAGCAACCTCTTACTTCGGTGTGCTTGCACATTTTCTTACTGGTTTTTATATACACTAACACTATAATACCACCAAAACATGCAAAAGTCAAACAAAGGTAGTGTCTCCTGCAATCTGTGAGTTGTATTGTAAAGCTATTAGAACAGCTAGCAAACACATGAGACCCTGTTGATTAGCTTGTGATTGTACGTTATGACAAAATGTCGAAATATAAGTACCAGACATTTGCCCTCATGGCCCTGTCAACTGCTGCCACATATCCACATTGTTAGCAGTTAAATGAAGAATCATCTGAATAATGTACAGGGTAATAAAGTTAAATTAGGTTTATTTATGGATTTAGATTCTGTGTGTCTGCCATGTACTATCTTGATAGCTTTATTGTTGTTGTAAGATATTATGGTCATATTGTTCTTGTACTTCTCAAATAGGTGTGCTTATACTATGGGTTTTGTCTTTTGAATCATTAATCAAATGCAAACATATATTTATGAATATATTTTGCATGTTTTCACTTACCAACATCTTGCAGTATAACATTCCAGAGTAATTCAACATTTAGGAAGCAAGAAGTGAAAAGAATGGGGGAGGGGTATGGCTGTTGCCCTTGGTCATCTTCTGTGTATTTACTCGATAGACAATACATTCTTAATACAGCTTTGCTGTAGATACTTTCAGTATTAAATTTTCATATATAACTCATCAAAATTTGAAAACAATAATCATGTTTTCAGTTAACAATACTTGCTGAAACAAATTTGCTGACAAGGCTAATCAGTAACAGTATCTTGGCTCATAAACTGTGCAGAAAGTAATGGGCCTACTGATAATTTACCTAGTATTACAAATGCCTTGGAAGTGATAATGCAAGTTTTAAATGTACATTATTATTATCAGATAAATTAATCAAATGCTAGCAATGGGTTTGTTGTGGAAGATAGATATTTAT
This sequence comes from Locusta migratoria, assembly GCA_026315105.1. Taxonomy (NCBI): domain Eukaryota; kingdom Metazoa; phylum Arthropoda; class Insecta; order Orthoptera; family Acrididae; genus Locusta; species Locusta migratoria. The sequence continues at coordinate 300,959,787 of CM048744.1, forward strand.
TTTTGTTGTTCTTTTAATTAGTTCATGAGAGCTAAATATAATTATCATATTTATCATTAAATAAAGTGACATAAAGACATTACTGGTACTAAGTGTAATAGATTGTAAATTTCTTTCATGTGTTTTCATTTAAATCTAATATTTTCAGGGATTTTGTCACATAGCATGTCAACTGTTGCCGGCTCACAATCATCACTTATTCTTAAATGATGAAAGTTCTTTCAAATAAAAGGCAAATCTCAAATCGTAAAAATGGTATGTACATTTTAGCAATCTTTCAACATTTTTAGAACTGGATCATATATTACATGCTAAATTTTATTTAAATTTATTGCACAATGGCCTTGAGTTGTAGAAAATTGTGTAGTTAGTATTAGTATTTTGCATTTTCGGCTGTACATAAAGATGTTTGCTAGTTCTACATAAGGATGTCTGTTAATTCACAAATACAAGTGAATTTAGGATTTACAAAATAAAGACACTTATTAATTGATGACTTTCACTGTGGGTGTTTACTTCTGTTAAAATAACTGCGCGGAGAGGTTTAGTTTGTCCCGTTCTTACAGTGTTCGGTAAAGTAAGTGTAAGAAATAACCTTTGGTAAACTTCACAGTCGGAGTAAAATTACAGTAAATTCAGTTTGGTTCTTACCATCTAATGGTTAAGTTTTACTGGCAGTTAGTAAATCTGCGTAACATTTGGCAAATATATTATCGTTTGTGTCATTGTTTTGAAAGGGATTATGTGCATGTTATGTTTGTGTTCTGTATTGTAGTGAGCTGTTGGATACAGTGGCAGGATGGCCACCAAACTTTGAAACCGGGAAGAAGCCTTAAATTTGAAAAAAACCTGGGAAAACCGGAAAAAAACCTTGAATCTAAGCCATAAACCGGGATTTTTAACCCATGAGATCTCACAGCTTTAAGACTTAAACATTCGTTCGCATGTTAAGCCTATTGCTCAGATTACACAACCAGTTTAAAATGTACTTAATAAGTGTAAATAAGTAATCCCTGTAGTTTTAGTAAGAAAAAACCTCAAAGTTTAATATTTGAAAGTAACAAAATGCCAATTGTTTTAAGATTACAGTGAGCAAAATGCTCATATCGCTAGTGCCCGCGGGTTAAATAACATTCATCGCTTCATTTTTGTGTACAAAAACATTTTCAAATGTATTTCCGGGCGGTTTAAAAAGTTTTATAGGTTATGTATTCCGTTATCTATTTCTGTATTTATTTCGAAGTTTTGTTCAAGCACGCGACTCAGTTCCTTGCGATGTACATCAAAGAGATGCAATGTTATCGTAAGGCGCGACTACGAAATCGCAGCTAGAATGACATGCGATATTTATTTGTTCTAAATTTTAACAATTTTCATAATTGACCCTTCCCCCCTCCAGGGGGCCCACAGCTCTTTTGTATTTTGTAGGTACGTGTGTGGCGCACACGGGGCCCTGAGCCAAAGTAGCCTTTCTTCTTCTCCAGGCCGCTTCACACTCTCCCTTGGTTCGTGCCTTTGCTCGGAGACGGGTGTCTGAGTAAATGCAGGTCATTTCCTTTTCTACGCTTTTTTTTTTCCTACTGGTCCTTCCCTCCTTCCACTCGCTTTTTCCGCTCATTCTTCTTATTCTGTTGTTCCTGCATTGGAGCCATCCATACCAACTCCGCTTCGGCGTTTGAGATTCTCCCTTTTCTCACTTTCGTATCTCCCTCTTTCCATTCTCTATTCTTCTTCCTTCCTCCCTGTGCATGTCTGAAGGCCGACCCACGCATTCCCATGTGTAGCAGGTGACGGGGTAACGCGTAATTCCCTGCCCCGGGTGGACAAGTAGGGCACGTACGTACCCCCGGTAGAGGCCAGGCCCAGGGGGGGGGGGTGATTGCCTGAGCTGGTACCTTCCAACCATGCCGATTGGTCCCTCCTTCTGTTTCTTGGGAGGTGTGAACAATCACCTAAGGCGGGGTAGCCCTCAGTGAGGGTCCCATTAGGAAGGAGTGCGCCATCGGAGACGCCAGTAATCATGGGGGGCACTTCCGCAATGATCTCTCTCTCTTCCCTATTGACTTTGATCCAAAAACGAAAGTTGGATGCCCCTCAAGCAAAGAAAATACTACCAAACGTTCCTAAGTTTCTGATTATTATCCGTACTGATGGTCATGATTTCTCTAAGGTCAATCCCTTCATAATTCACAAGGGTGTAGATACCATTGCACAAAAACTCAAACAAATACACACACACATCCACATCCAAACACATCCAGGAAGACATTTGTAGAAAAGCCAAAATAGGATGTAACGTATTTGGAGATATTTGCCGCCAAACTTGGTCAATTTTTGGGTTCTGGTTTTTTGGAGGCAACTTTGTGGATCATTATCTTAAAAACTATAGAAGACACAGTTTTACCATTGTTACACTGGCTTACCAACCAGAACCTGTACACAGAGACGGAAACTCGAGGTGTACAATGGATTAGTTGTTTAGTAAGGCACTGCCAAATTCGGCCTTAAATTTTTGGTCACAAAATTTTCGTCTGACTTCCGGGGGGGGGGGGGGGGAATAAAAATTTAAATAAGAACTACTTAATCTTTACCCATGATAATGTTATTTTTCAATTCTCGGCACAAAATGTATCTATAAACCCAGATTTGAAAATGTTATGTACCTTAGCTGCTGAGAAATGAAAGCAGAAACTTGCCTGAAAGTTCGTCAGGCACACGCGCGACGCATCACACCCTTCCACAAAAGCTGCCGGCTCTGGAGCCTTGACCACTTAAGATATCGGCCTAAAATTTTGTATAACATCTGTTAAGACCTTTAACAACATTCTGGTAAAATCTGGAAAAATCTGCATTTTAAAAAATTTGGTGATGTGACGTGGAATGACCCAATTGTAGAGGAGAAGTGTGACGTAGAAAGTTAGAAAACAATTGCTGTTAACTTGGGAGAAGAGAAACAAAGCATGGGATGAATTTGGCAAATTATTTGAAGCTCTGAGTGGTACCAAAAGACCGATAAAAAATTTAAGGAACAAATATGATAGTGTGAAAAAGATTAAGAACAACATCATGGAAGAAAAGAAAGAGAATTGCTGAACAGGAGGGGTTAACAAACCACTAATAAAACAGGGGAAAATACTGAAACATTACTGAGGCTGATGGGAATGAGCACTGTCACTCCTTTGACACTGTAACCTCTGGACACACTTCAGTGACCACTGAGTGGTGCAGTGGAGGAATGTTGTGTGTCTCAGGGAATGGGTTTTTTGGCTTGACTACCCAGGTTGCGAGGAAAGGGGGGGGGGGGGGAGACCAACCTCAGTTCCAAGGTGTGCTGCTTGCTGGTGTGCTACATGGCAGTTGATGTGGAGCAGTCACTGTTGGGAAAACTCTGGGGTTACTGCTGCACCTCAACTGTGTTTCTTTAAGTTCTTCAATAAAGAAATCACTATCCAGTTCTTCATGAATGAAAAACAGCTAATTCAGGGAAGAAATTAATTTTTTTTAAGAAATATAACATTGTGAAAATGTTATTTTAATGAGGAAATAGCATATAAACTTGTGCAAAACAAGATAATTCACAACATTGAATGTTGTGTATAAAAGGTTACAGCTTTGAACACACTTAATTTTATAGTTTCACATTCAGTTGCTCCATTAGGAAGTGACTGTTACTTTTGGGGAATATGTCAGATTAGTGAGTTTAATGTATAAAATGCATTAATGCCTATGATGGAAAACAATGGCAGATTTTATTACATCATGTGTTAAGAAAGAAAGTAGTTTCAATTGAAGAATTATCACTATATATGCCTAACATTGCAGAATGATCCCATTCTGAATGATTTTTCACTTACATTTCACAGCATTTAATTTCTTTCATAATATTAATTGAATTTTCCGTTGGTGCTTGGCAGAACATTATGATATAAGAAATGAAAAATTCCTGATGTTCTGCAAAATTATTTCTTGAATTCCTAACCGACTTTCGGCTTTTAGCCCATCATCAGGTAACATCTCAGTTGTTACCTGATAATGGCCTAAGAAGCTGAAAGCCAGAAAGTAACTCAATAAATAATTTTGTAGAACATCAGGAAATTTTCCCTTTTGATAATTATTTCATGATCTCATAACATTTTGTACCAAGACTATTGACAGAGCCACTACCTATTCTGAGTTAAACAGCCACTGTCAATATTTTACAGTCACTTTGTTAATGCACAAAGCAATATTATTTCTGCACAGCAACCTATGCTAAAAATTCAAGTCAATTTTGATTTGTGTAATAATTAGTATTCTTTCATCTGTGGCCATTGACACTAAAACAGAAAATGTATTATTCATTACAGGTGACTTAGTTTCCAGCAAAAGATGTGCTACAAGGAAGATAGCTGCTGACCCTCCTAAGAAGAAGAGAGGCCCAAAAGGTACCAGTAAATTGGAACCATCAAATAGTTCTGCACAAAGGTGTGTGCTACATGACAAAACAAATACATTTACTACAAATGTAAAGTCTTCTGCTTACACACCAGTTGGTTACCAAAAGTCTGAGAACAGTGGGTTACGATCGCAAACCAACCTAGCGATGTCTAGAAGAAATTTGTCTAACTCTTATTCCTCTAACCAGAAACAGACAAATGACACTATGAAAAAGGGTGAAACCACTCAAAAAGAAGCAAATTCAGATGTGTACGAGTTTGTGTTGGATGATGGTGAAGTTAATGAAAATAAACCCAAGACCAAGAAACAAAGTAAAAGGAAACGTGTCCAGAGAAAGATCATCGATTCTCCAGAAGAAGTATTGCCCGCAAAAAAGATTAGAAAACCACTACAAGATAAAGTATCAAAAAATTTGATACCTAAAGGAAACCAAAAAAATAAATTTTGGAGTGGAGAATCAAAGTTTTCTTCTGCAAAGTTCTTTTCAGGTGTTTCTCATCCATCCAAGATGAAGACCGTGCACTTCAACAATCCTTCAGGAAATGAAATAGTAAAGCCTATCTCTGGAATGGAATTAAAACTCTGCACACCAAAAGGTGGCGCTAAAAATATCAGTTCTTCAGAAAATGTGCAGACACTTAATACACACACCAAAACTAATGCGAAAGGTAGCACACCAAACAATTTGACCTCATTAAATCCATCATCACAAGGAAAATCTGTTAAATGTACAACAGAGAGGAGTCAGTTATGTTCTCCTTCAGAATGTAATAGACAGAACTTGAGGCCAAAAGAAAATGAAATAAGGAAACTACTGTCTTTCTTTAGTCCACCACGAACTGCAGGTAACTCAGGAACCAGTTATTCAGTTCCAGTTACAGAAAAAACACCAGCCAAGCAAGTGGCATGTCAATCCTGTAATACAGAAACAAATAATATTGAAATCAGTAATTCTGAAAATGTGCAGCCTTCCTCACCATCCGATGAAACTGAGCAGCAATGTGACAAAATGCAAAAAACTCTTGATCTCTCAAATTGCTTTGGTTTTGATGACGATGTCGATAGCGAAGATGAGGACTTCTCACCAGTTAAGACATTTACTAAAAGTTCTCAGAAGTTAGGGAAGTTTCACTGTTCAACACCCAAAGAAGTTGGCCAAAAGAATGGTGTATCACAGCCTTTCAGATTCCCCACTCTTTCAATAGTGAAGAGAAGAAATTTCCTCCAAACAGCTGGAAACACACCTGCTACAGTAACAAATCTGAATAGAAAAACTGCACCTTCAGGCAGCACTTTGAAGAGAGAGTGTGGTATTTCTGTCAGTTCTCCAGTTAAAGAGTCCTCCAGACCTGCCATATTTGATCTTGAAGATGAAGTCCATGAATGTCAAGGTGATGATAAATATGAAAGTGAACATCAGCAGGACCAAAGGAAACCCAAAGACTGTGAAGCAAGTTCTCCACAAAAGAAGGTAACTCCATAATTATATGTAATTTACTGATTAAAAAAACAGTTTATCTTACAGTGAAATGACCGTCCTCATGACATAGGTTGTGAATTACCTTTCCTATTCCTTTTTTCTTCTTTTTCTCCCTTCTCTCCACCTGAAGAAGGAACACAGTTTTGAAAACTTCTTATTTTCCTCCTTTTTCCTTTGTGTAACTATTGGCGGTACAGCTAAAAGGTAAGTACTGGCCAGCCTATCTATCTCTTTTGAAAAATGATTTATCATCTCTGTGGAGAATTTCTATTATTAATTGAATATTGTAATATCAATAATATTATGAGGATAGGTTGCAATTTACCATAGATATGACCGCTTAGCCACAGACAGCTACATATAGGAAAGGCAATCACACTCACACTGCTCAAAAGTTTTAGCCAAAGCCATCACCAGGAAAAGACAATGGCAAAGACAGCAGTATTCTATACAGAAGTTCTAACTTTGTGAATGTATGTGTACTTTCTTTTTGTGACAAATAGACTGTGGTCAAATGCCCAGTGGAGCATGTGTGGGTGTGTGCACATGTACATGTCAAAGAGAGAGTGAGTTTCTTTTCAACATATGTATCTGCAACTCAGGAAACATATTTTCAGAGATATGTAACCTATCCTCCTCATTATTAAAAAGAACTTGCGTAAAATTTCATTTGTCAAAAGGTGGTTGTGAGTAAGCTCTGGAGTCATTCTCATTAATCTATTTGCATGAAAACCAGTGATATTAGATTTCCCTTGCATTTACTTTTCTTTGGCAGTACCTGCAGACGTGTACAAACGAACGTATAAATTGTTTAGTAATTATCTTTGAGAAAAGGAGCTGTTACTGTAAGCTGATCTAATCTCACTTAGTTAATGCACGCACTGATGATTTCTTTCCCTCATAGATTTGCATTATCACACTTTAACAGCGTAGAGAGCGAGTAACATTATGTTTTGCTGAGAAGTTTTGGTTCGGGGGGGGGGGGGTGTTATTGTTGAACAATCTGCTCGTTGCCAATGAAATTCAAACATGGAACACTACAAGCAAATAAAATTTCTATTTACAAATTGCTGTTTATTTCATACATTGGTTATTTTTTGTTTTTTGCCCACCACCAATCTTGTTAATTATTTATTCATTAAATTTTTACTCACTTTAATCTTTCTGTCAGTGGTATTGGATCAGAATGTCATAACCTAATTGAAATGTATTAAAATAAGGGAGAAAACAAAACATTGAAATCTCAAAATAAAATTAATTGTGGTTGTCTTTGCGCCATGGGTCACAAATATCTAAATAACTAACCACATCAAATGTCTCATCGTAACTGCATATTTGGTAGCCATTTATCAAGACATACTATTTTTCCAATTTTTGAAAAACTTTATCTGTTATGAAGATACACCCTATAAGCTAGAACATTTGGGAACCAAAAGCACCAATAATGCTGATAGATGTCATTATGGCCACTATAAAACTTATCATCTGATTTTGTAAAATATTGATTTTTGCATATCTTACATTGTGATATTTTCACTCAATGAAAATTTTATATTAGTTTCATTATTTGTCACAGTTACTGTTCCGAATCAAGTTAAATAAAGGATTGCAACATAATTTGAAGACATTACCAGAGTAAAATCTCATTACCTAAACTTTGTGTGGTTGTTTTTATCTCATACATTGCAGTGTATGAAAATCAGAGGAGCAATATTGAAATTTTATTTACATGTAAGAGCACAACAATATCTCATTGCATTATCAGGCATTGGTTTAATGTTGTTGTTGTTGTTGTTGGTGTGGTCCTCAGTCCGGAGATTGGTTTGATGCAGCTTTTCACCCTACTCTATCCTGAGCAAGCCTCTTTATCTCCTCATATGAATGGCAACATACATCTGTTGGAATCTGCTTACTGTATTCTTCTCTTGGTCTCTTTCTCCGATTTTTACCGCACACAGTTCCCTCCAACGATAAATTCATGATTCCTTGATGACTAAGAATGTGTCCTACCAATCTATTCTTTTAGTCAAGGTATACCAGAATTTCCTTTTCTCCCAATTCTGTTCAGTACATTATTAATTATGTGATCTACCCACCTAATCTTCAGCATTTTTCTGTAGCTCCACATTTCAAAAGCTTCTAACCTCTTCCTGTCCACCCTGTTTATCGTCCAAATGTTTTGGAATTGGGCCGAGAAACAAGGGAGATTGGGCATCCTGTGCCCAGTGACATCATGGAGAGAAAGGGGGGTTGCAGCTTTTAATGTATTGAAGCAAGAATTTAAGGCTTGCCGGGGATGGGTTGATCGCGTTTTGAAACGAGCAGGCTAGTTTCTACAATGCTATACAATAATATGCTAAAAGCTTCCACATGATTTTGAGAACAAACTTCTAGAATCTCATTGGTATGTTACCACACTTCGGAAAATGAAGACTTTTTCAATGGGCCAAATAGGCAATGCTGATGAGGCTCCAGTTTGGTTTGATATTCCATACTAGCTTAAACCCGCGCCTCCGCTCACGTGTTGGTTGATTATGATAGATAAGCTATCTTTCAGTCGTGTGCTATGAGACTGGTTTGAAGGATGAAATGAAATACAATACCTTCTTTAGAAACAAACTGAAAACTATTCCTATCAGATTGCAGAAGTCTATGCACTCACTGTTTATCAGCAAAGTGTAGATCAAATCACACGTAAAAATGCACTCGTTTTGAAGAATCCAATCACAAAATTCAACAGTAATGATTGTAATAATATCACAGATCGATCACTTGATGTAATGCGCAAAACGTCAAATCGATTTTTTTTTAAAGAGATGTATTAAAAGAGATTTATTTTTTACTACTTTATTTATTTATTCTTATATTTCGTTATTCGTAAGCTTATCCTTACAGAGAAAGAGCTGAAGACATTGTAGCATGCACAGACCAAAGATATGGTCTGTGGCATCACGTTTCGCTGTATGTAACATCCTTGCTATAGAGTCTCAAACGTCATCGCTGGCCTTCAGTCTGAATTTTTTAATAATTTGACAACTTTCAACCACCATATCTTCCACTCCCTTATAGCTATCGACATGGAACTGCTATGGTGTACAACGGGAGACTTCGGACAACCATTCGTCTGTGTTCTGTAGGTTTCACTGCAGAGCGAAATAGTATTAACACACACACACGCGCGCGCACGTAGAATTTTATAGACACCGACAACTTTCCATCCCAATATACTCCACCCTTTTATCAGTATCAACCCTCAAACAACAATAAAACCATTTTGAAAGAGTAAATATAATTTTCAAAGAGTAATTATTGTTCCGCATTTCGTTTTATATTCTTCAAATTACTAAATATCTATCAGATCACTATAAAACCGTACCTAAAACCTTCCTCAGGTATAAATTAGTAACTGTACAAATATTTTAGTCTCTGCATCTTGTCATTCGGATGCGATAAGCATACACCGAACAGACATTCACATTAATATATTCCCTACCCTCTGGCTCCTACCCATGCAACCGCTCCCATTGTAAAACCTGCCCTATGCACCCTTCCACCACCACTTACTCCAGTCCAGTAACCCGGAAGGTGTACACGATCAAGGGCAGAGCCATTTGCGATAGCACCCACGTGATTTACCAACTAACATGCCTGCACTGTGAAGCGTTCTATGTGGGAATGACCAGCAACAAACTGTCCATTCGCATGAACGGTCACAGGCAGACAGTGTTTGTTGGTAATGAGGATCACCCTGTGGCTAAACATGCCTTGGTGCACGGCCAGCACATCTTGGCGCAGTGTTACACCGTCCGGGTTATCTGGATACTTCCCACCGACACCAACCTTTCAGAACTCCGGAGATGGGAACTTGCCCTTCAGCTTATTCTTTCCTCCCGTTGCCCACCTGGTCTCAATCTCCGCTAACTCAAATTCCCGCCCACTATCTTTAGCATCTTTGCCTGGGTTCTGTGGACAGAGCCTCTGCCTCAATTGGTATCTCTGTCCAACTTCTTTGCTTTTCACAAATGTCTGTCTAGGTGTGCTTGCGTTTCGATATGTCTGAGTGTGTGTGTATTTATTTACCTTCCTTTTTTTCTCCCTAAGGTAAGTCCTTCCACTCCTGGGATTGGAATGACTCCTTTTCCACTTCCTTAAAACCCATATCCTTCCCTTTTCCTCCCCTTTTTTCCTCTTTTTCCTGAAGAAGCTGCCAGTGGTGGCGAAAGCTTGTATGTGTGTTTGTGTGTTATTTTATTCGTTTCTCTCGACGAGCCGGTCCTTTTGGTAAGTCATCTCTTTTCTATATATATATAAAATATAAAAAATAGACGAAGATTACTCACCAGGCGAAGGAGCACAGGTGTGACAGCATCACAAATAAATAAATGAATACACACACACACACACACACAATCGCAAGCTTTCGCAACCCAGTTGCGTCTTCAGGCATTAGGGAAGGAGAGGGAAAAGGAAATGATGAGGGTTTTAAGGAAGGGGGTAAGGAGCCATTCCAATCCCGGGAGAGGAAAGACTTACCTTGGGGGAAAAAATGGAGGGTAAACAAATGCACACATGCCCACACATTCACACAGACACAAGTACACCTAGGCAGACATACTGTAGAAAGCAAAGAAGTTAAGTTATAGAAGTTAAGAAGTTAGACAGAGATACCACTTGAGGCAGAGGCTCTGTCCAGAGAACTGATGCAAAGATGTTAAGAAGGTGGGTGGGAATTCAAATTTAGCGGAGGTTGAGACCAGGTGGGCAACGGGAAGAGAGAATATGCTGAAGGGCTAGTTCCCATCTCCGGAGTTCTGAAGGATTGGTGTCAGTGGGAAGTATCCAGATAACCCGGACGGTGTAGCACTGTGCCAAGATGTGCTGGACGTGCACCAATGCGTGTTTAGCCACAGGGTGATCCTCGTTACCAACAAACACTGTCTGCCTGTGTCCATTCATGCGAATGGACAGTTTGTTGCTGGTCATTCCCACATAGAACGCTTCACAGTGCAGGCATGTCAGTTGGTAGATCACGTGGGTACTATCGCAAGTGGCTCTGCCTTTGATCGTGTACACCAGACAGTGTTTGTTGGTAACGAGGATCACCCTGTGGCTAAACACGCATTGGTGCACGGCCAGCACATCTTGGCACAGTGCTACACCGTCCGGGTTATCTGGATACTTCCCACTGACACCAATCCTTCAGAACTCCGGAGATGGGAACTAGCCCTTCAGCATATTCTCTCTTCCCGTTGCCCACCTGGTCTCAACCTCCGCTAAATTTGAATTCCCACCCACCTTCTTAACATCTTTGCATCAGTTCTCTGGACAGAGCCTCTGCCTCAAGTGGTATCTCTGTCTAACTTCTTAACTTCTATAACTTAACTTCTTTGCTTTCTACAGTATGTCTGCCTAGGTGTACTTGTGTCTGTGTGAATGTGTGGGCATGTGTGCATTTGTTTACCCTCCATTTTTTCCCCCAAGGTAAGTCTTTCCTCTCCCGGGATTGGAATGGCTCCTTACCCCCTTCCTTAAAACCCTCATCATTTCCTTTTCCCTCTCCTTCCCTACTGCCTGAAGACGCAACTGGGTTGCGAAAGCTTGCGATTGTGTGTGTGTGTGTGTGTGTGTGTGTATTCATTTATTTATTTGTGATGCTGTCACACCTGTGCTCCTTCGCCTGGTGAGTAATCTTCGTCTATTTTTTATATTTTATCTTTCCTGCTAGGAATTTTTCGTCTTTATATATATATATATATATATATATATATATATATATATATATATATATATATATATATATATATATATAAGAAAAACAGCTATCCGTTTGCCATAAAACCGAGCCTAAAGCCTTCCCCGGGTAGGCATTAGTAACTGTACAAATTTTTATCTCTTTATGTCTTTTGGTTCAGACGTGATAAACATACACCGGACAGACATTCACATTTATAGATGTTGTTGTTGTGTGGTCTTCAGTCCGGAGACTGGTTTGATGCAGCTCTCCACAATACCATATCCTGAGCAAGCCTCTTCATCTCCACATAAGAACGGCAACCTACATCTGTCTGAATCTGCTTACTGTATCCATCTCTTGGTCTTCCTCTGCAATTTTTACCCCACAAACTTCCCTCCAACGCTAAATTCACAATCTCTTGATGTCTAAGAATGTGTCCTAGCAATCTATCCCTTCTTTTAGTCAAGGTATGCCAGAAATTTCTTTTCTCCCCAATTCTGTTCAATACCTCTTCATTAGTTATCATCCACCCACCTAATCTTCAGCATTCTTCTATAGCACCATATTTCAAAAGCCTCAATCCTCTTCCAGTCCGCACTGTTTATCGTCCATGTCTCACTCCCATACAAGGCAACACTCCATACAAATGCCTTCAAAAAGGACTTCCTTAGGCTTAAATCAATATTCGATGTTAACAAATTTCTCTTTTTCAAGAACGCTTTTCTACCCATTGCCATTCTGCATTTTATATCATCTGTACTGCGACCATCATTTGTTATTTTACTGCCCAAGTAACAAAACTCATCTACCTCCTTTATTGCTTCGTTTCCCAATCTAATTCTTTCAGCATCACCTGATTTTTTTACTCTGCATTCCATTACCCTAGTTTTGCTCTTGTTAATGTTCATCTTATATGCACCTTTCAGCACACTGTCCATTCCGTTCAATTGCTCATCCAGGTCCTTTGCTGTATCTGACATAATTACAGTACTATGTCATCGGCAAAACGCAATGTTTTTAATTCTTCCCCCTGAACTTTAATTCCTTCTCCAAATTTCTCCTTGCTTTCATTTATAGCTTGCTCAATGTACAAATTGAATAACAATGGAGAAAGACTACAACCCTGTCTTACTCCCTTTGCAACCACTGCATCCCTTTCATGCCCTTCAACTCTGACAACCGCTGTCTGGTTTTTGTACAAGTTGTAGATAACCGTACGCTCCCTATATTTTACTCCTGCTTGCTTCAGAACTTGAAAGAGTTTATTCCAATCAACATTGTCAAAAGCCTTCTCCAAATCTACAAAAGCTAGAAATGTAGGTTTGCCTTTTCTTAATCTATCTTCTAGGATAAGCCGTAAAGTGAGTATTGCCTCCCGTGTTCCTACATTTCTCCTGAACCCAAACTGATCTTACCCGAGGTTGGCTTCTACCAGCTTTTCCATCCTCCTGTATATAATTCATGTTAATATTTTGCAACCATGACTTATTAAACTGATGGTTCTGTAGTTTTCACACCTGACTGCTCCTGCTTTCTTTGGAATGGGGATTATAACATTTTTCTTAAAGTCTGAGGGTACTTCGCCTGTCTCATACATGTTACACACCAGGTGAAACAGGTTTGTCATGGCTGGTTCTCCCAGAGACTTCAGTAGCTCTGAGGGAATATCATCTACTCCAGGGGCCTTGTTTCGACTTGGGTCTTTCAGGGCTCTGTCAAATTCTTCTCTCAGTACAGGATCTCCTATTTCATCTTCATCTACATCCTCTTCCCTTCCTACAATATTGTCTCGAAGTTCATTTCCTTTGTAGAGCCCCTCTATATACTCTTTCCACCTTTCAGCTTTCCCATCTTTGCTGAGAACTGGTTTTCCATCAGTGTCCTTGATATTCATAGAGCTGTTTTTCTTATCTCCAAATGTTTTTTATTTTCCTATAGGCTGTATCTATTTTTCCCCTATTTATACATTCTTCTACTTCCTTGCATTTGCCTTCTAGCCACTCCTGCTTAGCCATTTTGCACTTCCTGTCAATCTCATTTCTTAGTTGTCTGTACTCCATTTTGCCTGTTTCATTTGCTGCATTTTTATATTTTCTCCTTTCATCGATTAAATTTAGTATCTCCTGTGATATCCAAGGATTTTTTGTAGGTCTTGCCTTTCTACCTATTTTGTCCTCTGCTGCCTTCACTATTTCATCTGTCAATGCTACCCATTCCTCCTCTACTGTTTTATTTTCCCCTGTTTCTGTCAATTGTTGCCTAAAGCTCCCTCTGAAATTCTTAAGAACCCCAGGTTCCTTCAATTTATCCAGGTCCCATCTCCTTATTTTCCTACCTTTTTGTAGTTTCTTCAGTTTCAGCCTACAGTTTTGTAGAAACAGTCAAAAAAAAAAAAAAAAATCAGGAACTGACTCCAATAGGGAAAAATTAAACGTGCTGCATCCTCATTATTGCACATTGGGTTTTCGCAACCTGGAAACGCATTGAAATGCCAATAATCGTAAAATAATTCAAGAAATGCTGTATTTCAAACACTCTGGATGGCGATGAAGATGATGTGTTCTTGAACAATACTGTGAATGGCGGGAAGGAGGAAATGAGTCGCTTTCTCATGCAGACTCTTCAGAGGATTCCAGTAATGGTTACATTAGTGAATAATGATGAGTAACATCTCTAATGTACAATCTTTTTCTTTGTATGTAATTTCGGTAATCAAGATAGGTGTTCGTTTTTAACATTGAAAATGTGACCATAATGAGAAACTTAGAATTAAATTATTGTTGATTTTTATTGTTCATGTATACATTCACTATTGTTCGCAATTAAGTTAATGTCTTTAGATATATTGTGTCTGTGTGTACTTATTGCATACAAATCTACAGGGTAACCCAAAAGAGGGGCGATGGAGGAAATGGACTAAAGGAATTATGGGATAAATACATTATTTATGAAATGTTTATGTGCCTTGGTTGTTGCATTGTTTGTATCAGGAGGATGGGAGGAGTTGGTTAGTGGATGGACTCCAGTGTAGATGAACCTAATAGAAGACTAAAACAAAGAAATATACATATAAGTGTTTGTAAATTCTGTATTTATTCCATATTTCCTTCAATCCATGTTCTCCATCCCCCTTTCTCTGTTTACCACCCCCCCCCCCCCCCACACACACACACATTTTGAATTGTTTGGGGGGTTGAGGGATATTCACAACTGGGGCCTGCCTGTAGGGACCAGATGTGGTGCTCATGTGTGTTTGAATTAATTTGTGTAAATATGTGTGTATGTTTTGCTGTTGAAAGCCACGGCCAAAAACTTAAGCTATGTGAACGTGATTATTTATTTTACGTACCTGTCTGCAGCTCAGTGATCATCTTTACAGTTAGTTGCTATTTTTCCTCTATTACAGAAATATTACACGAATCTCTGCCAAGCCCATAATAGCCTTCTATATAATACAGTACTGTTCTAGATTGATATAATTATATTAGATTAAACCATATATTTCTTTCACAAGATATATATTTTGGCAGAAGAGCCATTATCAGTGTAATTGACTCTTATTTGATTTGTAGGTGTTATATTGTAGTATGTTGTCTATCCTTTTTTTTTTTATATATATATCCCCCCCCCCCTCCCCTCCCCCAAGACATTAATTTCCATCAGTTATTTGCTAGCACCTCAGAATACTTTCACTGTTCATCGTAAGTTAGAAGAGTTTGCTTCACATCCTGTATTTTACCAAGAAAGTGGCAACACATAATTGGTGCACTGGGGAAAAAATCATGGATAGTCTGACAAGGAGCAACACTGAGAATGAACTATTTGATGTCAACATCAGCAGTGGTAAATGATGCTGTCTTATGGTTCAACAAGAGATATTAGTTTTCTGAATCTGAAAGTGATTGTAAAACGCCTACAAAGAATTCTCATCTTAGCGATAAATTTGCCTGGAAAGAAAATTATTTCCATGTTGTTTACAGAAGAAGTGATAAAGTAAATAGTTGACCAAATGAATCAGTTTCACTTGTTCACCAAAGATACCACTTCAGAATTAGTACAAAGTGCAAAGATGCAGAATATGAAGGAATGTATTTTTTAATAGCTGTTCGTCTTCTGATGCCTCATATAAGAAAACTGACAATTAGCAAATACTGAACCAGAGATGTTCTTCTAAATACTTCAATTTTTTGTGAACTTGTGTCAAGAGACTGCTTTTTGTCTCTCTTGAATGTTGTTATTGGGATGAATGTTACATTTGTTTTAATGTTACATTTCAGTGACATCTCTGCCAATACTGGAAGAGGCAGATTATTAAAAATTAGGAACATTGTCTATAAAGTTCATATAGCTTTCTGTTGTGCATTTAATCCACATCAGAAACTCTTCATTGATGAAAATATGTTGTTATTCAAAGAATGCTTATCTTTCAACTATTAATTCCATCGAAACAGAGTACGTTCGGAATGAAAACGTTTGTGTTATGTGATTGCAAGAGTGGTTATGTGTTAGATTTCATTGTTTATACAGGGACATCAACAGAAACTGAGTTCCACAATTTTGGGAAAAGTGGTGACATAGTCACTAAGCTGAAAAATCCCTATTTAGATCAGGGACATACCCTCCACCTCGATAATTGATACTCGAGCCCATACTAGTTTTCCTGGCCTCACAGTCATGAAACACATGTGGTGCTACCGTAAGAGCACAAAGAGCTGAAACTACAGAAAAACTGAAACAAGGGGGTATTCATTTAATGTATACTAATACAATTCCTACTATAAAGTGGTGTGACAAAAGGGTAGTGTTGATGTTGACCACTTGTAACACTACAGAAATGGTTAAGACAAGAAAGACACACAGGAATACTTGAGAGAAAACTAAGAAACCCCAAATCATTTAAGAGTGTTGTTGTGGTCTTCAGTCTGCAGAATGGTTTGATGGAGCACTACCCTGTCCTTTGCAAGCCTCTTCATCTGAGAATATGTATGGCAACCTACATACTCTTGACTCTGCTTACTGTATTCTTCTCTTGGTCTCCCGCTAAGATTTTTACCCCACACACTTCTTTCTAATGCTAAGTTGACAATTCCTTAATGTCCCACCAACATATCCCTTCTCTTAGTGAAGATATGCCAGAAATCCTTTTCTCTCAAATTCTGTTGAGCACCTCCACGCTAGTTCTGTGGTCTACCCATCTAATCTTCATCATTTGTCTGTAGTTCCACATTTCAAAAGTTTCTATTATCTTTTTGTCTGAACTCTTTATCATCCGTCCACTTAAGACACTTTCCATTCCATTTAATTGCTCTTACAGGTTCTTTGCTGTGTCTGACAGAATTACTATGTCGTCAGCAAACCACAAAGTTTTTATTCCCTCTCCAAATTTCTCCTTGCTTTTCTTCACAGCTCGCTCACTGTACAGATTGAACAACTTGGGGAAGGCTACAACTTTGTCTTACTCCCTTCCCAACCAGAGACCCTTTCATGCTCTTAGATTCTAATAATTGCTGTCTGGCTTTTGTACAAGTTAAATGTAGCTCTTCGCTCCCTATATTTTACCCCTGCTATCCTCAGAATCTGAAAAAGTGTATTCTAGTCAACATTGTCAAAAGCTTTCTCCATATCCACAAAAGCTAAAAACGTAGGTTTCCCTTTCCTCAATCTACCTTCTAAGACAAGTCTTAATTTGAGTATTGCCTCGCATGTTCCTACATTTCTCCTAAACCCAAATTGACCTACTGCAAGGTCGGATTCCACCAGTTTTTCCATTTGTCTGTAAATAAGTCGTGTATTTTGCAACCATGACTTATTAAACTGATAGATCTGTAATTTTCACATTTGTATGCACATGCTTTCTTAGGTATTGTAATCACTATATTCTTCTTGAAGTCTGAGGGTATTTTCCCTATCTCATAAATCTTGCATACCAGGTGAAACAATTTCCTCCTAACTGATGACTGGCTCTCCTAATGATGGTACCAGTTCAGACAGAACATCATCTACTCCAGGGACCTTGTTTCTGCTCAAATCTTCTAGTGCTTTGTCAAATTCTTCTCACAGTATAGTATCTCCCATCTCATCTTCCTGTACTTTCTTCCATTTCTAGAATACTGCCTTCAAGTTTATTTCCTTTGTACAGGCCTCCTATATATTTCTTTCGCTTTTCAGCTTTCCCGTCTTTGCTTAGTAATTGGTTTTCCATCCGAGTCGAGTCGCATGTCACCTGTGTGTACTGTTAGTTTAACAATCTCTCTGTTTAAGTTGTACGGCTCTTTCTGCACCCAGCTCAATGAGAAAAGATTGTGACTAAGTTCATTATTCATTTTCGTTCATTTAGTGTATTTGCAATCACAACATGTGTTGAGTACTGCAACAGGAAAACTCAAAATTAATTTTGTGAAGTATTAGATCGTTAAAGTAATGTTAGGTTGCTTGTTCATGGTTCACACTCTAGTACAGCCAGTGAGCCTGGATTCACCATTTGATGTAAGTCACTTTCAATTCAAATTATGTCACATTCAAGAATTTTATATTGCTGTGAGCTATTTAGTAATGACATATTTTTTGTTGTTGCTTCATCACAAGGGTAGCTAGTGCTTCCTCCCAACCCCGATGAATTCTTGTCACCATACACTCACTAGAAAATTGTATGGACCAATATCAGTATCGCATTTCACCCTATGGAAATAGCAATCTCTTGGGAAATAGTTATTAACAATTTAATACCTATCAATGAATGCCCACTCCAGATTGGCACAGTGACACTGCAATGCTTAGTCAATATGTGTTTTTTGGACATACTCCCACATGTTTACATGTGGTGGTGATCGGCGAATTGCTCTCTGCTGCAAAATATAACTGGCTTTTCTTACCAGAAGAAC
The DNA here is from genome assembly GCA_026315105.1 of Locusta migratoria. Lineage (NCBI taxonomy): Eukaryota > Metazoa > Arthropoda > Insecta > Orthoptera > Acrididae > Locusta > Locusta migratoria. The sequence goes on from CM048744.1 coordinate 300,978,319, forward strand.
CCATACCTCTTATTCCATCAATATCATCTTATGACCAGATTCCTTCTTCTTCACACAATTAATGACTAATTTAGAGAGTTGGTTGATTGCTCATTTTGTGCACTTCATTGTTGCAGGTGGGGGGGGGGGGATGTGATTATTTTCTGACACTTCTTAAATATGTGATCGCTGCCTGACTGGGATGTCTTGCATTTGCCTCATTAAAGGGACAGTTTTGCTAACATGTGGAACCCCACATTCACTGTACAGGGAGTTGGTCAAAGGGGTCAGTTGATGTGGACTTACCTGCCAACAAAACGAGTCACCTATTGTATTATTTTTTCAAGATATAACTGCACGGATCTTGTTTTTCCCAAAAAAATAAAATAAAAGCAACAGAAAAAAACAATAAAAGGAAGTAATTAAATGAAAAACGGAAAGACACAAAAAGTGCTAAAAAAAAGTCACCTGAACCACATGAGGGAGCGTTTCAGTGACAGCATGGGGGGGCATCATGGCCAAGCCTCAGGATTCGAACCCTTCCTGCTTTGTCTTCACCAGACTAAAGCTGGCTGCTTACCATTTCCGCTTCCTGAGATCCTACCTTGATAGTTCAAACAAAAAAAATAAACTGGTTTAAATGTGGAACTATAAATGCAAAGAAAATAGGCTTGATCCATGGTCTGGTTATTCCTGTTTGTTTGGCAGTATGTATGAATCGGATATTTGTGACCTTTCACTGTCATATTTATTAATCTGGTTATTGTGATAAATGAGTGCTTAGTTGCTTGACTAGTTTTCTCATTGAAAACCTACAATGTTCCCTAAACTTTGACATTGGCTCTCAGTTCCTTCTACAATGTGAGCAAAAGTGGTGGTCCATGTAGTGCATAGTCTTACTGTACAAGGTCCCACCGCAAAAAAAAAAAATTATATGCTGTGAGTCATGTCTTTTGCAGCAGTTCTTGGGGAAGGACTCTGTTCAGGCAGTGGCATCTTCTAACAGCCAGATTTGTCATGCAGGTTTCTCTCTGAGCATAAGAAATTCCATTTGATACAAAGTTAGGTTTTTACTGAAATTGTTATAATCACAAAATTTAACACACCTATTTCATCACACCCTTCCAGGTATTAATAAAATTTGGTACACTCAAAGTAGGGTTGAGAGGAGAAAAAGTACCGAATTTCAAAATTTTATCTCAGTTTGTAAAATCCAGCTAAGTTAAAAAACTGTGAAAATCATGCTATGGCAAAACATTAAAATGATCATAACTCCTCTCCTATTTGAATTAGAAACATGAGAAAAGTGTGATTTTTTAGCGTTTTTCATTACCTTTTCAAAGATATACAACACATTATAGGTTACAACAACATTAATCTTTTCAAAATTTCAATTATTTATTTCAGAAATTTCCTGATTAAAGTGTACAGTGCTTTGTAAATTCTTATCACCATTGTTTGTACATGTGGCTTCACAACCCTTACAATCCATTTTTTGTCAAGTTTTGGAAGAGGGGGGGGGGGAAAGATTTGATATTAATTGCTCAGGGCTTACAGAAAGCCAGGAGTCAAATGTGACACACTAATGTTTTTGTTAGCTACACACTCATTTCAATGTGCAGCTGTGCTTATTTCATAAATTATAACTGTTATAGGTGCTGCAAAAAAGTTATGGAACACCGAGACATCAGACTAGATTGAGACGCCCTTTACATGATGAAGTAAAGGAAGATTCTTCTGAAGATGAGGCCGAGGAAGTGCTGAAAAAGCATAAAAAAACGCATCGGCCAACAAAGGTAATAGATTATAAATAAATGCATTGACATGTGAAAGATTTTCATTTTTGTAGTTCATTATTTTAAAAAATACATTAAAGGCAGTATATTTGTTTATTGTTTTTTTAATTATATTTTGAGTATGACATCATTGGTATACTTGTACTGCACATGCTATATTTTTTATCCTTTTCCCCATTAACAAAACCACTAGTAGTTACATTTTTGCCAAAGTCTGTTTGAAAAATATCTTAAAAGTTGTGGAACCTTTTCTAAAATTGTCTTTGATAAGCCCTATAAATATTCTACATTTTTTTTTGAAGAAAAAAAAAACCAACTTCGTTTGTTGGTTATAACTGTGAAATCAATCTGACAACAGCATACAATTTCATCCAGTGGTAGTCTGTGTGCAAAGTGTGTACTCTCTCTCTCTCTCTCTCTCTCTCTCTCTCTCTCTCTCTCTCTCTCTCTCTCTCACTGAATTCATTTTCTTTATGCAGTAGTTTCTGCTATTCTGTGCACCACAACGCAGATGGCTTTGGCAGCTGCATCACTAGGCATATTACATGGCTATCTCCTTCCAGCACTGAATTCTCTTAAACAGACAAGAATTCTCTCCAGCTTATCCTGCACCCTCAGCATGCTCCTCTCTAAACCTTCACTAACATTTTTTCACTGTGCCTCACCTCACATTACTCCATTTCTCTTCTGCCCACACTTAACACTACTTCTTTCTCATCCTTACCATGTACTGCCTTCTTCAACCTCTCTCCCCATTGCAGACACTCTCTCTCTCTCCTCCTCCCACGCCCTTCCTCCCTCCCCCCGTCCCTCCTCCCTCCCTCCCCCCGTCCCTCCTCCCTCCCTCCCCCCGTCCCTCCTCCCTCCCTCCCCCCGTCCCTCCTCCCTCCCTCCCCCCGTCCCTCCTCCCTCCCTCCCCCCGTCCCTCCTCCCTCCCTCCCCCTGTCCCTCCTCCCTCCCTCCCTCCCTCTGTCCCTCCTCCCTCCCTCCCTCTGTCCCTCCTCCCTCCCTCCCTCTGTCCCTCCTCCCTCCCTCCCTCTGTCCCTCCTCCCTCCCCCCCCCCCCCGTCCCTCCTCCCTCCCCCCCGTCCCTCCTTGTTCCTTCGCCCACCCTGCCTCTGAGCAACTGCTGTCAGTAATATGGTATGGGTATGTGTGTCTTGATGTCTGTGTGCAAATGTATTTCTGCTACAGAGAGAGAGAGAGAGCTTGAAAGTTAAGTAAGATTTTTCCAGTTGTATGTTTCTATTCACCATCCGTCAGTCATCTGTAGGTGAGTGGTTCCTTCATTCTACATATTATTTCATCCCGGAATTTCTGTTATTGGCCTACACCATCAGGAAAAATGAGCAGCTATCAATTTCTAAAGTAGTTCAAATGCATATCTCTTAAATTCTTTTTTGTTTTTCTGTTATGATCAGTGTGACTTTGAAGCCTTTTTCTGGTAAACAAGGTCTGAGTTGTGGGTAGATTTGAATGAATGTATGACCAACCTTTGTAGATTTGCTTTTTGGAAAGCTGATTTTTGAATGCCTGGCAAATATGATTCTGTATTGTCCCCCAAAATTAAGACATAAATCTCTCAATATTTCCACCACTTGAAATTTGTATTTACTTCAGCTTGCTTGCATATACTACCATTTTTATATCAGCTTATTATAAATTTAATATCATTAACCTGCATTTTCTTTTCTTGCAGACAAAGGCAGTCGATGAATGGGCAAAGTGTTTCAACTCCATGTGTGAAACAATCGACAGTTTTGAACTGATTGTAGAATAGTTTTTCTGGACTATTAACAGCAGTATTAATTGTGTGTTTGTAATTCTTTTTACACCATATTCTGAAAATTTTTATTTAATTTATGTAGTTTTGTAGTGATTTTTATATTCTATGTTGATTAAGTAATGTGTGCTTAATTTTTGTAAATTATGTTAATTGTTATATGTACCTGAATTAAGTAATTTTGCTACTATTTTTATGTGTGTATATAATCTTGTGTGTGACTATGAATGCTGTTTTATAGACTTTAACTAGATGATTAATTTATAGTACAGTTTTATCACATATTTTGTATATACTTTATTTATTTGGAAAAACAGCTTTCTGATGGTTACATAATCTGTTACTCTGGCAAACTTTATTACTACTTATAACTTTTAATCTTCACTCATGTCCATCGAAAATTGTACTCATTTTTACATGAATTATATAAATTAAACCTTTTGCATGCATAATAAATGTTCTATATTATTCAAACATTGAATTTACTGTATTCATAGTGTATAAATACTGTGAGAGGTGGTAGTACTCACCAAAACAAGAAAAATAAGTCCAATATACATTGGTCTGGAAGTGCATATTTTCTCAGATAAACACTTGTTCATGGGAAGGGTTGCACGTTGCTTGGATGCAGGTTTTAGCATAGTTGTTGCTTGTTTACTTGCACAATTTAAGAATAAAACTCTTTGTGTAGTTTGCTGTTTGAATTGATAGGAATGTATGTAAATTAACGTAGTCATCGATCTTTTGTTTGTTGTTTTGAACAGCAAGTGAACATGCATCACAGCCCAGAGAGCAGACAGCTTCAATTAATGAAAACACCAGTGTAGTAACAGTTTGCATATTTAGCATGTCTATTTATTTTCACAGTTAAATTTTTACATTAGCAGTGATGGGACTGATAGTGATTGTGTGGTTGTGGGTGGGAAGGAAGTTGGGGATGTGCAGGAGGTGGAGGCCATGACTCATGAACAGTTGAAAGTGTTTTTGGGTACTGTTTGCCATCTTCAGGCTGCTGCTTTGGGGTGTGGCTGAAGCAGTGAAGAATCTGGCACATCACATGGGACATGTCAGGTTCACTTGTTTCCCACTGTGCTTTGCTGCCTTGGCACCTTCTCATGTGTCCGACACAGTTGGATTGTCCTCACACAGGGTGAGTGGGGATTCAGCATATTTGTGTCGCTTGAGGGGGGGGGGGGTTCAATGTGGAGGCTCCCCATACCATCTCACTGAGATCACCCTGTATGTGGATCAGTGGCTACTCCATCAACAGAGTCCTGGGATGCACACAGGGTAATGTGTTTGCTAGTTATTGGAATTTCCAACATCAGGTGCATTATGTAGGTAGTGTACAGGACTGGAAAGAATTCCAATGTGCATTCTGTATTTTTGCTGGGTGTCTTATCCGAGATATGGATAGGTCTTGCCAGCGGCTATCTCGCATGCTGGGTGCAGTCGGATGCAAGCCATGGTTGACATCGGTACCAATTAGGTGTTCAGCTGGTGGAATCTGTGAAAACTGCTGGTCCCACATACAGGATTCATCAAGAGCTTGAAATTTCCAGCATTGTTTCCAGAGTTAGTTTTTTGGTTTGGAGCCAAGTACAGGGTCCAAATATAGGCTTAGTTTACTCTGTGATGGTCTTGATTGTAGGTTTCTGGAACTGTTATTTGTTGGAGAGTTTTAGGAATCCCCTTGATAATTCAGGGGTACATTACACAATATCAGATACTCAGGTAGCAGAGTACTCATGGATTGCATGATAGCTGTTAGGTAGTAATTTGAGGTGTTCTGATGAACTCTCTTCAATCGACACACAGTGAAATCGGGTCACGTTGAGAGGGAAGAGACAACTGTCAAAATTTAACACTTAAAGAGACTTCCAAATGGAGGACATAGAAATAGGCATCCTTGATGTAGAAAAGCTGCCCGCTGAGAGAGCTGAAAAGAACAACAAACAAATCTCTAGGTCCAGATGGAATCTCAATTCAGTTTTGCAAAAAGTACTCTGCAGCATTAGCTACTTACTTAGCTTGAATTTATCCCAAATTGCTGACCCAGTGCAAAGTCCCAAGTGATCGGTGAAAAGCATAGGTGACTCTTGTCAGAAGATAAAAGAAGGCACCTGAAAAACTACAGACAATATCATTAATATCTGTTTCCTGCAGAAATCTTAAACAGTTTGAATATAATATGTATCCTTCAGCCAAAAAAGCTGTCCATTTGCATCTATACTGTTTTAGACTGCATCATTTGTGTGAAACTTTGCTTGCACTTTTGTCACATGATAACTGGTGATACATGGATGAAGAACAAAAAGCAGACTGTATGTTGCTTAATTTCTGAAAGACATTTCACACAGAGTCTCACAGCAAAAAGTGCTCCAGGAAAATGTGATACGACCACTGTTATGTTCTACCAAAACTGAGTTGATGGACATGAGCAAGCTGTGGCTGTTTGACTTGAGTTGTTATACAGTAAAACCTCATTTTTATGTTCCCAGTTTTTACGTTTTCCTGCCATTTACACAATTTTTGGGAGTACCGTCAAATTTCCTATGTTCACAATGTTAATTCGCCCTCATTTTGCGTTAACATATTTACACTTTTCCCACGTTTACACTTTTCGAAAGCATGTTACTTGAGGAAAAAATGATGTAATCTACATAAATGGACACTAGCATGGCTTTCCCCTTACAGTATAGGGCTTAAAAGTTATTCATTTTCAAGTTCCTTGACACTTTGCATTTATTAAAACGTATATTTCACATATCGTTGTTGGCATATGCTTCTAGTTGACTTACGATGCGCCGATTTGCGGAGATGTAGTTCCTCTTTCCACCAGCGCCAGCCGTGGTGGCCGAGGCGACTGAGGCGCTTCAGTCATGCTCTTCACGGCCACTACGGTCGGGGGTTCGAATCCCCCTTCGGGCATGGATATTTGTGCCGTCCTTAGGATAAGCTAGTTCATAAGTAGTTTGTAAGTTTAGGGACTGTTAACCCCGTAGTTAAGTCCCATAATCTTAACAAATAATAAAAAAAAAAAAAATTCCACCAGCTTCTTTGCCAGAGCGCCTGCTGTGTACTCAGACAAACAGAACGGTTTGTTAACGTGAGAATAATGCCGATTTGTGGCAGTGTAGTTCCTCTTTCCACTAGCTTCTTTGCCAGAGCAGCTGGCGTGTACTCAATCGGAACCAGTTGCTTTGTTGATGTGAGAATAAAGAGTTGCACTGTTTTTGTGATACATATTTCTGATTAATAAAGAATGTTATCTGTCAAAGTTGGGTATCATAATATGCACAACCTCAAAAAAGCGATAATAGTGCAAGATGCTGATCCTATGGAAAGTCACAAAAATACTTATGCATATGTTTGCATTTGAGAATGCAAATAAATTCTCTAACATTATCGTGTGAAACATCTAAAAATACAAAAAGAACAGAACTTTAGGAGTTTTACTATGTAAATAATTAATGCCGGTAAAAGGCAGTAATTTGAAAAATGTATTACTGGCAGCAACGTCCAAACAATATCTATCGAAGTGGTTAAGGTAATTTTGAAGATGTTTTACATAGCCTAGCAGCGGCGTCCTCGATTTTAATGAATGAAATTGTGTCAAAAATTTCTACTTCCCATAAAATTACCAGTTCTGCCTGGCGCTTAAAATAGCGTTGAAAAGTGTAAAAACGAGGTTCTACTGTAGCATTGTTAGCTGGAGTTACCAGCATATTCCATTCTTCTTATGCAAACTGTTACTAGTGAAACTGCTTTATATCTACAGAAAGACATTTTGTGGAGGCTTATGAAAATCTTTCAAAAACTCTTGCATTTAAGGCCTCTTAATAATAAAGTAGATGGAATTTAGGCGAAGCTATGTGACAGCAGAAATAATGAAACAAACGCATGCACACAAAAGCAAGCTTTCACAACCATCTGTTGCTTCCTCATGCAAAGACCACTTTCTCGACCGCCTGAAATCCTTACCTAACCTGTTACCTCCGGAAACCATCTTTGTAACCATTGATGCTACTTCCTTATACACAAACATCCCACATGCCCAGGGCCTCTCTGCGATGGAGTATTTCCTATCTTGCTGACCACCTGCAATGCTACCTGAAACCTCGTTCTTTTTACCGTAGCCAGCTTCATCCTAACCCACAATTCCTTCACCTTTGAGGGCCAGACATACCAACAACTAAACGGAACAGCCATGGGAACCAGGATGGCCCCCTCATACACAAACGTATTTATGGGATGCTTAGAGGAGGCCTTCTTGGATACCCAAGCCTGTCATCCCCAAGGTCTGCTACAGATTTATTGATTACATCTTCATGATCTGGACTCACAGTGAAGAAGAACTCCAGAATTTTCTCTCCAACCTCAACTACTTTGGTCCCATCAAATTCACCTGGTCCTATTCCAAATCCCATGCCACTTTCCTCGATGTCAACCTCCATCAGTCCAAAGGCCAACTTCACGCATCTGTCCACATCAAACCTACCAATAAACAACAGTACCCCTATTATGACAGCTGCCATCCATTCCACATCAAATGTGTCCTTCCTTACAGCTTAGGTCTTCGTGGCAAACAAGTCTGCTCCAGTTCCAAATCCCTGAACCAATACACCAATAATCTGATAACAGCTTTCACATCCTGCAAATATACTACTGATTTGTTACAGAAGCAAATTGCCAGGGCCACTTCCTCATCTCCCCGAACCCAGAACCTTCCACAGAAGAACCCCAAAAGTGCCCCTCTTGTTACCAGATACTTTCTGGGGCTGGAACGGACTCTGAATGTGGCTCTCCAGCAAGGATATGAGTTCCTTAAATCCTGCCCCGAAATGAGATCCATCCTTCAGGGGCATCCTTCCCACTCCACTTAGAGTGTCTTTCCGCCGCCCACCTAACATTCGTAACCTCCTTGTCCATCCCTATGAAATCCCCAAACCACCTTCCTTACCCTCTGGCTTCTACCCATGTAACTGCCCCTGTTGTAAAACCTGCCCTATGCACCCTTCCACCACAACTTACTCCAGTCCCGTAACATGGAAGGTGTACACAATCAAGGGCAGAGCCACTTGTGATAGCACCCACGTGATTTACCAACTGACATGCCTGCACTGTGAAGCGTTCTATGTGGGAATGACCAGCAACAAACTGTTCATTCGCATGAATGGTCACAGGCAGACAGTGTTTGTTGGTAATGAGGATCACCCTGTGGCTAAGCATGCCTTGGTGCATGGCCAGCACATCTTGGCACAGTGTTACACCGTCCGGGTTATCTGAATACTTCTCACCGACACCAGTCTTTCAGAACTCCAGAGTTGGGAACTTTCCCTTCAGCATATTCTCTCTTCCCGTTGCTCACCTGGCCGCAACCTCCACTAAATTCAAATTCCTACCCAACATTCTATAACATCTTTGCTTTCTACAAATGTCTGCCTAGGTGTGTTTGCGTGTGTATATGTGTGGGTGTGTGTGTGTATTTGTTAACCTTTCTTTTTTTCCCCTAAGGTAAGACCTTCCACTCCCGGAATTGGAATGACTCCTCTTCCACTCCCTTAAAACCCATGTCCTTTCCTTTTTCCCCTCCTTCCTTCTTCTTTTCCTGAAGAAGCAGCCATCGGTTGCAAAAGCTTGATTGTTTGTTTTGTGTGTGTTTTTATTTGTGTTTTTTGTGTCTCGGTGAGCCTGTGCTTTGGGTAAGTCAAACAATCTTTATTTGCACCGGTTCGTTGTTCCACAAATAAAAATAATAATAAAAACGTACACACACACACACAAAACTAAGCTTTTGCAACCTAAGGTTGCTTCATCAGGAAGAGCAGGGAAGGAGAGGGGAAAAGGAAAGGATGAGTGTTTCAATCCCGGGAGAGGAAAGACTTACCTTGGGGGAAAAACGGTAGGTAAACAAACATACACGCGCGCACACACACACCAGGGCAGACATACGCAAAATGCAAAGAGGTTGGACGGAGATGCCAGTCGAGGCAGAGGCTCTGTCTAGAGAACAGAGGCAAAGATGTTGTAGAATTTTGGGTAGGAATTTCAAACTAACAAAGGTTGAGACCTGATGGGCAACAGGAAGAGAGAATATGTTGAAGGACAAGTTCCCATATCCGAAGTTCTGAAAAGGTGGTCTCGGTGGGAAGTATCCATATAACCTGGACGGTGTACCACTGTGCCAAGATGTGCTGGCCAAGCACCAAGGCATGCTTAGCCACACGGTGATCCTCATTACCAACAAACACTGTCTGCCTGTGATCGTTCATGCGAATGGACAGTTCGTTGCTGGTCATTCCCACAAAGAACACTTCACAGTGCAGGCACGTCAGCTGATAAATCACATGGGCACTGTCGCAAGTGGCTCTGCTTTTAATTGTGTACAATTTCAATTTGTCACAATATTTAGACCTGTTACCTTGAAACTCTAAACAGGTCGTACATAATCATTTTACATTGTCTCATACACTGTTTTATAAATGTAAATTTAGTTATTACTTATGTTTACTGCAATTATTTACAACATTAATGTAAATAAAATTTTAAAGTATTGAAAAGTAACAAAAGACAATCTTGAAGTACAATAAATTGTTCCTTATCTTAAGTAAAGTTTTCTAGGCTCATTGCCAAAATATGTTCCTAGCAGCCTCCCCGGAAGAACTCGAGGTTTGCCAACTAACAAGGGCACTAAATACTCATAGACCTACTTTAACTACACTATTCTACAGCGTCCCCACATGCATATGCGTGCCTCGGCAAAAATCCTTGATTCTGCAAATATCCGAGTAACTAACTAACGTTTTTTTTTCTTTTTTTTTTTTTTTACATTTTGGCTAGTTGTATCTAAATTTTATTTGATCTTTAGAGACTTTGGCATTATGATCGTCGATTTGGAGCTATAGACAGAATGTTAACCAGTTGCCTTTTAGATATTCGTTGTGCAGCAGCATTAATTTGTAACCCACAAGGTTTGGTCCCTTACAACTGCTTGCAGATCACAGTCTAATTGTCTGCATTCCCTCTTCCTGGAAATGGGGGCAACTTAGACGTGATCTCCACATTCACAGATTGGTGTGTTACTGTGTTCAAATTGCTGTAGATATTTCGGATATGGATCATGGCCTGTTAATAGGTGCACCACACCTGGGGTAGGAGCAATGTACCGCAATCTGAGTCTCTTTCTAATGTCTGGGAATATACTGCATACTCATCTTGCAGTGCTCCCAATCTGATTGCCACTCATCTAATTTCCATGCTTGTAAGTGTCTTTTATCTGTAACATGAACTCCTGTGATATACACACGATCTTATTGCTTGCACCCTAACCAGTACATCGCTGCTCTGTAATTTACCACAATATCTAATGGACATATCCCTAGAATCACCAGCAAACCCTCAACAGGTGTAGTGTGGAAGGCACCAGTAAGCCTTAGAAGTACACTCCACTGAATTCATCATAATACCTTCTTGTAGCTCTGCACCCTAAGGCGATGTGCCCAGACGCCAGCAGCGACACCCACGATAGCTTTAAAAATAGCCTCATGATAAGACCATACAGCCTGAAGTGGTAATTTATAATCAACAGTACCAGCACAAGCAATTTTATGCATGATTATGCCGCCTTTTGGGTAACATATTTTATATGTTCTAGAAAGTTTCTTTTTTCATCCAGAAAAATACCTAGATACTGAGACACAGTACTTCGTTTTATAGGGGTCCAGTCAAGCCTTATAGTTGTATTTCTAGTGAGAGATAGTCTTCCCTTCAGGAGTATGTAAGTGGTTTTATGTGCAGCTATTGTGAGTTTGTCGCAACTGCACCACCGTTGCATCTGCACAAGCACATCATTGGCGTTTTCCTCAAGTCTCGCTCTGGAGTCTGCAGACACAACTACTAGGGTGTCATCTGCATACACAACACCACCTTCAACAGTATATGCCTCATCTAGTAGATGTAATAGGGGCTCAATACTCAGATCCCAAAACAATGGACTACTTATGGAACCTTGAAGACAGCCCTTGGCAATCTTTTTGATTGTCTTAATTTGTCCCGCAACCCATTGGACGCTATGGCCGCTACAATAATTAACAAAGCTTCCATATAGACATTTGGGGACCTCCAGATCTCAGAGGCGTGCAAACATGGCTGGCCACCAGAGCTTATCAAATGCTCCAGCTATGTTGATCATGAACGCAATTACGTAATTTTGGGTCGAATTTTTTAAAATCAGAAGAGCTCTGTTAACCACATCTTCTATGGATTTCCCTTGACATTTATTCAATCCCATTAGCTCCCGATGTGCCTGCAAACAGTCACACAGCAGACATTCCTGAACTTTGGCCAATATGTTCAATAAGCAAATAGGTCTGTAACTTTTCGGTGATGTCAGATCTTTATCCTTTTCTTTTGTTATCACAACTGCCTTAGATGTTTTCCACATTGCCGGAATTCTATCTATTCACAATGCTTCGTTTAGTAATGTCATCAGATATGGCACTATTAGTGGGCTTACCATCCGCAGGACCTCGGGATAGATGCCATCCGGACCAGGTGCCTTTCCAATTTTGAGCTTGGAAATAGCAATAGCAACTTCTTTCTGAGGAAAAGGTAATGGCACCCTCTGATTGTCTGTGCATTTCACTATCTGTATTTTTATTGTCATCAGGAAGTAGGAAGTTCAGCAGATATTCTGCCAACTCTCCATCCAGACGTCATTGAGCCATCATCTCTACGAATTGTGGACATGACAGTAGGTCCCTTAACTTTCTCAGCCAACAACTTATATGGTCTTCCCCATACGTCAAATTGCAACTGTCTTTGTAAAACCTTTCCCCAAGTGCAGTCTTTTCGTTTCCTGAAGCAATTTTATGTAGCGTAACTTAGCTGTCCTGTATTCGTGAAGCCTGGCAATGCGTTCTGATTGCCCTAAAGCACGCTGATAAGCTTTTCTCGTTGTTCTTACCCTTCACCTCAACATGGAGAGTTCTGGACCCCAAGGGACTACACTCTGACTTTTATAATGTCTCTTTGGAATGTAAATATCCTATACTCTTTGCAAACGTTCGGTTAGTAGCTGCACTCCCAGGTCTGCATGTACAGGTAACGATTGAGTTGGAAATGCAGCAATGTATGCAATTAAGCCATCCCAGTCCGTTTTCCTCATGTTGAAACCAATCATGCTTCCCTCTGCTTGATTCCCTCTATTGTTATCACCTTCCCCTTTGTGATAACTATTGCATTATGAAAACTGGTTGTAAGGTACTGAAGCACTTGCCAGCTATTGATCTTAGCTGCTGCCATACGGTTTGCTAGTGTGACATCTATATTGGTGCCTGAACTGGCAGGCCCCTCAAATGTACTTGGCTGGCCTTCTAGATTTAAAACTATGAGGCCAAGTTCCTGTATCGCAGCCTCTAATATCTCACCTCATTCATCAGTTAGCCTACTACAGGTGCCACAGAGTGGATTTTGCGTTCGCATCTGTTACCATGAGGAGAGAGGCACCTCGTCCGAATAGAGCAACTTCTCTAAGTTTTTCTGTGAAAGGTTCAATGGGGGTAAGAATACTGCATGTACATGCTCACTACAACCCACTTTGCGCATCCTTCATTTCTACTGTGACCATATGCTTGTCACATACCTGTACCACCTTAGTCACAGTGAATTTTCTATTTGTGATGACTATAGCAGCCGTTGCATCTTCATGGCCCGTGATTGTTATCATATCCACAGGAAAGTGTGGAAGCATGGTGTTTTTACAGTAAGGTTCTTGCAAGCAGACTACATAGATACCTAACTCATTGATCTGTTTTCGTATTTCATTCATAGCCAGTTTACTTTGCCCTACATTAATTTTTAGTATTTTTATCGTTTTGTGTGTATCATGTGTGAATAAAGCATTTTGGAGAAGGGAAGTTTGGATTGAAATATATGCGTTCATATGCTTTTACAAAATCCACATATAATTACTCAGTGTCAAAGGGTTCGCTTCTCCTTGTGAACACTTGCCGAAGAAGATCACATACTTGTTTAAACTCGGTTGGCAAATTATTAACTCTCAATATAATCCTGTCTAACGCCCCAGGCATGGGAAACATAATAATTTCCCCTCAGGATTGATGTACTGGTTCCGACTCATTTGCCATGAAGACCTAAGCTGTAGGGAAGGAAACGTTTGATGTTGAATGGATGGCAGCTGTCATAATGGAGGTACTGTTGTTTATTGGTAGGTTTGATGTGGACGGATGTGTGGAGTTGGCTGTTGGACAGATGGAGGTCGACATCGAGAAAAGTGGCATGGGATTTGGAATAGGACCAGATGAATATGATAGGTCCAAAGTAGTTGAGGTTGAAGAGGAAATTCTGGAGTTCTTCTTCACTGCGAGTCCAGATCATGAAGATGTCATCAATGAACCTATACCAAACTTTGGGTTGACAGGCTTAGGTATCCAGGAAGGCTTCCTCTAAGCATCCCATAAATACGTTTGCGTATGAGGAGACCATCCTGGTTCCCATGGCGGTTCCCTTTAGTTATTGGTATGTCTGGCCCTCAAAAGTGAAGAAGTTGTGGGTTAGGTTGAATCTGGCTAGGGTATTATGGAAAGAGGTTTTAGGTAGGGAAGTGGGTGGTTGGCGTGAAAGGAAATACTCTATCGCAGCGAGGCCCTTGGCATGTAGGATAGAAAGCAACTTTGCTTTCTACAGTATGTCTGCCTAGGTGTGCTTGCATTTGTGTATATGTGTGGGTGGGTGTGTATTTGTTTACCCTCCTTTTTCTCCCCCAAGGGAAGTCTTTCCTGTCCCGGGATTGGAATGACTCCTTACCCACTCCCTTAAAACCCTCATCATTTCCTTTTCCCTCTCCTTCCCTTCTGCCTGAAGAAACAGCTAGGCTGTGAAAGCTAGAGTTTGTGTGTGTGTGAATTTATTAATTTATTTTTGCTACTATCACTTCCTGTGCTCCTTTGCCTGGTAAGTACTCTTCATTTATTTTTTTATATATATTTTTCCTGCTAGGTATTTCTCATATAGAATACACACACACAAACGCAAGCTTTCACAACCCAGTTGCTTCTTCAGATATAAGGAGAGGGAAAAGGAAATGATGAGGGTTTTAAGGAAGGGGGTAAGGAGCCATTCCAATCCCGGGAGAGGAAAGACTTACCTTGGGGGAAGAAAAGGAAGATAAACAAATACACCCCCACCCACACATTTACACAGACGCAAACACACCTAGGCAGACATACTATAAACTTCTCAACTTCTTTGGTTTCATAGTATGTCTGCCTAGGTGTGTTTGCGTCTGTGTAAATGTGTGTGTAGGTGTGTATTTGTTTACCTTCCTTTTCTTCCCCCAAGGTAAGTCTTTCCTCTCCCGAGATTGGAATGGCTTCTTACCCCCTTCTTTAAAACTCTCATAATTTCATTTTCCCTCTCCTTCTGCCTAAAGAAGAAACTAGGTTGCGAAAGCTTGCGTTTGTGTGTGTGTGTGTGTTTTATATTTATTTGTGCTACTACCACACCTGTGCTCCTTCGCCTGGTTAGTAATCTTCATCTATTTTTTATATATAGGTTTTCCTGCTATAGGTTTTCCTTTGTCTATAATCAAGCCTTTGTTAGATTTGTTAAGTTACTTTTCTAAAATAGAAGACATATTTAAGGTGTACAGTAATAATTTAGAGGTAATAAGTCATTTCAGTTTTCTGGACTAGTATTGCACTCCTGAAACCTTCAGAGATGCTCTACCCATCTTTCTCTAGATGTGTGATGCATAGTCATTCATGGCTCGAACTATAGATGCAATGGATGTATCAAAAAAGTAACATTGTAGTTTCATAGTCCCATAATGAATTCTGGAGGAACATTTAATCTTTTATTCCCAATTTGATTTGTTGACATTCATACATTTTTGTGTTATTGTTTTGTAATCATTTGATTAATACTTGTCAGTATATTATTAGCATTGTTCTTTCTTTTGGATAAGGCATGTACTTTCCTGACTTCCCAAAGGGTTTGGCATTGCTGAACTGTTGGTTGCAGTTTTAGTTTACTTGTTACAATATCTTACACATATTTGTTAAAATTATATTCTAAGGTTCCATGTAGCAGCTTTACTTTTTTTTATATAACCTTATACTAGCTTATTTCCTGCTGCTTCGGGGAAAAAACCAAGAGGCAGGCCAAGAACAATGTATTTGAATTACATCAAAGAAGATATGGGGACAAAATCATATGAAGATTTGCAGAGGATGCCAATGGCTAAATTGTCAAGGCATAGCCTTTAGTTTATGATGATTGCACGTGTAAATTGGCCGGTCTGCATTGGTTGTTTCTACTTCTAAATATAAATTTTCATAAATTTGACTTTAAAAATACTTTCCTAATCAAGTACTTTGATACAACTTGCCACCCCCTCTTGCACTGTTTAAGGCAGAATTCAAAACATCCAAAAACACATATTTTTAAAATTCTACCCACAGTTCCAAATGCAAATTTTCGCATTTCTAGCATCAAAATAGTCTTAGTAGCACCCTTAAAAGATTTTCCCTTATTACACCCACTTTTCAGCGCCATTTCTGTCTTTTTAAAACTGATCGAGAATGTGAAATTTCTTTCTTACGCTTTGGTACCTTTCTTGGTAGTTTTACTCGTCATCAATGGTCTTCATCCGAATTTTATATTAGCTAACGAATTTCAACCACTATATCTTCCACCCTCTTACAGCTATTGATGCGGAACTGCTATGGTGTACAACGAGAGTCTTTGCACTACAACAACATTGTGTAGTTCTTGCTGAAGAGCAAAATATTGGCACCAACACATAGAATTTTATTTAAGTAGGTAAATTTCAACTCCCATTTCTTCCACCCCCTATCGTTACCAACCCTCTACCACCATAGTGCACAACGGGAGACTGATACGGTAATGCAGGTGCGTAGAGCAAGACTAAACTTGGCTACTATCAAATAAACAATGTCCAGAGATATATTTTGTCTCGATATCTATTGAAGATATTAAAATGAAGGAGAGGCACTGAATTAAAATGTATGAAATTTAAGGGGACCCCCCATTAACCACAGACATTGCTGACGTGGGGTGGCTTGCGTGCCTCAATGATGCAGATAGCTGTACCATAGGTGCAACCATAGCAGAGGGGTACCTGTGGAGAGGCCAGACAAACTTGTGGTTCCTGAAGAGGTGCAGCAGCCTTTTCAGTAGTTACAGGGGCAACAGTCTGGATGATTGACTGAGATGGCCTTGTAACACAGCTAACATGGCTTTGCCATGCAGTTACTGCGAACAGCTGAAAACAAGGGGGAAACTACAGTCGTTAATTTGCCCGAGGACAGGAAGCTCTACTGGATGATGATGGCATCTTCTTGGGTAAAATATTCAGGAGGTAAAATAGTCCCCCATTCGGATCTCTGTGCGGGGACTACACAGGAAGATGTCGTCATCAAGAAAAACAAAACAGGCATTCTAGGGGGCGTAGCGTGGAATGTTCTAACCCTTATTCATATAGGTAAGTTATAGAATTTGAAAAGAGAAATGGATAAGACATATCCAGGGGCAGATATAGACTCTGACCATAACTTATTGGTTATGAACTGCAGATTAAAACTTAAGAGACTGCAGAAAGGTAGAAAAGATAGGAGATGGAACCTGGACAAATTGAAGGAACCAGAGGTGGTTGAGAGTTTCAGAGGGAACATTAGGCAAGGTTTGGCTCAAATGGGGTACGGTAAAGTAATACAGTAGAAGAAGAATGGATAGTTCGGAAAGAAAGGGTAGTAAAGGCCGCACAGGATCATATAGGCAGAAGGACAAGGCTTAATAGAAATCCCTGGATAACACAGGACATACTGAACTTAATTGATGAGAGGAGAAAATACAAAAATGCATCAGGTGAAGGAGGCAAAAGGGAGTAAAAATGTATGAAAAATGAGATTGACAGGAAGTGCAGACTGGCTAAGCAAGAGTGGCTAGAGGACAAATGCAGAACCGTACTCTCTTTCAAAATCTGAAGGTATCAGGGGTAAAATATAGGGAGCGAAGAGTTATATTCAACCTATAGAAAAACTAGACAGCAGTTATTAGAAAGGGCTGCAGAGGTTGGGAAGGGGGTAAGACAGGATTGTAGCCTTTCCCCAGTGTTGTTTAATCTGTATATTGAGTAAGCAGTGAAGGAAATCAAGGAGAAATTTGGAGAGGGAATTAAAGTTCAGTGAGAAGAAATAAAAACTTTGCAGTTTGCTGATGACAGCAATTTTGTCAGAGACTGCAAAAGATCTGGAAATGTAACTGAATGGAATGGACAGTGTCTTGAAAGGAAGATATAAGATGAACATTAACAAGAGTAAAACAAGGATAATGTAACGTAATGTCAGAAAATCAGGTGATGCTGAAGGGATTAGATTACGTAATGAGACAATAAAAGTAGTAGATGAATTTTGTTATTTGTGTAGCAAGGTAACTTCTGATGGCCGAAGTAAAGAAGATATAAAATGCAGAATGGCTACGGGAAGAAAAGCGTTTCTTAAGAAGTAAAACTTGTCAACATACAATATTAATTTAAATTTTCGGAAGTCCTTTCCGAAAGCATTTGTCCGGAGTGTAGCATTGTATGGGAATGAAACGTGGATGATAAGGAGTTCAGATAAAAAGATGATAGAAGCTTTTGAAATGTGGTGCTACAGACGAATGATGAAAATTAGATGGGTAGATCATGTAACTAATGAGGAGGTGCTTAACCAAATTGGGGAGACATCAAGGTATTGTCAACTTAGCATTAGAAGTAAGTGTGTGGGGTAAATATCGTAGAGGGAGACTGAGGGACGAATACAATAAGCAGATTCAAATGGATGTATGTTGACGAACTTATTCTCAGACGAAAAGACTTGCACAGGACAGGGTAGCGTGGAGAGCTGCATCAAACCAGTCTGCGGACTGAAGACCACAACATCAACAACAAGACCTTAATTAACTGTTCAACAGTGAAACTGGCGATATTCGTTAATCTTTAGGGAAAAGCTATGAAGTTGACATATACAAACGTAGTGGCGGTGTGGTTGTTTACAGTCCTACATGAGGAGCCACGAGGAAATCAATGCGGTGCGACTAAACTGGCGACAGCGGGGAAAACCACTGAGGCCAATGTGCGGGATTCCCGGCGTTGCGTGGCGTGCGTCGACGCTCCCCAAAGCGCGCACAGGTAGCTAACGGGCCTGGAACTCCCTGCTGCCCGAACTAGACACAGCTGCCACCGCAGCTTCAACAACCCGCTACTAGTGTTACTTAAAACGTCGATATTTGACACATACAATATTACTTTTTTAACTATCGATATATCGAATGGCTATCGATTGATCTAAGCAGATAGGGCCTTTATAACTTTTTTTTATTCTTTAGAATACGGTACAACAATTTATATGCAAGATTTTGCGTAATAAAAAGATAGGCATTTAAATTCTTTGCCTTAAGCCTAGGGATGCAACATCGTTGATAATAACATCAATGTTCAGACATCGACGTTCCTGCGGAAAAATATCGATGTTAAAAAAACATCGCTCTGAAAAACGATACATCGATGTTTTCCCGATGTTTCCATACGTTTAAGAAATATTAGGAAAAACACGCTGAAATGAAGCTATGTTGCCAGAAAGTATCTGCCTTATTTATGTTCTTTCACTAGGCTACAAATACACAGCAAAATGGCATATTAGAATGAAAAAGCAGTTGGGAATAAGGTTTCGCTACCTATTGCGCTGATTTTACTTAGGATTTACATCGATTTGTTCATTACATGCGATATAACTTGAGTTTGTTGACGTATTGCCTTTATCTTAGCTGTCGACGTGGAGAAAATTAAACATTATGCATCTTTCAGTTACTACTTAATAATGTATTTTTAAAATGAATATTCATCAATGACGTTTATCAAATCATGTACCTTGCTGAAATGAAAATCTATGTTATACTTGGCGTGTTGGCTTATGTCTCGGATTTTTCGTCGACTTTTGTTTGATGGTTTAACTGACGTTTTGACAGTACGATATCAGTCTGACTGGATAGCACTGTCAAAGATTCGATTCCACTGATATTGGAGGGTGAAATTTCAGCAATGCCAGCAGCCCGTGCTGGACAAACATCAAATTAATCATCAAAGATCGACATTAAAAACGAGATAGACTCCAAGAGGCAATATGACAAATAATAACCATGAAAGCTTTTAATTTTGTTTAAGGATTCTCGGTCCAATAACTTCTACAGTCACTAATCTAATAATTACTGGTACAAGAATAATTCTAATGCACACTGTTTTATTCAATATTTCAAGTTGCTGACTCCTTATGTAGTAGAACAAAAAGCTTCATATAAAATGCAAATATGAAGCTGTGTGGATAAGTTCTGTTTAAAGAAACAGAATGCTTCAGAAAATTTACTAATGAAATGATGCTGCGCACTTTGTTACAGAATAGGGTCTATTACCAGAAAGCTTAATATGATCTGACATCTCATACGATTTTTCCGGGTATACAAAAACCATTACAAATACAAGTATGAGAGATTGTATACCAATTACAAACCGACTGGTGGTTACCTTTCAGATTTAGCTACTGGTAACTAGTCAGAAGTTCAAGTACTTCTTTCAAGCTCACTAATCATCAATGAGTCTCATGATACTGACAGGTTTCATTAAGGGAAGTTTGAAATATGATTTCGAAATTTTTTGTTATCCTGAAGTCATCGGTGTGATATTACAGTTGTGATGTTTGTGTGCATTACTTTCAATATCCCATAGAACTCTAGATTCGGATTTATAAAATTGGTAGTCCTTGCGTTTGACCACTTACTGCTGCACACAACAAACTCACGATAGCAAACTACTACACGTGTGGCTAATTGGCTATATGTACGCATACAAACTGTCCAACAAAAGTGAAACATTCTATTGTTTCCACTCGACCAGGTGACGGTGACTGCAGCACTGAGAGAATAGCAAACAAAGGTGAGTAAAGGATATTGTTGTTGGTTTCATATTTCAGTTACCTACTATTTCAAAAGTATGAAAACAGCGACGAGCGACGACAGAAGGGGCAACGCACTTCAGCTGACACTGGCCAATAGAGTTGTGGCGATTCGTCAATGAGTCGTTCATTTGAACGAATACAAATAAAGAATCGTAAGAATCGAATCGTGATTCGGACGAATCGTCGTTCAAAAGAATCGTCTGTCTCGTGACGATTCTTAAGTTCCAACGATTCACGATTCGAAGGCGATTGCCGAATCTTGCCGAATCGTGCCGAAGAGGGGGGGACGAATCGTCGTTCAAAAGAATCGCCTGTCTTACGATTCATGACTCGAAAGCAAGTGGCGAATCGTGCCGAATGATTACGAAAGCCAGAAAACATGTGAACAAAGGAAGAACGGAACGAAGATCGTGAGCTGTTAATTATTAGCCTATTCACGAATTACACATAACAGAAACAGAACGCAGCGAAATACACAGCTGTCAATACATACGAATATACGTCTTTTATAAAGTTTACATATTATGTATTTAAACGAGCAATCCTTACACATTTATATTTCGCGTATCCCAGAAATGGCTGTAACATTTAGATTATATTTTGTGTTTAGAGAGGTTTAAGCTTTTCGAGTTCATCTACGTAGTTATATTTTTTGTAAAAAAATTAATTTTACAAAAATATTCTTTTTATATAAAAACGCGATTTTAAATGTTTTTAAAGCCATCTCAAAAATCTTATTTGCCATTTTGGTTTTTACGTTATCAGCTTTCCTGAAAGAAACCGATTTTAGAAAAAAGAAACATTTTAATAAACATGAATTTCTTGTATCTCGAAAGAAATTTAATATTTAGAAACGGATTTTTATTTTTAATGTTTATTTCGTATTTCCTTCAACTAATTGATTTTACATAAGTATTTTATAATGATTAGATACCTTATAATTACCATAGATTCAATTATATTTATATTTAAATTGCCGAAGTATTCAAACAGAACGAAAAAAAAGTTATAAGGTTACTGCAGCATTCGAAATAATTGTCCTACGTTCACTAAACCTGCAACGCTAGTGAATGAGCTATGATGACAGCAGAAATAGTTGGTAGTGTAATATTTATTTGGAACCGTTCGCTAAATTTCAGACTATTTTCTCGAGAATTTTTGAGAGCTGAATCGAATGGCTTTGCCTCATTATTATTTTAAGTCTGAACTTTACGCACCAAAAAATTAAAAAATCCTATACCCATATTGTCACCTTTTCGGCATTTTGTAAGAATGTGCCGTCGCGGACCAGAAACAATCGTGAACGAATCGTAGGGACAGATGCAAAAGGTTAAGATTCCAACATCCATAACACTGACATGTATCGCCATCTATGAGCAAGATGTAGAAGTAAGAATCGCGCCAATGCAGACTAAAGAATCGCGAAAGAATCGTGAACGAATCGTAGGAATCGATTCAGAATGTGGGATTGAATCGCAAGAATCGATTCATAAAAAAGAATCGTGTTGCCCAACTCTACTGGCCAAGCAACTAAGTAATAATGGAATTGACAATTGTTGAACGATGTCGATGGTTTTGGACTTATGTCGTCGATGCATCGGCGATATATCGCTGTACAAAATATCGATGTTAACATCGATGTTTTCAAAACATCGATGTATCGTTTGCATCCCTACTTAAACCTGCGTTTTTCATTACTACTTGTGAATGTGGTATGCAAAGGTGTGAAAGCAGATAACTTGGAAAAACAGCTGTGAATTTTAATGATGATAACCAGTCATTATACAAATAAACATCTTGACACTCGACGGGTTGTACCTTTACTATATTTAGTTTTTCGCGAACTAGTGCGTCCTTAAACGAAGAAGCTCCGCTAATAGTAACCGGTACACAACAAAGGCAACCGTAATATGAACATAGCTGCTCATCCCGTTTTATCTTTGTGATCAGTCAGACATGATATTCTGCTGTCCAGTTTTTAACTTAGTTACTGACTTCGTTTTTTACCCACATGTCTTTCTTTTGTGTAGGCAGTGAACTGTTGATTGTCAGTTGGTCCCTTTTGTGAGTCTCCGTTCTCGTTGTCTATTTTTAGCCTCTGACAGTGAGCTCTTATCTAGGAACAGGGGACTGATGACCTAGATGCGATTACATAGTATATCGCAAGTCAATAAAGCAGTGCGGCGTCATGGTGGGACCTAAAACATCTCTGATAGGACAAATCTGTTTTTGAACCAAAATACACCCATCAGGAAAAATGCTAACAGAATATGCTGTATTGAATTTTTTCATGCTAAATCACTTCAAAACATGCTAAATTTAGTCATAAAAATGCTAAATTGGTAACACTGCCATTTCGTGTATTTCCGTCAGAGTCCGAAGGGCATAGGAGGCAGTGACTGCAGCAGTGCAAACGCGTATGCTACTAGCTCCGTTTCCCCTCGCTGCCAAAAGAGTGTTCATAAGCTGCCTCAGGAGGTTCACGAGGGGATCTGAACCTCACAGCAGTGCCCGGGTAATACTATGGCACGTATGTGTGCTATCTGCACGACTTACGTTTCTTATACGATAAAAGTACTTCGAAAATGCCATCACAACTAAATAAGGGCCGGTTCGTCCATCTTTCGTTAACCTTCTCGTTAGTAAACGAGGAGATGCTTTTAACGTCCAGTTAAATGTACTCGTTAAGTGCATTGCGTTTATCATTGCCAGATACACCTCTCGTTTGCTAACGTGGAGAAAACAAGAAGGTACGATATGACATAAAAGTTTTCTGGGTGTTGTACCGCATCATGATATAAGAAGACTAATACATAAATAACCGACGTTTCGGCCAACGTTACAGTGGCCTTCATCGGGGTATCCTGTATCGTTCGCCGAAACGTCGGTTATTTAAGTAATAGCCTTCTTACATAATGACGCGGTACAACACCCAGAAAACTTTTATGTCATCTGACTCTGGCCGTGGAAGCCTACGTAATTATAAGGTACGATATATTTCGACTATGTCGGCAATAGAAACAAATGGAAGTGCTGTCTGAATAAACAGCTGTTCCCCTTATTTAACTATCAGAGAAGAGGTTAGCAGATAGTTGTTATTTGGCGCTATGGAAAACGAACGTGAAATAAGCTCGAATTTTATAAGAAGTTAGTGCGAGAATGTGGTGTCCTTAATAGGGAAATATAAGGGTGCATTAGAATGAAAAAAAAAAAAAATTAAATAAATAAAAAATATAAAAAAACGACGCTACGACATGGATAACATGCTGTTCTACATGTTCCATGGACAGTATTGTATTCATTTTCCACTCGCAATCATGTCGATTTTTTTTCCTTCCATGTCATAACGTCAGTCTTTTTTACATTCTAATGCACCCTTATATTTCTCTATTAAGGACACAACACTCTCGGACTAACTTCTTGTAAAATTCGAGCTTATTTCTCGTTTGCTTTCGATAGCGCCAAATACCAACTATCTGCTAACCTCTTCCCTGATAGTTAAATAAGGGGAACAGCTGTTTATTCAGGCGGCACTTTCATTTGTTTCTACTGCCAACATAGTGGAAATACATCGTACCTTCTTGTTTTAGCAAACGAGAGGTGTATCTGGAATTGACAAACGCACTAAACGAGCACATTTAACTGGTCGTTAAAGGCATCTTCTCGTTTACTAGAGAGAAGATTAACGGAGAGATGGACGAACGGGCCCTTAGTTAGTCGTGGGACGGAAACGATACTTTTCGGACATGGGTTCCTATTCAAAATGTTATGTACCCATTATCCTCTACAAGTCCTACAAGTTTGTAACGGGAATTTCCGACCACTCTGTTTATAGCGATGACCCCACCGAAGAAAGTGATGATATATATATAAAAAAAGACTATGAAGAACTAGAGACAGTCTTGGACTATTTTCCAATCGAACACTACAAGTTACCCGTGGAGATTTTAATGCAAAACCAAAGATAACGGTATTAGGTTGGGTAGGTTTGCGACTGCAAAAGATTTATCAGGAACTTTGACAGGAAGAATATATATATATATATATATATATATATATATATATATATATATATATATATATATATATACTACGGATAGGAAGACAGTGAACCATATTGATCATTCAGTCGTAGAGACAAGAGTAAAGGAACCAATACAAAATGTCAAGACGGTAGGATGTGCGAAATGTCGATCAAACCACTTCCACATCAGAGAAACGATGAAGTCAATATGGGGAGCTTGATCAGAGACAATACAGGCGGCACTTTCAAGTTTGCGGTGACAAACCGTTTTGAGATAGTGGGAAATGAAACAAAAGGAAATATTGAGATAGATCACAACAGGAAAGCGACTGCAGAATCGATTGATTAAGAGAGAAAAAAATGTGGTTCAATGATGAATATGAGGAAGCTATCCGAGAGAGACAGCGGGCCAAACTGCTATGGATACAAAGTAAATTGCTGGAAGAAACAAATGAAAGTCCTAGAAATACAATGGAGCAAATAATTCACATCGAGGAAAGCAAAGAGAAAACATGCAAGAAGTATCTTGGAGGAAGTTTAGCTAGACTACAATGGAGATAGATCTGTTATGGTCTTCAGTGCGCAGACTGGTTTGAGGCAGTTCTCCAAGCTACCCTGTCCTGTGAGTTTCTTCATCTCCGAAGAAGAACGGTAATCTGCATCCTTCTCAACCTGCTTACTGTATTCCTTTCTCCATATCCCTCTACCATCTTTACCCCAGAAACTTTTTCCTAACGCTAAAGTTGACGATTCCTTGATGTTTCAGAATGTGTCCCGCCAACCTATCCTATCACAACCTCCTTCTCTCCCCAGTTCTGATAAGCACCTTCTCATTAGTGATCTACCCATCTGCAGCACCACATTTCAAAACCTTCTATCATCCTTCTGTCCTAATTCCTTATCATCCACTTTCTGTTGCTGTGGTCTTCAGTCCGGAGACTGGTTTGGTGCAGCTCTCCACGCTACCCTGTCCTGTGCAAGTCTCTTCATTTGAGAATAAGTTCGGCAATCTACATCCTTTTGAATCTACTTACTGTATTCGTCCCTCGGTCTCCCTCTACGAATTTTACCCCACACACTTCCTTCTAATGCTAATTTAACAATTCCTTGATGTCTCAGAATGTGTCCAACCAATCTATCCCTTATCTTAGTCAGGATATGCCAGATCTCCCCAATTCGGTTAAGCACCTCCTCATTAGTTACGTGATCTACCCATCTAATTTTCATCATACGTATGTAGCACCACATTTCAAAAGCTTCTATAATCTTTTTATCTGAATTCCTTATCGTCCACGTTTCACTACCATACAATGCTACACTCCAGACAAATGCTTTCAGAAAGGACTTCCTAACATTGAAATTAATATTGGATGTTAACAAGTTCCGCTTCTTTAGAAACGCTTTTTTCCCATAGCCATTCTGCATTTTATATCTCCTCTACTTCGGCCATCAGAAGTTATTTTGCTACCCAAATAACAAAACTCATCCACCACTTTTATTGTCTCATTACCTAATCTAATTCCATCAGGATCACCTGATTTTCTGACATTCCATTCCATTACCCTCGTTTTACTCTTGTTAATGTTCATCTTATATCTTCCTTTTAAAACACGGTCCATTCCATTCAATTGCTCTTCCAGATCCTTTGCATCTCTGACAAAATTACTATGTCATCGGCAAACCTCAAACTTTTTATTTCTTCTCCCTGAATTTTAATTCCCTCTCCAAATTTCTCCTTGAATTCCTCCACTGCTTGCTCAATATACAGATTAAACAACACTGGGGAAAGGCTACAATCCTGTCCTCCTCCCTTCCCAACCTCTGCGGCCCTTTCTTGCCCTCCGACTCTTAATAACTGCTGTCTGGTTTTTGTATAGGTTGAATATAACTCTTCGCTACCTATGTTTTACCCTCATACCTTCAGAATTTGAAAGAGTGTATTCCAGTCGGCATATCAAAAGGTTTCTCCAAATCTACAAACGCTAAAAACGTAGGTTTTCCATTCCTTAGCCTCTCTTCTAAGATAAGTCGTAATGTGAATATTGACTCCTGTGTTCCTACATTTCTCCTAAATCCAAACTGATCTTCCCCGAGGTCGGATTCCACAAGCTTTTCCATTCGTATGTAAATAATTCGTGTTAGTATTTTTCAACCATGACTTATTAAACTGATAGTTCTGTCATTTTCACCTTTGTCTGCACTTGCTTTCTTTGGATTGGGATTACAATATTCTTCTTGAACTCGGATGGTATTTCCCCTGTCTCATACATCTTGCATACCAGGTGATAAAATTTTTTTCATGACTGGCTCTCCTAACGACATCAGCAGTTCAAACGGATGTCATCTACTCTAGGGGCCTTGTTTCGACTCAAATCATTAAGCGCTCTGTCAAATTCTTCTCTCAGTATCATATCACGTATCTCATCTTCGTCCATTTCGTCTTCCATTTCTGCCTTCAAGTTTATTTCGTTTGTATGGGGCCTTTATATATTCCTTCCACAGTTCTGCTTTTCCCTCTTCGCTTAGTACTGGTTTTCCGTCTGAGTTCTTGATATTCATACAGCTGATTTTCTTGCCTCAAAATATCTCTTTTATTTCCTGTAGGCGGTATCTGTCTTTCCCTTCATTATACATTCTTCTACGGTTCTGCATTTGTCCTCTAGCCAATCCTGCTTAGCCAGTCTGCATTTCCTGTCAACCTCATTTTTCCGATGTTTGTACTCCCCTTTGCCTACTTCACTTGATGCTTTTTTTTATTATTATTTTCTTCTGTCATCGATTAAGTTCAGTATATCGTGTGTTATCCAGGGATTTCTATTAGGCCTTGTCCTTCTGCCTATATGATCCTCAGCGGTCTTCACTACTCTATCTCTCAGAGCTACCCATTCTTCTTTTACTGTATTACTTTCCCTCGTTTCAGCCAATCCTTGCCTAATGCTCCCTCTGAAACTCTCAACCACCTCTGGTTCCTTCAATTTGTTCAGGTTCCATCTCCTAATTTTTCTAACTTTCTGCAGTCTCTTACGTTTTAATCTGCAGTTCATAACCAATAATTTATGGCCAGAGTCTATATCTGCCCCTGGATATGTCTTACAGTTTAAAACCTGGTTCCTAAATCTATTCCTTACCACTATAAAATCAATCTGATACCTTCCAGTGTCTCCTGGCCTTTTCCACATATACAGCCTTCTTTCATGATGATTAAACCAGGTGTTGGTGATCATCAAATTGTGCTCAGCACAAAATTCTACCGAGCGATCCCCTCTTTCATTCCTTTTTCTCAGTCCATATTCACCAACTACATTTCCTTCTCTTCTCTTTCCTACTACCGAGTTCCAGTCCCCCATCACAATCAAGTTTTCGTCTCCCTTAACTTTCTGAATTATTTCTTTTATCTCTTCATACATTTCTTCGATGTCCTCATCATCGGCAGAGCTAGTTGGCATATAAACTCGTACTACTGTGGTAGGTGTTGGTTTTGTGTCTATCTCTGCTACGATAATGCATTCACTATGCTGTTCATAGTAACTCACCCGCATTCCTGTTATTTATTATCAGACCTACTCCTGTTCTGTTTATAACCCTGTACTCACCTGACCAGAAGTCCTGTTCATCCTGCCACCGAACTTCACTAATCCCTACCATATCTAACTTAAACCTATCCATTTCTCTTTTGATAATCTCTAACTTACCTACGCGATTAAGAGTTAGAACATTCTACGCTCAGACCTGTAGAATGCCTGTTTTGTGTTTCTTGATGACGACATCTTTTTGAGTAGTCCCCGCCCGGAGATCCGAACGGGGGACTATTTTACCTTCGGAATATGTTACCCGAGAAGGCGCCATCATCATGCATTCATACAGTAGAGCTGCATGTCATTAGGAAAATTAACGGCTATAGTTTCCCTTTGGTTCCAGCCGTTCGCAGTAACTGCATGGCTAAGCCATGTTAGCTGACGTTACAAGTCCAGCTCGGTCAATCATCCAGACTGTTGCCCCTGTAACTACTGAAAAGGCTGCTGCCCCTCTTCAGGAACCACACATTTGTCACAGATAGGCGGTATATGCCTTTCCTTAGCTATACATTCTTCTAAGATCTTGCATTTGTCGTCTAACCAATCCTGCTTATCCAGTCTGCACTTTCTGTTAAACTTGTTTTTCAGCCGTCTGTACTTCCATTTGCCGGCTTCACTTCCTGGATTTTTATATTTTTTCCTTTTATCAATTAAATTGAGTA
Organism: Locusta migratoria; assembly: GCA_026315105.1. Lineage (NCBI taxonomy): Eukaryota > Metazoa > Arthropoda > Insecta > Orthoptera > Acrididae > Locusta > Locusta migratoria. The sequence continues at coordinate 301,007,173 of CM048744.1, forward strand.
GCTCTTCTGTTATCCAGGGATTTCTATTGGGCCTTGTCCTTCTACCTATATGATCCTCTGCAGGTTTCACTACTTTATCTCTCAAAGTTCTCCATTATTCTTCTACTGTATTACTTTCCCCTGTTTTGGCCTAGCTTTGCCTAATGCTTTCTTTTAAACTCTCAATAACCTCCGGATCATTAAAAAAAATGTTCAAATGTTTGTTAAGCTTATGGGACTTAACTACGGGGTCATCAGTCCCTAAATTACAAACTACTTATGGACTACCTAATACTAAGGACGGCACAAATATCCATGCCCGAGGGGGATTCGAACCCCCGACCGTAGTGGCCGTGCAGACCGTGACTGGAGCGCCTCAGTTCCCTCGGCCACCGCGGCGGGCCGGATCATAAAATTTGTACAGGTTCCATCTCCAGTCCTTTGAGTTTTAAACAACAATTCATAACCAATAAGTTGTGGTCAGAGTCCACATCTGTCCCTGGATATGTCTTATGGTTTGAAAGCTTCTAAACCGATGTCTTAACGTTATAAATTTAACCTCGTACCTTCGAATGTCTGCTGGTGTCTTACACGTAACAGGCAATCGTAAGATGATTGTTGGCCACGTGACCTTCACCGTCAGTGTCAAACTATTCTTTCGAAGCATACTGACGTGATGCCCACCGCGTAAACACGGGAGGATATTTCGACGTCACTTGACCCGACTTAAAGTTTACGTGACGTCACCTACCGTGTGAATCGAGCCTCGCTGCAGCTGGGGGACACGGAGAACTGGACGCAGGCGGCAAATGACGGAGACAGGTGGAGGACTCTTGAGCCCGGGAAGTGAGAGTTTACGAGATTACCCATGATGCACCGGTCTCGCCGGCCGGGTACAGTGTAAACGCGTCCACTCGCACGAGATGCACGCATACCATCGCTAGGATGGATCCTATTCTCACGCGTATGGAAGTGCTTCGCGCATGCGCAGATGACCGAATGGGGAACCCAGCAGACAAACGAAGCCAAGTCGCGAATTTGTTTGAGAATGTATACTTGTCTCCTGCTCAGAGGAACGCAGTTTTTCGACTCAGTCGTACGTTTTTAGGAGGTGATATTATAGAGGAATTGCATTAAAATTTTCATTTAACATGTGTACAATTTTTATTGAATACAGAGATATAGCTGTTAATATGAAAACCAAACAAACTTAGAGCAAATGTAAATGGAGACTTTTCGCTGATTTATCCGTCGGTTCTTGGTAGTACGACAACACACTGACTCCAAACTAGAATTTTGTGTATGTTCTACACGTTCATTTCCACTAGTTACCCGGTTTTCGACTTACTAGGACATATTCAGACTTTGAAGTACGTCTAAAACCGATTGTTTAAATAAAAATCAATATGGTGATATATGAAGAACCGACGAAAGGATAAGTAAAAAAAAAAAAAAAAAAAAAAAAAAAAAAAATCCAAATTTGAATGTGCTTTAAATTTTTTTTCTATCGGACCAAACTGCGTGGTCATCAGTCCGTAGCTTACAAACTACTTAAACCTAGGTAAACTAACCTAAGGACAAACACACACACCCATGCCCCAGGGAGGACTCGAACCTCCACGGCGAGCAACCGCGCGCTCCGCAGCGAGACGCTTTAAATTTGTTGTACATACCAAGAGTTGTATCTCGGTACCCAATAAAAACTGGACACACGTTATATGAAATTTTAATTGCAAATTGTCTTTATTGCGCCGGCCGCTCCAGTCACGGTCTGCACGGCCACTACGGTCGAGGGTTCGAATCCCCCCTCGGGCATGGATATTTGTGCCGTCCTTAGTATAAGGTAGTTGATAAGTAGTTTGTAAGTTTAGGGACTGATACCCCGTAGTTAAGTCCCATAAGCTTAACAAACATTTGAACATTTTTTGTCTTTATTGCCACCCTCTAAAATATCTGCTATTTTTCTGAAATAATATGTAAATAGATGAAAGATTTGTTTTCGGTGAGAATTATTTGAAGCTTTATCACGGTTAAAGATCTATATATAGACAACTGAGCTTGTTCATCGTATACGTAGGTGCCTCAAACCGCAGGGGCTGGAAGTATGTAGTCGCATTATATAATGAGGGCTTTAACACATTGGAGCGACGTAGTTACCATGAACTGCACGAAAACAGTTTCACAATGGCAGTCTACAACACAAATAAATGTTTCAATCATCACAATAATCATAATATATCTAACAGTTTCGAAAAGTGATCTTAACTCGGCGATTCATTTGCTGTAATTTGACAACAAACTAAGCAGACACGTGAAGCAGACGATTCGACAAATGCGTACCATTTGAACGTTTGTTTGTAGTTCGACTGTCTATCGCAAGGAGCGCAGCAGCTGACAACGACTTTCTTTTGCGTGTTGAACGTCTCGTGTAGAAAGGGCTTAACTGTGAAGTCCGCAGGACTCGATAAGTGCAGGGTAGAGCTCAGGTTCAGCCTACAGCTTGAACATACAGTTAGAAGTAGCCTGTTACAAGTTACTTCCTTTATCTGTCGGCATGGCTGACAAAAGAAGTCAATGCCTCGAGTGAGTGCCGCAGCGTTACGAAAGTTGTTGTTGAGTACGGCGAGTGTCGGTTGCGGCCAGCTGGCGGTGTTTTGCCGGCGCGACCTTCCCCCCACCACAGTTGCGCTGGCCGGCCGCCAGGCAGCGCGTGCGTCGTTGCCGGCAGCGCCGCGCCGTGGCGCACTGCACACACTGCGGGCGGCGGCGTTGGCTCGCCGATATAGACGCGCGTGGGCCAACGCGCCAGTGCGTTGCCCGTTCTCGCAACTGCAGGATGGCTTCAGCGGAACTGCGACCCTTATATGGACTGTATGCCAGGGCCATTCTAAAACACCCCGTTTACATGGGCTCACAAAACCGGATCTCGTAAACCGATTTCCCCATACCGCTTTTGGTTGGTTATGTAAACACTCCAATATCGATTCTGGAAATCCGCTTCTCTAAAGCGGTTTTCCAGTTCCACAATCGATTTTCGAGCCCATGTAAACGCAACCGTTTTTGAAGCGTTCTTGGTTTGTCAGACTGTGTTTTCTTGTTAATAATTTTCGGCACATATGGACAGAGTGATATTTTCTAATGTGAAATAAAAGTATAAATATATAGAGTGAACATGAATCTGTGTATTTAAATAAAGGATAATAGCGATTGTACTGACTAAATCAGGAACCGAATCAGCTGTTTTTCAGCCTCCATATTAAGTGGGCTAGAAAACCCGATTCAAGATATGCCATGTAAACACGACAGCGAAAAACGGTTTATGAAAATCGGTTTTCGTGTTCTGGAAGATGTGTTGCATTTAACATAGTGAAAGTGAAGGACGTTTTGATCTATTGAGTAGCACAATGCGTGCAGAGCAGGAATGGTCATTAACTGTTTGTTTGTCCTATTTAAAAGTGCGCGAAAAAATTAACGACCCTGTCAGTGTCAGGTTCAGTGGCGGATCCAAGGGGAAGGTCATAACCCCCCGCCCCTTAAAAAAAAAAAAAAAAAAAAAAAAAAAAAAAAAAAAAAAAAAAAAAAGCAAATATTTTTAATTGAAACATTTTTTAGATAAGAAGTGTGTACAAAAGATTGCGTGAGTGTTTATTTTTGGAATTATCATCATCATCATCATCATTAGGGACTGATTACACCTTTCAGCGTTCAGTCTGGAGCATAGTACCTCTAATGAAATTCCTCCCGTGATCCCCTATTCCATGCTAACATTGATGCCTCGTCTGATGTTATGCCTTTTATTTCAAAATCATTTTGAACCGAATTTAAGTACTTTCTTCTTGGTCTACTTCGACTCCTCTTACCCTCCGCTGCCGAGCTCATGAGTCTCTTAGGTAACCTTGCTTCTCCCATGCATGTAACATGACCCCACCATCTCAATCTGTTCGCTCTAACTGCTTCATCTATGATGTTCATTCCCAGTTTTTCTTTGATTTCCTCATTATGGACACCCTCCTGCCATTGTTCCCGTCTATTAGTACCTGCAATCATTCTTGCTACTTTCATATTTGTAACCTCTACTTTATGAAAAAGGTAACCTGTATCCACCAACTTTCACTCCCATACAACAAAATTGATCGAAAGATAGAGCGGTGCACTGCTAACTTAGTCTTGGTACTTACTTCCTTCTTGCAGAAGAAACTAGATCTTAGCTGAGCACTTACTGCATTAGCTTTCCTGCACCTCGATTCCAGTTCTTTTGCTATGTTGCGTGAGAAAATATATCCCAGGTACTTGAAAACTGTCTACCTATTCTAACTTTGTTCCTCCTATTTGACACTCAATCTGTTTAAATCTCTTTCCCATGGACATTACTTTCGTTTTGGAGATGCTGATCTTCATATCATAATCCTTGCACCTCTGATCGAGCTCTGAAATATTAGTATGCAACCTTTCAATCGAATCGGCCATTACAACTAAGTCATCCGCATATGCGAGACTGCTTATTTTGTTTTCACCTATTTTAATCCCTCCCTGCCAGTCTACTGTTTTCACCATATGATCCATGAATATTATGAACAACAGTGGTGACAGGTTACAGCGTTGTCTTACCCCTGAAACTACACTGAACCATGAGCTTAATTTGCCATCTATTCTAACAGCTGCCTGACAGTCTACGTAAAGCCCTTTAATTGCCTACAGATGTTTGCCTCCTATACCATAATCTTGGAGAACTGACAGTAGCTTCCTCCTAGGAACACGATCATAAGCCTTTTCTAGATCTATGAAACATAGATACAATGCCCTGTTCCACTCATAGCACTTTTCCATTACCTGCCGTAAGCTAATGATCTGGTCCTGTCAGTCTCTAAGAGGCCTAAACACACACTGATTTTCATCTAACTTGCCCTCAATTAATACTCGCACTCTCCTTTCAACGATACCTGAGAATACTTTGCCCACAACGCCAATTAAAGAGATACCTCGATAGTTGTTACGATCTTTTCTTTTTCCATGTTTGAAAATTGACGTGATTACCGCTTTCGTCCAGTCAGACGGAAGCTGTCCCGATTCCCACGCCTTATTTCATTTATTTTCCTACATCACATTAGCCACTTCAAATACCCTAATTAGATATTAGACACTTAAACCAACGTCTTTCGGAACCCCCTCCCCCCTCCCGTTTCCTACGGTTACCAGATGACGACCATCAAAAAAGAGGAAATTTCTAGAGTCATACAAAAGTTTTCAAACATGGTATAGTTTGTTCGATATTTACCTAAATGACATTAAGATAAGTTATATTTTTGCATCTACAGTGTTATATCGTGAAAATATTTTGTGGCTTTTCAGTCAAGTGCGACAGTGTCATTTTTTATTCTTTGTTTAGTCTAATAATTTGGAGCAAAATTTGTGGCTTCATGTTGTGTCGACAGAATTCGCTGGTAACTGTAATAAGTCTGGCTGTAGTACAGCCCGCCCTGCAAGAGGATTTTTGTGGAGGCACAGAATAGGGAGTATACAGAAGGGAAAGCTGGAGGCGGCGCCTTTGATCTGTATGTTACCAAGCGTTGCGCTCGACGCCATATTGAAAAGCAGTAAACGCGGAACTAAAGCCACTTAGTACTTTCGCTGGAAATGGACTTTTTAGGAACTGCAACTAATCTCACCGTCTTTTACGAAAGGAAACGGCTTTCATCTATTTTGCGCCATCTTCTTGCACCTAATTGTAATCCAACGAAAAAAAAAAAGCCCTAAATTTTAATACAACTACGAAAATGTACAGTGGAGTCGATGATCGTTTTATTTGGTGCTTATCTCTAGAAAAATTCCAAATAACGCGAAGTTATGTGTGGGAAATTAGTTATAAATAAGAAAGTGACTTTACAACAGCCAGGTTTTATTTGACACGAATAAATTCGCACAAAATATTGAGTGAGACTTAGCAGTTCAACGTGATTACACAGAAGTAATGACGTCTGGACATGTATATAAGTTGTGTTTGCTTTAGGAGTAGCATTAATTTACTGATCGGAGAAGGGCATATAGAGTAATCAGTCAACCACAGAGCAGGAACAGCATAAAATAATTATTCCCCTTAATCAATTTGTTTGAGTATCCGAAGAGCATTCGCTAGCACGCTACGCCTCCAATGCCGTAAGTAAAATTTTACCTGCCTACTTACGCACTATTCTTTGTAATTCATTTTATATTATTCCCTACAACGTTAAACTTATAAATTGTAAATGTACTTCAACATTTCGATGCCGTTGAACTGTTGCAGCAACAGCGAGAGTTATCGTCAAGAGAAGAAGCAAGGCTACTTTTAATAATTATGCACTCATTGCTCTCATTCGAAACTGATAACATTTAACTTTCACGCACATATAGCGACGTTTTGGGAAGGTGAAGAAACTTATATCCTTATTTGTATTCGAATTATTGCGGCAATTAGGTGCTGAACACCATCGGCCGCGTTTTCTTTTATTGCTGCTCGTAATAAAAACGGACAGCTCCAACTACTGACACACAGTTCTTTCTTTTCACTGCACCAAATACTTGATTACTTCTATGCGATCCAGACAGCTAAAATACACAATTAACAAGTAAAGACGACGCATTACCACGCTACAGAGTAGGGAGTGACCACGCGTTTACTGCTTTTCAAGATGGCCGTGCCGCGCATGCGCACTAAATTTTAGACGACAGACTGCAGCGGGAGTTTCCTTTCTGTATACTCCTTATTCTGTGGTGGAGGAGAGAGGAACGAAATTCTGAAGGAGATGCTGTCGACGCGGCTTAGCTTAGCTTCAGATGCAGCGCTGGGCACGGCGCGTCTGCTACACTTTTAAGTAACTTTCCACACTTTGTGTTTGCGGTATCCGGTCTTTGAGCAGCTCACTATTTGCATGATACAATACACAAATAGTCTTGCCGTTTTAATTGGTGGATCTTGCATTCGTTTTACTTTGCAGTTGAGAGCTGCACAGATTTGTGACTGGATGGAAGACTTTCTAAGTAGTAGAATGCAGTACGTTGTTCTCGACGGCGAGTGTTCATCAGAGACGAGTGTATCGTCAGGCGTGCCCCAGAGGAGTGTGATAGGACCGCTATTATTTTCTATCTATATAAATGATCTGATGGACAGAGGAAGTTTGCTGACGATGCTGTGGTGTATGGGAGGGTGTAATAGCATACAGGATGACTTAAACAAAATTTCTAGTTGGTGCGAAGAATGGCAGCTAGCTCTCAATGTAGAAAAATGTAAGGTGATGCGCACGAGTAGGAAAAACAATCCCATAATGTTCGAATACAGCATTTGTAGTGAGCTTCTTGATACTGTCGCGTCGTTCAAATATCTGGGGGTAACATTGCAGAGTGATACGAAATGGAACGAACATGTAAGGGCAGTTGTGAGTAAGGCGGACAGCCGACTTCGATTTATTGGGAGAATTTTGGGAAGATGTACTTCACCTGTAAAGGAGACCGCGCATAAAACGCTTGTACGACCACGTCTTGAGTATTGCTCAAGTGTTTGGGACCCGTAGCAGATCAGTTTAAAGAAAGACATAGAAGCAGTTCAGAGGCGAGCAGCTAGGTTTGTTACTGGTAGGTTCGACCAATGCACGAGTGTCACGGAGATGCTCCGACAACTCAATTGGGGATCGCTGGAGGAAAGACGAAGTTCTTTTCGTGAATTTCTGTTGAGGAAATTTAGAGAGCCGGAATTTGAAGCTGAGTGTAGTACGATCTTGCTGCCGCCTTATATTTCGCGTAGTGATCACAAAGACAAGATAAATTAGGGCTCGTACGGAGGCATATAGGCATTCTTTTTTTTTTTTTTTTTTTTCCTCGTTCTATTTGGGAGTGGAATAGGAAAGAAATGCCTAGTAGTGGTACAGTGTATCCTCCGCCACGCACCTTACGATGGATTGCGGAGTATGTATGTAGATGTAGCCTAGGAAACTTGTCACACTTTTCCCCAAGTAGTATTCCATCTAGATCTGAGGTATCCTCCAAGGTTTTAACGATGCATTCAGATCGAATAAAGCTTCAAGTGAGCAATTGTTTGCTGTTCTGATACTAGGAACTTATTTTTTACAGTGGGAACTACATGAGCAATTTTCATTAATTTCAGGTCGCGACGTCTACCTTCTGAGTACAGAGATGGGTTCGCTATTTTACCCCCTTATTGGTTGAATTTCAAAAAATGCCGAAACACGTGTCTTTAAAATTCAAAGCCTGAATTAAGATCCGATAATTTGTAGTTCTAGCTTCAAAACTGTTCTTAAATTAACTACGTGACGGATGTAGTTTACGCCAGCCGCGGTGGCCGAGGGGACTGAGGCGCTCCAGTCACGGTCTGCACGGCCACTACGGTCGGGGGTTCGAATCCCCCCTCGGGCATGGATATTTGTGCCGTCCTTAGTATTAGCTAGTTTGTAAGTAGTTTGTAAGTTTAGGGACTGATGACCCCGTAGTTAAGTCTCATAGACTTTACAAACATTTGAACTTTTTTTTTATGTAGTTTACAAATTTTCGACACACATTTTTGGAAATTCAACAAGTAAGAGAGTAAAGCAGGGGATGAAAAATTCTTTTTGAAAACACGTCGCTATTAAGACAATTTTGAAGCCAGAGCTGCAAAAGTTGATAGTTGTATTGTTGGTTAGAATTGATAAAGGTCGGATTGTAGCCTATCGCGATTGCGGTTTCTCGTATCGCGACATTGCTGCTCGCGTTGTTCGCGATCCAATGACTGTTAGCAGAATATGCAATCGGTAGGTTCAGGAGGGCAATGCGGAACGTTGTGCTGGATCCCAACGGCCTCGTATCACTAGCAAAATGGATGGCTTACTTGGCCGGGAGATCCCTTGCGGGATTGTTCGGCCCCCTTAGTGTGTCTTTCTATTTGACGCCGCGTGGGCGACTTACGTGCCAATGATGATGAGATGATGATGATTAGGACAGCACACAACACCCAGTCCCCTCCCGGGAATCGAACCCGGGCCTCCTGTGTGGTAGCCAGCGACGCTACTTCATTTTTTTTTTTTTTTTTTTTTTTTTTTTTTTTTTTTTTTTTTTTTTTTTTTCATCTGGTAGATCTTTGGTTCGCGGTCGTTCGTTTAGCTTGTTCGTGGTTGTTCGTTGAGTGGTTAGTTCAGCTTTTTTATTACAGAGGGCGTTTAGCCCCCTGACCGGGCGCGCTGAGCACGGCGCCCGGCACCGCTGAGCTACAGAGGCGGACCGTATCACTAGCAGGCGAGATGACACGCTTAAATAAAAAGAATGCGCGCCTGCAAATTAGTATAAACAGAAATGTTACCTTGCTATTTAATTTAGGTTGTGGTATTATTTGTACGAATAATAATAATAATAATCTCTGTATATAAAATGCAATGAACCGACTGACTGATTGACTGACTAATCGTCGACTTTTTTAAATTGATTTTAAGAAATACGTGTTTCGGTATTTTTGGAAATTCAACCATAAAGGGGGTTAAATTGGAGGAGGGATCTTTTTCGAAAATTTAAGTCTACAAAAAAAATCCGCTGTATGTGTTTTCGGTCGTTGTCATCACCGTCCCACTACCTCTCACAAACCCTCCATGAAAATATACCTTGCTGTCACCCTTACTTTCAATGTATCATGTGTTTGTACGATTTTATTATCTGCAAAATATTTAATTTTTATTTTAAATATTTTTAATTGATTTTTCTGTAATATATGTGACGTTTTAATGTACTAATCATGCAGTTAAGAACCGAGAAAGCACCTGTTGTTGCCCGGAACTTTATTATTTAGGAGCACATCCCACGTATGGTAACCGCAGCAAGACAAAAACCATCTGCACGAACAGTTCGACGACGTTTGCAGCAGCATGGACTATCAACTCGGAGACCAGGGCTACGGTTACCCTTGACGCTGCAGCACAGAAGGAAGCGCCTGCGATGGTGTACACAACGACGAACCTGGGTGCACAAGTGGCAAAACGTCATTTTTTTCCGATGAATCCAGGTTACGTTTACAGTATCATGATGGTTGCATCCGTGTTTGGCGACATCGCAGTGAACGCACATTGGAAACGTGCATTCATCATCGCAATACTGGCGTATCGCCCGGGGTGGTGATGGTATGGGGTGTCATTGGTTACACGTGTCGGTCACCTCTTTTTCGCATCGACGGAACTTTGAACAGTGGCCGTTACATTTCAGATGTGTTTCGACTCGTGGCTGCTCTGTTCATTCGATCCATGCGAAACTCTACATTTCAGCAGGATAATGCACGACCGCATGTTGCAGATCCTGTACGGGCCTTTCTGGATACGGAAAATATTCGACTGCTGCCCTGGTCAGCACATTATCCAGGTCTCTCGCCAATTGAAAACGTGGCCAAGCAACTGGCTCGTCACAATACGCCAGTCACTACTCATGATGAACTGTGGTATCGTGCTGAAGCTGCATGGACATCTGTACCTGTACACGCCATCCAAGCTCTGATTGATTGAATGCCCAGGCATATCAGGGCCATTATTACGGCCAGAGGTGGTTGTTCTGGGTACTGATTTCTCAGGATCTATGCACCCAAATTGCGTAAAAATGTAATCGCATGTCTTTTCTAGTACTGTATAATATATTTGTCCAGTGAATACCCGTTTATCGTCTGCATTTCTTCTTGGTGTAGCAATTTTAATGGCCAGTAATGCAATTGCGATTTTTTGTGTATATATATATATAGAGAGAGAGAGACACAACTGGTTTCTTGTCCACGTTATACATTTAATGAAACATATATGTCGTGTTTGGAACTAGAAAAGAAGAATAATGTTCAAATGTTTGTAGAACTTATGGGATTTAAATATGGGGTCATCAGTCCCTAAACTTACAAACTACTTATGAGCTAGCTAATACTAAGGGCTGCACAAATATCCATGCCCGAGGGGAGATTCGAACCCCCGACCGTAGTGACCGTTTAGACCGTGACTGGAGCGCCGCAGACCGCTTGGCGACCGCGACCGGCAAGAATAATGTTAACTGCGACTTTGGTGTTGATCGAGAAATAAAATTTTCTGACTTTATACTTATTTTCTTTCTAGTTGGAAAGAAGCCCTAAATTATACCGTAATTTATAGGTATATGTACGCTTATATGAGGAGCTAAAGGAAATTATTCAGACAGTTAAGGGAGAGGAAAACTTAATAGTTATGGGAGACTGGAATTCGGTAGTAGGAAAAGGAAAAGAAGGAAAAATAGTAGGTGAATATGGACTGGGCAGGAGGAATGAAAGAGGAAGTCGCCTGGTAGAATTTTGCACGGAACATGATTTAATCGTAACAAACACGTAGTTTAAGAAACAAAGAAGGTTGTATACGTGGAAGAGGCCAGGAGACACCGGAAGGTATCAGACAGATTTTATAATGGTAAGACATAGATTCCGGAACCAGGTTATAAACTGCAAGACATACCCAGGGGCAGATATAGACTCTGACCATAACTTGTTAGTCATGAACTGTAGGCTGAAACTGAAGAAACTGCAGAAAGGCAGGAAAATAAGGAGATGGGACTTAGATAAATTGAAGGAAAGTGAAGTTCTGGAGAATTTCAGAGGGAGATTTAGGCAACAATTGACAGAAACAGGGGGAAATAAAACAGTAGAAGAGGAATGGGTAGCATTGAGAGATGAAATAGTGAAGGCAGCAGAGGACAAAATAGGTAGGAAGGCAAGACCAACAAAAAATCCTTGGGTATCACAGGAAATACTAAATTTAATTGATGAAAGGAGAAAATATAAAAATGCAGCAAATGAAACAGGCAAAATGGAGTACAGACGACTAAAAAATGAGATTGACAGGAAGTGCAAAATGGCTAAGCAGGAGTGGCTAGAAGCCAAATGCAAATCTGTAGAAGAATGTATAAGAAAGGGAAAAGTAGATACCGCCTACAGGAAAATAAAAGAGACATTTGGGGACAAGAAAAGTAACTCTACGAATATCAAGAACTCAGATGGGAAACCAGTTCTCAGCAAAGAAGGGAAAGCTGAAAGGTGGAAAGAGTACATAGAACAGCTCTACAAAGGAAATGAACTTAGAGACGATGTTGTAGGAAGGGAAGAGGAAGTAGATCAAGATTAAATAGGAGATACTATACTGAGAGATGAATTTGACAGAGCCTTGAAAGACCTAGGTCGGAACAAGGCCCCAGGAGTAGATGACATACCCTCAGAGCTACTAAAGTCTCTGGGAGAGCCAGCCATGACAAGACTATTTGAACTGGTGTGTAGGATGTAAGAGACAGGCGAAATACCCTCAGACTGTAAAAAAAATGTAATAATCCCCATTCCAAAGAAATCAGGCGAAGACAGGTGTGAAAATTACAGAACCATCAGTTTGATAAGTCATGGTTGCAAAATTTTAACACGAATTATATACAGGAGAATGGAAAAGCTGGTAGAAGCTGACCTCGAGGAAGATCAGTTTGGATTCAGGAGGAACATAGGAACCCGGGAGGCAATACTCACTTTACGTCTTATCTTAGAAGATAGATTAAGGAAAGGCAAACCTACATTTTTAGCTTTTGTAGATTTGGAGAAAGCATTTGACAATGTTGACTGGAATACACTCTTTCAAATTCTGAAGTCAGCAGGGGTAAAATATAGGGATAGGAGAGTTATTTACAACTTGTACAAAATCCAGACTGCAGTTATTAGACTCGAAGGGCATTAAAGGGAAGCAACAGTTGGGAAGGGAGTAAGACAGGGTTGTAGCCTTTCTCCTATGTTATTCAATTTGTACATCGAGCAGGCGGTGAAGGAAAGCATGGATAAATTTGGAATAGGGATTAAAGTTCAGGGGGAAGAAATAAAAACATTGCGTTTAGCTGATGACATTGTAATTCTGTCAGAGACAGCAAAGGACCTGGAAGAGCAGTTGAATGGAATGTACAGTGTGTTGACGAGAGCGTATAAAATGAACATTAACAAGAGCAAAACAAAAATAATGGAATGCGGTCTTAGAAAATCAGGCAATGCGGAAGGAATTAGATTAGGTAACGAAACAATGAAGGTGGTAGATGAGTTTTGTTACTTGGGTAGTAAAATAACATGCGATGGTCGTAGTACAGATGATATAAAATGCAGATTGGCAATGGGAAGAAAAGCATTTTTAAAAAAGAGAAATTTGCTAACATCGAATATTAATTTAAGTGTAAGGAAGTCTTTTCTGAAGGCATTTGTGTGGAGTGTTGCCTTGAACGGAAGTGAAACATGGAGGATAAGCAGTGCAGACGGGAAGCGAATAGAGACTTTTGAAATGTGATGCTACAGAAGAATGCTGAAGATTAGGTGGGTAGATCGCATAACTAATGAAAAGGTACTGAACAGAATTGGTGAGAAAAGGAATTTTTGGCATACCCTGACTAAAAGAAGGGATCGCTTGGTAGGACACATTCTTAGACATCGGGGAATCGTAAATTTAGCATTGGAAGGAAGTGTGTGGGGTAAAAATCGCAGAGGGAGACCAAGAGACGCGTATAGTAAGCAGATTCAAATGGATGTGGGTTGCCGTTCTTATGAGGAGATGAAAAGGCTTGCTCAGGATAGAGTAGGGTGGAGAGCTGCATCAAACCATCTCCGGACTGAAGACCATAACAACAACATCTACGCCTCAGTCATATATAGTCATTTTTTAAATTTCTCCTTTTGTAGCTCTTGGAAAATGTCGTACCACAAGGTAAATACAGCTTGTCCCACATAAAAGCAATATCACACACGCCTGAGATTAAAGTAAAAACGAACTAAGAAGAAAAGAATAGATAAAAGTAACATTAAAACATGTAGTTACCTCCTTATAAGGGATGTTGCAAGTGGTAGTATACGTGAGGTATACCGGTTTTATGTGGGACACGCTGTACTGCATTTCAATCCATCTCCACTTTCAAAGAACTCTACGTAGGTTTCAGAATTTTATTATCTATTTATCTTGTAAAGAAGCTGTCTGAGGGAAAATGCATTTCTACGAACATTTTGCCAAATCATATGTTGATAATTTTCTTTGTCTCAATGGTACAACGATTTTCTAAAAATATTTTAACTGCAAGATTTAGTTTAGTTTAGCCTCACACACAACAGGTCAGGTCAGTGAAGAATGAGAAGCGTGTGCCTCTTTGTATTATTTTTTTATATATTTTATTTTATTTTTTATTTTTATTTATTTATTTATTTTTTGAGCTTCTGCCCAGCAACAAGGTATCCTCTCCCATTGTCAAAGAAAGATCGAAGGAAACATGGTGGTGACCAAAACTTGTCACTTACTTAGAGCCAGCTAACAGTTAAATGAGTCTGTTATTTTTTATTTTTTTCTATCGTTTTCACACTCTTGTGACTTATCGGATTTTAAACACCTAAGAACAGGTGGCAATTTCGACTGACATGTAGGAGAGATTTTCCTTATGAGAACAGCTAAAAGAACTTTTCTGAATCTTTTGTTTATTTTACAGAAATGAATGTAATACACGAAAAAAATACAGGCGTGAACACGGCCTAAGAGGAAACCTAGCTAAATTTAAGACCGACGCTTAAAAACAAACGCGAATTCGAAACATTCAAGGCCCTGGAATAAATTCAAATTATCCGCTTCGGGTCAGAGGTCGCCTTAACCTGTTAGGCTAGCCAGGCACGCGTCCCGTCCTACACAAATTCTCAACATATAGAATGTTTCAGTTTTTATTTTGCTCAGTGCACAATGGAGGCTAGAATAGATCTTCCAGTAGAAACAAACAGCAGCAGTGATCTCTATATAACCTAATGTATAACTGGCGTCTGAGCATAGAACTGTAGCGTGCCTGCACCAGGGAGGTTAGAATACAGGGAGACGTCCTTACGCTGAAAAAGTGAAGCCTGTCTCCGCCATAATGCTAAGTTTCTGAGAAGCGTTCGTATTGTAAAGCTAATGTTCTATGTCACTTAAAACAGGTATACAACTTCCCACGGTTTTGCCATGATGTGTAACGTGTTAAAAGAGTGCAAATTAGCCGCTAAAAAGTAAGTTTTCAAATATATTATGATGTGTATTTACTACTATTTATTCAAGAAAGTTTATTGTTTGAAAGTACATACTTTGCAGTGACTGTCAGTTCAATGCATTAACAGCAAGAGGGTCGACTTAACACAGTTTTAATAGATGAATAGCATTCCAAAACTGACCAAGATGGCGGACAAGTTTCAACTGACTTATGTGATCTGCGCAGATAATGCCATCTCCCTTAATTCTAACCTCCTTGGAATTTTCATTGTTCGACATGTTGTAATTAGTCAAACGGATTTCCATCAGTTAATATGTGACAAATGATTGCTAGATCGCCTCTGGATTTGAAAATTATGTCAATATACAAAGTAAGAGACTCGCTTGAGTACGGAATCGAAACATATTTCCTTTCCATTTTCTTGTAAGACTTCATAGCAGCCATATTGTAGTTTGTCAAGAAACAGAATATGAACATCTTTGGCTGGCACGCTCAGAAATCTGTAGTTCAACAACCAGGTAGTAAAGAGATGACTGAACTGCAGGGGCCGGAGTGGAGTAGCCGAGCGGTCTAAAGCGTCTCGCTGCGGAGCGCGCGGTTGCTCGCCGTGGAGGTTCGAGTCCTCCATGGGGCATGGGTTTGTGTGTTGTCCTTAGGTTAGTTTACCTTGGTTTAAGTAGTTTGTAAGCTACGGACTGATGACCACGGTCCGATAGATTTACAGACATTTGAACATTTGAACCTCAGGGTTGCTGTAACCCTGTCTTCTGCAGATGTAGCATTTCTCATGCGCGCATTCTGCTCTGTCATGTGAGGAGCCAATTTACTGAGTAAATACTGATACAGTGTGGAATGCATGCTCAGCTCATTTATACACGACCTAACACCCTCCACTTGCAACCCCACAACAAATTTTCGGAATTTTTTTTTTTTTTTTTTTTTTTTTTTTTTTTTTATTGCCACGACGTGAAACCAACATCGTCACCCACTTTTTCTTTTTTCTCTCGCTTTGCTTCATCCAAATGTGCACAAAATGTAATTGTGGTGGGAGCAACTGCGACGCTTAACAAGTTTGTATTGTCCGCATCTTCAAATATGATGACAGTTTAATACCCCTTCTTCTGCGCCACGTCAAATATTTATGTCAAATAAATTGCAAGAATATGTGATGATATTTCTTTGTCAGAGATGTTGTTATTGTGGTCTTCAGTCCGCAGACTGGTTTGATGCAGCTCTCCAACAAGCCTCTTCATCTCAAAATACGAACGGCAACCTACATCCTTTTGAATCTGCTTACTGTATTCATTCCTCGGTCTTCCTCTACGATTTTTACTGTGGTGGCGTATCGATGCTACGCACAGGCCACCATCGATTACGACCTCAACTGGGTTAGGTTGGCGGCGAAGCAGCTAGCGTCACCACGCCCGCAACGTCCAATGGCAGACCGACCACGCCCCCAGGCAACAGGACACTTGAAGCCAGGTCGCAGTACGGAGCTTGTCCTCAGTGTGGTCACACAGAGCAACCAGTGTATTGACATTGACTGATACAGTCGACAAGGAAAGGTACACTTACTGTCAGTCACAGTTGTATAACTGTTCCACAGATGTACAAATGTATGATTGTAAATATTCATTTTCTTCAAAATGGATTAATCTCTAAAGTTCAGTAACCATTTTAATTGTATATAAAGAACATATTTTACTGACTGGATAGAATTTTATGTTGGCAGTTTTTCCACGAACCTTTGGCCACAACATTTACCCCGTATTTAGTCGTCCTGGTCAGCCTGTATTTAGTCCTTCCCGGCCTTTCCTTCAGGAAAGGCTCTAACAGGACGCTTGGGATGCGTTGCCACAGCTATACAGATTAGTAATACAAGTTTTATTTACCCAGCTTTGTACAATACTCAACTTTTATGTGTTCTTCTCTTCTCGCGGTGGCGTCTCTTCCTCGATGCTAGCTGCACTGAGTCATAGTGACTGCATATTTCGAAGACGAGTTCAAATGGGTTCGTACTGACGCATGTCGGCCTGGATATAGCCGCGTGTAGAGGGCGCGCTTCTAGGTTTCCCCCTCCAGGATGCGCGGCGCCGGCGTGTGATTGGCTGCCGGTCGTCCGCTGCCTTCTCCACGATCGTTCTCAGGCGTCTGGCGTGTGGCGCCGACTTTACGCCACAACATCCCGCACACCCCTTCTCTTAGTTTATGCCAGAAAGTCCTTTTCTCCGCAATTCTGTTGAGCACCTCCTCATTAGTGATCTACCCATCTAATCTTAATCATTCGTCTGTAGCATCAGATTTGGAAAGCTTATATCATCTTTTTGTCTGAACTCCTTATCGTCCACGTTTCACTCCAATACAGTGCTACACCGCAGACTTTGCATGAACGATAGGGACGCCACAGCCATAGCGTGCGACTTGTGGGAATTTGAGACGGTTGGCAGACGAGAACGGATAGCCAAGAGGTTAAGGCGACCACTAGCCTTAAGCAGGATACCCGGCTTCGATTCCAGGCCCGGTTCACATTTTCACTTGTCGCCATTGTTTCACTTCAATGCCCTGAAGCAGCCACTGTCAATCCTTTCCTTCCTAATCCTTCTTCTTTCCTCCCCTTCATCAATAATTTGCAAATTCAAATAAAATGGTCAAATGTTAAGCTTATGGGGCTTTACTGCGGGATGATCAGTCCCTAAACTTACAAACTATATTATACTAAAGACAACACAAACATCCACGCCCGAGGGGGGTTTCGAACCCCCGACGGGGAACGGCCTGGCTCATCGGAGCATAGCGCCTCAATGTGCTCTGCCACTCCGCCACGGCAAGCTTCAAATAATGGTCACCGAAAACAAATATTTCAACTGTTAATTACAGCATGTTTCAGGAGAAATAGCAAATATTTTAGATGGCAATAAAGACGAACTGCAATAAAAATGCTATATAAGTGTTCAATTTTTAGTAGGTATAGCTCTTAGCATGTAACCCAAACAAACTTAAAGCATCACGACGAAAACTTGACATGTTGAGAAACGCCAGAAAACCCGTTTCTCAACGTGTCAAACTTAAAGCATTTTAACTTTCCGATTGTTGGGCCTGCAGCGTGGTAAATGTTGTTGGAGAACAGTGTAATAAAAGATCCAGGATCACTTCTTACAGTTTATTATTTATCGCTACAGTTGTTTCAGTAGTTTGCCATTATCATGCGCCTGCATGTAAAGGAAATGCAAATTTGAATATTTTGACTGATACTTTCGTCAGCTCTGGATAAATCGTCTACATCTACATAGATACTCTGCAAATCACATTTAAGTGCCTGGCAGAGCGTTCATTAACCACTTTCATAACTTTTCTCTACCGTTCTAATCTCTAATAGCGCGCGGGAAGAAAGAATACCTACATCGTTCCGTTTTCGATCTGATTTCTCTTATTTTATTGGGATGGTTATGTCTCCCTAAGTAGGTGGGAGCTAGCAAAATATTTTCACATTCAGAAGTAAAAGGCGGTGATTGAAACTTCGCAAACAGATCACGCCGCAATGAATAACGTCTTTCTTTTAATGATTTCCACCCCAGTTCGAGCAACATTTCCGTGACGCTTTCCCCCCGGTAATGTGATAAAAACAAAACGAGCTGCCCTTCTCTGAACCTTCTTCATATCTTCCGTCAGTCCCACCTGGTGAAGGTCCAATGGGCAACAGTAGTCCAGGAGAGGACGCACAAGTGTGGTGTAGGCAGTCTCTTTGGTGGAGCTGGTGCATCTTCGAAGCGTTCTGCCAGTGAAACGTAATCTTTGTTTCGCCTTCCCCACGATATTTTCTATGGGTTCTCTCCAGTCAAAGTTGTTCGTAATTGTAACTCTTAGGTATTTGGTAGAATTTACGACCTTAAGGTTTGACTGATTTATGGTGTAATTGAAATTCAGCGGTTTTCTTTTAGTGGTCATGTGTATTACTTCACACTTTTCATTATTTAGTGTCAATTGCCAATTTTCGCACCATGTAGAAATTTTGTCTAAATCGCTTTGCAGTTGCTTTTGATCCTCTGTTGACTTCACTAAGCGATAAAAGACAGCATCATCCGCGAACAGTCTAAGGGAGCTATTCAGATTGTCTCCTAAATCGTTTATAAACAAAAGGAAGAGTTGGGGATCTATAACGCTTTCCTGGGGAACGCCAGATATCACTTGTTTTTTACTCGATGACTTACCGTCAATTACAACGAACTGTGACCTTTCTGATAGGAAATCGTGAATCCAATCGCACAATTGGGGCGATATTCCATAAGCACACAATTTCATAAGTGTTCAATTTTTAGTAGGTATAGCTCTTAGTATGTAACCCAAACAAAATTAAAGTCATCATATTGACTTTTATTTAAATAACCAGTTTCGACTTACTTTAAAGTCGGACATACACAAAATTGTACTTTGAAAAGTCAGTATGATGTTGCTCTACCAAAAAACCGACGAAAAAATCAGTGAAAATGTCTTCATTTACATTTGCTCTAAGGTTATTTTGATTTCACGTTAACAGCTACCTCTGTTCTCAATAAAATTGTACACATGTTATATGATATTTTTAATGCACTTCACCTATAGTACCACCTCCTAAAATATTTGCGACTGCTCTTGAGACAGCCTATATTATATGAGTCGTAAACTACGTAAAATTCGCGACTTGGCTCCGTTCGCCAGCTTGGTTCCCCACTCGGTCGTCTGCGCATGCGCGAAGCCCTTCCATACGCGTGACAATAGGATCCATCCTGTCCTGGCTACTAGCGATCGTATGCGTGGACGCGCAAGTGCAAGTGGACGCGTCTACACGGTACGTGGCAGGCGTGACCGATCATGCATCATGGGTAATCTTGTAAGCTCTCGCTTTCCGTGTAGAACGGGCTTAAAAATGAGCAAGAGATGTGAGGTTGATGGTAGGAAGTCTGATTAACAATCTGTTCATTAAGTGGTGACAGAGTTTAAAATCTCATTCGTAATTAAAGAACCTGTTGTTTGCTGAAAACTGGAATACGTTAAAAACATTACTGAAAAATGTACTGACGCAAAGTACATTTTTTGAGTAACATATCGTGCTTTGCCAGTACTGACATTTCCTGCACCAAGCGTACTGATGGTGTGCGCCATTTTTTTCTTGACTACGTGCACTGCTCTTTCCTCAACCAGGGCAGGAACCTGTTGTATGCTGACTCAGTGACGCAGTGATTGCATTACATTATGCTGGCCTCAGTACTGCTGCACCCATAGTGTTGCGCGATCTCGGAAAAAGTTGCTGCTGACTGTCGCCTTCCGTTATGTAGCTATAACTTCACAGAGTGTAAGCATTATTACGTATATGTCACTATATTGAATACCAGTGAAGGAATCCGTGGCTCTAACTAGACGGAGCAAACGTTCGTAATTTTTGGGAAAGGATGGGGAAGGAAATCGGCCGTGCCCTTTTGAAAGGAACCATCTCGGCATTTGCCTGGAGTGATTTAGGGAAATCACGGAAAACCTAAATCTGGATGGCCGGAGGTGGATTTGAACCACCGTCCTCCCGAATGCGAGTCCAGTGTCTTGTCACCGCCCCACCTCGCTCGTTCTTTTTTTTTTTTTTTTTTTTTTTTTTTTTCGATGGAGGTAAATTATTTCAAGTTTTCTTGATTTTATTGATTCATGGTGTACTCCGGGTGTATATTCGAATTGTTTTATGCATAAATGGGAATAACTACTCGAATAAGTACTCGGTAGTTTCCAAGAATTCTTGCAGTCGAAATAGACGGACATGACTCGATATGTATCGAACGTGCGATAAGTTAAAGACGGTAGTTTTTTTTTACAAGCAGAACAGATTATAGATTAAGAATTAGTGTTTAAAAAGTGATCTGTAGTGAAGATCGGAATGGAACTGCAGATTTCGTAAGTCTCTAGGGGAAGTATTCTGCGCCATGCACCTATCACAAAATACTTTCTTAGCTGACGTTTTCTACTTACAAACTACATTCCAGCCAAATTTCAGCTTCATAGGTGAAGTAGTTTCCGAGATTTCGTGTTTAGACAGTGAGTGAGTGTCCTTTCGCTTTTATATAGACAGAGTTTAAGAAAAGAGATTGCTTAATTTTGGATGCAAGAGAATTAAGGAAAGACTTGCAGACAAAAATAAATAGTAACACTCAAATCTGTAATGCTAACATCAACAGCAAAACTGTTGTGAGCGGTAGACTTCTTTTCGTTTCATCATATTGTGTGTGTGTGGGGGGGGGGGGGGGGGGGGGAGGGAGTCAGTTACAAAACGCTTCATAAACGTCCGTAATTACATGCAAACTTTTTTGCAGGTCCCTGACTACTCCCATTTCCCAATAATACAAATGTTTGTTAAGCTTAAGGGACTTAACTGGGTCATCAGTCCCTAAACTTACAAACTACTTATGAACTACCTACAACTAAGGACCGGCACAAATATCCATGCCCGAAGGGGGATTTGAACCCCCGACCGTAGTGGCCGTGCAGACCGTGACTGAAGCGCCTCAGTCCCCTCGGCCACCGCGGCCGGTTCCCAATAATTAATGCATAAATCTGGGTATCTCACGCGGTGACCACTCATTATTTATGACGTCCTATCTCCTATGACGTCCTGCTCTTTTGTTTTTGGGCCAGGAACCTTCATGAGCGTACAGTGAACAGTTCACCAAAGTTTCATTGCTATCGAATGAATGTTTTATGAACACGTAGAGAACATACAGGCAAACATTAATTTTATATATACAGGGTGTTACAAAAAGGTACGGCCAAACTTTCAGGAAACATTCTTCACACACAAAGAAAGAATATATGTTATGTGGACATGTGTCCAAAAACGCTTGTTTTCCATGTTAGAGCTCAATTTAGTATTTCTCTTTAAATGTAAATTGAAATAATTCGTCCAGACAATTGTCAAAATACCCAATTGTTTCGTTAGTATGTACTGTACTTCCTCGATTCACGTCATCAACACAGATTTTCTGCGAACGTTTGGGCAGGAATTGTTGGTGATGTCTTGATTGGGCCTCACGTTCTTCCACCTACGCTCACTGGGGCACGTTATCATGATTTCATACGGGATGCTCTACCTGTGCTGCTGGAACATGTGCCTTTACAAGTACGACAGAACATGTGGTTCACGCACGATAGAGCTCCTGCACATTTCAGTCGACGTGTTCGTACGCTTCTCAGCAACAGATTCGGCGACCGATGGATTTGATAGAGACGGACCAATTCCAATGTCTCCACGCTCTCCTGACCTCAACCCTCTTGACTTTCATTTATGGGGGCATTTGAAAGCTCTTGTCTTCGCAACCCCGGTACCAAATGTAGAGACTCTTCGTGCTCGTATTGTGGACGGCTGTGATGGCCGGCCGCGGTGGCCGAGGGGACTGAGGCGCTTCAGTCACGGTCTGCACAGCCACTACGGTCGGGGGTTCGAATCCCCCCTCGGGAATGGATATTTGTGCCGTCCTTAGGATAAGCTAGTTGTTAAGTAGTTTGTAAGTTTACGGACTGATAACCCCGTAGTTAAGTCCCATAAGCTTAACAAACATTTGAACAAACATTTGGCTGTGATGCAATACGCCATTCTCCAGGGCTGCATCAGCGCATCAGGGATTCCATGCGACGGAGGGTGGATGCATGTATCCTCGCTAACGGAGGACATTTTGAACATTTCCTGTAACAAAGTGTTTGAAGTCACGCTGGTACGTTCTGTTGCTGTGTGTCTCCATTCCATGATTAATGTGATTTGAAGAGAAGTAATAAAACGAGCTGTAACATGGAAATTAAGCGTTTCCGGACACATGTCCACATAACATATTTTCTTTCTTTGTGTGTAGGAATGTTTCCTGAAAGTTTGGCCGTACCTTTTTGTAACACCCTATATCAAAAAGTAGATCACGTGCTCCTGAAGGTGAAAGAGCCGCTGGAATGGAATGCCACTTTCCATGCGCTAAAAATATGACGGTATGACGCCAGAGACGCTGTGAAGTTAGTAGGATGTGCACGGTGTGTGACGGCACTTGAGGTGGTGACGGCTGCGGCTCACTGTCAGCTTGACAGCGTGCAGCTGCGGCGACGCATTCCGCGCTGCTGACGCAGTAGGCGGCAGCGTTCACAGCTGGCGCTGCACTCCGCACCACGTAACAGTACCACATATATTTGTCTGTGACAGTACTCACTCCACCAGGCCGGCTGGCGGCCGCCATAAGCAGTTTTTCTGTCTCCACCCCCCTGCGGTGTGGCACGTGTCTTTCTTGAGATCGCCGCATCCCAAACAACAGCTGTCACAGTGAGCCGTATTACTACCGACTACAGTGCAGCGAAACGGTGCTATAAATATCTACAGTACAACATTTCGAGAGTGTGTGGTTCGATATGAAATTTCTCTCGGAGGTATCGTCATGCTATAATGGACGTGGGAATTTCTGCATCAATAAACATCTGTCTGTAAGGAGTACTATTTTTCATGGACGTAGGAAAATACATTTATATAGACTGTGACAATATTACACCATGTTTGCCACCATGAGCACTGAAAAATATCCCATTACACTTATTGAAGTCACAGGAATTTTTTAATAAATGATCCTATCACCAAATGCAGTACCAGCTTAAAACAAAAACTACTTCCACTGCTAACGAATTTGTCATTTTGAAATAGTCAGATGACTTTTTTTCCAAGAGTAAGAAATTTATTTATTTATTTATTTATTTTTTCAAGAGTTGTGCGCCGCGGTTGCACAGTGGTAGAGTGCCAGACTACAAATCCAAAGGTCCCGGGTTCGATCCCCGCCAGGTTCTAGGATTTTTATCTGTCACTCTCCACTTCTTTCACCTCGGGCAGTATTTCTCAATGTGAAAAATACCGAGTAGCACCGTGGTTCGGAACCCACGTTAAACTATAGGTCCCCCTATAACTGGCTGGGTAAGCCAGTTCGAAGGTCGGAGGAAGGCAACGGCATACCACCTCCAAACAGGACCGTGCCTAGTAAAGCACTGTGGTGTTCAAACCAATCTTCGGATTGTTGACTGCTTTACCTTTTTTTTTTTTTTTCTCAAGAGTAACGACGAAGGGGGTTATTTTGAAGTTTAACAAAGCACATTTCGGCTGTAGTGAGGTGAAGTTTTTGGAACAGTCAGCCCTTGGATTAATCGGTTTTTATTGACGTTATGTACCAAGCACGGTAACGAATTGTGTACATTTAAATAATTTATTGAAATTAAAGTCAATGTGGGTAAGGACAAAAGAATGTCAAGCAGAGTGGGAAGCCATAAAGGAAGTCTTAAGCAGTCCTCAAATATTAGGTCATCCTAATCTAGATGAGTTCTGTCTAGCTGTAGATGCTTCGTGTTATGGAATTGGATGCCAGGTTTTCCAGGAATACTTTGAATAGGGAGACCATAAGATAGTAACTTTAGCCTTTGCTAGTAGAATGCTGAGTGCATGTGAGCAAAAATTATACAACTACTGAAAAGTAAACTTTAGCCATAGCGTGGCCTGTCGAGAAGTTTAGGTATACATTATACGGGAGAAAGATTATTGTGTATTAAGATCATCGAACTTTGTCTTTTCTAATGAGTAGTAAGCTATTGCATAGGAGATTGATTAGATGGGTGTTGTTATTGCAAGAATTTGATATAGAAATGAGATATGTGAAAGGTTCTGAAATTGTAGTACCCGACGTGTTATCGAGATTTCCTAGAGAAATGGAAGTGTACCAGGGGTGTCTAATGTTAGAACAAAATTTTAGAGTCTATCAAATACGGACCAGTGATCATTTAAAAGAATTAAGGAAAATGTTGGGGATTATTAAGGTAGAACAGAGGGAAGATCCTTGAGTAAGAAACGTTTTAGACAGGATCACAAACCCTAATTACGTGGAACCCTAATTTGAGGAAACAGTGGTTACTGTAAAATAAATGGTTTTTTTTTTTTTTTTTTTTTTTTTTTTTTTTTTTTTTTTTAATGTTTGTATAGATTATGGAACTTAACTACGGGGTCATCAGTCCCTAAACTTACAAACTACTTATGAACTAGCTAACACTAAGGACGGCACAAATATCCATGCCCGAGGGGGGATTCGAACCCCCGACCGCAGTGGCCGTTCAGCCCGTGACTGAAGCGCATCAGTCCCCTCGGTCACCGCGGCCGGCAAGGTTACTGTACTTTACATTCATGTTTTGTTTTAAAAAAAAGCTAAACGTGGTGTCAGAGTATGGCGGGTGTGTATACCACAAAAATATACATCAAAGCTTGTGTGGTATGTGCATCACATCTTTGGAATTTTGGGGCTAGGAAGTGTCTGGCACATATTAACAATTTTTGTCATTGTAAAGGAATGTCTCGCATTATTAGCAGGAGTTGAGTAAGTGTCAGATATGTCAGCAGACTAAACCTATCAATTATGGAGTGAAGTTACCTTTATATCCAATAATTCCAAATACGCTGTAGGACATATGTGCTATTGACATAATAGGTCCACTTCCTCGGGGGTCAGAAGGCCTTTGGTTTTATTGTAGTTATCTTGGAAATGTGATCAAAATTTGTAAAATTGTATCCAATTAAACCTGCTAAAAGTAGTACCATTATTAAGATTTTGAAACATGATTACTTGCAAAAAGTAGGGCAGCCAAAAAGACTAATTTCTGATACTGGAGTACAGTTCACATCAAACAAGTTCAGAGAATTTCTTAGGGAGTACAACATACAACAGCTCCTTACTGCCTATTATCATTCTCAAGCCAACCCATCAGAAAGAGTTATGAGAGAGTTAGGTAGACTGGGGAGAACCTACTGTCAGAAGAGACATTCGTCATGGCCAAAATTTGTAACTGAATTTGAACAGATTTTGAATAGTTTACCACATAGCATTACAGAAGTAGCTCCTAGGGAAATCATATATGGTAACATTGATAAAGACAGACTGACGCAACTAGTGACATATCCCCCCAATGGCTTAGATTTTCAGAATAATTTGTTACAGTTTGTGGATAGAAAATTGAAGAAAAGAGCACAAGAAAGAGTGATAAAACATATAAAGCAGGAAAGGTTAAAAAATTAAAAAAGGGATATAAAGTATTGGTCAGAAACCATTACAAAAGCAGCAAGGAAGAGAAACGAATAATGATTTTTATTTATATGTAGGACCCTATGTTGTGAAGGAAGTCAAACATCCGACAACTGTCACGATCGAGCAAATTGATTCTGACAGGGTGTTAGACAATTATCACATTAAAGATTTAAAAATGTATATGATAGATAATGTTAACTTGAATTATGAGGACAACAACGGTGAACACAGTTTCATCATGAATAACTTGGAGCAGAAAGATTTATTTAATCATGAGAGAGAATATGATATTGTGAAGAGGAATAAAGATACCTTGAAACAGATTGACGAAGTGAGAGATTGGGGAAACTTCATAATGTAAAATTTGAGGAATGACAGGATAATTGCTTCTATGAATCTTTGCGTGAATTGTTATGTAGAGCATAAACATAAAAGGAAGAATACTAGTGAATAAGAATATTAATAGTACTTTCAACAATTACAGTAGTGCTGGAAGGTCAAAGTTGCCTGAAGGTCATAGATATACAAAGATTAAAATTATGTTTGTCTACTAGAGTCAGCAACAGATTAAAGGAATATTATATCTTATATATTTTGTACTTAGATGTAAGTGTATATGTCTATCGTAAGAGTACTTGTTTCTGTACAAGCTCAATGTTTAGAATTTAAGAAATAAATTTGATTATGTCATTTTGCCATGAGTAAACTGATAATTGGTAGTATTAAAATGAAGGAGTGAAGTCAGTGATGATGGTTGAGGTAATTGACAGTGATAGTTGGGTAGTGGATACAGTAAATGAAATGTGGGTGTCAGAACCAATCCTTGTCAATTATCAGACATTTAATCAGTTACAGTTTATCATTCAGTCACTGAAAACTTAGTGAGAGCAAGGAATAATATTTTTGCTCTAAGTCAGTAATAAATATGTTGGTTCATAGGATTAAGTTTTGTACAGTAGGTTAGTTTATCAACGAACAGTAACAGCTACACCTTTAGTAATTTGCCAGGTCAAGCTATCTATGTCTTCATAATAAGTTGAAGCGAGGAGGGGGCTAAGTAACGGGACACAATTTTTGGGCTACCCGTTACTGGAGCCCACAAATAATCGATCCACATTATTATGAACAGGTAATTTCTTATGGACATATGCTTTCATGTAAAATGGTAATTATACCTGAAAACTTTGCATTGGTGATTGTATGTTGTAGATATTTCGTAGTACAACGCGAGTGAGAGAACAGTGGACCAGAGAGGTACAAACTGACGGCTGTGGTACACCAGAGATGACACTAGAATCATAGCGCTAGCCGGCCACTAGTCAAAGCTTGCATGACAGCCAATTTATATTGTGGGTCTTACTTGGTTCCTGGTAAAATACGAAAGAATTGTTAATCGAGTACTTTTTGTTTTCTTTATGCTTGATGAAGGAAAGTCAAGTTATAAGTTGTCTCCATCTACGGAAGAAAATGGTTTCCAGCCCATTGTCGGAATATTTGATTTTGAACCCACTTTTTTTAGAGAACCGGGAAGGTGAGTATAAGTTTCCAAGAATTATTTTAGTGCGTTGTAGCATGAGGAGTGCTCTAGTATAAGTTTCAAAGATTAGTTTTCACGGCCTATTTGTGGCGTGTTCAGTTTTGGCTAGAATTTTGTTATACTGCAGAAGAAGTGAGAGAGTGGAAATATTTATTTGCTGATAGTGGCAAATATTTTTGGTAACGTAGTGCGGTAAAATTTTACGACGCTTCTCGCCGGGCTGCAGTGCTTATGTTGGCAACAGATGAACAATGAAGTGTAGAATTGAGTTAATATTTTTCACGAGCTACTGAGTAAATGTTATTGCTGTTCGTTTCACTCGCAGCACATTTAATACTGTACCTGCTCTATGGTCGACAGGTTCCTTGTCCGTTCAGAAAAAAATAATTTTCGTTTTAATTGAAGTTGTCACGAAAAAAAAACATTTATTGGTCATCTGAGTTGCCATCATTACCATTGGTGCCAACATAACCACTGCAGCCCGGCGAGAAGCGTCGTACAATTTAACCACGTAGTGCTGAGTGACTGGCATGTGGATAGTTTTATTAATGAAACTAAATTTCGAACCTGCAGGGTATCGAAAATATCATTCGAGAGCAGAGCAGTTTGTTGTGGAAATGTTGGATGTAATCAAATCCTGCAGGGAGTTTGATGCACCGTAATAGTGAGGCTGTGACCAACAATTTTTATTGCTATAGACTGCCTGTATCCCCGAGGTGAATCAGAATTATTTTGTTCTAAGTCACTTCTTACGTTAATTTGTTAACGGAAAGTCTCCTTCTGATAGTTGACTACTTGAGAAGTAAAGAGTAATTTGTCCGCATGCTCAACGCACTGTTGAATGAAAATAAATGTAAAAACACTTAGGGCGTTGGAACCAAGTAGAATCGGATTTGATCGACTCAGTTAGCCCAGTCTTAACCAGATTTGAAATGGCATGTCTCTTAGGGACATTTGTTTTTGTAGGGAGTGATATCTGAGTAGGGTTTGCTTCGTAAAGTCGGCTACACTCGAATTGGATCCCGGTATTATATGTATTTATTTTGAACAGATTATTTTGTTGTGCACTGTGAATTTGGTAAGCGTTGGAGCCACTGTAGGGCTTTTATCGTAATTTTTTCCCGCCATTTTCCTCAGTTAAAAAGATAGTTAAAGGGGAATATTTTGTTTAAAGAGACTAGGCCTGACATTGTAACATCACAGGATGTAAAGTTCTTTGATTTTTCAAGTTAAATAAAACGCCAATAGGTGTGACACAAAAATATTGATTCGTCTTATTTCTACTATTTATTAAATCGATTGTGGAAGGTCATACATCGACTACGAGTTAATCGATATATGATTTTCTGTGGCAAAATAGTTGCTCTTGACAAAAATAGATCGATTATTGATATTCAACATACTCAAGGAAAGAAAAAAATAACAAGTCTTATAAACAATAATCTTTATTGAATGTTAAGACAGACATTAAAAACACAAAGATACGCGAAGTGCAGAGATCATAGAAGTGTGTAGGCTGATAGTATCTTTGGAACATAAAACAATCTTACAACCGCGTACTTGAAAACTCAGTTGACCTGTAAAGAAAGAGAAAGTAAATAATTACAGAGAATTTAGTATGAGCAAGATTTTAAATACACAGATGGAGTTTTACGTATTCAGAAATGAGATTGTAGTACTGGTTTCAGCATAAATATAGTAAGAATCTTCGAATACTGTATATTTTGAGGAGTTGCAGCTACACCAAATAAAGTGAAATAGCATCAATAGTTAATGTTCAGATAAAAGTAATAGAAAAAGGGAAAAAGATTAGCTTATGTGTTGGTAATCAAAGAGTATTTGTCCCGTTTTACTTACGATATTTTATGTAATATAATTACATTTATAGTTGTACTTATGAAGGTTAATGTGTATGGGACATGTTGGTAATCCTGGAGTTAACTGCTTCTGTTGCTGGAAACTAAAAACTGACGATACTTATCGGCGATAAGTGTGTGTAAGGCAGCAGAAACATGGGTCTTATGAAAACACAGTAAGGTCAGATGCGTTGTTTATCGTAGAAAAAATACTTATCGTCGAGGGGAAAGATTATACATATCGGATCTTAGGTGTGGGGCGACCACAGGGCTGTATCACCACCACCTAGAGAGAAGGCCGCGGCGCCCTCGTATGACGTCAGGCGGAGTAGGTTGAGCGCGCATAGCTGACTGGATAGCCGTTGGGGCACGGCCCACTATGCCGAAGCAGCGAGTCAGTCAGCTGAGCGCGCGCAACCTACTCTGCCTGACGTCACACGAGAGAGCCGCGGCCTTCTCTCTAGGTGGTGGTGGCTATATCGTTCGCGTGTTGTTGTTGGTTAAAGCCTAATTTGGGTGGATCTACTCTGGATTTGAACCAATATCAATACAGACACTTAAAGTAAAATTTCATTGCCACACTTTTGGACGAGTGATATGTGTTGCTGTAATAATCGAGTAGTTTAAAAAGCCCGAAGATTAAAGAGAAAATAATGACACACTTTGTCAACACTAGGTTGAACTTGTTATATTCAAATGGCGTAGATGAAAATAAAGTGCTTCTAGCTTTGCAAGATGCAACACAGTTAGTTGAAGATTTCTCAGTTCAGCGAGACTTGGCTTACATTAGAGCCGACTGAACATTTATGGCGACAATTATTTCCGAATTATAAGGATCAGGTAGACCTACCACGAGAATATTGCTTTTCTGGAGTTGGTGAAAAAGGAAATTATTGAAACGCCAGGTGAAGTGGGAGAAAAGTACGTGAAAAAATTAAGCAGGCTTACCAGAACAACACCGGCATGGAGGGAGTTTGAGAAAAATTCCGTTTTACTAAATGCTGCATTCCTGCCCAAAATTTAGCGAAAGTGAAATATGCTTCGACACATCCCTGGATGCAGAACGTTCGTTCTCGGCATATTGTGGCTTCCTCTCGAAAACATACAAAAGGTTTCCGTCATTTACTGTGAAGCCAGTTACTGTCTGCAAGTTTTAAAACCACTGTTTATACAAGGTTTATTGAACTGTGTAGGCCTATTACATGTACTTTAACATATGGCTTCTGATCTATATCGTATTTTTATCTTCGAAAAATACGAATGTTTGGTGTCAGTTTGATCATTAACGTTAGTGATGTTTTTCTTATTGTTAAGAGAATAAGCACTACATATTTTACATCTACATAGATACTATGCAAATCACAATTAAGTGCCTGGCAGAGGGTTCATTTACCATTTTCATAACGTTTCTCTACCGTTACATTCTCTAATAGCGCGCGGGAAGAAATAACACCTAAATCGTTCCGTTTTCGATCTGATTTCTCTTATTTTATTGGGATGGTCATGTCTCCCTAAGTAGGTGAGTGCTATCAAAATATTTTCACATTCAGAAGTAAAAGTCGGTGATTGAAACTTCGCAAACAGATCACGCCGCAATGAATAACGTCTTTCTTTTAATGATTTCCACCTCAATTCGTGCAACATTTCCGTGAAGCTTCCCCCTCCCCCCCCCCCCCGTAACGTGATAAAACAGAACGAGCTGCCCTTCTCTGAACCTACTCAATGTCTTCCGTCAGTCCCACCTGGCGAGGGTCCCACAAGGGGCAACAGTACTCCAGGAGAGGACGCACAAGTGTGATGTAGGCAGTCTCTTTGGTGGAGCTGGTGCATCTTCGAAGCGTTCTGCCAGTGAAACGTAATCTCTGGTTCGCCTTCCCCACAATATTTTACTTTATGTTTGTTTCGTCTAATGAATTCTTTTCAGGACCTATTTAGATTTTGTTTGGCCTAAATGAGGTAATAAAAGTGCCTATTTTAGGCACCTAAAAAGCTCCTTTTACAACCTAAAAATCCGCGGTCTATTACATATCTGCTGGACCAATCTAGGACTCCGAGAGGTGTCTACTAGCACAGCCACATTTGAGTGGCAGTTGGTGGGCATGCAGAAAAACGTATTTAATGTTCTAATGTTCTAATGTTTGTATAGTCTATGGGACTTAACTAGGGGGTCATCAGTCCCTAAACTTACAACCTACTTATGAACTAACTAAGACTAAGGACGGCACAAATATCCATGCCCGAGGAGGGATTCGAAGCCCCGACCGTAGTGGCCGTGCAGACCGTGACTGGAGCGCCTCAGTCTCCTCGGCCACCGCGGCCGGCGAAAAACGTATCATAGCATATTCATTTCTGTACTCTTCTGCAGGTAAATCATCATGACGTCATATCTTGTGAAGTATGTACCTAGAGAAGGAGGCGCAGGTGGACTAGCATTCGGAAGAACGGCGGTTCAAATCTGCCTCCGGGCATCCTGATTTAGGTTTCCCGTGATTTCCCTAACTCACTTCAAGGAAAGATCGCGATGGTTCCTTTCAAAGGACGCGGCCGCTTTCCTTTCAAAATTTCAAATGTTCAAATGTTTGTAAATCTATCGGGCCAAACTGCGTGGTCATCAGTCCGTAGCTTACAAAGTACTTAAACCTAGGTAAACTAACCTAAGGACAAACACACACACCCATGCCCCAGGGAGAACTCGAACCTCCACGGCGAGCAACCTCGCGCTCCGTAGCGAGACGCTTTAGACCGCTAGGCTGCTCCACCGCGGCCGCTTTCCTTTCGCATCGTTAGCAAAAATTAATTCGAACGTGTTTTCCGTCTCTAACTACCAAGATGTCGCCGGGACGTTAAACGATAAATTCCCTCTCTGATGTATATATAGTGCAGCGACCAAACTCCACTACTAACTGCGACACTTTGGCTATTTACGACAACGGGGAGTGGGTCCATAAACATAAAAAAAGTTGTGCAAATAGTGGAATGTAGGATGGTGTCAGTATTGTAGTCGGCGGGACGTAAGTTGCTCGCAGCAGACAGATAGTGCACCCCGAGTACGCGGCGGTTGCAAAAGTGGCGATTGCCTCAGATGCAGCTGCAGAACAGTGTGTTCGGCCAGCAGTCACGCAGTGGCGCGCCTTGTAGGGAGGCACACAAGAACCGCCGCAGGTGTACGGAAGTGCCGCGGCCTTGCTGGCCAAACCACCACGTGCGCCGCTCCGGCGACTGGCAGATATTTAACGGTCGTCGCCTACAATATACTCCACAGTACCACCTGCGCGCAATATACTCTACAGTACCACCTGCGCACAGGGGCCTTTGCACTGCCCCCCCCCCCCCCCCGGCTCCGTCCGTCGCTGCCTGACCAAATCACTCCGTTTACTGGGGGTCCCAAAACCGGATTTCGTAAACCGATTTCGCAAATCCGCTTTTCGTTGGTCATGTAAATGCTTGAAAATCGATTCTGTAAATCTACCGCGTGATCAAAAAGTCAGTATAAATGTGAAAACTTAATAAATTACGGAATAATGTAGATAGACAGGTAAAAATTGGCACACATGTCTGGGATGGCATGGGGTTTTATTAGAACAAAAAAAAAGTTCGAAAAATGTCAGACAGATGAAGCTTCATCTAATCAGAAAAGCAAAAATTAGCATAACAAATTAAGACAAAGCAAAGAATATGTTCTTTACAGGAAACGCTCACCATCATTCCTCAAAAATAACTGTAGTCGAAGAGTAATGTTGTGAACAGCACTGTAAAGCATGTCCGGCGTCGGATGTTGTCTTTCAGCATCCCTAGGGATGTCGGTCGATCACGATACACTTGCGACTTCAGGTAACCCCAAAGCCAATAATCGCACGGACTGAGGTCTGGGGACCTGGGAGGCCAAGCATGACGAAAGTGGTGGCTGAGCACACGATCATCACCAAACGACGCGCGCAAGAGATCTTTCACGCGTCTAGCAATATAGTGTACCCATACTTGTAAGCTGAAGGTGTTTTAATTCACTACGGTTGCCATATAATATTTTGTATATAGGGTGTCCCACTCAACTGTTTCACCCCAGATATCTCTGAAACTACAAGAGATACTGATAAACGATTTTTACCGTCATGAACATACGGCAGGGGCTTAAGAAAGTAGGTAGGCCTACTATGAGACACTCTACAACGTGAAATATTATTTTTAACACAAACTTATGGTTTTTTTAAATGGATACCCCATATTATTTCTTAAGCAATCGATAGGATGAAAAATCACAAAAAGAATGGCGCCGGTTGCACCGTGAGTCTCGCTTGAGCCTCGGGCATGCGCTAGCAGCGCACCTCATGGATTTCAAACAACTTCGCTTCGCAATTCCTCCGGATGTAATTGACGCATCGGGATGCAACCGACGTCATTGTTTTTGTGATTTTTCATCATATCGATTGCTTAAGAAATAATATGGGGTATCCATTTAAAAAACAAATTTGTGTTAAAAATAATATTTCTTCACGTTGTAGAGTGTCTCATAGTACCTACTTTCATAAGCCCCTGCCGTACGTTCTTGACCGAAACGTCGTTTTTCAATATCTCTTGTAGTTTCAGAGATATCTGGGGTGAAACAATTGAGTGGGACACCCTGTATAGTGTAATCTTTTGTTTCGCACACTTACGTTGTTGTAAGCTATCATTGTTGTTGTCTTGCACAGGGTCTGAAGATGGTAAAATAGTATTACCGAAACTAGTAATGAATAGTTTAATAATATTAATAGTTTAATAATATTAATAGTTTCATAATACTAACAGCAGAAGGTGTTTATTTATGAAATTAAAATATGTAACGAGTGATGACCGACCAACCCCTCGACGTTTGAACGTGGTTTTACCTTGGTTTCACGACTGGTTGAAGATGATCAGCACATCACTTTGTAACGTTACCGGATCGTAGTTCGTTGCCTCCTGAAGTTCTCGTAAATCGGCGCTCTCGGTCACGACTGGCTGAAATTTCATGGGGCAAAACTAGTCCACTACAAATAATGTAGGCGACACGTAGGATTGCAGTTCATAGACACATTAAAGATTCATTAGAGCCCAGTTGTCCCCATTTGTGACAAGCGTACAAGTCTCATTAATAACAGTCACCGCAACCCAGCACGCATATTCTACACACCAATAATACAAATTTAGACATTTCGTGTGTGGAATACAAAAGTACGAGGTGTACATTTAGTGTGGAACGAATATGAAGAATTGGTAGAAACACTTTCCACGCGACTAACACTCATGAACGTTTACGTAGTTGTTCAAATTAAGAGTTCAGAGTGACGAGGCTTGTGCCTCAGAACAAAGATGAATCGAGAACGAATAATCCCTACTGGCGTGGATTGTGCCTCCTAACATAGATGAAACAAGACTCGTTTACATGGCGCGAAAGCACCCTGTTATACCATCTAGACAATGTCACTGAAAATTACGTATTGTTAATTAGGCAAATTAATGTAATTACAATGGAAAAGTAATCAATTACCCACAACTGGCTATAGTAAAAGGTAGAATAAATAATACTGAGTAGATTGATATATAAATCTCTATTGAATTAATATTGCTTCGCTTTGAAATATATTGAAGTAGTGTCGTCTACAATACTTTTGCAAAAAGTGGTAATTATACAGGAATTAATGAGGGGACAACTTACCTAATATTACTTGTGAAACATAATAATGTCTACTTTAATATTATGAGAAAATAATGTAATTAGATTCATCAGAGATACTAATTACCCTAATGTATGACCTACAACAGTATGCATCTTGCATGAACCAATTGATATTTGCTAATTAAACAAACTTCTCCGACGTCAAATAATAGAAATATCTTCAGCTAGTCACGTTAGAAGAAAGAACAACAAAAGTTTTGGAAAAGAAAATGATATGTTGTTGTTATGGTCTTCAGTCCGGAGACTGGTTTGATGCAGCTCTCCACCCTACTCTATCCTGAGCAAGCCTTTCCATCTCCTCATAACAACGGCAACCCACATCCACTTGAATCTGCTTACTATACACGTCTCTTGGTCTCCCTCTGCGATTTTTACCCCACACATCCCTCCAATGGTAAATTTACGATTCCTCGATGTCTAAGAATGTGTCCTACGAAGCGATCCCTTCTTTTACTCAAGATATGTCAAAAATTCCTTTTCTCACCAATTTTGTTCAGTCGCTCGTCATTAGTTATGCGATCTACCCACCTAATCTTCAGCATTCTTCTGTAGCACCACATTTCAAAGGCCTCTATTCTCTGTCCGCACGTCCTCATTATATTCGTACCTATTATTGTGTAACACTGGTATCGGGAGGTCCAATAACGTAAGCAGATGGGAATAAATCCCATTATGCTTCGTTACAGCTCTTGGAACACCCGACAAGTCGTGCATTTTGCGGGCTATCACATTGAGCGCTCGGTCCAACTCAGACAGATGGCGCGCTATCCCCATTCTACAGAAGGCACGCCCGCTGATACTACGTGCTCCGTGGACGTGTCTGACAGGCAGCTGTTCCTCGACATGTCACGCTTCTATCAACTGGCAGAGTTCATAGCGTAATTAGATAGGTGGCCATAATGTCCTGACTGATCAGTGTATGGATCCGGCACCCGCTGTTGTTCTGCAGACAACGGTGGGCTTACCCAACAGCGCCTGGAAGACAAGGCCTCACAACAGGCCGTGCTACGTCACACTGAGAGGTCGCGGACGCTAGCTTACTGGCTTTCCGCTGGGGCAAAGCCCAGGTGGCAGGAATATCAAAATGTTCAAATGTTTGTAAAGTCTATGGTACTTAACTACGGGGTCATCAGTCCCTAAACTTACAAACTACTTATGAAATACTTACGAACTAGGACGGCATAAATATTCATGCCCGAGGGGGGGATTCGAACCCCCGACCGTAGTGGCCGTGCAGACCGTGACTGGAGCGCCTCAGTCCCCTCGGCCACCGCGGCCGGCGCAGGAATATCGGATTGAGCAGGATAGTAACGAATCACGTGACTTGCCACAACCGGAAGCGACATACCGAAATAGGTTTTATTTACCACTGAGCTAAGAGCTTTTGGCGCGTACTTGTTCTCGAACTTAAATAAATAAACCGAAAAAGTGAAGAATGGATTTAGAGAAAACTTTGAAAGACTTACAGGAAATTCTGAAAATACGTAAGATTAACAAATTTTCCAAGTTCAATGTGTATCATAAACTAAAAGGATGTTTAGATGTTAAGCGTTCCGTGAATATTGGACCGTATCAAAGCTGTATACTGTTTCGTTTAGTGCACTAATGGGAAATGTTACTTAGTGCGAATTAATTCCCTGTTTGTTGCGTTGGGAAATTTTTTGCAGTTTTTGTAGGGAATTCGATTTGCTTTCTATGGACGAAGTGACAAATTTCGTAGCCTGTGGCGAGGAACAGAGCGGAAAACTAAGAGCTATGATTACCCTTTCCGGTTATATTTGCAGGTTCAGGAAGAAAACGAGAGTAAATAATTTGTCGGAGAAGGTTACAAAAAAGAACTTGTCAACCATAGAGCAGGAACAGCATTAATTATTTACTTCATGGTCAGTGCAAAAATGTATTCCCGTGTTTCTATAGGATTCGGTTTTCAAATAATATTAGCTGAATCTTATAGAATTACAAGAATACTTTTTGGTGCTGAACATGAAGTAAATAGTTTATGTTGTTACTGCTCAATGGTTGACAGGTTCTTATATATACCCTTCGTCGCTCAGTAGCTAGCAAACAGAATTCTCCACCAAACCGCAAACAATTTTCCAACTCACTCAAACAGGGAATTAACTCGCAGCAAGTAAGAGTGCACGTAAGCCGAAAATGACGGGAAAATACACGGCACTACACCGCCTCATATTCAAACACAGGACAAAGATGGTCTATCAATATCTACTTCGTGAAAATGAGCTGAACATATACAGCTGTATTTAGACGATGTGCTGGCTTCACTTTTTCGCGGGCAGGTTGTCTCCCTGTATTGTACCCTCCTTCGTATGAACGCCGACCACTAGCGCCGACGCTTCCATTCAACGATATGCAGCTAACTTCCGGTTTCGATGTGTCACGTGATACATTGGTACCCTGCTCAATCCGATATTCCTGCCACCCAAAGCCCACTGCCTCATAGCGGCCGGCCAATCAGCTAGCGTTCGCGGTGTGACGTGGCACGGCCTGTTGTGAGGCGCTGTTGGCTTACCTCGTCTGGACTGGGAGATGTGGCCCGAACCGTGTAACGTCAGTACGACTTGAAAGTCTTAAATGGCGGGATCAGCTCTGGAGCGTACATTTATGCTACCAGGCCTTCTTCAGTGACATCTATAAATTTTTATTGATTGTAAATCAAAATCAATTCAAAATGTTCAAATGTTTGTAAATATAAGTACATAACAGCTGCGGTTATCAATCTCTAGGTTTACAAATTACTTAGGCTAACAAAATACTTAAACTAACCTAAACTAATGTATGCTACGGACAAAACACACACACCCATGGCCGAGGAAGGACTCGAACCTCCGACGGCGAGCAACCGTGTGCTCCGCAGCAAGGCGTCGTAGGGCGCTCGTCCACTCCACCGCGGCCAGAATCAATTATTTCATCAATGTATACTCTCAAATTGCGAATTTCTCACAGCTTTACTGTATAAGGTGTAGGTCCTACCAAACGGTGACACACGAAAATTTGTGCCGGGCCGCAGCCGGGACTCGAACCCCGGTTTCCCGTTTTCGTGAGCTGTCGCCTTACCATTAGGCTACCCGAACACGTCTGTCACGTTCGAGTCCCGGACAGATACAAATTTTCGTATGTCACCGTTTGGTAGGACATCTACACCTTACACAGTGAAACTGTGAGAAATTCGCAATTGCGAATAAATATTGATAAAATATTTCATCACTGCAATTCGTCACCATACAGTAATTTAACAAAATCAGTTAGTGCTACCATAAGGATAATGATAATGTTTGTAATTCTATCGGACCAAACTGCGTGGTCATCAGTCTGTAGCTTACAAACTACTTAAACCTAGGTAAACTAACCAACGGACAAACACACACACACCCATGCCCCAGGGAGGACTCGAACCTCCACGGCAACCAACCGCGCGCTCCGCAGCGAGGTGCTTTAGACCGCTCGGCTACTCCACCGCGGCGCTACCATAAGTCCACGCATAGTTTTCCTAAAGCGATCCATGTACTGAGGCATGCCACACCTAGTCAATATATGTGCTTACCTGCACCCAAATGAAAATTCTCCTCTTCAGTACAGTAGTCCTTTAATTAGGAGATGAAAATGTGAACTGTTTGTAAAGGAATGGGACTAAACTGCGGTGGTTATCAATCGCTAGGCTTACAAACTACTTAAACTAACTTACAACAAGGACTCGAACCTCCGACGGCGAGCAACCGCATGCTCCGCAGCGAGGCGCTTTAAGCGCACGGCCACTTCCACGAGACAATTGGGAGATTAACTCGAGGCATTGCAAGACTGCGGCCTTATTCTGAACGAGTGAAGTCGTAAGTGTGAAATCAAAACAACTGGTCGGATAATTGTGTTGATAGGCTGCAAGCCACTGGGAAGTCCATCACAGAGAGTACTTGTCATTGCAACATTTATTAAGACTAGTAATAACAAACTGATAATATAAAATATCATCATTTATTGCATTCCTGGGCCTTTAGGGCCTACAGCAGAATAAAAAAGCTTACAACCACCTATAGATGAATACAGAGTGCACACTACAAGAAAGGTGTTGTTGTTGTGGTCTTCAGTCCGGAGAGTGGTTTGATGCAGCTCTCCACAATACCCTATCCTGAGCAAACCTCTTCATCTCCACATAAGAACGGCAACCTACATCTGTCTGAATCTGCTTACTGTATCCATCTCTTGGTCTTCATCTGCGGCTTTTACCCCACACACTTCCCTCCAACGCTAAATTCACCATTCCTTCATGTCTAAGAATGTGTCCTACCAATCTATCCCTTCTTTTAGTCAACGCGATCCACCCAGCTAATCGTCAGCATTCTTCTGTAGCACCACATTTCAAAAGCCTCTATCCTCTTTCTGTCCACACTGTTTATCGTCCATGTTTCACTCCCATACAAGGCAACACTCCATACAAATGCCTTCAGAAACTACTTCCTTACGCTTAAATCAATATTCGATGTTAACAAATTTCTCTTTTTCAAGAACGCCTTTCTACCCATTGCCATTCTGCATTTTATATCCTCTGTACTGCGACCATCATTTGTTATTTTACTGCCCAAGTAACAAAACTCATCTTTCTCCTTTATTGTTTCGTTACCTAATCTAATTCCTTCAGAATCACCTGATATTCTTACACTGCACTCCATTACCATAGTTTTACTCTTGTTAATGTTCATCTTATATGCACCTTTCAGCACACTGTCCATTCCGTTCAATTGCTCTTCCAGGTCCTTTGCTGTCTCTGACAGAATTACTATGTCGTCGGCAAAACGCAATGTTTTTAATTCTTCACCCTGAACATTAATTCCTTCTCCAAATTTCTCCTTGCTTTCCTTTATAGCTTGCTCATTGTACACATTTAACAACATTGGGGAAAGGCTACAGCCCTGTCTTACTCCCTTTCCAACCACTGCACCCCTTTCATGCCCTTCAACTCTGACAACCGCTGTCTGGTTTTTGTACAATTTGTAAATAACCTTACGCTCCCTATATTTTACTCCTGCTTGTTTCAGAAATTGAAAGAGTTTATTCCAATCAACATTGTCAAAAGCCTTCTCCAAATCTACAAAAGCTAGAAATGTAGGTTTGCCTTTTCTTAATCTATCTTCTAGGATAAGCCGTAAAGTGAGTATTGCCTCCCGTGTTCCTATATTTCTCTTGAACCCAAACTGATCTTCCCCGAGGTCGGCTTCTACAAGTTTTTTCATCCTTCTGTATATAATTCGTGTTAATATTTTGCAACCATGACTTATTAAACTGATGGTTCTGTAGTTTTCACACCTGTCTGCACCTGCTTTTTTTGGAATGGGGATTATAACATTTTTCTTAAAGTCTGAGGGTACTTCACCTGTCTCATACATCTTACACACCAGGTGAAACAATTTTGTCATGGCTGGTTCTCCCAGAGACTTCAGTAGCTTTGAGGGAATATCATCTACTCCAGGGACCTTGTTTCGACTTAGGTCTTTCAGGGCTCTGTCAAATTCTTCTCTCAGTATAGTATTTCCTATTTCATCTTCATCTACATCTTCTTCCCTTCCTACAATAGTGTCTCGAAGTTCATTTCCTTTGTAGAGCCCCTCTATATACTCTTTCCACCTTTCAGCTTTCCCTTCTTTGCTGAGTCCTTGATATTCATAGAGCTGTATTTCTTATCTCCAAATGTTTCTTTTATTTTCCGGTAGGCTGTATCTATTTTATAAGAAATAAGAAAGGTATACCTTACAAAAATAAAATAAGTCATCAGTGAGCCGCTATATCAATACAGGATACATTTATTACAGATGGCGGTCCAATGTTGTCGGTCCCCAGCCTCATTTTCTACGGCTGTCGACTCCATTTGTTTGAGGACTGCCAATATCCGATCCTTCCATCGCGTTTTCGGTCGCCCCTTTGGGCGTCTTCCAACAGGTTGGGAACGGAGAACACGACTTCGGAGAGATTCGTCGGCTCGGAATCTGTGCTCAAACCACTGTAGCCTCTTTTACCACTATATTCGGCCGATGTGTGGCTGTCCATACCGCTGGTAAAGGTCTTCTCTTGTTCTTCATTCCCATTTACATTCCATATACTTTCCGGAGTATCTTCCTCTCGAACGCACAGATGGCTTCTTCGGTTCACAGCCGGCCGCGGTGGCCGAGGAGACTGAGGCGCTCCAGTCACGGTCTGCACGGCCACTACGGTCGGGGGTTCGAATCCCCCCTCGGACATGGATATATGTGCCGTCCTAGTTCGTAAGTATTTCATAAGTAATTTGTAAGTTTAGGGACTGATAACCCCGTAGTTAAGTCCCATAAGCTTTACAAACATTGGAACATTTTTTTCGGTTCACAACCACGTAACACTACCGGTCCTATTAGTGTCATGTACAGCC
This sequence comes from Locusta migratoria, assembly GCA_026315105.1. Taxonomy (NCBI): domain Eukaryota; kingdom Metazoa; phylum Arthropoda; class Insecta; order Orthoptera; family Acrididae; genus Locusta; species Locusta migratoria. The sequence goes on from CM048744.1 coordinate 301,048,757, forward strand.
GAATCTTGTTTCTCTGATATATTAGCCTGGATTAGATAAGGTTGTTCAGCCTGAAGAAGATGCGATTAGCGTTTGCTATTCGATGTTGCACCTCTTTCGTTACTTCATTTTTGCTGGTCAATATAGATCCCAAGTACTTGAATTATGTCACTCGTTCGAAAGCATGTCCGTCAATATAAAATATTTAAAAATATTGCTAATAGATTTCATCTATTGAATGAATATCATCAGTGCAGTTTTAACTTCTGAGGACGCATGTATACCGCTTGAAAAATTTATTACCTTTAAAATTCAGTTGAAATACCTAAAAGGCCTGACAGGTGTGCGTTCCACGTTCAACCAAAATAAATAAATAAGTAAATATACAAATAAATAAATAAATAAAGTTTAAAAAATTTAAAAAAATTTCCGTCAGACATGAGTCATCAAAACTCGAAACTGCACAGAGGATGTATATTCAATGAATGAAATCGATATGCGGATTTTTAAATAAATATTTTATATCACACATCTTTTGGAAAATTTGTTATTTACTCGTATTATTATAATATTGTCGTAGTTGGGCGCACAACTTATTATGGAGTCGTCAAACAATTTATTAAGGCTTCAACATGTTCCATTCATGTATGGAGAGCGGGAAGAACTATTACTAAACCCGTTTTTGTAGTACATTGTGAATAAAACATACCAGATAACTGTGAGATATTCTGCGAACTTATTGGTTTACGAACGGGTTTTCGGCTGTTACGCCATCACCAGGGAAACATTACAAGTTTAAATTTTAAAGATCTTAAGTTGGAGAGTAGTGCTTTGGTTTAGAACTAATCTGAAGGAATTATTATAATTCAAGTTCTTAACCGATAAAATATGTGACAGTATAATAAACTACGACATTATGCTAAGAAATATAAATTGAAATGATAGAAATTAGCTGAAAAATTGACCAAAATATTATCTTATACACAGTGGCGGACTAAGGCTGTTGGAGGCCCGGGGCGGTGGCGAAACAAAATGAAGCCTCCTCGACCACTTGGAAATACATGTATTACTATAAAAAAGTAACTTTTGACATTTGGAGGCCCCCACGGGACGAGAGTCACGGGCCAGTCGAAAAAGAATAGCTTTAGAGATTTGGAGGCTCCAACAGAACGAAATGCCAAGCGCCCCCCCTCCCCCCCCCCCAAACCCTCGCTTTCAAGGTATTTGGAGGCCCCCCAAGACCGGAGGCACAGAGTAAAATATATATTTGCCTGTGCCGGAGGCCTAGGGCGATCCGCTCCCCCCTCCCCCCTCCTAGTCCACCACTGTTTAAACAAGTCCAACGTCTAGAACATGGAAGCGTTTGACAAAGTTAAGTAAACATCTGTAAATATATACCGTTTGCAGTAGTCTAATTTTGTGTTCGGGTTCCGTACGGGAGCGATATCAAGGCAACTGTACTACAGTGAAACTTCCCTTAACGGACACTTCCCAATAACGGATTCCTCTCAACAGCGGACATTTTAAAATTTACCTGCAAAACAACATTAGCTCGTATGCTAAAATTATTCCGAATAGCAGGCATTCTCAATAACGGACACGGACAGTGTAATATTTCCCCCAAGAACATTCAAACCTTCCAAATAACGGACAGCGTGAAAGAATCAGTGCACTCGTGCGTGTCAAAAGTCTGTCGTCAAATCGAGCGTGTTTCTTGTTCGTATTGCGTGCTTTCATGCCACTGCCATCTATTCGAACTTCCCAGTACGTACAACATTGCTCCATGCTGCGAAGAAGTAGCCCTGTCGAAACCGACAATGAGAGTGCGGCGCCACCACGTGTTGTCGGTACATCAGATGCAGCCAATGTGTCTAATACTTAACGCACTGTTGTGTTGCAGCGTGGACTTGGGTAGAACAGGGGAGAGGCAATAAGTGTATCGAATGTTTTCATTCGATGGCTGACACTGCGTGGTTTCAAAAGTCAAAAGCTTTGTCTAATTTAGATTTGAAGTTTCATGCTCACGCTAGGTACTTTAAAATGTCCATAGGTAAAAGTAGCAAAAAAAATAAAAAAAAATAAAATAATAAAAAAAAAAAATACAACTCTACCTACGGGCACGAAACGAAAACATTTTGTTAGATTCAAGCGTCGAGCAGCACAATGAAATCTCGAAAAACTATGAGAAAAGGTTCACATCCTCGGTTAGAAGAGGCTTTGTTTTTGCGGCATGTACAAATAAGAGCTAAAGGCGTGCCAGTTAGGATCCTCTACTTCGTCAAAAAGCGATGACTCTTTATGAGCTGATTGAGGGAAAGGAGCAAGAATTCCTTGCAAATGATGGCTGGCTGGATCGGTTCAAGAAGCTGTGTGGCCTTAGCACGTTTTACGATCATACTTCGCGGTATTGGCGCAATTCGGTGTGTTTCACGCGTGAAAACAGGGGACTTTGGTTTATTCGAGATTTTCGTTATCCGAACCTGCTGCCGTCGGTAAAATGTTAGTTTATTGTTCTGTATTTTATCCTTTTCTTAACATACGACTGATTAACGTCCCGTAGACCATGAGGTGATTACAGCCGATCCGTCGCCAAGTAGCTGCCAGTTCCTTTTTTTTTTTTTTTTTTTTTTTTTTTCAGCATCTCCGGGCCGCACAATCCTGTAAGCATTCGTGCTGCCATTTTTGGTATATGTTGGTGCAGTCATGTACATCTGAGTAGTGGTTCAGAAACGCTAGCATTGAATCGAACCATCTACTTTACCAACGATTGAATCTATCAAATCGTTCCATTTCATCTCTCTTATCTGGCGTCCCACCCCCATGAACCACAGACATTGCCGAGGTGGGGTGGCTTGCGTGCCTCAACGATACAGATAGCCGTACCGTAGGTGCAACCACAGCGGAGGGGTATCTGTGGAGAGGCCAGACAAACGTGTGGTTCCTGAAGAGGGGCAGCAGCCTTTTCAGTAGTTACAGGGGCAACAGTCTGGATGATTGACTGAGCTGGCCTTGTAACATCAGCTAATGTGGCCTTGCCACACAGCTACTGCGAACGGCTGAAAGCAAGGGGAAACTACAGCCGTTACCCTTCCCGAGGACATGCAGCTCTACTGTATGAACATATGATGATGGCATCCTCTCGGGTAAAATATTCCGGAGGTAAAATAGTCCCCCATTCGGATCTCCGGGCGGGGACTACTCAGGAGGATGTGATCATCAGGAAAGACAATACTGGCATTCTACGGGTCGGAGCGTGGAATGTTAGATCCCTTAATCGAGCAGGAAAATTAGAAAATTTAAAAAGGGAAATGGATAGGTTGAAGTTAGATATAGTGGGGATTAGTGTAGTTCGGTGGCAGGATGAACAGGATTTCTGGTCGGGTGAGTACAGGATTATAAATACAAAATCAATTGGGGGTATCACAGGAGTAGGATTGATAATGAATAAGAAAATAGGAATGCGGGTAAACTACTATGACCAGCACAGTGATCGCATTATCATTGTCAAGATAGATACGAAGCCAACACCGACAACAGTAGTACAGGTTTATATGCCAACTAGCTCTGCCGATGATGAGGAAATCGAAGAAATATATGAGGAGCTAAAGGAAATTATTCAGAAAATTAGGGGAGAGGAAAACTTAATTGTAATGGGAGACTGGAATTCGGTAGTAGGACAAGGAAGGGATGGGAAGATAGTAGGTGAATATGGTCTGGGCAGAAGGAATGAAAGAGGAAGTCGCCTGGTAGAATTTTGCACAGAACATAATTTAGTTATAACAAACACCTGGTTCAAGAATCACAAAAGAAGGTTGTATACGTGGAAGAGACCAGGAGACACTGGAGGATACCAGATAGATTTTATAATGGTAAGACATAGATTTCGGAATCAGGTTCTACAGTGTAAGACGTACCCAGGGGCAGATATAGACTCTGACCATAACTTGTTGGTTATGAACTGTAGGCTGAAACTGAAGAAACTACAAAAAGGTAGGAAAATAAGGAGATGGGACCTGGATAAATTGAAGGAACCTGAGGTTCTTAAGAATTTCAGAGGGAGCTTTAGGCAACAATTGACAGAAACGGGGGAAAATAAAACAGTAGATGAGGAATGGGTAAAATTGAGAGATGAAATAGTGAAGGTAGCAGAGGAGAAAGTAGGTAGGAAGGAAAGACCTACAAAAAATCCTTGGATATCACAGGAGATACTAAATTTAATCGATGAAAGGAGAAAATATAAAAATGCAGTAAATGAAACAGGCAAAATGGAGTACAGACGACTAAGAAATGAGATTGACAGGAAGTGTAAAATGGCTAAGCAGGAGTGGCTAGAAGGCAAATGCAAGGATGTAGAAGAATGTATAAATAGGGGAAAAATAGATACAGCCTACAGGAAAATAAAAGAAACATTTGGAGATAAGAAAAACAGCTCTATGAATATCAAGGACACTGATGGAAAACCAGTTCTCAGCAAAGAAGGGAAAGCTGAAAGGTGGAAAGAGTATATAGAGGAACTCTACAAAGGAAATGAACTTCGAGACAATATTGTAGGAAGGGAAGAGGATGTAGGTGAAGATGAAATAGGAGATACTGTACTGAGAGAAGAATTTGACAGAGCCCTGAAAGACCTAAGTCGAAACAAGGCCCCTGGAGTAGATGATATTCCCTCAGAGTTACTGAAGTCTCTGGGAGAACCAGCCATGACAAAATTGTTTCACCTGGTGTGTAAGATGTATGAGACAGGTGAAGTACCCTCAGACTTCAAGAAAAACGTTATAATTCCCATCCCTAAGAAAGCAGGTGCAGACAGGTGTGAAAACTACAGAACCATCAGTTTAATAAGTCATGGCTGCAAAATATTAACGCGAATTATATACAGAAGGATGGAAAAGCTGGTAGAAGCCGACCTCGGGGAAGATCAGTTTGGGTTCAGGAGAAAGGTAGGAACACGGGAGGCAATACTCACTTTACGGCTTATCCTAGAAGATAGATTAAGAAAAGGCAAACCTACATTTCTAGCTTTTGTAGATTTGGAGAAGGCTTTTGACAATGTTGATTGGAATAAACTCTTTCAAGTTCTGAAGCAAGCAGGAGTAAAATATAGGGAACGTAAGGTTATTTACAACTTGTACAAAAACCAGACAGCGGTTGTCAGAGTTGAAGGGCATGAAAGGGATGCAGTGGTTGGAAAGGGAGTAAGACAGGGTTGTAGTCTTTCTCCATTGTTGTTCAATTTGTACATTGAGCAAGCTATAAAGGAAAGCAAGGAGAAATTTGGAGAAGGAATTAATGTTCAGGGTGAAGAATTAAAAACATTGCGTTTTGCCGACGACATAGTAATTCTGTCAGATACAGCAAAGGACCTGGAAGAGCAATTGAACGGAATGGACAGTGTGCTGAAAGGTGCATATAAGATGAAGATTAACAAGAGTAAAACTAGGGTAATGGAGTGCAGTGTAAGAAAATCAGGTGATGCTGAAGGAATTAGATTGGGAAACGAAGCAATGGAGGAGGTAGATGAGTTTTGTTACTTGGGCAGTAAAATAACAAATGATGGTCGCAGTACAGAGGATATAAAAAGCAGAATGGCAATGGGTAGGAAAGCGTTCTTGAAAAAGAGAAATTTGTTAACATCGAATATTGATTTAAACCTAAGGAAGTCCTTTCTGAAGGCATTTGTATGGAGTGTTGCCTTGTATGGGAGCGAGACATGGACGATAAACAGTGCGGACAGGAAGAGGGTTGAAGCTTTTGAAATGTGGTGCTACAGAAGAATGCTGAAGATTAGGTGGTTTTGTGTCCCGACTTCGTCGCCGCTTTTGTGTCCCAGCCTCGTCGTAGGTGTCGGTGGCCGAGTGGAATGAGACCGACACGCTGGTGCAGGTACGGAGGGGAGCAGCCAGAAACTATAAACACTCGAGTAAATTAGAAAGAGATATATTGCACAGAATGTAACAATACTTAACTTTTACATAGTACTGCAGAATGTTGATACATAGTTGTTAGAGGCCTGCCTAGTGCCTGTACAATAGCAAAGTCTTCACTCGTGCCTATCGGATTACGAAGGTCCTAACTCGTTGCTATCTCAGTCCGAAGTGCGAAGTGCGATGTCCTTCAGTGGTGGCCACGAGCGGCGTTGTACCAGAGGGCGCTCGTGGCTGTCGTCGGAAGAACGCCGCGCCGTGCATGCATGGCGGCGCGCGGCGAAAGTAGGTGGCGCGCACTTTGTACTTGTGCGACACCACACCCCTCCCCCCCAAACCGCCGCGCCGTCGTGGCGTAGGGCTGAGGGCCACGGCGACGGCACTGGGAGGAGGGCCTGAGCGGGGGCGTTACTGGTGGGACGGGCGTCGTAGCTGAGGCCGGGATCGAGACGCCGTCCGCGCCCCGGCATCCGCCTTGCGATCCTCCAGGGAACCCGCCGAAACCTGGGGAAGGGCGCCCGCCCCCGCCCAGAGGGAGCAGGTCATCTTCTTCTGAGGTGCGTGGCCCAAGCTGGGGGGGCCCGCACGGTCCCGGAGTCCCTCTCGGTGACGCTGTCATCTGCGGCGGCGACAGCGGCGGCGACGACTGCGTCGGATGTACGTCGACGTCCATAGGGATCTCGTAGTCCGGGGACGAACGATGTGGTTGTGCTCCCTGGCGCAGAACTGGGTCTGGAATCAAGAAACCGGAGACAGGATCGCGCGGTCTGTGCAGGCGCAATTGGTTTGCGTGGCGCCGCAGCTCCGACCCTGTGGAAGAACGTACAATAAACATATTGCGACCAAGCACGCGTTGAATGGTGCCCGGCAACCATGTCTTCTTGTTTCCAGCAAACACCCTGTACTGGAAACCTGAAAACGCGTAGCGCCATACGAACCGACTCGGTGCGTGGGAGGCTGCAGCAGGTGAAGGAGAGTGCGCTGACGGCGGCCGTGTAGCAGCTCGGCAGGAGACGGGCCGTCTCGTGGCATGCACCGATACGTAGACAGGAAAATTTGAAGAGCTTGCTGCCTGGAGTGCTGACCTTTCATCTTCTCCATGTGAGACTTGAATGTTCGAACGAATCGTTCTGCTTCACCATTGGACTGAGGGTGAAAAGGTGCGGTGGTGATATGCTGAATGCCATTCACACGACAAAACTGTTGAAATTCCGCACTAACAAACTGAGGTCCATTGTCACTGACGATAGTTTCAGGCAAGCCTTCGATGCAAAACACTGATGTTAAGGCACTGATTGTACTAGACGCCGTCGTTGAGTTCATGGCAATCACAAAAGGAAACTTGCTGAAAGCGTCTACAACAATTAACCAGCGCGTATTCCAGAAAGGTCCGGCAAAGTCAATATGTAAACGTTGCCATGGTCCCTTGGGGCGTGGCCAGTCTGAGAAACGTTGCGGTGGAGCCGCCTGATGCTCCGCACAAACAGTACACTGTGACGTCATGTCCTCTATCTGAGCGTCCATACCAACCCAGGTACAATGACGTCTGGCCAGTTGCTTTGTCCTAACAATGCCCCAATGTCCTTGATGCAGGAGGCGTAACACTTCACGTTGCAGGGAACGAGGAACAATCACTCTTGCTTGGTCGTTGTCGGTATGCAACAACAGTACACCCTGACTTAAAGATAATGCATGACGTTGTGCAAAATAACGTCGAACCAGAGGCCGATCAATGTCTTTGGCTCTGGCAGGCCAACCAAAGCGAACAAAACGTGCTACCACACTTAAGTCTGCATCCGCAGCCGTTTCCTGTGCAACCCGACGAGAGTTCAAAGGGAAATCTGCGACAGCGGAAGCATCTCTGGAGTCTATCTGACAACATGCCATTTCTGAAGAATCAAACGACACATCCTGGCCAACCGGAAGTCGGGAAAGTGTGTCCGCGTTGGCGTGTTTAGTGGTAGGTCGGTACAAAATCTCATACTGATAATTAGACAATATCAAGGACCATCTCTGAAGCTTTTGTGCCGTACGTGGCGGAATTGGCTTTGTGGGTGAGAACAACGACGTGAGAGGCTTGTGGTCCGTCAACAAATAGAATTTTCTGCCATAGAGATAATGATGAAACTTTGTGACGCCGTAAATGATTGCTAAGGCCTCCTTTTCTATCTGACTGTAATTCTGTTGCGTCGGCGTCAGTAGCTTGGATGCAAAGGCAATAGGACGATCGTGACATCCAATACGATGCGATAGAACAACACCCAGACCGTACGACGAGGCGTCAACTGCTAACACTACAGGCTTCTGTGGGTCAAAGGGTATCAAACATGCATCACTGAGTAGTGCAGACTTTAGTTTGTCAAAGGCAACCTGACAATCTTTAGACCATACAAAAGGAACATTCTTCCTACGTAAGTGATGCAGTGGAGCTGCAATCTGAGAGGCATTGGGAATAAATCTGAAATAATAGTTCAGCTTCCCCATTACTGCTTGCAATTCGTGCACATTCTTAGGAGGAGGCAAGTCTTTGATTGCTCGAAGATGTGACTGTAAGGGATGAATTCCTTGGGCATTAATCACATGGCCTAGGTACTGTATTTCAGTTTGAAAAAACGAACACTTTGCTTTATTGCAACGTAGACCTGCTGCAGTCAAAACTTTGAAAAGGCACTCCAGGTTTGCTAAATGTTCTTCAACTGTACGTCCGGATACCACAATGTCATCTAAATAGTTCGAGCAACACGGTACAGAAACCGTCAGCTGTTCCAAGAAACGCTGAAAAATAGCGGGAGCGGAAGAACTGCCAAAGGGTAAGCGTTGAAATTGAAAAAGGCCCATGTGAGTATTAATGACGAAAAACTTTTTTGACTCGTCATCAAGTGGAATCTGTAAGTATGCCTCTGCTAAATCAATCTTGGAAAAGAAGCGAGACTGTCCTAATTTGTCCATCAGTTCCTCAGGTCTGGGCAGGGGGTAAGTGTCTACAATTGTTTGACTGTTGACAGTTGATTTGAAGTCCGCACAGAGACGAAGTTTTCCTGACGGCTTGGGTATAATTACTATAGGCGAGGCCCACTGACTCGCAGAAACAGGAGAAATCACCCCACTATCTTGCCAACGTTTAAGTTCTTCGGCAACTGTATCCCGCAAGGCGATAGGCACTGGTCTAGCTTTACGAAACTTTGGAACTGCAGAGTCTTTTAAAGTTACATGTGCCACGAAGTCTTTTGCACAACCTAGTTCCGGCGAAAACAAGTCACTATATTTGTCACACAATGCATTGATTTTATCCTGAGGCACTATTGACGAAATTTGAAGCACATCTCTTTGAATTGATAAACCAAACAAGTCAAAAACATCTAGTCCAAAAATGTTCTGTGTCGATTTGGCCTGAAGAACTACAAAAGCAACTGTTTTTGTTACACCTTGAAAAGAGGCGGGCAGGCTACACGTTCCTAGCACGGGAATATTTTGACCTGTATAAGCTGTTAACACTTGTTGACACGGCGACAATTTTGGCGAACCCAGAAGTTCATACGTCTCTTTATTCATTAATGTGACAGAGGAACCAGTATCGAGCTGAAATTGCACTGTCTTATTGTCAATGGAAAGATTCACAAAAAGTTTTTGCTTCCGGCGCTCGACAGGAGCGCGAATGTGGTCAACGTCTAATACATATTGTTTTCTACGCTTGCGAGGGTTGCGTGCGGTAGGAAGCGGCGATACTCGGCACACAGCGGATTAACCACACTGTCACTAGATGACACTACCGCCGGATCGGCGTCCGCGCAATGCGAGGCTACTGCACTAAAATTACTTTGAGTAGCTACACCAATTCTACTGTCACTAGCTACACAGTACTGGGCACTATTACAAGGAGCAGTTGCAGAAGGCACTAATTTCACTACAGGAATGCACTGTTCATAGTCATTTTGCTTGTCCCGAACCCTTTTCCGTTGCACTGTTTTACGCGCTCGTCGGCGCTTGCTACGTGGTGCACTATATAGGTTTAGTTTAGGCACAGAACTTTCTTGCATGTGAGAAGCAATAGAAGCACTGTCTAAGTTCACAGCATGTATAACATTTACAGAATGAACTGTTCTCGCACTCTGCGAAGCACTGTTTCTAACGGTACCGTTCTTTGAGTTTTTAATTTGCATACACACAGACTGTACATGTCCTGATTTGCCACATTGATAACAGGTTGCGTTGCGACTAGGGCAATGAGCACGCTTGTGGCGAGACACACACTGGGGGCAAGATTTACGTACATTTTTCTGAAATGAGCGTTGGCGCCCGTTATTCAAATTACTGTGTCTAACACTACGGGGCGACCTTTGCGTCGCACTTTTACACTGGCTACTGTTCACTGTCTGTTCAGCACGGCCGGTAGAAAAATAAGAATCACTAGTGCTATACTGAGAACTACGGCTAGGAAAGCGTCCGTTGCGGCGCACTGAATTTACACTATGGTTTTGCATTTCTACATCAGCTAAGTCAAAAGTATCATGCGCTTCTATAAGCTGCAGTACACTGTCTAATGAGGGGTCAGACTGTTTCAGAATTGCTGCTCTAATTCTGGGGTCCTGAATATTCTGCGTAATCGCATCCCTCAACATAACGTCACTATAAGAAAGTCCACAAGAGCAAGTAAATTTACATTGGCGGGTTAAGCCCTTCAATTCCGTAATCCACTCCTGGTGTGACTGCTGCGGTAATTTTTTAAGTCTGAAAAATCGATACCGTGCAGCGGCTACAAGAACTTTTCTCTCATAATGAGCATTCAGTGCATCTACAATTTGTTCAAAGTCTACATCACGAGGAGATGCGAGAGGGAAAAGTTTTTGCAATAGTACGAAAGTCTGGGGGCCCACAATCGATAAGAAAAGGTTCTTCACTCTCTGACCTGTAATTTGATGAGCCGCGACGAGTTCTTGAAACTGCGCGAAATAGTCACTTCATTCTTCCTCACGTTCGTTGTACTGGCGGAACGTCGGAAGCGGTGCGGCGGCAGGTGTGGGCTGCTGATGTGACGACTGTTGTTGTTGGTGAGCAGCCTGCGTCGTCAACTGCGACACGGCCTGGAGAAGCTGGGTAATTTGCGCCGTCTGTAACTGAATAATTTCCATTAAGTTTGGGTTCGGGGTAGTGGCCATGCTGACCGATTAGGCGCCGCGTATACAAGTAAATTATAACAAAACACAAATGCAATATAAAAGAGGACACTCTGCAACAAAAAAGTCCACAAAACACTTAACTGAAAATGTTCCCCCAAAAATCTTATAATAAGGGTGGGTGGGCGGGAGCAATTTTTGCGTGCTCCGACTGCTGCTGTCTGGCTGCTGTAAGCGGGCTGGTCCAAGGTTCTATCACTCCTCGTCGCCACTTTTGTGTCCCGACTTCGTCGCCGCTTTTGTGTCCCAGCCTCGTCGTAGGTGTCGGTGGCCGAGTGGAATGAGACCGACACGCTGGTGCAGGTACGGAGGGGAGCAGCCAGAAACTATAAACACTCGAGTAAATTAGAAAGAGATATATTGCACAGAATGTAACAATACTTAACTTTTACATAGTACTGCAGAATGTTGATACATAGTTGTTAGAGGCCTGCCTAGTGCCTGTACAATAGCAAAGTCTTCACTCGTGCCTATCGGATTACGAAGGTCCTAACTCGTTGCTATCTCAGTCCGAAGTGCGAAGTGCGATGTCCTTCAGTGGTGGCCACGAGCGGCGTTGTACCAGAGGGCGCTCGTGGCTGTCGTCGGAAGAACGCCGCGCCGTGCATGCATGGCGGCGCGCGGCGAAAGTAGGTGGCGCGCACTTTGTACTTGTGCGACACCACAGGTGGGTGGATCGCATATCTAATGAGGAGGTACTGAACAGAATTGGGGAGAAAAGGAATTTCTGGCATACCTTGACTAAAAGAAGGGATAGATTGGTAGGACACATTCTTAGACATCAAGGAATTGTGAATTTAGCGTTGGAGGGAAGTGTGTGGGGAAAAAATCGCAGGGGAAGACCAAGAGATGGATACAGTAAGCAGATTCAGACAGATGTAGGTTGTCGTTCTTATGTGGAGATGAAGAGGCTTGCTCAGGATAGAGTAGGGTGGAGAGCTGCATCAAACCAGTCTCCGGACTGAAGACCACAACAACAACAACAACATCTGGCGTCTTCTTTCCCAGTTTCACTTTTACTATTATTCTCGTATTCTTCTATTCAAAACATGAAATGCACATGTTGTGGCTAATGGATAGGCTTTTTAATGGATCAGACCTTCATTTGAGCCCCGATTTCCTGCTTTTCGTGTGCAGTAACGTTAATTACTGGGCTAATGGAACACACCTCCAGATTTAACTGAAACTTTCATTGTTATTATTTCACCTCTGGTAGATTAACTCGTGATCCTCAGTCACAATCGAAAACTGTCAAAGTCATATTCCGAAATGGTGAACCATCTAAGTTTGTTCAGAAGTAATTGGCGTTGGACCAAATGAATTAACAAGTTATATATACGTGTGGTGTCTGTTCTTTCGAATATGTCCAAAAGAACAGAAACCATATTCACGAAATGAATGACATTAACTGCGGGATTCGAACCCGGGTCTCCTGCTTTCTAGGTAGTTACACCTCTGCACCACATCCTCACTCACTACTTATGCACGCCTCCCGTGTCATACAAATTATCAAGTTTACTCTGCCCACTATTACGCAAACTCGCGGTTTTTTCAAATCAAATTCAAATGTTTGTAATTCTACGGGACCCAACTACTTTGGCCATAAGTCCCTAGACTTACAAATAAGTTAAACTAACCTAAGGCCGACACACACATCCATGCCCGAGGGAGGGTTCGAACGTCCGACGCGGGAGGCAGCGCTATCCGTAACATGGCGCTCCAGACCGCTCGGCTACTACCGCGCGGTGGTTTTTTTTAAATGTTCAAATGTTTGTTAATTTATGTGACCTAACTGCAGTGGTCATCGATCCCTAAACTTACAAACTGCTTAAACTAACTTATCCTAAAAACAACACACGTACCTATGCCCGAGGGAGGACTCGAAACTCCGACGTGGAACGGCCGCGCTCACGGTAACAAGGCGCCTTAGTGCGCAAGGGTAGTCCGCCGCGGCAGCGGTTTTTTCAGACTGATTCCCGTAAGAGTAAATGGCCTAGGAGTGCTTCTGCTCTGAAGATACGATCATTGCCCGTCAGCGTTATGATGTATAAGATATATACGTGTGATGGCTGTTCTTTCGGATGTGACGCCACACATATATAACTTTCACAATGTCGATGACGGGCAATGATCCTTTCTTCGTTGTGGAGGCACTCCTAGGTCCTTACTCTTAAAGGAATCAGTGATAAGTAACTACAAGTTTGAGTAATAGTGGATAAAGTTGATAATTTGTATCTGACGGGAAGCGTCCATGAATAGTCCGTACAGGTACGGTGCTCGCTGTGTACCCAGTGGTGTAGAGGTCACCGTAACTACCTAGAAAGCAAGGGACCCGGGGTCAATGCCGGTTGGGTGCCCATTTTTAAGTTTAACCATTTGCAATTAATGTCATACATCCCGTGAATATGAAGAAATATTAAGGTTCTGCTCATGAAAAAGATGCAACAGAACTACAAAAGAAGCTGCATACACTACGCTCGTCCGTCCATTTTTGGAGTATTTCTGCCCAGTGTGGGCTTGATGGAGGACATCGAAAGAGTCCAGAGAAGGGCAGCTTGTTTCGTATTGTGGGAGGCAGTGTTACGGAAATGATACAGGATCTGGGATGGGAATCATTACAATAACGGCGCTTATCGCTGCGGCGTGGCCTACTTACGAAACTCCAATCGCCAACATTCTCCTCCGAATGCGAAAATATATTGTTGACTCCTACTTACATAGGTAGAAATTACCATCAGAATAAAATACGAGAAATCAGAGCTCGAACGGAGAGATTCAGGTGTTCTTTCTTCCCGCACGCTATTTGAGAAAGGAATGGGAGATAAATAGTATAATGGTTGTTCGATGAACCCTCTGTCAGGCACTTAAATGTGATTTGCAGAGTATCCCATGTAGATGTAGATGTACACATCTGCTTTGAGTAGCAGTATGGCACCAAGTTTCATAAGTCGCAACAAGTTGTTGCGCCCGAATGCAAGACTTACTGAATGCCTTCCAACTCTGAAAAGTCGGTTGCAGAAACGCAGCGCGCAGATTAAGGCGGCAGGCTAGGGGCAGGATTCCTGTGCACGGCGAGGTTTCGCAAAACAAACGCACAGCTGTAACAGAACCGCAGCTGCACGGACAATACGAGCTACGCTGGGACAGCTTTTTCTTGTAGCAACTCCTTGACGGATACCTCATCTTTTTCAACATGTCTTACGTCAGATCAGATCTATGGTAGACGAATCACGAACTACTAAAGTTTTTATACTTAAACTGTTGGAAATGAAAATTTGGTACACCCTTTAATTGTTTGCAATGCACTCATGATTTATTGTTGCTACAGTCAAATGGAGTGCATGTACGGTAATTCTTCCAAACTGCAAACGTTACTTCTTTTTATAGTAATACATGTATTTTGTTTTGCCGCCGCTCCAGGCCTTCGGCAACCTTAGCCCGCCACTGGTTTATTCAAATTATATTTGACTCTCGGAAGCAGAGGAACCGCTGCATATTTATGGTTTCTTGCTGTTGTGACAATACTGCTGGCCCTCTCATCTCAATGTTATCATACGATACCGTCTGCGTCGGACCCGGAATCGTGTGGTATAATAGTGATACATGTTGCGTGTGAAGTTAGTTAAAAACGAAATAGCCAGTCTAGGAATCAGTTTAGGACAGTGTCTCATTGATACTGTGATTAAAACAAGTGAATTGATTTCATTAATTAAGAGATTTGTATAAGACGTTTCCAGACAGTTCTACAAACAATACTGTTGTCATTGTACATTATTTCAATAAATAGACCTACGAAGGGTTACAACTTTTGTAAAACATAAAGAAATGAAAATAAATACCATTGTATATGTGTCAGGCTCATAAACAAGTTGTGTTGATCAGCTAACTGTGTTAATTAATGTAATAGTCGAGATTTGAATATTGTTATTCTTTGTATATACTGACTGACGTAAGATTTGGAGTATATTTTGAGAATGGACAAGATATTTGATAGTTCATTATATGTTAGGAACATGTATGATGTACTCGTTAACTAATTAATTGACATTTAACATTTTGGTTTGTTGTCAAACAAAAAGTAGCGTGATTAAAACTTAAAAAGATATTTGCAATCTAAAAGTATTGTATGTATAGTTTTCATTTTATATTGCGATTATTTTTGTGTACATGAAATGTTTTACTGTTGTGTTTGGTAATTGTAAATGGGTATATTCAATTGTTATGAACAATGCATAATGTAATGTCAATGTTATATATTTGCCTCACCGCCTTGCGTGCGGGAGTTGGATTTTTGGCTTTTCTGAAGTGCACTGGAAGCTATGTCAGTCTGTTGTTTTGAAATGGACGTACTACCAGCTAAGTTCTGATACATTGTGTATGTTTTGAAACTGTAATGTTTTGGTGGAGAAGCAATTTGATTTCAAATGAAAGAAGAAGTGAAAAATTGTACATATCGAGTATTTATTTCTACCACAACGCCCCAGGAGAATAATGTTGCAGCGAGCAGAACTTCACAGTGGGACCTTGTTCAACGAGGATAATTCGCTTTTGAGTCTTAGCTGAAATGATAAATACTCGTTATGCAAAATATATTTCTCCGTCGGATATCATATAGAGATAGAATAATATGTTACATTCTGAAAAATAGACTAGACATTCACTCCATAAAGTACTTACGAAACCGGCATTTCTTAACAATCACTAAATATGCATGGGAATTGTTTCTAGCTGAAAACATGGAATTGCTGAGGTATTTATTTATTCCAATATTTTGCAGGTCTCCCAGGCAGAGGACAGGGGAAAGCTCATCAGATAATATAAGAAAATACTTGCGTTGGACTAAAACCAGCACTGCTCCCTTGTTGTAGGTAATCTACAAAGGCTAATGGAAGACTACCCCCATAGAAAAAGATATGGATAAGTACACAGTATTCAGCAGTGGTAAAGAAAATGGTTACCACGAATTTTGAACGGCCTTCAGTGTACGAAATGATTTTCTACCTACAGTAATAAAGTTTGAAGCCATTGATGCTGTGCTGTCTTAAAATCATGTCCAAGTGGCTCAACTTATCACTAATAAAGTGTCATGCCTCAGTTAATGATCATGTAATGAAGGATAACTGCTATGAAAACTTATTAAACCTGTGGAACAAACTAGCAAAACATGATATCAAAATAGTAATAGGCGATTTTTACGCAAAAATAAGAAAAGGGGATATTTTAAGACCAACTATTGGAAAAGAAAGGCTGCATTAGGAAAGTAATAACAAATGATAAATTTTGCTGCATCAACAAATATGATCCTTAACAGTACTACCTTACCTCATGAATACATAAAGAAACATGGCACTCGAGTGCTAAGAAAACACCAAATCAGATTGATCACATTCTCATAGATAGCAAACATAGAAAAGCAATTAGTGATGTACTATCCTTCCGAGGAGCTAAAATGGGGTCATATCGTAATCTAGTAATAAGCACAATGACAATCAAGTTGAAGGAAGCACCAAAAGTGAAATCTAGACCGGACAACATGAAAAGATTTGATTTGTAAAATGTGATAGGGACAGAAGGAATAATGAAGTACATAGTTGAAGTTTGAAAGCGGTTTGAGGCCTTACATGATAGACAAGAAAGTCTTGATGACCAGTGATGAATACTGGAACAAGTTAAAAGAAATCATTCTCACAGCTGCAAATAATAACCTGCAGAAAGATAAGGAAGGCAGGAAGAAATGATACAAGGTATATAGAAATAGCAGGTAGGCCATTCCGGCGCCTGGCGAGCAGAAAACTCCCAGACGCCTTTGCGCGCCGTGACGTCACGGCGAGGACGCTGCAGTATTCTGCACTGAGCAGGATACGGAAGGCGCGGTGTACATCGAAGAAAAGTAACTTGTTTTGAGACAGTCATGAGCAATGCTCACTGTAATTGTGCCGTGGCACAATGCACTAATACAGCTCGAACTACGATGAACGTTATTTATCACGTTTTTCCCAAGGATGAGCACCTGCAACGTGAATGGCTTGTTCGATGCAAACGCAAGGACAAAGTGAATGTGAAAACTGCGCGTGTGTGTTCTGCTCATTTTCGGTCTGAGGATTATGAATGGGATCTGAGAAATGAGCTTCTAGGGCTAACTTCAAGAAAGAAGTTATTACTAACAGCAATCCCCTCCGTAAACATTCCGAACTGGCATGGAGAAGAAATTGTAGAAAGTGTGGATGCAAACGAAAAGGTAAATAGTCAGCACATACATAACACTTAAAATAACTGAAACAAAAAATTACCACGATATAAATGAATTCACACAAATGCAACATCTTTTGACGCTTTACTGTGTTGCTCAACGACAATGAATGACTCGCTATATTGTATAGGCGGTTAAATTTTAAGTCTTATTCCGGTAACTTAGCGTGATAAAGTTGGCAACGAATGCTGAATGCCTGCAATCGTGTGACGTTGGGATTGACCAATCGCGCGACTACTTAAATGTTTTGTCATGAAATCTTCGTTTTACGAGGGCAATTATTTTTACTGAGCGGACAAGGGCAGATACAGAACATGTCAACCATAGAGGAGGAGTAGCATTGTTTATTTCCTTCATAGTCTGTACAAAACACTAATCTAACGTATTCATTATATGTGGTTCAGATTTGAATATTATATCTTGTCAAAGATTTTCTACCGTCCTGTTGGTGTTACCAACATAATCACGCGAAGACGCCGGAATAGAAAGTAAAATTTTTCCGATGTAAAGCTACATATTACGCGCTATATGCGGGTTTTGTTATTTGAACTATAAACCAGTTTAAAATAGTTAACATATCGGGAATACGTTAAAATAACGACTATTGCTAAGCCTCTTGAAGCCATTATATCCAGGATGAAAAGTAAATCCACCTGAGCAACATTATTTATTGCCTATACAGTTAAAATTTTAGTTACTAAATTATCCCTGTGCTCTAGTGTGATTATGTTGGTAACATCAGCAAGACGGTAGAAAATTATTGCCAAGGTCTAATATTCAAATCTGAACCACATAAAATGAGTTGATTAGTGTTTCTATATAACTTGATGCAGACCATGAAGGAAATAAATAATGCCGTTCCTCTACGGTAGACAGGTTCTTATATGTGCTCCAATCCGCTCAGTATACGTAATTGCCGTCGTAAAAACGAAGATTTGATGACAAAACGTTTAAGTAGTCACGCAATTAGCATCCGTTGCCAACATTATCACGCGAAGTCGCCGGGATAGGAACTAAAATTTAACCATTGTAGTCGTTTAAACCATTGATATTTAATAGCTTTTGTCTATTTTTATCTGATTTTTAGTGAAAAATTAATGTAGTTGCCTAGTACTTAGTAATGAATTTTTCGAGTAGAACTTCGTAAATAATTTTAGGAATAATAAAATTAAAGTTAAATTCATTTCTTAGGGATCCGGAAGTCGTGCACAACGCTGTGGAGCAAGAAATTTGCAAAAACGAGCTTTGACGACTTTAGACACTGTATCACCGAAAAAAAAAGAAAGTCGACCGATCTTTAAGTACAGATTCCGTTCATGAACTCACTGAAGTAGTGAATAAGGATTTGGAAATTAAGGAACTGAGGGCCTAGATTGAACTTTAAAAAAAATTAAATGCACAGAAGGAAGCGGCACTAAAAAAATGTGATGCAGCCTTACGAAGCAAAACGAACGCTCTCCGACGTGTTCTTTCATTGAAACGGACAAGAAAGTCATCCGACGCGAAAGAAAAAGTCAAGTTGCTTAAAAGTGTGAATAATGTATTGTCAAAGTGTTTTACACCAGCGCAGATATTAAACGACAATAAAAGGGTAAAGTGGAATTCAGAGGACATTGCCCATGCATTGACATTAAGAGCTTTGTCGCCTAAAGCATATACTTATTTGCGAAAGCGAAAATTTCCTTTGCCGTGCAGGGCAACCCTTCAGAAATGGACGAAGGAGTTTAAATGCAGACCGGGTATTCTTGATGATATTCTGTGTTTATTGAAAGCCAAGTCACACACGTTTACTACTCAAGAGAGACTAGCAGTTTTGACATTTGACGAAATGAACGTTGATGGCCGCATATGTTACTAAGTTTCATCACTAGTGAGCTATGTGTAAATGTTGTTGACGAATCGCCACTACGAGAAACCCCAGAAACTGTGAATGCGGAAGAAAATTTACTAACAGATGTGGTAACAATGGGGGATGACGCTATAATCTCAGATGTTCTTCCAGATGCAGTAAAATACATTGCAGGCTATATTTCATTTAAGTGCCACAACATTGATAGATCACTAGGTTTTCCAGCAGAAAAACGTGAAGGCGATCATGATGCAGACTGGATATCAATTATATCTCGTGGTGGTCTTTACACTCCGTCGCCAGCTTGGGAAAGAAGAGTGTTGCAAGTTGAAGAAGAATTTGCTGCTTTTCACAGAAATGGAGTGAGTAAACAAAAAAATGTCATCGTCTCTGTGCTCTACTTTAAAACAAAAGTTTCCTGAGGTTCATGAAGCAGTTATTACTCTTTACGTAAAAACGAGAACATTTATAAGGATTAGGCATCTCAATCAAGAAGCAAAATTAGAAGCAATGAAGAAATGTGCCGCAAAGAGAAAGCAGTTATGGATTGCATCGCAGTCTGGTAAACGGCAATAAACATTGACTAGATTAACATTTGCTTCTTCATCTTTCATGTTAATTATGATTAATTTAATCTTAGTGTGTAGAAAACCTGTGATGGCGCTTCTTTTGACTTGTACAAATGTGTATCGAACGTAACCGAAAGTAAAATGAACGAATAATACGCCACAGAGTGAGTGGTGCGGCGCATTTGCCTTATAAACACACGGCTGCGCTGCGCTAGCGTCCTCGCCGTGACGTCACGACGCTCCAGCCAATAGCAAGCGTTTTCGCCGGAGTGGCCCCCCCTGGAGTCGATCGAGTATGACGAAACTGAAGACAAGGTTACGAAACTACGGAAAAATTATTGCATACAAATAGGAAACCTGAAATAGAACTTGCTTATCGGCAGGCTCAAACGCAGGCAAAAAAAAAAAAAAAAAAAAAAAAAAAAAAAAAAAAAAAAAATAACTGGAGGGAAAAGAAACAATTTTTAAAACAACGGATTGAATCTATTCATGAATATCGTCAAAACACCACCCAGAAAATGTATGGTACAATTAACAAAATTAGAAAAGGTTTTAATTACAAAGGTGATAAAGGATTTAGATGGCAATATGTTTATTGAACCAAGAAGAATTTTAGCGACAAGCAAGAAGTATTTTGACACTTACTGAATTGTTCTGATCCAGAAGCACCAATTACTAGATTCGGCAATACATAAAAAAGGAGACAGGCAAGACCTCAGAAACTATAGAGGAGTATCATTAGTGAATACAGGTTATAAGGTCTTATCTTGTTTAATGCTATAACGCTTAAAGCAATATGCAGAAAATGTAATTGGGGATCATCAAAATGGTGTCCGCAAAAACAGATCTAAAACTGACAATATATTTTCAATCAAATCAATAAATGAAAAAGTTTAGAAATATAAACAAAAATACATTATCTGTTCATCCATTTCATGAAAGCTTATGACCCTTTCCATAGACACTGCTTGTGGAATGTAATGACTGAATTTGGATTCCCAATTAAATGGACAAACCTCTGTAAAGTATGTATGAATGAAAATACAATCAGGGTTTTACTAAATGGATTAAAGTATGACCTTTTTAAAAATAAAACTTAGTTAAGACAAGGAGGTGCTTTGCCCCCTTCTCTTCAATACGAGCAAAATTAACGTGTTAGCATTCGCAGAAGACAGTGCTCATTGGAAACAGTGAAATAGGGAGTAGGTAATTATTTGCAGAGCTTGCAGCAGAAGCATGGAGACTTGGTCTGCAAGTAAATGACGAGGAAACGAAATACACGATAGTTCAAAGATGTAGATATCAACGGTATAACCAGTTACATCTAATAATTGGTGAACACAAATTCGAGCGTGTTGAACAGTTCAAATTTCTGGGATTAGTGACTGTTGAATAAAATCAGAGACACGTAGAAATAAAAATGAGACTGCAAAATGCTAACCGAGCCTATTATGCAATACAAAATTTCTTAGGGTCCAAACTGCTGTCTAGGAAAACTTAAATCAAGCTATATAATACGAGGTATGTCCACAGAGTAAGTTCCGTTTAGTTATATAGAACAAACGTGTACAGATACAGAAAAAAATGTTTATTGTAGAAAAATCTACAACTGTTAAACTACTTTTCTACCTAGCTTCCGAAATTTTGTAGGCACTAATAGCATGGCGCCGCCACGGAGCAGCCGAGCGCATTGAGGCGCTATGCTGCGATGTGTGAGGCCGTTCTCCGTCGGGGGTTCGAATCCCCTCTCGGACATGGATGTTTGTGCTGTCTTTAGTATAAGCTAGTTCATAAGTAGTTTGTATGTTTAGGGTCTGATGACCCCGCAGTTAAGTCCCATAAGCTTCACAAACATTTGAACATTTCATAGCGTGGGCACAAGTTTTTGTAAACCTTCTTCAAAGTAGGTTGCCTCCTGCGTATTCAACCATGTAGTAACATGTTCTCTCAGCTCGTCATCGTAAGATCTGCGGAACTTCCATAGCAAGGGCACTAAGTGTAAACTTTCAGTTGTGCTTAATCTTCAATTCTGTGAACCAGTTCATAAGTAAGCACAGACGGGAGTCCACTTTGTTTTTCATCGAGCTCTTGCTCATGACCTTCATTGCACAGTTTGACCCATCTTCTAACCATTGGATCACTCATAGCATTTTGTCCGTAAACCTCGCAGATCTGGTTTCACACGCGGCGGCATTTTCAATTACGGCTGAGATCACAAAGAAGCACTACAAAGCACACAACGGCAGCAGCGATCTAAAAATGACGTACATGTCGTCTCCTTGAGTTGGAATAACTGCCGCAAATGCTGGTAACTGCTATCGTAGTGCTGCCGCGGATAGAAATAGAACGGTACCTACTTTGTGAAGGACCCTTGTACAATCATAAGACCAGTTCTAATCTTTGGGGCAGAAACATGGAGCCTAACAAGAGCAGAAGAACACCGTTTACAAGTGTTTGAGGACAAAGTTTATAGAAGAATCTTTGGTGCATATTAAGACAATGAATCACAATGCTGGATGAGAAGACACAACACAGAAATCTACGAGCTATCACAACAACCAACGATAGCAAACATACTAAGTGCTAGAAGACTGCAATGGGCTGGGCACCTGATGAGAATGAAGAAAGACCAAATTGCGTTAAGAATACTCAGGGAGAAGTCATATGGCAAAATACCAAGGACGAGAACGAGGAGTATTTGGCGCAATTAAATTGATGGCATAAGCGAAAGATTGGGAATAAATAGCTGGCAAGACGCAGCACAAGACAGCAGCATCTGGAGGAATCATGCGAGAATCCATTAGAAACCTACGACGACGATTGTAACATGTGACGCATAGTTGGCACCCTGATATGCTACCATGTCAGATAATCTCGTTTCCCTTCAAGAGACAGTTGAGAGCATGGACTGGAAGCAGATGTGTGGTCGTTGTTGTGACGGCGAGTTGATTGCGCCAGTCGGACCTTGTCATGTGACGATTTGAATAACGGGCACATGTCAAGTTCTGACAGAAACTAGGCAAAACTGCTGCTCAAACGTTTGAAATGATACAGCAGGTGTACGGTAAGGACGCACTCGGGTCTCAGTGTTGTGTTTAATAGGCTCCGACGTTTTCTGCAAGGCCACGAACAGTTCGAACGCAACGCAAGGTCCAGGAAGTTGCAACGTTGGTGCGTGGTAACCGCTGCCAATAGGTAGACGCTCTCGCAGCAGCAGTAGGGGGTCAGCCTTGGGACTTCCCAGAAAATTCTGACGGACGACCTCAACGTGTCGTGCTACCAGCACAGTGTGCCACGAGTCCTTCGCAATACTAACGTGATGACCGCGTGGCGGTTTGTGGTGACCTCGTCAGTTGTGCGGACGATGATCCCACGTTTCTCAACCGAGTATTACTGGAGACGAAACATTTAGCCGTATGAATAAAACGGAGTATCTACTTCATATTCTTAATTCCAGAGACCATATTCAGGTTCGCAAGAATAACGCGATCGGAGAATATACTTCAACCCAGTATGTTCTCAGTGTGAGTAATAGGGTGGGGGAAGTTGCTCACAACAGAGGACGTTCTCCGATTTAATATGAAAAAAATTAGAGAAGTTTCTCACGACCGAAGAACATTCTCCATTTTCTGAAGTGAGCTCTCTAGTATACTTCGTACTGAGTAACTTCTATTAAAGTTACGTTTTATAATAAAATTTGTGTTGCTCAGAAGGGAAAAAAAGTTCAGTTATACGTAGACTAGTCTGAAGAAATACGAGATGAATTAAAACGTTTATGCAAATAAAAACATTTTACTGTCGAGTCGCGTCCTTCACAATAGTCATAAGTGTCACTTCAAGCATTTTATACAGTGATGAGAGTGTTGTAAGAGGAGTTTTTTCATTACCGACATACAACTCAATCACAAGTAGATTCAGCTGCTTTTTTACCCTAAACAAACTTAAAGTAACTTATGCTAAAGGTTGCCAGAATATTTTGGTGCCGCGGAGGAGTGGCCGAGCGCTGTAAGGCCCCTAGCTGCCGAGAACGCGGTTGCTTGCCGTCGGAGGTTCGAGTCCTTCCTCAGCCATGGTTATGTGTACGTCCTCAGTATAAGTTAGTTTTATTTAGTGTAAATACTTTGTAAGCCTAGGGACTGATAACCCCAATAGTTCTATAGATTTACAAACACTTATAATATTTTGACCCACTTTTTTATTGTCTTTTTATTTTTTATTATTTTTTTAATGGGCCTCCTACCTCCCCTTTAGCCTTTCCTTACTCACGCCATGAGTGCCTTCTTCGGCTGGCTTCATCGCCATTAGACAAATTGGAAAATCATAATACTTCTGAACAATTTTCTGTTCTAAATATACTGCGAAACCAAAGTGAACGAAAGAAGGCAAATATGAACATCTGCCTTCCATATCATTTTCCCGAAGAAAGAAAAAAAAACATAAATTAAATATATAAAATGCTTTAACTAAAGATTTCATTCTTCTGTGTATCCGTCTATTCGGAGAATACTGAATACCTTCATTGCTTAGACGAGCCGTCAGATTCGGGATATCATTATGTCCAACATGTTTCCATACTTCTTATGGTAATTCAAGTCAGATTTAATTTTAAAATTTTCGATTTCAATATAAGTACAGTAGTCGGTATAATTGGCGCCACGATTTTGAATTAGATAGGTCGCTGCGTTGTTCTTGCTTCTGGGGTAGCGTAACTTCTGCGGCCAGAGAAGTTCGGTCTTGTCAATGTGCGTTGCAGTGGTACGATCTATGATGGCCAATCTTCTGCACAGAAGATCGGTGACTTGTTTCGCAGGCACGCAGGTGAGGCGGTGAATTAGAGTATCCTGAAAGCCACATGTACCACAGGTCGGCTGATTGGCGAGATGTATTTTGTGTAGCTCGTCGTTTGTTGATATCTTGTCGCTTGCGACCATATACCACGCTGATTGAATCGCGCTGGGGAGAAAGTCACAAAAATATTTCTCCAGATAATGTTCCAACTGTGATTCGGCCATTTCCGTTCCACAGGGTTTCGGTTTGTATTTGTTAAGAATTCATAGACTGCCTTGTTCCTCAATATCTTCAAGGTCGACTTCGAGACTTTGTCTTGCCACTTACGAATGGAGCTCTCAACTTGATTGATGCGAGAGTGCAGAGTACAGTACTATTAATAAATCGCTTTCGGAAGACTATCGAGGCTCCTCAGGACAGCGCTACCAAGATCTTGTTGGCTAGATGGAGTCCAGGCCAACTTAGGTTCTTAGGTTGCGGAAGTAACACTAAAAGTGGGACTGTGTGATCGCCTTTCGACAGCTCGAAATTTAAATGAAAATAACGGCTTAACTGTTCATCTGACACGAAAATTGAATAACCGGATTTGCGGAGGAGAATTCTCTACAACTTTGCCCTCTTATGTTTTTCTCAAATGTTCAAATGTTTGTTTGTAAATCTATCGGACCTAACTGCGTGGTCATCAGTCCGTAGCTTACGAACTACTTAAACCTAGGTAAACTAACCTACGGACAAACACACACACCCATGCCCCAGGGAGGACTCGAACCTCCACGGCGAGCAACCGCGCGCTCCGCAGCGAGACGCTTTAGACCGCTCGGATACTCCACCGCGGCTATGTTTTTCTCATACCTCGCATCGTTTCACAGATATGGGCAAAAATGGCGACGATTTGACGATGTCTGTCTGTAACATGTTCCCACTTTTTTAGGTTGCGTCGTTCAACCGACCGAAACCAAATTTTTAAGACGCAATAGTTGGCCGCCGGCGATGATAACCTCCCTTTTTCAAACATTTCGGGCAAAAATAGGTTAGTAACGCTAAAAATAGGCCGTTTGTGACGACCTTTTGACACCAGGAAATTTAATTGCAAATAACGCCTCAACCGTTCATCTGTGACGAAAATTGAATCAACGTACGAGGCGCGTCCAGAAAGTAAGTTCCGTTTGGTTATATAAAACGAACGGGTACAGATACAGAAAAAATATTGATTCTACAAACATCTACAACTGTTAAACTACTTCTTAAATTCTGTAGGCAATTGTCATAGCATGGCACAAGTTTTGTGTGCCTTTGTCATAGAATGTTGCCGCCTGTGTATTCAACCATGTTGTAACATGTTCTTTCAGCTCGTCATAATCGTTGAAGTGTTGTCCACCAAGGACAGATGTTAGGTGTAAGAAGGTTTTTATTTTTTTTATTTTTTATTTATTTATTTATTTATTTATTTCTTTTCGCGATAATGCCTGACCTCACACACCAAATGTGACCAAACAATTCTTACGGAAATTTCAATGGGACCTGTTTGATCATCCTCCATACAGCTCGGACCTCTCTCCTAGCGATTTTCATCTCTTCTTATACCTAAAATCTGTCCTTGGTGGTCAACACTTCAACGATGATAAATAGCTGTTACCACATGGTTGAATACACAGGCGGCAACCGTCTGTGAAGGATGCATGCAAAAACTTGTGGCACGCTAAGACAAGTGCCTACAAAATTTCGGCAGTTATGTGGAAAAGTAGTTTAAGAGTTGTAGAATTTTGTGCAATAAAAGTTTCTTCTATATCTGTGTACAACTTCATTTTTTTACCAAACGGAACTTACTTTCTGGACGCGCCTAGTATTTGTAAAAGAGGAAATTATCAACAACTTTGCTCTCTTATGTTATTTCCGCAACTCGAGCCGTTTTAGAGATGTTCGCAAAAATAACGGCGATTTGACACCGTCATTTGATTTTACGTAAAGCACTACATACAAAGAACATAAACTTGAAAAAGAGGACAAATTATCATGGCAAGAAAGGTGATGATATTATGACGGAAAAAGTTAGTGAAAATATAGGAGAGATATTAAAATAATAGTTTAAAGAGGTTGTTGTTGTTGTTGTTGTCGTCTTCAGTCCGCAGACTGGTTTCATGCAGCTTTCCACGCTACCCTGTCCTGTGCAAATCTCTTCATCTGAGAATACGTTCGGCGACCTACATCCTATTGAATCTGCTTACTGTATTCATCCCTCGGTCTCCCTTTACGATTTTTACCCCACACGCTTCCTTCTAATGCTAAGTTGACAATTCCTTGATGTCTCAGAATATATCCAACCAATCTATCCCTTCTATTAGTCAGGATATGCTAGAAACTCCTTTTCTCCCCAATTCGGTTAAGCACCTCCTCATTAGTTACGTGATCTACTCATCTAATTTTCATCATTCATCTGTAGCACCATATTTCAAAAGCTTCTATCATCTTTTTATCTGAACTCCTTATCGTCCACGTTTCACTGCCATACAACGCTACACTCCAGACAAATGCTTTAAGAAAGGACTTCCTAACATTTAAATTAATATTGGATGTTAACAAGTTTCGCTTCTTTAGAAATGCTTTTCTTCCCATAGCCATTCTGCATTTTATATCTTCTTTACTTCGGCCATCAGAAGTTATCTTGCTGCCCAAATAACCAAATTCATCTACTACTTTTATTGTCTCAATTAACTAATCTAATTCCTTCAGCATCGCCTGATTTTCTGACATTGCATTCCATTACCTTCGTTTTACTCTTGTTAATGTTCATCTTATATCTTCCTTTCAAGACACTGTCCATCCCATTCAATTGCTCTTCCAGATCTTTTGCGGTCTTTGACAGAATTACTATGTCATCGGCAAACTGCAGTGTTTTTATTTCTTTTCCCTGCAGTTTAAAGAGGTAAAAGTTCAAAATATCAAATAATTGTGACTTTGTTGAAATACGGTCCGAGAGAATATTACGTTTTGAGTGTATAGATATTATCAAAATAACAGAGTCGTAATAGTATCGTTTATACTTTTTATTGTTTACACATTTTTATTTGTGTCCGAAATGTTTGCACAAAAAGTTAAAACTACAGGAAAACCTTAAGTGCGCCGTAAAACACGGCAGTGGGATTTTTTCTGTGAAGGGTTAGCGGTATTTGCAGAAGTCGGGCAGCATTGCAATATAGCTTAAGATAGTGGTTGTCTGCATTCCTTGTCTCTGACAAATTGGTGCGTGGACTTTGGTCAACAACCCTGGGCCTTAAGAATACGGATTAGGCTGTCGGTCAGTGGGCACGCGCGAGCGGCGATGACGACTACTAAAAGGGAGCAAATTTCCGTCCGGAAATGGCAGTGCGCCGATAATTCGTGGACCTTGCTACCCAACAGCGGCGCTCTTTGTGGGAGTCGCAACAAAGAACAAAGGGCGAACTGTACGTGAGCCTCTCGGCCGTGGGCGTGGTAGCACCCCACTTGGCACGTCGCACGGCCGGCTTGGTCGCGGCTACCACAGACCGCAGTCGCGGAAGTGCGAACGTTGCTGCCTCTCTGCTAAATAACACCAAACATGCCGCGGTTACTGTAGCAGTCGATCGCAACCTTCGTTGCGAAATACTTAACCCTAGAACGGTCGGGCTGGGTCTGTGAGACCCACTAGTTACTATTTCAATGAATTTATATGCTTATAGTCGCTGGAAAAGCTGGTAGAAGCTGACCTCGGGGAAGATCAGTTTGGATTCAGGAGGAACATAGGAACCCGGGAGGCAATACTCACTTTACGTCTTATCTTAGAAGATAGATTAAGGAAAGGCAAACCTACATTTTTAGCTGTTGTGGATTTGGAGAAAGCATTTGACAATGTTGACTGGAATACACTCTTTCAAATTCTGAAGTCAGCAGGGCTAAAATACAGGGAAAGGAGAGTTATTTACAAATTGTACAAAAGCCAGACCGCAGTTATTAGACTCGAGGGGCATGAAAGGGAAGCATCAGTTGGGAAGGGAGTAAGACAGGGTTGTAGCCTTTCTCCGATGTTATTCAATTTGTACATCGAGCAGGCAGTGAAGGAAAGCAAGGAAAAATTTGGAATAGGGATTAAAGTTCAGGGGGAAGAAATTAAAACATTGCGTTTTGCTGATGACATTATAATTCTGTCAGAGACAGCAAAGGACCTGGAAGAGCAGTTGAATGGAATGAACAGTGTGTTGCAGAGAGCGTATAAAATGAATATTAACAAGAGCAAAACAAAAATAATGGACAATCAGTCGATGCTGAAGGAATTAGATAAGGTAACGAAACAATGAAGGTGGTAGATGAGTTTTGTTACTTGGGTAGTAAAATAACATGCGATGGTCGCAGTACAGAGGATATAAAATGCAGAATGGCAATGGGAAGAAAAGCATTTTTGAAAAAGAGAAATTTGCTAACATCGAATATTAATTTAAGTGTCAGGAAGTCTTTTCTGAAGGCATTTGTGTGGAGTGTTGCCTTGTACGGCAGTGAAACATGGACGATAAACAGTGCGGACAGGAAGAGAATAGAGGCTTTTGAAATGTGGTGCTACAGAAGAATGCTGAAGATTAGATGGGTAGATCCCATAACTAATGAAGAGGTACTGAACAGAATTGGTGAGAAAAGGAATTTTTGGCATACCCTGACTAAAAGAAGGGATCGCTTGGAAGGACACATTCTTAGACATCGAGGAATCGTAAATTTAGCATTGGAGGGGAGTGTGTGGGGGTAAAAATCGCAGAGGGAGACCAAGAGACGCGTATAGTAAGCAGATTCAAGTGGATGTGGGTTGCCGTTCTTATGAGGAGATGAAAAGGCTTGCTCAGGATAGAGTAGGGTGGAGAGCTGCATCAATCCAGTCTCCGGACTGAAGACCATAACAACAGTCGCTGATCTGACTCGAGCGCTCTGCTAGCCCTCGCACCTCACACTGGGGTCCTAGGGACCCCAGCGTAATTTGTGTTGTGTATTACAGAGAGTACGTTGACTAAAAGTTTTTGAAGCTTGGTGTATATTAGGTTGGTAACACTGCCTACACGTACATGATGTTAACTCAAACATCCGCATTGTTTTTCCACTACTGTCAAGCTGTAAAGATTGCTGAACGCCCGTGTGGTCTTGATTGATTATCCCAGTGTGTATTCCGTGTAGCACATTTATGGTTCACTATATTCAAGAAAAAGGGACACAAAAACCAAAATGTGTTGCCAGGATTGTAAAAGGGCGATCTGTGATGATCATAGAGCCATAATTAGTACCGAGTGTGCTCACCGACCATGTCAGTGACATATATTAGTTAGTTTCTGACTTCATTCTAATATACATTATTTTCATCTTTCTTATATGTTTTTACACAAATATGCTGCAATAGTAATTTTGTAAACATCCTATGCCAAAATATACTGTAAATATCAAATAAGCCATTATATTATATTACAATATATTACTTTGTACATTGAAGTTCAGACTCAGGTTCAATTTATACATTATGTTGAAGTGTAAATACCATATGTTACTCATTGTAATAACTAAATTAAGTCATTAAGATATTCTGTTGCATTATACACTTTCAAATATAAGAAGGCTAAACATATAGATATAAAACACATTTTATTAATAATACTAGGCACATTTTATAAATACCATTCGTGACTCATAGTTGTAATAATAAAAAAATCACTACAGGTAACTAAATAGTTATTTACAACGTTCCAGATACATAAGACATTCTAATGTATATATTAATGAGCTTGGAACACTTGATATATGATAAAATTTTTCTGGGGTCCAGTAGACCCGAGTGTGCAGTGGAAGGTAATTGAGAACAAGTGTGCGGTGCGAGGGCAGCTTCATGAAACATGCAAGAGAAAGCGTTAACATCATGAATAAGGTTTTAAATTGTTTAGAAAATGTTCGGCAGTTCTCCAAAAAGTGGGAGCGTCTGTCAGACCCAGCCCGACCGTTTACGTTATTGATTTCTATCAGTGCGAATCGATTTTTATTTGGTGTTTCATCAAGTTTCAAATTCCTTTGTGCACTATTTCTGATGTCCTAACACCACATTATCATTGTCAATAATGTAAATTTCAAGAAAAAGTGTTTCATACCCTGAAATTTGCAACAATGTTTACGATTCTGACGCGGACCTAGACTTCGAAATAAACAGTGATCTTGATAGCAAGAGTGAAATAAGTGGGAATGAAGGGGAACATGCTATAAGTGGAAGAAAAGCAAAACTAAATACTTCTGCAAAATTTGCTAAATATTATTGTGCTTGGTGCACGCAGAAATAGTTTGTGTCGGCTGTTACGAAAAGTGACGATTTTAGGGGACGGTATCACACAAACTATTCATTATATTCACAATTCGATTTATACAACAAAAATTCAATAAGTCTGTTTCTCAGTTCTGTAAATTATTCTTATTTATATTTGTATTTCAATCCAATTTACATGTACTTCCAGTGCGCTTAAATTTATTACTACAAAGAAGTATATTTTCTACTTTTTTCGTTTTACAGTAATTGTGAAATTCAGAACGTTGAAGTAATGTCCCTACAGCATTTAGTAGGACGTAAACAATATAGAAACTCGTCATTTGATGTAAACACGCTGTTTGGCACTTGTCATAAGCATTTTAATTATTGGGTCCCACAGACAGTGCCCGACCGTTCCTGACACTATTTTTCGGCTGACCATTCTAGGGTTAACCCAATTGACCCTTTGATCCTTACAGAAGAATCGTATGCCTAGGAATATAAGAGTTTATATAATTACCATTGTTGGAGTTCCGAAACATTTTAGTAACAATGAAACGTAAATTTGAAGACCATTGTTGACACAGTTCGGGTAAACAGAGTAATATTGGTGCCACAATCGTCGGTGTTGCACTTCAGAAATCACACTTTTGCAGCAATGGATGAACTGACAGACTTGGTTTTACATGGGCGAGTAAACTTTATTGCAAACTAGCTTAAACCCGCGACTCTGCTCGCGTGTTGGTTATGACAGATAAGGTCTCTTTCAGTAGTGTACTATGAGACTGGTTTTGAAGGATGAAATGAAATACAATACCTTCTTTCGAGACAAACATTTTTAATCAACATTCGAATAAAAAAATAAAATTATGTGAAGTGCTTAATGATTTACAATAAATAATACATACATTATTCCTTATAGCCTGCGTTGCAATATCTCAAAATGTATGGTGAGAGTAATGTCGAAATTCATTTTAATTTCATTTCAGGGTATTCTGGTAAACTACATTATTTGTAGTATTGTTTGGAGCGTAAATGTAGAGATTTTTTTTGGTTGCATTGAAGCACGCAAAGACCAAGGATATGGTCTGTGACATCACGTTCCGCTGTATGTAACATCCTTGCTACAGAGTTTCAAACGTCATCGCTAGCCTTCAGTCCGATTTTTTTAAAAATAATTTGACTACTTTCAAACACCATATCTTCCACTCCCCCCCCCCTCCCATTTTATAGCTATCGGGCCGCGGTGGAGTAGCCGAGCGGTCTAGAGCGTCTCGCTGCGGAGCGCGCGGTTGCTCGCCGTGGAGGTTCGAGTCCTCCCTGGGGCATGGGTGTGTTTGTGTGTTGTCCTTAGGTTAGTGTACCTAGGTTTAAGTAGTTTGTAAGCTACGGACTGATGACCACGCAGTTTGGTCCGATAGATTTACAAACATTTGAACATTTTATAGCTATCGGTATGGAACTGCTATGATGTACAACGGGAGACTTCGGACAACAATTAAACACAGACCATTCATTTGCGTTCTGTAGTTTTCGCTGCAGAGCGAAATATTAACACACACACACACACACACGTAGAATTTTATATACACCGATAACTTTCCAAGCAACAATGCAACCAATAAAACCATTTTCAAAGGGTAAATTAATTTTCAAAAAGTAATTATTGTTCCGCATTTCGCGTTATATTCCTCAAATTACTAAATATCTATCAGATCGCTATAAAACCCTGCCTAAAACCTTCCTCAGGTATAAGTTAGTAACTGTACAAATATTTAAGTCTCTGCATCTTGTCGTTCGGACGTGATAGGCGTACATCGAACAGACATTCACATTGTAGAGAGTGAGAGAGAGAGAGAGATAAATAGCTATCCGATCGCCATAAAACCGTGCCTAAGGCCTTCCCCGGGTAGACATTAGTAACTGTACAAATTTTTAGCTCTTTATGTCTTGTGGTTCAGACGTGATAAACGTACACCGAACAGACATTATATATACTTTTGGAGTGGACCGCCAGTTGCCGACCGCTGATCTACACCATTATTTGGAAGATCATCATTGCTGTCCAGAATTTCATACAGTTCATTTAGTGTAATCCTTTTCCTGCAAATAAGTAGGAGAGATGTCACATAATCCTACGATCCTTCTGGAAGGTTGTCGACAAATAAGACATTAAAAACTACTTAACATTTCTGTAGGTAGCAACGCCGAGTTACAAGGTAATGGAAAAATAAAATATGCTTCGCTTCACAGTGTATTATCATTTCGTCGCTAGCGGTTCTTTGAAAGAGACGTTTTCAGGCAAGAATTTCTTCATTTCGCAACAATTTTTGAATATAAAAATAATTTTAAAATAAACATTTCCATATTATAAAATTTCTTGGCAGATCTTAAGAAGGAATTTTCAGTAAGATTCAAAAACTATTCGAAATAGGCAAGTTATCACGATTCTTAAAATCACCTTTTGAGGTTACTCAGGTAGCAGAATGGACGGATTTTTTAATACAAACATGCCTGTTGTATTTCATATTATTTTTTGAGTGAAAATTAAATTAAAATATTAATAAGGAACATGCGGTTTTACACCTGGACCTCGATAAAAATCTCGAAAAGTATCCGGACTCCATCTAAGATTACTTGCCGACCTCTGGTGTAGACGTTACCCTAACTCCTCCTATGAATGCCACAGATGACATTACTGATGAAGGTTCAGGTGTTGAGGATAATCCTTGTATAGAAAATTTACCTGGAAGTCAGCTAAATTCGAATATATTGCTGGCCCAAAAATTTGAGCTTTGTCTCAATATTCGCAGACGGAAACAAACTCTTTTCAGAAAGAACAAAAACCTGGTATATCTTGAGTGTGCAGTAACACCAATGGTAACAGTGATAGTAATCAAAAAACATCTCAGGCTGCTGCTCCATTCCTCAAAAAAAAAAAAAAAAAAAAAAAAAAAAAAAAAAAAAATTATATATATAAAGGATTCTGTTTCGGAGGGCAGTTCTATGAGAGAAGGAAGTTGTACCTGGACGAAAGACAGCATTCATAAATCAACAGTAGAAAGGCCCCTAATGTATACTCTACCTAACCAACAATGCAAGCGTCCTTTAGAATGAACAATTATTTTGATGAAGAGGTTTACTGGCGCAATGAGGGACCAATCAATCACCTCGTTTTCAGATACCGCATTGCCACTGCCATACTGGAAGAAAATAAGAGGATTACAGAGAACGAAATCCAGAATAAATAAAACTGATTCACGTTATGATGAGAAGGAACATTATGTTGGTGACTTACTAGTAGCCGGCCGCGGTGGCCGAGGGGACTGAGGCGCTCCAGTCACGGTCAGCACGGCCACTACGGTCGGGAGTTCGAATCCCCCCCTCGGGCATGGATATTTGTGCCGTCCTAGTTCATAAGTAGTTTGTAAGTTTAGGGACTGATGACCCCGTAGTTAAGTCCCATAAGCTTTACAAACATTTGAACTTACTAGTAGATGTCAAAACAACAAGAAAATTCAACTGTAATGCAGAATGTGCAAATAGAAATCCATTACTAAATGTCTGAAGTGTGATTTAGCTCTTCATGTGTCATGTTTTCTCTGTTTCCACTCTGGATCCTAGGATGTTGCAATACTGTTGAAAATGTAGACATATTACCCTGCCATCCTTCTGGAAGGGAGGCCAGTTGTGATAAACTATACGTGTAATTGTTCTAAAAAAACTGATTTAAGTGATGGTAGTAAATCATAGACAAAGAATTTTTTTAAAATCCAGTATTATCTGGATTAAAATGTGTCCTGCGGAAGATATAAAATTTCATCCTTTATTCATGTTAAATTATTAAATCCTTGTTACATAGTCAGTCAGTCATAATGTCTGTCCATGATAACTTGAGAACGTCACTGTTGATGACAGAATAGCCGCGCGATCTAAGGCGCTATGTCATGTATTTCACGGTCGGTCCCGCCGGTGGTTCGAGTCCTCCCTTGGGCATGAGCGAGTGTGTTCTCCTTAGCGTAAGTCAGTTTAATTAGCGGTTTATTTTCGTTAAAAGAAATGCAACCACCTGCTTTTATGGAGGTGTTCTTTTTTTTCTTTTTCTTTTTTAAAAAAATTGTAGGTTTACGCTGTCATGGTGGTTCTGGTAACAGAACTGAACTTCAGTAATCGGGACAGTATAAAACGGAATTAAACCTTAGGTTGTTGTATTTTATTATTATTACACACGTTACAGGCCTTTTATCAGACCACGCGAAACATTCATGACTGCTTGTTCTTCCAGCATTGCTTCATTCTTTCACTAACGTATCTCTTCCTTTATTCAGTCCATACTGGCCTTTGGGCAAAAGGTGCTGTTTTCTCTGACATCACTTCCCGCTTGTACACCTTGTGTCTAAAGATGACTTTGTTGATGATGTCTGCTGAATCTATATGTGCCCTTTCCAGATCAGTTTTGACTTGCACCATCGAGGGTGTAGTGATTGTGGTCTTAAGACCCCGGATATACCTGAGGGTTCTGCTGGTGAGTCTGGTTCGTGGAAGTCTGCCGATATGTCCATAAAAATTTAGTTGCCTTTTTCTAATGTCGAATGCGATGTTGGAGAATTCTCTGTCGTATCCCTGGAGTGAAGTCTATAGCCTTCGTCTGTAAGTTTTGGCCTAATAATTTTCCTAATGATTTTTATTTCTTGTTTGAGGATGTTCTCAAGGTCGGTTTTCGTGTACAACATCAGTGTCTCACTGGCGTACAGCACCTTCCATTTGATTACGGTTTTGTAGTGACGAATTTTGGTGAAGGTGGAAAGACATTTCAAATTGTAGATATACTGTGTGTTGTATAAAGCTTTCTTCATTTTCAATACTCTAGTGCTCTATGCGATTTTCTCCTTTCCTGTCGGTTCGATCACTTCACTTAGTTACTTGAAGTGTGCAACCCAGTTGATCTTGCCATACTTCGTGTTCACATTTGGTATGTTTAGTTTATGTACTTACTGTGTTTTTATTGTAGGTGTCAGCGTAACCAAGATAAACATTGGATTCGGAGCAAATTGTGAACGTGTTACGCTAAGTGTAGCACAATTGCTGTCAAGTGTAAAAAACGTTAGTGCCCAATGCACAACATGGTTAGTTTATACCTACAATAAAAACACAGTAAGTACATAAAATATAACAACGTAACGTTTAATTCCCTTTTATTCTGTTCTCGATTACTGAAGTCCAGTTACGTTACCAGAACCACCATGACAGCGTAAACCTACACCTAGAGGAAGATAATAAATATTCCTGTAACGTATTCACTGAAGATAAGCCTGCAGTGGCATGAAAACTAGTTGACGCAGCGGAACGGCCGAGCGCATTGAGGCGCTATACTACGATGCGCGAGGCCGTTTCCCGTCGGGAGTTCGAATCCCCCCTCGGGCATGGTTGTTTGTGCTGTCTTTAGTATACGGTAGTTCATAACTAGTTTGTAAGTTTAGGAGCTGATGACCCCGCAGTTAAGTTCCTTAAGCTTTACAAACATTATTAACATTGAAAACTAGTTATGAAATAAAAACATTCATAAAAGTAGATGGATGCATTTCTTTTAACGAAAATAAACCGCAAATTTACGCTACAGCTGCAGTTCGTAATCCAACATAGATATCTTTAAATCAGTTTAATTACTTCGTAAGTCTAGGGACCGACGGCCTTAGAAGTTTGATCCCTTTACAAACATTTAAACATTTTTTGTCAGAAGTTGAATATGAAAGGTACTCATTTGTCTCCTAGTCTTATGACTGCATACTCAATTCCAATATGGTAGAAGCTGTAAGAACACATTTAAATCCATTTTCTTGGGAATTTTTGCTATGAAAAAGGCAAAAACTATGTAATAACGTTCCGGAAACCACTTTCCAGTATTTTACGATCTTCTTCACGATTACTGATGGAAATTTTCCACTGAGATGCTAGAATATTGTTAGATTAGCTGGTCAGTACTTACCTTAGTTCTGTATCGCCGATAGTCACAAAAATCGCAAATCGAGGGTCGGAACTTTATCAGTGCTAACACTGCTGTCGAGACACTATGCAATGAGATCTACATTTGTTGCTGATAGCACACGTTGTTGGAATACCCACCTTACATCCGAGCAAATGGACTCGCCCATTCCACGCCACTGGCGTGCGCACAATCCAGGAAAACACAGTCACTTGTGAGCGAGCAGTTTAGCGTAACGATGTCACTATGTTTTCGAAACGGGAACAACGGAGATGGATCAAGATTGAATGTGCCAGAGGTCGTACAGCACGACAGCGTCATCAAGGTCTTCAAGAGCCGTGCGGGGAATGCTGAAAGTTATGGTGATTCTCGTGTACGACTGTGATGGTGTTTTCCTAATGCATTACGTTTCTCCACGGCAGACCGTCAATGCACAGTATTACTGTTAGCTTTTGGAGCATCACCTGCGACCAGCTTTGCGAAAGAAGCGGCAACACTTTCGGCGCAACCCACCCATCATTTTGCACGACAATGCGCGGGCGCATAAATCGCAAGCTATGGCTTGCTCTGTTCGGTCGATGGGACTGTGAAGTACTGTACCATCCACCATACTCCTTGGATTTAAGCCCTTGTGACTCTGATTTGATTCCAAAGATGAAGGAACCACTTGGTGGCATTCGCCTCAGAATTGTTCCAGAGATTCGACAGGCAGTAGACCGCTCCACTCGCACCATCAACAGAACAGGCTCTGCTAACAGTATACTACGCCTTCCTCATCACTGGCAACGGGTTCTACACAACGCTGGTGACTACTTTGAAGGACAGTAACAGGTGCAAACATGTCACGCTTCTCTATCGGTTGTGAATAAATAGTTGCTACTATTTAAGGGGAAGAAAGGGAATGGGAATTAGAAGGGAAAAGTTACCCACCTATTCCCTTTTTATTTCCTCCTCTGTTGCTTCCCTCCTTTCCTATTCGATGAAGGAAAACAGTTCCGAAAGCTAGTCTCCTCTTTTATTTTCGTCTCCATTTGCGTTTTTGTGTAACTATCGGTGGTGAAGAACTGAGGAAGTACTGTCCACCCAATCTCTCTCTTGTGAAGGATTTTCTTCGTATATTAAAATAATCTACGAAAACTGAAGTCAGGCGGCCAGATCAAAGTACCCGACCGATTTCCTTCATTTTTGTTTTAAACGAAAGGTATTCATCCACAGATTTGTCATCAAGCGTCAGAATTAACTTACGTATCTCCATCCTTTATTTTTATTCAAACGCGGAAACCTTCTATCATTGCACTGCATATTTTAATCGGTTTGTTTTACGATAACTTCAGTTTAATTAAGGTACGCAGTTCTTTTTGACCTAACAACACTCAGCGAATCAAGCTCTTTCATTTGTGCTTTTAAACACTTGCATTGATTGATTCTAAAGAAAGCTAGGCGTGAACATCCAACTTCCATTCTTTCCCAACTTTTTTGTCATTCTACTAACGGTGGGATGTAATCGCATGGGTCGTCTAGTAAGTGATGATATGCGTGTAGCTGCGAGCAAAAGTATAAGCCCTAGCATTAGCGAACTTAAAAGTAAAATAACAGCACAAAAATCACATTGCTGAAAACCGAATTTCATTTTCTACTAAAAGTTTCTAATAGTAATCAACAGATATTACTTCTGAGTTCAAATAATATGTTACAGATGTGGTTAAACTTTATTTTTGGATTTACACAGTTTATTTTTCACGAACCTTGTGGATCCTGGTCTAGAAAAGGTTGGGAGCCACTAGTCTAGTGAGAAATATGCTTGTCAACTCGAGCATTTTCTGAAGGAAGAGATAAGCACTTATCGCCGTTTTAAGGTACTTTCCGGCGAGAAACTAATGACGAAGATAACAATCGCGCAGATTATCTTCCCAACTATGTTATAGGCTCTGAATAATCTTTCAGACGGTAATGTATTATCGTTGATTAATTGGAGAAAATGCCAGAACAATTACACCAAAATATCGTCTTGAAGAAGTGAATGTCAGATTATCTTAAATGTAAGAAAAAATGAACGCACATGAGAAAAAAGTCGATAGTGATCGAATATAATACAGCATATGTTAAGGGCTAGTTAAATGTGAAGGTTTCATTACAAAACGGCGTGCACTAGAACGCGCAAAAACGTAATACGGTCGATAGCGGGAGCCAATATAAACTTGGAATTTAGGAGTGGGTGCTTATGTAAACGCAATTCCGAACATGAGCCAAGTGCATCATACCGCTCAGTCATTAAGCGTGGTGCCCTGGCATCTTCCACGGAGGCCCGATGAAAAAATACTCGACATTCTAGAAGATAAAAAGGAAAAAAATGTTCAAATGTTTGTAAATCTATCGGACCAAACTGCGTGGTCAACAGTCCGTAGCTTACAAACTACTTAAACCTAGGTAAATTAACCTAAGGACAAACACACACACCCATGCCCCAGGGAGGACTCGAACCTCCACGGCGAGCAACCGCGCGCTCCGCAGCGAGACGCTTTAGACCGCTCGTTCTAGATGATCGTTGACACGAAAGTTTCAATAACCACTGCTCGAGATCAACTATAAAGCCGTAACTCGTTAAATGCAGACCAGCTATTATATTTTCATCCTCCCATTGGATAATACGCAAACTAACCAGGAAAAGACTGAATGATATTAAGAATTCCGTGTAATATAGTGCACAGCATCCTGACATATAACACCCCCTTCAATCCAGAAAATTTAGAGACTGTATCAATAAAAATATAGAAAATTTTAGATTTTAGTGTTATTAACGAGTCTGTATCAATAAAAAATATAGAAAAGTTTAGATGTTAGTGTTAATACATTTCAGCACAATGCACAGAACGTTGAGAGAACCATGTGGAGCTGATGGAAAAGGCCTCCTAGTTATGTTAAACACCACATTGGCTTACATGTCGATATTATCACCAAAGGGACTGCAATAATTTGTCTGTTTGACTGCAAGTCAATAACCTTACTTATTTAAATAAGTATACAATTTCTTGACTCGAAAGATTTATAAGTCAAAAATTTACAATGACACGATTCTTTAGAGCAACAGATTGTTTTTAATGTGAAAATCGTCACTCTTTACGAGAGGCATTAAAAATTTGAAGCCGAAACTGACAGGTATGAAAAAGGGGACAAAAACAAACATCGCTGCTCAAAACAATTAAGAGAATCAGGTAAGATATCATACACAATATACATATAGTAGCGCATGTTTATCAGAAATTGGCTGCAGCAATAATTCGTGAGTGATTTTTGCTGTCTCAATTCTTTATCCAAGGGGTTACATGCCGTTTTCTTAAGGGCGAGACACAGTGATCTTCATTGCCCTGTAATATGGTGTGAGATCACCTGGGACGGGCAGTACACAGTTGCACGCCTGTGTGGCATGGACAGTATGAAGTTATCAATCAGTTCTTGAGGGACATTTGGCCATTCTTCCATGAGTGCAATATCCAGATCTGCAACCGTTGTGGGAGGTGCTGGTCTGGCTGCAATGCATCTGCCAAGTGCATCCCAGACATGCTAAATCGGGTTTAACAAGCAGTCCACTCCATTCGTCCAATTCCCTCAGCTTCAAGCATGTTGTCCACCAGTGCAGGTCTGTAGGGACGAGCGTTATCGTCCATCAGAAGGAACCCAACTCCTGTGGCACCAGCGTAGGGCCACAGACAAATCTCTGTGGTAGGGCCACAGACAAATATGTGTTACTCTGTGGTAGGGCACAACAGTACGTCAAAGGATCTCGTCTCTATATTTCTGAGTAGGCAAGACACCATTCTGAACGACGTAAAAGTCCGTAAAACCGACAATACTGACTCCTCTCACACTATTCGTCCACCACCTTGATATGGTGATGTTTCCTGCACATGAGCAGGATTGTTCCACGTCGTCTACAGCTGAGGGTGAAAGTAGGCAGCCATAGACTGAAAGTCATTATTTATGGATTTTTAGGTTTATTTTTGTGAATCTGAACGTGTATCCACCTTAAAGCTTTATTTTGTATGTGAAAGTCATCCATGATCGATAATCTCAGCCCATGTTTGTAACTACTGCACATTATAACGTCTTTGCAACTGCAATGTAGCATCTGCGCTACAGCAGCTTCTTTGACTGCTGAGGCGAGTTGTAGACAGTGAGCTGTTAAGCAGAAGAGTCGATTGTGAGCTAGGCTAGCTGACAGACGTATGGCAAATGTGTTGTGTACTAAGGTTGAATTGGTCAGCAATGATTGTATTGAGTTTGATTTATTTCACTCTATATTTATGAATACAAACGTATTACATTGGACAGTGAATTCTGTATCAAGAGGAAGAGAATATTTGTATGGGACGGAATTGTGTTAAAACCATTGTATTATATTGAAGACTCGACAAAGGTATGTTTCTTTAATTCAATAAATAACTTAATGATTACTAATTTTTCTTATTGCAGCTCAACCTCGTCCCTCATTTTCCTGATTGTGGCATTTTTTATTTTGTTTTATGGTACATGTTGAGTTTTTTGAGAAAAATATTTCCTTTTAAATGTAAATGTTCACCTACCAGTAAAGTAATCAGTCCTTACATGCCACTGAATCTGACTGTCACAAATAATGTTCACAGAAGTACAGATTGTTTTACTTACAGGGCCTAATTTTGTTTGTTAAATCCGTTGCGCACATATGATTAGAGAAACTCCTTAATTTAAATAGAAAGTTTTAATAAGAATAGCAAACTTTCACGTAACAAACTTTCATCAAGCTTTTACTTTCACTTAATAAACTTACAACAACAAGCTTTCAAGGGAATGACGATTATCCTGCTGAACACAAATTCTTGACTCATCTGTGAACAGAACTCGGCGCCATTCGTTACGACTCCAATCCTGATGTTCCTCTGCCCAGTTTTTGCGGCCTAACGGTGTCGTGGTTTTAATGAGGCACACATCATAGGCCTTCATGCGTAGAAGCCACATTCGCGAATACGATTTTATTCTGTTTGTGTGATATCGCGTGTCCTGTTGCTGCCTGGAGGGTGCGTTGCAGCTGACACAAGTTGCATTCAGTCTCTTCCAAGTTTCTGTGTTGCATTCATCCTCCTGTCTCGGCGGGTTGTTAACAGGAGATAAGAGTCATCTCTAGCAGATGTCACCCGTGGACGACCTTGGACTCGCCTTCTTTTAACGGCTGCTATTGTCCGAAATAGCCTCCAGGTCCTGGAAATTACTCTTTGGGACACTCCAATAACTGCAGTCACTTCCTTGCCATATCAAATATCTTTGTAAGCTATTTGGCCATAGCTTCGGGTAATTCAGGTTGTTGTTACCTTTCACTACCTGCTCACTACATTATTTGAACCCAACCGCTTGTGTAATTCGTCTGGAAGAATAAACACAAGTCAATACCAACTCCTCTACAGTAACTTTCTGTTGTTACCACTATCTCGGTTGTCGCAATTTCGTTGTTTCTACTCCGTAGAACCGACAGTGTATCGGAGTCGCATAGTAAATGTGCACAGGGTAGCCAGAACATGTGTCTGAAACAAGGGCTGCCTAAAAATAATGATAACTATCATTTATCTCTGAAATGACTTTACAGACAGAGGTACGTACAGTTACACACGCTGCCGCTGCAAA
Source organism: Locusta migratoria (assembly GCA_026315105.1). NCBI lineage: Eukaryota > Metazoa > Arthropoda > Insecta > Orthoptera > Acrididae > Locusta > Locusta migratoria. The sequence goes on from CM048744.1 coordinate 301,091,202, forward strand.
TACCTAGGAGTTAGAATTAGAACAACTTTGACTGGAGAGAAAAAATGTTCAAATGTTTGTTAAGCTTATGGGACTTAACTACAGTGTCATCAGTCCCTAAACTTACAAACTACTTATCAACTAGCTTATCCAAAGGACGGCACAAATATCCATGCCCGAGGGGGGATTCGAACCCCCGACCGTAGTCGCCGTGCATACCGTGACTGGAGCGCCTCAGTCCCCTCGGCCACCGCGGCCGGCAGTTGATAATGGGGTAATGTCGTTCCGAAGCATGCCGCGCTGAAATAAAAAAATTATTTATCTAACAACTGCTACGTGATTTGCCTCAATACATAGGTGATATAAAAATAAAAATGAAAGCTAGCGCATTGTGCCTACTTTCATTTAATAATGTTGTAAGGAATTATTTTATGGGCTAACTCGAGAAACCAAGCATAAGTTTTTCGAGTCCAAAAAAGTAAAATAAATATAGCTTATAGTTTCAACTCAGGAACGTCCTAAATAGGGCACTTTAAGGAATTGGGGGTACTAAATACTGCTTCACAATACATTTATTCTTTAATTAAATGTGTCTTTGAAATATGTATATGTTTTACAAACCAACAGATCAGTTCATAGGTTCAGTACTTTGATCCAGAGAGATTCCATTATTCAGCAGTACACATTTTCAATAACTTGCCAGCAGCCATACAAACTCATAACGAAGTTGAGAAAAGTCTAAAGGCTTTAAAAGTCAATTTCAGCCGACCAGTTGCATAAAAATGGTTTATATGCATAAACCTTGACCTAGGTTTCCGCAAAAGTAATTTTGCCTTCTTCAAAAGTATTACATTTAGCTCACATTAAAATAGTTGTTAAAAATGTGGCTGACTCCATGTCATGGAATAAAATGTAAAATTTAAAACATGTCTATAACACAAAATTGTGGAGCACGGCCACACAAAGGTCGAGTGAGCACTGCACTATACAGCACTGCAGGCCCCACCACAGACTTTTAACGCTTTCCTTTTATTCTACAGCTAACCTTCTTATCACACAGTACTCAGCTGTTTCCTCCAGTTCATCCATCCACTATTTATTCTGTGCTGTATTTCGGCCTCCAGTCCTACATCACTCTACATGTAAGAACCCAGGTATTTAAATTTCTTGACCAGCGTTAAGTTGTTCTTCTTGCAGTTTTATACATAGATCTTTGGCTGTTTTCACCCTACTCATTTCACTTTCCTCTAGAGCTTTTTCCCACTTTTCAAACTTGTCTTGAAGTGCCTCTTGGGTGGGTTCACAGATTACAACATCATCGGCAAACATCATGCTCCAAGGTGCCTCTTTTTTCACATTTTCGACTAGTACATCCATGACAAGGTCAAAGATAACCTATATGTGGTGAGAGCAGATCGCTGATGTTGTCCTACTCTTACTGTTAATGCCTTTGGTACACCTGCAATGCTCTTGACTTGTGTCATTGCACCTTCATACACGCCTTCTACCACCCTGATATATTTTTCTGGCACGTATTAACTTCTCAGACATCTCCACATCTCTTGCCTCGGCACTCTATCACATGCTTTCTCAAGATCGATAAAGGCCATATGCAGCTTCTCCGAATCTGTCATATCAAAATTCGTAAACTGTGCGACACGACGTTGTACTCAATACAATACTGAACAGATAGCTTCAGGGTAGAGAAATCTTCCAAACAACGTTTTGCAATCGTGACACATTACTGTACTTTCTACTATCGACTATAGCGAATGCATTTGATAGATCCCTGTGAGAACTGCTTACATTTTGAACAGTCATGTTGCATTTCTTTTCCGTGTTAACAACTTACGTAGTGCGAAAGAATATCATTGTTGTGCAACAGGGCACTGACGTTTATCAGTAACACGTCAATGTAGATACGATTAAAAATTAATGAAGTAATGTATCAGTGAAAAAATAAGTCTGTAATTAGACTTCGTAAAAAGGCAGAGCTTGTCTAGTAACTGCTGCGGTTAAGCGTATGACTGTGGTACACAAAGAAAACGATTAACGCTCCGATGGATTCTAAAATTGTTAACTTCATCTCCTCTTTTATAACAGATTCGCGAACTTGCTTAAGCTTTAAGGATCAAGAATGAATAATGTTGGGTATTATTTAAACGTAACAGTATGATGTCCCTCTCTCTCTCTCTCTCTCTCTCTCTCTCTCTCTCTCTCTCTCTCTCTTAGGAGTATGTCTGTTCTTAAAATGTTCAAATGTTTGTAATTCTATGGGACCAAACTACTTTGGTCAGAAGTCCGTATACTTACAAACTACTTAAATTAAGTTAAACTAGCCTAAGGACAACACATACATCCATGCCCGAGGGAGGATTCAAACCTCTGACGCGGGAGGCCGCGTGATCTATAAAGAGGCGCCCCAGACCGCTCGGCTACTAGTCTGTTCTTACTGTCGACAATCTACCAACGCATAAACCACACATATGCGAGTAATTATTCAAAACACGTTCATTATGCTGTAAAACAAACTACCAATCAGATTAAAAATACAGAAAACTGGCATATTAGAAACAATTTAAAAATTTAACTTCAGAAACTTCGATTAGAAAGTATAAAAAGAAAATTTAGGAGCTAGTTCTTTTAGGACACTTCTTATTCAAATTAGAATTCATTATATATAGAACTGTAATTTTAAATTCTGTTATTTCAGAAAGAGTTGCAATTCATAGTAATGTATTGATTACTCTGTTCATTTATTTAAATCAAGGAAATTAGAATCTCTGGCGATACACTGGAAAAAATGAAGCCAAAAAACTGGGCACTCCAACATTTATTTGTGCCCAAAACATTTGTCGTAGTGCGTATACATAGTAGTGCTAGTCGTTGAAATCTACGTCATATCTAAGTAAATACTCGAATGTGACTGTCAGTTTAGTGACATTGCGTAAAGAGGGCAATATTCACACAGGTTTAAATGAAAAATCTTTGTTTTGGGCACATAAGCATGATCATTCTGGCTTCAACCAATCCTGTTCTCAGCATAGATAATGCCACTTCCCTTTATTCTAGCCTCCTTGATTTAAATCTTTCGCCAAGTTTTCAGTTTGAAATCTTTGTAATAATAACATTGTCATTACTGAACAAGCAAAAGTTTCGAAGGAATGATTATTCATAGACCAACTACATTTCACTCTTGCTTGTTAAAATAGTGTGCTGTTTACCATGTAAATAACTACTGTGCGACTATATGCTTAGGCAGGAACCTAACAGCACAGCTGTAATTGCAAAAGTTAGCGGCAATCACATTTTCATTCTTGATACTCGAGAATATTTTACTGTTCTCTAGGAACATGTCACTATTTTCCGGTGTATTGTTTCGACTGTTCTGTCACAGTCACATATTTTTTATCAACAGGTCGGCGCTACAGCGTTTGACAAATCAATATTCTCGTTTCAGGTCGCCTTCACGGCGCCACTACGTCACGACTACGTCAATTCCTGCAAAAAGTTGTGTGGAAACACAAACAGCGTGTGCAGGGATGCCAACGGTATTTCGCTCCAACACTGAATTGGCATCGAGCGAGGTGACGCAGTGGTAACACACTGGACTCGCATTCGGAAGGAAGGTGGTTCAGATCCACCTCCGGTCATCCAGATTTAGGTTTTCCGTGATTTCCCTAAATCACTCCAGGCAAATGCCGGGATGGTTCCTTTAAAAGGGCACGGCCGCTTTCCTTCCTCCATCCTTCCCCAAAAACCCGAGCGTTAGCTCCGTCTGTAATGACCACGCAGTCGACGGGGCGTTAAACACTAATCTTCCTTCCTTCCTACTCAATTGGCGTGAATTTGCGTATGTTCCGGAATTTTTTTAACAGACCTCGTATTAAGTATGCATTTGTTGCTGTGTTTCCGTATGTTTTCCTGACCTTTATGATTCAAAATTAGATCCTGTCCATTCCAGGGAAATGTGTACTATGAATGAGAGTGCTAGAACCCGATGTTGTGGTCGTCCGCAGCTCTCCACGCTACACTGTCCAATGCAAGCCTCTTCATCTGATAAGTAAAGTACTTGGGCTCGAACAAACACATATACACCAAAATCGTATGAGACATAATGTAAAGATCCCTTATTGCACTACTGATACTCCCGCATCTGCAAAACTCTGCAGTCGTCCATTAGAGGCCTCTGCCTGTGCCATGCCGCATTGCACTTTGACCTGTCGGTTCGCCAGTAGGGACGGTGCAGTGTGCCTCCGAAGTTGCGTTTTGTGATGTTATTTGTGTGGTGAAGCGTCAGATGGGGCGGCGATTGCTAATCAATCCTGATAATGTATTGCGATTGGTTGAGATGAAGTTACGAAGAACCCTTCTTCGTGAAGATGGTATTAGTGTAGAAAATGAATCATTTGCATGCTTTCTCGTATCTGTTATGGTACAGAAATATGAGCATAACTTAGATACTGTTGCTAGAAACTCTTAATAATGATAATAGAGATAATGACGAACAACCCATTGCAAGCGGTAGTGCTACGGTAAGTGCGGAAAGAGGCGATGGAAGCAGTGGCAGTGAATACCAACAGTCTTTCGGGAAGAAGGTTAAAGTTGCAACTATCATCACGGCTTTTGATGACAATTCGCTAGAGAACATGTACGATGATTATTAAATAAGTTACAGTTAAGATATCTGCATTACGTATGGCGTCTACAATTACATCTACAGTGCTATCTAGAGCATGGTTGCAGAACTTTGCAGAAAAACGATACCCATCAGCACAATGAGGTGCACTTGGAGATCCTGTAACCAAACGTTCATACAGATATGTTTGTTCGAGCCCATGTAATTTCCTTGTGAGAATAAGAACGGCAACCTACATCTTTTTGAATCTGCTTACTGTTTTCGTCCCTGGGTCTCCCTCTACGATTTTTACTCCACACACTTCCTTATGATGCTAAGTTGGCGATTCCTTGATGTCTTGAGAATGTGCCCCACCAACGTATCCCTTCTTTTAGTCGGGACAGGCCAGTAACTCCTTTTCTCCCCAATTCGGTTAAGCACCTCCTCATTAGTTATGTGATCTACCCATCTAATTTTCATCATTCGTCTGTAGCACCACATTTCAAAAGCTTCTATCATCTCTTTATCTCAGATCTTTGCTAGAACCTACAAATATATATTTTTTCCAGTCGCGTCGACAAACAGAAAGGAAGGACTGACGGAGGAATGAAATCACCACATCTGCATACATCAGCAACAAGCGATGGTTTTCTTTTTCTATTTCCAAGAATAAGATAATAAGTACACTGTGTTATCCCAAAAAAAAAAAAAAAAAAAAAAAAAAAAAAAAACAGTTAAAGGAATTTTTAAAAAATGGCCTGCACAACAACAAAAAGTCGGAACATAAGTTTCCAAGGCCAGCACGAGGCGCGCTGGATTCCACATACCCCTACTCTCTGTTTCACGCTGTTCCCGCTATCTGGGGAGACCCATTGGGTCGTGGACAATCGCCTGCTCTGCATTTACCACTAGGTCTTTTCCTCTGGTCTGATGAGGCTCTTCGTCGCTATCTCAGAAGGTGGGCATTTCACAGGAACTATGATTGCATCACATTTCATTCAGAAGATAACACATTTTAATCTCAAGAGCCAGAAATAAAATGTTTACGAGCACAGAACTCGTGAAGTGCCTGCGCGGGTGGCATTTCCCAGAAAGCTCCGTAATTCGCAGATAAGAATTTCCGGCAACCTGTCTGTCGCCTTCTTAGATCTCCCTCTTCACCTCTAAAGCTACCATACTTCTCGCCTGATGTCATTACGAGCCGCGGCGGATTAGCCGTGCTGTGGTGCGCGCGGCCGTTCGCCGTCGGAAGTTCGAGTCTTCCCTCGGGCGTGTCCGGCGTTATGGTGAGGCATTGGCGTCGGATGTTGTCTTTCAGCATCCCCAGAGATATCAGTCGATCACGATACACTTGCGACTTCAGGTAACCCCAAAGCCAATAATCGCACGGACTGGGGACTTGGGAGGCCAAGCAAGACGAAAGTGGCGGCTGAGCACACGTTCATCACCAAACGAATCGCGCAAGAGATCTTTCAAGCGTCTAGCAATATGGGGTGGAGCGCCATCCTGCATAAAAATCGTACGTTCCAGCAGGTGTTTATCAGCCAGGCTGGGGATGATGCGATTCTGTAACATATCGGCGTACCTCTCACCCGTCGCGGTAGCAGTCACTGAAGTGTTTTGTTTTGCTGTCCAGCGCCATCTGTCGGACATTTTTTGTCTAATAAAACCCCATGTCATTCCAAGCATGTGTGTCAATTTTTACCTCTCTATTCTCGTACATTATTCCGTGATTTATTAAGTTTTCAAATTTATACTGACTTTTTGATCACCCGGGTGTTTGTAAGCTAGGGACCAATAACCAAGCAGTTAAGTCCCATAGATTTACAAACATTTGAATATTTTGTCATGACGTAACTTACTGCACCAAGAGGGAATAAAGCAAGTGTGAGCAGCAATTTCACGGCTTTGCTGTCCCGCTCACACGAGTTGGGCCACTTCTACCTGCTGTCGTTATTTGCAGTGGTTTCAGAACAACACTGGTAATAACAGATATCAATCAAAGGAAAGATTATTTTTAACATAACACATACTACAATGTTTCATAAAAAGGACTGCATTTATCTAAGTTTGCGGTTGCTTTGTATGGTAAGTGCTTTACAATCTCTCACTTGTTAAGTTCACCAAACTTTATATCCCTTTCAGGTCCTACACGCACAATTATGCGGTTGTGGTTTGGCTCGCTTTATTTCTTTGTGATTCACGCGAGGAAGTTCAGACCTGCATCACACAATCGTGGATGGACTGTGGTAACGTGCGCAACGTGTTTTAGTTCATTGTTTCTACAATGGGTGATACCAGTAGTCGGCAAACTTCCAGTACACTTACAATGGCGGCAAGAAAGACTTGCTGACAAGGCGTTGATATCCTTGTTTTGACATGTAAAGCTATCATATCTGACAGCCAGTTGACTTTATATGATCCTGTGATGTTATGTCAATTCTTTCAAAGGCATGTTACTGTTAGATGATGCAGATCATAAAATATTTAGTGAAGGCCCAAAACAGATGACTGTGTAGGTACAAAATTTTTGAAAATAAATTTGTTTTCTTTTTTGTAATGAATTACTGTTTGCATTTTTAACGTTCCTCTGTATTAATGTCTTATGACCTACAACCTTGGATCTGAAAGGGTTAACTCAATTTTTTATGAAAGCGTGCCCCTATCTTTACGGTTGTATCCGTTTTGCAGAAGATGTGGCCATTTTTGGCGGATTTAATTCTTATGTACGTATCGGTTTGTGCATGTTTCAAACTTTTCAAAACATTGTGTGAGGGGATTGACACGGGGCAATGACTCAAGAATGAGAACTCTCAAGCGATACCGATTCGCCACAAGGACGCAGAATCCGCTGACCAAATGTATGGAGAATACAGTGCGTGTTCTTCCTCACATTTGTGCACAATGTGAGCTGCAAACTTTGGGAGCTGTATACTAGCCAAGTCGCCAAAAACGTCAGAAGGTTTACGTGTCCATTTGATGACACATTGCATCTTGGCTTGTAGCTCGGGTTCTTCGGCCTTCAAACAAATGTCGGCCGAAGAACCCAAGACAAAAACCAACAGGAACAACTAATTCCGTAGATGTAATGCAGCCACTGTCCTTTTGCACTTTTCTGGTCTTTGTACAATTACGACAAACAAAGTTCTGTATTTTTCGCTAGTTGAAACGTGTAGAATAAATACGAGGGTTGGAATTTAAATAGTGGCAACACTGCTGTGGAGACACTAGGCAGAGGAAACTACTATTGTCGGCAAATACACTCGCCCATCCCATGTCACCGGCGTGCGCACAGTCGAGGGAAACAGTCACTTAAGCGAGCAGTCTAACGTAATGGTGTCACTATGTTTTCCAAACAGAAACAACGGATTTGGATCAAGACTGAATGTAAAAGAGGTCGAACAGCACGACAGTGTCATCAAATTCACCGCCAAAGTCGAAAGAGGCCCAGCATGGTGAAATTTATGGCGATTCTCGTGTACGACTGTGATGGTGTTACCCTAACGCATTACGTTCTTCCACGAAGGATCTTCAATGCGCAGTTTTACTGTTCGTTTTTGGAGCATCACCTGGGACCAGCTTTGAGAAAGATGCGGAACACTTTTGCGCAACCCAACCTTCATCTTGGACGACAATGGGTGGGAGCATACAGCTCAAGCTGTGGCTGCTCTGATCGGTGGATGGGACTGGGAAGTACTGTACCATCCACCGTAATCCCCGGACTTAAGTCCTTGTGACTGATTTGATTTCGAAGTTGAAGGAACCACTTCGTGGCATTCACTTCAGAACTGTTGTGACAGAGATTCGATAGGCAGTAGACCGCTCCATTCGCACCGTCAGAACAGCCTCTGCTAACGGTATACTACGCCTTCCACGTCGCTGACAATGGCTTCTAACAACGTTGGTGACAACTTTGAAGGACAGTAACAGGTGCAAACATATTACGGTTTTGTATCGGTTTTGAATAAATAGTCGTAACCTTTAAGTTCCAACCCTCGTACTATTTCTGCAAATTTAAAAGAAAAGTAGGTTTTTTATTATTATTTTTTAATAAAAAGGTAAAGTCTGTGATGGATTGTTCAATATCTCGGATAGCTCTGAGCAGCAAGTTTATGTAAGTCGCATTGTTTTAGATTATTTCAGGAATAAGGAGACAAGTTTATTCAAAATTAAAGAATAAATCAACAAGAGGAACCTGAAGCTTAAAGGAGAAACTAACTTGAATTAAGTTTCTATGTGGCGAAACAAATTTAAAGTGAGAGAATTCAGAACCGGGTATACAAACAGTCGTTGTACTCGAGAATCGTTTCTCCGTTTTATACAGGGTGTATCAGAAAGGATGGTGCAAACTTACATGGTTCAAAGTACACGACAATAGAAACGGAAAAGGTCCATTAAACATGGGTCCGCAAACGAACCGCTTACGAGATAATTACCAATGTATGGTTTCAAGCCGCCACTGATGTCATTGTAAACATCGTCCTAGTTAGCACACATTAATTTGTAATTTAGTGTTTACTATTAAGATTTGCATCGTATTTAGTTCTCATTTTACTGACTTTATTGTAAACATCATCATAGTATGTACAAATTAATTTGAAATTTGGACTTTACTATTAAGATTTACATTGCATTTAGTTCATATTTCACGTGTGTTTACCTGTTAAAGGCGGTGTTCTAAGTGTCTTCCTTGCATCTGGAAGCCATACTGTGCTCGCCTCTGCAATGAATTTCGACTGATTTTGGGAACCCCTGGATCATTACGGAATTTTTGCCAAGCGTGTAAAACTCTCTGGTCCAGTTCTTCAACCGTGTTAACTTGTGTGCTGTACACTTCGCTTCTGAGGTAACCTTAGACCCAAAAATCCAAAGGGTTTAGATGAGGTGATCTTGGAGGCCAGGGTGCAGGTCTGCCTCGACCTGTCCATATCTGGCCGTATCTGCGAGTTAGACGCAGCAAAATGTGCCGGTGTGCCATCACGCATGTGCCACATGTTCTGACGTTGCTGAAGGGGAACAGCCTCAACCAATCCTGGAAGACAGTAAAGTCTAAATTTCAAATTAATATGTACTCCAACTAGGACGATGTTTTCATTGACGCCCGTGGCGGCTTGAAACCATACATTCGTAATTATCTCGCTTGTTTTGCGGACCCGTGTTTACTGGGCCTTTTTTGCTTCTACTATCGTGAACTTTCAACTGTGTAAGTTATCGCCATCATTTTTTTCACAATTTCGCTAAATTTGGAATGTACACGGCGAAGACAGTGAAACACATTCGGAGGCTAGTCGACACTACTCTCTTTTGCAACTGCTTCATACACCATAAGTTTAAATCAGATTACAGGACTCGAAAAAGTCTATACAGCAGTCAGCGAAATAGACGTTGATCCACAATGAACATTTTCGTTTTTTTAAGTTGCCTGGTACGTAATTAAAAAACAGAAAAACGATGATTGTAGCTTAAGAGTTAAATAAGTGCACTTCCTTTCTTTTATTTAGACCGTATTGGAAAGTGCTTCCATCGCAGCAGAACTAAAAGCGAATATATTCCGACCAGCGTCAAAGATGTAACAGAGAAGAAGTATCTGGCAATTTTTAGAAACATTTAAAACAAAAAATCTTGACATATTCGCACTTTTCCTGTCTGTCTCTCTCACTGTGGCTACTTTCATCTCTTTCTCTCGGTATTCCTTATCATACGCTACGTTTACGTGCAAGACATCTTCCGGAAGACGAAAACCGAATTTCGCAGCCGTGTTTACATGTTAAAGCATGCTTCTGATTTCCTAGTCCAGTCAATATGGCGCCTAGAAAACAGCTGATTCAGTTTCTGATTGTAGCCATCACAGTCGCAATTTCTCTTTATTTAACCAGATACATTCTCTGCAGAAATAATTTTGTTAATACTTGCTTACTTATACCGGCCACACAAACCGTAGCAGGTCCTATGCCTCACTCAGTCCAGACTTCCACACTGTCCTGCCATTTGCATCTTCATCCACCAGACCCACTATCTGCATGTCTCCCATGCTATTATCCTTCCATATCATTCTCGGTCTTCCCAGTGGTCTCTTTCCTCCACCTTCTCCATTCATTACTGCCTTTATTACCGTGTTCTCGCCTCTCCACCTCCCATGTCCGTACCATCTTAGTCTCTTAATTTTCATACTCTGCGATGTTAGGCGGGGTGTACAATTGTCTGAGTTCTCTGTTTTTCCTTATTCTCCACTGTTCGTTATCTTTGACTGGTCTTTATATTTTTCTCAGTAATTTATTTTCCAACGTAATCAGTTTTTCTCTGTTTTCTTTGTCAGGGCCCATGTCTCACTTGCATAGCACGCTATTGGCTTGATGATGATCTGATATATTCTTATTTTTGGCTGCCTAGGCAGTTACTTTGATCTTATGATGTTCTGCACAACTCCTAGACGTGTTCTCCCAACTAGAATTCTTGTCGCTATCTCAAGGTTTTATTGGATGATGTTGACACCCCAGGTACGTGAATGTGTATGTCTTCTATATTGTTAGATTTTCGATTTTTAGATGGTTAAGTCCTAAATGAGCTCTTCATGCTACTATCATTAACTTTGTTTTACTTTCATTTATAGTTAGACCTACCTTCTCAGCTTCTTCCATTAGCACAGTCCCCATTTTATTCAGGTCTTCCATGTACTTTCCTATCACCACTATATCATCAGCACAATCCACGACATTTATCTTTTTTCCTATGGTGACTCCTATACTTTCACATGCTACTCTCCGCCGCGGTGGAGTAGCCGAGCGGTCTAAAGCATCTCGCTGCGGAGCGCGCGGTTGCTCGCCGTGGAGGTTCGAGTCCTCCCTGGGGCGTGGGTGTGTGTGTTTGTCCTTAGGTTAGTTTTACCTAGGTTTAAGTAGTTTGTAAGCTGCGGACTGATGACCACGCAGTTTGGTCCGATAGATTTACAAACATTTGAACATTTTTGCTACTCTCCGCAGGATGGTGTTGAGGGTCTCACTCCTGTTTTTACTTCAAATGCTTCTGAGAACTCCCCTGTACTGTTTGATTCCATCCCACACATTGCAGTTAGCTTTATCACTTGTCAGGTATCCCATACTCTGCCATTATCCTCCACATTTCCCGTCATACTATGCTGTCATATTCTTTGTTGAAATTTATAAACAGGCAAAAGGTACCATGTTTGTGCTCCCAGTTCTTATCTAATATTTGTCTTAATATTAATCGAAAATTATTTTAAAAAAGTCGCAACCTGACAAGCCAAGCACATACAAAAACGTCTGTGTTTACATGGGCAAGAAAATGATTGAGGAAGTGGAAAACAGCTTTATAAAAGCTGATTCCCCGAATCAATTTTGGACTGTTTCATGACCAACCAAAAGCAGAATTGGAAAATCGGTCTACGAAATTCGGTTTTGGGGGCCCATGTGAATGGGGTGACTCCTTTTGCGCCCAGTGCTTTTTCTTTCCCGCAGTCTGCTGTCTGCCTCGTCACTCACCATTGCGTCCTCTCTACACACGCCATTGCGGATGGTTTGGTCCAGTTCATTATCCTAGACGGGAATCTTTAACACATTTGCGTAAGGTATGGGGGTAAGTGGATAAATGTTTGGTTGTTGAAGCTTATGTATGGTCTCCATTCATCTCTGCTTTTCATTTCTACTGACTCCTCTCCCTTTTATCTTTCACTGCTTTGTTAGTTCCTTTTTGTCCCGTCTTACTGCAGTTGCTTTTTGATATTATAATGTAGATATTTATGTAATCCGTCTATGCAGCTGAATAATAAAAGTTTTATATTGCCATATGCATTTTGCCTTATTTGTAAGACATCATCACTGCCCTGTAATATATACATGATTATGTATCATAATATTTCGTTTTTTAAGTTTTTAGTATTTCAGGTTATAAACAGTTCTGGTGCGTTATCTAAGTATAGTTAACGATATTTGGATGTTATTACTTACACTATTTGGTGGATGCTGGTCTACATGTAGTGCTGATTCGTGACTAGTTTTTCCTTCCAATTTTATTCAACTGGCGTTTTCGTTTTTAGCGCTTCACCACAAGCACCACTAGGCACATTTGTTTGTATTGTGTTTTTATTTTGAGTGGTATTGCTAACTGTTGCATGTGTGTTTGTTCTGTCCTTGCTTTGTGTGTGTGTGTTTGAGAGAGAGAGAGAGAGTTTCCGATGTACTTGCGTGAATCTGGATGGCGTAGTGGTAACACACTGTACTCGCAGTCGGGAGGATGGTGGTTCAAATCCACGTCCAGCCATCAAGATTTCGGTTTCCCATGATTTTCCTAAATCACTCCAGGCAAATGCCGGGATGGTTCCTTTGAAAGGGCACGACCGATTTCCTCCCCCATCCTTACCCAAAACTCCGAACGTAAGCTCCATCTCTAATGACCAGGCTGTCGACGGGACGTTAAACCCTAAGCTTCCTTAATTGAGTAAATAACTGCTCCAGCTATTGATATTTTTATTTTTTTCCATTTATTTAATGACTCTTGCTCGTGTAGAGAGATAGAGAGAGAGAGACAGAGAGAGAGAGAGAGAGAGAGAGAGAGAGAGAGAGAGAGAGATGTGGGTTTGTATGTTTATCTCAGGTCTGGTCATGTATATATTTTTTTAATTCATTATGAAATTGTGTGTGTGTGAATTTTTCTCTTTAATTACTGTCTCATTTCTTTGACTTGGTTTAGCGTTGAATTTTCATTTATGTTTGTCTGTTCATTTATTAACTGTTTGTCCTCGGCTATGGCTTGCTGGATATGGTAGTTTTCTTGTGTTTGAATGAGGTATTTGTTGTGGTTGTTGATCCTGATAATTTTCATGTCTTGGGCTATATTGGTTGTTTTGTGTCTCGGTCCCGCCGGTTGTCCTAGGTGTCGGTGGCCAAGCAGAGAGAGACCGACACAGGGAAATAGGATGCACGCGTGTGCAGGTACGGAACCTGAGGTGACCAGCCAGTAGGACAGCAGAAACTAGAAACACTAAGCTAGATTAGAACAAGATGTATATTTCAAAGAAATAGTACAATACTTAACTTTCAGAAGTTTCATTGCTGAAGACTAGTGGAATGCTGATACACAGTTTAACTGATGAGTCTGTTCTAGTGCCTGTCTTAATCCCAAGTGCCCGATCCAGTTCAGTGGTGGCCACGAGCGGGTTTGCGAGAGCGCTCGTGGCCGACGTCATAAGAACGCCGCGCCGTGCTTGCATGGCGGCGCGCGGCGAAAGTACGTGACGCGCCCTTCTAACTTGTGCAACACCACAGGTTGTGTTAAGTGTTCCGCAAAAGTGTATTGGTTTGTTTCATATATCCAACATCTGATGGGTTCTTTGTATCGTGTTTTGAAATCTCTGTTTATCATTTTTGTGTACTCTGCATCACAACTTTCACATTCAAATTTGTATAATCCTGATCCTTGGAATATATATTTCTTGAATTTTGGTTGTTGATTTGTTTGTAAAAGATTGGGCAGTTATACATGCTATGTGGAGTCCCTGTTTCTTCATTATGTTTGTCACTGTGTGTTAAATAAATAAAAAAAACTTACTAACTACTTATGAACTAACTTATACTAAAGACAGGACAACCATCCATGCCCGAGGGGGGATTCGAACCCCCGATGGGGAACGGCCTCGCACCTCGCAGCATAACGCCACAATGCGCTCGGCCGCTCCGCCGTGGCACTCTGTGTGTTAATTTGTGTGTTTATTTCTTGGCGTACCATTTGGTTTGTTTTCGAGTGGTGTTGTCATTCTGTGTGTTTGTGTTTCTGCGTTGTGTGTTTTGCTGTATTTTGGTTGTGTTTTTACTGATGCTCTCTCTGTCGCACCAACTGACTGTTCTTGCTCTCTCTTCTCACTCCTGTCTCCTTCACTTCCTCTTTCTGCTCTGTCATCACAAAACAAAAATTTTAGGCGGAACGGGGACTGAGGCAGGTGTCCTTGTACAGAAGCGGAAAATCGAGTGGAAAGAGCTGGGCACCGTTAATTAAAAATTTAGCTAAGTTAATCATTAATCCGTTACTAAAAAAGTTTACCCCGTTAAACGATAAAGCGTTATTTAAATACGGACAATTTAACGGAAGTTAACGTTAATCGTTAACTCGTAAAAGCACTGTGTATCCGCGAGAATTCGCCTTCAGTCTCCAAATTTATATATTTGCGGTTGTTGTATTATTGAAGTGAGCAATTAAATAAAATTTATTACGCTATCTTATATAAAAATGTTTTGGTTGGGCAACTTTAAGTAGGACTGGGAGTACAAATAAAAACTAGTGTTACTCGGACACACTATCCTTGCACTCGACTGCGAACGTAAAAGAAATGAGAACTAATTACGTACCAGGTAGTAAAGTTGCAAAACCGTCTTCGCTAGAGTCGTTCGCTTTGGCGGGAAACTGTTATGTTCTGTGAGACGATTAGTCTTCTTTTAGATAATGAAGATTTTGTCATTTGTATATGCTCGCGGCCGGCCGCCAGTACATAGTGTCCTAGTAATACAAAAAGCTTAGTTTGTAATGATAATGATAATAATAATTGAGCAATAAAATAATATTTACGGAAGTCTAAAAATATGTAACTTCACCGAATAGCATTTGACTTAAGGTACAGATTGCCTTTAAGAAACATTAACATATTAAAATTCTCGTCTGACTGTTAGGCACGTTTGGAAATCAAAATATCTCTTCCCCTTAGGAAAAAGACGTTCCACTACAGTACTTGATTTTATAAAATATATTACCGCTACACCTTCATCTGTTAAAATATTTTCCCCAAGAAATACCACTTCGTTAAATGAATATTTCGATTTCATGTCCAGCCACATTTTCATTAGACTCTGCGTTTTACTTGTTAAACAGATTTGGCCTGTGGCCTCCTTAGACTGAATGATAAAAATTTTAAAAATCTTGCACAGAAGGTACGTTACAAATGAAAAACGAAACGCACCTGGTGTAAAATATTTATTTAATTGCAGTCAGACGGGGAAGCTAATATAATTAAACTTATATGCTAATTTCCTGATTAGGTGTGTCAGCCATATCTCGATTCTCACAGCCTCCATTATCGATTGTTTTGCGGTGTGCAATATAAATTTGTTCCTGTCAGCTATAACAAAGTTCAATGAGAAAATTGTAATGAAAATTAACTTCTCCTGCCCTCCTGTCCCCATTCACCACTAATACCTACGGCGAGCAGATACTCCACAAGTTAAAACATTCAAGATACTTATTTGTTTAGTACGTCGTCGCTGAACGTACTATTAACAGGGACATAAGACAAACTTTTATTTTCGTTGAAACGTTCTCGTTCGCCATTGTTATCGCTGATGGGAACAGTAGACTTTTAGTGGGTACAAAACTAGTGGGTTAACGGACTTAGGACAAGTTAATGGAAGTAAAAGAGTCCGTTAATGTTTTCTTGAACTAACTTAAAAGTATTTGACAAAGTTCAGCATAACCAGTTGCAAAATTTGATAAAATACCTCGATCTAATTTTCGGCACCATCTAAGGGTGTATTCATCAGAAGAATAAAAATTAATACCTAAAAATAATCATTGAGTTAAATTAGTATACATTACGTTAGAAAAAAGAGCTTTACATATGTTGCGTTGTGCAAAATCATAGGTATACATATGTACTTACATAAGACGTACAATTACGGGCAGTGTGCTCAAGTCCAAACTTATAAAATTATGCAACACGCTAGCAAGTCAAAAATAAAATAAAGGCAGCGCGCCTGTGTTAGGCTTACAGTGCTGCTCAACAGCCAGACGAACGCTATCAGACTGAGGACAGGCGCGTACAGGTGGTGCATATGGCGCCCTCTCTTACAGTTTATACGCAACAGGCGCTAGTGCAGAGCGGCAGCAGCCGGTAACATTACATTATGTGAGTGAATAAATGATAAAGATATAAATGATAATATTATTTTATAATATATATTATTTTATCAAATTTTGCAACTGGTGGGGCTGAACTATGTCAAATATTTGTAAACCTACAGTTGCTGCAGTCGACAAGCTATGTTTAAAATCGTAACTTAAAAGTTAATACGTTACTCGAAAAGTTCACTTCGTTAATTAACGATTAATGGATTAATGGACTTGTGCCCATCTCTGCGAGTGGGCTAGTTCGCCAGTTAACCAAATACTCGAGAATGATATGAGGTTTTGTTGTCATCAGTTTTAAATAAATCTCAGTTTCATACCTTTCCAGGAATCTCCATCTACATAAATACTCTGCAAGTCAGATTGAAGTGCATGGCAGAGGGTTCATCCAACCGCTTTTATGACTTTTTCTCTACAGTTCCATTCTCTAATAGCTGGCGGGAAAAAGGAAGACCGAAATCTTCCCGTTTCCGATCTTATTTCTCTTATTTTGTTATGATGTTCATGTTTTCGTATGTAGGTGGGTGCTAACAAAATATGTTCGCGTTCGGAAGAGAAAGTTGATGAAAAAAATTTCGCAAATAGATATCGTCACAACGAATAACACCTTTCTTTTAAAGATTTCCACTACAACTCGTGCATCATTTCCTTGATACTCTCTCTCCCATATTTTGCGAAAATACAAAACGAGCTCCGCTTCTCTGAATTTTCTCTAAATCGTCAGTCAGTTCTTCCTGGTGTGGATCCCAAAATGCGAAGCAATACTCCAAAATAGGACCCACAAGTTTAGTGTAGGTAGTTTCTTTAGTAGAACTGTTGCATATTCTAAGTGCTCTGTCAATGAAACGTAGTCTCGGACAGCATTCCCTAGAATATTTTCTGTGTGTTTCTTTCCCATTTTAGTTGTTCGTAATTGTTACTCCTAGGTATTTAGTTGAATTTACGGCCTGTAGATTTGACTGATTTATCGTGTAGCGGATTTTTTTTTTTTTTTTTTTTTTTTTTTTTTTTTTTTAGTGGTCATATGTATAAATTCACACTTTTTATTATTAAGGGTCAATTGCCAATTTTGCACCATCGTATCTAAATCATTTCGCAGTTGTTTTTGATCTTCTGGTTACTCAAATAACCGGTAAATGACAGTATCATCCACGAACAGCCTAAGAGAGCTACTCTTTTTGTCTCCTAAATCGTTTATAAAAATAAGCAACAGTAGGAGCCTTATAACACTTCCCTGGGGGAACGCCAGATGTCGCTTCTGTTCTACTCGATGAATTTCCGTCAATTCAGTTTAAATCAACCATCAACCAAGTTTACCAATGTACTTTTACCTCAGCAAACTCCGTGTCAATATTTTGTTTAATTTCATGCTACACAGTAACTAAGACTAAAACCGAACTTAAAATCAATCCCTCATTGAGTAAGATATCAAACTATAAGGCGTGCAATATAATAACAATAATAAATAAATAAATAATGTTTCCGCACTTTTGGAACCGAGATATCTTTGTTTTCGGGTGTATCTTGATGAAGGTTGAAATTTTCGAAAACTGTAAAATGCCAATTCTAGATACGTGTTAGAATCGTATTCATGTAAAATATGAACCATATTTGCGACTCATGATGAAAGAACAGCTGGAAACTGGTTTTGTGATTAAGTACTTGTACCTCAATAACAGATAAAGATATTGATAAATCTTAAAAATTATTTCGAGAATATCATCTTAAGACTACATGGTTAAAATTTTGAAGATTTTGTCCATCCCCACAATTCGTAATTTTGGTACGCAAAAACCATAGTTATTCGTGTCTTTCTCAAGAAACGCCCTTTGAACAAATGGTACATTCATAAGTCGGATATAAACTACCCTAGACTATACAAAAGAAAACAACCGATTTGATAAATTTTGTTGAGCTACTGTAGGAAACAGTTATATTTTGACCTTGCACTTTAGGATAGCTACAGGAAGCCCATTCAAAAATGAAATGTTCAAATGTTTGTAGAGCTTATGGGACTTAACTACGGGGTCATCAATCCCTAAACTTACAAACTACTTATGAACTAACTAACACTAAGGGCGGCACAAATATCCATGCCCGAGGGGGGGGGGGGATTCCAACCCCGACCGTAGTGGCCGTGCAGACCGTGACTGGAGCGCCGCAGACCCCTCGCCCACCGCGGCCGGCAAGCCCATTCAAGTGATTGGTATAAAGATGATTAATAGGTCAAGGGAATTCCAGATCGCCATGGCAGAATAGCCGTGCGCACTAACGCGTCCTGCTGCGGTGCGCGCGGCCGTTCGCCGTTGGGGGTTCGAGTCCTCCATCGGGCATGGTTGTTTGTGCTGCCCTTATCAAGCAAGTGTAAGTAGTTTGTAAGCCAATGGACTAATGACCAACGTAGTTAAGTCCCTTAGATTTACAAAAATTTGGACTTTTTTTAAAATCATTTTACTCGTTAATTCCGAGGTAAATAAAACCCGAGGTTTTTACCTCTCAATAATCACATTTTGCACGCGGTATTTTCGTACGTACTGTCGTGCATAGTATAATGACAGATGCACCGCGTTCGAGGGGTGACTGCGTTAGGGTACTAGGATTAAAAACCGAACGGAAGAACGCATATGTTATGATTTTTTGAATGAGGTGTTTTTTAGCTGCCAGACAAGTAGAGAACCTAGTTCTCTTTTACATCTTTGAGCCTGGAAACGAGATATTAAGCTTCCCACCTTTTAGTTTACCATAGCTGACCAGCTCTCGTATTCAACAGTGGTGGGGAATAACATTTACAAAAACATCTTCATGAGGAATTTAGTTTCTGGAATTAATGTATAAACGGCGAAACGATAATTAACTGTCAAATTTAAAAGTTCACCATCGTCTGGACATCCAAAGAGTGTTAGCAGGTGCTAAATTTAGCTCGACTTTCAACCATTATTTCGACAACAGATAATTGTTATTCAATAAAAAAAAATCACTTTGACTTTATCGATTTGTATACTTTCGTACAAAATTTGAACCAAGTCATGGAAGTTCATCGTGTATAAGTGAAGCGGTTCAAAAATCTCCCACAGAACGAAAAATAAAATCCGATGGTACTCATAAAAATGGTACCATTAGCTGAGCATCAGTTTCGGCGCAACTGACATCTTTTACGAAAGGAATTAATCGTTTCGCATTATATCTCTGAGAAGTTGCTCCGGTTTGTCGTACAAACTTTGGTTAAATATTGTTACATGGCTGCAGTAAAGACATATGATCTGATGGTCATTCAAACTGGCGCTAGTTCGTGGCAGACCAAAACCTGTTGATCCCATGATCCTTGCTCAACGGCGTTCCAAGACCCCCAAAATCGCGATTCAGCACTCGCCGTTTCCTTTTGCTACCGTCCTGTAATGACATTTTTCAGATCTGCATTTGGTGAATCTCTCGTGGAGGATTTTGCAAGAAAGAGCTCAGTGAGAACTTTTTTTTTTTTTTTTTTTTTTTTTTTTTTTTTTTTTTTTTTTTTTTTTTTACTTTATATAGCTGACGATCATTAAACGGATGAACGATGACATACTTCATTTAATTTACTTATCGAATTCGATATCATTTGCGAGCAAAATGCATTATTAATGTACATTTCATTCCATTCCATGATGGTGGTAGTGGCGGATGGTGCAGCAACAGTGTTGAATAATTAAATAATTCTCAATCTCTGTTGCAGTATTCTTTATTCCTCCAATTACGCGTTTCGCGCTGTTAGCGTATCATCAAACTGGAAACAGACAATTTTTTTATTACAGTCCGTGTACCAAGCGGGTAGCGAATCTAACGTGGCTAAGGTGAGTAAATTTTGAAAAATCAGACTTACTTGGGCGGAGATGGAGCCACAGAACTATCTAAAACTGTGGTGGAGGTAGCTTAACAATTTGTGTTCTGTCATTGGGCCCCTGCAAAGAGGTAAACGTACAAAGTACGTAACGGCTATTTGAAGTGGAATAACAAGAGACTAAAGGGGTACAGTATGGAAATTAATAGAATGCTTTTTATATGATAAAACTTACCATAGCAGCAGAGGAGTCGCTGTCGCGGCAGGTCTACGTTTACAACTGGTAGTATTGTTAATAACTGCGGAACATAAATGCGACTGTTAAACAAAGCGGTATGGACAGAGTTACGCCTGCGAGAATGAGCGGCTTGTCAAGCGGTACCTTGGTATTATCAGAGATGTTTGTGACGCGAGAGAATGAATTTTGTGAAATGATACATCGTGGTAGTGAAACAATAATAAATGAATGGAACCGAAATTATTAGAGGCCTGGGGGTGGGGTGGAAGAAAGATGTAAATTGTCAAAAGGGAGTCATTTTGGAAAAAGATGGATAACATGATGTCGTAAAAAGTTTGATTTTTTGTAATGAGCTGTTCGTCGAGACTTGTTCTGGGGACCGTTTCACAAACTTAGTGATTTCTAATTCTTCCAGAAATGAGAGTTTTTTTTCCTTTGGGGGCGATGTGAAGAACTGTGGGGGGGGGGGGGGGGGAGCTGAATGAGTTTGCTTCTTTTGAGATGCTTGGAAAAGGCCGAATGATCTTTGGCAGCGCCTTTCTTAGTTAAAAGATGTTCTTGGAACCTACTTTTGAAGGCTCGTCCAGTTTGGCCAATGTATGATAAGGGGCACTGCAAACATTATATTTTGTAGACGCCTGAGTGGCTAAAAGGGACTTTAAGTAGCCGTTCACTGTGGTGAATGCGATACTGGATCTTGTCATTGATCGTGAAGGCTACTTTTATGTGGGTGGCTTTAAGAAGTTCGGCGAGTCTGTAAAAGAGATTTCCTATGAACGGTAAGGAAACAGATGGATTCAGTAGTGATGGTGCTAGAGAGGAGGGAGGTGTTATTTTTATTTTTCTGCTGTACAATCGGTATCCGTTGGTTCTAGCAATGTGCCTCAGGTTAGCAAGTTCTTGCTCAACTGTTTCACTGTTTAAAGGGAGGTCGCATAAGCGGTCGATCAATTGGAGTAATAAGGAATACTGCAACAGAGATTGTGAATTATTCACTATTAATGTGTCGCGGTGGCACGTTCAGAACAGAGAAAGAAAATGTGATCCCTAAATATGAAATTACAGTAAAACAAGATGTCGGGTGGTTTACTGCCTACGAGCTTTCGGCAGGGATCTCCTCTGCCAGTGTCAAGAGGTTGACTTCCGTATGCTTTTATAGCCACGCCGCCTCACTTCCTGACCACATTTGTTAATATTTTGGATCGCGCCCGTTTCAGCTTCCCAATAACAGGTTCTCAAGCAGTACTGAGCTGCAATCCACCGTCTTTATTGAGACTGTTGTCAGGTATTTTGATCTCTATTGCCTCGTTTACTACGCTATCCCAGACGCCGTTCGTGCATATAATAACAGACGTGTGATCGAATGCAATTCGATGTCCATTTTCCAGAGCATGTACCCCTACAGCTGACTTTTCGGGATAGCGTAATCGAAGACACCTTTCATGCTCTATGCGGCACTGTTCTATTGTGCGAAAAGTCTGGCGCACATAAAAGTGCAGTCGGCTAATCTTCTCTGTTATTAAGCCACAAAACGGTAAAACTGCAGCCTTGTTCGTGTCTTCTTCGGTGTTGTACTGCCAACGTGGCTTGGATGAAATAGCTTGCGTTACTTTTCTGTAGTTATAAAATTGTTCCTCGCAAGTGTTACGCAA
Source organism: Locusta migratoria (assembly GCA_026315105.1). Taxonomy (NCBI): domain Eukaryota; kingdom Metazoa; phylum Arthropoda; class Insecta; order Orthoptera; family Acrididae; genus Locusta; species Locusta migratoria. The sequence continues at coordinate 301,113,407 of CM048744.1, forward strand.
GTGGCTCAGTTGTTTTGGTACTTTTTCAGCCCCGTGTACCAAGGCCCGCAGAACAGACAGTTTTTGGAATGGGTGGTGCTATCTGATGCCGTGCAGATACCGATATGTGTGCGTTGGCTTGCAGTAAACGCCATGTAGCAGGCAATTCGGTAAAAACCAACTGCGCTCAAATGATTTATTTATTTACTAGCTGAAAACCCGGCGTTGCCCGGGTATTTACTTATTTATTCCTGCCATTTTTCAGGTATATATTCATTTGTATAAGGGTTATATCTCTGTAAAATCGCTTGGGAATACAATTAGTAGTAAAGAAGTAATAGATTAAAACTTTGTGGGTGATGGGGAGGTTTTCCATGAATGTTACTGTTTATGTGCTCGTCTCACATGAACTATGTGTCGTACTGTGATACAATTTAGAAGGTACACTCAACTATATGCGTGTATACTGTCTGTAAAATTCCCTGCAGCTACAATTTGTAGTGTAGAAAGTATAAGTTGTAACGTCATACCGAGCGCCGTAGTTTTACTCCATAAACAGCGGAAAAGTAGTAAGCGAGAAAATTTTTTCCTTTCATCATTTTACTATGGGTGCCAGCTAGAAAATGTTTAATAAAGGTTTGAAATTATGTTTAAAGTTTGCTGCAAGTCGGTAAGTACTGTCATTGTCATACAGCGTATTTCGAAAGTCTCGCCGCATTATATGGCATTTTTTGCGATTTCTATTGGTTATGACGTAATATCTTTTGAACCATGTGCCGTATGTGGTTCTTAACCACGCAGCAATTGTTACCTCACGGTAAGGAATGTGTGTACCGAAATTGGTTGAAATCGGTCCAATGGTTTAGGAGAAAATGAGCAGCATTGTCGCAAAATGCAGCAGTTTTTCGCGCATCTCATTGTTTATGACGTCATATCTCGTGAACTATATATCGTACGTGATCCTTACACTTACGGCTACCGTTCTCATGGATTGAAGCTTACTTGTACAAAATTTCATAAAGATTGGAACGAAACTGTAGATTTGTATGCACACACATACGGACGCTCTGCTTTATATATTAGATTCTGGGGGGGGGGGGGGGGGGGAGTGGAGGCTTTGGGGTACGGGATATTTTCGCTGGTCTGTAAGGCGTATGGCGACCTACTACAAATAGTTCTTGCTCCGACCTTGTTAAAACGTGGACCTGTTTTTAAAATAAACCATTTTCTTGATAAAAATCACCTAACTAGACATTTCTTTTTCTTTTCGCTGAGAGGTTTGGGAGGGAGAGGGACCTTCGGCCCCCCTGGCCTCTAGACAGAGGTGGTTGGTGTTTCTCACGTGCGCCTGACCCTAGGCCCGAGCCGTGCATTTAGAGGTACGCGAGAACAGTGGGGGACGCTTTGTGTCTCTACTGGGAACTCGTTAGCCAGTTAAGCACGAGAGGAGCCGTTTAGACGGGCAATTGCTCTGGGACCGAGGGGGCGACGGGCGTGTTGTTCTCTCTCCTCGGCTTTTACAGCGTATTTTGGCCCACTTTAGGTTACTCTAGTAACACTAAAAGTGGGCCTTTCCGATCGTATTTTGACAGCTCGAAATTTAAATGAAAATAAAGGCTTAACCATGCATCTGACACGAAAATTGAATAACCGAATTTGTCGAGGACAAAATTCTCTACAACTTTGGTATTTTATGTTTTTTCATATCTCGTATCGTTTCAGAGAGATTTGCAAAAATAACGGCGATTTTGGGATGTATGTCTGTCCGTAACGTTTTCCCTGTTTTTAAGACGCACCGTTCAACCGATCAGCACCAAATTTTGCACACATAATTGTAGGCCGCCAAAGACCAGAACCTCCCTTTTTCAAATTTTTCGGACAAAAAATACGGTAGTAATACAAAAAAAAGCCGTTTGTAATATAATTGTAATTGCAAACACGAAAAATGAATAACCTAATTGGTAGAGAACCTAATTGGTAGAAGGGAAAATTCTCTACAACTTCTATCTATTATGTTTTTTTCATATCTTGCAACGTTGCAGACATATTTGCAAAAATAACGGCGATTTGACGATGTCTGTCTGTCTGTAACGTGTTCCCACTTTTTAGGTCGAACCGTTCAACCGATCGGCACCAAATTTTACAGACATAATTGTTGGCTACCAGAGACCAGAACCTCGCTTTTTGAAATATTTCGGACAAGAAATACGTTAGTAACACCAAAACAAGCCGTTTCTAATGTAATTTTAATTGCAAATAACCGTTCATCTGACGCGAAAACTGAATAAAGGAATCTGTCGAGGACAAAATTCTATACAGCTTTGTTCCCTTACATTTTTTTCATATCTCGTATCGTTTGAGAGATATTTGCAAAAATAATTGAGTATTGACACCCTCCATTAATTTAACGAAAACCAGGTACCATTTCGAAATTCACAAACTATTCCACACAACGTTCTACTCAATATAGTATTGAACAATAACGGTAATTACCAAGAACGCTTGCAGTCGAAATAGACGGACATGAATCGATCTCTATCGAACGTGAGATTGTATATCTGAGTTAAAGACGATAGTTCGTTTACAAGCAGATCATGGGTTATAGATTAAGATTTTGTGTTTAAAAAGTGATCTGTAAATTCTCTCTGGTAGTGGTTAACAGAAAGGTTTTTTTATTTTTGCAAGTGGGCGCTGAAGGAGCGAATTTTTGAGCTGAGACCTGTAATCGATTGTACATTCTGTTGTGGTAATCTGTAATTTACGAGGATAATCGCAGATTATTTATTATCTACAAAACATGAGTATTACGATATTATCCAGTATATTTGTCGATAGTGTTGTTTTGCTAGTTGATATATCTACATAGCGTATCTTGTGAGACTCAGATATGACGTCATTGGTCAAAGCCGACAGCTTTTATCCCGGTATTCAATTATGCCTACATAACCTACTTGCATTTCACTTTCGGCATAATCAATATAAACACACGTAGCTCCCGCGTACATTACAATCGCACGTTCGACATATATCGATTCATGTGCGTCTACTTCGATTGCAAACATTCTTGGAAATTACCACAATAACTATAGTAAGAGACATAAAATAATGAAGTTACACATTCAACACATCCGTGTGGATGGATGCCAACCGCATTTCTCCACTGACGCGAAATTCCGAATGCTACGAAACTGTTTGCACATTGAGCATGTCCGCCTCTGTAGTCCAGTGGAGAGCTTAGTAGATTGCCACACAAGAGGCCCGGGTTCGATTCCCGGTCGGGTTGGAGATTTTCTGCACTCGGGGACTGTGTCATCATCATCATCATTTCATCATCGACGCCCAAGTGGCGATACCTGGAGACTTGCACCAGGCAGGCCGAACACGGTAACAGATGGGGTCTAAAGGCCAAAAATTGCTACACGAAATAAATCATCACACTGCACATCACCGCCATCAGATGTATGTTTATAACAACCGGAACGTCGACAAAACGTCTCCCCGCTCAGATCCCTTGTCTTACAAAACGGCCTAATACGGTGTCAGACCTATCCAATTATAAGGGACATTCTTGACTTACGTCGTGAGGTAAATTATTCCTTCTGCTAGGATCTGAGAGAACAGAAAAACAACGTTTCAATATTTGAAAAAAGCATTTGCTAAAGAAAATTTGTTCGGATAAACGTATCAAAGAATATTTAAAAAGTGCTGCTTGTATTCGATCTAATTACCAAACAAGATCCCTAACACAGCTGACATTTTCACCGTGGAACTCATTAAAGAAACCTATCACTTAGCATTTGTTTTTTAAATGTACACTGTATGGTTTTTCTTCATAGAGGTTATTGTAAACGTAACCTCTTTGAAGAAAAAAAAATACAATGTACACTCACTTTCATGTAGTTCGTGTCTTTCGAATGGCAACACATAGGAAAACTACCAAGTTGTCGTGAAAGCTTTGCAGTATTTTCACATTGACATAGTAGGCAGTAAAATGAAGGTGAGAAGATACTATGGCGTAAACGAGTTCGGCGATGATAGGTTATCTTCCGATGTTAACAGAAGGCAACACAGCCCTCTAGCTAATGCCAATGCCAAAAGCTTATACCGAGCTTTCTCCACAGTACCATTCCGTCCCATGCCATCCCGTTGACGTAGGGTTTCAACCGTCCTGATCTTGTCACGTTGAAAATTGCAGATGGTCCGGAATTCGATGACTGGTTGTTAATAGAGCACAACACTTTACACTTAGAACACGTTTATTGATAACGCAATGTACACTCAGTACAGACTGACTCCTGCTTGGAGTGCTCCACTTACTAGTACATCAAACATAAGAAACGTGTAGAACATTCTGTTGTTGTGGTCTTCAGTCCGCAGACTGGTTTGATGCATCTCTCCACGCTATCCTGTCCTGTGCAAGTCTCTTTATCTGAGAATAGGTACGACAACCTACATCCTTTTGAAAATGCTTATTATATTCGTCCGTCGGTTTCCCTCTACGAGTTTTACCCCACACGCTTCCTTCTAATGCTAAGTTGATAATTCCTTGATGTCTCAGAATGTGTCCCACCAATCTATCCCTTCTCTTAGTCAGGATATGCCAGAAACTCCTTTTCTCCTCAATTCGGTTAAGCACCTCCTCACTAGTTACATGATCTACCCATCTAATTTTCATCATTCGTCTGTAGCACCACATTTCAGAAGCTTCTATCATATTTTTATCTGAACTCCTTGTCGTCCGTGTTTCACTCCCGTACAATGCTACACTCCAGACAAATGCTTTCAGAAAAGACTGCTAACATTTAAATTAATATTGGATGTTAACAAGTTTCGCTTCTTTAGAAATGCTTTTCTTCCCATAGCCATTCGGCATTTTATATCTTCTTTACTTCGGCCATCAGAAGTTATCTTGCTGCCCAAATAACCAAATTCATCTACTACTTTTATTGTCTCAATTACCTAATCTAATTCCTTCAGCGTTGCCTGATTTTCTGACATTGCATTCCGTTACCTTCGTTTTACTCTTGTTAATGTTCATCTTATATCTTCCTTTCAAGACACTGTCCATTCCATTAAATTCTCTTCCAGATTCTTTGCAGTCTGTGATAAAATTACTATGTCATCGGCAAACCGCAAACTTTTTATTTCTTCTCCCTCAACTTTAATTCCCTCTCCAAATTTCTCCTTCCATTCCTTCAATGCTTGCTCAATGTGAACAACATTGGGGAAAGGCTACAACCCTGTCTTACTCCCTTCCCAACCTCTGCGTCCCTTTCTTGCCCTTCGACTCTAATAACCGCTGTCTAGTTTTTGTATAGGTTGAATATAACTCTTCGCTCCCTATATTTTACCCCTGATACCTTCAGAATTTGGTAGAGTGTATTCCAGTCGACATTGTCAAAACCTTTCTCCAAATCTACAAACGCTAAAAACGTAGGTTTCCCTTTCCTTAGCCTATCTTCTAAGATAAGTCGTAATGTGAGTATTGCCTCCCGTATTCCTACATTTCTCCTAAATCCAAACTGATCTTCCCCCAGGTCGGACTTCACAAGTTTTTCCAGTCGTCTATAAATAATTCGTGTTAGTATTTTGCAACCATGACTTATTAAACTGGTAGTTCTGTAATTTTCACTCTTGTCTGCACTTGCTTTCTTTGGAATTGGAATTACGATATTCTTCTTGAAGTCGGAGGGTACTTCCCCTGTCTCATATAGCTTGGATACCAGGTGATACAATTCTTTCACGACTGGCATTCCTAACGACATCAGCACCTCAGACGGAATATCATCTACTCCAGGGGCCCTGTTTCTACTCAACCCCTTCAGCGCTCTGTCTAATTCTTCTCGCAGTATCATATCTCCTATCTCATCTTCCTCCACTTCGTCTTCCATTTCTAGAATACTGCCTTTCAAGTTTATTTCCTGTGTATAGACCCTCTATATATTCTTTCCACAGTTCAGCTTTCTTCTCTTTGCTTAGTACTGGTTTTCCGTCTGAATTCTTGATATTCATACAGCTGCTTTTCTTGTCTCCAAATATCTCTTCTATTTTCCTGTAGGCGGTATCTATCTTTCCCCAAGTTATGCATTCTTCTACGGTTCTGCATTTGTCCTCTAGCCACTCCTGCTTAGCCAGTCTGCACTTCCTGTCAATCTCATTTTTCAGGCGTTCTAGAAACAGTAAATAGAAATAAATAAATTTTCTTCTGTTCGAGGCAGGATTTGAACTGGGGACCGCAAGCACAGCGATCTGCGATGCTGACCACTGCACGACGCGTGCCGTCGGAAGACTCGCCGCAATATATCGGAAATCGTCACCGTTATGGACCTTCTTCACTCGACATCCTGATAGAACCCAATTTTTTTTTTCAAAAACAAATGTTCAAATGTTTGTATAGCTTATAGGACTTATCTACGGGGTCATCAGTCCCTAAACTTACAAACTACTCATGTATTAGCGAATACTAAGGACAGCACAAATATCCATGCCCGAGGGGGATTCTAACCCCCGACCGTAGTGGCCGTGTAGACCGTGACTGGCGAGCCGCAGTCCCTTCGGCCACCGCGGCCGACAGCATAAGTTAGTTTAAGTAGTTTGTAAGCCTAGGAACTGGTTATCGCTGTAGTTAAATTCCATAGATTTATAAACATTTGAACATTATTTTATTAAATATCAGGTATTTGACTGGATGATTCTGTCTGAAACCCCATATTGAGTAACGATTCATATCACTGTTATATACCTGACTAAATGTACCTTGATGATTTCAAGTGACAATTGTTTTCAGAAATATATTTATCGGAAGAGCTTTCCGAAAACTAAGTTTGACACGGAAGAATAGGAGACTAAGCACTCCGTGGAAGAAAGGTAAATTTATTTTTTTAAGGAAACCGAAAAACCTGAAATGCTAACTACTAAAATTGTGCGAATATTTGTTTTCTACTCCCGAATACAAAGCCACCGTTGTAAGAGTATTTTCGCTTACGTCGGCCCAGTCGACTGTTGAAAGAAATCGACAGCTGCCAGAGACTGAACAATCAATCTATAGTGCCAGTTTAACTGCAAGCTGAATTGCTTAGAGTTTCATAAATATGTAAAAGGGAAAAAACATTTGCTGAAAATGGCGATATATGGTATACCAACTATTTCTGCCGCCTCAAGTTCCGTATATGTTCTCTATAAAAAGTAGTTATATTAAACAAAAATCTTTTCTTCAATTCTGCACCCCCATCTCAAGAGTGTCTCGACGCGTTCCCAGCTAGATACGGCAACCCCACGTTGACAGTCTGTATGAATGCAGCCATTTGAAAGGCGTACCGGAATGCTTTGTTGTTCCGTTACGTCGAGTGTAGAGCGACCTTTGCACTGCTTGGTCACACTGGATGAACTTCACACTGAACTTCAACCGGTAGCTTCGCCGCCTGCGTTGTGTGCCTCTTTTGTTTGCTATTAAAATAGTCCCTCGTCACTTCTCTTAAATTTGTGTGTCTCGATTTGAGTCGCTTTCTCGCAGCGACACGCTCAACCATGGCTGAAGTACGCCACGGATAATGTTTCTGCTTTGTAGTTGATGGCTTTTTCAGTGCGAAGTTTACGGCCCATGGCGTCGTAAAGCAGCAGGCAGGGACCGTTTTGTGTTTCTGGCGCACTGGAGGGGACGCCTGTCTGCAAACAACGCGACGAGAATTTCTGTTGTCTCTAGATCAGAGACCCGGTCGACGTTCACCTGAAATAGATGAAACAACGTGAGTTGCTTCAAGGCAGTAATGAGCCTACACTCAGCAGCATAGAGAGCGGCCGGGAACCAGATACAGTATTATTGTCGTTCCTCTGGTGTTAATCCATACCAGAAATTTTGCAACTTATTTTCATCTGCATTCGAAATACATACGGAAGTACGAGGGGCGTTTGCACAGTCCGTGCAAAGTCCGAGAGATAGCACCACCGGCGCGTACCGAGGTCATGTTTAGTTAGTAGCATCTGTCGAAAGAACGCACACCAAAATTCAGCCATATTGGTCTTTTTCTCTGGCATTCGTGTGAATCGAGGAAGTCGAGCGACTGCCAAAGAATGGATAAAAAAGAATTTCGTGCGGTGATTAAACATTATGAAAGGCAAAACACCTTAGGAGACTAAATAGAAGCCTGATAAACATTATGGTGACTCTGCACCTTCAATTACAACAGATTATAAGTGGTTTCAAAATTTGCGGAGTGGCCATAGGGTAAGGTGGTACAAATTCGATATAGGTACAATTCCGATCAACATAAGTTTTCAGTCTCGTAGTGTTGGGAGCACTTGCCTTTGTGTGGCGTTGCAGTGTAGCAGGTTTCTACAGCTCCTCCTGTCTTTTCCAAGAATAAAACACTCTGTACAAAGGAGATATAAGTTTTTTCCTGTAAAGATGTACTTGGAGCTACTTCGTCGAACGCGCTCTTATAAATGTTCTAGTTTCCACGCGCTTGTAAATTCATTATTGTGCAATGTTTGGTACCGCGAAGTATGCGTTGGTGCCCGAAGGAAAAAGTGCTTTTTATGTGGGAAAAGTCAGTGATCAAAATTGTACGAGGAAGTGATCATGATTGTACCTAGTGTGGTACATATTCTATCGATTTCTCTCAATTTTGTAACCTTTTTTTTTGTTCATACCAACATTTGTAATTGTCTAATATTTGTGTTACATATTCATTAAACATTCAAGAACAAGTTCCATAGTTAAAATTGTTTCTTTTCTCAATATATTTGCAGTTACAATTACATATGATCGAAATTGTACCACCTTAACCTTTGATGCTGAACGTTCTGGACACCCCGTGTAGGTTACGAGTTCAGAAATCATTGATAAAATTCATGATATGGTGATGGGAATATTTTGCATAAAAATTTGGACATGAGAAAGCTATCCGCAAGATCGTTGCCGCGATTTCTCAAGTTTGACCATAAACGGAATCATGTGAAGTGTTGCAAGGAAGGTTTGCAGCTGTTTAGGAAGAATCCGCAGAACTTTAAGAGTAGTTTCATCACTGTGGATGAAACATGGGTACATTACTATATTCCTGAGATCAAAGAACAATCTAAGCAATGGGTTACCAAGGGAGAATCTGCACCAAAAAAGGCGAAGACCGGTCCGTCGGCCAGAAACGTTATGGCGATATTCTTTTGGGATTCGTAAGGGATAATCCTTATCGATTATCTGGAACAGGGTAAAATTATTACAGGTGCACGTTATTCATCGTTATTGGACTGTTTGAAAACCGAGCCGCTAGATAAAGGCCGGCGATTAGCCCACAAAAAAGGCCTTTTCCATCACGACATTGCATCAGCACACACCTCAGCAGCTGTGGTCGCAAAATTATTGGAGATAGGATTCCTACTCATTTCACATGCCCCTATCCTCCGGACTTGGCTCCCTCGGACTACTGATTGGTCCCCAATTTGAAGGAATGGCTGGCACGACGAAGTTTTCATTCATACGAGGAGGAGATTGCAGAAACTAATAGTATTTTGCAGGCTTGGAAAATTCCTGTTATTCGGAAGGGATCAACAAATTAGAACAGCGTTGGACGAAATGTATGAGTCTAAATGGAGACTATGTCGAAAAATAAAAATGGTTTTCCCCAAACACTTATCAGTTTTTATTTTTGCACGGACTTCTCAAACGCCTCTCGCACAGAGATGCACATCTTCAGCAAAGTGTGTTATTTGTCCTATCCCAGACTGAGGGCTAAAACGAAATAGAAACGAAAATATAGAAATTCACGATAGAGCAGATGCTATTAAAATTCATGCATTGGCCCATAATCAGTTGTCCGCGCCTATCTTTCAATATGTGCTTTAATACTCTTGGTAAGTATCGAAATTATTATCTAACAGACCTGTCTTGAACAATATAAATCAGATATGTTTTCCACGAACGATATCTCGGACAACATGTGAATGTGGCAATATGTCGTTCGTGTGTTGTGCACAGTGTGAGAAATATTTGTTTTTGGTTGTTCTTCTGAAAAGTTTCACTCTACAAGATATGAGAAAGCTTACCAATAGACGGCCAGTAATTGGAATTATATAATAATATAGTTGACAAATTTTTCGTTTTGTAGAAAAGACATTTTTATATATGCACCAAAGCTGCTTTTATTTGAAATGCTGACTAGTTTCGGGCTTTGCCCATTTTCTTAATATATATGAATGTGGCTTAAGAAAATGGGCAAAGCTCGAAACTAGTCAGCATTTCAAATAAAAGCAGCTTTGGTGCATATATAAAAATGTCTTTTCTACAATATTTAAGAGCTGCAAAACGTGGCATATCAAAAACATTTGATTTTGCGTTTTATTTATTTTTTCTTTCTCTGTAGCCATGTTCCCGCACATGTAGGGTCGGCTTTGGTTATGTCGGATTTGGCGTGTTAATATTGAAGGGGTGGCCGGATGCTCTTCCTGTTGCCACCACATGCCCCCCGGGAGGAAATGTGTACAACAAATGTCTGTCTATAGTGTTTTTTGTGTGAGAGTGTAAAATGTTACGAAATGTTTGCGAATCGTGTAACTGAGGCGGGACTTGGGAACCAGCCCGGTATTCACCTAGGTGGATGTGGAAAACCGCCTAAGGACCACATCCAGGCTGGCCAGCATTCCGACCCCCTTCGTTAGTCCACCGGGCGGATTCGAACTGGGGCCGGTACGCCTCCCCGTCTCGGAAAGCGGTGCGTCAGACCGCACGGCTAACAAAACGGATATTTAACTTATTGCTTATTTTTATTAATTTATCCCATGTATATCAAAAATAAAATAGCTATAAACAGATAATACACTTAATTGAATATTAATCACACGTCCCGATGCTCTACTTCAAAATAAGGCAAGAAAATACGGGAATATTACAAAGTTTTTTGATAAATTGCCATGATGGAAGTTGGAATCTGGATCGACGGTTTGATAGTCCAAGCCCTGGGCCATTCCACATAAAACTATTCCACTTTCTCGTTTTGGTAATGACATGAGCGAAAAATCGTCATTTTTCGAGTTGTGCCGGTTTTCTTCCAAGGTAGCGAATTGTCGTCTGCTAAAAGAGAAAGAAGAATGTTTTAGTCTCTACATTATGTCAGCAAAGAAAATTAATATCTGTATCGTCTCAAAATCGCTAAGTGAAATTTGATGATGAAGTAAGGTTGAGGGGAGGGGGGGCGGCAGTAGAGGGGGGCTGCACAGCTACCGTTGGTGTCGCGGGAGGGGGAGGGACGGCCGCTGACCACGATGGGTGAGGTCTCGTGGCCGTTCCGATACCCTGGTGAAATGCAGTTAAGGTCGGTAATAGAGATGGAAGAGTAACTGAATGGAATGCACAGTGTGCTCAAAGGAGCATATAAGATGAACGGTAACAAGAGCAATGGAATACAACGTCAGAAAATCAGACGATGCTGAACGAATTAGATTAGCTAACGAAAAACTAAAGGTGGTAGATAAGTTCGTTACTTGAGCAGTAAAATGACACATGACTGTCGCAGTACAGGGGATATAAAACGCAGAATGGCAATGGGAAGAAAAACGTTTTTAAAAAAGAGAATTTTGCTAACATCTAATAATAAGGAAATCTTTTCTGTAGGGATTTGTGTAAAGTGTTGTAGGGGAGTGAAAAGTGGGCGATAAATTAAATAAATATTAATTTAAGTGCAAAGACGTCCTTTCTGAAGGCATTTGTGTGTAGTGTTCCCTTGTACAGGAGTGAATCTTGGAGAATAAATAGTTCAGACAAGAGCATAGAGGCTTTTGAAATGTAGTGCTACTTGAGAATGCTGAATATTATGTGGGTAGATCTTGTAACTAATGAGGAGGTACTAAACAGGTTTGGGGAGATTAGTAATTTTTGGCATACCTTGACTAAAAGAAGGGGTCGATTTATTAGGACAAATTCTTAGGCATCAAGGAATTTTAAATTTAGCACTGAATGGAGGTATGTCGGCTAAAAATAGCAGAATGAGACCAAGAGACGAATATAGTAAGCAGATTCAAATGGATGTGGGTTTCCGTCCATATGAGATGAAGAGGCGTGCTCAGGATAGAGTAGGGTGGAGGGTTGCATGAAACCAGACTCCAGACTGAAGACCACAACAACAACAACAACAACAACATTACGTCTATGCACAGATGTCCCATCACTATATCTGAAACACAAAATAAGGGTCAGACAGAGAGCTCGGAACAGACAACATTGAAATCCTTTAAACTACTGAAGTATCAACAAAAGTAATGTGAGTTATCTTCATCTTACTAGCAGACAATACAAGCATGTTAGGCGCGTAGGACAACGTTTGGAAGCAGCCATTTATATTAAGAAACTGATCACAGTCGACGACGAGATTGGGACGCAAACGTTACTGCCCTTCAGTGCCGGGATGCGTCCTTTCAGAGGGCACTGTCCATTTCCTTCCCACTGTTTTCAGAGTGGTGTGTGCTCGGCCTGAAACGATCATTGATCTGTATACTATCAGGATGTTGAACTTCAGCTGTCTGAGCGTGTTCATATTTCGTTTTTTGCTACTTTCAAATATGGCTGCTATGAAGTATTACAAGAAAAAGAGAAGAAAATACGTTTCAATAAATTTTCCATGTTAGCCTATTACATCGCGTATTCACATAAATGGCAAATCAAGAAGTAATCAAGCAATTCTTTGGCCCGTAATAAATATTGGAAATGGTATGCCAAATTTAAACATGGCAGACAAGCGAAAAAGTGTGGAAAACATTTGAATATGCAGGCACGCTCGAGTTCTAGCTCAGATACCAGAGTTATAAAAAAATGTTCAAATGTTTGTAAATCTATCGACTGAACTGCGTGGTTATTAGTCCATAGCTAAAAAACTACTTAGACTAAGGTAAACTAACCTAAGGACAACAGAAAGAGTCATGCCCGATGGGGGACTGGAATCCCCGACGGCGAACGGCCGCGCGCACCGCAGCACGGCGCCCCCGTACGCGCGGCTAATCCGCCACGGCACCAGAATTATACATCCAATGTTATATAGAGATCACTGATAAAGATATACAATTAGATTAAGATTTTTTCTGTGGTACCATCCTTCTCGTAATATTTTATCTGTGAACAGGTGTTTTTCGCTCGTCTTTCATTACTTCCGGCGAGTCGAGAGGACCGAAGGGCTATCATTCACTCTCTTGTTTGAGGCTATTAAGTGTGGATGTGTTGGCAGATTGCTCTGTAATGTAAGTGTGAAGGCTTTGTTATTTTATTTTAAAATATACCCTCTCTTTGTTAAGAGCAATGTCTCCACCCTGTTTTCATTTAATAATATCCCGTTCTTTCTTAATTTTTTATTTTGTTTGGTGTTTTCAGCTCCTCGGTATTCCGTCGTAACATGATGTTCGGCGGCCGCGGTGGTCGAGCGGTCTGCGGCGCGCCAGTCACCTTTTTCCTTTTAGACCCTGAATTCGTATTAACCGCTTCGCGAAATGTTATATATTTTCTGTTTGTTAACTTGTTTATCAAACTTTAGTACACCGTCCGGCAACAATGACTTACGAGGTGAACAGTCTGAACATTATTGCGGAAAGTATCATAAAATTTATCTAAACCATTCAACAGCTTAACAGTTTCAACTGCTGTGATCAACATTTCCAGAAAGACGCTTCTGTGGGTACTTTCTGTAAGTTTTCTCTGTAACGTTATTTTTCGTGTGTTGCCTCAACCTCAGTCTGTATTCCGCCATTTCATCCTGTTCAGTCATTTCATCCGCCCTTGTCTAAATTATTTGATCAGATTTTTATCCGATATTTCTATGATCAAAATTTTAACAAAAATCCATAATCATTTAATCGCGGAGTTTGATACGTACAGGAAACATCACAAGAGTAATGTTTCACACCTTTAATGACCACATGTCGACGGGACTTTAAGCCCTGACATTTCTTCCTTCCTTATACCCTTCACCGCGATAGTTTCCTTCTTTTAAATAAGATGACTCCGGTGGGCATCGCAGTCGTTTTTATGGTTCATTTTATTTGTTCGCGAAGACCAGGTGGGAGTGGCGTAATACGCACTGTTCTCGGAAGACGTAATGGCAGAGGACTTCGCTGAACGGCTACGGTAAACAGTCGTAAACAGCGGGGCCTTGTAGCGATGTAGGGCGCTGCACTTCAGAGAGAGCTTCGATTTTTCTGAGAAGCGCGGTCTCCGCATCACAATTCACGCGCCGCTGAATTTTTTGTGCACGGTATTGTACTGCAGCGACTTCCGGGTCACTCGTATTCAGATCGCCGCTTTACTGCAATGCCTTTATATTAGCGCCTTTACGAGCATCACTAGACGAGGACGTTTAACAAACTTCCAGGCGATGTTTTCCTTGAGATTAGAATAGATTAGATCATGAATACGACACTTCGTAATGATGTGGAACGTGTCAGGTTAATGAAAGGTGTCTTTACAAATTATTACTTTGTACTAAATATTACATGACACACTATTTTTTTTATTTTTTTTATTTATTTTATTTTTTTTAGATTTTCTAATTTATATCTGAAAATTAATCTACAGTATAGAAGCAGTTGCCATTCTGAAATTCTTTTAATTTATTTTTAAATGCTAGTCAGGCTTTTGATGCTGGTTGGTAGGTGACCAAAGACTTTTGTGGCAGCATAATTCACTCCTTTCTGTACCAAAGTTAGATTTAACCTTGAATAGTGAAGATTATTCTTTCTCCTAGTGTTGTAGTTATGTACACTGCTATTGCTTTTGAATTCGGTGGGATTGGTAATAACAAATTTCATACGTATATATGTGAAGCTACTGTGAAGATCCCTAGCTCTTTAAATAAGTGTCTGCAGGATGATCTTGGATGGACTCCAGCAATTATTCTGATTACACGCTTTTGTGCAATGAATACTTTTTACTCAATAATGAATTACCCCAGAAAATGATGCTATACGAAAGCAGAGAATGAAAATAGGCATAGTAAGCTAATTTACTGAGATGTCTATCACCAAAATTTGCATTTACCCTAATAGCATAAGTAGCTGAATTGAAACGTTTCAGCAGATCTTCAATGTATTTGTCTCCAGTTCAACCCCTCATCAATCCATACACCTAAAAATTTTGAATATTCTACCTTAGCTACAGATATCTGATCAAAGTCTATATTTATTAATGGTGTCATACCATTTATTGTACGGAACTGTATGTACTGTGTTTTGTCAAAATTTAATGATAGTCCATTTTCTGAGAACCACTTAACGATTTTCTGAAAGACGTCGTTTATAATTTCTTCAGTTAATTCTTGTCTGTCAGGTGTGATAGCTATACTTGTATCGACAGCAATAACACAGATTCGTACTCCCGCCCTTCACCGATCAAATTTATATGAATTAGCGCCTACTGAAAGCCTTGTTTTGAGGTGGTGTAATTTGTGTTTATTGTGTACGACAGAATATACAAGTGTAATAGGGGTTCGCACTTTAAAAAATATATATATTACTTATTAGCTAAAGTGATTAGATTTACCAAATTTTGCACACCTATTAATGAGGTGCATACATCTATCGTCTTTTAGACGTATACGTTTCATGTTTTAGACTAACCCGAACTAACTTTTAATGGGGTGCCTCATCTCTCTAGAGCAGTGGGTCACAACCAGTGGTATGCAAGAACTAAAATATGGTGTGTGAAATATATAAAATATGAATTTATGTTCATTTTAAATGATTGACTCCTTCTCGTTGTCGTACTGTTCGTGCACGATGACTTGATATCTCCACTGATGATGACAGAAATGGATGAAATCAGCACCATTTGAAATGTATTCATTTATCTCCTAAATTATAAAATGATGGAAACTGTAAGTACGCATTTGAATTCATCCTCTTGGGCAGTTTTGCTAAAAGAAGGCAAAAATCGTGTAATAACATTCCGAAAATCACCTTCCGCCATATTTTCTCCAAACAGAGAGAAACAAGGGTTTCCTGCATTAAAAAAATACAGAAATGGATTGAAAGTAAATTATGATATGCATGTAGCAACTTTATTAGATTACTTTTTGTTCAAGTAGATCCAAACTGAGGAGATCCTTTTGGATGTGGAACATATCAGGAAAGAAGAATCATAATAAATGTGTTAACGTACCTTCTATAGATTCCAAATGTAATTGCTATTGTGGATGTGGTATTGGTCAGAAAGAACTAAATCGTAAGAATATTTACATTTTAAAGGACATAAAACTTATTACTACATACTAAATGTTAAATATACTAGATGTATATGATAATTCTTAGGCTGATTTTTATATTTTAATGAATGAATGAATTTATTTATTTACAATGATCACACATTACTGCACAAGGTTAGAACTTAAGTGAGAGTCAACACAATATCCACATTTGTGATTATTGTACACATTGACATACATCAATCATTTCTGCTAAAAAATTCATGAATGGAATAGGAGGTGTTGGCCGCCAAAACTCCTTTAGACTCTTTTCAAACTGAACTTTATTGCGAGTTAATTTCTTTTATGGCTGTTGGCATATTATTGAAACTGTGTATTACTGCCTACTGGATAACTTTCAGAGCCAAAGTGAGTGACTTTAAATCTTTGTGAAAGTTAATTTTGTTTTTACTATTGATCCCTTGAACTGAGCTGTTGGTTTAAAAAAACAAACTTACATTTTTGATTACAAAATTTCATTAGAGAATATTTGGAAGCAGTAGCTGGTTCCTTAAATAGATCGCACGTTTTTCGGCTTTGAAAACTTTAGTTTGGCCTGATGAGTATTAGCCCTAGGTTTACAGAACTTCGAATAGGGCGAAAGATGTAAAATCACATTGCTGTAAACAGAATTTATTTTCTACTAAAAGTTTCTATTGTAATAGTATTTTCAATACATATTACTTTTGAGTTTATCGAATAAATTAAATTGATAATAGATTATCTTTAGATTCTGAAGGAAATGAGGTACCAACAGCCGTAAGTATAATGAAATATTTATTCTATTACAACCAGTTTCGGCATTCCACTATGCCATCTTCAGGTTCCTACATCGGAGCATGATATCCAAAAGTAGGGATATTAAAACTGGTTACGTGGACTTCGTCTCTTAGTTGGAAACAACAACAGCATCTTTAGATTGGTCGATTTATTTGTTGTATAAAAAAGTTGGACGCTGAGGTCTGGTGCAAAGTCAACATTGTAATTTATTCTAAAGGCGCTGCACTGAGTTCACCCAAATCCACGTAGTTTACAGCAAATGACTATAGTGTTGGGTAGCTTCTGCTGAGCTTCGGTACGTCAATATTGCACAGTCCGTTTCAGAATTATTTTAACGTCAATTGTGTCACGCACAGTTCAAATTTACGAGCAATTAGCTGTGATCTGTCAACAACTTTGGTATCTAACCATTCACACTAGGCATTTTGTTCCTTATCAAACATATTTGAACTGCGCGTCACATAAATGACATTAAAACGTACTAAAACGTTGCGCAACTATGACGTGTTCCCTGGTTCAGCGCAGTGTAGCTCAGCACTTGTTTTTTGTCTTTTGACGCTCTTGACAGGCAGCCCACTTGCCTCGGTAACCCAGGTGGCGTTGCTTGATATCGGGAGTCCATTTGAGGAATGTTATTGTCCACACACAGCTGCTGCTTTGTGGGAGTATGTATTGTCATGCTGATAGCTGTCGTCCCCAAGCTGTTCCCCTGCTCTACGCAGCCAACAGTGCTGTAGACCGTACGCGGGAATCATTCGCTACGAGCACAAACTGACGGAACTGTACGTACACGCTAGCGGAGAACTGCAGATACCGCACTCAACTGACCGGCGCATTCTGCGGAAACATCTGCGTGTAAAACCATAACGGCTGCAAATGTACATCTCCGGTTCCTCCGGAGGATTACATTCCTTATGACTTTCTAATGACTTACAGCGGCTACCGATATAAGATGCTTTTCGCAGAGGTAAAAACCAGATGCTTTAAACATTCGTCACCGTGTGAAATTAACTCTTTTGTTTTGTGCTAGTCGCCTTTCAAAGCTTTACGGTCTGTTTATCTTTGTGAGATGCTGAATTCCGATGAAGTGGTTAAAATAGAGACATACACGATCGTTAATTTGTCATGAAACTTCACTCTGATTTATAATCAATTTTCTTTGCACCAAAGTATAATCTTGTGTTTCAAGGCAGACTATGACATTGACATGTCCATATCATAAATTTAAAAAGTGATGAGTGTGGCTTTTGATACTGGAAAGTAAGTTTCATTGTAAAAACATGACTTTAGTTCACTAAAGTTCTTATAATTATGAAGTAACACTAAAAGTGTTAGACGATTTTTGCTATTTTAGAAACAAAATGAAGATAGCCGAAGTAGAGAGGTTTTACAACGCAGCAGTAACAGGCTGCGTGAAAAAGAGAAATTTTTAACATTTAATATAATGCGCAAGGAAGTTTTTTTCTGAAATTATTGGTCTGGACTCTAACCGTGTACGGAAGTGAAACGTGATGGTATACACTTCAGACAGAAAGAGAAGTTTTCGATACTCAGAAATACAGAAGAAGGATGAAGATTATTTTGGATAATGGTGCAACTAATGAAGAGTTATTGAATCGAAGTGGGGGGAAAGGAATTTAAGATTAAACTTACTAAAAGGAGAGATAGGTAATAAGCCTCCTGAGTCATCAAAGTTAACTGCAATAAGCAGGTCCAAGTGGTTGCAGGGTGCAGAGATAAGGAAACTTACGAGGGTAGACCAACAAGGAGAGCTGCTTGAAAACCAGTATCTCATTATTAGAGCGCCAATTTCAACATCTCTTAAACTTGCTCATAAACTGCACAACGGTCGACGGTTTGGCAAGTACGCTACGAGTTTCAGCGGCCGGATTGGCAAATAACTGTTCTTACATTCAGGCTGATGATCTAACACGAAAATAAATCTCAGATTACACAAGAAGTAATGGGTGCCCAGTAGACGGTCCTTCGTACACGCTAGCACACTTGTCTTGATAAAGTAGCCACTTTTTCACTAGCGTATCGCGTTGGTACCGTCCAACGGCCTCTTTAATCCGATCGCATGCCCTTCTTAGCGGGGGGAGGGGTGGGGGTTGCCCCACAGTTCGAAAATGTATTTGTTTTAGTGTGACAAAACAATTTCGGAAACCGAAATAGGAATCATTGGGAAAAATACTGGCGAAACTTTGCTGAGTAAATTTAGAAAGACTGTACGATTATTTTGCTGGCACTACCGTGTATCCGAGGAACAAACCGTTCAGTAACCGCCTGGTTGGGTGCTGCCAGTGGCTCGGTAAAGGGGAGGGGGGGGGACACTTCTACGGACTGTGTCGGCGATACTATAATGTTAACTGCCTTGTGGGATGAGGTTTTAGAGGCAAGTTTAACTTTTAGTATTTAATCAATTTCGTAAATAGTTTGCAAGATATCAATGGGATTAAATTAGCCAAAAATTACGTAAATACTGACTGCAGAGATTATGATTCATAAATAAACAGGGGAATTCATTATTTTTAAATATCTTTGACGATTAAAGAGTAGATGTTGGCGGCAGTTACATTATAAAAAGAGATGGGGCCTTCCTTCTGGAACATTTGGCATGTTTTGCTGCAATATAACAATTCATATTTATAAAGGTATGACACCGTCGTGATGTGGGGTTGGACCTGTTACGTAATTTGTTCGTGCAGCGGACCGTGCGTTAATTTTTATTTCAGTAACCAAACGGAGTTACGGGAAAAAATATTACGCGGAACAATATCGGACTTTAAAAAAAAAAAAAAAAAAAAAAAAAAAAAAAAAAAAAAAAAAAAAAAAAAAAAAAAACCAGAAAGAAGGGAAACGCGATTGCATGTTCTAATTACTATGGGGACGGACTGATAAGGGTTGAAAAATGGTAAAACTTATAACAATCACTGCACGATATCTAGTCTGCCGTAATGGCGTCCAAACCCACCACACAACTTCAAGGGGAAAAATCATTACCGGAATGATAAATAAAAGCCCGTCATATTACAATTTTAAATATTTCATGATGTATTTAACTCACAAAAGCACTTTACTTACATGCTGGATAAATGAAACAATAGGAGCTGCTATAGATACCTTTATACTAATCAGAGGCCGAACCTAGACAGATGAATCGGAATGTTGTTCTTTCTCTCGTCAGACAGAAACAAGGGAAGGTAGCTTAAGGTTCATAGAGAGAAAAACGCCCCTCGATTAAAATATATCTTTGGTCGTAAATTTTTTGTTGTATCGTTTCAATACGGACCGCAGCAGCCGAGGTGGGTCGTTGTCTCGCTGCTGTTTCGGTTTCCCTGGTCAATTTCAAATCTCTGAACACCACCCGAAACGTTTTCGGTGAAATTCGGATTCGCCCTTCAGAAAGCGTTCTACGAAGTGCACCTTTTCTTTAACAAAGACAACATTGTTCCATGAAAAACTTCATTGGCAATAAGTACAGCAGTCTTACGGCTATTTTTCGACATAGTCGCCAAAAATTGAGACACCTGTCATGTTGTGGGATCAACTTATGTAACCCTACTGCCGGTGAATGGAACCAGCGCGTCACAGTTGTGTTCAGCTTTTACTGTGAAACATTGCGGAAACTGCGACTTGGCATTAAAAGCAAGAGGAGTGAAATGCTCGCTGCAGTTGTTGTGTTGTTCCACGACAATGCGAGGCACGATACGGATCGGCACACAGCAACCATTGTGCAGAATTTCCGCTGGAATTAGATTTGTAGATCGCGTAACTAATCAGGAGGTACTGAGCAGAATTGGAGGGAAAAGTAATTTCTTGGCTGTCTTGACTAACCGAAGGGATTGATTGGTACAAATCACTGTGGCATGAAGGAATAGTCACTTTAGCATTGGAGGAAGTACGTGTGTTGGATTGGGGGAGGGAGTAAAATTCGCAAAATGACACTGAGAGACGAATACAGTAAGCATGTCCAAAGGGATGTAGGTTTGTCGTTCTTATTCAGAGATAAAAAGGCTTCTGCAGGATAGGTTATCGTGAAGAGCTACAGTAAGGTGGTACAAATTCGATATAGGTATACTTCCGTTAAACGTAGTGTTTCGCGCCATTTGTCAATCTCGTACTGTTGGTAGCGCTTGTCTTTGTGTGGCGTTGTAGTGTAACAGGTTTCCACAGCTCCTCCTGTCTTTTCACAGAATACACCAGTTACTTCGGAGATATAAATTTTTCCTTGTTAAGAGGTAAGTGAAGCTACTTACTCTAACGTGCTCTTATAAATCAGTAGCTAAAGGTGACTGGATTCGCTGCCACAAATGGAATGTTTGGTACCACGAAGTATGCGTTGGTGCCCGAGGGAAAAGCTGCTTTTTAGCTGGAAGATGCCAGTGATCAAAATTGTACTACAATTGTATCTAGTGTGGTACATTTTCGATCGATTTTTTATCAATTCTGTAACCTTTTTTGTGTTTATACGAACATTGTAATTGCCTAACATTTGTGTTACATGTCCATTAAACGTCCAAGAACAAGAGCCATAGTTAAAATTATTTCTTTTCTCAATATATTTCCAAATACAATTTCATTTGTGCGAAATGATCGCAATTGTACCACCTTACCCTGCATTAAATCAATTTCTGGTCTGAAGAGTACAACGCAACGGCTGGGAGCTGTTTAGTCATCCAGCATACAGTCCTGATGTTGCTCTGGTCGATTTCTATTGCATGGAATTCCTGTCTACTGGCCAGCGTTTTGACAATGCCAAAGATCTGTAGACGACTCTCACACGGTGGTTCCATTTACAGACGGCATATAAAAGTTCAGTATTTTCAAATGTTCAAATGTTTGTTAAGCTTGAGGGACTTAACTACGGGGTCATCAGTCCCTGCCGGCCGCGGTGGCCGAGGGGACTAAGGCTCTCCAGTCACGGTCTGCACGGCCACTACGGTCGGGGGTTCGAATCCCCCCTCGGGCATGGATATTTGTGTCGTCTTAGTTCGTAAGTAGTTCATAAGTAGTTTGTAAGTTTAGGGACTGATGACCCCGTAGTTAAGTCCCATAGACTATACAAACATTTGAACATTTTTTTCAGATATATCTGGGGTGAAACAGTTGAGTGGGACACCCTGTATACAAAATATTATATGGCAACTGTACTGAATTAAAACACAACCCAGCACGCCCATTCCACACTTCAATGATACAAATTTTGTGTGTGTACATTTAGTGTGGAACGAATATGAAGAATTTAGCTTTTAATCATCAACGGTAGAAACACTATCCGCGCGACTAACACTGATGAACGTTTATGTAGTTGTTCAAATTAGAGTTTAGAGTGACGTGTCTTGTGCCTCAGATCAAAGATGAAACGAGAAACAATAGTTACTACTGGCGTGGATTGTGCCTCCTAACAAAGATGAAACAAGACTCGTTTACATGGCGCGGAAGCACTCTGTTTATTGTTTACATGTTTATGTTCAAAGTGACGTGGGTTGTGTTTCAGATACATTACGAAACAAGACTCCCTTCTGGCGTGGAATGTGGGTACGATTGAGGATGAAACAAAACTCCATTACATAGCGCGAAAGCATCCTATTTATATTCATCCGAACAATGTCACTAAAATTACGTACTGTTAATTATGTACATTAAATTAATTGTAATGGAAAAGTAAACTGTTACATACAACTGGCTATAGTAAAAGATAGCGTAAATAATAGTGAGTACATTGATACTGGAATCTCTGTTAAATTAATAGTATTTCATATCCAAATATAATGGGAATAAGGTTGTCCAAAATAATTTCATAATTAACGGTAATTATACAGAAACTAATAGGGCAAAACTTTTCTGACATTAATTATGAAACACAGTAATACCTACTTTAATATTATGGGAAAAGAATTAACTACTTTCATCAGCAATACTAATTAGCAAACTATCTGCAATATAACAATACGCCCGTGGCATCAACAAATTAATATTTGCTAGTTAAACAAACTTATCCGACTTCAAATAATAGAAAATAACTTCAGCTAATTAGAGAAAAGAAAAACAAAAGTTTTGGAAAAGAAAATGATAATAGACTTATTATGCAACAATGGTGTCGAAAGGTTCGGTAATGCAAGCAGATGGGAATAAACCTCAACATGTTTCGTAACAAGCCTCGCTTGGTGAACTTTAACTTTACCAGTGAACGAGTTATTTACTTTTCCTTTGAGGTTCTCGACTGTTTTTAAAGAACAAAGTGTTGTGTGTCGATCCGTGAAAGTTCAATAAAGCCCTTACATTTATTTTGTAAAATAATTTTTGTGTTGTTTGATAAACTTGGTTCCTTGAGTCTCACCACTTACAGGTGGTAGATATTCCGACTCAATTAAACAAGGGCATTGAATTTTTTACGCAAAACAACATCTAAGATCGCAAATTGTTGGCCCACTTTAGGTTACGGTAATAACACTAAAAGTGGCCCTTTGCGATCGTCTTTTGACGGTTCGAAATTTAAATGAAAATAACGGCTTAACTATTCATCTGACACGAAAATTGAATAACCTAATTTGTAGAGGAGAAAATTCTCTACAACTTTGCTCTGTTATGTTTTTTCATATCTCATAGCGTTTCAAAGATATTTGCAAAAATAACGGCGATTTTGGGATGTATGTCTGTCCGTCCGTCTGTCTGTCTGTCCGTAACGTGTTCCCTGTTTTTAAGACGAACCGTTCAACCGATCAGCACCAAATTTTACAGACATGATTGTAGGCCGCCAGAGACTAGAATCTCCCTTTGTCTAATTTTTCGAACAAAAAATACGGTAGTAATACCTAAAAAAGCCGTTTGTAATATAATTGTAAATGCAAACGAACCGTTCATCTGACCCGAATATTTAATAACCCAATTGGTAGAGGAGAAAATTCTCTACAACTTAGCTCCCTTATGTTTTTTCATATCTCGTATCGTTTGAGACATATTTGCAAAAATAACGGAGATTTGACACCCTCCATTGAATTAACGAAAACCAGCCGTTAGGAGATGTCACATGACATTCCTCGCGCAGAACTCTCTGTGGCATACGCCATCTTGCGCGTATTTGATGATTTTCTTATTGTAACTTACACGTTGTCATTTCAAAGCAATGGCGCACTGAAGAATTAACAAAAACACATCGTTCTTCGTATGATAAATGATCTAGTGTCTACAAATGCCATATTAGCATCAGTTAACAACGGCCATCAATAGTATGAGATTATAGGACCCAGCTTTTGATTGATAGCCGTAGCGTAGTAGGCAAGGTGTTTGACTATGACGCTGAAGGTCGATGGTTCGGAACCCGCCACAACCAAAAGGGTTTCAGCCACTCTCGTTAATTAATTTTTATTGTTTAGATTATTATTTTGGTCCAAAAAGGTTGGAAAAACGTATATAACTAGAAATCTAAAGTGGGCCGTAAAACACGTCAGCGCGATTTTTTCCATAGATTTTACTGCCCTCATTTGATCTGTCATTCAGATACTTCACGTGACAGATGCAGTGATTGCAGTAGAATCTATGGACACCGGTCATCTAAATAAAAAATAGGTTGTGGAAATAAAATCCGCTACCAGTCACAATTTTTTGGCAGTTTATTAGAACACTACCGGTTTCGGGCTTGTGCCCATCCTCAGGTGTTTACATTCAGACAACTGTTTAAAGAAAACGTTAATTACTTTGTGCTTATCAATACATAGGTATCCTATAGATATACAGATATATAAAAAACAAATACAAATACAGTACACTTCATAACTTGCACTCCAAGTGTACTGTGCAAAACCGTAAACATGAGAGTGCAAATTAGCATCATATTACTACAATGTTCTCAACCAAGATCCATGAGAACTGTACAAATACGAACTGGATACTTATATGTGAGTACACTTAGAGCCTTAGCACAAATCACTCCACCACATACCATATTTGTTTTTTATATATCTGTATATCTATAGGATACCTATGTATTGATAAGCACAAAGTAATTAACGTTTTCTTTAAACAGTTGTCTGAATGTAAACACCTGAGGATGGGCACAAGCCCGAAACCGGTAGTGTTCTAATAAACTGCCAAAAAAATTGTGACTGGTAGCGGATTTTATTTCCACAACCTATTAGGAACAGTCACGGAGTTCAACATCCATAATGGATAAAATTCACTAAATAAAAAATAATTAGCGATATTGGCTGTCGTTTTACACAATAAAGGTATTGAACAGATCGTCACTAAGAAGGACAGAATTCTAAGAACATTGCATTCCTAATAGATGGCTTCCGTAAAAGTAGTTTCCAAGAAAATCTCTTGACGTGAAATCTCGGTACCTCGGCGGGATTATCTGACTTTGGATCTTGCCGTTCAGCTGAGACAACTGCTCGTGTTATCTGGAGCCAGCGGTAAGGCGAAACATAGAGATTTCCGTGGAGTCGGAAATAACTGAGGGGCGCGTGGCTGGTGGCTTCCCGTGTTTGTGCAAGTCACTGCCTGCCGCGTGTGGCGCGCCTTCTCTTTCTCTCTTGGCAAACACGGACGCGACGTCACCGGCGCTCGCCTCAGCCGTGATGGCATCGCCCGCTGCCGCCGTGTCTGACGTTCCCCTGCTCACGTCAGCTGTTGCTCCTGCCATTAACCTGCTGCGACAGCTCATTCATCAGCATAGGAACTTGGCGCTACACTTCCAGCAGAGCTGGCAAACGCGATCGAAAATCGCGCAAGTACGACGTGGATTACCGGCACAAAATACGATTCTCCAAGATGACAACACCCCGCCGGGAAAGCCTTAACACTGCTTCATCAACAACTGCACGAATACTTTGCGACTGCATTACTAGAATTCTGAGACAAATATTCAGAGGCGAGGATTTTTCGTCCAAAACCCAGGACGGATCGGGATGCGCCTTTTGGGATAGCAGTGCGCAAATAGGATGTAAATACAAACTGCCAAAAGGAAATGACAATAATAACCGCTGAACTCACAGCTATCTTGGAAGGTCTCAAGTACTGCCTTACGGTTCCGGAGGAGCATATTGTCATCTTCTCGGACTCTAAATCTGCGCTCATACTTCTTAAATGTTTTCGTCGAGGGCATAAAAACCACCCAATAGCCTACACATAAACCACCTGGAAAGGAATGGACGCAGTGTTTCCATGTGTTGGATTAAAGCACACAACAACGTTCAGGGGAACGAGATCGTTGACACACTTGCCAAGGAAGCGGTTACCACTGGTGCGGAAGAATATACTCAGGTTCCAGCGGAAGATCTTTTACCTGTTTACAGAAGGAAAATTCGGACTGAATGGGACAAAGAATGGCAAGCTTCCCAGTCAACTAAAGGGAAATTATATGCACAAATAACACCAGTGCTACCAACCAGACCTTGGTACAAGAGACTGAGGTGTTCTCGGAAGCTGGCAGTCACCATAGCGAGGCTGAAGTTCAACCACTGTCGAATTGCGCAGCACCTATATCGCATCGGCATAGTGACATCTCCACTTTGTGACTGCGGCGAAGCAGAAGACACAAATCACCTTTTTTTTTTTTTTTTTTTTTTTTTTTTTTTTTTTTTTTTTTTTTTTTTTGGTTGCATGAACAGTTGGGAGCTCACATCAAAGTTGCTAAGTTATATTGTGAGCAGGGACTACCAGTTACCAATATCAGTATCAACATTATCAACCAAAGACTTTGGTGTGTACAAAAAACTTATCTCCTTTCTAATGGCGGCAAAGAAAGAGTTATGAACTGTTATGTGAAAGATAAAACCAAGTTTAATCACTATATTGTGTCATATCTTTAATGTTTGTTATGTTACTTCATACTGATATTTCTGTTTTTGTATTCTGTCACATCTTTGATGTTTGTATACTTGCTTTTGCCAACTTGCTTACATAACTGTACTAGAGGATGTCATTACCATTACTTATGTGGATGGCTGTAAAGGGACTACTCAAAGGCCAATTAAAATAAATAAATAAATAAAAACATTAAAGTGATTTATTATTTAATGGTATGGTATGGTAATTTTATACAAAATACAATTATACATAACAGCGTAAAATAAAACTTTAAAGTCCGTTCTTGTCAGCCATTCAGTTAAAGTGGGCATGAAAGCGAACAAATCGTCAGGAATGCCACGGTACGAATGAAGAGGACAGCGTATGTCCAGATGTTCCATCGTCTGTTCTTCCAGGTTACACTCACACATCAGTGAACGGATCCAGCCCCACTTGTGCCTGAAGTAATTCCAGCAATCGTGTCCAGTCATCAACCTGTTTATGCGACACCAGAATTTCCTCCGTATGTCACAATCGTTTGGCGTCTTTGCGGGATAAAGATGGTGGGCACTTGTTCCCATTGTTTTTGTCGATCACTCATGCCTCCAGCTTTCCTTTAGGTCAAATCCATCAGCAATGAGTTGCCCCGCAGTGACACTTACTGGTCTTCCTGATTGCAGTCGCTGCTGATATGGATGGCAGAATTCTTGGTGCAATGGCAAAGAGAGTGATGTGAAGATTTTCTAGCTTCCCTTAGATGAGCTTGCTTCCTCCGTAAGTGATGTGGAGAGATGTGACTCAGCATAGGTAACCAGTAACATGGAATTGATTTGATGGTACCAGTATTGCAACACACTGCATCATTCAATTCCGTGTCCACCTTCTTCACATGTGCGCTTTCCTACCAGACGGGTGCACAGTACTCAGTGATAATATGTCTATACAGTTAAACGCAATATTTAATTTTATTGGTTACCTCTTTCAATCCTAGTGTGGCTCATCTTCAGATCTCACTCCACTGTTGCCATGTAGATAGAATAAGCAGGCGCTGTGGAAACCTCTAGCTGCTATCATCATTGGATCTGAAGCCCGCTACGGTCGGGGGTTCGAATCCCCTCTCGGCCATGGATGTTTGTGTCGTCTTTACTATAAGGTATTTCATAAGTAGTTTGTAAGTTTAGGGACTGATGCCCATGCAGTTAAGTCCCTTAAGCATAACAAACATTTCAACATTTGGATCTGAAGACGATACACACGACGACTGACCGCCAGTCAGGCTTGACGAACGTGATAGCGTTCGTGATGCGCGGACTCTGACGGCAATGTTGTAACTAAGGAGGTTAAAATAAAGGGAGATGACATAATCTATGCCGAGCACATACGTTAGTTGAAACCTTGGTAACTTGAGAAATGCTATTTCTCTGTTAAAAACTATGCGTCAAGTCGACCCTCTTACTGTTAATGCACTGAATTGACAGTCAGTACAAAGTATCCACTTTCAAGTCATATAATTTCTTGAATAAATATAATTTCCCCCTAAGGTTTTGATCGAAATTTCGTGAGGACATCTCTCCGCAACGAGAAACGTCTTAGTTGTAATGATTCCCACACTAACTGGTGTAACATTCCTGTTATACTTTTCCCCCTGTATCACGATAATACAAAATTCACTGTTCTACTTTGTCATTTTCGTGGATCCCACCCATTAATAATCCCGTACCGCACAGCAATACCCCAAAGGAGGACGCACAAGCGTGGTGTAGGCTCCCTGTAGTAGTTCTCTTACAGCTAAGTGTCCTGCCAATAAAAACCACTCTTTGGTTTGCCTTCGTGTCCATTCCAGCTTAAGCTAATCGTAATTATAATTCCTGGTTAGCCTATGTAGTTGAATGCTCGACCTTCAAATTTGATTGACTTATCTTGCAAATGGGGTTTAACGGATTTACCAGGATTGGAACTTAAATAGTGGCAGCACTGCTGTGGAGACACTATGCAATGGAATCTACTATTGTCGCTGATAGCACACGTTGTTGACATACCTACCTTACCTCCGAGCAAATGGACTCGCCCGTCCCACGTCACCGGCGTGCGCACAATCGAGGGAAACAGTCACTTGTGAGCGAGCGCTAACGTAACGCTATCACTATGTCTTCGAAATAGGAACAACTGAACTGGATCACGATTGAATGTGCCAGAGGTCGTACAGCGCGACAGTGCCATCAAGGTCTTCAAGAGGCGTGCGGGGAATCGGCTTTGCCGTACAGAACAGTGGCATATTGGGTAAAAGCCTTCAACGCATCTTAACGCATTACGTTCCTCCACGGCAGACTGTCACTGCACAGTATTACTGTTCGTTTTTGGAACATCACCTGTGACCCGCTTGGCGAAAGAAGCGGAACATTTTCTGCGCAACCCACCCATCATTTTGTACTACAATGCACGGGCGCATACAGCGCAAGCTGTGGCTGCTCTGTTCCGTCAATGGGTCTGGAAAGTACTGAATCATCCACCATACTCGCCGGACTTACGTCCTTGTGGCTTAGATTTGATTTTGAAAATGACGGGCCGGCCGCAGTGGCCGAGCGGTCTGCGGCGTTCCAGACACGGTCTGCGCGGCCGCAGCGGTCGGGGGTTCGAATCCCCCCTCGGGCATGGATGTTTGTGCCGTCTTTAGTATAAGCTAGTTCATAGGTAGTTTGTAAGTTTACGGACTGATAAACCCGTAGTTAAGTCCCATAAGGTCCTACAAACATTTGACCATTTCGACATTTGAACATTTCAACATTTGAACATTTCAAGATGAAGCAACCGCTTCATGACATTCGCTTCAGAACTGTTCCAGAGATACGACTTGAGTAGACTGCTCCATTCGCACCACCAACAGGACATGATTTGCTAACGGTATACTTCGCATTCCACATCGTTGGCAACGGGTTCTGCACAACGCTGGTGACTACTTTGAAGGACAGTAACAGGTGCAAAAATGTAACGCTTTTGTATCGGTTGTGAATAAATAGTTGCCACTATTTTAGTTCCAACCCTCGTATTTGATACTCATCTGGGTGACCGCAAACATTTCATTATTTAGGGTCAACTGCGAATTTTCGTACCATTCTCGACTAAATCGTGATTTAGTTGGTTACTTTACTAAACGATAAATTTCAGCATCATCTGCAGAAAATCTAAGAGGGCTGTTCAGACTTTCTGCTACATCATCATATAGATAAGGAACAGCAGGAGACCTGTGACACTACAGAAGGAAACGCCATGTATCATATCTGTTTTAGTCAATTGACAACATGTATCTAAAACGAAAACACAAGGCTGTATGAAAAGGGCATAAAAATGAATGCCAAGTAAGCTACCTAGTATGAATAGGTGGTAGACACAAATGGACATTTTTTTTCCTTACCTATATAAGAAACTATAATTGACATAGGAGAAATGGATGCAGTATTAAAAATACGATACCTTATTCTTAACGGCAGTTCATATTCACTATTTTTAGTATGATGCGTAGTAAGCAATATAATTTGTGTCTCACAAAATATTTAAAATAAAAAGAAAATAGTGCTATAATTAAGGTATAATTCTTCTTTCTGGCAGTTGTGTTCTTATTACAATTTTAATTTGGATATCCTTGCTTTGAGCAAAGCAAAACCATTGACGATATCACTGAAATCAAGTTCAGCTGAGTCGTATTCAGCAAACAAGGTAGACAAATTGACAGTGTGCTTTTATCGGCACTCGACCTTAAATTCTTTTTTATCATGTTTAATTTCCTGAAACTATTTTGATAAGACGCAGCAGTCACTTAGCACAGACGTGAATATTGACGACGCTATTTCGATGTTTGAATGAGCACCACTTATGACTTACTCTTCGCACTCTGAGCAAAGTGTTGCAGTGATCAGCACACTGCACCCGCATTCCAAAGGACGGCCATCCAGCTTTAAGTTGTCCGCGATTTCCTTAAGTCCCTACTTTCAGAGAGCACAGCCGAATACCTTTTCCATTCTTCACAAGAACCATCCTATTTTGTACTCACGTTATCTACGGATCGCTAAACCGGAGTCTTCCTTCCTCATACTCTGAAAGACCTTTATAAATATACCGGGGTTGGAACTTAAATAGTGGCAACACTGCTTTGGAGACACTATGCAATGGAATCTACTATTGTAGCTGATAGCACACGTTGTTGACATACCAACCTTACATCCAAGCAAATGGACACCCATCCCACGTCACCAGCGTGCGCACAATCGATGCAAACTCAGTCACTTGTGAGCGAGCGGTCTAACCTAAAGGTGTCACTACGTTTTCGAAATAGGAAAAACAGGGACCGTTAATACACAGCATTACTGTTCGTTTTTGGAGCATCACCTGCGACCAGCTTTGCGAAAGAAGCGGCAACACTTTCTGCGTAACCCACCCATCATTTTGTATGACAATGTACGGACGTATACAGCGCAAGCTGTGGCTGCTCTGTTCGGTCGATGGGACTGGGAAGTACTGTACCATCCTCCATACTGACAAATGACAAATGTTTGTTAAGCTTATAGGACTTAACTACGGGGTCATCAGTCCCTAAACTTACAAACTACTTATCAACTACCTTATACTAAGGACGGCACAAATATCCATGCCCGAGGGGGATTCGAACCCCCGACCGTAATGGCCGTGCAGACCATGACTGGAGCGCCTCAGTCCCCTCGGCCACCGCGGCCGGCTCCTCCTTACTCCCCGCACTTGAGACCTTGTGACTTTGATTCCGAAGATGAAGGAACCACTTCATAGCATTCGCTTCAAAACTATCCCAGAGACTTTGATGGACAGTAACAGATACAAACATGTAACGATTTTGTAACGATTGTGAATAAATAATTGCCATTATTTAAGTTCCAACACTGGTACAAACAGGAAGCCAATGCTCTTTATCAGACTGTCCTTCCACCTGAAATTTACAAAAACCTACTGGCTCACTTTAGGTTACGGTAGTAACATTAAAAGTGGGCCTTTGCGATCGCCTTT
Source organism: Locusta migratoria (assembly GCA_026315105.1). Classification (NCBI taxonomy): domain Eukaryota; kingdom Metazoa; phylum Arthropoda; class Insecta; order Orthoptera; family Acrididae; genus Locusta; species Locusta migratoria. The sequence goes on from CM048744.1 coordinate 301,145,197, forward strand.
TTGACAGCTCGAAATTTAATTGAAAATAATGGCTTCAATGTACATCTGACACGAAAATTGAATAAACAGATTTGTAGAAGGGAAAATTCTCGACACCTTTGCTCTCTTTTTTTTCATGTCTTGCATCGTTTCAGAGATATTTGAAAAAAATAACGGCGATTTGACGATGTCTGTCTGTCCGTTATGTGTTCCCACTTTTTAGGTCGAACCGTCCAAAATTTTACATACATAATAGCTGGTCTCCAAAGACCAGAACCTCCCTTTTTCAAACTTGTCGGACAAAAAAATACGTTAGCAACACTAAAAAGAAGCCGCTTGTAATGTAATTGTAATTGCAAACAAACCGTTCATCTGACACGAAAATTGAAGAACCGAATTTGTAGTGCAGAAAATTCTCTATAATTAATTTTTCTTCTTTCCTTTCTTTCTTTCTTTTTATTTTTTTCATAACTCGCTCCGTTACAGAAATATTTAGAAAAATAACGACGATTTGACACCGCCTGTTGATTTTACGTAAGCCAGGCGTTGTGAAATGTCACGTGACATTTCTAGCATACCCCATCTTCGATCGCGTATTTTATTATTTTCTTATTTAACATACCCGTTGTCATTTCAAAGCAATGGTGCACTGGGGAATTAACAAAAGCACGTCGTTCATAGTACAATAAATTATACTCTAGCGTCAAAAATGTCATTTTTACTGTTAGCAACTGCCAGAAATAGTACGTGAATTAAAGGGACAATGCCTTAGTTGTTCGCTTCTTAGGTTGTGATGCATTTGGTCGGTAGTTAGAAACCCGCTGAAAACTTTTTTTCCGCCTTGACTCCTAAAAGGGTTTCCGGCACATTAATTAAAAAGATCTAGCCCCTGCAATGTTTAGAGCTGTGCCTATGTAACTCTCTCTAAAATATGCATTTGTTCTATTTAATGAACATGCCAGATATACATAACAACAAAACTGAACACTGGTCTTCTGAAGCATTTGCACAACGGGGAGGTTACTGTGATAATGAATGTTCTAAACAACGTGCAGATACTGGTAGTTTCATATATAAATGGAGTCCTAGATTTCTGTGGCAACTGTCGTTCCTTAATGAAACGGAAGGGAAGTGCATATATTGCAACAAATTACCTGATTTTTCCTAAGCAATTAATCACTATTAAAGGGAATATATTGAAAGTCAGTAAATAGAATCAAGGCGTCTACTAAAATGTTTGTCTTTGGCATGGTTGCTATGGACGCTTTTAACGAGGATTGTATTAAGTTTTCTGTAGTTCAGATATGACTTTGTTCGTGTTACTTTGTTCTGCGCTAAAATAAAGAGCAAATATTATATTTCAAACCGTGACTGCCTTTTTTTTACAGCTAAAATAACAAACGGAATAAGTGTGGTAATACCGAATTCTACAAAGCTCTAGTACTTAATCTATATACAAAATTGCTATTATCATTACGTCATTTACAACAGTCACTGTAAAAGTATCTCCCCAGTTTGTCTATGTTTGCAATTCGTTGGTATGTATTTCATGATATGATCACAAAATAAAACAAGTGCACTTTTCAGAGAAAGCGCTGTTACCTTTGAACAACTCAGAATCTTGCAGGATGTAGTTGTGTTCATTTAACAAGAGTGTGTGGAAATGTTTCAGGAAACAAGGTGTAAAAAATTACAGAGGCGGGTTTTTATTTTATTTTTATTTATTTCTATTTTTTGTTCTTCAGGTAGTTCGATGTTTTGCGGTCGGTTCTTCATGTTCGTTGATAATTTCGCTCAGTTTATTACAGATGGCGTTGAGCCCTCTTTCTTTCTCTCTGTTTTCATTGGTTCTTCGGTTTGATCGGTCCTTTGTGGACGTTGGTTTATTTTGTTTAATTTTGATCGTTTCGTCGTTGGTTATTATTTTATGTATATTTTACTGTTTTAATTTTGCTAGCCATCCATTTTATATCAGACTATTCACCAGCACATTATTTTCTATGTAACTGTCATCCAGTACAGCTACCAGATTTTATGTGGAGCACTATAATAAGCAGTTTAATGTCAATGAGACCAGATGATGACACCACAGAGTGTCGAAACCGGTCGTCGTGAACAAATAAAAAAAATTGCGATCATCGCATCTATCCTGTTTATACAGTAAGATCGTTCCCTAAGATGAGTAAATTAAGTGATAATGAAAATGTGGGACAGATATTAAAATAATAGTTTAAAGAGATAAAAGTTCAAAATAGAGTATATTTGTCAAAGCTAAACTCAAATATCAAATAATTTAGGCTGTTTGTTAAAACACGGTCAAACATAATATTACATGTTGGGTGCACAGATATTATCATAATAATAGAGTCGTAATCGTATCATCAATTTTTATTATTTGTGTGCGATATATTTGCAAAAAATCATAAAACTGCAGGCAAATCTAAAGTGAGCCGTAAAACACGTCAGTGCGATATTTTTTCCCTTTTCATAAACGTTGTTGAGGTAATTTAGAGAACCGGCATTTGCAGCTGACTGCAGAAAGATTCTGCTGTCGCATAAGCACCACGAAGATAATATAAATTATGGCTCATGGGGAAACCTATCAGAATTTGTATTTCTGTCCATTAGCGTGCTCCTAACTTGTCTTACAGTACCGCTCCAGTCGTCAGAGACGACAGGGTTCTTGCTTAGAGAACCTAAGTGAAAAAATGATTGTAAACCTAAGAAACCACGCTGCTGAGGCCATCGGTCCCTAGACTTTTAAATTACTTGAACTATCTTATCTAAGGAGACCACAAACACACCCACACAAACACACACACACACGTGCTCGAGGGATGATTCAAACCTCCGAAACTTGTTTTGCTAACTGAAAATGTTACCTGAAAATGATAAACTTGTTTTGCGGAAACTTATTTTGCTAACTGAAAATGTTACATGAAAATGATAAGTTTTCTGTGCACATTCCAGTGTTCACTTCTTTTAAGGCGTTCGTAACACCCTGCAATGAGAAGAACAGCCCGTTTTCTTTCAGTTATGTCGTTCTTGTCACCACAAAATGTAAATGGAATATGACGTCATAAAAAAAATTAAATACGCGAAAAATAGCCATATCAGGCGAGAGTGTTTCAGAGCTCCTCCTAAAGTAATGCGCCGATTTCAAGCAAATTTGACAAAAATATTGTTTGCAGTCAGCAATCATTCGGTGTGGCGGTCAGAAGCTCCCACGACACGCAGGTCAGGAGGTATGACGTCGTGAGCAGCGAGAGTCACAAAGACTGACCCATCGAGCGGTCCCCTGTTTCAGAATTAGAGCACTTGGCACCAACCTTACAAATACGTTTAAACCTTTACGAAACACTTTTTTTCTGATCACCCCAGCAACGTGATGAAAGCATTTTATCCGTTACTACTTTTCCGCTGATCATGCAGTAAAACTACGGCATTCGGTATAACGTTGCAGGTGATTATTTCTACATTTGTAAGTGTATTCGCGAGACATTTTACAGACCGTACAGCATACCACCGAACGTGCCTTCGGAGCCGTGTTGGAGTGGCCGAGCGCTCTAAGGCGCCTTGTTTCGGAACGGGCGGTCGCTCACCGTCGGAGGTTCGGGCATGTGTGTGTGTTTTGACGTTACACTGTCTTTCAAGAAGAAATTAATTGTGAGCAATGGACACATCAAGCTGTACTTATCTTTCATACTCGGGGTTTATCTCCTCGCCGCATTTTAGTATCCTGGCGTGTATTCTTCAAATAAACAAAGAACTCCAGCAATTATTTTCCTTAGTCTTTAATTACCGTAACACAACAGTCGAATAACATTCATGTCACAATTTTCTCGAAAAACAAATGCCTTATTTCAGACGCACCAACATTATAAACAGAGCTTACTGGACTCAACACAACAACAACTACTTAACAAGTGAACTGAACTGCCGAGTGCCCTCTGGCGTCTCTATAGTTAGATCCTTTAACAATTGTTACTACAAATATATTGTTTACAATAATGACATTATTGAATTACAACTACCAAGTATACCATGAAATAATTTTACATACACCAAACATTACATTACACAAAATGTTCATATGTTTGTAAAGTCTATGGGACTTAACTACGGGGCTATCAGTCCCTAAACTTACAAACTACTTATGCACTAACTAAGATTAAGGACGGCACAAATATCCATGCCCGAGGGGGGATTCGAACCCCCGACCGTAGTGGCCGTGCAGACCGTGACTGGAGCGCCTCAATCTCCTCGGCCACCGCGGCCGGCTTACATTACACAAAGCTGAGATAACGTATAGACATAATTTAAATAGTTTTTTTCCCTGAATGTCACAAATACATACATCGATTAACAAAGTGAAACGGTTATTAATATCTAATTACATAGGTGGATTTCAGTGTTCCTGACATTTCCATGTCGTCTATATACATGGAATAATTAGTACAGAGTGTCAAAATGGACAATACTTTTGTTATTCACGAAATATTACATCGTTTCATATATTTCGGACTGAGTTAAACATTGCTTTATTTCTGTATTTTTGTTTCACGGATTTTCGGATTGGTAATTCTTTAAAGTACATTTTTAGACATAAATCAGTTATTTCAGGCCTCAGTCTCTTTCCTATATTCGTTAATTCAGTGTATATATGTTTAGAGTGTTCTGGAAAGCAAGACGTAATTTAACACATTCTTTTACTTACTAACCATCAAACTTCCATCAAATTATTCAGTCTGATCCCTATACACACTTTACTAATCTGTATACTCACAGTACATTTTAAACAGTTCATTACAGATAATTGTCATTACAGATTAAGCAGTTTGTCACATGTTTGTCACATGTTTGTATTTGTCTATAAGGAGCTGAATGTGATTGTTCCTGGTATCGGCTATTTCATAAAGATGAGGGAGCTGGTATCACTACTGTGTGTGTGTGTTTTGTCCTTAGCTCCTGAGCATAAGTTAGTTCAAGTAGTTCGTAAGCCTAGGGACTGATAACCGCAGCAGTTAAGTCCCTTATACGAGGCGCGTCCAGAAAGTAAGTTCCGTTTGGTAATAAAATGAAATTGTACACAGATACAGAAGAAATTTTTATTGCACAAAATTCTACAACTCTTAAACTACTTTTCCACATAACTGCCGAAATTTTTCAGGCATTTGTCATAGCGTGGCACCAGGTTTTGTATACCTTCTTCATAGAAATCTGCCGCCTGTGTCTTCAACCAGTTGGAAACAGTTTCTTTCCTGGATCCAGAGCGAGAGCACTAATTGTAAACCTACGGCTTTCCTGAATCTTGTCATCAATCGCGTGAACCACTTCTTCTGTAACCAAAGGTGGACGCCCACTTCGTTCTTCATCGTGCACATCACTACGCCCGCCATTGAACTGTCGGACCCATCTTCTCATTATCGAATCACTCATCACATTTGGTCTGTAAACATCGCAAATTTGCCGATAAATTTCACTTGGTTTCACTTTCCTCGCATTCAGAAACCGAATCACATGATTTCACAGGCGGCGGGATTTTCGATCAATGCCGACATTTCAAACAAGCACAACAAAGCGTACGTAACTGACAGCGATCTCCAAATGGCGCACGTTCTTCTCCTTGATACACATCGTCTACAGCGTATGTGCGGAACTGCAATCGCAGCGCTGCAGCGGAGATAAATTGAAACGGAACTTACTTTCTGGACGCGCCTCGTATTTACAAAATTGTGAACACTTTTGTACCTTCAAAATAATATCAAACCACGACACATAGTTTAGGAGATATGACGCCATAAGGATTAAGCTGAATGAAAACGAAACAAATGGATAAAGAGTAAGGCTATCGACAGAGAAGGAAGGAGATGGACTAGCAAAACAGAGGAATAAATACACACAGCGCCAGAAAAAATACAAACTTTTAATTGCTGCATCAGACAAATTCACTACTTCTTTCTCTAAGGTAATAACAAGTGCAGTAATCTGAGACTGAAGTTCTGAGGTTATCTTTTGGGACAAAATCAAGATGTTCAAATGTTTGTAAAGCTTATGGGACTTAACTGCTTGTTCATCAGTCTCTAAACTTACAAACTACTTATGAACTAACTTATACTAAAGACGACACAAACATTCATGCCCGAGGAAGGGTTCGAATCTCCGACGTGGGAGGCCGCGCGATCCGCAACGTGGCGCTCCAGACCGCTCGGAACTCCCGCGCGGCTTTTGGGACACCTTGCATTTCTTCGAAAGTTAAAGACTTTGGTGTGGTTGCTGGTCAAGCTTACGGTGGAGACATGGCTGGGTTAACCCTTGTGGAGACCTGCGGTTTGGGAGAAAAAAAAAAAAAAGTCGTCTACTGGTGATTACTCGTATGCCTACTACGTTTCTGTGAATTTCAGTAGAAAAGTGAAGTGGATAGAGTCAGTCTTATGACATCAACCATGTCATGCAGAATAGTGGCTGTTCGTCTAGCTGGAGGCAGGAGCCTACAGCCCTCCTAAAAGATTCTCCCTCAGTCCAGCCGTGGCTGGAGGGCATACAGAAGGGTGAATGAAAACTGCCATCTTAAACATAACTGTCAAAATCACCCTAACGTGCTAAACATCTAATAGAATCTGTATTTTTCTTTTGAAAATAGAAGCTTTGTAGCTTCATGCGCAAGTTAGAACTAACGTTCCTATTTTAATTCACGTCTTAGATACAGGGTGGTTTTTTTCACCGTGCCCAAACTATAGGGACTGATCGACGAGAGGGAGTGGTACAAACAAGCTCTGAGGAAATGTATGGTCTCCATGCTAGAGACCTTTTATTCTGTCGTACTCTGTTACAGAGGCTGCGGTGTAATTCGCACTGTACCGCGCGACCCATAACCAGAAATTGCACTGGTTGAATCCCAATCAGTGAGCAGGCGTTGCAGCTGTCCTCTCCACCGAACATTGAAGGCACGACTGAGAGGCGTCCTGCCGTTGATGGCGTAGTGGTCTTGAGCACCATCATGTAGCACCATCAAGAAATTAAACATACAATGACATATTTCTTTGAGTTGACAAGTAATTTTTAACCTTTTTTACCTCCTATGGTCTGAAGAAGGTGTCCTTTGTGACGCTGAAACCTGGGTTACATTCAATTGTGGCTTGCGACTGAGGGCTGAAGTTGTTTAAAAAAGTCTAATATAGTACAGTCGCTGACTAATAGCCATTCATAAAGTATTTCAAGAAGGATTCCGAACTGGTTCAATGGGACGTCTCCATAACTGATGGGAAATCAGTGCACGGAAAACCGTATTGGGTAGCCTAACGCTATATTTACAAGCGATCCAGCTTCCGAATTTCGTAAATCGTTTTCGCTGTTATGTTTAGATGTTAAAGCCGAAGAGGATTTGTAATCACAATCAAATATGGCGTGTATAAAAACAACTGTTTCGGTTTTTTTTTTTTTTTTTTTTTTTTTTTTTTTCTAATTACTTACAGAAACAGTCATGCTCAGTCTAATATTTACACTTATCTTTCACGACCCCCATGAACCACAGACAATGCCGAGGTGTGTTGGTTAGCGTGCCTCGACGATACAGATAGCCGTACCGTAGGTGCAACCGCAACTGAGGAGTATCTGTGGAGAGGCCAGACAAACGTGTGGTTCCTGAAGAGGGGCAGCAGCCTTTTCAGTAGCTACAAGGGCAACAGTCTGGATGATTGACCTCGTAACACCAGCTAACGTGGCTTTGCCATGTAGCCATTGTGAACGGCCGAAAGCAAGGACACTATCTCTACTGTGCGAATATATCATAATGGTGAATATTCCCCCAATCGGATCTCCAGCAGGGGACTACTCAGGAGGATGACGTCAAGAAAAACAAAACAGGAATTCTACGGATCGAAGAGTGGAATGTTCTGACGCTTAATCAGGTAGGTCAGTTACAAAATTTGAAAAGAGAATTGGATAGGTTAAAGTTAGATATAGTGGGGATTAGTGATCTTTCGTAGCAGGATGAACAGCGTTATAAATACAAAATCAGTTGAGGGACTGCAGGGGTAGATCTAATAATGAATAAGAAAATAGGAATATAGGTAACTTACTATCAATGGCCTTGTGAACGCATGATCATAGCAAAGATAGAAACGAAGCCAACACCAACCATAGTAGTACAAATATATGCCAACTAGCTCTGCTCATGATGAAGAGATTCAAAAACTCTGCCAATCATGAGGAGATCAAGAAAATTTATGAGGAGATAAAAAGAAGTTATTCGGACAGTTAAGGAAGAGGAAAATTTGATTGTCATGGAGCACCGGAACTGGAGAAGGACAAATAGGAAGGGAATATGAACTGGGGAAAAGGAATGAAAGAGGAGATCGTCTGGTAGAATTTTACGCAAAATACAATTTAATCATCACCAACACTTGGTTTAAGCATCATAAAAGAACGTTGTATTCGTGGAAGAGATCAGCAGACATCGGAAGGTATCAAATTTTCATAATGGTAATACTTAGGTTTAGAAACCAGTTTTAAACTGTAAGACATATCCAGGGTTAGATATAGACTCTAACAATGATTTATTGTTAATTAACTGTAGATTAAAATTTAAGAAACTGCAAAAAGGTATGAAGAAACGAGTTGAAACCTGGACAAATTGAAGGAACCAGAAGTGGTTGAGAGGTTAAGAGTGAGCATTAGACAAGGACTGACTGAAACGGGGGAAAGTAGAAATCGTTGGATAACACAGGAAATACTGAACTTAATGGATGAAAGGAGAAAATATAAAAAGTCAGCAAGTGAAGCAAGCAAAAGAGAGTGCAGACTTCTGATAAAAATAAATAAAAATAAAGTGTTGACAGAAAGCGCAGACTGGCTAAGCAGGAGTGGCTTGACGAGAAATGCAAGACCCCAGAAGAAAGTATAACTAGGGGAAAATAGATACAGCCTACAGGAAAATAAAAGAGTCATTTGGAAACAAGAAAAGCATCTCCGTGAATATCAAGAACAGAGGAGGGAAACCTGCATTAAGCAAAGAAGAAAAAGCTGAAAGGTATTCCTTCAGTAAAAACCGTCTTGATTGCAAATTGTTTTATTAATTAATGACGCGTTTCGCCCTTTCCACATCTATATCTACATGGGATACTCTGCAAATCACATTTAAATGTGAGGGTTCATCGAACCACCGTTAGACTATTTTACCTCCCATTCCATTCTCGAATAGCGCGCGGGAAGAATGAACATCTATCTGTATCTCTCCGTTCGGGCTCTGATTTCTCGTATTTTATTCTGATGATCATTTCTACCTATGTAAGTGGGAGTCAACAATATATTTTCATATTCGGAGGAGAATGTTGGCGATTGTAGTTTCGTAAGTAGCCTACGCCGCAGCGATAAGTACCGTTGTTGTAATGATTCCCATCCCAGATCCTGTATCATTTCCGTAAAGCTGTCTCCCCTGTATCGTGACAATACGAAACGAGCTGCCCTTCTTTGGACTCTTTCGATGTCCTCCGTCAAACCCACCTGATAAGGATCCCACACTGGGCTGCAATACTCCAAAAATGGACGGACAAGCGTAGTGTATGCAGTTTCTTTAGTATTTCTATTGCATCTTTTAAGGGTTCTGCCAATAAAACGAAGTCTCTGGTTCGCCTTTCCCACGACATTATCTACATGTTATTACCAATTTAAGTCAGAAGTAATTGTAATTCCTAGATATGTTGTGCAATTTACGGCCTTCATACTTGATTTATTTATCATGTAAACAATTTTTAACGGATTTCTTTTCGTACTCATGTGGACGACTTCACACTTCTCATTATTTAGAGTCAACTGCCAATTCTTACACCATACTGATATCTTATTCAAATCGTTTTGCAGTTGGTTTTGATCTTCAGATGATTTTACTAGACGGTAAATGACGGCGTCATCTGCAAACAACCTAAGAGAGCTACTTAGATTTTCCCCTAAATCGTTTATGTAAATAAGGAATAGCAGAGGACCAATAACGCCCGAAATCATCTCCGTTTTAGTCGATGCCTTTCCATCGATTTCTACAAACTGTGTCCTCTCTGAGAGGAAATCCCCTATCCAGTCGCAAATTTGGGGCGATATATCGTAACCACTCAATTTGATTAAGAGCCGTTTGTGAGGAACGGTGTCAGAAGCCTTCTGGAAATCAAGAAATACTGAATCAATTTTGTCGATAGCACACATCACTTCGTGTGAGTAAAGAGCTAGTTGTGTTTCGCATGAACGATATTTTCTAAATCAATGTTGACCTTGGGCCAATAGATCATTCTGTTCGAGATAATTCATAATATTTGAATACAGGATATGTTCCAAAACCCTGCTGCAAATTGAAGTCAATGAAATAGACCTGTAGTTTAGTGGGTTACTCCTACTGCCATTCTTGAATATAGGTGTGACCTGTGCAACTTTCCAATCTTTTGCTACAGATCCTTCCTTGAGAGAGCGGTTGTATATGGCTGTTAAGTAAGAAGCTATCGCTTCAGATAATCAGATAGAAATCTAATGGGTATACAATCAGGACCAGAAGACTTGTTCTTGTTAAGTGATTTTAGTTGCTTCACTACTCCGATAATATCTACTTCTACGTTACTCATTACTGCCTCTGTTCGTAATTCGAAAACTGGGATATTGGTTTCGTCTTCTTTGGTGAATGAGTTTCTAAAAGCTATGTTTAGTAGCGCTCTCATAGGCAGGATCGCCATTATTATCACGTAGTGAGGGTATTGTTTGTGTTTTGCCCCTAGTATATTTAACATATGTCCAAAATCTCTTAGGGTTTTCAGTCAAATTTCGAGAAAGAGTTTCGTTGTGATAAGTATTGTAGGCATCTCGCATTGAAGTCCTCGCTAAATTTCGAGCTTCTGTGTAGGATCGCCAATCCTGGGGATTTTGTGTTCGTTTAAATTTAGTATGCCTTTTCCGTTGCTTTTGCAACAGTGTCCTGACCTGTTTTGTGTACCAAGGAGGATCACTTCCTTCCTTTATTAATTTATTTGGTATAAAACTGTCAATTGGTGTCGATACAACTTCTTTGAATTTGAGCCACATCTGGTCTACACCTACATTTAGTGTTAGAAACGAGTGGAGGCTATCTTTCAAGAAACAGTGTATTTTATTTCTATCTGCTTTCCGGAACAAATATACGTTTCGTTTATTTTTGGTAACTTTGGGACTTTCGATATACAATCTCGCTACGACAGCTCTGTGTTCACTAATACCTGTATCCGTTTTGTTGCTCGTTATGAGCTCAGGATTATTTGTTGCTAAGAGATCAAGAGTGTTTTCACATCCATTTACAATTCTAGTTGGCTCATGAACTAGTTGTTCGAAGTAATTCTCAGAGAATGCGCTGAGTGCAATTTCACACGATGTTTTATGCGTACCTCCTGATTTGAACATATAATTTCGCCAACAGATTGAGGGTAAATTAAAATCTCCGCCTACTATTATCGTATGAGTCGGGTACGTTTTTGTAATTTGACTCAGGTTTTCTTTGAACCTCTCTGCTATTGTATCTTCAGAGTCGGGAGGCCGGTAAAAGGAACCAATTATTAACTTCTTACGATTTTTAGGTACAACCTGTACCCATAATAACTCACAGGAACTATCAACTTCAACTTCGCTACACGAAAGACTACTTTTGACAGCGACAAACACGCCTCCACGTATTATGTTTAATCTATCCTTTCTAAAAAACAGTTAGATCTTTTGCAAAAACTTCTGCTGAACTTATTTTCGGCTTGAGCCAACTTTCACTGCCTACAATGATGTGTGAATTAGTGCTTTCTATTAACGCTTGGAGTTCTGGTACTTTCCCGATACAGCTATGACAATTTACAACTGTTAGGGTAATATGGTACAAATTCGATATAGGTACAATTCCGATCAACATAAGGTTTCGCGCCATTTGTCAGTCTCGTAGTGTTGGTAGCACTAGCCTTTGTGTGGCGTCGTAGTGTAGCAGGTTTCTACAGCTCCTCCTGTGTTTTCCAAGAATACACCACTTTGTACTACGGAGATATAATTTTTTTCCTGTTAAGAGTTAAGTGAAGCTACTTAGTATAACGCGCTGTTATAAATTTTCTAGTTTCCACGCGCTTACAAATTCTATATTAGTGAGGTTAGAAACTTGTTTTCCATTCGGGAGTGTTCTGAGGCACCTACAGAGAAAACCTGTGTGACATGTGCTGGCATTTCTTGGCAGAATTCACTGCTATTTACTCGTGAATTCAGTCACGCCAGTAGTACATTTTCGATCAGAAAAATGGTACAATTTCGATACCCTAGTACAATTTCGATCAATGCAGTTTAGTCCGTCACGAGTTGTTACCATAGACATATTATACACAATTATGGCAAATAAATTCTGTATATTTTAAGATTTTCCTACGCGATTTTTAAAGCCACCTCTTATTTTCTAGATGGCACGAAAACGAGCAGAAAAGAAAATCTGCAATAAATAGAGTCCAGCTGCATTAGATGAGGCAATAAAGAGTGTAATGAATGGACATTTGAGCTTTCGAGCTGCTTCACAATTATATGACATTCTTTTCAGACTTTACATGGTAAAGTGCAAATTAAAAAGAAAATGCAACCTGGATTAACTCCAACTAGTCCTATAGAAAACAGAATTGGTCCTCCAACGATACTCAGTTCTGAAATGGAAGATGCTTTTGTCCAGAGAGGTTTATTTCTAGACCAGCGCGGATTGGGTCTGTCGCCACTCCAGTTAAGAAAAGCTGCAGTTCGGTTAGCTGAGAAAAATAATTTGAAACATCCATGGAACTTAGAAAGCAAGGTTGCTGGAATCGACTGGTTTAGGGCATTTGGTAAGAGACACACTCACCTTAGCCTGAGAAAAACCGAGGGTCTTTCGCGAGCCAGAGCTGAAGGCTTAAATAAAGCAGAAGTAGGTAAATATTTTCAGAATTTAGAAAAAATCTTAAAGGATTATGATTTGTTTGATAAACCAGAGTGTATTTATAATATGGATGAATCCGGCTTTCCTCTTAACAACAGACCCACAAAAGTAGTAAGTCGTAAAGGAAAGCGAGAAGTTGTTTCACTAACGTGGAAAGAGGACAAATGTGACTGTTGCTGTATGCATGAATGCAAGTGGTGCGTATTTACCACCAATGGTAATTTTTAAAGGAGTGAGAAAACGCCCTGAATTTCAAGATGGCTTACCTCCTGGTTCCATTACGGTGATGAGTGAATCGGGATACATTAATGAAGAATTGTTCATGGTCTGGCTGCGACACTTCAACAAATACAAAACAGTGGATAGCCCTATTACACTTCTTATTGTTGACAACCATGGCAGCCACACCGGTTTAGATGCTGTAGAATATTGTCGGGAAAATGGGATAGAACTTTGGGGATTGCCTCTGCACAGTACACATGTACTGCAACCATTAGATAGAACTTTCTTCAAGTCCCTAAAGGCTCAATATCACAGAAGTGCCACTAACTGGATTCATCGCAATCCCAATGAAAACATTACAAAACAACGATTCTGTACTATTTTCTGCGATGCCTGGGGCAAAGCTGCGTCCATTGGGTGCGCAGTCAAAGGGTTCCAATGTACAGGAATAATGCCCTTTCGCAAAGACATTGTTCCCGAGGAGTAAGTGCACCTTCAACGTTATTCGAGGATCCTGCTCCTTCAATCTCCACCAGTCAAGCTACAACACCATTATGGGAAAAGAACCCTCATCGTCAAATGATGTAACTGAAGAACACGGCAAATCCGTAACGCCACGGTCTAGTACAATTTCTCAGCACGTTGCTATCAGGGACATTTTGCCAAGTCCAGAGAAAAAATTATCGTCTCGGAAGAGGAAAACACTGACATCAGCTAGACTCACTTCAGATGAATACCTGGATAACCTCCGCAGCAAGAGGAAACTTTTTCAACAGGGCACAAGGAAAACAATGAACAAGAACAATAAATGGAAATGTACGTCTGTGAGTAATGATGAAAGAAGTTTACCAAGCTTCAATTCGCCAGCAAACAACGAAAATAATTGTGAATTTTGTTTATTGAATTATTATAGTGCAAAATCAGTAGCTAAGGGTGACTGAATTCGCTGCCAAAAATGCAATGTTTGGTACCACGAAGTATGCGTTGGTGCCCGAGGGAAAAAGTGCTTTATATGTGGAAGATGCAAGTGATCAAAATTGTACCAGGAAGTGATCACAATTGTACCTAGTGTGGTACATTTTCGATCGATTCTTCTCAATTCTGTAACCTGTTTTTGTGTTTATACCAACGTTTGTAATTGTATAATATTTGTGTTATATATTCATTAAAAATCCAAGAACAAATGCCATAGTTAAAATTATTTCTTTTCTCAATATATTTCCAATTACAATAACAAGTGCCGAAATGATCGCAATTGTACCACCTTACCCTATACCGATAGTTCCTAGATCTACATTTCTCCTGTGATCCACATGCACCCTTTGAGATTGTCGATTTTGTTTTTCCCCGAGGCCCTCTATCCTAAAAAACCACGCAGTCCACGCCACACAGCCCCCGCTACCCGTGTAGCCGCTTCCTGCGTATAGTGGACTCCTGACCTATTCAGCGGAACCCGGAAACCCACCACCCGATGGCGCAAGTCAAGGAATCTGCAGCCTACACGGTCACAGAACCGTCTGAGCCTCTGATTCAGACCCTCCACTCGGCTCTGTATCAGAGGTCCACAGTCGGTCCTGTCAACAATGCTGCAGATGGTGAGCTCTGCTTTCATCTTGCAAGCATGACTGGCAGGGCATCTTCAGATTATCTGCGAGACAGAATTTACACAAAATTACAAGGCGGAATTACAAACGGGTATAATGATACATGGGCTTATTTTGTGTTAAGAAGACAGTATAAATGGTAAATAAAGTTACAATGCGCTCTCCGTGGTGTCACACCGTAAGTTGTTTTGCGGTGTTACAACTTACGGTGTCACACCACGGAGAGCGCATTGTAACTTTATTTACCATTTATACTGTCTTCTTAACACAAAATAAGCCCATGTATCATTATACCCGTTTGTAATTCCGCCTTGTAATTTTGTGTAAATTCTGTCACGCAGATAATCTGAAGATGCCCTGCTAAAGGGCGAAACGCGTCATTAATTAATAAAACAATTTGCCATCAAGGCGGTTTTTACTGAAGGAATATTTATTCTGACTGATTGCTATACACCGTGGACTGGTAATCATTTTAAAGCTGAAAGGTGGAAAGAGTATATAGAGGGCATATAGAAAGGAAATGAAGGTAGTATTCTAGAAATGGAAGACGAAGTAGAGATACGATACTGCAAGAAGAATTTGACAGAGTACTAACAGATTCGAGTAGATACAGGGCTCCTGGAGTAGATGATGTTCCGTCTGAACTAGTGATATCGTTAGGAGAGGCAGTCATGAAGAAATTGATCGACCAGGTATGCAAGATGTATGAGACAGGGGAGACGAAGCAAGTTGTGTAATAATAACTGTAACAGGTGAACGTGATCTTCAACATGAAGATCGAAAAGTTTTGTATGTTTCAAACCACGATTTTTAAAACATTGAGAACCGTCACACTGCCACCGAAATCTAGGTATGCGATAACAAATATTTGCGCCTGATTGCTGTTCATCAATAAGATATTGAACCAAACGTTGGTTCTAGGGCTACTTGACCGATGCATAACTGGACGAATACTGATAAATCTGAAGCAAAGAATTAAAATTTGTGATGTAGCCGGGAATCGAACCCAACTCTCCATGCTTACTAGGCAGACGTCTTAATTTTTTTTTTTTTTTTTTTTTTTTTGTTGGATCTATGATCTGCGGTCTTTTTTATTGTTCGTACTTGGTCGTTCGTTGATCATGTGGCTCGGCTTTTTTGTTACAGAGGACGTTCAGCACTCTGACTGGGCACGCTGAGCCACGGCGCCCGGCAACCATTAGACCACCACACCACTAACGATTAAGGCGCCTCTGAATAGTCTAAGTACGATTTCCCTCCATGTCACAAACTTTAATTCAGCTTCTGTGTTCCAAAGATAATTGCCACTACTGCCAACGCTCTCCATGCAGCGGAATAGCACCTCGGCAATGGACATATTGGAACAATCCTGTTCAGGAGATATAAATATCAATTTAATACAAATAAACAATCACTGAGACGAATTTTCGTTTAGAATTTGTCAAAGACAATAATGATAAATCGGAAGCATAGAATTAAAATCTGTGATGCGGCCGGGAATCGAACCCGGACCTCCATGCTTACTAGGCAGACGTCTTAACTGTTAAGGCGCGTTCACACGGGTCAATTTTAGTCGAACGATTTTACTTGATCAATAAATTCTGAATGAAAAACCTTGTTTGAACCTTCGTTTCAATTGGGTTGATCAACTTTTTAGTGGATCAAGTAAAGATTAACCGAGTCAAACTTTTCCGTTCAAGTGACGATTCAACTTTAAGTTGAACCACGTAATTACATGTGTAAAACCACTAGCTGTTTTAAAACTTCATTGCGAAAATAGTGCCGGAGTTTTCCGTATTGTTAAAGTATTGCATTTTCAAATATTTCACAGAATGAGTGTCAAGCGGTCAGAAAGCGTGATGATGATTTATTTATTTATTTTTTAGAACTATACCATAAGCGCGAATGCCTGTGGAATCGTCGTATGGATACTTACGAAAAGAAAGATGTGCGGGAAAATACTTTGCGAGGTATCGTGAAAGAAATGGACATTAGCGGATTAACCACTGACAACGTAAAAAACAAAATAAAAACAATCAAATGTACAGAAAAGAATATTGACTAGTGTCCAAATAAAAAGAGTGGAATAGGAAATGTATGTGTCCAAACTGTTCTGGTATAAAAGAGCAGATATATTTCTGAATGGTGTTACATATTTTTCTTCCGACATTCTCAAATGGTTTCGATATTCTTTCATGTCCCCTAATGATAGTTCCCTTTAACAAAGCCTCCGACGCTTCCAGTCTGTTAATTCTTAATATCCACTGACGCACCCAAATACGACTTCGCGCACCGCTAATTTCAGCCATTTCGATCGATTTCAATAGAAACATGTGAACGAAAACTGATTCAAGTCGATTTCAGTTTTTGTTGATCAAGTAAACTCGTTCAACCTTAACTTGACTCGTGTGACCGCGCCTTTAGACCACCACGATTAAAGTTTGTGACGTGGAGCGAAATCGTTTATAGGCTATTCCGAGGCACCTTAACCGTTAGTGGTGTGGTGGTCTAACGGTTAAGACGTCTGCCTAGTAAGCATGGAGGCCTGGGTTCGATTCCCAGCCGCATCACAAACTTTAATTCTATGCTTCAGATTTATCATTATTGTCTTTGACAAATTCGAGACGAAAATCCGTCTCAGTGATTGTTTATTTGTATTAAATGGACGAATACTGTTGGCGGCAACGTTGATCCAATGTGTAGACCCGGTCTTGACACTAGAAACCGAAAGCGGAATTGGGAAATACGTTTACGAAATCTGTTTCCGGGAGCCCCTCGGGGTAACTTCCGGACGCGTCAAAAGGAGTGTTTGTACGGCCGACCAGAACGGGTATTGGGAAATTGGGGTACGGAGAAGCGGCTCGAGGGTCCTGAGTAAACGGAGTGAGATATCGCGGGCAGCGGGCAGCGGGCATGGCCTTTGGCCGGCCGTACCTGTCGTTATCTGCGGCGGCGGTGCCGAGACAAAGGCGGGCAGTGCGGGCTCAGCAGTGGCGGTGGCGGTGCTGGTCTTATCGCCGACCGCCGACTGGCCGGCCTTCTGGGAAGGCGTCGTCAGTGCCGCATCCTGTTTATCGCGCTCGCTTCCTGTCTGCGCTCGCATCGGACTCGCGACTGTCACCGAGGTTCGCCGAAGGCGTCACCGACCACTTCCACAGCGCTCCAGCCGCAGAGCCAGGGGTTAATCAGCGCTTTACTAATGCGGCTGTGGTCTTCACTCCCAACATTAGTGTGAAGCAACCCTCGAGGCCAGTTGTTCTTGTGGTCTCCATTCTGGAGCAGAAAAATGTTTGTAGAGTCTATGGGACTTAACTACGGGGTCATCAGTCCCTAAACTTACAAACTACTTATTAATTTTGACCACATTGTCATAGGAGACGAAAAACAGCTATCTATTTGATATGGACAATATACAGAAAACAGTCTTGATCGCAGAGATTGATAGTGACCTACTGGCAGCAGAAGAGCCCAGGACAGCCCAGCCCAGCCGAGCACAGCACTGGCCATATGGGCTGTGTATAATTCTGAAGATGACCTACATCAGGTTGAAACTGGTTAATTAAAACTATCAATCTCTGCGATCAAGACTGTTTTCTGTATATTGTTCTTACGAACTACTTATGAACTAGCTACAACTAAGGACGGCACAAATATCCATGCCCGAGGGGGGATTCGAACCCCCGACCGTAGTGGCCGTGCAGACCGTGACTGAAGCGCCTCAGTCTCCTCGGCCACCGCGGCCGGCTCCATTCTGGAGCATAGTCATCCGCAAGGGCAGCCAAGAGGGGCAACTGCCCCCTCCTGTAATTGGGGAGGCTCTTTATTCATTACAGAATTATTAGTTTCTCCATCACTGGATGCTTGCTGTTGCCGCAACTGTGGTTCAAATTTCAATGAAAGTCCAGCTCCAGTTGCATTTATTGGTGCTTTATTTAAGCCCACACTACCGGTTTCGGCCTCTGTGTTAGGCCATTTTCAAGTGTGACAGACCTGCATATAATGTGTAGCAATAAGTTTACAAAAAGCTAAATTATTATACTTCCTGCATCAAAATTTTAAATTGACGACACGCCCACTTTTCACATAGCCTCATTGGCCGCTGTATGTTCCGTTTTTTATCCTAACTGACATTTATAATATTTTACTATTGACCTTTACATTTTATCAACTAATGTTTAGAATTTTATGATTGCAATGATGTAATGTTTATATCAGAACACATCAGAACATGCCGATTGTAATGATTTGTAATGTTAAATATGACACGCCCATTTTTCTCGTGTCGCCATTGGGCGCCAAAAGTTTTAAATTCTCCGAGTTCTATTGTTTTAATTACTTGACGTTGCTTCCTCTATGGCATAACGTAAGTTTCCTTCTGCTTCTGTACATATGTAACATTCTGTCTTGTGCCATGCTACACATTATATGCAGGTCTGTCACACTTGAAAATGGCCTAACATAGAGGCCGAAACTGGTAGTGTGGGCTTAAATAAAGCACAAATAAATGCAACTGGAGCTGGACTTTCATTAAAACATAACAGAATTCTCATCCTTTTCTAGAAATGATTCATCAACATCATCATTGAATAGTCGGGCCATGTGGTCTCGGGGTAGAGCTCTTGACTGAAAACCGATGGGTCGCGGGTTCGAAACCCTGTCGCACCTCGGAATTTTTCACTCTGCGTTTTAACCCAGCCTCTCAACGATTTGAGGAGTCGCCAAAAGCGAGATATGGTTCGGATTCCATTTCTCCAGTGAGATAACTGGGGTAGGTTGGCGACACACAAGTCGACGAATTGGCGTCCAGTTGAAACACTTGCACGAGGCCACTGAGCCACACGAAACCCGCCTCGGTTGCACAGTGGTAGAGCGTCAGACAACAAAGATTCGATCCCCGCGAAGTACTAGGATTTTTATCTGTCACTTTCCACTTCTTTCACCTCTGGCAGTATTGCTCATGTGAAAAATACCAAGTAGTACCGTGGTTCGGAACTCACGTTAAACTGTAGGTCCCCTATTACTGGCTGGGTAAGTCAGTTCAAAGATCGGAGGAAGTCAACGGCATACCACCTCCAAACAGGACCATGCCTAATGAAGCACTATGGTGTTCAATCTTCGCCGGCCGCGGTGGCTGAGGGGACTGCGGTGCTCCAGTCACGGTCTGCACGGCCACTACGGTTGGGGGTTCGAATCCCCCCTCGGGCTCGGATTGTTGACTGCTTAACCTCATCATTAAAGACATCGGTGCCTACACCGGTTGCCACGAGTTCAGCGACGGTCAGCACTGTCGGGTTTGCCTAGCACTTGGATGGGTGGCCGCCCAGCTCTGCCGACCGTTGTGGATAAGCTGGACGCACTCACTGTTGCGAGGCCCAAGGAGTTTGAATTTCGTAGAGTGGCGTCTGCCATCTGTGAGGTAAATTGAAAGCCACATTTTTGGAGTAAGAGTTACTAATATTATAGAACACCAAAAGATGCGTCAATATAGAAATGCAGATATCATCAGCATAGTCATTAGAAGAGACTGATTATGCCTTTCAGCATTCAGTCACGACCATAGTCCCCCTCCATGATGCCCTATTTAATGCCATTTAATACCTCGTATGATTTTAAACCTGTTACTTCAAAATCATTCGGCCTTTTCTCCATGGTCTACGTCGACTCCTCTTACCCTCTAGTGCCGAACCCATGAGCCTCTTAGGTAACCTTGCTTCTCCCATAGGTGTAACATCACCCCACCATCTCAGTTTATTCGCTCTTACTTCTTCATCTACGGTGGTCATTCCCAGTTTCTTTGATTTTCTCATTATGGACACTCGTCTTCCACTGTTCCCATCTACTAGTGCCTGCAATCATCCTTGCTACGTTCATATCTGTAACCTCAACCTTATGAATAAGGTAACCTATATCCATCTGTCTTTCACTTCGATACAACAAAGTTGGTGGAAAGTTCGAACGGTGTTCTACTAACTTCGTCTTGGTACTGACTTTCTTCCAGTAGAGAGTAGATGTTAGCTGAGAACTTACTGCATTAGCTATGCTACACCTTGGTTCCAGTTCTTTCATTAATTTGGCATCTTGTGAGAAAATACAACATAAGTACTTCAAAATATCCACTTAATCTAAATTTGTTCCTCCTATTTGCCACTCAATCTGTTTAAATCTCCTTTTCCCAGATTTTACTTTCGTTCTAAAGATGCTGATGTTCATACCATAAGCCTTACATATCTGTAGTATTAAATTGCAAACTTTCAATCGAATTTGTTATCACCAGTAAGTCGTCTGCATATGTGTTTTTTTATTTGGATTTTTTTATCTGTTTATATCTCACTCTGCCAATCTATTGTTTTCAATTTTTGATGCTTAAATAATGTGATCAATAGCAGTCAAAGGTTGCAGCTTTGTACGTATTACCCCTGACACTATCCTGAACCACGAAGTCTGTTTACCGTTCGCTCTCACAGCTGCGCCGCAACGGAGTGGCCAAGCGCATCGAGGCGCTATGCTACGATGCGCGAGGCCGCTCCCCGTCGGGGGTTCGAATCCCCCCTCGGGCATGGATGTTTGCGTCGTTTTGAATATAAGTTTAGTGAGTGATGACCTCGCAGTTAAGTGCCTTAAGCTTAACAAACATTTGAGCATTTCTGCTACCCGACAAACCCTATGTAAGGACTTTTAACTGCCTGCAGAAGTTTGCCTCCTATTCCACAGAAATGATTGTCTGACAGTATTATATCGTAACTTTAGCTGTGATAGTTTATCTTTGTGTGGCAATTAGGCTAAACAAGAGAAAGTACGCCTTTCCATTCCAACAACCTGTGACTTAGTTTTGACGTCTAATTACAGAACAAAATTAACGCAATTCAATAAATTCATGAACATGACGTGGCGTAAAGTGTCGTAAGCAAACGATTTTGGCAGGTGACAAAAGTTGCATGGCCTTTTGTAACCCGTTTTCAACTTCGAAACTACAAATGACTATCATCTCTGCTAGTAGGTTTTCTTACTAAAGAACAGAATTTTTCAAAAGATTTCCCTTTTGTTTCGGATAGTTAACTTTCAACGTAAAACATTAATTGAATCTGAACTAAAGAAATTTTGGCCAAAATATTTAGTGTTATTTTCTACCTTGTTCGAGCTGGGGAAGTAATTTCTTGCTGTTAAATCGAAGCGGTGTAATCTATATTCATACTGAGCACAAACAGAGACCGCATGCATTTACTTTATCTTTTAAGTGTAAAAAAAGAAAGACTTTAAAATATTCAGTTGACATACAATATGTTTGGTAGAGTCAAGTTTAGTTTTTAGGAGCCGGCCGCGATGGCCGAGGGGACTGAGGCACTTCAGTCACGGTCTGCACGGCCACTACGGTCGGGGGTTCGAATCCCCCCTCGGGCATGGATATTTGTGCCGTCTTTAGTCTTAGCTAGTTCATAAGTAGTTTGTAAGCTTAGGGACTGATGACCCCCCGTAGTTAAGTCCCATAAGTTATACAAACATTTGAACATTCTTTTGAGTTTTTAGGACACCTTACGATTCCAAACTGAACGAATATCCACTCTTAAACTTGCATCCTCTTGGAAATTTTCTGTCTGTTCTTGGGACCCATGCAGCAGAATGTCACACTGTATCAGCAAAGACCGACACCTCGGGCATGGGTGTGTGTGTTTTCCTTAGCATTCGTTATTTTAAGTAGTTTGTAACTCTAGGGGCTGATAACCGCAGCAGTTAAGTCCCATAGATTTACAAACATTTCAAAATTTTTTTTTAATAAGAAACATTGGCCTTAATGTGGGGAAGAAATTTCTGAGCATAGGATTCCAATGAAGTGAAATATAAACTGAGGGACAAGCGTAATAGGAGAGATTCGAAGCATTTGAAATGTGGTTCTGCAGACGAATATTGAAAATTGGGTGGAATATTAAGAAACAAATGAGGTTTTCCGTAGACAAGGCGAAGAAAGGGCCATATGGAAGCACTGACAAGAAACAGGGACAAGAATGACAGGACTTGGGTTAAGACACCAGATACTAAAGCGATGCTAACCAACCAGTTGTCCGTGCACCGAAAGTGGTCTGCAAGAGCTAAAATGTGCTCCGCGAGAGTTATAAAATTTCAAACATCATTCATTTTTAATTATAAAATCCTTATTACGTGATCAGTCAATCGTATTTTTGACCATAATAACCTGGCAACTTCTCTGGTGATGACAAAAGTGGATAACATCGGAACCATTTAAAATATATTCCTTTGTCTCCTATCGTTGCGAGCGCTCATTTAATTCCAAAATGACAGAAACTGTAAGAAAGCATTTGAATTCATCATCATGGGCACCTTTGTTTTAAAAAGGCAAAATCATACAATAAAAGTCGGAAAATTACCTGCCGCTATTTTACAATTTTCTGCGATGGTTTATTTAGGCGAACAAGGGTTTCCTAAATGAAAACAAATCCCGGAATCGATTAAACGTAAGTTATGATAGGCGTGTAGTTTTGACCAGCAGTATTAACGCTAGAATTTTCTAACTTGAAAATGATACGAAAGCGCTAATATCACATTGCTGCAAAATTAATTTTATTTTTACTAAAGTTTTTATTATTGCAGTACTGTTAATACATATTAGTTTTGAGTTTAAAGAAAATGTTAAAGTTTTGGCTATAGTTTATTTTTGGAATGACAGTTTTTTTCATGAATCTTGTGGTCCCTGCTCATAACAATGAAATCAAAGCGGTGGCTGCTATGAAAAAAAGTTTGAAGGCACTGTACTAGAGAAAGCTGTGAAAATGAAAAGATGTTGGCGAATACAGAGAGGAATAGATCCAGTAAATAAGTCAGGATGTAGGCTGCAAGTTCTGCACTGATATGAAGAGACTAATGAGCAGCCTCAGCTGTGGCAGTACATCTTTGAAAGATAACACCGATTGCAGCTGTCACCATGAACCGTACCTGTGTAATTACTGGTCGCTTCGCGTAATTTCAACTGCAATCACTCATAACACATCGATATTAATCAAACGTTTGTCAATATGTCGGACTTAACTTCTAGGTTATTAAAAAAATGTTCAAATGTTTGTAAATCTATCGGACCAAACTGCGTGGTCATCAGTCCGTAGCTTACAAACTACTTAAACTAAGTTTAACTAACCTAAGGACAACACACACATCCATGCCCCAGGGAGGATTCGGACCTCTGACGCGGGAGTCCTCGCGATCCGCAACGTGGCGCTCCAGACCGCTCGGCTTCTCCCGCGCGGCCTCGATATTAATAACAGAAAAATACCTTGGTTGTTCAGGTCTGAATCAAGTTACTAATTGATGATCGAAAACAGAATTTATTTATGCAAAAACACAGACTTTACTTTCATAGCTTGCGGCAGAACACATATATTACTTCCATAACATAAGGCAGAACACGGACGAAAACAGACTGACAAGGAAAGTACTTGGGCTCTAACAAACACATATACACCAAAATCGTATGAGAGAGAATGTAAAGATCCCTTATTGCACTAGTGATACTCCCGCATCCGCAAAACTCTGCAGTCGTCCGTTAGAGGCCTCTGCGTGTGCCATGCAGCATTGCACTTTGACCTGTCGGCTCGCCAGTAGGGACGGTGCAGTGTGCCTCCGAAGTTGCGTTTTGTGATGTTATTTGTGTGGTGAAGCGTCAGATGGGGCGGCGATTGCTAATCAATCCTACTAATGTATTACGATTAGTTGAGATGAAGTTACGAAGAACCCTTCTTCGTGAAGATGGTATTAGTGTAGAAGATGAATCATTTGCATGCTTTCTCGTTAGATACTGTTGTTACAAATTCATTATAATTATAATAGGGATGATAATGACGAACAACTCATTGCAAGCGGTATTGCTACGGTTAGTACGGGAAGAGGCGATGGAAGCAGTGGTAGTGAATACCAACAGTCTTCCGAGAAGAAGGATAAAGTTGCAACCATCATCACGGCAAGAGAACATGTACGATAATTATTACATAAGTTATAGTTAAGATATCTGCATTACGTATGGCGTCTACAGTTACATCTACAAAGCTATCTAGAGCATGGTTGCAGAGCTTTGCAGAAAAACGACACCCATCAGCACAATGAGGTTATACGTAGAGTTCCTGTAACCAAACGTTGATACAGATATGTTTGTTGGAGCCCATGTACTTTCCTTGTGAGTGGGGTACGATAACTGCTTGACTGCCGTCTGTTGTACTGGCATACGTATTTATAACGTTATAGGTCCATCATGTGACCTCTTCATCTTGAAGTTCTTAAAGTTTTATAACAACTAACATGTCATATAACTTTAATGTTAATATCCTTTCAATATTTGATTCTTATTAATAATAAAAACACTTTTTTAATAAAAACAGTCAAATATGTAATGGAACTCTAAGTTGACGATCGGTTGACATATGATCGCCAACTGTCATATTTTCATCATATATTTTTTGGAAAAATTTTTGTTTCACTTTGTGGGATTAGCAAACAGCACTCTTATTTAAATTTATATATAAAAGCAGTCTAAAGTGCAATGGATTATTTATTTAGTCAACTAGTTTCGGTCCTTATTTTGGTCCATCTTGGAGGACATTAGCTCCTCAACATCAATGAAGCAACAGTCCTGAAGATGGTGCAAAATAAGGACCGAAACTAGTTGACTAAATACGAGTAAATAATCCATTGTACTCTAGACTGTTTTTATATATAAATATCATATTTCCCGAGTTCTTTGAGTTTCACACGTAAACATTAACAGCATGGGCGGGCTCTGGCCCAAAATTCATATCTTTACACAAGATTTCATATAATACCTAGCGTGAATCTTACGAAGTACAAATGTATCTTATTTGTTTATAGTATTAAATTTTAGAAAATAATCAAAATTGCCTGAAACATCATTAAGGATCGTCACAACCAGCACCAATTTGTATTCAGACACTGCAGGTTTCGTGGCCTAGTGTCTCATCATCAGGTGGGTATGTTAAAACATTGTATGATCCACGACACAGGACTTGTACTCAATCGTCAGTATTAATATCTCACACCCGCGGGACGGACTGTCAGGATATAAAATATGAGCGACAGAGCTATGCCATTAGACTGGCTCTATGCCACGAAACCGGCAGTGCCTGAATACAAATTTGGTACTGGTGACAGCAGTAAGCTGTCTCCTGGTCTCTTCCACGTATACAACCTTCTTTTGTGATTCTTGAACCAGGTGTTTGTTATAACTAAATTATGTTCTGTGCAAAATACTACCAGGCGGCTTCCTCTTTCATTCCTTTTGCCCAGACCATATTCACCTACTATCCTCCCTTCCCTTCTTTGTCCTACTACCGAATTCCAGTCTCCCATAACAATTAAGTTTTCCTCTCCCTTAATTGTCTGAATAATTTCCTTTAGCGCCTCATATATTTCTTCGATTTCCTCATCATCGGCAGAGCTAGTTGGCATATAAACCTGTACTACTGTTGTCGGTGTTGGCTTCGTATCTATCTTGACAATGATAATGCGATCACTGTGCTGGTCATAGTAGTTTACCCGCATTCCTATTTTCTTATTCATTATCAATCCTACTCCTGTGATACCCCCAATTGATTTTGTATTTATAATCCTGTACTCACCTGACCAGAAATCCTGTTCATCCTGCCACCGAATTCACTAATCCCCACTATATCTAACTTCAACCAATCCATTTCCCTTTTTAAATTTTCTAATTTTCCTACTCGATAAAGGGATCTAACATTCCACGCTCCGTCCCGTAGAATGCCAGTATTGTCTTTCCTGATGATCACATCCTCCTGAGTAGTCCCCGCCCGGAGATCCGAATGGGGGACTATTTTACCTCCGGAATATTTTACCCGAGAGGATGCCATCATCATATGTTCATACAGTAGAGCTGCATGTCCTCGGGAAAGGTAACGGCTGTAGTTTCCCCTTGCTTTCAGCCGTTCGTAGTAGCTGTGTGGCAAAGCCACATTAGCTGATGTTACAAGGCCAGCTCAGTCAATCATCCAGACTGTTGCCCCTGTAACTACTGAAAAGGCTGCTGCCCCTCTTCAGGAACCACACGTTTGTCTGGCCTCTCCACAGATACCCCTCCACTGTGGTTGCACCTACGGTACGGCTATCTGTATCGTTGAGGCACGCAAGCCACCCCATCTCGGCAATGTCTGTGGTTCATGGGAATGGTAGTAACAATAATAAACAATGGGTTATCAGGGAAAGGAGTATGCTACTGTGTTACACAGTCTCTTGAAATATATACCTATTTCTTTGTATACGACGTTCTTTACATTGTTGTGCATGGAGGCTGTAAGCAGTTCTGGCACATTTGTGCAGTCGTATATAAACATTACTTACAATCATTTTTGTAGATATTGGTCTACATGTTTGCTGTGGGTATTGCATTTCCTCAGTTCTTGCTTTATTCATTTCTCCTGATCGAAATTTCATTTTTCCAGCACTATGCAATGACTGTATGGTTTATTTTGTTGTTATGCTTCTGTTTTGTTGCTAACTTCTGAATGTGTTATTCACTCTCTCTCTCTCTCTCTCTCTCGCTCGCTCGCTCGCTCGCTCTCTCTCTCTCCGTGTGTGTGTGTGTGTGTGTGTGTGTGAGAGAGAGAGAGAGAGAGAGAGAGTGAATAACACATTCAGAAGTTGGCAACAAAACAGAAGCACAATATAAAAACATACAATCAAATGTTTGTAAATCTATGGGACTTAACTACGCTGATTACCAGTCCCTAGGCTTACAAACTACTTAAACTGTATTAAACTAACCTAATGACAAGCACACACAACCACGCCAGAGGGAGGACTCGAACCTCCGAAGCGAGGCGCCTTAGACCGCTCGACCGCTCCACAGCAACATAAAATTGTCATTTCACAGTGCCGAATCAACGAAATTTCGAGCAGAAAAACCAAATAAGAAAAAGGAACTGAGGATATGCACTAGCAATAGTACACATGTACACATATCTAGAAAAAATTAAAAGTAATATTAACATGTTACCACACCACAGTAAAAACAGAATATCCCTGAATTGTTAATAACTTCCATGCAAAACAATGTAAAGAAAATCGTATAAATAAATTGATTTACATCTGAGGGCATGAAGATGCCTTGTACAAAAAGACGAAACGTGTATGTCAGCCGCGGTGGAATGGCCGACTGCTCTAAGGCACGTTGCTACGGAGCGGGAGGTTGCTCCCCGTTGGCGGTTCGAGTTCTCCCTCGAGCATGGTTGTTTGTGTGTGTGTGTGTTGTCCTTAGATTAGTTAAAGTAGTTTATAAATGTTCAAATTTTTGTAGAGCTTAACTACGGGGTCATCAGTCCCTAAACTTACAAACAACTTATGAACTAGCTAATACTAAGGATGGCAAAATATCCATGCCCGAGGGGGGATTCGAACCCCCGACCGCAGCGGCCGTGCAGGCCGTGACTGGCGCGCCGCAGACCGCTCGGCCACCGCGGCCGGCCTCGCAAATAGATCTCGTCGCAACGAGTAACTCCTTTCTTTTAATGATTTCCACCCCTACTCGTGCATCATTTCCGTGACACTCTCCCCTATATCGCGATAGTACAAAACGAGCTGCCCTTCTCTGAACTTTCTCACCAGTCCCACCTGGTGTGGATCCCACAATGCGCAGCAATCCTCCAAAATAGGACGCAGAAGTGTAATGTAGGCAGTTTCTTTAGCAGAACTGTTGCATCTTCTAAGTGTTTTGCTTATGAAACGAAGACTTTGGTTCGCCTTCCCTGCATTTTTTTTTTTCTTTTTCATTTCCATTTACGTTGTTCGTAATTGTTACTGCTAGGTATTTAGTAGAATTGACGGCCTGTAGGTTTGACTGATTTATCGTGTTACTGAAGTTTAATGGATTTCTTTTAGTGGTCGTATGGATTCCTCACGCTTATGATTATTAAGGGTCAATTGCCATTTTTTGTCATGTTCATATCTTATTTAAATCATTTTTCAGTTACTTCAGATCTTTTGGTGTCTTTTCTAACCGATAAGTGACAGCATCGTCCGGGAACAGTCTAAGAGAACTACTCAGATTGTTTCCTAAATCATCTATAAAAATAAGGAATAGTAGGTGCTCAATACACACTCCTGGGGAACGCCAGATATCGCTTCAGTTCTATTCGATGGTTTCCATGAATTACAATGTACTGTGTCTTTTCTGACGGGAATCAGGAACCCAATCGCACAATTGTGGTGATATTCCATAGGCAAGCAATTTGATTAGAAGTCGCTTATAAGGTACAGTGTCAAAACCCATTCGGGAATCTGGAAATACGGAATCTATTTGACATCTCTTGTTGATAGCACTGATCACATCATGTGAGTAAAGAGCTGGCTGTGTTTCCCAAGAATGATACTTTTTGAATCCATGTTGACTATAGGTCGTTGTCTTCGAAGTAGTTCATAATATTTGAGGAAATTATATGTTCTAAACCCCTGTTGCAATCCGACGTCAAAGTTATAGGCCTGTAATTTTGCAGATCACTTCTATTGCTTTTCTTGAATGTTGATGTGACCGACGCAACTTTCCAGTGATTGGGATCTTTCGCTGAGCGATCGGTTGTATATGATAACTAGGCATGGGGCTATTGCATCAGCATACTCTGAAACGAACATAATTGGTATACAATCGATACCGGGAGACTTACTTTTGTTAAGTGCTTTAAGTTGCTTTAATGCACCAGGGGTATCTTCTTCTCAATACTTACTGATACGAATTCTCGAGTATTTTGCTTCGTCTACTTCAATGAAGGAATTTCGAAATCGTGTGTTAACCAATTATGCTTTAGCAGAACTGTCATCAGCAGCATCACCGTTACTACTGAGGAAGGGCCACAGGACCAGATGGGGTACCAGTTCCTTTTTACACAGAGCATGCGAAGGAACTTGCCCCCCTTCTTGCAGTGGTGTTCCGTAGACCTCTAGAAGAGCGTAGTGTTCCGAAAGATTGGAGAATGGCGCAAGTCATCCCCGTTTTTAAGAAGGGGCGTGCAGAACTATAGGCCTATATCTCTAACGTCAGTCAGTTGTAGAATTTTGGAACATGTATTATGTTCGAGTATAATGACACTTCTGGAGACTAGTAATCTGTACTGTAGGAATCAGCATGGGTTTCGAAAAAGGCGATCGTGTGATACCCAGCTCGCGCTATTCGTCCACGAGACTCAGAGGGCCATAGACACGGATTCTCAGGTAGATGCTGTGTTTCTCGACTTCCGCAAGGCGTTTGACACAGTACCCCACAAATGTTTAATGAACAAAGTAAGAGCATATGGTCTATCAGACCAATTGTGTGATTGGATTAAGGAGTTCCTAGGTCCAGAATGCAGCATGTCATTCTCAGTGGACAGAAGTCTTTCGAAGTAAGAGTGACGTCAGGGGTGCCACAGGGGAGTGTCTTGGGTCCGTTGCTGTTCAGGATATATATAAATGACCTTGTGGATAACATCAGAAGTTCACTGAGGCTTTTTTTGCGGATGATGCTGTAGTATATAGAGAGGTTGAAACAATGGAAAATTGTTTTGAAATGTAGGAGGATCTTCATCGAATTGACGCATGGTGCAGGGAATGGCAATTGAATCTCAATGTAGACAAGTGTAATGTGCTGCGAATACATAGCTACACTATAGCAGGTCAGCAACTGGAAGCAGTTAATTCCATAAATTATCTGGGAGTAGGCATTAGAAGTGATTTAAAATGGAACGACCATATAAAATCAATCGTCGGTAAAGCAGATGCCAGACTTAGATTCATTGGAAGAATCCTAAGGAAATGCAGTCCGAAAACAAAGGAAGTGGGTTACAGTACATTTGTTCGCCCACAGCTTGAATACTGCTCACCGGTGTGGGATCCGTACCAGGTGGGGTTGATAGAGGACGTAGAAAAGATCCAACGGAGAGCAGCGCGCTTCGTTACAGGATCATTTGGTAATCGAGAAAGCGTTACGGAGATGATCGATAAACTCCAGTGTAAGACTCTGCAGGAGAGACACTCTGTCGCTCAGTACGGGCTTTTGCCGAAGTTTTGAGAACTTACCTTTACCGAGGAGTCTAGCAGTACATTGCTTGCTGCTACGTATATCTCGCGAAGAGATAATGAAGATAAAATCAGAGAGATTAGAGCCCACACAGAGTCATACCGACAATTTTTCTTTCCGCGAACATTACGTGACTGGGATAGGAGGGAGAACCAATTGGAACTCAAGGTACCCTCCGCGACACACCGTCGGGTGGCTTGCATAGTATGGATGTAGAATTAGAAGTAGTGAAGGTATTGATTGTATTTTACCGCTAGTATACTTCACATACGACCAAAATTTGTTAGGATTCTCTACCAAACTACGTGAGAGGGTTTCGATGTGGAAACTATTTTAAGCTTCTCGTATTGAAGTTCGAGCAAAATTTCGAGTTTCTGTAAAAGACTGCCAGTGTTGAAGATTTTGTGTGCGTTTAAATTTGGCACGCTTTTTTCTTAGCTTTTGTAACAGTGATATAACCTGTTTTGTGTACTATGGCGGGTCAGACCCCTCTTTAGTTAATTTGTTTGGTATAAATCTGTCAGTGGTTGACTATGTCATTTCTTTGAACGTATTTAGTGTAAATCTGCGAATAGGACATGAAAATGTTGGCTCGGCAGAGAAATTCATGGCGGTCCGTATCAAGCCAGTCACAAGACTGATGACTAAAAGTAAACTAAATCTAATGGTTCCATTCGCCTGCTGTCGTAACCTCGCTCGACTTAGGAGTAAGCTGTAGAAATAAAGTAATGGACTCGGGTAGGAAGTGTGACAGCGCTACGAGAGTAGGTGAGGGGAATTCCCGGCCGTGGTGGTCGTTGATCCGGCTGTGTTTGTTGCCTCGCCGCTGAGTAGGGGCAGGTCATCGCTTCGGTTGCTGGCAACTCTCCGGCGCCTCAGCCTCAGCCACGGCCAGACAACACTCTGCTGAGTTAAGAGCCCAAGGCGGCCCGGCCGCTTCCCGCTAATCGCTGCTCCTTCTCCCGTCTCCCGGGCGTTTGTCAGCCTCGTGATGACTTTACTGGCGCCGTTACTGGCGCGCCATGCGCTTATTTGTGCTGGCGCCAGCCAGCCCCCTAAATCTCGGGCTATTTTTTATTCTGCGCCGCCTGCGTGAGTAAGCCCCGGCGCAGTGCCTTATCGTTAGCGTGAGTCACGGCTGTGTCCCCTGTGACAGGCGGCCGCGGGCTGCTCTGTTAGCGGTTTTTATCACCGCAGCTGATGACGTCGACAACAGGTCTGTCCTGTCCTCGCCAAACCTGAGCGAGCGTGTCGTAACCAGCCGAAGGAAGCAACCGAACTATTTGCACTGCAGTGTCGTCTAAAGTACAAAATACCTCGCCACCGACTTGTGAGGACAAGACAATTCTTCTTCTTCTTCCAGAATGAAACTTTCACTCTGCAGCGGAGTGTGAGCTGATATGAAACTTCCTGGCAGATTAAAATTGTGTGTCGGAACCGGGACTCGAACCTGGGACCTTTGCCTTTCGCGGGCAAGCGCACTACCGACAGTGCTATCCCGACACGACTCACGATGCCGCCTCACAACTTTACTTCCGCCAGTACCTCGCCTCCTACTTTCCAAACAAGGCAAAGGTCCCAGGTTCGAGTCCCGGTTCCGCCACACAATTTTAATCTTCCAGGAAGTTTCATATCAGCGCACACTCCGCTGCTGAGTGAAAGTTTCATTCTGGAAACGTCCCTTAGGCTGTGGCTAAGCCATGTCTCCACCATATCCTTTCTTCCAGGAGTGCTAGTCTTGTATGGTTCGCAGCAGAGCTTCTGTGAAGTTTGGAAACTAGGAGGCGAGGTACTGGCGGAAGTAAAGTTCTGAGGCGGCATCGTGAGTCGTGTCGGGATAGCACAGTCGGTAGTGCGCTTGCCCGCGAAAGGCAAACGTCCCAGGTTCGAGTCCCGGTTCCGGCACACAATTTTAATCTGCCAGGAAGCTTCATATCAGCGCACACTCCGCTGCAGAGTGAAAGTTTCGTTCTCGAAACATCCCTTAGGCTGTGGCTAAGCCATGTCTCCACCATATCCTTAATTCCAGAAGTGCTAGTCTTACATGTTTCGCAGGAGAGCTTCTGTGAAGTTTGGAAACTAGGAGGCGAGGTACTGGCGGAAGTTGTGAGGCGGCATAGTGAGTCGTGTCGGGATAGTACTGGCGGTAGTGCGCTTGCCCGCGAAAGGCAAAGGTCCCAGGTTCGAGTCCCGGTTCCGGCACACAATTTTAATCTGCCAGGAAGTTTGAATTCTTCTTCTTCTTCGTCAGCTTGTCCCAGTTTTGATTTTTGCCTTCCATTTCTGTTGGTCCCACGTGTCCTCCCGGCTCAATGGCTTCTCTCTCAGGCCTTCAGTGATGCAGTCCGTCCATCTCTTTGGTCTTCTGATCTTATCCTGGTCTGCACTCGTAACTCCATTGTTCTCTGTTAGCGGTTTTTATCGCCGCAGCTGATGACGTCGACAACAGGCCTGTCCTACTCGCCAAACCTGAGCGTGTCGTA
The DNA here is from genome assembly GCA_026315105.1 of Locusta migratoria. NCBI lineage: Eukaryota > Metazoa > Arthropoda > Insecta > Orthoptera > Acrididae > Locusta > Locusta migratoria. The sequence continues at coordinate 301,178,497 of CM048744.1, forward strand.
ACCAGCCGAAGGAAGCTACCGAGTTGTTTGCACTGCAGTGTCGTCTAAAGTACAAAATACCTCGGCAACGACTTGCGAGGACAAGACTATTCTTCTTCTTCTTCAGCTTGTCCTAGTTCATGGGTCCCTGTTCCTTGCTTTGCCTTCCATTTCTATCGGTCCCACGTGTCTTCCCGGCTCAGTCCCTTCTCTCTCGGGCCTTCAGTGATGCAGTCCGTTCACCTTCCTCTTTGGTCTTCTGCTCTTATCCTGGTCTCCACTTGTAACTCCATTGTTCTCTGCAACAGGTGTCCCCCATCTCTTCTCATCACGTGGCCCTACCATTGTAGTCTTTGTTCCTGAGCTTTCCGCTCTCTAATAAGATCATTTCATATTTTGTCCATCCTCGTTTTCCCCATTATCCACCTCAGAATACGCATCTCAGCCACATTTAATTTCTTCTCCTGCACTTTCTTTAAGGGTCAGATCTCACTACCATACAACACGCAGATAATGTCGTGGGAAAGGCGAACCAGAGACTGTGTTTTATTGGCAGAACCCTTAAAAGATGCAACAGAACTACAAAAGGAACTGCATACACTACGTTCGTCCGTCCATTTTTGGAGTACTGCTGCCCAGTGTGGGATCCTTATCAGGTGGGTTTGACGGAGGACAACGAAAGAGTCCAGAGAAGGGCAGCTCGTTTCGTATTGTCACGATACAGGGGAGACAGCGTTACGGAAATGATACAGGATCTGCGATGGGAATCATTACAACAACGGCGCTTATCACTGCGGCGTGGGCTACTTACGAAACTCCAATCACCAACATTCTCTTCCGAATGCGAAAATATATTGCTGACTCCCACTTACATAGGTATAAACGACCATCAGAATAAAATACGAGAAATCAGAGCTCGAACGGAGAGATTCAGGTGTTCTTTCTTCCCGCACTCTATTCGAGAATAGAATGGGAGATAAATAGTATAATTGTGGTTCGATGAACCCTCTGCCAGGCACTTAAATGTAATTTGCAGAGTATCCCATGTAGAAGTAGTTGTAGATGAACATAGCTGGTCTCACCACCGATAAAAAAAAAAAGATATAGGATGATTTTCTTTCCGTAGTGTACGTACTCTAGAGTTGGTTTCTTGGACTGACGGATCCAAATGGGACGATCATGACCCCCTTAAAAAACCTGCATATAAGTGCAGTCTAAATATTCTTTAGATCGTATTTCTGTAACTTCATGCTTGTCACATTATTAATTCATTATTGCTATTCTGACATTTGTGATTGACAGATTCTCCAGCGATGTTCTATGGTTACGTAGAGCATTGCTGAAGGAGCTGTCAGTCACAAATGTCAGAATACCAATAATGAATTCATAATGTGACAACCAAGAAGTTACAGAAATACGATCTAAAGAATATTTAGACTGCACTTGTATGCAATTACTGAAATAAATTAAGAACTCTATCTTGCAATATGGAAATATGATGCCCACAGAGTCGAAATAAGCATATTGTAAAGCATTAAATAACATCTATCACATAAATCGGCATTTTGGTATTATTTGTATTATCAATTTGTCCTTAAAAGACATACGCAGTGCTACAGGCCCAAATGAAATGAAACTTTTTGTTTTTGGATACGAAGTGTGTACACAAAATTGCAGGAGTATTTATTTTTGGAATTAATTTTATTTATTCTTCTCTGTCATATTAGCCACTTCAATTATACTAATCAGATATTATTCACTTATACCAACGTCTTTTCGAACCCTTCCACATAAGTGACTGAAGTAATTTAGCGGCCGAACGAATTGAGGCGCTATACTGCGATGTGCGAGGCCGTTCCCCGTCGGGGGTTCGAATCCCCCCCCTCGGGCATGGATGTTTGTGTTGTCTTTAGTATAAGGTAGTTCATAAGTAGTTTGTAAGTTTAGGGACTGATGACCCCGCAGTTAAGTCCCTTAAGCTTAACAAACATTTCAACATTTGAAGATCATATTATAATTCTTAAATTACCTGCGTGATGGATGTAGGCAAAGACACGTTTTTCAGAAACTGTATTTCAATTTACTGATTAGGCTATTGTACTGTTAACTTGTGCTATTTACGTAAACGAATGTTAGGTTTCATTACTAAGATTAGTGTATTAAAATACCACATATATTTCGGAAATTTTTAAAAAAAATATTTAAACCAGAAATTAAACAGTTTACAGATATTAAAATCGTACACATATATGTAATATGTTGAAAATAAAGGTAATGGCAAGGTATGTTTTAAGGTAGGGGAGGTAGCGGGAGAGTGATGACAACGACCGGAAACGCAATCACCTGTGATCCACACCAGAATTGAACCCTCGATTTGCCTCTTAGATTCGTTTAGAAAAGAAGGGACCAAACATCGAGAATGAAAGGCAAGGATACGCAACAAAAATGGTCAAATGAACTTATATGTTGAAATGATGGTTTCCATGCTGGAGACAATTTACTCATTCATCAGTTATTCGCTGTACCATGCAGACATAAATGAAAATTGATTGCACAAGTGCGTCACCGCATGTGTATTCGTGCTGCCTTTGACGCGCGAATACTAAAATCGCAGTGGTGACGACGCTGCATGAATACGCTGCTCCGGTGTCTCCACATCTCCAATGGGGCTCCGCAAAGACGATACTTTTGAAATGGCTCCATAACCAAAAAACGCACGGTTTCAGATCCCGTGCACGAGCAGGCCATACAACTACAACTTACATCACTTAACAAATGCAAGTCTCCCGGTCCACACTGTATACCAATTAGGTTCCTTTCAGAGTATGTGGACGTAACAGCCCCATACCTAGCTATCATATACAACTGCTCGCTCAGCGTAACTTCCATACCCAGAGACTGAAAAGTTGGACAGGCCACTCCAAATATAAAAAAAAAAAGAAAGGCAATAGCAGTGATCCGCAAAATTAAACGTCGGGTTGCAGCAGTATTCTAGCACATATACTTCCCTCAGTCACTATGAACTAACTCTAAGAGAACGACCTGTTGACCCATAGTAAACACGGATTCAGATAGTTAAGTTCTTGTGAATCACAGATAGCTCGTTACTCACATGAAGTGATGAGTGCTACAGACAAGCTATCTCAAATGGATTCCATATATCTCGATTTCCAGAAGGCTTTTGACATGCACCCCACAAGCGTCTTCTAATCAAATTGCGTGCTTATGGAATATCGCCACAGTCGTGCACCTGGATTTCGTTATCTCCTGTCGGAAAGGACACACAGTACGTTGTAATTGACGGAAAGTCATCGAGTAGAAGAAAAGTGATATCTGGCGTTCCACAGGGGAAGTGTTGTAGCGCCTCTACACTTCCTTATTTTTATAAACGACTAGCTGAAAACCCGGCGTCGCACGGGTGTTTATTTATTTATTCAAGACTTGGGTTAGTACTTCTCGTATCTCTTCTTTCTCTACCCACCTCCTTTTTTCTAAAAACAATTTATATTTATCAGAGAATATATAAGAAATAAGGCAGTCTTGCATAGTGTACAAAATTTCAAGTACAGTAACCAAATAAACAAAGATGGAAATCAAAATACAAATGATATGCAACATTCATACATTCATTTAATTCACAACTGCACTATAAACAACACCGAGCGAGGTGATGCAGTGATAATATGCTGGACTCGCATTCGGGAGGACGGCGGTTCAGACCAGCCTCCAGCCATCCACACTTAGGTTTTCCCGAAATCTCTCTAGGCAAACGCTGGGATCGACCCTTTCAAAGGGCACAGCCGATTTCCTTCCCCATCCTTACCCAAACAACCCGAGCGTGAGCTCCGCCTCTAATGACCACGCTGTCGACGGGGCGTTAAACACTAATCTCCCTTCATTCCTTCCTTCCTGACTATTAACAATTTTTCTTGTGACTTGTCCAGCATGTCATATGAATAATTTCTGTGGTGAGCCCATCCCTGAGAAAGCGACATAAATCTGTCCCTGTGAGAAACATGGAGATTTCAAATACACTCCACAGTTTTGAGTAGAGTGCCCTGTGATTTATTAATCATAATAGAAAATGCAAGTCCCACTGCAAACTGCAGTCTCTTAAAGTTAAAAGCCAGATCTGTCGGAAATAAAGGGTATTCGTCGGATGTATTCTGTTTCATTTTCTTCCTTTCCTTGTAGCACTATAGACATCTATTGCTTCTTATTAAAGCGGTATGCGCTTCACACTTCAAAGTTACTTCAGAGTTCTCAACAGCACAGTCATCTTTGACGAATTTCCTTACAGGAGTAAATAAGAAATGTAATAAAACGTGGTGTCTGATGTGAAAAGTTTTTACCCATCGCAGTATATATGATCTCATATTTACTGAGCTATATGTTGTACAATTGTATAATTTTTCAGGTATATATTCATTTGCATAAGTGCTGACAGACATACAGCACTTATGCAAATAAGTCTGTAAAATCTGTTGCGAATACAATTAGTAGCAAATAAGTAATAGATTAAAACTTGGTGCGTGACGGGGCGATTTGCCATTAACGTTACCGTTTACGTGCTCATATCTCATGAACTACGCGTCGTACTGTGATACAATTTCGAACTTACATTCAGCTGTATGTGTGTATATGGTTTGTAAAATTTCCTGCAGGTACAACATGTAATTTAGAAATTATAAATTCCAAAGTTATACCAAATTCCGTAGTTTTGCTCAATGAACAGCGAAAGAGTAGTAAGCGACAAAATTTTTTCCTCTCATTATTTTGCTATATTTGTCAGCGAGAAAAAGTTTCCTAAAAGTTTAAAATATTATTAAAGTTTATTGCAAGTCGCTAACTGCTCTGCTTCTCAAATAGTGGACTGATAAAAAAAGTCACACTATCACTTGCCGCAAGACGGGGAAGTTTTCATTGTTTATTAACGTCATATTCCTGAACTATCGATCCTACCGCAAAATCGTTACTTAGCTGACGTCTTCTACCTATAAACAACATTCCTGCCAAATTTCAGGTTTTATTTTTATTTTTTTTTTTTAATCTAAGCAGTATTTCTGCAGTGAGTGCTGAGCTGTGCAGTCGCTTTTGCCGTGGTACTTTCATGTTGGCTAGCCACAACCGTTCATAACGCTCGCCGGTCGTTGTCAGTCAGCTTCGGGTTTCGCCCACTATTGCACTTCACCAATGAAGTTTTACCATGTTTTGTGTGCGCCGTTATTACCGTGGATACCGTCACTGGTGGAAAGTTAAACAGAGCATTCGTTTTCGTCGCAGTTGCTTCCACCACCTGCATACCATCGTGTTGACCCTCCTTAGATGTCTGAGAGACCATTTGTGTTTTTATATATTGCAAAGGCAACGTCCAAGACTTCATACTCGATTAATGATGAAAATTCTCCTCAGAGATGATAAGTATTGTTGAAACGAGATAGAATGGCTGGCCAGTACTTACCTTTGTGCTGTACCGCCGATAGTAGCACAAATGAAGAAACAGAAAAAGGGGACAAAAAGGACAAGCTTTCGGAACACAGTTTCTTCATCAGGTGGGAGAGAAGGGAAGAAGAAAGGATGGAAACAGACCTCGGAGCTACGAAGGTGGGAACTTGCACTCCAACATATCCTCTCCTCCCGCCACCCCCCTGACCTAAATCTACGCTAACCCTTTCCCTTCCTCCATCCTCAGCTCACCTATTCATTATCCCTTCCTTACCTCTCTCTCTCTCTCCCTCTCCCTCCCGCCCTCTCGCTCTCTCTGTCATTCTCTCTCTCTCTCTCTCTCTCTCTCTATATATATATATATATATATATATATATATATATATATATATATATATATATATCCGTGTGTGTGTGTGTGTGTGTCCCCATCCATATTTCCCTGTTAATGGAAAACGTTTTAGACAACCCCCCGCCCCTCCTACACCCCTCAGCATAATTCATTTCACTCATCTTCTCTTCTCTTTACTACTTGATCTTTCCTCTTTGGTTATATTTATCCTCTCTGGCTTGGCTCAGTACATACATGCAGTATCTCTGACGTCCACACTTCCGAAACACCACCTTCATGACCTAGGTCGTGAACTACCTTTCCCTTCTGTTCCCATCCTTTCTTCTTCCCTTCTCTCCCACCTGATGAAGGAACTGTGTTCCGAAATCTTGTCCTTTTTGTCCCCTTTTTTCTGTTTCTCCAAGATTTCATACGTCAGTTCATCTACATCTACATGGGATACTCTGAAAATCACATTTAAGTGCCTGGCAGAGGGTTCATCGAACCACAATTATACTATTTATCTCCCATTCCATTCTCTAATAGTGCGCGGGAAGAAAGAACACCTAATCTCTCTGTTCGAGCTCTGATTTCTCGTATTTTATTCTGATGATCATTTCTACCTATGTAAGTGGGAGTCAACAATATATTTTCGCAGAGTTATGCTCTGTGGTCACATATCAGTGTTAGCGTTATGCAGTGGTGCTAACTAGCAACAAGATGTTTACTCTACGGTGTTCATAGTATTTTGTCCACCGTTGTATGTTTTCAGAAACGCAGGCGACATTTACTGCTACGCTCCACCTTGGAACACACTGTTCGGCGATGGCACCCATTCCAACAACTGCAAGACAGTTAGTAGAACCGGCCAGTGAATTGCTGCTGTTCTCGGAGCTGTAGGACTTAATCGTTCGGGACATTTGGCACTTCTTCGAAGTTTTTCTTCACCCGTAATTGCTGCGCGTTTTGTCAAGTTGCCACGGGTAGCCGTTGCCAAATGTCTTCGAAAGAATGTTAGAATTTATCTGTAAGGTAGCACGAGAGAAACAACATCACTGGAAAATGTTGTGAAATTTCAGCTATTGCACTGACAACTACCTCTCCGAAGCTGCCACAGAGACGGCTGAGTTGCCAAAATAAGAATAGTGCACGATTCTCGCGCAAGGTCACTGCATCTACACGACTCTGCAGCTCTGTACTTAAAATTTCAAAATAATAAATTTCCATTACTCTGCAAAGAAATAGTCGAGATTCTACTTGATTTAGGTAATAGTAGCATGTACTGATTGGTGATGAAAAGACGAAGAAATAGCGTGTCAACCATACCTCGATACCTTCACGCGGTTCAGTTAAGTAGTAGTTCTGAAGTGACTTACAGCTAGCAGCAGAGTGAGCACTGTGTACAGTCTCGGATCCGTATTGCGCCAAAATGGCTTTCTTAACTCTCCCTACGCTTCACCTGCATTGCCACTTACGTACTGCCGCGGTGGAGTGGCCGAGCGCATTGAGGCGCTATGCTCTATTGCGCGATGCCGTTCCCCGTCGGGAGTTCGAAAATCCCCGCGGGCACGAAGGTATAAGGTAGTTCATAAGTAGTTTATAAGTTTAGGTACTGATGACCCCGCAATTAAGTCCCTTAAGCTTAACAAACATTTGAACTTACGTTCTCGAAAGCGTGTTAAACCATCAAACTGCAATACTCAAGCGTGTTCCTACTTTAAAACACAGTAATTCGTTCATTATTCACTTTTTCTGTATATTTGGTACAATTAGTCTTTTACAAGGTATACAACATTGCTTCCCGTTTTCCGCCAACATTTGAGGCTTAAATGAAACGAAATGGTTACACATGTATCATTCAAAGTATTTTCCATCGCTGGCCACTTCTTTCTCCCATCTTTCGGACAGTCCCGCGTCGAAACAAATGACCATCTTTTGAAGTGATCCACGAATCGATCCAATTTGTGTCTTCTTCATGAGATCGGAAGTGTTGGTCAGCCAAACCATGCGTCATTGATCGAAACAGGTGATAGAGAGAGCAATGTCTGGAGAATACGGCGGGTGGGGTAGGACTTCCATTGTAACGTTTCCAAGTACGATGTGACCTCTCTTGCAACTTGGGGTCGAGCGTTGTCCACCTGCGGAATCACTTTATCGTGCCTCTTGCTGTATTGCATCCGTTTGTCTTTTAATGCTCTGCTCAAACGCATTAATTGCATTCGATAACGATCACCTGTGATTGTTTCACTTGGTTTTAACACCTCATAGTAGATGACGCCGAGCCGGTCCCACCAAATGCAGAGCCGTGAATATTCTGTTTGGCTGTCGACGTGGAAGCACGGCTCACTTTCTTTCACTAATAGAGTCCTTACCACGCGTACTTGATAGCATTCGACGAGACTCAGCCGCCGTTTTCTTCATATTGAAACAAATCAGGAACACCAATCGCAAATGACGAAGATTAGGCTCGTAAAATGACATTTCTAATCAAGAACAACTTTATGATGCACACACAAATCGACTAATGTTTGATTGAGGTTATGTTGATTGACGTCCAAGCTAACTGCCTGGCGTTTGCGATCTGCTTCTTTCGACCGGTACTTACCGTTGTCGCCAACTATCTGTAATCGGTGGAAGCAAAGTTGTACGCCTTATGGTGTCATTGCCTCAGTACAACTAAACTTCGACTATTATTACAACTCGCTACACAAGTACCAAGTGCCAAGTGAGAAATGAGCACCTTAAAGCATTGGGTTCACCTCATGGATGAAAATGTATTCACGAAATTACACAGGTTCTTCTCACTTCCAAACGCAGCATTACAGAGATAATCTTGGAGTACTGTTCAGTGGAGAACAGGTCTGATCATCGTGCTAGCCAGTTTAATTGGCAAAAATCTTGAAACGTGGCTTGAAAAATACGAACAGAATGTTAACACTGTGCAAGAAGAGAGACGGTATATCATCCAATTATTTTAACGAAACCATCGGTACATTTGTTTAAAAATACACAGTAAAATGGTTCGTAGTTTTTTTATTATAAAAAATCATGAACAACGACGCAGTGCTGTCAACTAGCAATAATATGTAGCATGCTGCATAAAGTTCTGAGTGCAACGCAACCAGCCGCAAATAATTTAAAAAGATTCTTATTTTAAAACCATAACCAGTTTCGGTCACACATGCTTTCCTTCAGATGAATAACATTTTAAAGTGCATGAGCGACTTCTTTAGTAGTATGTCGTCAACTACAGCACTTTATAAGAATGTTTAAAATCTTACTGCCACTTTCATGAAGTTTCGGTGGTAAAAGTATTGTTATGCCTGTATTTATTAAGATATAAAGAGAAATGGTATTGTACGCTTACATCTTTTCTTGTGGACGTCGTTTTCGTCTTGAGATGGTCCTTATAATCATCACCGGCAATGTATAGATCGTTCTGTTGTAAACAGCACACGCGTTTTGCGAAATCAATATGACACATAAAATGCACCTTAAGACATTCACCATGCAAGCCTCAACTCACATCGGGACCGTTCACTTAGTACCAATATCATTGTTTTCTTGTTAAGTTAAGAAAAGAGAATTTTTTGTAGGTAGAATACATTCAAAAAGCATTTACTCGACCAAAAGAACTTACACGATTGAGGACTATCACTTAAGCAGTAGGACAATTTTTGAAATTTGCTAGTAGAATTTTAGTAGACATTATAAACTCTGCTGATTGCTTACTATAATTCATGTATTTATAAAAAAAAAACTCGTAATTATCTTACTGACCACTCGGTTACCGTGTGGTCTAACGCGCCGCTTTCCGAGACGGGGAGGCGTACCGGCCCCGGTTCGAAACCGCCCGGCGGATTAACGAAGTGAGTCGGAATACCGGCCAGCCTGGACGTGGTTTTTAGGTGGTTTTCCGCATCGCCCCAGGTGAATAGCGGGCTGTTCCCCAAGTCCCGCCTCAGTTACACGACTCGCAACATTTCGTAACACTTTAAACTTTCACACACACCTCACACTATACGCAGACATTTGGGGTACACATTTCCTCCCCGGAGGCATGGAGTGGCTGCAGGAAGGGCATCCCGTAAGTATTAACACGCCAAATCCGACATAACCAAAGCCGACCCTGCATGTGCGGGAACATGGCCAAAGAGAAAGAAATAGAGAGAATCAAATTTCTTATTACTTCTTTGGTGCTAATTAGAACTGGTAAGCTTATTGGAGGTGTACAAATCAGAAAGGTAAAGGACTGGGGAAGACTAAAATACTCTATATGTTGTCGCTACTATTCTGTTTCTGTGATAATATTCCTGTTTAGATTCAGGTGGTGGAGGTAGGTGTAAACAACTCAGGGAGACTGTGTGGAAATTGTTTATTAGTTCCAGTTGCGCATTTAGAATATTCTAGTGTCGTCTGAACAATTTAAAATTCTCCCAAAATAACCAGTTTCCTGCCTTTGGTGGAGGTAAAAGCTGGGGCATTTGTCATAATTTTTTTTATAAATTGCTGATTTTTCAAATCCTTTAGTGGTAGTTTTGATTTTGCGATATCCAATTTCTCTGGACAGTAAATATTGTTTGCTTAATAAATGATCTCATATAAAGCGTATATTTTGCGTGTGCTCTTTGCAACACATTTGCACATTCAAATGGCACGAAGTAGAGGAGTGGATAACTGCACCAGGGCACTGGAATAACTCAGGCCAGCGGTCGCCTCAACCTCTTGGCTTCTCGCGTCCGCCTCCCACCTGTCCCCAATTCCTACAAAGAGCTCAGTTTCCTTTTAACTATGGATGATCTATCTAAGACGAGACACGAAACAGTAACCGAATGAGACAATGAAATGTAAAAACCAAAAACTTACAAACTACTTATGATCTAGCTAACACTAAGGACGGCACAAATATCCATGCCCGAGGGGGGATTCGAATCCCCGACCGTAGTGGCCGTGCAGTCCGTGACTGACGCGCCGCAATCCCCTCGGCCACCGCGGCAGGCAATAATAATTTCGTGTGGCTCCTTGGCCTGGTGCAAGTCTTTCAATTTTACGCCACTTCGGCAATTTGCGTGTCCCTTGCCTACCCCAGTTATCCAACATGGGAAGAGGCACCTACAGCTTAACGTGGAAACCGAACCACGTGTCGTTTCTGGCTACTCCTCACATCGTTTGAGAAGTGAAGGTTAAAACATAGACTGAAAAAATATCCAAAGTCCGACCGGGTTTCGAACCCGCGACCTTTAAGATTCCAGTCAAGTACACGAGACCCGCCGCTGTGTAGATGAAATTTTGGGAAACATTGGGTGAAATAAAACGCAAATCAGAGCAATAATAAGAATAAACAGTGATAGAAAGACAGAGATACTCAAAACATGAAATACTAAATAACGTTATCGAATGAATACAGTCAAGTAACAGATGAAACACGTTAAAGCAAACAGTGGATAAGTTCCTTGAATGGTTTAGTCAAATATGCAGCAGGCTTATTACACTTTGTCTAAGAGTTACTCAGTGGATGATGTATAAAAAAAATGTTCAAATGTTTGTATAGCTTATGGGACTTAACTACGGGGTCATCGGTTCCTAAACTTACAAACTACTTATGAACTAACTACTTCTAAGGACGGCACAAATATCCATGCCCGAAGGGGGATTCGTACCCCCGACCGTAGTGGCCGTGCAGACCGTGACTGGAGCGCCTCAGTCCCCTCGGCCACCGCGGCCGGCGATGATGTATATTCCGCCACTAGAGGTAAATGAAGTATTAAGATATTGGTTAGAGATAAAATGTAAAAGTTATTTACTGAACAGTGAATATGTCGCCACTAGAAATAACAGATGTCATTGTTGTGGTCTTCAGTCCGGATACTGGTTTCCTGCAGCTTTCCATCCTATTCTATCTTGAGCAGCCTGTTCATCTCTGAATAAGAACTTACGATTCCTTCATGTCAAAGAATGTGTCCTACCAATCGACCCCTTCCTTTAGTCAAAGTATGACAAACATTCCTTTTCTCTCCGATTTTGTTCAGGATTCCATTAGTTACGCGATCTACTCACCTAATATTCATCATTCTTCTGTAAAAGCATTTCAAAGGCATCTAAACTTTTCCTGTCTGAACTAGTTATAGTCCAAGTTTCACTTCCGTACAAGGCAATACGCCACACAAATGCCTTCAGAAAAGACCGCCTTACGCTTAAATTACTATTCGATGTTAGCAAATGTATCTTTTTCAAAAACGCCTTTCTTCCCAGTGCCATTCTACATTTTATATCCTCTGTACTGAGGCCATCATATGTTATTTTGCCGCCAAAGTAACAAAACTCATCTACAACCTTTATTGTTTCGTTCCCTAATATGATATTGTATTACATTAATGTTCGTCTTGTACGCTCCTTTCAACACACTGTCTATTCCGTCCAATTGGTCTTCCAAACCATTGCTTTCCTGTCATGCCCTTCGACTCCTTACTGTAACTGCTGCACATGTTGTAAACGACATTCCGTCCCTTATATTTTACCCCAGCTAAGTTAAGATTTTAAAAGAGCGTATTCCAATCACCGTTGTCAAAAGCTTTCTCCAAATCTACAAAAGTTAGAAATGTACGTTTGCCTTTCCTTAATCTATATTCTAAGATAAGTCGTTAAGTGAGTTTTGTCTCCCGTATCACCACATTTCTCCTGAATCGGAACTGATCTTCCCCGAGATTCGCATTTATCAGCCTTTACATCCTTCTGTAAATAATTCGTGTTAAAATATTGCAACCATGACTTAGTAAACTGATAGTATTAAAAGATTATTCAGTAGAGATAAATCCTGACTTAGATATAAAAAAAGTTTTGACCTGAATTAGTTCCGCCGACGATTAGAAAAGTTGGAAGTGTATAAGAAAGGACTGTTGAATAGGGAACGAAAACAGGTGAAATCAAATGAAATGAGTTACAGTTAATTAAATTCATCGCATGAAAGATGGTATCACATTAAACGGAGTAGTAGAGGTCATTAAAGACACACTAATATATCGTTGGGATACTGTATTGATGGAGCAAAACAGTTATAAACTGCTCAAAATAACGTATTTTATTCAGATATTGCTTGCAATTGTACTGTATTTGGTTGTGTTCAAAATGTTCAAATGTTTGTTAAGCTTATGGGACTTAACTACGGGGTCATCAGTCCCTAAACTTACAAACTACTTATGATCTACTTACGAACTAGGACAGCACAAATATCCATGCCCGTGGGGGGATTCGAACCCCCGACCGTAGTGGCCGTGCAGACCGTGACTGGAGCGCCTCAGTCCGCTCGGCCACCGCGGCCGGCGTTTGGTTGTGTGGCCATCTTCCGCAGCAGCTGTTAAAATTGGTATAAGAGGTAAACCGTCTTATGCTGACTGCAATTGAAACATTTATTTTACACTAGACGTATTTCGCTTTTCATTTTAAAAGTATCTTCTGTGGTCTGTAAATGATACAAAGTTTTGTACAGTTTGTTTTGTATACATAAATTAAAAACAGTTTTTAAACATCTTTGTGCATATTAATGTGTTTTTTTATTGATATTCGGTCTACTCACGGTGTTGTTGTCTCTTCTTCACAGCTGTTTTTTCGTCTTGTTGGGTGGAGTTGGTTTGTTCATGGCGAGTGTTTTTCGGCTGAGTGCGGCACTTTTCGTCTGTTTTTGTGTTGTTTCTTCCGTTTCATCACATCACATCACTTATTTGAGCTGCATGCAGTTTGCATATCACCTGTTTTAAGTGGAATGAATTTCGATTTGTTTATCACTTCACTACAGTGCGGCGCGGACTCCCGCGTCGGAGGTTCGAATCCTCCCTCGGGCATGGATGTGTGTGTTGTCCTTAGGCTAGTTTAATTTAGTTTAAGTAGTTTGTAAGTCTAGGGACCTATGACTAAAGTAGTTTGGTCCCATAGAATTACAAGCATTTGAATGTTTTAGATTGTGGCTAAGTTGTCTTCGTCTGTTCATTTGTTTTTCGAGTGGTCTGTGAGTGTTGCCAACGTTATATATTTGTATTTATATATATAAATACAATTCAACATTTGTGTGTGTGTGTGTGAGGGAGAGAGAGAGAGAAAGATTTTTAATTGCAGCGAACAGGATGTCTAGGATGTTTTTCAGATGAGCAAATGCAGGTTCAATTGGGTTGTGTCGGTGGTGGAGGGGGAGGTGGTGGTGTGGTGGGGGTGGGGGGAGAGGCGAGGTCAGTTCATCGCAATTTGAGTTTTTGTGAAGGGGAACAGGGTTGTCTCTTAGAGTGTTTATTTTAATGCTAGGGGGTCAATAAGCTTCAAAAGTGTGTTGTTTGCTAGATTGGTTTGATCATTTATGATATGTTTCTTTTCTGTAATTGTTTTTTGGATATGGTAGTTTTCTTGAAGGGTGTGTAAGTGTATTTTGTTGTTGTTCTTAAGATTTGTATGTTTGTGTCTCTGGTGGTGATTTTATGTTCGTTTTGGTGCAAGTGTTCTGCAGACATTGAGTGACTTGTTTTATATTTCCAGGCTCGTACATGTTCTTTATATCTAGCGTCAAATTTTCTTTTAGTGTGACCAATGTATCTTGTACCACATGTTTTGCATTTCAATTGGTATATTTGTGATTTTTTTTTTAAAAAGCTATTTTTAATCTATGTATACAAAACAAACTGTACAAACCTTTGTATCATTTACAGACCACAGAAGATACTTTTAAAATGAAAAGCTAAATACGTCTAGTGTAAAATAAATGTTTCAACTGCAGTCAGCATAAGACTGATTACCTTTTATAATCAATCTTACAGTTGTAATTTGTGTGTGATGCAGTGTGACATTTCGCTGTCTCAGCTCTTAATTTGAGGTTTAGATGGCGTTTACTTAGAGGGAGGCACTTTGGGGGCTGACGTAATAGTGAAAGTCATGTGCTGCAGGCAGTACAGTTGCACACCTGCGTGGCATGGACAGTACGAGGTTATCCATCAGCTCTTGGGGGATATTTGTTTGGCCGTTCTTCCATGAGTGAAATACCCAGGTGTGCAACCGTTGTGAGGGGTGCTGGTCTGGCTGTAACATGTGTGCCAAGTGCGTCACAGACATGCTAAATCCGGTTTTTTCCAGTGAACATGTTTGCCACTCCATTCGTTCAACTCCCTCAGCTGCAATCATATTGGCCATCACTGCAGCTCTGTGGGGAATAGCGTTATCATCCACCAGAAGGAACCTACCTTCCGACGGCACCGTCATAGGGCACAACCAAAGGTCTAGGGTCTCGTCTCTACACCTCTGATCAGTCAAAGCGCCATTCTGAACAGTAAAGAGGTCCGTGCTTCCGCCAATACTGACTCCTGCCCACACCATTTATCCACCCAACATGAAATGCTGATGTTTACTGCGCATAAACCGGATTGTTCCAATTTCTCTCCAGATGAGAGAACAACGATTGTCCGGCTGAACACAAATTCTTGACTCATCTGTGAGCAGAACCCAGCGTCACTCGTTACGACTCCAATCAAGGTGTCCGTCCACCCAGTTTCTGCGGGCTAGACGATGTCGTGGTTTTAATGGGACGGATAACATAGGCCTCCCAAACGTGATTTCTGACTGTGTGTTGATATTGCGCATCCTGTTGCTGCCTGCAGGGTGCGTTGCAGCTGATTCAGTCTCCTGTCTTGACGGGCTGTTCACCGGAGATAATGGTCATCTCTTGCTGATGTTACCCATGGGTGACCTTGGCCTTCTTTGAACGGTTCCTGTTGTCTGAAATAGAGTCCATGCTCTGGAAATTACACTGTGGGACAGTACAATAGCTGCAGCCACCACCCTCTGTGCCTGTCAGTTCCAACCTTCGTATGATTCTCCATGCCGCAGCTTCGGGTAAGTCACTTTGTTGTTGCATTGCACTACCTGCACACTACACTATCTGAACGCTACTACTTGTGTAATTCGTTTGTTAACACCGACCTGCTCTGCAGCAGCTTTGTGTTATTACTATTACCTCGGTTGCTATATTGTTTTTGTCTCCACTTCATAGAACCGACAGAAAGACGTCGAACCATTTTAGTTGAATATGCCGATGGCAGTACTCAGAACCTAGATATCTCAACTGATCCCCTAATTGTTTTGACAGAGAATATTGGAGATACCAGAGATACTTATCTAAATGACGCAAGAAGCAAAAGAAAGGTCAATGTAAAAAATAGAGTTGGGAGCGAAATATGAACAAACAGAGAACTTTTTAAAGTGGAATGGAGAACGCCAGCAATATAAATTAGATAGTAATAACGGCCTCTTACATGATAAACCGCATGTTAAAGCGAAACAGAGAAGGGCGTCGACCGGGCAGTGATCTCGAGCTGACGATGAAAGCGAGAGGCCGGCTCTCAGCGGGGGTCAACCCTCGAGCCGCACAAAAAAGGGGAGCCCTCGTCTCACACAAAATCAGGCGAGCGTTTCGTTGTCGCGACCACAGACAAATATATGTTACTCTGTGTCGCGACGTAGCAGTGACGTAAATAAAGGTTTATCGACCATCTGGGGTATATCGAACTTTGTAGTAAATGGAATAAAAATCGCGCTGACGTGTTTTACGGCCCACTTTAGATTTGTAATTTTATAAGTTTTTGCAAACATTTTGGACCAAAATAATAATGTAAACAATAAAAAATTAATTAATAAGAGTGTCTGAAACCATTTTAGGAAAAAAAAATGTAGGAAGTGGCTGACCTACAGCGTCACAGTCCAACGCATTGCCCACTACGCTATGGCCAACACTTACAAGTTGCCTTCTTTAATTTCATATTATTGATGGTCGTTGTTAACTGATGCTAATATGGCATTTGTAGACACTAGATTATCATTTATCGTACGAAGAACGTGTTTTTGTTAATTCTTCAGTACGCCATTGCTTTGAAATGACAACGTGTAAGTTAAAATAAGAAAAATCATCAAATACGCAACGCAAGATGGCTTATGCCAGGCCGGCCGCGGTGGCCGAGGGGATTGAGGCGCTCCAGTCACGGTCTGCACGGTCACTACGGTCGGGGGTTCGAATTCCCCCTCGGGCATGGATATTTGTGCCGTCCTTAGTATTAGCTTGTTCATAAGTAGTTTGAAAGTTTAGGGACTGATGACCCCGTAGTTAAGTCCCATAAGCTATACAAACATTTGAACATTTGAGCTTATGCCAGAGAGAGTTCTGGGCGAGGAATGTCACGTGACATCTGCGAACGGCTGGATTTCGTTAATTCAGTGAAGGGTGTCAAAACTCTTATTTTTGCAAATATTGTAAGTTAACCACCCTCCGCTTCCTACCAGTTGTCGCCTTGCTCAGTGATTATTTTCGGTCTTAAATGCAGATGTTATTGCCCTGATAAAATTGCGTTGCAACGAATAACGACTTTTTTTTTACACACAAAAGACTGCAGCAACTGATAGCATACCGGTGGCAGTTCCCTTACTAGTTGAAATTCCCCCATTTAATCATTAAGCAAAATTGGGAATCAGAATTTAATAAAAACAACTAGAGACGAAATGTATACTATTTACACAAGTTTATTAAATTCACTGTATATCTCCCTACCATCATTTTAAAGCCAAAATACAAAATATTCATTCACTAAATGTATCACCAATGGATTGAGACAAGGATCGTAACCTTACATTCATACCGTACATTCTTTACTCTCTCATACTGCACCCACGTAGCTATGCACAACATTCCCATTAGACAAAATCATTTCCCCGCTGAAATAGAGACAGAATTAACAACACAGTTCCTCATACTTTACCACGGAGGCCACCATACTCACATCCTTCCTCTTCGTCACCCGGAAACGTTCTCTCTCTCGTGGCCGCTCCCCGTCCTAACCGATCCCCCCGTTCCCGTTCGCGAGTAGCCGCGCCCTCATTGGCTTGTGATCTAACGGGATCTTCTGCCAACCTCCGAATTCTGAAGGAACTCGCAAGTCGCAGCCACTTTACCATCTCATCCCCAAGGAAACCTCTCTGCCACACCCCAAAACTAAAGTTGGCAAACCTACCGAGTGTTCTGCATCTCTGCCTTCCCAGCCGCGGCTTCATGCACACTTACAGACCCTCACACACACAATCACATAAGGTATAAGATGAGTTGGGTACTGTGGAGCAAAGCTCCTTATGTGTGCGGCGCTCACTTATTTGTCCTGCAATAACAATTTTAATGAATAATAGAGCATTCTTGTCTCCACCTAGTACATCTCCCATTATAGTGGCACTAAAGGCCAAGCACACTTTTACGAAATGATAATCAGATGAAAGTAACGTACACTGTAGTATACAAAGATTTAATGGAATGATACTACAGTATCGTTTCAATAGCTCTCAAACTATACGAGATATGAAAAAAACATAAGGGAACAAAGCTGTAGAGAATCTTCTCCTCTAAAAATTCGGTTATTTAATTTTAGCGTCAGATGAACGGTTTATATGCAATAAAAATTACGTTTCAAACGGCTTTTTTTTATTACTAACGTATTTCTTGTCCGAAATATTAGAAAAAGCGAGGTTCTTGTCTCTGGTAGCCAACAATTACGTCTGTAAAATTTGGTGCCGATCGATTGAACGGTTCGACCTAAAAAGTGGGAACACGTTACAGCCAGACAGACATCGTCAAATCGCCGTTATATTTGCAAATATCTCTGCAACGATGCAAGATATGAAAAAAACATAATAGAGCGTAGTTGTAGAGAATTTTCCCCTCTACCAGTTAGGTTATTCCATTTTCGTGTCAGATGAACGGTTCGTTTGCAATTATAATTATATTACAAACGGCGTTTTTTGGTATTACTAACGAATTTTTTTGTCCGAAAAATTTGAAAAAGGGAGATTCTGGTCTCTGTCGGCCTAAAATTACGTCTGTAAAATTTGGTGTTGATGAGTTGAACGGTTCGGCTTAAAAACGGGGAACACGTTACGGACAGACAGACAGACATACATACATCCCAAAATCGCCATTATTTTTGCAAATATCTCTGAAACGATACGAGATATGAAAAAAAAAAAAAAAAAAAAAAAAAAAAACATAAGAGAGCAAAGTTGTAGATAATTTTCTCCTCTACAAATTCGGTTATTCAATTTTCGTGTCAGGTGAATCGCTAAGCCTATATTTTTATTTAAATTTCGAGCTGTCAAAAGACGATCGCAAAGTGGGCCAAAAAACAATTTTGTGTGTGTTCTACGAGTTTATTTATGTTTACTAGGTTTTTGGCTTATGAGGCCATCTTCAGAGTTTTGACTGCTATGTCAAAGAGGTTACAATGTTTTGATACTGTATTGGAAGATATGACAGACGTCTAAGTTACATTAACATACATAGTAAAACAGATCTTTGGCGTTATGTAATTAGAATGCCGCGGTGGAGTAGCCGAGCGGTCTAAGGCGTCTCGCTGCGGAGCGCGCGGATGCTCGCCGTGGAGGTTCGAGTCCTCCCTGGGGCATGGGTGTGTGTGTTTGTCCTTAGGTTAGTTTACCTTAGTTTAAGTAGTTTGTAAGCTACGGACTGATGACCACGCAATCTGGTCCGATAGATATACAAACATTTGAACATTTTTTAATTAGAATTGAAACTTAAAAATGAAACAGAAGTTTTTAAGTTTGCAGTTGTAATAACACAACGTCAAAGATGTGTTTCACTATTTATGTCAATAGGTTCGTTCGAGTGGCGCTGCTGACGATCTTAAACGGTTTGAGGCGTTCGAGTGGCACTTTTGACTCTTTCTGACGATATCTGACTGGCCAATCAGGTGTTCGAGTGGCGGAGCTGATAGTTTGAGATCGTTTATTTAAGTCATCAGATTTTCGTCAAACTGTGTTCTGACTGACTCCAAAGCGTTTAACAAGCCTCCTCCAAAAGACAAGCGTGCACATTTACGAAGAGGTTTGTGTTCCAAGTCTTCGATTTTCTCTTGATTGAGGCTTAGCTTTGTATATTAGACAGGCATACTTTCAATTTATGTGGCCTTCTAATACAGTACGTCCCCTTTTTATTACACCCATACATACTATAGATGAAAAATGTGGAAATTTTCATAACATGCGAATTTAAAGATGAATGCGTACGTTTTTACAGTTTGGATTGTGATATATTCGCCTGAAAATGAAGTCAAAGTAGTCCTACTGAGATTTTCTGTGCCATCTGTAAATGAAGTGATTGACACATGAGAATTATATAGTTCACAACAGGCATTAGCACTGATAGATTTTTAGAACCGACATCTAGCTTTATATGTACCACTATAGCGTCTCACAATTACTGTTCCGTGTTTCTCATTGGGGTTATTTATTATAGAAATCTATTAGTGCCAATGTGGGCGTTTCTACACTAAATGTGTAACTTCCGGGAAAATCATGTACGATGATAATTCTTGCACAACACCTGCAAATTTTTGTATATTAATTTGTATGTTTCATTTTTTAAATTTTATTGTACCGTATAATAATGGGACAAAATGCAAATGAAGTTGTAAGTTACCGAATATTCCTTTCACACACCACTATCCTAATTCACCTAATTTTTGTGTGAAGTTTTGTCAGGTTAAACCGGCTACATTATTCATAAATGGGGGGACATGTATACGTATATTTTGCGTTTTGTCGAAGATTATGATCAGAATGTATTCCATAATGTATTTCTAATGGCGGAATTCACACTGTCCGTCACCTCACGTCAACGTGAGCTTTCTCAAGAAGAATGTTTTGAAGGAACGGTCGTCTGGTAACATCGCGACTCGCAAGTTAACCTAGTTTCGTCACGCGATTTTCATTTTATACTCGACAGATACACGGTTTGCACGCAAATGTGTCTTGCTAATCTTTATTATTATACTTTGGTTTAACGGTAAATTGCAAATGTTTCATGACGACTTAAATAGTTTTCTCAATTGAGCGTCCTCCTACATAACATATCGCCAGTCAAAACCTCACTTTCAACATCGGTAGAGAGCAAAGATGCCAACTAGCGCTATGGGTGGCCAAACTGCGAAACAGGTGAAATAAGCGTTCGAGTTGGCTTTGGAGGCCTTCCAAATCGTCAGGAACTATCAGCGTTTGGACCACTCGAACGAACCTAATCTCTCCTGGATTAAATTCCAAACCTCTCCGCCGGCCGCGGTGGCCGAGGTGACTGAGGCGCTCCAGTCACGGTCAGCACGGCCACAACGGTCGGGGGTTCGAATCCCCCCTCGGGCATGGATATTTGTGCCGTCCTAGTTCGTAAGTAGTTGATAAGTAGTTTGCAAGTTTAGGGACTGATGACCCCGTAGTTAAGTCCCATAAGCTTAACAAACATTTGAACATTTGAACAAACCTCTCCGCAGCGCCTCGTGGACGTGGAGTGAGGGCAGGCTGTTGACGGTGATCCGTTCGTCGGCGCCCCCCTTGGTGCTTTGCGAGAGGAGCAGGCGGTGTGCCGGCACCGGGTTTCACCCTCCCCCTTCTATTCTCCCATCACCTCCTACAATAAGTAAACACCACATAACACACGCACACATTACAGTCGCATACACTTAACAGACACTTCAGAACATACTTATCTGCGAAGGAAAGCTGCTTGCAGACGCCCAAAAGGACAGGGAAAACCTTTTCATTTAGCCGGTAGAACCTGCCCTTCAGGGAGTCCCAGCCATTCATGTCACACGACGCTACATTTACTGTGGCCCCAAGAGCGTAGCGGTCAACACGACTTCCTCGTAAGCACGAGACTTGGGTTTTAATACCGGTCAGAAACAAACTTTCAACTTTGCTCATTGATTAAAACTTGTATAACAGACAACCGGTTGCCTAAAAATGTTCAAATGTTTGTATGTCTATGGGACTTAACTACAGGGTCATCAGTCCCTAAACTTACAAACTACTTATGAACTACTTACGAACTAGGACGGCACAAATATCCATGCCCGAGGGGGGATTCGAACCCCCGACCGTGGTGGCCGTGCAGACCGTGACTGGAGCGCCTCAGTCTCCTCGGCCACCGCGGCCGGCCCGGTTGCCTAAGATTTAAGGTTATTGACCTGGTTTCGTCACCGCTAGGGGTAACTTCATCAGAAGAAATAAAAAGTTTTACATGAGAAACATGACGTCAGAATTACATTAAAAATGGCATTGTCCTTAAAAATATAAAACAAATATCACAGTGTATTGTGAAGGACATGAAGGAACTGGCTATGCCGCATGGATAATATTATTTTTTACCTTTTCAATCTGAGCAATCTTGCTCGTAAGATGTAATTTTGACGCCTTGTTTCTCGTGTAAACCATTTTATTTCTTCTGATGAAATTACCCCTAACGGTGACGAAACCATGCGAGAACGTTACATTTTACGCAAGCGGTTGGCTATTATGCATTAAAAAAATGGTTTCGGTTGCTGCTATTCAGTCATGTTAGCGTAATGTAAACAATCAATATTCAAAAACTGTTCAAATGTTTGTTAAGCTTAAGGGACTCAACTGCGGAGTCACCAGTCCCTAAACTTACAAACTACTATGAACTACCTTATACTAAAGACGACACAAATATCCATTCCCGAGGGGGGATTCGAACCCCCCGACCGTAGCGGCTGTGCAGACTGTGACTGGCGCGCCGCAGTCCGCTCGGCCACCGCGGCCGGCTCAATATTCAAATGTTTGTAAATCTATGGGACTTAACTAATCTGGTCACCAGTTCCAAGGCTTACAAACTACTTAAACTAACTTATTTTAAGGACAACACACAGTTGCGCAAGCGCGACGGAGGACTGGAACCTCCGACGGCGAGCAGCGGCGCGCTCCGCAGTTAGCAGCCTCGGAACGCTCGGCCCATCAATATTAAGTGCAAATCAAGTTATAAACAAACCACAAAGAAAACTGGACAACGCAAGGAGACTAGAAAATGAAGTATAACACTGTTAAAGAACTTGTAAAAGAATTTTTGAAATGCATATCAAAAAGCCATTTTGTACAGTACTAATATGGTTTTCAGACAAACAATAAAAAAATCCGACTCAAGATGGCAAAAAAATGTGCTGAAACGTGTTTGGGAAATGTAACTAAAATTGAAGTGTCTTGCTTACGGCGGAATATTCTCACCATTATTTAAGCAAGCACTGTAGAAAAAAGAGCAGCAACAACGAATGATGAATGTTTAAAATTGTTTATTTCAGTGCCCATTGGTAGCTATAGCCGGTAAATTCCTAAGCGTTGATGTAGAAGCCAAATAAATACTGTTAAAGTTTTTTTCTCTCCCTCCTCTACCGTGTGCAGGACAGTATAAATCTCGACGACTTTTTAAAAACGTTCTCTTTTATTTATGCTCGGTTTAAGGGGATATTCATGTTGAAATTGTTCATCTGCAGCAATAACTCACACATACCGGGCAACTATGTTTCGTTTGGAAACATTAAAGACGTTTTCACAGCTTGTCTTAGGTTAAGGATACCAAACGTCCGCATTTATGCGGACATGCCGGCCGCGGTAGCTGAGGGGACTGAGGCGCTCCAGTCACGGTCTGCACGGCCACTACGGTCGGGGGTTTGAATCCCCCCTCGGGCATGGATATTTGTGCCGTCCTTAGTATAAGGTAGTTGATAAGTAGTTTGTAAGTTTAGGGACTGATGACCCCGTAGTTAAGTCCCATAAGCTTAACAAACATTTGAACATTTTATGCGGAGATGTCTGCATTTTCGACGTTTAATGTGCCGTCCGCATATATTTTCATGATT
This sequence comes from Locusta migratoria, assembly GCA_026315105.1. Lineage (NCBI taxonomy): Eukaryota > Metazoa > Arthropoda > Insecta > Orthoptera > Acrididae > Locusta > Locusta migratoria. The sequence goes on from CM048744.1 coordinate 301,201,975, forward strand.
TCTGACAATATCCGCATTTTTAGCTTTCGGAGTTAAGATAGTTTGATTTTTGTTATCGTGTAACATCAATAATTTATACACTTTTTACTTCCTTATTACACTGCATAATTTGTTATTTCCTTATAGTCGTTCTGTTATGCTTGTAAAACTACAGTCTAACTAGTGAAACATAAAATATCTGATTATATTGCTTACAATCAATGTTTCAAGCTTTCTAGGTTAGAGATAGCTGCGATGTCTGAGTTCCATGCCTGTGCAGTACACATGTTTTAAAAAAAATTGTGTATCCTATTTTACTGCAGCTGCATTTTCTTCACATTATGTACTCAATGGTGCAAATACAGTATCTGAATATGTGGCTGCAATCCTTTAGTGACTTTTCGTGCTTCAAGTGGTTTGATTTTGCAGATGTGTTACGAAATTCTGTTGCAGCTTCTATAAAATATTTGCTGGACAAAAACATTGAAACTGTTGATGAAAAGTGTTTCGATCAATTTTCAAATTAAAAAAAAAGTTCATAGGTACACACAGTATAATGGAAAATCAGAACCGAACCAGATAATATGGTACAAATCAACTGAGTTATGTAGCAGTGAAGAGCAGCACAGTGAATTGCTTAAAAGTGCACAGTTCTTTTCTGTAGTGCCAGCGCACAATGCTTGTGTAGAGAGATTGTTCTTCTTAATATAGTCGCAATGGACAATGGAGACAAACAGACGGACACTTGACTCTGTGAAAGATATTTCAACTGTAAAATTTAATTATACGTATTTGAAATGCAGATGATTTTTTTAAATACCGTATTTATGTGAACAGAAGGAACTTTTGAAATAGATTCGGCCAAATGAGAAACACACATACGACATGGCCCTGAGTTAATGTAGATGTGTGTGTGCCGTATGTAATATCTGTATTATTTTCTTTTTATTTCTTTATGCAATCATATATAATTATATATTATTTCTCATCTGTGTTTTTGGTGGGTACGCCATATCGCCCATATTACTTATGCAAAATCAATGATTGAGGATCATTTTCAAGGTTTCGTTCTCCGCTCATGACGAAAAATATACAGATAATGTAAAGTCGTTGTTTTCACACACAAAAAATGGGATTGTTCGTAAAACCTAAGTTGATACCGGGCGAACGATCGTAAATGGGACATATATTTACGGTTCCTCCATGAAAAATGTATAATTATTTTAATTAGAAATCTTAACGCTAATCACGGATTAATTAATGGTGCAAGATTAGTGGTGACTCACATAGGCGACTACATCATCACTGCTAAATTGAAATGCTTGTAAGGCTTAACTGCGGGGTCATCAGTCCCTAAACTTACAAACTACTTATGAACTACCTTATAGTAAAGACGACACAAACATGCATGCCCGAGGGGGGACTCGAACCCCGGACGGCGGACTGGCGCGCGCACCGCAACACGGCGCTCCAGCACGCGCGGCTAATCCGCCGCGGCACTGCTAGACTCATTGACTCCGATAAAACTGCGCTAATACCCCGCATTATCCTCGCTCATACTGATCCAACCATGCCATTCCAAATGATAAGAAGGCAATTACCAATAAAAGTAGCCTTCGCTATGACCATAAATAAAGTACAAGGTCAGACGCTTCAAAGTGCAGGGTTATATTTACCAGAAACGGATTTTCGCATGGACAGTTATACGTGGCTATTTCACGAGTTCGCTCATTCAGTGATATGTTTGTGCTACAGACACATATAGCCAGGATGATCACATAATAACGACTAACATTATTTTCTAACAAGTATTGTAAAATAAGTAAGTTTCCAAAAAGTAAAATAAACAAGAAAAAGTTAGTATCTGATTTTTTTATATGGTTTACAATTAATAATATTGTATTTAATTATTTAAATACTCTTACAATAATAATAATATTTGTTACTACTGCCGGCCGCGATGCCGAGGGGACTGAGGCGCTCCAGTCACGGTCTGCACGGCCACTACGGTCGGAGGTACGAATCCCCCCTCGGGCATGGATATTTGTGTCGTCCTAGTTCGTAAGTAGTTTGTAAGTTTAGGGACTGATGACCCCGTAGTTAAGTCCCATAAGCTATACAAACATTTGAACATTTTTTGTTACTACTATTCAAAGTTTATTATCTTTCATACATCTGTACCTGCATCTAACGTTTCTCCATTACTATCTTACCTACCTGTGGTGGACCAGGATAGAGTGCAAATTAGTCGCGCAAGTCAACTAGTATATTTAAAATATGGAAAGTGTTCTCATTTTTCATCCTAAAATATAGAGAGTCTCCTGAGTTTTGCATTTAAAATCTGGTAGCCCTATCTTGGGTGGGAACGGTGGTATTAATAAATATCTTGTACTTGAACAGGACTGAAACCCAACGCCACTGATCGTGTGTGACGCCATAACTGGAATTAGGGCACCTGGATATAGACGGGCATGCGCATCAATTTCTGCTATAGTGACAGCTCCCGCCGCCACTTTTCTTCCAGGCGGTGATAGCGTGAGCATGTGAAAGGCGGAGTTTTTCTGCTGTTATTGCTTTCAAATGTCGCTTACTTCATTGCTAATACACATACCAAAAGTCTTCAAAACTATGCGAGGTGGGTTCATTCATTTGTAGTTATGGACAATTTCTACACGTTGTAAACGACAGGTTTCGACACTATTTTTTCCTTTCATTTTTAGCTACGAACTAAAGCAGTTGCAACATTCAGACGATAACAATACTAATTACTTATAAATGATGCACATTGTTTTGTACTAGTTATAATGAGTGATACGGGTCGTAACGATGTTTGAAGCTACTGCGATGTTAGTTGCGGCATCGGCGGCGTAATCTGCTAATATTGGCAAGAAAATGTTCGCTTTAGGAGGATAATTAATTTATTGACCGAACAAGTGTACATACAAGAAGATGGTAAACATGAAAAATAATTTTCTCTCATTCTACCTGTTCGAGTTTTCAAAGAGCATTCGAAGGTCGTTGCCAACATCAGCACACTACGCCACTGAGGCCGTAAGTAAAATTGACCAACGAGAAAGTAAATTGTATCTGATATATATAAATCTTATGCTGCACTCTAGCTTATCATGGTGATATGTCTTCTGCATTGAAAAGGAATTTTATATGAATTCTGAAAAATATGTCGTAAAAAGTAGTGACCCAGGAGTGTATTCTGAAGCAAATTTATGGCATTCTGAAACCGAAATTTGTCGCGTGTTAGCGCATCTTTGGTAGTGCACGTGGTATCCCATAAAATTGAGCTGTCGAATGCGAAAGATTAACTCACAATACACATCCAGGTAGGCAAATACCAGAAAACATAATTTAACGATTTGTTAAATCGTATTACAATAATTTATTACGACGAGATTAATTTTTAATCCAAATATATATACGACTAGAAAACAATTCAGAGCTGCACAGTCCAACATGCTGAAAGCGTATTGACTGTCCTATTCTACAATCGCGCGTCGAAGCGAAGGAACAAAAATGGCGGATGGGCATGTCCGTCTATATCCAGGTGCCCTAAGTGGAATCCTTATGTCACACGTATAATCTAACCAGTGGCGGCGCTAGGCGTCGGCGACGTCGGCCACCGCCGACGGCCTCGCGCCTGTGGGGGCCTCGCAAAACATTGTTAAAATTTCTTCCTTTTTATAGTTGATGTTTAACGGCCAAATAAAACTGAGGTTACTGCATTCCACCTGAGTAATAAAGAAGCCCAAAGGAAGCTACATGTGACTTTTGACGGAATTGAAGTACCACATAACTACAATCCGGTATACCTAGGTATCACTCTAGATCGATCCTTGACATTCAAAGAACAGTGCTTAAAGGTTTCAAAGAAATTTGTCTCAAGAGTGAACTTGCTTCGTAAGATTACTGGCAGCAATTGTGGTGCGGACGGCAATACCCTACGCTCTGCTGCGCTCGCTCTTGTGTATTCTGCTAGGGAATACTGCGCGCCAGTTTGGGAAAACAGCGCTCACACAACAAAGATTGACGTCCAACTTAATGAAGCCATGAGGATTATCACTGGCACTGTCAGATCTACGCCCATTCAGTGGTTACCTGTCCTGGCTAACATTGCTCCGCAAGATCCGAGGAGGAAAGAAGCTAAGGTGAAATTGATAAAGAATGTCGAGGCGCACAAGAATTGCTCTGAAGGATCCCCCAGCATGTCGTCTGAAATCACGAAAACCCCCTGGTGTGACACAGAAAGCACCACTTCCTTCGACGTGACCTCCAAGTGGCAAGAGCGCTGGAACGAAAATCCACCGCACAACGGCCACCTCGTGCAAGATCCATCAAAGAAGGTTCAGGGATTCCGTCTACCACGCCAAACCTGGTCGAGACTGAACCGCATCAGGACTGGTCAAGGGAGGTGTGCTTACAACATGAAGAAGTGGGGTTTCCTTCCATCTTCTGACTGTGACTGCGGGGCAGAGGAGCAAACCGTAGGGCACATCGTCAAGCAGTGTCCACTGCGAGCATTTAATGGTGACTTGGAGAGTTTACATCAAGTGACAGAAAGTGCTCTGGACTGGCTGTTAAATTTGGACATTTCCATTTAATTATAAAAACCATACGATAAATAAATAAATTATAACGGCGCTTTCCAACTGCTAGGTTATGTAGCGACGACTTACATCAAAATGTTCAAATGTTTGTTAAGCTTATGGGACTTAACTACGGGGTCATCAGTCCCTAAACTTACAAACTACTTATGAACTACTTACGAACTAGGACGGCACAAATATCCATGCCCGAGGGGGGATTCGAACCCCCGACCGCAGCGGCCGCGCTGACGGTGACTGGAGCGCCTCAGTCACCTCGGCCACCGCGGCCGGCCGACTTACATCTATTATACACTAGCTTAACCAATGAACACAACATTCCTACCCAAGGGTGAGATTCGACCCCCGGCGAGAGCGATCTCGCTCACAGTGGTATGATGCCTTAGTGCGCTCGGCCATTCCCGGCTGGCAGCTATTTAGTTGTCCGTATTTATTTCCGTATGAGTGCAGCAGTGATGCAATTTTTAGTTAAATACTTACAAAACGGTTTCTTCAGTACATTTTAGAAAAAAATATTTGGTAGAAGTATATCCAAATGTTTATATAACAATCAGAATCATGCTCAATTCCAGTCAGTACAGATTCGGCCGAGAGAAGCTTCACAAAGTTAAAACTGATTAAGACTAACCTGAAAAGCACAGCCATCCAAGAAAGACTATCTGCGTTATCAGTACTATCATATAAAGCCTAAATAGCGGCTAGTATTAAGATGTGATCTTAAAAATTCAGTGAGACGAAAAGGTGAAAAGTTCCTCTAATAAGTGTTTGTTCATTGTAATTTTTGTCATTGCAATAATACTCGTATATTATAGTCTACTTATAGAATTTTAGTATAATGATTATTGATGTATAATTCAGGTAATTTTCTTCATTAATGAAAAATAAAAGGGGCCTCGCATAGACGAGTTCGCCGACGCCCAGTGTTCGTCTAGCGCCGCCACTGAATTTAACGTTCGGTTAAACCATCCGATTATCGTATTGAAGACTCGGTTTATCGTGCAGAGCTTTTCCCGCGTCCCTCGTCCAGGATACGGTGGGTGGGGAGTCGCCGGCGCGTGGGCGACCAGTAGTGTAGGAAACGCCGTATTTGGCGGCGGAAGCTGAGGGCAGAGCAGAGAGCAGGCAGCAGACAGCAGACTGCTGAGGTCGCGGCATGGCGCCCGGCGCGCCACCCTACCCAGAAGCGGCGCTTCCCGGAACCACGCGGGCAATTGGCCGCGCGCCGGCTTCGCAGAAGCAGCGTTGAGCGTGGCCGTGCGTTATGTAAGCGGCAGACCGGCGCCACGGAAATGCCGACACCTCATCCCCACTGGCCGGCTGCGAGTTTTGTCCTCCGTGCATAACAAAACCACTGTTTATTGACTGCGGAGGCTATTTTTCCTATCAATATACGGTTACTACGAGGTTGTGTTCAGATGGAAAGGTACGAAACGACACTGTGGGCATAATTACTGCCATTATTCAAAAGTAATCACCCCAGGCCTGAGTAAAATTATCGCACTGTTTTACGAGCCGAAGGATCCCCTGTACCCAGAATTCCTGTGACTGACAAGAACCAGTTCATATAATGACATTTTTACTGAAGAAAGTTCCATAGTTGCTGCTAAGTTTAGATTTCATTTTATTTCGTAACTACAGAGTGTTTCGGCGCATTATTGCTATTTTCAAGTGTCTTACAAGTAATATGTACGTTTTACATAGCATTTCGTATTTTTAATTATAAATCTTATTCTGAAAGTATAACAAAGGCTTTTACTTACGTCTAAATGGATTGACGTGCATATACCATCGTATTGGACTGTCAGATGTTTATCATTTACCTTCTGGTACTATAAAAAGTTATTAAATTTCGTTTGACAGTTTCGATAATATATGTTTACAGATTATCGTTTGATGATGACAAAGATGATGTTTATATCGCTATCTGTTCTAGTTGCAATCTCTGGTTGTCGCATTACATTTAAGTGCACCTATTTTGTAATTTATATAAACGTCGTAAAATCGGCGAAATATGGATGTTATTGCTGTTATATAATTCTACGTGTAATCTTTTATCTTAGTTCTACATTTTTGTGTTATATTCTCGTATTTTCGCTTGGTGATATAGCAGCATTATTATTCATTTGTTGTTAGCCTATTATCTTTGGCTGAGCAACAGAGCAATGGCTTCGTAATTTTAGCCTTTTTCTTTCATGATAATTTCAATAAAGTATTTAATGTTGTGTTGGTGTATAAGCTCTGTTTGCTCATTCCGAATTTCTTAAGGTTGGTTTTCCATATGTAAATAAACTTCAAGTTCTTCTAGAATGGTCATAATAAGACCTTTTGGGATTTTATACAGTAATTGTAATGCACTCTCAATTTCGATTAGTGTGTGATGGTAATTTTTTAGGTGCAGGACGAAACTTGCCTGGTTGTTTTCATTATTTCTTATGTGTTCTTTAAATCTGATGTTAAAATTACTTCCAGTTTGGCCTATGTAAAAACGGTTACAATCTTTGCATGTGAACTTCTATATTCCTGTGTTAGCGTATATTGATGAATTTGTGTTATTTTTTGTATCAGAGTTTCAAATTTTGGTTCTTGGTGGTACGGAATTCTAATTATATGTTGGTGGTTATAAAAAGTGCATTAATTTTGTTGGACATTCGTCCTAAATAGATTGTGTATATGTACTTCGTTTTCTGTTTAGTTAGTGTTTCTTTTGTTAATCATATTTCATTGTCTATTGCATTGTATTAGGGTGTTTCGTGTTTATTGTATAATTTTGTGACAAGATTAGGGGCGAAATTATATCTGTTGCATATGTATTGTAGTTATAGTTATAGTTCTTTCTATATTGCATGATTTTCTACTGGTAGCTTATGCAATCTGTTGATCATGGAGTGAAAGTATGCAAGTTTTTGTGATTAGGGATTGCATGAGTTAGCGTTAATTATGTTGTTTGATGTACGTTTTCGATAGAATTAAAATATAAGTTGATTATGATTTTTATAATGGTTAGGTTCAAGTACTTTATAGTATTGTTTGTTTCCATTTCTATGGTGAATTGAATTTTAGGGTGTAAACTGTTTAGAGCCTGGTGAATGTTATTAATGTCTGTGTGATCACCATCAATTATCATAAGGGTGTCATGTACATAACGACAATAACATATGATCTTAACTTAGCAGCAAATTTGGAACTTTCTTTAGTAAAAATGTCATTATATGACCTTTATTGTGCTGCGGGCTCCAAAGAGCAAAAGCTTCCTTCAGTTCGTCGTCCGAGTTGAAGCGCTTCCCTTTAAAACGTTTTTCTACCGGAAGTCGCAGGGTGACATGCAGGGAGGATGCTGAACTTGGCCAGCACACTTTGTGTGTCCCTGAAGACGTGTGGATGAGCGTTATCACGGAGCACAATCTCTCCCTCCGTGGGAAGCCGAAGCGGTTTGCTCTTGATGGACTTACGTAGGCTATGGAGTGTCTCACAGTACACGTCACTGTTAATGGTTTTTACTATTACGGTAGCCCCATGGTGCGTCGCTCTAAGTAAACGCCATGTAAACCTCAAGTAAAAAGTTGACACAGCAAAACATCGTTATGTATCATACACAAATTACAATTGTAACCAATATTTGAATAAAATACGTCACCATTTATATACAGTGCCGTTCATAAGTTTGGAAGCACCATCATGCGGATTACAATAGGGTAAGATGGAAGTCATCTATGTGAGTTGTTGTAGCAAGCTCAAATAACGATTAATAATGACACTTAAAGCATTGTACACTTAATTATTATACATATACATAACATATTGGAACATACCAGTATTGCTCCGTTTTATGTAAACCGACGTTACCTGTCCAAGAAGTTCTACTAAACACGCCAGATGGCGCGAGTAGACCGCTTGGTTATGTACAGGTCAAGCACTTTTCCATGGCCCCTCTGTGATCAGCGAAAATCGGCTGAGTCCGGAATGTTTACGCTCTCTACCAACCTTAGCTCGTAACAGGAATGTATACCGTAGACATCGTCAATGTATTGTTTATTTTTGCTTGGTATTGATTACTGTCTTCCACTTTGTTATTTGCTAAAATAAATCCACATACCCCGACGACTTCTTTTAGAAAAGGAAGGCTGTCCTTGAAAGCGTTGTGAAGAATCTTAATTCCGATTGTTATTCAGTTATGACAATAAAAAGAGGCAGAAGCGTTGCTACACATGCTTAATAAGTCCCTTTAAAATATTAATATTTCGTAGATATACGTCCTATTTCTAAAACATTCAAGTGATAGTTAATTTCGTGTTTCATCTGTGACGCTTTAACCTTACATGTTTCTTTTAAAACCTGTAAGCTATCCGCCGTAAGCTGGCGGCACTGGGAGAAAGAGGCGGGGCTTGTTCTAACAGCCAATGCGCTACGAGCTGAATGCAAGCCGTAGCTCCCAACATTCTCCGCTCAGGGGCCACGTTTCAGTGCGTGATCTGTAGAGGTACGTTGTTTACAGTTCTGTTCACTTGCAGTTCCGTTTGCATGAATGTATAACACGCCGTGAAAGTAATTGAAAACGATCCCCAAAGTGCCAGATTCCTTATGAATCACGGGTAATAATAATCACTATGCACAAAGTAGGCAATAGTGTCAGACAAATAGCATAGAAACTTAAGATTTCCACCAGCGGAGTTGTCAAAACCATACACCGGCATGAAGAACGTCCTCGCTCAGGAGCACCCAGGAAAAATTCAGAACGCCAGGAAAAGTATTTGGCAGTTACCAATAAACGTAACAGATAAAAGACTGTCCGTGAATTGACTGCTGAACTAAAGGCAACGAGGAATCCACCGGTGAGTGTGTCATCAGTGAGACGACGCCCGCCGGCCGCGGTGGCCGAGGGGACTGAGGCGCTCCAGTCACGGTCTGCACGGCCATTACGGTCGGGGGTTCGAATCCCCCCGCGGGCATGGATTTTTTTCGCCGTCCTTAGTATAAGGTAGTTGATAAGTAGTTGGTAAGTTTAGGGACTGATGACCCCGTAGTTAAGTCCCATAATCTTAACAAACATTTGAACATTTGAAGACGACGCCCGGCAGACAACAACCTCCAAGGTTATGCAGCAACAAGGAAACCACTGTTGCGCCCTGTTAACGAGAAGACAAGGCTTCAGTGGGCTGACACACTAACATTGGACAACAGGGGATTAATACAAGTTCCAAATATTTTGAAGTAAATGCCGTCAATTTGTACGCCGTTTAGCCCATAAACTTTCATCCTCAGTAATTCCAACTGTAAAGCATGGAGAGGGTTTTGTGATGGTATAGGGATTCTGTGGAGGGAATAAAGCCCAAGATTTGGTGAAAATAGATGGAAAAATAAACCAAAAGGATTATCATGTCATTCTCCAGCGACATGTTAAGACATCTAGTTTGCTTCTAATTGGGAAAAGGTTTGTCTTGCAGCAAGACAACGATCCGAAATATACGTCTCGCTTGTGTCAGAAGTATGTAAAGGCTCTGGAGATTCGTAAAATATTGAAAAACATGGATTGGCCGCTCCAATCTCCTGATGGTAGCCCAATCGAGCAACTGTTGGATGAATTGGACAGGAGGATCCGAAAACGGAAAATCATGAGTGACACACGACTGTGGGGGTCCTGCAGCAAGAACGGAGATTAAGTCCAACTGAAACCTTGGCAGAACTGACGCAGCGCATGCCGAGCGTGTGCAAGGCAGAGACGAGGGCAGAGGGTGGCTGTTTTCAGGAATCGAAAATTCGATTGTTGCATCTTCCTGTGTATTATTTGAGCTTAATAAACATCTGGAAAACAACAAAATGTATTTTTATAGTGTATTTCCTTTCCATTGCGTATAATACTAGGTGTTTCCAAACTGATGAAGGTAGTGTATTGTGTATGATACCTCATCTGATCTCCTAATTCTTTCCACAAGGTGGAAAGAACACACACACACACACACACACACACACACACACAGCTCCCCGTGTCAGGACGCCTTATTATGTATTCATCGCACTGTGTCGTTCAGTTTCCTCCATTTACTCGAGGAGGAGGAAATGCCTGTGTACAGAAATGCCATCTGCAATCGATGCTGTCTAACAAACCGTTCATATGTATTAAGGAAAAGAGCTGGATAGTTACTGCTCAGTGGCTCACTTCCGATTTTATCATTCACGCTGACGAAAACGCTTAGAAACTCCAGTGACTAAGTCGTAAGCATTTGTCCAGACACTTCGCTACCACATTGCGAGGTGCCAGGTAGAGAATAAAATCATTTCCAAGTCAGTGGAGTCACTACAGTGAAGAAACTACATACAGTTCCTAATACAGGGCGTACTTGAGCGGCGTGTTCCACTGGACCGTAATACAGGTGCTCACTTACTATGGAGAATCTTCGCCTCGCGGAGTGGCCGCGTGTTCTAGGGTGTTGTGCTTCGGAATGGGAAGGGGCGTTCCCGCCGGAGGTTCGAGTCCGCCTTCAGGCATGGGTCGTGTGTCGTCCTTACGCGTAACTTAGTTTAAGTAGTTTGTAAGTCTAGGGACTGATAACCGTAGCAGTTTGGTTCAATAAGTTTACAAACATTCGAACGTTTCGAAAAATATGTAAGTTGGTATGTGAATAGCAAACACCGGAAAACCGGTCAAGGTGAAAGCACTTTGTTGTAATGAGAAATTTTTGCGCTGGTGAATATTACCGTTAATCCGCGTCCATATAGTGGTGCCAACATTGGGCAGTACTTTTGCGTCAGCGCCCACACATCGGAGCCAACGTTCAGTTGAATTTCTCGAGAGCCAACGTAAACACACAGTATCTGACACGCAGATCGCGGTCGATGCATTAGCAGTTCTGAATGTGAATAATGATATTTTGTCCTAGCAAAACGAAGACAGGTAATACGCAGTACTGTATCGCTTTATACCATAACTTTTAAAAATGTTACTAGTAAACAATACCCATTATTAAACTGTCACATTGCCAGGTCCAGGAACGATGGATTTGTTTTTCTAGCTTTGCTAGTTAGAAAGCAATATTTGTTTTCCTTCCTTTTGAATAACCCTGTACTTAAACTAACGTACACTAATGATTACAAACACACACACCCATGCCCGAGGGAGGACTCAAACCTCCGAAGGATAACGGCCGTGGACACCGCAGCAAGGCGCCTTAGCACGCACGGCTATTCTGCCGCGGCTGAAGGCATTATGTGGAGTGTTGCCTTGTACGGGATTGAAACATGGGTAGTAAGTAGTTCGTACAAGAAGAGGTTAGAAGTCTCTGAAATGTGATTCTACAGACGAATGCTGCAGATTACTTGGATATATCGCGTAATGAATAGAACTGGGGAAAAAAGAAATTTCTAGCATACCTTAAGTAAGAGAAGGGGAAGATTTGCAGGACTTCTTAGACTTCAAGGAATCGTCAGTATAGCATTGGAGGGAAGTGTGTGGGGGAAAAAATCACAATTAGAGGCCAAGAGACCAACACATTAAGTATGTTGAAATGGATGTGGATTGCAGTTCTTATAAGGAAATGATTATGCTTGCTGAGGATGAAGTAGGATGGAGAACCGTGTCAAACCAGTGTGTCCACTGAACACCGCAACAACACCGACAAGCAACGGAACCGTACCAACATTGGAGTCAACGTTGGTGGCAATGCTGTTTCAACAAGCCATACATTGGACGAACACTGTTTGCGCCAACGATGGTTCCAGTCTCTGGTACCGACCTCAGACGGTACCTACTCACAAGGCAACACGGTGAGTTAACATACCTTTAAATATCGCGACAGTTGTGGTTTCATACCAACACACAGGGTTACGGTATAGGCGTAGATCGTGAGGAGTCCGCAAGAAACAGTGACTGTCGGTACAAAATGTACAGGAATCTGTTGTCATATGTGTAGATAACCATGGCCATCAAATTATAAAGTAGAGATGTTTTCCAGTTACCACGCGTTCATCCATCACAAGGAATTTTTACGTATCCTGAAATATAATCAGCGTATTCTCCAGAGTGCCATATGATCGTTGCCGTTCTACGTCCCATGGGAGCAAAAACCACAACATATCATTTTTCGACGAAAGTATGTATTGATCTGGGCAGAGAGCTTATAAATTAAAACAGTCCGAATCAACATTTTTCCTCCTTCCTTTTTCTCTTTTGTCCGCATTTGTCCTGTTTATAACGGCGCTAAATTTTCTTTCCGGTAGAGGTCTGGCGAAGTACCTTACAAAATGTCTGTAAATCTATCGGACCAAACTGCGTGGTCATCAGTCCGTAGCTTACAAACTACTTAAACCTAGGTAAACTAACCTATAGACAAACACACACACCCATGCCCCAGGGAGGACTCGAACCTCCACGGCGAGTAACCGCGCGCTCCGCAGCGAGGTGCTTTAGACCGCTCGGCTACTCTACCGCGGCATGTACCTTACATACAGGAGAGTTTTCCTGGCCCTGTAATTTATTCTGGTAACTGACATTTTGTACATGAAAAAAAAATATCTCTGGGCAAAACTTTGGAAAGGGCCGTCCGCACTCTTACATTGTATGTTGCTATTGCCAGCCATTAACGGAGATGGCGGAACAGCTTTGTGTAGCTTATGGCGATGTTATGAAATACTGGATTTTCACATAACAGGCTCAACCACAGCCGGGTTTACCATTTTCACATTCGTTGACTTCGTCAAGTCTCATCAAAATTTACCTTGAAACTACTGTTCTAAAGGAACGGAGTTTCCGACAGCCAAGACAGGCTAAGGATGGTGCATGTATGTCTCTCCCCATCGCGGGAATCACGCTAAAATGCGTGCGAACACCAAGGGCAGTACACAAGTGTAACACATGGAAGTTTGGGTCTAGCCGGGGAACGTGCACGGGTGGCTGAGTGGTGCCGGGCGCTGTGGCTTAGCGCGCCCGGTCAGGGGGCTGAAAGCCCACTGTAACAAAAAAGCTGAGCCAACCATTCAACGAACAACCACGAACAAACTGAACGAACGACCGCTAACCATAGATCTACAACAACAAAAAAGTGGTTAAGGCGACCGCTCGCGAAAAGTGGAAACCCGGCTTCGACTCCCGGTCCGGCACAAATCTTCATAGGTTACAAAATGGTAGATCAACTAAAGAAAAGCAGCTGAAGTCGGAAATTATCGCAAATTGCGAATTTAAATCTGTAAAAAAAACTCATCAAAATTGTTGCCTCCCAAACCTAACCTTGATCTCGGGCTATGCTACAGTTCAAGCTGTCGTCACAACCAGTTTTTCAAATTTCGTATTTTCTAGATGCCAAATGACTGCGGCGCTGCCAACATTTGCACCGTGAAGAACAGCAGCGCCGTGGACAGCCAATAATAAAGTTTAACCAAGTCCTGTCGTGGTTTGCTTTCCATATTAAATTACAGATTCGCATTTAATTCATGACAAAACTCTCAGGACGGAGGAAGAGTAGGGCACACCATTCAAAACAAGTGAATGTGCTATGGTTACGAGACTATCTTTCTACTTACTTAAGAAAACTAATCGGGATTCTTTATCTCCTACAGCTTTTTTAAAGCATTTATATTAAAAAAAAAAATCACGTTCACATTTTCGCAACTAACTTTTGTAAAATAAATTAGCATGACTCTCAACATAATAATTAATAATGAATTGTCAAAAAGCAAAGAAAAGATGTTTTGTGTCAAGTGTGTAAAGCAAAAGTCCCGTAGCGTTTATAACCTACAACTAACTTAATTTCTTATAAATACAGAGCATGTCGAGTACCGAAAACATGTAAGTTTATATTCTGAACAACATTTGTGAACCTTCTTCGATTTTAATTTCGTTAAATTGGAAGAATTCCGATAACTAGGTTATTTTTTTTATTATTAACACTACCAAACATATTTTGATTTGAATAAAAAGACCCCAGGTTTCCGTCCGCGTCAGGTGGTTAAAACTCCACGAGCTTTCGGCCAAGCACTCCTTGGCCATTGTCAAGTGGTACAGACTGCCTAGTGGCTCCAAGTACGGGCTGATATACACTAGCTGCCGGCTGTGACGTCACTGGTGCTCCGCGACATCGCCATATATGGGCATGCTCTGAGTCGGTGTTGGATGCGCCCGTTTTAACTGCGCGGTCGCTGGATCCCACGCCGCGCTGAGCTGCAGGCCGCCGTCTCTGTTAAGGCTGTTATCAGATGTCTTAATTTCGATGGCTTCTTTTGATAATGCTGTCCCAGAAGCCGTTCGTGCGAGCCACGACGGCAGTCTCATCGAATTTGAAGCGATGACCGTTTACTAAAGCATGCTCAGCCAAAGCAGATTTGTCTGGGTACGGTAAACGATGAAACCTTTCATGTTCCTTCCTTCGTTGTTCAACAGTTCGTACTGTTTGTTCTACATAAGCCTGACCACACTCGCAAGGTATCTTTTAGACCACAGGTCTTCTGAGACCTACTGCGGCTTTAACTGGTCTCAGTAATTGCCGGATTTTCGTCGGGGGCCTGAAGACTGATTTTATCTTGTGTCTCTTCAACAGGCGGCTCATTTTGCCCGACACAGAACCACCGAACGGCAAAAAATCAAGTACATCAAGAGATTAAATTGCCCTTCCTCGACGTTCTCGTCCGTCGCAAACGGAATGGATGCCTTGGTTACAGCGTCTATAGAAAACCTTCCCACACTGATCTGTACTTGCACGCCACAAGCCATCATCACCCGGCACAGAAGCGCACCGTATTGCAAACTTTGGCACATCGTGCAAAAACATTATCAGACGCCGATAACCTGCCTCATGAGTTGAAACATCGACGCAAGGTCTTCAGGAATAATGGCCACAATGATCGTGAAATAAGTGATGCGATCTCAGAAAGGAAACACAATAAGACCACTGACGAGGAAGAGGGAAATAAACTTGATTTTTTGCCGTTCTTTGGTTCTGTGTCGGGCAAAATAAGCCGCCTGTTGAAGAGACACAAGATCAAATCATTCTTCAGGCCCCGACGAAAATCCGGCAATTACTGAGACCAGTTAAAGACGCAGTAGGTCTCAGAACACATGGGGTCTACAAGATACCTTGCGAGTGACAAACACTACGAACTGTTGAACAATGAAGGAAGGAACATGAAAGGTTTTATCGTTTACGGTACCCAGACAAATCTGCTTTAGCTGAGAATGCTTTAGTAAACGGTCATCGCATCAAATTCGACGAAACTGCCGTCGTGGGTCGCACGAACGGCTTCTGGGACAGTATTATTAAAGAAACCATCGAAATTAAGACATCTGATAACAACCTTAACAGAGACGGCGGCCTGCAGCTCAGCGCGGCGTGGGATCCAGCGACCGCGCAGTTAAAACGGGCGCATCCAACACCGACTCAGAGCATGCCCATATATGGCGATGTCGCGGAGCACCAGTGACGTCACAGCCGGCAGCTAGTGTATATCAGCCCGTACTTCCAGCCACTAGGCAGTCAATACCACTTGACAATGGCCAAGGAGTGCTTGGCCGAAAGCTCGTGGAGTTTTAACCACCTGACGTGGACGGAACCCCGAGAACTTATTATTCAAAGTTATCGCCGCGAGACAATGCATTCCTACATTTTAATTTCTTCTCAAGTTAATTATTTTCCTGTCACAACACAGGGTCGGCACTAGTAAGTCTCTTGATAAATTTGATGTCAGTGACGAAACTTTGAATACTTTGGGACGTGACGAAAGTGTATAACCACTGGTGGTGGGGGAGGGTGCGGAACAGCCCCGCGTGAACAATTTGCACAGGGTCCCGCGCAAGCTAGCGCCGGCTCTGATTGTAATAGCCTGCAGTTAACACAAGCTGTGAAGTATTTCGTTTGTACTTTAGATAAGTGTTCCCTTAATGGAAGTGTTTGGTTCAGACATGCGTTCACGTTCTCAGCCTTATTTGTGTGGTGGCTGCGGCTGCTGTTTCATCTCCCAGTACCGACGCACAAAAATGATATGTGTTCTGCACATGACACCAAATGCCTGTAACACAGTAACGAATGCAGATAAACCGTATATTTACGGGACATCTTCTGCTTGTTGTGCAGTCCTCTACAGAATCCCCGGTGTTTTCTTCCCGTCTTTAGAGACATCCTCTATTTGACATTTGCTTAACACGTCCGTAGATAAAAAGCTAGTAGCAATGAACTATGATGCCATCACTGCATAATTATTTTCAAATAAACATGGTAAGACATCAGTTTAGTATCTAATAACAAATGGGTTAAAATAATTATACTTATAGTCGAGCTCCACACTTGTTCCATTTGATAAGAGACTTCACCGAACAAGTAATATAAATTTTTGTAATGTGTTATGACCATGACCTGACTACCACGTTGAGGTAAAATACTAGGGTCGATCTTAAATAGTGGTAACACTGCTTTGGAGACACTATGCAATGGAATCTACTATTGTTGCTGATAGCACACGTTGTTGACATACCTACCTTACCTCCGAGCAAATGACTCGCCCTTCCCACGACACTGGACACTGGCGTGAGCACAATAGAGGGAAACACAGTCACTTGTGAGCGAGCGGTCTAACGTAACGGTGTCACTATGTTTTCGAAAGAGGTACCACGGAGTTGGATCAAGACTGAATGTGCCAGAGTTCGTCAGAGACCCAGTATGGTGAAAGTTATGGTGGTTCTCCTGTACGACTTTGATAGTGTTATAGTAATGCATTTCGTTCCTCCACGGCGGGCCGTCGATGCACAATAGAGGTCTGCAAATCGCCGGTTTCGCTCGCTCGTACTCGGTCGAGTGCGCAACGCTCGGCGGTGGCGCGCCGAGTGTGTTACGCTCGCAGCGAGCGTGTTGACACTCGAACGAGGCTCGTGGGGCGGGGCGGGCAGAGGCCGCACAGCGTAGTGCTGCCGCTGTAATCTCCGATTTTTATGAAATTTGCATATGTTGTAATACATGAAAACCAATGGGACACGTATTTTTTTTTAGCGGCGGAGAAAGATATTTAAGGGGTGAAACAGTCCCTCCAAAATTGTCGCTTAAATAGAAACATGGCGATAACTTAGAGACTAGAGAAGCGATTTTAATGATGTTTGTATGAAAATATATTTTGATGAAAGACAAATTCCATAGATTCAACTTCGATAAAATCAAAATAATTTTTGAGCTATCCCCCTAATTGTCACTGCCCCTGCAATGTACTTAGGCCGATCTCTTTTCAAGACACGGAAGAAAGCGAGGATCCTATATATTGCACAAGAGCTTGCATACGTTCTTTCTTATGTAGATAAGAAAGACGACAGTGGCAGTGGGGGATATATGAATGTTACAAATGGAAAAATTCCCGTTAAGGACGCACTCGGAAAAGATAGAGGCGCAGCAACCACGCACAGTGCCAAAATGCTACGGGAATATAACTTATATTAACGGGGTGCAACAGAGAGAGAGAGAGAGAGAGAGAGAGAGAGAGAGAGAGAGAGAGCGAGAGATACACAAAACTAACCTAACGGGTGTACATCAATATAGTGTATTTAGTATCAACTTAAGACGGACAAAGTATTCCAGGACTTGAGAGTGATAAGAGGAATGGATATAAAATACAATCACGTCCTCGTTAAGACGGCAAGTAACACCTACCACTAAACAGGCACTAACAGTCCACAAAATAGGAACAAGAAAGAAAGAAAGATCCTGGAAAACTCATTTAGTAAATTATCTTAGCACAGAAACTTTATGTTAATTACGTATAATAACCTGTATGGTAAAGTATAAAATGCGAAACTGAATGGCTAGTTCAACTGGATTGAGAGAAAAGCTTTCGAAGCACCCGGTAAAGGAAACAATTCCAAATTTTGAGGTCAGGATGTATTCTCAAGCATCTAGTTTGCTCCCGCTACTCGCCTTGGACTCGAGTGGCGCTGCGGTGGGCGACCGAGTGGCGAGCGGGCAGTGTGGACGGTCGGGCCAGTCGAGCGAGGCCCGCTCGAACGAGCGTGCAGGAAGTCGAGCGTAGCCACACGCCTTGCCGCAAGTTGCAGTACCGACACCTGTCGGACTGTCAGAGAACGACATGTACCTCGCGATTCGAGCGAGCAACAGAGCGAGGTGCAGACCTCTAATGCACAATATTACTGTTCGTTTTTGGAGCATCACCTGCGATCAGCTTTGCGAAAGTAGCGACAACACTCCCTGCACAACCCACCCATCAGTTTGCACGACAATACGCGGGCGCATACAGCGCAAGCTGTGACTGCTCTGTTCGGTCGATGGGGCTTCAAAATGTTCAAATGTTTGTTAAGTTTATGGGATTTAACTGCGGGCGTCAGTCCATAAACTTACAAACTACCTTATACTAAAGACAACACAAACATCCATGCCTGAGGGAGAATTCAAACATCCGACGGGGAACGGCCTCGCGCATCGGAGCATAGCGCCTCAAAGCGCTCGACCATTCCGTCGCGGCTCGATGTGACTGGGAAGTACGGTGCTATCCATCATACTCCCCGGGCGTAAGTCGTCGTGACTTTGATTTGATTCCGAAGATGAAGGAACCACTTCGCTTCAGAACTGTTCCAGAACTGCAGCAGACCCCTCCATTCACACGATCAACAGAGCAGATTTTGCTAACGGTATACTGCGCCTTCCAAATCGCTGGTGACTACTCAAAAATGTTCAAATGTTTGTATAGCTTATGGAACTTAACTACGGGGTCATTAGTCCCTAAACTTACAAACTACGTATAAACTAGCTAACACTAAGGAAGGCCCAAGGGGGGCCCGAGGGGGGATTCGAACCCTCGACCGCGGTGGCCGTGCAGACCGTGACTGACGCGCCGCAGTCCCCTCGGCCACCGCGGCCGGCTGCTGGTGACTACTTTGAAGGACAGTAACAGGTGCAAACATGTAAAGCTTTTCTATCGGTTTTGAGTAAATAGTAGGCACGAGTGGCGGAGCGTCCTGTGTGTTCACTGATTCACGGAAACCCGCGGAAAAAACTCGTCATGAAAAAATAGTAAATAAAAAAAATCATTTTTTATCAGATCATTTTATATGCACAGTCAAAGTATTTTTATCGCATGAGAAACGTTTTACGTAGCGGAGACAGCACGTATACGAGTCGTAGCCCTACCACTTGATATAGGCGGCAGTAGTCGCAGCGTTGCAATGCGAATGCGCGGCTGAGGTTCAGATTCTCTTCTGAACCCCCTGGAGGCAGCATATGGTCGCTCCCGCGGCAGGGAAAGGCGAGGGGAAACGCCACCATTGGCGTTGGAGCTGGTAGAGACACGAGCTTCTCGCTACTCGCGGTTACGCACGCATGTTCCCGAAGCAAAGGCAATGGAGCTATTGCGCACCTCGCCTTGCCCATTGGCAAATCCTCCATTAAGGCAACATCCGCCCTTCATATTTGCTTTTGGAACATTGCAATTCATCAAAAACATGTCATATTTGGTGAAATATAACTACAAATTAAAGTAGCATCAACTGTAAAGGCCTTCAGTACATCTGATCATGAATAATAATGAAGTCACTATTCTCCACCTAGCAAGAAAAGCCGTACTGTTAGCGCCATCGCATTGCGCCGTCGAAGGTAGTGGGTTCGAGACTGACTACAAGTTACTTTTTAAAACCCAATCTTTTTATTTTTTTATTTTTATTTGAGAGATACAGGAACAACGATTTTTCTAGTCTTACTTGCCAGATATCTTTGGACTTTTTAGCAAATATGTCCCGAGTTTGAGGGTATATGACATTTACACTGTTCGTTGTAATAAATATTTAACTGTCTAATAAGATGTGGGGAAGAGCCGCCTTTGCGTATGCGTAAGGTTAGGAGGGGAGGGGGTGTCGCTTTCAGTGTCACGTGACCCGAAGGTAGCTTGTCTCTTCATCCTAACACTTTCATTTTGTTATAGTCACTTGACAGTGTAATCAGTGTTCATGTGCATATTCATATATCCATGGTGTTTATTATCAAAGATAAATGAACAACCTTAGCATAGGCATAGCCAGTATATGATTTCGGGAGGAGTTTTCAATGAAAGGACACTGAAATAACGTGTACTCTTAATAGAACAGCAAACGGCACTAATACTGTATATACTACCTTATTTCATTGCAAAGGACTGAATACTAGAAAGTCATCATGGTACAGAAAGAAAATTAGGAAATTCCTTAATAATTTATGTATTCTCCAGAATAGGGACAAGGTAAATTATATCGTGATGCTAAATGTGGATCGAAACATGGATGGCAGTCAGATAGCCAGGTAGTGAGGTAGTCACGTTTCAATAACTTCTGAAGCATTATCAGAGAAGCACTTCGTAACTCCAATTTGTGTGGTACTTGAAAGCTGTCAATGGCAAAAAATAAGTGCACGGAAGATACTCTTTGACTAGACGGGAACCTTAATGCGTTTACATAGGAATATAAAGAAATACCGATGACTTGACACTGCAAATACTAATAGTGGTGTTCAAATGTTTGTTACGGTTAAGGGACTTAACTCCGGGATCATCAGTCCCTAAACGTACAAACTACTTATGAACTAACTTGTACTAATGACGACACAAACATCCATGGCCGAGGGGGGGGGGAGGGGATTCGAACAGTGATGTTTAATAAACAGCTCAAATCTTTAAAGCACAATGAAACTCCAGGGGCCGACAGGTTCTACACTGAATCGCCTCCGAATTTAGTCCCCCTCTTTGCTAAAAAAAATAAATAAATAAATAAATAAATAAAAAATAAAAAAATAAAAAAAGATTAAATAGAAATTTTAAAAAAGTTCAAGTGTTTGTTAAGTTTATAGGACTTAACTGCGGGGTCGTCCCTAAACTTACAGACTAGTTATGAACCACCTTATAATAAAGACAACACAAACATCCACGCCCGAGGGAGGATTCGAACCTCCAAACGGGAACGGCCTCTCACATCTGAGCATAGCAACTCAATGCACTCGACCACTCCACCGCGGCTCTTTACTATCATTTATCGTAGATTCCTTGAGCAAGGAGTTGTTCCTTGAGATTCGAAAAAAGACAAGTAACTGTCATTTTTAAGGAACAGACCAATTAAAAGAAGACAATTACTCTTAGTGGTATTTCAAAACAGCTTAAATATTTAAAACACAATGATGCTCCAGGGCGCGACAGTTTCTACACAGAATCTTCCTTCCTTAGCATAATTTATCGTGGGTAACTTGAGCAAGGAATTGTTCCTAGTGAATGGAAAACAGACAATTCACATTCATTTATAAGGAACAGACAAAAGAAGACAACTGGGAAGAAACAGAGTAAATTGCTCATTATTTTAGTAGTAATCACCATAACTGTTAATACATTGTACGCACTGTGAGGCAAGACGGTCAACATTCCTCCATTCACAAATGTTTTTCATTAGCTACAGGTCCATTTTTTCTATCCAGGTCAGCACGTCTTTTTTCCGAAACATACCGATGGTCGTGAACGTCTTTTTTCAGGACTCCAAAACACGGTGATTTCATGAGGAGAAATAGCGATTGTATAGAGCATGTGGAACGGCTTACCAGACTTAGCAAAATGCAGGTGGGTTGTGTCCTGATACAGAATGATGCCAGTTTTTTGTTAGCTTTATTAACATTTCGGGAGAGGTTTGAACCCCAGAAACCATCCTCCTCGCTACGCCAATGTCGTTCAGTGTGTTTTAGAAGTAAATTACTCAGCTTAAACCTTGGAACAAAATTATGAAATAAGGAAGCTTGGTGAGCCAACACGTCAGCTCGAGTTGTATCAAATGCAAAGAAGCCCAGGTAAGATATTCTGAAGATCTTTTAACGAAAATATATCGAAGACGAGAAGTTCAGGGAGAAGGAAATAAAAACTTTGGGGTTTTCCGGTGACATAGTAATTCTGTCAGATACCGCGAAGGATCTGGAAGAGTAATAGAATGGAGTGGATAGTGTCTTGAAAAGAGGGTATAAGATGAACATCAACAAGAGTAAAGGAAGGATAATAGACTTTGGCATCAGAAAGTCAGGCGATGCTGAAGAAATTAGATTAGGTATAGAGACAATAAAAGTAGTAGATGACTTTTGTATTTGCGTAGAAAGTTAACTTCTGATGGCCGAAGTAAATAAGATATAAAATTCAGAATGGCTATGGAAGATAAAGCGTTTCTGAAGAAGCGAAATTTGTTGACATCGAATATTAGTTTAAATCTGAAAGCATTTGTCTGGAGTATAGCGTTGTATGGGAGTGAAACGTGGACGAAAAGATGACAGAAGCTTTTGAAATGTGGTGCTGCAGATGAATGATGAAAATTAGATGGGTAGATCACGTAACTAATGAGGAGGTGCTTAGCCGAATTGGGGAGAAAAGGAGTTTCTGGCATATCTCTGACTAAGAGAAGGGGTAAAGGCGTAGATTGGTAGGACACATTGTGAGACATGAAGGAATTGTCAACTTAGCATTAGAAGGAAACGTGTGGGGTAAAAATCGTAGAGGGAGACCGAGGGACGAATACATCTACATCTACATACATCCTCCGCAATCCACCGTAAGGTGCGTGGCGGAGGGTACACTGTACCACTACTAGGCATTTCCTTTCCTATTCCACTCCCAAATATAACGAGGAAAAAAAGAATATCTATATGCCTCCGTACGAGCCCTAATTTCTCTTGTATTTTTGATCACTACGCGAAATGTAAGTAGGCGGCAGCAAGATCGTACTACGATCAGCTTCAAATTCCGGCCCTCTAAATTTCCTCAACAGAATTTCTCGAAAATAACGTCGTCTGTCTTTCAGCGATCCCCATTTGAGTTCTAGGACCATTTCCGTGACACTCGCGCGTTGGTCTAACCTACCAGTAACAAACCTAGCTGCTCGCCTCTCAACTCCTTCCATGTCTTTCTTTAAACTGATCTGCTGCGGGTCCCTTAAGCAATACTCACGATTTGGTAGTACAAGCGTTTTATATGCGGACTCCTTTAGAGATGAAGTACATCGTCCCAAAATTGTCCCAATAATCGGAAGTCGGCTGTCCGCCTTACTCACATCTGTCCTTACATGTTCGTTCCATTTCATATCGCTCTGCAATGTTAAGCCTAGATATTTGAACGACGCGACAGCGTCAAGAAGCTTACTACTAATACTGTATTCGAAAATTACGGGATTGTTGTTCCTGCTCAAGCGCATCACCTTACATTTTTCTACACTGAGAGCAAGCTGTCATTCTTCACACCAACTAGAAATTTTGTCCAAGTCAACCTGTATGCTGTTATAGTAAGTTAAAGAGAACACCCTCCCATACACCACAGCATCATCAGCAAACAGCCGCAAATTACAACTTACTCTGTTCATGAAAACATTTATATAGATAGAAAATAATAGCGGTCCTATCACACTCCCCTGGCACACGCCTGACGATACACTCGCCTCTGATGAACAGTCGCCGTCGAGAACAACGTACTGCGTTCTATTACTTAGGTAGTTTTCCAGCCAGTTACAAATCTGTGAAACGTACTGCGTTCTATTACGTAGGTAGTTTTCCAGCCAGTTACAAATCTGTGAACCTATTGCATAAGCTCTTATCTTCATTAGCAGTCTGCAGTGTGGCACCGCGTAAGCAGTAAGCAGATTCAAAAGGATGTGGGTTGCCGTACGTATTCACAGATGAAGAGACTTGCACAGGACAGGGTAGCGTGGAGAGCTGCATCAAACCAGTCTGCGGACTGAAGACCACAACAACAACATATCTAAGGAGAGGGATGGGGGGAAATTGGGGCGGTTTTCCCCCGACGCCACTTGCAAAGGTACGGCAAATAGTCGGGGCGGAGTGGCCAAGCGCATTGAGGCGCTATGCTACGATGCGCGAGGTCGCTCCCCCCTCGGGAATGAATGTTTGTGCCGTCCTTAGTATTAGTTAGTTCATAAGTAGTTTGTAAATTTAGGGACTGATGACCCCGCAGTTAAGTCCCTTAAGTTTAACAATCATTTGAACATTTTGTACGCCAAATTGTGTGTTTGAAAGCCGAGCGGGGAGCGGGAGAGGCGCTTAATCAGCGACGCACCGAGCGGGGGGAGGGTGGGGGAGACGCCAGTATCGAGATCCGGCATGACATAAGTGAACTGCCAGTGACGTGAAGCGCCAGTTGCCAGTGGGAGCCGCTATTTAAGTTGCAGCCGTCACATATTAGCACAGAGTAACATATACAGAGGAGAAGCCCCTCCTAAACCACTGTCCTTCGCTCCCCTCGTAGTTCCAGGTGTCAGGTGTCAGGCCGTTCCCTGGCTTAGAGTGCCTCTCGCACGTCAGAGGGTAGCGTGGATGGGAGGCTGAGGGGAGAGCTCGTGCCGCCTGCCACGAGGCCACGGCTGCGTCCGGCTTGCTGTCGTGTGAGGGGAGGTGGTGGTGGGGACAGCCGCTACCTGCCGCCTGCTCTGGCCAGTTTAAAGGGTGCCGGGCGCCGTGGCTCAGCGCGCCTGGTCAGCCCGCTCTCTGTAATAAAAAAGCTGAGCTAAAGAACACATAGGACAAAATCGAACAAACACGATCAGTGTCCGCAAGGACGAGAAGTACCATGAGCAAAAAAAAAAAAAAAAAAAAAAAAAAAAAAGAGCTGCTTCTGACCGCAGCGCCATCATGGGACATCTTACGGAACTGCTTCAGCACCCCCCGCCCCGCACCCCTGAGCGTGGGACCGGGCCCTTACGGAGGTTTCCCGTCTGTATATATTTGTCTGTGGTATTAGCGAGTGCTGACGCTGCCCCGCGGCAGCTGCTTCAGTGTGTGTGGGGCCAGCGCGGGGGCGTGCCTCGGCGGCGGCGGCCGTGTCTGCCCTGCCCTGCCCTGTCCCACGCGGCGCCGCCTTGTCTCGATCGATGCGCCGCCGCCGTCTGCCTGCTGGCACACTGCCACACTAGCCTCTAGCCAGCAGCCGCCGCAGCTGTACTCAGCGACACGGCCTGTCTGGCAGTTACATTAACACGAGTAATCTTCCTACAGGGTGTCCAGAAAAGGGCTCCCTGATTTCAGAATTAAATATCTTGACAACAAAGTTCGATAGAGGAATGCAGTAAACGGTATGTTCATTCTGAAAGCTGTAAGAAGTTCATACAGCAGTTTGAAATAATGCTAAGAGACGTCGCTGTACGCTGTACAGCTCATATCAGCATACATAAGTAAAATAATCGTATTTAAACACTCTTTGCAAACAATCACAACACAATGTTTTCAAAATGTTCACCATTGGCGGAGCAAACGAAGAATGAAATTCGCCATCACATTTCGTAGTGTCTCAACCGAAATGGATTCGCATGCCACAGAGATCGCCGATTCAAGCTCGTGCAGTGTGGCGGGATGCTTCGGGTAGTGTGATATTCCTGGCCTGTGGCCACTTCATATTTCTGGCCGCTGGCCGTTTCTTTGCTAACATCGTACGTTTCTTAAACGCGGAAGAAAGACAGAAGTGCAGCATATGTTGAAATGTGGGGTGGGGAGCAGTAGCATATGGCGCAGTAGGTGCTGGTTCCCGTGGGAAAGCCCGCCTATGTTACTGGTGCTCTCCTCGCATTGGCTCATGCATTTCACGTCACGTGATTTCTTTTAAAATTAGTTTTGTTTATTATATACTAAATATTAATTATTCAGAGCTGAGAATTTTTAATAAATATCTCTCAAGGACAGACTAGGTTTTGACAATTCAAAAAGTTTAAGGTGCCTTCTCTTATTGTAACAAGAGAAGAGCGATTTTGCAGAAGTCGCGCGACGGCCCTGTTTTGGCGCGAAATAGAGCGTCAGTTGCCCTCTCGCAACGCGCCGCAGTTTCAGTCTCGAGCTGACCACTATACGCGCCGGACCGCGCCGGTCATGAGTAAAGATTTTTGTAATAGTGTTAACACTCGAGGTCTCAACATGAGCTATGGGCAGCATAGGCCGTGTCGTATTAACAAAAGTTGTTCATATTTAATTATTTATTTAATAAATGGCATCCCTAACAATTAAATATCTCGCGAGTCGCTTCTTATGCTTCCATCATACAGAACTTATTTTAGCCTCATTTGTATGCTATAGAAGAACCAACGACCTGTGTGCTGTCTTCTGCGCTGGGGACACAACTATAGAAGACTACAAGTTAACCAGAACTCTATGCTTTCCATAAAGTCTCGGAAAGCAACTACGGCACCTCGTGCGTACTGTAGGGCGGTACAAACGCACACTGCTACGCAACAGCATCCGCAAGGATCTGGAGATTTTAGGGGACTTGTGGGAGGAAGCAGTACTAACTTCTCGGTCCGCAAATAAAACCCTAGGTAGCTTGTAGTAGACCGTGTCTTTCACTGTGCCCCACAAAAAAAAGTCACAGGGAGTCAAATCCGGCGAATATGAAGGCCATTCCATGCCTGCACCAGTAAATTTGGGATATTCCAAAGCAATGACTCGATTCCCGAAGTATTCCTCAAGAAAGCGAAACACTTGTTTGGTCCGATGTGGTCGGGCTCCATCTTGCATAATCCATTCAGTACCTGGTCGATGCTCTAACGCTTGGTCTATGGCGACAAATTGTTCCAAAATTGCAACGTAACGTGCACCAGTGACAGTTTCTCGAATGAAAAAAGGGCCAATAATGTCTCTGCTGCATACTGTAGCCCACACAGTAAGTTTAGGAGAATACAGGGGTTTCGCTTCACACCAATATGGAAGGTGGAAGTGTGCTTCATCTGTAAACCAGATGCAGCCAACATCAAATCCTTCACTATCAATCATTGTGAGCATCTGATTAGCAAAGCAACCCTTTGTTGCACAGCTCGTATGGGTATGTCCTGGTGCGTTTGAATTTTGAACAGTATTTTCTGCGTGCTGGATTTCGCTGAATAATTCCAGAAACTGTAACGATATTTTCAGGCGTAACTGCGGTTTGCTTGCGGCCAACATGCCCCACTAGATCATCATTTACGCTGCCTGTTCGTTGAAATTTTGTGAAAAGTGTACCAATGGTTTTCGCATCGGGTCCTTTTGGAACATTAAATCGTGCTTGAAAACTTCGCCTTGTTGCCGTAGGACTCTCTTCTAACCTGTGGTACTCTAGCACCAGAAAAACGCGTTGTTCAATTGAGTACATGGTTTTAATCTCTTCCTTTGGTACACTAACCTCCTTTCACGTTTCAATAGTGGAACTGATCGCTCTGGGCTTCGGATCACTATTTATACTAGGCATTACGGATGGCGATTACAGCGCCATCTGTTAGCATCTTTTGTAACTATTATTTCAAACAGCTGTATAAACTTTTTACAGCTTTCACAATAAACATACCGTTTACTGCATTCCTCTATCGATTTTTGTTTTCGAGATATTTAATTTTGAAATCAGAGAGTCCTTTTCTGGACACCCTGTATCATATTACAATACACTCGGCATTTACTGGTGAAACAGCGCGAATGGAGTACATGAAATTAATACGTTTATAGTTGATATAGTTTATTGTAGTACAGTCACCAGAAGATCAAAAGGAACTGCAAAATGATTTAGATTTCTGCATGGTGCAAAAACTGGCAATTCACCCTTAACCCTCCATCAGGCGCAATCGGCCTCAAAGGCCAGCAAAACATTTTGCTGATCTCCACGCATCACCATGGTGGCCTAGCGGCCAGCCTCTCCGTTTACTCGCATAAATTTGAGAACCTCACGCAGTGGCGATCCTCAGCCTGCCGTCGACTTCCACAGGGCTCAAGGGCAACTCCCTTGGCCTCACCGACCGTTTGCGGCCGACTGCGTCATAATTTTGAATCTCAGTTTATCAAGATATTTTTATTTTAATTGTTCGTTTCACCCAAACTCTGTTCTCTGTGATTTTCGTCGTTACCTTGGGAAAACAGTGCTCTGACAATCCTGGCCTCTCAGGCTGAGTGCACCTCATCGTCTTCTAGTTCCAGTTTTCCTATCTCTCCCTACGTCACCATATCTATATTTCTTGCTGAAATGCCCAGAAAAGTATATAATCTCTCTGAGCCAAATGATGTTGCTCCTCGAAGATGATGATGATGATGATGATGATGATGATGAAGATCCAGCCTCCCTCGAAGATTTAGGTGATAAGAGTGACATCCACTCTGAAGGCAAAGAGGACTCCGCAACTGAACAGGAAGATGAGGGAACAGCTCGGGAAGATGAGAAAATGTATGAGGAGCTTTATCTTGGATAAGATAAGACGACGAAGGGAGCTAAGAAACCACCTTCTACTTTTTATAGTGTAAGAACTCACATCATTATTACACAACATCCAGGTGTAATAGCTGATGATAAAAATGCCGCCACCATATTGCAGAATCTTCTGTCATCAACTTTTAATTGGACAACTATCCCAGCGAAGTGAGAATACAAGTGGAATGTCGATTCAGCTGTAAACTTCCTTACGACGAACGCGAAACATTCCCCATATTACCTCCCAAAAGACGAAAGTGTCGACCATGCACGGCTGAAGTACGATTTAGTGGGATGAAGAATTATGAATGCTCAGCTTGTCATCAACGAATTTGCTTGAGCCACGTAAAAGTTTCGTGCCAAACCTGTATTTCAGGTGTTAATTTAGCAGCTTCAGCATCAGATTTTTGCCTACAGATGTCGCGATAAAAGCTGATTCCACGTCAGAATAGACTGACTAATGTCTTTTAAAAATAATTTTATTACCTTTATGGATATCTGTTATACAATTTTGAATACTCTTTGTGGGAAAGGGGCGATTTTGATATATGTTAAAGGGTATTCTGCTGAATAAGTCCGTTCCTTTGCTGTCAATTTCTGTATTTGCTTCCTTTAGATCCTCTTGAAGACGCAAACACGCGTTCTGAATTTGAATTAATATGGCTGAGATGCTCCACAAAATATGTGGGTGGCCTCTCAGGCTCGGTGCGCCTGATTTTGTTTCATCTGCACGGTTAATAGTGATAAGTGTGGAGGCATCCACATGACGACTAAAGCACCCTCGTTAAACTTCATTTATACGATAAATCGGTCAAAACAAGAGGCCGTCAATTCTACTTAATACCTAGGAATAACAATTACGAACAAAAATTGGAAAGAACACATAGCAAATATTGTAGGAAAAGCGAACCAAAGACTACGTTTCATTGGCAGAACACTTAGAAGATGCAACAGTTCTACTAGAGAAACTGTTAATTTTCGAGTATTGTTGTGCATTGTTGGTTCCACACCAAGTGGGACTGACACGATTTAGAGAAAGTACTAATTGCACCACGAAATACAGTTAAGTATTTGGGGATAATATTCGATTCTACTTTAACAGCCGCGGCGGAGGGGTCGAGCGCGTTGAGGCGCTATGCTACGATGCGTGAGGTCGTTCCTCGTCGGGGGTTCGAATCCTCCCCCGGCCATGGATGTTTGCGTCGTCTTTAGTATCAGGTAGTTCATAAGTAGTTTGGACGTTTAGGGACTGATGACCCCGCAGTTCAGTCCCTTAAGCTTGACAAATATTTGAACATCTACTTTAACATATAAACAGGCTATTTCAGAATTAATTATGAAGACAAGAACAAGATTAGGCCTACTCAAAGTAATTAAAGGATGGTTTCAAAGAGCTTAAACGTCAGCTTTATTATATGTGTACTCCAGTTTCATCAGACCAACCCTTCAATATGCAGCAGCAATATGGATCACTTCCATATCACACTCCCCTAAGAGCTTCAGTACCGAAAGAAGGATACTACGAATCGCAGCAAACTTGAACCCCAGCAGTAGCAGGGAGGAAGTATACTCCATTACCAGTACTCAGCCATTAGAATAAAGATCAATCAGAATGGCTGCAAGGCTAAAGGTTGAAACAAAAACCACTGATATTGTCAAACGGACACCGATAAAAGTCAACGGTCCAAGATGCAAATATCCTTATCCGCCAACAGCCATAGCACGGGAGATTGAGAGGACATATCCGGAGTTTATGAGCTACAAGCAGTCGAAGCTCAACAGCATCTACATTTGGATTATGGACAATGAGAGCCCTGATCATTTTTTCTGATAAGTGTTTTTTTAACGGTTTCATTAAATTGTATCTAGGAAGGTGAACAGGTGGGGCATAACAGCTTTGACATAATTGCAGAACGACGTATTGACCCTAGCTGTTTATTTTTTCTCCATACTACCGGCTTTTTTAAAATAATTTTATTGCACACTCATCAATGTATGCATCAGTCTGTATCAGTCAGCAACTGTGGTAATATTAATGATTAGAGCAATGACAACAAATACTTATGTTACAATTTTTAATTTTTGTGTTACGACATGTTAAGCTATTAGCTAATCTCTGCTAACGCTTGATAATGGTAAACTGGCCGAAACCGGTAGCATTGAGAAAAAAATAAACAGCTATGGTCAATATGTCGTTCTGCAAAAATTTTATCTAAATTAACATTTTACATAAATGAATTCCCCCCGATCTGAGGTTTTTCCCCAGAGATAGAAGCGGGTTAACCTAACTCAATAAAAGAGTATTTTGGAATATGTAAGAGATAATAACGAAGATAAATAAGCCTTCCCTCTTATAAAATAAATAGTGTCACCACAGAATGACCCTTATCTTCCACGGCCTAAAACGAACTCATATAATGTTCGATAAAGGGCCCACCATTCCCATTAGGAAAGGAGTAATATAAAGTTTTCGATCAATGCTTAAACACCCATTTTAGTACGTGGCGTAGCCTCCACGGGCGGTACTGCAGGATCTGATTCTAGCACCAATTCCATAAATTACTTCACAACTGATCGGCCTGTTCGCATAGTTCTGTATGAGTTACGGTTGGCCGAATTGTACGTATTAGTTATCGCCCCATTATACATTGTAATATTTGGGTCAGGGACGCTTTTGTCTGGTGACTTTGCCTATGGAGGCGTTCGCGCACGCCACGCCGACCCCACCCTGCGCCAGCCTAGGGGATGGAAAGGGAGCCAGAGCGACCAGCCCAACTTCCACCTTCGTCACCGGCCGCCACACCGCATTCTCTCGCTTCAGGGGGCCAGCCTGGCGAATTGCCGTGGCTTTCTCGTAAGAATGTACACGGCGAAACCAGCCTGACTTTAGGAGCGTGCAGATAAATGGCGACAACGGACGCAGGGCAAAGAGAGCCCTTACCTGCAGATACCAGAGGAGTCGTTTCCAAAAAACAGAGACGGCATCGCAGATAAACCGTGGACCCCTGCACACGGAAAGAAGACAAGCAAACCCCTGCAGTGCTCATGTGCCTAAGTGGGAGAGGGACTGGCTTGCAGTATAGATAAAATAGTTCCACCAGAACAATATTTCTGGCCAGGGAGAAAGACCCTGATAAACGGCATATCAGGAAGGCCTAACACAGACAGCGGCCACAAAGAACTGTTTTCTCGAACCGAGGAGGAATGCAGAAGATAAAGCCTACACACTAGAAACTTGGGAAAGACGCCAGTTTGCGAGTCTCCCACAGAAGATTTCCACCGGGGACTGAGAGGCGTGGTCGTGGAAACGGCGATAAAGTATCGGATGGCATTGTAAAACCAACCCACCAATCACAAAATAGGAGGAGAAGCTGTAGCTGGAGAGAAGAGAGACTATGCAGGCAGCTGCCGCCTTAAGGCCGATTCACACTGTCCCTCACGTCACGGAACCGTCACGTCAAGTTGTATCCTCACTGTCCGTCACTACCCATCACTTCAGTTCGCTTTATCAGTACCCGATGTTGAAAGTGAGGTGAAAGTGAGTGGCGACCTGTTATTCAGGAAGTCATATTATAATACTGGGATTGAAGAAACAACAACGCTAAATGTTATTGATTGCTAAAATCAACTTTACAATGTATGTTTTGGGCTAACTTAATGTGGTAAAGTGCTGGGAAGTGAAACATGTCAAAGCTTCGAGTCTATTTCAGAGCAAAAAAAAAAAAAAAAAAAAGGAACATACGAATCAGGAACACATAAAGAAACAGTTATGGGAGCATAAATAGAGCCTGTTTACTTTA
The DNA here is from genome assembly GCA_026315105.1 of Locusta migratoria. NCBI lineage: Eukaryota > Metazoa > Arthropoda > Insecta > Orthoptera > Acrididae > Locusta > Locusta migratoria. The sequence continues at coordinate 301,234,523 of CM048744.1, forward strand.
TCCGTTACTATTTGCCCGCTGAAATCGTTAATACCGTCCTACCGACTGAATTTTTTCCCTTCATTAGCAATGACTTTTTCATTTGAAATGTTATTTAATGAAACTTGCGTCATAAAATCACACTCTTATTCAAATAAACTATTTTCTTCACTGTTTTCTGTCACAATATTACAAAACATTAACCATTTTTCGGTTTCAGACATCCGACCTGCCGGCCGCGTTGGCCGAGGAGACTGAGGCGCTCCAGTCACGGTCTGCACGGCCACTACGGTCGGGGGGTTCGAATCCCCCCTCGGGCATGGATATTTGTGCCGTCCTAGTTCGTAAGTAGTTCATAAGTAGTTTGTAAGTTTAGGGACTGATGACCCCGTAGTTAAGTCCCATAGACTATACAAGCATTTGAACCTCGCCTTTACGAGCAGACTCAATTGAGAAAAATATTCGAGTCGTCATGTAACATTTAGAATTTCCCGCTAAAACAAAGGGAATTAATAATAATAAAAATGTTTAATATGACACATTTGCCCGTAAACATGTAACTGTCGACTACCGTATGAAAATTGCGTGACGAAAATAGGTTAATTTCTGACGTAAGCAGACGACCGTTCCGTCAAAACATTCTTCTCGAGAAAGCTTGACGTAACGCTGACGTGACGTGACGGTCCGGTGACGGACAGTGCGAATGCGGCCATTAGAAATAGATTGTGGAATGTTCTGACGGACGGTGACGTGACGTGACGGACAGTGTGAATTGACCTTCAGCAGATGAGCGGCTTTTTGAAGGAGGCCGCGCCGCGCCGGGTCACACAGATAGCAGACAGTGAGGGGGCAGGCGAGTGCTATGCCGCCACCACACCGCATCGCGCCCTTCAATCGCCTGACGCCCACGTCAAGACAATGTTGGCGAGACAGGAAATTACCTTCCACTTTCCTGTCCGTATCTGAGTCGTGTCCAGGCCCCGTCAAATCGGCCCTGGGAACTCATTGTTATCAAATATTTTAACGAATAAAACTAAATTACGTGTGGTAACCCTCTGTGCATTCTGTTTAGTTCTGAAATCAATCCCTTGAATCAAATGTCCCTACCAGTCTAGTACCATAATTAAGCATTATATTTTTATTTAATTTTGCTACAGTGTGACATTTATTCAGGGAGGGGTTCGATTTACCACATCATGAACATATATACACCGCAATCCAGCGTAAGGTGCGTGGCGGAGGGTACACTGTGCCATGCAGTGGGACGGATTATTGTCTCCGCTACATATCTACATCTACATGGGATACTCTGTAAATCACATTTAAGTGCCTGGCAGAGGGTTCATCGAACCACAATTATACTATTTATCTCCCATTCCATTCTCGAATAGCGCGTGGGAAGAATGAACACCTCAATCTCTCTGTTCGAGCTCTGATTTCTCGTATTTTATTCTGATGATCATTTCTACTTATGTAAGTGGGAGTCAACAATATATTTTCGCATTCGGAGGAGAATGTTGGCGATTGGAGTTTCGCAAGTAGCCCACGCCGCAGCGTTAAGCGCCGTTGTTGTAATGATTCCCATCCCAGATCCTGTATCATTTCCGTAACGCTGTCTCCCTTGTATCGTGACAATACGGAACTAGCTGCCCTTCTTTGGACTCTTTCGATGTCCTCCGTCAAACCCACCTGATAAGGATCCCACACTGGGCTGCAATACTCCAAAAATGGACGGACAAGCGTAGTGTATGCAGTTTCTTTTGTAGTTCTGTTGCATGATTTAAGGGTTCTGCTAATAAAACGCAGTCTCTGGTTCGCCTTTCCCACGATATTATCTACGTGTTCTTTCCAATTTAAGTCTGAAGTAATAGTAATTCCTAGGTATTTTGTGGAGTTTACGGCCTTCACTTTTGATTGATTTATCTTGTAAACAAAGTTTAACGGATTTCTTTTCGTACTCATGTGGATGACTTCACACTTCTCATTATTTAGAGTCAATTGCCAATTTTTACACCATACTGATATCTTATTCAGATCGTTCTGCAGTTGGTTTTGATCTTCATATGATTTTACTAGACGGTAAATGACGGCGTCATCTGCAAAAAACCTAAGAAAGCTACTTACATTTTCCCCTAAATCGTTTACGTCAGCTCAGTTTGTGCAAGATAACTTGCTTATATTTGTGTTCTTAAATGATTTTTATGTAAATGTTTAATGTTATATGATTCTTAAAGAAGTTTTGTGTATGTTTTTTTAATGTTTCATGTGCTGTGAGGCAATTCAACCTACGAGAGCACGATTCCAAGGCGTAAATATCCGGCCACATCAAGTCGCGGGTCGACGGCCACGAGGCAAGAAGATGTCGATCTCTGCGGTTGTCGTCGCAAGACTTAACATTATTATCGAAGTTTTATGTTAAAACAACAAATTTTAAAAGTCAGTTCCCTTTTGTCTGTCAATAACTACATATAACTACAATAAATGTTATTGTGTTTAAACTTGACGAAAGTGTCAGAGTACATCATTTATGAAGAATTATTTTACGATAAATAATATATTAATGAAACGAGATGATTTAATTTAAATATTCTTCAATCTGAAGGAAGATTTTTTTAATGAATTTTGATTGGAGGAAAGTTAAATCGAGAAGACTGATAAATGTATTTTTTTTTATTATTATTATTTTATTTAGAACTTTGGTTAATCGATCATACACATCGATCGATAATCATTGAAGAAATATTATTTTTTATGTGTGGCTATAGCAACGACCACAAACTGAAGAATTTCTTTTGACAGTCTTATCCATGAAAAATATTTTAACAAGAGTGTCTGTTAAATATATCGTCCCTCGGCGCAAGAATCTGATTTTGAAATATTGCAACGTATAAAGATTTTACATGAACATATATTTTTTAAAATTTTTATATAAATTTTTATGGGCGAGTGGACACCTCAAGGATTATGAAGTCTGACACGGCCCATTCCACCCTAATCATACAAGACGAGTGCTTTTGAAGATAAGGTTTTAGCACACGTTCCGCCGCACGAAGAGGTAGTTCAGCTGCAACCATCACTAGCCACCACTCCCTTTCCTATTTCACTCAGAACGAGGGAATATGAATGCCTATATGCCTCTTCCGAGCCCTATTCTTGTCTTTGTGACCTTCACGCGAATTGTAAGTAGGCGCCAGCAAGATCGTTCTGAAGTCCACTTCAATTCTGACCCTCTAAATTTCCTGAACAGAAACTCTCGAAAATAACGGCTTTTTTTCCTCCAGCGATTCCCATTTGAGTTCGAGGAGCATTTCTCAGACACTCGCGCATTGGTCGAACCTACCAGTAACAAACCTAGTTGCTCGCCTATGAACTTTACTGATCTGCTGCGGGTCCCAAAAACTTGAGCAATACTCAAGATGTGGTCGTACAAACGAACTCTATTGGAGATGGTGCTGCCCAGGGAAGTTGATGTACATGATTCAGAACATGTCGATTTTCACGTGTATTGTTTGGGTGAGCATTATCCTGTGGTAACAATGGCAAAACAACGGTTCTCATAATATTCCAGTTTGTACCCAGCGCGCCGCGGTGGAGTAGCCGAGAGGTCCAAAGCGTCTCGCTGCGGAGCGCGCGGTTGCTCGCCGTCGGAGGTTCGAGTCCTCCCTGGGGCATGGGTGTGTGTGTGTGTGTGTGTGTGTGTGTGTGTGTGTTTGTCCTTAGGTTAGTTTACCTTAGTTTAAGTATTTGTAAGCTACGGACTGCTGACCACGCAGTTTGGTACGATAGATTTACAAACATTTGAATATTTTTACCCAGCGCTGTTCAGTGGTCCCTCCACAAACTCCTTAGGTGAATGAAAGGTGGGTGCAGCCTTTTCAGTTCCTCGTGTGTTCACAGATCCCTCGGAAGTGCCATCTTTGGGGGCCACATGTTACACAGTCCTTCGGTGATCCTCCATGACAAGTTTCTTTCATCAGCCGATGTTGTCAGAGAGGCTGGTGCGAGGCCGAGGCTGTATTGGTGATTTTTTCCCGTTATTTTCAAACCCCTGTTCGAGAAGACTTGCAGGGGCCTCTATGTCACCCTTCAGCCGAGCGTTTACGCAAATTTGCAAGAGTTATACATATACACTAAAACATTTACATGTTTATTTAAAGTCACAGGTTATACAAAATGGAATGAAACCTTTATACAATATTTTGCACTCGAGGTATATATATTTGGAAAGTATCTGAAGGTTCTGTGTGTAAGGCATCATTGTGTAAAATATTCATAAAGTTTACTTGTACCATTATGCTTTCAAAACGTCTTCATAAAATGTCACTTGTACCACTATGCTTTTAAAGAATGAACACTTTTTGCTTACTCGCCTTCATTCACTGCGCCTCTATCACAGTCATCAGGGTAGGATTCTTCATCACTTGGCTGTGCAGTGTTATGAGAAGAGTGTGAAAGATGATGCTGACCTCTGCCTCTGCTTTGATTAAATTTTCTAAACGGTCACAAGTATTGCATGTGTTACATCTTAGCTTATAAAATGATAGATTAAATTATGAATTGAACACTTTACGGTAAATACACTCCTTCACTGGCAAAATGTTTTCTTCTCCACATTTCTCAGTATACAGCTTATACATTTTAAGACAGATAATTCTGGCGACAGGTATTTCTTGTGGGGATTATCTTTACGAGAATAATGACTTGTGTAATGAGGAAAGCTTTTTATGTGGTTCCTTACGGTAGCGTGGCGATCGTCTGGTATTTTATTTCCAGGAGCATGTTTACCACGTTTATCAACAGGAGACAGACCTTCCACACTTGGTTCGTTTAATACAGCTGAGGTAAATCGGCGATTGCTTAGTGTCTTAAGGAATAACTCCTTACACACTCATTTGCCATCCAGGAAAATTGCAGTACTTCGTTTTTTAGATTTGTTACAATTTCGTTCTGGACGTCTTGGTTTAGTAGTTGAAACACATTTTACTATGAAGGATGTTTGTTTTTGCCAGGAACCAGTTTTCCAGTACTCTTTTTTCTGTGAAAGTCTTGCATTCATATCGGCAGATATGTTGAAATGGCTGGACGATTCTTGCAGGCGTAATTTTTCCTGTTGTATATGTGTATTCTTGTCCCAGGTTTCTTAGGCGTTTTCTTTTATTCGTTTTCCATGACTCCAAACTCCTTTTTTCTTTTACTTGAAACAATGTTTTCTTGCGTCTCTTCATGAGGTGCTCTCAAGCACAACTCTTCAGCTATATTTAGGATTTTTTCATAGTTTCTTCGGATTTGCTGCCGGGTTTTGAAGTCGAACTGACCCAATACTTCGGCGGAACACCTGTCCGCCATCCTCAGGGGAACTGCTGCTGCTGGACTCGCCGACAACTGATGCCGAGGGCATGGAACGCCGTCCTATATAGGCCTGCGAGTGATGAAGGCGCATGCGCGGCCTGCCACAGGTACTGCACATAGACAGGTCTTGCGGCGCCGCCGGTGGCGGAAAGGCGGTGCTCGCGATATTGCGCAGTCATGGGTTGTCTTCCAGCAATCTGGTGGGTTGCATAAAAGATCGATGTTTTTTCATGTGTGATAAAACCGGGTTCCACGCCCTGCTAAGCGGAAAACCTTTGTCTCTATTAATTAAATTTTCAGACAGCCTGATTTCAATAGACTCTTTATACACATTGTCCCAAAAACCGGACGTGCTGGCCACAATACGAGTCTCATCGAACAACATCCTATGTTGCTCGTTAAGACAATGTTCCGCAACTGCTGACTTTTCGGGCTGTAGAAGCCTGATGTGACGGCGATGTTCCACACATCTGTCATGAACAGTGCGGATCGACCTGCCAATGTACGCCTTCCCACATTCGCATGGAATCCTGTACACACCCTGTCTTTTAAGGCCCAAGTCGTCTTTAACGGATCCTAAAAGTGTCCTGATCTTGGGTGGTGGACGGAACACACTCTGGATGTTAAATTTCTTTAGGATTCTGCTAATTTTGTGAGATATGCCCCCTGCATACGGAATAAAAGCAACAGATCTTTCTTTCTCTTCATGTGCTTCCCGGGATGGTCCAAACTGCATAGCTCGAAGAATCTGCCTCTCGGAGTACCCATTTTCCTTAAACACAGATGTCAAGTGGGAAAGTTCCTGTGGTAGGCTTTCTGCATCGGAAACTGCATAAGCTCTGCGTACCAGAGTCTTAAGGACGCCACTGCGTTGGTGTGGTGGGTGGCAGCTTCTTGCATTGAGGTACAGATCTGTATGTGTGGGCTTCCGATGAACACTATGTCCCAGGGTACCATCCTGTTTCTTGTACACCATGACATCCAGGAACGGAAGCTACCCATCGCTTTCAACCTCCATGGTGAATTTGATATTGGGATGGAGACAGTTAAAGTGGTCAAGAAATCGATTCAGAAAATCTCGTCCATGGGGCCACACAAAGAAAGTGTCATCAACATATCTCCAGAAACACTTTGGTTGCAGAGCCGAAGTCCTCAGTGCCATATCCTCAAAATCCTCCATAAACAAATTGGCAACTACGGGTGATAAAGGACTCCCCATAGCCACTCCGTCAGTCTGTTCAAAAAAGTGGTCATTAAATAAAAAATACGTGGATGTCAGCACATGACGACAAAGCTTGACCAAGTCATCATCCAGTTTTTCGCTAATCAGACACAGGGAATCTTCCAGTGGGACACGAGTGAACAGTGAAACCACTTCGAAACTGACCAATAAGTCCGAAGACTCAAGCCTCAAAGATTGCAGTCGTCGAATAAAATCCACAGAATTGGAGTTATGATGTTCACACTTGCCAACCAAGGGGCTAATGGTGTACAAGAAACAGGATGGTACCCTGGGACATAGTGTTCATCGGAAGCTCACACATACAGATCTGTACCTCAATGCAAGAAGCTGCCACCCACCACACCAACGCAGTGGCGTCCTTAAGACTCTGGTACGCAGAGCTTATGCAGTTTCCGATGCAGAAAGCCTACCACAGGAACTTTCCCACTTGACATCTGTGTTTAAGGAAAATGGGTACTTCGAGAGGCAGATTCTTCGAGCTATGCAGTTTGGACCATCCCGGGAAGCACATGAAGAGGAAGAAAGATCTGTTGCTTTTATTCCGTATGCAGGGGGCATATCTCACAAAATTAGCAGAATCCTAAAGAAATTTAACATCCAGAGTGTGTTCCGTCCATCACCCAAGATCAGGACACTTTTAGGATCCGTTAAAGACGACTTGGGCCTTAAAAGACAGGGTGTGTACAGGATTCCATGCGAATGTGGGAAGGCGTACATTGGCAGGTCGATCCGCACTGTTCATGACAGATGTGTGGAACATCGCCGTCACATCAGGCTTCTACAGCCCGAAAAGTCAGCAGTTGCGGAACATTGTCTTAACGAGCAACATAGGATGTTGTTCGATGAGACTCGTATTGTGGCCAGCACGTCCGGTTTTTGGGACAATGTGTATAAAGAGTCTATTGAAATCAGGCTGTCTGAAAATTTAATTAATAGAGACAAAGGTTTTCCGCTTAGCAGGGCGTGGAACCCGGTTTTATCACACATGAAAAAACATCGATCTTTTATGCAACCCACCAGATTGCTGGAAGACAACCCATGACTGCGATATATCGCGAGCACCGCCTTTCCGCCACCGGCGGCGCCGCAAGACATGTCTATGTGCAGTACCTGTGGCAGGCCGCGCATGCGCCTTCATCACTCGCAGGCCTATATAGGACGGCGTTCCATGCCCTCGGCATCAGTTGTCGGCGAGTCCAGCAGCAGCAGTTCCCCTGAGGATGGCGGACAGGTGTTCCGCCGAAGTATTGGGTCAGTTCGACTTCAAAATCCGGCAGCAAACCCGAAGAAACTATGAAGAACTATTACGCCGGGAAAGCCTACGAAACTATATATTTAGGATTTTTTCATTGTTAGGGTTCTTATGATCGTCGTTTTCATCTGAAGGTAATGCATCTGAATAGAAAAGGAAATATACCACTTAGGCACAGATATAAAGCAAAGATTCTTATAAAATCTCTAAACAAATTGTCTTTCTCATGAATGTAATTGTCGAGAGTGAATGCGAACGTACCTCAAAGATGTTAAGCATTTGAGTGGCATACCGGTACAAATGAAAATATTTTCATGGCTGTATTTTTCTTGAGGAGTGTAATTTTTATTGATAATAAGGAGACGTTATTTATGCTAGTTTTAAGTGTGCTTTTGTACTAAAAATAGTTTAAGAAGTTTTTCTCAGCCACAACATTCATTAAAAATTTGAAAACCTAACTTTACATAAGCACTAAAATGTTGCACAGAATGCCTCAACTTTAGTTACCTTGAACGGGGACATATTCTTCATCTGCGACAGAATCATCATCTGATTAATCTTCGTCAGTCGATTCTGAGAAACACTGGATAGTTTTTTGATCGAGATTTCGTCAGTAATTGAGCAGCTAAATCGCTAATCTTTGGACCATCCGCCATGTTGTTGCTTGTACCGTCCTGACACTGCACATCGCTTGTGATTCGATAAATGTAGATATACCACATACCGCTAAAGGGCAGACGTTAACAGTGGGCACCTGGATCTTTGTGCCACTAACATGTATCCCTTGTTTCTACTCAATTTTGCAAAAAATGTCACTTATACCGTTATGATTTTCAGCCCTTCAAATGTCTGAGGTAAAGTTCAGGAGAGCGACATTGACAAAGACACTGATATGTCACAGGTGTGGAACACAATTTTTTACCGTTCTCGGCGGTTACACTGTTAAAATTACTTAGACTACCACTTACACTGTGGGATGCACAGACTCTATATACACTGATATTAAAATTGAAACACTATGTAGACCCCGCAGTGGGAGAGGGGAAGGTGGGGAAGCGCGGTGGGGGGGGGGGGAGGATTACGTAACAACTGTGGGGGAGGGGAAGGCTAGATCAAGAGGACGGGAGAAACCAGATGGTGATGCGGGTGGTGTATAACAGGATACGGACACATTCAAGGAACTTTAGAAGGTCTTGGTGTGCTGTCACACTATTTTCTGCCTTCTCTGAACTGTCTCATCCACGAATGCACACAGGACACATCCATGACGCCATCACTAGATGTGTGACTCAACTGGCAATGAATTTCTTTTGGTGGAACACCACGCAAGGGGAGGAAATGAACGATTACAAGTTGTTTTTGTGCTGAAAACAACGCCAGTTAAGTATCACTAACTGTCATAACTCTCCCTGCAGCCGCTAGATTTCCACTAGCCGCATAGTGCTGCACACCCAGAATTGCACGCGTATCTTAAAAGAATCGACGTTTCTATCATTAGCAAGTCCCGAGGAAAAACTGGAAAAGAGCGTCATTCGGAACTGTCAGAAAATGTGAGGGTGCTCTGGAAGCTACGTCACTAGGCTATCTTTTAGCCTCTCTGCCAACGCTGGTTCCAGTGCTATTCCACCGATCCGCACATTGGACGAACACTGTTGATTTCAGGGTGTGGACCCAGCCTCGTGCTGTGGGTGCTGACTGACGCCCACAAGGCTGCGCGTGGCGTGTTTAAAGCTCCTGTCAGCTATTCTTTCTGATGGTCAAAGCAGACTCATAGAGAAGCCTTTACACCGGCCATGGAATCGTGGGGTCGTGGTTGTGAAAAATGTACGCAGCCGCAGTGATATTACGCTGAAAAGTGACGAAAGATTCACAGTTTGTGTGTGATTAGTTTTGTGAGAAACAAATCGGAGGTTTAACGAATGTACCTCGTGTGAGTTACTTTGTGCCTGTTTTGAATTGAAAATGTAGCAGATTGTGAAAATCTCCTCTCAGTGTGAGGTAATGAAGTAACTACACGCTCACACGGTACGCTTTGAAACTGATAGCTTGAGGAAAGCAAACAAGCTTGGATGTCCACAGTATTTTCAAATTTATTAGACAAACAAAATGTTTGGGTCATATCGTAAATAAACAATACATAGGCCTAATGTCGCTAACACATGTCTCAAGTCTATACTGTAGACAAACCGGTGTAAAATATTTGACCCTTATCAAGTCCTCCTTTTGCAAATTTATTTATTTATTTTTTAAGACGATGTCTGTTATACATTCCTCTCCAGTTTCTCCTGGCAAGAATGGTCAATTACGAGAGGACGGCTCCTGTTACACTGAACTCTGTTAGTGCCTTCTGTCACCAAACACCCTCTTGCCAATCTGTAGCAAATCCTTGTGTATTCCACCTTTTCTTTCAAAAGTATTCAAACGTTTGTAAATCTATGGGACCAGACTACTGTGATCATCAGGCCCTAGGCTAATTTCTTAAACTAACCTAAGGTTAGCACACACACCATGCCGACTCGAACCTCCAGTGAGAGCAGCTTCGCAGTCCTTGACCCTCGGCTGTTCCCGACAGACATCTTTTCTTTTGTCTTCCCATTAGTCTTCATACTCTGAGAGTGAAATCCATGGATTACAAAGGCCACCAGTGTTTCTCCATTCCAACTACACATCCTGCCCATGTAAGTTCTTCTCATAATGTTTCCACTACTGAATATTTCATACAGCTCTCCATTATACAGGATCCTCCACTCTCCAGTGATCTCATCTTTTATAAACATCAAAATATGCTAGTGCCTTATTCTCTCGAACATATATATATTATTTCTCATCAATGTTGTTTTGTGGGTACGCCATCATTTCCAAGGTTTCGTTCTCCACTAATGACAAAAAATACCCAGGATAGTTGAAAGTTGTTGTTTGCACAAAAATACTTTACTTTGAAAAAAATTGTACCGTTCGTGCAGTCTAACTTGATTCCAGGCGAGCCGGCCGCGGTGGCCGAGGGGACTGCGGCGCGTCAGTCACGGTCTGTACGGCCACTACGATCGGGGGTTCGAATCCCCCCTCGGGCATGGATATTTGTGCCGTCCTTAGTGTTAGCTAATTCATAAGTAGTTTGTAAGTTTAGGGACTGATGACCCCGTAGCTATAGAAACATTTGAACATTTTGAATTTCGATGCCCGGCGTACGATAGTAAATGGGACATGTATTTATGGTTGCTCCCACCAGCCACCGCGCCGAGTATCAACTTAGATTGCACAGCCGATAAAAAAGCATGTAGAAGCTCCATCTATTGACAATCTGTTTTTCTAACGTGAACGACAGCTCTTTTTTTTTTTTTTTTTTTATAATTCTTTATTATGGCTTTTGGTGACAGTGACCATACAGCCAGCGGTTATTACATTGATAACATTACAATAGAAGTGAAATTCTTACAATGTACAGCACAATATTAATAAGTATGTTACATCATATAGCCTTAGAATAAAAGTGGAAAAATAACATGTAAAGACATTAAACAATACATATTTAACAGTACGACAGATATTTGTAATACAATAAAAGTGCAGAAAGCATAGGACCAAATGAGAGGTGCAAAGACAAATAAAAGTCAAAATATAATATAAAATCACTTATGCAGTTTCCCGCTGTGCATGTTCAAGGTAAACACACTAGCTCTAAAATTAGAGCTGTATGCCAGTGACTTTGAGGTAGTCCTTCAGTAAAGTGTACTTAAGCTTGTCGAATCCATGAAGGAGGACAGTGACACTTGTGGGGAGAGGGTAGGACAGCTCTTGTAGTTGTTTAGATTCTCAATGAAAGCTAAAGACCTTCTTTTATGCAAGCATAGTTTATCACACGATTTCGGTTATAGACGTTGATGTAACGGCGAAAAACACACAAATAATTTAATTTAGCTAAAACGCACGACAGGTCTTGCAGTTGTTTAGATTCTTTGCGCAAGTATAGTTTATCACGAGATTTCTATTTCACACGTTGATGCACAACAGCTGTTGGAATTGTTCACTTTGCTTAAGCAATCACTGTGTAACGCGCAAATGAACTGAATTACCTCAACGTTCTTCATCACAGATAAGTACCGCTTACTATTTTAACTTATAACGATTTACTTTTTAATTTAATTAGTTTTGACGAAGACAGGAGCGACAATGATTTTAAATTTGATAGAGTGGCTGCGTAGGGATGGGTTTGAATATGACTGAAACTGTTTGAACAGTTCATGTCACATTTGAGAAATCTCAGGACTTTTGTAAAATAAACAAGCTTTCAAAAAATAAACACGAAAAAGTCTATATCTGATTTTTATATTTTTCTCACAACAAATCTTTGTCAAGCTTATGGGACTTAACTGCGGGGTCATCAGTCCCCGCATTATTCACGAGATATGATGTCATAAACCATGATATTCGCAAAAAGCTGCTGCATTTTGCGACAATGCTGCTCATTTTCTCCTAAACCACTCGACCGATTTCAACCAAATTTGGTGCACACATTCCTTACCGTGAGGTAACAATGCTGTCAGAGTAAGAACCACATACGACACACGGTTCAGAAGATACAATGTCATAAACAATATAGTTGTAAGAAACTGCCACATAAAACGATGAGACTTTATTCAAACACAGTATGATAATGACTGTACTTAGCGACTTGCAACAAACTTTAAACATAATTTCAAACCTTTATTAAACTTTTTCTCACTGACAACCATAGCAAAATGATGAAAAAAGTTTTGCGCTTACTACTTTTCTGCTGTTTATGGAGTAAAGCTACAGCATTCGGTATGACGATACAATTTTTAATTTCTACACTACATATTGTAGCCGCAGGAAATTTTACAGGCATTATACACTCATATAGTTGAGTGTACCTTCTAAATTGTATCACAGTACGACATGTAGTTCATGAGATATGAGGAGATAAACAGTAACGTTCATGGAAAATCACCCCATCACGCACCAAGTTTTAATCTATTACTTATTTACTCCTAATTGTATTCCCAAGAGATTTTAGACACATACAGCCCTTATACAAATGACTACATTCCTCAAAAATTGCAGGAATAAATAAATAAATACCCGGGCAATGCCGGGTTTTCAGCTAGTTTCATTATATAAATTTTCTTACAATGAGACTAATATTTGTTACTACTATACATAGTTTATCTTTTATACATATGCACTTCCATGTACCTTTTCTCTCTTACCTATCTGTGACTGATCAAGACAGAGAGCGAATTATTCACATGGGTCAACTAGATGTTAGAACGAGCGGAAAGTCGCTAATTGTATAGAATCAAGATTACCATCCACATAAGATGTACAATAGACGATATTTTCACAGTAGTTTCTATTACTGAACTCGAATTCCATTAAAGATACTACAGCAATTCATTACAATTCAACAATCTGTGAATGATCAGGATAGGATGCGAATCGTTCACAAGGATAAACTATTCACTTTGAATTATAGGATCTCTGATATCGATGTCCTTTGCATGATTAAGCCGCGGTGGAGTAGCCGAGTGGTCTATGGCGCCTCGGTGCGGAGCGCGCGGTTGCTCGCCGTCGGAGGTTCGAGTCCTCCCTGGGACATGTGTCAGTGTGTGTGTGTGTGTGTGTGTGTGTGTGTGCTGTCCTTAGGCTAGTTTACCTTAGTTTAAATATTTTGTAAGCTACGGACTGATGACCACGCAGTTTGGTGATTAATTTCCACAAACGCTTTGTAAGTAGTTTCTTTTCTATGAAGTGTATCCAAATCCAGTCGTTTACTGATCCTGAACGATGCCCTGTGGCATTCTCATTTCAAAAGCTCCGCATTATTAGGCTTATGTGTGTGTGTGTGAGATTTAAACGCTCTTCAGTTTGAAGAAGAAGGCCCCCTTTGTGCGTCCGAAGTACTGAACGCGTCGCTGTTCCACGAACCCTGGTGTAGACCACTTGTAGCGGCGGCGAGCGCACCTCTCGGAAGTCGCTGCTGACAAAGCGCTGTCTGGCCGAGAGGACAAACAACCAGCATCTCAGCCCACTGTTCCATACTAATACCAAATCTTTATCTACCGGGTGATCAAAAAGTCACATTTGGAAACTTAATAAATCACGGAATAATGTAGATAGAGAGGTAAAATTTGGCACACATACTTGGAATTATATGGTGTTTTTTTAGAACAAAAATAAATAAATAAATAAAGATCCGCAGATGGTGCTTCATCTGATCATAATAGCAATAATTAGCATAACAAATTAAGGCAAAGCGAAGATGATGTTCTTTACTGGAAATGCTCAATATGTTCATCATCATTACTCAACAATAGCTGTAGTCAAGGAATAATGTGAACAGCACTGTAAAGCATGTGTGGAGTTATGGTGAGGCATTCGTCAGGGGTTCGAATACCCCCTAGGGCATGGATGTTTGAGCCGTCTTTAGTATAAGGTAGTTCATAAGTAAAGTTAGGGACTGATGACTCCGCTGTTAAATCCCTTAAGCTTAACAAATACTTGACTTTTTTTTTTTTTTTTTTTTTTTTTTTTTTTTTTTTTTTTTCTTCTGTGAGGCATTGGCGTCGGATGTTGTCTTTCAGCATCCCTAGAAATATCAGTCGATCACGATACACTTGCGACTTCAGATAACCCCAAAGCCAGTAATCGCACGGACTGGGGTCTGGGGACCTGGGAGGCCAAGCATGACGAAAGTGGCGGCTGAGCACACGATCATCAGCAAACGACGCGCGCAAGAGATTTTTCACGCGTCTAGCAATACTTTTTTTTTCTAATAAAACCCCATATCATTCCAAGCATGTGTGTCAATTTTTACCTCTCTGTCTACATTATTCCGTAATTTGTTAAGTTTTCAAATTTATACTGACTTTTGATCAGCCGGTATGAAAGCGAAAGGATACTCAATCAGCCACTCACTCACTGACTAAACGCGAAGTCTCCAAAACTGCTTCATCTATGAATCTGAAATTTCGCAGGAATGTTTTTTATAGGTAGAATACGGCAGCTAAGAAAGTATTTTGCGACAGGACAGAGTTAAGGTGTATCGCGGGGGATACTTTTCCTAAAGTCTTTCGAAATCTAGATTTTCATTCCGATTTTCACGAATTTTTGCACGCTTGACCTACGAAACAAGAGGAAGGTCACCGTCTACCTTAAGTTTCGTACGGTGCATGGGCGAGTACAACACAAAAATGGATCCATAAATACCTTGGTCGCGCCATAACTTGATTTCACAGTTTTTTTTTTTTTTTGATTCAGGGTTGTATGAAATGAAACTCGAAAATTTGAGAATAACAAAGCGGGTTTTCCAATGTGACCCTGTGTTACTATTGCATACAAATATATAGTTTTGTTTCGATATTGATGAATTTTTGCACACATAACCTTTAAACCAAGAGGTAGGTCACTGCATACACAAATGTTTGTATGGTACGAGCCCTAATTTCTCTTGTCTTTGTGATCACTAAGCGAAATGTAAGTAGACTGCAGGAAGATCGTACTACACTCAGCTTCAAATTCCGGCCCTCTAAATTTCCTCAACAGAAATTCACGAAAAGAACGTCGTCTTTCCTCCAGCGATCCCCAATTGAGTTGCCAGAGCATTTCCGTGACACTCGCACATTGGTCGAACCTACCAGTAACAAACCTAGCTGCTCGCCTCTGAACTGCTTCTATGTCTACCTTTAAACTGATGTTCTGCGGGTCGCAAACACTTGAGCAATACTCAAGACGTGGTCGTACAGGCGTTTTATACGCGGTCTCCTTTACAGATGAAGTACATCTTCCCAAAATTCTCCCAATAAACCGAAATCTACTGTCCGCCTTACTCACAACTGTCCTTACATGTTCGTTCCATTTGATATCGCTCTGCAATGTTACGCCTAGATATTTGAACGACGCGACAGCATCAAGAAGGTCACTTCTAATGCTGTATTCGAACATTATGGCATTGTTTTCCCTACTCGTGCGCATCACCTTACGGTTTTCTACATGAAGAACTAGCCGCCATTATTCGCACTAACTACAAATTTTGTATGTCATGCTGTATGCTGTTACAGTCAGTTAAAAAAGACGACAACCTCCCACACACCAAATCATCATCAGCGAACAGTCGCAAAATTACAAGTTACTCTGAAACTTTGGAAAGTAGGAGGCGAGGTACTGGCGGAAGTAAATTTGTGAGGCGGTATCGTGAGTCATGTCGGGATAACACAGTCGGTAGTGCGCTTGCCCGCGAAGGGCAAAGGTCCCAGGTTCGAGTCCCGGTTCCGGCACGCAATTTTAATCTGCCAGGAAGTTTCATATCAGCGCACACTCCGCTGCAGAGTGAAAGTTTCATTCTACAAGTTACTCTGTCCATCAGATCATTTATACAGATAGAAAATAATAGCTGTCCTATCACACTCCCCTGGGGCACGCCTGACGATACATTCGTCTCTGTGGAGAACAACGTAGTGGTACAGTGTATCCTCCGCCACGCACTTTACAGTGGATTGCGGAGTATATATGTTGATGTAGAGAATGAGGACAACATCCAGAGATAGCCACCTAGTCGGTTAGCCCGAAGACCTCAGACGACGTCGCCGCAGATGGAGACGAAACGTCAGGAAGAAGTTTTATGCTTGGGCCACGGCATCTCAGTCCGGAAGTTTTATCTGAAGAAAACGCCGGCCGTGAAAGTTTACATTGTATGTTCCAGCAGTACTGTTTTTATCGAAACACTACTACTCAAGTGAATGTCGAATTCTACAGACGCTTTTGCCGTAATATTTTTATGCCTGGCCACAATCGTTTTTAATGGACGTCGATCGTTCTCGGCTTAGTGTTCCGCCCACCATTCCTCTTCACCAACGATTCGTACCTCGTTGTGTGTGTGCTGTCATCATCCGCGAAGTTCACTTGAGTTTTGTACCGGCAACTTACCATAATGGAACACGTGCTTTTAAGGCCTATTTCTAAATCGGAGCTATTCACTTTGTGTTACACGTGCGAAGAACTGACGGCGCGATCGTCAACGTGCAGTGCGTACACCAGAGTGTAAAGAGGAGGCGTTAGCACTGCTGTAAAGCACACCGAGGTAGCGATGTGCTGCGCGACAAGTGGGTGTGAGCCATTCCAAAACTTGGCGTGGGTGAAATGAAGGTGATTTGCAATATTACGACATTCATAAAGTTCGACCCCTTCATACAAACGATTTGTCATGTCGAATCCTACCAGCGGTTTTTACAAGAGTGTGCCATTAACCTGATTTTCACACTGTGTGTACTTCCTACGGGTGAAACAACTTTTACAAGGTAAAGTCTGTTCGACAGCCACAATCAACAGCTGTGGGCACGTCAAAAATCCCCAGGCCGATTTTGTTCATGGTCACCAACACCGCTTCACCGTCAATCACTGTCAACAGTTAGACTTTGTTAACAGGCGATAATCTAATACACAACGTAAAGAAAGTTGGACTTACCAGGAGAAAAGGCACCGGTTCGTTGATACACAAATAAAAATAAAAACATACACACACACACACACACACACACACACACACACACACACACACACTAGCACACACACCAAGGCAGACATATGCGGCATTTTGCATATGTCTGCCTTGGTGAGTGTGCTAGTGTGTGTGTGTGTGTGTGTGTGTGTGTGTGTGTGTGTGTGTGTGTGTTTTATTTTTATTTTTATTTGTGTGTCAACGAACCGGTGCCTTTTCTCCTGGTAAGTCCAACTTTCTTTACGTTTTATAAATATTTTTCCGAAAAGGATTGTTTCTGTCTTCCCCCGAAGACTGAACGCCAACAGATACTTTGAATGCATAGCTCTGGCAGAGTTATTGGAGCACGCACACTCAACGGGCGTCAGCAAATGTTGTACCAATATGGTGGTACCTCTGCGCACTTCGCTCATGCAGTATGAAATCATTTGGATGGAACCATGAACGAGAATTGGATAGGACGCGTTGGGCCGGTGATATGGACTGTACGTTCACGTCAGCTTGACGTCCATTGATTTTTTCTTTCTTTTTTTCCTTCAGCGAACACTTGAAATCTGCCGTTTATGAACACGGAGAAAGAGCATCTGCCGCGAATTATGGCAAAATGTTCAAATGTTTGTAAATCTATCGGACGTGGTCATCAGTCTGTAGCTTACAAACTACTTAAACCTAGGTAAACTAACCTAAGGACAACACACACAGCCATGCCCCAGGGAGGACTCGAACCTCCACGGCGAGCAACCGCGCGCTCCGCAGCGAAACGCTTTAGACCGCTCGGCTACTCCACCGCGGCGAATTATGGCAGCGTCTGACGGAATTCCCACTGTGCCAGGAGGGTTCGAAAAAGTGCGGCATTCAGAGAGCGTAATTTCGAGCACCATTTAGGACAAGAAAAGCTATAAAAGAACTTATGTAATTCTCTGTGGTTCAGAATCCTTATTAAACTGTAGGTCCCGTTATAAATGGCTGGGTAAGTCAATTTGAAGGTCGGAGGAAGGCAACGGCATACCACATCCTAAGAGGACCTTGCCTAATAAAGCACTATGGTGTTCAAACCAATCTTTGGATTGTTGACTGCTTTACCTTTTTATCTTGATTTATTTCGAATCAAACAATACAAATTCACGAGAAAAATGCATACATGAACTTCATAAAAAGGCTTCGAAACAAGAACTGAGTTCTTTCGTCGTACATACTTATTGTAAAAAATTTACGAAATGTATTTTTCATTTTTTCTTGTTTATTTTATGATGAAGAATTGTTCGAACCAAGGAGGTTACAATACAGGGAATCGCTGTTACACTGAAAAAGTGAAGCCTGCCTCCACCATATTGCTAAGTCTTGGAGAAGTATCGTACCGTAGTACTGAAGTTTCACGTCACTTTAAATGGGAAGAAAACGTCAGGCGGTTTTACTGCTATGTACACCACATTAAAATAGTGTAAATTAGATTTAAAAATTAATTTTTGAAGTATCTTATGATCAGTATTTATTCAAGAAAAGAACTTACTTTGAACTGACTGTCAATTCAATGCATTAACAATAAGACGGTAGACAACGGAGAAATAGCATTCCATAACTCACCAAGATAGCGGACGGGCTTCAACTAATGAATGTGCTCGGCATAGATAACGCTATTTCCCTTTATTTTAACCTCCTTGGTTCGAACACCTGACCGCAGTGTCTTCTGTCGCCTCGCAGAGAAAATGATGTTCTCGCGAGTTGTGCCGTTCTCACCGCACATGAAACAGAATAAAACAAAGAGAAATCTTTAAGTATTTCCATAATAAAACGTTATCACATCACTAACAGTAATATCTTAAACAAATACTCTATTTACCTGCAAACTGAGCAGATGGAAGGCTCAGCCGGCCGCGGTGGCCGAGGGGTCTGCCGCGCTCCAGTCACGGTCTGCACGGCCACTACGTTCGGGGGTTCGAATGCCCCCTCGGGCATATATATTTCTGCCGTTCTTAGTTGTAGGTAGTTCATAAGCAGTTTGTAAGTTTAGGGACTGATGACTCCGTAGTTAAGTCCCATAAGCTTAACAAACATTTGAACATTAGAATTTGGAAGGCTCACCACTACACCGCGTAGTCTAAGGCATCATGCTACGGACTGAGCGGCTGCTCCTGTGGAATGATCGAGCCGTCCTTCGGGCATGGTGTGTGTGTGTGTGTGTGTGTGTGTGTTTTGTCCTTACCGAAAGTTAAACTAAATTGTACTTCTAGCGACCGATGACTATAGCAGTTTGGTGCCATAGTTTACGAACATTTGAACATCTTGGGTAGATTGGATCTGTTGCGTAAAGACACCGGTTAACCGTATTCCGTTATCTAAACTTACTTAAAACGAGCGTCTAGCATTATTTGAAGAGATTCCTTTGGCTAGAAGAATGCATGACGGGGCTGCTGCACATTCTAGACGTCGTGCAAACTTATTACTTCCTGGAAGATAGATCGGTAGACATAGTGTATGTTAGTTAAAGTAGTCTTTAAGCCTAGGGACTGAGGGCCGTAGCAGTTTGGTCCAATACGTTCACAAACACTTGATTTTGGCGATGTGCTAGTTTTATTTGCGGCAGAGTACATTGCAAACGTTGCCCCTATGAGCTGCTACCATGGTGAGGTGGACGGCATGTTGTGTGCCTACCTTTCCGGCGACGAGCGGCGCTGTTCAGCGATGTCCCTGCGCCGTGAGCTAAAGGCGAAAATGTTTTATTATCTCACTCAAATGTCCTGCGTTCATTTTAGAGACACCGTGTAAGTGCAGAGCAAGACGGGCCAGCAAGTACTGCCTCCTCATGGCCCAACGCTCGAATATGTCAGTTGAGCAATCCTTCAGTTAAATATGTCTACGTGACGATACATAACGGTATTGTAATAACGGAAGAAATAATTTCACTCTGTAACACCCAAGCTAAGGTGACAGATCTGACAATTAGAATGATGTTTAACTATTTCATTTGATCTGTCGCAAAGTAAGTGACAGGTAACGCAACTGACGTAAAATTCATCTGACATCTAACAAATAAAGCAGTGTGTCCGTATGTTTGTAAGTGTTGCATACAAATCTACAGTTTTGTTCCAATCTTTATGAAATTTTGTACACATAAGCTTCAATCCATGAGGACGGTCGCTGTATGTGTAAGAATCACATACGGTATATAGTTCACGAGATATGACGTCATAAACAATGAGATGCGCGAAAAACTGCTGCATTTTGCGACAATGCTGCTCATTTCTCCTAAACCATTGGACCGATTTCAACCAAATTTGGTACACACATTCCTTACCGTGAGGTAACAATTGCTGCATGGTTAAGAATCACATACGGCACATGGTTCAAAAGATATTACGTCATAACCAATAGAAATCGCAAAAAATGCCATATAAAGCGGCGAGGCTTTCGAAATACACTGTATGAGAATGACAGTACTTAGCAACTTTCAACAAACTTGAAACATAATTTCAATCCTTTATTAAACTTTTTCTCGCTTGCAACCATAGTAAAATGATGAAAGGAAAAAAAGTTTCTCGCATACTACTTTTCCGCTCTCTGTATGACGTTACAATTTATAATTTGAACACTACAAATTGTAGCGACAGGAAATTTTACAGACAGTATACACATATATAGCTGAATGTACCTTCTAAACTGTATCACAGTGCGACACGTAGTTCATGAGATATGAGCACATAAACAGTAACGTTCCTGTGTTCATAGACTAAAACTACGGCTTTCGATTTGACGTAACAATTTATAATTTCTACACTACGAATTGTAGGAGCAGGACATTTTACAAGCAGTATACACGCATATAGTTTAGTGTACCTTGTAAATTGTATCACAGTACGACACGTAGTTCATGAGATATGAGCATATAAACAGTAACGTTAATGGAAAACCGCCCCATCACACATCAAGTTTTAATACATTACTCCTTTACTACCAATTGCATTCCCCTGAAATTTTACAGACATACAGCCCTTATACAAATAAATATACACCTGAAAAATGGCACGAGCAAATGAATAAATACCCGGGCAACGCCGGGTTTTCAGCTAGTATAAAATATTAGCAACGTTTCTCGTAGTTGGCGGAAGATTCTACTGAAACCAAAGAAACAAGAAGCACTACTTACTGAAAAGAAAGGTTTATTATTCAGTAAGACAAATCTCGAACCATTTATAGCAGAACTCACCAAGGTTATGAGTTATCTCGTTTTACAAAGTGTGAAGTTTCGAAATTTGGTTGACATAGTATTCAAACAGAAGCAAGTCATATGACCAAGGCAGCAGCCTGACTATCGTTCTGTTTCCCTTTAGACTATGACTTAAAAAAATTAAGTTGGCCACAATGGATATTAATGAATTTACTCCCATGCAGCGTGGAGCAAGACGATGACAGTGAATTTCCAAGCGACACATTCCCAAACTGTGCAGGTGGACAGCGTCGGGTGTGCGGTGTCTGGAGCGGTTCCGCACAGCCTGTCTGTCTACACAGACGTGTCTGATCGTCGCCAGACATAACGACTAATTCTGACCCACTTTGAAATAATTTCACCGAAGACCCTACACAAGTAATTCATCTTAATTAGGCTAATTGTATTTGTCCATAGTGTTCATCAGAGACGAGTGTATCGTCAGGCGTGCCCCAGGGGAGTGTGATAGGATCGCTATTATTTTCTATCTATATAAATGATCTGATGGACAGAGTAAGTTGTAATTTGCGGCTGTTTGCTGATGTGCTGGGGTGTATTGGAGGGTGTGGTCTGTAACTGACTGTAATAGCATACAGGATGACTTAGACAAAATTTCTAGTTGGTGCGAAGATTGGCAGCTAGCTCTAAATGTAGAAAAATGTAAGGTCATGCGCATGAGTAGAAAAAACAATCCCATAATGTTCGAATACAGCATTAGTAGTGAGCTTCTTGATGCTGTCGCGTCGTTCGAATATCTATGCGTAACATTGCAGAGCGATATGAAATGGAACGAGCATGTAAGGACAGTTGTGAGTAAGGCGGACAGCCGACTTCGGTTTATTGGAAGAATTTTGGGAAGATGTACTTCACCTGTAAAGGAGACAACGTATAAAACGCTTGTACGACCACATCTTGAGTATTGATCAACTGTTTGGGACCAGCAGCAGATCAGTTTAAAGGAAAACATAGAGGCGGTTCAGAGGCGAGCAGCTAGATTTGTTACCGGTAGGTTCGACCAATGCGCGAGTGTCACGGAAATGCTCCGGCAACTCAATTGGGGATCGCTGGAAGAAAGACGACGTTCTTTTCGTGAATTTCTGTCAAGTAAATTTAGAGGGCCGGAATTTGAAGCTGAGTGTAGTACGATCTTGCTGCCGCCTACTTACATTTCGCGTAAAGATCACAAAGACAAGAAAGAGAAATTAGGGCTCGTACGGATGCATATAGGCATTCTTTTTTTCCTCGTTCTATTTGGGAGTGGAATAGGAAAGGAAATGCCTAGTAGTGGTACAGTGTACCCTCCGCCACGCACCTTACGGTGAATTGCGGAGTATGTATGTACATGTAGATGTAGCAAGGAAACAATAACTTTAAATAAACAGAACAATACGTGCCGCCTTGTTTCACAAACCTTTATTTTTAATTTATAATAATAATTATTATTATTTATTCTTCAAAAGAGAGGATTGGGTGGCCAGTACTTAAGTTTGCGCAGTAGTTTACTTAATTTGAAATAGCACAGTAACTATAAGGAATAACGAATAGAAAGTCAAATCATTATAGAGCAAAAATATCACACTATAAGATATGAAAAAAAATTTTTTTTTTCATGAGATAGTTTTCTCAAAATACTCTACCAGCCCTCTCATTTTCTACATTGATTTCAGGTGCACCCTGTATATTCAGCATTTCAATTATGCGATTTGCCGGCCGCGGTGGTCGAGGGGACTGCGGCGCGCCAGTCACGGTCTGCACGGCCACAACGATCCGTTGTTCGAATCCCCCCTTGGGCATGGATATTTGTGCCGTCCTTAGTATAAGGTAGTTCATAAATAGTTTGTAGGTTTAGGGACTGGTGACCCCGTAGTTAAGTCCCATAAGATCTACAAACATTTGAACATTTTGAACATTTATGTGATTTCGTATGAATAAATTCTGATTCAAAACTGTAACATGCTGAAGATCTACAAAAAAATGCGTCTGTACTCATAAAATTTGTCGTAATAAAATAGAATATCATGCTGTTGGTTTTCCGAAGATTTACGAAAAGATATGGAAAAGACCAAATTGTGAAACTGCAGACCTGCTTGTTAACCTTAGACTCTCAACCTTACGGGAAGCTGTGTTTATCCACGGATCAAGATGCCCTGTCGATCCTTATGTGCCAGCTGTCAGGCAGTGCTTTAGTTGTTAGCACATCAGCAAACAATGCCGATCGCAAATGAGCTGTAACAGATGTAGTGGGCCGCATTCTGCTGAATCCTGTGCCTCACCTATCCATCCACGGACCGCTCCTGCCCGGAATACCACATACAGCGACGAGCTCAAGAATTAGTTACATTCAACAACATTGAATTCAGAGATGCACTGTCTATTGCTCGTATGCCAACCTATGCGTCGGTCACTGGCGGTCAGCACCCGTCCTTTCCGGCGCCGACATTTGATGCTCCGACAAACGTGTGCAATCCGAACTTTCAAACTCTCAACGCTTCCCGCCACAAACACGCAGTGTCAACAAAGCGTCACTGGGGACGGAGCTCACTGGTCAAATGCGCCCGGGCAGACAAGCAACGCTTACCGGGCTCTCCGGCGGCAGGCGGGAGTCAACCGACGCAATAATGTACGTGAGTGGTCTCAGTACCGCAGCTTGTTGTATCCGACACAACAATCAGTCACTCCTATAGGCCAAAATCCTTATCAAACTGTTGTTCACAGATTGGCACCCCCACCAGTGTTGCCAGACGTAGGAAATTTTCCCTACACGTAGGTACTTTTAAGCATTGAAATCATGTAGTTTTTCATCCAAAAGTCCCTAACGCGTAGGTACTTTGCTAAAATTTTACAATCGTCGACACAGGCCAAGCAGGTAATGTTGGCAACAGTTGTCAACGCGCGGGAATGAAGCTGACCAACGATGGTGAAATTTGAAGTACCCAACGATATTTTAAACGGTGTAGTTGTTTTCATAGTAAACAATATTAATTTGAAAACTTAGTTTTAGACACATTAAAATTTAAGCGAAATATGATGATTTCAATGTATATCAGTGGAATGGACAGTCGGTTTGAGAATAGTGTTAGAAAATGTTAGCACAAGAATAATTCATTGTTTCCATGAAAGAAAGACGTTATATTACCTTGTCTAGACTGTTACTTATTTACGTCAGGACGATATACTAATTAGTATTTGTAAGTGAGAAGATATTAACATAGGGTTACCAGACTTCCTCTTTTACCCGGACATGTCCTCTTTTTTGGACCCTAAAAATGGTCCGGGCAGATTTTTTGCAAAGTGGGAAAATGACTTTTTTTTTTTTTTTTTTTTTTTTTAGTTGTACAACTGCTTCAATCTGAAAGTGCAAAGATACAATCATTTGAACTCCCATGAATGAAAACACTATAGAATTTAACTTGTCCTCCAACACTGTAATATTTTTTTTTTTTTTTTCTAGATTATCATCTTTTGATGTCGCCCGTGCGTCGAGCTCAACTTATGATTTCAGAGAATTTGGAATAATTATGGGTGTAATTAGCGTATAATAAAAGTTGCGAGGTGGCCAGATAAAGGAATTATATATGCAAATATGCAAGATAACTCAGCTTCTAATAATTTCAAATTATAATCAAAATGTTCAAATGTTTGTAGAACTTATGGGACTTAACTACGGGGTTATCAGTCCCTAAGCTTACAAACTACTTATGAACTAACTAAGACTAAGGACGGCACAAATATCCATGCCCGAGGTGGGATTCGAAGCCCCGACCGTAGTGGCCGTGCAGACCGTGACTGGAGCGCCTTAGTCCCCTCGGCCGGCTCAAATTATAATCCTTATGTTTATTTGTATTTCTCTGGAAGTGTTCTCTTTTTTGAGCGCTGACATCTGGTAGCCCTATATTAACATGGCAACGATAAAACATTTGCGATAGCCAACGTTATAATGAACAAGACACTAGATATTCGTTGTCAACATAGCATTACTCTTGGAAAATCGAATCATCTTTAGTGACGGAATTCCTTTTTTGTGCTGACTGTGAACTAAATAATTAATACTGTTCCTACTCTGTGGTTGATAGTATTTCGATGTATCCTTGTGCAGTTAATAAATCAGTTATCCTCGTGTAACAGTGCACTCTGAATTCGCGGCATATTTGGGGAAACTATTTAATGCTGTTCCTCTCTATGATTGACATGTACTTGATGTACCCTTGTCCGGAACTTGGAATTCGTGGCATAATCTACACTTGACTATCAAAATAAGATCCTTGAAAGTAACAATTCCATCATCTGTAATAAAATGCAAATACTTAATGAGTACAAAGAAGTTATCATAGAGGATAACGAAACAACGACCGCCTATTACATGCATTCAGATATTCCTTTAATCTCATTGGAAATCGTATAATATCATCCGTTTAGCTAACAAAATTACCGCGAAACAACTGCCGTTGGTAACAAAGACCGCTAGGCCCTGTGTCGGCAATTGTAAAATTAAGCTGGTGCTTTTAACAAAACAACTGCTCACTACTTTTCATAGATTTATGTTACAAATAAAGGAGAAGGTTTATTAAAGCGTCTCGATGAGGTTGACACTCAACGAGAGAACAAGTGTCAACTAGAAATATAGGTGGCCAAACCACGAAACATCAGAAACAGTTGTGGCGATTGGGAGGCGCGCATGCGTAGTAGAGGCGGTTCGCCAGGCAATTTTAGCACCAACTGAAACCTGTTGTTTGTCGAGTCTTGACTTGGATGTGCATACCCTCATTTCATTTTTTCCATTAGTTACTGTTTAATTTTCTAGTGGTCAGTGCATTTTGTGCAGCAGTGGAGGTATGATGCCACGCCCCCCTCTCCCCAGGCCAGAGTCCTGGATTCAGCCCCTCCCACACCCAAATCCTGGCTATGTCCCTGATGTAGGGGCTTTAATGACGTGGTAGGAGAAAGTAGGGAAAACGTAGGTACATTTTTGACTGTAGGTATGTTCTCTCTCTGCCATCTGGCAATACTGTCCCCCACAAGCACCGATTCAAAGACGGCCTACAGTGCATGCTGAACTCATCGATAAGATGATAAATGTAACTGACATCGTCATGAAAAATATGAGACAAAACAGTGCCATGAATGACTCCGATATCCGGCATCTCGTCAAGGGCATATTTCAATCTCTCTCTGCCTAAATTATTATGGATTATGCGTTCTTTCAGTGGAACGCGAGATCGGCTGACAGAGAAAGCTTGCAAAGAGAATTGTTCGTCAGCCAGCCGGACATCGTTTTGTTGGCCGAAACGTGGTTCACGTCCGAAGAAAGAGTTCGCTTTCCAAATTATTCCATCATAAGAAAGGGCCGTCCCGATGGGTGGGGCGGCGTTGCTATGTTATTAAAACATTTCGCTGCCGCATAAACGGCACCCGCTACGCGTACGCAGCGCCAACATTGAATCAGTCGCCGTGCACGTACAAACTGCCCGCAAAAACGTCACTGTGGTCTCGCTGTATCACGCTCCCCGCCATAGTATCGTGGAAGAAGATTGGAGACATCTAATGCGCCAGCTTCGACCTCCATTTATTATAGCGGGAGACTTTAATTCCCACCATGTAGCGTGGGGAGGAGAAGTGACGGACAGGAATGGCAGGACTTTGATGAGTCTGATCGAAGACAACAACCTAGTGATACTCAATGACGACACTGCTACTATGGAGTCATCACCTTTCCGTCGACCTTCTGCAGTTGATGTAACGCTCTGCTCCCCCTGTTTCACTGAACTATGTAATTGGCAGCGTTAAAACAGATTCAGTGGGATTCGATCATCACCCAACAGAGTTCCAGATCAATGTCAACGTTAATACTAAACAAATATATTATGCTAACAGTCGGCGGAAAATCAAAGAGGCCAAATGGGACTCATATAGTGACACAGTTAAGGCAGGAACTCGCAAACACGTCACGTGACTTACCGGTAGAAGATGCATACTAAGTTTTAGTCAATGCTATAAATGCCGCTGCGGATGTCAGTATTCCTAAGAAGAAAGAATTTACTGGTGTGAAGCACCGCCCCCCCCCCCCTTTGGTGGAATCCTGAATGCTCTCGAGAAGTTGCTAAGCGCAGACTCGCTCTGAAAACCTATCGTCAAAATTCTATGTTGGAAAATTTCCACATTGTGAGAAAAGTGAATGCGCGAGTTAGAAAATTCCTGAAGAAGACGAAAACGGGCAGCTGGATAAAATTTTGCTCCTCCTCGCAAATGAAATTACTATGGCAAGCATCTGGCAAAGGCTTTTAGAACAAACCAACTGCCCTCCCCTCCTCCTGCTACCGCGGACTGGTTAGAGGGATTTATAGAAAAACTTGCTCCTCCTACGGCTCCGTTTGCAAATCTTCCACTCCCTCTTGCTGAAGACCGACATCATGTTCTCCTTCGTCCTTTCTCGAAAGAAGCCATTAAATCATCGAGCGACAGCTGTCCCGGAATTGATTGTATTCACTACTCAGTGTTAGAAAATCTGCCCGAGGAAGCGAAATAATTGCTGATATCTATTTTTAACCGGTGTTGGATGGAACAAGATCTCATAGCCACATGGACGACTCAAGTAATAATTCCACTTCTGTAAAGTGGCAAAGATCCAAACGCGGCCTCAAACTATCGACCGATTGCTCTGTCGTCATGTGTTGTAAAGACGCTGGAACGCATGGTGAAAAAGAGGCTGGAATGGTGGCTTGAAAAGAATAACTTGTTACCTCGGAGTCAATATGGCTTCAGGAAAGGCAAAGGGACGATGGACAATCTCTTTTCGCTTCCCGTGGATATCACTGCAGCCTTTCAAATGAAGCAAACAGTGATCGCTGCTTTTCTCGACGTTAAGGGAGCTTATGACCATGACCGATTCTCTTGGACAAGCTGGCTGGGTTCGGAATTCCTTCACGGATAATTTATGACATCAGTACCTTGGTATGACGATGTATGTCAGGTACCAAAGTAACATGATGGGACTTTTCTTGTCTCCCAGGGCTTGCCACAAGGTGCGATTTTAAACCCCTTCTGTACACTCTGTATACGCATGACCTAGAACGCGTGATAATGCCTCCCACAAAAATCTTGCAGTATGTAGATGATTTGTGTGTCTATTCTACTGCTGATTCGTATCATCAGGCTACAACGGCAGTACTCTCTACCATTGCACACATCGATGAGTGGCTATCTACTAATGGGCTGGAGATATCGGCTGAGAAATTAGTAATCGTCCCATTTCACATGTCAACACCTAATCTCATAGATGGTCACATTACATATGGAACGTACACTTTCCTGTTAAAACCTCAAGCACGTTTCCTGGGGATGATTTTCGACTCTCGGTTAAGCTATGCGCCCCATATCAGAGCCACGGTTACCAAGTGTGAAGATGACGTACATGTAATCTGATCACTCACCCGGGTGTGGTGGGGTGCGCACCAGAGCACTTTACTCACCCTGTATCGAGGGATTATTCGATCTCGGCTTGACTATGGCTGACATCTGTGCCACAATGCACCGAAGGTTCATCTCACAAAACTCGATACTCTTCAGTATAGAGCCACCCGAACCTGTCTTGGAGCCATGCGATCGACCCCCACCAACGCCCTTTTAGTGGAAGCAGGAGAGATGCCCTTGAGCATTAGGCGCCAGATGTTGTCAGATAAATTCTGCTTTCAAGGAATGGCTTTCATTGACAATTCAGTCTGCAGAAATAGAGACGCCACTTATCGACTATGGATTGCCTCTTACAGAAGGAATATACCTCCAGCCATTTGTACCAGTTTCGACACTTTGTCTCCTATGATACGTTCTCTGCGATGTTCGCCGCATCCGCCTCCTTTTGAATACGATCTTCGAACACTTGGCTGCCAGATTCCAGTCTTCTATTTTAATATGACTTGCTTAGGAAGTAACACTGTTAATAACAGATCCAATCGCCTCGTTGCAGCTCAGTGGTCTGATTTTCTTTGTGTGTATACAAATGGATCCAAAATTCCGCAAGAAAAGTGTACTGGATGTGCCTTTTTCTGCCCTCAGATTCAGATTCGGAGAACCTTCAAACTGCCGACGAATACTTCTATATTTACGGCGGAGACAGTGGCAATTCTAGAAGCACTTAGGTTTGTTTCTACCATTCCCTTCCAGAAAATATTAATTCTGTCCTTTAAACATTACAAAACTGGAGATAGAACAACAGCTATATTCTGGAAGTGATTTCGGCATATATTCGCTGTTGTAATACGGGGCGGACAGTTAATTTACTGTGGGTGCCTTCTCACGCTGGTATCTGCTATAATGAGGAAGTTGACGCATTGGCCACACAAGCGGCATCCTTAGGCACTGTTTTGGACCTGCAACTACCATACGCAGACTTCTTATATGCCGTCAAGGAACACGCAAAACGACAGTGGCAACAGATGTGGAACGTTTCCCAACAAATGAAAGGAGCTTCTTACGCTGTGCTCCAACCTCGGATTTCTACGCAGCCGTGGTTTATGAGGACTCATCTGGACCGATCCGCGATTTCTACCATCATTCTTCTTCGCTTCAATCACGCCTCTTATCCACAACATCTATATCGGATCAACGTCAACGATTCGACGGCATGTGAGTGTGATCCTGAAACGGAAGCTGATGTCAACCACATCGTGTTCAGGTACCCCAAATTTGGCCGTGAACGTTTGAACTTCCTGCAGACATTGGTGAAGTTGGGATATCCCCTTCCCCAGACAGCTTCTTCCTTTTTCTTTACAAAAGACATTCGTGTGTATAAAATCATAAATAAGTTCATTACGACCACTGGTCATTATCTATAAGTATTAAGTGTGTTGGTAATACATTACAAGGTTTTGCTTGTGAATACGTGAAAATGTTCCAAAATTATTTGATTTGTAATGTAATACAGTTTTCGCTTTGTTTCCACTCTCCTATTTTGACAAAATATACTTCTGTTTTTCTTTTTATTTAAATGTATGTAAACTAACTGATGAAATATGTTCAAATGTTTGTATAGTTTATGGGACTTAACTACAGGGTCATCAGTCCCAAAACTTACAAACTACTTATGAACTAGCTAATCCTAGGGCCGGCACAAATATCCATGCCCGAGGGGGGATTCGAACCCCCGACCGTAGTGGCCGTGCAGACCGTGACTGGAGCGCCTCAGTCCCCTCGGCCACCGCGGCCGGCAAACTAGCTGAAAACCCGGCGTTGCCCGGGTATGTATTTATTTATTTATTGCTGCCATTTTTCAGGTATATATTTATTTGTATAAGGGCTATATGTCTGTAAAATCTCTTGGTAATACAATTAGTAGTAAAGAAGTAATAGATTAAAACTTGATGCGTGATGGGCCGGTTTTCCATGAGCGCTACCGTTTATGTGCTCATATCTCATGAACTATATGTCCTACGGGCATACAATTTAGAAGGTACACTCAAGTATATGCGTGTATACTGTCTATAAAATTTCCTGCAGCTACAATTTGTAGTGTAGAAATTATAAATTGTAACGTCATACCGAGAGCCGCAGTTTTACTCCATAAACAGCGGAAAAGTAGTAAGCCAGAAACTTCTTTCCATTCATCATTTTACTATGGTTGCCGGCGAGAAAAAGTTTAATAAAGGTTTGAAATTATGTTTAAAGTTTGTTCCAAGTCGCTAAGTACTCTCATTCTCATACAATGTATTTCGAAAGTCTCGCCGCATTATATGGCATTTTTTGCGATTTCTATTAGTTATGACGTAATATTTTTTCAACCATGTGCCGTGTGTGATTCTTAACCATGCAGCAATTATTACCTCACGGTAAGGAATGTGTTGAAATCGGTCCAAGGTTTAGGAGAAAATGAGCAGCATTGTCGCAAAATTCAGCAGTTTTTCTCATTGTTTATGACGTCATATCTCGTTAACTATGTATCGTACGTATTTCTTACACTTACGGCGACCGTTTTCATGTATTGAAGCTTACTTGTATAAAATTTGAGAAAGATTGGATCAAAACTGTAGATTTGTATTGTAACATTTATATGCTATTTAAGTAATTACATTTCATTCTACCACTTTCAAACAAGATACTCAGCTTTTCAACATCATGATGTATGGGGGTTCTGCTCGCTGCAACATTATTCTCCTTAGGCGTCTTGGTAGAAATAAACACTCATAGGTACAATTTTTCACTTCTTCTTTAATTTGAAATCAAACTGCTTTTCCACCAAAACATTACAACTTCAAAACATACACAAAGCATCAGAACTTAGCTGGTAGTACTTCCATTTCAAAACACAGACTGACATAGCTTCCAGAGCACATTGGAAACGCCGAAACTCGAACTCTCCCACGCAAGGCGGTGAGGCAAATATATAACATCCACAATAATGACCTTACATCATGCATTGTTCATAACAATGGAATATACTAATTTACAATTAACAAACACACAAAGGAAACATTTCATGTACACCAAAATAATCACAATATAAAATGAAAACTATACATACAATAATTTTACATGGCACATATATTTTTAAGACGAAATCTCCGATCTTTCTGCTGACAACAAAGTGCGATGTTAAATGTCAATTAATTTGTTAACGAGTACATCATACATGTTCCTAACATATATTGAACTATCAATTATCTTGGCAATTCTCAAAATAAGTTCAAAATCTCACGTCAGTCAATATACACAAAGAATCACAATATTGAAATTTTGACTGTTACATTAATTAACACAATTGGCTGGTCAACACAACTTGTTTATGAGCCTGACATACATACAATGCTACTTATTTTCATTTCTTTCGGTTTTTCACAAAAGTTTTTACAATTCGTCTGTTTAAGTCTTGAAATAACATATAATGACAAAACTATTGTTTATAGAACTGTCTGTAAAGCAAATATACGAATCTCTTAATTAAAGAAATCTATCACTTGTTTTAATTACAGTACCACCGAGACACTGTCCTACACTGATTCGTAGGCTGGTTATTTCGTCTGTAACTAACTTCACACGCAACATATATCACTATTGAACCACACGATTCCGGGTCCGACGCAGACGGTATCGTACAATAACATTGAGATGAGAGGGCCGGCAGTATCATCACAGTATGCAACACGTACACACTTATGGACACTGTGTTTTATATATTAGATTTTCACTGTGGGTTGTAGATGGCCACATTGAGTTAACACTCAGAAGACCAAATAAAAAAAAAAAAAAAAATAAAAATAAAAAAAGTTGTGACAGCAAGTCCACGGCGCACACAGCGGCTATCAGAGCAGACCTCTGCGGCAGGCGGTCGCTTGTTACCCGCAGATCCGGCTGCGCGCTGTCGCCTCTGATTATGCTTGTGGATCCCCGCGCTGCCTGACCTTCTCAGCGATAACACACGCGAGAGTCGACTGGCCCCGCGTTTGCATAATCTGGCGCGATGTCGCGTAAAGTTTGCGGATATTGTGCAACATGCAGCTCAAGCCCTGACGCCTATCTCGTACTTCAGTTTACTTACTTCCGTTTATGTGCATTTTCTCCAGTTGAATCCAAAATGAAAGCATTAATGAATAAGTGAGCACCTGTTACATCATTAAACGACATCTCATTTCCGTGCTCTGCACCGTATCGTAAACTTGACTTCATTCTTCCTCTGTCTTGTACCAGAGGAAGTAGACTACTCGTATTGCATGCTCTGGTGTAATCACGGCTCGGCCTTCAAATAGTGAAAGGCACTTTTAAAGCTGGCATTTTGCCGAGTACAGTGCTAAAAACTGGATCGACTAGCTGCAAATATCACTCTTTACAGAATACAGACGTTTTTACATATTGCATGCTGGCAGGAACAGCAACACACCTCAAAAATGCAGTAATTGAGCAAAGCTACATTGTTCTTGTCGTGACGATTGATGACCTAGCCTATAACGAATACGAGACCACTGCCCACAAGGAGTCAAGAGCGAGTTTGCAAGAAAAGGGCGCGTAGTTGTTCGCGCACAAGAACTGGCATAATCGTAAATAATGTGTTTTTCCGGAAACGGACTCTCACTAAATTTTGATAAAACACAGTATATGCAGTTCCCTACAGTAAGTACCACAACTCCAGTAATAAATATAGACTTTGAACAGAAGTCTGTAGCTAAGGTACAATTTTCAAATGCATTGATGAGAGATTAAACTGGAAGCTACACATAGACGGTCGGCTGAAACGTTTGAGTTGCTGTTAAGGTTATTGCAAATTTTGACGATAAGACTCTCAATAAATTAGCTTACTGTGCCTATTTTCATTCACTGCTTTCGTATGGCATCATATTCTGGGGTAATTCATGATTGAGTAAAAAAGGATTCATTACACAAAAGCAGGTAATCATAATAATTGCTGGAGAACCTCCCACGATCATCCTGCAGACATCTTTTTAAGAATTTAGGTATCCTCACAGTATATATACTCACTTACGATATTTGTTGATAATAATCCAACCCAGTTCAAACGTAAAAGCAGTGTGCATTGCTATAACAGCAGGAGAAAGGATGATCTTCACTATGCAGAGTTAAATCTGACTTGGGCACAGAAAGGGGTGAATTATGTTGCCACAAAATTCTTCGGCCACCTACCAAACAGCATCAAAAGCCTGAGAGATTGCCATCTAGCATTTAAAAATAAATTAAAAGAATTTCTGAATGACAACTCCTTCTACTCATTGGATGAATTGTTAAATATAAATTAGCGAATCTAAAAAAATTAAAAATAAAAAAAAAAAAATAATACGAGGCACGTCCAGAAAGTAAGTTCCGTTTGGTTATATAATACGAACGGGTACAGATACAGAAAAAATATTGATTGTACAAAAATTTTCTACATAGCTTCCGAAATTTTGTAGGCAATTGTCGTAGCATGGCACAAGGTTCTGTGTGCCTTTTTCATAGAATGATGCCGCCTGTGTATTCAACCGTGTGGTAACATGTTCTTTCAGCTCGTCATCATCGTTGAAGTGTTCTCCACCAAGGACAGATTTTAGGTGTAAGAAGAGGATTACTGTCAAAAGATTTTTTTTTTTTTTTTTTTTTTCACGATAATGCTTGACCTCACACACCGAATGTGACCAAACAATTCTTACGGAAATTTGAATGGGACCTGTTTGATCATCCTCCATACAGATCGGACCTATCTCCTAGCGACTTTTATCTCTTCTTACACCTAAAATCTGTCCTTGGTGGTCAACACTTCAACGATGATAAAGAGCTGTTACCACATGGTTGAATACACAGGCGCCGACCGCGGTGGCCGAGGGGACTGAGGCGCTCCAGTCACGGTCTGCACGGCCACTACGGTCGGGGATTCGAATCCCTCCTCGGGCATGGATATTTGTGCCGTCCTTAGGCTTAGCTAGTTCATAAGTAATTTGTAAGCTTAGGGACTGATGACCCCGTAGTTAAGTCCCATAAGTTCTACAAACATTTGAACATTTGAAACACAGGCGACAACCTTCTGTGAAGGATGCATGCAAAAACTTGTGGCACGCTATGACAAGTGCCTACAAAATTTCGGCAGTTATGTGGAAAAAGTAGTTTAAGAGTTGTAGAATTTTGTGCAATAAAAATTTCTTCTGTATCTGTGTACAATATCATTTTATTACCAAACGGAACTTACTTTCTGGACGCGCCTCGTATATTTGTGTCATGTAATATGTTGTGTAATGTAATATCTTGTGCAGTCGCCTTTTATTAACCTGACACGTTTCACACCATTGCGAAGTGTCCTATTCATGATCTATGCAACAATATTAATCTAATCTAATCTGGGGCACTTCAGAATTCTTTTTCAGTGATACGCCAATTTTTATACCTCCATCACTATTTTGTTGGGGTGCGTTGTATACGAGGGTAAGTTCGTTATTATCCGCAAAGTAGTTATAAAATTTTATTGTAATCAAATAGGAAACTTGCAACAACATCATTTTTCGACCCAGTCTCCATGCGTTTCAAAGCACATGGTCCATCCTGATACCCTTAGAAAGAAGGTTATCGGTTGAGCCGCAAGCCAGGAATGTACCGCTTGTTTCGCTGCTTCGTCCGAGGCAAATCGACGGCCCCTTGCTTTCAGGGCACGTTACTCTTGACCTACTGCATGACATTAACTCAAGCTGTAATAGGAAATCTATTTAAATATCTGTTATAGTTTAAGAATTACAATATTTTGCCTAACAGATGCTTTTATAATACACGTTCGCATTCAAGAACCATTTTATGGTGCATCGTCAGTCTAATAGCATTTAGACTGTGGCAGGCTGCTATCAACATTCGTAGTATAACGTTTACTTGCTTATTAAGTAATTACCTTTCAGTTATTCTACCGATTTTCAGCTTTTCAACATTACGATGTATGGGGGTTCTGCTCGATTGACCTGGGACGTCGTGGTAGAAATAAATACTCGTATGTACAATTTTTGACTTCTTCTTTAATTTGCAATCAAACTGCTTGTTATTCCACCAAAACTTTTGTGTCCCAACTTCGACGTCGCTTTTGTGTCCAGCCTCGTCGTAGGTGTCGGTGGCCGAGTGGAACGAGACCGACACAGTAACAAAGATAGCACGCCGGTGCAGGTACGGAGGGGAGCAGCCAGAAAATATAAACACTAGAGTAAATTAGAAAGAGATATATATATTGCACATAATGTAACAATACTTAACTTTTACATATTACTGCAGAATGTTGATACATAGTTGTTAGAGGCCTGCCTAGTGCCTGTACAATAGCAAAGTCTTCACTGGTGCCTATCTGATTACGAAGGTCCTAACTGGTTGCTATCTCAGTCCGAAGTGACCGGTCTTTCCGTGGTGGCCACGAGCGGCGTTGTCCCAGAGGGCCCTCGTGGCTGTCGTCGTGAGAACGCCGCGCCGTGCGTGCATGGCGGCGCGCGGCGAAAGTAGGTGGCGCGCACTTTGTACTTGTGCGACACCACAAAAACATTTACAACTTCGTAACGTACACAATGAAGCAGCACTTAGTTGATAGTCCTTCCATTTTAAAACAAAGACTGACAGATTCCAGAGCACATAACGAACAGCAAAACTCGAACTCCCCCACGCAAGGCGGCGAGGCAAATATATAACATTGACAATAATGACGTTACATTATGCATTGTTCATAAAAATTGAATATACTAATATACAATTACCGAACATACAAAAAAAAACATTTCATGTACACAAAAATATTCACAATATAAAATGAAAACTATACATACAATAATTTTGGATGGTGCATATCTTTTAAGTCGTAATCTCGGATCTTGCTGTTTGACAACAAAGTGCGATGTTAAATGTCAATTAATTAGCTAATGAGTACATCATATATGTTCCTAACATATATTTAACTATCAAATATCTTGGCAATTCTCCAAATAGGTTCAAAATCTCACGTCAGTCAATATATACAAAGAATTACCATCTTCAAAACTCGACTATTACGTCAATTAACACAATTAGCTGGTCAACACAACTTGTTTATGAGCCTAACATATATACAATGCTATTTATTTTCATGTCTTTTTGTTTTACACGAGTTTCTACCCTTCGTCTGTCTAAGTCTTGAAATAACATACAATGACGAAACTATAGAACTGTCTGGAAAGAAAATATATGAATCTCTTAATTAATGAAATCTATCTCTTGTTAACTAATCACAGTATCACCGAGACACTGTCCTAGACTGATACCTAGGCTGGCTATTTCGTTTGTAACTAACTTCACACGCAACATATATCACTATTAAACCACACGATTCCGGGTCCGATGCAGACGGTATCGTACGATAACATTGAGATGAGAAGGCCAGCAGTATCATCACAGTAGGAACACATTAAGCCGCTTGTTTTGTAGTTTGGGGTATATCTGAGGGAACAGAGAAGCTCTTATTATACTTCATTACTATTTTGTCTAAAAATGACCGTTAAAATCATATACATAATGACAAACATAAATTATTTCTGCAATTTGTTAGGTATAATACAAAGATAATGCCCCATTCTTCGATTGGGAGAATTTCGTGAACATAGCTAAAACCATCATGCATTTTTCCGAAATTGTAGTTTCGAGAAAAGAATGTTCACAGTGTTTTTGACTCACCGCACGCCTCTTTCAGAACATTCCACTGCACGATCTTGCTGGCCAGCTGCTTCTTCATCCTCTGCAGACCTTTTCACGAATCGTTCCTTTACTCTGGATTCTTTAGTGGTGGCTTCCGCGGCCCTTTCAGCGTCAACTAGTCGCTGACGATTTATGGCAGTCAGAGCAGCTATCACATTATTTCCTAATGCCTAATTTCTCCATTACATTTGTCCTGCTAATTACACCATCATTGAACTGATAACAGCTTCCATCACACCTATTTTGAGTACTGCCCATTCAACAACCACTGTTTTCCATAGTCGTTGCCACCCACTCGCGGCTGTTGAAACGCTCATTAGGATTTTGTGTACAGCCATGTAGACATTTGCTGAGTAATTTTTTATCTGCAAGGTCCTTGTATATTGGCTTTATTGTTTTCATGACTGTGGCAGGTATGGAATGTTTATGGTGATATTCCACACCAGAAGCATCAGCGTGCAGGCATTTGTTCAAAGACCGTTTGAGACTATAAGCAAATAAAATATAAGTAAATAAATATAAGTAAATAAAACATTACACATTGAAATTGTGTAAGTATTCCAAAACACCGAAAAAAGTATTTTAAAAAATCTGTCACGACAGGATTCGAACCACCGCCCGTAGGGTTGTAAAGCCAGAACGCTACCAGCTGAGCTACACCGACAGATACTGCAACACATTTAATGATTGGTACTTCCGGTTACTTGCAAAACTTCAAAGTAGATTTTGTCGAAAATTTTTGAGAGTTGCTTCGAATTGCTTTGGCTGGATATTATTTGAGTTCTGAACTTCACGTATCATAAATATCAAAAAAATTCTAAAATCCGACATCCACGTGGTTTTCTTGTTAGTGATATGCCACCTGTTGAATCCTGAAAACCCTTCACGCCACCATGACTACCCAGCTGTGTACCAAAGACCTCGGTGAAGCACGCCAAGATGGTGTAGTTATTGTTGTTTGTACACAACCTAACTATACATCACTGCTGAAAGAAACAAGTTAAAGAAAACCTCCTTCAATTAACTCCCGTCTTTCTTTGCTAGTTACAACTGAAGTTGCTCGATGTCTGGTTGAAAGACGGGACACATCCCTGGTTGACTTCCATTTTGCCGCAAGTAAATATTCCTTCCTCCAAATCATCATATACCTATTCCTAAGTTTGACAGTCTTCATTTCATTAGGAAAATACTTCATTTGTGTGGCCATGACGTCCGTAGTTGCTCATATAATTGCGATGAGGATGTTTGTCCGTTTATGCAACTGCAAATAAGAGGTGACTCTTTTGTTACCAGACGCGTTTCGTTTTATTGATAGTAAAACATCTTCATGGTCTGTAACGATAGTTATTTACAATTTGTTTTGATATGTGGATCGAAAACAGTTCGTTAGCAAAACATGTATAGTACTGTTAGGTTACTTACGGAAATTTTTCGTCCTGGTTTTCACCTTATGTCGTGTAGTGCCTATTTGTTTCCTGGCTACAGGCAAGCATGGGAGAGCCGAGCGGTCAGCGGCGCGCCATTCACAGTCTGCGCTACGGTCGCTACGGTCAGGGATTCGAATCCCCCCTCGGACATGGATGTTTGTGTCGTCTTTAGTATAAGGTAGTTCATAAGTAGTTTGTAAGTTTAGGGACTGATGACCCCCCAGTTAAGTCCCTTAAGCTTAACAAACATTTGAACATTAAATTATGTTAAAGTGTATTTTTTTACATATCACTTACATAAAAATAAGTACAATTAAGTAAATTACAGTTGTGATGTAAACATGAACAATACAACCCTGAAAGTGGAGATTAGTAGAATAATAGTGATTCGAAATGAAGACTCTACAGTACTGCATGAAACAAATCCGCACTGCATGAT
Source organism: Locusta migratoria (assembly GCA_026315105.1). NCBI lineage: Eukaryota > Metazoa > Arthropoda > Insecta > Orthoptera > Acrididae > Locusta > Locusta migratoria. Next base: position 301,274,085 of record CM048744.1, read on the forward strand.
GTAAGGTGAAAACCAGAACGAAAAATTTCCTTAAGTAACCAAACAGTACTTTCCATGTTTTGCTAACGAACTGTTTTCGATCCACATATCATAACAAATTGTAAATACTTATAATTACAGACCACTGAATATGTTTTACTATCAATAAAACGAAACGCGTCGGGTAACAAAAAGTCGCCTCTTATTTGTAGTTGCATAGACCGAGAAACATCCCCATCATAATCATTAGGAAAACCCTTCCCGTTTTTCATGACAGTGCCTACAACCAAGGTTTTATTCGGCCACATGTAGTACAGCACAGCATCGCTTGGCACCAGTTTAAATGTATCGACGTCGCACAGTGTACATTTTAGACGTAGCTTGGAAGGGAACTCAGTTAAACTAAAACATTGCCCAAACCCAGTTTATGTCGGAGTCACATTAGATCGAACACTGTCCTGCAAGAGACATGTAGAAAAAACTAGAGCGAAAATCAACACACGGAACGGTATAATCCGCAGACTCACCAACTCACACTGGGGAACAAATCCTGAAATTCTGCGTGATCTCCTTTACATGTGTTCTGGAATAGCTCCCCCACAGATCAGACGGCAAACTTTGGCGATGGCTGAAAGAAGCAGACAGTGCGAGGATAGAAGACATCCCCTGTTCGGGCATCAGCCAGTAGTGTCAAGATTAAAATCGAGGAAAGATTTCATTCAATTTGAACATCCACTAAATGTAAGTCAATCTACAACCAGGGAATCAACGTGGACACAGAAATTGAAAAAAAAAAAAACAGCTTGCAATGTTGGAACATTAAAGAAAAACTTCCGGCTGGATCTCAACTGGAATGGAGAGTCTGGAGGAGCCTAAATAGACTTAGTTGTCGAATGGGAAGATCAAAGGATAACCTGTTCAAGTGGGGATACGCAGAAGACGAGCCCTGCAATTGTGAGGGAAAAACAAACAATGACACACCTGCTGAGCTGCCCATCCTATCCGGCGCTATGCACTTTCCAAGACCTGTGGCTGGCCAACGACGTTGCAGTGAAGTGTGCCGAACACTGGAGAGAGATGTGAGCCTGCTATGGACAATAATAACGTATTATGTGTGAAAATCATATATGAATGTATAATTAGTTCTTACTTTTTATTTGTAATCTAGTATATGTAGCCTAATAATTAACTAAAGATGTAGCTCAGACACGATTAAATAAATAAATAAAGTGTACATTTTTACGTATCACACAGCGGGGGAAACCAACGTACAGAATATAGATTCCGTTCAAAGACCTGGGTTTGCGGAGGGGCTTAGTGTGGTAAGTATTGACTCAATATTGGGTACAAGACAGTCACGAATGACGACAAGTAAGGAACACGGATCGTGTAGTTGTAGGGTTTTCATAGACTACCATAGAGCAGCAGCACCTAGAGACAAGGCCTCACGACAGCCCACACTGACCAGGCCGCCAGCGGAATAGCTGTCCGCTAGGGCACGTCCACTGCTTTGTAACGGCCAGCCAGTCAGATGGCGGCCGCGGCCTGGTCAGTGTGACGTAGCAAGGGCTGTCGCGAGGCCTTGGGTCGTATGAATGAAAAAGAGCACATGCTCCACAGAAGATTCTCAGAGCAAAAGAACGTTCTCTGAGTAAGTTCTCAATGTCGTATGAATAAAAACTTCGAAGCATATGCTCTGAGAAGATAGTCCATTCTCGCTACCTCCCCTCCTACTTGAGTAAGTTCTCCGCGTGTCATGTCCGCCAAAGATCAGCTGTCCAATCGTGTATTTCTTTAAACTAGCCCAATGAGGCAAATTATTAAGTGTACAAATGTGGAGTAGGCATCGACGTGTTCAGGAAGAACTGTACTGATATTAATTTGTTGTGAAGGAGCATATTATTAAGACTAAATATGCACTTTTTACGAAAATGTATTCTGCTGGCGATACAAAATTTCCGTCACGCGAGAAACTCGTTTGTTAATGAAGTAGGTTTAGCACAATTTGCGAACGATATAATAAGAATTCATCACATATTCATCAGTTACAACGTGGAATGCTGTCGGAGTGTTTTAACATGAGATAGGCCTAGTTAAATATGACACATAATGGTTTGCTCATAAGCTTTAGGCCATGCGATTTTGAACAAGAAACAGGCTGCTAGGTATGTAATTAATCAGTTATTAATTTTCCTGTCGTGTTTACTTACTTCTAACATGACAGAAGTTACGATTACTAAGTCAGAAAACGCTTCATAAATAGGCCAACTTGTTTGGATAGAAACAGTACTTCAGTAGGCCTATTGCAGCAATATTTATTTTGTGATAGAAACTGTGAAGTCCTTGGATACACTTTCTTTGGAACTAACAGCGTAAGGTCTTACTAACAGAACCTATTTTAAAACAATATTATTTTGCAATGTAAACACGCAGCTGAATCCATTTGTGTTTCCTTTTTGTATGTCGGTAGTGAAAACACCTCTTACATCACTCTCGTCACTCTATAAAATGCTGGAAGTGTCACACGATTTTTGCGAAGGAAGATACTCGTCAACAAAATGCTTTTATCTGTATTAACTTTATAGATCCCCTTGTATTTATTAAATACTACATATAAAGGAACTTGTTTTTGCCTTCTAAGTAACAAAATTGTTGTCATTGTTATTATAAACCTCAGTAAAACGTAACCTTCATAGTAGTTACGCAGTACGGAGTATGCCATAGAGGTCACTCCAGAAATCTGAGAATGTTCTCCCGTCGTGAGAAACTTCTGTAGTTTTATTCATATGAAACTGGAGAATGTTCTCTGCTGTGAGCAACTTCTCCCACCCCGTTACTCACGCCGAGAACGTACTCGGCTGAAGTATATTCTCCGACTCCCTTTATTCGTGCGAACCTGAGTATGTTCTCTGTAATCCAGAGTATAAAGTAGATACTCCATTTTATTCATACGGACCCTTGTCTCTAGGTGGTGCTGCACAGAGCCGCGTGGGAGTAGCCGAGCGTTCTGGAGCTCCACGTTGCGGATCGCGCGGTCTCCAGCGTCGGAGGTTCGAATCCTCACTCGGGCATGAATGTTTGTGTTCATAAGTAGTTTGTAGGTTTAGGGACTGATGACCCCGCACTTAAGTCCCATAAGCTTTACAAACATTTGAACATTTTTTGTTGCATAGAGAGGCAACACCGCGACCAGAGTGAAGCAAATTGAACAACCGTCCGCCATGTTATTGGAAGTCTAGAGGGGCGTTTTACATGACAGTAGGTTAGAATATTATTAAAATATAACTGTTTGCGCCTTTCAGTTTTAGCCAGAACAATTTTACCGCCGTGAATAGTGCACAAACTCTTTATATACACCGTTTCTCGAAAGTGTCAGCAGCTTTATTGTAAGTACAGTATCCCCGACGATCAGCAGCATTTGCAACTAAATGATATGGCCTGGGAGTTTGAGACTAATCTACGTTTAGTTTTGCACGCCGTTACCAACAGAAAATTTTCTAAGAATGGTAGACGTTTCGGAGATTAACTTTTTACAGTAAGATTACGTTAAATTCATTTAATGTTAGAAGCAGGAACTATTGCATGGGCCATGAAAATACAATCCCACCCAGTCAGTAGATTATGCAATGAGGTTTGTTGTTATAGGTTTAATGAAGTAGTAGTCAATATTATGCTTGTCTTTCTCATGAATCATATTACGATACTCTGAATCAAAATACAAGGAAACTGCCATTAGCGAATGCCCTTATTCGGAATTTACCTTGCCGTTTCAGCTTTTACAATGAAAAGTGCGTTAAATACATTTAGTCTTACTTCCTTTACTTCATACATGAATTTTGTTTCAAGATTTTTAGGACAAATACTAGTTCCTTTTTCGGAAACCAATTCTCTCTCCTTATTGTAACAACCCATATCTTCGTCAGCAGCCTGTTTTCAACGGAAACCTTGAATAAGATAATAAATGTTGACAAAGTTAAACTCATAACTCAAATGCCCAAAACAATTAAAATAAACAGTACCATTCTGATAAAAGAAATATTCGCAGTCTTTTTGCTTCTGCTGGTACAGTAATACGTTACACAAACATTAGGCATGGTTTCTAAAAGAAGTGCTTATCTCACTTGTTTGCAGACATACTATCTGGATTTCAGAAAGCCACTGCCCGACTTCCGATGATATGGCGGCTAGTAGTACAGCGTGGCACCGCGGGGAGCGCTGATGATGGTGTCACCGCCCCGCTGTGTATATTCTATCTGTTTGGGTTTCCCTGTACTAGTGGAAAAGCACAGACAACCGGCTGTCCGGTACTACCGTGTATGTATGTATAGCGGGCCGGCCCCACTTTCGCAGCGTTCGCCGAAGTCTTGGCCAGCGCGATTGCAGAACGTTGCACAACCCGCCAGCGATTACAGATCGCGGCATTGGGCAGTTCACACCAGAACTCCAATAAGTATAGCAAGTGTTACGGCCCACGTTAAGATAGGGAAACAGAACGACAGCAGCGCCCCGAATTATGCGAAAGTGAACTTCCGGTACGAAAAAATACAGGGCGAAAATACATGTCTATAATTCGAAATAAGCGATTTAGAATCCCATAATTTTTAATTTATACTTCATGGAATGCTCTATAGCAGTAGTGTGTATCTGGAATCTGAAAGGTTTCTGGGACCTTGCAGAGTAATATATTCGTGAAATCTGAAAAAACTTAGTGTAAACTTCTCGTAATGATTAAAACTCACAAGATCGCAATTTATTTAAAAGTCCTTTAACTGATTACCAGTTTCAGTGACAAAATCTTTAAAGGAGCTACACGGATCAGAAGATGACTTCGTCATTGAAACCGGTTATTAGTTAAATGAAGGACTTCTAAATAAATTGCCATCTCGGCTGTGACTTCGTCTTAGGAGTTTTTACCAAATCACTAAGATTGATGCTTTCTCACGGAAGTTCAACTGGGAAATTTGGTGAAGGGTTGAAGTTCGCCGCGCGGAATGCCGCATGGTCTAAGGCGTCATATACGGACTGGGCAGCCGTCCCCGCCGGACGTTGGAGTCCTCCCCCGGGCGTGTGTGTGTGTCTGTTGCCCTTAGTGTAAGTTTAAGTAGTTTGTAAGTCTAGGGACTGATGACCATAGCACTTTGATCCAATAGGTTTCCCAACATTTGAACGATTACAGTTCAGGGAGGAGAAATAAAAAGATTATGGTTTACCATGATACTCCAGTCATTGAGTGCTCTAAAGAGGCGTGTAGAGTGCATGGAATATGCGAGAATTTTTGACTTCAGGACTTTGTTAAGGACACTTAGGAGATGCACATACTAGACGTCCTCGCCGCTGGGGGTGAGCTAAAGCGAGGAGGGAGTTGAAAGGTATCAACTTTTTGGCTTTTCGCTTATATCTCGAAAATGGTCCGCTTTAGGAAAAGAAAAGTCCAAATAAAAACGAAAGATAATAGAATCTTCTATAAAATTGTTTCCATACATATACGTCGAATTCTCAACGGTTTTCGAGATATACGTCATTGAAATTTGACAATTTCGGAAAAAAATCATTTTTACCTCGCTAATTTTGTCAAACATTTACTTCTAGTACGTCACTCGATTGTTTCTCAGAAAATTTGTCAGAAAAAAAGTTGTAGGGCATTAAATTTCCTTCAGTTTGTTATGCACATTCCTACCTTATCTACAGCCAATCAGATGTTACGTCATCCATAAGATGTGCGCTCAGTTTTGATGTCCTTCTAGAATGAGTGTTTTGAAAGGTTATGTCGTGTTTATCTCATGAAACATGTTAGCATGGTAAATAACAACACTAACACTGGTATTAAGGTAATTGCCTTTGAAACAGAACATATTTTTATAATTGCAGCTTTTATGATAACATTATGAATCTTGCAATGAAAGTATTTATAAGCACTGATAGTGATAATTTGCATTCAAAGCAACATCGTTTTTCTGAGGCGGGCCGCGGTGGAGTAGCCGAGCGGTCTAAAGTGTCTCGCTGCGGAGCGTTCGGTTGCTCGCCGTGGAGGTTCCAGTCCTCCCTGGGGCATGGGTGTGTGTGATTATCCTTAGGTTAGTTTACCTAGGTTTAAGTAGTTTGTAAGCTACGGACTGATGACCACGCAGTTTGGTCCGATAGATTTACAAACAACAACAACATCTGAGGCGGAAGAGTCGGGCTCATTTATAGTCCCACGCAGTGGACATGCTGTCAAAGTCGCCGGTACCTAACGCCCGAGAGAGGGTTAACGATGGGGAAGCCCCTTGACCAACACCGAAGGCCTGTCACCGGCTCGTTCCAAGACACCGGACTTGGGGTGGAATGGAGTGGTCTCACTCACTTCTTACAGCACTTCAAAAGTTCGTCGAGCGTAGAGAAAGTTTGTGTGTCGGTATTGTGTGTCGGCTTTTCGTGATATTTTTTATTTATTTATGAAAATGTTAACTGTAGTGCACACAATGGCTACTCGGTGTTTTGTATGTGATGAAACAATAGCTGGACCAGGTGTTGGTGTTTCCACAGAGACAAAAATAAATAAATAAATAAATAAATAGTAATACGATCACTTATCAAAGAAACTAGAGAAAGGAGAGATAGCAATGCTTCATCTTTAGAAGGTTTGGACATCTTTCTGATTCATACTGAATGTCGAAAAAATTACATCAGGCCGCAATCCATCAAGGCTCATTTAAAGAGACAGGCACTCTAATCGTCCTCCGAAGCACCTCAGCCTGCAACTTTGAGATCCAAACAACCGAAATTCGATTTCGAAACAAAATGTTTATTTTGTGCCGGAAGTGTTGATGAGAAAACGAAGCCCAGGGAGAGACGCAGGAAGGTATTTTCAGTTACTAATATCACAAAAGGACGCAACAGAACGGACATACAAGTGACGAGTATGGATGCTGCTCGAGCTAGACATGATCAATGGGGAGAGGAAGTGATGAGGCGTCTTTCCACCTCAAATGATTCAGTTGCGGAGGAGGCTGATGAATGTCAGTTGGACTTTCTGAGGCCATTGTACCAGAAACGCTCAACATCCACGTCTGAAGACTACGTATCAAACGCAATGGAAGCACCTGGGAACATGAAGCCTAATGTCTCAACTCTCCCTCCAACTGAAGGAGCTGTTAAGCAGCATGCATTCCGAACATACCACCAAGTACGCCTTTGGTTAGGAGAGGAACAAAAAGGTAGAGCGTCGAATTGGGCTTGGGAAAGAAGGAATGACCAACTAGTTACGAAACTTTGAGTTCGATGCTGTCTCTGACGAAATCTTGAAGATGATTGTTTAGCGATGCACAAAACTATGTAACAGTGGTCGATGTGGTTGCAAAAAAGCGTTGTTACACTGCTCTGTTACATGCCTGAACTGCTAGGGCAACTGCAACGGAGTCGGAATATTAATTCAGGATGAAGATGACGACAGTGACATTGAGACTCTACCAATCTCGTTGGACGACGTCTCCACTACTAACGAAGATGAATGAGCCTAGACCATTCCTCCTCAGTAAAACGAAGATGTTACTTGGAATGCACTAATTTTTCGCTTTGAATCACTATCAATGCTTGTAAATACTTTCACTGTATGATTCATAATATTACAATAAAAGCTATAATTATAAAAAAAAAAGATGTTCTGTTTCAACTGCAAATGTTGTTATGTACCATGCTAGCACGTTTCATAAGTTAAAAACGTTACAGCCTCTCAAAACACTCATTTCTAGAAGGACATCGAAACTGAGAATACATCTTATAAATGATGTAACTTCTGACTGGCTGGACATAAGGTAGCAAATGCGCATATCAAATTGAAGGAAATTTAATGCTCTACGACTTTCTTTCTGACAAAGTTTCTGAGAAACGATCGAGTAAGGCACTAGAAGTAAATGTTTGACAGAATTAGTGAGGTACAAATGATTTTTTTCTTTTTTTTTTCGAAATTGTCGATTTTCAATAACATATATTTCGAAAACCGTTGGAAATTCTACGTATATGTATTAAAACAATTTTATAGCAAATTCAAGTATATTTTTATTTGAAACATTTTTTTCCTAAAGCGAAGCTTTTTCGAGATATAAGCAAAAAACCAAAAAAATGTACCTTTCCACCCCTCTCCCCGCTATAGGGGCGGGGACTTTTAGTATGTTCACCTCCTATCCGTAACAAAGTCCTGAAGTCAAAAATTCTCGCTTATTCTGTGCACTCTATAATGCATTCATTAACTGGATTATGAAGTAATTGGCACAAACAGCAGACCTGAAGAGTGATTGAATGGATGTGACAGTGTCTTGAAAGGAGGGTGTAAGATGAGCAACAGAATGTAGTGTAAGAAAATCAGTCTATGTAGATGGAATTAGATTAGGTAAAGAGACGATAAAAGTAGTATATGAATTTTGTTTATAGCGAAGTAAAGAATTTATTAAATTCAGGATGGTTAGGGAAAGAAAAGCATTTTTGAAGAAATGCTGAGAAATTTGATGACATCCACTATTAATTTAAATATCAGGAAGTCGTTTATGAAAGCATTTGGAATGTAGCACTGAAAGGGAGTGAAACGTTGACGACAAGGAGTTCAGACAAAAAAAATTGATAAAAGCTTTTGAAATGTGATGCTTCAGACAAATTACGTGGATAGATCGCATAACTAATGACAAAGTGCTGAACAGAATTGGACGGAAAAGAAATTTCTGGTGTATCTTGACCAAAAGATGAATTAGTGGATACATTTGGAGACATGAAGGATTCGTCAATTGAGCATTAGTGTGTGTGGGGTAAGGGGGAGGGGTTCTGTAGGGAGACCGACAGACGAATACAGTTAGCAGGTTCAAAAGGATTCGGGTGAGCTGCACCAAACCAGTCTGCGGACTGAAGACCATAACAACAGCAGCTTTTGATTGGAAAATTATTTGTGAGATAAAAATAGCATAACCAGTGAAATGGGCAGCACTGGTCGTAAAAGCTCGTTTTTTATTTATAGCAAACCTATTTCAGTTACGTAGTAACCATCTTCATTACCGAAACACAAACGTGACGGCTGTTTAGATGACTTTAAGACCAATGCTGCCCACTTCAATGGTTATAAAAATCATTCCGTCTCATGGAGCACAACCTTGCCGACAATGGAATCTAATCTCAATAAATATTGCAATTTCGACCGTGTGCTCTTTATCAAGTGTACCACACTTGTGCCTCAGCACGCGTCAAAACCTCACATCACGTAGCATGATAGAACACAGGAACAGGTTTCATAGCACTGTGACACAGATTACCGCAGACTGTATGTATTGATCTCTTTTAATCGCATTCTGACTGTATTACTCATACTCTACCTTATTTTTGCATGAATACCTATAAATGATTCTATTTTGTTCATATATAACATTAGTTGGTTTCCTTACGTAATGTTTTGTGGGTTCATGTACATGTGTTCTTTCATACAAATATGTGTAAACTGTTCCATTAAAATGCATTGTAAGTATATTGTTTGTGTTCTGTTTTACTTTAATTTGCAACGATTTTCTTACTTTGTCGCATTTAATGGGGAACACCTTGTTAACATTTTTTAACCCTGATATTCCTGAATTTTTTCCGGTTACTTCTGGTTTAAAAGATAGTTAGTTACATCTGTAATGGATTGTTCAAATGTTGCAACATTGGTTTTACACTAATTGCACTCTTAGTCTCGACATAATAGGCCGTCCTTCTGGAATGAAATAAAACTGAAAACACTGATATCACATATTAGATAATACATTTTAATTGGAAAGCCATAATATGTTTATGAACAACAAAATTGACATGGCCTAAATCATGAGGTAACTCATACGTTGCTTTTGAATCCGTATCTTCAAATGTGGCACACGAAAAAACGTGCCAAAACGATTGTCAGTATATCCATGTCAACGATCGGCATTCAAATGACAGTCCGATGTTGGAAAAAGTGTTTTGTGCCAAAAGGAATCAATTAAATTTACATGTTAAAAAACTGAACACCATCCTTCTAGAAGGACGTCAGGATCATCTGCGTTAATAGAATTGGTTTTATACTTTATTATGTCTTATCGGAGAACGAGTATCTAAACCTGGTTTGAATGGTGTCGCTTCTTGATGTTGAGTATGTTTTGTAGCCTTAGTAACTAAAAAAAAAAAAAAAAAAAAAAAAAAGAGGGAGAGAGAGAAAAGAAAAAAAACAAACGTAAAAGTGCTTAATAGGAAGGTACTACAAACAATACATCTTTGCAGAAATCACGGTAACTGCTAGATTCCTCCGTTCATGTAATAAAATTATCACACCACTGAAAGCATACATATTCATTTCGTGAATGATCTAACACTTTTTGAGTGTGCTGAGAACTCCTACGTTCAATAACAATTCTGTCAACAGGAGAGTTTGAATATCTCTCCCAGTATCGAAGACAAAAAAACTGCTCATAGCAATTACAGTAAGCCTTGTAGATCGCTTGTTTTGTTTTGCTGTAAGGAAGGTGTACCCACGGTTTGTCATGTTCTTTTGGAAGCCCTGTATAATTTTTAAGTTAATTCACTTAGCGCAAGGGCCAGATCTTCTTAGGGTCTTTTGACATTCAGTACACGAGGTTCTGCTTCATTGGACACTTCTAACAAAAATGAAAGCAGCTCAGCCACAAGGCTCTGCCCTTGAATTTAATACCCAGATCGCGTCGCTTATTTAGTCGCTATCTTAACTACGTATTTAGGTTGGACCATTTCCTCCTGTCCCACGTTCAGGCGATATTCTCGAAACGCTGTGTCTGGCACCATAAAACAGAACCATGAATTAATTTATTATGTAAAACCGCCAAAATCACTAAGATGACTGGTTTTGGCAGATCAAATTGCCATCATCTGATCTTTCCATGCACCACATGAATCCAACCTCGGGGAGGATCACTTTGGGTTCAGGAGAAATGCAGGAATTCGGGAGGCAATACTCACTTTACGGCTTATTCTAGAAGATAAAGAAAAGGCAAATCTACATTTTGTAGATTTGGAGAAGACTTTTGACCATGTTGATTGGAATAAACTCTTTCAAGTTCTGAAGCAAGCAGGAGTAAAATATAAGAAGAGTAAGGTTATTTACAACTTATACAAAAACCAGACAGCGGTTGTCAGAGTTGAAGGGCATGAAAGGGATGCAGTGGTTGGAAAGGGAGTAAGACAGGGTTGTAGCCTTTCTCCAATGTTATTCAATTTGTACATTGAGCAAGCTATAAAGTAAAGCAAGGAGAAATTTGGTGAATGAATTAAAGTTCAGGGGGAAGAATTAAAAACATTGCGTTTTGCCGACGACATAGTAATTCCGTCAGATACAGCAAAGGACCTGGAAGAGCAAATGAACGGAATGGACAGTGTGCTGAAAGGTGCATATAAGATGAACATTAACAAGAGCAAAACTAGGGTAATGGAGCGCAGTCTAAGAAAATCAGGTGATGCTGAAGGAATTAGATTAGGTAACGAATCAATAAAGGAGGTAGATGAGTTTTGTTACTTGGGCAGTAAAATAACAAATGATGGTCGCAGTACAGATGATATAAAATACAGAATGGCAATGGGTAGAAGCGTTCTTGAAAAAGAGAAATTTGTTAACATCGAATATTGATTTAAACCTAAAGTAGTCCTTTCTGAAGGCATTTATATGGAGTGTTTCCTTGTATGGGAGTGAAACAGGGACGATAAACAGTGCGGACAGGAAGAGGATTGAGGATTTTGAAATGTGGTGCTACAGAAGAATGCTGAAGATTAGGTGGGTGGATCGCGTTGACTAAAAGAAGGGATCGATTGGTAGGACACATTCTTAGACATCAAGGAATTGTGAATTTAGCGTTGGAGGGAAGTGCGTGGGGTAAAAACCGCAGAGGAAGACCAAGAGATGGATACAGTAAGCAGATTCAGACAGATGTAGGTTGCCGTTCTTATGTGGAGTTGAAGAGGCTTGCTCAGGATAGGGTATTGTGGAGAGCTGCATCAAACCAGTCTCCGTACTGAAGACCACTACTACAACAACAAAATGAATGAATAAGTGGAGGAATCTGCGTCCGTGCAACATTCGGTAAGGTGCAACACTCGCATTCATTTCATGGAACTCCGCCCCTACCTTTTCCTCCGAGCTTTCAAATGTCGGACAGTGATGGGAAGGGTAGACAAACAGCACGAGTAGTCCGCAGAACTAACCGAAAGCACCATCCCACATGCACTGTGGCGCCGCAGTCCTCTGAATACCGTTAGCCTACCTGCCGGTCGCTTTCCAGGTCGCCTTGTCCTCTGACCACATTACAACACCCCCAAAACCGCTAACTCATCCACTAACAGGTGGCCCTTAATATTTGAGTGGAAGACGTATTCTCTGGCTAATGCGTTTATCGGGTTGTGTTGCTGGTACATGTCATTCATTTCCGGAAACCTACCTGACCAGTAAGTCTATAGTCTTTTATGTAGCTACGCTCCCGTCACAGCGACACTGTGGATTTGGCCCACCTTAGTTTGGTAACAGCATTGCGATGGCCAATTCACAGCTCGAAATTTAATTGCAAATGACATATTAATCGATCATCTCAGATGAAAATTGAATTAACGGATTTGTAGAAGAAAAAATTCTCTACAACTTTGCTGTCTTCCGTTTTTCCCCCCATATCTCAGAAGGGGACCATCAGAAATGTAAATAACGGATTTTGATTGGACTCGGATATGTTGTAGAGGGACACACCCTGAGTACGAGGCTATGCGCTTTTTTTTTTAGCGACGGGCCTTGGTTTACGAAAAAACTGATGTTGAAGTTTACTAAACGCTGTAAGACAAGTAACGTTAGCCACTTTACAAGGGTGTGAGCGTGGCGCAGCGATCAAGGTCTAAAAAAAGAAAAGAAGAAAAAGTTCGAGCTACCACGCTGAGATAGGTAGGATAGGATAGAATGATATGGGCGCACGACAGCAAGGTCTTTAGCGCCCTTACAAGATTATTAGAAGACGAGTGTGAACGAAGAAAAGACGTAATGCATGAAAACAGGAAGGTACGTATCCAAACAAGTCAAGTGGCATGGGGGACGACGAAATCACAACAGGTACTGCATCATGTCAGCAATGGAAGATGGCCCACTGAAGTACGTAATATTTCTGGCTTAAAGCCATCATATTAAGATCGAAGTATTGCTTCAGTGCAGCCGGTTAGAACCAGTAGGCGACAGATGGTAAAAGCAGGTGAGAACCACGACAGGGGGTACAATAGGTCGGGTTCTCATGGGTAAGAGCACTGGCAAATCTCCCCGAATAGGGTATTTTCCTGAGTTAAAAATATGCTTCGAATTGTTGTTATTCTTAATGATTATAACATTCAGACAGCATTTTCGCTCATAATTCTTACAAAACATCTGTTATTTTTACGTAATTAAAGCTTAAAAATCATCAAATTTCACGATTAGATCACGTGATCGAGAACGGTCCGTTATTGGCTGAAGTACTGGTGCCGTCAAAGAACACCTACAGCGCGGCAACTAGAAGTCGGAGCTGTATTATTGTATGCGTTTCCTCCATTTCGCAGCTTTAATTTCAGTTTTTTCGTGATCTAAACGCATTTACAGTTTTTATGTCACAATGGAAGATGTTATGTGAAGGCTGACAGTGGAAACCTCCCTAAAGTTGATGCAATTATGGTGCCATCACTCTTTAAAAACAATCCAATTTTTTACGTGCCAGAAATAAGAAACGTGAAAACTGCATTGTAAGTAACGCATACCTACATTTTAAAGCTAATTATTTCGAGAGATATTTTATGTCATTGGAAAAAAGTACCCTATTTGTTGATGTCAGCAGACTTAATCTGAAGTCACCATATTATGCAATAAAGGGTGAAATATTATTTTCTATCCAAGCGGCCTTGAGTGATTATGTTGGCAACATCAACAACAAGGTAGAAAATCTTTGTCCAGACGTTCAGACCACATAGAATGACTAGATTAGTGTATCGTACAGAACATGAAGTAAATAAATAATGCGGTTCCTGCACTATGATTCTTGTATGTACCCTTGTCTAGTCAGTAAAAGTAACTGCCCTCGTAAATCAAAAGTTTCACGACAAAATATTTGCGCTGTCTAATGGCGACGTCTCATGATTCTCGCTATTCAACATCTGTTGCCAACGTAGTGACAGGAAGCCACCGGGATAGTTAGTAAAATTTAACCCAGATAAGCACGCAGTGCAAAGTGAAACATCAAAACCTGTAAAATACCGCAAAAATGCCTTGTGTATAGTTATACAATATATCTATAGTCTAGAACAGGGTCAGCGGGTTGCGTCGGCGGTGTTTTCATATCGCTCGTAGGTTGGCAACGCACATTTCGCGAAACCAAAGGAATGTCACTTTCACGTAAACATTGCGAGCGAGACACGATGGAATAAATTTATAACGCCGAAACTACAGCGCTTTTCTGGTTTATTGTTTTTGTGAGTGAATGTTTGCGATTGTGTGTAAACTTTCTGCCATGCAAATCAGTATTTTCCTTACATATTCAAGATTTGGTTTGATATGAATGTGTCACTACTTTTGACACTACAAACTAATCCATCCATTTACGTTTACTCGTCCACATACGAAGCCCCATGCTTTAATTTAAAAAAACCGCTAATCAGTTGATACGTTATTTACTTGAAATGAAAATTGCTTGGTAGAGCCCTGTGCAGAAGAAAAGGTTTACGTTATTTTATCTAAGATCTATTGGTGATAAAATTGCACTTACTGGAGATAAATAATCAGTGCTACACTTTTATAGTGGGCTGCAACAATATTCATGTTGTTCTTTCACGAAATATATTAGGAAACGGCTTTAATTACACATAAATCGTAGGCGTGTAACATTATGAAGTTTTACTTCGCAAATGTAAACATTAGGTCATTAACCTGCACATAATACTACTTTACACCTTTGCAGAAAAAGAGAATAATACTAAACAGTTTAGTTTACCAATAGAATAATATTGTTTACTTAGATCAAAATGATCCTTACAGAAATACACACATGAAATAGCCGCTATTTCATTTGGATCTCTTCGCGCCAGTGTCAACCACGTTTTGCGTATCTTCTCATTTTTTGGTACTTGCAAGAACAATTTTTCTGGAGTCTTGACAGATGTATTGGTACTGTGCGGAACTAAGCAATATTTGTAGGTCATTATGCAAACGTTAACGTCCAAACACGAGACCTCGGCCCAAACAATATACAGGTATTTGTTTATCTTACGAGAGCAGCAGCAGCGTGTTGTATGACGTCACAAGCATCACGTGACTCAAGTGTAGAATTTTAGCGGGCTTTCAAATTATTTGAATTTCATTTCTTTTTTAAAAAAAAAGTACTGAAATCCACGAGGTAAAAAAGGATGTTCGGACCATAATATGATATACTTAACAATTTAAAACGATTTTCAGAAAACAGTCAAATACCCTATTCTAGGGAAGTCCCCGAGCGGCAGGCACTGGACGCCGATTGGTTGTAGTACTGGCGGTCACGCGCCAAAACGCATTCATATTTTTATTAATATTTAATAAACTAATAACATATTCAATGTAAAACTAAGTTCATAAAAACCCATCAAAGCTAAGCTATACCCTGCGTAGGTAAAACATATTAATAATAGCTAATTCTATAAGCAATTTCAGACGGACGATGCACGGCAGCCATGTTTGCGCGCCAAATTGCGGAACGAAGGCAGTCTTGCATCGAGCCGCCACACTTCAGTTCACAACAGGCACTCGGAAGAGTAACACGTGACTTCAGTACGCGAACTCGGTGGAGTAACATGCATACGTAGGCGGTCATAAAACATTGTTTACACATCTTAGATCAAGGGAAATGACTTTACATTTAATTTCATTTAAGACAATGTGTGTCAAGTTGATGTCATTATGCAGTTTGCTGGATTTCTGCAGTCTTTATATAAACTAGATGACATCCCACAAGAAAGTATTATTTCGTAATTAGATCAACTCCCATCAATAGTATAATAATTTACGCCTCAATCAAGTACTCTGACCTGCGTGCTACCATCTGCGTGGGGACATCTATAGAAGATGTCAGGTTGGTGAACTTCCAGAGTTTCTACTCTTCACACAGTGCAGTGGGGAGCTATTACAATTCTCGCGTACACTGTCATTGCGGTACAAACGCAAACTGTTGTGCGTCATCTATGGCAACATGGAGGAGAAAAGGAAATGTTACACGACCGGTTAGCACAACCCCCCCTGTAGACATTTTTCCCGTTGTAAGTACACAGTCAAAAAGAGCTCTTAAAGGAAGCCGGCCGCGGTGGCCGAGGGGACTGAGGCGCTTCAATCTCGGTCTACACGGCCACTACGGTCGGGGGTTCGAATCCCCCCTCGGGCATGGATATTTGTGCCGTCCTAGTTCGTAAGTAGTTCATAAGTAGTTTGTAAGTTTAGGGACTGATGACCCCGTAGTTAAGTCCCATAAGATTTACAAACATTTGAACATTTGAATTCTTAAAGTAACTTCAGGGTACAAGGGACTGTTGACTGATAAAAGAGCGATGGGCTAGCCAGTCGTCAATGCACTAAAACCTCCAGCCTAAAATCTTAGGCAAGAGCCCAGAAAGATCACTAAATTTTAAAACGGCCTTCACAATTGCGTCATTGTCAGCTATAACAGAGGGCAGAGAACGATCAAGATTCACTACCGCCCTCTCAGCACGATATAAAATACATTCAACTAAAATGTGGCGTACCGTGATTTGCACGCCACAGGCATTACAAAACGGGGGATCCAAATGTTCAAATGTTTGTTAAGCTTATGGGACTTAACTACGGGGTCATCAGTCCCTAAACTTACAAACTACTTACGAACTACCTTACCCTAAGGACGGCACAAATATCCATGCCCGAGGGGGGGATTCGAACCCCCGACCGTAGTGGCTGTGTAGACCGTGACTGGAGCGCCTCAGTCCCCGCGGCCGGCCCGGCGGGGGGGGGGGGGGGGGGAATCCTTTCGACAGAGTAAAAAGCCGTGCGTCAAAGGGCAGTGACCAATTCGTAGACATGTCAAGGCTACCTCATGCTGCTTCAATGACTGACTGGAGGTTCGCCACGGTCTGACAGTTGGTTTAACCAACCGCAGTTTATTGCCCGTCACGGCCTGCCACGATACCTCCCACAAATTTAAGGACATCTGCCGCACCACGGAGAGAATGTCCTGCAGGGGAATGGCACACTGTATGATATCACAGCCTCTGCAGGCCTCCTTGGCAGCCCTAGCAGCCATTTCATTGTCACAAATGCTGGCATGGCCGGGTACCAAACAGAATAATATTTGCTTCCCCCTTCTGCTGGAGGGAGTACAGTTTGTCACGTATGAGCTGTACTATCTTCTCTGCTGAGTACAAAGTTTGTAAAGATTGCAGCGCACGCTGAGATACCGACCTATCCGTGTTTTTGCTTCCTTAAAAAACAATCTGATTGGTCCGTTTTATTTTACAGAATATCTACAACCAATGTACAGATTGCCGTAATAATTTAATCCTCACGTCATTATTACATCTTACTCGCTATCGCCTGCATTGCTTGCTATGCCACAACAGAAATCCGGTTGATATTTGTCATAACAGCAACCGAAACAATAGTTTACGGCACCAAGCACATTTCATAAAAGCTACTGTCTTGCAGGCGCACGGAGTTTTTAAGAGTGATACATAACAAGTTCACTTACATTAAAAAGAGTTCTCTTTCGTCCGTTAACTTTGATACGAACCAAGCGTATTTGATCATCTTCGTAAAAGCAGGTGCCCTGAATTGATGCAAACTTAATGAGTGTCCTCTCGGCAGGAAATGTTAAAGGAAGGGAAGGAAGAAAGGAAAAAAAGGATTGACAGTGACCGCATTTGGGCATTGATATTAAGCAATGGCGACAAGTGAAAACGTGAGCCGGACCGGGAATCGAACCCGGGTCTCCCGCTTCGGGCCAGCGGTCGCCTTAACCACTTGGCCACCCGTGCTCGCCTCCTGGCCGTCTCAAATTCCCACAAGTCGCACGCTATGTTTGTAGCGCCCCTATAGTCCATGCCCTTTTACACTCGCCATTACGGATTCCAGTGCGAGGTCGGACGTATGACCGCATCTGCGGTGAAATAACTGAAGCTAACGCCGTTGTTGCGTTTAATACTTATTGTCTTTCGGGCGTCCGAAGGAACAGACACCACACCAGTACAATTAATGAGTGTATTTTTAGGACGAATATCATACGGGTTTATATTGTTGCATAGTAAGCGATGCAGGCATAGCGACTAAGATTCAGTAATGACGTGAAAATTAAGTAACTACGGCAAAATTTAATATTTCTTACTAATTTCATACATTGTACCCTGTTTGTTCATATTCTGTAAAATAATATTCTTATTAAATAAAAAAAAAAGGAAGAAGAAAAGAAAAGCAAAATGAGGGAGAGGATCCGAACACGGTACCTCCAGTGTTCCAGTGTGGCGGCTGGAGACCTTAACCGCTGCGCCACACTCACTTGCTTGGAACGTGGCTGACGTTACACAACTTTCATTGCGCAGTGAACTTCAACATCAATTTCCTCTAAAACCAAGGCCCATCGCCAAAAAAACGGGTAGCCTAATACTCGAGGTATCTCCCTCTACAATACATCCATGACGCATCAGAATCCCTTACTTACACTTCTGGTGGTCCCCTTGTCAGAGCGTTTCAGGGATATTACCAAAAAACAACGGTAGAAGCCGCTAGAGGGCGGCACTGTGCCCTGTCTCGGCTATTATATGTCGGATCGAAACAACTTCAAATAAAAGTGGTTCAGAATTTAATATCGTGCAACTTTTGTTTGAATTTTTTTCTGATATTTTGACTCAGTCAAAAGATGTATAAAGATATGTTTGTTCATGTGGCTCTACCGAAATGTTCGTTTGCTGTAGTCAATGTAATGAACGTTCCAAGAATGGTTTAATGTTGAGGTTTCAAATGTTTGTAGAGCTTATGGGTCTTAACTACGGGGTCATCAGTCCCTAAACTTACAAACTACTTATGAACTAGCTAATACTAAGGACGGCACAAATATCCATGTCCGAGGGATTCGAACCCCCGATCGTAGTGGCCGTGCAGACCGTGACTGACGCACCGCAGTCCCCTCGGCCACCGCGGCCGGCATTGAGCTTTCATCTAGGGACTAATATAAGCAGGAAAGTACCATTTATAAAGGTATAAAAAGTTATTTTAGAAAACCTGAATCATAATAAATAATCATGATTCGCTATTACTGGAATTGGTTTCGTAATTTCCGAACGCCCCAAGTTTTTAAGAATTTGTTAATTTTGCTTCTCCCAAAAATATTGATAACTTACGTCTACATGGATACCCTGCAAGTCACATTGAAGTGCGTGGCAGAGGGCTCACTGGACAACTTTTATTATATTTCTCTATAGTTCCATTCTCTAATAGGTCGCGGGAAAAAGAAACACCTAACTTTTTTCTGTTTTCGATCTGATTTCTCGTATTTTATTTTGATGATCATGTCTTCCTATGTAGGTGGGTGGTAACAAAGTATGTTCGCATGCTGAAGAGAAAGTTGGTGGAAGAAATTTCGCAAATAGATCTCGTCGCAACAAATAGCGCCTTTTTATAATGATTTCCACCCCAACTCGTGCATCATACAAAACGAGATGCCCTTCTCTGAATTTTATCTAAATCATCCGTCAGTTCCACATGGTGTGGATCCCACAATGCGCAGTAGTACTCCAAAATAGGACGCACAAGTGTAGTGAAGACAGTCTCTTTAGTAGAACAGTTGCATCTTCCAAGTGTTCTGCCAATGAAGCGTAGTCTTTGGTTCGCCTTTCCTACAATATTGTGAGTGTGTCATTTCCAATTCAAGTTGTGCGTAATTGTTATTCCTAGGTATTTAATAGAATTGACGGCCTGTAGGTTGGACTAATTTATCGTGTAACTGAAATTTAACGGATTTCTTTTACTGGTCATATAAATGACCTCACAATTATAATTATTAAGGGTCAATTGCCTTTTTTTTTTTTTTTTTTTTTTTTTTTTTTTTTTTTTTTTTTTTTTTTTTGCACCTTGCAGATGACTTATCTAAGAGGAACTTTTTTGTAGTAAGTTTTATGCAGTTTAATTTTGTACTGTTTTACTGTATCGCTAGAGATCCCGGTTTTCGATTTATTCGAGTAAAACGTAAGAAGTGTTCCTTTAAACGCCCACCCACGCTCGTGCTCACACCTCAGAGTAAGTCGTTCATGACGGTCTTCTCTACTGCTGTACAAAAATTTGCGACTACACGATTTTTCCCATTCGCTATTTTTCGGTCTTCGTTGACGGGACTACAATAGCAGGTTATGATTTAGTGAGTTTGGACGCGGTGTTGGCGGCGCACAAGAGCTGGGGCATAGCGATAAGGTGGGGATTTTCCGGTACCACCATTTCATGAATGCACCGTGAATATCGGGATTCTCCGACATCGCTGCAACCGGCAAACTATGCGACACCCAACACACCCATAGTGGCTACAGAGTGGCTTGAGGCACACTCTTAAAAGCCACCAAACTCCTCGGACATGAACATTATTGGACATTCGTGGGATACCTTGTAGTCTGCTGTTCAGAAGAGAATTCCGCCCCTAGAAACCTCACGCACGTATGGACAGTCTTGCAGGATGCATGGACTGGATTGCCTCCAGCACTAGTTCAGACATTGGACTCCAGTCCATGACAACCGCCACAAAGCCGTAAGCGACCGACTGTGAATAGTGGGCAAACTGAAGAACACCTTGGCGGTCACTGTGATGGCAAACTTCCGCGCGAACTTTCAATGTGTTTAAGACTCTTGATTAGAATGTGTATTCATTCGAGTAATAGCTTCAGACTCTTTGAACATACAGCAGCTATCAGTTGTGTGCGAATTTATTTTACGTACAGTGTAGAAATCGGCCAACAGCGAATCTTCTTTATAATTAAAGACTGTGCTGAAGCGATAGCCCCTTACTTAACAGCCATATACAACCGTTCTCTCACAGAAGGATCTGTACCAAAAGATTGGAAAGTTGCACAGGTCACACCTATATTCAAGAAATGCAGTAAGAGTAACCCACTAAACGACAAGCCTATTTCATTGACGTCAATTTGCAGTAGGGTTTTGGAACTTATCCTGTATTCAAATATTATGAATTACCTCGAACAGAATGATCAATTGACCCAAGGTCAAGACGGATTTAGAAACTATCGTTCATGCGAAACACAACTAGCTCTTTATTCAAACGAAGTGATGGGCGCTATCGACAAGGGTTCGCTAATCGATTCCGTATTTCTTGATTTCCAGAAGGCTTTTGACGCCGTAGCTCACAAACGGCTTTTAATCAAATTGCGTGGTTATGGTATATCGCCCCAAATTTGCGATTGGATAGGGGATTTCCTGTCAGAGAGGACACAGTTCGTAGTAATCGATGGTAAGGGCACCGACTAAAACAGAAGTGATATCGGGCGTTCCACAGGGTAGTGTTATTGGTCCTGTGCTGTTCCTTATTTACATAAACGATTTAGGGGAAAATCTAAGAAGCTCTCTTAGGTTGTTTGCAGATGACGCCGTCATTTACCGTCTAGTAAAATCATCTGAAGATCAAAACCAACTGCAGAACGATCTGAATAAAATATCACTATGGTGTAAAAATTGGCAATTGACTCTAAATAATGAGAAGTGTGAAGTCGTCCACATGAGTATGAAAAGAAATCCGTTAAACTTTGTTTACAAGATAAATCAATCAAAAGTATATATTCCTTCCACATTTCAGCTTTCCCCTCTTTGTTTAGTACTGGTTTTCCATCTGAGTTTTTTATATTCATACCGCTGTTTTTCTTGTCTCCAAATATCTTTTATTTTCCTGCAGGCGTTATTTATCTTTCCGCTAGTTATACATTCTTCTATGGTTCTCGATTTGTCCTTTAGGCACTCCTGCTTAGCCAGTCTGCACTTCCTGTCAATCTCATTTTTCAGCCGTTTGTACTCCCTTTTTCCTGTTTCACTTCCTGAATTTTTATAGTTTCTCCTCTCATCATTTACGTTCAGTATACCCTGTGTTATCCAGGAATTTCTATTAGGCATTGTTCTTCTGCCTATAAGATCCTCTGCGCCCTTCACTACCCTATCTCTCAGAGCTGCCCATTCTTGTTCTACTGTATTACGTTTCCTGTTTCAGCCAATACTTGCCTAATGCTCCCTCTGAAACTCTCAACTACCTCTGGTTCCTTCAATTTGTCCAAGTTCCATCTCCTAACTTTTCTACCTTTCTGCAGTCTCTTAAGTTGTAATCTGCAGTTCATAACCAATAATTTATGTTCAGAGATCTGCCCCTGGATATGTCTTACAGTTTAAAACTTGGTTTCTAAATCTATTCCTTAAAATTATAAAGTCAATGTGGTACCTTCCAGTGTCTTCTGGTCTCTTCCACATATAGAGCCTTCTTTCATGATGCTTAAAAAATGTTCAAATGTTTGTTAAGCTTATGGGACTTAACTACGGGGTCATCAGTCCCTAAACTTACAAACTACTTACGAACTAGGACGGCACAAATATCCATACCCGAGGGGGTATTCGAACCCCCGACCGTAGTGGCCGTGCTGACCGTGACTGGAGCGCCTCAGTCACCTCGGCCACCGCGGCCGGCTCATGATGCTTAAATCAAGTGTTGATCATTAAATTGTGCTCTCCACAAAATTGTATCAAACGGTCTCATCTTCCATTCCTTTTTCCCAGTCCATTTCCTTCCCTTTCCTACTACTGACTTCCAATCCCCCATCACAATCAAGTTTTCGTCTCCCTTAAATTTCCGATTGAAGTCTTTAGTCTCCTCGTACATTTCTTCGATATCCTCGTCATCGGCCGTGCTAGTTGGCATATAAACTTGTAATACTGTGGTCGGTGTTGGCTTTGTGTCTATCTTTGCTACGATGATGCGTTCACTGCGCTGTTTTTAGTAACTTACCCGCATTCCTATTTTCTTATTAATTATCAGACCTCCTCCTGCGTTACCACAACTCATTTTGTATTTATAACCCTGTACTCACGTGGCCAGCCCGCGGCGGATTAGCCACGTGCACTGGAGCGCCGTGCTGCGGTGCGCGCGGCCGTCCGCAGTCGGGGGTTCGATTGCCCCCTCGGGCATGGGTGTTTGTGTTGTCCTTAGTTTAGTTTACCTTAGGTTAAGTAGTTTGTAAGCTAGGGACTAATAACCAAGCAGTTGAGTCCCATAGATTTACAAACATTTGAATTTTTCACCTGACCAGAAATCCTGTTCATCCTGCCACCGCCGGCGAGTTTGTGACACTTGCGCGGAAAGGGAATTTGTAGACACTTGCGCGGAGACCCGGACGCTGCAGGTAGTGAACAGGGTGTTCCAGAAATAAGGATACATCACCCCTACTCCACGCCCTCCAGCCGCTACCTGTGCCGTATTCAGGGAAAGGCCCACCGACCGGAGATATCACAGCCTCATTCCACAGGGAGATAACACGTCATACAAATATCACTCGATTTACAATACAGAACCATGTGAAGAGGAATGTGATGAAATCGGAATTGAGCGCAACTGTTGCTAACTACAATTTCGGATTTACTGCATTTTGAGTCAGAATTCGCATCTATATTCGCATTTATCGCAAATGCGAATTTTTCCTGTCCCTAGTAATACCTCTAAAAATAAACAGCTGATCAAGGCACTAAAAGCAAGGACAGATCTTTGGGATCTTTGGGTGTATTAGTACAAATAACTAAAACACAATTTGATCGTGGAATTATATACAATCTCATTATAAAGGTTTTTTGTAGGTGGTTTTGAGCAGCTTTTAAATATGTTAGGAATAGCATTATGAAATATAGACAGCTACACCTTATGTTTATTATGAGATATCGATTTCGGCTAATTTCAGGTTATCTTCAAGTCTCAAACAACAGGTGTTACTTATGCATTTTCCAGTGGCACTCATGATCTTTAACTGTTTACACACGAGGTCTAACGTTGTTAGTCGCGTTAGCGATGAAAACAGAACCCAGAATCTTTGCATCTAAATGATACATATATTGGTCTGATGTCTTATTTCGAAAGAACAAACATCACACCAATACATATATAGCTCTCGGTAAAGTGGAACGATACGATGTCGTTACGTAGCACAGCACGGCGACTGGAAACGCAGGAGAAGTGCAAACAACGTTCTCTCCTCAGAGGTATGATTCTAATTAGGTTCGACGTAGACTTCTACAACATACAGTCTACACGGCGAAGATTACCATACCTTAGCAAAAGATCTTTCCGAGAACCCGAAAAAATTCTGGTCCTATGTAAAATCGATAAGCGGGTCAAAGCCCACTGTCCAGTCACTAGTTGATCATTCCGGGGCAGTAATAGAAGAAAGCAAACGGAAAGCTGAAGTTCTAAATTTAACCTTTAAGAAATCTTTCACGCAGGAGGACCGCACAAATATACCATCATTTGATCAACGTACTAATTCCGAAATGGGGGACATAGCAATAGGTATTTCCGGTGTAGAGAAGCAGCTGAGAGAGCTAAATACGAAAAAGTCTGCTGGTCCGGATGGAATACCAGTTCGGTTTTACAAAGACTATTCTGTGGCGTTGGCCCCCTACTTAGATTGCATTTATAGCGAGTCTTTAATTCAGCGCAAAGTTCCTAGTGATTGGAAAAAAGCGCAGGTGACTCCCGTGTATAAGAAAGGAAAGAGAACTGACCCATACAATTACAGGCCAATATCGTTGACATCAGTTTCATGTAGAATTTTGGAGCATATTCTCAGTTCGAATATAGTAAATTTCCTTGAAACGGAAAAACTTCTTTCCATGAATCAGCACGGGTTTAGGAAACATCGTTCATATGAAACTCAGCTTGCCCTTTTCTCAAATGACATCTTGCGATCCATGGACGAAGGGCAACAGGCGGATTGTGTTTTTCTCGACTTCAAAAAGGCGTTCGACGCGGTGCCACACTGCAGACTGCTAACGAAGATACGAGGTTATGGAATAGGTTCACAGATTTGTGACTGGCTGGAAGACTTCCTAAGTAACAGAACGCAGTACGTTGTTCTCGACGGCGAGTGTTCATCGGAGACGAGTGTATCGTCAGGCGTGCCCCAGGGGAGTGTGATAGGACTGCTATTATTTTCTATCTATATAAATGATATCATGGACAGAGTAAGTTGTAATGTGCGGCTGTTTGCTGATGATGCTGTGGTGTATGGGAGGGTGTCGTCTGTAACTGACTGTAATAGCATACAGGTTGACTTAGACAAAATTTCTAGTTGGTGCGAAGAATGGCAGCTAGCTCTCAATGTAGAAAAATGTAAGGTGATGCTCATGAGTAGAAAAAACAATCCTATAATGTTCGAATACAGCATCAGTAGTGAGCTTCTTGATGCGGTCGCGTCGTTCAAATATCTAGGCGTAACATTGCGGAGCGATATGAAATGGAACGAGCATGTAAGGACAGTTGTGAGTAAGGCAGACAGCCGACTTCGGTTTATTGGGAGAATTTTGGGAAGATGTACTTCACCTGTAAAGGAGTCCGCGTATAAAACGCTTGTACGACCACGTCTTGAGTATTGCTCAAGTGTATGGGACCCGCAGCAGATCGGTTTGAAGGAAGACATAGAGGCGGTTCAGAGGCGAGCAGCTAGATTTGTTACCGGTAGGTTCGACCAATGCGCGAGTGTCACGGGAATACTCCGGCAACTCAATTGGGGATCGCTGGAAGAAAGACGACGTTCGTTTCGTGAATTTCTGTTAAGTAAATTTAGAGGGCCGGAATTTGAAGCTGAGTGTAGTACGATCTTGCTGCCGCCTACTTACATTTCGCGTAAAGACCACAAAGACAAGATAAGAGAAATTAGGGCTTGTACGGAGGCATATAGGCATTCTTTTTTTCCTCGTTCAATTTGGGAGTGGAATAGGAAAGGAAATGTCTAGTAGTGGTACAGTGTACCCTCCGCCACGCACCTTACGGTGAATTGCGGAGTATGTATGTAAATGTAGATGTAGATGTAGATTACACCAAAAAATTTAACGTTTCGTCTACTTTGGCGATAGCAACCAAATTTTAAAATCGTGTCTACTATATAAAGATTTAGCAACACAAAACGCTTCAAGTCCATAACTTCACTGGTTTTCGAGTTCTCAATTTTGAATATGTTTTGAATGTTATTACATAAAAAACGAATTTGGGACTCACACTACAGTTCTCATATGACAGATTTTGTAGGTACATTCACAAAACATAATTCAACGGTTCTGTGCATTCATTTTATGAGAAATACCAATCATTTGTTTTCAGTATTTATTTCAAATTTCTACATTTAAGTTTCTTTAATTATTAGTACTTAAATGTGGTGATGAAATAAATAAATTACGTGTATATGTGTAGTCTTATGCGGCCAAACTACTTAGGTCATCGGTCGCTAGACTTACACTACTTAATCTTACTTAAAATAACGTAGGCAAAGTACAAACAAACATACCGATGTCCGAGGAAGGACTCGAACATCCGACCGGACCGGCCGCGCAATTTGTGACGCAAATTACATGTTTGATAATATTAATGCATAGAAGTATGAAATCACGTCAAGACTACTTCCTGCAAAAATTACGACAAAAAAAGTTGGCACTGAGTTTAGAAAAACAAAATTCTGGTATATTGGGTTTTAACATTTTATCAAAAAATGAATGTTACTACAAGAGATACAGCTATTCAAATTTACGAGCACCATAACGTTTTCCCTTCCTGAGTAAATGTGCTGCTTCTTGTAGTTTCATCACCTTTTTGTTGAATGTTCTGAATATAAATCTTCACACAGACTTCTTGAGGAGGAGAGTGATACGGATATCTGATTGTAAACCACTGCCTATTTATTACCTTTGACCTTTTTGACTGTACTGAACAGGAGTTCCGCGTATTCCGTAATTTATATTTATACAGTTAACAGGCAATGTAATTTATAACCAACTATTGGCTGTCAATTTCGCTTCATTTTTCCTGGAAGTCTTGCAACTTGTTTCTCTCTGTGTTGGTTTATGCCAAGTTCGGAGTAAAAATGGTTCTATATGACGGTGATGGAAAATAGAATTTATCTTTAGCATTTTTCGGTGTGTGACATTCCCTTACACATTCCGTATTTCATACATTTCTTAGGAATACTCATTGACTTGTTACTAACGTTTTTTAATAGAAGGTTTAAGGTTGCGTCTCCTATTAAAAAGCATAGTAGCTATTTTTAAAGAGATGCAAGTTGCGTGTAGTGGGGTTAACTACATGGCGGTCAATTACATCAACGTATCTGTGCAGGGTGCCTAATATATTTATTGCTTGCGCAGGTGTTTTGATATGCTTAGTGTTCTAAATAATATGCTTTTAGGAGGTATGACTGTGGAATGTCATCGTCTTGTAGTAGCAAAGAATGTCTTAATAACTCTCCAAACATTATCACTGTTAAACTAACTTTTTGTTTTCAGGAGGAACACTCAACGAATTCATATGTAGTTAGAACAAGTTACTATATTGCTCTTCAGCTTTGAAAGGGTTGTGCAATTTCACTGAGTTTCGTGTTATGTTGACAGTGTGGAAACTTGACAACAGCAGTGCTAGACTTCTTGGTGTGCCTGTACCCAGAAAAAGCCATTAGCCGCCCCAACGGTCCCGGGTTCCGCGCAAGTGTCACTCCGCGCAAGTGTCACTCCCCGCAAGTGTTCCAACCCCCCGCCGGCCGCGGTGACCGAGAGGACTGCGGCGCGTCAGTCACGGTCTGCACGTTCGCTACGGTTGGGGATTCGAATCCCTCCTCGGGCATGGATATTTGTGCCGTCCTTAGTATAAGGTATTTGATAAGTAGTTTGTAAGTTTAGGGATTGATAACCCCCTAGTTAAATCCCATAAGCTATACAAACGTTTGAACATCCTGCCACCGAAATTCACTACTAATTCCTACCATATCTAACTTTAACCTATTCATTTCTCTTTTCAAATATTTTAACATACCTACGCGATTAAGGGTTAGAACATTCCACATTTCTTGGTGACATCATCATGCTGAGTAATCCCCGCCCGGAGATCCGAATGGGGGACTATTTTACCTCCGGAATATTTTACCCAAGAAGACGCCATCATCATTTATTCATACAGGAGAGCTGCATGTCCTCGGGAAAAGTAACGACTGTAGTTTTCCCTTTCTTTTAGCCGTTCGCAGTAAAAGTGTTGCCAACTATCAGTCAAAACAGGCAAAACAGTCCAACAAAAATGGCCAGAAATGGCTATGTTTTATGCATAAAAATTGTGAAAAACACTCACCTAGCAAAAATAAATATCATCGTCCTCATCCTCATTTTCTTTGCCACTGCTGCTGCAGATTTCACTGGTCTCCCTCGTGTATGTAGCAGTCGTACCAACAAGCTTCAGTAGTTTTTCTGGGATTTCATATGAAAAACGACACATGTTCGCGTCTCAATCCATACCTTACACTCAGAATAGCAGAGAGTGTATTCGTTTTAAGTCTGTTTCTGAGTTTGTTTTTCACCGAGTTCACTTGACTAAAAATTCTCGACTTCCGCATTGGAGTATGGTACAGTTAACACTGAAAATGCGAGTGAGACTAACTCCGCAAAATGATTTTCTCCTCCTGCTTCACTGTACTGACTAACCTCTTGCCAGAATGTAGAAGTCAATGTTTGATTCGTCCGTTTTATGTAATTAATGTTTCGCCACTGATTTTCAATTTTTTCGCCATTTTGCTCAAAACCCATTGCTAATACCAAACCAGTAATAGACTGTTCCACGGTTCTCAATGTTTCTTTCACACATAGTAACGATATTTGTTGGAGTACTTCAAAGTTATCTGGAAGCCTATTCTGAAGCTTATGAAACAGCTCTTTTTTTTTTTTTTTTTTTTTTTTTTTTTTTTTTTTTTTTTTTTTTTTTTTTTTTTTTTTTGTGAAACTGACACATCTGTCACGTAAAGTTTTCTTTGCATCATCGGACATATTGGAGAGTTTTAGTTCATTTTCGACTACGTCGCCGAGATATGGGGATGGGTCAATATAACTATCAATGCTGCTCTTGAGAGGATCAATTATAACAGTGGGATTTATTATTCTGCCGCTTATGGACCGAACTGCCTAACAACGTGGTAGGATCCGCATTCTCCGCTTCAAAAAGTTTATTGGTTTTTTGTATTTCATTCAGGATATTCTTATTCTTATTGGCTGGATCCTTGTACATATTGTATAAAAGTTCTGCAGTAAAGCAGTGCGCTTTTTGGCGGGCAAGTTCAAAGTGTAATGTTAGTTACGTGGCTAGATAATTAACAATCACCGTCACAAAACACTGGTACAGCACACGGTATTCTTCCAACACTCAGTGTTAACACACGTTAAAAAAAGAGACACTTCACACCACACTGTTGTAAGTTGTACAGCGTTTCCAAGCAAATGCAACTACATAGAGTTTGCCATTGTTTGTATGTTCCAAAACAATGAATCGATTTGCGGAACTGTTTCATTGTCTAGAAACTTCCTGATATCACTGTTTCGATACAGTGGTGTTTCATTTGTCGTACTTTGGAGGAACGTTAAAAATAATAAATCAGTAAATACATTTCTATTCATAATAAAAACTTCAGAGTTTTGCATTTTTGTTGTGAAAGTTATCGAATAATAAAAGTGGCTAAAATGGCTATATAATATCACCAAAATGGCTAGGAATGCCAGCAGTAGCTTTTTTCAAAAACAGTGGCTAGACGCCACTTCAAAATGGCCAGATCTAGCCATAAAATGGCTAAGTTGGCATCTCTGCGCAGTAACTGCATGCTCAAAGAATACGGAAATAATCTGGTGCATCTTTTAACACGTTTGCTGCGGCTGACGCTAAGCGTTTCCGCGATCAACACGACAGAGCGAGTTAACGCTTATAAGTGGCGCGTTCGCTAGCTGAGTACTCAGTTTAGTTTGTTCGACTGTGCAATCGTGTTAGTACAAGCCACCAACTAAATATCACGTATCGTTTTCATGTCTGCAGCTGTATGTTTTCGTCTTTAGTCGCCTGTGTTGTGCATTGTTGGCAATAACATCAATAAATCAGAGGCGTTGTTCAAATGTTTGTAGAACTTATGGGACTTAACTACGGGATCATCAGTCCCTAAGCTTACAAACTACTTATGAACTAGCTAAGACTAAGGACGGCACAAATATCCATGCCCGAGGGGGGATTCGAACCCCCGACCGTAGTGGCCGTGCAGACCGTGACTGGAGCGCCTCAGTCTCCTCGGCCACCGCGGCCGGCAGAGGCGTTGTTAGAATTGTTTGCAATAAATGCTTATGAGCGTCAGACAGCATGCAGCATTTATCACATTATCGGCATGCAGCTATATCTAGCACCACCTCATCCGCAGACGTTATATTCGCTGCCAATATTACGTACGTGCACAACATGAACTTACAGGTTTGGCAGGGGTATGATTTCAGCTTTCAGCAGACGTGCGCTTACACGCGACCGCCTAGAGCGTTAGTAGCATGCACAGGTGTTCGCAGCGAACGTGTTAAGATAGGTAGCGTGGTGCAATGCTGCCCATTTGCTTCTTAAACCGTTACTAATATACACTACGTATCAGTAATTGTAAATATAAGTCTTATAATATTATTATTGTTGTTGTTGTGGTCTTCAGTCCAGAGACTGGTTTGATGCAGCTCTCCACCCTACTCTATCCTGAGCAAGCCTTTTCATCTCCTCATAAGAACGACAACCCACATCCACTTGAATCTGCTTACTATACGCGTCTCTTGGTCTCCCTCTGCGATTTTTACCCCACACACTTCCCTCCAACGCTAAATTCACAATTCCTTGATGTCTAAGAATGTGTCCTACCAATCTATCCCTTCTTTTAGTCAAGGTATGCCAGAAATGTCTTTTCTCCCCAATTCGGTTCAGTACAGTACTGAAATGTATCGACTTTTTATCTGTAAGGGATATTGAAATTGTAATTACGACGTTTGATCCTCCCAAGTCTCATGAATATTGTATTTCAGTTGCAATCTGGAATGGTGTCGTGTATTCTCCGCCCTGCGAATTTTCCGCCCAGAAAAGGTCGAGGACTAATCCCACGAATCCCCTGGCTCTGGCCGCCTCCTTTCTCCTGCCACAGACAAATATATATGTTACTCTGTGCTCCTGCATGCAAGAACAATTGAAGGGCTTTTCGAACACTGCAGGCTACCATAGTCGATATTTTCGTCCCTTATGAATTTCCTTTCATGGGCAGTAGTCCGCGGTCCAAGGCATAGTTCCGTGCCGACAAAAGCAAGGTAAGGCGCTTTGGAGGTGAAGGCTGAGGATACTGCACACAAGTAGTAACGTATTATTCGCCTTATTATGCGTAGGCAGAAGCATATTCTCCTCTTTATGTAAAGTTACAATCAGTGTAGTCTATACGGGGTGAGCCACTCACTATTTTAATGAAAGTCCAGCTCCAGTTGCATTTATTGGTGCTTTATTTAAGCCCACACTACCGGTTTCGGCCTCTATGTTAGGCCATTTTCAAGTGTGACAGACCTGCATATAATGTGTAACAATAAGTTTACAAAAATTACATGGTACAAGACAGAATGTTATATATGTAAAAAGGTACTGTACAGAAGCAGAAGGAAACTTACGTTATGCCAAAGAGAAAGCAATGTCAAGTAATTACAACAATAGAACTCAGAGAATGTAAAACTTTTGGCGCCCAATGGCGACATGAGAAAAATGGGCGTGTCGTATTTAACATTCCAAAACATTATAATCGGCATGTTCTGATATAAACATTACATCTTTGCAAGCATGAAATTCTAAACTTTGGTGGATAAAATGTAAAGTCAATAGTAAAATATTATAAATGTCAGTTAGGATAAAAACGGAACATATAGCGGCCAATGAGGCTATGTGAAAAGTGGGCGTGTCGTCAATTTAAAATTTTGATACAGGAAGTATAATAATTTAGCTTAAGGCCAATTGTATTCAATTTAGTTTACATTAAAGTTGGATGTATTGTTTAAATAAGGTACAACAATTCTTAGGATGTAAAATGATTGCAACAAACGAGGCGTCCAAGCCGATAGTTGAGGGGCGGCTGGTGTGGGCTCTAGAGCTGTTTGGATGCGTCGTTGATTGCTTACATTGTACTGTTTACAAACAGTAGTATATGTTTAAAAAACAGCCACGAACTTGCGGAGCCCACACCAGCGTTCAAATTTCGCTCGCTAGAGGCCGCCCCTCTACTATCGGCTTGGACGCCTCGTTTGTTGCAATCATTTTACATCCTAAGAATTGTTGTACCTTATTTAAACAATACATCCAACTTTAATTTAAACTAAATTGAATACAATTGGCCTTAAGCTAAATTATTATACTTCCTGTATCAAAATTTTAAATTGACGACACGCCCACTTTTCACGTAGCCTCATTGGCTATTATTCATTAAAATTTGAACCACAGTTGCGGCAACAGCAAGCTTCCAGTGATGGAGAAACTAATAACCACTCACTATTGTCACCTAGAATAACTTCCAAAGTTTGTGGGACAAAGGGGGGGGCATAATATGACGTTGGTTTTGTTTTTGCTAGCTGGGGTCGCTTCAGAGATATGAGGATCAACTTAGTTTCTTTTTTTATGGGTGCTAGAGTTTATTACTAATTTTCTGATAGCGGCCATCGAGACAAATCCAACGATGTGCAACAGTAAGGTGTTTGAAGGTCAACGAAGGTCAAAAAGGTGGCATGATCGTCCATTTACAGAAGGTGTTCGAAGTGATGACCACTGGTATCAATGCAGTGCTGCAATCTTCTTATCATGGATTGAGTGGTATTTATCACTTTGGCAGTTATCGAAGCACATGCTCTGACAGTTCTCTCGCATAAATTGTACAAATAGTAAATATTCGCCAAATACGGCGTATCCATCTAACTTGCCTTTGACAACTAAACGCCATTAGACAGTTTCGAAATACAACAATAATAGGAACGGTAAGACTAGTATCGTCGAAACAAGGTAGTGTGTAAATTGCATTCCTTCTCATTTGCGGAGACTGACAACGAAATTCAACGAGAGCTAGAGACTTATACGGTCAACGTAATCACCCTACACGTCGTACATTTGATAAATAGAGAACAACTGAATCATTGACGCATCGGAAACATATCTTCACTTCGCGATAGCAATGGTAATACTACCGATGACAGTACTGCTAAGGCTGAATTACTAAACACAGCTTTCCGAAATTCTTTCACCAAAGAAGACGAAGTGAACACTCCAGTATTCAATCCAAGAACAGCTGCCAGCATGCGAAACTTAGAAGTAGATGTTCCTGGAGTAATAAAACAACTTAAGTCACTAAACAAAAATAACTCTTCCGGGCCAGATTGTATACCAACTAGATTCCTCTCAGAGTATGCTGATGCAATAGCTCAATACGTAGCTATAATTTACAACCGATCACTCAGCGAAAGATCCGTACTCAAAGACTACAAAGTTGCCCACGTTACTCCAATATTCAAGAAAGGCAATAGGAGTGATCATCAAAATTACAGGCCTATCTCAATTGAGGATCAAAAGCAACTTCAAAGCGATTTAGACAAAATTTATGCATGGTGCGAAAATTGGCAATTGACACTAAATAAAGAAAAGTGTGAAGTAATACACATGACCACTAAAAGAAATCCGCTGAACTTTAATTACGCGATAAATCAGTCAAACCTTAAGGTCGTAGATTCTACCAAATACCTAGGAGTTACAATTACGAACAACTTTGACTGGAGAGAACACAGAAAATATTGTGGGGAAGGCGAACCAAAGGTTACGTTTCATCGGCAGAACGCTTCGAAGATGCACCAGCTCCACCAAAGAGACTGCCTACATCACACTTGTGCGTCCTCTCCTGGAGTACTGTGCCCCTTGTGGGACCCTCACCAGGTGGGACTGACGGAAGACATTGAGAAGGTTCAGAGTAGCTCAGCTCGTTTTGTTTTATCACGTTACGGGGGGAAAAGCGTCACGGAAATGTTGCACAAATTGGGGTGGAAATCATTAAAAGAAAGGCGTTATTCATTGCGGCGTGATCTGTTTGCGAAGTTTCAATCACCGACTTTTACTTCTGAATGTGAAAATATTTTGCTAGCACCCACCTACTTAGGTAGACATAACCATCCCAATAAAAGAAGAGAAATCAGATCGAAAACGGAACGATTTAGGTGTTCTTTCTTCCCGCGCGCTATTAGAGAACGGAACGGTAGAGAAAAGTTATGAAAGTGGTTAATGAACCCTCTGCCAGGCACTTGAATGTGATTTGCAGAGTATCTATGTAGATGTAGATCCGGCAAAGGAATGTTACTAACGAGGAAACGAAAATTGGTACTTTTTCCAGTTGCCTCTATGTTTCAAGATCCTTGTGTTAGTTCGCGTCAAATCGCAAGGGAAACTGGCATGAGTCAGAGTAGTGTTGTTCGTGTTCTGCATCGCCATAACTATCATCCTTACCACATCAGTCTCCACGAAAAAGTAACTGGTACGGGTTGTATGCGTCGCGTCGCATTGAATTCTGCCGATGGGCTCAACTTCACATTCAAAGGGATGACACATTTATTAATTTCATTTTATTTACTGACGAGATTACATTCACGAACCATGGAAATGTTAATCTGCATAACATGCATTATTGGGCAACTGAAAACCCATCTTGTCTGTGACAAGTTGGACACCAAAAACCGTGGTCGGTGAATATATGGTGTGGGATTCTGGAGGACAGAATTATAGGTCCCTATTTCATTGAAGGATATCTTAATGGTGGGAAGTACACCATATTCCTACAAGAAACATTAGGTATGTTATTGGAAGAAATACCTTTAGGAACAAGGAACCAAATGTGGTATGTTTTTATAACTTGGATGGCACATTCAGCTAAAAGTCACAGTTTGTACCATTCTTGTTGCCGTGTCTTTGCCGCAGGCAAGCGTTTGAACAACGCATATAAATTTGTTAAAAGTTTCAAGCATGGTTGAATTTTTAAATCTTAAAACCTTACGAACACGTCAAACTGTAAACAGAAATGCCTTCCCTAGACAGCACCACAAACGGAAGAATGGTCCTATCGTAATTAGTAAATAAACAAATGATTTTGTGAGGATGGTGACTGGTGAGGATGACAGAAGTCCGCGTTGGGCACCAAAATAAATAGCTAAACCACTGCGTAAACGTCAGTCAGAAGCAGAACAAAATATTCGACCTTTAGGTAACAAAGTAGGAAATTAATGTAGTTTTGTGTGAGCTCGAAATTTATCACGGTAAATATCGCCAAGTCATTCAATAACTTAATATTTAAATAAATCAGGAGTCTCATTTTTGCATCATTAGTGCGCGACTTTCTAAAGTGAATGGGAACTCTCAAACAGCAAAAGATATGCTTAATTTTAACTCAGTATATGATCATTCATCATTACAACCCAGAGAAAACCAATTTAGATTTCGCTCTGATTGTTGGTTACGGGAGAGGAGGGGGAGGGGGGGGAGGAAGCTACCATGACCTCTTTGAGGAAGCTTCATTTGCTTAAACAAGGAAAACCAAATACAGTAGACTATGGACAGTCAATGATTTAGCCTTGGTTAACCACTGCGCTAACCTCACTTGCTACGATAAACAACAAATAGACAAGAGATAGAACAAGACTTCACAGAGACTTTGGAATATTTCAGTACATAAAGAAGATTCGGTTTCTTTTACAGCTCCAGACGACAGTCATTATCAATAGATATATTTTCATAAATGTGCTCTTATTAAATACACGGATATGGAATTATGTTCACACATGTGTAGTGTAGCTGTTAATCTGTAAACACTACTGAGGCATGGGACTAGTAGCTCTTTGCGTTTATATGCGGTAAAACTCACATACCTACACTTTTAAAAATAATCTGATTCCCATCGCGCTTTATCCAGGCTTTGGACTGGCTAAATGGCAAAAGTATTTTGTCATTTAGGCTTGTTTAAAATCACATCGGTGGCCGAGGGGACTGATGCGCCAGTCATGGTCTGCACGACCGCTACGGTCGGGGGTTCGAATCCCCCCTCGGGCATGGATATTAGTGTCGTCTTTAGTATAAGGTACTTCATAAGTAGCTTCTAAGTTTAGGGACTGATGACTCCGAAGTTAAGTCCTTTAAGCTTAACAAACATTTAATATTCACATCGTGCCACTTGGATACTATCATCTCAGTAGTTGTGGTATGGAAGTTACGACAACAATTATTCGTAAGCCTAGTTGCCACTATGAAGGGTATTCCTACACAGTGAAGAAAATGAAGGAATATGGGAGTGTGATTAGGCGCTGTTCTAAACAGAAAGAGAAGCATTGCCGAGGAAAGCTGAAAACCAAGGATTCTACAGTGCTCTTTTCGCACGAGCATCAATGTGGAGCTCCGGATGACGCGAGGTTGGAATTACAGAGGACTCTGAACCAGGCGAAGAAGAGGGCACGAGAGAAAAATACGTCTGTTTCCAAAATCTACTCAGAGGAGCTAGGTATAGTACCTTTTTTTTTTTTTTTTTTTAGATTCTGAAAGCATTTATTGCAATTATTCTTTTAATTATACAATAACCCAATACCAATACATAAATGGGTCTTCTTATGCTACTATATTTTTTGTGCTTTTTATGCTACTTCTAATGTTTCTACTGAGCTACATGATACATTTTGTTTTTGCTGTTGTGTCTGCCGTATGTGCTGTGTCATGCAGGGTCCGTTGGCATGTTGTGTTTCATGTGGAAGTCGCTACTGCTAAGTTTAGTGTCTTATTTTGTGTCCCCCCCTGCAGTGCTTACAGGTGTGCCAGTAATGTACAAACCTACTGGTTGGCCTGTGCCCCCCGAACTAATTCCGGAGGGCGTGTCCCTGGCACTGGGCTGGCCTTTTGCACTGCAGTCCTTGTGTTGTTGTCGTGTCTTCTCTTAAGCCTAACTTAATCTAACTTATATCTAGCGTCGCAATCGGTGATTTGGCTGCACTCAGTCCTCCTGATCCAGGGCACGGCGGAGTACCCCGGCGGCACGGCCTGGTGCAGCAGTCATGCCTGAAAAAAATGTCTCATAATCGGTTTACAAATTCATGTCTGATGTGGTTTGAGATTTTGTCGGTTAATTCATTGAGAATTTGAAAATGTGCTTCATGTCTGATGAGTTAGTATGTGTCTGAGTTAGATAGTTGTAGTCTGAGATGAGAGACAATATGATCGTATGTAGGGCACTCGAAAGTGACGTGTTCTGGAGTTCCTTCCGGAGCTCCACAGCCACACTCTGGAGTCGCCTGCTTCCTGAACCGACATAGATACGTCGGGTACGGGCCATGGCCGGTGAGAAAGTGAATCAATCCTCTGCTTGGCTGGAAGTATCCCATTTTAAGTCTTTCTGACACATTTGGGAGGAACTGGTGTGTCCTTCTTCCAGTGTTGTCCTGCAAGGTATAGTACCTTGCATAATCGAGGGGACGACTATGCGACAGAAATGCCAGAGCAGCGAACAACGAAGAGGAAGTTATACAAGCAAAGGGCAAAGTCGCAGGAAAGTGAGAGGGATCCAGAGACAAGGGAAGAGATTGAGCTTAAAGCAGAGCTATTAACTGTGAATGATGGCGGCAGTTTCCTGTTAAGCGACGATAAATCAGGACACAGGATAATAGTTTTTCGCGGAAGAGCAGGGAGAGAGGCTCTAAGAAGTAAACGGTTTTTTTTTTTTTTTATAGATGGTACGTTCAAGTGCTGTAGCAAACAGTTTTCATAGATATATATATACGATTCATGCAGATTTTGGAAATAATAAAATGAGACTAATATCTACCCAATTGCATTTGCATTATTACCTAGTAAAAGGAAAGAGTCATACATTCGATTTATCAGAAATGTGCTGGAAAATATTCAGAATAGAACCTTGCAAGTGTGAGGGTAGATTTTGAGTCAGCAGCGATTTCTGGAATTACACATGTGTTACCAACTTCGTCAGTGCAAAGATGCTATTTCCACATGAGAAAGTCTCTCTGGAGAAAGGTAAAGGATCTTGAACTCCTTCGCGAAAATGAAGAAGTGAGACAACAAATTCACACGTCTGCTGCGCTGGCGTTTCTACGGCCTGAAGATGGAGATACATTCACAGGCACCGGATGTTCCTAGGCTTTCTGACTTTTTCGACTTTTGTATTGAAATGGTTAGAAATTGAAGAAACCCCTATCATCCTTTAGAGCTCCTACAAACGGCTCCATCAAACAACTAACTCCGTAGAGGGTTGGCATAACAAAATCAACAATACACTTTCGCAAACCAAAACCGAAAATTAGTGATGTAATTACTTGCATGAAAACAGAAGCAGAAGTTTCAGCGTGCGTGTTAATGAGAACAGAGCTGAGTATGGGAGGTAAAAGAAAGAAAACAGTGTACGTGTAACGGGATGAAAGGCTGCAGAAAATATTGAACAAGTACGAGGAGGATGGTGAGAAAAGGGCTTGCGTGAAGGCTATCTCCTAACTTCAAAAACTAGACTAAATAATGTATATGTACATCAAAATATATGAAATACTAGCTGCTCCCCGCGGTGTTACCCGCGGTTCAATAGTCAGACATTAAAGTGCCAAGAAAGGGCATAAATAACTACATGACTGTTTGCGACATTGTTAGCACGGAATATATAATTGTCTTGGAACGGATGGAGAGTCAAAAATGTATTGCAATACGTCCCTGTAAACGACGTTTCGAGACTTCTTGTTCTCAGAGTATACGTAGAGATTTCTAGCTCTCGATACACGGGAGCAGCCTACGTAGAGCTGTCCGTGCGAGAAATATGGGATGGCCACATGAATACCTGCCACTTTTAATGTTTGTCCTTGACTCTTGTTTATAGTAATCGAGAAGGCCACTTTCAATGGGAACTGTAACCGGTTAACCTGGAATGGCAAGTTTGTTGGGATGACGGGAATTCGTGGTATTAATACAGTCTCTCTCGTGGCTCCACCGGTGATGATGGTGGCCTGCACGATATGCCTTCTCAGGTCCGTGATGCGTAACCTGGTTTCATTGCATAATCGTGGTGCATCCAAGTTACGCATCAATAAAACAGGCACACCCACCTTCAG
This sequence comes from Locusta migratoria, assembly GCA_026315105.1. Classification (NCBI taxonomy): domain Eukaryota; kingdom Metazoa; phylum Arthropoda; class Insecta; order Orthoptera; family Acrididae; genus Locusta; species Locusta migratoria. Next base: position 301,313,290 of record CM048744.1, read on the forward strand.
CTCCAACTTGTGGGATGGCACCCCTGACAGTAAGTAACTACAATAACAACAATACAGTAATCGAAAACAAATGCCAAGTAAAGGGACAAAATAAACAGAAAATCTAACGGAGAAAAGTAACGAAATAAACAACAAACCTAACGGAGAAAAGTAAAGAGATAAAAAAGACATCTAACTGAGAAACGAACTGTTGACATCCTTCAAATGCAAAGCGAACCAACAAAGAACTAAATGCAAACGTTCGAATGCTATAAATAATCGAAATCACCAAAGAAACTATTATTCATTGAAATCCAAAGAGAATACAATTTTATAGAATTACGATAACATCACAATGTTCGAACACCTATAACGTTTCATATGTTAACTGCAGCGTACCGCCTGCCATCTGTTGAGTGCATTTGCTAATACTTTCGTTGTAGCTTATGTACGCTATTTACACGTGGCAGTTCGCGCTTTGTACACAAAATAGGGCTTGGTATCTAGATCCCATTCTACACAAAACATCAATGTTTTTTCTTGCCGTGGTACTTAGAGCATATTTTATTTAAAGTATTCAATTTATATACATACTTCCTTCATTTGTTACAACAAATGAAAATGAATGCGGCATAAACGCCAACATTCAGATTTCTTGTGTATGTAATTACATATCACTTAAGCCGTTTTGGCAGTATCCAAGAATATTTTTGTATATTCGAAAGTAAAAAAGATAACAACAACAAAGAAAAAAAAATTCACTATAGCAGGACCCGAACCATTGCCCAAAATAACGGAAATCTATTACAGGACGCGTTAACCGTCGCGGCTGAACATGACGTACCACTGCTGCTGTATTAGAGCTTCTTACAACCGTTACGTATTTCTATGGATATATTTCAAATAAATAACTTGTAATAAACATTTTGAAAAGTAGCCTATGTCCTAATCCAAGACATAAGAAATCTCTATATGAAATTTCATCTAAATCAGTGCTGTAGTTTTAGCGTGATGCGGTAACAAACATACAAACTTTCGCATTTATAATATGTATAGGATAAAAGTAGCAATCTTAAAGAAATATCAAAAAACATGATCGATAGTAACAGGCAGATGGGCCTTTGCGGGCGGAGTTGGGCCGAGTCCATGGAACAGGGAGAGCGAGTTGATTAGGAGGGTCCGGCTGCAGGCAGGACGGGACACAATGGACGCAGCTACCAGGCGGAAAGTCCGCACATTTCTAGTGGGGCCTTAAGGTATCAGGGCAGGGTTTCCCTAACGACCTCTATTCCATTCACTAGGTCCAAAATGTTAGCCGACCGGTTGAGAAACCCAACAGCCTGACAAAACTCGCCTTTCACATGGAAACTATCAGCTTTTCCCTCTATCTGTAATGTTACATTACGGCTTATATGAAAGTGGTGCTGCCACAGCCATCTCCACTCACTCCTATCAGCATCCTAGTTGCATAGCTACCAATATGTCATCTGCTGACATTTTTCGAACAAACATTGGTGTTGTCATTTAGGTTATCGTATCAGAATAGATATAAGAATACAATAAGAGGGGTGTTGTTTAGGAATGGATTTTGCTTAAAAACAACTCAGATAATATCAAAGACAGGTATAAACCAAGTAGCAGATGTAAACAAAACTTCATTGTTGAACCAATTACGAATAACAAAAGTAAATTTCGATTAAGATCTGTTTATCGAGCTCTGTAAGAAAGTCCGATGTCAACATTAGAGGCGCAGTACTTGCTCAAGTGACATTGATATTTGACACCTGACCATTACCTGTCATATTTTCAAACTTGATATCTTGTCATCAAAACATTTCAGTCTTCTGATGCAATGTTCTGGATGCTATTTACAACGTCATTGACACTTATTTTAAACCTAATATAGCTACCTACACTTGCACAAAGTTAAATACGACGACGTTTTAATCTATAGCGAATTTTGAGATTATGCTTTGTGCAACTGCAGTTACCGTTACTGTAATACAGTTCATTTCCTTAATTAACAGATACTCTCAATCATAAATTATAACATGAACCCTGTCACTTCCTTTTTAAAACCCATGTGGCAAGTGTTTATGAGCAACGGAGATGCCGATTCCAAAATGTGAATATACTGCCAACAGCATACTAATTTGTAGAATTAAATAGGCTGTTGTGTAACTACAAATCTCCAGTAGTCACTCTGTAACGGTACATATTTAAATTAATATATTTTTTTATCAACCAGTGACGCTTGTCGCCGTGGTTCCCTCCTCCTCGTATTATTTTATCTGTGAAAAAGTTTGTTTTCGTTCTTCTTTCGTTTCTTCCGGCCAGTCGAGATGACGGAACCGCGACCACACACTCTCTGGTTTGAGACCGATCCGTAATGTAATAGTGAAGGCTTTGATAGCAGGTAGAAGCTGACCTCGGGGAAGATCAGTTTGGATTCAGGACGAACGTAGGAATCCGGGAGGCAATACTCACTTTACGACTTATCTTAGAAGATAGATTAAGGAAAGGCATACCGACATTTTTAGCTTCTGTTGATTTGGAGAAAGCATTTGACAAAGTTGAGTGGAATACACTCTTTCAAATTCTGAAGTCAGCAGGGGTAAAATACAGGGAAAGGAGAATTATTTACAACTTGTACGAAAGCCAGACCGCAGTTATTAGACTCGAAGGGCATGAAAGGGAAGCATCAGTTGGGAAGTGAGTAAGACAGGGTTGTAGCCTTTCTCCGATGTTATTAAATTTGTACATAGAGCAGGCGATGAAGGAAAGCAAGGAAAAATTTGGAATAGGGATTAAAGTTTAGGGTGATGAAATAAAAACATTGCGCTTTGCTGATGACATTGTAATTCTGTTAGAGACATCAAAGGACCTGGAAGAGCAGTTGAATGGAATGGAAAGTGTGTTGAAGAGAGGGTATAAAATGAACATTAACAAGAACAAAACAAAGGCAATGAAATGAAGTCTAAGAAAACCAGGCGATGCTGAAGGAATTAGATTAGGTAACGAAACAATGAAGGTGGTAGATGAGTTTTGTTACTTGGGTAGTAAAATAACATATGAAGGTCGCAGTACAGAGGATATAAAACGCAGACTGGCAATGGGAAGAAAAGCGTGTTTGAAAAAGAGAAATTTGCTAACATCGAATATTAATTTAAGTGTAAGGAAGTCTTTTCTGAAGGCATTTGTGCGGAGTGTTGCCTTGTACGGGAGTGAAACAGGACGATAAACAGTGCGGTCAGGAAGAGAATAGAGGCTTTTGAAATGTGGTGCTACAGAAGATTGCTGAAGATTAGGTGGGTAGATCTCATAAGTAATGAAGAGGTACTGAACAGAATTCTTGAGAAAAGGAATTTACCTTGATTAAAAGAAGGGATCACTTGGTAGGACACGTTCTTAGACATCGAGGAATCGTAAATTTAGCATTGGAGGAAAGTGTCTGGGGTAAAAATCACAGAGGGAGACCAAGAGACGCATATAGTTAGCAAATTCAAATGGATGTGGGTTGCCGTTCTTTTGAGGAGATGATGAGGCTTGCTCAGGATAGAGAGTAGGGTGGAGAGTTGCATCAAACCAGTCTCCGGACTGAAGACCACAACAACAACAATAACAACATATCCTCTTTTGTTAATAGCAGTGTCTTCATCCTGTTTTCATTTAATAAAGTCCCGTCCTTTCTTAATTATTCATTTTCTTTGAGGTTTTCAGCTTCTCGATGTTCCGACGTCCATGATTCAATCCCGATCGGTTACTTTATATCATTACTTTTTTTCTTTTTAGAATATGCATCCATATTAACAGTTTTGCAAAGTTCAATAGATTTTTCTGTTTGTTATTTGCTTTATCAAACTTTAGTACACGGTCCGGCAACAATGATTTGCGTGGTGAACAGTCTGAACATTAATTTATTGCGGAAAGTATCATAAGATTTGTCTAAACCATTCAACAGCTTAAAAGTATCAGGTGCTGTGATCAACATTTCCAGAAAGAAGCTTCAACGGGGCCGCGCGGGAGTAGCCGAGCGATCTGGAGCGCCACGTTACGGATCGCGCGGTCTCCCGCGTCGGAGGTTCGAATCCTCCCTCGGGCATGGATGTGTGTGTGTGTGTGTGTGTGTGTGTGTGTGTGTGTGTGTGTGTGTTGTCCTCAGGTTAATTTAACTTAGTCTAAGTAGTTTGTAAGACTAGGGACTGATGACCAACGTAGTTTGGTCCCATAGAATTACAAACATTTGAAGCTTCAATGGGTAATTACCGTAAGTTTTCTCTGTAACTTTATTTTTGTGTGTTGCCTGAACCCCAAACTGTATTCCGCCTTTTCAATCTATTCAGTCATTTCGTGCATTAATTTCATCGACCCTTGTCTAAATTATTTGCTCACATTTTTGATCGACTTTCCTATGACTGAAATTTTAACAAAGATCCTTAATCTTTTAATTGCGGTGTTTAACGTTGAGGCAACATCACAAGAGTAATGTTAAAACTCAATAATATTCGTTTAGTCACACACAAATCCTACGCATACATTGTATAAGAACATCGTAACATACGCGTATTACCATATTATGCTCATTAAAACTGCGGCCTGAAGTCCAATGTCTCACTATCACTGTTACCCAACAAATCATACTTAAAACACTAATTTTGGAAAGATCTTCAATTTGGTGAGCAATTTAAATGCACGTTGTTTGTAAGACAAATAAATAGGCATAAATACTCGAATTCCGCGGAGTGTTAGCCGCGCGCATTGGAGCGCCATGCTGCGGTGCGCGCGGCCGACCGCCGTCGGGGGTTCGAATCCCCCCTCGGGCATGGATGTTTGTGTTGTTCGTAGATTAGTTTATCTTAGTTTAATTAATTTGTAAGATACGGACTGATGACAACGCAGTTGCGTCCGACACGTTTACAAACATTTGAACATTTTTTTGAAATACTCGAATTCATCAAATACAGTTTGGGCGTTGGAAACCCTCAAATAAAGATGGCGGCGGTTTGTTTTGATCCTGAAAAATGGCCTCACAAAGTTTAAACGACTTTTAACTTTGAAAAATTAGCGACAATTGAGTGGCAGCACATAAATTTTAGGTGTCAATTCAGATACTCGATACCACCCACAGCTATGGCCAATGACGTTGTGTGTTACGTCATTGTATCTATAGTGGGTGATGTTTTTGTTTATTACAAGGCACAGATGGTATTATAACGGCGACGTAATTTTGTGTAAGTCGAATCGAAGTGTATATTTTTGTATGTAATATGATTATGTTTTTAATAGATTGTAATAGTTGGAGGACGTTTAGTATCCTCGAATTCGAATGTTTGTTAAGCTTATGGGACTTAACTACGGGGTCATCAGTCCCTAAACTTACAAACTAGTTATGAACTAGCTAAGACTAAGGACGGCACAAATATCCATGCCCGAGGGGGAATACGAACCCTCGACCGTAATGACCGTGCAGACGGCCGGGAAAAATTAGTTCATACTTGTTTTTTGTTTATGGGTCATTAACACATCACGAGTTATCTAAACACGTGGCCAGCAATTCAAATTTTTCGGCACTGCAGTGCTTCACGCCGAGTTCGTAGGCTTGCAGTCGCGGCACTGACGCCGCTCAGATAACTCGCAATTATTTGTGAAAGGAGGTAGATATGGATGCGACTACCATTTCAAAAACTTTTCTAAACCTTTAGCTCCAATTCACTCGCAGTAATGTATGGTCTAAAATGCTTAGTAGGCTGCCCGCTATCGAACTTTTTCAATACACGATTTGTAAATCAAGTGCGCACACTCGACAAATAGCGTCATTTAAAATCGACTGTTATGAATTACGAAAAGGTGAATACTTTATTTGAAAGCTAAGATGTTGTCCTACCATGTGTCCAAAAATCAGATTTTTTTTCACCGTATAGTTTCATCAAAATCGAGTGAGGAGCGTTACAAAACTAAAAACTCACGCGGAATGAAAAGTAGACTTTTTATTTTTTCACAGGCAATGGAAAGCTTTTAAGGAAAAATTAGTTGAAAAATCAATGTGACGTGGTCTTATATACCGTCAAAATTTTTTACAACTTGAAAATCGGAAAAGTAGTTTTTCCCTCTCTTTTTCTACTCCGCTCGGCCCGGCGCGCAGTTTGAACGCACCCTAAAAACACGTAAGATACTTGGATGCAGTGGAACCTGAAATATCTGTGTCAAATGGAAATAAGCACAAGTGTATCTTTTTTTATATGCAGCATGTATATATTTTTTAAATGGTAAATATACCTTCGAATCTGGTAAATAGTTCCGATACAAGACAACAGTTATTACCATCGTTTAGATGAGCTTCATTGCAATTTTCTAAGTAAGACCCCTTATTTCAGTCAACTAACTAGAAATTCACAAACAAAAGAGTCTTTGAGGACTTTCACATCTACTAAACAGAAACTATGGTGAACGCTGTGTCAGATGTGATGTCTGACATGAAGCCTTATTCCATCACTACAAATTTTTAGAAATTTGGAACCACTAATGCGATTGATAGGAATCTTTTTAATTAATAGACTAATGCTCTAGTTGTGTGTTAGTAGCCGGCCGCAGTGGCCGAGGGGACTGCGGCGCGTCAGCCACGGTCTGCACGCCACTGCGGTCGGGGGTTCGAATCCCCCCTCGGGCATGGATATTTGTGCCGTCCTTGGTGTTAGCTAGTTCATAAGTAGTTTGTAAGTTTAGGGACTGATGACCCCGTAGTTAAGTCCCTTAAGCTATAAAAACATTTGAATTTGTGAGTTAGTATTTATTTTGCTACTTTAGGTAACAAACAGAAGAAACAATGTCTATTATAGTCAATCAAGCCTGCCAAAAATTTGACGCCAGTGTACTCTTTTTGCGGTACGCTGCGTGAACCTTAGGTCCTACATAGAACAACGCAGTACAGAATTAAAGATCTCAGCAAGATCTAGATTAAAAAAATATCTGTGAGAACATATATTTACCTTTTACAGCTCTCCTATAACCACAATTGGCAGGCGCTTCAAAAGGGGAAATTGGTAACTGTGGTTCAACAGTAAAAGTAACACATATGCTCTCGCGAACAGCTTTTTTAGATCTTTTTGAGTTCTACAATTACGTAATTATACATTTTGGCGTAATTCTTACAATTTAGCCAGCCTACCTGAAGAAATTGCGCTGACCGTAAACCATTCTACGTTAGTGTCGTTTATATGTTCAGTAATTGTATTGAAACAAATATAGTCTAAGCTGATCCCAGATAAGTAACGAAGAATTTAAAAGAAACCGCATCACGATACGTGCAGAACTTCACGAGTTAAAGAAGCTCAAACAGACAGTTGGCGCACTGGTCTAGTTAACCGGAGGTTACAAATTGAAAACGTAAAAAACTATGGATTTATTTACTGCTTTACTGATATTGTTTTAAAATGAAGTATTTGTGTTTACAAAACGCGTATGTAACTTGCTGCTTTCCTGTTAACAATTATGTACATGTAAATACCTATGTAAAGACTTTTCCACGTCTTTCATATGTTTTTAAAGTCTCAGAAAACTCGAAATGCTACAATTTAAAGACTTTTTATGAGGGGGGGGGGGAGGAGTACAGATTACTACTTGTTCTGTAGATCATGAATACGACACTTCGTAATGATGTGGAACTTGTCAGGTTAATGAAAGGTGTCTTTACAAATTACTTTGTACTAAATATTATATGATAAAAAAAATTTAGTGTTATTTTTTATTTTATTTTTTCAAATTTACTAATTTGTATCTAATAATTCATCTGTAGTGTAGAAGGAGTTGCCATGTAGAAATTCTTTTAATTTATTTTTAAATGCTTGTTGACTGTCAGGCTTTTGATGCTGTTTGGTAAGGTACCAAAGACTTTTGTGGCAGCATAATTCACTCCTTTCTATGCCAAAGCTAAATTTAACCTTGAATAGTGAAGATCATTCTTTGTCCTAGTGTTGTAGTTATGTACACTGCTATTGCTTTTGAATTCGGTGGGATTGGTAATAACAAATTTCATAAGTGAATATATATACTGAGAAGCTACTGTGAAGATCCCTAGCCCTTTAAATAAGTGTTTGCAGGATGATCTTGGATAGGCTCCGGCAATTATTCTGATCACACGCTTTTGTGCAATGAATTCTTTTTTACTCAATGATGAATTACCCCAGAAAATGATGCCATGCGAAAGCAGAGAATGAAAATAGGCATAGTAAGCTAATTTACCAAAATGTATATCACAAAAATTTGCAATTATCCTAATAGCATAAGTTGCTGAACTCAAACGTTTCAACAGATCTTCAATGTGTTTCTTTTCCAGTTCAACCCGTCACCAATGCTTAAACCTAAAAATTTTGAATATTATACCTTTGCTACAGAATTCTGACCAAAGTCTATCTTTATTGATGGTGTCATTCCATTTACTGTATGGAACTATATGTGCTGTGTTTTATCAAAATTTAATGATAGTCCATTTGCTGAGAAGCACTTAATGATTTTCTGAAAGATGTCGTTTACAATTTCATCAGTTAGTTCTCGTCTGTCAGGTGTGACAACTGCAATTGTATCATCATCAAAAAGAACCAGCTTTGCATCTTCATGAATATAGAATGTCAAGTCATTAACATACATTAAGAACAGCAAAGGGCCCAAGACCGAAATTTTTGGCACCCCATTTTTGATTGCTCCCCAGTTTGAGGAATCAGCTGTGTTTTGCATATTATGAGAACTACTAATGTCAACTTTCTGCCCTCTTTCTGTTAGGTCCCATTCATACCACAATACTTTAGTTTATCTAGAACAATTCCATGATTTACACAATCAAAAGCCTTGGAGAGATCACAAAAAATCCCAACGGGTAATGTCCGGTTATTCAGAGCAGATTCTCTTTCTCCCCATAAAATTTCTTTAATCCGCCACTGGTGTCTCTGCTTAGTTACCGCACTAGTCTCGTTGAATTCCCTGCATATTTCGATGTTTTGCCGCGCCATGCTGTAAGTAGCGTATCTTTGCATTACCTATGACGTCACTGCTAAAAGCTGACGGGTGGTATCGAGTACTGGAATTTATACAATTTTTTGGTACTGGCACGAGTATTTTCCGTGACGTAAGTCAAATGGCGCCGTTTTTGTGGCCATTGTCAACGCCCCTTTAAGCCCGTTTTAGACGATCAACGAACTTTTAATAGATTGATAACAAGTTGCGTTAATGGCGACTGTATGTCGTTTGAACGGTTCGACTAGTATGATCGCGGTAGTATCGACTCGGGATAATCGTATAACGAAATAGAGCCAGTTCTAAATTCGGTACTAGTGGGTTCACTGCGCATGCGCGAGCTAGTAGCTTTCGGCTGCAGTCATCGCTCTAGTTAGTCCGCCATTTTCCGCCGTATTTAAGTATATTTTGTGTAATGTCGAAGTTTATGATCAGAATGTATTCCAAAATGTAGTTCTAACGACGGCATTCACAGTGTCCGTCAACAGACCGTCACATAACGTCAACGTCACGTGAAGCTTTCTCGAGAAGATTGTTTTGATTCAACGGTCGTCTGCTGACATCGGAAGTTAACCTATTTTCGTCACACGATTTTCATATTGTAGTCGACAATTACACGATTTACATGAAAAATTTGTGTTATTAATCGTTTATTATACTTTGGTTTACCGGTAAATTGCAAATGTTTCATGATGATTTAAATATTTATCTCAATTATTGTCCACCGAAAAGCGGAGTCGTACATCTGAAACCGAAAAATGGTTTATGTTTTGCAATATTGTAACAGGAAAGACTACTGTCAATTGTTTATTTGAATAAGATTGTAATTTGATGGTGCAATTTCCATTAAGTAGCATTTTAATGGAAAAGTCAGTCCAAATGAAGGACAAATATTCAGTTGTGCATGACGTTATTAACAATGCCAGTGGGCAAATCGTAGTATATAAAGTGAAGAAGGTCTATTTATGCTTTTATAAATATTGTTTGATGTGTTCATAAGTTTATTTTTTTTTCGCTTGAAAATAGATGTGAATGTTTTGAAATGCTGTTTCACTTCCCAGAACTTTACCACACTAAGTTGACCAAAAACATAGATTTCAAGGTTTTCTTTGGCCGTCAATAACATTTAGCATTGTTTCCTCAATTCCAGTATTAAACTATGACTTCCTACATAACAGATCGCCTGTCATAACCTCACTTTCAACATCGGTTATTACTATTCGATTACGTTTATCGTCTAAACACGCTGCCACAAGATCCGGCTTGAGTTTGTAGTTCAGGGCTAGTACGCTAGGAGCGCTTCAGTAGACTATTTAATATCTTGTTCACTTCCGTTTATCGTTTAAATAGGGCTTTAGACAGGTGTACCACTTTCTTTGGCTGTTGAGTGTAGTACGATAAACAAGCGGTGCAAGTGTAGAAGGCGGTGAGAGAACCCGGACAGGCATGGTGGGCGCAGCAGGCGGTGCTCCAGATTCCCGGAATGCAGGCGAGCTGTGTCTGTACGTGCTGGGAGCCACGGCGCAGCGGCGAGGACGCGGTACTGTAGTACTGGGCAGGTCTGTGCAGGCAGGCAGGGGCGCTCGTGTAGCCCGCGGCGGGAGTCCCACGCGGCCGACTGCAACCTGTTGCTCATATGCGGCCGCGGTGCCCCAACGTTCTTGCGCTCTGTGTGCGAGGGTTCATCTGTCATCCTCAACCCGAGGCGTCCACGCATGCGGTATAATCGGGTTGTGATCTGTACACCACTGGCCACTTTGCAGGTCGATGTCACTGTTCTTGGCTGGAGTCGCTCCTCACGGAAGTAGCTCCTCAACTGGCCTCAAGCAACGAGCTTACACAAGAGTTACAGGGCTCAATGCGCCAACTAGCGTAAATCTGGCCGTCATTTTAACGGAGGTCAAGGGCGAAAATTCAGGGGGGGGGGGAAGGGGCGCAGGGCAAGTGCCCCCCCCCCCCCAGACGGCCTGACGAAAAGTGAGAGAGAACGAGGAAAAGAGTAAGGGGGAAGGGGAGAGAGAGAGAGAGAGAGAGAGTGAGTGAGTGTGAAGGGAGGGGGAGAGAGGGAGGGATGAGGAAGAGAAAGAATCTCAGCATTAGAATAATTAACTTTTACTTACGGGCAGCAAGTAATTGTAAAGTTGCTATTTTTTCTAATTAAGATTATATATATATATATATATATATATATATATATATATATATATATATATATGTGTGTGTGTGTGTGTGTGTGTGTGTGTGTGTGTGTGTTCATAAACCATTCATTCGATTGCAATGAACGTTTGGTGGTCCGTTCACCGTACGCCCACGAAGGTTCCTGACCCAAAAACAAAAGAGCACGACACATACTTCAGGATATATGCAGTCATAAATAACGAGAGGCCACCACGTTAGAATACCCAGATTAATATGTCAATTATTGGAAAATGAAAGTAGTTAGGGACCTACAACAAAGTTTGTATATAACTTCGGACGTTTACGAAGCATTTTGTAACCGACCCCCTCCCCCCCTCCCCACACACACACATAAAATGATGAAACGAAAAGAAGGCTACCGCTCACAGTTTCGCTGTAGAAGCCGTAAAACTCTTGCATCATGCATGACCTTGTGAGAATATCTCCGAGCCTGCCCCGGGGAGTCGTTTGTTATCTGTTACGACTCCCTGAGTGACTTACGAGCACTCGACCGTGTTTCAGCAAGCTCCCTCTGGTACGATGTATCCAAGACTCTGTTGTCGCTCTCAATAGGTCTGGTCGCTCGGTGGTCTTTGTTTGGACCCCAGGGCACATCGGCGTTCCTGGCAATGAACATGTGGATCAGGGTTCACTGAATTCTGGGCCCAGTGAATTCTGGGCCCAACCAGAAATGTGCGAATTCTGGGCCCAGTTTCCTAGAAACTACCTGCGCGAGGGAAGAGCCTCCCTGCCCCCCCCCCCCTTCCCCTGGCAACGCTCCTTGTCAGTCACGGTCGCGAAAGTCTCGTCCAACGCAGTGGCTGACCACTTAGACGGTCACTGCCAGTAGACTAACTTGTGTAGTATTCAGTTCGTGCATCTTGGAAGTGTCAACGACCATCCGTGGTAAGCCATGTGCGCACTATGATGGCTACTCATATACCATAAGGAGAACCAAAGCAGATGGGACTGTGATTTGGCGCTGTCCAAAGCAAAGAACAAAGTATTGCCGAGGAATGATTGAGACGAAAGACTGTGAGGTGCTTAGTTCAAACGAGCATCAATGTGGAGCACCGGATGACGCTCGCATAGAAATACAGAAGGCAGTAAATCGGGCTAAGAAGAAATCAAGAGACGAAGAGACTTCGATTTCTAAAATATATACTGAAGAATTAGGTGACCTCCACAATCGAGGGTATCATTTTGTGTCTGAAATGCCAGAAGAGCTATCAATGAAGCGGATATTATACAAGCATCGGTCCAAACCACGCGGAGATCAGAAAGAGCCAGAGACGAGACAAGAAGTCGATCTTTCGCCTGAGCTACTAAATATGAATGGCGGTAGCAGTTTTCTCTTGAGCGATAACAACACTGGAGATAGGGTGATAGTCTTTAGTTGAAAAGCAGGAAGAGAGGCTTTAAAGATTAAACGCGACTTTTTTATGGATGGGACCTTCAAATGTTGTAGCAAGCAATTTGCTTAAATATATACGATATATGCAGACTTTGAAAGTTCAAAGTATGAAACAAATATCTATCCGGTGGCCTTTGCACTGTTAGCCAACAAAAGAAAGGAGACATATATTCATCTTTTCAGCACTCTTACAAAAATATAAAAGAATGGAATCCTCAAAATATCACCGTTGATTTTGAAATACTTCTGCATTAAAAGTTGTGCTCCCGTCGGTTCAAGTTCATGGCTGCCGTTTCCACATGCAAAATCTCTCTGGAGCAAACTGCAAGACTTGGGACTTGCTTCCGAATACAGAGAAAATGAAGAAGTAAGGTTGCAAATTCAGATGTGTGCTTCTCTGGCATTCCTTCGACCGGAAGATGTCTGCGATGGCTGGCTCGAAATCCATTCACAAGCACCAGATATCCCCAAGCTGTTTCAGTTTTTCGACTATTTCGTAGACAGGTGGTTAGTAAACGATAAAGTCCCGATCAGTGTTTGGAGCTGCTACAGACTGCGCCATCATACCACCAACGCTGTAGAAGATTGGCACAACAAGATTAATAATTTGCTTGGGAAACCGAATCCTAAAATTAAAGACGTAATCAAATGCATGAAGACGGAAGCAGAGAACTCGGCATGTGCTTTAATGAGTTCAGAGTTAGGTATGGAGGGAAAAGGAAAGAAAAAAAACATATGTGAAAATCGATGAAAGGATGGCAAAAATAGTACAAAAGTACGAAGAGGATGGTGACATCAGGGCCTGTTTGAAAGCGATCTCTTACAATCAAAAATTTGAATAAATTCATTGGCCTAGTTTGAGACAACGTATGTGAAAAAAATGTACAAATAAATAATAATTTAAAAGTTAATAAAAAATAAAATAAAATAACTGATCTTAAAACGCCTGAATGACAATGTATTCTTGTCATTTAGCCAGTCCAAAGCCTGGATAAAATGTTATGGGAGTCTGTTTATTACGAAAATTCCGTTAACATAACATGATCACTTCCTGGAAAAAGCGAATTTCTTATATCGAGCACTGACTTTTTGTAATATATCGTCTCTCTGACGCAATCATTTACATCTAAATCTTCAAAAAGGTTTTACTTATGACCAATTTCAACCAATGTCAACTACCTCCAAAAACAATGGAAAACTTAAAATCTAATTACAAAAATGTAATTTAAAAATCGTATCTATTCTTCTTTACAAAACTTTATATTAAAATGAATATAAAATAATATACTCCTCATACCTCTGGGTGGCATATGTAATGTAAAGAACATAATATATGATGGCGTACGAAAAAAGGGTAGGATTATGCATATAATTAAAGATCATTGGATATAACTCACATACAGTGCTGTACATGGCTTCTTCTCTCGCTCCTGTTACTACATGCGCATATCCCCTGCACGTGATTTCAAAACAGAATAACAACTGGCAAGCCGTCAGAAAAACTAAAACATACATTTTTGGAAGCAAAGATTTAAAACTGCGTTCAGAACGACACATAATCTTAAAGTGCGTTTGCGTGATAATATACCATAAAAGAAGCCAAATGTGCAAATTTCGGGGTTTATGAATGTCCTGTCGCTGAGGAGCCCTCCACTGGCCAGTCTCGAAGGTCCTTCATACGTGGCGATTTGAAGAAAATACTTATGGTAGCAAAAAGAAAATTGCATTAGGTTTGCATTTTGACAAGGAGAAATTTGGCATAGATAATATTGAAGATCAAATGTAAATGATGCACAAAAGCGACTCTACGTTGGAAATACAGATTGCAAAAAGAAATGAGCAAAATTAATTATTTCCTAATGCCTACTTTAAGATTTATGATGTTATGCCGTCCTGTCAGAGCCGCGTTAACAGCGCCCTACAAATGACCACCAACGGAAACAAAATGTCCTGCTGCCGGACGAACAACGTTGAATGTTGACATAATGTTCAACGATATTCCCTCCTTTAAACGCGTATTGCACTGCCTCTAATTTATTCCTGTTTTCCCTTGTTTTACAATGCATTCTCTATCGTGGTATGGAAAATCATGTCATTCATTGTAGCCGTAAACACGCAGTCTTATTATGTAAATTATTTTATGGTTCACACACTCTCGTTTTAATGTGTGTCTCAATACGCGAGTTCATATTGCTGATTCTATATATTTTACATTTGGCAATACTAATAACGTTATGCATGATTATAATTACAAAATTGAAAGGGTTTTCCTGTTTCGAAGTCATATGTAGGGGCCATGCACATATAGCGCTATGAGTGAGATGGGAAGCAATACGCAGATTATTTCACCTATACGTGCACACTCCTGGTTCATGTACATTACATGTAGGTCTAACATTCGCAGGTCGATGGGTGTGGAACAGATTTTATTTTACGTTAATTTAAATGTTCTTTGTTAAACAGACGATATTTTGAAATTCTGTGTTTTTAATTTGTTTTCCAGGTTTTCCATGGTAGCTTCTGAATATCCAATCATAAATAAAAGTTGTCAAACAGAAATTACATGACCACTTCCAACTGTATCACTTTTGTTTCTTGTTTGATCATCTCCACACCTCTTTCATCACTACAGCACGTAAAGCTACGTTTGCACGGGCCATAAAAATTGTTATTGCCGATAACACTGGCCCACAATGTTTTCTGGCAACATTGGAACCACTCGAATTGCAGCCACATGTACTATAACAATGCCGGTCACTGTTGCCTAGTAATGTTTGTAGAAAAATATTTCAGGGGCGAGTGTGTTTACATGAACCAAGCTACTGGCGCAAAATAATGAAGTCGGTTCGTTTACCTGCCGGTCGGCACCAAATGTTCAAATTTTTGTATAGCTTATGGGACCGCACAATAAACTTAGTTTCGGTGGGGGCAGTGGCGGGTTGGACCAAGACTGTTTTGGCTTCCCTGAGAAAATCAATCGATAGCTTATGGGACTTAACTATGGGGTCATCAGTCCCTAAACTTACAAACTACTTATGATCTAGCTAATACTAAGGACGGCACAAATATCCATGCCCGAGGGGGGATTCGAACCCCCGACCGTAGTGGCCGTGCAGACCGTGACTGGAGCGCCTTAGACAGCTCGGCCACCGCGACCGGCCCGGCCGGCACACACCCCGGCGGGAGGGGGTGGGGGGGGGGGGGAAGGAGGATTAGTGGCCCGACCTTTTCCGGGCCCAGAATTCACTGGGCCCAGAATTCGCGACACCGTGGATCAGTTGGCCAAACAGGCCACCTCCTCACGCCCTCTTGAAATTGGCCTCGTGGAAACGGACCTCAGGTGGACGCTACACCGGAAGGTGCGGGACACTTGGAGCTCTGAATGGTCTGCACTGAGTGCACCAAACAAGCTTCGCACGATCAAATCATCCACAGCCACATGGACAACTTCACTGACGCCCAATCGTCGAGACTCAGTTGTGCTGCGCCGCCTCCGTATCGGGCACACTTGGTTGACTCACGGCTATTTACTTCGCCGTGAGCCACCGCCCATGTGTCGCTGTGGTGGTGCCTTGACAGTCGTTCATCTCCTGATGGACTGTACTGTTTTAGCCCCATTGCGGCGGTCTTTTAATCTTCCAACTACCCTATCCTTAGTGCTAGGGGACGACGCCTCCATGGCTGAGTCTGTGCTACGTTTTATCCGTGCAGCCGGTTTTTACAATTCTATCTAATGTAGGGTGCTTTCTCCTGACTTTTAACCTTATTTTAATGTTTTATGTCTTCTGACTAACAGACATTCGTGTCTGCTGTGACATTCGTGACTGGCCCGTCCATTATTATCTCAGTGACCAGCCAGCCACGGATTCTCATTTCAAATTTTTGCATGATTGACTCTACTGTTTTATTTTTTATATCTGTGCTATTGTTTGTGAAATTTTATCTGTGACATGTACTCCTCTTGAGTATTCATATGGTTATTGTTTCCAATTAAATGGACATTCTTTGTTAGGAACAGGGGACTGATGACCCAGTAGTTTGGTCCCCTTTAAATAACAACAACAACAATAATAATAATAATACTTGATTACTGTTGACTGTCTTTGCAACATATTTTGCATATTGTATCGATATGTATCACTAAATGTGCCATCAAATTCATATAACTGTATGACACATACTTCAGAACATATCATGTCATAAACATTGAAATGCCTTTAAAACTAACGTGTCAAACATTTCGTTTTATTACTTCTTCAATACTATTACTCACTATGAGTGCGAATCGACAACATATAAGTCCATCGATACTAGGTGAATCAAGGCGAAGTTGTCAACTATCCAACTGAATTCTTGAATTCGCTTGATTTGACAGGCGTACGTTCCTACATTGAAAATTGGCGTACCCATCATTATTCTTCGAAACATAAATCCATCACGACTTTGCGACGGAACCAGACTCTCGGTCATGAGAACGATGAACATTATTATCGGGGCAACAATTTTGATTAGAAAATTCCAAGATGAAAAAGTACTGTCGCCACGTATTCCAATGATCCAAACAGATATGCCATTCGAATTCATACGTCTGCATTTCCCGGTGCAACTAGCTTTCGCAATGACTATCAACAAAGAACAAGGACAACCGCTGCAAGTGTGTGGATTAAATTTGGAGAATGGGCAGCTCTATTTGGCCTTCTGATTTATTCGCTTACGCACCAGATGGAAAAACAAGAAAAATTGTGTATCCCACAGCATTTCAATAAATATCGAATGGAAACGAAACGCTCCAATGACGCATTTTTTTTTTTTTTAAATGAACAAAATCAATAAAATTACTCAAAATGAATTTAATATTTGTGTAATGTCTTTCCTTCAAATTTAATTTAGTTGGTAGCCCAGCAACGCGCGTAGGGTGCAGCTAGTTTACGATAGTTTCGTGATTGCTTGGGAGATAAATGAGCTATTGTGTGAATTTCCGGCTAGCCCGTTCAGATGTTTTCGGTAAACGGTTCATCTCTCTGGATTGGGACTGATGACCTTGTAGTTTAGTCCCCTATAAACAACAACAACTCTCTGGATTCTTTTCCTACTAAAAATGGCATTCCCACCCATTATCAACGGTTTTATTTGAAGCTACACGTTTCGATTTTCCAGTTATTGAAGCAAATTAGAAGTTTCAACGGAATTTTTCACACATGAGGTACAAAGGATTTTAATGGTAGTAGAAATTCTTGAAGCACAGTGAAGTGTAATTTTCAGTATCAAATTTTCACTCTGCAGCGGAGTGTGCGCTGATATGTAACCTCCTGGCAGATTAAAATTGCTGGAACCGGAATTCGAACCTGCGACCTCTGCCTTTCGCGGGCAAGCACTCTACCGTCTGAGCTGTCCCGGCACTCTTCACAGTCCGTCCTCAACTTTAATTCTGCTGTCCTCGCCTCCTACTTTCTAAACTTCACAGAAGTTGTGCAGAATGCAGGGCTATCACTCCAGCCACTCCAGAGAGAAAGCATATGGTGCAAATATGGGCCGGTCGCGGTGGCCGAGCGGTCTGCGGCGCGCCAGTGACGATCTGCACGGCAACTACGGTCAGGGGTTCGAATCCCTCCTCGGGCAAGGATATTTGTGCCGTCCTTAGTATTAGCTAGTTCATAAGTAGTTTGTAAGTTTAGGGACTGATAACGCCGTAGTTAAGTCCCATAAGCTCTACAAACATTTGAACTTTATTTTTATTTATTTATTTATTTTTTGCAAACTTGGCTTAGTCACAGCTTAAGGGATGTTTCCAGAATGAGGAGTGATAATCCTGAAAGGTTCATAGGAGAACTTCTGAGAAGTTTGGGAAGTAGGAGGCGAAGAACTGGCAGAAGTAAAGTTTTGTGGACGGACCGTGAAGCGTACCGGGATAGTTCAGATGGTAGAGTGCTTGCCTGCGAAAGGCAAAGGTCCCAGGTTCTAATGCCGTTTCTGGCACACAATTTTAATCTGCTAGGAAGTTTCAAGTGTAATTTTGTTGATCGCGAAAGCGTTATTGAAACCTTATCTCGTTTTTCGTAGCAAATTTACAAAGCATGAAGAAGAAATTGATTCAGTACAGCGCAAAGACAGGAAATCTGATTTCAGGTATTTGAGGGAATATCAAACTTAGCGCGACATATTTACTGGCTGTTTAATTGTTGTTTAGTGCATTGTTTGATATGAAGCAGCTACGCCGGATACAGTATTGTTTGTCCACGGGAAGCTGGTTGTTGGCAGCGGCAGGAGGCGTGTACCATGGCTGCCGGGAGGCGACGAGCAGTGAGCGGAAGGCAGCGTCGCAGTGTTGGAAACGTTACCTGTAACAGTGTGTGCAGTAATATTTTGCATCTAGGGGCACCGTAAAGTTGGCAGCTCTCCGAAATAAATGAATGTCCTTCAAGTAGCGCAGATGTTTTCTGCTGCTGGCATCACCAGGTAAAGTCATCTTCACTTGTCAAATTAAATACTTCCATCTAGTTACCAATGCACTGCTAGTTTCGGCGCACTATGGAGTCATTCCTATGATTACAAAAAATATTGCAATGATTCGACCACATTAAACTGTGAAAAGTTTAATAATTTACCACAAAATAAAGAAGAGTATCGGAACACTAAATTTACCAAAAAGACAGTGAAACCATGTGCGCCGCACGGGAATGGCTACAAGTAATCTGGGGCGCAATGTCGCGGAGTACGCGGTTACTCCCACTAGAGGTTCGAGTCCTCCCTCGGGCAAGGGTGTGTGTGTTGTCCTTAGAATGAGTTAGGTAGAGTTAGGTAGAGACCGAGTCGTTAGCAGTTTGGGATTATAAATGTTCAAAACTTTGTAGAACTTATGGGACTTAACTACGGGGTCATCAGTCCCTAGTCCAAACTAGCTAATACTAAGGACGGCACAAATATCCATGCCCGAGGGGGCATTCGAACCCCCGACCGTAGTAGCCGTGCAGACCGTGACTGGAGCGCCTCAGTCCCCTCGGCCGGCTGGGATTACAAATATTTCAGACATCACCATTTTGCTCATTTAATATCATAAATCCGGTGGGCATCATTGTACAAAACTGTTATTTTTCGATCATATTGTACAATTGTTTGAATTTTCAAGTGGTCAGTCTCATAGTCCAATTCTTCCAAAATTCGTGTTCAGCTTTTGACAAGTGTTTTATCCCTTGTGATAATGAAGGGTGAAGCAAGTGTGCCCTCACACACGAGGGATTCAGGCTCTAAATTCTCCGTTTCTTTATTTTTTATTTATTTATTTTATTTTTTATTTTGTGGCAAATTTAGTGTGTGTGTGTGTGTGTGTGTGTGAGTGTTTTAAAATTTGCCTCATAAAAGCCCTTAATGAGATGATCACCCTTCTGAGCCTTGTCCCCCCCTCCCCCAAGGAAAAAATTCTGTATTCGCCACCTACAGTGGTCAAATTATTAAGAATTCAAATGTTTGTATATCTAAGGGACTTAACTGCTGCGGTTATCAGTCCCTACGCTCACAAACTATTTAAGTAATTTAAACTAACTTCTGTTAAGGACAACATACATACCCATGCTGACGGAGGCAAATGATAAGTGCTGTCTTTCGTCCAAAGTAATCCCGATTTTCTTTAATCTTTAAAAAATGAGTGAAACCTTACGAGCAGCGGCTAGAAAGCGAAATTTCATTTAGAATATTATTATGAGGTAGGCAGTAGCACATAGTAAGAGCGTAATTTAAATTTACGATTTTCTATATTTTCGTATAACAGTGTTTTTCAACGTTTTCCAATAAGCGACCCCCTTCCAAATAGAAATATTATGGCGACCCTCCCCTTCATCCTCACGAACCGTACCAAAACTATGTTCTTTTAAAGGAAACAAACTTAATCTTTATTTTCTGGAGCTTTCTTTGAAACTGTTGGACGAAGTTTGTGTATTTTTCGGAATGGAACATAATTTCGATAGAAAAATATATTTTGCTTAACAGGACTCACAAGGAAAGTACATGGGCTCGAACAAACATATCTGTATGAACGTTTGGTTACAGGATCTCTACGTACACCTCAATGTGCTGGTAGGTGTAGTTTTTCTGAAAAGCTCTGCAACCATGCCCTAGATAGCACTGTAGACGTAATTGTAGATGCCATACGTAATGCAGATATCTTAACTATAACATGTAATAATCATCGTACATGTTCTCTAGCGAATTGTCAACAAAAGCTGTGATGATAGCTGCAACTTGAACCTTCTTCCCGAAAGACTGTTGGTATTCACTGCCACTGCTTCCATCGCCTCTTCCCGCACTTACCATAGCACTACCGATTGCAATGAGTTGTTCGTCATTACCATCCCTATTATCATTATTATGAGTTTGTACAACAGTATCTAACTTATGCTCATATTTCTGTACCATAACAGATACGAGAAAGCATGCAAATGATTCATCTTCTACACTAATACCATCTTCACGAAGAAGGGTTCTTCGTTAACTTCATCTCAACTAATCGCAATACATTAGCAGGATTGATTAGCAATCGCCGCCCCATCTGACGCTTCACCACACAAATAACATCACAAAACGCAACTTCGGAGGCACACTGTACCGTCCCTAATGGCGAACCGACAGGTCAAAGTGCAATGTGGCATGGCACACGCAGAGGCCTCTAACGGACGACTGCGGAGTTTTGCAGATGCGGGAGTATCACTAGTGCAGTAAGGGATCTTTACATTATCTCTCATACGATTTTGGTGTATAGGTGTTTGTTCGAGCCCAAGTACTTTCCTTGTCAGAAGCGTATTATGCACATTAAGAAAGGTCCCATTTTACAGACAATATGTAAAGAAATACTCCTTTTTTGTTTTTAATTATCCAGCATTCCTTATTGTATCATATTGGTCTATCTCTTGAGTCATTCCTGAAAACAGTTTTCACGATTTGCGTTAATTCATCATTTAACACACTATATTACAAAACAATGTATGATCAATTCATCATTAGAGTTACACAAGGAACTCCGTAATAAATTTCTGTCTTGTATTACTATCCCCCTGGTATTTTTTTACGGTGCAAGTACTTGCTTCTGTAACGGCGACCCCCCCCCCCCCTCTCCCCCTGCCAAGCAAGACTGTGGTCGCGACCCACAGGATGAAAAACAGTGCTCTATAGTATTAATAGCTCTTACGGCCAAAAAGGTGGCTTTCATTTTGCCTCACACATGGTGGCAAAATTGAAACTCGTTGGGCCTCGCAAAGGCTGAATATACCTCGCATAGCCGGCCGCGGTGGCCGAGGGGACTGCGGCCCTTCAGTCACGGTCTGCACGGCCACTACGATCGGGGGTTTGAATCCCCCCTCGGGCATGGATATTTGTGCCGTCCTTAGTTGTAGCTAGTTGATAAGTAGTTTGTAAGTTTAGGGACTGATGACCCCGTAGTTAAGTCCCATAAAAATTACCTCGCATATCCTAAGCCTCGTCCGTGCCGGACGGCCCAACGGTGCCCCATCCATCTGCTAGCCAAGCCCGACAGTGCTTACCATCGGTTATCTGGTGGGAACTGGTGGACCGCTGCGTCACAGCCATTGGCTAGTTACGGTATATCATTTTCCAATCACGAATAATACAAATATGGCGCACTGAAAATATAGCTGAGCTAAAATGAGTGTCCGTCTCTCACATATACAAAAATTTACTGTGTTTCTCCCTATATTTCACTCTGCAGCCAAAACTACATATTGTGTTTCTACATTATCAGTTTGCCACTGTCCGCTATGCTGGTTGAGGTTTGATAACGAAAAGGGGAGAAAGATATGGGGGTTGAAACACATAAACACTTAGAAATTTATACAAGTCGATAATTTTCAACACTCATATCTTATACCCCTTATCGTTATCAACTGTTAATCACAATAACACACAATTTGAGAATGATAAAAGCTACCATATACAAACACTTCGTTTACGATGTGTAATTTCGGGTGCGGAGTGCAATATACGCACAAACACCTCGATTTGTGTGTGTGTGTGTATTTTTACCTTGCAGCCAAAACTACGCATCGCAAACGAATAGTGTTTGTTATGTCTTTGGTATCAGTTGTGCCTCCCGTTGTTCTCTCTCTCTCTCTCTCTCTCTCTCTCTCTCTCTCTCTCTCTCTCTCTCACACACACACACACACACACACACACATACACACACACACACACACAGAGAGACAGAGAGAGAGAGAGAGAGAGAGAGAGAATATTCAGCTCTACAGCAAAAAGTACACAACGCAGATGAATTGTCTCTCTGTGCAGCTGTAGTGCAAAGGCTCCCGTCGTACAACATAGCGATTCAACGTAAATAGCCCAAAGGGTAGGAAGATATGCTGGCTGAAGGTCGTCACCTTATATAAAAGTCGGACTGAAGACCAGCGATTACTTTTGAGACTATAAACGTAGTAAGGAAGTTACATACAGCGAAACGTGATGCACATTCTTGAATTGTTATTCTGTAAGGAGAAGCGTACGAAGAAGGAAAAATAAAAATAAGTGCATAGTGCAGTTTGAAAAGTAACAATACTCTTCATATACGTCTTTTAATAAAACACTGTAACAGTTGTAAATAGATATACGACAAAATAAAAACCCAGCGAAGCGGACATTTCCAGCTAATAGGCTATATGTATATAAAATATTACAGACTGTTATCAGGTCAGCCAGCAGTTTAGAGAAGATGGCAAATTAAGTTCATGGTTCACGTAATATCAGGGGTAAGACAAGACGAGGCTGTAACTTGTCACTACTGTTGTTCATACTATTCATGGATCATAGCCGCGGCGGAGTGGCCAAGCGTACTGAGGCGCTATGTTCCGATGCGCGAGGCCTTTCCCCGTCGGGGGTTCGCATCTCCCCCTCTGGCATGGATGTTTGTGCCGTCTTTAGTATAAGGTAGTTCAAAAGTAGTTTGTAAGTTTAGGGACTGATGACCCCGCAGTTAAGAGCAGCGCGCTTCGTTACAGGATCATTTGGTAATCGTGAAAGCGTTACGGAGATGATCAATAAACTCCAGTGGAAGACTCTGCAGGAGAGACGCTCTGTCGCTCGGTACGGGCTTTTGTCGAAGTTTAGAGAACATACTTTTACCGAGGAGTCTAGCAGTATATTGCTCCCTCCTACGTCTATGTCGCAAAGAGATCATGAGGATAAAATTAGAGAGATTAGAGCTCACACAGAGGCATGCCGACAATCTTTCTTTCCGCGAACAATACGTGACTGGAATAGGAGGGAGAACCGATAGTGGTACTCAAAGTACCCTCCGCCACACACCATCGGGTGGCTTGCGGAGTATGGATGTAGATGTAAGGTACCCTCCGCCACGCACCGTAGGTCGCTTACGAAAGGTAGTCCATATATTAATCAGGATATAAATTTCATTCCCTTTCAGCCTGAATCAGTAGCAAACATATTAACGCATTGTAAGGTACCCTCCGCCACGCACCATACTGTGGCTTACGAAAGGTCGCCCATGTATTAATCAGGGTATAAGCTACCTCTGTTCCAAATTTCATATATATCTGCCCAGCCACTTCAGCGTGAAGGCGTAAGAAACGAATTAACTAATTGTAAAGCACCCTTCGCAATGCGTCGTACGAAGTTAATTTTAGTATGTCTATAACCTTCGCGTGAGTGCAATCAGTGATTAGAGAAAGTTTTATAGCAATCAGATGTACGGTATGGCCGTGCATAAAATACGAACAAAAGATATATACACTTATATATTTCATCAATTATTATACAAGCAATTCAGCTGTAATGTGTTAAGTAGTGTATTTTCTTCGGGAATCATTTGCAGGCAACGAGCCGAATTCCAGTGAGACACATAATGCATATGTTTCAAGAATATCCGATTTGTACACTTTCTCAGCTTACGCAGGGACTTGGCGAGGAAGCTGAAAAGGTGTACACATCGACAATTCCCTGAAACATGTGCGTTGTATGTCTGACAGAAATTCGGCTCGGTGCAAGGACAGAGAGCGTGAAGACGATAAACTGATTCCGTGAATCGGTCGTTGCGGAAAATGGACTCGTCAGTATCACAGCTGAATTGTGTGTTTATTGATGAAATAGCTTCGCCATTCAGATTACCTGACATAGTCGGGTTTGGAGGCGATCTGATCGTTTTATAGTTTTCAAAATAAAAGCCCAAAATCGCACATTAATAATTTATTAAATGACGACCGGTTTCGGTGCACTGTGTCACCATCATCTGGTCTCATATATGTTATAAGCTGGCCATCTTGTTAAAATAAATTAGGTATAAAATAACAGGTGCACACTGCACTTAAGTCACAATATAGAAATACACAAGTTAAAACATGACCGAAACCGGTTGTCATTTAATAAATTATTAATGTGCGATCTTAGCTTCGCCATTGTTAAATATCCCTGCCACACTCCACCCCTTAATCTCGCTGCCCGTCACTCCCCCGTGTGTACGTCTAATCCTGATCTTATTCTTTATACACTAAGGCTTCTCTCTGTGTCCGCTAGCTGACAGCCCTGAGTGGCTCAGGTATGCCAACATTGTTAGTCCACGTACTGTTCCCTCCCCTCTCTGTCCATCACTCTCTTTCTACCTCTGCCGCCTCCTCCTTCACCGCCGCCTCCTTCCATCCCTCCCCCTCTACTCACCCATCCTTCCCCCTTTCTCTGTCATTATCTTGGCCTCCCACTGCCAGCTTTTACTGTCCCCTCTCTCTGTTCACTCCTCCCTCCCCTGTATATGAAAAATGACACATTTCATGGTTACCAGTCAATGGGTATCGAAATTTGGAGTAAGGTACTATCCGCTTGCACAGCACGAAATCTAATATATTCAGTGATGTTACTTGTTTTGACGTTCAGGTGTGCAAGATTTCATCAAGATCGCATTAAAAAGATTGGTGTCAATTTCTGCTGTAAAGAAGCCTCCACCGTGCACCGTACGAATTATTATGCAGGCAGTGGCGTTCCTCTTGTTATGAAGGTCAATTGCGCAAAGTTTTATCGCAGTCTTATGAACGGTACGACAGCGCATAAAAACCAAAAGCTAATCCGAAGTGGCGACAGCTAACAAAACTTCTAATTTCGATTTTTCCGGTTTTGCAACTGAAATAAAATGCTGTAGGAGAGAATGTCAATCGGCAACCCTCCACTAAAAACGAAGCACTTTATCTTAGGACAGCGATTTTTGTAATGGGGTCGACCTAGAGGGCGAAGTGGATAAAAGTTACTTTCGCTTTCCAAAGGACCGACATTCAGATTCCTCCCCGACGATTCGTTCAAGTTTAGTTTTATCTTAATCCCCTTAGTTGCTTTTTCCAGGACACCACCCATTTCCTTCCGTATCCTTCCTCGCAATGAAGTTGCGCTACCATCTGCCTTCCATTTATGCAGCAGAAAAGGATATTCCTTATATTTTAGTAGATACATTTTGAGAAGATAAAACAATAATGGAGATCCGAATGCCACACATGTGAGGTACACAGTTCAGGCTACAGAATGTTTGATAGACAGCTGTATATAGATGCTAGAGCTGGATTTGAATTTTGGAGATGGAAACACATACAATGAAGTGTTCTGGCCTAAAACTGAACTACATTGATCAAAACAATTAGGTGATCATTTGAGATATCTAGGTTCTCAAAACTGAAATGGTTCGACGTCTTTCTGACGTTTCTACGGAGTGGAGACAACCAACATTACGGCAACCGAGATAGTGGTAATAAAAAATATTACCGCAGACGGGCTGGGTGTTAACTTGTGTTTACTCTATCAAACGAATCTCACAAGCAGTTGGGTTCAGCTAATGAAATGAGCACGTAATGCAATGAAAAAACAACTTGACTTACTCGAAGCTATGGCAAGGAGAGCGGGACGCACACAGAGGGAGGTGGCTGCAGCTATTGGGGTGCCCCAAAGTGTAATTTCCAGGACATGGGCGCGTTTTCGAACAACAGGAACCGTTAAGAGAAGGCAAGGCCAAGGTCGAATACGGGTAACATCAGCAAGAGATGACAGTTATCTCCGGTTTTCAGCCCGTCGAGACAGGAGGCTGAATGCAATTTCTGTCAGTTGCAACGCACCCACCAGGCAGCAACAGGATGCGCAATATCAACACAAACAGTCCGAAATCGCCTTTGGGAGCGTGGCCTCTAAGCAGGAGGCTAACGGTGTGTCTCCTATTAAAATCACGACACGGATCAGCCCGCAAAATCTCGGCGGAGGAGCATCAGGATTGGCTTCGCAACGAATGGCGGCGGCTTCTGTTCGCAGATGTTCAGCTGGAAAATCGTCGTTCCATGATCTCGAGAGAATGTGGAACTCCTAACAATCCTGCTTATGTGCAGGAAACGTCACCGTATCATGGTGGTGGACGAATGGTGTGAGCAGCAGTCAGTACGGTATTGGCGGACTCACGACCTCTATGTCGTCCAGAATGGTGCTTTGACTGCTCAGAGGTATAGAGACGAGATAGAGGTATAGTGACGAGAACACCTGAATCTCTCCGTTCGAGCTCTGATTTCTCGTATTTTATTCTGATGATCATTTATACCTATGTAAGTGGGAGTCAACAATATATTTTCGCATTCGGAGGAGAATATTAGTGATTGGAGTTTAGTAAGTAGACCACACCGCAGCGATAAGCGCCGTTTTTGTAATGATTCCCATCCCAGATTCTGTATCATTTCCGTAACGCTGTCTCCCCTGTATCGTGACAATACGAAACGAGCTGGCCTTCTTTGGACTCTTTCGATGTCCTCCGTCAAACCCACCTGATATGGATACCACACTGGGCTGCAATACTCCATAAATGGACGGACAAGCGTAGTGTATGAAATTTATTTTGTAGTTCTGTTGCATGTTTTAAGGGTTCTGCCAATAAAACGCAGTCTCTAGTTCGCCTTTCCCACGACATTATCTACGTGCTCTTTCCAATTTAAGTCTGAAGTAATAGTAATTCCTAGGTATTTTGTGGAGTTTACGGCCTTCACTTTTGATTGATTTATCTTTTAAACAAAGTTTAACGGATTTCTTTTCGTACTCATTGGACGACTTCACACTTCTCATTATTTAGAGTCAATTGCCAATTTTTACACCATACCGATATCTTATTGAGATCGTTCTGCAGTTGGTTTTGATCTTCAGATGATTTTACTAGGCGGTAAATGACGGCGTCATCTGCAAACAACCTAAGAGAGCTACTTAGATTTCCTCCTAAATCCCTTATGTAAATAAGGAACAGCAGACGATCAGTAACACTACCCTGTGGAACGCCCAATATCACCTTTGTTTTAGTCGATGTCTTACCATCGATTACTACGAACTGTGTCCTCTCCGACAGGAAATCCCCTATCCAATCGCAAATTTGGGGCGATATACCATAACCACGCAATTTGATTAAAAGCCGTTTGTGAGGTACGGTGTCAAAAGCCTTCTGAAAATCAAGAAATACGGAATCGATTTGCGTACCCTTGTCGATAGCACTCATCACTCCGTGTGAGTAAAGAGCTTGTTGTGTTTCGCATGAACGATATTTTCTAAATCCGTGTTGACTTTGGGTCATAAGAGATGGGTTCCTTCTGGTGGACGATAACGCTCGTCCCCACAGAGCTGCACTGGTGGACAACATGCTTGAAGCTGAGGGACTTGAACGAATGGAGTGGCCAGCTTGTTCACCGGACTTAAACCCTATTGTGCATGTCTGGGATGCACTTAGACGCATTGCAGCAAGACCTGCACCTCCCGCAACAGTTGTTGAGCTGGATATTGCGCTCATGGAAGAATGGTCAAATATCCCTCGAGGCCGCGGTTGAGTAGCCGAGCGGTCTAAAGCGTCTCGCTGCGGAGCGCGCGGTTGCTCGCCGTGGAGGTTCGAGTCCTCCCTGGGGCATGGGTGTGTTTGTTTGTCCGTTGGTTAGAGTTTACCTAGGTTTAAGTAGTTTGTAAGCTACGGACTGATGACCACGCAGTTCGGTCCGATAGATTTACAGGCATTTTTTATCCCTCGAGAGCTGATTGATAGCCTTATACTGTCCATAGTACGCAGGCGTGCAACTGTACTGGCCGCCCGAGGTGCTCATACACTATATTAATGCGCAACGATATTGACTTTTTCACTATTATGGTAGCCCCATTGTGCCTTGCCTATGTAAACGCCATGTAAATCTCAAGTAAAGAATTATCAAAATATCGTACAGCATCACACACAAATTATAAGTGTAGACAATTTCTGAATAAAAAGCGTTGCGATATGTATATTGTGTAAGATATCTCACCTGACCCCCTAATTGTTTTGAGCGGAAACATACATGAAATTTTAACTAAGAGAAACTGTACTTCACTGGGAGGCTGAGAATTGTTCTTGTTTCTTTCTCATACATGCACATTACGGGCAACGTACTAGGAAATAAGTAATCGTCTGATCACGACAAGGAGCATTACCAAAAACGTAACATCATGTCATACAGCATCTTATCTCGAATATACCTGACCAGTACTTTTCAATATGAGTCATCTCTTGCTATCTGTTAGGCGTGTTTCAAAAGAAAGCAATTACGAAATGAGATAAACCTTTCCGGGAACTATAAAAAGACAGTCCCGTGACATTTAAAGCAGGAAATTTAGGTTTTCCCGAAACTTATCAGATCCTATGCTGCAACCACAAACACCGCATAATCTTCACAATCGCCACGACGAGTAAACTGAATATACAGTAATCAGTTAATGCTTGTGAAGGAAGATTATTTTGCGTTAAGGACGAGTTCATACCAGCGAACACTCACTGGTTCATACCTATTAGTATTACTTGCTTCACCCTTAATGTAAGCTAACAACTATAAGAAATTAGAACACCGAAAGTAGCTATTATCCGATGCGACGCAACTTGACACATAAAACAAGCAGCGAAAAACCAGTGTTCTCTATAAAATAGCAGAGAGATCACTGCTTTATAAAAATTAATCACCATAATTTATGGCATTAACGGGATTTAAGACCTACAGCAGAATGACAAAAAGACACACGAAAGGAGGACAGAAAACGTAAAAACAGGACACTATACAAAAAACTAACATAAGTACAAACTATTACAGGGCGTAGGTCATCTTCTCCATCCTCCGGGACTCTCGCTTCCATTTATTTTACTCCATCCTTCCATCGCGTCCTTGGGCGTTTTCCCGGGAGTTGAGACTGGAGGAGTCTGTTAGGAAGGGATAGCTAAATCACTGTACTCTCTTCTGCCTCTATATTATCAAACGTGTGCCTTTCCAACCAGCTGGTGCAGATGATCTTTCTTTCTTCGTTCCCATTTATCTTCCATTTCATTTAAACTTATGTTATTGCCAAGATCGCTTATTCAAACTTGTACTTGGCTTGACCGGTTTCCGCGGATCTTGCCGCCATCATCGGAACTAAAAATCACAAAGAAACGTACAAATAAATCCATCAGCATTGCTAACGCCAGCAACCGTTATAAATCTGAATGTGTAAACAAATTCTACAGTGATGTTTACCTATTGAAACGTGATTGCCCACCCCTATTATACACTACCTCTGTCTGTAGGGCGTGCTGCGGGCTTATCAGTTAGATAAAAAAATTGTCTGATGATAAAATGTACACAGTATTGCCCTCACAACATCTGTCACTACGGACATGCGTCTTCCTGGCGTGTTATTGTCAGGCCTCGTCACGTCCAATTGCACGAGCTCGCGATGTGTTCAAGAGCAGACAGTTATTTAACTTAGGGTGACCAGACGTCCCATATTTTACGGGATCGTCCCTTATTTACCCTAAGTGCGCCGTTGTCCCGACAAAATAAATGCTGGGCGTATATTGTCCCGTATTTTACTAACCGTCCCATACATTTTAAATGAACATGGTAATGTCAGCGTAACCAAACTGGGAACAAATAAAGTCACAATCAGTAGGTTTGTCACGATTTTTTTACGTGATTTTTTCATATATTTCTCGTAAATCAACCTTTGGATGCGACTTTTTTAAAATTTTAAGTACAAAAAAAAAAAAAAAAAAAAAAACATTGGTTGCCCAAAATCGCTATAAACCCTGTAAGTTTTAAAGTATTCTTGGCCAGCCTATGATTTTTTTTTTTTTTTTTTTTTTTTTGCATTTTCCCTCAAAAAAGTAATGCTTTCACACAGCATGTGCACGTCTCCCAACTACAGAAATTCAGTGATTAATTAATTAATTGAAAAAAGACACGGTACTGAAAGTCTGATTTCTTGGACATTTTAAGTCCATTTCACGAGACGTTAACTGATTATGTAGCGAAATGGACTTACCCATTTCATGTGCTGAACGCATTTAAGTAGTCTCAGCTCAAATAGTTTCTTCTCTGGACGTGTGTTCAGTAAAGAATTAAAAATTTACCTGAGTTTGACGAAAATATTTTGCGAGAAAGATGTGAAAATCAGCTTAGATCACCTTATTGTCAATGTGAACCATCTTCAAAATCTACGTGAAGAGAAAATTTATTAGTTGAGAACTGAGTAGCGAGTTAGTAAAAACTGGTCACCTGGAGCAAATGATGGTGCAGAAATAGTGTTCTCCATCACGAATATTTTATGGACTGCGAAAAAAAAACATTTAGTGTGCAAACGGAAAGGACGTAGTTATAATTATGATCTCATTTTTTACAATACTACATGTGGTGATCATTATGTGAAAATACCGACCTCCGGAATGACACACAGTCTTCTGCAAAATATAATTCACGGAGAAACACGTAAAATGCACAAGTAATCATTATTCTCTTTCTTGCTTGTTTGCATGTGAGAACAATAAAAGAATAAAGTATTAATTAGTAATGCAATATATTTGGTTTTTAGTTGTTTGTAAACCTATTGGACCAAATTGGTCATCTGTCCCTAGACTTACAAACTACTTAAACTAACCTAAGGACTGCATACACCCATGCCCCAGGGAGGACTCTAACCTCCGACGGCGAGCAACGCGCGCTCTGCAGCATAGGGCCTTAGAATTTAGATTGTACAGTCCCAAAAACCGGTAATAGTTGTAATAGTTTTCTAAAATGAATGATTTAGAGAAAAGCGAAAGTAAATAGGAGAACCACGTAATATAATATGCCAGCTTGGGGAGCGTGGGGTGGGGAGAAACACTGACTTTGTTCACTATTCTGTGTGTGCATCAATTCGCCGCGCGAGGGTATAAAAAATTTAGCTACAAATAAAGATCAGTTTAAGAGGAACCTAAAAGACTTTCTAGTGGCCAACTCCTTCTACTCCATTAGTGAATTTCTAAATTCTACCAAATGATGCATGCACTCATAATATATTAGTATTATTATATTATCAGGAAAAAAACAACCCTTAAAAATTTATGTATCTGTATTTATAAGTGTATGTATTTGTATTTATATTATTAGTATTATCTATTATTCAACTTGTAAATTTTGTTTCTTGACATGTTCCACATCCACGAGGATCCCCTCAACATGGATCTACGGAACGATTAACTTATCTAATCTAATCTAGAGTAGCCGAGCGGTCTGGAGCGCCACGTTGCGGATCGCGCGGCCTCCCTCGTGGGAGGTTCGAATCCTCCCTCGGACATGGATATGTGTGTTGTCTTTAGCGTAAGTTAGTTCATAAGTAGTTTGTAAGTTAAGTCCCATAAGCATAACAAACATTTGCATCAATTCGTGCGTTTATGTGTGCTTTAATGCTAAAGATAAAGGCAACATTTAGTTACACGCACCGGTACCCACACGTGTCCCGTATTTTTATTTTGGAAATCTGGTCACCCTAATCGCTAAGTGGCACACATGGGTCGTGAAGTTTCTCATAGTCACAAGAATAAGTCCGCTATGGTAATGGTACCTATCGCGTGGGCGGGGGATTCTTGAAATTACAGTACGTCAAAACTGCTGAAGAAATTGGTATCTACTGTCTCCAGTTGATCGTTGAGCACATTTTTCCTGTCGTGTTTTAAATTCAAATTCAAATGTTTGTAAATCTATCCGACCAAACTGCGTGGTCATCAGTCCGTAGCTTACAAACTACTTAAACCTAGGTAAACTAAACTACGGACAACACACACACCCATGCCCCAGGGAGTACTCGAACCTCCACGGCGAGCAACCGCGCGCTCCACAGCGAGACCCTTTAGACCGCTCGGCTACTCCACCGCAGCGTGTTTTAAATGTTTATATATCTGCATACTTTCTAAAATATTCAATTTCTTTTCTTTAGGAGCTTTATGCAAATCTTCGTGCTTTTGACGAATGTCTTGGATTTTGTGCTTTGTCATCCATGTCTTCTTCAAAGGTAATTTTATTATGGTTGCCAGTATGCTCACGAAACCTAGCATAAAATGACCTACCAGTCTGCCCAACATAAAAGCCTTCACAATCCCCACAGTGTAGTTTGTACACCTACAATGTGCCGTACTTATCTTCGTTTGTCCCAACTCCATGGCGCAGTTTTGTTTGTAGCTTATTAGATGTACTAAAGGCTACTTTAATATTAGTTTTACAAAAATAAATATTTTGTCTCGGGAACGTTATATTTCATGAAGAGATATTTCATGGTATTATCGGTTTTAACTTTAGCCTTATTCTTTCCCTTACTGTACATTCCGTCAATCTAGTATTATAGTCATGCTTAGCGATAATAATATATCTCAGTACCGCGATTTCGTTTTCAATAGCTGTTACTACAGTGGCAGATTTACAAGCCTATGCAGCATCGAATAAAAATATACCCTCTTATATTGTATTGGATTCGACGAATTGGCATTAATTACCATATCTGATGATGGCGGCAAGATCTGCCGGAACCGGTAAAACCAGTAAAACTTTGAATAATAGACCTTGGCGATAACATAAGTTTACATAAAAACAGATCGCGCCCAGCAGTATGTGTAAATTTTTCGTTCCATTTTATTGTAAAGGGTGCATATATCTTTCGAAGTTCTGTCCTTTCAAGCGCACAGATTGATTCTCTTGTTGCTGATGTCGTCCAGCCTCCACAACCATATAAATGTCCTGGCCACACTAGTGTGAATAAAATTAAATATATAAAAAAAACTTTAACAACAAATCAGAAGAGCTACACGCAGTGTTAAGCTAAAAATTCATTTAAAATCAATTTTGATTTGCCTTTGCTTTAAGTTTGTACTACCAACTTCCAAATAATTTACCATCCTGACATCCTGTATTCTTTTCGTTTCATCACAGTAGACTACAATTACACCCAACGTCACACGTGTTTTCACGAAAAGGTTGTAGCTTATTACTACTCTCGGGTTTCGGACCAATTTGCGCTTAATTTTTAAGATAATTCAAGTCCTCTGATATTACCGAAACTCGCGGAGGAAAAATAAATTCTTAAATAACTTAGAAAAGGAGTAAAAAAGAAACACCATTCTTACACTGTCAAAGTCTGTTACTTCGCTCACCACATGTAACGTGCCGGCCGCGGTATAGAGTGTGTCGCGAATGTTTCCTTCCTCTGATTCCTGGTATTTCTGCAGGGCAGGTAGGGCGTTCTTCCGCGAACGCCGCTTCCCCCACCACAAGCACTGCCGGCGTTGTTGGGGCTTCACACCACAGTCCACGGCAACTTACCACATTGTTTGCTGACTTCAAGAAACTGAAAATAGTAAGTAATACGATACAAATGCGTCTCAGGTTTACAACGAGAAAAAGTCAGCGAAAGCCTTACTCGTCACTGATTGGTGAAACACTAGGGCGATACATCATGTCTCTTGTTTTTCAAAGACGTCGGCACACTTAATTACTTTTTTATTTTAATTACGTGACTGTAGACGCTGGGCACACTAGAATTAGACGTTTTTTTATTAATCTTACAAGAGCTCTACTAGAGTCTGTCCTAGTGGCACAGATCTTCTTTGTCCTTCAACGTCTCTGTCTTACGACATGATTCAAATAGTCTCCCCATTTAAGTATCCTGTTCGATCTTCCTCCATCTGTTTGTGTATGCGTCCTTTTATAATGTCAGCCATCATTCTACTCATTTTCTTACCTCTTCCTCTCATTCCTTCCCCTTTACCCTCCCGCAAATCTTTTTCTGTAGCCAATTCCTGCGTAGTTTATGTCCCAGCATAGCCTTTAACCTCTTCCTGTTCATCTCCAGTGACCTTCGTTGCTCAAATTTCTAAATTACCTCTTTATTGTTAAGTTTGTCAGTCAACTACACCAGAAGCATTTTTCTCCACAGGCACATTTCGAAACTATATAAATACCTGTCTGCTTCGTTTTATAACTCCCTGTGATTAGTTGTGTTCTTCAGTCCGGAGACTGGTTTGATGCAGATCTCCACCCTACTCTATCCTGACCAAGCCTCTTCATCTCCTCATAAGTAATGCACCCTACATCCATTTGAATCTGCGTACTGTATTCATCACTTGGTCTCCCTCTACGATTTTTGCCACACACACACACACACACACACACACACACACACACACACACACACACACACACACACACACACTTCCCTCCAACGCTAAATTCATGATTCCTTGATGTCTAAGAATGTTTATATGCCAACTAGTTCTGCCGATGAGAAGATCGAAGAAATGTATGAGGAGATAAAAATAAATTATTCAGACAATTAAGGGAAAAAATTTATTTGTGATCAGAGACTGGAATTCGGTAGTAGGAACAGAAGGAAAGGAAAAATAGTAGGCAAATATGGACTGGGGAAAAGGAATGAAAGAGGAAGCCGCCTCGTAGAATTTTTCACGGAACATAATTTAATCATAACAAACACTTGGTTTAAGAATCACGAAAGAAGTAGGATAAAGTCACGGTATGCCAGAAATTCCTTTTCTTCCCAATTCTGTTCAGTATCTTGTCATTAGATAAGCAATCCACCCACCTAATCTTCAGCAATCTTCTGTAACACAACATTTAAAAAGCTTGTATCCTCTTCTTGTCCGAACTGTTTATCGTCCATGTTTCGTTCCTGTACAATGCAACACTTCACACAAATTTCTTCAGAAAACACTTCTTACGCTTAAAATAATATTCGATGTTTACAAATTCCTCTTTTTTTCAAAAACACTTTTCCTCCCATTCTGCCTTTTATATCATCTGCCCTGCGACCATCATATTTTACTGCCCAAGTAAGAAAAATCCTCTACTACCTATATTGTTTCATTACCTACTCTAATTCCTTCATCATCGCCTGATTTTCTTAGACTGCATTCCATTACCCATGTTTTTCTCTTGTTAATAGTCATCTTATACGCTTCTTTAAACACACTGTCCATTCCATTCAATTACTGTTCCAGGTCCTTTGCTGTCTCGGACAGAATTATAATGTCATAGGTAAAACGCAATTTTTTAATTTCTTTTCTCTGAACTTTAATGCCTGGTCTAAATTTCTACTTGCTTCCCTTTATAGCTGGCACAATGAACAAATAGAATAACATCGGAGAAAGACTACAACGCTTACTCCCTTCTCAACCACAACATGCCTTTCATGTCCTTCAACTCTGATGACTGCTATCTGGTTTTTTGTACAATTTGTAAATAACCTTCCCTTCCCCATATTTTACTCCTGCTGATTTCAGAATCCAAAAGAGTGTATTCCAATCAACATTATCAAAAGGACTCGAAATCTCCAAGAGTTAGAAATGTAGCTTTGCCTTTCCTTAGTCTATCTTCTGAGTGAGTATTGCCTCCCGTGTTCTCACATTTCTCTTGAATCCAAACTGATCTTCCCCGAGGTCGGCTTCTACCAACTTTTCCATCCTTCCGTAAGTAATTAGTGTTAAAATTTTGCAACCATGACTTATTAAACTGATGGTTCTGTAATTTTTAATATGTCTGTAC
The DNA here is from genome assembly GCA_026315105.1 of Locusta migratoria. NCBI lineage: Eukaryota > Metazoa > Arthropoda > Insecta > Orthoptera > Acrididae > Locusta > Locusta migratoria. The sequence continues at coordinate 301,349,722 of CM048744.1, forward strand.
CTGCTTTCTTTGGAATGGGGATTATTATATTTTTCTTGAAGTCTGAGGGTATTTCCCGTCTCACACATCTTACGAACCAGGTGAAATAGTTTTGTCATGGCAGTAGTTGTGAGGGAACGTCGTCAACCATAGGGGCTTGTATAGTATCTCCTATTTCATCTTCATCAGCTTCCTCTTTCCTTCCTACAATATCGTCTCTAATTCCTTTTCCACCTTTCAGCATTCCCTTCTTTGCTGAGAACTGGTTTTCTAGCTGAGTTCTTTATATTCGTCCAGCTATTTTTTTTTGTCTCCAAATGTCTCTTATTATCTTGTAGGCGGTGCCTATTTTTCCCCTTTTTCATCGATTGTTCTACAGACTAGCACTTGCCTTCTACCCGCTCCTGCTTTGCTGTTTTGCACTTCCTGTCAATTCATTTCTTAGTCGTCTGTACTCCATTTTTCCTGTTTGATACACTGCATGTATGGTCATGTTAAATGTTGTGTGTGTCAGACAGATGCTATGTGTCGAAATTCACGGTTGTTCAGGAAGATAAATCTATTTTGTATGTGTATTGTACGATTCGGATATTTAGTTCGATATATTAGTGCAGTCTGGTTTTCTGGCATATAGTATACAATTACACAATTGCAAACACTTCACATGCCGACATTTTCACGTCAGATGTTTTGATTCAGAGATGCTTAGACACTGACAAATTACTTACAGTCATATATACAGCGAAGATGCATCTTACATTTCAATATGCTTATGTAATAGCATATTGCGATCAGATCTTATTAATGGAATAAACAATTATCACTGGCGAAGTTTTTGAAGAAATTAGTATTATTGCTTTCATGTTTGTCATTTAGCAATAGATCACCATACGCTGCTCCATGAATGAAGGTTGTTAGTACCTTATATAGTGCCATTAAATATTTATCTATTTTATATGGTACATAAAGGCTATTCATAATTATGGCAGGCTTGAATTTTGACACATGGCCTCTCTGGCGCACACAACACACGAACATAACCACACATAATGCACTTTTAACTGTCAAACGCACCTTAAGATGGCTGTTTGCTGCCGAAACACATGGTGCTAACAAAATATTGGTAAAAAGTGTCTGGTGCAATAAAATTACTTAATAAAAAGTTAATAATACATTCCCAGACCTCGAAACAATTCATATAGCATGGGATAATTTATGCACAATGTTGTATTTCGGTAGAAAAAAATTGAAGGTGGTGTATCAATAGTGATGAGAAATAAAATGGTGCAGGTGTACATCGTATCAGACCATGACGACGAACGAGTGGAGAAAATCTATAATAAAACAGAAGTCATCAACTACTTTGAAGGCAGAGGGAAGAGAGAACACTATAATCGTGGCCGACTGGGATAGTGTGGTTAGACAAGGTAGTGAAGCTAACATTGCGAGATAACATGGGTTGTGAAGCAGAATGGATGCTAGTGGAAGTCTGTCAGCGAAACATCGTGGTGGCGATGAATACTTGGTTCAAGAACAGAGTCCAAGAGACTTTAACAGGTATAAGGACGGCACAAATATCCATGCCGGCCGCGGTGGCCGAGGAGACTGAGGCGCTTCAGTCACGGTCTGCACGGCCACTACGGTCGGGGGTTCGAATCCCCCCTCGGGCATGGATATTTGTGCCGTCCTAGTTCGTAAGTAGTTTGTAAGTTTAGGGACTGATAACCCCGTAGTTAAGTCCCATAGACTATACAAACATTTGAACATTTTTTTTAGTATTGCAAGGAAGGGGAGTATGAAATGAATGTAAATATAGAAAAGACAAAAGTTTTGGGAATAACCACGAAGGAACTTCCATTTAAGATATTCTTCGACGGAAAAACAGTAACGTGCGCGTCAAGAGAACAAGACTACTGAAACCTATTCCTTTTACTTAGGTTCTTTTAGCAAAAGCGTTTTCTAGCCATAGCGAATTATATTATCTACGTACAACTGTTTCCTGTACTTTTCCTGCATTCAGGTTCAAATATACAAATAAAAAGCATAAATAACATAATGTGTAGAGATTCACTTTCCGAGAAGAAATAGACTCTTATTAGGCAGTTTCGCAGATTATGGGTGCAATATGACAAAAAGAAAATTCTAAAGGCAAACGGGAATTTCCATCAATCCCTGTTTGGAATACAAAAGGCTCATAGGCTACTTTTCCTCGTGCTCTACACACAAGGAACGTTGACCTTTTATGCAAAAAGAATCTTTCTTTCTTCCTGTCACAGGCTTGCATGCCTCAGTGATACAAATAGCCGTACTGTAGGTGCAATCACAGTGGAGGGGTATCTGTGGAGAGGCCAGGCAAACATATGGTTCTTGAAGAGGGGCAGCAGCCTTTTCAGTAGTTACAGGGGCAACAGTCTGGATGATTGACTGAGCTGGCCTTGTAACATCAGCTAATGTGGCTTTGCCACATAGCTACTGCGAACGGCTGAAAGCAAGGGGAAACTACAGCCGTTACTTTTCCCGAGGACATGCAGCTCTACTATATGAACATATGATGATGGTATCCTCTTGGGTAAGATATTACGGAGGTAAAATAGTCCCCCATTCGGATTTCCGGGCGGGAACTTCTCAGGAGGATGTGCTCATCAGGAAAGAAAACACTGGCATTCTACGGATCTGAGCGTGGGCAGGGAGGTTACAAAATTTAAAAACGGAAATAAATAGATAGGTGGAAGTTATTGAAGTTCAGCGGAAACATGAACAGGATTGATGGTCAGGAGAAAACAGGATTCTAAATAAAAAATCATTTGGGGGTATTACAGGAGTAGGTTGGATAATGAATAAGAAAGTAGGCATGTGGATATACTACTATGAGCAGCACAGTGATTGCATTATCGTAGTCGAGATAGATACGCAGTCAACAAAAAAATGTTCAAATGTTTGTAAAGCTTATGGGACTTAACTACGGGGTCATCAGTCCCTAAACGTACAAACTACTTATGAGCTACTTACGAACTAGGACGGCACAAATATCCATGCCCGAGGGGGGATTCGAACCCCCGGCCGTAGTGGCCGTGCAGACCGTGACTGAAGCGCCTCAGTCCCCTCGGCAACCGCGGCCGGTGAAGTCAACACGAACAACACTAGTATAAGTTTATATGCCAACTAGGTCTGCCGATGAGGAGATCAAAGAAATGTAGGAGGAGATAAAAGTAAATTATTCAGACAATTAAGGGAGAAAATTTATTTATGATCGGAGACTTTAATTTGGTAGTAGGAAAAGAAGGAAAGAAAAAATAGTAGGCGAATATGGACTGGGGAAAAGGAATGGAAGAGGAAGCCATCTGGTAGAATTTTGCACGTAACATAATTTAATCATAACAAACACTTGGTTTAAGAATCACGACCGACCGCGGTGGCCGAGGTGACTGAGGCGCTTCAGTCACGGTCAGCACGGCGTCTACGGTCGGGGGTTCGAATCCCCCCTCGGGCATGGATATTTGTGCCGTCCTAGTTCGTAGGTAGTTCATAAGTAGTTTGTAAGTTTAGAGACTGATGACCCCGTAGTTAAGTCCCATAGACTATACAAACATTTAAAAAAATTTTTTAAGAATAACGAAAGAAGTTTGTATATGTGGAAGAGACCAGGAGACACCGGAAGGTACCACATAGATTTTATGATGGTAAGACATAGATTTTGGAACCAGGTCATGAACTGTAGGCTGAAACTGAAAAAAACTGCAGAAAAGTATAAAAATAAAGAGATGGAACCTAGATAAGTTGAAGGAACCTGAAGTTCTTGAGAATTTCAGAGGGAGATGTAGGCAAAAATTGACAGAAACGGAGGGAAATAAAACAATAGTAGTGGTATAGGTAGCCTTGAGAAACGAAGTAGTGAAGGTAGCAGAGAACCAAATGGGTACGAAGGCAAGACCTACGAAAAATCCTGGAATGTAACAGGGAATACTAAATTTAATTGGCACATTCCTGACGAAACGCGTCGCGCAAATAAAGTGACTGCGGCAATAAAATTATTTCATAAAATACTGTATATTTTCCTATATTTGACCATTATCTGTTATATGTTAACTCCACTTTTCTCTCTTTAAGTTTTCTAGTTTCTCTGCTCTTCGATCAGTTCTTGTGTTCCATGCCCCAGTCCTGAAATTGTAATGTTTGTATGTTACGACGACTCCCCTGCAGTAGTCCCCACCCGGAGATCGGAACGGTGGAGTAGTTGACCACCGTAGTTTTTTACTCCAGGAAATTCCATGATTGTTCTGTCTTGCGATATTCACGAAATATAATAATGTGGAGCGTTTCCAATTCTTTCCATTTCGTGTCACGGCAGAAGAATCAGACTTCAGCAGATGTTAGATTTTAGCATTCAAGATTTCGTCATTCATTTGATCCGTCGTAATTGAAAATATCGGAGGAGCAGTCGTTTTACGTAAATCCGGCAACAAAGACGAAAACCAAAAGCGCAGCATAGTGTGAAGTTGGCACTGGGAATCGAACAAGAGTTAGCCAGAACAGTTTACAGTGAAGAGTTCAGGCAACACACACATATAATCTGCTTGTAGTAGTTAGTGGGTCTATGGTTACGATATTTTACTCTGACACTTTACATGTTAGTCCATCGCCTGAAATATATTGTGATAATTCAATAATGTTACATTTTACTAGTGCGATGTTAATAAATATTATTGTAACTGCTGTTATTATGTAAAATCTGTTTATATCTATCGTCATTTCTACATCTACATCTACACGAGATATTCTGCAAATCACATTTAAGTGCCTGGCAGACGGTTCATCGAACCACCTTTATACTATTTATCTCCCATTCCATTCTCGAATAGCGCGCGGGAAGAAAGAACACCTGAATCTCTCTGTCCGAGCTCTGATTTCTCGTATTTTATTCTGATGATCATTTCTACCTATGTAGGTGGGAGTCAACAATATATTTTCGCATTCGGAGGAGAATGTTGACGATTGGAGTTTCGCAAGTAGCCCACGCCGCAGCGATAAGCGCCGTTGTTATAGTGATTCCCATCCCAGATCCTGTATCATTTCCGTAATGCTGTCTCCCCGATATCTTGACAATATGAAACGAGCTGCCCTTCTTTGGACTCTTTCGATGTCCTCCATCAAACCCACCTGATAAGGATCCCACACTGGGCTGCAATACTCCATAAATGGACGGACAAGCGTAGTGTATGAAATTTCTTTTGTAGTTCTGTTGCATGTTTCAAGGGTTCTGCCAATAAAACGCAGTCTCTGATTCGCCTTTCCCACGATATTATCTACGTGTTCTTTCCAATTTAAGTCTGAAGTAATAGTAATTCCTAGGTATTTTGTGGAGTTTACGGCCTTTACCTTTGATTGATTTATCTTGTAAACAAGGTTTAACGGATTTCTTTTCGTACTCATGTGGACGACTTCACACTTCTCATTATTTAGAGTCAATTGCCAATTTTTACATCATACTGATATCTTATTCAGATCGTTCTGCAGTTGGTTTTGATCTTCAGATGATTTTACATTAAACAAAAAGTAGGAATATTTCCGGCCCTTTTATGAAGGGAAGGGATTATGCTATAAATTATTAGTAGTGGCTCTGTTAGTTTCCCCAAGTGAACTGTTACACAAGAAGTACACATGATACCTGCCTACTCATGGAAGTGCACAAACTGTGCAAGACGTGACCAGAAATTAAGAGCCACTACGTCAACGGAAGGTTTCCTAAGAAACGAATTTTGTGTTTCAGTTCCAAATGTTAAGTGGAAAGTGGAGCGCCATTGCTAGAACGACGAGCCGCAGACATTGTTGTCCCTGTTTGATGTTTTCAAGTGAAATGCATGGGAGGGAGGTGCTTGTCCCAGTGAGATCTTGAGATACCGCGCTAGCGCCCATTAGCAGACCTGTAGAGATCGCTGGGAGATACGGCCGTTTACTAAGCGGGTGTAACGGTACCTTTCACAATGCCACAGGGCGATGCGGCCACCAAAGCTGCTACGATAGCCCGGTGCTCAATACGTGTTTACACGAGATTTAAGGGTTCTTTTGTTCTAGAAATTATTTGAGGCCGTTATTGATTATGGATGCTTGCATGAATATTCGAAGAATGCCTTCCTAATCACGAAGAATAAGACAATGAATCTTATGAACAAACTTACAGAAGAACGAAATACATCCACGGGGTCTACTAGACTGACAGTTACAAGGGAAGGTCCACTGTTTATATATTTGTTTTGTTGAAAGGCAATCGTACTGCCGTTAGGGCTGTCAGTGTTTTAAACTGACAGAGTATGACGTCAACGCATTTTACAATAATTTATTTTGATGTACGTATACGAAAATAATTGTGAGCTTTTGAATCGCGTTCAATAGCAGAATTCGCCTAGACCACTGTAGTGATATTGCTTGTCTGACTGTTTTGGGTGGGAAAAATGCTGTACTGAAAAGTTAAAAAATAAATAAATAACTTCTGTGGGATTGTCGAAGATCTCGTAGTTGAGCAGAAATAAAATTATTTGTAAACCGCGTATCTATTCGCCGACATTGGATGGTGGTTCGCAGAATTTAGTCACGGCTCGTGTAGCAATTTTAATTGAAGGGGGAATTGTTTATTTAAGAATGACAAAGAAAGATGGGCATTGACAAACAATCGGACTTCGAAAAATTTTACTTGAAAATTAATGATTGCAGGTTCTATGCCAATTAAATGTTGAAAAATACAGAATATAATTTAATATATTATTTATTTATTTATGGAGTGGCAAGCTGCACGAGATACACAAATACACAATTCCAATACGAGCAAATCCCGAACCATCCAACATCGTAATAGTTCGACGCAACTGAAAACAGCTTCATGGATAGAGGGAGGAAATGGTAAATGTTAAATAAATTAAAAAATGTAGAACTAAAATTGACTGGGGGGGGGTTATTAATGAGAAACAGAAAGCAGTTTTCATCTTTACCTGAGTTTACATCCCAGTGGTACATCGGCTACAAAGAATATAATATTGAACAGTGCAAAATACAACGAGCTGTGCTCAGATTGGCCTAAGAAATAGAAGTGAAAAAAAAAAACAACAAGCTTTTGTCGTACTTCCTCGCAGGAAGGAATAAATGAATGTAGTAATTAAAAGTAGTCTCTGATACATCAGAGTAAAATAATTACGTTGGCTATCGATTAGCGGGGGTTCAACAGTACAGTAATGTTAAACCACGTACATAATAAAATGAGAGTGTTTATTACACCTAAAAAATTATCGCTCTAAGAAGAACTTGAGCACAAGGATGGGTAGTAACAAACATATGACGACTAAGTGTCGGAGGGATTTAAAACAAAATACGGGCTGACGTGTGGTGAAGAAAATTCCCAGTTTTATCCAGTCTGCTACTCGTGAGGGTCATCAGGCATGCAGACAAATAATAGTAGATGGGAAAGCAATAAGCTCCGCCAGGATTGTTTACAGGGGGGGTGCGTCTCGGCCTGCAGTATCGTAGGTGTCACTAGGTATTGATTTCTTGGGTAGGGGGAAACGACCAGATATATGAGGACTTTTAGGAGACTGTGAGAAGACGTATTTTTGTTTCGTAGGAAAAGTATGTTTAGTGGTGCGAATCAGGCTCAGTTTGGCGAAAATCTAGTATACAATATTTTGGATCTTTGGCGACAAGCTAGTTGTGCGCTTTAATATTTGAAGAGCTTAGACAAAGCTGAACAGTGTTTATGTAAAAAAAAAAAAAAAAAAAAAAAAAAAAAACACACACACACACACACACACACACACACTAAGGTCTAGATTTACACCACTGTCTCACACCTTTTCAACTGTGAGCTTCATCTGTGAGACATGGGCAGTTAGGGAGATGGATGCCGCGCGGGAGTATCCGAGAGGTCTGGAGCGCCACGTTGCAGATCGCGCGGCCTCCCGCTTCCGAAGTTCGAATCCTCCCTCGGGCATCGATATTTTTTGTTGTCTCTAGTATAAGTTAGTTCATACATAGTTTGTAAATTTAGGGACTGAAGACCCCCCAGTTAAGTACCATAAGCTCTACAAACATGTGAAATTTTTTTAGGAATATGGAAAGAAATTAACTCGGTGTCTTAGAAAGAAGCGAGGTGATCAGATGTCTGAAATATAATTCCCAAGTGCGTGTTCATGACATGCCAAGATTGTGCAATGAACCGGAAAATGACATTAAATGGTGAGACTATTTAATCCCACTACAAACATTCACTAGACTTAGCTTCCAAGAGTGGCGTTAATCATTCTCCAAGATTTCAGAATTTCATACTATGACAGGTTACTCACTTAAATCTAGTATGGCTACACTGTGGCACATATGCAAATTGTTTACGGTAGGTACACTTATCGTGGTGTGTTGGATAGTATTTTCTCTTTCAAGGGCGTCACTTCGCGAAGAGCCATGAATCGGGATCTGTTGATTGACAAGTCTTCACTTTATAAGTATACTCTTTCTTGTTTTCGCAAAAAAATTCGTTGTTTATTCGTCCACAGTTCTGAACCGAGAAGAAATATTTTACTGTTTTACTTTGTATAACTTGTAATGCATCCCATACATACGTTGCCCGCCAAGCAATAATTTCAAAATGTTCTTATGTTTGGTAAGCCTATGGGAATTAACTGCGGGGTCATCAGTCCCTCAAGTTGCAAACTTATGACGTACCTTATACTAAAGACGGCACAAACATCCATGCCCGAGGAGGGATTCGAACCGCCGACGAGGAAGCAATTATTTATGTGTGTCCAAGTAGATGTGTCTAACAGCTTCTCTTTACATAGACTGTTCATGAGCAAGGGGGGATTCTATTGATAAACAATAAAAAAGGGCCCGTTTCGTTTGTCAATATGACAATCGAAATAATTCTTCGTGTTCTCAAACTGGAAATAATACAAATATTCGGTAATCGTGACTGACAATAGAACAACCGATTACCCCCAACTAAATCTTCAGGGAAAAAAATCAGAAATGTCTATCTTTAATTCTTTGCAAATAGTGTGAAAATAAACAAAAAAAATCAAATGTTTAAATGTGTATAAACCTATTCTACCGAACTGATATGTTCATCAGTCCCTAGACTTACAAACTGTTTAAACTAACTTACACTACGGACAACACACACACACACACACACACACACACACACACACACACATTAGAGACAACTCGAACCTCCGGCAGAAACGGCCGGCCAGTCCGTCGCACGACGCCTTAGACCACACGACCATACCACTCGGCCAAATAAACATCAAGGAAAAGGTAAGAAAAGTAATCGTTAACAGATAGTATGGTTCAAACAACTCAGTACTATACTATGCAGGATATTATGGATAAATAATGTCTAAACTAGCATGAGGCATCTCCCGGATATTGTTGTATAAAGAGAATATGCAAAGATAGAACATTGTAGCAAAAGGCTGCAAGACGTGCATAGGATCGATGCTTCATGCAGGGATAGGTTATTGACCTCAACATAAACGAGAACAGTAGCGTACTGCACACACAGAGAGACAAAAATTACTATTTTTGTGTTACAAGCAGCCACATCTATTAAACAGCTGGAAGTATACGCAAGAAGTCAGTTAAAGTAGAACGATCAAAGAACTCGTGATTTTTTGTAAGGAAGATGCGAGGAATCCACAAAGGAGGTGGCTTACAAAACCCCCGTTATGGCCAAAAGCTGATCAAATGTTTGTAAAGCTTATGGAACTTAAATTAAGTAATCAAGAAGCAACAGTTACGAATTCGTCACCTAATAAGAGGCCGAGGAAGCCTGTGAATAGTTAGATGCCATAAAAATAATTAAAAAGAAGCACGAAAATTGCTACATTGTTTGGCACCAGCCGTAAGTGAAGTAGTTAAAAGAATTCTCTCATTTCTCAACACTGCAGAAATTATAATAATATATGTGTATAGTTTATGGTACTTAACTACTGGGTCATCAGTTCCTAAACTTACTAACTACTTATGGACTAGCTAACACTAAGGACGACACAAATATCCATGACCGAGGGGGGATTCGAACCCCCGACCGTAGTGGCCGTGCAGAACGTGACTGGCGCGCCACAGACCCCTCGGCCACCGCGGCCGGCCCAAAAGCTGAATACAGGTTGTTTCTGGAGGAGTAGTAGTAAATATGAGATGGTAGTGCACATGAATTACAATAAGAATTGCGTACAGAGATACATCTGAGTTGAATGCATTTTCCTTTCGTATATCGGTACACCGGTTGCTACGGGCGGGCCTATGGAATGTCAGCAGTAGATCATTTTTCCTCAAGTTCTTTAGTTTAAACTGAAGGTTTCACTGTGGTTTGCTGGCCAAGTTTACCGTACTGTAGCGTGTAAACCTACTGCACGTATTTATACATGCTGAGAATGCCAATAAGGTATTTGTGTATGGGGTTTGTAACGGAAACGCGGCGGCTGTTGCTGCTTGCAGAGAATACGGCGTACGATTTCCTAACTGCAGACGAGCAGATTCAAGAGCGTTTACTCTTGAGTCCAAAGCAGTGTGTGACAGTAGTACAGTGCCCGGCATTTAAACGTGTAAACGAACAGATTGTGGATGAGTTGAAGACGTTCAGTTGATGGAACGTAGCCCTCCAACAAGCCCACGTCCAACTTCTGTACGTGTCGGTGTTCGGCACACAAGAGTATGGCGGTCATCACATGTGCACGGATTCCACTCGTATCGTGTAAAGCTCATCAACACCTTCGAGTAGTAGGTGCAGATAAACGATCGGAATTTTGTCGCTGGATACTTGAAAATCGCCAAGTAATGCCTCACTCTTCACTGATGAAGGCACTTCCATTCGTGACATCTGTTGCTCAGCCGGCCGCGGTGGCCGAGGTGACTGTGCCGCTCCAGTCACGGTCAGCACGGCCACTACGGTCGGGGGTTCGAATCACCCCTCAGGCATGGATATTTGTGCCGTCCTAGATCGTAAGTAGTTCATAAGTAGTTTGTAAGTTTAGGGACTGATGACCCCGTAGTTAAGTCACATAAGCTTAACAAACATTTGAACATTTTTCTGTTGCACTTGTAATTCACATCAGTGGTCCGAAGGAAACCCACGTGTCATTTTGGAGATAGACAATAAGGTAGTAAACAGGTGAATGGGGCCACGCGGAAATAACCGTATGATCTAAGGCGCCAAGTTGTGGATTGTGCGGCAGCTCCCCGTCGGAGTTCCGAGTCCTCCCTCGGCCAAAGGTGTGTGTGTGTGTGTGTGTGTGTGTGTGTGTGTGTGTGTGTGTGTGTGTGTGTTGTCCTTACCGAAAGTTGAACTAAATTGTACGTCTAGCGACCGATGACTTTAGCAGTTTGGTGCCTTAGTTTACGAACATTTGAACATGTCAGATCCACTCCACAGTATTGAACAGATTGCCCTGTGGTTTATTATTCGTAATAGAAAATGCAAGTCTCACTGGAAACTAATCTCTTGAAGTTAAAAACCAGATCTGTCGTAAGTAATGGGTATTCGTTGGATGTACTCTCTTCCTTTCCATATAACGCTACTAGCTGAAAACCCGGCGGCGCCCGGGTATGTATTTATTTATTTATTCCTGCCATTTTCCAGGTATATATTCATTTGTAGAAGCGTTGTGTGTCTGAAAAATCTCTTGGGAATACAATTAGTAGTAAAAGAAGTAATAGATTAAAACTTGGTGCGTGATGGTGCGGTTTTCCATGAACATTACTGTTTATGTGCTCATATCTCATGAACTACGTGTCGTACGGTGATACAATTTAGTAGCTACACTCAACTATATTCGTGTATACAGTCTGTAAAATTTCCTGCGCTAAAATTTGTAGTGTAATGTCATGCCAAATGCCGTAGTTCTACTCCATAAACAGTGGAAAAACAGTAAGCGAGAAAAATTTTTCCTTTCATCATTTTGCTATGGCTGTCAGAGAGAAAAAGTTTAATAAAGGTTTGAAATTACGTTTAAAGTTTGATGCAAGTCGCTAAGTACTCTCATATATTGCGTATTTATAAAGTCTCGCCACAGTATGTGGCAGTTTTTTGTTGTTGTTGCGATTCTTATTATGATGTCATATCTTCTGAACCATGTGTGGTATGTGATTCTTAACCCTGCAACAATTGTTACATCGTGGTAAGGAATGTGTGTACGAAATTTGTTTGAAATCGGTCCAGTGGTTTAGCAGAAAATGAGCAGCATTGTCGAAAAATGGAGTTGTTTTTCGCGGATCTCATTGTTTATGACGTCATATCTGGTAAAGTATGTATCGTGTGTGATTCTAACACTTACGGCGACCGTTCTCATCGATTGAAGCATACGTATACAAAATTTCATAAATATTGGAAGAAAACTGTAGAGTCGGCCGCGGTGGCCGAGGGGACTGAGGCGCTCCAGTCACGGTCTGCACGGCCACTACGGTCGGGGGTTCGAATCCCCCCTCGGGCATGGATATTAGTGCCATCCTTAGTATTAGCTAGTTCATAAGTAGTTTGTAAGTTTAGGGACTGATGACCCCGTAGTTAAGTCCCATAAGCTATACAAACATTTGAACATTTTTGAAAACTGTAGATTTGAATGCAACACGTACACACAAACATACGGACACTCTATGTATTAGATTTTGAAGAAGATGTAGCACGTTGTTACTTCTCATATTTGGTCTTGATAGGCCCAGAAGTGCTAAAAAGTAAATATAAATTGCTCAAGAAGTGCTGAAAATAAGCACTAAGGGTTCTATTGTATCGTGACATTAGTAAATCAAGATTGTGAACTGAAGACGAGAGGGTTTTCATTTTGTTTCGGTTCTTTTTCATTAAAAAAAAAAGTAAAACAGTTACTGAATAAATACTTAGTAGATGAAATCAACTAAAATTTTTTTTCGCTGCCATTAATAACTGTCACCGACCTTAATAATTTATGATTTCTGAACGACTGAGCTTAAAAACGAATGTGCCATATTTCTGATGTTATTGCATTATCAAGCAGCTGAAAACTCGATCGCATTAGGTAAGCTGTTTTCTGAAGTCATTTGGCACATACAGAACTGCGAATCAAGCAGCGTGGTAGAGTAGAAACAAACCAGACTCTCTTTAACAGAGAATGATGTTTAATGCCGCGGCGGAGTGGCCGTGCGCACTGACACGCTATACTCCTATACGCGAGGCCGTTCCCCGTCGGGGGTTCGAATGCTCCCTCGGGCATAGATGTTTCGTGTTTTCTACAAATCATTTACAGTGAATGACCGGATTGTTCTTTGCCAAGGACAGCTGCTGATTCCCTGCCACAGCCTTGTCCACGGGAGTTAGAGCCCCTTCTCTCATGACCTCGACGTCTACAGAAGTTTCTACTTTGAGTGATGAAACAAAAGCAGTAAAGAAATGTGGAAAAATTGGGTTGAGCGTCCCGTGGAGACCATGAGGGATAGAATTCTGTCTGAATTACACAAATCGTCTGACGCCTTTTCATTCACACTATCCTGGTACTCTCTTTTAGAGTTTTTGGGGAACCACGGAGAATCGAAATGCTTATGTCGGGTAGGGATATGTAGTTTGTAGCCGTCTCGCTGGAAAGTTATGTAATATAAGTGCACGATAAATATGCGTGGTGAGGCTGATGTCTTCACATCTACACGATTGGGAACACGTACTGGTCTTTTCCTGTTATGCCCATCACGTGCGAACGATGTGTTATGTGCCTGCTCACGTGCCAGACACGTACACTTTCTTGATTGGAGTTCCTGTTTGAAATGGAAATATCAGGTAGCAGTACACTCCCCAGACCGCCTCTCTGAAATTTTAAGCGCTCATTACACACGCCCGCCGTCGAGCTTCCAGTTCCCCTTCGCACGGTTTCAGTTAACTTCGAGAGACCAGTACACAAGCCATAAGTAGGTACACAACATTCAGGAATTAATATCGTAGATACACAACCGTTCATTTACAAATTGGGCCGCGGCGGAGCGGCCAAGCGCATTGAGGCGCTGTGCTACGATGCGCGAGGCCGGTCCCAGTCGGGGTTTCGAATCCCCCCTTGGACATGGTTGTCTGTGTTGTCTTTAGTATAAGTTAGTTCATAAGTAGTTTGTACGTTAATGGGCTGATGACCCCGCAGTTAAGTCCCTTAAGCTTAACAAACATTTGAACATTTTTGAACAAATTGGAGGTAATTTACATAGTCCACACTGTTTACCCCGTTTGCTTATCTGAATTCTGTATGCTATTTAACAGAATTCGAATCGGTATGATTATTTTTATCGAAATTAAATTATACATCTCGCAGTATGTGTCAGAAATTATAATTTTTCGTGCTAATGCAAACAACAGACTTAATCCACCCTTACGTATGAAACGTATTCCCCTTTTTTAAGTGCTGTGTAACATCTTTTAACTGCAGTCGTTTCCCATATTCGTAATATATCGTGCCTTCCTCTCGACAGTCGACACAGAAACTCACACTCTTAACGCATAAATGACAACACTTTTCTGAAACGAAGATATTGCTACTGTATTACGTTTATTAAAAAAATCTTTGTAAATCTAAGGGACTTAACTGCTGCTGTTATCAGCCCTTAGGCTTACAACCTACTTTAACTTATGCTAAAGACAGCACAAACACTCATGTCCGAGGGATGACTCGAACCTCCGGCGCGAGCGCTCGGCCACTCCACCGCGGCTATGTTTCTCATCCGAGGAAAACAAGGCACTGTCAAAGATGTGTCGCAAGTGGTTGAGTTTCTGTTGAGAAGAGTAGACACGATACATTAGCCTTAAAAAGTGTAGTGTATTTCCGAGTAATAGGCAAGCAAATTATATGATTACAAGATTGCAGATCATGAACTGGAAGCAGTCGCGTCAATAAAAAATAAAGATTATGCATGCGGAGCTATTAAAGCGGAACATCTTTTAAAAATTTTCGCAGATGAAGCTGATGCCAGACAGATTTACTGTAAGAATCTTAAAAAAGTTTAATGCCCCCACAAAGGATGAAGCTTACAAAACCGTCGTTGAACCAACAGTTGTCTAGATATCGTACCATATAAATTCGATAAAGGATTCACAGAATTATGGAAAAGCTCATAGATGCTGACCTCGGGGAAGATCAGTTCGGATTCACAAGAAATGTAGGAACACGGAAGACAACAATCACGACTTATAAGATAGATTAACGAACGGTAAACCTACATTTCTTGCTTTTCTAAATTGGGAGAAAGGTATTGACAATGTTGATTGGAATACACTCTTTCTAATTCTGAAGTTAGCAGGCGTAAAATATAGCAAACGGGAGGTTATTTACAACTTGTACATTAACCAAACAGCTGTTATTAGAGTGAAAGACATGAAAGGGACGCAGTCGTTGGGAAGGGAGTATGACAGGGTTGTAGCCTTTCGCCAATGTTATTAAATTTGTACATTGAGAAAGATGTGAAGGAAAGAAAAGAGAAATATGTAGAAGGAATTAAAGTTCAGAGCGAAGAAATAAAAACATTGCGTTTTGCATATGATATTTTAAATCTGGACCCGGAAGAACAACTGAACGGAATGGACAGCGTGTTATAAGGAGCGTATAAAATTAACAAGAGCAAAACAAGGATAATGGAATGCAATTTTAGAAAAGAGACGATGCTGAAGGGTGGTAGATAAGTATTTTTAACAAGGTCAGTAAAATAACATATGAAAGTCGCAGTACAGAGGATATAAAATGCAGAATGGCAATGGGAAGAAAAGTGTTTTTGAAAAAGAGAAATTTGTAAACATCGAGTATTAATTTAAGTGTAAGGAAGGCCTTTCTGGAGGCATTTGTGTGGAGTGTTGTCTTGTATGGGTGTGACACTTGGACAATAAATAGTTTAGACTGGAAGAGGATAGAAGCTTCTGAAATGTGGCGCTACAGAAGAATGCTGAAGATTAGGTGGATAGATCGCGTAACTAATGAAGATGTGCTGAACATAATTGGGGAGAGAAGGAATTTTTGGCATACCTTGACTAAAAGAAGGGATCGATAGGTAGGACAGTCATCAAGGAATCGTAAAGTTATCTTTGGAGGGAAATGTGTGGGTAGGAAAAATCGCAGAGGGAGACCAAGAGACGCATATAGTAAGCAGGTTCAGGTGGGTGTGGGTTGCCGTTCTTATGAGGAGATGAAGAGGCTTGCTCAGGATAGAGTAGGGTGGTGAGCTGCATCAAACCAGACTCCGGACTGAAGACAACAACAACAACAACAACAACAACAAAAAAGAAGATCCGAAGAACAACAACTCGTTTTGTCAAATGTTCATTCGGTAAGTATGAAAGCGTAAGGGAGATGACCAGTCACCGCCTGTTGCAAGAGAGGCGTTCTCCATAAATTGGTTTGGTTAACGTTCCTCAATTGAAATTGTCCTCATTGTGAACAGCTATGTTTATGAAGTATTTTGGTACATATAAAAATGATACCACTGTAATTAATCTTTAACTAAAGGTGAACACTGTATACTTGAAATGATAAAAGTAATAAAACTGCTTAAAACTTATACGATCAATCCTACAGTTTCCCTTCTTTATGATACTTGTTTTGAAGTGTGACAGGGAAAAAATGTTGTGTATCTTTGCTGTCACCGGAAATGTAAGTTCTAAAATACCGCTAAATTAGCCAGGACGTTTTAGGACCCCGTGCAATTCAAGTTAAATATCTTAGGGAAACAACATGACTATTATAATGGCCATTATAGTTAGAGGACAGTCTGATAATCGGAAATAACCTTTTCCAAAGAATCACGCAGTCTCTTCCCTTAAGTGATTTGGGAAAAGCACGGACGCATTAAATCTGATTGGTACACGTGGGTTTTCGAACCACTTTCATATCGACTGCGAGTCCAGCCTACATAGATAACCAAACAATAGAAACGAAATATGAATAACACGAACAAAATTTTTGTTCGTGACATTTCGGTGAGCAATGTAAAATCGAGCGCATCAGACATGTGTAATTCATGCTAAAAACTCAAGAAAAACTCCTCTCAGTCCGGAGGTTTCTTTAGTAGGCGTGTTGTAATTGGACGCGACATACTTTTGCTTTCTACTGATGATAAAACTTACTTACCGTAGCCAGTTATTGTGGGACTGAAGTTTTCAGAAATGTTACGGTCATTAGTCCCTAGGGTTACAAACTACTTTCACATATGCTAAGGACAACAAATACACCAATTCCCGAGGGAGGACTCAAACATCCGACGGCAAGCAGCGGCGCGCTCCGCAACTAGGCACGTTGAAACGCTCGGCCAGTGCTCCACGTTTTAATATAAGAGCGATCACATTGCAAATTGCGAAGTTTTCCAGTTACTACTCTTAAGTTAATGCCTGACTGGATATACGTGAATATAACTTACTACTCGGCAATTTTACAAAGCTCACTGTTACTGTGTATACTGTACGTTGAATAGTCTGCAGTCTAGGGCCTATTACGTACCATATTTTTCTAATAAAATAATTAAATTATCCATTCAGTGTGACTCTCAGTATGTTGTCTGCTAACTGTATGTGTAATCCAGACCTCTTACTTTCTGGTTCTCTGAAAGCGATTCGCTTGGGTCCAGATCATTGACTATTATTTCAAATTGTATCTAACCGCAAATCAAAGGCGCAAAATATTTCCACACAAGAAAATTAAGTTAATAGTTGAAAGGAATTGTTAAATCGTCAACAAAAAACACAGTATCATTATTTCATCGCTATACACTAATTAAAGGAAGTCCTACAGAACAATGGTTCCCAACCTTTGATTTCTTTGTTGTTACTAGGGACCACAAGGCTAATAAAGAAATTAAATCTAAAAATAAACTTTAATCAAAACTGTTAACACATCCATTTAACTCTAAAGTAATACGTACTGGCAGTACTTTCGCAACAGAAATTTTTAGTAGAAAATTAAATTCGGATTGCAGCAATGTGATTTTAGAGTATTCATGTTATTTTGAAGTTAGATAATCCTGGGGGTAATACTGTTGTTCAAAGCTATATACCAATCATTTCGTTTCAAACGATCCCGGGATTTGTTTTTAAGCGAATAACCCTTGTTCGCCTGTATAAGATTTTATCATTATGGAATTCAATAAGCACTCACAAGACTAAGAGACAAATTAAAATTATATATTTCAAATGGTTCCGATGTTACCCACCTGTCATTACCAGTCATGTTGTCAAGTTATCGTGGACACGTAGTACCACTGACTGACCACGTAACATCGAATTAACGATAATTTAAAATGAAGTATGAAATTTTTTGTATTCTTTGGGCCATATTTTTAGCTTTTGCGGGCCCCCAGCCGCAGCGGAGTGGCCGAGCGCATTGAGGCGCTATGCTCCGATGCACGAAGCCGTTCCCCGTCGGAGGTTCGAATCCTCCCTCAGGGATGGATGTTTGTGTTGTCTTTGGTATAAGTTAGTTTATAAGTAGTTTTAAGTTTGGGTACTGATGACCACGTAGTTAAGTCCCATAAGCTCTACAAACATTTGAACATTTGAACTTTCCGTCCAGGACCTCGTTTCTTGTTTGTTGTAGATTATTGCCCAAGAATAGACAAAAACATTTTGTTCACTTTTTCGTTAAATTTATCTTAGATTTACTGATTTTTTGCGGACCCCCAGTTTGGGAATTCAAATGTTCAAATGTTTGTTAAGCTTACGGGACTTAACTACGGGGTTATCAGTCCCTAAACTTACAAACTACTTATGAACTACTTACGAACTACGACGGCACAAATATCCATGCCCGAGGGGGGATTCGAACCCCCGACCGTAGTGGCCGTGCTGACCGTGACTGGAGCGCCTCAGTCACCTCGGCCACCGCGGCCGGCGTTTGGGAATTACTGTAATGTAGAAAATAAAGTAATGATACATTTCACAGCAATAATTATTACTTAAAGCATCCTGGCATTTTGCATACTTAATAATAGTCGACACTGATGGAACTTGTTTGGGCACTCAAAAGGATAGTTGTTTGCGAAACAAGCAGACTTGAAATCCCGTTATGGACTGGTCACAACTACAAGGCCAATCAGAAGCGATAGTTGAAAGCCTCTTAACAGAAAACGCAGTTTGTGGACACGGTGGGATGGCGCTGCGGACGACAGCGGCCACGGCCAGAGAACAAAGCGCCGCCGCCGCGTGCTGTACCGTTACTCGTCCCCACCTACGGACAATGGTCGCGGCCCACAGCGCCACGCCGCCAAGTTTTCCCGCGGCGGCTAATTCGCGAAACTTCGCGCCGTCAGCCACGCTAGCCCGTCTTTTGTCTGCGCTGTTTTTTTCTGTTTGGCCTAACTGCCGTGGAACCCAGACACCGTGTCCGAAATCGCAGTACTCTCCAATCTTCATTGGATGGAGATGCTGGAGCGACGAGGTGCAGTGAGCAACTGTTTCGGTATATACTGCACATCCCAAGGCTATGGGCGTCAACACAAGATGTATTTATCGTGGCTGACTCATATGTCTACAGCCACGATAAAGCGGCTGCATCGACGTTTGACAGACCACGCGCTCACTTTTTTTTATTTGAGTGGACACCGCGTACGATAACGTACTTGTGTCTACTACATTATTAGTTTTCATCTCAGATGAATTTCTGTCCAGAATGGCTCCACGGAATAAGGAAAAAATTATCAATATTTTTACTTAATTATTTTCATTTTGTCTCCTTTCTCCTGTAACGAATCTCTTTCATAGTGTTGTCGTCAAGGATAAAGTTTAGTACCGCTATTGGAATTTATCAAACTGGGGGAATACTGCAATGAATAATAATTTTGAAGAGGGCTAAGCTGAGAAAAACATGAAAGATTCCGGCATCAACATATAGCGGTAGAAGTGGTTAACACAAAGACAACACCAGAAAGCATAATTACAAAAGAAAGTGGCGGAAACCGCTCATTATCTGCCGGAAGACATCAGGCTGTATTGCAGCCATATCACTGTAGTCGAACCTGTAAATTGATGCTGGATTACGTACGCTTTGCATGCTAAAGTTTCATGATCATCTTTAAATCCAAATTCAATTACTGGTTAAAATTGCAAAATTATCGGACATCGTTTAAGCCGGCCGCGGTGGCCGAGGGGACTGCGGAGCGCCAGTCACAGTCTGCACGTTCACTAAGGTCGGGGAATTCGAATCCCTTCCCGGGCATGGATATTTGTGCCGTCCTTAGTGTTAGTTAGTTCACAAGCAGTTTGTAAGTTTAGGGACTGATAACCCCGTAGTTAAGTCCCATAAGCTTTACAAATATTTGAATTTTTTGACTTCTTTTAACGAATAGAAAAGTTACTGCAGGCTTTGAAATAAAAATCTGTAGAAATTGTGCGTTAATGAAGGTCGTAACTGGAATGTTCTTACGCAATCGCGAAGCGATTCGTAACAATGGACAAGCATCGTTTTACGAATTATGCGTCTTGCTGGAAACAAAGATTACAAAATTAGTGAAAATGGGGAAAAATCAAATGTTCGTTAAGCTTATGGGACTTAACTACGGGGTCATCAGTCCCTAAATTTACAAACTACTTATCAACTACCTTATACTAAAGACGGCACAAATATCCATGCTCGAGGGGGGATTCAAACCCCCGACCGTAGTGGCCGTGCAGACCGTGACTGGAGCGCCTCAGTCTCCTCGGCCACAGCGGCCGCCAAATGGGGAAAGGCATTTAGTATGTAATAATTATTTCAAATGAATCGAGATATTTATTACAATTAATAAGTTATAAGCTCACATGAGAACGCTAGCAACAAGGGACGTAGGTATAATTTAAACATAAAAAATATTAAATGTAATGCTACACTTTTTGTTCATGCCATCTTTCGGCTTTGTATACCGAGGAAAGTGATGCAGTGATTGCACAATGGACTCATTCGAGAAAATGATGGTTCAAATCCACTTCCGGTGACGCAAATTTCGGTTCCCAGTGATTCCCCTAAATCACTCCAGGCAAATGCCGGGTTAGTTTCTTTGAAAGGGCACTGACGATTTGCTTCCCCAACCTTATCACAACGGTCCGAGATAGAGCTCCTTCTGTATTGTCCATGCTGTCGTCGAGACGAGGTAGTAAAGTTTAGAAATGAATATTTACTTTTAATGTTCTTTATTAAAAACTGCAACCAGCAATAAGTATGGTAACGGAATGTCTTCCTTCTTAAACTATGACCGGTTTAGGACTTTTCTAAACTCATCTTGGTAGACATGCTTTCCAGCTAGGACCTCATTTCTTGTAGATTATTGCCCAAGAATTGACAAAAACATTTTTTCACTTTTTCGTAAATTTATCTTATATTTACTTATTTTCGCTTCTGTGAACCAATTTATGCAAATCTTCAAATGTTCAAATATTTTTAACCGCGCGCTCCGCAGCAAGGCGCCTTAGGGCGCTCTGCCATTCAACCACGGCTAATGAAAAGGTTGTAAAGTAAATAACACATAAAGACAAAGTGTGGCCAAGACTTATATGTTTTGTGTTCTTCTTTGTAACGAAATCGTTCTTCCTTTCTCTTATGTATTTTTAAGACTGCGCGTTTTCGAAGATGCACTGTGTCTTGTTAAATTTATTCAGAGACACTTAACATACCATTCTAAATGTTCAAATGTTTGTTAAGTTTATGGGACTTAACTACGGGGTCATCAGTCCCTAAACTTACAAACTACTTATGAACTAAGGACGGCACAAATATCCATGCCCGAGGGGGGATTCGAACCCCCGACCGTAGTGGCCGTGCAGACCGTGACTGGACCGCCTCAGTCCCGACGGCCACCGCGGCCGGCAACACCATTCTACAGGATGTCCAGTCTAGGAACATAAAGAATTCTAACGAAAACTAGTAATAAACCACATTATATTCTATTCATTGTTATAAAGTCTGAGTACCGTATTTGGAGAAAAGCACAGTTTAGTCAGTTTAAAATAAATAAACAGTGGCGGCGCTAGACGAAAACTGGGTGTCGGCGAACTTTTCTTTGCGAGGCCCCCTTTCATTTTTTCATTAATGAAGAAAATATTAAATGAGATGAATTATACATCAATAATCATTATACTAAAATTATATTAGTATAATATACGAGTATTATCAAAAATTACAATACACAAACACAAATCAGAGAAACTTTTCAGCTTTTAGCCTTACTGAATTTTTTTAAGATCACATTTTAATTAATACTAGCTGCTATTTCGGCTTCAGTTGATAGTACTGACAACGCAGATAGTCTTTCTTGACTCATTGTGGTTTTTCAAGTCAGTCTTAATCAGTTTTAACTTTGTGAAGCTTATCTTGGCAGAAGCTGTACTGACTGGAAATGAGCATGTTATATAAACATTTGGGTATACTCGTTCAAAATCGTTTTCTAAAATGTATTGAAGAAGTTGTTTTGCAAGTATTTAACTAAAAATTGCATCACTGCTGCACTCATACGGAAATAAATACGGACAACTAAATATTTTCCGGCCGGGAATGGCCGAGCGCACTAAGGCGTCATACCACGGTGAGTGAGGTCGCTCTCGTCGGGCGCCGAATCCCACCCTTGGATACGGATGTTGTGTTCGTCCATTGGCTAAGCTAGTGTAAGCTAGATGTAGGTCGTCGCTACATAACCTAGCAGCTGGAAAGCGCCTTTAAACATCAAATATTAAAAAAAAAGAAACAAAATAAGAAACAAAAAAGCTAAACTTTTTTTGCGAGGCCCCCACAGGCGCGAGGCCGTCGGCGGTGGCTGACGTCGCCGACGCCTAGCGCCGCCACTGTAATGTTTGTTGTTGTGGTCTTCAGTCCGGAGAATGGTTTGATGCATCTCTCCACAATACCCTATCCTGAGCAAGCCTCTTCATCTCCACATAAGAACGGCAACCTACATATGTCTGAATCTGCTTACTGTATCCATCTCTTGGTCTTCCTCTCCGATTTTTACCCCACACAATTGCCTCCAACGCTAAATTCACAATTCCTTGATGTCTAAGAATGTGTCCTACTAATCGATCCCTTCTTTTAGTCAAGGTATGCCTGAAATTTCTTTTCTCCCCATTTCTGTTCAGTACCTCCTCATTAGTTACGCGATCCAACCACCTAATCTTCAGCATTCTTCTGTAGCACCATATTTCAAAAGCCTCAATCCTCTTCCTGTCCGCACTGTTTATCGTCCATGTTTCACTCCCATACAAGGCAACGCTCCATACAAATGCCTTTAGAAAGGACTTCCTTAGGCTTAAATCAATATTCGATGTTAAAAAATTTCTCTTTTTCAAGAACGCTTTTGTACCTATTGCCATTCTGCATTTTATATACTCTGTACTGCGACCATCATTTGTTATTTTACTGCCCAAAACTCATCTACCTCCTTTATTGCTTCGTTACCTAATCTAATTCCTTCAGCATCACCTGATTTTCTTAGACTGCACTCCATTACCCTAGTTTTGCTCTTATTAATGTTCATCTTATATGCGCCTTTTCAGCACACTGTCCATTCCGTCCAATTGCTCTTCCACGTCCTTTGCTGTATCTGACAGAGTTACTATGTCGTCGGCAAAACGCAATGTTTTTAATTCTTCCCCCCTGAACTTTAATTCCTTCCCCAAATTTCTCCTTGCTTTCCTTTCTAGCTTGCTCAATGTACAAATTGAATAACATTGAAGAAACGCTACAACCCTGTCTTACTCCCTTCCCAACCACTGCATCCCTTTCATGTCCTTCAACACTGACAACCGCTGTCTGGTTTTTGTACAAGTTGTAAATAACCTTACGCTCCCTAAATTTTACTCCTGCTTGCTTCAGAACTTGAAAGAGTTTATTCCAATCAACATTGTCAAAAGCCTTCTCCAAATCTACAAAAGCTAGAAATGTAGGTTTGCCTTTTCTTAATCTATCTTCTAAGATAAGTCGTAAAGTGAGTATTGCTTCCCGTGTTCCTACATTTCTCCTGAACCCAAACTAATCTTTCCCGAGGTCGGCTTCTACCAGCTTTTCCATCCTTCTGTATATAATTCGTGTTAATATTTTGCAACCATGACTTATTAAACTGATGGTTCTGTAGTTTCCGCACCTGTCTGCACCTGCTTTCTTTGGAATGGGGATTATTACATTTTTCTTAAAGTCTGAGGGTACTTCGCCTGTCTCATACATCTTGCACACCAGGTGAAACAGGTTTGTCATGGCTGGTTCTCCCAGAGACTTCAGTAGCTCTGACGGAATATCATCTACTCCGGGGGCCTTGTTTCGACTTAGGTCTTTCAGTGCTCTATCAAATTCATCTCTCAGTATAGTATCTCCTATTTCATCCTTATCTACTTCTTCTCCCCTTTCTACAATATGCCGCTAAGTTCATTTCCTTCAAAGAGCCTCTCTATATACTCTTTCCGCCTTTCAGCTTTCCCTTCTTTGCTGGCAACTGGTTTTCCATCAGTGTCCTTGATATTCATAGAGCTGTTTTTCTTATCTCCAAATGTTTCTTTTATTTTCCTATAGGCTGTATCTATATTTCCCCTATTTATACAATCTTCTACTTCCTTGCATTTGCCTTCTAGCCACTCCTGCTTAGCCATTTTGCACTTCCTGTCAATCTCATTTCTTAGTCGTCTGTACTCCATTTTGCCTGTTTCATTTACTGCATTTTTATATTTTCTCCTTTCATCGATTAAATTTAGTATCTCCTGTGATATCCAAGGACTTTTTTGTAGGTCTTGCCTTCCTACCTATTTTGTCCTCTGCTATCTTCACTATTTCATCTCTCAATTTCACCAATTCCTCGTCTACTGTTTTATTTTCCCCTGTTTGTTGCCTAAAGCTCCACTCGCTGGAAAAGGTGTGAATCAGGGTTGGGGAGTAACGCGTTACTTGTAATTCCGTTACTAGTAACATTTACTTTTCAAAAGTAACGGACGGTAATGGCGTTATTATTTTCCTTAAGTAACTGTCAAATGTTCAAATGTTTGTATAGTCTATGGGACTTAACTACGGGGTCATCAGTCCCTAAACTTACAAACTACTTATGAACTACTTACGAACTAGGACGGCACAAATATCCTTGCCCGAGGGGGGATTCGAACCCCCGACCGTAGTGGCCGTGCTGACCGTGACTGGAGCGCCTCAGTCACCTCGGCCACCGCAGCCGGCAAGAATAATAATAGGATTCTTTATTTTGGAAAAAGAGTCGTTATAGAGGTCCCGTACGTTAATATTTTCCGGCCAATGCAAGAGCGTTGAAACATTTTGGTTTAAAAGGCCTTTTGTGAAGCAGAATTGACTTTAAGAGTATGCAGGAGGCAGCAGTTTGTGAATGACTAAGGCTAAAGAAGTTTCCTTCATTGAAAATAACGATTTGTAATAATGTGAAAACATAAAGATACTAACAATTACATATGTTAATATAACTGAATTGCGTTTACATAAGCCTTCATCCAAAGCTCTACAAACTGTGGGGCAGTAACATGGCTGACTTTGAAATGTGAACAAAAGCTAGCCTTCTCTTCACAGGAGTTTTTTTTCTTAACTTTGTGCCTGTCTTTGAAAAAACTAGCCATGTAATATATAATATCAAAATTTGACGGCGACATCTTGGTGAAGTTGCAAAAAAGAGAAATGTGTTCCAAATTCAGCTGGCACAGCCTGTCAGTCAAATTCAATTGTTTGTAAAGCTATGGGACCAAACTGCACCAAACTCACACACGCACGCACGCGCGCGTACGTCCAAGGGAGGACCTGACCCTCGGCGGGAGCGACCGCCCAGTCCGCAGCATGATGCCTTAGACCACGGGGCCACTCCCGTGTGGCAGTGTGTCATTTCAATCACATCTTCTATAGTATGTATATTGCCCTCGGACAAGTACGTCTTCTTCCTCTGCCTACTATTAAAGCAGCGCCCTATATCACTGATTCTTCTTCTTCACCTGTTGTAGCGTAGCACTAGATGCGAATACGCAGTTTGAAATGTTTGTTCATTGCTGTCATTGCAGCGCAACAGACGCTGCGAATATATAATAGACAAATTCAGCAGTTTTCACTCGAGACGCGAACAAGATGAAACGTAACTTTCATGAGATGGAACGTTTGAGAAACTACATTTGGTGAAAATGAACAAACATTGAAATTTGGATGCAATGAGATAAAAGATGCTGTGGACAATTTATTTATACATTAATTGTGTGTTATTATTATTGTGTATGCATTAATGCATTTAATTATTGATTGCCATTAAAACTTGTTTCCTTTCTACACAAGTAAGGTTTATTACGTATTCACAAATGAGTTACAATGACAATTTTTAAAAATAGCTGCAAAGTTACTTGTAACTGATACAGTTACTTCAGATGTATAGTAAGTATAACTGTGACTATATTACCTTTCAGGGAAGTAACTAACTGTAACTTAGTTACTTAAAAAAAAAGTAACTTTCCCAACCCTGATCTGAATTGCCGTCGATATTAGCATAGTGACTGGTAATGCGTTCTGCAAGTGGGTTTAAACTTTCAATTTTCATCAAGTAAACTCTCTTTTCCAGCATACCCAGGAAAAAGAAATCAAATTTATTTAGTTGAATTAAGTAAAATTGATATTTTCATCCTGTCGCCGTCTATCAAGGTCATCTTTATTTAAGTGATGCAATAAATGCACCTTTTATGGAAGAAACTTCTCTGCCAAGATTTTGCGAATGGTTGACATTGGAAAAACCAACTCCGTGGATGACCGACGAAGTGATTTCTTTGTCCTAGCGGAAACCTTGGCCAACACAGCCTCTCTCGTTACGTCTGAAGTCCTTGGTCGTCCGGAACGGGGTTTGTCCAACACTTTGCTCGTTTCTGTAAATTCGCAAGGAAGTAAATCAAATAGGTTTACAATTATATATATTTTTGACGAATTACAGCGTTCAATTGGATGAAATAAATCGCAATTTGCGATGTTATGGCTTCACTGTATTAGATTTAGATGAAATATCAAACTGTGGCGAATCCCGGTCGGGCACAAATTTTCATTCGCCACAGTTTGATATTTCATCTAAATCTAATACAGTGTAGCCATAACATCGCAAATTGCGATTTATTTCATTAAATAGGTTTACGTTGAGAATGTCCAACGTTAAATTCTTACGTAATTTTGCGATACGAGTTTCCTTCTCGTCTTACTGAAAGTACCAACTCCACTCTTCCTCATTTAGACAGAGCCATCGTTCAATCTGAGAAAAAAAAAATGAGTTTATTTTATTATTGATTTATTTATTAGAATGTCCTGTGTACCAGAGCATGTTATCACCACGTATAAATACGAGCCGGCCGCGATGGCCGAGGGGACTGAGGCGCTCCAGCCACGGTCTGCGCGGCCACTACGGTCGGGGGTTCGAATCCCCCCTCGGGCATGGATATTTTTGCCGTACTTAGTAGTAGTTAGTTCATAAGTAGTTTGTAAGTTTAGGGACTAATGACCCCATAAGCTATACAAACATTTAAACATTTTTATAATTACGAAAAAACACACAACAAGCTTTTATCAAAAATTAAGGAACCAGCGCTACGCTTTATGAATACCTATTATACGTGGAGCCTGTAATTGTGGAACGGTGTTACGTGGAGCGCCTCACAATAAATTTAACAGCACTCAAACAGCACATGTTCGAAAAAGTTTAATGTTAAAAACAGAACCAAAAAGTGAAAAAAGTATTTCTGTCTGTTCTACGGCAGTGAAATACAGGAAATAAAACGAGACCGAGCTGGAAAGCAGGTCATGTATCTGGAGATGGATTTGTGGAAAAAATCCGAAACGGGTGATGGTTTGTCATGGGTTGGCAACAGGCGGTCTGCGAGCCGGATCTGGACCATGCTTGGTTTCAACCCGACCCGCGGGAGCATTTTGTGGAAGGCAGAGCGAGCCGGTGGAAATGTCGTAAGTGAACGAGTAATGTCCAAAACTCCTAAATAACTGGAAACCAAACATAATCTGAAATGAAAATATAAGTGAAGATCGCAAAAATTATTACAATTTATTTATAATGTGATCGGTTTAGATCTATGTTATAAATAAATTGTAAAATCTTTTTGCGAACTTTACTGATATTTTCATTTCGAATCATACACCAGTTCGCTGCTTTGCTAATGGAAAACAATGATTTCCAAACTCATCAAAATTAATAAATTAATCTACTATTAAAAAACTGAATAGTGAGACAAAATTTGTCGAAAAAGAAAAGGGTGTGATTCGTACCGGTGTGTGTGACTTTAAGACTAGGAGGTCCGCGACGTTAATTTGGCCAGCGGTAGCGAAAGGCTGACCACGTCTGGTGTAAGTAAATAAAAAGTCTGTAAACCATACTTGCGACTGCTTGCTGTTTTTAATTATATGCATCGTAACAGCCACGGCCAGTAACTAGAGTCCGACCAAAACAGGCCGAAACCGAAACTGTAGGGATATTCGCCGCCTTTTCTAGTTTCGGCCGAAACCGATAGTTATGTAATAAAGTTAAAATTTCGGTAAATTTACGTTATACCGATAATCACTAGTTTTCCGACATTTTTCAAGATCCCATACATGTAGTAAGCCTTCTTGAGTGTGTGAAAACCTAACAGCAGTCCGTAGAAGATGACATAGGAGGGTTACAAAGCTACTGGACAAAACGTGCCATGCGGCACTTGCTAATATTAAGCCAACCGCTCCGTAAGTTGGACTTGGCAGCCATCGCAGACTAATACCTCCTACATGTTAGCAGTGAAGTTCTCATAGCTCTTTTGATTTCTAAAGACAGTGCAATGACTTTGGCTGCTTGATGTTTGCGTTCTCAACTTCAGGTACTACCTATATATATATATATATATATATATATATATATATATATATATATAGTGTGTACGCATTTTGGAATATGAAGCAACGATAGCATCACATAAGGAAACCACACTGCTATCGGATTTTTGTATTTATATATATCTAATATATAAAGCAGAGTGTCCGTATATTTGTACGTGTTGCATACAAATCTACAGTTTTCTTCCAATCTTTATGAAATTTTGTACACGTAAGCTTCAATCCATAAGGACGGTCGCCGTAAGTGTAATAATCACATACAACAAAGAGTTCACGAGATATGTCATCATAAACAATGAGATGCGCGAAAAACTGCTGCGTTTAGAGAAAATGCTGCTTATTTTCTCCTAAACCACTGGACCGAATTCAACCAAATATAGTACACACATTCCTTACAGGGAGGTAACAATTCCTGCGGGGTTAACAATCACATACAACACATGCTTCGGAAGATATGATGTCAAACAATAGGAATCACAGAAAACTGCCACATAATGCAGTGAGGCTTTAAAAATATGCTATATGAGAATGAGGGTACTGATCGACTTGCATCAAACTTTATACAAAATTTCAAACCTTTATTAAATTTTTTCTTGCTGACAACCATAGCAAAATGATGAAAGGAAAAAAGTTTTTCGCTTACTACGTTTCCGCTGTTTATGGGGTAAAACTACGGCATTCGGCATGACGTTACAATTTATAATTTGTACACTACAAATTGTAGCCGCTTGAAATTTCACAGACAGTATACAAACATATAGTTGAATGTATCTTCTAAATTGTATTACATTCCGACACGTTGTTCATGAGATATGAGCACTTAAACTAACGTTCATGGGAAACCGCCCCTTCTCTCAGCAAGTTTCAATCTATTACTACACAACTGTATTCCCAAGAGATTTGACAGACATACAGCCCTTATACAAATGAATATATACCTGAAAAACGGCACGAATAAAGGAATAAATACCCGGGAAACACCGGGTTTTTAAATAAATAAATATATATATATCACACACAAAAATTCGATAGCCGCGTGGTTTCCTTATGTGATACCGTCGTTGCTTCATATTCCAAAATGCGAACACCTATCTTGTATTCCGTTTGCCAACTGTAGGATAGCGTCATGCATAACGCGACCGCTGGCCAAAAGCGAGAAATCCGAGTTAAAATCGCGTCTAGCAAAAATTTTCATGTGAGATATGTCAGCAGTAAGTTGTGCAGCTGTTGCGGATTCATTATCGCAATTGCGAACACATTTCTTGTATTTCTGGCATTGCTGATGCTGCAATAACTGTTTCTTCAGACATTTGCACCGGTTATCTCAGAAACCACGGACATCGTATCAAAATTTTCAGATTCATGGCCTTCAGTTGCACATCAGTATCTCTTTCGAATTATGTTAAAAGTAATAGCAGTTAGATAAATAAATAAATACTTTTCATTATTTATCTATTTATTATTTTTTGTCGTGGTTATGAAGTAGCACACCGTTAAAGTCTTGTTTCACCCTCATAACAATAACATGAAAACTTATCAAAATATCAACACTTCCAAAACTTTTAGTAACAAATGAGGTAATGCGAAAGGCATTGCTGCCACCCGCATATCACTAAATAGTACTTGTAGTTTGGTCCTCTAGAAACAACAACAGTAAATATGTCAGTAATTCGGAGTGTTTTCTTGCCTTTTGAACAGGCCTGTAACTGAGCTCAGGGTTTAAAATCATTTGTCATTATTTGACTTCATTTCGTTTAAATACAGGAACACGACAGGAAAAAAGCTCGAGGACATAATTCTGATAGAGACGGCGCGTTGTGATACAGGATAAAGCACGGTACTGAAGGTTAGCGATACCCTAAAACTATGAGCCACACTCGCTCTCGACGCCGGTCTTAATCCTGGTGGAGAAATTATTTCCACCAGCCGAGCTGCCCCGCCAGTGGTTTCAATAATACGGCGCACTCGTTTCCTCCGTCACATTTAATTGCTCCATGCTCTAATGGCCCATATCCCAACTTCGACGTATACCGAATTCAAATGACCGATCTCCGAAACCACAACGAACTGTCTCATGTCACGACCGAAGACATTTCTGCTTTCCACCACACGTTCTGTTATACTGTGACCGCTAAACGATAGCAAGTCTGTTTTATTATTATTGGTTCGGCATTTACAAGGTAAAATATTAAAAATGGATTACAACGTAAAATGAGAGACAATTAACATTAAATAATACAAAGTTTTTATACAATAAGACATTGTTTTAAGCCATTCAATGGCATTTTCTGTGAGTTTATGTACATCTTCGAGTGCATCGTTTAAACCATGCACGGTGCACTCCATCCGGTGGTCCTTTGATTCGATGAGTCCACACTCACACTGACGGTCGTTCGAAAAGCCCCACGTTATCACCATCTCCTGCATCTTTTCACGACCGTCCTCAAACGGTTTAGTGTAGTCCATAGCCTTCTCGAAAGATGAAACCCCTCTACTGGTATGTTTGGGTCAGCAACCAGGCTTCTGTTCTTCGCAGCGCTTCTACTCTATAATATTCTCCATTCATTTGCTGCATCATAGGAAAACACTTCACCTGTTTTCCATAGAAGTAACCTTGCCTTCAAGTGGTTTTTTGGTGTCAAGTCCTGGTGCATGGTTAGTTTTGGGTTGGACAGTATTTTACTATATTCTCTAGATAGTAACTGACTTCTAATTCAGGTGGTGCTATGTTAGTACAGGTAACCATTATATAGGTGTAGGTCTAAGAGTTCCAGATACTAGCCTCATTCCTCCTCGTAGCTGGATATCGATATCTGATACGTGCACTTCTGGCCCACGCAGGTGCACAGTACTCTGCCACACCTGTGCCAAGGCTGAACTTCACAAGGTATTTGTATCACACCCCCAGGTTGTTCCAGTGAGTACGGAAAGGGTGGCATTTCTAGCTTTCAGTTTTTGCTTTGTATCCTCCATATGGGCTCTCTACGTTAAGAGTTCCATCAAGCTTGCCGTGGTGGAGTAGCCGAGCGGTCTAAGGCACCTCGCTGCGGAGCGCGCGGTTGCTCGCCGTGGAGGTTCGAGTCCTCCCTGGAGCATGGGTGTGTGTGTGTGTGTGTGTGTGTGTGTGTGTGTGTGTGTCCGTAGGTTAGTTTACCTAGGTTTAAGTAGTTTGTAAGCTACGGACTGATGACCACGCAGTTTGGTCCGATAGATTTACAGACATTTGAACATTTTCCATCAAGCTTCACTCCAAGGTACCGAAGATTACCTTCATGTTCAATAGTCTAATTATTCATGTAGATGTTTAGCTTCCTTTTGGCTTCTCTGTTATTAAGATGCATGTTTACACGGAGTTGAAGAAGCCATTTAATGTAATATCCGTGTAGCAGGTTTAGATATTCGTTAAGATTTGCTCTATTTCATCAAAAGTTTTATAAGCTATTGTCATATTGTCCGCATAAACAAACTTGCAGTGTACAAGTTAAACAATAAGGGGCCAATTCAGTGGCCTGCGAGAGTCCAACGTTGAGCGCTATACATCTGATGGTCTTGACGTAGAGAGTTACTCTTTATTTTTCTTCCAGTTAAAATGTTCATCAGGTTATAGATCTGGTACCACTGAGTTTTTTCTGTCAGTTTGTGAAGCAGGCCATCCTTCCACATTGTATCATTTATGCTGATGTTAGATCCAACAGGTCAACGCCGGTTTTCTTTTTATCCTGGTAGCTTTTTTCTGTGTATGCTGTGAGGACCAGGACTTTATCACAGCAATTTCTTTTAGGTATAAAACCTGCTTGCCTCATCCGTAGGGAAGGTTCTATAAATTGAGACAGTCTGGACACCAAAATCCTCTCAAATAGTTTGTAAACGGTGTATAAAAGAGAAATTGGTGTGAAAAGTTTGGGGTTGTCACCAATCTTTCCTGGTTTTAGGACGGCGACTACTTCAGCTTCTTTCCATATAATGCGTATTTTATTCTGACTGCTGCACTCAGCGAAGATTTTCGCTAGCCAGCGCCTTCCTATTGGTCCCAGATTTTTTTAGGAACTCCGGCAGTATTCCATCTACTCCTGCTGCTTTACCAGCCTTTACTTGTGTCAGTTCGTTATTAATCTCGTGGATCTCCACCTCTTTTATAAGATCTGTGTTCACCTCATTCTCTGTTATCTTTTCTAACGTATTAGTAATTGCTTTCTTTTCAGATGTTCTTAAATGGATTTTTGAGGTCTGTTTTGTGTGTGAGGCTATCTGGGTTGGTGTGATTCTCATACCTGGTCTGTGCAGGGTTGTAGCTTCTCCTAGTCTTCGTAGTAAACTCCAGCGCATTGCAGCTAGAAAGGGTAAAGTCGATATTCTCCATCGTTTCCACCCATATACTTCTGCGTTCTTCACTCATTGTTTGAATCAGTTGTTCTGGAAATGCATACTTTTCCGTCTTCTTGTATTCTTTCAATAAAGATTCACACACTTTTCGACCACTTTCGTGGCAGCGTGTAGAATACTTTTCAGTGCAAATTTATTTATTACAGTAGTAAACCGCTCGAAGTTTTGATCTACTGCTGGAATACGATTCACTGTTTTCTCAGTTACAGTCATTATTTTTCCCAGTCAGCCTTTTTTAGATTCGATCGTGGGACTGGGGAGCTTTATATGACGGGAATTGACAGTCCCACTCCCACGATCACAGGTTGGTGTCGGTTTCTAGGGAACTTCGGTAATACCCTCCTCTGCGCTTTAAGCGCAGCTCCTGTTGGTCCCCTTGTGACAAAAGCGAGGTCAGGTGTTGTTGGTGATCCCCGTGCTCCTAATGAGGAAGGCGCTCGCTCTTTTGGATCGTCCAGGAGGTGCAGATTTGTCCCGTCAGCCCAGTTGTTGAGCCCTTCGCCTTATGTGTTGCATTCTGAATAACCCCATTTTGTATGCTGAAAACTGAAATCGACAGCGTACACAGCATGGTGTTCGGCTTTGGGCAATATCTTTGTCAGCCAAAATGCGGATGGAGGTTTGTACGCATTATAGTGAGTTAGATTTTTCAGTTTGATACCTTGGCATGGTTTGTTTGCTCTAGGACTTTTTCACAATTCCTGTAAGCTTTTATTGTATCAGGGTTGCTAGGCCATGTTTGTCATTGCCCTTATATTCAAGGTCAAACCAGGTATTTTAAGTTTGAAAATAGTTTCCTTCATTAGGTGAGTTTCTTGTAAAAGAATCTCATTACCTCCTTCCTTCTCTAAGATTTTTCCCAGAATTTCTCCTTTTATGGTGGTGTAGCCTATATTGAGATGGCATATGCACAGTCTCTTTATATCCGACCTGTTCCCCTCGGGACAGGGTCTCCTGTTTCGCCTTTGCTTGGACCTAGAAGCTTGACTTCGCTCGTCCCCGCCTTTGTGTAGATTCTTCACCACTGAGACATGACACAGCGTTGCCCAGGGTGCATCATCGGGGAGGTGATCTACACATCGCACCCCAGCAAGTCTGACTGATGAGGATACTCAACTTTTACCTTCCCTTTCCTACCCTTCCCTTCCCTTCCCTTACCAGATAGCCTCAGAATAAACGTAATCAACCGGTTAAGCGCGGAAGCGTCACAGAGATGGAGGAACTCCAGTATCAGACGCTACAACAGAGACGTTCTGTATACGTTTCATGAAGTGTCAATAAATATATTGCTTCCTCCTCGCCCATGTCGCGAAAAGACCACTAGGATAAAACTGGACAGATTAGTGCCCCACACTGAGGCATACAGACAATCTTTTCTGACCTTACGCGACTGGAATAGTAGGACTGAGTGACAATGATAATGGTGCACTAAGTATCCTACGCTTTAAACGTGAGGTGGCTTGCAGAGAATGGATGTAGATGTACGTCAAGAGCGGAAGACGTTCTCAGCTCTGAATGTTTTCTCGGCATAAATTCCTGGCATCCGCGGACGCCGTCGCCTGGCAGTCTGGCTCTAAAAAGAGAGCCGCTAATTGCACTCATGTGATTGTGAGTAATGCCAATACGGCAGCAGGCGACCGCGTGGTGACTAACGATGGCGTCACTGTGCGTCAAGGTCGAGCAACGCTATTTCGAGAACACGACTTGCGAGAGCAGTGCTTACTACAAAGCGCTTCTGCCCGAGGATCAGGTTCGCATGCTTCGGTTCCGTGCATCAGTTGTTTACATTACCCATACCAAGTAATATTCGCGCAAATTGAATTCACACTCGACGCGATGGCAATGGCAGCGATTGTTCAGAGAGAAACGCCTTTAGGATCGCACCCATCAGCCAGCGCACCGAGTGTCTACTTAATTTGCGCGAATAGTATAAAATACTACTTCACACGGGTGGAATTTATATTATCTATATCTATAAAAATCGATGTCTCAATGTAGAATATTTTTTCCTGTGGTCTGCGTAACACGATGGAAAAAAAAAAAAAAAAACGTTTGTAGAACTTATGGGACTTAACTACGGGTTCATCAGTCCCTAAGCTTACAAACTACTTATGAACTAGCTAAGACTAAGGACGGCACAAATATCCATGTCGGCCGCGGTGGCCGAGGAGACTGAGGCGCTTCAATCACGGTCTGCACGGCCACTACGGTCGGGGGTTCGAATCCCCCCTCGGGCATGGATATTTGTTCCGTCCTAGTTCGTAAGTAGTTAATAAGTAGTTTGTAAGTTTAGGGACTGATGACCCCGT
Organism: Locusta migratoria; assembly: GCA_026315105.1. Taxonomy (NCBI): domain Eukaryota; kingdom Metazoa; phylum Arthropoda; class Insecta; order Orthoptera; family Acrididae; genus Locusta; species Locusta migratoria. The sequence continues at coordinate 301,385,204 of CM048744.1, forward strand.
AGTTAAGTCCTATAAGCTTCACAAACATTTGAACATCTGAACAAATATCCATGCCCGAGGGCGATTCGAACCCCCGACCGTAGTGGCCGTGCAGACCGTGACTGGAGCGCCTCAGTTCCCTCGGCCACCGCGGCCGGCAGTCTTCAGTCTGTTTAATCCATATTTGCATACTAATATCACACGGTAAGGTATGTTTAAAAGTTTACGATTGTATAAATATCGCTGACTGGAGATCACACATGACGTTAGTCGTCATCGTCGTCTTCTTCTTCTTCTTCTTCGTCACTTCAAGGATTAGACAAAATGGCTGTTCCGACTTCACGTGGTTAGCTCCATCTCATTCGTGGTCGACCAATATCTCTTTACCCCAAGGGTTTGGTAGTTGTTTACCACGACTGGAATTCGCTTTTCATTCATTCTTCGGAGATGTGTGTATTCTTCCCTGTATTCTTCAATCTTTTCTTTTAAGCTGTAGATTCCTAATTCTGCCCTAATGTCTTTTTTTTTAATGTAGTCTTTCCTTATGCAATCTTTCACTGTTCTTAAAAACCTCATTTCTGTTACTGTATCTTATTTTATCAAATGTTGAAATGTTTGTAATCCTCTGGGACCAAACTACGTTGGTCATCAGTCCCTAGTCTTACAAACTACTTAAACTAACCTAAGGACAACACACACATTCATTCCCGAGGGAGGATTCGAACCTCGACGCAGGAGGCCGCGCGATCCGTAGCGTGGCGCTCCAACCCGCTCGGCTATTCCGCACGGCTCTTATTTTTATGTGTTTCTTTCAATCCAGGATTCACTTCCATGAAGGAGCACAGGCACTGCCATTGTTTTGTATTTCAATTTTGTGTCTTTCCTAATTTTATTTAATATTTTGTTTATAGTTCCACATATAAAAGCTTTACAATCTGATGCTGATATAGAAATTAAACTCTGTTCAGAGCACCGCTCCATTGTAGAATCTAAATCTAGTACGCCGAAGCTGGTTCAGCGTTGATCTGACAAGGAAAGTACATGGGCTCGAACAAACATATCTATATGAAAGTTTGCTTACAGGATCTCTACGTACACCTCAATGAGCTGGTGGGTGTCGTTTTTCTGCAAAACTCTGCAATGATGCTCTAGATAGCACTGAAGATGTAATTGTAGACGCCATACGTAATACAGATATCTTAACTATAACTTAGGTAATAATCATCGTACATGTTCTCTAGCGAATTGTCATCAAAAGCCGTGATGATAGTTGCAACTTTAACCTTCTTCTCGGAAGACTGTTGGTATTCACTGCCACTGCTTCCATCGCCTCTTCCCGCACTTACCGTAGCACTACCGCTTGCAATGAGTTGCTCGTCATTATCATACCAATTATCATTATTATGAGTTTGTAACAACAGTATCTAACTTATGCTCATATTTCTGTACTGTAACAGCAACGAGAAAGCATGCAAATAATTCATCTTCTACACTAATACCATCTTCATGAAGAAGGGTTCTTCGTAACTTCACCTCAACCAATCGCAATGCATTAGCAGGACTGATTACCTATCGCCACCCCAACTGACGCTTCACCACACAAATAACATCACAAAACGCAACTTCGGAGGCACACTGCACCGTCCCTACTGGCGAACCGACAGGTCAAAGTGCAATGTGGCAAGGCACACGCAGAGGCCTCTAACGGACGACTGCAGAGTTTTGCAGATGCGGGAGTATCACTTGTGCAATAAGGGATCTTTACATTATCTCTCATATGATTTTGGTGTATGTGTGTTTGTTCGAGCCCGAGTACTTTCCTTTCGAGTCATTGAAAAAGATGCTTGGAAACTACGCTATAATCGGCTATCGACTTATTGCGCCTCTACGGCAGGTATTATATAATCGATGCACAAGTTCTGTTATCGAAGCTTTCATCTTGTAAAGATAGAAGTAAGGAAACAGGAAAAAGAACTATATTGAATATTCTTCCAACACGAAGAAAGCTTTAAAATCGTTTTGGGGCGATGTAGGGGCGCAATAGAAGGGGAAGCAACGGATAAAGTTACTACCGCCTAGAAGGTACAGGAATGGAAAGAACTTTCAGTTGATTTTAATTTGCACAATATCGGAACAGATCGTGGTTGGAAGAGTTTGAAACCGTGTCATGAAAATAGAAAAGGACCACGAAAGCTCTTTCACATGAACACATTTTTTACTCTCTTTACAATTATACGGTACATTTCATCTTTCAGTAAGCCCTGCGTAGAAGGCTCTGAAAACTGACAGTATGTTTAAGTAATGCAATAGTGTGTTATGGTATGGTAGCGTTTTTCTAATTATCTTTTATGACCGATGCAGTAGAGACAACTCTTGCTAAGGGAGGAAAAAATGCAACATGTAAGTAGATTCGAACCTGAAAACCTTTATATCAGAGACTACGGCGCAACAGCAACACCCTCACTTCCCCCTGTTGTGTAATCGTAGTCGTGTTTTAATGACTAAGGTGCATGCAGTTGTCATCGCGGAATATGCAGTAGTAAAACATTTACTACTACCGGCGCAGTTATTGCTACAACGCGTGAGAGAGCACAAATGAAATTTTCTATGTTATTGGGTGCTGTCATAATTCGTAAACTTGCCTGTTCACTGCAAATATCCACCAGGAACAGTCACGGAAGCAACGCTAGTGCTATATGCGGAAGTGTAATAGTTACAGAAGAATTGCGGTTGGCACTTTTTCCACTAGAGAGGCTATTGTTCCAAGAGTTAGACGTAAACTTTTACGTGTGTGCTAATAAACATGTTCATCCGATCGCTACCAAACTTCACTGGGTCACCCGCTGGGCTGATCTGAAGATGTCATCAAATTGCAGCAGACGTCTTTGAGTCTACAGGGAACATACATACATTTTTATAGATAAATTGAACCAGTAAAACTGCAGGCCCCCCTATAACTCGCTGTTTATGTCATTTCAAAGATTGAAGGAAGGCAACAGCATACAACCACAATTAGGGCAATGACTATTAAATCATTGTGGTGTTCAAACTACTCTTCGAAATTATTACAGTTTCTTTGTTATGCATGAGCGGACACTCCAAAGAAAAGGCTGCACGACAATAATATATATACCCACTCCCATGAACCACAGACATTGCCGAGGTGGGGTGGGTTGCGTGCCTCTAAAATACAGATAGCCGTACCGTAGGTGCAACCACAGCGAAGGTGTGTCTGTGGAGACTCCAGAAACGTGTGGTTCCTGAAGAGGGGCGGCAGCCTTTTCAGTAGTTACAGGGGTAAAAGTCTGGATGACTGACTGAGCTGGCCTTGTACCATCAGCTAATGTGGTTTTGCCACACAGTTACTGCGAACGGCTGAGAGCAAGGGGAAACTACAACCGTTACTTTTCCCGAGGACATGCAGCCCTACTGTATGAATATATGATGATGGCATCCTCTCGGGTAAAATATTCCGGAGGTAAAATAATCCCCCATTCGGATCTCTGGGTGGGGACTACTCAGGAGGATGTGATCATCGGAAAGACAACACTGGCATTCTACGGATCGGAGCGTGGAATGTTAGATCCCTTAATCGGGTAGGGAAGCTAGAAAATTTAAAAAGAGGAATGGATAGGTTGAAGTTAGATATAGTGGGGTTAGTGAAGTTCGGTGGAAAGAGAAACAGGATTTCTGGTCAGGTGAGTACAGGATTATAAATACAAAATCAGATGGGGCTATTACAGGAGTAGGTCTGATAATGAATAAGAATATAGAAATGCGGGTAAACTACTATGAGCAAAACAGTGATCGCATTATCGTAGACAAGATAGATACATAGCCAACACCGACCACAGTAGTACAGGTTTATATGCCCACTAGCTCTGCCGATGATGAGATCGAAGGAAATTATTCAGACAATTAAGGGAGATGAAAATTTAATTGTTATGGGAGACTCGAATTCGGTAGTAGGACAAGGAAGGGAAGGGAAAGGAATAAAAGAGGAAGCCACCTGGTAGGGGAAAAATAGATAAAGCCTACAGAAAAAAATGTTTGTATAGTCTGTGGGACTTAACTACGGGGTCATCAGTCCCTAAACTTACAAACTACTTATGAACTACTTACGAACTACTTACGAACTAGGACGGCACAAATATCCATGCCCGAGGGGTGATTCGAACCCCCGACCGTAGTGGCCGTGCAGACCGTGACTGTAGCGCCTTAGTCCCCTCGGCTACCGCGGCCGGCCTACAGAAAAATGAAAGATATTTGGCGATAAGAAAAACAGCTCTATGAATATCAAGAAAACAGATGGAAAACCAGTTCTCAGCAAAGAAGAGAAAGCTGAAAGGTGGAAAGAGTATATAAAGAGGCTCTACGAAGGAAATGAACTTAGCGGCAATGTTGTAGAAAGGGGAGAAGTAGATGAGGATGAAATAGAAGATACTATACTGAGAGATGAATTTCACAGAGCACTGAAATACCTAAGTCGAAACAAGGCCCCTGGAGTAGATGACATTCCCTCAGAGCTACTGAAGTCTCTGGGAGAACCAGCCATGACAAAACTGTTTCACCTGGTGTGTACGATGTATGAGACAGGCGAAGTACCCTCAGACTTTAAGAAAAATGTAATAATCCACATTCCAAAGAAAGCAGGAGCAGACAGGTGTGAAAACTACAGAACCATCACATTAATAAGTCATGGTTGCAAAATATTAACACGAATTATTTACAAAAGGATGGAAAAGCTGGTGGAAGCCGACCTCGGGGAAGATCAGTTTGGGTTCAGGAGAAATGTAGGAACACCGGAGGCAATACTCACTTTACGGCTTATCCTAGAAGATAAAGGCAAACCTACCTTTCTAGCGTTTGTAGATTTGGAGAAAGCTTTTGACAATGTTATTCAATTTGTACATTGAGCAAGCTATAAAGGAAAGCAAGGAGAAATTTGGAGAAGGAATTAAAGTTCAGAGTGAAGAATTTAAAACATTGCGTTTTTTCGACGACATTGTAATTCTGTCAGATACAGCAAAGGAACTGGAAGAGCCGTTGAACGGAATGCACAGTGTGCTGAAAGGTGCTTATAAGATGAACATTAACAAGAGAAAAACAAGGGTAATGGAGTGCAGTGGAAGAAAATCAGGTGATGCTGAAGGAATTAGATTAGGTAACGAAGCAATAAAGGAGGTAGATGAGTTTCGTTATTTGGGCAGTAAAATAACAAATGATGGTCGCAGTACAGATGATATAAAATGCAGAATGGCAATGGATAGAAAAGCGTTTTGGAAAAAAACTCGTTAACATCGTATATTGATTTAAGCTTAAGGAAGTCCTTTCTGAAGGCATTTGTGTGCCTTGTATAGGAGTGAAACATGGACGGTAAACAGTGCGGACAGGACGAGGACAGAGGGTTTTGAAATGCGGTGCTACTGAAGAATTTTGAAGATTAGGTGGGTGGATCGTGTAACTAAGGAGGAAGTACTGAACAGAATTGGGGAGAAAAGGAATTTCTGGCCTATCTTGACTAAACGAAGGGATCGATTAATAGGACACATTCTTAGACATCAAGGAATTGTGAATTTGGCGTTGGAGGGAAGTGTGTGGGGGCAAAAACCGCAGAGGAAGACCAAGAGATGGATTCAGTAAGCAGATTCAGACAGATGTAGGTTGCCGTTCTTATGTGGAGATGAAGACGCTTGCTCAGGCTAGGGTATTGTGGAGAGCTGCATCAAACCAGTCTCCGGACTGAAGACCACAACAACATATATATATATATTATATATATATATAATGGAAATCAATGAGATGTGCTGTTTAGTCCCGTCAAAATAACAACAATAACAATAATGACATGTGTATGGTCTACAGCAGCTGTCGGTAGCCAGCAGCTACTTTCTAAATAATGAAATTCTTCTATACGTAAGTAAATAATTGTGTTGGCGGGCGCTCAGTTCAGAGCAAGTGTGCATTAAAATGAGCACGTCACTAAAATGCGAACAACGTTGTAAACCTACGATGACACGTTCCTGAGCAACGCTCAGGATGACCAACTTAGCTATTTTCTCGCTAGATCTAGCGATTTTTAATTCCGTATAGCGACAGGATTTTTTGGTTTTGAGACATGTCTCATTCCCAGCTATTTTCAAACCGTTTTAGCAACGAATCTACAGTTTTTTTAAGAAACGCAGTAAACTGTAAGTTTCTGTTGACACAGTATGAAACCCTTGCATAATGATTCGATATAACTTTTTAAATTCGTCGTTAGGAGCCACAAAATATCAGTATTAGGCCCGATTCACACGAAGGGAACGTCATGTCAAGTTGGTATTTGGGTGGTAACATGGCTGCTTGCCATTCACAGCTGTGTACTTCGCATTTAAAATGTGTTTCGTTACTGAGCTCTGTGTTATACCTGTATTCGAAAATTAACGACGAAATATTAATTGAACTTGTTCACCACCACGTGCCATGTGGTACTCTATGATATGAGCAGCAAAAATATTCAAACTATTAGTATGTTAGGAACGTGTTAACTCAAGACAAACTGTAGCAGATGTAGGCCTACATATAACTATTTACCGTTGTCTTACACCAGTATTTACGGTATGTTAACATCAGTACGTATTATTTTACAAAACCGACCCTAGTTTGGGCCTTAAACCTACAACTGAATAATCGCCAATGTTTACAGATCAGTTTTTGATAGTGTATTTTTTACAGAGTGCAGTATGTGTGAAATATGCAGTTGTAATTAATGCTTCAACAGTAAATTCAATGTTTGCTACTCTCTTTAGTGAACAAATACCAACAGTATTGTGTGTGTAGAACTATTACGTGCAAATGGTGCTTTATTTTTGACGCCCAGTGGGAATGTACTAGCATTTTTGACAGCCAGTGACGTTGCCCAGCGTGTGAATCCAGCCTAAGTACCCCCCCCCCCCCCCGAAATTTATTGAATGTCTTAAATCTAGCGACTCTCTATGGATTTTCCTTGTTCAAACTAGCGCCAATGCAAGCTCTTCAGTTGGTCACCCTGGCAACGCCCCCTCTCCAGTACGCAACGAAATGCCGATGACAACACAGCTGCTACCCGCGCTCCGTCCGTGCTTGTCGACCGTGTGTTCTAAGCGCTGGAACGCGTATTGTCACTCGCACCACACCGTGCCGAACGAATGCTATTTTGTTTGAATTGCAGTAAGTGTGAGAGATTGATTTGACGCGCCGACGTAGCAAGCGATCGATACGGCTCACAAAGCTGCAGGCACTGCAAGCTAGGATGGTCATATTTCCAAAATCACAATACGGGACATACATGTGTACAGAAGATTGTGAAACCAAATTCTGCCTTTACCTGCGACGTCATCAACGTGACTTATCCTTTAAAGCGTATACAATATGATGTCCTTGGTGTCACTCATTAATGCAAACAAAAACAAAGTATAGTAAGAAACAAAGTATAGTAAGAAACAAAGTATAGTAAGAAAAAACCATTGTTTCTTTCCTCCTATAAAAAAACTGAAGTGTCGATACTGGCAGTTCTGGTATTTACATTTGTCTCTCTCGAAATCACTTCTTTATTAGTACTTTATGTTGTGTGCAAAAAAGTGCTACTTCTAAGTATAAAAGAATTACGCAATGAAATTCCAATTGCTTCTTTAAACACAAGTAAATTTATTACACTATTGGACCTATTTCAGGTTTAGCGCCATCTTCAGGTGATCCGAGGAAAATTTAACATTATAAAAATATTGACATTTATGATCAAAATATTGACATGTGTAATCAATAACGATTCGACTAATATCACTAAATTTCTCGACGTATAAAGATCATACATTCAACCGATCTCTCATATAGCTAAGATTATCTTAATAAACATCATGTAAGCATATTACATCTCTGGTTATACGTCAAGTAGCTGTCAAACATCAAGAAGAAAATCTTAAAATATTTTCAGAACAAATATTCCTTTAATAAAATTTACGAAGCAATAAATGAATTGACCACACGAAAACCATTGATGTATGTGGATCTCACAACCGTCTGACGTATGTACATTTCGTAACAAAATGTTCAAATGTTTGTATAGTTTATGGGACTTAACTACGGGGTCATCAGTCCCTAAACTTACAAACTACTTATGAACTACTTACGAACTAGGACGGCACAAATATCCATTCCCGAGGAGGGATTCGAACCCCAGACCGTAGCGGCCGTGCAGACCGTGACTGGAGCGCCTCAGTCTCCTCGGCCACCGCGGCCGGCATTTCGTAACAGATGTTACAATTACGGTGTAATCATAAAATTCGGTGTATTTTGACAATGTTACATTTTCACAGTTCACCTGAAGACGGCAATGAATCCGGAATAGGCCCTATAGTGTAATAAATGTACTTTTATTTAAAGCAGCAATTGGAATTTCATTGCACGATGTCTTCAAATGACATTTATAGTGCTGCAGGCCCAAGAGAGACCAAAAACGTGAAAGTAATTGCTGAAAGAACATGAAACCAACGGGACAAGTATAGGAATTGGTCTTTTTTTCAGACGGGACAAACTACATATACGGTAATGTCAATAACTAATACATCCCAAGTTAAATTCTAATACAAAAATTGACCATACTCGCACAAGAAAAAGCTAAATAAATTGCATTGGTAATTAAAGAAACATTAGTTGTTTTATAATTGTCAAATGCACACAAGTACGAAAGACATTCGGTGTATACATACTTTTCTCTCAATTTTTTCCCCAGAAGAATGTACATCATTCAGGAGTTCAGTAGTTTCACATAGCTTTTCGTAATAATCAACGAATGAAGTAGTCTGAAAATCAGTTATTGTTATAATTATTTCCTTTTCACACTAAATATGTTGTTTCCCGGTCCATAAACTGTTTGCGATGGAGAGAACACACATTCTACAGCATCATTAGCGCCAGGTAGAGCTAGCACAATGTCGGTAATGAGCTGCAGCATTTATCTTCAGATGTAAGTACGTTGAAAATGAGAAAGTTTTTGCCAACTCGGTTCACAGTTCCTGGTTAATGAATATTCTCTTGAAATATGTTTTTAACACGATTCATTTCTTCAAATAGCTAAAATTCATGTTTCTTTTCAAATATTTTCATGAAACTACGACTTCGAAAGTGAGAGAGAGAGAGAGAGAGGATATTTGTGCTGAACCCAGTTATATGGTTTCTGCGCAAGGGATGGGTAAGCCCATTTCGCGATACGATCAATTAACGTCTCGTGAAATGAACTTATAATGTCCAAGAAATCAGACTCATTCAGCACGCTATCTTCCAGAAATGAACTAATTACTGACTGTATTTTTATAGTTGGAAAAGTTGCACATGTCATGTGAAAGGATTACCCGGTACCAACCAAAGCCGCAGTGGATTAGCCGTGCGCACTGGGGCCCCGTACTGCAGTGCGCGCGACCGTTGCCGTCAAGGGTTCGAATCCCCCTCGGGCATGGGTGTTTGTGTTTCCCTTAGGTTAGTTTACCTTAGTTTAACTAGTCTGTAAGCTAGGGACTAATAACCACGCAGTTGAGTCCGATAGATTTACAAACAATAGAACATTGTTTAACTAATCACAGAAATTCAACGATCATGCCTTATTCACTTTAAGTTAGAGCCTATTTTCTTTACTGTTTGACTATGACCACATTAAGTTCGCCATTCGGTAATGTTGCACTTTACATAAAAACACGTTATTTCAAGATATATGAGACAGTTAGGTAAACACGGGACACTATACGTCCCGTATTTACTTTGCCGGGACAACGGGACACTGAGGCTAAATAAGGGACGATCCCGTAAAATACGGGACGTCTGGTCAGCAGCCTTGCTGCGTAACGCACGGTTGCTCGCCGTCGGAGGTTCGAGTCCACCCCTCTGGCACGTGTGTGTGTGTGTGTGTGTGTGTGTGTGTGTGTGTGTGAAAGCTTATGGGACTTGACTGTGGGGTATCAGTCCCTGAACTTATGAACCACTTATTAACTAACTTGCACTAAAGACAGCACAAACATCCGTGTCCGAGGGAGGATTCGAACCTCCGACGACAGTAGTTAAATCCCATAGATTTACAAACATTTGAGCATTTTGCCCTGCAAGCTCCTCTCTTTTCTCCGTGGCTGTCTTGTTGTCATTTCGCGTTGAGAGCCACGTTATAGAGTAAAAGCTACTTCTCTTGTTCACATCGTAACAATCCCTATAGGAAAACAGTTGGCGTACATATCCAAATGTAATTGAGAACAATGTATGGATCTGCTATTGATTATTAGTGTTTGTACTATATTTCACTCTGCAGCCAACACTACACATCGGAACCGAATAGTGTTTGTATGTGGTAGTAGGTATCAGTCTCCCATTGTTCACTATGGTGGCAGAGGGTTGATAACGATTAGGGTGTGGAAGATATGGGAGTTGAAAGTTATCGACTTATATCAAATTCTACGTATGGGTGTCAATATTTTGATGGCCGTTCTTAACTGATGCTAATATGGCATTTGTAGACATTAGATTATCATTTATCGTACGAAGAACGATGTGTATTAATTCTTCAGTGCACCATTGCTTTGAAATGACAACGTGTAAGTTACAATAAGAAAACCAAGTACGCAACGCAAGATGGCGTATGCCAGAGAGAGTTTTGGGCGAGGAATGTCACGTGACATCTCCGAACAGCTGGTTTTCGTTAATTCAATGGAGGGTGTCAAATCTCCGTTATTTTTGCAAATATGTCTCAAACGATACGAGATATGAAAAAAACACAAGGGAGCTAAGTTGTAGAGAATTGTCTCCTCTACCAATTAGGTTATTCAATTTTAGTGTCAGATGAATGGTTCGTTTGCAATTACAATTATATTACAATCGGCTTTATTTATTTTATTTATTTTTGTTTTTTGTTTTTGCATTACTACCATATTTTTTCTCCGAAAAATTTAAAATGGGAGGGTCTGGTCTCTGGCGGTCTACAATCATGTCTGTAAAATTTGGTGCTGATCGGTTGAACGGTTCGTCTTAAAAACAGGGAACACGTTACAGACAGACATCCCAAAATCGCCGTTATTTTTGCAAGTATCTTTGAAACGCTACGAGCTATGAAAAAAATATAAGAGAGCAAAGTTCTAGAGAATTTTCTCCTCTACAAATTCGGTTATTCAATTTTCGTGTCAGATGAATATTTAAGCCGTTATTTACATTTAAATTTCGAGCTGTCAAAAGACGATCGCAAAGGCCCACTTTTAGTGTTACTACCGTAACCTAAAGTGGACCAAAACGAGATTAAGATGGCACGGGCATTTAAAAGGATGTGTGGGCAGAGACTTCCCAAAATTATGGAAGTACTAAAGCTGGATGGAAAAAGACCTAGAGGGCGCCCACGTACACGATGGAAAATGGGAGTGAGAGGAAGAGGTGTGACCTGGCAGCAAGTGGCGGGAGGAAAGAGGTGGAAGGACCGGCCAAGTGGAGACGACTCGTTAGTACACCGCAGAAGCTGGAGCGGAACCTGGATAAATACAGACAGACACACAGCACGTATGGGCCACATTTCAAACGTCGTGCAGACATTTTCTGTGCAATAAGGATATAAAGATGAATGAGGGTAAAAAAATCCACCGTAATGCAATAACTCCTCACTGATTCCACTAAACTCTAACCTTACTTCTTTCTTTCTTTGCGGAGGACGAAGGTACTATGGTGTGTGGAAAAAATATTGTTCTTTTCATTCTCCACTCCGAAGAGTGGAGCGGGCTGTTTGAGATCCGGCCTATAAAGAGTCGCGGTTCTATTCAGCCAATTATCAGACAAGCTCAAATGTTCAAATGTTTGTAAAGCTTATGGGACTTAACTACGGGGTCATCAGTCCCTAAACTTACAAACTACTTACGAACTAGGACGGCACAAATATCCATGCCCGAGGGGGGATTCGTAGTGGCCGTGCAGACCGTGACTGAAGCGCCTCAGTCTCCTCGGCCACCGCGGCCGGCTCAGACAAGCTGATAGTGGGGCAAGGGGTATCCCAATTGGGAATACGTGGGAGGGGCTTACCAGTTCCGGCATACGCCTTACAACCAAGGAAACCCGCCCGAAAACCTTGGTCGGAACCGGGGGATTGGAACCAATTTAATTAATCTCTGGGACGTTGCCCCAGACTATAAATGGATTAACGGGGAAGCACGAGTGCGCACACGTCTATCAAAGATCGGACGCCCAAGTTACTCTCGTAAATTCTTAAAGATCACCTCGACCAACAGTGGACAAGCGTCTCCCTAGAGAAACCCCACTCGGAAGCGCGGTATTCTCTGTGTCGACCGTGTGTATTGTGTGGTGGAGCAGGCCGGTCAAGTGGCTGCTCGGTTGGCATCACGACTGTGTGCTTCCCGATAGGTTAACATAACACGTGGCGCCCCAACTGATCACCTATCCAAGGGCAGACCGCGGAAGACACTGCTTATAAACTCCGCTGCAGTAATCTAGCACCGCACGGCCATTGACATACAGTAAAACCCTTCTGAATAAAATGTATTTGTTTAATACGGAGTGCCGGTGTTCTAGGAAGATGGCGACAGAGCCGCGGCCACTATCTATCTTGGAAGAGGGATTATGAGAACAATGCGGGCAGATTAAAGCGCATACACGGACACGTTAACAGTCGTTTTCCTGTCTCTCAATAAGATAAAAAGTATTGACAAGAATTACTTTGCGCTATGTACAAACAGTTTGGATTCAGCTTTCGACGGTTCTCCATCTCGCCACACCTCTTAATTTCTAAATAACTTACTGGATCCTACATTCTTCTGAACTCATCTCTTAACCTCCCTCTAAAATGCCCCCCTCTCCCCGCACACACACACACACACACACACACACACACACAGAGAGAGAGAGAGAGAGAGAGAGAGAGAGAGAGAGAGAGAGAGAGAGAGAGAGAGAGAGAGAGAGATTCCTGTAGTATTAGTTTTTCCCCCTTTATGTCTCACAAGGAAAGTACATGGGCTCAAAAAAATATGTGTATGAACGTTTGGTTACAGTGTCTACGTACACCTCAATGTGCTGGTGGGTGTCGTTTCTACGCAAAACTTTGCAGTCATGCTCTAGATAGCACTGTAGAAGTAATTGTAGACGCCATACGTAATGCAGATATCTAAACTATAACGTATGTAATAATCGTCGTACATGTTCTCTAGCGAATTGTCATCAAAAGCCGTGATGATAGTTCCAACTTTAACCTTCTTCTCGGAAGACTGTTGGTATTGACTGCCACTGCTTCCATCGCCTCTTCCCGCACTTACCGTAGCACTACCGCTAGCAATGGGTTCTTCGTCATTATCATCCCTATTATCATCATGTGTTAGTGTTACAACAGTATCTAACTTATGTTCATATTTCTGTAACATAACAGATACGAGAAAGCATGCGAATGATTCATCTTCTATACTAATACCATCTTTACGAAGAATGGTTCTCATCTCAACCAATCGCAATACTTTAGCAGGACTGATTAGCAATCGCCGCTCCATCTGACGCTTCACCACACAAATAACGTTACAAAACGCAACTTCGGAGGCACACTGCACCGTCCCTACTGGCGAACCGACAGATCAAAGTGCAATGTGGCAAGGCACACGCAGAGGCCTCTAACGGACGACTGCAGAGTTTTGCAGATGCGGGAGTGTCACTAGTGCAATAAGGGATCTTTACATTATCTCTCGTACGATTTTGATGTATATGTGTTTGTTCGAGCCCAAGTACTTTCCTTGTCAGACTTTACTATCAATAGAACCGTTCTTTTAATCAAGTTACGCAATACTTCTCTTTTACTCCTTCGTTCATCATCAAATCATAGGCTACTCGGGGGTTTAGATGAGCTAACATTTTCCCTCTTTTGATCCGATGACGAAATGAAAGGTGAAGTGCAGCGCTTCCTATAGGACATGCCAGCGAGCATTTACAAAAATTTCTTTCACATACATTCTCATTATTCGGGAAAATAAAGCCTTCAACGTTCACTTGCAAGAGAGGACAACAGAGCTAGCTCCAAAAATCCGCTTAGCCATCTGAAATAGACGACTGGTCACGTTGGAAAACAGCTAATTCTGTACTGTCGTTGAACCTGACGGGAGACGTGATCTCTCAGCTTCCTCAACTCTGGCAATTCACGCATTGCTGGAGTCCCGAGACAAATAATCACAGGCGAGGATTCTTTACACAGACGTCTCCAAAACTCAGGGCGGAACGGGATGCACTTCTTGGGATACCAGTACGCAAATAGGATATAAATACAAACTACCAAAGGAAATGAAATAATGACCGCTAAACTCGCAGCCATCTTGGAAGCCCTCAAGTACTGCCTTACGGTTCCGGAGAAACATATTTTCATCCTCTCGGACTCTAAATCTGCGTTAAAACTTCTGGAATATTTTCGTCGAGGCCATAAAAACCATCCAACAGCCTACGAAATAATGGCGCGCATACAGCACCTAGAAAGGAATGAACGCAGTGTCTCCATGTGTTGGATTAAAGCACACAACAGCGTTATGGGGAACGAGGTCAGTGACGCACTTGCCAAGGAAGCGGTTACCTCTGGTACCGAAGAATATACTCAGGTTCCAGCGGTGGATCTGTTATCACATTACAAAAAGAGAATGCAGACTGAATGGGACAAAGAATGGCAAGTTCCCCAGACAGTTAAAAGAAAATACTATGCTTAAATAACACCAGTGGTAGCAACCAGACCTTGGTACAAAGGACTTACATGTTCACGGAAGGTTGCAGTCACTATAGGGAGACAAACTGAACTGTCCAACTGAGCAGCACCTACATTGCTCCAATTTCTGACTGCGGCGAAGCGGAAGACACGAATGATGCATCAACAGGTAGGATCTCACATCAAAGTTGCCAAGGTATGTCGTGAGCAGGAACTACCAGTTACCAACATCAGTATCAACATTATTGGCAACCACAGACTTTGCAATGTACAAAGAACTTACTTCTAACGGCGACGAAGAAAGAGCTATGAACTGATATGTACAAGATAAAACCATGTTTAATCACAATTTGTTACGTTATTTAAAATTTCTCTTGCCTTTGTTTTTCGTCATATCTTCAACGTTTGTTTATTTACTTTTGTCAACTTGCTTTCATAATTGTACCTGAGTAGGTCATGATTATGTGGACAGCTGTATGGGGAATAATCAAAGGCCAACAAAAATAAATATAAAAGTATTCTTCGAGCTTAAAAATTGTACAAAAGTTGTAGAAAATAATCGGTTGCTTATATATCTAATAATATACGAGACCTGACTAGGTCTGTTCAGAAATATCCCAAACTTCGTCGACGCTTTTTAAGCTTACCTCTTACTTATCGTGCATGGTTACTTCACAACTGATACGCCGCTCGCAGCGCCGTTTCCATTTCCGGAAGCAGTCTTTGTACGCCTCCTCGCAAAATATCACCTTGCGAATTTTCTTTCATGTCGTCTCTCGTTGCAAATCTTCGCCATTTTGACGGGGCGAGATCTGGAGTGTAAGGAGTATGAGCCATCACAGTGACTTTTTTGTGCAGTAGCCAAGCAACAGAGGGATAGATGTGCGGCTGCTTTATCGTAATGTAAGAGCTATGAATTGTCTCGCCGCATATCAGGTTGTTTTCCTCCTCATATACTCGCAGGTGTTACAGCAACAGGTCCAGACAACTCATTAGAAGATCACATGGATTTCGGATTTTATTTATGGTGTACACATTAAGTTTTTCAAGTGCATGTCATGTGAGTTGTTGCGGTCTTCAGTCCGGAGACTGGTTTGATGCAGCTCTCCACAATACCATACCTGAGCAAGCCTCTTCATCTACACATAAGAACGGCAACCTACATCTGTCTGAATCTGCTTACTGTAACCATCTCTTGGTCTTCCTCTGCCATTTTTACCCCACACACTTCCCTCCAACGTTAAATTCACAATTCCTTGATGTCTAAGAAAGTGTCCTACCAGTCTATCCCTTCTTTTAGTCAAGGTATGCCAGAAATTTCTTTTCTCCCCAATTCTGTTCAGTACCTCCTCATTAGTTACGCGATCCACCCACCTCATCTTCAGCATTCTTCTGTAGAACCATATTTCAAAAGCCTCAATCCTCTTCCTGTCCGCACTGTTTATCGTCCATGTCTCACTCCCATACAAGGCAACACTCCATACAAATGCATCCAGAAAGGACTTCCTTAGGCTTAAATCAATATTCGATGTTAAAAAATTTCTCTTTTTCAAGAACGCTTTTCTACCCATTGCCATTCTGCATTTTATATCCTCTGTACTGCGACCATCATTTGTTATTTTAAGCCCAAGTAACGAAACTCATCTACCTCCTTTATTGCTTCGTTACCTAATCTAATTCCTTCAGCATCACCTGATTTTCTTATACTGCACTCCATTGCCCTAGTTTTGCTCTTGTTAATGTTCATCTTATATGCACCTTTCAGCACACTGTCCATTCCGTTCAATTACTCTTCCAAGTCCTTTGCTGTATCTGACAGAATTACTATGTTGTCGGCAAAACGCAATGTTTTTAATTCTTCCCCCTACACTTTAATTCCTTCTCCAAATTTCTCCTTGCTTTACCTTATAGCTTGCTCAATGTACAAATTGAACAACATTGGAGAAAGGCTACAACCTGTCTTACTCCCTTTCCAACCACTGCATCCCTTTCATGCCATTCAACTCTGACAACCGCTGTCTGGTTTTTGTACAAGTTATAAATAACCTTAGGCTCCCTATATTTTACTCCTGCTTGCTTCAGAATTTGAAAGAGTTTATTCCAATCAACATTGTCAAAAGCCTTCTCCAAATCTACAAAAGCTAGAAATGTAGGTTTGCCTTTCCTGTATCTTCTAGGATAAGCCGTAAAGTGAGTATTGCCTCCCGTGTTCCTACATTTCTCCTGAACCCAAACTGATCTTTCCTGAGGTCGGCTTCTACCAGCTTTACCATCCTTCTGTACATAATTCGTGTTAATATTTTGCAACCATGACTTATTAAACTGATGGTTCTGTAGTTTTCACACCTGTCTGCACCTGCTTTCTTTGGAATGGGGATTATAACATTTTTCTTAAAGTCTGTCTCATACATCTGTGAGTGAGTACATGTGTCTGTTATGTGAGTACAAATAATTAAATCAATTGCAGCATTGTAGCATCTGTCGGTGTAGCTAAAAATAAAATAAAAATAGAGTTGATAGTGTTTTGGCCTCGCAACCTTAGAGTCTGTGGTTCGAATTCCGCAGCGACGGATTTCTTTTTCAAATGTATTTATATAGAAGATTTTGGGATCTCTAATCCCAAGTATTGTGTCAGTTTTTGTTTATGTGTATGTAGGCGAACTGAACACCTTTCCGTAACCTAAAACGATGGTTGAGTGGGTTAACTACTTGGAAATCCATTAGTAGGTATGGCGACGACTTTCCAAAAACCACGTCGTAGCTCTTCACAGACTGAACAATCAAACACTACCGTCGTCAACTACTACTGAAGCCAATACGGTAAAAAATGTAAATTATGTTTTTATTGAAACCATCATTATTAATGACGTTTTATGAAATATAGAAAATAACGAATAAACAAAAAAACGTGCATTTCTCGTACAAATTACCATTAGATATTAAAATCGTGTAAGTATTCGAACTGATCCCGCCCAAGTTAATTATGGCAACAACCACCTACGACATTATCATTCATGGATCAATCGGGCAGTTCCAAGCTAGTGGAGTAGTAGAAATGCTGGGACAAAACATACTACCTTTACGATAAACTTATTATCATAAACTACAAGAGACAATTCAACTCTGACAGATAATTAATCAATCATTAATATTCATTAAAGCATTTGTGACTTCACTTTGAGGTGAAATTTAACTCTGCTAAATAACTAATCATTCATTAATACTTACGTAAAAATTTTCGACTTTAAGTGAAAGTAAATAATTTTAATATTATCATCAACCTTACGTGAAGCATTTATTCAACGTCAAATACAATCTGTTAGTTAAATTGTCGGACAGAACTCTTTACAGTAATTTCTGGAATCCTTACTTCTGGTGCAAGGTACCCGTCCTTTACAGCGACACTTCAAAATGCAAAATTTACCAAGAATATACAGCACAGCAACACAATTTAAATCCAATTACGCATGAATAGAGCCTTTAATATTAATTCAAACAAATTATTACACTGATAACAGGTCCCACTTCAGCTCCAGTACACGTAAGCAATTTCCCTTTGAATTTCAGAATACAGTATCCGTGACAAGTGACAATATAGGGCTTATTGAAATAAGAGGGAAACATCCATCATTATACGCCACTACTGGTGCTGCCCACTAAATGTCATCGCAGTGTAACAGCACTGCTGCACAAAATTTTCATTACACATGCCCTGCAACATAGAACTGTCAGGAACCAATCATGACACACAATTCTTGTACACGTCTTATTGACTTCAGTCTCAACATCACTAACCAAGTTAATGTCTAAGCCCCGTTGGGTATGCGTAACTGCCCCACACCAACGTAATCGAGTTGCACACAGTCAACAAATATACAAGCTCTAACAATAGTTGCTCATAACCCAAGTCTCGGCGATCAGAACTTTCAGTACTCAAAGGGCAACCTGAGCAATGGTACTAAGTGCCCTGGCCTTGTTAATACACGACTAGTAAACACCCCTAGCAACCAAAATGACAACGTCATACATGACTACCGTAGTTCGTATATTAAAACGTTTCAGGCGATTACCAGCGTCAGATTCTGCAGTACACATTTTCCGCCAAATATCCATCCACCTAGTTCTCTTAAATCCGTCCAGTTTTCCAGTTAATTACTGCAGTACTCTTTCAGGAACGAAAACAGCCAATATTACATTTGCCGGCGGCCAAGCTTAAGTCAGTAACTCACCTAACTGCAGTTCCGAGCGCCGACACCGATAACTGTGTCCTTCCGTGTTGCTCATCATCCAGCCAGACCTATCATCGCAGTCGAGCCACAACAACAACAACCACAACAACAACACCAACTGCCGACACAGCCTTGTCGCAGTGTCACCACCACACACTCTCCTCGGCACTGTTCCTTCCGCGTTCCCGCCGCCCGACTTAATGCTAGTTGGGAACGAATGAGTTCGGAAGAGCGCTCCCACAGGCGAACTATGCGAACTAGTTCGCAGATCCCTCGCCTCTTAGTTGGTCCGCTCCTTTTCCGAAGACACGGGGAACAGCGAGAGGACGCGAGAGCGCGCAGAAGCGCGTGATTCCCTTATGCCAGTTACCTTCATTTCCAGCTGAGATGCAGCTCAGCTGTAGTTTCATAGTTCACTGCCACAAGAAATCTATTTTAAAAAATAAAGTACTGCGAGTACTCTGTATGCAAAGTAGTTGAATACCATAGTATCATACATTCGTGTAAATGACTGGTTTATTTAAGTATTTGATGTCTAATTACCCAAAAATACGGGTAATAGCACACGCTTTGGCAACACTGATTCATCATATACAAAAGCTGTTATAGCAAAAGAAAGAGCTCTTTTAGTAGCGGTAGCAAAAGCCTAAAAGAGCGGACGAACTAAACTAAAAAGAGCGGACGAACTAAACTAAAAAGAGCGGAATTAAAAATCACATGTTTGCCTTCTACTGATGAGTCATTTCGAGGTGAGTGTCTGCCTGCTAGATAACATAGTTCCGTGCTACAAAATTTCTGTTTGGAAGTATTCTGCGCAATGTCTGCAATATCTGACTAATAAATTCCATAATGCCAAGATAGAGAGAACTCTAAACTTAAACCCGACAAATTATCCACAAACTGTTTTGGTTTGCGTGATATCGTTAGCGGCTCAAGCAGCAAGCGCATGAAGCAGCTAGGTGGGGGAACTTCCACCTCACCTGCATGCGCAGACCACACCGCTCAGCCGTCACTGGGAGCGGACGAACTAAAAGAAAACTAGTTCGCCGCAGAGCCGCGAACTAAAGTGAGCGCTCCCGATCGCGAACTATTATGCGCAAGTTTAATAAATACCTTATCCAAAGGATTATCTTCTCTACTTGGCTAAAGCTCTCCTCTACTCGTACTTTGATTCGGTTTGCTTCTCTTACATTCATGACAGCCTTGTACTAGCTTCCTGATAAATTCTAAAATCCGATATCCATGTGGTCTCTTTGTCAGTGTTCGATGGGCAGGCACCATTTCATTGCCGTTCCTGACGTGAATGCCGTCGGTAAACGTTGTGAGGCACACTGAACAAGGGTTGTCCTTCAGTTCCGTCCATTTCAAGCCCTGAACCATTAGTAACACCGAGTATAGATTAAGGCCTTAAGCACTCATCATAACAGCTTTCCTGCATCATTTGTTGTATCTAATTGAATCTACATAAGCAGAGGAGCCCAGATCGCTAGTTTCAAATTGCTTTATTTAGACCGGTTTCGTCAATTCTAAGTGGCCACATTCAAGTCTCTTAACATTTAAATATTGTATGGTAATATTTCATCACATTTACGTTCTTTTCTTCAAAGATGTCAAGCATATACAGCATGTTGTATATGTGTGGCGATTTTCTTGAGTCTCGCGTAAAATGTAATGCAACCGTGCTGCTTTTCTAACTCTATCATCTCGAGAAACTACGCTATATAACATTTATTCAGTACCGCATTGAGCAGTCACTAACAGACAGTAGTGAAACTTCCGGCAGTTACACACTAAACACAGGCGTGTACAGCAGGGATGCCATCCGTATTTCCCTCCAACACTCCGCCGGTGCGAAATTACGGATGTCCAGACTTTCTGCATAGGCTTCGTATATATGTAGTGTGTTCTTTCGGATTTCTCAGAAAGAAATCAGGCGATGACGAACAGTGGTCCGTTCAGTAGATGCACACCATCGGGGATCGGCGGTCGCGAGTACTTAGTGATGCTGGACAGGGACACTACGTCACTAGTGTGTGGATAAGTTGAGAATTTGGATGTGAGGTGAGGCATGCCACGGTAGTCCGTGCCGTTGCCGCGAGCGCTACGTCCGAAAGAGGCTGTACACAGCGCCACTGCATAGTAAGCAGCAGACCCAGGCACTAATTCCGACCCGATCAAAATTTCAACTTTCCACGTTCATGATATCCAATGCCTGCTGGCACGTACTGTCTTTAATTCCTTTGTGTCTTGATTAGATGTTTGTAAACCTATCGGACGAAACTGCGTGGTCATCAGTCCGTAGCTTACAAACTACTTAAACCTAGGTAAACTAACCTAAGGACAACACACACACACCCATGCCCCAGGGAGGACTCGAGCCTCCACGGCGAGCAACCGCGCTCTCCGCAGCGAGGCGCTTTAGACCGCTCTGCTACTCCACCGCGGCTCTTGATTAGAGAGCTTATGTTTGGAATTGCCGACGTAAAGGCAAACGACGCAGATAGTCCAGTCAATGAATGCATTGTAGAGTGCATGGAATATACGAGAATTTTTGACTTCAGGACTTTGTTATGGTTAGTCATCGAGGAATCGTAAATTTAGCATTGGAGGGAATTGTGTGGGGTAAAAATCGCAGAGGGAGGCCAAGAGACGCGTATAGTAAGCAGACTCAAATAGATGTGGGTTGTCGTTCTTATGAGGAGATGAAAAGGCTTGCTCAGGATAGAGTAGGGTGGAGAGCTGCATCAAACCAGTCTCCGGACTGAAAACCATAACATAACAACAACAGTTAGGAGGTGACATACTAAAAGTCCCCGCCCCTGGAGGCTTATATCTCGAAAACGGCCCGCTTTAGGAAAAAACGTTCCTAATAAAAATGAGAATTGAATTTTCTATAAAATTCATTCATACACATACGTCAAATTCCCAACGGTTTTCGAGATATACGTTATTGAAAATTGACAATTTCGGAAAAAATCATTTTTACCTCACTAATTTTGTCAAACATTTACTTTTAGTGACTCACTCGGTCGTTTCTCAGAAAATTTGTCAAAAAGAAAGTTTGTAGAGTATAAAAATTTTCTTCAATTTGATATGCACATTTGCTACTTTATCCTTAGCCAATCAGAAGTTACATCAGTCGTAAGATGTGCGATCAGTTTCGAAGTCCCAGAAATGAGTGTTTTGAGAGAGTGTGACTTTTTCTTATGAAACGTTCTAGCATGCTAAATAATAACACTAACAATGGCAAGAAGGTAATTGCAAATGAAACAAAACACACAATTATAGCTTTTATTATAATATTATGAATCATACAATGAAAGTATTTACAAGCACCGATAGTGATTCTAAATGAAAAATAAGTGCATTCAAAGCAACAAAGGGATCGTCGAGGCTCATTCATATTCGTCAGAATTGGAGACGTCGTCCAACGATATTGGTACAGTCACATTTCGTAACCATCTGTCATCGCAGTGTATGTTTCTAGTGGGATAGTTCAGAGTTTTCCAGTTTCAGTTGATGTAATCATTGTGTTTAATTTTGGTATTCCTGAACTACTATGAACATGTGTGGACGGAGTGACACCTTTGATGCCCCTGATACCATGGAAAGTATTCATTCCGTGTAAGGTACAAGCATTGAATCCACATTAACAGAAACAAGTTGATAGAGCTGAAGCATTGAATTAAAATTTGTGGTGCGGCCGGGAATCGAACCCGGACCTCCATGCTTACTAGGCAGACGTCTTAACCGTTAGACTACCACACCACTAACGATTAAGGCGCCTCGGAATAGTCTATGTACGATATCCCTCCACAACACAAACTTTAATTCAGCTTCTTTGTTCCAAAGATAATTGCCACTACTGCTACTACAAGTTGTTTGAATGGATCTAAGGCGATCCCCCTCATTTTATCTTCCAGTTGTCCTTTTGCTAGAACAGGTCATCTACAACACGATTTAACGAGCATTTGACGTACAGTGCGTTCCTATCAGGCAAGTTCAGACAAAACGCAGCGACTGTGAGCAGGTATTGTGGATAACTGCTTATATCGAAACTGGTTTCCAGAAACGGCTGAAAACTTAAGTAGCATTTATATATCTAACTGTTTCTTACGGCAAAGTGTGGCTGAACGGTCTTATCTAACTGTACCTTGCTCAACAGTAACAGTACTGCTATCAAACATGTTGAAAAACCGGTATTTCAGAGTCCGTCTTCATGACAATACGGAGAGGTTATATCAACCAAGAATGGTCTAACGCAAGGATTGCCCTGGCCCGGAAGTTGTTCACCCTGTATATAAGTGAGATTCCACAAAAAATATTCAAATGTTTGTAAATATATGGGAGCAAACTACGTGTTCATCACTCCCTAGACTTACAAACCAATTAAACTAACCTAAGGCCAACACATACCCATGCCCGAGGGAGGCCGGCCGCGGTGGCCGAGGGGACTAAGACGCTTCAGTCACGGTCTGCACGGCCACTACGATCGGGGATTCGAATCCCCCTTCGGGCATGGATATTTGTCCGTTCTAGTTCGTAAGTAGTTTATAAGTAGTTTGTAAGTTTAGGGACTGATGACCCCGAAGTTAAGTCCCATAAGCTGTATAAACATTTGAACTTTTTTGCCCGAGGGAGGACTGTAACCTCTGGCGCGAGTGGTCCCGCAGTTCCTGAAATGTGCCCAGAACTGCTCGGTTAATCCAGCGCGGCTAACATTCCGCACACACAAGGCTAAAGCTACAGAAGTACCGCACTACTGTGCATAACAATCATTCCCCACAATGTTAATGCTACAAAATAGAAAATTCTGTCTCATTCTGGATTAATAGAAGTAATTACGTAGGCTTCCGCAGCCAGAGTCAGATGACATAAATGTTTTCTGGGTGTTGTACCGCGTCATGACGTAAGAAGGCTATTACTTAAATAACCGACGTTTCGTCCAACGTAAGCTTATTTTTTTAAAAATTATGAGTGTCTAATTGAAAGTAATATAAAGTGTAGTAACAACCAGATGAAGGCCACTGTAACGTTGGCCGAAACGTCGGTTATTACTAAATTTGTTTTCGAAAGTATAAGAATTGTAGATTAACTGCCTCTTAGAATTAAGTATCAGGGTTAGCACTACAGCACTTTAATTAAGGAGAAGGAAGAAAGTGTGGCAATTTCGGGAATACAGAATTAATAGAAAATGTACAGGAAGAATAGAAAAGATGCAGCACTCTCAATCCACTCGGGGTTGCCGTTTAAAAGTTTCTACAAGTTAAATTTTGCGAGACTTTAATTTGAAAAATTTGTTTAATATTCGTTTCAAAGCGTACTGTAAGGAGGAAAATCAGTAACTCGGCACGTTTTCAACATATAGCAATACCAGTAATTTAGTAGAGGGCTACCGTGGCACGGTTATAGCTACGCAAGTGGCCAATAAGCGACTGGCCTCTAGCCGGCGGCGCGAGAGCATACACAAGGAAGCTGTGAGCATTAACTCATGTAACATGGCGGTCTAGACTGCAGTTTCTTTTATTTCCCTGCTAAAAGGTTTCGGTCACTTACATCACGATCATCTGACAACAACTGTAATAATATGTAATATTAGAGGAAAATTTCTTTCTAAAGTAAGTATTTAAAAATAACAATAAAACATACCCATGATGTTGGCTGTGACTGTCAGTATACGCGAGAAGCAGTTCACTTCAATCCGAGATTGCATACTTAGCGTCAGCCAAGAGAAGCAGGGGCTCGGTTTCGATGTTTTATTTCGCGTAGACGCGCAAGTATGTCCAGTGTTGAGAATCTACTCCGAAATAGAGGCGAGTGTTATTGACGTTAGCTGCTTGATAATCGGGATAGTAAAACTAAATACTTGGCATTTCGTACCTGTTTTCCGGTGCTGTTTAGATAGGAGCAATAACTTAACAGTTTAACGTCTGATGAGAGTGCGATTTGTTTAAATCATGTAAAAAGAAAAAGGTAGTCAACAAAATGTTCAAATGTTTGTATAGCTTATGGGAATTAACTACGGGGTCATCAGTCCTTAAACTTACAAACTACTTATGAACTAGCTGACACTAAGGACGGCACAAATATCCATGCCCGAGGGTGGGGATTCGAATCCCCGACCGTAGTGGGGTAGTCAACAGTCTGGTTATACAGCCCGCAGTCCAATAACTGGGAGACATCTCTTCTTCTGCTCACTCATTGCTGAAAGAAAATTCTGCAAATATGGGCTCTAAAAATAAACACCTGAAAATCTATGAGCACTTGTTCATCTTCGGTACTCTGAAAAACATCACCCCTATTGAAGGACTTATCATAGCTCTTAAGTTTGCAGTTTAGAGTCCAGTTTTTTCCTCTTTTGTCAACGTTACCTCTATCCATGAGTCAGGAAATAGGTTTGTGCCGGAAGACAATTCTCCACAAAGACAATCGGTTGTATTAATAAATAGGAGAACGTACACTGCTTGAAACAATCAGGGGAGCAGATTCGATGTCGTAGACAATATACATATCGAAACGTCTTTTATTCACTTATTGGTTATAATTTTAATTCATGTGTGATACAGTAAGATATTCTGTTGTCTCAACTCTTTACTTGACGTTCACATGGCGTTTACTTAGAGCGAGGCACCAAGAGACTACCGTAATGGTGACAAAGTCATTCCTCTGATGTGTGATCGCCTAGGATGGTCAACACAGTTGCATACCCGTGTGGCTTGGGCAGTATGAGGTTATCAATCAGCTCTTCAGGGATATTTGACCATTCTTCACGAGTGCAGTATCCACCTCTACAACCGCTGTGGGAGATGCTGATCTGGTTGCAATGTGTCTGCTAAGTGCAGTCCAGACAGTGGCGCCCGATGGTGCCTGAAGCTGGGCGTTGCAGCGATATTAGATTAATCGGTTCGTTCCATAGATCCGTGAGGTGATTCTCGTGAATGTGAAACATTTTTTTTACCAGTTGATAATATATCACTAATACAGGTACATACAGAAAATATAATAATACTAATAGTATAAATACAGATATATGCATCATTTTGTTCTATTTAAGAATTCGTAAGAGGAGTAGAAGGAGTTGGCTACTAGAAAGTCTTTTAGGCTCCTCTTAAACTGATATTTATTTGTAGCTAAATTTTATATGGTTGTTGGTAAATTATTGGAAATGTGAGTTTGAGTAGAGGGCCCCTTTTTTGAAGTAAGGTAAGTGCTTTTAAGTACTAGTGTAGATCATTTTTGTTCCTAGCATTGTAGGTATGGACTGAGCTGTTTGTTGGGAAAAAGGATATATTATTTATGACAAATTTCATCAAGGAATAAATATACTGAGATGCAGTAGTTAATATACCCAGTTCTTTGAAAAGGCTTCTGCAGGATGTCCGTGATTTTACACCACAAATAATACGTACTACACACTTTTGTACTCTGAAAACTTTTGCTTGACTTTAAGAGTTACCCCAAAATATACCATAAGACATTACGGAATGAAAGTAAGCAAAGTATGCAAGCTTTTTTATTTTTATGTCTCCTATGTCTGATAACAAATCTGTATTTGCAATACGAGTGGTAAGTCGTTTCTGCAGTTCTGTGGGTTGCTCCTCTCAACTGGATTTATTATCAAGCTATAATCCCAGGAATTTTATACTGTCAACCTCTTCTATCTGCTCTTCTTCGTACTTTATGCATATACTGGATGGGAATCTCTTACATGTTTTGAACTGCATGTAGTGAGCCTTTTCAAAGTTTAATGTCAATGAGTTGGCTTTAAACCATTTATTAATGTTAATGAAAATATTATTAGCAGACCTTTCTAAAATTAAGCTTAAATGACGACACAAGACTGACCGCGCAGTACGACTTCGACGTGGAACAGAACATTACATGATAAAATTATTAACGGACAAGAGCCAAAAAGTAAGCTCACAGTCAGGACAGCTGCATGTAGTAAATAGTGGGGTTGCGGCTATTGGCCAGCGCGGGCTTCAAACGGAGTGCCTCCAGCAGCGCGGACCAATGAGAGAACGCCTAGCCGCCACACACAGGCATAAATAATGAACCTCAGGAACGGCTGTATATGAAGCGTCACCTGCAGCATGTCAACGCGGATGAACAGTTTGGGTTCAGAAGCCACCACTCGGCAACCACCACCTGCTGCGACTAACGGAGGCGGCGTTCGGATGGGAGAGGGTAGGTTCACCGCCATCGCTCTACTCGTGGCGTCATTATAACCTACATGTGCCCAGTTTCGAGCTTCTATACTGCACATCGACTGAGCGCCTTGAGGCTACTGCAACTAGTCAAGGAAATGTCTTTAATATGACGAAGCCGACCTCTTCTGACAAACTTTCCGAGGTTTGTTCGGTACAGCTGCAAGTTCTCTCCTCCCGAGACAGCCTCTTCCTTTTCGTATTTTCATGATTTTCTCCTTATAACTCACGTGTTATTTAAAAGTAATGGCAAACTGAAGATGTACCAAAGTCATGTCGTTCTTAGTACGATTAATTGTAAACTAGGGTCAAAAAGTGAAGTATATATACACTTGTGGCGTCTGTTCCCAAAGAACAGACGTCACTTCTGATCCTGCAGTTGTTATTATTTAATATTCACAGAATATATGACATCAACTGGGTACACATTTTCAGCTTTGCCCAATCGCAGTTGATGTCATATATTCTGTGAATATTAAATAATAACAACTGCAGGATCAGAAATGACGTCTGTTCTTTGGGAACAGACGCCACAAGTATATATATAATATGCCGGTGACGGGCAATGATCCTATCGTTAGTGGGGATGGGTGGGCAAGTTTGAAGCCCTTACTCTTACGGGAATTAGTTTCATAACTACGAGTTTGAGTACTGTGGGCAGGGCGAAGCTGGGAATTTGTATCTGACGGTAGGCGTGCTTAGGTAGTCCTTGCAGGTGCGGTGATCACTGTGTCCCCAGTGGTGTAGGGGTCAGCGCAACTGCCTAGAAAGCAGGAGACCCGGGTTCGAATCCCGGCTGGGTACACATTTTCAGCTTTGCCCAATCGCAGTTGATGTCATATATTCTGTGAATATTGAGTGAAGTATAGCCGGGTAACTCCTGATATTAACGGTAACGTCAGACTGGTGCTCGTTGTAGGGCTGTGAATAAAAGCGTGATGATGTGGCTTAGATGTACGTACCTTGTTATTAATTAAATTCTGCTATGTTTCGACTTCTTAAATGTGCGAACATTTTTCTTAAAAGTGAATATGTTGTACTTAGTGAACATGTGAAATATGGACCAACGAACTGTAAACATTGTTGTTTTTCTTCCGCCGAGCGGATTTGTCGCTGGCGGTCTCCAAACGTCTTCTTACGTTCCGTCTGCAACGTTTTCCAGTTATTCAGCTTCTCTTCGTTGTTTTCAAACCATTGCTGGGCTGTTCCATCCAGGTAGACAAACGTTGGCCAAGCACACTGTAGGATCCCACCTGTTGTACTCAGCGACTCGGTCGAACCCTTTCAGCCATTTGTTGGGGTCCTGTCCAGCGTCTCCAGAGAACACCGACGGGTGTCTGATGTGCAGTTGGCTTACCGCTGGTTTTGTACTCGGTATATCCTTGTATTCCGGTTCTAGTCCGTGTAAGCGACGGCTTTTACGTTGCCTAATCGGAGTCATGGTGATGCAGGTGCTGCACAGGATACCCGGCGCCTCCACCAAACAATGTCGCGTTGAAATGGAAGTAGGCTTGACTTGGAAAGCAGGCTTGTCAACTGAATACAGCACATGCTGAAAGCAGGTTTATTGCGAACTTAACATACACGCAGCACTAACTGTTATTTATACACAGACAGAATGTACAAGAAATTAGAAGAATAGTTAACATAAGAGACAGATAGAAATTACAAGTGAACATAAGAGACAGATAGAAATTACAAGTGAACATAAGAGACAGATAGAAATTAGAAGTGAACATAAGAGACAGGTAGAACATTCTGGAAATGTTAATTACAAATAATTTTTTTCCGGTGCACGGGACTGAGCCAACGACCTTCAGCACCGCAATCGGTGATGTTATCCATTGCGCCACGCCGCCAATTGGGTGACTTGGGGTCTCGCGGCAATATTTCTGCGATTTGCTTATTGCTATTGTTTTTATCTTTAGGGTACCCGTTTTCAGTATCACTGGGACTACGAGTTCGTTCCCTTTTCTTTCTTAAAGCAAATGTATTCATCCCTTCTTCAAATCTACAAAAACAGACAGTCTGCATTTGAGAAGAATAAGCGAACTAAGAAGAACTGATCAGTAATGAGATCCGGAAGTTGAGAGGGAAAGCGTCATATTGTTACGGCCTGTTCAAATGTAAAAAAGTTGTGTTTTTAACCTCTATTGTTTGTGTTTCTGTAGCAGAATGTTGTATTTTTACGAATGCTTTTTTAAAGCTCGTCGCATTCTTCGACCTCGAGTAGCATGAAGCGACAGAAGCGACTGTGACTTAAACCCTGCTCCAGACGGTGGCCCTAGAAGACTGGACCACGAAATGGAGAAGACCTACAACGGCGAGAAGAACCAGGCGCTGATCGTCCACTGAACATCTGCCGCAGCTGGTAGTACGTACTCTCCCTGACCCTTGGGCCGATAGTACCAAATATCTTGGCGTCACGTCGGACCGACGGCTGACATGGCGCCGACACGTTGAGGATGTGCGGTGTAAGGCGCTGGGTAGGTTTTATACCCCTCCTTAAACCCCACTTCTCCTCTTCCAGAAGAACTCTTAATTCAGCTGTACAAAGCCACCATCAGCCCGATATTCGATTATGCAGCGGTGGTGTGGGGCAACGCAGCTGAATACAGTGTACAGGGTGTCCGCAAAGTAACCCCGCAGCGGCGAGCTCCGCGTGTCTCGCCTTGCGGGGTGCGTTAAGGGTGGCAGGACGTTCATGTCTTACAAGGGGACATCATCAACTCGACCTCATTTTCTTGACAAAAAAATACATGAGCTAGGTATCAACCCCAGCAATCGATATTAGGTGAAAATTCGAGCCATTATTCATATACTACGCAGTTACCGCCTCTTCAGAGTACAGCTTCTAAACATTCGCGCGCTCGGGTTGTCTCTCACTCGGCCCGCTTAATGCCCGACGTCTAGTACTGTGAGCAGAGTGCAGTAAGAGGTTTGTGTTCGCGATGTCAATTAACCCACAGGCAGTCGTGCGACACCTCCAGGAGCGATCAAAATGTTGAAATGTTTGTGAAGCTTATAGGACTTAACTGCGGGTCATCAGTCCCTAAACTTACAAATTACTTATGAAGTATCTTACACTAAAAACAGCACAAACATTCATGCCCGAGGGGGGATTCAAACCCCAGACGGGGAACGACGTCGCGCATCGTAGGAAAGCACCTAAATGCGCTCGGCTGCTCCGCCGCAGCAACGCTCTATACACGGTAAAGGAAAATACAGGACGCTTTCTTTATGATTTTCCTTATATCTTTCAACTGCGTTGGAGATATCAAACAGTTGCACTGATAAAGACGTGCTGGATATAGAAGAAAATAGCGGGTTGACGCAGATGTACGAGAGAATGACGTCGACGATAACGACGCTGCCATTTCACCAGCGTCAGATTCGTCGAGCACTTTCATTGCTTCTACGGAGCTTTGGCGTGGAACTGAGGTCGTCAATGATAGTGAAAGCTGCTTTGATGATTTTTAATCGTCGAATACTACTTTGCCCGTCTCCGTAACAGAAGTATATATGCAACGAGCTATTTGCATCTTACACAGCCCGTCACAACTGCAGTGGAAACGAGTGAGACGGATTTTCAACAAGTAGTGTAACGTAATTTACTTTTCAATACCTTTTATGCACGTCATTTTGTTATTTGTAATGCTGACACTGTTGAAGTGGTGTAAACTTTAAAAAGCTACAGTACATATGTTTCATTTCGTATTATTATTTCCTCCTCCACTTCCCTAGCTCTTAAAACTTCACATTTCGGGGGACTCGCTGTTGTCCCTTCATTGCACAGCACTTTGCGTTCGAGAATTAAGCGGCCGCAGTGAAGCGGGCCGAGTGAGGGACAGCCCGAGCGCGTGGGCGTTTAAAAGCTGTACTCTGGGGGAGGCCGTAACTGCGTAGTACCTGAATAATGGCCCAAATTTTTTACGTGATGTCGATTTCTGGGGTTGATTTCTAGCTGATGTATTTTTTTTTTTTTTCTCAAGAAAATATGAGGTCGATTTAATGATGTTCCCTTGTTAGTATACGTTAGCGGCCGGGTTTCACTGCTACTAACTGCAGTTATGGGATGGATTCAACATCATTACGATTAAAACAATGAAATTCATTAGCTATATTAACTACAAGAAAATACACTGTACTCACAATTATCTCAGTAGGCGCTGGAAATGATTTCCTCTTTCTTGAAGGCATAGTTCAACACGTTTACATTTATTTTCGAATACCTTCACCAATGTTTCACGTGTAATCGAATGCAGATACTCAGTTATCACTGTCTTAAGTACATGTATTGTGTTTCGGTTATTTAGATAAACAAATGCTTTACCTGCACCCCGAAGGAAATAGTCGGAAGGAGACAAATCCGGTAAGCGAGAGGACCAGAGACCTTTTGTAATTATTTTGTCTCCAAAGATTTCATCTGAAAGTCATAGGAATTGGTGTGCTGTATAAGCAGTAGCGTTGTCTTGCTGCAGCGCAATAAATGCATAAATTATCTGGAAATAGATTACGGTGGTGACGGTAGTTTCGAAAAATATCGGCCCTATAATTTGCGCTCGTTTTGTGGCAACCCACACCCGATTTTCTCTGCGTGCTATGGCATTTCTCGCAAGGCATATGGATTTTCGGATGACCGAGTACATCAATTATTAGAATTCATGTAACCAGATGCGTGAAGCCAAGTCTCATCAGTGAAAAATGTTCGATTTAAAACACCAACTCCATGTCTGTCTATAAATAGCTGAAACCATTCACAATATACTATTCTTTCGGTATGGCTCATACAATGTAATTGTTGCACTGCAGTAATTTTATACGAATACAACCTCAGTTGTTTGATTACGGTCTTGTGTGCTGTCGTACGAGAAGAAAAGAAGGAAGCTTAGGGTTTTACGTCCCGTCGACAGCGTCGTCATTAGAGACGGAGCTTATGCTCGGATTTTAGGGGAAGGATGGGGAAGGAAATCGGCCGTGCCCTTTGAAAGGAACCATCCCGGCATTTGCCTGGAGTGGTTTAGGGAAATCACGGAAAACCTAAATCTGGATGGCCGGAGGGGGGTTGGAACACTTGCGGGGAGTGACACTTGCGAGGAGTGACACTTGCGGGAAACCCGTGGCCCTTGGGGCGGCTAATAGCTTTTCCTGGGTACAGGCACACCAAGAATTCTAGCACTGTCAACATAACACGAAACTTGTTCTAACGTTGAGTGTTCCTCCTGAAAACAAAACGGTATTTTAACAGTGATAATGTTTGGAGAGTTAGTAAGACATTCTCTGCTACTACAAGACGATGACTTTCAACAGTCATACCTCCTAAAAGCATATTATTCAGAACACTAAGCATATCAAGACACCTGCGCAAGCAATAAATATATTAGGCATCCTGCACAGATACGTTGATGTAATTGACCGCTATGTAGTTAACCTCACTATCACGCAACTTCCATCTCTTTAAAAATAGCTACTATGTTTTTGAATAGGAGATGCAACCTTAAACCTTCAATTAAAAAACGTTAATAATAATAAGTCAATGAGTATTTTATATACTTTATGCGTTTATTCGAGACCCCAAAACGATTTCGCTGTATTCGAATTACAAATACATCTAATAAATGTATGAAATACGGAATGTGTAAAGGAATGCCACACACCGAAAAATGCTAAGGATAAATTCTATTTTCTATCATCGTCATATAGAACCATTTTTACTCCGAACTTGGCATAAACCAACAGGGAGAAACAAGTTGCAAGACTTCCAGGAAAAATGAAGCGAAATTGGCAGCCAATAGTTGGTTATAAATTGCATTGCCTGTTAACTGTATAAATATAAATTACGGAATACGCGGAACTCCTGTTCAGTACAGTCAAAAAGGTCTAAGGTAATAGGCAGTGGTTTACAATCAGATATCCGTATCACTCTCCTCCTCAAGAAGTCTGTGTGAAGATTTATATTCAGAACATTCAAGAAAAAGGCTACTGTGATGTTGAAGCTACAAGAAGCAGCTCATTTACTCAGGAAGGGAAAACGTTATGGTGCCCGTAAATTTGAATGGCTGTATCTCTTGTAGTAACATTCATTTTTTGATAAAATGTTAAAATCCAATATACCAGAATTTTGTTTTTCTAAATTCAGTGCCAACTTTTTTTGTCGAAATGTTTGCAGGAAGTAGTCTTGATGTGATTTCATACTTCTATGCATTAAATTGATATTATCAAACATGTAATTTGTGTCACAAATTGCGTGGCCGGTCCGGTGGGTCTTTCCCTGAATACGGCACAGGTAGCGGCTGGAGGGCGTGGAGTAGGGGTGGTGTATCCCTACTTCTGGAGAACCCTGTCCTCTACCTGCAGCGTCCGGGTATTCCCGCAAGTGTCTACACACTCCCTTTCCGCGCAAGTGTCACTCCCCGCAAGTGTCACAAACTCGGTCGGAGGTGGATCTGAACCACCTTCCTTCCGAATGCGAGTCCAGTGTCTTACCACTGCGCCACCTCGCTCGGTGTCGTACGAGAGACTTTTTAGCCTCTTGTGATGATTTCCTTACTGATTTTGTTGGACTCCGCAACATGATGTCCGAAATGTCGTCGAGCTTCCGTTCCGTTAAAACCGTGCGCCTACCACTTCGTGGTGCATCATGAACTAAACCTGTTGTACGGAATTCCCCAATTAAATCACGTACAGTGTCGCGATGTGGACACCACGGCGTTGGAAAACGCCAACTAAATTGTCGTCTCACATGCTCCGAGAAAGTTTCGCCCTGCCCGAGAAACCTCTTCCACTAAAAAAGCTCTTTGCTACAGTAAAAATTCTCGGTACACACAGCGTATACAAGACCAAGGCAATAAGGCCCGGCGCACACTTGACGCAGCAGAGGCAGAGGAGAGGCAGAGGCGAGGCCTCCGTCCGTCTGTAACGCATGCTTTCTAATGGGGCAGCGCACACTTAACGCAGCCGAGGCGGAGGGCAGGCGTTTCCTCGGTCACGCCTCTGTCCGGTTGTCCGAGGCACACAGTTTTCCTGCACCTCTGTTCCACCTCTGTCGCAAAGTGAAATTCCAAGTCATCGGATATGCTTCGAAAAAAATTGTTTTATGTAGACGAATATAAGCTACATCCTTCTCTGTATTTAGTTTCTTTGTAACACATTTACTTTCGGCGTAAAAAAATTAAAAATACTATTTTCCGATTTGTGCGTGTTTTGCGCTAACGCAGCTTCCACAATCGATTTTGCAGAAACTACTCACTAGAAAAAAATTATTTTTCTGTATCATATAGGCAAAAGCCACCGCATGACGTTGGGGAGGTTTTCTTTTCGTTATTGTACATAGTTATTGTTATAATAAAAACTAAAGTACAACGCCGCGCATATTTTGAAGTGTTTGCAGTGAAAAAAGTAGTCGCTGGCTAGTTTGCGTTTGCTGCATTTTACACCATACATTACTGCGAACGAAATGTAGCTAACATATCGAAATTGTTTTTAACGGTGGAATGAGAGCTATATCTCTTTCGATTCTCGAGAAAATACGTGAGATACACGTTTGACGCGCCGCGGTAGGCAGCTACGCGGCTGTTGCCGCCTGCTGTGCCGAGTGCGGAGCTGCCTCGTGTCTCCCTTCTCCGTGTGCTGCCGATACACACCCAAAGCTGGAAACGAACAACTTACTGAAATAGAAAGGCACCGAGATTCATAAACCGAAGATGCTGATTGTGTATTTTTACGGTCTATAGTCTCTGGTTTCAGTAAACTTTGTGGCAAGCATGAAAGCACTATATAAGCTAATATTCCCGTTACTACTGAATAATAAGTTCGGCGAAACCAGAATGGACGTGCAACGATTTATTTATTTATTTATTTATTTATTTATTTTTACTATCAGGGACCTTCTTCAATTTCTTGAAAGAAAATATTTACCCCTTTGTGGAGCTTCAGCTCACTGCTAAACCATAGATGATGCTAGGAACGTCTCTCGTCAGTATTTCTCATCCTGAATTCCATACTACTTTCAGAAATTCAACATTTGCAAAAGTATTAGCATTAGCTTTACTAATTACTAACAAATATAATGTCTGCTGAAGGTAATTATCATTAGAAATGATGACAGAGACAAAATATGAATACAATGTAATAAAATACTGCATGTACATGCACAGCTGCCGTTATAGAAGAAGAAAAAAGCAAACGTCAGTATCTTAGTACTCAGGAGCATGGAAGAGCTACGAATAAAGACCTAAGTAAGGAATCACTTTGCGTGCAAATGCAGTTAAACAAGGAAACTATGATTTGCAAAATGTTTCATATCGATATATCTTTTAATGTAAGACATGTGAAAAGCATACCAGGTGTCACCGAGAAGAAAAGTGTTTCTAATCGTATATACTGCGCCACAATCATGATTAAATATGACAGTTGTATAAAGGTTCTTTCAATTATTGAATTTGCTGTGACACTTGTTTCACTGAATTATAAAATAAATAAAAAATAAATCTGACTTTAATTAAATTCCTAAAACATATCCCTAATTTTTCTTTAGTGGGTATGACGTGTCACACTATTTTTCTTCTTTGTTAAGTCCTTCTTACTCAGTTATTCAGAACTTGACTCTCTTTGAACTGTCGTGTGTTTAGTCGGAATAGCTCAAGAGCTTAAATGAGCTTCCATGGACCAGAGAAATTCAGCATGTATTCGTCACTTTTGCCTGTTGCTCAACAGATCTTGCAGTGCTCTTATCAGAATACACAGAGACAGACACACACACACACACACACACACACAAATTAAATTAACGGAGTTTTGAAGGAGATCCAGGAATTAAATGTGATTGCATGGAGAGGTTTGCAGTGGACACGCAGCACGTGCTGTTGCAAGCTGCGCTGCGCTCCTCTGCCTGCGCTGCGTCAAGTGTGCGCTGACCAGCAGAGGCCCTGCGCCTCGCCTCTGCCTCTGCTCTGCCTCTGCTGCGTCAAGTGTGCGCCGGGCCTAACACAAGTAACAGCTGTAGCGCCGGCCGCGGTGGCCGAGGGGACTGAGGCGCTCCAGTCACGGTCTGCACGGCCACTACGGTCAGGGGTTTGAATCTCCCCTTGGGCATGGACATTTGTGCCGTCCTTAGTATTAGTTAGTTCATAAGTAGTTAGTAAGTTTAGGGACTGATGACCCCGTCGTTAAGTCCTATAAGCTATACAAACATTTGAACAGCTGTAGCGCACACGCAACACTACCCCCACCCTACCACCACTGCAGGTGCACGGAACACGTGCAGGAGCGCTTAGTCAGTGCTGACAACCTCTGCGAGACACGCGGAGATGGCCACTGCGGAGAGACTTTGCGGACACACTGTACAACGACTACAAACAGTCGAGAACGAGGTCCCGCGGATGACGCTGCACCTACGTCGCGACTTCCCGTCAGAGGAAGTGCACGTCATCGCTGACGCGCCGTACCTCCGCCAGCGGTTCCAAAAAGCCGCACACAATTTCTACGAGAAGGCCGCCAACTCGCGAGACCTCGGCCGCAAGCCACACTGGCGCGCAACCTTGCGATGGCCACGTCATCTTTGGCAGCAGGAGTCATCTAGCGCAGATGAAACCAAATCGTCATCGATGGCTTTGCCAGACAAGAATTGACAACCGAAAGATTACTAACACAAACAAACGTTAATTAGAAGGGTTGAAGACTGCTTCGTTACTGCTGGCACAACGACAACGAATGTTGCGACGCGAGTGTATGTGCAGCAGTGCACCTGATGGAACTCGCGAGTAACGCGACCGACATATCGTGCTTGTAGGACTGGCAGAAAACCCATTTCTCCGAGACGGCAATGTAAAAAATCATTGGTATCAATAATGGCTAGTCTACACGACGACACTAGGTTGCGACACTCGTTTCATGAAATGAATTGCGCCCAACTGGTTTCGCGTATGTGTGTAGACACGGCGCCGATACTATACACTTCAGTTTCGTTGTTTTGTAAGTGCCGTAGTCGCCGTAGAATGAAAGTTTTGGTAGCTGTAAACGTTGTGCTGGAGCTATTGCTTCTCTGTGTGAAGGCGTTGGATAAGACTAAACATAAAAAGAATAAGGAACGTGTTTGGGTTTGTGACTGGATTAAAAAAAGACGTCAGCTCGGTTGCTTAGCGACGTTGTTGAAAGAAATTGGGATCGAAGACCCTATAAGTTATTAAAAAATGCTCAGTCTCTGTTGCAGTATTTTATTTACCAATTACGCGTTTCGCGCTGTTAGCGCATCGTCAGATTGGGCGGAGATGGAGTCGCAGAAGTATCTATTGCTGTCTAGGAGGTATCTTAACAATTTGTGTTATTGGGCGCCATAGCAGCAGAGGAGTCGCTGTCGCGGCAGGTCCACGTTTACAACTGCAACTTCGGCACCTTGTAAACGTGGACCTGCCGCGACAGCGACTCCTCTGCTGCTATGGCGCCCAATAACACAAATTGTTAAGATACCTCCTAGACAGCAACAGATACTTCTGCGACTCCATCTCCGCCCAATCTGACGATGCGCTAACAGCGCGAAACGCGTAATTGGTAAATAAAATACTGCAACAGAGACTGAGCATTTTTTAATATTCAACACTGTTGCTGCACCAGCCACCATCACCACCATCATGGAATGGAGTGAAATGTATAGACCCTATAAGTTTTTTTTAACAACTCAGAATGTCACCAGAGCAGTTTACGTTTCTTTTAAACAGATTTAGTAATGTAATAAACAAACAAGATACTGTTATGCGTGAAGCATTGTTACTAGAACTGAAATTACAAATTGCATTACTTTTCTTGTCAAATAGATATTCGTCTCTACAGTACCTGTACCGTGTTCCCAAATACACAATTATAGATATAGGTATTTGGAATTGAATGTAGTTTAGTCAGCAATTCACTAATCGTCAACCCATCAATATTTAATCCACGAATAATTGCTTAAAGAGCACTAATACGCCGCTGCTTATTCCTGAAATTTTCATTGTTAAATGGCACGAATACCTATGCATCGCATATATGTTCAAAAACTGAATTATTTCTTCCTTTCCCCCCTTTATGTTGTCTTTTGCTCTGTATTGGTTATCACCTAACCTAAAAACACGCGCAATCGGTTTCACCAAAGTTGGAAGGTGCCGAAACTGTTTAGTTTCGGCAACGAGTTGCGCGAACGCCTGCCACGCATGCGCACTGGCTAGTAGCGCAGCTTCATGAAACGTAGTGTCGTCGTGTAAACTAGCCTTAAAGCAGAGTATCTACTTTATACTCTGGATTCCAGATAACATTTTCAGGTTCGCTATAATAAAGCGAGTCTAAGAAATATACTTCAACCGAGTATGTTCTCAGCGTGAGTAAAACAGGGTGGGGGAAGTGGCTCACAACTGAGAACATTCTCCGATATAG
This sequence comes from Locusta migratoria, assembly GCA_026315105.1. Classification (NCBI taxonomy): domain Eukaryota; kingdom Metazoa; phylum Arthropoda; class Insecta; order Orthoptera; family Acrididae; genus Locusta; species Locusta migratoria. The sequence goes on from CM048744.1 coordinate 301,423,741, forward strand.
TATCAATAAAACTAGCGAAGTTTCTCATGACCGGAGAATATTCTCCGTTTTCTGAAATGAGCTCTCCACCATACTTCGCACTGAGTAACTTCTATTAAGGTTGCATTTTACTGTGGTTTATAATAAAAATGACAAAATTTGTGTTGCTCAGAATGCAAAAAAAATGTTCCTTCATACGTAGTATGAAGAAATACGAGAGGCACAAAAAGTTAATGCAAATAAAAACATTTTGCTGACGAGTAGCTTCCTTCAGAAAAAATCGTAAGTGTGACACTTCAAGCATTTTATATAGTGAAGAGAGTGACGTCAGAGGAATGTTTTCATTACCGACATAGAAATGAAACAAGTGGATTCAGCTGCGTGTTTTTCCCGTTGGTTTGGAGGGCATATTTACAGCTGTAAACAGCTACATAGCAAAACAATATTGTATGTTTTTAAATAGAGTCTATTAACGCCTTATGACGTTAATTCCAAATACAGTGCACCGCAGGACTTCACAGTCTGTATCACAAAAATATTGCTACAATACCGGATACTGGCATTGGTTTTTGTACTGCTCTTGTTTATTCAGCCCAAATCAGATGGCCTATTTAAGATGCGTTTTCTGCCTTCGTAATCTTAACTTGTGTTAAAAATAGTAGATGCGACAGTAAAATTAATAACTGATTAATTACATACCTAACAATCTGTTTCTTGTAACAAAATCGCACGGCCTGTCGCTTATAAGCTCATATTTACGAGGGTAAGTCAATTATTATTAGCAATTTAGCTATATTTTTGTTTATGTTGGTAGTACTGTCGTTTTATTTTGGTGACGCATGCTTTGTTTATTTGTTGTTATATCTTTGAAATTTTCAAGCTGCTACGTTAGTTTCGTTGTCGCTGCCGTGCTGTTAATCATGGCTGCTCCGCTGTCTATTTGCACCAAAGAAGAGCAACATTCAGTGATACGTTTTTTGTGAGCGGAAGGTGTATCAGGGGCCGAAATTCATAGAAGACTTTCAGTACAGTACGGGAGCAGTGTTTTGCCACAACGAAGTGTGTACGAGTGGATTGAAAAATTCCGAAATGGTCGCACGAGTGTTAAGCACAATGAAGGAGCCGGACGACCGTTTACCGCCACAAATGAAGATACCATTGAGCGATCACGTGAAATGATTCTCTTAGACGATTAACTACTGATGAAGTGGCTTATCGTCTTCAAATTAGTCATGGTTCTGCCTACGAAATTATTCACAACAGACTTTGGTTTCGTAAAGTTTGTGCAAGATGGGTCCCAAAACAAATCACACAGTTGCATAAGCAAACGCGCCTCGACATCCGCAAAAAACATTTGGATCGCTATGGTAACAAAAGGGACAACTTCTTAGACAGAATCATTACTGGTGACGAAACATGGATCCATCATTACGAGCCGGAGAGTAAACGGCAGAGAATGGAATGGAAACATCCAAATTCGCCCTGCAAGAAAAAGTTCAAGACCCAACCGTCCACAGGGAAACTGATGCTTACGGTTTTTTGGGATGCACGAGGTCCTGTAATGGAACATCATGGTGAAAGGGGAACAACAGTAAACAGTGTACGTTACAGTGAGATGCTTACTGACAGGCTAAAGCCTGCAATTCGAAGCAAACGCCGAGGATTGCTGTCAGATGGTGGTGTGTTGTTGCAGACAATGCCTGTTCGCATACTGCTGTTTAAACTGCTGAAACGCTCCAGAAACTCAAATTCGAAGTACTGGATCATCCTCCATATAGTCCCGATCTTGCCCCTTCTGACTATCACTTGTTTGGTCCACTCAAACAGGCATTAAGGGGCCGTCGATTTTCCTCGGACGAAGCAGTGATGGAAGCGGTGCATTCCTGGCTCGCAGCTCAACCGAAAACCTTTTATGAGGGCATAAGTAAGCTTGTAGAGCGACGGACGAAGTGCATTGAAAGGCAAAGAGACTAAGTCGAAAAATGATGGACTTTTAAGTTTCGTGTTTTATTACTATTACGATGGTAAGTCAATTATTATCCGCAAAGTAGTTATAAAATTTTATTGTAAGTATCTCGTGTTAGGAAGCTCTGACAGCGTTCCACATTGAAACAGATGAAAACTTGATTAATTCTTAAAATTTCGTTCACCAATAGTGCTAACCCAACTTCAATAACAAAAATGTTTTTCGCATGACGAAAATATTGTAACATCGTCAGAAGAATACATTTTCCTAAAAAGTGGATATTTAGTCTTAATAATATGCTGCTGCACCTCAAACAAATATCTTAACATAGTACAGTTCTTCCTGAACACTTAGATGCCTATTCCATATTTGCACACTGAACAATTTGCCTGATTGAGCTAGTTTAAAGAAATACACGATTGAACAGCTGTTCTCTGCCGGACACGACACACGGAGAACTTACTCAAGGAGGAGGGGAACTAGTGAGAATGAACTTCCTGCTCAGAGCATATGTTTCGACATTTTTATTCATACGAAATGGAGAACTTACTCAGAGAACGTTCTGTTTCTCTGAGAATCTTTTCTGGAGCATGTGCTCTTATTCATACAGCCCATTGTCGAAGAGGAATGGTGCGCGAAACCCGAAGTTAACTGACAACGACCGACGAGCATTAAGGATGGTTGTGACCAGACAACAGAAAACTACCACGGCAAATAGTACTACTGGAGCCTAACATTTATGGAAGGGTTGCAGTTGCTAACTCCTTAATAACGGAAACTGCGAAGGAAGCAGTGCTGCTATCATAAAACCTGGACGCTTTATGACGGGAAGTAGGTGATGTGACCGATGAATCGTAGTTTATATTGTTTCCTATAAACTACCGGGTTTATCTATCGAAATCCCCAAAAGAAGCTTACGATCCGGCATGCCTGCTTCCTACAGTCAAACATTGGGTAGATTCCGGCATGATTTGGGCATCTATCGTGGTATTCAAATGTTTCTATGACGACTCTCACTGGTCGAATAACAATGAATATCTCGCTATACTCAACAAAATTCTGCTTACTGTGACTAACAAATTACTAACAATCACTGCCATATTCCTAAATGATAATGCGCCCACATACACAGCCAAAAAGATTCAGGCATGCCTTTTAAGCGACATAAAATTATCCAACATTTCCACTGTACAACTAAATCGCCGTGTCTATATATAACTGAACCGTTATGGGGAGTTTTAGAGCAGAGAGTAAGCGTCAAATTTACAGCTCCAACATCGATGGAGTAATTCGTGACTGCTTTGGTACAGTCATGGATAACATTCTGGTGGAAACCATGGAGACACTTTACCAGTCTGTTCCTCGTAGAGTTTCAGCTTTAGTAATATACATTCCTGGCCATTAAAATTGCTACACCGCCAAGATGACGTGCTGCAGACGCGAAATTTAACCGACAGGAAGAAGATGCTATGATGTACAAATGATTAGCTTTTCGGACCATTCACACAAAGGTTGGCGCCGGTGGCGACACCTACAACGTGCTGACATGAGAAAAGTTTCCAACCGATTTCTCACACACTAACAGCAGTTGATCGGCGTTGCCTGATGAAACGTTGTTGTGATGCCTCGTGTAAAGAGGAGAAATGCGTAGCATCACGTTTCCAACTTTGATAAAGGTCGAATTGTAGCCTATCGCGATTGCGGTTTATCGTATCGCGACGTTGCTTCTCGCGTTGGTCTCGATCCAATGATAAGATATGAAATTCAGAATGGCTATAGGAAGCATAGTAATTCTTAAGAGAAATTTGTTAAAATCGAGCATTTATGTATGTCTTAAAAAGTCGTTCCTGGTGGCATTTGGCTGTAGCCATGTAGGGAGTGAAACGAGGACGATAAGCGGTTCAAATAAGAAGATAGAAGATTTTGAAGTGTGGTGCTACAGAAGAATGTTGAGAGCTTAAAAATTCTCTTCCAGGAGAATTACGGAGAAAAATATATTCTAAAAGCAGATTAATGTGCTCTATTTTTCTAACTCATACGGAAACCAATTTTGAACTGATTTTGTAGAAATTTGGTAAGCAATAATTGGATGATATTTTATTGTTGTTTTTTGTTGTAAAGTTCTCGTGTCCAAAGTTTCATTCTAATTACACCTTTACACTCAGCTTTCCAGGTCATTTTTCTGTCACACTCTGTCTGAGAGACCGCAATTTTTAAATAATCATAAACAGTTCTGATTGTTATCTAAGTGAACTAATTCAATTTATTACGCAAAAGGCTACTTATGTCTACATAAATTCTGTAAAAGGAACGCATTTTAAATTTAATTTCATGAAATATATATAAGTGTATTTTTCAAACGTAAAACTGCAAAAAATGTATTTAACATTATTTTTTTAACACTGTAAAAAGTTAAATACTCGGGCCTTTAAATTTTGTTTTGTCCATATTTTTATTGTTTACTATGAATGTAATAGTAAATACATAACAAATTCTTGAGAAAAAAGCCCTAAAAGAAAAATTTCACTACTGCTTTGTTGGTAACTTTTTGTCTTTTCCAAATATTTTCTCTGCACTCGATGCAAAATTTGGTAGAACACTCATTACAGGTGGGCTTCTTGGTACGGCAAACTTAACACGTCTTTTTTGAAGCTTTTATGGAAAACGGCATTTGTCAAGGATTTGTCGAAGATACCCTGTTTTCGCCTTTTTACAAGAACCATCTTTCCGACAAATTTTTAGACTACTAGAAAATATTAGTTGAATGCAATTTTGTATTTTATATCCTTGTGCCATCAACCTACTGCTTATTAAGTTTCGTGCTTGGCATGCGATTATTCTAAGATATAAGAATCCGAAGTTTACATTTTTGTCGTGCCGTGATTTGCATGCCCAAATTGAGCGTTTAGCATTGTTAGTCCGCGTTGTATAATCAAATACATTTTTCTCAGCAGTTAAATGCGTGGTCTTCCTAATGAGTGGAAAGCTTTCTATAACACAGTATTTTAAAAAGGTCGGAAATGTCGCATTTTTTACCTTTTTACAAAAACTTCAAATTTGCATTTTTTTTCAGTATTGGAAGAAAGGTGGTACCCAAATGAAACTATATCTGAAATTCTTGTGTTTTATTAGTTGCCAAGTGTAAGCTTCTTCATACCTTTAGACCATCAGATATAAATAAGCAAGCATTGAAATTTTTTTCGGCGCTAATTTTGTTGTTGCGATTTTTGCCTAAAATTTGTTTGGCTCAGTACGGGTTGTCAAACTCATTATTACCCTTACGGGAATGCATACAGTTTACAGGCTGTTCGAATTTACTTTCGTGGAACAAAATAGTGCCCGAGATACGACGCTTACAATTCGTCGAGAATTTATACTCGCTCTGCGTGAAATTACTGTATCATGGCTAGTATTGCTCGACGAAAGTTAAACTTTAGAAAAAGATAATCGGAAACATGTTTGAATATTCTCATAAAATTTCACCGAAATCCGTGATGCTCGAGCAGCAAAGTCGTCCGATATTAGCTGATTTGACACGGAATTAGCCTTACTCAATATCCCAGAACAGACCTGAGTTTTGAGGTTGTGGTTCGGGGTCGATCTGTATTCGTTTCTCGATGCGATTCAGTATTGGTAATAGAATGGTACGTAGGTGTTCAAATGTTCAAATGTTTGTATAGTTTATGGGACTTAACTAAACTTACAAACTACTTATGAACTAGCTAATCCTAAGGACGGCACAAAAACCATGCCCGAGGGGGGATTCGAACCCCGACCGTAGTGGCCGTACAGACCGTGACTGGAGCGCCTCAGTCCCCTCGACCACCGCGGCCGGCTACAGTGTTCAGTGAAAGGAAGAGAATTAGGTTTAACGTCCCATCAACACTGAGGTCATTAGTGTTGAGGCACGTTCATGGATTGCGGAAGGACCGCAGTATAACATAACCACTGCTTAACCTCGGTCGGTATGTGAGAGTTCAGGAGAGGCGAAATTTACGCAATGGTGGCAGGTTTCAAGGTATAATTCTGCTGGGAGAGTAAATAACTTCATTTCCATGCCTGTAAAGAAGCAGCCGTGTGCTTTAGCTACAGTCTCTTTCATAGCCTTTCGTTTATCGCAGCAAAGATAACGTAAGTTCAGTTGAAACAAGGTGTTTTTCAAAGTGATTGTCCCTGTATTTTTAACCCTCCATCGCGTGCACCTCCAGATGAAACAAAATCAGGCGCACCCGGCCTGAGAGGCCACCCACATATTTTGTGGACTAGCTCTGTCATATTAATTCAAGTCCAAAACGCGTGTTGGCTAGTCTCCAAGAGGATCTAAAGGAAGGAGTTAAAGCAAAATTAAAGCATAAGAATGGATTTGTTAAAAAGAATACACCTTAAATTAATGTAACCAAAATTACCAGTTTCCCATAAGGAGTATTAAAAACTGGTCAAACAGATATCCATAAAGGTAATAAAGTAATTTTTAAAAGAAATTAAGCTGTCTATTCCGACATGGAATCACCTTTTCTCGGCACATTTGTAGTCAAAACCCGATGCTGTGGCTCCCAAATCAACAGCTGAAACACAGGTTTGGCACCGAACGTTTACGTGACTCAAGCAGATTGGCTGATGACCAGCTGAACATTCATAATTCGTCACGCTAAATCTTGTTTCAGCCGTATACCGTCGACATTTTCGCCATTTGGAAGGTAATGTGAGGGACTTTTCTCGTTCCTCGTGGAGTAAAAATTTATTCAGTCGAGTTTGCAGCTGAATCCACATTCCACGTGTATTCACATTTCGCCGGGATAATTGTCCAATTACAAGTTGATGACAGAAGGTTTTGCAATTGATGGCGGAATTTGCAGCAATAGCTTTTACACCTGCATGTTGTGTATTGCTGTTGTGTCTCTTTACACTAGGAATAGCAGAAGATGAGTTCTTACCCCACTTGGTCGAGTTATCCTTTCCAAGATAAAACTCCTCACACATGTCTTCTTGTTCATTTTCCCGAGCTGTTCCCTTATCCCCCTGTTCAGTTGCTGTGTCTTCTTTGCCTTCTCGTACCTCATCCTGAGAGTGTCACTCCTGTCGCCTAAATCTTACATCGCGGTTGAATCTTCAGCAGCCTCGTCCTCGAGCAAACGCATTATTTCCGCGACATCACTGGTTCAGAGAGATCACATACTTTTCTGCACATTTCAGCAAGAAATATGTCTGTGATGGCGTAGGGAAAGGCAGGAAAACTTGTGACATTACAGATAAAGGGGGAAGCTGATTGTTTCCATGTGAAAGGCGGATTTTGCCAGGCTTTTGGGTTCCCCAGTCGGCTGGCTAACAGTATGAACCTAGTGACTGGACAGGTAGTCAGGGTTACTCTATTGTGCTCTGAAACCAGAAACGCTTGGCTGACTGAGGGCGTCTATTCCAGATTGCAACTGAAATACAATATAGCCACAAACATTATTCTAAAAACCCATATAAAATCAGTAAATGATCGCACAGCAAATATAATTATATGAATGAATTCAGAAGACTTTGGAGTATCAAACGCCTTAATTACAATTTAAATATCCCTTACAGATAAAAGCGGATAAATCACAGTACTATAATAATAGTATTATAAGACATAATTATTGATACATAGTGTTTATCAGTAACAATTTAAGAGGTACTTGGGCAGCATTGCACCACGCTACATATCTAAAAAAACGTACCATGTTATTTCCGTATTCTTTCAATAAACTTTCTTTTTCTCTTTGGTTCTGCTTTTCATTGTTCTTGTGTCAGAACATAGATTTCCACCACAGAAACACAAAACATGAACCCAGCAAAGCGCATTACATTTATACATGTATTTTATTATATTTAATATTATGTGCAGCAGATAATTTATATATAAACAATTATAAGTATTTGTGAACAAGAACTGAATATATTTCTATAAAAAGCCATGATAAATATTAATTGTGTAACTATATTTCGACGGCGGCAGTATATTTGAAAGGTGAGACGCCTCGCTTAATGGCTATCTGAGCAAAGAGCTTCAGTCTCAACCGTTTTTTAGTGTTGTTAAATATATATTTGTTTGTTAAATGTAAACAACATTTGTAGAGAGGTGATTAATTCTGTGATATTCAAATGTATAAAACAATTTCCCTTCCGAAATATTAAAGATGAGGCGTTAGGATGCTCGGAAGGATACAATTTTGGGAGCAGAGAGAGCACGCTCTCGAACACTTGGGAGGGACTCTTAACTTGGATGTGGTGGTGAAAGGTTGTGACACTGGGCGGTCTGAAGCCGCGTTACGAACTTGTGATTTGAAGAGATAGGCATGTGCATGTGTGCACTTAGAAAATTTACGGGACTGTGACTGCAGAACTTAGTCCCTGCTTGAAAAGGAAGGAAGATTTGAGTTTAACGTCCCGTCGACAGCGCGGTCATTAGAGACGAAGCTTACGCTCGGAGTGTTTGGGTAAGGATGTGTAAGGAAATCGGTCGTGCCCTTTCAAAGGAACCATCCCGGCATTTGCCTGGAGTGTTTTATGGAAATCACGGAAAACCTAAATCTGGATGGCCGGACCTGCTTGAAAAGTGATAAACTATGCACGGTAGTAGGGCTGTGGAACTGTGATAATTCAGCAATCGTGTACTCGTGTGATGACAAACTATGTTTTATAACAAATACTTTCATCGCGGATCAACTTGGAACTGCAAACTAAGATGGACTACTCTAACTTACGAGTAGATTTGGAATTTTTACTCTCGAGTGCGTGTGATACTTATTGTCCCTCTCATGAATAATAGTTGTGGAAATTTTAGTTATTTACCGATGTATAAAGTAGGAACACCTCCACGTTTCATGTCTAATAAGAGTAATAAACTCCATTTATAAAGAATTACTTCGTGAATGAATCACTTCTCTATCTTAGAATCCATTTTGTTGGTCATTCAGAGGTTTAATTTATGTTTGTTAAATACATTTTCACATCATCATATGCAAATTGATAGACTGGGTAAACTACAGATTAATTATTGATCTTGTTTAAAGAGATTGGGTAGCTGTTTAGCGCACAGAAGCTGACATACATAACTCACCCCTATGAACAGAGAACGAGCCATAAACTGAGTTATGTATTGCCCAATTCTTATTGGTGAATACTGATAGGAAGGTCGCAAACAAAGAATTCGATCAGTCGCACTCAGCCTGAAAGGCCAGATTTGTCAGAGCACTCTTTTCCAAGTTAATGACGATAACGTCAGAGGAAAGACTTAGTTTGATGGAAACGAACAATAAAAATAAAAACAAACTTGAAATATTTTGCTTTCAAAATTATTACGCAATCGGGCGCAGACGGCCTGTGAGGCCTAGGGGGTTCCCCGTGGAAGTCGACGCCAGCCTGACCGTGCGAGGTTGCCAAAGTTATGCAAGCAATCGGTGAGGCGCTCCGCTGGACCACTATTGCTGAGCACGGGGGTCAACAATGTGAGGCCGACTGCGCCCTACGGAGGGTTGAAGAAGCCATTTAAATTATAATTATATACGGAGGTTGAAGTCCGTTTTTCGTGCACAAGTTCGTAGTTGTTTCGGAGCTCTCTGGCCAACTCACAAAGACCGCTGATTGTATTGGGAACGCACAAGCGAGCACACATTCCAGACGCAGGAACCGTTGCTGGTTTCGCTACAGTTCTTAATTAAACACTGGGAACGCCAGGCGAGCCCAACGGTAAAATGGAAAGTTCAGCACAGGCAGTCCCGAAATGGAGCAAACGCAGCAAATATTGACGCCTGTTTCGAAAGGCAGCTTCGCAGTAAACAGTACTGTATCGATTTCTTGTAGACGTCCGTCTCGGAGAAGCTAACGAAGACACGAAAACTGTCTTCATTCTGAACCGCACAATGCTTCTATGGTATCGATGACGCGTTAAATCACAGAAATGAGTTCTTCATATCTGGTGTACAGAGTTCTTACGATCAGTCGCCTATATGCCATTCACATTCAACCACACTTAACCATAAAGATCGACTACAAATCGATAACTATGCCACTACATGCTATAATGTGACGCACATTTCTCAAGCGTGATATATGGTATGATTATCCGTTTTGGAGCTACCGGTTGGTATTAAGACAAAACCAGAAAAATAAGCGCACCACGAATGGAGCAGAAATCTGTAGATGTGATGAACACGTACAAACGAACAAGTTTCAGAAATACAGGATAATTTATTCAATAGAAAAAGTGAATAGGTTAAGAACGCGTTGTTCCCATCTGCCCCTTATGCAACCAATTTGTTGTAGAGGTCTCTAGTCCAAAGACTAGTCTGAAGCTACCCTGTCTGTGCAAGCCTCATCATCTCTGAGCAAGGACGGCAACCCATTTGAACATCCTTACCAAGTTCCCCTCTAGGTCTTCCTCAGATTTTTTTCCTCAGACACTTCCCGCTAAGGCTTAACTAACGATACTTTAATGTCTACGAATGTATCCCACCAATCCCTCCCTTCGTTTACTCAAGATATTGCAGAAATTTCTCCTCATTACTTACGCGATCTATCCATTCGTATGTAGCACCTGCAACGCTCCTGTTATCTGGGATACTCTGAAATAATCTATAGAAAACGGCAAGTTACGTGGAATATTTTGCGCTGTTGAAGTTCCACCTACTACACTGTTCCCAACCGCTTCCCAAATTTACGCAAAGTTCATGAACAGTAACGCGCCCTTCCGATAGGATTACCGTGTGCTTACTAATGGACAATGGCATCAAACATTATGTTTCCTTTCTCTGTGACTTTTTACTTGGAAAACGTTATAAACTAATGCAATACTGGTGTGAAAATTAATGCTTACTTGTACTAAAGTACCGAGATATTTAGTAATAATTACGGTCGCCAGACTATATAGTCAAATTAATGTTTCAAATGGTTTAATAACTAGTAGCATCAACAATGTGAGCAATTTTGTAACTTTGGAATAACCATACAAAAGAGCAAAGCCAGACAGTTCCCAAGCGTGCACTCTGTTAGGGAAGTAAGTCTGAAAATAATTTATATTGCAAATTTTGTAACCAAAAAGTGAAAATGGATTCCACGATAATATATACTGCTTCTAAGATGTTGTAGGTCTACCAAATATAAACTAACTAGTTTGAAAGAAATATTAAATCTTGTACATTCTATACGTAATTGGCTGTTTCCATAAACACTAGAAAACGTCTTGGTACCAACAGTTTGATAACTGTATATTTTGATATAAGCTGTGCACTTTAGCGGTAAAACACTTTCCTTACATTAACATTGTACTTACATGGAACAAACCTCTTAATTTCATTCATAAATGAATTTCCACTCTGAATTGTTGTTGGCAGTAAGAGACGATAGTAGCCGGCCGCAGTGGCCGAGGGGACTGAGGCGCTCCAGTCACGGTCTGCACGGCCACTACGGTCGGGGGTTCGAATCCTCCCTCGGGCATGGATATTTGTGCCGTCCTAGTTTGTGAGTAGTTCATGAGTAGTTTGTAAGTTTAGGGACTGATGACCCCGTAGTTAAGTTCTACAAACATCTGAACATCAGACGATAGTTATTTTTTAACTAGTGTTACTGTTGCCTTTCGTAAACTCAAATATCCTAACTATAGGATAATTAAGTGTAAAGCAACAAAGTTTACTCTTATTTACAGAATTTGAGCAGAGCATGAAGCACAAAAACTAGTCTGTTTTAAATAGTCCGAACTGTCTGAACTATCTTCAGAATCACTAAAAGTAAAAATCACACGTTACAAACTAAGTTACTGAATGGTCAGATTCTAACATTGTCTTTGAGTACTTTTTATATCCAGATTATTATGAAAAACTCACCGAGTCTAGCTATCATCTGCTTTCGTAATTTAAAGTATTAATACTCTTTATCAAAAACTGTTAATGTAAACATCTACCTGGACTGTCTAAGAAACTTCACAAGTATTTTTTTTAGAGCGCAATTACTTATAAAGATTAAGAATAAACATCAGTTACTTTAAACTCCACTGAATAACTAAATTTTAGAACACTCGGGTAGTCTTTTGCACTTTTGAGGTGGACCCTACATAGGTCTGTGACTTAGGTTATTATTCCTAATTTCATTTTAACCGTCATTTTCCCAACACACACTAATGCGCGTCTTTGTAGTTACAAAAGTAATGAAGTTTGAATTGCCTGTGTTCGCAGAGAAGAGATGCATTGTTCGGCGCTGTGCAATCTAACAAAGTGCGGGCTCATACATTGTTGTGGCATTTACAATCTCCTTGGCGTCGGAAATTCAAAACAATTAAGCTACCAATATGTGCGCCTTTCCAAATTACCGTCTAATAATTTTGACAAATTATTCGCAATATGTCAGCATTTGGTAAAACATCTATGCCTAACGCAGTGAAGCTGTAAGGAAATTGTAACTGATATAATTATGGATAAAATCCATGTGACAGATTTGTACATTTTGATCAGAAATAGCGATATTGATAATCGTCGTTTATGGTGTCACACACAATATTCCAAAAGCTATAATCTCTGTGTATAAATTCTATATCGTCCAAGTTTCACTTCCATACAATGCTACAAGCCGGGCAAATACTGGAAAATAGAAATTAATATTGGAATCAACAAATTTCTCTTCTTCAGAAATACTTTTCTTTCCGAGCCATTCTGCATGTTATTCCTTCTTTACTTTGACCATCGTAAGTTATTTTGGTACTGAAATAATAAAACTCAGAAGCGATATCGTGCCAGATTCTATGCAATTACAGACTTTTTTTGTTATCAGTCTCCTGTGTCTTCACCATGTCCTCAGTTATCTGTCCTTCCGTCTTCTGCTCCCCCTAGTACCACGGAAGTTATTTCCTGATGTCTTAATACATGTCCCATTGTCCTGTGCCTTCTCCTTGGCAGTGTTTTCCATACGGTCCGATTCTACAGAACTTCCTCATTCGTTATCAGTCCACCTGACAGTCCACAACATCCGTCTTTAGCACCACGTCTTACATCCTTTCGATCCCCTACTGTTCCGATTTCCCCCACAGCCTCAGGAATTTCATCGTCTCATTAAGGTCGATGCTCCTCATGGTCCTGTTGGCCACGAATGCGATCTTTGCTTCTTCCTTCTTACTTCGTCCGTCGTGGGTCATTTTGCTTCCTTAACTTCATCTATGTCGTGATCACCAGTTTTGTTGTTTTACTTACTCGCTACTTTCATTTTTACCACTGCTCATTTTTGTCTTGAAGCCGTTTACTCTCTCATTCCATTAGGGCTACAGAAGATGTGATCAGGGAGTTTAGTTGATGTCCGATAAAGGTATGTGAGTAGTGAGGCAGTCGATGTTTGCTGTAAACGATAGATTGGTTGGGACAGGGGACCAAATTGCTAATTTCATCAGTCCCCCGGTGAGGTAGGGAAGGAGTGGGGGATAGGAAAGGAAGGGAAGGGGCAGGAAATGTGATCCATGGAGGAAAGAAGCAACAAAGACTGCATTAGTCCAGGGCCCCATGCCCGCCATGCACGTACTCACTATAGAGCCGTGCAATAGGTCGTACGACGCGGCGGAGTGGCCGAGCGCATTGAGGCGCTATGCTCCGATGCGCGAGGCCGTTGCACCGTCGGGGGTTCGAATCCTCCCTCGGGCATGGATGTTTGTACCGTCTTTAGTATAAGTTAGTTCATAAGTAGTTTCTAAGTTTAGGGACTGATTGAACCCGCAGTTAAGTCCCTTAAGCTTAAACATTTGAACAAAAGGTCGTGCAGTGTTTGTCCATTTCTCTTGGAGCACTTGTCACCGAGAAAAGGTGGCTTGCAGTGAAGATTTCTGTAGTATGAACTGTTTTTGTTGTGGTCTTCAGACTGGAGACTGGTTTGATGCAGCTCTCCACAATACCCTATCCTGAGCAAGCCTCTTCATCTCCACATAAGAACGGCAACCCACATCTGTCTGAATTTGCTTAATGTATCCATCTCTTGGTCTTCCTCTGTGGTTTTTACCCCACACTCTTCCCTCGAACGCTAAATTCACAATTCCTTGATGTCTAAGAATGTGCCCTACCAATCTGTCCCTTCTTTTAGTCAAGGTATGCCAGAAATTTCTTTTCTCCCCAATTCTGCTCAGTACCTCATTAGTTACGCGATCCACCCACCTAATCTTAAGCATTCTTCTGTAGCACCACATTTCAAAAGCCTCAATCCTCTTCCTGCAACACTCAATACAAATGCCTTCATAAAGGATTTCCTTAGGCTTAAATCAATATTCAATGTTAACAAATTTCTCTTTATCAAGAACGCGTTTCTACCCATTGGCATTCTGCATTTTATATCCTCTGTACTGCGACCATCATTTGTTATTTTACTGCCCAAGTAACAAAACTCATCTACCTCCTTTATTGCTTCGTTACCTAATCTAATTCCTTCAGCATCACCTGATTTTCTTAGACTGCATTCCATTACCCTAGTTTTACTCTTGTTAATGTTCATCTTATATGCACCTTTCAGCACACTGTCCATTCCGTTCAATTGCTCCTCCAGGTCCTTTGCTGTATCTGACAGAATTTCTATGTCGTCGGTAAAACGCAATGTTTTTAATTCTTCCCCCTTAACTTTAATTCCTTCACCAAATTTCTCCTTGCTTTCCTTTATAGCTTGCTCAATGTACAAATTTAACAACATTTGAGAAAGGCTACAACACTGTCTTACTCCCTTTCTAACCACTGCATCCCTTTCATGCCCTTTAACTACAACCCTGTCTTACTCCCTTTCTAACCACTGCATCCCTTTCATGCCCTTTAACTCTGACAACCGCTGTCTGCTTTTTGTACAAGTTGCTTCAGAACTTGAGAGTATTCCAATCAACATTGTCAATAGCCTTCTCCAAATCTACAAAAGCTAGAAATGTAGGTTTGCCTTTTCTTAATCTATCTTCTAGGATAAGCCGTAAAGTGAGTATTGCCTCCCGAGTTCCTACAATTCTCCTGAACCCAAACTGATCTTCACTGAGGTCGGCTTCTTCCAGCTTTTCCATCCTTCTGTAAATAATTCGTGTTAATATTTTGCAACCATGACTTATTTATTAAACTGATGGTTCTGTAGTTTTCACACCTGACTGCACCTGCTTTCTTTGGGATGGGGATTATTACATTTTTCTTAAAGTCTGAGGGTACTTCACCTGGCTCATACATCTTACACACCAGGTGAAACAATTTTGTCATGGCTGGTTCTCCCAGAGACTTCAGTAGCTCTGAAGGAATATCATCTACTCCAGGAGCCTTGTTTCGACTTAGGTCTTTCACTGCTCTATCAAATTCATATCTCAGTATCGTATCTCCTATTTCATCCTCAACTACTACTTCTCCCCTTTCTACAATATTGCCACTAAGTTCATTTCCTTCATAGAGCCCCTCTATATACTCTTTCCACCTTTCAGCTTTCCCTTCTTTGCTGACAACTGGTTTTCCATCAGAGTCCTTGATATTCATAGAGCTGTTTTCTTATCTCCAAATGTTTCTTTTACTTTCCTGTATGCTGTATCTATTTTCCCCTATTTATACATTCTTCTACATCCTTGCATTTGCCTTCTAGCCACTCCACTCCTCTGCTGCCTTCACTATTTCATCTCTCAATGCTACCCATTCCTCCTCTACCTTTTTATTTTCCCCAGTTTGTCAATTGTTGCCTAAAGCTCCCTCTGAAATTCTTAAGAACTTCAGTTTCCTTCAATTTATCCAGGTCCCATCTCCTTATTTTCCTATCTTTTTGTAGTTTCTTCAGTTTCAGCCTACAGTTCATAACCAACAAGTTATGGTCAGAGTCATATATATATATATATATATATATATATATAGTATGAACTATCGAGACAAATTATTTGTGAGTATTCCTTCATTGGGACACTCATATTGACAAAGTAGTATTCTGAAGAAAAAATACACAAGAAAAAATAATTTTAATGTCTTGACCTAGTGAATGTTGAAGCATTATGGACAGCGTATTAAAAATAGCTCGGGATTTTGACAAACAACCGCGCCAACGTACGCACTCGTGACCTAGGGGTAGCGCGTCTTTAATTCTTAATCGAAGGGTTCTCGGTCACGTGTTCGTTCTCGCAACTGCTTAACGACGTTACCACGAGTAATATTCTAGAAATTGGAGTTTGTGATGTCAGAAGTTGAACATTGAAGTTAGGAAATCTGAAGAGGGGAGTGAAGACTAAATCTAGACATAGTGGCTGACAATGATGTCAAATGGAAATGGTCAGGCCGTTATAGGGTAATATCAGCGGCAGCGGAAGAAGGTTTCACTGGGGTTGGATTCGTCATGAATAAAAAAAGCAGGACAAAGTGAGTTACGTTAATCAGTTCAGTGAAAGGGTTAACAGATTCGACAGCAAATCAACACCGATAATAATAGTTCACGAGCAGAAGATAAGAGGTAGAAAAGGTGTAGGAGGAGATAGAGAATTCAGTAAGTACTGGGAAAAGTAAATTTAATAATCATTGGGGCTAGGAGAAGGAATTAAAGGGATTGTATGGAAAAATATGGGCCGCGGTGGAGTAGCCGAGCGGTCTAAGGCGCCTCGCTAACGGAGCGCGTGGTTGCTCGCCGTCGGAGGTTCGAGTCCTCCCTGGGGCATGTGTGTGTGTGTGTGTGTGTGTGTGTGTGTGTGTGTGTGTGTGTGTGTTTTGTCCTTAGGTTAGTTTACCTTAGTTTAAGTAGTTTGTAAGCTACGGACTGATGACCACGCAGTTTGGTCCGATAGATTTACAAACATTTGAACATTTTTGAAAAATATGGGCTAGGCAGTAGGAATAAGAAAGACGAATCTAGTTCTGTTATTAATTTTAGCTGGTAACAGGAAATCATCTGTTCAAGCATCATTAGAAGAAAAGATAGCTTGAATAAGAAAAAATTTTTATTTTTTGATGCCGTCAAAACCGCACGTCTAAATATTTTTTTAGTTGTTTGTGTGGGCGCTTTATTGTTTTGGAATATAGCAATGTTTGTTAGCAATGTGTTCGTCGTAGTAAGCAGTGTGCCGTCGGAGATGGCGGGATATCACATTTATCGGAACAGTTTAATACCACGATGCAGGTACCCAAATTATAACTGAACCTCTCCAATTTGAGGAAAGCAATGGAAATGATGCAACATAGTTCCGGGTATCAAGTGCCCACGTTTTATGACTATTGGTGTCACTTCCTTCGCAAATTCGCTTTGGATTCAGTTATCAAAGGTTTAATAACTGTAGGCCTTCCATGAGTGTTAAAGCTCCCAACATATTGTTTCAATCGAAATGTTGTTTCTCAAGTAAGTGATGACTTTTTGTAGTTGCTTTTTGCCGTGGTACTTTTGTCTGCCCGTCAGTCGTTGACAACTTAGGGTTATTTCCCTTAGCAATGACGTTTTATACAGTTTTATGCACGCTGTTACCGACGATACTGTCTCTAGTGTAACGTTACATATTGGAGCCGTTTTCGTCACACATGCTGTTGGTAACTGCGCACCGTTGCGTTGGTCTCGCAGACTTACCAAAATAAAAACTAGACCGCTCGCTAGCGATGGTGTCGCGTCCCCACATCGAACGTGACATAAGCCTCCATTTGCAGGGAAACAGTGCATAAGCATGGTTTGTTCGTGTGTTGCTTTTAATTGAAATGGTCTTTCCAGAGGCTCTTTTTGGTCGTAGTGTTATATTTTCAAGCTTTCGCCATTTTTGTTAAGTGAGAAATATTGATAACGATAAAGGGTACCAATGAATAGTAGACAAAATACCAAAACTAGGTTGTTACAAGATGTTCTGGGGGTGACACCACATCTAGGTTGTTACAAACCAATATGTGACGTCTCTAAGTTGTAGGTTAAACTGGAAAGTAACAATTTTTTTTCAAAGCCAATTAATGCAAATGCTAAATATAGGTGATAGCAGATTGTGCTGTAGCATAACCTGATGTGTATATTTGCACCTTACATATAATGAACTGACTGCTATAAAATTGCAAGCTACATAGGGAAAAGCCCTAGTGTTAGAAGCAAACTGAGAAAAGTACTTTGTTGCACGTCAAGTACTTATAGTGTAATTGCATATTAATTACTAAATATACTAACAGGTTTAATGTACTAATTTGAGCTGAATGAAGAACTAGGTATATGAGAGGTATTTAGATTTTTAATTATATATAGGTAGGTCGAAGGTCGAATAATTGCTTTTAGACACTTAACAGGTGGTGAGTTTACTTCGTAAATGGTCAAATATTTTGTAGAAAGATATAAAAAAGCCAAGATCGCTGATCATGAATTTTTATTTAAGACGACCGGTTTCGCTGAACTATGTCAGCATCATCTGGTCCAATAAAATTATGACATAGTGCACCTATGCACTGTAAATTATGTTACATAGCAACTGATTGACATTACAAGATTATGGCCTTGTAAAATGATTTTATTGGACCAGATGATGCTGACATAGTTCAGCGAAACCGGTCGTCTAAAATAAAAATTGATGATCAGCGATCTTGTCTTTTTTATATCTTTCTACAATATCATAATTGGATCGCCTCCTAGAACATAAACCAGGTCAAATATTTGATCTAATATTGCATACGTAGATATGCATTGCAGCGCCCACCCCAAAATTCAAGATGGCGGCCGGAAAAACCCACCCCCGAGCCTCCGCCGCCGCCGAAGTACCGTTACTCAGTCGATGACGTCATCGACTGCAGCCCCGCCGTCGCCTGATTGGCAGAACCCAGGACAGGTCCAGACCTGACCACCCCAGCCGCCAGACTGACAACACCCCCTCCGACCCGTCCCCCAGCCCCCTCTGAGCGACCACAGCTGATCATATATATATATAAGGGGGTTCGCTACGCTTTCAGCTACTTTCAGCATCATCCACCACCACACCAACATTCCATACTCTATGCACGTATAACAGTGTATTATTTTCGCTCTATCTTCCTGTTTTTTCTTTGTTTTCTTTTTGTTTGGCGTAGCTCTGATAACATCCAGTATAGTCTTAACTTTAAGCTGAAATTTACGTCTATGTCTTTGCATTTCTGCCTGCAGCCATTACATCGATACGTACGGGGAAGGTAAGTTTTCGAAATCCAATACGTTCTGATTTGCCTACATCTTTTACTGCTGTAATAGAAACTACTTGAAATTTTTTCAACGGAGCATTTTTACTGTAAATTTTATTTACAACAAACTTTTAAAATAAATCTAGTACACACTCCACAGGAATTTCTGCTTTGGATTTTAAATTTACATCTTCTACATAAAAATGGGTATTCTAACCAAATTTGGTTATTTGGTAGGTTAGAAAATAAGTAAACAAATTTTCGTTTACAAGATTTGTTTTATTAATTTCTTGTATATACATTTACACACAGATAAGTCTTTCGTTATGTTTGTTTGACGTGGTTTTAATAACATCCAGCTTAACTTTTAACTTATAGTTTAAATCCACATTGGAATCTTCCATTTCCTTTTTCAACCAATAATTAGATAAGTACAGAGAAGGTACATTCTCGAACTCCATTACGTATCTCCTCTTCTTCCGGTAAAGTACCTCTTTTATAGCTTTAACAATCAGTTCTGCTCCTTCTGGCAGCTCTTCCAGTCGAGAACATTTGTGTAGTTTAATTTTTCCTCTTATTTCCTGCATAGCACGACCGTTATAGCACTCCACATCATCTGTGTACGCTGTCATCTCTTCTGATACGCAATCTTCTGGCAACTCCGTATAGAACTTTAAGTTAACAACTTTTGCAAACGAATGCTGGTTAAATATTGTTATTCCGTCTGTTTTTAACTCCGCAAATGGTTTTTCTGTAGGTAGATGAACAACATCCAACTCACCACACTTGGATACAACGTAACTACTGTTTTTAAGCAGATCAAAACAGGAGTGTAGCCTTAGGACCCAACACGTGACAAATCTCCCATGCTGTTCACTGTAAATGCGATTATTTTATACTCCCCAGTAACAGCGAGATTTCTCCATATAGTGTTTAAACCTATAACTGACTTGTGCTTGTACATCTGCAATAGCCACCTCTTTTTCCAATTGCAATTGGTATTCTTCCTTTAAAGCAGTTGTCTTCGCCATATAATCCAGTTATCGTTTCTTGACGTCCATCTCCTCCATTTCCAGCCTTCCGTGCACACAGCACATTTACTGCACTTAGGGGAGTTCAAATGTTTGTAGAATTTATGGGACTTAACTACGGGGTCATCAGTCCCTAAGCTTACAAACTACCTATGAACTAGCTAAGACTAAGGACGGCACAAATATCCATGCTCGAGGGGGGATTCGAACCCCCGACCGTAGTAGCCGTGCAGACCGTGACTGGAGCGCCTCAGTCCCCTCGGCCACCACGGCCGGCACTTAGTGGAGTGATTTCTTTAATGGGGAAAGGCTTAAGTCTGTTGTCTGGATTTAATCTTTTTCGCTGGACTTGTGGAATAACTTTACTTGTGGGTACGAGACCTAATTCGGCGATATCGACATCTGGCCGTATCGTGGAGAATAACGTCCTGGAATGTGAGAACTATGTTTCTCTTGCTTTAATGTAGCTCTTCTGCGTAATGCTTATATCGTCCTTGCTGGAGTCAGTATTACGAACTTCCACGTAATTTACAGGTAGAAAATTGAAACTAAAAGGTGACAGAGCATAATTTATAAGCTTTTCTCGGTCTTTTGTGTCTGGGAGATTTACCTGTACACCAGTCAGTTTTCGGGTATTATTACCCCAGTAAATAAACTGCAAAATACGATTAAACACAACAACTGTTCTGTAGCGAATTCGTTAAACGCACCCACATGGAAGAGATTGCCACACTATACAGGGGTGCACGTTGCAGATACCGTGCCGGCCGCGGTGGCCGAGGAGACTGAGGCGCTTCAGTCACGGTCTGCACGGTCACTACGGTCGGGGGTTCGAATCCCCCCTCGGGCATGGATATTTGTGCCGGCCTAGTTCGTAAGTAGTTCATAAGTTTAGGGACTGATGACTCCGTAGTTAAGTCCCATAAGCTTTACAAACATTTGAACATTTTTTTGAGCAGATACCGTTTGTTCTCGATTAAAACATTGAAACAATCTTGCACAGGGTCGAAAACACCATCCATCCGGTAATTGTATATCGTAGCCTCCAGCCTGGTAATTCCATGTTCTTGTCCCTGCGAAGACGTAAAACTCTCGCAGTCTGTCAGGACACTATAAAATCAATAATGTGGTTACCAATGTCTTTGTTTACACCAGGACTCGTGATTTGACAAATAAGTTTATTGTATATTTTTACTCGGCAATTCGATGTTAGCCACGTTAAACAATCTATCCCAACGTTAAACAATCTATCCCAACTGTCTTATTGTCCACAATCACGTTGCGGTTCCCTGTGCAATCTCCTTCCATACAAAAGTCGTGGTTGGATACGAGATAGTCGCACATCTCCACTTTGTTAAAAATCCCTGCAAAATCTTGCGTGATGTCCAAATCCAGTAGATAGAGGTCATCTACACGAAGCTGTTTTAGTATAGCAGGGAGCTCCTCCATTGAAATATCCAATTGTACATCGGCTAATTCTACTTTATGAGGTATTGCCACAGGATTTGCATACTTCCTCGAGATGTTTTCCAATTCTTTCTTGCCGAGTTTTTGTAGTATTGCTCTTGCTGCCACACCAGTACCACCATGTAGGAGAAAAGGCAACTTGGCCTTAACACCGTGTCTTGCAGTGACGAACTTGTCGAATTTACTACGCAGATAGGAGTTTAAAGACCCACACATTTCCTTCTCTAACATTACAGACCGGCTCTTCTCTGTCTGCTGCTGGCAGTCCACTTAATCGCAGATTTTAACTACCATAATGTTGTCGCAAAAAGGCTCTGTAATCTGTGTAGCGACCTCCAAGTTTTCTTACAGAGGAGCGTAGCATCTTCGGCGTAATTTATGCTACCTATGTCGGTAACAAGATTGTCCAGGTTTTCCAGTAAGAGCCACAATCCAAAACGTTCGTCCGTTGGTCTTTTCTTCCTTCCCAGTAGCTGCGGAATGCTTAGCACGTCCGAGGAGCCCATGTTGACACTTCCAGCTACCACAGACGACTGATCAGTGGAGGCGATCGCGCATCCTTTTATACTTCACAGATCGTGTCACGTGACCAGTAAGTAACAATCTTTGCTAACATGCTGTACAATGTATACCGCTACAATTTTGAGGTACAGCGCCTAAATTTACCGGCTGATAACCGTGCTGTACTAGTCGACATTTACGCAGGGAAACGTTAGCCTCAAATCTACCTTCTTTCCTCCCTAGTACGGTCACGTGACGCGATCTGTGGAGTATAAAAGGATGCGCTATCGCCTCCACTGATCAGTCGTCTGTGGTAGCTGAAGTATCAACATGGGCTTCTCGGACGAGTTAAGCATTCCGCAGCTACTGGGAAGGAAGACAAGACCAACGGACGAACGTTTTGGATTGTGGCTCTTACCGGAAAACCTGGACAATCTTGTTACTGACATTGGTAGCATGTGTGTAAATGTATGTACAAGAAATTAATAAAACCAATCTTGTAAACGAATATTTGTGTACTTATTTTCTAACCTACCAAATAACCTAAAAAAATCCTCTATTTACTGTGATCTATGTGTGTATAATTTGGTTAAAATACCCATTCCTATGTAGAAGATGTAAACTTAAAATCCTGAGCAGAAGTTTCTGTGGAGTGTGTACTAGATTTATTTTAAAAATCGTATTTTGTTGTAAATAAAATTTTCAGTAAAAATGCTCCATTGGAAAAATTTAAAGTAGTTTCTATTACAGCAGTAAAAGATGTAGGCAAATCAGAACGAATTGGATTTCGAAAACTTACCTTCCCTGTACTTATCGATGTAATGGCTGCAGGCAGAAATGCAAAGACATAGACGTAAATTTTAGCTTAAAGTTAAAACTATACTGGATGTTATAAGAGCTACGCCAAACAAAAAGAAACCAAAGAAAAAACAGGAAGATAGAGCGAAAATAATACACTGTTATACGTGCATAGAGTATGTAATGTTGGTGTGCTGAATGATGCTGAAAGTAGCTGAAACTTAGTAGCTGAAAGCGTAGCGAAGCCCTTTTTCTACCTATATGATGTAC
Organism: Locusta migratoria; assembly: GCA_026315105.1. Classification (NCBI taxonomy): domain Eukaryota; kingdom Metazoa; phylum Arthropoda; class Insecta; order Orthoptera; family Acrididae; genus Locusta; species Locusta migratoria. The sequence goes on from CM048744.1 coordinate 301,446,834, forward strand.
GTCTATAGGCAATAACTTTCGCAAAAAGAAAAAATTCTAGGGGCCCGGGTTCGAGTCGCGGATCGGGTGGCACCGGTGGCGGCAATCTTTAGGTCTGTGGGGTGAACGTGGGGGGCGGGGGCGAGTCTGTGCTTACTTCTGGAGGCAGTTGCCCTTGTTACTGTTAAAAAAACATTGGTAGTTACAATTAAATTGATATGCAAATTTAATTTAATTAACTGGAGGCGGAGGTCGGGCAATTGGGCGTCTGTCGGGGGCGGCGTGTAGGCCAGGTGCGTGGCTGGGGGGTGGAGGGGATGTGGCGTCAGTCTGGCGGCTCTGGGGGCGGTAGTCGATGACGTCTTCGACTGAGTAACGGTACTTCGACGGCGGCAGAGGTGGCTCGGGGGTGGGTTTTTCCGGCTGCCATCTTTAATTTTGGGGTGGGCGCCGCAATCCATATCTACTTGCATAATCAAAAATGTTCAAATGTTTGTGTAGTCTATGGGACTTAACTACGGGGTCATCAGTCCCTAAACTTACAAACTACTTATGAACTAACTAAGACTAAGGACGGCACAAATATCCATGCCCGAGGGGAATTCGAACCCCCGACCGTAGTGGCCGTGCAGACCGTGACTGAAGCGCCTCAGTCCCCGCGGCCACCGCGGCCGGCTTGCATAATTAATCACTATCTCTGTTAAAAAGTAATGTGCGAATGAAATGCCTATTTTAAAGTTATATTCATGAGATAAGAGGTTACAGATATGAAAGTAGCAACAATGATTGCAGGTACCAATAGATGGGAACAATGGCAGGAGGGTCTCCATAATGAGGAAATCAAAGAAAAGCTGGGAATGAACACCATAGATGAAGCAGTTAGAGCGAACAGACTGAGATGGTGGGGTCATGTTACACGCATGGGAGAAGCAAGGTTACCTAAGAGACTCATGGGCGCGTCAGTGGAGGGTAAGAGGAGTCGAGGTAGACCAAGAAGAAAGTACTTAGATTCGGTGCAGAATGATTTTGAAGTGAAAGGCATAACATCAGACGAGGCAACAATGTTAGCATTGAATAGGGGATCATGGAGGAATTTTATTTGAGGTACTATGCTCCAGACTGAACGCTCAAAGGCATAATCAGTCTTTAATGATGATGATGATGATGGGTTATTACTATTATTCACACCCAAATACGAACAAGCTAAAAGAAAAATTCTATGTAATATGTAAAGTAATGTAGACAAAATTGTGATATACAAAAATAAGCGTGCACAACGTACAGAGCAGTCGGCAAAAAGTAAACAGGAACAGACAGAAAATTACGTGAATTAAATACTAGTGTTCTTTGCTACTTTAGAAGTTTCATGCAATCATCTTATGCAAATAACTCTAGGCAAAATCAGTCCACCTTGTCAGGAGAGAACCTTGCATTTTAAAATTTGGCGTTTCTCTGCAGACGTATTTCGGAAATTAGGAAACTTCATTTACGAATACTTTTTAAACAGACTCCAATACTCGGTAATTTTTTGACCAAAAACATGCGTTTATTTTGTGCTTCATTTTGCTCCTGTTGCGACTCATACCTCAAATCACAATCACAGTACAGGGATGTATCCTGCATATGGCGGCGATCGGCTGCTTCAAATGGGGGACAGTAGCCTCGCTTCTCCGCTACGGCGTGGCAGGGGTGTGGTTGGCCTCTTTGGAAGTCTCGATGATCACGCATTTTACCGATCATTTGCGTTGGTCGTCACAGAACAAAACGTCCAAGACTTCACACGTCAATTGTGCACTGCGGTGGCGACTCAGTGTTAACACGTACGTAGTGGTGACAACTTGCAATAAGATGCAGTTTACTGCATAGTGTGTATATTACTGTGCCCACCACCTTGAGACTTAACTCCTCGAGACTAGTGAAACACAGGATACATCCCGTCGGCTTTCAACAAAAACAACATACATAAGCCACAGATATAACCCTACAAAAATCTCTAAGCACGGACACCAAAATCTCCTCTATGGTTAACAGGTTCTTGCATGTATCCTTGTCCGCACATAAATCTAATTATCAATGTAAATTATACATTACAGTTTCGGTGTAAATATTTGTACGAGTAACATATGGTAAAAATGAGAATACAAATTAACAGGGTAATCGTGGCAATTATGGTGTTTTGGGCGGAGGACAATTTAAATCAGAACATCTACTAAAGGATGGGAATTTTCACGGTTGACTAAACTGACATTTTTCGTGTAAATTATCCCATTCTACACATGAGTGGGGGAGTACTCAAGTGAAGCACTAAAAACAGTTTACGCAGAATGACAGTATTTAGGCGTTAGTAATCCTGAAGAGGGGCAGCAGCCTTTTCAGTAGTTACAAAAAATGTTCAAATGTTTGTGTAGTCTATGGGACTTAACTACGGGGTTATCAGTCCCTAAACTTACAAACTACTTATGAACTACTTACGAACTAGGACGGCACAAATATCCATGCGCGAGGGGGGATTCGAACCCCCGACCGCAGTGGCCGTGCAGACCGTGACTGGAGCGCCTTAGTCTCCTCGGCCACCGCGGCCGGCCAGTAGTTACAGGGGCAACAGTCTGGATTATTGACTCAGCTGGCCTTGTAACGTCAGCCTCGCCATTCAGTTACTGCAAACGACTGAATCCAAGGGGAAATACAGCCGTTATTTCCCCGACGACATGGAGCTTTACAGTATGAATATATGTTGATGTCATCCTCTCGGATAAAATATTCAGGAGGTAAAATAGTCCCCCATTTGGATAACCGGGCAGAGAAGACTATTTAGGAGGATGTTATCATCAGGAAAGACAACACTGGCAATTTACGGATAGGGCAGTGGAATGTTAGATCCCTTAATGGGGTAGGGAGGTTAGAAAATTGAAAAGGGAAATTGCTAGACTGAAGTTAGATATCCTGGGAATTAGTAAAGTTTGATGGCGAGATGAACAGGATTTCCGGTCAGGTGATTACAGGCTTATGTATACAAAAACAGTTGGGGTTATTACAGGAGGAGATCAAATCTATATCTATAAATGTGAATGTTCGGTGTACGTTTTCCACGTCTGAACCACAACACAAAGAGCTAAAAATTTGTACAGTTACTACTGTCTACACGGGGAAGGCTTTAGGCACGGTTTTATGGCGATCGGATAGCTATTTATCTATATATACATTAATGTGAATGTCTGTTCGGTGTACGCTTATCACGTCCAAACGATAAGACGCAGAGACGTAAATATTTGTACAGTTACTAATGTATACCTGAGGAAGGTTTTAGGCACGGTTTTATAGCGATATGATAGATATTTAGTAATTTGAAGAATATAACGCGAAATGCGGAACAATAATGATTCTTTGAAAATTATATTTACTCTTTGAAAATGGTTTTATTGGTTGCATTGTTGCTTGAGGGTTAATAATGATAAAAGGGTGGAGTATATTGGGATGGAAAGTTAACGGTGTATATAAAATTCTACGTGTGTGTGTGTGTGTGTTAATATTTCGCTCTGCAGCGAAAACTACAGAACGCAAACGAATTGTGTGTGTGTTTAATTGTTGTCCGAAGTCTCCCGTTGTTCACCACATCAGTTCCATGCCGACATCTATAAGTGGGTGGAAGATATGATGGTTGAAAGTCGTCAAATTATAAAAACAATCGGACTGTAGGCCAGCGATGACGTTTGCGACTCTATAACAAGGAGGTTACGTACAGCGAAACGTGCTGCCACAGACCATAGCTTTGGTCTATGCGTGCTACAATGTCTTCATCTCTTTCTCTGTAAGGATAATCATATGAATAAGAAAATATAAGAATAAATAAATAAATAAAGCAGTAAAACAGAATTTTTTTAATACATCCCTTTAAAAAAATCGATTTGACGTTTCGCACATTACATCAAGTGATCCATCTGTGATATTATCATTAATCATTAATTGAATTTCATGATTGGATTCTTCGAAACGAGTGCATTTTTACCTGTGATTTCTTATATATTATCTGATAAATGTAACATGTTTTTAGAAAAAAAGGAGATGGACAGAGAGTGCATAGGAAAAGTACTAACTCAAGTTTCGAGTAAATAAATAAATACCCGGGAAACGCCGGGTTTTCAGCTAGTAATGAATAAGGAACTATGGATGCGGATAAGGTAATAGGAACAGCGCTTTAATCGCATTATCATTGTTAAGATAGATACGAAGCCAACATCTAACACAGTAGTATGAGTTAATATGCCAACTAGATCTGCCGATGAGGAGGAGATCGAAGAAATATATGGGGAGGTAAAGGAAATTACAGACGGTTAAGAGAGAAAAATTTAATAATGAAGGCCTGAAATTCGTCAACAAGACAAGGAAGGAAAGGAAAAATAGTAGGTGATTATGGACTGGGGAAAAGGATTGAAAGAGGAAACCGTCTGTTAGAATTTTGTACGGAACATAATGTAATCATAACAAACACTTCGTTTAAGAATCATGAAAGACGGTTGTATACGCGGAAGAGACCAGGAGACACCGGAAGGTACTAGATAGATTTTATAACGGTAGGACGTTGATTTCGGAACTACGTTTTAAACTGTAATACACAGGGACAGATATAGACTGACCATATCGAACTGGTTGTGAACTGTAGGGTCAAACTGCAGAAAGGTAGGAAAATAAGGAAAGTTTCAGAAGGAGTTTTAGGCATCAATTGACAGAAAGGGAGAGAACAACACAGTAGGGATGAAATAGTGAAGGTACCAGAGGTTCAAATAGCTAGAAAAACTAGACTCACAAAAAATCCGTGGATATCGCAGATAATATTGAATTTAATTGATGGAAGAAGATATAAAAATGCAGTAAATGAAGCAGGTAAAAATGGAGTACAGACGACTAAGAAATGAGATTGACAGGATGTGCAAAATGGCTAAACAGGAGTGGCTAAGGAAAAAGTATATACCGCCTACAGAAAAAGAAGAGGCATTTTGAGACAAGACAAGCAGCTGTATGAATATCAAGAACGCAGATGAAAACCAGTTCTGAGCCAGGAAAGGAAAGCTGGAAGGTGGAAAGAAAATACACAGAGGCACTGTACAAAGGAGATGAACTTTGAGACAATATTGTAGGAAGGGAAGATGAAATAGAAGATACTATACTGCGAGAAGAATAATGACGAGAACTGAAAGACCTAAGTCGAAACAAGGACCCTGGTGTAGAAGACGTTCCCTCAGAGCTACTGAAGTCTTTGGGAGAGCCAACCATAGTGTGTGAAATGCATGAGACAGGCGAAACACTCTCAGACTTTAAGAAAAAATGTAATAATCCCCATTCCTAAGAAAGAAGGTACAGACAGATGTGAAAATTACAAAACCATTAGTTTAATAAGTCATGGTTGCAAAATTTTAACACAAATCATTTACAGAAAATGGAAAATCTGGTAGTAGTTGACTTCGTGGTCAGTTTGGATTTAGGAGAAATGGACTTACAAGGAAGGCAGTACTCACTTTACAACTTATGTTAGAAAATAGATTAAGGAAAGGCAAACCTACATTTCTAGCTTTTGGAGATTTGGAGAAAGCTTTTGACTATTTTGATTGGAATACATTTTCACATTCTGATGTCAGCAGGGGTAAAATATAGGGAACGGAAGGTTGTTTACAACTCTTACAACAATCTGACAGCGGTTATTAGAGTCGTAGGGTATGAAAAGCAAGCATTGGCTGGGAAGAGAGTAAAATAGGGTTGTAGCCTTACTTCGATGTTATTCAATTTGTATGAAGTTCAGGGTGAAAAAATAAAAACACTTCGTTTTGCTGATAACATTGTGATTCTGTCAGAGACAGGGAAGGTCCTCAAAGAGCAGTTTTAACGGAATGGACAACGTCTTGAGAGGAGGATATAAGACGAACATTAACAAGTGCAAAACAAGGGTAATGGAACCTAAGAAAATCAGAATGCCGAAGAAATTAAATCAGGTAGCGAATCAATAAAGGTGGTAGATGGGTTGTTTCTTGGGCAATAAAATATGATGGTCGTAGTACAAAGGATATAAAACGCAGAATGGAAGAAAAGCGCTTTGGAAATTTTTTTAACATCGAATATTAATTGAAGTGTAAGGAAGTCTTTTCTGATGGCATTTGTGGAGTTTTGCGTCGTACTGGAGTGAAACAAAAAATAAATAAAAATAAAACAAAAAAACAAAAAACAAAAAAATTTTCTAACATGACGATATTTAACGTGTTATGTTTATCCTATACTTGAGCGGGGTGAAAGGTTAACAGAAGCACAGAATACAGTTTACGCGATTGATTTTATAGTTTCCCATCCTTTAGTTGGGAGCAAATGCGTGTAAGGCAATTGCGTGTAAAGAAAATGCATGTTTAACAAATTTACGTTAATCAAAAAACATCAAATGATGGTTTCGTGTGGCATTGTTGGCTGTTAGACCCCAGCTGGGATCGTGTTCGGCCTGCCTGGTGGAAGTCTTTAGCTGACGCCACTTGGGCGACTTGCGCGTCGATGAGGACGACAGGTCACCCAGTCCCCGAGTGGAGAACATCTGTAACCCGACCAGGAATCGAACCCAGGCCCCCTGCGTGGCACGCTGTCCACTGGATTATAGAGGCGGACTAAATACAACAGAATAAACAGGTTATTAATAGATATACTACATTCATTTAGTGTAGATTCCGATTCGAGGTATCGATTAAAAATAACTATTGTCATTATCTTTGAGAGATCGATTCTAAATAACACAGCGCTATCATCTCTTATAATAAACTTATTATCTATGGACAAAATTCAGTGAGCTCAAGCATAATCTGGAGCCAGTACTGTTTATTATGAGGTCGAGCGGCTTGACGCCATATTGGTTAACGTATATCTTGGATAAAAAAATTCTGAAATGTCTTTGTCGCAGTGTTTTTATTTTATTATTACGCGTTTCGATACATGAGATAATGCCAGCGTATGGTCGCTGTCCACAAAAATGAATGGTTTTATGAACCAAGTGATAACGCAAATCTGTCACACTATGTAGTTGGTAGTATTACGTGCATACAATGAATTTAACATTCCGAAATTTCTACTCGTTTGATGTAGTTGCTTTGTAAGGAACTGGCTTATATTCAGTGGCCGAAAACGGTTCTGAAAAAATTTTAATACTATTTATAAAGCAATTGAAACATGGAATGCCGGCCGCGGTGGCCGAGGTGACTGAGGCGCTCCAGTCACGGTCAGCACGGCCACTACGGTCGGGGGTTCGAATCCCCCCTCGGGCATGGATATTTGTGCCGTCCTAGTTCGTAAGTAGTTCATAAGTAGTTTGTACGTTTAGGGACTGATGACCCCGTAGTTAAGTCCCATAAGCTTAACAAACATTTGAACATTTTTTTTTGAAACATGGAATAAACTATGCTGCTGCAACAAAAGAGCAACAAAAGGAGTGATTTTTATTTTAGCCAGAACTATGTATCTGCACCATCGAATTTAATGAATAAATTGTACTACAATAGACAGATAAATTAAAGTACAAAAACAGATTCCTGGCGTTTGAAATATGCACGATTTTTCCATGCAGCGTGCATTTCTAGTCAATGTGGTCAAAACGGAAATCAGTTTAAACAAGAGGCAATATCAAATATAGATTTGAACACGAGAAGTACCGTGTACAGCACGGCAATTTATTCATTAAACTGTGATAGAGACACCAGTTCTGAATAAAAAAAATATAGCTTACCAATGTATCTGAACACTACTCCTTTTCTTTTGATTTCTTTTTAACCATGAACAACAAACTTCACTATTATGTATTTATTAATCAATCGATCTTAACTTATTTTCAAAGGTCGCAAATCAAGAAAGAACAACACGACCTTTACGTATGGTGTTGCCAACCTAATAGTAATAAACCGCCACGATTTTCACATATTCGAAGCACTACAGTTGTGTATCCTGATTATATTTGAGATCACTGACACAATATGACATAAGATATTGCAACATTGGTCAACAGGTTTTATTGCGTGCTTCAATTGACGGAAGCCCTCTGTATGCCTAGATTGTGCATCGCCTAGTATACGATTTCGAACGCTTGCTTAGTGAACACGTATCCTGGTTTGAAGTACAAAGTGTGTGGGTGACATTTCAGTAGCCGAAAGAGTGTGCAGCGAGAGGCGAGTGAGAGGGAAAGAAAGCCGGCGTGCACCGCCCGGGGCAGCGGCTCATGTGGAGCGAGGTCGCGGCCACGGACGCCGCCTGACCCACATCCTGCAGCCAGCGCTATAGCGCTGCACTGCCAAATACTGCACGCATTTGCATACCAACAGCCCTAACTTCTGATCACATTTTATTCTGCTACCCATTTCATCTTCGCGCCAAATCAGCCAAGTCCATCCCGTTTATAAACGAATAGCTTAAACCCGCGGCTCAGCTCGCGTGTTGGTTGATTTTGATGATAGATAATGCGCGAAACGTCAAATCGATTTTTTTTAAAGAGATGTATTAAAATAAATTTATTTTTTTACTCCATTATTTATTCTTATGTTTCCTTATTCGTATGCTTATCCTTACAGAGAAAGAGCTGAAGACAATGTAGCACGCAGAGACCAAAGATATGGTCTGTGGTATCACGTTTTACTGTATGCAACCTCCTTTCTATAGAGTCGCAAACGTCATCGCTGGCCTTCAGTCCGAATTTTTTTCTAATATGACGTCTTTCAACCACCATATCTTCCACCTCCTTACAGCTATCGGCATGGAACTATTATGGTGTACAACGGGAGACTTCGGACAACAATTACGCATAGACCATTTGTTTGCGTTCTGTAGTTTTCGCTGCAGAGCGAGTTCCGCAATTCTTCAAATTACTAAATATCTATCAGATCGCTATAAAACCGTGTCTAAAACCTTCCTCAGGTATAAAATAGTAACTGTACAAACATTTAAGACTCTGCGTCTTGTCGTTCGGAAGTAATAAGCGTACGCCGAACAGTCATTCGCATTAACATATATATTATCCGATCGCCATAAAACCGTGCCTAAAGCCTTCCCCGGGTAGATATTAGAAACTTTATAAAATTTTAGCTCTTTGTTGTTCAGACGTGAAACTTACATCGAACAGACATTCACATTTATAGATATAGATTTAGGAGACAAACTGAATAGCTCCCTTAGACTGTTCGCAGATGATGCTGTCGTTTATCAGTTAGTGAAATCAACAGAGGATCAAAAGCAACTGCAACACGATTTAGATAAAATTTCTATATGGTGCGAAAATTGGCAATTGACACTAAACAAAGAAAAGTGTGAAGTAATACACATGACCACTAAAAGAAATCCGCTGAACTTCAATTACGCGACAAATCAGTCAAACCTTAAGGTCGTAAATTCTGCCAAACACCTAGGAGCTACAATTACTAACAACTTTGACTGGAGAGAACACATAGAAAATATTGTGGGGAAGGCGAACCAAAGGTTACGTTTCATTGGCAGAACACTTCGAAGATGCACCAGCTCCACCAAAGAGACTGCCTACATCACACTTGTGTGTCCTCTACTGGAGTACTGTTGCCCCTTGTGAAACCCTCACCAGGTGGGACTGACGGAAGACATTGAGAAGGTTCAGAGAAGGGCAGCTCGTTTTGTTTTATCACGCTACCGGGGGGAAAGCGTCACGGAAATGTCGCACGATTGGAGTGGAAATCATTAAAAGAAAGACGTTATTCATTGCGGCGTGATCTGTTTGCGAAGTTTCAATCACCGACATTTACTTCTGAATGTGAAAATATTTTGCTAGCACCCACTTCTTAGGGAGACATGACCATCCCAATAAAATAACAGAAATCAGATAGAAAACGAAACGATTTAGGTGTTTCCTGCCCGCGCGCTATTATAGAATGGAACGGTAGAGAAAAGTTATGAAATTGGTTAATGAACCCTATGCCAGGCACTTAAAAGTGATTTGCAGAGTATCTATGTAGATGTAGATGTTATATACACGGTGATTCACGAAGATATGCAAATATTTTAATGTAATATTCTACAAGTCAGTCTAAAGAAAGAAGTGCATATAAAAATAGGTCCACAAATGTTTAGTTACGGAGTTACTGCTAATAAAAAATTTTGCATCAAATTTAGCAACCTCGCTAATATGACGCCATCACAAAACTGGACGAGATTAAACTAAAGCACGATTTCCATATTTTTCCTTTTCTTTTAATCAACATTCGACATAGTCGACTATGGGGAGCGATCTGTAAATTTTATGTTGCCCTCACATAGAAGAACGCCTAGATCGCATATTTTACTTCATACTTTATTACGTGACTAGTTTCGACAACAAATTGCTTTCAAACGTAAAATTAAAATTATAAATCTGTATAAAAACTTTCAAAGGCACGTGCATCTGGTATACACAGTACATAAAATACTTCACCTGTGTGCTGGTTACTGGGGTACCGCTGACATGCTTGGAACATTAATATATGGATAACATATAACGTAGAAATGTACTATCTTACGTTATATGTTATCCATATGTTAATGTTCCAAGCATGTCAGCGGTACCCCAGTAACCAGCACGCAGGTGGAGTATTTTATGTACTGTGTATACCAGATGCACGTGCCTTTGAAAGTTTTTATACAGATTTATAATTTTAATTTTACGTTTGAAAGTAATTTGTTGTCGAAACTAATCACGTAATAAAGTATGAAGTAAAATATGTGATCTAGGCGTTCTTCTATGTGAGGGCCACAATTTTTTTTCTTTACTCACCTGGTGAATCTAATAAAACATGTCCCAGACATGTATCTGCAGTAGTTTTCTAGAAATTCCAGATAAAGAAATAATAATTCCAGAAAATTGCACAAATTTTTCAACAGAAATTGTAGAAGTTGCAGAAAACTTCATGAATGTGTCAGATAATCTGCTTTCACTAATACCATAGCACATGTGAATTCATGTTAAACCGAAAAAAAAAAAAAAAATTAAAAAAATTAAAAAAAAACAGCTCTCAGTGTTCAAGAACTAGTACGCTTGCCAACATTCTGAATGGAAAGTAAACAAATTTACTCGTCTAATCTCTGAATTTACTTATATAATCTCTGGAATTTCTGGAAAACTCGTCTGGAACATTCTTCATTAGTTTCAACAAACCCGATAACAAAATAAATGGAAATCGTGCTTTACTGTAACCATGTACAGTTTTGCGAGGTTGGTAAATTTCAGGCAAAATCTTTTATTACCCGTAACTAAATATTTGCGGTCCTATGTTTATGTGAACATTTTTCTTTAGATTTATTTGTAGAGTAACATTTAATAACATTTGCATATCTTCGTCATTCACGCTGTACAGTATCAATAAGGTCATATTTCAATGGAATTTGCAGTCCCTTCGCGTGTGGAGGGCGAAATTTGATAATACAAAGTAATGAATGATAGTAATAATAATTGTGCTTCTCCTGAATCCAAATTCACAATCAAAAAGTATAGATGATGGTAATTATTAGTTTTCACTGTACGGTTTTTAAAGTAAACGCCTTTTGCTACTGCGAATGAAGAGTTTTATTTTTATAGTTTTAAGTCACCCATACGCGTTTCGCCTTTCTCTCAAGGCATCATCAGTGAGTGTCCTGAAATATTTCCTTTTTTCTGTTCACATATAGGTTAAGTTTCTTACATATGTACAAAACATTTCATTTCTGATTTAAAACAGTTCGTTTTTTGATATAAAATGGTGTAGTTACAGCAATTGCTACTACACGTCAGTCTCTTTCTGGCAACCAGGTCTAAATGTTACACTGTTTTCTGAAACACATTGCAGTTTTCTGGTTCCACTGTCACCTGCTCCCATACTGTGTCCACTGCTGTTTGTTTTGTAGTGTTGCCAACCTTAGCTTATTTGAAATTCAACTGTTTCATTGAAAGTGTGTTGAAGGTATCTTTGTGTGTGTGTGTGTGGGGGGGGGGTGATTATGTGTTGGGATTTGTGTCTATCATATGGTCAATCTGTGAAAACAATGATTGATTGGTCAGGTTTATTTGGTCATTTAGTAGCATTTTTTCTCAGCTTTTTATATATATATATGTGATAATTTTCTTGCAATGTTGGGAGATGTTTTTCATTATTTATTCTAATTACCTTCATGTCTTTTTCTATTGTGGTGGGTTTGTGGTTATATGCTATTAGGTGTTCTGCAAAAGTTGAGTGGTTTGTTCCGTATTTCCATGCCTTGATGTGTTCCTTGTATCGGGTATCTAGTGTGTGTGTGTGTGTGTGTGTGTGTGTGTTTTCCTTACGTTAGTTTTCCTTAGCTTAAGTAGTTTGTAAGCTACGGACTGATGACCAGGCAGTTTAGTCCGATAGATTTGCAAACATTTGAACAAGCTAGCCAGTCCACTCCAATTCCCTTGCCTTCAAGCATGTTGTACACCAGTGCAGCAGATTTATCCACTCGAAGGAACCCAACAGCGTAGGGCACAACAAAAGGGCGAAGGATCTCGTCTGAGCAGCCTAAGCGCCAGACTGAACAACATAGAGGTCTGTACATCCGCCAGTACTGACTTCTGCCCACACCATTCGTCCACCACCGTGATATGGTGATGTGCCCTGCACATAAGTAGGATTGTTCCGAGTTTCACGTTCTTTCCAGATGAGATGACGATTGTCCGGATGAACACAAAATCTTGACTCATCTATGAACAGAACCCGGCTCTATTCGTTCAATTCTGATTATCCTCCGTCCTGTTTCTGCAGGTTAAACGGTGTCGTGGTTTTAATGGGACACACGCCACAGACCTCCGTTCGTAGAGGCCCCATTTCCGTAGGCGATTTCGGACTGTGTTGATTTTGGGCGTCCTGTTGCTGCGTGGAGGCTTCGTTGCAGCCGAGTTGTATTCTGCCCCTGACTCGACAGGCTGTTAACCGGAGATAACGGCCATCTCTCGCTGATTTTACCCGTGGATGTCGTTGGCCTTGCCTTCGTTTAACGCTTCCTGTTGTATGAAATCGCGTTCAGGGCCTGGAAATTGAACTTTGGGAAACTCCCATAGCTGCAGCCGCCTCCCGCTGTGTGTCCCGCCTCAAGCTTCCTACGGCTCTCCATGCCGTAGCTCTGGGTAAGTCACGATGTTGTTGTATTGGACTATCTGCTCACTACCATATCTGAATCCAACTGCTTGTATAATTCGTTTCTTAGAGTAAAAAAGTCAACAGTAACCTCTCTACAGCAACTTTGTTATTACCACTATCTCAGTTGCCGGCCGCGGTGGCCGAGGGGGCTGAGGCGCTCCAGTCACGGTCTGCACGGCCACTACGGTCGGGAGTTCGAATCCCCCCCCCTCGGACATGGATATTTGTGCCGTCCTTAGTATTAGCTAGTTCATGTTTGTAAGTTTAGGGACTGATGACCCCGTAGTTAAGTCCCATAAGCTGTACAAACTTTTTTTTTAATCTCAGTTGCTGTAATGTTGTCTCACCTCTGTAGAACCGACAGAAAGACGTCAAACAATTTTCGTTCATTCTGCCGATGACAATACTATAGAAGCTAAATATTTCAACTGATCGTCTACGTGTTTTGACCGTGTATTTAGGAGATGGCACTATAGACGAATAGCAATGAAAAATGGCACATGCATCCGATTTTTATTCAGTACTGAGATACAGCTGTTAGTATGTAACCCAAACAAACGTAAAGCTGAGGCAAATGCCGACGTTAAAAATTGACCTTCAAACTTTACCCTTTCGAGTTCTCTTGATAACACGTTGTCTGAGGTCGTCTTCGAATTCCTTTATGAGTACTGCACTATTCATAATCCGAATGATCAAATCGGCTCTTGTGTTTACCTTTTCTTTGTAGACTTAACTTTTGAAGCAAGACACGAAGTTTTGCAGCAGTACTCCTGCTACATCATCTCAGTTTTCATTAAATAATAGTATAATTTAATGTGTTTTCACTTATAATGTAATTAATATTAAGAATTACAGAGTGTGTTCTTGCGAACATGTCAAAGAATAGAAGTGGCTACATGATGCCGTGGCTGTTCGTAATATAGATTTGAACTGGATTTTCTTTTAGTGTCAGAGTACAGTGGTGGAAGTAGGATGGTATATGAAGATTTGGGTCGGGACACGTGCTCGGTGTTCCTTGCAAGGTGTTAAGCCCGCGTGCCTAGAGTGAGGCAGGGACTGAGCGCGACTGTCTACTAAGCTGGCTGTCTCTTCTTCGAATTCCGGCGCTGGCAAGAATTTTCGTCCTCGTTATAAGATTACAAGACTCCCAGTAGCAGAGACTAAAACACACCAATTAAAATCTATGAAACGTACTTCATTTTTGTTTTGTTTTCATTTCTGTGTTTCATGTTGGAAGAAACTACGCAGCTCGCCGGAGCAGCACCCTCACTGCCAAAGATCAAAGATAAAACACCTGGCCACCTGACGTCGCGAGCAGACGACCTAGCGGCGCAACAAGATCCTGTTTTCAGCGGCTGTCGCAATACTAAGTAACAGACCGCGTGACGTCATTACACTGAGACCATCAGCAGTCACGTGACTCGGGGCAACAAGCCGTTTTCGTCATGACGAGAAATGTGAAGTGGAGCTGACATGTAGTTTTTCCCATTTATAATGGAAATGTGGCTTTGATTTTAACAACAAAACTTTGAATCATATCCTTATAACGTTTTTAGCAGTACAGTTAACGTTATTTCTCCGCAATTTTTAATGTTAATGCGATGGTTATAGTGTTTACTTGTGCCTAGATGAAACGTATAAATGACTTGCTTTTATTAAGTGAATAGTTGTTTTTGTTGCTCTGCGAGTCTTACTTTACAACCGCTATGGGAATAGAAAGCGAAAATCAGTTTTACAAACAGCATCAATTTCCTTGCGTTTCTTCAACAATACGTGTTATGCTTTTATAGGAACTAAAAACGGTCTTATACCCATAAAATCAGATTTTTGTACACATTACAAGCCTTTGTATTTTACGACTTCTGCATATGCATATGCCAATACGGAAACCTTGCAATGTACTCGCTATTTACAATAGAATAAGTGATGTGCAAACACAACTAGTTTTATAGCTATCTGAATGTTCTGTATTCAAATATAGCTGTGTACACCGCTATTAAAACCATATCTGCATTAGAAATGACTTTATGAAATAAAAATTTAGTCAAATCCAGTTAGAATTGTCCTCCAGTCGATAATTATTTTCTTCGGTTTTTTAAAAAAGAAAAGAAAGTATAATGCAGCACAAACACTATCTGTAACTCTATTTCTTGTCAAAAGAACTGAATAAGTATCAACTCGTCACATATAAAAACGATCATAGCATTAAAATTGCGCAAAAACTATATTAACTTTAGCACTACATGTGTAATAAACGTAAAAAAGTCTTATTGTTAAAATCAATACTTGACTTCAGCTGAAAACCAGAAAAACTGATGCTCATAAGAGGTTCGTTTAAGCAGCTACCAGACTCCAGATACTGAGCATGCGCAGAGCTGTTGCAGTACCTCGTTAACAGCTCTGCGCATGCTCAGTTTACTGAGAATCTGGTAACTGGTAGTTGCTTAAACGAACCCAATGACGAAAACTCAGTAACGTGACTAGGGGCAATGTTAGATGTTGGTTTCAAACCACAACACGGCAGAGATAGGGACACGCGCAGTCTATTCTATGCTAAGTAACACATACAGTCATGACACTCCCGCAGACTTGTTATACACTGCGACAGCAGCGCTCGAAGCGGTCGGCAAGCTACGCTTCTGGAGACGATATTGGATGAGTGCGAATAGTGTCGTTTATGTTGATTTTAAGATACTTTTATGCCTTAAATAGGTAATAAAAATAGCTCCACATTTGTCTTAAGTCTCCGAAGGCCCCTGGCAAGGTACGAAACGGTACTTTACAGGATAGTTTATTTACAGCTATCTTGTAACCTATACGCTTCTGATAAATAATTTAATTTTCTATTAAAAATTAAAAAAAATGGCTAGGAAACACCAGAAGACCTTTCCTTTGGCAGAAAGATGCGCTTTTCTACTCATGTACGTTAAGATTTCTTTACTACAATTCCAGTAGAATCAGTGAGTTTGAACGTAGCAAACGTATTTACAGAATGCAATATCTACAATATTTAACGTACCAAATTAGCTACAAAAGTTGTAGCTGAAGGAAAAACGTCACCAATGTGGCAACAAAACGGCAAAAGCTATGAAACTGTTTTCCAACAGAGAAGAAGCCAATTCCACAATTGTTGCTACAGCTGAACCACAAATGGTAAGAATCATCAAAACTTTGCCTTTTTAAGCTAAATTAACTACACTCAACATATGCACCTTTAAGAAAGACGTATGAGGTGTAAAAATGTGCGAATCATTAGACTCCACACCGAATTGATACACGTCAAAAAACTGCCTGTCATAGTAAGAAGAGACCATAATAGAAATCTATTATTCTTTTATGTTTATAGTGTACTTACTTTCAGCGTAATAAGCTTGAAATACACACATATTCGTAAGTATTTGTCAAAGACGAAGATGTTCTTTATACCACTGAATCAGAAAAATTCGGCTGCTTTTACTTTAATTTCCGTATTATGTACGTCTCTTGATATTTTACTAATGCTTCTAACGCAAAAATTTTACACACTAGCTAGGAGCTCTAGTGTCGTAACTGTCAGATGGTAACAACTTTTACAGCTGTGAGTGTCGTGACTGTGTGGTAATACAATATGAATGCTTGTCACTGTATGCATCAATATTTAACAAAATTTTGACATTACTCAGAAACGCCAGTGAATATTTCGTACATACCAGGACGTTGTTGGAAAATGATTCAGAGTTTAAAGACGTCAAAGATAAAGGTGAAGCATTGAATTAAAATTTGAGACGCGGCCAGGAATCTAATCTAGACCTCCATGCTTACCAGGCAGACGTCTTACCACTAGACCACCTAACCACTAGCAATTAAGGCGCCTCGGAGTAGTCTAAGTACGACTTCCCTCCACGTCACAAACTTTAATTCAGCTTCTGAGTTCCATGAAATATTGCCACTACTACCAAGGCTCTCCATGCAGCGGAATAGCACCTCGGTAATGGACATATTGGAACATTCCTGCCTTTAACGTTAGGCTAAGGTGATATAAGAGTTATCCTGACAGTTGTGATCGGCAGTACAAATTCTTACAGTAATTAATTGATTATTAAACTTCAGATTTGGAAAAGAAAAAAAAATTACAACTATTTTAAACTATTTACAGAATTACGTTATTCGCGATGATAGGAAATAGTAGACGCCAAATCAGTAGTTAGTGCCAGGATCAGTGAACAGTATTTAGACGAATGTGAACTAATGAACTCGGCAGTATTCAAGTGAAAGTCTACAGGCTTCACCCCAGTTAGACGGGCAGGACGTGTACATAGCACTTAGCTTTAGCAATCATCAAATTAGTGATGGGTGAAGGACTACTACCTGTAATCTTCGGAGCGTCGTCGTCGCCACCGCCCCCCTGATGTACTGTGGACCGTCCCCACAGTCTGAAGTCCAAAGTGGAAGGTCCGGGAACCTCGGTGGCCCAAGAAACGTTCCCCTATCTACCGATCCATCTGCCGAGGAATGTTGGGTTCAGGAGGAGTGTCACCTGATGACTAGCTGGAAGAGCAGACTAACGTACCTGCTACAAACTGATAACTTTAGCTGATGCTAAATAAATGTCACTTCCACGTAGCAAGGTTACAATTACAAAATTATTAAGTTCAACACATTACCAGACTGTCGTAGGTTGGGTGTATCTCGTAGAATCTGCTTCTCTTGTTAAGTTCTCCACGTGCCTGAAATTCGGGTTAAGGTTGCGTACTGGGTGATACCTTACAGACCTACATCACTTAATGTGAACTCAAAACACCAGTCGCACTCTTCATAAAACTATATTCAATAATAAATTACATTGTTGGAATCGATCTGCATACTGACATACATAGTGACTGCCCAAAGACAGCCTTAATAATGACGCCTCGAGTCTCTCTGCTCGGATCCTTATATACTATTTTGACATGTGACTACAATACATATTGTTAGGACTAGGAAGTTATACATTTATCATTAACAACGGATTTGTTACAATATATACTTAATATTGGTAAGTAGAGCATTAAACGTTTATTCTTTTAAATACGACCACTTTGATAAGTGCCACAATTAAGCAATCTATGATATATGTATTCGAACAATGAAATTCATAAAGACGTTAATAACGTGAGAATTATGTTATGAATATAATTCCTAACATGTACAGATTTGCGTTTTTGCAAGCTTAACTATTCACAGTTTCTTTTAGTTCTATAAATATCATGGTTTCCAAGTAATGCTTAAAATCTGACCATGTGGTCATGTTGATTTCAGATTAAGTCTTCGGAATTCAAATAATAAATTACTGCCAGTGTTACATTAATGCATCAGACGGCATTTTAAGTCCATGTACTGAGTTTGATGAGAATCGAATATCATTTAATGTTTTCTGTTACTATCTGTTAATTCTACATGTGCTTACTTTATATTCCGGAAAACAGCTTTAATATGCAATAACTCTGCTTCCTACCAATGGATGAACATTAACTGAGTAGTTATTAGTTTCTGTGGTGTGTTTACAATCTGGTAACATTCTTAAACCAAAGTTATGTGATATCTGTAGATCAGCATTGGGCTAATAAACAGGGATTTTCTTACAAGAATTACAAATTGTATTGGTGTTGCCTACATGCAAATGTACAGTCTTTAGGTGTTTCCCTTAGTGGTCTGTTTTGTATCAAGACGCATTCTATTAACCAAAGGGATATCTTCCAATCATGCTGGAAGCTCATTTTCAAGAGTAGACTTTTCGGTAACAGTCCACTGATTGTATATCAGACCTCACCACACTTTTAGAGAGAAGCGTTCTTGAAAATGTGTCTTCACAACTGCGTGTGGTTTGTCTTCGGACCACTGAATTATGAGTGTTATCGATGCCATCAGAATTATAAGTGATTTCATCAGTGAAGCGTAAAATTCCAATCGTGTATCTTCGTCTCCTGGTCGAAGGTGCTGAATGAGCAGTAAATCATAGGGTGGAACCTATGCATACTAATGTCAGCCATACTCTTCTATGTGGAACACCGGTACGTGACTAAATTACTACGTGTGTTTGTTCAAAAACTACGTTGTACTGACTGAATAATACCTCCTCCTTCATATATGGTAAGGATGTTTCTTTTCTGCGTTGAGCAAAAATCTTATTTTTCTTTATTATTGCATCTATTAAATGACATACAGAAATTTTACCTTTATGACATCTTACAGTGTTTTGAAGCTAAGATACTTATATTAATGATACATTTATAGGTATCTAACACACCTTAAAACCACATTTCGTGTTTCTTGCGACTGCCTGATTTTTGTAGATCAGTTTTAAATGCCACCCAATATGTCATCTGCAAATAATGGATTTTCAAGGTTTTGTTACATGCAAGTAAACTAAGCACATAACCTGAACATAATACTTTTCTATTCCTTTTTGAAAGTATCTCTCAGATGTATTTGTTGTGGATAGGTTTTTTGTTGACTGCTATGGGGGTAAAAATTATTTCTGAAGAAATAACTGCTTACTTTTTGTGGTTTTCTTGTATTCATACTTTAATCAGTTAGCAGCAGTGTGTTTCTTGCTATGGTGTTTCACTGTTTATAAGGTTCACTGTTTACGTGATGTTCACTTGTTCAGCAAAGTTACAAATTCAAATAATCATACATACATCAAATGTTACTCTATACATTGCTTAGATATTATATAAAACAGAATTAGTAGTATTTTTCCTACACGATTGACAAAAACGTAAAATGACAAACTGGCAATAAGAATAACTTTCCTTTAATTAATCAATTACAGAAGTTATTCTAACGTTACTAACATTCGTGTGAAATCTATTTACAAGTTAATGAGAAGAATGTCCATATGAAATAATTTACAGGAATTTATGTAATTACATGAAGTCTCATTCTATTTGTATTTCGATATTCAGCGATTTATTGAACTATATACATTTAACTATTGAATGATTGTTCTAACAAATTTCTTTGTAAATGTCCCTAATCACGTCCTACCGATATTTGCTCTTTTCACTTTCCTATTTACAATTATTTAACATGGAAACATGTCGAACGTTTCTAATTATCGTCCAAGGTCTTTTCTAATCATTCCCACTGGTGTAATATTTAAACCTGACAGTTTCACTGCTTAGTAACTCTAGTACTGGTTTAGCATTTATTAAACGAAATTTGTCCACTTATTCACGAGCTCATCAAGAGTCAGTAATTATTCCTAACAATTAACATGCAATCTATCACACCGTTTGGTGTTCTATACGCCGACTTTTAGTCGTATTCTGTCTTGCTCTTTGTCACCATGTCTGTGGTGACCGAAGATTCCCTAATATACATCCCGTCACAGTTATCTGTAGAATCGGATCGTGGTATCGTGTTCTCGCATTGACGGAGGTCTCTTGTATTTCATTTGAGCGGGGCTGGTATCGCCACACAGTACTGTAGAATAGAGCACACAAACAACGGAAATGAATGTAGCCTACAACACGAGTCAAACCACATAACTGACAGCAGACTAAATAATGGTAGGTAAGTACTGTCAGTAAGACACGATAATACCCTGCTAAGATTTAACGAAGCGCCAATGCAACGTCTGTGCTAATAGTGAAAGTTCTCTTTATAAAATGATTGAAATAAACTGAGTGATGCTTTAAGAATCGTGTCGTGCGTGACAGCTGATTGTCAGTGATTCTGTACTTCGACTGAAAACTTCCCTGTTCTGAAATCAAATATATAATGAATAGCAAATCAATAATAACCAACTAGTTGCAACAATAGTGGTTTAGTAAACAGTGATCAATTTTTCGACGTATATAAACAACTTCAGAAATACACTGATACTATAGTTGCATATCACAGTAGTTTAAACATTCCTACAATCAAGCGAATGTAGAAAGCGTGAATGCCTCCTGAAGACTGGTTTATATCCGTGGAAACCTTGGTCAAAGTTTATTACACCACTATTGTTGCAAGTGGTTGGCTGATTATTAATTTGCTCTCCTGTAACTGTTGGTGAGGCGCAATCATGTTTAAAATACATGATGTTCTGACCCTGAAACTTTACTCAATAAGTGCAAATAATTTAAAATCTGATCAAAGCCAAGCTGACATATGACTGAAGCTGGCAGAACCGGGAAACTTAAATTTTGTGAAAGCAAAGGATTGCAAGTTAGGTCAGAAATTAATCGTTCCTGTCGTAATTCATTGGTCAAATAGCATTTTTTTTCTGGCCTGTTTGTTCGCAAGGAAACTGCATATATGACACTGCTTGCAAAATTACTGCCAAAGCTGCAGATTCTGCAAAATCTAACAACAGAATTGTAAACCACTAACTACACAAATACAAAACTGTTTTTAAAAAGAAAATCGAGTTAGGAATAAATTATCAAAGCGACAGTATGTAATTTTGATTTTAAAATATTACATTATATTTTCTTCGTAATAATGATAAACATGAAATAATCAAAATACCATCAAGTAAGGGAACACAAAATCTAGTCTTCATTAATAAATCTCGCATTCCGCAGGCCAAAACTCTAACATTAAATTCGTAGTCCAAATGTTATTACTACAGCTGCCTTGTGCTTATCTTCTTCAGCAACGAGTGTCTGATAATAAGCCTTAAATAGATCAATTTTAGAAAATATGTTGTTCTCTTTCAGAATATAATGGAAATCTATTCTTGGTACTGGATAACGGTCAGAAACTTTTATGTAATTTAACTATTTGTAATCACATGGACGTATTGAGCCATCCTTCTTGGGTGGCATATGAATGGGACTAGCCCATGCAGATTTTGATGCCATTTTCTAGCAAGAATTTAAATTCTTATTTGGCACTCTCATGCGCTTTGGATCTAACTGTCTTGCCCTACAAAACACAGGCAGGCCTTCAGTGGTAATGTAGTGTTTGAGAATGTTTAATTTCTCTAGATACTAAAATAGGTTTATCTATGTCGGGATACTGCTCCCATAAGTCGGCGAATTTTGTGTTTTGACACATGGTACTTATGACATTTTGCTTTGGGACTGATACCGCTTTGCCCTCAGAACTGAGCTTGGTTACACCATCCATTAATTTCTTATTATGCAAATCCACAAATAATTTGAATTTGTACAAAAATCGTCTCTCAATAAAGCTTTATCGATCTTTGTTGCGATAAACTGCCATTGAAATTTACGTCGTAGCCCCAAATCGGTGGTACTAAGTTCAATCCCATATGTAGGAATTCAGTTCTGTTGGCAGCATAGAGTTTATATGGCGATTGATCTTTAGATCTTTAAGTGGGAATTACAGTAACATCAGCTCCACTGTCACCAAAAAATCGCAATTTTGGTCGTCACAAATAGGCGGGTTTTGCAGCAATGTCCTAGTGCAACAGAACTTGCCGCTATTTCGGCTGCTGATTCTAGTTTCCATGTTCTGACCATTTACACAGAGGTGTACATTTTGCAGGTTTGCCGTGCTGTCCAAACCGAAAGTTGTAATAACAGTATATCAAAAATGTTCAAACTTACAAACTACTTATGAACTACCTTATACAGTAGAACCTCTCAAACTCTACACAATGTGCACTTAAAAGTTGTCGAGTTTTGACGTTGACGAGTTTTAGGGAACTTAAATAAAAATAACTAGGAGTTGAATAAAAACGCTTATTTAGAGTATTAAAATTGTACATTTATTGATTAATTATATACTATTATATATTTATATCAACATTTATAATTTATAATCAAAGAATTAAAAAAATTGAGACGAAAGGCCTAGTAGAATCTGAAAATACAGTGTTCATTACACTTATTAATCAAGCTGTTTATGCTGCTTATAAAATGTCCATCACAGTTAGTTATGGGAAGTTTTCTGAACACTAGAAGAAAATTGTAAAAGAAAACTTACTGAAGTCGTTTGAAAAACCCGTGATTGAAGACTGCTTTTCTGTCTCCACACGGCGTCTTGCAGCTTGATCACGGAGTCGCCTGAGGAACAGAATCTCCATTACAGTCGCATTTTACTGCTATAAGTACTGCAATGTCGCTTCAATAAATTTCACAGCCTCACTGTGGCTAACTTTTCTTTTTTGTTGATGGTCCTCTTCCTCTTCTTCCTAATCGTTCCCTTCTACGTCACGCCCTTTGACAGCTGTGGTGATTTCATCTTCTCCTAATGGTTCTGATGCTCCGTCGAGATCCATCCATTCATTGACATCATTGCTTGAAGACTCTTCACACCCTGGGATTTTTTTCACGAGTTCAATTGATTCCATCGTCACGCGACAAATCATTGCCTGTGTGATCTAGAAGTTTCATCCAAGAACGAATGAAGGTTATGGTCTCAAGCTCGATCCAAGATTGAGAGACCCATCCATTGACATCTAAGTAATCTATCTTCTTTAGTTTAGCCATTAGCTCCTCACCCGATTCCAAGGACAACCAAAGAGGACAAAAGCTTACGTCTGTGCCTTCTCTTTAACGCTGCCAAAGCTACTTGGTCCATCGGTTGACACAGAGAAGTGACGTTCGGCGGTAGAAACATTGCTTTAATATCTTTGTCCTGTAAATATTGCACATCAGAGTGAAGTCAGTCTTAGCATTATCGAGAATCAGTAGAGCTTTCCTGGGAAGATGATATTTTTCTTCACAAACTTCTCAACCTCTGGGACGAACTGTTGAAAAAAAAAAACGCTTTAAAAATTGCTTCACCCATACATGCGTTAGATTGATTTCTATACCAAACTGGGAGTTCAAAGTTGCCATCACTTGTGCATCTGACAGTTTTAAATGCTCTTGGTTTCTTTGCTTTTCCAATTAGCGCTAATTTGAGTTTGTGCTCTCCTGTTGCATTACTGCAGACAAGAATAGTCACACGCTCCTTACTTCTCTTAAAACCTGGTGCAGCTTTTTCATCTCTCAGAGCTAAACTTTTAAGTGAAGCATTCGAAAGTTTAGTCTTGTCTCATCTGCATTGTAGATTTGATCACCTGACAGTCCTTTTTCAATAAACTCGTGTAGTTTGGTCTTTAAGTCACTCACTTTGTTAGGGTCAGCTGACAGTTTTTCCCCACAGATACTGATAAGCTTGATTCCATATCGATGTTTCCACCTTGACAACCAACCATTGCTCGCTGTAAACTCAGGCTCTCCTTCGTCCTTAAATTGTTCATAAAACTGAAGAGCTTTCTCTTGCAGGATGGGTTCAGATATAGGCGTTCTCTTCTCCCTGTGTACACGGAACCATTGGTAAAGGGTTTTCGAACTCTGCACTTCTCATTGTTTTTCGTTCCGATTCCATTTAAGATTTCTTTTTCTTCCAACCGAGCACTGTAGACCTACTGATGTTCAAGTCTAACGCTATTTTATTTACACTTTCACCACGCTCAAGTATTTTTAGCGCACCAAACTTTGGTTCCATTGTTACTGACTTGTTTCCTCTTCTCCGCCATACTGTAGCTCTATATTCCAGCACAAAACTCGTTAAAATAATTGTCAACCACTCTCGAACAAAAGCAATTGACCACAACTGTGTCTCAACAAATGAACGCACAGTGACGACAATGCAGCGAGGGTAGTTTATGACCTGCCCGGGAATCCCAGGTCAGCGCGCGGCCTCACAATAAGGAAAGTGGCCACAGAAATCCCCTAACGTGTGCAAACAATAGCCCGCCCCAGCTGGGCAGGTAAAGGGTGCGTTGAACGACCTTGGAAAACCCAGTAACCTAGTCTGAGTCTCTAGCGCCCTCGGGCGGCCTATGTACTGATGGAAAGCTTTACGTTATGGGAATTCACCAGCCCTGTCGAGTTTTACGAAATGTCGAGTTTTCGTCAATCGAGTTTGAGACGTTCTACTGTACTAAAGGGGGCACAAACATCCATACCCGAGGGGGGGGGGGGATTCGAACCCCTGACTGGGAACGGCCTCGCGCATCGTAGCATAGCACCTCAATGTGCTCGGCCGCTCCGCCGCGGCAACTATTTCCCACTGGGGGTTGTGTATTTCTTGATTTACTGCGGCTCTTATTACATCGGCGGTCGAAGCTTCTGTTGCGAAACCTGTCTCGCTAATTGGTTAACAACGCAACTGTTGCTCTAGCCTAGAAATTCTTGTCATTATGCCATTCATTGTTACTGGAACATATTGCAGGTTGGAAGTGTCGCTTATGAGAAACAGTTCGTCACGAGGAGTCATTTCTGTTATTTTATTAGCCAACACAGCCGTCTTTCGATTCCTCCATCACTGTGTGACGAATCCTGCTGTTGCCGATCCCTTTTGGATAGGTGTCAAGACGAACTGTCTCTGTATTGTAGGACAAAGGTCTATTAACAGGACGCCGGGAGATGGGGTACATGTTATAAAACAAAAGAACTTAGCTTGGATTCTGATGTTCGATGAGATGGTCTGTCTGTGTTGTGATTGAAGTCCGTTGATCCAGGTTTACTTCGGAGCTACATTCACATTAATGAAATTGTTGACGTAAAATGATGAAAATGAACTCGTTTAAACTTTTCTTAATAACTATTTTATTTCCTTTTAAATGAAGATTAAACCAGACACACAGTTGCACAATAACCAAAAAATCTTGCAGTAGCATGAAAAGAGATGTTGACAGGTTCTTAACTAGGAACAGAGTTACAAAACATGGCTTCTCTCAGACATCTTTAGCGTAACCGCGTAATAAGGCTAATGACAATGTTCTAAAATTCACCATTAAACAATATTATTTTACTTTAAATATGTCAAAATACATAAATTAAAATATTATTTAGGCTTCAACTATTTATCTCAATGTACGTATGTGTGTTATGAAATTTTTATTTAATAGTGTACGCAAAATAAAAGTAGTGTTTTGACTAGTGTTAAATTTACTCAAATCATTTACATTATTTGTGTTTTCGAAGTGCACACTTACCTGTTTTGCCAATATTGTATAGACGTACTGTTATTGAGACTTGGAATTTTAATGACGGTATTTCAATTTGTGGTCTATTTTTTTTATAACTGCGGATTTGTACAAAGTCGTCGTAGTTTTGTCTATTTCGAAGATAGATCCTTAGTACCAAACGGATTATTAATTTTAGTATGTGAAAATGATCAGTATTTAATTTAGGATCCAGTGATACATAAAACATGGTCTGCCATAATTTATTTAAACAAAAGGTACATATTTAATCATGTTGTGCAATAGTTATAACATGGAATTTTTTTTATACAAATTAGTATCTTTATAGGCTCAGCATATTTCGTAACTAAGTGTAATGCATTTTTAGTGTTTGCAGCTATTATTTACGAAAGTATAAAAATTGAAAATTACGTAAAAAAGGACAGCCAAAGTTATGTTTATATCAACATACTGTTTCTTAATAGCGTTCTACTAATAATGTTAATAGTATTTCAAACTGAACGCGAAAATCTGATTTTTACATGTACGGTAGCGAAGTTTTATTTTAGGTGTCCGATGTTTCGTGTTTGTGATCTTGGTAACGGATTTTGTAGAGAGCGTGCAACATAGCAGAAACGTTACAATTGACAAAGTTTTCTTTATGGAATCCGTAAATTTTTTCTAACCACAGTGTCTGAAGTAACTTTTCTGAAACATCTGCGCCTGCCAATGCTTGCATTTGGTCTCAGATTCAAGTGAATAGTCTTTTGAAACTTATCTTTCGTGATTTGGAAATGTTTGAAAATATTGTTTTTAAAGAAACTTGAGCATCAAAACCGATACAGTTTAAGCGGGTCATATGTTCCCTAGTCTTGTAAACTAGTATCAGGCGTCACACCTTATCTTCAGAGCCATGCTTACAACACGCATAACCAAAACTTTTAAAAACTAACATTAGGGAAAAAATCATAGTAGTCAGATTAAATAAAGCACACAGGACTTACATCAGGTAATTGGGTCAACGATTGGGTTGATTTTCGTTTAATGTCCGTTATCTTCTGTCAACACGACCCTTATACCTCTACGCCTGATACTCGTTCGGCGAGACTACCAGAAAATATTCGTAGAACGCAGCTTGCTTTAGCTGCTATACACAAAAAATGATCTGCATTCAACACACGGATGCAGATGATCAGCAGTGCGTCGAAGTGATTTCATAGCATTTAAAAATATCTTGGATGTGACACTATCAGCTGGCGGAATGTTGTAACAGCAGCGCTTGCTGAGCTCGTTATGTTGAAACTTGCTTCAATCTGAAGACTATCAAGCATTTGAAAAGTAAAACTTCAGCAGTATGTATTGTAATTATGTCAGACAATAGAAACAAGAATTAAGCAGAACAGGAAACTTATGATTCTTAATCCATACAAAAACCACATTACG
The DNA here is from genome assembly GCA_026315105.1 of Locusta migratoria. Classification (NCBI taxonomy): domain Eukaryota; kingdom Metazoa; phylum Arthropoda; class Insecta; order Orthoptera; family Acrididae; genus Locusta; species Locusta migratoria. Next base: position 301,474,275 of record CM048744.1, read on the forward strand.
GCAAAACATAAGTGGAACGTCTTGAGCATGTCAGATTTACAATCAGTTAGTTATTACCATACAGGTGACTCGGGCTGAAGTCGCCTACGTGAATTATTTTCCCCATGGTGTGTGGAGGATTACAGAATCACTGAAGTTATTTATAGTTTAATCACATGAATGACATCTGGATTGAAGATTTACTTATGTGTGAAACTCTAAGGACATGTTGTTGTTGTTGTTGTTGTTACGGTCTTCAATCCACAGACATTTGATGCAGCTCTCGACTCATCTCTATCCTGCCTCATCTCAAAAGAACGGCAACCCACAACCATTTGTTTCCTGTACTCGTCTCTTGGACTCCCTGAACAATTTTTACCCCACATACTTTCATCCAACGCTTAATTCACGACTCCTTTATGTCTAAGAATGTGTTGTACCAATCGATCCCTTCTTTTAGTCAACGTATGTCAAAAATTCCTTTTCCCCTCAGATCTGTTCAGCACCTCGTCATTAGTTTCGCAATCTACCCACCTAATCTTCAGAGTTCTTCTGTAGCACCACATCCCAAACGCCTCTATTCTCTTCCTGTTTGAACTATTTATCGTCCATGTTTCACTCACGTACAAACCAAAACACAAAAAGCCTCCAGAAAATACTTCATAGCATTTGAATTAATATTGATGTTAAAAAATTCTATTTTTCAAATCGCTTTTTCCCCATTGCTATTCAGCATGTTACTTCATCTGTAGTGCGAGCATAATATGTTACTTTACTGCCCAAGTAACAAACCTAATCTACGAATTTTATTAATTCGTTGCCTAATCTGATTCCTTCAGTATAGCCAGATTTTCGTAGACTGCGTTCCATTACCCTAGTTTTGCTCTTTTTAATGTTCATCTTATATGCACCTTTCAGCACACTGTCCATTCCGTTCAACTGCTCTTCCAGATTCTTTGCTGTCTCTGACAGAATTACTATGTCATCGGCAAAACGCAAGGTTTTTATTTCTTCACCCTGAACTTCAATACCTTCTCCAAATTTCTCCTTGTTTTCCTTCACTGCTTGCTCTATATAAATTAAACAACATTGGAGAAAGGCCACAAACCTGTCTTACTCCCCAATCAGTGTTTACCTTTCATTGCCTTTGACTAATAACTGCTCCCTGGTTTTTGTACTAGTTGTAAATAACCTTCCGTTCCCTACATTTTACCCCTGCTGACTTTAGAATTTGAAAGGGTGTATTCCAATCAATATTGTAAAACGCTTTCTCCAAATCTACGAACGTAGGTTTATCTTACTTTAATTTACCTTCTAAGATATGTCGTAAAGTGAGTATTGCCTCCCGTGTTCCTACATTTCTCCTAAATCCAAACTGATCTCTCCCGAGGTCAGATTCTACCACCTTTTTCATCCTTCTGAAACTAATTCATGTATTTTGCAACCATGATTTATTAAACTGATAGTTCTGTGATTTTCACACCTGTCTGCACCTGTTTTCTTTGGAATGGGGATTATTACATTTTTCTTAAAGTCTGAGGATATTTCTACCTTCTCATACATCTTACCAGGTGAAAGTTTTTCCATGGCTGGTTCTCCCAGCGACGTCAGTAGCTCTGAGGCAATGTCATCTACTCCAGGGGCTTTGTTTCGACATAGGTCCTTCAGTGCTCTGTCAGATTTCTCTCAGTATAATATCTGCTATTTTACTTTCATCTACTTCCTCTTCCCTCCCTAAAATATTGACTAACATAATTTGCTATGTAGAGCCCCTCTATATACTTTTTACACCTTTTGGGTTTCCCTTCTTTGCTGAGAACTGATTTTCCATCTAAGTTCTTTATTTCATACACCTGTTTTCCTTGTCTCAAATGCCTTATTTTCCTGAAGGTGGTATCTATTTTCCCCTTGTTATACGTTCTTCTACAGACTTACATTTACCTTCTAGCCACTCCTCAGCCATTTTGCATTTCCTGTCAAACTCATTTTTAAGTCGTCTGTACTCCATTTTACCTTAATTTATTGCATTGTTATATCTCCTCATTTCATCATTAAAATTATTATTTCCTGTGATATCCCACGATTTTTTGTAGGTCTTGGCTTTCTACCTATTTTGTCCTCTGCTGCCTTCATTATTTCACCCCCCTTCTCCCCCGTTTCTGTCACTTGTTGCCTCAAACTCCCTTTGAAATTCTCAAGAACTTCAGGTTCCTTCAATTAATTCAAGTCCCATCTCATTTTCCTACGTTTGTACAGGTTTTTTTTTCTCTCTCCAGTCTACAGTTCATGGTTCTGAAATCTATGTCTTACCATTATAAAAACTAATTGGTACCTTCCAGTGTCTCCTGGTCTCTTTCGTATACAACCTTCTTTCGTGATTCTTACACAAAGTGTTAGTTATGATTGAATTATGTCCCGTGCAAAATTCTGCCAGACGGCTTCCTCTTTCATTCTTTTGCCCCAGTCCTTATTCACCTATTTTCCCTTCCTTTCTCTACTATCGAATTTCAGTATCCCATCACAATTTTAAGTTGTCTCTGAATGAATAATTTCATTTATCTCTTCATCCATGTCAGCAGAGCTAGTGGGCATTTAAAATTTTACTACTGTGGTCGTATCTATCTTGACTACGATAATGCAATCACTACGCTGCTCGCAGTAGTTTATCCGCATTCCCATTTCTTATTCATTATCAGTCCTACTCCTGTAATAACCCCAACTAATTCTATATTTATAATCCTAGTCTCATCAGACCAGAAATCCTGTTCTTCCTTCCACCGAACTTCAATAATGCCCACTATTTCTAATCTCGACCTATACATTATCCTTTTTAAATGTTCTAACCTCCCTACTCGATTAGCGGATCTAACATTTCACACTCTGATCCGTAAAAATCTATTGTCTTTTCTGATGACTTCTTCCTGAGTAGTCCCCGCCCCTAGATCCGATTGTGGTACTATTTTATGTCCAGAATATTTTACCAGAAGAGGATGCCATCATAATTCAGACAGAGCTGCATGTCGTCGGGAAAGTCTGTAGTTTCCCATTGCCTTAAGCCGTTTCCAAAGCCACGTTAGCCAATGTTACAAGGCCAGCTCAGTCTATCATCCAGACTGTTGCCCCTGTAACAGCTGAAAAAGCTGCTGCCCCTCTCCAGTAATTTAAGTCTAATTAAGTAAGTCTGGGTAATCGTTGAAGGAATGGCGTCAGCTGATCGTCTGTATAGAATTTACCATTAATTATAGTATTTCCAGTGAATTGTCTCGACGTGTTAGCAGCATCGGCCACTCTTTCACATAATACATGTTCCCACGTCCTGCAGTGATTACTTCGTAAAGCACAAAATTGATATCGACCTTCTGTAATAGAACTATACATTCAGAACACTAAGTGCAATTGTCTCTGAAAAAGAAGACGTCTGCATCTATCTTAATGTAGTCCGCACCAAACGTAAGTAATTACAAATTTAATCTCAATATTGGACGGAACAATTATGAAAGCAGAGAGGTTTCTGATGAGTTTGTTGCTTGCGTGTGTATATTATCTCTAGTGGCAGGCACAGAGCAGAAATATCTCTGAAGTGAGCATTCAAATGCGCAGAACAGTTTTCGTGTCCTGAACATTAAGGTGGAAATGTCACGTAATATTGGGAAAAATATATTAATCGCTGACTTTATCTTAGTCCTTTTTTGTTCGGTTAAGACAGATGACGATGTGTAAATGGCTCTTATAGCGACGCTTCCTCAACTTCCTTGTTGCTTCTGTGACACATTTATTAAGATGTTATTTCATGTTACGTAGTTGCTCTGCGAAATGGAGAGGGGTCTTCTTTGCAGCCAATGCAGTACAAACCAATCGTAAGGGCAAATAAATGTGTGGAAAGAGTGAATTTGTCTCAATATCACGTGGTAATTCCAACTTAATGTTGAGAAGATGAACAGAACCCAATTATCATTCCATAGATATTTCTTCCATGCACAATTTAGTGGTTATACCCGTCGAAAGATGCACTTCTTTTCTCTCCAAGACATTGCAAACCATATGGGATACAGTTAGGAATAAAAACCCTACGCGGGTTAAATTTTACTTGCAGTGGCAGCGATTTAGTTTGCTATCGTTGGCAACTAACTATTCGCTTTAGGAGGATGATTAATTTACTGACCAGGACAGCATAAATTATTTATTTCATCGGGAACGTAAAGAATTATTCCCCTCATTCTACGTGACTGACTTTTAAAAAAGTATTCAACGGTTCTTGCCAACATCAGCACACAACGCTGCCGCCATAAGTAAAATTGTACCCCTTCTTGTAGTGTATTACATTATAGTTATGAGAATGAAAAGGATAAGCGCAGCAACGCCATAATTAGTTCTTTGGTGTACTATGTAATTAAGGTTGCCTCACGTTGTCCTTTCCTGTACTATGGCGTTTTCGAGGCATTCCTAAAGAGAACGCACTCATAATGTAATGAGGATACACCGAAATCAAAAGGGGAACTACATAAAAGCGATTTTTCTTGCAAAGAATTGTTTTGTAAATTACAGTATCGATAGACGCGAAGGAATGTCGTTCTGTTTTTAATTCAAATGTCCCCTGTTAAAAGAAGCAAAGATACGTCGTTAAGCTGTGAATATACAAAGTGTAATCAGCAACTCGCTGTTCAATGTTAGTTTGTATTTACAGAGATAAGATTGCGGCTCTTTATTTTGAATGATACCCGCGGAAAGAAGCACTTTTTTCTTTCCATGGCACTGCGGCATTGCAGGATACAGCTAGTAAAAAAATGATTTTTTTGTGTCGTACCTGGGTTAAAATTTGCAGTGGCAGCGGTTTAGTATGTTAACGTTGGTAACTAAATATTCGCTTCAGGGGGATCATTAATTTACTGGTCGGAACAACATTATATATTTATTTCATCATCAACACGAAGAATTATTCTCCTCATTGTACGTGACTGATTTTTCAAAAAGGATTCAACGGCCGTTGCCAACAACAGTACACAAAACCGCTTGCCGTAAGGAAAATCGTAGCCCTTGTGTGAGTGTATTATACGTAAGTTATGTGAATAAAAAACAGTATCGCCATCTATTAGTTATTTAGTATACTATGTTACGAACAGCGCCTCTATCGGATCTTTGCTATACTACGCTGCAATTCAAGCACAGCGTACACCAGAAACTACAAATTACGATATCTTTTCTTCCCCTGATCCGATTTTAATGAAATAAAGCTTATATGTTACCTCAAGGTACTCTCAGTTGACCTCTGAAACCACGAAAGTTCGTATAGTATTCTTGGAGATTTGCTGAACTACAACTTACTTATAAGCATAGTATACACACAAAACTTCAAATTACGATATCTTTCCTTCCTCTGATCCGATTTTGATGAAATATAGGCTATGTTACTCTCCAAACTATTCCAAGTTTACCTGTCGAAACCCATGAAAGTTCGTGTAGTACTTTTGGAGATTACCTTAAACAAATAGACATACACGAAGGTTTTTAAACAAATGGTTAAATTACGATATATTCATTACCTCTGATCCGATTTTAATTATTGAAGCCTTTATATAACCACACGATATGCTCACGTTACGTGCGAAAACCCCATGACAATTCGTCAAGTAGCTTTGGAGATAAACGTGTTCAAAGAGATAGACAGACATGACGGTTGTAGATAATTTCAAATTACGATATTCTTTTTTTCCGTGATCCGATTTTTATGAAACGAAGTTTATACACAGTCTAACATATACAGTCACGACACTCCCGCAGATTTCTGTTATACACTACGACTGCAGCGTTCCAAGCGGCCGGAAAGCTACGTCTCTGAATACGGTATTGGATGAGTGCGAATAGTATCGTTTATATTGATTTCTACAGACTTTTCACTCTAGGGAACGTATGCAATGCCATAAAAATAGAAAATAATTTAAAATTGGCTTCACCTTTGTCTTTATTAGGATTACTGAGATCCCTGATGAGGTACGAAACGGTACGTTGCAGGACAGTTTATTTACAATTACCTTGTAACCTACAGCTTTTGCTGAGTAATATACTTTTCTATTAAAAATAATAAATGGGTAAGAAACACCGGAAGACCTGCCTTTGACAAAAAGTCATCGCTTTTCTACTCAGGAAAGTTATGGTTTCTTCACTACATTTCCAGCAAAATCAATGAGAGTGGAACGTAGGAAACGCATATAGAATGCAATAACTACAGTATTTAACGTAGCAAAGCAGCCATCACAGCTGTAGCTGAAGGAAAAACGTTACAGACCTGGCAAGAAAACGGAAAAAGCAATCAAACAGTTCGCAACAAAGAAGAACCCAATTCCACAATTGTTGGTACAACTGAACCACAAACGGCAATAATCTTCAACACATGGTCTTCTTAAGCTAAAGTAATGACACTCAAACGAATATGAGCTAATCAAAAAGACGAGTGAAGCCTAAAAATGTTCGAATCATTAGACTACACACCGTATTGATACGCGTCAAAAAACTCTTGTCATAGTAAGAAAATACCATAATAGAAATTTATGTTTCTCTTATGTTTATAATCTACTTACTTTCAGCGGAATAAGCTGCAAAATAACACATATTCGTAAATATTTGTTCGTGACGAAGTTGTTCATTACACATCTGAATCAGTTAAATTCAGCTGTTTTTACATTAATGTCCGTGTTATGTATATCTCTCAATATTTTAATAATGCTTGTAACGCGAAAACTGTACCAACTATTTTGTTAATTACGCATACAAATAATTACAAAGAAACGTCACTCATACGGCGGCTTTACCACCGCTAGGAGCGCTAGTATCGCAGCAACTGTCAGTTGGCAACAACTTTCACAGCAGTGAGTGTCGCGACTGTATATGTTAGACTGTGGTTTATATGTTACCCCGAGTTACGCTCAAGTTATCTGTAAAAACCCCATGCAAATTGGTGCAGTAGTTTTCGAGATAAGAGGTTTTTAATAGTTGAACAAACAGACATGGCGGTAACAGAAAACACTTAAATTTACGATATCTTTTCTTTTCGTAATCTGATTTTGATAAAATTATGCCTATATGTTGACCCTAACTTTTCCCATGTTTCCTGTGAAAACCGCATGAAGATCCGTCCAGTAGTTTTGAAGATTGAAGGGAACAGCGACAGGCCTACATTCACAGATTTATTATTAGTATAGATAAAATGATGTATATTTTATCTGCGGATGATATGATTAACAAAGTTTTGGGAGTTTAACGATGATGAATGATGAACTGATATTGTGAAAAATAAAGGTAAGGAGAATCATTTCATTCAAAATGTTCAAATGTTTGTAAATCTATCGGACCAAACTGCGTGGTCATCAGTCCGTAGCTTACAAACTACCTAAACTAAGGTAAACTAACCTACGGACAACACACACACACCCATGTCCCAGGGAGGACTCTAACCTCCGACGGCGAGCAACCGCGCGCTCCGCGGCGAGGCGCCTTAGACCGCTCGGCTACTCCAGCGCGGCCATTATTTCATTATTAGAAGCTCCGCGTTGTAGTTTTCCATTTCTGACACATTCAGCTGAAAGGGTTAAAGTTCCTCTTTTTCAAATAAGCTAATTTTTAGTGCAGAGATTTAATAATTTTTCTGAATGTGAACGAGCACGTAATGAAATGAGGGAGAAAATACAATGAGATTTTTTTTTTTGTAATTTTGATTACATTGTTTACCGTAGTAGTTGGTGTTTGGACAAATAAAAGGATTGATGTAAGAGGACGGCAAAAACAAAATCAATTTTCTATAAGGAATTGTAACGCATTCTCACGTTCAATTTGTCACCAAAGCCAATCTTGTAAAAGAAAAAGAATCACCTGTAAAGGACACACTGATATAACCAAGGAGTTTAGAATGGAGGTGGCATTATCTATGCAGAGCACATACGTCTGTTTAAGCCTGTCCGCCATATTGGTAAATTTTGGAATACTATTTCTCCGTTAAAACTAAGCGTCAAGTCGACCTTCTTACTGTTAATGCAGTGAACTGAAAGTCACTGCAGAGTATGTACTTTCAAACAAAGTACTGTCTTGGATAAATAGCAATAAATACTCATCACAGTATATTTGCAAATTTAATTTTAACGACTAATTTGCATTCTTTTAATTCGGTGTACATCACGGCAAAATCGTCGGACGTTTTGTTCCTGCTTTAAGTGACATACACCATTAGCTCTACAATACGAACACGTCTCCAAAACTTAGCAATATGGCGGAGGCAGGCTTCACTTTCTTCAGCGTAATGTCGTCTGCTTGCATATGACTCTGTAAATAATCTCTATGCAGTTATCAACATGTCATATCTGAGCTCTGTGTATGTTCAGTTGTTTACAGTTGTGTTGTGAATGTCTATAGTGTGCTCGTAAATAAATGCTAAAAATTTGTAATCTTCTCTAGCGGCTATGTCACAATTCAAGAAAATTACCTCACACTATTAACAATTGGTGACCCCGACGTGATATTAAGAGGAAATGAACGAAAGTACGACGACAAACGGGAGCATGCTGGATGATCGACAGCAATCAAATAAGGTTAGTGTTAAAATTCCGCCTTTCTGGAGTGAGAAACCCGAAATTTGGTTCTATCACGTTGAGGCAGAATTCAGCACTTGTAAAATCCTAAGAGAAGCGACTAAATTCAACCATCTAGTGTCACAGTTGGAGCCAACATATATCGAGAATATTTGGGACATTATTCGCAGCACAGCAGCGAATAAATATACATTGGCTAGGGAACGTCTGCTCAATATATTTAAATCGATTTTATAAATAAACAGTCGAAATCGAAATTTCTAAGGGACTGATAACCGTAGTCGTTTAGTCCCTTTAAAAATCAAACCATCCATCCACCCTTCCACATTCCTTATGTTGGTACGCCTGGCACCATGGGCATCGACAAATTTTTACAACAGGGGGTAAGCTTCGAAACTAACATTGTTACGGAGCAAATACGTCGAGTCTGGAATAGTCTGCTGCCCCGTGAACTAAATTCGACTATGAATATACTAAACGTGCTGTGCGTCAAACGATCACAATTTTAACATTTTTGAGGATTGCTTACTTTGACACGTAAAAGGTAAAGTCAACATACTTCATCAGTGTACCGTAGATAGCTAAAAGAAACTCAGTATGAATATATATTGTACCGCCTCGATTTAACAGCAAGAAATTACATCCCCCAAATCCAACAAGGTAGACTATAATACTAGATATATTCACAAAAATATCTTGTTTCACATTCCAGTAATGTTTTACCTAGAAAATTTAACTACGTGAAGCACAATGGGAGTCTGAATCCTTTGAAAATTTCTCTTCCAAATTTACAGCAGAAATTTCAGTGATTTTTATTGTTCGAGGGTGAAAAACAAGATCCGAACAGTATAAAAATTCGGTGGCACTTGTATATTATCTACAAAAATGAGTTTTCATACAGTACTTTATGCCACAACATTTTAATTTATTGAATTACGCTAATTTTGTTCTGCAATCAGAGGCCAAAACGGTGTTGGAATGGGTCCTTTTTGCAATTCCGTAAGGAATGCACACTAAAATGGTAGAAGGTATGTTGGGCACTATTGTATTGTGGCAGTTTTCTGCATCTTTTCACATTTAGCATGACTTCAGGACGGCGAAGAAACCATCGAACAAAAGAAAAGGCGTACCTCTGGTGACTAGCCTAAATGCCAAACAAAGCTAAAGTTAAGGTAGGTAGTCACTGCCAAAGCCACAATACATCCCATCAAATTCAGCAGTGCTACGCCTACAATGTAATACAAGGAAGATTTCTAGGAATGCATCAGAATTCTGTCCTCTTGCCACTCATTGTGGACTCCGATGCTTAATACGTACAGAGATTAAGCGCTGCCAGCTTTACTTGAGATTTTTATTTTCTTTTGATTGGCACCAGTTGGCGTCAGCAGAAATTTAGTGAAGTGTTAGCAAGAAGGTATAACGAATTGTAGAAGTTAGAATGCCGAAACGGAAATCAAAGTTTTGTTCCAGTGCCACAGACAATAAGTGTTGGTAATTAGGTAGAATCCGTGTACATCGAAGGAAACGGCATTCCGATCGATATACATCCAACGTTCGACTCTCGCTTCAGTTCCAATGACGGAAAACTAACATGTCGGAACAGCTGATTTATATAGCTAATTGTAATGTAATTTTTGACGTGATGATTGTATGAAATTTTGGCTTATCTGAAGACTGGAATATCACCAGTTAGAATTGACCCGTGGCATTCGCATGTTGTTGTGTACATGCGTATTTGTAGGGGGCGTGAGTAATTATGTTTTGGCTGAGTTGTAGTCGATGGTAAGTCATGGATGGTGCATTCTGTTGTAATATGTAATTTACGAGGATAACTACAGATTATTTATTATGTACAATACGTAAGTATTTAGATATTATCGCCTATAAGTGTTTTCCGAGATTATGATTAAATCTTGGGTTAAAGCTGACTGGTGGTATCCCTGTCTTCAGTTATGCCGATATTTCGGTCATTTCCAATAATGCTTGCATTCGAAGACCCTCATCCTGAAATGATATATATCTAAAGTACAACTGTAAATGGATTGAGTGTTTCTTAATCGGAGATTCGGGCGCTACGCGCCCTCATGTTCTAAGAAAAAACTTCTTGTTTAACCTATACCTAAGCTAACTTTTACTTTAAAAGAAAGTGATCTTTATCGTAGCCTTAAGAAGGTTACGTATAGGTCAAACAAGAATTCTATCTTAGTATGTGAGGGCGCGTAGCGTCCGAATCTGCGTTTCACAAACAGTAAATTGTTTACAGTTGCAGTTCGATATATACCATTCTTGGAAATTACCGTTATTTCTTTCGATATTTCAAATGGCAACCAGATGAGTCGGAAAAGTACAAGAAAATGTCACAAATTCAACGCAATCAAAATACAATTTAAATTAACTGCTTCGCGTTTGTCATATCGAATGTAGAACAGGAATCGAACTTTGGATATATATCGATCGGAATGCCGTTTCCGTCGATGTACACGGATTATACCAAATTACCTAAGTGTTCAGCATAATGTAACGCATTTAACTGTCCTGTGTCGGTATTTCATGATCTCGCACACGACAAGGGTTCCAATATTCGGAAACGCAGGTAGAATTTTCGACCGGCAGATTTCTCGCTAAAGATAGTTAGATATTGTGTGACTTCAAATACATAAAAAAACAAAGGCTGCAATGTTAGCAGTGATTTTACTAACCGATTTCAACTTCAGTAAATAACGGACTTCAAGAAGAATATACGAAAACTAAGAAAGCTAGAGCAGACAAATGTGAAAAATACAGAACTATCAGTTTAATAACTCATGGTTGCAAAATACTAACGAGTATTATTTACTGATGACTGGAAAAACTGGTGGAATTGGTGGAATCCGACCTTGGAGAAGATCAGTTTGGTTTTAGGAGAAATGTAGAAACACACGAGGCAATACTTACATGATTTTATATATATATATATATATATATATATATATATATATATATATATATATATATATATATAGCATTTGTAGATCTGGAGAAATCTTTTGCCAATGTTGATTGGAATACTCTCAAATTATGAAGTCAGCAGGAGGGAAATGTAGGGAATAGGTCATTTACAACTTGTACAAAAAGGAGACTGCAGATGTAAGAGTCTAAGAGTATGAAAGGGATGCAGTGGTTGGGAAGGGAGTAAGACAGGCTTGTAGCCTTTTCTCAATGTTGTTCAGTCATTACACTGAGCAAACTGAACTTTACATAAAAAAATGCCCGTCATTCAGTCAAGTAAACAAACCTCCTATGTTCAGTACCTTTTAATTGGGTCATCACATGTTCTTTGTGAGTGGTTAGTTCACGAGTTCCTGCTGCCGACATTAAAACTAATGCAACTGAAAGAGAGTATCCGCGGTCTCTCATCGACGTGCATCAGAAATTCTGCACGAAGACAACGGTTCATTATCAACAAATTACAGTTTTCACTAATGACAGGACCTTACTGCAATGTTTATGATTTAACAGAAAGTAGTGTTTTCGAAAAATGAGTCTTCATCTCACCATTGCTTCAAAATTTAAAACTAGAAATCTTATTCCAGTATCCAAATACGAACAATTAAGCAATAACACTCGATACAAGCAGTTTTAACGTATTTAAAGACCACGAAAGCGTTTTTATAACAATTAAGCATTACGATAACATGCACGCCACTTACCGCTTAATTCACATGTATAGTAATAAACTGATCATGTATTGCGGATTTGTCCCGCTTTTCCACATTTTTTTTTTCATTGTAGTACATTTAGCAAGAATTATAGCCGTACATAGTTTACTATATATATATTTTCCAACAGGTTCGCTAGCAATGGTGTTATTGTTCAAAGATGCACTCACAGTCGACATATATGATATCTCGATGTGTAACATTTTAGTTTGTCTAGCATTATCTCGATATTTTCACGCTCTGAAACAGAATCTTGTTAATCATTTTTAAGTTGGAATTGTTAACGTGTTTAGAAGCGCCAATAAAATGAACACTTTAGCGAAGTACTGTAGCTGTATTACGACTGCATCTCAGGTAAATAGTGGTGACAGCAGGAAGAGGCAGTCCAAGATTTAAGTACTAGCTGAAACCGACCACACTTCGATGTACCTCAATCTACTGAGAGCTGAATTGGAAAGTAAAAGAATTAATTTAACCTCACCGACAAAATACAACACGAGAATCAATGCCCTGCTTTGCGTTGTTGTAGATATGTGGAATTAAAGGATTTTGGGGGGAGGGGGGGGAGTTCCTTCAGGAAATCATTTATTGTGTAGTGAGTGGATTTAGCAGTTTCTTCTTTTGTTCTTTGAATGCATAGAAACGATTTCCCGAGTCTGGGCATTCAATGTATAATTTTTCTTCAGGAAAGCAATAGTTTCTCAATACCTTCATCCCTTCTCCATGTCCATCTCATCCCGCCGACCTGCTCGTCCTCCATTCCTCGTCTTCGTCCGTCCCATCTTTCCCTTCATTCTATCGTCTTTCTTTCTCTGTACATTTCCTCTGTCTCACGGCATATCTAAACAAAGTAAAGAAATCAAAATTAGGAATTTACTTCAAATTTTGTGGTAATTGTGGCAAGTGACCAGAAAGATAAACGAAGTAACAAAGACAAAAAAAAATATGTACATCTTTATTACGATGTTTTCATTTCCATTGCTGACAACATGATCGACACTACAGTTGCCTGGTATGCTTGTGATACTGCATATGCACAATTCAGACATGAACGTCCCATTAACAGGAATTTACGAAACTGTTACTTTCGTGTGTTATTCTTTTCATAGCACTTTATCGATAACCAGGTCAAAAGTTGAAAAAAATTCAAGTTTTGATGTTCACATATTATTATCGGTAATTTTAATGTGTAATAGAGCGGTATACATATGAAAAATTTACATCCTTTTAGCACCCATAACCGCTACGTACGCAAGTGATTTTTGTGCACATGTATGACAAAGTGCATTCAGAATTTAATAATTTTCATTTGTCTCTTGTATTATTAAAATTAAAAATAGGAACTACAATTTTCGTGTTCATGTATTAATGAGTTTCTGTTGATATTGATATCAGAGGAGTGTAAACTATAAATAGTTTATAATTTACAGTCCTTTGGGGCTGATGCATTATAAATGTCTTTTAATGACATGTAAAATAAATCCCAAACGCTGCTATTTATTTATATTATAGGCCTATTTCGGAAATACTTCCATCAGGTATTTTATGGTTTTCTTATGAAATGAATCCCAATGCGGTAACAACAGTTTGTTGCTGACTATAATTTTCCGATCTAATTTTCGGATTTTTATTACGTATTTTTACGCTGTTCACGTGACCTCTGAATATTACAGCCAGCAACAAACCGCATTGGGATTGATTTAATAAGAAAACCCTAGACAGACCGGCGGTAAGATACCTGATGGAAGTATTTCCGAAATAGGCCTATAGTATAAATAAACTAAAATAGCAGCGTTTGGGATTTATTTTACATATAAATAGTTTATTATATAAGGAACTCTTAGTTCGATGGGACGATCTATAATTGTTTAATAATGATTTTGCAGCCAAGATCGCATTTTTCATTTATTATGTTACCGGTTTCGGCGTGCTCGACGCCATCTTCAGGCCTGTCGTAATTTACATAACTTCACGACATTTTTTATATACTAAAAGAGTACATTCAGGTTGAGGCATCACCAAACATTAAATTACTATTCACAAATAAAATATATACATACATCTTCTAACGGTTCTGAAGCGAGGTACTTCATGAATAGTAATTTTATGTTTGGTGATGCCTCAACCTGAATGTACTCTTAGTATATAAAAAATGTCGTGAAGTTATGTAAATTACGACAGGTCTGAAGATGGCGTCGAGCACTCAAACTGGTAACATAAATGAAAGATGCGATCTTGGCTGCAAAATGCTTATTAAAAAGTAGTTCATTGATTCAAAAGTAAAGTGTTAGTATTTTTTAATGGTTCTACTTTTTCTGAACCATCCTCCTGCTTTCGATAATACTGACAATCCTATTCGTAAGGTTATGAAGTGTAAAAGAAAATATTTATCTGAAGTAGCTGAAGGATAGAAAAAAAAAAAAAAAAAAAAAAAAAAAAAAAAAAAAAAATTCTAACGTAAATCTCGACTACTTAAATTTGTTAAAAACGTGACATAAGTATGCTTTACAAAAACACGTCGTTTTCAACTCAACTTCCTATCGATACACGTTCTTTTGTTTCGCACACTGGCGCGGTCTCGATTTCGTTCGACTCCAAATACGTACGCGAGAGGAAGGTCGGGAAGTGTCTGGAGCGGCCAGCCAACACGCGGTGGCGTGTGAATCAGCATCCAGTGTGGTCCGTGATTCAGGCAGTGCAGTCAAAGGCACGGCTGCTGGCGGAGGCGTGGTCATGGCCCGTCGCAGCGCTATTCGCTTGTCATCGCACCTGTTTATCGATAATCGAGCGAGCGAGCGCGTCGCTCGCATTCCGGTGAGTCAGCGGCCGCCGCTCGATAGGCCGCGGCGAGCGCGTTATGTCGGAAAAACACGGAGGCGACAAGTGTCGCACGTAGCACGCACTCTACGCGAGGACGCGACCAAATTCCTGAGCGGTGAGTAACGCGGGATTCGGTCTCGTGATGGCATAGCGCAGAACGCCCATTTCCGGCAACCCCGATGCGTCATCGCATGCGGCTTTCACCTACGTTCGCCGAAGGAGGGGTAGGGCGTTCGGGCGGCGTCGGCTCCGCTCGGCGCTCTCCGCCGCTGTTCGGGCGATGTCGTCACGCCCACGTGACGGCGGCGAGTGAGCTCAGCGACCTAAAAATAGCGGAGGGTGGCTATGACATCATTACTCGGGAGTCTTTGTACGGAGCGGGTCCGTAGGTAGAGAGAGAGTGAGGGCTTCCCCCGGCAACACCGTAGACAGTGACTCATCCAAGAGCTGGCGACGCCACCGGCCGCAGGTGGAAGCTCTGGATAAGGGAAGCCGCCCGCTCCGACAGAGACGAGCTCCTGACGCAGCCTCGCGGCGTAGCGTAGCATAGCATAGCCTTGCGATGTACTCGGCGAGCAATTCCGTGCATTCCAGTGACTCCGACAGCCAGGACTCCAGGCTATCGACGACGGATTTCTTCATGCCGGTCGCCAACGGCGGAGACGTCATCACTCCCACCACGGTGAGTACTTTTTGTAAACAGCCTGCGACAAAGAGCGCCGTCAAACTGACAGATTCAGAGTCTCTCTGCTCGGCTCACATGGCACGTTACGTAACGCCAATCACGTGTTTCTTGTTTTCATCCTTACAGAGATTACCTCTGCACCGCGGGCAGAATGTTTCTGACCAGTGAAGTTAATATAAATTAATAATAATAAATTAATTTTACAGTCTGTGTTTAGTAACAAATTTCCACAAAACACACTTCACTTTACAGACTAATTATCTTTTGTGTTACATAAAGGATCACGAATTGTTCACTGAATCAGAAATGTAAAATTTTCTAATCTTTACCGTAACCAGATTTTTCCATCTGTCAAACAGATATTACAAAATATTTTATTTTCGTAGCTGAAGCTACTTACGGTAAGTCACGAACGTGTTACCGTGAAAGTTTTAACATTCTTATGACAGCAGAGATTCATCCCACGTCGCTTATTGAAACATGTGTTCACGCAGTGTTACTCGAACGGAGAACAGCTGTAGATTGCGTCATCGAAGTCTGGCCTTTCAAAAGCAAGGACAGCCAGACCTTTCCTTGTGTCAGAAGCACGGTGTTCTCGAGAATTCACCTGTAATCGCATAGTAAATGCAATAAACGGAACAGTTCATCGCAAGTTCAGCTTTTCCGCTTTGAATTTAGTTCGAATCAAATGCTGCACATTATCCCTGAACATTACTTGTATGAGAGTAGGATATGTGTGTCATTACATTATCGACAGTAATTTGTCATTTTACACATTTACATATTCATTAGTAAAATGTCTAGCACTGGAAAAGAGCTATGCAGAAGCGCTTTGTAATATGTTGCCTTAATCCTTGTGAAATGTTTATTTCTACTGACAAGTCGCTCCCAGATTAAGAGATACAGTCGGCGCTTTTGTAAATTAACTGTATTTTTGTTGCTGGTTAATTTTTTATATATATATATATATAGATCTCTGACCACGCGTTTCGCCTTTTTACTGTAAAGTATCTTCAGCAGAATCTACAAATCAGTTTTGTTTTTATATGTAGTGTGTGTAGGTTATAAAACAATTGGTCTTATTTCTTACACAAGAAAGTTGGTTACTTGCAGTTTTTGGCTTGGTATCTGCGGTTCCTCTACTCCGCTCATAGGTTTTGAGGTTGGACAGTTGTTCCACTTACGTGATTGTCGTGCATTTTTTGGTTTGTACGTGTTAGAACCTGTTCTTCACTTGTGTTTGAGTCTTAAGTCATTTTGTGCCTCTTCATATTTCGTTTCAAGGTGAGTTGAGACTACAACATGAACTCGTGCACGAGGTAAAAATACACAAAAATTGCGTAAGTGGAACAACTGTGCGACCTCTGAAGATGTGGCAGGATGAGAGAACCCGCAAATGAGAAACCAAAACGACGATAAACGGTACTTAACCACCTTTTCGTATAAGAAATAAGTCGCGAGGTGTTTTATATTATAAAAATACTTAATATGAAAACAAAAACTGATTTCTAGATCCCAGCGCCAGGCAATTAAATGTAATTTGCAGAGTAGCTCTGTAGATGTATAAGATGTCTTGAAGAAAACTAAGGCGAAACGCGTTTGGGAGAAATAAAATAAGTACATTGCAGCAAGAAAAGGTGGTTTCTGTTTTCTCTTTAACTTTAAATTAATTTCGTCTTATAAAAGCCTTAATAAGCGTAAACAAAGGAGCTTTATTTTGTTGGAAAAGTTTGTGTGTGTGTGTGTGTGTGTGTGTGTGTGTGTGTGCGCACATCGAAACTTCGTTCAATCTTAAGAATAAATGTAATGTAAAACACAGGATTTGTTAGCAGCCTTAGCATACGCATACTCGTGGTATTCCGCTCTTAAAAGTAGGTCCCACTACCTTGCTATGTATCTTAGTACTGTTACTGAAATGAAACATATTCTAATGACTGGACAGCCATCAAATTTAGTTGTACAGCATACTTCGTCTACGATATTTATAAATCATAAATTGTTTATTGTCACAGTCTTCGTAAATGTCATTGGGCTTAGATTGTCGCGGTTTTAATACTTACTTTTGAAATGACTGAAGCTGCTTTCTGTTCCGTAGTGAGACATGGCACGTGGAACAGTTAAGTGACTTCGTCGATTCTGTTTATCGCCTAGTTATCAGCGTAGCAGTGTAAAATTCCAGTACTCCTATGTATTCTTCGTATATGGAAGGCATTAAAGATACTACCAGACGACAGTAATATTATCAGTGTCTTCAGAATTTAACTACACGGGGAAATCCTAGTTACGCTATAATGTCACTCGTCGCTCATGAAGAAAAATTAGCCTATGTTAGGAATTTTCATCACTGTCGTTCTTAATCGTAATAATACGTTAGCTAAGAATGAGAGCATTTACGTTTTCCATTTGGTCCCGAAAGAAGCGTATTACTGGAGTTTGGAGTTTACTATTTCATTCTGTTAAAAACTGGCATTCGGAGCTGTGTCTTTCCTGTGCTCGTTCTCTTTTAAGATACCGCTATTTTATCTGTATAAATGATCTGACGGACAGAGTGAGTTGCTATCTGCGGCTATTTGCTGATTATGCTGTGGTGTACAACAGGTTGTCATTTAACATCTATGGTAGGATGCAGGACGACTTGGACCAAATTTCTAGGTGGTTTCAGGAACGACAGCCACCTCTAAATGCAGATAAAATTTAATGTGATGCAGGGGGGTAGGAGATTCAATCCCATAATGTTCGAATACATCATTAGTAGTGTCCTGCTTGACAGTCGCGTCAATTAAAGAACTAGCTGTAACGCTGCATAGCGATATTAAATGCAACGAGCATATGACTGTCGTGGGGAAGGCAAATGGTCGACTTCGCTTTATTGAGAGAATTTTGGAAAGGTGTGATTCGTCCGTAAAGTAGACCGCATATAAAACTCTTTTACGACCCAGTCTTGAATATTGCTCGGGATCCCTACCAGATCGGTTTATTGGAGAACATAGAGGCTGTTCAGAGGCGATCGGCGAGGTCTGTAACTGGTAGATTCTATCATTGCGCCAGTTTTACTGAGATGCTTCTGAACTGAAATGGGAGTCGCTGAGGGAACGCGACGTTCTTTTCGAGGAAGACTGTTGAAATTTAGAGGGCCGGAATTTGAAGCGGACTGGAGAAAGATTCTACTGCCGTCAACCTACATCACATCAGAGATTTTAAGACTCGTACAGATGTATAAAAGCATTCGCCCCCCCCTCCCCGTTCTATATGGGAGTAGAATAGAAAAGAAAGTAACTAGTATTGGTGCCTGTATCCTCCGCCACGCACCATTGGGTGATTTGCGGAATATTTAGATGTACGTGATTTAATCGCGTTGGTGCAGTTTTATTGGACCAGCTGACTTGCCAGTGATGCTCAAAGTTAAAAGCGCGGGAGCAGCTGTTGTCTGGTATTGTCACCGAGTCGATGTGCGTGTGACGCACAACAAAAAACGCATCCTTCTTATAATTCGCTGTAGTGGAGACAGTTCGTTTCCGCTCCGCGTGAAACGAATGCCAATGAGATTGCAGCAGGCGCGGAAGAATACACAGTGTGATGTTCAGTCGGGTTTATTGTTACGGTGAATCGGAGAGACGGAGGGCGTCTAGACAGTAGCGGCGCCGGTGTGAGTGGAGCGGACTGTACGCAGGGCGACGAGGGTGTCGGCGGATGCAGCAGCTGGCGTCGCGACGGAGCGTCGGGACGGCGCAATATCGACCGAGCCGTGTTGCAACGCAGGCGGGCTGCAGGTGGCGTTTAAAGGCCTGCTGCTCCCCTACTCCCGCCAGTCAGTGGGCCAGTGTTGCCATGTCAGACCTTTTTTTAATTAAGATTAAATATTTTGGGAGATGCAGTAAAATAAAAATCGCACTGATGTGTTTTACGGCCCACTTTAGATTTGTGTTTTAAGTTTTGCAAACATTTTGGAGCAAATTAATAATCTAAATAATAATAAATAAGAGTGGCTGAAACCCTTATAGGGAAAAAAAAAAATTTGGGTACTGGCGGGTTCCGAACCACCGCCCATGAGCGTCATAGTCCAACGCCTTGCCCACTACGCTACAGTTATCAATCAAAAGATGCGTCCTTTAATCTGATACTATTGGTGGCCGTTCTTAACTGATGCTAATATGGCATTTGTAGACATTAGATCATTATTTATCGTACGAAGAACGATGTGTTTTTGTTAATTTCTCAGTGCGCCATTGCTTTGAAATGATAACGTTTAAGTTACAATAAGAAAATCATCAAATACGCAACGCAAGATTGATGGCGTATGCCAGATAGAGTTCTGGGCGAGGAATGTCAAGTAACATCTCCGACCGGCTGGTTTTCGTTAATTCAATGGAGGGTGTCAAATCTCCGTTATTTTTGCAAATATGGCTCAAACGATACGAGATATGAAAAAACGTAAGGGAGCTAAAAGTTGTAGAGAATTTTCTCCTCTACCAATTAGGTTATTAGATTTTAGTGTCAGATGAACGGTTCGTCTGCAATTACAATTATATTACAAACGGCTTTTTTGGGGGATTACTACCGTATTTTTTGTCCGAAAAATTTGAAAAAGGACGTTCTGGTTTCTGGCGGCCTACAATCATGTCTGTAAAATTTGGTGCTGATCGGTTGAACGGTTCGTCTTAAAAACAGGGAACACGTTACGGACATACATGCATCTCAAAATCGCCGTTATTTTTGCAAATATCTTTGAAACGCTACGACATATGAAAAAAACATGAGAGCAAAGTTTTAGAGAATTTTCTCCTCTACAAATTCGGTTATTCAATTTTGGTGTCAGATGACTAGTTAAGCCGTTATTTTCATTTAAATTTCGAGCTGTCAAAAGACGATCGCAAAGGCCTACTTTTAGTGTTACTACCGTAACCTAAACTGGGCCAATAATAAAAAATAAAAAAACTGGAAGGTTCGCCATACTAAAAATAAGAAAAGAGCACAGTTATTTGTTTCACAGCACTTAGGGGAGTGAAAATAAGTCAGTCTCTTATAGTCTATTATTTGTTCATTACTCAGTTTATGTTAGCAGTCTTGTCTCACTCTCTGCGTCTCCTTGACCGCTTTTCGTGGCTTTGCCGGTCCTTCGCCTAACAATATTGTAGCAATACAGCAGTAATCATTGTTAATGCAATATTTCGTTGTGATCGCAGCCCGGGGAAGGGGGGGTGTACACCCGAAGAGCTAACTTGCTTCTCAACTTTTTCTAAAATAAAAATAAAAAGAAGTCTTATGTTACTGTTATACGAAGTCAATATTCAGTACTCCAGCCCCCATTAATTTCTTTTTTTAAGAAATATGGTATTGTTTGGAATCTTGGATTCGCGTATGGATCTATTATGGTACATATATGGCAGCATATACTATCAGCGAAAAAAGTTTTGAAAATTTTAATTCACTCTAAATCCAGCAAGTGGCGGACTAAGGCTTTTGGAGGCCCGAGGCGGCGTTGAAACAAAGTTAGGCCCCCTCCCCTTACACATCGAAATACATGTATTACAGTAAAAAATAACTTGAGATTTGGATACCCCCCAGGACGAGAGGCACGGTACAAACTAAAAAAAATACCGTAAATACGACAAAATCGCGATAGAGGCAGGCAACCATACTTAGAATAATTGGTAGTGCTGGGGGTATGCTGAATAGGTCGCAAAGCATTTTCACAGAAACATTCTTTAATGACGCGTTTCGGAGATTCCATCATGAGAGTTGTATCTGCTGATGACTTCAGCCACTCTCTCACAGGATACCTCTACATGGACGTTACAGTCAGTCTTACCGGTAATCTGCACATGTCCCTGACAGAACCAACTTTTAACACCCATGTGAGAGTGGCTGAAGTCACCAACAGATACAAAGCTGATGAGGGAATCTCCTAAACGCGCCATTCAAGAACGATTTCTATAAAGATGTTTTGCGACTTACTCAGCTTACCCGCAGCACTACCAATTAGTCTAAAAAGAGACAAAGATTTGGAGGCCCAAAACGAGAGACCGAGGACGCTAAAAAAGTGCTTTCTAGGTATTTGGAGACTCCCCAATACGAGAATAATTTAATTTCTTATAAACGAACGTCGCCCCAACAAGAATTCTAAGAACCAACGCAATATTTCACTGTTTGTATTCGTAAACATCGTTTCATAAGAGTTAATATCGTATTTCAGGATATGTGCGAAATACGATAGCAAATCTCATGAAAATAAAGGGAGTGGAACTGTGGAAAGTTACAGGAACAAGCAAGGCAAAAGGAACAAAGTGGAAGCTCAGGCTCTTTGTCTAAGGAGTAGCGTTGAAGGACGAAGAGTAAACTGGCCGTTTATCGCAGCTGTGTGCCGGGGAACTGACAAACTTGTTTGTGTTTGTCTAGTTGTTATCGCCGCAGAGATAACATTAGGGATGTCCGGTACGAGATACTGGGAAGAGTATAGGAATGAAACGTATACTCTAATTGGACAAAACCAAGTAGTTGTAATCACACAAGATGCTCTCCCTTAAAGCCATCAGCACAGCACTGAACGAGGTGTCAAAGTGTGACAGCGTGTTGGCAGTGGCTGGAAGCGCAGCCGACCATACTTCTAGATCTCCTGTGATTTCTTTCTACTTATTCTAATATGCTTACAGATGCTGTGTTCAGTGATAAATCTGGAGAGGGAGATGTTCTCAGCTGAAATGCACTTCCTCGATATATATTTTTTTTTTCTGGAGAGAAAAAATACGTCATTAAAAAAATGAACGATAAAATCTCGTTCCCTAATTTAATGACGTCTTTCTAAACAATATTTGGAGTTCGAAAAATTTACGGGTATGCTGCCAGGGACCAAAATCGACGAAGGCCGATATTTCTGCAGGAGACCACACTGCCATTTTTCAAGGCGAAACTGCAGTAAGGAAGCAATGTGCAACGATCTTTAAAACCTCGGTTTCCAATGAGTAAACAGGAAAGACAACACACACCGAGCAAGCAAGCACACAGCGCCGACACGACCAAATATGAAACCGGTCAGAATATCGATAATGAACATCGGTTCTCGACGGATGAGGTCGGATTAGTTTTGTCCCTCTGTTTTTTGACAAGTGAGAGCAGGATCCAAGCGAAATTAGCAGAAGCCTCCATCCCTATTCATAAGGCTGTCACCTAGTTTTATTTCTATCGCTTCCTTGATAACACAGTCCCAGTAGTTTGAAGTTGTCAAGGAAGCGATAGAAATAAAACTGAAATATGTATAGCGATGGAGGCGTCTGCTTTAATTCCACCTGGAATCCCGCTCTCTCACTTGTCAAAAAAAAACAGAGGGACAAAACTAATCCGACCTCATCCGTCGAGAACTGATGTTCATTATCGATCTGCTGACCGGTTTCATCTTTGGTCGTGTCGGCGCTGTGTGCTTGCTTGCTCGGTGTGTGTTCTTTCCTGTTTACTCGTTGAAAACAGAGGTTTTAAGGATCGTTGCAGATTGCTTCCTCACTGCAGTTTCGCCTTTAAAATGGCAAGGTGGTCTCCTGCCGAAGTATCGGCCGTCGTCGATTTTGGTACCTGTTATTCGCCAGGAGAAATTAAGGAATCACAATGTTTGTTTTAGTAAAGTGATTCATACGAGATGTTACTCCAGTTATAGAACACTTAAAGCATGTTTTGGAGTAACTTTTACAGATACCTTAAATGTAATACTCATTTTAAGGTCAGGCCCGCTAGATAAAGCCAGGCATGTGGCGTTATTAAGTCGTGAAGCTCTGTTGTGGAAGTCAGTGCGTCAAATTTTAGTGTGACTGACCATAGTCCTCCAATCGAGCTTCGACGCATTTAGTTTAGTAAACAACTTACCAAAAACAGAGGTTTTGTAAGCAGTTTGGTAAGGTGATCACTACAATATTTCGATTTATTTTTAGGGTGACCAGTTTGGATCTGTGGTTCAGATTGTCTTCAAGCCCTATCCCTGAAACTGGTATTGTAAAGATAAGACCAAATGTCAGGACACGACTGGCGCTTATTCAAGACAAAAACACAGTATAGGAAGATGGAAACTTCCTGATCCCCATTTTTTTTTTTTTTTTTGTTTTTTTTTTTGTTTTTTTTTTTTTTTTTTTCATAGGTACTCTACCGGGGAAAAAATCCCTGCGAACTTATAATGATCGCGGCGCATGCCGTCTTTTAAAAATGATTACCCGTTGCGAACGCATGGGTAAAACACTTTGTGATGTGCTATCAAGTGCGTTCGTAAGAAGTACCGAAAAGAAGAAAGATTACAACAACAAAAACTTGGTATGATTAAGTACAGTTGAAAAGCGCAGCTGAGTAGTAAGTAAGTACCGGTTGCAGCTTTTTTTTTTTTTACCTTACCTGTTGCCAGTTATTCAGCTGTCCGTTTCATGTTAAACCGGCCGCAGTGGCCGAGCGGTGTGCGGCGCGCCAGTTACAGTCTGCACGGCCGCTACGGTCGGGGGTTCGAATCTCCCCTCGGGCATGGATGTTTGTGTCGTCATTATTATAAGGTAGTTCATAAGTGTTTTAAGTTTAGGGACTTACGACCCCCGCAGTTAAGTCCCTTAAGCTTAACAAACATTTGAACATTCTTTTCATAACTATTGTAGTTAATGGAGGATTTTAACTTTTTGACAATGTAGGTACATATTGCGGACAGTCAGCGTCATGATCATTTTCATTAAGTTCTCAGCGGAATTTTCCCCCTAGAGCACGTTTATCGCTCCGAATGGGGCAAAGTCCACTTATCCCTAGCTTCTTAGTCCGAGGAGAGGAGCACCCGTTGTGTGATGCTTGTGGCGTCGTATTTCAACAGTGTGTGTTTCATATCTTACTGAGAGAGCTGAAGCGAATCTGTTGACCTGCCCTCTATTTTAGGTGGCGATGAGGCAAGCGCGAACAGAGTTGTAAAACGTGACAGCGTGGTCATTAGAGACGAAGCTAACGTTTGGAGTTTGGGTAAGGATGGAGAAGGAAATCGTCCGTGCCCTTTCAAAGGAACCATCAGTTATTACGCAACAAAGAAGTGCCTGCTTACCTCTTTATCTGAAATTTATATGAATTCGCTATGTAACAGGCTAATATGAGACCACACGTGAAATGTATTAGCCCACTTTAGGTTATGGTAGTAACACTAAAAGTGGGCCTTTGCGATCGTCTTGACAGCTCGAAATTTAAATAAAAATAACGGCTTAACTATTCATCTGACACGAAAATGGAATATAATTTGTAGAGGAGAAAATTCTCTACAACTTTGCTCCCTTATGTTTTTTTCACATCTCGTATCGTTTGAGACATATATGCAAAAATAACGGAGATTTGACACCCTCCATTGAATTAACGAAAACCAGCCGTTAGGAGATGTCACGTGACATTCCTCGCGCAGAACACTGTGGCATACGCCATCTTGCGCGTATTTGATGATTTTCTTATTGTTACTTACACGTTGTCATTTCAAAGCAATGGCGCACTGAAGAATTAACAAAAACACATCGTTCTTCGTACGATAAATGATAATCTAGTGTCTACAAATGCCATATTAGCATCAGTTAACGGCCATCAATAGTACGAGATTATAGGACTCCTCTTTTGATAGCCGTAGAGTACTGGGGAAGGCGTTAGACTATGATGCCAAAGGTCGGTGGTTCGGAACCCGTTAGTACCTAATTTTTTTCCCTAAAAGGGTTTCAAAAATGTTTGTAGAGTCTATGGGACTTAACTACGGGGTCATCAGTCCCTAAACTTACAAACTACTTATGAACTAGCTAAGACTACACAAATATCCATGCCCGAGGGGGGATTCGAACCCCCGTCCGTAGTGGCTGTGCAGACCGTGACTGAAGCGCCTCAGTCTCCTCGGCCACCGCGGCCAGCTAAAAGGGTTTCAGACACTTAATTTTTCATTATTTAGATTATTATTTTGGTCCAAAATGTTTGGAAACACTTATAAAACTACAAACCTAAAGTGGGCCGTAAAACAGGTCAGAGCGATTTTTTTCTTTTCGTTTCTTGTAATATATTAGAGCAGCCATATTTGAATTTGGCAAGAAACGAAATATGAACATCTATGACTGACACGCTCAGACAGTTGAAGTTCAACATCCAGATACTATAGAGACCAATGATGATATTCCTGTGATCAGTCAGCCACGATTATCGGCTCAGACTTCTTTTGCGGCTTACTCTCTTAAAAAAAATGTTCAAATGTTTGTTAAGCTTATGGGACTTAACTACGGGGTCATCAGTCCCTAAACTTACAAACTACTTATGAACTACTTACGAACTAGGACGGCACAAATATCCATGCCCGAGGGGGGATTCGAACCCCCGACCGTAGTGGCCGTGCTGACCGTGACTGGAGCGCCTCAGTCACCTCGGTCACCGCGGCCGGATTACTCTCTTAGGCTGCCAACTTACATTCCGAGGGAGATGACGCAGTGGTGACACACTGAACTCGCCATTCTAGAGAGCGGTGGTTCTAATCCACTTCCGACCATACAGTTTACATTTTCCGTGATATCCCAAAATCATTCGAGGCAAATGCCGGGATGGTTCCTTTGAAAGGACACGGCCGACTCCCCTCGCTGTCCTTACCCAAACAAGGACGTAGCCGGATCCTCCTATCACCTAAACGATAAAATACTATTCAAACTTATGCTAAGGACAACACACAGACCCATGATCGATGGTGGACTCTGACCTCCGAAGGGACTAAATGAAATAAGACAGGACCTAGCTACCGTGTTCTGAAACAGTGATATTGTTATCAGTCATAAGCTGAAAAGGGATACGCACTATCGACAATTAACAAAGCCTCTATAGATTTTAACTATCGATACATCGATAACAGCATCGGCTATCGCCCAGTCCTCCTTTAGCCGTTGTCCATTGTTAGCCTTGCTCCATTACTGCTATGTTAAGCACAACAGTCGAATGATGCTGCCACTGCCGTTTATTTCTTTTGTGCTGTTAAGATAGTTTCCAATTATGAGTAGGTTCATAACAAGAAAAAAAGAGAAAAACCTATTTTCATTTGTCCACCAGTGTTATGGTAAGTTAAAATACGTACTACTATAATATATTTATCCATTTACAGCAGTGGAGTCATTTGGAGTGGCAATATTTCAGTACATCATAAGGCCCCTCACTCATTACGTGTAATACCTTTTAAAGTTAGGTTTAAGAGTATGTTTAATATTTTATCTAGAGGATGGATATGTTGCAATGCCAATAAGAGTAAAAGAACCAATAATCTTCCTAAATCAATATGCAACGTATTTATACTGATGCAAAAATTAATGCAGATTTTGCGGAAAAAAAACAAACAAACAAAAAAATGTTTGTAGAGCTTATGGGACTGAACTACGTGGTCATTAGTCCCCAACTTACAAACTACTTACAAACTAAGGACGGCACAAATATCCATGCCCGAGGGGCGGGGGATTCGAACCCCCGACCGTAGTGGCCGTGCAGACTGTGAGTGGTGCGCTTTTGCGAAACACCATGCTACAGTCGTGGCTGACAGGCAGCGAGCTCTGTGACATGCAACCGTGTTGTTGCCAGGTTGCCAGTGTTCAAATACAAAGAAGCACTTCTCATTCTGGTAATGACTTCGTTTGGAATAACAACTGAAGGTTCTGGTGGCGTATATTGAAACAATTTTTATGAAATGTTTTCCTCAATTTTGTATATAAAATATTGCAGTGTTTGTAAGGTCTTACAAACGCAAACTATGCGTAGAAAATTAAATCAGCCTAAGTTAGTTTTCAGAATAAATGGAAAACATGATGCCTCGTAAATTTCTCTTTAACCATTCGGACCCCCCTTTGACAATATCCTGGCTACGTCACTGGCCCAAAAATCCAAGCGTGAGCTCCGGCTCTAATGAACACACAGCCGACGGGACGCTAAACCCTAAGCTTCCTTCCATTGCCAACTTACAGCCCTTACTTGTGTTGCTAGTACTATTCGTTTTGTTTGGTTGGTCCACACTCTTCTCTTCCTTAACTTGACCGGACGCTAAAGACCTTGCTGCCGTGCGCCCACAATCCCTTTTGATCCATCCAGCCATCCATCCATCGGAGGAAGTATATTTGCAAAAGACGGGATCTCGTCATTTCGTTATACCTAATGTGTCTTTCGTGGTAAAGATAATCTGAAGATGACTAACACAGGCGAAAAGCTTCGTTAAAATTTAAAACCACCACAGCGAAGTCTATTTTTATCTCAAATCGTACAGTATAGTCAGATTTAAATGACTTGCTAGTTGACGTTTGTCACGTGGCGCTTAGCAGTGTTGCCACATAGCCAGCCGGCTACCGCTTGGCTGTAGGCGACGCATACATATGCGCGGGTCACATCAAAAATGCTGGTAATATTTTGTAACGTGTGGTACTGTTGTAAGAGGCCGCCAAGAGTTTATGGCGACAATGCGAAATGCTCTGTCGACAGCTCATTTTAATGATCAGTGATTGAACCGCAGCAGAAGAACCGTTTTGGAGTTTTCAATTTAACCCCATATTGTAACCTAATCACACGTGACGTACTATGTATCCGACAAAACGACGGTCAACCACCAGCAGAATTTTTTAAAAATTTCTTCGTACACGAGAAATAAAGCGTACTTCCATGAGCGAACTCAGAAGTCTGATACAGGCCTGAAAGCAAACTTATTTCTCGCCTACTTACAAATATCGTCACACTGCCTAGTGTTTACATGAACTGCAATGATACTAATCAGTTAGCAGTCGTGCTTTGCACTTAATTGCAAGTTATTAACGAAAAAAGTATCATACGGTGAAAACAAGTGCGAATAAGTCGATATTAGTCAAATATACGCAACAAGATATAACTTAATTGAATGGCAGTAATAAAAAATGAAGTAGTTATAACTGAAAAATTAAAATTATCGCAAACGTGGGCGACCATGACGGAGGTAAGGTCGCCGCAGATGAAAATCCTCCATGTTATACTTGCCGAATCCGTCGAAACCTTTTAGGCATTTGTTGGGGTCCTGTGCAGCGTCTCCAGAGAACACCGACGGGTGTCTGATGTGCAGCTGGCTTACCGCTGGTTTCGTGTCCATGGTTCTTCTGATACGGACTTTCGGAATGATGTACTCGGTATATCCCTTTTATTCCGGCTCTAGTCCCTGTAAGCGACGGCTTTTACGTTGCCTACTCGAAGCCAAGGTGATGCACAGGTTACCCGGCGCCTCCAATGTCGCGTTGAAATCGGAGCAGGTTTCATCTTCGAAGGCAGGGTTGTCGACTGAACACAGCACTTATACTGAAAGCAGGTTTATTGCTAACTTTACACGCAGCACTGAGTGACTCTCAGGCAGAGTCCTCTGCTATTTATACATAATGTACCAGAACTTAGAAGAACAGTTAACATTAGAAACATTTAGAAATTACAAGTGAACATAAACATGTAGAACGACGATTATTACACAAGTTATAGTTAAGATATCGGCATTCCGTATGGCGTCTACAATTACATCTACAGTGCCATCTAGAGCATGGTTGCAGAGCTTTGCAGAAAAACGACACCTACCAGCACATTGAGGTGTACGTAGAGATCTTGTAACCAAACGTTCATACAGATATGTTTGTTCGAGCCCATGTACTTTCCTTGTTAGTCAGATATGCCAGAAACTCCTTTTCTCCCCAATTCTGTTGAGCACCTCATTAGTTACGTGATCTACCGTTCTAATCATCGTTCGTCATTTCGAAACGTTCTATCATCTTATTATCTGAACTCTAAGGCATTATAAAACGTCAGTCAGTCAGGATGCATGTGTGAATTTAAAGACTAGCACGGCGGTCAATGTCCTCTACGCAGTGTAGTGAAAGCCGCGGGGGCCTTTGTGAGCGCTTGCAGAGTGCTGTCTGTAGCGTGTCTGCCCTGAATGGGAGATGAGGGGGCGGTGGCGGTGGGGTGTTTACTACTGCTGCTGCTGCACTATCGACCGCCGCGACGCCATTCACGTGCAGGGGGGCCAAGCCGTACAGTCGCTTCCGACGCACGGTCAGCGGGCCTCTGTTCTCTCGCCTAATGAGGAATACAGTTCCACTAGCCAGGTTTGGAATCAAATACTGCAGAGCGACAATACAACCATTCTTCTGTTATGTCAAAAAATTAAAACATAAATAAAATTTTGTATGAAGGTCGTGAAATTAATTTTATTGATGACATAGTTCGTAGTAATCGATAGTAAGGCATCGACTAAAACAGAGGTGGTGTCGGGCGTTCCACAGGGTAGTGTTATTGGTCGTCTGCTGTTCCTTATTTACATAAATGATTTAGGGGAAAATCTAAGTAGCTCTCGTAGGTTGTTTGCAGATGACTCCGTCATTTACCGTCTAGTAAAATCATCTGAAGATCAAAACCAACTACAGAAGGATTTGAATAAGATATCTGTATGGGGTAAGAATTGGCAGTTGACTCTAAATAATGAGAAGTGTGAAGTCGTCCACATGAGTACGAAAAGAAATCCCTTAAATGTTCAAATGTTTGTAGAGTCTATGGGACTTAACTACGGGGTCATCAGTCCCTAAACTTACAAACTACTTATGAACTACTTACGAACTAGGACGGCACAAATATCCATGCCCGAGGGGGGATTCGAACCCCCGACCGTAGTGGCCGTGCAGACCGTGACTGGAGCGCCTTAGTCTCCTCGGCCACCGCGGCCGGCAGAAATCCCTTAAACTTTGTTTACATGATAAATCAATCAAATGTGAAGGCTGTAAACTCCACAAAATACCTAGGAATTACTATTACTTCTGACAAATTGGAAAGAACACGTAGATAATATCGTGGGAAAGGCCAACCAGAGACTACGTTTTATTGGCAGAACCATTAAAACATGCAACAGAACTACAAAAGAAACTGCATACACTACGCTTATCCGTCCATTTTTGGAGTATTGCAGCCCAGTGTGGGATCCTTATCAGGTGAGTTTGACGGAGGACGTCGAAAGAGTCCAAAGAAGGACAGCTCGTTTCGTCACGATACACGGGAGACAGCGTTACGGAAATGATACAGAACCTGGGATGGGAATCATTACAACAACGGCGCTTATCGCTGCGGCGTGGGCTACTTACGAAACTCCAATCGCCAACATTCTCCTCCGAATGCGAAAATATATTGTTGACTCCCACATACATAGGTAGAAATGATCATCAGAATAAAATACGAGAAATCAGAGCCCGAACCGAGAGATTCAGGTGTTCTTTCTTCCCGCGCGCTATTCGAGAATGGAATGGGAGATAAAATAGTATAACGGTGGTTCAATGAACCCTCTGCCAGGCACTTAAATGTGATTTGCAGAGTATCCCATGTAGATGTAGACTAGTTTCATGGCCTTCACGAGTCAACTTCAGTTTAAAAAATACACTCATCACGAACCAAACAAAAGGTCTGTAGTATATTGCAGTGAATTACTATCTGTAAAGTAATTAACTGAAAACCCGGCGTTTCCTGGATATTTCGTTATTCTGTATTCTGTATTGGACAGAATAAGAGAGAAAGGGAATTTCTGGCATAATTTGCCTAAAATGGGCTCGGCTGGTAGGACATTCTTAGACATAAAGTAGTCGTGAATTTAGCATTGGTGGGAAGAGTGGGGGAGAGAAGGGGCGGGGGTAAAAATCGCAGATTCAAGCACTATATCATAAAAAGTGTCCGGATACCCATACAGAAATATACGTTTTTCTTATTAGGTGCATTGTACTGCGACCTGCTGCCAGGTACCGCATATCAGAGACCTCAGTAGTCATTGGACGACGTGAGAGCAGAACGAGGCGCCCCGCGGAACTATGGGCTTGGAACGTGGTCAGGTGACTGGGTGTCACTTGTGTCAGATGTCTGTATGCGGCCGCGGTAAAGTGGCCCCTAGCTGCCGAGCGCGCTGCTGCTCGCCGTCGGAGGTTCGAGTCCTTCCTCGAACATAGATTTATTTGTTGTCCTTATCGTTAGTTTAAGTATTTTGTAGGCCTAGCGGCTGATAACCAGAGTTCAAATGTTTTTAAGTCTATCGGAGTCTACTGCTTGATTATTAGTCCGTAACTTAGAAACCACTTAAACTAAGGTAAACTAACCTATGGACAACACACCCATGCGCGAGGGGGGGGGGGGGGGGTCTCGAACCCCCGAAAGCTAACGGCCGCGCGCACCGCAGCACGGCGCCCCAGTGCGCACGGCTAATCCGCCGCGGCAGTAGTTCAGACCATACATTTAGAAACATTTTGTCTGTACGCGAGATTTTACTCTCGTAAACATCCCTAGATTTACTGTTTCTGATGTGGCAGTGAAGTGAAAACGTGAAGGGACAAGTACAGGCACGAAAGCGTTCAGGCCGACTTCGGCTGTTCACTGAAAAACGTTGTGTGAAGTAAGGAATCGCGGTACACAATGTGGCGATCCGATGGCAGGGTGTGGGTATGGCGAATGCCCGGTGAACGCCATATGCCAACGTGTGTTAACGCCATATGCCAACGTGTGTAGTGCCAACACAAATTCCGAGGCGGTGGTGTTAATGGTGTGGTGGTGTTTATCATGGATGCGACATACACACCTTGTTTTGCGTGTAACTGTAACACAGGTCTACATTTATGTTTGTAGTACATTTTTGCTTCCCACTGTCGAAGAGCAATTTGGGGATGGCGGTTGCCTCAACACGATCGAACATCAGTTCATAATGCGCGGCCTGTAATGGAGTGGTTACACGACAGTAACATTCCTTTAATGGACTGGCCTGCACAGAGTCCTGACTTTAAATCCTGCAGACCCTTTGGGATGTTTAGGAACGCTAACTTCGTGCCAGCTCTTACCGACCTACAGCGATACCTGACTGCAGCACTCCGTGAAGAGTGGCTGCCATTCTACACGAAACCTTCCAGCTCCTGACTGAATGTTTGCGTGCGTGAGTGGAAACTGTCATCAAGGTTAAGGGTGGGCCAACACCATATTGAATTCCAGTACTACCGATGAAGGCCGACACGAACTTTTAATTTTCAGCAAGGTGTCTATACTTTTTATCACATAATGTAGATGTGCGTTCTTTTGAGGAGATGAAGAGGCTTTCGTCAGGTTAGTGTAGGGTGGAGAGCTACAAATTACCAACCAGTCTCTCATTCGTATTAACGTTGACTTTTTTTATTCGCTGTTATTTTTCATTCTATGATTCCTTTCTTTGTACCTGCTTGTGACGTTAATAAACTAAGTGCCAGGTAGGAATGCTAACTCGTGTAACCACTAGCCAGTGGAGGGATATTTTGCGAGGTAACCAATGATTACGAAATTTTAGTTTGCTCGTAGATGTAAGCTTTAATGGCTGCGAACCAAGCAGTAATTATTTTTTGTTCTCTGAAGATGATTGAGCGCCGTTTTGTTGGATACATATATCACGTTTGGTTAGGTAACATGCGATTACATTGAGGACTACAAGACGCGTCTTCTGCTGTAGTTCAGTCAGTGATCAGTTAAAATTAGCTGTGGACAGATTTTTCGCATTCTCGCTATTGTCTCATGGCGGCTTCTTCCAACACTGCTTCGCGTTATTAAATTAACTGCAGTTGTGAAGGATCCCGCCGGGTTTGTGTGTCGCTTACAGCCGAGCGGTAGAGAATGTGGCAACACTGGAGCGCCACACAACAAACGTCAACTAGCAAGTAATTTTAATCGTCTTATAATGACCACGATGTCTACGCACGTTAAACTCTTATCTTCCTTCCTTGAAGAATGTGCCACTGCAAGTAAAGGTAAACAAAAGATTTGCGGGTTGTTATAACCTGGTTGAGATGTGAGGTTGGCAGCCCTGACGTATCGACAGCAGGGCACGCGTGCGGCAGGGAAAGCCCCCTACAGCTGCCCCTCTGGTGGGGTGGGGAGCAGGCGCACGTGACCGTGACGGTGGCGGTGGCGGGCTGCCCCCACTACGTCACAACGCGCACGCGCAGCGGTAAACGCGGCAGCTGGCAGAACACTACTGCTTTGTTTTGCGCCTCCCAAAAGGCTCTCTCTCCTAAGTGCCTTTCTTTCCTTGCCCGTAAAGGTAGAGTGGGCTGTTCTAGTAATGACCCAATGAAAAGTCAAGAGGCTTCACAACCAAATACCTGGTACTTGGAAATGTCGAGGAGGGAGTCCCATTGGGGAACGTTTGGGAGTGGACTTTTGGTTTCGAAATTTTTCCTAACAGCTACAGGCATCTGAAAAAACCCTTGGTCAGAATTTTAATATGGGAATGTATATTTCAGCGTTCCTTCTCTCAAACAAGACGTAGAAATTTATTACAAAATTCTAATTTCAGACTACGTTTTTTACTGTATCAAAGGCCAACGACTGCGTAGAAGTTATTTCACATGACTAGTTTACGCAGATCTAGCAATCATCCTCAGAAAAGTTTCATGAAACTATTAAAAATGTGTGCCCTCGTCATATTGAAAACGTGCACAGAATTTATAAAATTATCTCCCCAATCAATTGTCAGATGTATAAAACTTATAAAACATGTGGTCACATATGTAGCCTATTGCACGAACGGTAATAGTTTCAACCTTAGTCGACCGTGACATACTTGGCATACTTACAGATGACTATGGTTACAACTTTTAACGTTAGAGCAACACTCATTGGAAGAGATGATACTGCGAGGGCATTGACAAATTTGAGTCTAAACAAAGCCCCTAGAGTAGCTAATATTCCTTCTGCACTGTTGATATCGTTGGAAGGCCAGTCAAATGTTTGTAAATATGTTGGAATAAACGGCTACGGGTTTCTCTCTCTCTCTCTCTCTCTCTCTCTCTCTTTCATGCACACACGCACACGCGCCCGAGTGAGGACTCTCACCTCCGGCGGGAGCGGCCCCCCAGTCCGTAGATGCCTTA
The DNA here is from genome assembly GCA_026315105.1 of Locusta migratoria. Classification (NCBI taxonomy): domain Eukaryota; kingdom Metazoa; phylum Arthropoda; class Insecta; order Orthoptera; family Acrididae; genus Locusta; species Locusta migratoria. The sequence goes on from CM048744.1 coordinate 301,508,932, forward strand.
GGCCAGTCATGAAAAAACTGTGCAAGATGTGTGCATGAGACAGGGAAGTGCCCTCGGACTTAATGAACAAAGCCTTCGACACTGTAGACTCGAATAAACTGTTTCAAATTCTGAACATAGCAGTGATTAAATATAGGGACCAAAAGATATATTCAACTTTTACAAAAAACAGTTTCAATTTATAAGAATAAGGGCATCAAAGTGACGCGGTAGTTGGCTAGTAAGAGTTGTAGCGTTTCCTCACTGGAAAGAAAGGAGACGTTTAGAAACTTAATGTTCAAGGAGGAAAAAATAAAGACTTAGGGATTTGGCAATTACATCGTAATTCTGTCAGACTGCAATTGAGCGGAAAGGACAGTGTCTTTAAAAGAGATGTTAAAATCAACATTGATAAGATCAACATAAGTGTAATGAAATGAGGTCCAAGAAAATCGGGCGTTGCTGAAGGAATTAGATTAGATAAGAGAAAAATAGTATATGAGTTGTTATTTGGGTAGCAAAATAAGTTCTTATATACGAAATAGAAAAAGATAAAAGTGCTGAGTGGCTATGGGAAGAAAAGCATTTCTGAAGATGCGAAATTTGTTGACAAAATTAAATTGTAGGAAGTGCTTTCCGAAAGCGATTCTTTTGAGTGCATCATTGTACGGGAGTGAAACGTAGAAGATTGGGAGTTTAGACAAAATAAAAGAAGCTTCTGAACTGAATAGATGGGTGGTTCGCATAACTAATGACTAGGTACTGAACAGAATTGGTGAGGAAAGAAATTTATTGCTTATCTTGACTAAAAGAGTGGATCGTTTGGTGGGACAGCCCGAGACATGAAGGAATCAAATTTAGCATTTGGTAAAAATCGCAGAGGGAGGCTGAGGGACGAAAAAAGAGCTAGGTTGCCGCTCATATTCAGAGATGAAGTGGCTTTTTCAGGATAGGTTATGTGGAGAGCGGCATGATAGCAGTCTTAGACTGAAGACTGCAACAACGACCACCTTAACACACCGAACTTACTGTCCGTCTGGAATGCGCACTTTATTGTCGGGACGTTGAACCCTAATCCTCCTCCGTTCGAGCGTGAAGGGAATAGAGGCAGCTGACTGGTGCTGAAGCTCCTATCGGCCATCTCCTCGTCGCTTGTGCACCATTACTGAAACAGTGCAGGTTTCGCTGCGGTACGCGCGACCTTCGGGAAGCAATACGGATGTCAAGCAGTGCGTTGTCGTCGTCAGGCATTGCCAACCGCCTCCAGTGATGTGCGCTCGTTGCATTCCACGCAGCGCCCGAGGCTAGAGCTTGTTCAGGGACGGAACTGCAGCCGAAGCATTGCTGTTACAGTATTGTTTCTTGCTCTTAAATGCCCGATATCGCAGGCAGTGCAACCATGTGTTCCCTAATCCATTGCAGAGTCGCTTAATTTTTATTTCAGTCATATTAATTGAAAATACGAGTGTCTCAAACTACCTCCTACCACGCGGAATGGCTGCGTACTTTTAAGGCGTCATGCTACGGACTGAGCGGCCATTACCACCGGAGGTTCGAGTTCTCCCTCGGGTTTGTGTGTGTTTTGTCCTTAGTGTAAGTTAAGTAGAGACGAAACGTACTGTAAACACACTGCCGGCCGCGGTGGCCGAGGGGACTGAGGCGCTCCAGTCACGGTCTGCACGGCCACTACGGTCGGGGGTTCGAATCCCCCCTCGGGCATGGATATTTGTGTCGTCCAAGTTCGTAAGTAGTTCATAAGTAGTTTGTAAGTTTAGGGACTGATGACCCCGCAGTTAAGTCCTATAAACTATACAAACATTTGAACATTTTTGTAAACACACTGAGGCGCGTGACCAGGGGTGAACAAAACAGGGACGCTCGCTCAATATCGCTGCATCCGTTTCAGGTGTAACGTCGTTACATGTTTTGTTATATAGCAGTGCTATTAGAAGTCAACCATTTCAAATTTATTTCTTTTAATACTTCGTAAAAAGTGATTTTCTCCGAAAATTTCCCAAGTATGGATCTTTCCTTATCACAGCAAACAAGCACTTTGTCAAGTGTTGGAAATTTCTTACGAGAAACTATTCTTCGCGTCGCATTTTAGAGTCATCAAGACGTTGTAAAAGCTTTGTCATATTTCCTTTATATGTTTTCTTCTTCCTTTCTCCTTGGAGGCTTCAAAGAGTGTGTGGCTTTGTATTGATTGTTATCATGACAATATCAATCATTGACTGTTCTGGACACAACAGCTGCGTTTTATACACACTAGGAACCATGTGTTTATCTAAAGAACATTATTACTTCTTTGAACGCTTCTTTGGTGAACTCAAATTGACGGATGACAATGAGTTTACTCTTACGTGAGAGAATGAGAGAAAGAGACACAGACTATGAATTCTGAATGTTGTTATAAACACTAATACTTACATTACTATTCAGCAAGTGGTCGTTTAAGATGAATTTGACGGTCAACACCTATTATCACTGCTGTATAACAACGACCTTACACCTGAAACGGATGCAGCGAAATAGAACGAACGTCCCTGTTTTGTTCACCCCTGCTCACGCGCCTCAGTGAGTTTACAGTGCGTTTATCGTTTCAGTGAACGGAATATAGGGACTGATTCAAATCAAATTTTCTAATGTTTGTATAGCTTATGGGACTTAACTACGGGGTCATCAGTCCCTAAACTTACAAACTACTTACGAACTAACAGGGGGGATTCGAGCCCCCGAATAGGGACTGATTACAACAGCCGTTTGGTCCAATAGGTTTACAAACTGTAGAACATTTAAACTTCCTCATTCACATTGTCTACTGTTGGTGGGGGTTTATTATAATTTATTTATCCTTCACAATGTAAAATGTAAACTGCTATTACTCAAATCGCCACTGCGACAGAAACTATTTGATCAAATGTAAGATAAAATTACCGACTAGATGTCAGAGGAGGCGGATTCGTCAGCATAAAAGGTGGCTGGGAGTATTGCTTTTTCGATGGAGAAGTCGTAACAGCTGAATGTGTCGGTTAGAAACATTTCAGCCATTCCAATACTGTTCAAGGCGACTGTTGGAGATAATGGTTGTGGAATGGAAACACGAAATAAACATTGACAGACAGGAACGGTTGATTATCAATCGACGATATGGTCCAGTACTAGACCCCATTCAGAAATACAGGAAGTCGTCGAATATACATCTGACGGTGCCACTATTAAGATATCGTGTGCAAGTAAAGCGAGCTTCGATAAGTGGCAGAAGTTTTCTTCGAACATGCTGCTTAGCTCTATAAGAGCGCTGTTCAAAGCAATAGAATCAGGAAGTTATCGTAACAGATTTCCATTAATAGAGAACGGTGGTGTTGTAGAGACGGGAGCATAAATCAATCTGGCATCGGTTACGTAAGATTTCTTGAATAAATGGACATACATAAATAATGCCGGTAGACGAATCAGTCATTGGGTAAATTCTAACTTAGTGGAATTCCGCCTTATGTAAGTCACCTTTTGTACTTTTCACCCAAACATCTTTCAGCACTTACGTGCTATCTTCAGTGGGAGGTTTTTGTTTTTTACTTTCTTACATGAAATTGTCAGAGTTTATATGTAGCTTTAATTAAGCAATAACATGCTTTGCAACTTGTCATTTCTGTGCTATGGTGTTCAACAGTCACGTTAACAACAAATAGTGAAACTCCAACACCAACATGAGAACATAGCAGGACGCAAACAAGAAAACACGAGCACAGCCCAAACATAACAAGGTTTACAGCATGTTATTGCTTAATATAAACTCTGACATTAAGAAATTAAAGGCAAAAACTTAATGAACATAGCACATATTTTGAAACATGTGTTTTGAATAAGGCGAAATTTCTGTCCCGTTCATCTTAGCAAGGACGGACATAACTGCAACATCCACAAGATGACCATGAGTACGTCTTGCCATTCTAAGACTGGCACTAAGATGGCTTCAGTGGTTAACATGCTGGACTCTCATTTGGGAGGAGGGCGGTTCAAATCCGCCACCGTCCATCCAGATTTATAATGTCGGGATGGTCCCTTTCCCGCCCCCATACTCAAGGAAAGAATCTGAGCTGTCGCTAATGACCAGGCTGCCGACGCGACGCTTTCTTCGTTCATCCTCTCTAAGACTTCGGTCAGCCTATTAGTGGATGAGTTAGCGGTTTTGGGGGTGTTGTAATGCGGTCAGAGGACACGAGGATCTCGAAAGCGACCAACCGGTAGGCTAACGGTATTCTCAGCTAGCATTAGAGGGCAGCGGGGATACACTGGATGGGCGATGGTGCTTGCAGTCAGTTCTGGCAACTACTCGTGCTGTTTGTCTGCCCTTCCCAACATTTGAAAGCTCTGAGGAAAATGTAGGGGCGCAGTTTCATGAAATAAATGCGAGAGTGTTGCACCCTGACTATGTTCCATTGACGCAGATTCCTCCACTTATTCATTTTGTTATACATGTAGAACGTGGGGTGTTTGCGAAAGAATGGCAAGTTGGGAGAATTTGGATTCTTGGAAATCAAATATCACATCAGGTCACGTTCCTGTCTATACCTTGTGTTGACGTGTGCAACTGCAGAGAAGCGCAAGCAAGCTATACATAACTCGCGGTTCTACCGTCTCCGGTTTGCGTCCTGTAGCGCGAGTAAAAGTTACACATGGCGGCTCCAAATGTTGCTGTCCTTTTTCAGCATTTATCAAGCGTGCCACATTTTTTTCAAGGTCTGCAGGGGCAGCGCTGATCACACCACTCGCTTCAGAATTGCAGACACACAACGCCACACTTCCCCCCCGTCTCCCTTCGATTTGGATGTGACAACAGGCTCAAAAATTCTACGTTGGTAACATCGCTGACCAGCAGAACTTCTCTTAAAGGAAATTTCTTCCTAGGATCTTGGGACATTAATTACACATTTCATTATTTTCCCATTAATCGTATATTACAGTATGTTAATGGTCTACATAATTGTTTGTTTGTGTGTGTGTGTGCGTGTGTGTGTGTGTGTGTGTGTGTGTGTGTCCTTAGGTTAGTTTAACTTAGTTTAAGTAAGCTACGGACTGATGAACACGCAGTTTAGTCCGATAGATTTACAAACATTTGATTTGATTAAGAAGCTTTTAATTTCCTCTTTTTTATGCGGTCCGCTCAGTGTTATTAAAATTTGGCAGCAGCCCAATTAAATCTTTAACTCTAGGACCGTTACACACCACTAACATACTTAATAGCCGGCCGCGGTGGCCGAGGGGACTGCGGCGCGTCAGTCACTGTCTGCACGGCCAATACGGTCGGGGGTTCGAATCCCCCCTCGGGCATGGATATTTGTGCCGTCCTTAGCATAAGCTAGTTCATAAGTAGTTTGTAAGTTTGGGGACTGATGACCCCGTAGTTAAGTCCCATAAGCTATACAAACATTTGAAACATTTGAACTAAATTTCAGTAGACGCTTTCCTAGTTGTATTGTCTTATTATTATTATTATTATTATTGTCGCAGACCAGAAGTAGGTCACCACTGACCGAAACTCGTAGCTTGTGATAAGACGTAAGTCGTTTTTATTCCAAGATTCCTTTTTATTACTCGTCTTGTCGTCGCTCTTACTTATGCTAGCGATCAAGGACAACTTTATTTTGGCAGCTTCCGTAAACACACACACACACACACACACACACACACACACACACAGGTTATATCCTGATGAATTGCCGAAAAAATGGAAGCGATTGAGTCTTACATCCATTCGAGGACGACGAATGACTTATCATCCATTGTTCTTTGTATAATGGAATAAAATAAGATTTCTCAGCCATTTTTCGGCTTTAATGTTAGTATATTTCAGTATATATAGGTCGGCTTTAGGCCACTCTTAAGTGCTAGAATATAAGTGATCAGTCTCGTAGCGGCCGGCCAGTCAGCTGGCTGTCGTGCTCTCTCGGCGGGACGTGGCACGGCCTGTGCTGAGGCTTGTCTGCTAGGCGGTGTTGGTTTATTCTGCTGCCAGCCCACCCCTTGTGTGGGGAACTGTAATAACGATAAAAAAAATTCTGCAATTACTTAGATCTCATCCAAGACTGATCACTTATATTCTAGCACTTAAGAGTGGCCTAAAGCCGACCTATATATACTGAAATATACTAACATTAAAGCCGACAAATGGCTGAGAAATCTTATTTTATTCCATTATACAAAGAACAATGGATGATAAGTCATTCGTCGTCCTCGATTGGATGTAAGACTCAATCGCTTCCATTTTTTTCGGCAATTCATCAGGATATAACCTGTGTGTGTGTGTGTGTGTGTGTGTGTGTGTGTGTGTGTGTTTTACGGAAGCTGCCAAAATAAAGTTGTCCTTGATCGCTAGCATAAGTAAGAGCGACCACAAGACGAGTAATAAAAAGGAATCTTAGAATAAAAACGACTTACGTCTTATCACAAGCTACGAGTTTCGGTCAGTGGTGACCTACTTCTGGTCTGCGACAATAATAATAATAATAATAATAATAAGACAATACAACTAGGAAAGCGTCTACTGAAATTTAGTTCAAATGTTAATTCAAAAGTAAATAAAACTTTACTGCCCTACCCTGGAGCTATCACTATTCTAAGTTTATAGGTGCCATATTTTAGAAACAGCTGATCAGTTCTGGTGGCTATCTTGTAGCGAGCATCTGTCGTGCTCAGTCAGGACACACGTCCAAGTCGCCGCTTGCAGCTGTTGTGGCGCGTAGCCGCATTTCGAGTGCTGTCGGCTGTCGCTTGCCGTCGTTCACGTAAGGAGGCGGTTTCAACTCAGACGTTCCTGATGTTTTTCGGTTACTTCTGGTTTAAAAGATAGTTTGTTACATTCGTAACATATCGTTCAAAAATTGTAACTCATTTTAGACGAGTTGCACCCATAGTATCGGCATAATAGGATGGCCTTCTGGAACGAAGAAAAAATGAAAACGTTAATATTACTTGTTAGATATGACATTTTAATTTTATAGCCATCCTTACGTTTATGGAATTATTGTGCAAGTCTTACACACCCAATATCTTGAGGTAACTCATACGTTGATTCTGGATCCATGTCTTCAAAGGTGACTAACATATCTGCATGTCTGTGATCGACATTGAAATTACAGTCGAATATAGGACGAAGTGTTTTGTGCCAAAATGATTTTTTTTTAAGCGAAACACCATCCTTCTGGAAGGACGTCTTAATTCGTCATGCTACCATTTGAGCGGCCGTTGCCGCTGGGAGTTAGAGACTCCTCTTTCAGGCATGGTTGTGTTGGTTGTACTTGATGTAAGTTAGTTTAAGAAGTTTGTAAGTCTAGGGGCTGTTGATTTCGTGTGGCACTCCTTGCTGTTAGACCCCTGTTGTGATCGAGTTCGGCCTGCCTGGTGCAAGACATTAGGTGACGCCACATGGGCGACTTGCGCGTCGATGATGCAATGAAAAGGACGACACAACAATCAGTCCCAGAGTGGAGAAAATCTCTAATCCGACCGGGAATCGAACCCGGGCCCGCTGCGTGGCAATCTAGCATGCTGTCCGCTGGACTACGGAGGCAAAGTAGGGAGTGATGACCCCAGCAGTTTGGTCCAATACGAACTTTTCAACATTTTGAGGCATTGCTCTAACCGTACTCTTAAGAGTCTAAGTGAGAGTCCCACAAAGTAACCGCCACGCGCAATGAGGTGGCTTGCAGAAAATGGATGTAGAGGTAGACACCGTCATCGATATTTCCACCTACGATTCCCGAACACTACCGCTAAAGGGAGAAACCAGAGCTGCAAACAATACTGTCATTGAATGAATGAACCGCATCCGGTTAATGGGTAGCGTGTGTTCGCGAAAACTCCGAAATTAGGGTAAGGCCGAGACTTTAATGACCCCCTTCCCCTAGTCCGTGGCCTCAGCCTGCTTCCTTGTGGCCGCCGAGCAACCTGGCTGGTTAGCTGGCTCCGAAACAGGCGGCTGCTTTGTAGCATGACAGCAATGAAGCGAAACCGGACGTGGTTACGTCACGCAGCCTCCCCAGGAGGAGGAAGCGGCCAGGGAAACCCGAGCTTTCTCCTCGCCTCAGCTCAGCTCAGCTCCGGGTCTGCCGAGGCGAGGCGGCGCGCGGCAGGGCCGCACACCACTGCCCAACCGGACGCTCACAGCCGCGTCCAAATCCCGCTGCCACTGTGTACCACCCCAGATCACGTAATTGGGGTACCACAAGCGTGGCCGCATCCCACCCGCTGTACGCTTCAGTCCGGCCCGCGGAAGATATTCCTGGGAGGAGGTGGGGGGGAGGGGTAACCGTAATTAATTGTAAACATATGAAATGGACGTAATTTGTCTTGAGGGGAGGGGGCGGGTGCAGTGACATTCTTGGCTTGCCCAGTGCCAGGGCCGGGTTTAGCTTCGCGAGTTGGCCGCAAATGTAGGTTTATATTCCACGTCGGGGATTCAGATCCCTCCTCAGGCATGGATATATGTGTCGACTTTAGTATGAGGTAGTTCACAAGTAGTTTGTAAGTTTAGGGACAGGTGACCCCGCAGTTAAGTCCCTTAAGCTTAACAAACATTTGAACATTTTTGCAGGCTGGCACAACTGTGACGCAGCAGCACGTAGTTTATTAAGTAGGCAATCGTAGTAGTAGTAGTATTAGTAGTAGATGATTATATATTAACACTCTAATTAGTAGTAGATTAAAGACCAGTCTAGAGTGCAAAAATTTATTTTTTCCTACTAGTTTCGATCTTAGACCATCTTCAGGAAATATAGCTCCATTGATGAAGATGGTCTAAGAGAGTACCGTAACTAGTCGGATTTTTTTTTTTTTTTTCACTCTAGACTGTTCTTTATATAAAAGGTAAAGCAGTCAACAATCCGAAGATTGGTTCTTTATATATAAATTTAAATAAGGGTGCTGGCAGCAGTCTAATGACGTCACCGAGCGACCGTTGCCTGGATGCGCAAAAACAGTACGGTTTGCTATCCTAGGTGTGAACCAGTGTCTGCAAAGCCTCCGAAGATGTTTTCAACAGTGGAAGACGAAAAGTCACGCTGAGAATCATGCCCTGGAGCACGGCCTTATTTCGAGATATCTTAATATCAGCAGAAATTAATTTTATGTTCACCCCAATTCATATGTTTTTAAATTATTATTATTATTATTATTTACAACTATACAACCCATCACTTACGACTAAATGGCTCTTAATTTTTTTTACAGTGATAAGTGATATTAGCTACTTGGAATCAACTAGCCAACTAAAACAGCAAACAACTTTAAGTGTTTCTCTTCAAAAAGCAATATGTACGACACCTGTACAATATTCTTGTGCAATAAATGAGTTCTCGGATTTTTCCCTGTACACCCTTATGGTACATGTTACGTAAAAAACAGTTGCAAAAGTACGGAACGGCCAACGAAAAACTGTCCAAAATACGTCCCGTGTGTCTTGACGGGACAAGGGGACACATACAGTAAGTTAAATAAGGGAGAATCCCTAAAAATACCGGACGTTTGGTCATCCTAGCCTACTCAACAAAGTATTCTAGTGCTGAAAAACACTGTGGTGTTCGATGGCTTTTGTAAGAGGAGTAAGTGGAGCACAGAGATAAATGTGGGGCGCGTATTTGTGTGCGAGAACTCGTATCGAGTGTGGACAGGCCGCACCTCGCGCGATAAGGCCAATATGGCGGCCCGGCATGCAGCGTCCTGTTATCTGAGGCGCGGATCCACAACACGGGGCTCGAGCGGGGGGCGACGGTCTGCACCTTCTTATACATTGTCTACTTGTCAATTAACTGTGCATTGACGCAGGGCGACATGTTACTATAGTTTAAACGAGAGAGACGCCATTTGAATGTCCAAATGTTTTATTCGTTTATAAGATCATAATTTCAGACCCACAATCTATACATCTTATAAAATATGCTGCATGATGTATTTATGTTCCACATCTCCTCCTAAACTACTGGATAGATTTCAACCGAACTTGGTACACGTGATCCTTACTATCAGGAAACAATTGCTGTTGGGGTAAGAACCACCTACGACACATACGTAATGAGGTATGACGTTATAAACAATGTCAGTCGTGAAAACGGCCGCATCTGCTCCTAAACTAATGCTCCGAGTTGAACCAAATTTGGTACAAATCTTAAGATCAGGAATCATTTGTTATGGTTACAAAAACCACCTACGAAACATAGTTCATACGATATCACGTAATAAACAGTGCGTCGCATGATGCGTGATTTTATTCGTCAACAGTTTGACAATGAGAGCACCTGCCCCCCTCGGGCATGGATATTTGTGCCGCCCTTAGTCTTAGCTAGTTCATAAGTAGTTTGTAAACTTAGGGACTGATGACCCCGTAGTTAGGTCCCATAAGTTCTACAAACATTTGAACAATTTTTGAAGAGCACCTGCCGACTTGCAATCAACTTTTAACATAATTTCAAATCTTTACGAAACTTTCTCGCTGACAACCCCAAAAAAAAAAAAAAAAAAAAAAAAAAAAAAAAAAAAAAAAAAAAGTGTTTATCGCTCACTACTTTTCCTATGTTCATTATGTATTTGGGATGGCGTTTCAAGTTATTACTTCTACGCTGTGAATTGTATTCGCGAGACAATTCAGACAGTACACATACGTACCACTGAATGTTCCTTCGATACTATCACAGTTCGACATATAGTTCATGAGATATGAAAAACAATTCGGTTCATGAAAAACCGCATCATCACACACGAGGTTTCAATTTATTACGCCTTTACTACTAACGACCATTAACGACATATTTTGCAGATATTAGGCACACATACCACTGAATGTACCTTCAAACTTTTGTCATAGTACTTTTTAAATAAAAAGGGACTTATCTGCGGGGTAATCAGTCCCTAAACTTACAAACTACTTCTGAACTAGCTTATACTAAAGACAACACAAACATCCATGCCCGAGGGGGGGGGGGATTCGAACCCCCGACCGTAGCGGCCGTGCTGACTGTCGCGCCGCAGACCGCTCGGCCACCGCGGCCGGCTCCCCATAGTACAACAGGAGATACGTCATAAACAATGAAATTACCGAATAACTGCTACATTATGCGCTATTTTTCCATATTTACTCCTAAAATTTTGATTTTTTTAAATTTATTTTATGCCCTTCATTGGACCACTTTAGTCAATATTACAAAGGTTGTTACAATTTGTTGTTATGCATTAACACAATTTAGTTCAAAAATAAACATGACAATTTAATAATACAGTGGTTAATTTATTTATTACTTTTTTATTTGTTACTTTTATGGTCAACATAAATATTATGAATTAGGTTCTTCTGTTTTTTTTTTTTTTTGTTTTTTTTTTTTTTTGTTTTTTTTTTTTTGGCCCAATACTTTATTCTTTCAGATAGTGCCCTTCTCTCCTCATCCGAAATCACCCTTCCCAGTCTGTTAATTTTTATTGGTAGTGTAACGTGTTTGTCCTGAAGTATCTTGAGTCTGTCTTTTTTTCAAATCTTCCTTGTTGTCTGTAGTTTCATCATGTCTTCCTTGATTTCTGTGATCCATCTTATGTTTGCTCTTGCTGTTCCATAACTTTTCAATTATCTTCCTGCTGATTCTATTTTCTGGTGTTCTAATCAAATGTCCTAGGAAAGAGATCCGTTTCTTTTTCATTGTGCTTTTCACTGGTTCTACTTTATAAACAGTTTCATTTGAAGCTATTCTCCAAATCCCGTCTTTTTGGTATTTCTTATTTATACAAGTTCTGACTATCCTCCTTTCTATTTTGAGTAGCCTGTCTATTGCTACAGTGTTGGTTGTTTTAAATATACCTTCGCTAGCATACGTTATTTTTGGCTGTGTGGCTTTTGTAGTGTTTCAGTTTTGTAGATATTGAGAGGCAATTTTTATTATATGTGTTCTTGGTAACATGATGCATTTTAATAAGTTTATTTATTCTACTCTGCCATGATGGTTTCTCGTTCAAGTTATGGGTTATTATTTCTCCCAAATATTATTTCTCCTAAAATAATGGACCAATTTCAACTAAACGTTGTACACATATTGCTTATCACACAATCGCTGTGGGGTTAAAAACTACTTACGACACTTAGCTCAAGATACATGGCGTCGCGAACAATGAGTCACAACTTTCCCATCACACGACGCGTGATTTACGAGACTTCATTCACTATTTATTCATCTCAGGCAGTTTCCTAAAATTACGTTCTACAAATCTGAAAAATTTATTATTGCACGACACATAGTCAACGATATGTGATGTAAGTATTGATCTGCATGAAAACGAAACTTTAATGGGCACATAGTAAGGTGGAAGCTGTATTCACGAATACTGAAGTCTTTTTCGAATTTTTATTTTCGTTTCTAATGTAAGACTGGAAAAAATGAATATTTACTTGGGAAATATCTGATTTGCAGCTACTGATGTAAGTTAAATTACTTTAGCAATGTCTTGCTGTATAGAAGTAATACCGGGCTCGCCGCTAGCACTGCCTTTGTCAGAGACATGCTCGATCCTGCTATGTGCAAAGCATTCCTCCCGCGTGTTCTGCAGCAAGAGGCGGAGACAGCTGCTCAGCTGGCACAGACCGGTTACCGTGCAGGTCGCTGCCTGCCGCGCTTCCGACACTATTGTCCGTGCGTGGCAGACTTTTTCACGTCTGCGTAGCTACTACAATCTACATGCACTTTAATCTGGTTTCTGTAATCGACTTATGGTCAGTCATGAAATTCCATCCTCAACTGCTTCAAACTTTCCATCCTTTGCCTAATCTTGATGCCAGAGCCCAAAGGAAGCCTATTAGTTAAATTATACCACTAATTTGTTTCCTCCCAGTTGGACTCACAAGGGGAGGCCGCCAATTGTGAAATTCAGATTCGATTCATACTGCTCATAATGAAAGCTCATGGTCAGAGGTGTAATTTGGCAAATCACCAAGATGCACTTCTCAGTCGTTGTCGAGAAAATCGACAATTAAAAAAACCCGTTGCGGTAAAATACTCTACGATTAGTAATATTGTACAGGCGTGGCGTAGCGGTAAGAGCTCGGGTTTGTAATGCGAAAGTCGCCGGATCGAATCCCGCGGCATGCAACTTTTTTATTTGTTTTTTTGTAATTCAAATATACACACATGTCAATACGATTAATAACATTTGATGTTCGAAGTCGCAAGTTTTTCCACGACAAACGACTTCCATACAACTTATATGCAACAGGCGACTTCGAACATCATATTTTCCGCAAACAAAGTTGTATTTCACAAATGTTATTAATTGTCTTCATGTTTACCACTTATAGTTAACGGAAGAATTATAAACGATATTCCGAAACGAATACGTATAGTGTAAGTCAAACCTGACGGACGATAGAACAATTTTTCAGAATGTCAATCAGGTGTGTTTCCCAACAGATAGTTTAAAAAACAATTGTTCTTGTAAAAACGCGTCGTTTATCAGATGTCCTCTATGTCGTGCTGTTTTCTGCTTTCCATAATTCTATGATAACTATCACTCTGCTTCGTGCGAGATATATATATATATTAGAATTTAAAAAACAAATAAATAAAAGTTGCATGCCGCGAGATTCGATCCGTCGACCTTCGGATTACGAACCCGAGCGCTTACCGCTACGTCACGCCTCTGTACAATATTACTAATTGTAGAGAGTATTTCACCACAACGGCTTTTATAATTGTCGATTTTCTCGACAACGGCTGAGAAGTGCATCTTGGTGATTTGCCAAATTACACCTCTGGCCATGAGCTTTCATTATGCGCAGTATGAATCGAATCTGAATTTCACAATTGGCGGCCTCCCCTTGTCAGTAGCACTGTTGATCTTTTGACACTACACCTCACAAGCGTCGATTCTAATAAAATTGCATGCTTATAGAATATCTCCATAGTTGTGCGATTGGATTTGTGATTTGCTGTGAGAAAGTTACACAATATGTTGAAATTGTCGGAAAGTCTAAGAGTAAAACAGAAGTGATTTGGACCCCTACTCTTACATTATATTAAAAAAATAGGAAACACTAACTGCTGGCGAATGATGCTGTCATTTATCGGTCACTAAAGTCACCAGAAGATCAAAAGCAACTGCAATATGATTTAGATATATGCATGGTGCAAAAATTGGCATTTGACACTTAAGAAGTGTGAAGTGATCCATATGATCACTAAAATCCGTTAAATTTCATTTCCACGATAAATCAGTAAAAAGCCGTAAATTCAACTAAATACCTAGGAATATCTATTACGAATAACTTAAATTTGAAGGAAGGCATAGAAAATATTCTACGGAAGGCGAACCAAAGGCTACTTTTCATTGGCAGAACACGTAGAAGTGTAACAGTTTTACTAAAGAAATGGCCTACACCACACTTGTACGTCAAATTTTGGAGTATTGCTGCCTGTTGTGGGATCCACAAGCAAATGAGATTGACCATTTAGAGAAAATTCAGCGGTGTGCCGGTCGTTTTGTATTATCGCGATATAGGGGAGAGTGAGTCACGGAAATTATTCACTAGTTGGGGTGGACATCATCAAAAGAAAGGCGTTATTTGTTGCCGCGAGGTTTTGGAAATTTCTTATACGAACTAATACGGACATGTTCTGTTAGCTCCCACATACATAGGGACACATTTTCATCGCAATAAAATAAGAGAAATCAGATCGGAAGCGGAAAGATTTAGTTCTTCCTTTTTCCCCGCGCGCTTTTAGAGAGTGAAACGGTAGGGAAATGTCCTTAAAAGTGGTGCGATGAACCCTCTGCCACGCACTTCATTGTGAGTTGCAGAGAGTTCATGTAGAGCAGAAGAGCTGTCTGTACCGCACGAATCAGGTAATTACAACCAGCACCAAAGTCAGCTTCTAGTTTCAACGCGTACTTTAAAATACAGCCAATTTTCTAAGTTAATTCAAGTAGAAGACGTAGTCTTGTAAAATCGTAAGAATATTTTAGAAGCGCCGTATTCTAACAAAACATTGAGGTTTTTCTCACTAAGGGCTGAGAATGTATATTAAGACTGCAGCACAACCTTTTGTTACGGGAGCAGGGGCGGGCAGAGCGTGGGAGCAGCATCAGCTAGCTGACAGGTCAAGGCCAGGCAACGGTCGGCGTGACGCCCACACAGCTGACCACCAGGGCGCTGCCTGCCGTTATTCCGTTGTATGGGTTTCGGCTGTCCTGCGTGGAGAAACCGCGTCTGCAAAATACACCACTGGCCATTAAAATTGCTACACCAACAACAAATGCAGATGATAAACGGGTATTCATTGGACAAATATACTAGAGCTGACATTTCATTACATTTTCACGCAATTTGGGTGCATTGATCCTGAGAAATCAGCAACCAGAACAACCACCTCTGGCCGCATTGAGTCAAACAGAGCTTGGGTGGCGTGTACAGGTACAGATGCCCATGCAGCTTCAATACGATACCACAGTTCATCAACAATAGTGACTGGCGTATTGTGATGAGTCAGTTGCTCGGCCACCATTGACCAGACGTTTTCAACGGATATGTGACAATTGCACCCAGTGAAGTTTGCACCCAACCACAAATCTGCGACATTTGCACCCAGTCTGACTGGAAACCACCTGTTCACTAGGCTGCAGCCGTACCCCTCGCTAAGCCGCTCCTGTGCCTGCGGTAATTCCACGTTGCCCTCACCCTGGGAGTCCTCACTCACCGGAAACGCTCTCTCGACAGTCTGCCTGTAGTCACAGTTTCTGTATGTAGATATCGACTACCGAGAAGGATAAGCCATGTGGCCACTATAAGGGCTACTGTTACATCATAAAGTGAACCAAAGCAGACGGAACAGAGATTTGGCTCTATTCAAAACATAGAACAACGCACTGTCGAGGAATGTATGCCAACCAGCGTTTCCTTAGTGATGCAAAATGCCTCGACATTTATAAGTTGGGGCAAATTCCCACAATAAATGCCTGGGCAAATGCCCAAAATTCATAAATATGCAGGCATTTATGGATTTAAAAGATAAACTTACAAGCAGTATCTACAAAAATAACATGATATTTTGTACTACCCTCTAAAGTACATCTCAAATGCTTCAATGCTCTTCTGTTCTCATTTCCCAGCAGCCCAAGTTTCGCAAACATACAATGTTGTGCTGCAAACGTATGTGCCTCAGGTCCAGGGCGATGTTTGACAGCAGTAGATTTCCCTTTCCCATGAATGCCCTCTTTGCTTGTGCTAGTCTACTTTTTATGTCCCCCTGCTTCTTCCGTCGTGGGTTAGTTTACTGCAAAGGTAGCAGAATTCCTTGTCTTAGTGTACATTGTGATCAATTCGGATATTATCGCTACTTTTATTTCTGTTAGTTGTCATGACTTTCGTCTTTTTTGGTTTACCTTCAATCTATGGTCTGTGCTCATTAGTCTTTTCATTTTATTCAACAAATCCTGTAATTTTCCTTCACTTCTAAAGACGATAGCAATGTCATTAACTAATCTTATCATTGATATTGTTTTACCCAGAACTTTTATCACAGAATTGAACCTCTTCTTTATTTCCGATATTACGTCTTCATTGCGCAAGTTAAACAGTGATGCCGACAATGCAGAAGCTTTTCTTACACCCTTTTTAATCTTAGCACTTCATTCTTGACTTTCGGCGCTTGTTGTATCCACTTGGTTCTTATACAAACAATGTATTAGCCGCCTTTCCCTACAGCTTACTCCTATTTTTCTCAGAATTACAAACATCATGCAGCACTTTTCATTACCGAAGGCGTTTTCCAGGTCACAAATCTTATGAATATGTCTTGGTTCTTCTTTAGTATCGCTTCTATTATAAACTGCAGCATTGCTATTGCCACAGACAAATATGTTACTCTGTGCTATTGCCCGTGTCAATGCGACCTCACAGCCCTCGGCTCTTCTACCTGCCGGGCAGAGACCGGACGGGGGGATTAGCGGGCCGCCCCTCGACCAGAACTGGGTGCAAATGTCACTGGTTGCTTTTGTCAGGACACCATTTTCAACTGTTGAGAGATCTGAAGAATGTGCTGGCCAGGGTAGCAGTCTAACATTTTCCGTATCCAGAAAGGCCCGTACAGGACCTGCAACATGCGGTCGTGCATTATCCTCCTGATATGTAGGGTTTCGCAGGGATCTAATGAAGGGTAGAGCCACGGATCGTAACACATCTGAAATGTAACGGCCACTGTTCAAAGTGCCGTCGATGCGAACAAGAGGTGACCGAGACTTTTAATCAATGGCACCCCAAACCATCACGCCGGGTGATAGGCCAGTATGACGATGACGAATACACGCTTCCAATGTGCGTTAACTGCGATGTGGCCAAACACGGATGTTACCATCATGATGCTGCAAGCAGAACCTGGATTCTTCCGAAAAAATAACGTTTTGCCATTCGTGCACCCAATTTCGCCGTGGCGTACACCATCGCAGGCGCTCCTATCTGTGATGCAGCGTCAAGGGAACCGCAGCCATGGTCTCCGAGCTGATAGTCCATGCTGCTGCAAACGATGTCTGTTAGTGCAGATGGCTGTTGTCTTGCAAACGTCCCCATATGTTGACTCGGCGATCGAGACGTGGCTGCACGATCCGTTACAGCCATGCGGATAAGATGCCTGTCATCTCGCATGTTACTGATACGAGGCCGTTGGGATCCAGCACAGCGTTCCGTGTTGCCGTCCTGAACCCACCGACAGTCATTGTATCCCGACCAACGCGAGCAGCAATGTCGCGATACGATAAACCGCAATGGCGATAGTTTACAATCCGACCTTTATCAAAGTCGGAAACATGATGGTACGAATTTCTCCTCCTTACACGAGGCAACAACTTTCCACCAGGCAACGCCAATCAACTGCTGTTTGTGTATGAGAAATCGGTTGGAAACTTTCCTCAAGTCAGCATGTTATAGGTGTCGCCAAACTTGTGAATGCTCTGAAAAGCTAATCATTTACATATCACAGCATCTTCTTTCCGTCGGTTAAATTTCGCGTCTGTAGCATGCCATCTTCGTGGTGTAGTATTTTTAATGGCCAGGAGAGTACTTGTGAGCAAAAGGTGGCACACTAATTCGGCATACAAGGGGGCAGGGTTCACATTCGTCCCTAATGACTTCATCGACGTGACGCTAAGTCGTAGTCTTTAACTTTTCATTTTGCTTCTCATTCTACCTGTCTTCACAGTAGTACTCGTGATTCAAAAGTTAAAGATTTTACATGACCAAAGATCACATATTACCCATATAATCTGCTAGAGGAAGACAAAACGATTGTACGTAAATAGAACATGTGTGTTTATGGATACATCAAGGCTTTAAAGTATTTCTCGCTGTGCATGTCATTGTTGCACGAACCCCGCCCCCCACCCCCGCTTGTCAGACAGGTCACCTTTTCTTACAAGCAGATCACATGGGTATCAGGTATTTGTATTGTTTTATAGATATGCTGCGCGAAATTCAGACCTGAAATAGTGATCAGCTCTAAGCAATGACATAACAGAGCCACTCTAAAAAATTCACGAGAAAAATTGCCTTATATTTGCAAGCATATTTAAATATCTGTTATGGTGCCAATTATCCCAGTAATTAACGAAGCCCGTTTGGTGGCATTTTAGACTATCAATCAATGATAAACGGTACGGTCGTTCGAATCCCGCAGTAATCTTAAATAAATAAATATTTTTCGTTGTATGACTACCTGACCGTACCAGGGTTTGAAAATAGTGAGAAGATTATATAAAGCAGCATACAATTATTCATCAGCAGCTGTCCTCTCTAAGCTACAGTGCAATCATTAGGTATGCGTGTTTCGTTTCTAAACTTCGTGAAAAAAATTTAATGTTGATGCTAGTAAATTAAATTGGCTTTTCAGTCGATATATCAGAAAAACTGACTGTAAAAATGCAGCATTTGTACGATGTGCTCGATGCCGTGAAAGTTGTTTTCCATGTTTCAGCAATTCTTACCAGCATGGTACATGTGATACATCTGTGATGTAAAATAATGGAATAGTCCAAATAAAGAGCTGTTTTTACAGTGTTGCCTCAAAATGAAATTTATGTAATTTTTCCATTTCCGTCATTATCAACAGCCTTTTATAAAAATAGAAAATTAAGAATAAACAAAAATGTCTGTATTTTTCATGAAAATAACGATTACGTAAGTACCATATATTTGATGAGTTTTATATTGTATGGTTGAATCAATCAACGAAAATTTATATGGTCGGATTCGAACCAGTGTTGATTGCAAATCAAATTTCAATTGTTTGTTAAGCTTAAGGGACTTCACTGTGGGGTCATCAGTCCCTAAACTTACAAACTACTTATGAACTACCTTATACTAAAGACGGCACAAATATCCATGCCCGAGAGGGGATTCGAACCCCTGACCCAAGCGGCCGTGCAGACCGTGACCGGCCGCCGCACACAGCTCGGCCACTGCGGCCGGCGATTGCCAATATACAACGGTACCACATGAGTTACGCCGACAATAACATTGTCCACTATAACAGGTATTTAAATGTGCTTTCAAAACTTCAAAGTTAATTTTCTCGATGGCTGTAGCTGATAACTATTCTAGGTGTGAACCTCACGTACCCCCCTCTGGGCTTGCGCCCCCCCCCCCCCTCTTCATCCTCCCATGTGGCCGTGGTAGTTTTTGTTCTTAGACTGGTTTGATCCAGCTCTCCAAAACAGTAGTTTGCAAGTCTTTCTATAATGACATCTAAATCCATTTCAACATGCTCATTTTTAGTCGCCTTGTTCTCTCTCCATAATTTTTGCGCACTTCCAAGTCATTAGTTTTCTAATCATTGAAATATGTAATGCCTTTCACTTATAAGTGTTTATACACAATTTATGAACATTTTGCGAATTAACTCTTCTCTCCTTCTGGTGCTCATGTATTTAATCTCTTCTCTTTAGATTTTCAACTAGCTAGGGCTCAGCTGCCCGCCTGCTCTCTGTACCTGCTTCCCTACCTCCCTGCCTCCCTTGCTTATTCCGTACATGTTGGCGAAGTAAGACCGTTATAGCACACCACCTCCGCTCGCTGCCTCTGACTTAGATTTGTGATCATGGTCTTGTGTCCATATGTACCACAGCACTTTGTCAGCTTTGTCAATAATGCGTCCGTTTCCTTTCCTGAATCTTTGATATTCGATCATTTTTAGGGTTTTATGAGAACTAATTAAATGCAACCATACCATTGGACATCTTAACGTTTCAAGGCCTAAAGCCAACGACCGGCTTTTAATCAAACTGTGTTATGGTATATCGCCCCAAGTCTGCGACTGGATAGGGGATTTCTTGTCAGAGAGGACACAAGTTTGTAGTAATCTATTGTAAGGCATCGACAAACACAGGTGATATCCGGCGTTCCACAGGGCAGTGTCATAGGTCCTCTGCTGTTCCTTATTTACATAAACGATTTAGGAGAAAATCTAAACAGCTCTTAGGTTGTTTGCAGATGATGCCGTCATTTACCGTCTAGTAAAATCGTCTGAAAATCAAAACCAAGTGCAGAACGATCTGAATAAGATATATATTGTCTCTAATTAATGAGAAGTGTGAAGTTATCCACATGAGTACGAAGCGACATTCATTAAACTTTGTTTACAAGATAAATCAAAATTGAAGGCCGTAAACTCCACAAAACACCTAGGAATTACTATTACTTTACACTTAAACTGGAAAGAACACTTAGATAATGTCGTAGGAAAGGCGAACCAGAGACCGTTTTATTGGCAGAACCCTTAAAAGATGCAACAGAACTACTAAAGAGACTGCATACACTACGCTAGTCAGTTCTTTTTTGGAGTATTGCTACCCAGTGTGGGATCCTTATCAGGTGGGTTTGACGGAGGACATCGAAAGAGTCCAAAGGACAGCTCGTTTCGTATTGTCACAATACAGGGGAGACAGCGTTACGGAAATGATACAGGATCTGGGATGGGAATCATTACAACAGCGGCGCTTATCGCTGCGGCGTGGGCTACTTACGAAACTCCAATCGCCAAACTTCTCCTCCGAATGCGAAAATATATTGTTCTCCCACTTACATAGAAATGATCATCAGAATAAAATGCGAGAAATCAGAGCTCGAACGGAGAGATTCAGGTGTTTTCTTCCCGCACGCTATTCGAGAATGGAATGGGAGATAAATAGTATAAAGGTGATTCGTTGAACCCTCTGCCAGACAAATGTCATTTGCAGAGTATACCATGTAGATGTAGAACGGTGTCACACTATGAAGTGCCTTCTAAGGTTAAGTCCATGACCCCTTTCACTGCCTTAACTATTGCATTTGTCTTGCAAATGCCCTGCTGTTATGGCGAAAAGAGTGATCACTAAACAGTAATAATTTGCAACCAAAACGGCTTTTACTACAAAAGTTAATTACTCGTTATTATCTTTTCCTACTTATCCCTTCAATTAGCAGCGAATAAGAGTTGGTGTTTTCCAACGTAAATAGTGAGGAAAATGGCTGCGCGTGCACTTTGATCGCGCCAGCTAGGCAGTGCTATTGCGCAACCGGCAGCCTTGAGCGCCATCAGCTGCCCCACAACTTGATGAGAGCTGCCTGCTTCTGTCAAAACACCGCAACGTCTACGCTGTAGCCTCGCGCTCTGCCAGGAACCAGCGGGGCAGCTGTACTTATTCTGTGTTAAAAGTGCACGTGTGGAGGCGACGCGACGAGCCAATTATCTGGAGGCCCTAGCGACGTTCAGCTTCTGTATTAAGAAACGCTGTATGGGTGCAGGCCTAGGGATGTGTTTGAGGTTGGCAGTGCCTGAAATTGAACACTGCTTTTGGCGAAGCAGGTTACCGTGGATGTCAGCAGTTCGCATGTGAAGTGTAAACCGACGTCTAAAGAAAGTCCTTTAGCACCAACAAATTAAATCTATTGCCTTGACAGAACCTGTGATGCAGCAGCTGGAATTGAGCAGTACTGAAATGTTGTCGGGTTCAAAGCTAGCCCTTCACGTGATGAACAATGCAGAATCTCAAATGTCTCTTCAGACTATCAATTACTCAGGTCGCACAAGTAAGCCAAATTCGAATCCTCTTCCATGTTCCTTTTTTTCAATCGCTTAGATAATATTAGGATCCGATTTTGATGAAGTTTTCCACACTTCACCTTCATACCAAGAGGAATATGACTACATAATACAACCTCTGCCAATAAAGTTAGGTCAATATTCCTGTAACGTAAATTAACTATGAAGTACAGTTACCTTGCTGCCGTTCGAAGCAGTCATCTCTGATAACTATGCACCGCTCAACTGCGATACATGTCCTGGAAACTTCCTTCGGGGTAGTGTTCAAAAGCCTCGTCACGTTTGGTTGGATGTCAGGAATATCGTCAAATCTCTTTCCTTTCAAAGCGAGTTTGTCGATAGAATAAGAAGAAGTCTGGAGGACATGTTGTTGTTGTGGTCTTCAGTCCGGAGACTGGTTTGATGCAGCTCTCCACAATACCCTATCCTGAGCAAGCCTCTTCATCTCCACATAAGAGCGACAACCTACATCTGTCTGAATCTGCTTACTGTATCCATCTCTTGGTCTTCCCCTGCGATTTTTTCCCCATACACTTCCCTCCAACGCTAAATTCACAATTCCTTGATGTCTAAGGATGTGTCCTACCAATCTATCCCTTCTTTTAGTCAAGGTATGCCAGAAATTCCTTTTCTCCCCAATTCTGTTCAGTACCTCCTCATTAGTTACGTGATCCACCCACCTAATCTTCAGCATTCTTCTGTAGCACCATATTTCAAAAGCCTCAATCCTCTTCCTGTCCGCACTGTTTATCGTCCACGTCTCACTCCCATACAAGGCAACACTCCATACAAATGCCTTCAGAAAGGACTTTCTTAGACTTAAATCAATATTCGATGTTAACAAATTTCTCTTTTTAAAGAACGCTTTTCTACCCATTGCCATTCTGCATTTTATATCCTCTGTACTGCGACCATCATTTGTTATTTTACTGCCCAAGTAACAAAACTCATCTACCTCCTTTATTGCCTCATTTCCCAATCTAATTCCTTCAGCATCACCTGATTTTCTTACACTGCACTCCATTACCCTAGTTTTGCTCTTGTTAATGTTCATCTTATATGCACCTTTCAGCACACTGTCCATTCCGTTCAATTGCTCTTCCAGGTCCTTTGCTGTATCTGACAGAATTACAATGTCGTCGAAAAAACGCAATGTTTTAAATTCTTCACTCTGAACTTTAATTCCTTCTCCAAATTTCTCCTTGCTTTCCTTTATAGCTTGCTCAATGTACAAATTGAATAACATCGGAGAAAGGCTACAACCCTGTCTTACTCCCTTTCCAACCACTGCATCCCTTTCATGCCCTTCAACTCTGACAACCGCTGTCTGGTTTTTGTACAAGTTGTAAATAACCTTACACTCCCTATATTTTACTCCTGCTTGCTTCAGAACTTGAAAGAGTTTATTCCAATCAACATTATCAAAAGCCTTCTCCAAATCTACAAAAGCTAGAAATGTAGGTTTGCCTTTTCTTAATCTATCTTCTAGGATAAGCCGTAAAGCGAGTATTGCCTCCCGAGTTCCTACATTTCTCCTAAACCCAAACTGATCTTCCCCGAGGTCAGCTTCTACCAGCTTTTCCATTCTCCTGTAGATAATTCGCGTTAATATTTTGCAACCATGACTTATTAAACTGATGGTTCTGTAGTTTTCACACCTGTCTGCACCTGCTTTCTTAGGGATGGGGATTATAACATTTTTCTTAAAGTCAGAGGGTATTTCACCTGTCTCATACATCTTACACACCAGTTGAAACAATTTTGTCATGGCTGGTTCTCCCAGAGACTTCAGTAGCTCTGAGGGAATATCATCTACTCCAGGGGCCTTGTTTCGACTTAGGTCTTTCCGGGCTCTGTCAAATTCTTCTCTCAGTACAGTATCTCCTATTTCATCTTCATCTACATCCTCTTCCCTTCCTACAATATTGTCTCGAAGTTCACTCCCTTTGTAGAGCCCCTCTATATACTCTTTCCACCTTTCAGCTTTCCCTTCTTTGCTGAGAACTGGTTTTCCATCAGTGTCCTTGATATTCATAGAGCTGTTTTTCTTATCTCCAAATGTTTCTTTTATTTTCCTGTAGGCTGTATCTATTTTTCCCCTTTTTATACATTCTTCTACATCCTTGCATTTGCCTTCTAGCCACTCCTGCTTAGCCATTTTGCACTTCCTGTCAATCTCATTTCTTAGTCGTCTGTACTCCATTTTGCCTGTTTCATTTACTGCATTTTTATATTTTCTCCTTTCATCGATTAAATGTAGTATCTCCTGTGATATCCAAGGATTTTTTGCAGGTCTTTTCTTCCTACCTATTTTGTCCTCTGCTACCTTCACTATTTCATCTCTCAATTTTACCCATTCCTCCTCTACTGTTTTATTTTCCACTGTTTCTGTCAATTGTTGCCTAAAGCTCCCTCTGAAATTCTTAAGAACCTCAGGTTCCTTCAATTTATCCAGGTCCCATCTCTTTATTTTCCTACCTTTTTGTAGTTTCTTTAGTTTCAGCCTACAGTTCATAACCAACAAGTTATGGTCAGAGTCAATATCTGCCCCTGGGTATGTCCTACACTGTAGAACCTGGTTCCGAAATCTATGTCTTACCATTATAAAATCTATCTGGTATCTTCCGGTGTCTCCTGGTCTCTTCCACGTATACAACCTTCTTTTGTGATTCTTGAACCAAGTGTTTGTTATAACTAAATTATGTTCTGTGCAAAATTCTACCAGGCGGCTTCCTCTTTCATTCCTTTTGCCCAGACCATATTCACCTACTATCCTCCCTTCCCTTCCTTGTCCTACTACCGAATTCCAGTCACCCATAACAATTAAGTTTTCCTCTCCCTTAATTGTCTGAATAATTTCCTTTAGCTCCTCATATATTTCTTCGATTTCCTCATCATCGGCAGAGCTTGTTGGCATATAAACCTGTACTACTGTTGTCGGTGTTGGCTTCGTATCTATCTTGACAATGATAATGCGATCACTGTGCTGGTCATAGTAGTTTACCCGCATTCCTATTTTCTTATTCATTATCAATCCTACTCCTGTGATACCCCCAATTGATTTTGAATTTATAATCCTGTACTCACCTGACCAGAAATCCTGTTCATCCTGCCACCGAACTTCACTAATCCCCACTATATCTAATTTCAACCTATCCATTTCCCTTTTTAAATTTTCTAATTTTCCTACTCGATTAAGGGATCTAACATTCCACGCTCCGACCCGTAGAATGCCAGTATTGTCTTTCCTGATGATCACATCCTCCTGAGCAGTCCCCGCCCGGAGATCCGAATGGGGGACTATTTTACCTCCGGAATATTTTACCCGAGAGGATGCCATCATCATATGTTCATACAGTAGAGCTGCATGTCCTCGGGAAAGGTAACGGCTGTAGTTTCCCCTTGCTTTCAGCCGTTCGCAGTAGCTGTGTGGCAAAGCCACATTAGCTGATGTTACAAGGCCAGCTCAGTCAATCATCCAGACTGTTGCCCCTGTAACTACTGAAAAGGCTGCTGCCCCTCTTCAGGAACCACACGTTTGTCTGGCCTCTCCACAGATACCCCTCCGCTGTGGTTGCACCTACGGTACGGCTATCTGTATCGTTGAGGCACGCAAGCCACCCCACCTCGGCAATGTCTGTGGTTCTTGGGGGTGGCTGGAGGACATATCCGCCGAATATGGTGGATGTTAAAGATGCACGACAACACTCTCCCGCACACAACCAACATTGTCAAACAGTTCCTGGTAAATAAGGGGGTGGTGGCAACTTTAACATCCACCGTACTCTTCCGATATCAATCCTTTGAGACTCTTCCCTCGACAAACTCGCTTTGCAAGAAGAGAGATTTGACGATATTCCTGACATCCGACGAAACGTGACGAGGCTTTTGAACACAATCCCAAAGGAAGACTCCGTGCAAAGTTTCCAGGACATGTATCGAAGAGCTCAGCGGTGCATATTTCGAAGGACAGTAAGGTAACTGTAATTCACACTTCTTCTACGTTAATGTTACACGACTATTATCCGAACTTTGTTGTCAGAGGTTATTTTCATACGGTGCATGGTGGTTTCCTTTTCGATACTGATTGAGGAATCACCATACACGTTGGTACATGTATGGAAGTTTTCATAGAAAAGGTTGGCGGTGGCGGGTACGTTGCAATTTACGAGATAACCAGAGGCGGAGGAAAATATCAACTGAGGAGGAATAACAGAAAATTGGAATAAATAAATTTCTCGGGTAACTCGGGGTATTAATGTAGTTGTAAATAAATTCAAATGTTATTCAAGTTACGGTACCGGTACTGCAGTTTTAATATTTCCCCGATTCCATCTTGATCCGTCAGATTAACCCTCAGTCGCTGCCGTGAATGCTTCATGCAATAAACTGAGTTGTGGAGTATTTACATACCCTACACTTATCGCAAATTATAGATAGGCATCTGTATATAAATATAAAGTAATGAATACAGACTATATCCACCAACTGCTATTTGGTATTTATTGGCATAAAAATAACTTTACAAAAGTTAATGCCCTGTCTAAATATTAGAATCTCGTTAGCACACCAGATTCAAATTCCAATGTATTTCTTAATTACTGAAAAATCTTTAAAACTTTAACTAGGAATTAACAGCAGTTCTGTTATGTGCATTAGTGTCCAAATTATAAAATAGAATTAGGAAAGGTACAGTTTAACGTAATTTTACAAACCATGAACATGAAATTTTCATTCATTGGATCAAAAAATTTATTCTTTGCACTTAATACAGAACATTTGAGTCTTCTTATCAGACGATCGACGGCATAGCAAACACTTCTTCCGTTTCAATGGACCGACATTTCACAGTGGAAGAAGGCAATGACTTATTGATAACACCTCCCAAAGAACCACTGAGTTCTCTAGGTAACTTCGTATTGACTAACCTATCAAATAACATATCACACATTTGCCTTGAAAGATCCTTTAGGTAATCGAATCTTGAGAATCTAGTATCGTGTCCACTTTTGCGTTCACCATCACTTTCACTTTTAGTTTCAGCAACAGTGTCTTCAATATCTTCCACCAATCAGTGATAACAGCCAGAAAAAATGGATCAGGAACGCTGTCGTTTGCCATCCTGGCATTTCTTTAAATAATACATAACGAGTTTTAAAACTACAGAGTTTGTTACGTAAACTGTGTGGTGGGTTCGCGGCATACCCCAAGCAAGTTATTTTGCTTACCAAGTCAAAATAGTAGCAGCTCAACGACGATTGCTGACTACAATTGCTCATAACAATCTCAACGAAAGCTACCGAAGACCCGAAGTCCGCAGTAAAAAAAAAAAAATTCGGTGTTATGTACATTGAAATATTGCAAGGGGTATTCTCATACCCCCCAACACCGATAGAGGGTTTTTCAAAACGAACTCTCAACTCTTCTAACAATATTACTCCACTCGCCACGGTGGAGTAGCCGAGCGGTCTAAAGCGTCTCGCTGCGGAGCGCGCGGTTGCTCGCCGTGGAGGTTCGAGTCCTTCCTGGGGCATGGGTGTGTGTGTTGTCCTTAGGTTAGTTTACCTAGGTTTAAGTAGTTTGTAAGCTACGGACTGATGACCACGCAGTTTGGTCCGATAGATTTACAAACATTTTTACTCCACTCTTGACTGGCCTGGCGCAACAGTAAAACCATTTTTATGTAATAATGACAGTCTCTGTTGTAAATTAATATTGTTTATTAACGCGTTTCGCGCTTTTGGCGCGTCATCAGAATACTAACGGTCAGCAAGATTGCATTCCTTAGTAAAATACACGACGGTAAAGATTGCATTCCTTAGTAAAATACACGATGGTAAACATCGTTAGTCATAAATAAAACAAAGGCTTGGGCATATCCCGCGTTAAACGTCAACCTGAAAGGAGATCCACATAAACAGAACTGCAGTGGATAGGTCCGCGTTCACATTTGAAACATTACATGCACTGCATTAGCCAGACAGGTGCTGGTGCGCGGACGGCTGGAGGCAAAGTGCAATGTTGGTAACTTTAACTTGAAATTATCGAGAGATTACTATAATAAAAAAATGTGTCATCCACGCATCCGGCCACGATGCCGCCACACCCACTACAGACGCGGTGAACAGAATGTTTGAGTCGCTCGCGTCGTTAGGCGCGTGCCCCCGTTCGCTGAGCGAGCAGCTCGGCAGCCGGCAGCTGCGTCACAGACGGCCACCTATTGTTTTTCCGAGCGGCGATTACCAGCCGCTGACGTCCGCCGCGGTGACGTCCGGCCGCGTCGCATTCGACACGTACTTCGCGACGAACAGCCCTGCAGTTCCTCTCACTCTGCTTCTCACCTGCCAGCCATCGTTCAACCGCCGGACTTCCCCCCCTTTACTTTTACACCAAGTCGGTCTAACGATTTCCTTCTACGGCGCAAAATCAAAGCACCTTAGTTCAAAAATGTTCAAATGTGTGTAAATCTACGTTGGTTATCAGTCCCTAGACAGTGCTTTAGTTGGAAAAGCGGTACTCTGCTAGGCGGGAAAAAAAGGCGGTACCTGTAGTAGAGTGCTAGACTACAAATCCAAAGGTCGCGCGTTCGATCCCCGGCAGGTCCTAGGATTTTTATCTGTCACATTGTGCAATTAGATTTGTTAACTTTCCATTAAGAATGTTGGCAACCTTAGTGAATGGCTTCACTCGTTTCCTAACCTTGAAACGAGTTACTTTTCTGTACTGTTTAGTGAAAGAAGGTAATAACTGTTAAGTGAAACCACATAATAGCTGTTGGAGTTTGTAGATTACTCATGATTTAGCGATTATTACATTTTCCAAAATTTATACTCTAGACTTGAGTTGTTCGTGCACCTGTCTAGAATTTAAAAAATAGGCCAAGTAGTCAAATTACAAATTTTCCCAAATTACATCTTTGATTCTCTGGAAGTTCTGTAAAACTACTGCAGATACACGTCTGGGACTGTTATTACATTCACCAGATCAATAACAAAGGAAAATAATGCTTTACTGTAGCCTTTTACAATCTTTGTGACTGCTTCATATTAGAGAGGTTGCTAAATTTTAGGAAAAATCTTTTAGTAGCCGTAACGCGCCTCGGTTGCACAGTGATAGAGTGCCAGACTATAAATCTAAAAGTTGCGGGTTCGATCCCCGCCAGGACCTAGGATTTTTATCTGTCACTTTCCACTTTCACGTCTGGCAGTATTGCTCATGTGAAAAGTACCGAGAAGCACCGTGGTTAGGAATCCACGTTAAACTTTAGGTCCCCCTATAACTGGCTGGGTAAGTCAGTTCGAAGGTCGGAAGAAGGCAACGGCATACCACCTCCAAACAGGACCATGCCTAGTAAAGCACTGTGGTGCTCAAATCAATCTTCGGATTGTTGACTGCTTTACCTTTTTTACTCTGCTCATTCCACATAAAACGTGTCAAATGGGCATTTGTACAAAATGAAATTAAAGATTTAGGTATGTGAATACACTAACAAAATATAGCACCCATCAGCAATGGACAACGCCATCTATTTTATCAGGAGTGGCGTTCCAGAAGACATGAGTGGGTGTTGCTGCCGGGCATCAAAAGCAGACTTCTATCAAGAAAACCATTCCAAAATTAAGACACATTGCCGGAATATCGCACTTGCTTTCTTCAACGATTCGGCAACGATACTGCATACAAAAGACTGCGTATTTGAGGAAATGCATACTGTAAACCATCAACTGTTTATTATTTTCCAAACCGGTTTCGGTTATAAACCATCTTCACGGAAGAGAACTAGACAGAAAAACCAGCAGAATAGCGTATTAATATTTCACATTTTGTCACTTTGAAGAAAGATTTATATACACTGTACTTCTTGCCTCCTTATTTCTGTTATTATACTGCGAATTTTATGTAACATTTGTATATTATTAACTGTTTTCTGTTCAGGTACCTGAAGGGCAATAATTGCCCGAAACCGGTTGTGAATAAATCTGCAAATATGTATCCCTGCAACTAACTTATTCGAAAGTTTTAATACTTTCACTTATATCAACCACAACATTTCTCAAGGCTAACCGTCGTCTTTCATCCAAATACCTTTGGCATCACAATCATTTGTTGTAGTTTGTCGTGTTACATTACGTGTTCGTCAGCGTAATTTACAGTACATATTGGGTAATTCACGAAGGTATGCTTATATTTTTTGTTCTACAAGTAAAACTAAAAGTTCATATAAATATAGGACCGAAAATATTTAGTAACGGAATTACGGCTAATAAATGATGTTACCTGAAATTTAGTGATCAAGCCTTCGCAAAACTGTGCGATGTTACAGTAACGCACGATTTCCAAACTTTGTCATTATTGATCTGGTGGATCTAACAAAACATGTCTCAGGCGTGTATCTGCAGTAATTTTCCAGAAATTCCAGAGATTAGCCGCGGCGGAACGGCCTAGCGCATTGAGGCACTGTTAGGTGAATAATCTCTGGAAAATGTTCAGATGTTTGTAAAGCTTATGGGACTTAACTACGGGGTCATGAGTCCCTAAACTTACAAACTACTTATGAACTAGATATACCAAAGACAGCACAAATATCCATGCCAGAGGCGAGATTCGAACCCACGACGGAGAACGGCCTCGCGCATCATAGCATAGCTCTTCAATGCGCTCGACCGCTCCGCCGTGGCTATCGACTGATGAGATCAGTCTCTAATGACCATCCTGTCGACAGGATGCCAAGCCCTAATCTTTCTCGATACCTTCTTTCGACTAAGGACAGTAGTTTAGTTTTGGAAAAGCAGGTTGAAATCTTGGTGCTGCTCTTACCGTTTTCGTAAATTCCTTAAATAGGTTAACGAGAGTGCGAGGAAAGTTCCTTCATTGTGCTTAGCTCAATAACTACCCCTTTCATCCCAGAATCTACATTTTTGTAAATTTTACACCACGACACACTAGAAAAAGAAGGAAGAATGGGGTTTAACGCCCCGTCGACATAGTGGTCATTAGAGACCGAGCTCACGCTCGGACTTCTGCTAAGCACGAGGAAATAAATCGGCCGTGTCCATGGAAAGTAACCATGCCAGCATTAGCCTGGAGTTATCTAGGGAAAATCACACAAAAGCTAAATCAGGACGGCCGAAGGCAGATTTGAACCGCCGTCTTCCTGTATGCGAACACAGTGCGTCACCACAACAAATTACCTAGCTACAGATAGTTTGGTTTGCATAGAGACAGGCTGACTTTTTGTGAGACCTGAAAGAATGCATGAGAATCCCGCCAGACGATTGTGTTGGTTCGGGTTTCATAATCACGTGTCTTAAAACTGTACATAGTGGCAAGAAACGCTTCCCGCTGATACGTTATCTAAACCCTTCCAGATCTCATGCGTGTGGAGCCGACTGTTCCTCACACTATCTTCACTTCCGTACGGCCAAATCCATGCTCATTTCTACAGAGCAGCTGGTTACGTTTCTTGATTGGTTGTTCTCGAGTGCTACCCACCAAGATGGTACAAATGGTATGGGGCTATAGCTTTACAAGGTAGTATTACACAACTTTCCTGGAAATGGAGCGGCCCTGGAATTTCCCTCCTATTACACAGGACAGACCACTGCTGAAACGACATTAAGTAGCTATAGTTGAATAAATGGTTTAACATAAACAGTCGTTTTCACCTTATTCAGATGGTGACAAAAAAGTGTCAACTGACTGGCTGTGGAAGCGTACGGAATTGGTCAGATTTTGCGGTTAGACGTTGGTATGATACCGCCCCTTCCTCCCTCTGACACACACACACACACACACACATACGTACGTACGTACGCCCTATTCGGAAAGTAATGTGGCATAATTTATCCTGTAATTAAGTTTCTCGACTTGCACTCCTTACGATCTACATTCAAACTTATTGCTAATGATGATTCACTTAATCTGCTTCAGAGAGAAGTGCATGAAGGACTTTTATTTTATTTTTTTATTATTATTATTAATATGTTGGGAGAAGCACACATGTTAAATCTGTACTTGCAATTCGAGTGTTAGCAGATGCAGGTGACAAAAAAAAAAAAATAAAAATAAAAACTTGCATACTTTGCTTAATGCAAGCCTTTGTGCACGGCGGTGGTCCCGTCGGCATATATCGATCGTCGTATCGAACGATAGTACGATATGGTGTTTCAGAATTGGAGATTCGGGCGCTATGCGCCCTCACGTACTAATAAATATTGTTTAACCTGTACCTAACCTAACTTTGACTTAAAGTGATCTGTAGCATAGCCTCAAGAAGGCTAGGTATAGGTTAAACAAGTATTTTTAATTGCGTGAGGGCGCGTAGCGCCCTAATCTCCGGTTCAGAAACACTATATCGAACATTCGATATTCATTATGAAATGTGCGCTAAATTAAACGTGCGCCAACAGGTTTCCATTCGCAACAGTGTAACATATTAAAATTCTATTATTAAGTGCTTATAAAGTGTTTAATGCATTAATTACTCTTGTAAATACTACGTCAAATGTACTTCACGTGAAACACGCAATCATATTGGTCGCCATAAGGTGACACCTGATTGTCTGCTATGCTGCGATACTACGACGTTCGATACATATCGACGGAAACACCGCCGTGCACAAAGGCTTGCAAATTACCGCTTACTTTCATTCCATAATATATGGTATAATATTTTTGGGTAACTAAAAAAAAATTTTTGAGTACAAAAGCTTGTTATACGTATTATTTGTGGTGTAAATTCACGGTCATCGCGTAGAAGCCTTTTCAAAGAACTGGTTATTCAAACTATTGCCTCTCAGCACATTTATTTTGTAATGAAATTTGTCGTAAAGAATATATCCCTTTTCCCAACAAACAGCTCATTTCATACATATAAAACTAGGAACAAAAACGATCTATACAAGGACTTAAAAGCACTTTAGTTCAAAAAGGGGTCCACTACTCAGGAATACACACTTTCTATAATATGCCAGCAACCAAAAACAGTAGCTATATATAAAGGAGCCTAAAAGACTCACTAGTGGCCATCTCCTACTCCATTGACGAATTTTAGAATAGAATCAAATGACGTATGTATTTAAATGATTTTAAGATTACTTATGGGTTGCTTGAATAATCACTTGTTAGATTATTTATTGTAAAAACATTTTTCGGGCTTAGCCCGTCTGGTGACCGATATGTGTTGAGCATTGAGGCATTTAAATTTCATTTAAAACTACTATTATGTATTGCCATACAAGAATAAACATCAAATGTGATAACGTTTATATAAACATAACGTTATATAACATACATTAATGTTTATATAAACATTATCTTGATCAAATTTGAATAAAACATTTCATATTTATTCTTGTATGGAGATACATAACTATTTTTAAATTACAAATTTAAATGCCTCAATGCTCATATATCTGTTACCAGATGACGGGCTAAGTCCGAAAAATGTTGTGTTTTTACAATAAATAATCTACTAACAACTAAGTTTTTATTCAAGCAACCCATAAGCAATTTTAGAATCATTTAAATAAAGTTTGATCATGACGGTTGCATACTCTACCAAAACTTTGTCTAAAATATGATGTATATACTCATACTATTATATATATTCGGAACCTGCAGAGTGATGGACTCAGGAATCATACGAAACAAGAGTTAAAACAAAATACCTTTACTGGCCTTCAAAGTAATCGCCATTGACTACAATACAGTTCTGACATTGGTTGTACAGCTGTTGGAAACTGTCAGCTAACCTCTTCTGGAATCTTTCGAAACGCTGAAGCTACGCGTTGGAATGGCACGAGTTCTCTCATGACGCTGGCCCTGTTAGCTGGTCGCTTCCCTGCAGTTATAGGGTGGGGGGGGGGGGGCTTGTTGACATATGTGTGCGCGGGCACCTCAGCTCGCCAGCGCCAACTATGGAACCATTCACAGAACTTTTCAGACGCACCTTGTATATTGACAGCTTTTCGAACAAAAATTTGTAATGTTGGTCAGTAGTTACTTCGAACAGTGAAAACATCATATATTTTTGGGCATTACACTCAGCCCTCGTGAGACTGAGGAGCTACATATAGCGGTTCCAGTCGAGAAAACAGACAATAGCAGTGAGTATCGGGGGGGGGGGGGGGATCAGGAAGGTGCTGATCGCGTCCTCTTCGTCCATACCGCAGCCTGGAGGATGGAATTTGCATTAGTTTATATACATGTGGCGCCAATTCCGAAAGAATAGGCGTCACTTTTGATCCTGCAGTTGTGGTTGTTTTCATATTCACAGATTATGACTTCAACTGCGAATGGGCAAAGCTGAAAATGTGTACCCAGCCGGGATTCGGACCCGGGTCTCGTGCTTTCTAGGCAGTTGCGCTGACTACACCACTGGGGACACAGTGATCACCGCACCTGCAAGGACTACCTAAGCACGCCTCCCGCCAGACACAAATTTCCAGCTTCACTCTGCCCACAGTACTCAAACTCGTAGTCACTATGTACTAATTTCCGTAAGAGTAAGGACTTCAAACTTGCCACGGGAGGCGTGCTTAGGTAGTCACTGCAGGTGCGGTGATCACTGTGTCCCCAGTGGTGTAGGGGTCAGCGCAACTGCCTAGAAAGCAGGAGACCCGGGTTCGAATCCCGGCTGGGTACACATTTTCAGCTTTGCCCATGCGAAGTTGATGCCATATATTCTGTGAATATGAATTAGTTTAATTCAATAAGAACAGGATAAATTCACGTGTGTTGTAATTGCTTCCAACGTGTAGCGTAGGGCATGTTGGGTGAAGCTGTAGCTGAATAAAGTTGGGAAGCCGCGGTGGAGTAGCCGAGCGGTCTAAAGCGTCTCGCTGCGGAGCGCGCGGTTGCTCGCCGTGGAGGTTCGAGTCCTCCCTGGGGCATGGGTGTGTTTGTGTGTTGTCCTTAGGTTAGTGTACCTAGGTTTAAGTAGTTTGTAAGCTACGGACTGATGACCACGCAGTTTGGTCCGATAGATTTACAAACATTTGAACATTTGAAAGTTGGGAAAATTACCTATCAAAGAGTCTGCGGCTATCATTGTTCCCTGACAGGCAACTCACCTGCAGATCTTTTGTCCGACTTCGTCTCTTACAGCAGGGGTTGCAGCGTCTCGTGGTTTACAAAAAGGAAAGTAAGGGAAGCTATAGACAATGAAAGTCGGGATTGTCAGTCGAAACGTACATTAAAATCAAGGCACATAGTGGCGAGGTAGCCGTATCACTAATTTCCATAAACCCTCACACACTGAATGCATCCACTAGGCGTGGAATAGACTTGCTGAAGGCCGACTCGCAAAATACATACAAGAGTAACAATGTAAATAAGTAATCCTCAGAAAGAGTTTAAGACGAAAGGTAAGAAACTAGCCATAAGTTCGCGCACGATCACAACAACAGGGGTCGGGCCTAGGCATCGAACATGCTACAAACCGGAGTAGTAGCACCCGCATAGACGGCGCAGATGCAGTAAAGTAAGGCGATCGCGACCACGGAAGATGCGAAGTATGTCGTATCGGTGATCATGTGGAGTCCAGCGCGAAAGTCTAGGACCGGCTGCTTGCTCCCAAGGTAATGGGAAGGATGTGTAACTAAACGACGGTAACTGCCGTAGCCGATCTCCCGATGTCAATACCACCAGGAACTGCAAAGGAATGGGCTCGGGAGCTTGCTCTCTTGGCTATTAAAAGTGACCAACGCACACATGGCACCTCTGCGGTTGGCGAAAAGGTTCCTGTAGCCAACCTCACAGAGGAGGGAGGACTCACCTTTACCCAAAGTCGCCGACTTTTGAAAATCAGTGTGGGTGCTCTATATCACTATTCACAAATGTTCGAAACCAACCCTCCTGAAAATCATGTTCATGCATTTTTGAATGAGCAATGCTTGATAAAATTAATAGACACTTGTATGGCCTTTTAAAGACAGAAGGAAGGAGGAGGAGGATGAAAAGGAAAGCATGGCTGCATTAGGGCACTAAAATTAAGCGATCTAACTAGCCGAAGAGGATATTTCGATATAAGTAAACACCCCAAAACTTGTACACGACCAATGAAATAATTTTTCACTGTACACTAATCTAACACTTTTTGTGCGAAGCTATTCTCTCTGACAAAACCGTTT
Organism: Locusta migratoria; assembly: GCA_026315105.1. Taxonomy (NCBI): domain Eukaryota; kingdom Metazoa; phylum Arthropoda; class Insecta; order Orthoptera; family Acrididae; genus Locusta; species Locusta migratoria. The sequence goes on from CM048744.1 coordinate 301,545,140, forward strand.
GGTAGAACACCGTCACCAAGGTTTAAAGAAATCTTTGAAATATTTTGAGATTTTGAAGTCCGACATCAAATTTTTTTTGGTCAGTTCCAAGCAAGAGCTGCATACTGCATCGAAACTTTCGTCACTTCGAGATAACTTCATGACATCTCTGACAGTATTAACATAGTCCAAGATTTTTTAAGCCTGAGAAAAAAGCATTACAAATTTCAAGTGAATCTATAATTTTAATAACAAGGGAAGTGACAAAGATAAATTAAAAATGATTAACTTTAGCATCAACATCAGATTCTTCAAGCTAAATTCCTGAAAGAACACAATTGAATGTTCATAAATACGTACACCTGAAAGGTCAAAAGGACCGACGTGCTTCAGGATGAATAAAGCTAGCATAGTGGGTATAAAACACGGACACTCGCTTGCGGACTCGCGTACAAAACTGATCATTTCTTTCACGTATGAAATATCGTCTCTCGTTATGGTCACGTTTTGCATTGCCTCTTGAGTCATAAATCGGGAACAATCAAAACCTACCATTTTAAAAATTTATACAATTTTATTTTCCACATTAATTTTATATGGGTGCTCAACACCCCCAAAAATTTCTTGGGGGGTGCACGAGCCCCGGAGTAGCCACGGAGTCGGCGCCCCTGCCTTTACCTGTCTTGTGGCCGCCACAGTGGCGGAGTTCCAACCGTCACGTTGGCTGGCCTGAACTGGCGCAGATTCGCAGAACGCGTAACACGTCTCCCTCCGCTACCACGTGCTACAGCGACGGTTTGAAGTAAAGGTCGAAGAGAAACTAAACAAGATTTCGCCATCTTGGCCATTTCTCTGTAATAATCAAATGTGCAGTGCCAAAATTATGCTGCTCCCTCCAACCGATGCTCCTCTAAGCAGACAATACATCGGTAGAGTCTGTGCGCCTGGGAAAATAAGTTTCATGCCTATAATCGTGCGATGAAATTTTATTGATTATTAATTAACTAATTAACCTGTCTGAGTGTGTAATCAATAAACTAGGGATTTCATCTGAATTCAAAATTTGTAATTAAATTTGACGTATTATTTTTATAAATCACTCTTCCATTGTCTGAGGACTGGCCTGAAAGATTGCGTGTCTTTTAGCGTTACCGGAATTCAGTGCGTTACAAACAGAATGTTATATCATTCCTGTTTCAGCCCAGAACTTCGTGGATTGTAAAGTTGTAGCCAGTCGCAGTGCCTGCGGCAGTCTGCGAGCTTATCAAACGCAGTCTCTGTGTTACGTAATTTTATTGCGACATTACTTAGCCGCAAACGAATTTATCATCGGTAAGCAGTGGAATCTTAGCACACATTTCCTGCTACGCCTTAAAATAGAACGCATGCAGGCGTGGTGCTATCTGGCTGAGATGACTTCTTCCCGTCATTTATGCGACCGTTACTTGCTCTGTGGCTAGGGAATAAAGCAATTAAGCACAGCTTTTCAGCCTGCATGCAGTGCCAAATCTCTCAAGCGAACTATCTCTCTCTCCCGAGAGAGAAAGAGAGAGAGAGGGGGGGAGGGGGAAGAAAAGAGGGGGGTACCCTTGTAACAGTACCTGATGTTGAATCAACTGGAGGCCTTAGCATGGCCATTTAATTTATGCCGTAAGTATGGAAGGAAAGGGAAACCTACGTTTTTAGTATTTGTGGATCTGGAGAAAGCTTTTGACAACGTTGATTGGAATACACTCTGAAATTCTGAATGTAGTAGGGGTTAAATATAAGGAACGAAGAGATATTCAGCTTGTACAATAACCAGACAGCATTTATTAGAGACGAAGGGCATGAAAGGGTCGGAGTGGTTGAGGAGGAAGTAAGACAAGGTTGTAGCTTTTTCCCAATGTTGTTCAATCTGTACATTAGGCAAGGAGAAATTTGGAAAGGGAATTCAAGTGCAGGAAGAGGGAATAAAAAACCTCGCGGTTTGCTGATTGCATGGTAATCGTGTCAGAGACAGCAAAGGAATTGGAAGAGCAATTAAATAGAATGGATAGTGTCTTGAAAGGAAGGTATAAGATGAACATTAACAAGAGTTCAATGAGGGTATTGGTATGAAGTGTCAAATTCCTGGAAGATTTTTAGATTTGCTGTACAACCACAGCAGCAATGGCACTGATGGAACGATGGTCTCAGGATGAGGGAATGTACTTTTGTTACTGATGTGAATAGCTGCTAAGCCAACATCATTGTTCCTTTCAAAATGTTTCAGTGGTACTGCTGCTAACCTTCTAACGATTTGTGTTGGTGGTACTTCATTCAGTCGTCAAAACGTTTGACCCGGGACAACCGCATTTTTTGGGGTAACACATCGAATGTGTCCCATCGTGTGAAATGTGTTTCGTCCATCCAGAGTTTGAATGTTGAAATCGGCGTTGTTGAAATGTTTGTATAGCTTATGAGACTTAACTACGGGGTCATCTGTCCCTAAACTTACAAACTACTTACGAACTAGCTAACACTAAGGACGGCACACATATCCATGCCCGAGGGGGGATTCGAACCCCCGACCATAGTGGCCGTGCAGACCGCGACTGGAGCGCCTCAGTCCCCTCGGCCACCGCATCCGGCGAAATCGGCGTTGTCATAGACCATCTAGCAAAGTACTTTTTGATTAACACTAAGGGGAAAGCGCATAATTGACGACACTTCAAAACGAGTTGCTTCATTGTATGAAGAACAAAACCCCATGGAAGACAAGACATCAATCAGTTTACGAGAACCGTAATTTTTGTAAAGAAATGCTGCTAAGCTTATCTGAAGAAGTGAGAGGAATGACGCAGGTCACACAGCACTAATTATACAATGTGCAATGGCTGCTGATTTTTTTCTTCCATTTCTTTAGATCCTCTCGCTTTTTGCTCAGCACCACAGTATCCATGAAAACTCGAAGAGTCTCATGAATGACATCCTCAGTTTCCTCTAGATACCTTTCTGAAGCGGGATATTCAGTCACATTGTATACTTGCGATCTTATGTCTTTCACAATTATGGCAGAAGCTGCTTCAATTATGGCACGCTTTTCTTCTGTCTCTGGTAGCCTCTGAATATCTGCCGGCCGCGGTGGTCTAGGAGACTGAGGCGCTCCAGTCACGGTCTGCACGGCCACTACGGTCGGGGGTTCGAATCCCCCTCGGGCATGGATAATTGTGCCGTCTTTAGTATAAGGTAGTTGATAAGTAGTTTGTAAGTTTAGGGACTGATGACCCCGCAGTTAAGTCCCATAAGCGTAACAAACATATTTTTTCTGAAAATCTCGATACCAGGATTCATTAATGATTTTATGTCCAGTGGCTTTGAAACATAAAACGTAAGGTTTGCTTGTTGTAATTAAAATGTCGTCGGCATACTTCTGAAGGACGTGTATCTTGATAGTGCTCTGATGTGGACGGGAATCACATTCAATATGCTCCATCAATCCTTCAATGGTGAATTGACATTCCTCGTCGTTGTTTTCTAGCAAACAGTAAATTGCTTGCATAGCATCTTCCACCTCACCTCCAGGAGGTCTGCCAACTCCATGAAGAGTCGGTGGAGCCTGGTGTAGAGTTGTCATGCACAGGAAATGGTACTGCGCATCAGCTGTTACCAAGTCAGTAACTGGCTCTACACGTACTACTATACTGTGCCCATATTCATTATTGAAGTTTCTCGCCAGTGTGAGCACATTTTCTCTAACGGCTAATTTCCTTACAGGGTATACCAAATTACGTTTTGAGGGGGCTTCTTTTATTTGTATCTTGGCGTAGTCCAGAGGCACCTCCTCTCTACATAAGAAACAGTGAGTTTTAAAGGCTAATTCAGTATAATTGAACGTAACGGTTTTGATTCAGGATTTTCTTGAGCCCTTTTTAAATAAGCAGCAATAGACTTTCCTGTCACGTAATTCTCCCTACATTTTTCATTAACCTCAGTTTCAGTGTTCCTCTTACATATCAGAAACTTACCATTCTGTCTGTTCTTACTGGATTGACTGAAAGATTTCAAACCTTTTTTCTTTCACAACACTCCTCTGTGTCCCATCTTCTAACAGTTTGCCACAAATTACACATTCCGCACGAGACATTATGCATGCACATACAATAAAATCTTGACACTGAAAAGTAAAAAAAAAAAAAAAAAAAAAAAAAAAAAAAAAATATATATATATATATATATATATATATATATATATATATATATATATATATATATATATATATTGCCGCTTTAAAGATTCGACCACAACATGTTGGCAACTCTACCCTGACTAAACTACCGCATGATAAGATCAGAAGGGCTGATAGACGCTCTTAAGTGTCCGGAGGGGGAACCTATTAGCAGGGATGTGGCCAACAAAGGAATGGAAGCACCGTCCCATTAGAGGGTTGGGGACAGGGTCCCAACACTTTGACTCGGCTGATGGACATTTAATGTATTTTCACGTGGTGTAGGAGGTTTTGTTACAACATTTGATAACCCAATCCTGGGCTCGACACTCACTCATTTCATAACACATGCTGATTTCATATTCAGTTTTCTGCTCAGTGTCCAACTAAAATGTTCTAAATATAGTTTAATCTTTTTTTCAAACACTTTCTCTTTAATCCATTCAGAACATCACTTTTGAGTGCAACACACCGAAAATGGAATATTATAGACGTCCCTTATAGAAAATTTAATGTACTTTCACGTGGTGTAGGGATTTTGTTGATAACATGTATATTTCTCGAGTTGTAGGGCGTGCAAGTGTGCGTTTTTGATGTTTTCGCAGAAGGGCCAAAATTTTGCTCTTTTTTTCATTGCGCCTATACTGCTCGTCAGAAAATCAAACACGAGTAGTGCATTTTGTAGGAAATTTTGTCTAGTGTCTACTTTAGTTTTGCCCAGATTGAACATAATAATGAACGCATATTTTTCGAGACATAAGCAATAATACATTTCATTCCATTCCATGATGGTGGTGGTGGCGGCTGGTGCAGCAACAGTGTTGAATATTAAAAAATGCTCAGTCTCTGTTGCAGTATTTTATTCTCCAATAACGCGTTTCGCGCTGTTAGCGCATTGTCAGACTGGAAAAAGACTAATGTTTTGTTACGTTCGTGTACCTGGCGGGCAGCGAATCTAATGTGGCTAAGGTGAGTAAATTTGAAAATTCAGACTTACTTGGGCGGAGATGGAGCCACAGAACTATCTATTGCTGCGTGGAGGTATCTTAACAATTTGTGTTATTGGGCGCCTGCAAAGAGGTAAACGTACAAAGTGCGTAAAGGTTATTTGAGCTAAAATAACTAGGGACTAAAGGGGTGTGGTATGGAAATTAATGGAACGCTTTATATGATAAAACTTACCATAGCAGCAGAGGAGTCGCTATCGCGGCAGGCCCACGTTTACAACTGGTAGTATTTAGTTATTAAGAATACTACCAGTTGTAAACGTGGACCTGCCGCGATAGCGACTCCTCTGCTGCTATGGTGAGTTTTATCATATAAAGCGTCCCATTAATTTCCATACCACACCCCTTTAGTCCCTAGTTATTCTAGCTCAAATACCCCTTACGCACTTTGTACGTTTACCTCATTGCAGGCGCCCAATAACACAAATTGTTAAGATACCTCCACGCAGCAATAGATAGTTCTGTGGCTCCATCTCCGCCCAAGTAAGTCTGAATTTTCATATTTACTCACCTTAGCCACATTAGATTCGCTGGCCGCCAGGTACACGGACGGTAACAAAACATTTGTCTTTTTCCAGTTTGACGATGCGCTAACAGCCCGAAACGCGTTATTGGAGAATAAAATACTGCAACAGAGACTGAGCATTTTTTAACATAAGCAATAAACTGAAAAAAGTGCGAAAACTTTGAGGTTTTTGAGTATTTCGTTGTGAAGCCGACCTCCAACAAGGCAGCAAACTGGAAATTCGAATTCAGCGCCCCCAAAAAAACATACAGAATCGCAGAGGGAAAAAAAAACTTTCGGAGTTTTGTTACGAAACAGGCTCTTTTGAGCACCAATTGACTGCACTACTAGTATTTAAATTTTTTTGTTTTGCACAAAATTGTGAGCTGTACCTCCGGTCATTGTCGATTATATTCGGTTTTTGTAGCCTTGGCAATAGCCAGACTGTACGTAAGCTGCAGCGCACAACAGTCGTAAGTGTTCAATGCTATTATCAGAGAAGACAATGTTAACACTCAGCTTCCCAGGTCATTTTTCTGTCACACTCTGACCCATGTGCGGTCTGAGAGACCGCAATTTTTAAATAATCATAAACAGTTCTGATTGTTATCTAAGTGAACTAATTCAATTTAATACGCAAAAGGCTACTTGTTGTTGTTGTTGTGGTCTTCAGTCCGAAGACTGGTTTGATGCAGCTCTCCACAATACCCTATCCTGAGCAAGCCTCTTCATTTCCACATAAGAACGGGAACCTACATCTGTCTGAATCTGCTTACTGTATCCATCTCTTGGTCTTCCTCTGCGATTTTTACCCCACACACTTCCCTCCAACGCTAAATTCACAATTCCTTGATGTCTAAGAATGTGTCCTGCTAATCGATCCCTTCTTTTAGTCAAGGTATGCCATACATTTCTTTTCTCCCCAATTCTGTTCAGTACCTCCTTATTAATTACGCGATCCACCCACCTAATCTTCAGCATTCTTCTGTAGCACCAAATTTCAAAAGCCTCATCCTCTTCCTGTCCGCACTGTTTATCGTCCATGTTTCACTCCCATACAAGGCAACACTCCATACAAATGCCTTCAGAAAGGACTTCCTTAGGCTTAAATCAATATTCGATGTTAACAAATTTCTCTCTTTTAAGAACGCTTTTCTACCCATTGCCATTCTGCATTTTATGTCCTCTCTACTGCGACCATCATTTGTTATTTTACTGCCCAAGTAACAGAACTCATCTACTTCCTTTATTGCTTCGTTTCCCAATCTAATTCCTTCAGCATCACCTGATTTTCTTACTTTATGTCTACATAAATTCTGTAAAAGGAACGCATTTAAAATTTAATTTTATGAAATATATTTATATTCAAACGTAAAACTGCAAAAAATATATTTAACATTACATTATTATAACACTGTAAAAAGTCAAATACTCGGTGCTGAATCCATAACGCAAAGGGCCAGGTGCGGTCTCCAAGACTGCTAGCACAAAAGAAGCTGTAATAAATTAATATTGCTCCGACCCGTGTTAACGTGGCTACTGACAATGGAAAACAGTGTAAGTGTTGGAAGCAACAATTACACAACACTTTATTATCCTTCCCCACAGCTGTCCAATAACAATTGACCAACAATAAGCGCTTGCGGTCTATGAGACTGCACATGGGACGTTAAGAGTTAAACGTATTTTGAAATGAATAAATAAATATTTCATCTTTGGACAATTAAATTGACATGTGCTCTTTTCCAAATGTTTCATATGTTTGTGTAGTCTATGGGACTTAACTACGGGGTCATCAGTCCCTAAACTTACAAACTACTTATGAACTACTTACGAACTAGGACGGCACAAATATGAATGCCCGAGGGGGGATTCGAACCCCCGACCGTAGTGGCCGTGCAGACCGTGACTGGAGTACTCTTTTCCGGTTGGAATAATATGGTCACCCTGCATTATCTTGCATACGACGGAATATCATGTGAATTTATTTTGAGCAAGCACGGATGAAAGAAGAACATCAAAAATATGATTGATAGTTGTGTAATATTCACGCTGGTCTGCACTTGCTTTCTTCGGAATCGGGGTAGAAATGGAACCAGTAATTAATGCAATTTGTTTGCCCAATAAATTTGACATTGTCATTGGGAGCGGGTAGTGGTCGCGCTGCGCTTGTGAGTCGGCGGGCCGTCAACAGGTGCCGGTGGCCAGCTGTGTCTGTGTCGTGTGACTAACGGCACGCCCCGCGCCGCGCTGCGCCACGCTTGGCAACGCCGCACTCACACACACACACCGCGGCCAGCCGCGCCGGACAAAAGTCAAGAGCGCTAATCTGGCCGACGCGACGCCTCTGTTCTGTTATGCCATTCTTCTCACTGCTGCGTCTGTTTCCGCTATGCGACACCAAAGCCGCGATGAACCAGCGCGTTCGCAGTTCCGGACCGCCACTTCTGTGCACCGCAGCCTCGCACTTTCTACATCTACGTGGGATACTCTGCAAATCACATTTAACTGCCTGGCAGAGGGTTCATTGAACCACCATTATACACACAGTCGCGACACTCACTGCTGTAAAAGTTGTTACTAACTGACAGCTGCAACGACACTAGCGCTCCTAGCGGTGGGGAAGTCACCACAGTTATGATAATATTATAGTGTAGGTATTTCAGTTATCTGTCTATGCAACTGATTAAATAAAATATGTTATTGCCATATGCATTTCGCCTTTATTTGGAAGGCATCATCAGTGGCCTGTAATATATACATGATTATGTTTTACAATATTTTATATTTACATTTCTCAGTATTTTTAGGTTATGAACAGTTCTGATGCGTTATTTTGGTATAGTATCTTCGACCATAGATACTAACAGACCGGACAAACAGCAGAGCAGCTATACACATGGCGTGGTTCAAACATAGGAGCACGTGACTGTTGGCAAACATTAGCCGGATATAATAAACAACTCCACTGTTTTTAAGAAATGCCATAATTTTTAACTAATAATACTTTCATTTGGATTTTAATGTTTCTTGCCTTCCCATAAATCTCTGTATAATCCTTATAAAGCTTTACCACAGCTGTACACAACCACGTGACTGTTGGCAAAGCAATGATTTATAGCTATAGAGATGTTGGTGCCATGAAAACGATGCCATGCCCAGTCTACCAGTATCTATGGTCGAAGTATAGTATTGATATCTGGATGTTGTACTTACATTATTTCATGGATATAGCTTTACATCTGGTGCTCAACAGTTGGCAACACCAGCAAAAACAAAAACACAACACAAACAAAAATGGCATGTGCCTAGTGGTGCTAACTGTGAAGTGCTGGAACAAAAACAGCAAAATGCACAGAATTGAAGCAGAACAGCTGGAAGCAACCAATGAGCACCAGATGTAAAGCTATATCCATGAAAGATTGTAAGTACAACATCCAGATATCGATACTATACCAAAATAACGCATCAGAACTGTTCATAACCTAAAAATACTGAGAAATGTAAATATAAAATATTGTAAATAATCATGTATATATTACAGGCCACAGATGATGCCTTCCAAATAAAGGCGAAATGCATATGGCAATAACATATTTTATTAAATCAGTTGCATAGACAGATAACTGAAATACCGACACTATAATATTATAATATAGCAACTGTGGGAAAAACTGGACAAAAGGAACTAAAAATGTTACAGTTATGATGTTTGTTTGTAATTTCTTTCGTACGTAATTAACGAAATAGTTAGTATAATTTTTGCATTACAAGCATTAGTAGAATATCAAGGGACGTAAATTAATGTAAAAACAGTCAATTCAGTGGTATAAACCACAACTTCGTCTTGAACAAATACTTACGAAAAGAGAATAATGCATTTCTATTACGGTCTATTCTTACTATGACAGGCAGTGTTTTTTTGACGTGTATAAATGTGTTGTGGAGTCTAATGATTCGCACATTTTTACACCTCGTACGTCTTCCTTAAACGCGCATAATATGTTAAATGTAATTACTTTAGCTTAAAAAGGCAACGTTTTGATCATTCTAGCCATTTGTGGATCAGCTGTAGCAACAATATTGTGGAATTGTCTTCGTCTCTGCTGGAAAAAAGTTTCATTGTTTTGCCGTTTTATTGCCACGTTTGTGACGTGTTTCCTTCAACTACAACTGTTGTAGCTGATTTGGTACATTACATGCTGTAGTTATTGCATTCTATATACATTTGCTACGTTCAAACTCACTGATACGACTGTAATTATAGTGAAGAAACCTTAACGTTCGTTAGTAGAAAAGCGACGTCTTTCAACCAAAGGAAAGATCTTCTGGTATTTCCTAGCCATTTTTCATTTTTAATAGAAAATTAAATTATTTAGCAGAAGCCTTTAGGTTACAAGACAGCGATAAATAAACTATCCTGTAATGTACCTTTTTGTACCTTGCCAGGGATCCTAGGAAACTTAATTAAGACAAATGTAGAGCTGTTTTTAAGTTATTACCTATTTAAGGCAGTATATACGTTTCACAATGTAAAAAGTATGTTAAAATCAATATAAACGATACTATTCGCACTCTTCCGATGTCGTATTCAGAAATGCAGCTTTCCGGCCGCTTGGAGCGCTACTGTCGCAGTGTATAACAAAAATCTGCGGAAGTGTCGTGACTGTATACATTAGACTGTGATTATACTATTTATCTTCCGTTCCACTCTCGAATAGCGCGCGGGTAGAAATAACACCCGAATCCCTCCGTCCGTGCTCTGATTTCTCGTATTTTATTCTGATGATCATTTGTACCTATGTAAGTGAGAGTCAACAATACATTTTCGCATTCGGAGGCGATTGGAGTTTCGTAAGTAGCCCACGCCGCAGCGGTAAGCGCCGTTGTAATGATTCCCATCCCAGATCCTGTATCATTTCCGTAACACTGTCTCCCCTGTATCGCAACAATATGAAACGAGTTGCCCTTCTTTGGACTCTTTCGATGTCCTCCGTAAAACCCACCTGATAAGGATCCCACAATGGGCAGCAATACTCCAAAAATGGACGGACAAGCGTAGGGTATGCAATTTCTTTTGTAGTTCTGTTGCATGTTTTATGGGTTCTGCCAATAAAGCGCAGTCTCTGGTTCGCCTTTCCCACGACATTATCTACGTATTCTTTCCAATTTAAGTCTGAAGTAATAGTAATTCCTAGGTATTTTGTGGAGTTTACGGCCTTCACTTTTTATTGATTTATCTTGTAAACAAAGTTTAACGGATCTCTTTTCGTACACATGGGGACGACTTCACACTTCTCATTATTTAGAGTCAATCGCCAATTTTACACCATACTGATATCTTATTCAGATCGTTCTGCAGTTGGTTTTGATCTTCAGATGATTTTACTAGACGGTAAATGACGGCGTCATCTGCAAACAACCTAAGAGAGCTACTTAGATTTTCCCCTAAATCGTTTATGTAAATAAGGAGCAGCAGAGGACCAATAACACTGCTCTGTGGAACGCCCGATATCACCTGTGTTTTAATCGATGTCTTACCATCGATTACTACGAACTGTGTCCTCTCTGACAGGAAATCCCCTATCCATCGCAAATTTGGGGCGATATACCATAAAGACGCGATTTGATTAAAAGCCGTTTGTGAGGTACGACGTCAAAATCCTTCTGCAAATCAAGAAATACGGAATCGATTTGCGAACCCTTGTCGATAGCACCCATCACTTCGTGTGAATAAAGAGCTAGTTGTGTTTCGCATGAACGATCGGAGGCGGTGTCCCTAGAAAAGTAGCACAAAGATTGGTAACTTGTTTCGATTATGCGACGTACAATAATCCTAGGGTTGCAATATTAATGAGCCGCAGTTCGGATTTATGAAGTCGCACAAATATTCGATTTAACAATATCCGTTATTGGGAAGGTCTGTTCGCCTGCAAGAAATGGCGTATTTTGTCGCCGAACGCCCCTCATGTTCTTTTGTTTACCAACGGATTAGCTCAGTTAAACAGTGATTTGCCCCCCCCCCCCCCTACTATGTACAAATTCTGGGGATTCATCGACTAAAAGGCACGGAAAAAATCGCACAGGGGTGTTTCCTGTAGTTTTTATTTTTTGCAAATAGTTTGGCCAAAATAATATATTTTATTGTTGTTGTTGTTCTTGTTGTGGTCTTCAGTCCGTAGGTTTGATACAGCTCTCCACGCTACCCTGACCTGGGCAAGCCTCTTCATCTGAGAATACGTTCGGCAACCTACATCCTTTTCAATCTGCTTACTGTATTCGTTCCTCGGTCTCCCTCTAAGATTTTCACCCCACACCCTTCCTTCTAAAGCTAAGTTGACGATTCCTTCATGTCTCAGAATGTGTCTCACCAATCTATCCCTTCTCTTAGTCAGGATATGCCAGAAACTTCTTTTCTCCCCAATTCCGTTAAGCATCTCCTCATATCTACGTGATCTACCCATCTGATTTTCATCATTCGGCTATAGCACCACATTTCGAAGCTTCTATCATCTTTTTGTCTGAACTCCTTATCGTCCACGTTTCACTCCCATACATGCTACACTCCAAACAAATATTTTCAGAAAATACTATCTAACATTTAAATTAATATTGGATGTTAACAAGTTTCGCTTCTTTAAAAATGCTTTTCTTCCCATAGCCATTCGCATTTTATATCTCCTTTACGTCTGCCATCAGAAGTTATCTTGCTACCCAAATAACATATATGTAATATATAAACAATCATGACATTCTGCGCTAAGGAGTCGGGTTTAATTATAATGAAGTCCTTTTGAACAAAACAGGTTGTAAATCATTTCAGGTCTTAATACATTTATGGACGATACAATTACGACACTACTGAATTGTGATAATATGCATGTTACCTATTTACAGTATTTTTGGTCCACTGTAGGTTACGACATAACACCAAAAGTGGAACTTAGTGATCGGCTTTTGACGGTTGGAAATTTAAATGAAAATAACGGCTTAATCGTCCATCTGGCACGAAAATTGAATAAACGAATTTGCAGAGGAGACAATTTTCTACAAGTTTGCTATCTGATGTTATTTCCATAACTCGCACTGTTTCAAAGATGTTTGAAAAGAATTATGGTGATTTGACACTGTCACTTTGTTTTACGTAAACCAGTACTCGCAAAGAAAATGAACTTGGTAAAGAGGGAAAACTACTATGGCAAGACAGGTGATAATATTTTAACGGAAAAAGATAATGAAAACATCGGAGAGGTATTAAAATAATAGTTTAAAGAGGTAAAACTTCAAAGAAGGGGGAGTATGTTTGTCAAAGCTAAACTGAAATATCAAATAATTTTGGCTGTTTGATGAAATACGGTCAGATATAATATTACGTGTTGGGTGCATAGATATTATCACAATAGTAGAGTCGTAATCGTATCGACCATAATTTTTATTATTTATATTTCTAGTATATATGTCCGAAATGTTTGCAGAAAATGATAAAACTACAGAAAAACCTAGTGTGCTGTAAAACAACCCAGTGCGATTTTTAAAATATATTTTTCATATTTTCATGATCTTTTTTCCGTTAAAATAATAATCAGCTGTCCTGTCGCGGTAGTTCGTCCTCGTTTTCAAGTTTATTGCCTTTGCCCATACTGGTTTACGTAAAATCAAGTGACAGTGTCAAATAGCCGTTACTTTTGCAAATTTATCTGAAACGGTATGAGTTATGGGGGGGGGGGGGGAGGGGTGATGAAAGAAAGCTTAAGATAGTAAAGTTGTAGAGAATTTTCTCCTCTAGAAATTCGTTTATTCAATTTTCGTCTCGGACGAACGTTTAAGCCGTTATTTTCAATCAAATTTCGAGCTGTCAAATAGCGATCGAAATGGCACACTTTTTATCGTTACTGCCGTAAGCTAAAGTGGGCCAAAAGGATATGATGAACTTGTCAGGAAATGCCTGGTTTTCATTCTAGAGACTATTCAATTGTGACCTCCGGCCGATTTGTTTCCTATCCTTAACCAAACAATCCGAGCATGATCTCCGCCTCTAATAACCACGCTGTCGACGGGACGTTAACCCTTTCATTGCCAGTGTTATTCCTGGACAACAACGTATTAAAAGTTGATTTATACCGTATTTTGTGCATCAATTCTTAAAGTTGCATTTTTGTTGATTAACAACATGCTTCTAGTACGACATTTTGTCCAGGACTTTGGATCGGACGTAGAGGACCTGTACCTTGACCGTCCGTTCCTCGGATTTGACTTCTGTAGCCTTTTTTCTGTGGGGGAAAGGCTGAAAGACATCTACAAAGACATACCAACAGCACCCAATGATAATCATCGACCTGTTACTACAGCGTACTCGGACATCTCCGCTGAAATGACAACACGTGTGCATCAAACTGGAAGCGTTGCATATGAAGGCTTATTTGATATACTTAGCCTTATTTTCGACAGATAATAATGCTGTTTTCTTAGGAAGAACGTGTTTATTTCACATTGGATTAATGTTTCACAATGGCTCTTGTCTTATCGGAAAACAAAAATTCCATGCAGTAATATAAGGCTCTTGTCAAAGATATTTATCCGTAAGTTTGACTGACGTCAGAGCAAACCGTCTAAGATTGCCTGTGGCGTTTTGCTGAAGCATTTATCGTCCATGTTTCAAGCCCGTGCGAGGTTCCACTCCAGACAAATACCCCCGGAAAAGACTTCCTAACAATTAATGTTCGTTACCGGTACTAACAAGTTTCTCTTCAGAAATACTTTTCTTCCCATTGCCATTCTGCATTTTAAATCTTGTGTACTCCCACCATCTTATTTTACTGCCCGAGCAACAAAACTCATCTAACATTTATTGTCTCGTTTCCTAACCTAATTCCCTCAAGCATTGCCTGATGTAATTAGACTACATTCCATTGCCCTTGTTTCGCCCTTGTTCATGTTACATCCTACTTTCAAGACAATGCCCAGATTGAAAGAAGGGTTCAGTTAATAGGACACGTTCTGATAAATCTAGGGATCAGCACTATAGTACTGGAGCTGGAGGGAAGAATGTATGTAAGGGGGAGGATGATGTAGGGAAAGATTAGTAAATACGTATAGTATGCAGATTCAGCAGGACGTCGGTGGTATTCAGAAATGATGCTTGCACAGGATAGGTTCTCTCCCAAAGCGAAGGCATTTTGTAACAAGCAGATTCTCACTTCATTTATGAATAAACTGCGGGAGAGCAACTTCTGTAGAAAGGTGCTAAATGTTCTTCTCTTCACTATACCTCTCTATATGTCACTAAAGGGCGAAAAAAACCCTATATCTTAAAAGATTAATAAATTCCTTTCATTTTCTCGGAGGACTTGGAATTTTTTCGCGAAGAACAGTTTGAGAAACATTGGTCTACAGCATATGAAATATAAACTGTATAATTTCACTGCATAGCTAGCGACCATTCTGTTGTACAAACCATACATCTAAAGACGGTCGGGCCCGGTGGTCTTGGGTTAAAGCACTCGACTGAAAGGGTCGCGGGTTCGAAACCCGGTCGGACCTCGTATTTTTTCAGTCTGCGCTGTAACTCATCCTTCAACTCTTAAGGATGTGAGGAGTCGACAGAAACGACACGTGGTTTGAATTCCACGTTAAGCTGTAGGTCCCCTTTCCCCGGTTGGATAACTGAGGTAGGCTAGGGACACGCAAGACGCCGAAGTGGCGACCAATTGAAAGACTTTCACCAGGCCAATGAGCCATACGAAATTATTATTATTTTATTATCTAAAGATGCACAATGTTCAAGGCAGGGAAGTTTCAGTGCAGTCTTACACTAACAGCGTGATGTACTTGACATGGCAGTATCTCTCCCACAGTGTTTTCCTTGTTCTACGTATTCGATTCGAATGGCTTCTAGAAATCGCACAGGTATTACGAGAAGGTGATGGTTCGGACATAGATACTGCCTGTATAAAACGTCGCCGCCCCAAGTCCGGGAATTGGACGAATACGTGCTTAGAGACTCGAGAGTAGACTTGGGCAGCGACAGAAAGGAGACTGTTGCGTCAGCACGAGTTCGCGAGCCACAGTGACGCAGCACGTCTGCGCTGCGAATCCAGTCCACGGCGTTACAGGTGAGCAGTAAACCAACTGCTGCCTTCCTAATTGACTCATATTTTACGCTTATCCCGATGGCCGGTCTAATGCTCCATTTATCCACTTATTTATCGGGTTCGTGAACGCGTGTGTGTCAAAGGCACTTGATTATGAAACTAGGAAGTACGTAGTCTACAGAATGATGACTGTAAAAATTATAAAGACAGGAATTAAAGAATTTATGACATACCAAATAAATATTATCAGAGCACATTCATAAGTAAAAATTTTTAACTACTGGGAAGAAATGTACCACAAGAAAACTTTTCAACTTCCATTTGAATACTTAACCCGTATCACTTGTTTCCAGTTCAGTTAACACTCGCCTACGATGGTCACAAGTTACATCGCCACGGACAAGACTCCCAAGAGTACTCAGAAAATATCCGTGCCACTATCTGTAAAAGATACTACTTCATCTGACAGCATGTTTCTGAATTAAACTTAGGAGTAACACGTAGACTGGGAGATGCAACAAATACGAAAATGAATTCAGATGTTTGTAAACCTATTGGACCAAACTGCTATGGTCATCAGTCCATAGACTTACAAACTACTTAAGCTAACTTGCACTAAAAACACTATATATATGCTCAAGCGAGGATTCCAACCTCTGGAGGGAACGACCGCCCAGTCCGTAGCAAGATGTCTTAGACCATGCGTCCATACTACGCAGCTGCTAATATAAGAAGCATATTTAACGCATCGTCATAGAAATAATAAAACAATAGCCAACACAATAGCAAAGAGGGGAAAGCTGAACTGTGGAAGGAATATATAGAGGGCCTATACAAAGGAAATAAAATTGAAGGCAATATTGTAGAGATGGAAGACGAAGTAGAGGAAGACGAGGTAGAAGATACTATACTGAGAGAAGAATTTGACAGAGCGCTGTCGAAACAAGGCCCCTGGAGTAGATGATATTCCGTCAGAACTGCTGATGTCATTGAAGAGCCAGTCGTGAAAAAATTGTATCACCTGGTATGCAAGATGTATGAGACAGGGGAAATACCCTCCTACTTCAAGAAGAATATTGTAACTTCAATTCCAAAGAAAGCAAGTGCAGACAAGTGTGACAATTACAGAACTATCAGTTTAATAAGTCATGGGTGCAAAATACTAACACGAATTATTTACATACGAATGGAAAACTTGTGGAATCCGATCTCGGGTGAGACCAGTTTGGATTTAGGAGAAATGTAGGAACACGGGAGGCAATACTCACTTTACGACTTATCTTAGAAGATAGGCTAAGGAAAGGTAAACCTACGTTTTTAGCGTTCGTCGATTTGGAGAAAGCTTTTGACAATGTCGACTGGAATACACTCTTCCAAATTCTGAAGGTATCAGGAGTGAAATATAGGGAGCGAAGAGTTATATTCAATCTATACAAGAACCAGACAGCGGTTATTAGAGTCGAAGGGCAAGAAAGGGACATAGAGGTTGGGAAGGGAGTAAAACAGGGTTGTAGCCTTTCCCCAGTGTTGTTCAATCTGTACATTGAGCAGGCAGTGAAGGAATGGAAGGAGAAATTTGGAGAGGGCATTAAAGTGCAGGAAGAAGAAATAAAAACATTGCGGTTTGCCGATGACATAGTAATTTTGTCAGAGACCGCAAAAGATCTGGAAGAGCAATTGAATGGGATGGGCAGTGTCTTGAAAGAATATATAAGATGATCATTAACAAGAGTAAAACGAAGGTAATGTAATACAATGTCAGAAAATTAGGCGATGCTAAAAGTATTAGATTAGGTAATAAGACAATAAAAGTAGTAGATGAATCCTGTTATTTGGTTAGCAAGATAACTTCTAATGGCCGAAGTAAAGAAGATATGAAATGCAGAATGGCTATGGGAAGAAAAGCGTTTCTAAAGAAGCGGAACTTGTTAAGATCCAATATTAATTTAAATGTTAGGAAGGCCTTTCTGAATGCATTTGTTTGGAGTGTAACATTGTATGGGAGTGAAACGTGGACGATAAGGAGTTCAGGTAGAAAGATGATAGAAGCTTTTGAAATATGGTGCTACAGACGAATGATGAAAATTAGCTGGGTAGATCACGTAACTAATGAGAAGGTGCTTAACAGAATCGGGGAGAAAAGTAGTTTCTGGCATATCCTGACTAAGAGAAGGGATAGATTGGTTGGACACATTCTGAGACATCAAGGAATTGTCAACTTAGCATTAGAAGGAAGCGTGTGGGGTAAAAATCGTAGAGGGAGACCGAGGAATGAATATAGTAAGCAGAGTCAAAGGGTGTAGGTTGCCGAACGTATTCTCAGATGAAGAGACTGGCACAGGAGAGGGTAGTGTGGAGAGCTGCATCAAACCAGTCTGCGGACTGAAGACTACAACAACAGCCAACACTCACCACAATTGTATAAGTATATTGTTGAACGTTGAAGTTTTGATGAGTGGATCGAATAACTAAATGAGACTGATTTTCTTCCTAAGTCTTACACTAAATATGGACCATTACTATAATTTCCGCCGCACCTCGATAAAACATGGTCATTTCTTATTGTTAAAAAAATGGTATTACAGTTATTCTTAGAACATAGCCAGCCCTGCTCGCCAGTCAATTTCACCTCCCTATAACGTTTAAAGGTGAATTTTTTATATAAAAAAGACTTACGCTTTTCGCTCTAAACATTGTCTTTACACAGAACTCCATATTCAGCATCACTCTCCGATGCGTCTAACAAAACTTTATACCGAAACTCGCCACTACGTGCTCTTCATGGGCGGAACTAAAGCCCCTTTTACACAACGAACTTTGTCTAACAAAAAGACCACATGGGTATCGAATTTTAGATTTTTTTTATATTTAAGGTACGTGAAGTTCAGAACTCAAGTAACAATCAGCATTCGACGCAACTCTCAAAATTGACGAGAAAATGGTATTTGAAGTTTTTTCAAGTACATATAAGTATCAATAATTTAAACACTTTGGTATTCCACATGTTGTGTCAGTTTTTGTTTTTGTGAATGTGGTCAACTTGTTACCTTAAGATGGTTGAGTGGGTTATCTGCTTGGAAAGCCATTAGTAGCTATGGAGATGACTTTCACAAACTGAACAATCAAAGACAACTAATACAAAAAGCCAATACTGTAAATGTAATTTGATTGAAACCATCATTATTAATAACTTTCCATAAAATATATAAATTCACGAATAAACAAAAATACCTGCATTTTTTTGTAAAAACTACCATTAGATATTAAAATCGTGTAAGTATTCGAACACAACGAAAAAAAGGTCTGTCACGGCACTTTTTACGTAGGAGCAGGAAAAGAACGAGTTTATTAAACATGAAAGGGTAATTCATAGTTGATATTCTCCACAAATATGTAGCAAATTTTGAACACAATTGAGAACCTAAGTAATAGCAAAAGTGTCATTCAAACGTTTGAAAACTTACACATTTATTTGCCGAAGAAAATTTATACTGGCTAACACATAAAATATCGAAAATTCAGTAAAAAGCGACATTTACTTTACTTTCATTTCTTGTTTTCTTGCTAACGGTCAAAATAACATCGAAAATAATTTTCTTGTCTAATAATTCTGACTCTTCTGTCGATATAATTTTCGGTAAAACACTCAGCGCAAAAAATGTTAGCAGGCACCACTACTGTTACTTGCTTCTGCGCATGTGCATTCTGCAGCACGCACTCAAATTTACAACTCCACACTCGACACAATCTATAGATCACTGACGTCACACTCGCGCGGGGTTGGCTGCTGATTTACACGCAGGCACGAAATGCGCACGCACGTAGTCAATTTTCACCACAGAGTCGATGGTTTAAAACGGGCGTAAGCAGCAGAAACAAGCGTACTGGGTGGTGTTGGTGTAAGGCGGTGCTGTCGGTCCCACCTTTTAGGCGGGAAGTCCCAGGTCTGTGTTCTTCTACCTGAAGGGACGTTTGCTCAATTCGTATGCGGGGATTAGTGAGGCCCATCTCGACCCCACCTATGTTGCTCAGTTCGTGTCCGCCCCCGGAGATAACTTCAAAATGTTCAAATGTTTGTAAAGCTTATGGGACTTAACTACGGGGTCATCAGTCCCTAAACTTACAAACTACTTAGGAACTAGCTAACACTAAGGACGGCACAAATATCAATGCCCGAGGGGGGATTCGAACCCCGACCGTAGCGGCCGTGCGGACCGTGACTGGAGCGCCTCAGTCCCCTCGGCCGGAGATAACTGTCATCTCTTGCTGATGTCACCCGTGGACGACCTCGGCTTTGCCTTCTTATAACTGACCCTGTTTGAAATCGCGTCCAGGCCTGGAAATTACGCTGTGATACACCACAATAGCTGCAGCCACCTCCCTCTGTGTCTGTCCCGCTTCCAACCTTCCTATGGCTCTCCATACCATAGCTTTGCGTCATGTTGTTGTTGCTACTCACTGTACTATGTGAACGCAACTGCTTGTGTAATTAGTTTGGTAGCGTAAACATAAGTGAACACCAACCCCCTCTGTAGTAAGTTTCTGTTACTACTACTATCTCAGTTGCCGTAATGTTGTCTCCACTCCGTAGAACCGACAGAAAGACGTCGAACCATTTTTACTTCAAGCTGCGGATGATAATACTTCAGACGTTATATATCTCAACTGATCGCCTTATGGTTTTAACCAGTATAGTTTGTAAATGGTTACAAAACGTTTACAAATTTGCTACATGTTATTTGAGGAGAACATCAACTGTGAATTTCTCGCTGCGGAGCGCGCGGTTGCTCGCCGTGGAGGTTCGAGTCCTCCCTAGGGCATGGGTGTGTGTGTGTTTGTCCTTAGGTTAGTTTACCTGGGTTTAAGTAGTTTGTAAGCTACTGACTGATGACCACGCAGTTTGGTCCGATAGATTTACAAACATGTGAACATTTTCAACTGTGAATTACCCTCCCATTTCGCTGACTGAGCTGTCAAAAGAATTTAACTGATGTATAAGAACTATACTAAATGTGTTCATTACTAACAGCAAAAAAATAGTCAACTCATCGTGACAGCAAATAAGACGACGACGTTACAAGGAATTGAAGATTAATAAACCAGAAGATGGCAATTATACTGAAACAGGTCTGTCGTAATTAATAATTTCTTCATATAATGGTGTTTTTCATACAGCAGTTTCTTACAACATTGTTATATGACATGCCGGATGATCAAAAAATCAGTATAAAATTGGATACTTAATAAATCACAGAATAATGTAGATAGAGAGGTAAAAATCGACACACATGCTTGGAATGACATGGGGTTTTATTAGGGGCCGCAGTGGAGTAGCCGAGCGGTCTAAAGCACCTCGCTGCGGAGCGCGCGGTTGCTCGCCGTGGAGGTTCGAGTCCTCCCAGGGGCATGGGTGTGTGTTGTTGTCCGTAGGTTAGTTTACCTAGTTTAAGTAGTTTGTGAGCTACGGACTGATGACCACCCAGTTTGGTCCGATAGGTTTACAGACATTTGAACATTTTTATTAGGGGAAAAAAGTTCAAAAATGTCTGACAGATGGCGCTGGACAGCAAAACGTCAGTGACTCCGCATGAAAATCGTGTATAAAAGGAGCTGTAATGAGAGAGAGAATCAGATGCACCAGCAGTCGCAGCATGTTGACGTTATCTGTAAAGACGCTTTTAGTGAAGCTGTATTATCAGAATGGGAAATGTGCTAATTCAGCGTTATGATCCTATCACCATAGGAAGGGGATTCGAACGGGTAAAGGTCCGTTGACAAAAGCAGCTGTGGCGAGAATGATTTCGAAGTTCGAAGCCACGGGTTGTTTAGACGATAGACCCCATAGTGGCCGACCGAGCACAAGGCGTAATGCTGCTGAGACAGTTCAGGAAGAAATGGAGACTGTAGCCCTTTGCACGGGGAAGTCGGCGCTCGTGCAGTCGCACGTCGCACCGGCATTCCATACACTACTGTTTGGTTGGCAGTTAGGCGTACCCTCCGATGCTATCCGTAAAAAATCCATCTGCATCATGAACTGTTACCTGGCGATTTAGTGAAGAGAAGGGCGTTCGCGATGTGGGCGTTTCAAAACATGGCGGAAGATGATTGGTTGAGTAACGTGTTGTGGACCGACGAAGCTCATTTCATGCTCCGAGGGTCTGTCAACGCTCACAACTGCAGAATTTGGGCTATCGAAAATCCTAGAACTGTCGTGGAAACTTCATTGCACGACGAGAAAGTCAAGTTATGGGTTGGATTTATCACATCTACCGTTATCGGGTCTTTTTTCTTCGAGGAACTGCGTGATTCTGGTTTTGTAACTGATACCGTGACGGGTGAGAGGTACGCCGATATGTTACAGAATCGCATCGCATCACCCTGGCTGATAAACACCTGCTGGAACGTACGATTTTTATGCTGGATGGCGCTCCGCCGGCAGCGGTGGCCGAGGTGACTGTGGCGCTCCAGTCATGGTCAGCACGGCCACTACGGTCGGGGGTTCGAATCCCCCCTCGGGCATGGATATTTGTGCCGTCCTAGTTCATAAGTAGTTTGTAAGTTTAGGGACTGATGACCCCGTAGTTAAGTCCCATAAGCTTAACAAACAGTTGAACAGTTGATGGCGCTCCACCCCATATTGCTAGAAGTGTGAAAGATCTCTTGCGCGCGTCGTTTGGTGATGATTGTGTGGTCAGGCGTCACTTTCGTCATGCGTGGCCTCCCAGGTCCCCAGATCTCTCAGTCCGTGCGATTATTGGCTTTGGGGTTACCTGAAGTCGCAAGTGTATCGTGATCGACCGACATCTCTAGTGATGCTAATAGACAACATCCGACGCCAATGCCTCACCCACGGGTGGTAGAAACCGTGCCTCTCCATAACTCCGGACATGCTTTACAGTGCTGTTCACAACGCTATTCCTCGACTACAGCTATTGTTGAGGAATGATGATGAACATATCGAACATTTCCTGTAAAGAACATCATCTTTGCTTTGTCTTAATTTGTTATGCTAATTATTGTTTTTCTGATCAGATGAAGCGACATCTGTCGGACATTTTTTGAACTTTTTTTTCCTTATAAAACCCCATGTCATTCTAAGCATGTGTCAATTTTTACTTCTCTATCTACATTATTCCGTGATTTATCAAGTTTTCAAATTGATTCTGACTTTTTGATCATATGGTATATGACGCAGCGGGCCCAGATGAATACAAAAAGTTTAGTTTGTCTCTGGACCGATGACCCAAACGGTTTGGATTCTTAGGATTAATAATATCTGAACACTTTTTAAACTTAAACTTTCTGGTACAATAGTTGAAAGGGTCTTTTACAGAATTTCGCACGATCAATTGTAGATAGATAATCTTCAGCGAATAAGTTACGAAATATTTATTATGCTTATTAAGATGAAATCAGAACATTGCAAGCGGGCTATCTAAGAATGGGAAAAAATCTGAGCCGCGTGGGAGTAGCCGCGCGGGCTCCCGCGTCGGAGTTTCGAATCCTCCCTCGGGAATGGATGTGTGTGTTGTTCTTAAGTTAGTTTAGCTTAGTTTAAGTAGTTTGTAAGTCTAGTAGTTTGGTCCCATAGAATTACAAACATTTGAACATTTTTTCTTTTAAATCTGAGCAAACATGGGTGGAAAATTGAATACAGAAAAACTATGCTGGATAGTTTCAACGGCATCACCAAGCATTTGCTTATTGTCTCAAAACTGAGAAATCTATAGTTCACGCGTAACATTGATAAAATGTAAATATTTGCTGCAAAGGATTGGGTAGTGCAGTGATAATAACATTAGAAATGCCCCTGCGTTTACTGGTTGTGTGAAAGCTAGTGTTGTGGACCCTGTTTATCGCACAGTGACGATCGCATAATTGTAGCACTGATTCTCGTCACTAATATACATCACCAAGGATCAGGGGAGGAGGTAGATGGCGACACTTGCCTCGTCGTCCTCCCCCCCCCCCCCATCTCGTACCCCTCCCCCTATGCAATATGGAGCATAATTTTTATTAACATATTCAGTGGATAATCGAAAACTCTGCGACACACGTTTATAATCACTCACAAAGTGTAGATTTCATGACATACCGCATCCCGAAACGGGCCAATCTTATCAACACCGTGGGAAATATAAATGAGTACTCTCAAAGTTTCCCAGTTTATTCAAGATTTATTGTTAGATTTTTATAAATGGTTTCAAAATTTTCGGAGTGGCCATATGGTCACAAGTGAGGCTGAACTTTCTGAGCGACCTGTTGAGGTTACGATTCCAGAAATCATTTATAAAATCCATCATATAGTGATGGATGACAGAAGATTTAAGGTGCGTGAGATTGGTAGTGCTGTGGGCATCTCAAATTAACAGATGCATAATATTTTACATAAACATTTGGACATGAGAAAGCTCAAGCTTCACCAAAAACGGAATCGTGTGAAGTTTTGCTAGGAAGGTTTGCAGCTGTCCAGGAAGAATCCGCAGGACTTTAAGCGTCGTTTCGTCATTGTGAATGAAACATGGATACATTACTATACTCCCGAGACCGGAAAGGTTATGGCGACTGTCTGTTGGGATTCGCAAGAGACAATCCTCATCGACTATCTGGAACAGGCTAAAACTATTACAGGTGCACATTATTCATCGTCATTGGACAGTTGGGAAACCGGGCTGCAAGAAAAAAGGCGCAGATTGGACCAAAAAAAAAAAAAAAAATGTCTTTTTCCATCACGACAATGCAATTTTTACCCAACTAGGTTCTCTTCAGTAATAAATTAACAATTCCTTGATGCCTCAGAAAGTATACCAGCAAGTCATCCCTTCTTTTAGTCAAGATTTGGCTGAATTTTTCTCTCTCCAATTGTATTCAGTTCCTTCTCATTAGTTACGCTGTCTACTCCCTCTACTCTTCAGCATTTCAAAAGCTGCTGTCATTTTTTTCTGAATTCGGTATTGTGTTTCACTCCGTACAATACTACACTCCACACAAATGATTTCAGAAAGAACTTCTTAATATTTAAATGAATATTGGAAGTCAACATACTTCTCTTCAGAAATGCTTTTCTTCCCATAGCAATTCTGTATTTTATTTCTTCTTTACTTCGTCCATCAAAAGCTACTTTGCTACTCAAATAACAGAACACAATCTACTCCTTTCACTGTCTAGTTCCTACTGTAATTCCTTCAACATCGTCTAATTTTCTTAGACTACGGTCCTAAATACGTATTTTGTCCTTGTTAATGTTTATTTCATACCCTCCTTTCAAGAAACTGCCCATTCCGTTCAATTGCTCTTCCGGGTACTTTGCTGTCTCTCACAGAATCACTATATCATTGTCAAACCACAAAGTCTTTATTTATTTCCCAAGGACTTTAATTCCTTCTCCAAATTTCCCGTTGTTTTCCTTCACGTTTTGCTCTATCTACAGCCTTACGGCCTTCTCAACCAATGCTCCCTTTTCATGACCTTCGACTCTAACACAGTAACTTCTACCTAGTTCACTCTTAGCTTCCTATATTTTACCCATGCTACTTTCAGAATTTTGAGTGTGTATTCCAGTCAACATCGACAAAAGCTACCTCCAGATGTACAAAAGCTAAAAACGTAGGTTTGACTTTTCTTAACCTATCTTCTAAGGTAAGTCGTAACGTGAGTATTCCCTCTACATTTCTCCTAAGAACAAATTTCTTTCTTGCTCGATCTGCCAGATACAATGTACAAAGGAGCATTAGGAACTTACAGTAAGGAAACAAATTATCAGTTAATTATACAGTAACATTAAGACATTAATGATAGATCTGAAGCATTGAATTAAAATTTGTGATGCGGCCGGGAATCGAACCCGGACCTCCATGCTTACTAGGCAGACGTCTTAACCGTTAGACTACCACACCACTAACGATTAAGGCGCTTCGGAATAGTCTATGTGGAGGGAAGTCGTACATAGACTATTCCGAGGCGCCTTAATCGTTAGTGTGGTAGTCTAACGGTTACGCCGGGCGCCGTGGCTCAGCGCGCCCGGTCAGGGGGCTCGACGCCCTCTGTAATAAAAAAGCTGAGCCAAGAACTCTTCGAACATCAACGAACAAATATGAACAGCGTCCGCAATGAACAAAACTACCCACAGACCAAAAAAAAAAAAAAAAAAAAAAAACGGTTAAGACGTCTGCCTAGTAAGCATGGAGGTCCGGGTTCGATTCCCGGCCGCACCACAAATTTTAATTCAATGCTTCAGATCTATCAATAATGTCTTTGACATATTTGAGACGTAAATCCGTCTCAGGGATTATTTATTCAAATTAATTGATATTTATAGTAACATTAAGGTTGTGGAGCCATTTGTTGACATTGTACGTTAACTTGTGGAGCGACATTAGTGAACCGTCTCTGAAACCACGAATGTTATAAACAAGATGGTCCATTGTTTGTACCTAGCCACAGTCACAATACGAATTGTCCGCATAGCGCCATTTTGTTGTTTGCTTCTTGCATTGTCCAGCTCCTGTGCGAAACCTGTTTAGTGGCGACCAGTGTTTCCTGCTGAGGTCGAAGCCTCCAAGCCTGTTGTTTGGGTCGTGGATTAGGTGACGGTTCTTCACGACGCCTCTTCTCTGACCCTGCCATTCAGCATCGACACCCTTTGTGCCCATTGTTCTGCTCCAGACGAGAGGTTTCCTGGACTTTGAGTCTCATGGGTCCTTCCATGTCGGCACGTATGGGTAGCCTTGGTTTTTCTTCTATACCCCGTGTTGTATGGAAGCGGGAGCGATGTTTCCCATCACTGTAGCCACTTACGTGTGCCGGTGACGGTTCTCAGTGTGGCTTTTAATTGATTTTCTGCAGCGCTGCACACCAGTGCGGGTGCAGCATTGGCAGAGTGGCAGCATCGCAACGCCAAGTGGTGTCTGCCAGTCTGTTGAGCAAACTGATCTTCCCCGAGGTCAGGTTCTTCCAGACTTTCCATTCGCTAGTAAATAATCCATGTTAGAATTTTACAACCATGACTTATTAAAAACTAAACGTTCCGTAATCTTCACACTTGTCTGCATTTGAATTGCTTGGAACACTATAGCATCCAGTAATTCATAAATGAAGCACTAATGTTTGTCCACTTAACAGTGCTTTCATTGATAGTTTTTCAGCCTTCTTTTGATCTGTAGTGGACTGATATTTGTCGCCCGCGAAGCTGACGAGTATCTCAATGTTCTCACTAGTGGTTCTTTTCCTTTAAGCCATCAACACAAAACGTATCTCATAACAATATACGAATTTCATGACCTTTGATCAAAAATATTCCTCCTGTTTTCAGCCATTCTCGGACCTTCTTCCTTATTTAGTTGTTTCTATACGGCATACTCCTTTGGGTATTCATATGCTAACGATGAAAGGATTTACATTGCTGACTAGAAGTTGAGTTCTGTGTATTGAAGGATTGACAGACCAGTAACGGTGTTTACAGTTAGGTTATCAGCGCCCATGCTCGAAACAAACCGACGAATGCAAAGTGGACCATGATATAAGACAGGCAGAAATTAAACTCTAGAAAAAGTAGATAAAACTTTCAAAGTACAATATGACTACAGACAGATTAAGAGGTTGACAGATGGTTGTGGCTTGATGATTACTTAGAAACAAAGGGTGACACTGTAAACTCTCTCAGCCACTATTTTGAGAGATACAAAATTATAACAAACTATCCATATTTGTCTCATCAGTTAAAATAGAATGGATGTGACATTGGCGACCCAAGCCTATTCTCAGACCGTCATATAACGTACACAAGGAGAATACTGGGTATCGGATTTTATAATTTTTTGTATATTTATGGTACGTGGAGTTCAGACCTCAAATAACAATCAGCCAAAGTCATTCCACTCAACTCCCAAAAATTCTCCAGAAAATCAACTTTGAAGTTTTGCAAAGTACACGTAAGTACAAATAATGAAAACAGTTGTGGTATCTATTGGTGTAGCTCAGGTGGTAGCATTGGAGACGGTTCTTCGAATCCTGTCGTGACAGATATTTCCGTTGTGTTGGAATCCTTACACAATTTTAATATCTATGATACTTTTTTAAGAAAAGCATCCGTATTTTTGTTTATTCGTAATATCTATTTTTAGAGAAGGTTATTAATAATGATGATTTGAGTTAAAAATATAAGTTACATATTTTGCAGTATTGGCTTCACTATCAGTTGACGACTGTTGTCTTTGGTTGTTCAGTTTGTGAAGAGCTACGGCACTATATTTGGAAAGTCATCTCCATAGCTACTAATGGCATTCCAAGCAGCTAACCTACTCAACCATCGTTTTACGTGACAAGGTTGTCATCTAGTCTACATAAACATAAACTGTCACAACACTTCGACTTAGAGATTGCAAAACGTGATATAACTGAATTCGGAAACGACGGGGAAAAAAAAAAAAAAAAAACAAAAAAAACCACACCAGTGAGATTCGAACCGCCGACTCTATGGTTGTGAAGTCAGAACGCTACCACCTATATATATATATATATATATATATATATATATAAAATCTGGTAGATCCTTCGTTCGTGGTTGTTCGTTGAAGGGTTAGCTCAGACTGCAAATCCAAAGCTCGCGGGTTCAATCCCACCAGGTCCTACGATTTTTATCTGTCACTTTCCACTTCTTTCACCTCTGGCAGTATTGCTCATGTGAAAAATACCGAGTAGCACCGTGGTTCGGAACCCACGATAAAGAAGGTCGGAGGAAGGCGACGGCATACCACCTCCAAACAGGACCATGCCTAGTAAAGCACTGTGGTGTTCCAACCAATCTTCGGATTGTTGAGTGCTTTACCTTTTTTTTTCTTTTTTTTTTTTTTTCTTTTATGAGCTCATAAAGAGCGGGAAGGAGGTGCGCGTTAGACGTACCGGAGTTTTTACTGATTTTATTATTCTGCATCTCAGTTCTGTGTACAACTAAAATTAATGGAGAGAATGTCTACATCTATATCCTTATTTATTAAGCCACCTCGGTATGTGGTGGAGAGTACGTTTCGTACCATTGCCACTGTTTCAGTCGCATGTAGTTCCCGAGAAAGACGATTGCCACTAACTTGCGAGTGGGCTCTAACCTCTACCATTTTATCTTTGTAGGCGTTTCGCGAGTATACGTGGGACGAAGCAGTATATCGGTTAACTCTTCAGAAACGTATGCTCTCGGAATTTTGACAGAGCCGGCCGCGGTGGCCGAGGGGACTGAGGCGCTCCAGTCACGGTCTACACGGCCACTACGTTCGGGGGTTCGAATCCCCCCTCGGGCATGGTTATTTGTGCCGTCCTTAGTCTTATCTAGTTCATAAGTAGTTTGTAAGCTTAGGGACTGATGACCCCGTAGCACGATGCACAATGTCTGTTGCAGCGTCTGGTACAGGAGTTTTCTAAGCTTACCGGTGACGCTCTTGCGCTTAATAAATGTGCCTGTAACGAAGTTAACTGCTCTTCATTGGAGTTTACCTGTGCCTTCTATTAGCCGTACCTGGTACGGAATCCCACGTTGATGAGCAATACTCGACCGTTGACCGAACGAGTGTTTCGTAACCCACTTCCTTTGTTGACAGACCACACTTCCTGAGGATTCTTCCGACGAATCTCGGTCTGGCATCTGCCTTAACCACGACTTATTTTATGTCGTCTTTCCATTTCAAATCGCTCTTTTTGTCTACTCCCAAATATTTTATGGAAGAAGCCGCTGCCAGTGTTTGTCCCGCTGTTGCGTAGTTACATAATAAACGACCTTTCTATGTTAACGCAGTGCTTTGCACTTACGTATGTAGAGGCTAAATCGCCACTCCCTGCACCATGCGCACATACGCTGCAAATCCTCCTGCATTTTGGTTACCTTTCCCAGTGTTGGGACCTTTCGATAAACTACAGCATCATCCGCAAAAACCTCATTGAAATTTCGATAATATGTTCGAGGTGATTTTATATATATATGTGAAAAGCAACGGCCCTATAACTCTCCCCTGAGGAACTCTTGAAAAAAGTTTGTAAATCTATAGGACTTAACTTCTTTGGCCATTAGTCAGTAGGCTTAACCCTGCAAGCACCAAGCACGGGCAAAAATTGCCCGTACATTTTTCTTTTATTAAAAAATCATAATAAAAATCCTTCTTTGGTTATTGGTCTTTTTCTATTTGTCTCTAAACCATATATTTATATGGTTATAATTTCAAAACCCCGCAAATAAAGTACAGAAATGTTATGTGCAAGGGCACATTTTGCCCTGGGTTCGTACTCCATGTCACCATAATTCTAGAGTGTCTTCCCTACAATCACCAAGCATGGAGCAAAAATGTTATTGTAAAATCAGTATCCATCACCTCTAATTTTAGTATGTTGTTGTTGTGTTCTTCAGTCCGCAGACTGATTTGATGCAGCTCTCCACGCTACCCTGTCCTGTGCAAGTCTCTTCATCTGAAAGTTCCGCAATCTGCTTACTGTACTCGTCCTTCGGTCTCCCTTTGCGATTTTTACCTCACACACTTTCCTCTAATGCTACGTTGACGATTCCTTGATGTCTCAGAATGTGTCCCACCAACCAATCCCTTCTCTTAGGATACTCCAGAAACTCCTTTTCTCCTCAATTCGGTTAAGCACCTCCTCATTAGTTACGTGATCTACATTTTCATCATTCGTCTGTAGCACCAAATTTCAAAAGCTATCACCTTTTTGTCTGAACTCCTTATCGTCCACGTATCACTCCCATACAATGCTACACTCCAGACAAATGCTTTCAGAAAGAACTTCCTAACATTTAAATTAATATTGGAAGTTAACAAGTATCGCTTCTTTAGAAACGCTTTTCTTCCCATAGCTATTCTGCATTTTATATCTTCTTCGGCCATCAGAAGCTATGTTGCTACCAAATAACAAAACTTATCTACTACTTTCGTTGTCTCATTACCTAATCTAATTCCTTCAGCATCGCCTGATTTTCTGAAGCTACATTCCATTATCCTTGTTTTACTCATGTTGATTTTCATCGTATACCCTCTTTTCAAGACATTGTTAATTCTATTCAATTGTATTATATGACATTGTAGTAAGGAGTGTGTGACTGATTAATTATTTATTATATTCCACATATATAGTGGTTAAGCCACGTCACACAAATTGAATTTTAATTTACAAAACGTAACTAGTTTCAATGAACTCCGTCATCATTATCAACAACCAAATACCATTCATATTGCAAATACAGCTGTTGTGGCATGGTATGGAATTATATATAGCTGGAAATGGTGCGATACCATGTGTGACTATGGCAGACAGTTGGGAGTCACTGTCACACGCCTAGATGGCCTTGCTACATTTACTACACCTTTTCATAATTTAATTATTTTCTCAGTTTGGGTTTAATGCAATTTTTGATTACGTTTGATAATGATGACAGAGTTCACTGAAACTAGTTACGTTTTGTAAATTAAAATTCAATTTGTGTGACGTGGCTTAACCAGTATATATGTGGAATATAATAAATAATCTATTCAGTTGCTCTTCCACATCTTTTTTGCGGTCTCTGACAGAATTACTATGTCATCAGCAAACCGCAAAGCTTTTATTTCTTCTCCCTGAACTTTTCCAAATTTTTCATTGCATTCCTTCACTGCTTGCTCAATGTGCAGATTGAACAACATTGGGGAAAGGCTACAACCCCTGTCTTACTCCTTTCCCAACTTTTGCGTCTCTATTAAGAGTTCTATTGAGAGTTATTGCAATGTTCATTAATTGAAAACCCCTTCCGAAATGATAGGGTAAGGTGGTACAAATTCGATATAGGTACAATTCCGATCAACATACGTTTTCGCGCCATTTGTCTGTCTCGTTGTGTCGCGTTGTAGAGTAGCAGGTTTCTACAGCTCCTTCTGTCTTTTCCAAGAATACACCGCTTTGCGGTAAGGAGATTTAAAGAGGTAAGTGAAGCTACGTAGTCTAACGCACTCTTATAAATTATCTAGTTAAGGGTGACTGGATTCACTGCCAAAAATGCGAAGTATGCGTTGGTGCGTGACAGAAAAAGTGCTTTTTTTTTTTTTTTTATCAAAGCAAGACTTATTAGTCTCCAGGGAGTTCCTGCGATCGTTATATGAATAAAATTCATGAATATCCGTCTCCAGATCGCTTATATTTTCTAAAACATGACCGGTTTCGGGACAGCTGCCCATCTTCAGATCAAAATTTTGAAGTTACAGAGTAACCTGTCCTGTGAACATTCGTTGATTACAGGACACGCTACTCTGTAACTTCAAAATTTTGATCTGAAGTTGGGCAGCTGTCCCGAAACCGGTCATGTTTTAGAAAATATAAGCGATCTGGAGACGGATATTCAAGAATTTTAAAGTGCTTTTTATGTGGAAGATGCCCGTAATCAAAATTGTACGAGGAAGTGATCATAATTATACCTATTTGTGTTACATATTCATTAAACATCCAAGAACAAGTGCCATAGTTAAAATTATTCCTTTTCACAATTTATTTCCAGTTATAATAACATTTGTCCGAAATGATCGAAATTGTACCACCTTATCCTGTACTGGTTACGCCTATGGTATCATTCATTGGCGTAACTATGGGGGGGGGTGAGGGGGATAGAACGCCCCCCCCAAAAAAAGGAAAAAAATAGAGAGAGAGAGAGGGAAAAAAATCGAATAACAGCAATCTGGTAAAGGTAAAGATTGGAAACTTGGGGTGTTTTACCATAAGCTTTCATTGGAAGGGATTGAATTAGTTTCTTCAACGGGAGTGGTAGATGGTAGTCTGCCTGTAAACTGACTAAAATTTTGTTCGTGAAGCAGTATCTCCCCCCCACCCCCCCAAGCCAAGTCCTAGTTACGCCACTGGTATGATTTATTTAGAGTTTTCAAGGCAGAGGAATCTCTTCTGCAAGAAGGAAGTAAGTACCAAGACTAAGTTAGCAGTGCACCGCTCTATCTTTCGGCCAGCTTTGTTGTATGGGAGTGAAAGTTGGGTGGATACAGGTTACCTTATTCATAAGATAGAGGTTACAGATCAGCAAGTAGCAAGAATGATTGCAGGTACCAATATATGGGAACAATGGCAGGAGGGTGTCCATAATGAGGAAATCAAAGAAAAGCTGGGAATGAACACCATAGATGAAGCAGTTAGAGCGAACAGACTGAGATGGTGGGGTCATGTTACACGCATGGGAGAAGCAAGGTTACCTAAGAGACTCATGAGCTCGTCAGTGGAGGGTAAGAGGAGTCGAGGTAGACCAAGACGAAAGTACTTAGATTCGGTGCAGAATGATTTTGAAGTAAAAGGCATAACAGTAACAACAGTGGCGTAACTATGGGGGGGGATGAGGGGAAGAGAAACCCCCCCTCCCAGAACCCGAAAAGTAAAGAGAGAGAGAGAGAGAGAGAGAGAGAGAGAGAGAGAGAGAGAGAGAGGGAGAGAGAGAGAGAGAGAGAGGAAAAAAAGAAGAAAAAAAAAAAGAGACAGACAGGCAGACAGAGAGAGAGAGAGAGAGGGAAAAAAGAAAGGAAATCGTATAACAGCAATCTGGTAAAGGTAAAGATTTGGAACTTGGGGTGTTTTACCATAAGCTTTCATTGGAAGGGAGTGAATTTTGCTCGTCAAGCAGATGTATCCCCCCCCCAAGCCAAGTCCTAGTTACGCCACTGAGTAGCAAGAATGATTGCAGGTACCAACAGATGGGAACAATGGCAGGAGGGTGTCCATAATGAGGAAATCAAACAAAAGCTGGGAATGAACACCATAGATGAAGCAGTTAGAGCGAACAGACTGAGATGGTGGGGTCATGTTACACGCATGGGAGAAGCAAGGTTACCTAAGAGACTCATGAGCTCGTCAGTGGAGGGTAAGAGGAGTCGAGGTAGACCAAGAAGAGAGTACTTAGATTCGGTGCATTATGATTTTGAAGTAAAAGGCATAACATCAGACGAGGCATCAATGTTCAAATGTCTGTATAGCTTATGGGACTTAACTACGGGGTCATCAGTCCCTAACCTTACAAACTACTTATGATCTAGCTAATCCTAAGGACGGAACAAATATCCATGCCCGAGGGGGGATTCGAACCCCCGACCGTAGTGGCCGTGCAGACCGTGACTGGAGTGCCTCAGTCCCCTCGGCCACCGCGGCCGGCAATGTTAGTATTGAATAGGGGATCATGGAGGAATTTTATTAGAGGTACTATGCTCCAGACTGAACGCTGAAAGGCACAATCAGTCTCTAATGATTATGATGATGAGGAATCTAATGTAGCTTGCAAAGTGTATTCGTAAGAGGCCGTTCTAGAATTCGAAGTTGTGAAAAAGTTCGGGAATTTCGCCACGATACAACCCGCTAATGTCTTTGCCCGGAAGAAAGTATGTCAGACCGGCGGCAAGGCGAAGGACCCAACACAGGTGGCGCGCCGGCTACCGAGAAGCGACTGCGGCGGCGGCGGCGGGCAGCACTTTGTCCTGCGGAAGGCGAGATACGCCAGTTCCGCGAACTAGCAACGCCGCATGACGTCAGCCGCCGCTCGCCGACCTTGTAAAAGTGACGGCGCGAGCCGAACGGCTGGTAGTCGCTCGCGGACCGAGGGAGAGTGCGGTTGTGTCGCCGAGTGCTTGCAGCGAGCTGCCGTTTCCTCTCACGTCGGACTTCATGAATTTGGATTTGATGCCTCAGCTGGTACCTTTGAGTTCACAAGTGCTGGACAGAGAGGACGATCAATTACTGACTATGTACTCTGATTGGACTCGCAACAACGATAAACAGCGAATGGTACGTAGGACGATTATTACTACTATTGTAATTTTCTGAAACTTGTGCATCGTGTCAAGATTAATCGGTCACACTCTTATCGCGTGTAGTTATTCAAAAAGTTAACTGGAATTTGCTGCGATAGTAGTGCACAGTTAAACTAACTATTCTCGGTGGAGCAATCCTTTTTTTATGTGCTGATACCGCAACCTTAACTATTTTATGCAGTTCCAACAGTGTGTGATAAAGATTTCTTTTTCGTGCGCTTTCTGTAGAAACTTGCAATCGGGAATGTTAAAATTTCTTTTTCCTTCGTTATTAGTATGCGGCACGTGCTTACTGATTTGGCAGTCTCTTTAGTGTCGGGCAATCTTTTCGGTGTTTCTACTGGTGTCTTTTAAGTCATTCGACGTTATTTCAGAACAATGGTGCGAAATCATGCACACGCGTCGTTATTCGTCGTTGCATTGCGTCAGTCAGGTGGCATTTCAGGGCTTGAATTGTTGTGACGTCAGAATGACGTCATGCGTTTCTTGGAGAGAGCACGACGTTGCCAAGTCATTTGCCTCGTATTGTCGCAACAGAGAAAACCTTTTTTACTGAAAATATTTAACTTACAACTAATCTATACATTTTTGTCAGTAGGTACCTAGTAAAGTCGTAAGAAATTCGCATCGCCTTTCTTCCCTTATTGTATTCGCGGATGACATACCTGTTTTTACGTTATCACATTGTAGTGTACGTAAGAACAGCGGTATATGTGATACTGCAATAGAATTTCAAATTACGGCTGTTGCATTGCCATATATGAGCAATAATGCAGCGCAAGTAAGGCGCGAAGTTTCCGCTTGCGCAAGTTGATCTGGCAGTTAGGGCGGTGCCAGCGGTCCAGGCAGCAGTCACATGACCGAGTTGTCACGTGAAAGAGATATGTGTTCCAGCCATTGTCCATCTGGACAGTTCTTTGTGCCGAGTCTCACACTGTACTGCGCTAGTATTCCGTAGATGTAGAATAGTGGTGAGTTCTGGGCAGGGCTGTGTCTGATTGTTCTGACAGTGCACAACTGTAATGTAGAGCGCAACGTAACATTTTTTACCCTTTATTTTCTTTCAGTTCTGCTCGTGCTATAAAATAACTATGGAACACGACTATTTATGTAACATTCCACTAAGTAAAATGAATGTACGGGTAGTCTTTGATCATGTGGTCAAAGTGTTGGTTTGAAAAAAAAAATCTTTCTTATGTCTAGGCTGCAAAATATTGTTATATTCGACCGGTTTCGACAATTGTCTCAAGGAATTGTATTATTTGTTGAAATAAAAATATTTTGCAGCCTTGACATAAGAATGATTTTTTCAAAGTACAACACGGCTCAAGGTTGCCAGCTAAAAAACATTAAAGTGTTAGTTTCCCATAGTTTCTATGATCGGCATATTTATGAGGAATCGCAGTGCATCCTGTGAATTAGTTTGCATAACGTAGGCATACTGAACCTTTTTCATCTGTGTAATATGCTCTAGATTTCTCGTTGTTAGAGACAAAAGTAGGCGTGTTATTCTTATCAGACACTCTTAAGACATAGCAGCGACTCTTTCTCAGTACATAATCGAAGAGAAAGAGTTTGTGAAGAAGCATTTTCCTAAAAAAGAAGAAAAAAATGTTATCTTCACGTACAAGTTAGAGAAACATTGTCATGTCATCCTCAGGCTGTTGCTGGTGGACCTTGCTATTTTCGCTTGTTAACGGCGGTGTTCTTTTTAGATTAAAAGGAATTAATTAGGATGTGGTCCACAAGCCCTTCAGAATTCCTGTCACCCAGAAACGAAGATGAACGGCTTAAGAGGACTTCTGGCCCAATACTAGAAGTCGTTAATTGAATTTCATCTTTGTATAATAGATGCGGCTTTTCCATCGATGTGACTGCGTACATCTTTGTTTGGGAAATGGATGTCGGTTTGTTGAAACAGTTCATAAGTAGCCGAAGGTGGCATAGAAGCACGGCTCTAGCGCGGGTGCTCGCGCGTCGACGCCCAGGAGGTAGCGACGTAGTGGGCGTCAGAAGGAATTTCCGGACCGGACATGCCGCGGCCTGCCTTCCGAGGAAAAGTATAGCGCGCCTCCTTTGACTCATCCTTTAGATTTCCCCCGTCAGAGCTAAGGACGTTCCATAAAAAGCATATGACAGACGTGATAAATAACCCTGCCGCGCAAAAGTCTGCAATATTGCTTAAATAATAATAATAATGATGATGATGATTATGATGTCTCGGAGCAGTTGTGTGCTTGTAAGAGTGTCAGATCAAACCGGCTCTGTTTTGTGGGGAAAATGTGCGGTGTCCCGAGTCGGTTGTCGGGCACGCGCGTCTTCCAGCAGTTATTCGTACAGTGGGATGCTTTTGGGTAGCCCTGGCCTCGGCGAAGTGCCAAAACTGCGGTGCTTGTGGCGTCGGCAGTAGGAGAGAAGAAAATTCAGCAGCGGGCGGGCAAGAGTTAAAAACAGCCGCAGTTAGGCGGCCGCTCGGCGCACAGAGAGCACGGGCCCGTGCCGCCCTCCGTACTCGAACGAACGATCTCCTTTCTTCGGCCCACGATAACGGGGGAAGGAGTTATACGATCGATCTGACGGGATACACTCGAAAAAACACACGCGCCGAAATGGAGTCGATAGATTTGAGCAGCCTCATCCCACCGGAGTTGTGGTTTCAGCAGGTAAAGACGACGTCATAGTACCCTCTGGGGAGGAAAATGCCTCTTCGGTTTCGGCACACGAGTAAAAGCGGTTTTTTTAGCGATTTATTGCGTCATTGGCAGCGCGACCACACACTACAACAATGTACTCTAAACGGAAGCTCATATTTTTACTAAGAAAGGTATCTTGATTCACTGAGCCAAAAATAACACCAGTTAAATTTTTTTCGTACTCTAACTCAACTCGTTTTGGGGGGAAAGTAGGATGCTGGGATTATCATTGACGTCCTTTCTTCACGATTTCGGTTGAATGTGGTTTTGAAGCTATTTTTTTTGTTAAATGACAACTAAATACCAATTAGCAAACTGCCATAGCAGCAAGTGTAACTTATTGTTTTCCAATTTACTTTCTCTGGCACATTAATTTTTTTTTAATGGTTTCAAAATGTATTCATAGTGGCTTTTGCTCTTTCCAGTTTGTCACTCTGGATGGCCTGAACTCTGGTGTACCTACGAGAACTACAGCTACACTGACTCCCACGACACTGCGTAATATTGAACAAACTCTGATTGACCTGGAGTGTGAGGTCAGCACTCACCAAAACGAGGCTGGCTTTGTCCCTCCCGTGGTGCAGCCAGTATCACAAGGTGTGTTTAATAAAAATATTATGTCCATTCTAATGTTACAGTTTTTGATTAATAAGTTAATATTTCTTATTTATTCAGTGAAAGTAGGCAACTGTAAATTTACCAGATTTATTTTAATTTTACTTGGAACCAGACTCCAATATCAGTTGTTAACACCCACTGTTAAATGGAGTAAGGCTACATGTGTCAAGCATTGCAATTTTTTTTCTCCAATAAATGTAGATTCTGTGTGTTTCATTACTTGAACAGATTTCTCACATGGCATGAACAGATCTCTCCTTCACTGTCATTATTCTACTGTTAACAAAGTATTTCAAACTATGCAATTCATTGTGAGTCTCTATACAGCCTTAACTTACTATATGTTATCAGTATCCTTTTGATATTTTCTTTACAGTATCTGCAGTGTGTTCACTATTCATAAATAATAATATTTCTTTCTTTAAACAGTTGTCATGTGCTATAGAGTATTAGTTACTTGCAATGGCGAATCCAGGATTTTGGTCAGTGGGGGGAACTAATCTAATATGAAACTTTGGTGTTTCGGAGAAGTTTCTCCATCGTCAGTAGGATTCTATTTATTATTGCATCTGTTAATGACGTGTAAATAGTTAACGTTATGATATCTGACAGTTTTTGGGGCTAAACTACTTATAATAATGATACATTTGTAGAGATTGTTGAAGCTGTAACTCACACCTTAAAGCATTTAAAGCTGATTTACAAATATTAGGCAGCCACAATAAACACAAACTGTGGCTTTAAGGTGTGTGTTATAGGTTCCACAACCTCTGTAAATGTATCATTACTGTAATGTAAGTAGCTTCAGCCTCAGAAACTGGCAGATGTCATAATATTAAAACTCTTTATGTCCTTAACAGATGCAATAATAAATAGAAATCCCACTGGTGATAGAGAAATTTCTGCGAAACATGTTTGGGTGAACAAAAAACATAAATTCGCTCATGGCAGAAACAACCATCCTTACCACATATTAGGAAGCAAACTCAGGCAAGAAGAGCTTGAGCCATAAAATGATCATTACGCATATGGTTTTCATAGCCCCCAGTCCCCTGGATTCACCACTTGCCACTGGTTATTGATCATATACTTTTTCACTGAAAGGAAGAAACTATTTTTTTAAATGCTTATTTGTATTTAATTTCTTTTGTTCAGTTGGCGGCACGTACATGAGTCTATTGGAAAGCAAACCCGCATGGCAAGCAGATGTGGGTCAGCCACCTGCTCGTCCCACTGTTGTCACAACTGCTTCAGTATTGCCAACAACGGTGGCCACCACCGCTTCAATTCCAGTCACTGCTGCTGGTGTCACTACAGCTACACGTCGAAATGTAGGCGGGCGGCGGCCGACAAAGAACACTGGGGTTAGTATTGACATGCCTTGACTTGAACATTAAACTTATAAAAGAATGTACAAATAAAGTTGGTTGAAAATACAGTGTATTGACTTCGGAACTCATCCTAGCAGTCATCAATGTTTAAAGAGGAATCACTAATGTTAATCTTTCTATTTCTAGATTTCGCCAGAGGAGGAGGAGAGGAGACGTGTGAGGCGTGAAAGAAACAAAATGGCTGCTGCCAGATGCCGAAAGAAGAGACTGGATCACACAAACGCTTTATTGCAGGTACTTTAAAAATCCTTGCCCTCTATTTAAGAATTCCTGTCTTTATTCTTATTGTACTTGCTTGTAAACAAAAAGCTCAGTAAGCAACATGTGTTTCTAATGATTTTAGATTCTATGCAAAGGCTAATCCAGAAAGTAAGGTTATGATAATTGTTTGAAGGTCACAAAATGAATTAATTGTAATGAAATTTACAAGAATGAAATATTGTGTTCATGATCTCAAAGTTAGTTGACTGAAGGAGAATAAGGTGCCACTACATTGATTGTAATTTGCTCTCTGGAATGTGATGATAACCACAAGTTTCATAAAACTTTTATTCATTGTGGATGAGGAACACTGTGGCTATGGTGAATAAAGGTATCATTGGAGCGGGGTTGGGGGGGGGGACACAAGCAACCATTTGCTTTTATGTGGATGTTTCTATTTTTCCATTACTGGTTTTTGAAAAGCCTAACAAATCATCGTCAGATAGGAAAAAAGTTTGTATTCTACATTTAGTGCAGTGTGGGTGCTATGTATAATTGGTAACATCCTTTGTAGTGTTGTATATTGTATTTATTCCACTCACTTCTCTGTATGACATGTTTCTATTTTCCTGTTACGCACTATACACAGTTTAGCACAGTTCCCACACACGATACAGATGTTAACAATTACCTGTAATACTCATTCTGCACTAAATGTAGAAAAAAACTTCTTACCATCTGATGATGATTTGCTAGGCAATCCAAAATCTCTAATGGGGAAATAAAAACATGCTGTGTAAAAGGTGACTGGTTGCTGTTTTTATTTATTTTATTTTATTTTTTTGCAAGAAACCAGTGTGTTTCATTTCCTATCGCTACAGAGTTGGGAAAATCTCACCTTTAGTCTCAAAATGACCAAAAAAATTGTGAACAGCATTGACTATGTTCATTTTGTGTGCTTCAGTAACCATATTGAGCACCCATCTTGCACACAATTTGTGATAATTTATCAATCTGTTAAAATTTTGTAATAAGTTCATGAAATGTTGGGCCAAACTACATGCAGGCTGTCAGTTGTCAAACAATGGTCAGGGATATGGTTTTCAAATTTCTGCTCAGTGTCAGTCACAGCAGAAGGCCTTCTGCTTCTGTCTTCTTCGTTAATTTCCATCTTTCCAAAATTGTAATTCTGGGCCCATTTCATCACAAGCTGCTTTTACATAATGTCCTTCCTATAAAGTGAAACTAGCAATGAATCTGAGCAGCATTCACGCCCTTAGCATTTAGATAGAAAACTATGATGCGCACTTCTCACTTGGCAGAAGCCAGAATGAGAATGCTCATTTCTGTCTGTCGCAACAACACTAATCAACAAGCTACTTATGATTGGTAATGCCCATTCTTTCCACTGGCTTCCCACTACATGACCGATTTCAACTTTCCCCACAGACATTACATGCTAAAGCTATATGCCTTGTAATCTTAGTTTTTGGATAATCCTGATATGTTGTCTTTTCATACTAAATGTCTTTTTCTCTGTTCGCAGGAAACAGAGGGGTTGGAGCAGAAGAAACAAGGTTTACAGTTGGAGATTCAGCAACTTACACAGCAGAAAGAAGACTTAGAGTTCATATTGGAAGCTCACCAGAGAAATTGCCGACTGAACGGAACAGCCGGATCGGCTTCACCTCCGGATGTTAAGCCGTTCAACTACTGTCCGCCGACATCTGTCATAGAGGATCTGTGTGTGAAACGTGAATCGGATGAGGATCCTCACGGACAGCCTCCAGCCAAACGATTAGCACCAGAACCGTCCCTGCCGGGTCCCATAGCAGGAACTGGTGGCGTAGCCAAGCCACCGAGGCCGAATTCGTTGCCTGTGGCTGCTGCTTTCACCCCGGCTGCTGGGACACTTAAAGTGGCAGCATCTGTGTCTGAAGTGGCAGGCGTTCCTGTCACCACACCTTCAGCTGGCATGCCTTTCAACTTTGATTCTCTCATGGAAGGGGGAACCGGCCTCACGCCTGTGTCAGCACCTCTCATTCCCTCGTGCTCGAGCCAGCAACGCAACAGTGCCGACTTAGCTTCTCCAGATGCTGTTCCTGCAAAGCTCGTGTCTTTGTGATGGCGCGCCTCGCCGCTTGTCGGCACGGGCCTCCGTCTGCTACTCCTCTCTCCGTGAGGTCTGCTTGAACCTTCCCGCGCAGTTGGCGGCTGTGAGGTGTCGCCTCTTTGTAGTCGGGAAGACTGCTGCTTTATAATGTGTTTTGTATTCTCGTCTTCTGATTTAAGTGTAATTGTATTACATAAATTATTCCCTCCATGGTTTTTTACGACAAACGTATTTTCTACAAAGTTGTCTATTTTGATATGCAGAACTTATTATGTGTGTTCGAGTAACAGCGTAAAGATGATGCTTTGTGCTCTGAGAGTGCATTTGAAATTCAGTGATTAGTACTAGATTTGTGATTGGTCCCTAGAGCATAGAAGCAAGTTCTAAA
Organism: Locusta migratoria; assembly: GCA_026315105.1. Classification (NCBI taxonomy): domain Eukaryota; kingdom Metazoa; phylum Arthropoda; class Insecta; order Orthoptera; family Acrididae; genus Locusta; species Locusta migratoria. Next base: position 301,587,131 of record CM048744.1, read on the forward strand.
CAGCTGTTTGCTGAGCACAATGAATGATGATGGACATTGAGTAGGTTAATGAATGGAAAGGAACCTGATTGGAAGACTAAAGTAGTTGTTTGATCTATTGGTCATATCCAAAATTGTTAGAAAGTTATGTCATTTTAGCAAAGCTCATTGACACAGTCCAGAAACAAAAAATTTTATCACACTTCATAAGCAGACACATCACCCAAGTGCTTTTATCTTTGAATTTTATGAATGTTCACTATTTTCCTAGTAGAATTGTGGATGAATTGTACATAATGAAGAGAAGTGTATGTGAATCCTAGTCTGTACTATAGATATTGTACTTAAATATATCATGCATACATGAAAAATTGAAAACAGCTCAATAATTAAGTAATAATTTAATATACAGGCGTAACTTACAATTCGTCTTCCAACAATTGGAGAATGAGATTTTTATACCGCAATTGCATGTTGTATTTAATTTTGTGATGTGCATTATGGTCATAATGTGAATAAAAAGAAAGCTTTGATACAGAAAATTTTGTTATTGTTTGTAGTCCTACAATAGAGCAGATGGGTTGTGCGGTTTTAATAGTGCAATTTCACACACTTTTGTGTGATGAAAAGTAGGTCTGAAATGCGCCCGCTGTAAATAAAGAACTGTAGCATAAGAAGAGAGAATTGTCCTCTCCCCACTAGTTAATATCATATAGCTTTGATATTATCCAATTAAGTTTCTTTGGCATTTAATAATTGCCTACTGGTTGTGAAAAAGCTATTACTGTGCTTTATAAAAAAGATCACACATATGAATAATTAGTCCATCTGAGTAAAACGTTTCCCTGACAGGACACCATACAAGCATATCTTTAATGTGCAATATTAATAAAGTATAGAAAAGGTAGGGAATGAAAATCAATTAATTCTTCTTCCAGCAATGGTTGGTAATTAGTTAGTGAATTAGCCATCTATTATCTTTATAAATGTACCTATTATCTTATTAATGAAACGAGAATTATAGAAGGAAACTTTCCTAGGTGGGATAAACTTATATAAAAAATAGAAAACAGATGACTTACCCAAAGGACAGGCTCGTCGTCATACACAAAATCACACACAAACACACATACAAGCTTTCGCAACCTTTGGTCGCTTCTTCAGGAAAAGAGGAAGGAAGGAGAGGAGAAAGGAAAGGATAAAGGATTTAAGGAAGTGGAAAAGGAGTCATTCCAATCCCAGGAGTGGAAGGACTTACCTTAGGGGAAAAAAAGGAAGGTAAACAAATACATACACACACACATATCCAAACGCAAACACACCTAGACAGACATTTGTAAAAAGCAAAGAAGTTGGCTGAAAAACCTTGATCTGTTTCTATTGTATTATCTTCATCCTCTTCTGACAAATTCATGTTGAACAAAAGTTTTACTCCAATAAACATTTAAATTGAGGGTAGAGGCAGTTTTTGGGCTATGACTGATTTTCATTTATTACATACAAAGGGGGGAAAATCTGTATTTTCTCAGGCATGGCTGTTAAGATAGAAAAACTGTTTCTAATGGTCATGGGCCATCTTCAGATTATTTTGATGTTATATTGTTAGTGGCAGTTTCCATAGGCTCTATTGTAGAAACACACTACACATTTTCAGCTTTGCCCAATCGCAGTTGATGTCATATATTCTATGAATGTTGAATAATAACAACTGCAGGATCAGAAGTGATGTCTGTTCTCTTGGAACAGACGCCACATGTATATACACTACAGTTTGATGCCAAAACAATTTTATCTAATCATTTATATAAAAACTAACCATAAGAGGCTCGCTGAGCTGCTGACACACAAGAATAGAGTCACAGTCACACAACTTAAATTCTCAGCCATGGCCTTTTTTTCAGAAAAAGAAACACATACATTCATGCAATCACTCAGACAACTGTGCACTCACAACCACCATGTCTGGCCTCTCCAGCACCACAAGCAGCTACACTGTGCTAGAGTGGTTGGGCTTGGTGGTTGTGAGTGTACAGTTGTCTAAGTCATTGCGTGAATGTATGTGTTCCTTTTTCTGACAAAGGCCATGGTCAAAAATTTAAGTTGTATGAATGTGATTGTTTATTTCAGTGTCTGTCAGCAGCTCAGCGAGCCTCTTTAAAGTGAGTTATCTATCCTCCATTATTGACATTCCAATCGGATTTTCCATTGTTAAAATATTTACAAAAAATTATTAACTGGTTCCGTTACCAAAAGAAACATTGGTTCTTAATGCAAGCAGACAACTTTATAACTACTTGTTCAGAGCTCATTCATCACGAGAAAGTTCTAATGATTTAGGCTACCATATTTGACATTTCTCTCTCAGTTGGCACCAGGCCCACACATGGGGCCTGCTCCACTACCCCTGAAATGTTTACTCACACTAGATACGATAACATTTTTCATTTTACGATAACATTTTTCATTTTACTACTAATATTATTTCTTAATAATAATTAATTATAATTATGATGGTAATATCCAATCTTCATTACAATTGAACATAAAGTGCAGAAGTGGAGGAAAAAGAAAAAAAGAAACAGTGGATGATTTGTGTTATTATTAATGCAAAGCAGAGTGGATGGTGAGTAACCTTTTTTAAATTTGCGCTAATTTGCTTAGTTTTAGTACAATATTTGACAATCAAAGCAAAGATTTAACAGTATAATAATGACAGTGTACAACTCAATGCAAAGACACAGAAGGAGCGGCGAGAGGCATACAAAAATGAGCCAGACGAACAACACTTAAGCTATCGGCTGTTCACACAAACGCTCTTCAGTCACACAATTATCATCTTGGGCTGCCACACTCCGAATCAAAGTAAAGATTTAGATGCAATTTGGCTGTGTCTCCACTATTTTGCAACAGAAAAGAATATTCTCAAGGTTGTCTCTTTGTTTATAAACTTGTTGAAGTAAATAGATCCCTTTTCATGTAGAAGAAATACATTGTATGATTTTTAGCAGGATTGGTGACAGAGTTAATTAGACTCAGGGCTAGTAAGGATTCAGAGGAACAGTAGCTGCTTGGGACACAAAGATTGAGGGGGGAGGGCACAGAAAATTGGGGGGAGGGGAGGCTGAAGTTGATGGGGGGCCCCGAGATTGATCACTGCCAATATTTGACTTTACACAAGGAACAGTTTGGCTTTTTGCTACAATAATAATAATAAAAGTCTTCATATGTTAATAGGCAGCCTTAATACTAGTCTTACTGCTGAAAGGATCATCATTGCAGATTTTACTTTTCCTGAAACTGGACAACTTTGACAAATATCGCAGTAGTCATTCTACAAGTTATTTAGTGAGAATATGGAAATGCATTTCTCCCCTGCAATGCTAGACTTATTCTTGCACACTGAAATAAACAGGTAACATTTGGTGACATTTCTCAACTGTTGCTATGTATGAAGCAATCTGTTTTCTAGCAAATGAAAGTATTTTGTTTTAGACATTATAAAATGAGAACATGATTATTTGCTGTTAAACTTGTGACTTGCTAACATTATATTAAAAGTTATGAGTCTCGACACTTTTTGAGAATCATTTTGCAAACAATATTGGAACAATGTAGTTAAACTTCATGACATAATGTGAGATATATGGGACTTTGTCAAATGTGGAAACTATTTCGACACATATAAGACATGATTTTCTGAAAGATTTGGAAAAATACTTAGTTATTTTCAATAACAGACACAAACAAAATAAATCCACAGATGATTTGTTATTATTGTAATGTTAGACATGTCTAATAAATTGTTAGTTTCCTATTTGTTAAGATTCTGTTTTGTCTTGTTAGATTTCTAGTATTAAGATTCTATTTTATGTTGTCTTTAGGAACAGGTTTGTTTATTTCAAGTACATTTCCTATATTACTAGTACAGATTTCTATCTATTAGTGCAGGCCTATTTTAATGCACACATTTAGCATGGCTACAACAACTGGCACCACCTTAGTTTTCAGGTTGGAAGGGTGGGAGGTAAAAGAAAGTATTGTGAGACCTACACTATCCAGTATTCTTACAAATCAACCTTAACACAGTACACTACCAAAAAAAAAAAAAAAAAAAAAAAGAAAAAAGAAAGAAAGAAAGAAAATGATAAATAGAATGGAAAGCCACTGGGAATGTCACATGACATGCTCAATTTGCTTTGTTGAGTGATGCTATGGTTATTTTACTGCATTTGTTTCCGTTCTTAAGTTCTTTCTCTGATTCTGTAATGACTATTAAGAAATGAAGACCAGTGGTGGCAGTCTGCCAGCTTGTCACACACCAGTCCTTATCTCTAAAGGCTTTGAAATATCAAAATAAATTTCATCTGTAAGAGTTTGCTTGCTGAGAAGTAGCATTTTGTGTCAGGTCTATGATATTCTAGGACAATGAGGCGAGATGTCGATTAGTCGAGAAACATACAAATGACAAGACAGCTCTGAGTAATATATTTGTTTTCACATTTAGAATGTGTACTGTGCGGGATCGCCCTGGTTGGAAGTCCTCTTGGTATTACCAAATCTTGTGTTTGAGTTGCATTTCAGTTCCCTAATGAAGACAAGCAGAGAAGGTCCTACAGTTATTTAATGTATGGGAATTCCACTGTAATTAACATCAAACTTGTCAATTTTTACGTATTGTGTGAATGAGAGTACATTTCCAACCTTTAGACAGGTGTTCTGTTTATAGGATTCCATTTGTAACACTTCTATTAGGATTTCTGTAAGATCGTCAAATGGGCATAGGTTCTTTGAGAGTTACACAATTATGCCATCTCCAAATGTTCTGTTGTTTTTGTGTCTAAGGAAATTGCGTGGATTCTCTTCAAGAGGTTTTTATGGTGACTGGACATTTTATTAGTTCTTAGACATATGTAGTCATCTGTATGCAGTTTCCTTTCTTACTCATTGCAAGTGTTGCATTTTGTTGTCAGAAGCTCATGTTTTATGGAATGTACCTAAGTTCTTTCCTGTGAAAGTCTTGTAGAAGGTTCATTTTTTGTAACTTCTGAAGTGTTCCCGGAATGAAACTTTCACTCTGCAGCGGAGTGTGCACTGATATGAAACTTCCTGTCAGATTAAAAGGTAAGGTCCCTTGGTTCGAGTCTCGGTTCCGGCACACAATTTTAATCTGCCAGGAAGTTTCTGAAGTGTTATTTGATGGAGAGCATTTGCTTCTTCATATGGCTCCACTTCATTTGCCTGGTGATTTTTGTGACTAATTGCTTTACAGTGAGGCTCTCTTTCAGCCATATTGTGTTTCTTCACTTGAAGAATTCCATTGTGGACGTTTCATATTTTTCTTGCTGGACTTTCGAATGACAATGGTGCGGTATAAATATAATCATAAAAACTGCTGAGTGTCTAAACAAAATTAAACTCTAGAAAAAAATAAAGGGGCTCTAAGAACAGTCTTTTCGGAGGGGGGGGGGGCTGAAATTTGTTAAAACTTTCCTAAATAGAGCTATCAAAGTGAGAGTGATATTTAACTCCCTATACTATCATATTAAAGAATGTATATGTAGTCACATAAAAAAAGGGTGAAGGCATTTGCTCTGAACCACTTGGAATTTTTCATCAATACATTTATAAGACAGTTTTTGACCAAGTTAGCTGTACTGGAAGTAAATTTCCAGTTTGTGTGTGTTTTATCGAGAAAGAATGCAGATTGGTAAGCCTGCACATTCAATAATTTCATCCTTTCTTTAACTGTACTGGTTCTATAAAAGAGTAGAATGTTCAATTATTAGAAGTGATGCAAATCATTTAATTCATTTCAATTCTTCATAAGTGAAACGGTGTGAAGCATTTCATATACACTGTAAACATTTCAAAACCAGGAAAATTTATTTAATAAGGTATTTCTATTCCAGTAATTACTTAATATCGATTCTGAGCATAAATTACATATCACAGATCTCAGCTTTGCCTTGGAACATGGTGATTCCAAGTATAGAACTAGCTGGAAACTATAAATTATAGTAACTACAGTACCGAATCACCTCAGACACAATTAGTACTCATCCACCCTATTTAACAAACAAGACCAGCCCCTCTCACCTTACTTTAGTCATGTTTCTACTATCTAAGTAACTTACAAAGCGAAAGAATGACCTGGGTAATTCATTGAGGATAAGCCTAAGTATATTAGTAACACTTGAAGGGTGAGCTCTTGTAGTTGGGGTATAGCACAATAGCCCACCAATTCTGAGGGTGAAGAGACTAAAATTCAAGTGCACCTTTATGTATTTCAAATATTTGCATGTAGAATAACGAGCTTTGCGAAACTGGTGTAAATTCTTGAGTTGTACAAAATAAACCAATAATAGTAAACACTTAATTTAGTTACAGTGAAGCAGGAGGCCCTTACAGGCTGAACAGATTGGGTGATGTCTCCTATTCAGCCATTAATGGCAAATTTTGCAACTTCATTTTAAAAGAAATGTGACCATCACCATTTGATCATATTTTGATGATCAGTACAAAGTTTTGGGTGATACAGGAAAGTCTATTTTTAGGGCCCTGATTTTAATTTAATGTTATTCGTAATGGTTTTTATGGCTCCACAGCCTTTAGAATTAGAAACATTGTAATCCAATCTACATGATATGTAACTCATGAGTGAAGGTCAAACTACTATTCTTGAACAATATTAGTGATCAGTATTTACATTACAAGTTAGCGACTCATCTCAGCTTTACACAATTTATTGAATAAAATTTTTCACAAAAAGAAAGAATGGATTAAGTACTAAATATTAATGTACTCCATAACAAAATCATCTGTTACTGTGGACTACCAATTATTCCCTTCTTTTAGTTGAGATATGCCACTAATTCCTTTTCTATTCAACTATGTTCAGTACCTCCTTACTAGTTATGTGATCTGCACACCTAATTGTCAGCATTCGTCTATAATACCACATTTCAAAAGCCTCTATACTCTTTCTGTTTGAACTATTAATCATTCATGTTTCACTTCCGTACAAGGCAACAGTCTGCACAAATGCCTTCAGAAAAGACTTCCTTACACTTAAAATTTGATATTAACAAATTTCTCTTCTTCAAAAATGCTTTTCTTCACATTGCCATTTTGCATTTTATATCCTCTGTACTGTTACCATCATATGCTGTTTTACTGCCCAAGTAAAAAAAATTCATCTACCACGTTTGTTGTTTTGTTACCTAATATTATTGCTTCAGCATTGTCTGATTTTCTTATACTGCATTAGCTTACCCCTGTTTTGCTCTTGTTAATGTTCATCTTATACACTCCTTTCAACACTGTCCATTTCATTCAAATGCTCTTCCAGGTCCTTTGTTCTGTCTGACAAAGTTATGGTGTCATCAGCAAAAAACAATGTTTTTATTTCTGATCCCTGAAATTTACTTCCCTCTCCAAATTTCTCCTTGCTTTTCTCAAGATAGCAATTGAATAACATTGGAGAAATGCAACAATGCTGTCTTACCCACTTCCAAACCACTGCTTTCCTTTTATGCTCTTTGACTCTTAATAACTGCTGTACAAGTTGTAAATAACATCCTGTTCCTAATGTTTTACCACTGCTGGTTTCAGAATTTGTATAGTGTTTTCCAGTCAACATTGTCAAAAGTTTTCTGCAAATCTACAAAAATTAGACATGTATATTTGCCTTGCCTTAATCTATTTTCTAATATGTCGACCGTGTTCCTACATTTCTCCTACATCTACATATGTACTCTGCAAATCACATTTTAGTGCCTGGCAGAGGGTTTATCGAAGCACTTTCATAATATATCTCTGTTGTTCCATTCTCTAATAGAGCAAAGGAAGAAGGAACTAACTTTCAATGTTAGATCTTATTTCATTATTGTGACAAATTTTCCAAATAGATCTTGCCGAGATGAATGACACCTATCTTAAACCAATCCTAACTGATCTTCTCTGAGGTGAACTTCCACTAGATTTTCCTTTATCCTGTAAATAATTCATGTTAAAAGTTTGCAACCATGGCTTATTAAACTGACTGTTCTGTAATTTTCACATCTGTCTACACCTGTTTTCTTTGGGATGGGGAGTATAACATTTAAGTATCAAGATATTTCAAAGGTCTCTTACATCTTACTCATGGATAGTTCTCCCAGAGACTTCAGTAGCTCTGAGGGAATGTTGTATACTCCAGCGGTCTTGCTTCAACTTAGGTCTGTCAGTGCTCTGTCAAATATTTCTCTCAGTATAGTATCTCCTATTTCATCTTTACCCACTTCCTCTTCCCTTCCTACAATATTGCCTCGAAGTCCATTTACTTTGTAGATCGCCTCTTTATAGTCTTTCCACCTTTTAGCTTTCCCTTCTCTGCTCAGAACTGGTTTTTCATCTGAGTTGTTGATATTCATACAACTGCTATTCTTGTCTCCAAATGTCTCTTTTATTTTCCTGTAAATGTTATCTATTTTCCCCTACTTACACTTTCTTATACAGACTTGCATTTGCTCACTAGCCATTCCTGGTCAGTACTCCATTTTACCTGCTTCATTTACTGTATTTTATACCTTCTCGTTTCATCAATTACATTCATTATTCTGGTGATATCCAAGGATTTGTTGTTGATTTGTCTTTTTATTTATTGGGTCCTCTGTTGCCTTCACTATTTCATCTCTCAAAGCTATGTGTTTATCTACTTCTGTGTTATTTTGACCTGTGAATGTCAAATCTTCCTCTGAAACCTCAAAAAAATTAATATATTTTCAATTTATCCAGGTTCCATCTCCTTATTTTCCTACCTTTCTGCTGTTTGTCTACAGCACATGGCCAGTAAGATATGGTCAGAGTTTATATCTGCCCCTGATATGTCTTACAGTATAAAACCTGGTACCGAAATATATGTCTTGCCATTATAAAATCTATCTAGTACCTTCCACTGTCTCCTTGTTTTTTCCACATCTACAGCCATCTTTCAAGCTTCTTAATTTCATAATTTATAACTTAGATAAGAAGTCTGTCTATTAATATCTAATTTGTTGATCCATTCAATGGCTACCTTTGTCACTTTGAAGAAATTGTCTAAGATCCCATCATAAGCTTTTCTGCTGCAGGTTGTTACAGTGTGATAGATTGTCAGTTGTTCATTTCCACTGCCACATTGAGGAGATGAAGCTCTTCCCCATTGGTACAGGTTTTTAGCACAAAAGACCGGACCTATGTGGATTCGATTGTTTTCCAGACGTCACATTAATTCCATATGGCCTTTTTTAGTTCTTTGGAGGGTCTGATGGGTAATAGTGTTCTACATTTCTGTCCACTTTTTGTTGATACTGCCTTTAGCAATTCTGACAACAGAACAAATGGGTTCCTAGATTTTAGTCGGCTCATTCAGAGTGCAGGAACATCAGAGTAGTGCATTGGAAGCTTGGGGATTTTAAATAAATTTTTTGAGGTCTCAGAGGTCTGGTTGTGCAATGTTGCTTAGAGGTGGTAACCAGTATAGAGAAGTAGACTTCATGTAGCCTATTATTATCCTCATTGCAGGTTTCAGACAGACTAGACAGAAATTGAATCAGCATTTGGGTCACACCTCCTTGACCCTTGTGCAAAAATGTGAGCAGTATTCTTCCATGTCCATTTTTAATAAGCTACCACATGAATTCAAAAAGTTTAGTAGTAATGTCCTTTCAAAATTGGAAAGTTCCTCATGGCTCACTCTCTCTATTCTGCCAAGGAATTTCTTAAAAATTAAAAATATATATAAAAAATAGATGAAGATTACTTACCAGGCGAAGGAGCACAGGAAGTGATAGTAGCACAAATTAATAAATTCACACGCACATACACACAAAGGCTAGCTTTCGCAGCCTCGCTGCTTCTTCAGGCAGAAGGGAAGGAGAGGGAAAAGGAAATGATGAGGGTTTTAAGGATAAGGAGTCATTCCAATCCTGGGACAGGAAAGACTTACCTTGGGGGCAAAAAAGGAGGGTAAAAATACACACACACACACATATACACAAATGCAAGCACACCTAGGCAGACATACTGTAAAAACCCTCATTTATTTCTGTGTTACATTGATGGTTCTTTTTATTTATGCTTAGATGTGTGCTTAAGATTGCCATACATTTCACTTTATCAGTTATTACTGCTTTGTTAAAATATGATGTACTGACGCATTCCATGGCCATGGGCACTCCTGCTCAATTTGGTGCTGCATGACATGATAAATACATATAAAATAAACATAAATTGTGTACATGATCACCTCCGGCTGCTCTGGAGTGGCCGGAGATGGTGGTGATGTGTGCATGAGTTATGTCTGAGTGATTATGTATCTTTGTATGATGAAGGCTGTGGGTAAAAATTTGAGCTGTGTGATATGATTGTCTATTCTTTGTGGCTGTCTTGTGGCAAAATGATTGCCTTTGGTAAGTTGCTATGTGTCCTCTATTATTGATAAACCAACCTGGAATTTCCATTTTTAGTGTACATTAATTGTACATTCAAGAATTCAAGTGAAACTTTAGTGTTCAAAATATGTTCCTACGCACAGCTCAGTTCATTTGTCTCAGTCAGTAGACAGTTTATTGAATTTACATGTCAAAACTGTACACAGTGCTCGTACCTAGATTTGTAACATGGAAGAGTGCTGTAAACTTTATTAGCATTAATTTGTGTCGCTATAGAGCAAACATTTTAACTTGTAATAAATTTTCAATTTAGGGAGTATTTCATAATAAAAATTAATTCAATTAAAGATCATTACATTTTAAAATTTGCAGTTTGAAAATATCTGAGACGAAATCAGCCTATACCCAGACAAATACAATATGCCCTATCTGTGTAAATACCTACAGATAAAAATACACATCATCAGCCCATAAACATTGTGCAGTGGAGAAACTGTGAAGTACAACTGCTCAACTCTTTTAATGTTCATGATTTTGATAAACTATGCTGAAAGTGAGGGGAAACTGTAGCTGTTACTTTTCCTGTGGACTTGCAGCCTCTCAGGTAAACTATTCTGGAGATAAAATAGTCTCCCATCGGATATCTGGGCAGTAATCAGGCGGATGTTGTCATCAGGAAGTACAACACTGGCAGTCTGCAGATTGGAACATGCAATGTTAGATCTCTTAATGAGGTAGGGAGGTTAGGAAATTAAAATGGAAAATGGAGAGGTGGGGGATTAGTAATGTTTGGTGGTAAGATAAACAGGATTTCTGATCAGGTGAGTACAGGGTTACAAATACAAAATCAGTTGGGGGCATTACAGGCATAGGTCTAATAATGAAAAAGAAAATAAGAATTCGGCTAAACTACTATGAATAGCACAGTAAACCTGTTATCATAGTCAAGACAGATGAGAAGCAAACACTGATAGTAGTGCAAGTTTATATGCCAACTAGCTCTGCCAATGATGAGATCAAAGAAATATATGAGGAGGTAAAGGAAATTATTAAGACAGTTGGGGGAGAGGAAGACTTTATTGTCATGAGGGACTGGAATTCGGGAGTAGGAAAAGGAAGGGAAGAAAAAATGGTAGGTGAATATGGACTGGGAAAAAGGAATGATAGAGAAAGCAGAACATCATTTAATCATAACAAACACTAGGTTTAAGGATTGTGAAAGACGGTTGTATATGTGTAACAGACCAGAAGGTACAGTACAAAATTGACTGTATAATAGTAAGACACAGATTTTGAAACCAGGTTTTAAACTGTAAGACAAACCCAGGGAAAGATATAGATTCTGACCATTTCTTCTTGGTTAATATAATTCAAAATATTTAGTGCAGTCACTCACAATATATGGAAAAATTAAATACCAATTTTCATTATTCCATAAATGAAAAAATATAACATATAATGTAGTTTTATGAATGATAAGTGTTTTCTTAAGTGAAATGAGTTGAGATTAGGGATCTAGTTCCTATAATAGAAGGAAGACATTTGGCAAAAAGTGCTAATAAGCTAACCAGTCTGGTAATGAAATTATACTGAAGATGGATTTAAGTGTCTGAGAATTTGATTATTTTGCCACTATTCAGAAATCTTTAGCTATTTTATATAAATATTTAATATAAATAGCTGCACTTATGTGGTCAACAACACTGTGATCACTGTCACAAATACATGAAGAGTCTGTCACAGTATAAATCTTACAATGTACCATGATTAACTTATGATATTTGATATTTTAGCATCCTGTGAGTCTATATTACACACGGGAGCTAAAAGTAACCTCTTTGGTGGAGGTGCATGATCACTGCCTCAGCAGTAATAATCTCTGTGCTTCCCTGTACTCTGAAGTGTTAACTTCTCTCTCCATTGTAGAGTGTAAATAAAGTGATTCCCTGCCAGCATTTTTGTGTATTATTACACAGCAGTGTTGGTAGAAACCACAGTGGTAACACCAACAGTTCTTTGACTGTGACTTGCGTTGAAAACTTAATTTTTCACGTTTTTCCTGTGGAACTACATCCGACAACAACACCGCTATGATCTAACAATGGCTTGATGCGTGCCCACATTTTCTGCTCTCCTCACGGCCCTTCCAACACTGGGGTTAAGCCAACCTTAAAGTTGATTTCTGAATGATTCATTTGGATGAATATGTAACGCGACTGGCAGTCACGGACTCGGGCGAGCTTATCATGCCAAAGCAGTAAAGTTGACAGACACATGCAACCCCCACTAGGCAGTTTTGAAATTCCCGTGGGCCGTTTTAAACATATTCATTTGGATTTTGTTGGTCCCTTTCCAATTTCAGTTGGGTTTCGTTATATACTATCAATGATCGACCGTACTACTCTATGGGACGAAGCTCCCCTCTCAAAGACGTTTCCACAGCAAATGGTATGCGCAGTTTCATTGACACATGGATATCGTGGTACGGCTGTTCATCCTCACTTACTACTGATTAAGGGCAGCAGTTCAAGTCAGAACTTTTCAATAACTTGTGTGATCTATGCGGCACCATCCACAGAGCAATGGGCTTATTGAGAGATAGCATTGCACCCTCAAAATGGCCTTCACATGCCATGGTGGTAAATGGACCAATGCCATTCCATGGGTTCTTCTTGGCATCCGCACTGCACACACAGTTCTATGTGCCTTCCTGGCCAAGGTAGTGTACGGTGAACCATTTGTACTTCCCGGGGATTTCATTGCCGACACTGACCACCCTCCACAAACTGAATTACCAACGCTTGTCAAATGTGTACACGAACATAGTGTGTGCACACAGGTATCCCACTGTGTGCCCATTGTACACCGCGTCTGTTTGTACCCAAAGTGCTGAAGGACTGCGGGTTTGTAATGCTGCGTTATGACACTGTGCTCCCCCCACTACTCTGGCCCACACCGCATCCTAAGCAGATCTAATGTCACGTTTGACATTTCACTTAATGGACGTGTGATTAAGGTCTCCATCAACTGGCTGAAAGCACATGTATGCTTTCCTCTTAATGTGACACCCCACAGTTAGGAAGTGATGATGTAGACGACAACCCCCCAACAAGTGCTCTTACAACGTGCAGCGATCTTGCGCCTACACATGGTGTTCCTGCATGTGACTACGGTCTACCAAGTGCCGAACATGCATGTGACGACCAAGTTTTTGGCAGTGATCAGGCATACTCCCCCCCCCCCCTGCAGCCACCTCCTGGTGCAACACACATCGCGCCACATACCTCACCAACGTTCGCAGGTTTTTCTCCGATTCCGAACTTTGACACCTCCCAGCCCTGCACCACACTGATGACAATGGGCATTACCAGTTCCCATGCTCACAATGCAGACATCGACATCACATACACTGTGGACATCTCCGCCTATCCACAGGTGATGTGACCTGTGGTCAAACATTGTTCATCCTATACCTCCAGCCATGTTCCAATGATCCCTCCTCTCCTGTAAACACCACCTTAAGCATACACCTACCCTTACCCTCTTCCGTCAACTCATCAATAGTTGCGGCATCTTTAAGCACGTCAGGTGTCCTACATTTATCAATTTCCCTCCTTCGTCCCCCTTCCCCACCCTCTGCTGTTCCAATCTGCTGCATTGGACGGCCCATCCATTGCCCATGTGATTATGGCTGCAAGATGGGAAATAAGACTGTGAAAATAGTAGTTGCAGCTCAATGAATTGGACATACATTTTGAAAGTCATTAGGGGATTCAATAAGCAGAGACATAATTACAGTGTAAGAAAGTGTTAACAATACCAAATTCTCCATATTGGTCCAGCTGAACCAATAATTAAAAATAGTTATTTTTGGCTAACAAGAGATAATTTGCAGTAATTCATGGGCTTCATGTCAGAATTTTTATGGATTACCATGTGCCATAACAATGGGACACAATTTTTTGACTTGTTTATAAAGAACATTCTGAATAATACCAGTGAATAATTTGCATACCCAAATTGCTCGAAATGAATCTCATTGAACATTTGTGGGACATAATTAAGAACTCAGTTCCTTATAACGAGTTTTATGGTTTACATTACATCAGCTGTTGTTTTTCATTGATGCAGTCAGCTCGGCTGCAAATGTTATTTCTCAAACATTAATAATTTGACCACGGTTCTTTTGTGTTAATGGAACATCAGTTTGATATATCAAGTTGAATAAACTGTTTACTGAAAAGAATGCACTACATAGTTAATGCATCGGAGACATGACCAACACTGACTGACTACATGATGACTAGTTCTAGACTAAAACATACATCTTATGTCCACCCATTTATCTAGTGCAGTACGCGCTAGAATAATCTAGAACAAACATGTCACAGTACAGTTCCTTAACATTAGGGTTGTGTCCGAGTGGTTCGGCCGAATCCAGATTCGCCGAATCTAGCACACTGGGTTCGGATTAGATGCATAATGGCCGAATATTACCGAATCCCGAATCCAAAGTTTATATGGAAACCTTCAGTTACGAATGTTGTAGTTAACTTTGCATAACAGTGCTCGGTAATTTGGTAGAATCCGTGTACATCGAAGGAAACGGCATAGCCATCGATATATATCGAATATTCGATATAGTGTTTCTGAACCGGAGATTCGGGCGCTAAGCGCCCTCACGTACTAAAAAAAAAATTTCTTGTTTAACCTATACCTAACCTTCTTAAGGCTACGCTACAGATCAATTTTTTTAAGTCAAAGTTAGGTTAGGTATAGGTTAAACAATTTTTTTTTTTTTTTTTTTTTTTTTTTTTTTTTTTTTTTTTAGTGCTCTTTCGTTTGCGTTATTTACATTATTGTTTCATAGATCCGCAGAAAGACGTGATGTCATAAAACGTGGATAAATCGAGTACAAAACGAACGAAGTTCTGAAAAATGGCACTAGGAGCCGCCACAAGTAAGTTTTCCGTCTCGTCTAAGCAGTGCTACACACACCCCGCTTACATGGGCTCCCAAAACCGGATTTAGTAAACAGATTTCCCAATCCCACTTTTGGTTGGTCATGTAAACACTCCAAAAGCGGAAAACGGTTTACGAAAATCGGTTTTCGTCTTACGGAAGATGTTTTACATGTAAACGTAGCGAGTGGCTTGCTTCGTAGGCACAAATGTAAATACTGGCGCTAAAACTTTTGCACTCGTAAAAATAAAAAATAAATAAATAAAAAGGAAGTCGAGTCTAATTTCCACTTTATTTTCGACTATTGAATTTTAACACACTATTCAACGAAGGAAATAGAACTTTAGTATTGCTCAACTTCAAATGTAGCAGGTCACGTTGGTAATTTCCTAGGAACGTATACATCGAATGACACGGCAATACAATCGATATATATCAGACATTCATCTCTCGCTCCGCTAGCAGTAGCAAGAAACTTTATTTTTTTCGCTTTAAAATAGATGTCGATGTTTTGACATGTTTCAGTTCCCAGCACTGTACCACATTAAGTTAGCCCCAAACATACACTGTAAAGTTGATTTTGGTAATCAATAACATTTAGCGTTGTTGTTTCTTCTATTACAGTATTATAATATGACACGTCGCCACTCATAACCTCACTTTAAACATGGAGTACTGGAAAAAGCGAATTATCGTGACGGACAATGTGAATACAGTGTGATGTGGCGGATCCGTGGCGTGACGTGACGTTGACGTGACGAACAGTGTGAATCGGCCTTAATTCATTGTCAATAGACTTTTCAGTCAAAGCTATGGTCGTTAGACTACACTACATGATTTACCCAGAAGTTACACTTTTAGTGTAGGAACACCCACATTGGCACTAATAGATTTCTATAATAAATAACCACAAGGAGAAACAGGCGGAACAGTAATTGTGAGACGCTATAGTGGCACATATAAAGCTAGATGTTGGTTATAAAAATCTATCAGTGCTAATGCCTGTTGTGAAGGAAATACTGCCTGACACATTGTTCTTATATGTCAATCACTTCATTTACAGATAGTACAGAAAATCTCAGTAGGACTATTTTGACTTCATTTTCAGGCGTATATATCATAATCCAAACTGTAAAAACATATGCATTCATCTATAATTTCGTATGTTATGAAAATTTGCACACCTTTCATTTATAGTATGTATGGATGTAATGAAAAGGGGATGTACTGTATTAGAAGGCCACATAAGTTGAAAGAATGCCTGTCTAATATACAAAACTCAACTTCAATCAAGAGAAAATGCAAGACTTGGAACCAACGAGCTTGAATGTCATAGAGTGGCAATAGGCCCACCATGTTTGAGGCAAATTGAGCTGCCGTCCGCCATGTGATTTGGGGTACCGGCTCACAGTTGGTATGACACACCCACTCGGTAATTTTACCTAATTACAGTTCCATGTTTTAAATAAAAATTGACTGTTGAATACTGATGTACATCAAGTTCCATCAGACTTTTTCGAAGCTGCGAATTGACGAGCCTAGTAGTAAATTTCCTAAATATGCGGTAATAAATTATCACGAACCTGTCAGTAATACGGTTCCAGTTCGAAGTATATCAGTTAGCTGAGGTTTGCCATAACAACAGATGTGCCATTGCGAAAATTTTTGTGTTGATTTTAATGCAAGAACATGGTCTGAACGAGCTGTGAAACATACAGTGAATAGTAATCGTTATGGCAAACAATCATGACCATGGATTTGTATCTGCTGTTAATGTGTTGTAACAACAGCTTTCATAAAGTATAGTATACATTTTACTAAACCTGCAAACTCTACAAGCTTGTAAAATTACTGTTAAAGGGTTTGGTTGTAAGGTTTGCTGGACGAAATTTCAGTACAAAGACGAAAGTGACAATAAAATACTGCAGTTAGAAATGTGCATAGGTCATCTGCCAAAAAAACGATCCACATCGAAGTAAGGTGTCGTTAATAACTTTGCTTGTTGCTATGCTGAAACAAGTATGTTTGGTACGTGAAATTTGAATACAAAGACAACAGAATATTGCAACAAAATTCGCCTGGGTCAGCTGTCATAAAAACATTCCACGCCAAAATAATGTATCATTAATAACATTCGTTCTTTCCATGCTGAAATAAGTACTGTACATAATTGCTGCAAAGAACACATAAATATACAAGTAAAAACATTCTGGTTGTCACTACTGCTATCACACTTTGCACTGATTGCATGTCAGTCATACTTGATCGAGTATTGTCGACAATAAGTAAAAATATTTTTAATGAAGGTGTAAACACTCAAAAGTGTTGTTTCATTAACCACAGGAGCGACAGAAGAAGAAATATCTCAAGAACACTCCATTTAAGTGCTGGAACACACTTTAGGCATATTCATCAGGAAAAATTGTACAGACAGTGTACCCTACATGCAATATTCACTAAATACATCACTAAAAGCTCAACAACAGAGTACTATAGACAGACTCCTCGCAAGTGTGTTGATCACTGAAAACATGGCGGCCGAGTTTACACAGGATGCCGCAAAGAGCGCTGTAGCTTGTGTGTTGGCCACTCTATGAAATTAAAGCTCGTTGCTTGGAACACAAACCTCTTCATAAATGTTCAGGCTTGTCTTTCGGAGGAGGCTCGTTAAACGCTTTGGAGTCAGTCAGAAAACGGTTTGACGAAAATCTGCTTACTTAAATAAACGATCTCAAACTATCAGCTCCACCACTCAAACCAACACCTTCTAAAATAGATGGTGTTGCTCGACCACCTGATTGGTCAGTCAGATAGCGTCAGCGCCACTCGAACGCCTCAAACCGTTTCAGATCGTCAGCAGCGACTCTCAAACGAACCTACTATCAACCATAGAGTAGGAACAGCAGTAATTATTTAGTTCACAGTCAGCACAAAAAAGGAAGACTGTCACTCTGCACGATTCGATTTTCAAACAGTAGTGCTATGTTGACAACGAATATCTAGCGCTTTGTTCATTTATAACATTGGCTGTCGCAAATGTTTTAACACTTTCTTGCCAGTATCTTCTCATTTACAAGTACTAACTAGTATATCGTCCTGACTTAAATAAATAACAGTCTAGTCAAGGTAATAAAACGTCTTTCGTTCATGAAAACCAAAATTTTCCTTTTGCTGACATTTTCTAATACTATTTCCAAACCGACTCTCCATTCCAATGATATAATTGAAATCATCATATTTCGCATCAATTTTAATGAGTCTGAAACTAAGTTTTCAAATTAATATAGCCGCAATGCAGTAGTCGAGCGGTCTAAAGCGTCTTTCTGCGAAACGCGGGGTTGCTCGCCGTGGAGGTTCGAGTCCTCCCTGGGGCATGGGTTTGTGTGTTTGTCCTTAGGTTAGTTTACCTAGGTTTAAGTAGTTTGTAAGCTATGGACTAATGACCACACAGTTTGTTCCGATAGAATTACAAACACTTGAACAAACAAACAAAGAAATTAATATTGTTTATTATAAACAGAAAACAACTATGCCATGTAAAATATAATTGGCTACCTCAATCTTTGCCACAATTGGCCAGCTCATTTCCGTGTGTTGACAACTGTTCCGTTGCCAACATTACCCACTAGGCATGTGTCGAAGATTGTAAAATTTTACCAAAGTACCTATGCATTGGGGACTTTTGGATGAAAATTCCCTACATGACTTTAATGCTTAAAAGTATCTACGTGTAGCGAAAAATTCCCTACGTCTGGCAACACTGGTCACAGATTCGCCAAGTACATAGTGCTGCCACTAGATGGCAGGTGGAATGAGTTCTGTTTTTCATAACACGAAAATAAATGCGATGTACGAGGCGTTTTGCATAGCAGTTTCAACTGGCACCGGGAGACCTGATTGGTTGTTGGTAGGAGCCATTAGCCAATGAGATGCTGCGTGTTTCTTAACCGAAGATTCGGGCGCTACGCGCGCTCACATACTTAAAGAAAAAAACTTCTTGTTTAACCAATACCTAACCTAACTTCCACTTTAAAAAAAGTTATCTGTAGCGTAGCCTTAAGAAGGTTAGGTATAGGTTAAACAAGAAGTTTTTTTTTTTAGTATGTGAGGGCCCGTTGTGCCCGAATCTCTGGTTAAGAAAACGCAGCATTTCATTGGCTGATGTCTCCTACCAACAACCAATCAGGTCTCTCGGTGCCAGATGAAACTGCTATGCATAACGCCTCGTATGCGATGTATTTTAGCTGTTGTCGGGTTTGTTAACACACTCTGTATATGTTTGCTGTCGGGTCAGACAGTATGCTGTATTAATTTTTCTTCAATAAACATAAATAAAAGTGTTTCTCACACGTAATCAACTTATAAACATATCTGTTTCCTCAAAACTACAGTTTGTACTGGTAGCTAAATGACGAGAATTTATTTGCAATGAAGCAGTACCGCATACAAAACTGAATTCTGGCATCTTCACTTACTTTTATTTCAATTCTATATTTTATGTGAACTGGAAATTATAATGAATATGTGTGAATCTACACTCTTCAACGGAATAGCCTACACGCTGAAACGAAATTTCCTAGCACAAGGAATTGAGATCAATTTGGCAGGAAACTTCATCAATGATGCTGGTGAAATTCGTACATGCTTGTTTCTCCTCGGAAGGAAGGAACAAGACGACATTTTTGGTCATTAGCAGAAAACAGAGGAGATATCAAATACCCACAGAAAAAATGCACATGCTGTTGATAAGCAGAGCATTCTCCACATAGTAATCATAAAAATTTGGAAGACTGGATGTAAAAATTCCGATGGCTGTAAAGAATCTGCAGACAACTCTGCAGATGAAATACAGATGTATTTTCTATGTATTTCATATCTCCTCTTTAGGAGGCTATTGCCCAATAATGCCTTCCTTCTGTGGCGAAATCATATATGAATTATACTACTCCTATTAATGAAATATTTCGTTTCAGCATTATCGCCACTGAAAAATATATCAAACAGTTTCACACAATCAACAATACAAAATGAAATGTCATTATCATTAAAAATGATCATTTTGTTATGATTTCCAGACAACAGAAAAGTGGCATTGATATGAAACTAATTATTATGCAATAAGAAGGTTTGAACATTAGCACTTTTTGCTAATGACCTACGAGCCTACCCATTAGCCACTGTAAGACATGGAAGTAGTTTCCTATAATAGGTATTCATATTATATGTCCTGTGATAATCACGTATGTACACGTTTATTGAAGAAAAATGTATTTTATGTATTGTTTCATGAAACAGGACATATACACATTGTGCATAAAAAGTCCGACAAAAACTAATGTATCAGCAGTTATTTTCCCCATCTTGAATTAAAGCTCTGTATAAGGAAAGTATGGCCATCCTTTTCCGCGCCGCTTGCCGATGCCTGTGGCTCATGATTGCCTGAAATCGAGTCACTTGGTACTTTCCGCCATCTTGGTCCTATACGTTGCTTGGCTGCCATGAGAAGTCTTGTGATTTTTGTATGTTTGGGTTTGAATAATGCCACAGTGTTGTACTTTTGGGTGTTCTTAAGAAGCGAAGAAGGGAGGTAAACATTATAGTACTTCCATTATATATCATAAATGCAGGAAGATGATTAGTCGGACTGATGAAAGTCGTCAGAGAAAACTAGGAGCTCAGAAGCGACCTTTGATTCTTCTACTAATTCATAATATAAATTAATAGATTAAAGATTCACTGACGAATGGATCACACAGCAGATATCTATATACTTAAATAATAACTTAATAACTTAAATGAATGTGTGAAGAAACGTCCTTCATAATGTTGTGAGGTTAAATTATTCACACATTGTTGGTTTTATATGTGGGTAGTTGCCGAAAACATACAAATTTTGAACATATTAGTCAAAAGTCATATGCTTCCAGTAAAAAGACTCAAACTTATAGGAATACCAGGAACATAGAATAAACCAGTATGTGAGGAGTTGTGCAGATATGCATTTCAGTATCCAATGTTTGAAGTCACAAGGCTGAATGTATACATTATCCTAGGAATAGACTGGCTTATGGAACAGAATGTCACATTATATTTTCAAACAGGTACTGTCAGATTTCCACAGGGACAAGATGAAGACAGTCACATTACAATTTGATTTAGAAACTACATAAGAAAGTCTTACAATAGTAGCGGAAGCTGAAGAAGTACATAATACAAACAAAATATTATTTGAATATGATACACCAATATAACAGATGGATATAATAAAGTACCTGACCAAATAATTAAATATTAATGCAGTCGAAAGACAGGATATGGTAACATTATTAAATAACAACATAGATGTGATTCTGGAGTTCCTCTCGGCGTATTTGATAGTCAAAATATCCACAGGTGTACTGCCAGTCTACCAGCGATCATACATATCGCCATCATCAGGTGCACTGACGGACTAAGCTCCTGGAAACGCGCCGGCACAGATATCTGCTCGCTATGGTCGCTCGCAGGGAATTCGGTTCTAGCCCGATTTAAATACCCTCGGCCCGCAGAGCGACCCCTCCATGGTCCATGCCCCGCGCCACGGTCATGCAGTGGAACCGATTGCGAAGGCGTCTGAGATGACGTCGATGTGAGGGCTCTGCCTGCCGTGGTTGTCACTATGTTACGTTTGCTAGATTTAGTCTTAATTAACCCAATCGCTGGTTCCCAAGCTTTGCTAAGATTATAGCCACAGTCACGGTTTATGAGGTCGTCACTTGTGCGAATTTCGATGGCCTCTCTAACGACACAGTCCCAGTATCTCGACGTCTGTATCAGAATCCTAGTGCGTTCATACTCTATCACGTGATTCTCCGACAAACGATGTTCAGCGACCGCCGAATTTCTCGGATACATCAATTGTGTGTGCCTCTGGTGTTCAAGGCATCCATCAGTGATGGTATGCATCGTCTGTCCAATATATGACTTGCCACACTGACACGGAATTTTGTACACGTCGGCCTTCCTCAAACCGAGATCATCTTTGGCGCTCCTCACCAGTGCAAGAATTTTATTCGGCGGACAAAAAACAATTCCAACCTGGTGTTTCTTCAGAATGCGGGCGACCTTTCCCGAGAGTGCGCGGATATATGGAATAAACGCAGTGCCTACCTCCTCCCTCGTGTTTTCATCTGTTTCCACGGGTTGTGCTGTAGTGGTTGGGTGGAGAGCTGGCTGAATCTGCCACTCTTGAATACCCATTTTTTCGGAATACAGTTTTCAGGTGTACCAATTCCTGGGGTAGACTCTCTGTGTCGGAGATAGAGCGCGCCCTATGTACTAGAGTTTTAAGTACCCCATTCCTCTGTGAAGAGTGGTGACAGCTGTCTGCATGTAAATACAGACACAACATGACACAGGGTGCCATCAGTTCTTCTCTTGACCATGACGTCAAGGAACAGCAATTTACCCTCTGTTTCAGTCTCCATAGTGAATTTGATGTTGGGGTGCATGGAGTTCAGATGTGTAAGGAAGTCAAGAAGTTTATTCATACCATGTGGTTATATGACGAAAGTGTCGTCCACGTAATGGAAAAAGCAAGTAGGTTTCCATTCAGATGACGCCAGGGCTCCCTCCTCGAAATTCTCCATGTAGAAATTTGCGACCACAGGGGAGAGTGGGCTACCTAAGGCGACTCCCTCCGTTTGTTCGTAGTATTCACCATTGAAAAGAAAATACATGGAGGTCAAGACATGCCTAAAACGTTCGGTGGTCTTCTCGTCATACTTTTGACCAATAAAATATAATGACTCTCGAAGGGATACCCTCTTAAACAAAGAAACGGCGTCAAAACTCACCATGATATTAGATTCATCCAGCCTGAAGCTGTCAAGGCATTTAACAAAATCCAGGTAATTTCGGATGTGATGAGGGCATTTACCCACATAAGGACTTAATATTCCCGTCAAGTATTTGGCAAACAAATATGTAGGTGCTCTGATGTTACTGACAATGAGTTGTAACGCCACCCCATCTTTGTGAACCTTAGGCAGTGCATAAAGTCTTGGCGGTACCGGACCTTAAGGTAGCACTTTCTTGGCGACACCCTCCGGTAAATCCGTGTCCGTGAGAAGTGCCCTCGTCTGGTTCTCCACCTTCTTTGTGGGGTCAACGCTGATCTTCCGGTAGGAATCGTCATTTAGCAGGCTCTGCATCTTTTCAGTGTAGTCCTTATGGAAGACAACAACCGTTGTATTGCCTTTGTCAGCCGGTAACACAACAATTTCAGAGCGCTCCCTCAGGTCACCAATGGCCGCCCTCTCTTTATACCAGTGATGTTCGACTTCATGGGCATGGATTTCGTCGAAGCACAACGAGTTTCACGACTTATTTCCTCAGCTGATGCAGGCAGAAAGTCGAGCTGCAATCTTTTCAACAGCACACATAATTTCTGCGACCGGCGTGAACTTGGGGGTAGGAGCAAAGTTGAGTTCTCTCTCCAAAACCGAGACCGCATCATCACTCAACTCCATGCCACTCAGATTGATGACAGTCTTGCACGGAGCCTGCAGAGATGGTTTGTCAAGGAGGCGTTTGAACTTAGCTGTCCCTTTGCCTTCTTATGGGCGGAATTGGCTGCAACCCAGGAAACACAATCAATCCAATCCCAGGAAAAAGAAGTGAAATGATTAGCCAGTTGCAAATGCAGTTTGAATAGCCCCAGTGAGATGAAATCAAGGCTATGGAGGGTGAAATGCAATCTCTCACGAACCAATGCGAGGCTGGCCCGTTTCTTCATTCTTTTGGCTTCTGCAGAATCGATGTGATGCGTGACCATAGCAAAATTTGGAGCAACACTCTCGAATGACATCTCTTTAGAAAGGCAAGAGGACTTAGCAAGCGACATCTACGGTGGTGCAACTTTTCCAATTTCTTCATGCTGCGGTACATCTCCTCCCCATAAAGGTGTATGATGTTATTCTTGAGTTTCTCTCAGCATATTTGATAGTCAAAATAACCACGGGTGTACTGCCGGTCTACAGTGTCCAACGGGCACAATATTTCGGCGATTATACATGTCGCCATCATGAGGTGAACTGACGGACTGAGCTCCTGGAAACGCGCCGGCACGGAGATCCGTACGCTACGGCGGCTCGAAGGGAGCTGGGTTCTATTCCGGTGGCGGGCGATTTAAATACCCTCTGCCCGCAGAGCGCCCCCTCCTTGGTCCGTGCCCTGCGCCGCGGTCGTGCAGTGGAACCGATTGCGACGGCGTCTGAGATGACGTCGATGTGAGGGCTGTGTCTGCCATGTTCGTCACTACATTACTTTTGCTAGATTTAGTCTTAATTAACCCAATCACTGGTTCCCAAGCTTTGCTAAGATTATAGCCACAGTCATGGTTTATAAGGTCGTTACTAGTGTGAATTTCAATGGCCTCTCTAACGACACAGTACCAGTACCTCGACGTCTGTACCAGAATCCTAGTGCATTCATACTCCATTGCGTCATTCTCTAACAAAGAATGTTCAGCGACTGCCAACTTGCTCAGATACATCAAACATGTGTGCCTCTGGTGTTCAAGACATCGATCCTCGACGGTATGCATCGTCTGTCCAATATATGACTTGCCATACTGACATGGAATTTGATATGAAACTTCCTGGGAGATTAAAATTGTGTGCCAGAACCAGGACTCGAGCCTGGAAACATCCCTTAGGCTGTGGCTAAGCCATGTCTCCACCATATCCTTTCTTACAGGAGTGCTAGTCTTGCATGTTTCACAGGAGAGCTTCTGTGGAGTTTGGAAAGTAGGAGGCGAGGTACTGGCGGAAGTAAAGTTGTTAGGCGGCATCTTGAGTCGTGACGGGATAGCTCAGTTGGTAGAGCGCTTGGCTGCAGAAGGAAAAGGTCCCAGGTTCGAGTCCCGGCTCCGGCACACAATTTTAATCTGCTAGGAAGTTTCATATCAGCGTACACTCCGCTGCAGAGTGAAAGTTTCATTCTGAATAACATAGATGTTTTTTCAGTGAAACCAGGGATTTTTAAAGACTTTGTTTGCACTCTAAAGGTTAAGCCCCACAACCCATTCTACATAAAATCATGTCCAATACTTGTTTCTATGAAACATTTACTATAAAATGAAATTGATAGTATGATTAATTGGAATCGAATAGAAACTTCTGACAATTGTTAAAATAACCTCTTAATGGTAATTAAGAAATCTGGTGGGACAGTGAGACTTGTACTCCATGCAAGAACTGCCAGTAATATAATTGAACCTGAAAGAGATAGGCCAACCATAATTAAAGAAATGTTAACTAAATCTCTAGGGGAAAGGTACATCAGTAGTATGGATGTCATAACTGGCAAACACAACTGCATAAAGACTACAAAAAGTGCACAGCCTTCCTATTTGAGGGAAGACGATACCAGTTTCAGGTAATATGTTTTTGACTAAACATCTCGATATAAGTGTTTATCAGAGCCTTAGACTAAGCTGTAGGAGCTTAGTAGCTTAAGAGATAAAATTTTAATTTAAATAGATTACATTGTAATCATATCCACTAAATGGGATGAATACCTACAAAAGTTGTAGGAAATTTTCGATAGATTACTGTCACCAGGAATTACACTTAAACTATCAAAATCCCAATTTGGTAGAAATTAAAATAACAGATATCAAGCCAAAACAGATGCTGGCAAACTTTGTCCAGAACCATCAAACAGAAGACAAGTGAAATCATATTTAGGGATGGTCAGATTTCGTATAAAATTACGTCCATGGGGAAACTATTAAAAGTGTAACATGCCTTGGAACTGGGGTAATTGTTCTACAGAAGAATTTAACAACATCAGGGAAAGTTTAGTGAATGCAACTGTATTGGTCTACCCAGACTTTACACTACCATTTCACCTATCAGCAGATGCTTCAAACTATGGTCTCAGATTCCAAATTTTGCAAGAATGAGTTGTACAGCAGACACTATAACACAAACCAAATGCATTTGCAACTAGGATGCTCAAGAACCATGAACAAAAAATACAACACAGAAAAGGAGACGCCATCTATAGGATACTCATTCAAAAAATGTAGATACTTATTTGCAGGCAATGAAAGTATAATATGTAGAGATCCTTGTGCATTAACGTTTCTGCTGAAGAGGAAACTTCTATACAACGAACTGATTAGATGGACACTCCTTCTGCAAGAATTGAAATTTTCAATTAATGATGAGAAATTAAAGGTCAGCATCATATCACACTCGTTGTCAAGTCTGCCAGTAGGCTTACAGTCTCACAAAGATATGAGGTAAGAGGAAAATTTGCTATATATTTTTTCAAAATTAATAAGTATGGAAAAGATATTACAATGCTCTGTTCGAAGTTAGTATCTCTACAGCACCAAGATACCAGTCTCAAATGACACATTGAGAACACACAAGGTAATTCACATAACAATGAAGACTGGAATGTACATAAAGAAATTCTGTTTCATAAAAATAACAAAACAGGGAGTTAGTTACTGTGCATCCCTAAGGACAGTGCTGAATAACTTACTCAGTACATTTCTTTAGGCTACTCAAACTTTGGACCAAAGTAATGTATTATGTACATGAAAAGTATTACTTCTCTAAAAAATGAATCGACATGTATGAAAATATTATGATCCTGTGAAATATTTCAAAAGGTAAAAGTGAACACATCACATGTTCACACATTGATTTATGCCATTATTCCAGGAGAAATAAGGGAATTAGTAGTATTGGATTTCTGTGAACCAATGCCTAAGGACCAGTGACTTTAGAATGTAGCTCAAAATAAGTAAAGCTGTACCATCTAAGAAGGGCTACAACCAGGAGTGTAGTAAGTAAATTAAAAGATCAATACTTTAAACAAGTTGATAAGCATAATACCGTATTAACATACAATGGAATCCAGTTTATGCCAAAAAAAAAAAAAAAAAAAAAAAAAAAAAAAAAAGAAAAAAAAATATTCAAATAATTCTTGGCTTGCAAAAATGTCAACTGTATTTCGATTTTGTGCCATAATCCGCAAAGTAATCCATCACAAAGTATTTTTTGTGAACTTGGTGATTTCTTGAGAACTTATTGTGCAAATAAACATCCTAAGTGAACACCATTATTTGGTGAATATGAAATAGTATTGAATGAGTTACCACATTCAGTCACCAAAGTATCACCTGTAGAGATCATTGGGAGACAAATAAAGGGAGAACCTATCTTGATATAGATAGAGTGGTCAAAAGAAAATGCTGATCAATCTGTGTCAACTTATAATATTAAGGAGGTTCTGTCTGGAGAAGCATAAAAACGAAAAAAGAGATGGGAAAAGGGTAACCCAACATCTTACAAGGTAGCAGACGTAGTTTTAACAAAAAATCACAAGAGAAGTGACAAGGCGAAAAGACAACAAGTAAGTTCTACCCATTTTATGATAGACCAATTCAGAATAACTAGAATAAACATGTAAAGGCTGTAGTATCAACCGACCTACAAACCATTAAAGACTTACAACCATTTATGAGATTAGAGGACAGTTTAACATAAATCCATTCCACAATTGTATGGTATTATTTTTGTTAGGTTGTTTCTGCTTTGGGATTTGCTAGCATATATTGTTCTGTGTGGTATTGTTACTGGTGGTAATCTATAGCCTGTAATGGAACAAGAACAGGTTAAGAAAATGGTACAACTATTATTTTTATCAGATGAGGTTGAATGTTTTATGTGCTTTCATAAAGGGACAACAGATGTAAAACAAAGTGATGATGAATAATGATATTAATATTCACAGACGTATCTTACCATCCATTATGAATTTGGGCAGTGAAAAAAATACTATATATATGAAAAAAATTAAACTCTATAGTGGTTTACTCCCAAAATTTGAGAGGCAAAGCCCTGAGAAGCAGGCCTATATAATTGTCATGTATGGATTACAATGGGGCTCAAATATGTTAAAGAGTGACATGTCCTGAGCACCTGGATATATGCATTTTACATAACAGTCCTTAGTTTCTGAGAGAATGAAAATTGTTTCTTGCATAAGTATTTTGCACAATCGAAGTGTTGGATCTGCAGCATCAAGTTGAGCATGGCACAGAGGGTTTATTTTACACCTGGCATGCTGCTGGTTTGTGTAGCGTGTTCAAGTCTATCTTGAACAATTTTTTAAATCTGTTAATTTTTCAATTTGGTCGCACAAGATAGCATAAATAAAGAAAATTATTCAACAATAATTAGTTGTAATGTTAGCAATCAGGGAAGTTTAGGGAGAAGTGCTGAAGTTGGTCATTCTTTCGTATGTGAAGCAAGAAAACCTTTTACTCATTATCTTGGGCAGTTGAGGCCGATCAAACTCTTCCCGAAAACAGTTTGGTCACCAAAGCCTAAGTATGCAATCCTTCTCATTACATTTGGGCGAAAACGGCGTTTGTTCAGTTAACTGGTTGTGAACTCATGCAATGAGTTACAACAATCTCTCTTTGCTATCTGACCAATAAGATCATTATCTATAAACTGTTTCTTCTCCATTGGGACGTTGTATCCAAGTGCAATAGACTTGTCAATATTTAGTAATGTCGCTAATTTATTCAAGACTGTAACGATATTAAGAAGTATCCAAATTAATAGGAAAATACATAGGAAATAATCTGTACAAACAGAAACATAAATGGAGTGGGGACATATCATTGTTCTCAATCTTGTACATTTTGCACAGAAAATGACTGTTGTAGATCTTCTTTTGAACAAACAATTGTATGCAAATAATAACTCGTGGATGCTGCATAAGTTTTCCTCACTGCATTGTTTAGTTTATGTGCAAAAAGGACAACAGTTTATGGCGCCCAAAACGCCAACAGAGGCGTGTTCCATAGATTAACATTCAAATACCAGTACTTTACAGTTTGCTTTAATACAGAGGCCTGTTTGTACACTAGTAGCCTGCTATATACAGGGTGTTTCACTAAGTGTATTTGCCTCTGTAACTTATAAAATAAAAGGTGACGGGAAATTTTAATGCGGTAGATCAACACAAGAAATATTACACTTTCTGCGGAGCTATGAACATAGTTTATTGTATCCAAAGAGTTACAGCACAAAGATATAATTTTTTAAATGGAAGATTAGTTTTTTCTATCGTGCATTGGATTCGTTGAAACCAGCTGTGTCCAAATCAATTTAAACTACATTCCTATTACTGTTAGTTTGGGAGCTACAACCCTTCAAAGTTTCAGGGGCAGATACCACAAACGCTGAGCATTATGCAATGCACCTTCTAAATGTGGTGCGGCCGAGTTGTAACGTCGCCGGTGCTACGAAGCGAGAAGCTTCCTCGATGCGCTGTTAGACTGTCGACTGTCGCCGCACACGGCCGTATACCCAACAGTTGGAGCCGCACAAACAACCGGGGCTCAATATACCACAGTTACTGACATTAGATGACGATGGCATACACGAACAACGAGTACGTTGACATGTTGCTGATGCTCGGCGAGTGCCGACACGATGCCACTGAAGCAGCCATGGCGTATGCCCTGAGATATCCTAGGCGAAGAGTCCCGGCAGCCATTATGTTCTTACGTGCCGAACAACGACATCTGGAAACAGGCAGCTTGGTAAATCGCTGCAGTAACAGGTGAAGACCTGAAAGAAGTGAGGAGACGGAGGTGTCTTTTTTAGCTGCACTACACCACAATCCTCATGTCAGCTTACGAGCCGTTGCTGCAGTCGCTGGTGTCAGTCTCACATCTGTGTGGCATATAGTACACGGCCACAGGTTTCACTCGTACCCCTGTCACTCACCCCGGAGCTGCCTGGGAACGATTTCCGTGCAAGAGTGACATTCTGTAAGTGGGTCATGCGTAATTTCACGCTGGAGTCTTTACAAAGTGTTATGTTCTCTGATGAGTCCACGCTCACAAATTATGGTACAGTGAACCGCCATAACATGCACTACTGGGCCGCAGACAATCCTCGGTGGGTACGACCTGTCGATCGTCAATGTAGGTGGTCTATTAACGTGTGGTGTGGAATCCTTGGGGATGAAATCATCGGTCCACACTACATCCCAGGTACACTGACAGCTGAGTTATATCGCGCTTTTATTGCCGACAGTTTGGGTGGTCTCCTTGAACATGTGTGTCTACACACGAGAGTCCATATGTGGATGCAACAGTGTGCCCAGCCCATTCTGGGCGTGCTGTTGTGGAAGAACTAAACAACAGGTTTGCAGGAAGATGGTCCTCATTCATGGTCCGCAAGGTCGCCCGATTTAACACCAGTAGATTTCTTTTTGTGGGGATATCAAAAGGATCGTGTTTATGTCACTGAGCCCACATCCTCAGATGATTTAAAACGGTGCATCGAGAACGCATGTCGCTCCGTCACACCGGCGATGTTAATCTCGTCCGCAGATCCTTTCGACGGCGCATTGCATTATGCATTGAGGAACATGGACACACATTTGCACATCTCATGTACATCAACTTCCCACCGCCGTAACATCGATCACCCACCACACAGCCATGTATTATGTACAGCGTGTGGTATCTGCCCCTGAAACTTTGAAGGCTTGTAGCTCCCAAACTAACAGTGATAGGAATGTAGTTTAAATTGATTTGGACGCAGCTGGTTTCAACGATTCTAGTACACGATAGAAAAAAAACTATTGTCCATTTAAAAATTATATCTTTGTGCTGTAACTCTTTGGAATACGATACAATAAACTATGTTCATAGCTCCGCAGAAAGTGTAACATTTCTTGTATTGACCTACTGCATTAAAATTTCCCGTCACCTATTATTTTATAATTTACAGTGGCAAACACACTTAGTGAAACACCCTGTATATAAAGTAGCACTGGTCTAAATTATATCATACATGTAATTCTAATCGACCGCATTTCACGACAAGAACATGGTGGCGTATTTTGGCTGTCATAATTATCTTTCAAGTTAGTACGCTCTGTGCATTACCTTGATGCCATAGTTCAAATGGGTAAGTATTTTATTTTATTCGGTTCAGGTACTTTGCTCATTTGACCCAATACTCAGGCATACTTGATCTAAATGGGACATGGAGAGTGGAAGGAAGTGTATGTGGCTCTTAACAGATAACCATCACAGAATTTGCCTGAACTGAATTGGGGAAACCAAGGAAAACCAAGCTCATGATGTCTGGCCCCAAATATGTAACCACCGGCAGAAATCGGTAAACTTGAAAACTGCCACTGCCAACCTAGCACCCTAATAGTTTTGAAACAGGATTAAGTTTACATTGATTACTAAAATCAGGATCAAGTTAGTCATTTGGACTTAAACGTTTCTATAATTCACTTTTACTTCATCTCATTACTTTTGTTCATCATTCCTAACTTAAAGGTTAATCAGAAACGAAAATTTTCAATATTTTGTCTTCACTAAGCAAGATGATATAATTTTTTACCTTCTAATTCTTCTCCTGGTACACTCTTCATGGGTGCCAAACAAAACTCGTAAGGGGGCCTGGATATGAAGGGACTGCATTTTCATACCTTGTGTTTGGTAGACATTTCTCTTGATCTACAATGCGGAGGAAGTTGCGATTTTGTACCAACAATGAATGACATTAACTCAAGCTGTAATAGGAAATTTATTGAAATATCTGTTATAGTTTAAAAATTACAATATTTTGTCTAATAAATGTTTTTATAATACACGTTCACATTCTGGAACCATTTTCTGGTGTATCGTCAGTGTAATAGCATTTAGATTTTGGTAGGCTGCTGGCAGGATTCGTAGGAATACAGTATGCCTCTTGTTTTGTAGTTTGGAGTATACCAGGAAATAGGAAAACCCTCAATACACTTCATTACTATTTTGTCTAAAAATTACTGTTAAAATTACATACAGAATGACAAAACATAGATCATTTCTGCAATGTATTAGGCATAATACAAAGATACTGTCCAATTTTTAATTGGGAGAAAGTTGGTGAATATAGCAAAAACCATTATGAAGATATATGAACCTAAAGTTCTAAATGTGTAATTTCGGGAAAATGAGAAAAAAAATGTTCCCAGTGTTTTCGACTCACCGTATGCCTCTTTCAGAATATTCCAGTGCCATAATCGTGCTGGGCAGGTGCTTCCTTACCGTCTGTAGACTTTTTCAGGGATCTGTTCCTTACGCTGGACTTTTTAGTGGTGGCTTCCACAGCCCTTTCAACTTGAACTAGTCGCTGACGATCTATGGCAGTCAGAGCAGCTATCATATAATTTGCTGGATGGATGCCTAATTTGTCCATTACTTTTGTTCTGCGAATTACACCATCATTGAAACAGATAACAGCTTTCATCACTCCCCTTTTGAGTACTGCCCAACCAACAAACACGTTTTTCGGTACCGGTTCTCGTTGCCACACCCAGCTGTTGAAACTCTCATTAGGATTGTAGCGTCTAATCAGAGTAGCTATTTATTTAATTAATAAAACAAGCTTCATTGAGGAACGCTAGATAACTTTTATTCACAAGACAAACATAAACGGAACTAAATATAAAAACCAGAGAGGAAAGCAAAGAGGAAAGAAAACAGAGGTAAAGTTAGCTCTTCTAAAGAATAAATATTATAATTCACTTTGCTAAAATCAGTCTTCTGATGGTTATTCCCACACAGCCCCTCTGCGGTAGACTGCAGCTCCAGGGTGTAGGGGTACTTGTACTTGACACATCGGCCAGTGCTAGAACGTCCTGTCGGTACTGTGTTTCCTCTTTGGTTCGTCTTGTTAGTATGAAAGGTTGGGTGTTCACTTCTTCTGTCATGTCATCTTCTTGGTGTGGTTGATGTACAGGTACTGCCGATTCATGATCAAAATGTTCAAATGTTTGTAGAGCTTGTGGGACTTAACTACGGGATCATTAGTCCCTAAACTTTCAAACTGCTTATGAACTAAGGACGGCACAAATATCCATGCCCGATTGGGGATTCGAACCCCCGACCATAGTGGCTGCGCAGGCTGTGACTGACGCTTTGCAGAACGCTCGGCCACCGCGGCCGGCGATTCATGATCTTCCTGTTGCATGTCTTCTTCGTCAGCAAGATATGTGCGGGCTTTACCTTTTCCAGTGATACTGTTTGCCACTTTCCATGACAGTCAATATGTGTTGTATGGTCACCTATCAGTAGCATTTCATGTGGCCCGGAATATGGAGGCTGCAGTGGTGATCGTACTGAGTCTGTTCTGAGCATGACATGGGTGCAGGTGTGAAGGTACTTATGGACGAATGGTTTTCCTTCTCCATGTCGTGATACAGGTGATGGACGTAATGTAGATATTTGTCTGCGTACCATCTGCAGAACCTCTGGTAAGGCCTCTTGTGGTGTCTCAACCTGAGCATTAAAGAATTCTGTTGGCAACCGCAAGGTCTCCCCATAAACCAATTCCGCTGTGGAAGGTCCCAAATTGACGCAGTTTGCAAACCCAGTAATAACAGAGGTAAAACAGAAGTCCACGATTATGAATGACACATTAATCCAGCCGTTAAGGTTTTATGCCAACGTTCAACTATACCATTACTGGCCGGATGGTAAGCAGTTGTTCGATGACGGCGGAAACCACACAGAACAGTACAGACTCGAATTGGCGGTCTTGGTCAGTGGTCACATGTAATGAGCAGCCAAAATGTGCAATCCAAGTTGCCAGGAATACCCGTGCCACAGTTTCTGCTGAAATATCTATCAGTGGCACTGCTTCTGCCCATCTTGTGTAACAGTCAATCTTGGTAAGAAGGTAGCGGTATCCTTCTGAAGGTAATAATGGACCTGCAATGTCCAAGTGTACATGTGTAAATCTTGTCGTCATAAGTGGAAAATCTTCAGTCTGTTTGTGAATGTACCGGTCGATTTTACATCTTTGGCACTGCAAGCATGACTTCGCCCAACTCCGGCAATCTCTCTTAATTCCTTGCGTTTGCTCCGAGGTGAGCAAGGCTATGAATGGCACCGAAAAAACTTTTTCTTAGTGTCTCAGTCATAAATGATCTAGATCTACCTTAAGGTACATAGCACGAAATGTTCTCTCCAGCTGGCTGTACTTGTTGTAGCTGTAGC
The DNA here is from genome assembly GCA_026315105.1 of Locusta migratoria. Classification (NCBI taxonomy): domain Eukaryota; kingdom Metazoa; phylum Arthropoda; class Insecta; order Orthoptera; family Acrididae; genus Locusta; species Locusta migratoria. The sequence goes on from CM048744.1 coordinate 301,621,574, forward strand.
CCTCAGGTACCATCCTTGCGATATGTTTCAAATTGCGAGTCCACTTTTTGTGTATCTGCCAATTGTTCATAGTCACTCGTCTGAGAAATAGAATCAACTCTTGACAAACAATCTGCGACCACGTTTTCCGTTCCTCTGATATGCCTCACGTCAGTCGTAAACTCAGCTATAAATTCTAACTGTCGGAATTGTCGTGGTAAGCAACTGTCTTTGTTTTTTGAAACAAAAGTGATGGGTTTGTGATCGGTATATATAGTGAATGGTCTTGCTTCCACTTGCGGACGGAAGTACTTTACAGCGTCATACATTTCTAGTAGTTCTCTATCATATGCACTCCAGATGACTTGTGCTGTTGTGAGTTTACGGGAGAAGAATCCTAAAGGTTGCCATTTCCCGTTTACTTGCTGGTGTAAGGCTGCTCCTGAAGCTTGCTGACTGGCATCGACCACTATAGCTAATGGCGCCTGAGGAACTGGGTGTGCTAATAGCTCTGCATTCTGGAAGTCTGTTTTAATTTGTTCGAATACCACTTGTATCTCTGTGGTCCATTTTAATGGTTGTAGGCCTGTCACATTGTTGCCCGCTAGTGCTGTAGTTAAATGCGCCTGCTTTTTTCGGCTGCTTTTGGCAAGTGCTACGAATAAAAGTTCACAGCCCCAAGAAATCTTCGAAGTTATTGATAATTGGTTGGCTGGACCATCTTCTTGATAGTTATAATTTCTTCCCCGAACTGGAATTATTCCAGCCGAAGTCAGAGTGTAACCAAGAAATGTCACTTGAATTTGTCTGAGCATACATTTAGTCTCATTTATTACAATTCTGTACGCATCTAAACGCTTGAAAACGGCTTTTAAATGTTCCTCATTTTGTTCATTTGTTTTCTAAAAAATCAATACATCGTCATGGTATGTGAAACAACATTGCAATCCTTTTAATATCTCATCCACCAAGCGTTGCCAAGTTTAGGCTGCATTTTTCAAACCAAATGGCATCCGTACATACTCAAATACACCAAAAGGTGTTGTGATCGCTGTTTTCGCTTCCGCAACTGGTATCTGGTGGTATGCTTTTTTATAGTCTATGACACTAAATATGGTCGATCCTGCCAGTGCATTCCTAAATTCTCTGATGTTTGGAATCAGGTACCGGCCGGGAACAGTGCGAGCATTTAATGCTCAATAGTCACCGCAGGGCCTCCAAGAACCATTTTTCTTTCCAAACATATGGAGCGGTGAAGACCATGGACTGTCAGACCTGCGAAGCACACCTTTTTGCAGCAATTCTTCGAACGCTGCTTGTGCGGCCGCAAAACGGTCTGGAGCTAGCCTTCTCGGTTTCTGTGATAGCGGTTGCCCAGCTGTCGTCCTAAAATGGTGCACTGTGTTGTGCAAAACTGTTTGTGTGTGCATCTTTTTGTCATTCTCTGCAAATGGGACATATGGCTATTCTGTTAGCATATTGTACTTGTAGTATTTCGTCGTAATGTACCTTTTATTATTTCTTCATCACATCTTATGTTTGCTATACTGATGTTTACCTCACGTTTATTGTGATACAAAAAATCCGCACCTAGGATAGCAGCTGTAACTTCAGTTAATTCAAAAGTCCAAGTACAATTTCGTTTGAATCCTAATTTAACGTCTAATTGACACTTCACATGTAAGTCATTATTGGCGCTCTATTTGCTGCAGTGAGACTTATCTGTGAAGTTTGAATTTCGGCTCTGCAGCTAACTATTGTTAGCGCACTTACGTCTGATCCTGAATCAGTTAGGTAAATACGGTTCGATTTTATGTCACGCACATATAACCGCCGCGAAGGCATAGGTAATACAGACAGATTACTCACCTTGACGCTCTGCTCGTCGGTCTCACCTCTTATTTGCAGGCGCTGTTGATTGGTTACTGCTGGCCGCTGTGGCAGTTTGAGTACGCACATGGCGAAGTGCATCTCGTGGTTATCTCTGAAAATCGTCGATGATACCAGCAGAGTCGTTGTTTCCATTTGATTCCGTTGTTTCCGCTGTTACTGCTCGCGCTATGCTTACGAACGCTCTTCTCGCTCTCCATCAGCGTAGCTACCCTTTTTTGCAGGCTTCAACCTGTTCTTGTAGTTCACGTAATTGTTCCTTGACAGTTGCTTGTTGGTTTCTCTGTATAGCTGCATTCTCTTGTACGTCGTAATTATTGGTAATAACAGTTATATCTGCTGTATGTCTCTTCTCCAAGACAGCATAAACTTTGTCCGTCACTGTGAGCAATGTTAAAATGTCTTGTGTCTCATAAAAGACTGCCATCGTCTTAACAATCTCTAGTAATTCTGCCAACCATACCTATCACTACGTTTACATGCAACACATCTTCCGGAAGACGAAAACCGATTTTCGTAAACCGTTTTTCGTCGTCGTGTTTACATGGCTATGCCAGTTGTACGAGCACCGGTTAAATTACGGAGTTAACGAACATTCAGTTAAGCTAACAGTAGGGCAACAGCGATTGTCTGTTGTACTATGCCGTTTTGTACTCCAGTTTACTAACCGCCTGTTAGTTACTCACCCTGTTAGTTACTCTTCAAATTGAGCTGCCATACACTTATGTTGGCAATACATCGCGATGCTTGCTGGGTATTTTTGCGCGCGAATAGTTTAGTAATCGTTTGTTTTGCTTTCGTGTGTGATTGTTTGTGAAGCCTTAGTAAAGAAAATGAGTGAAAAGCGCAGTAGGTCACAAAATTACACCTACGACGACGTCCTGAGGCTCGTAGAGATCGTTATGCAATTTAAAAATACTATAGAAAACAAAAAAAAAAAAAACCGATGGCGTCACATGCAGTGAAAAAGTAAGAGAGCCGCTATTTTAAATGCTGCAATTCTACATGACTCTGTGCTAAAACACTTTATTTTGATGCTAGTTACAAATGTTAAGTTATTTGGCCATTTATCAGTAATAGATCTTTACTAATTTCAGAATACAGCTTGGGAAAAATAACAGTAATCTATAATTCTCAAACGACATGGCATAGGTCTGCTGATCAACTTAGACAAAAATATGAAACGTTGAAGAAAGATGCCAGGAAATACAGCGCACAGCAAATGCAAGAGAGATTGCGAACTGGTGGTGGACCCTACGTGGAACACAAGTTGCACATAATATTTACAAAAATCCTCGAAATAATTAAGTTGTCAGCACAAGGAAACCCGAGTCGCTTCGATTCTGATGCAACATTCGAAGGTAAGATAAATTTCAACGCAAACGATGTGTATAGTTGGTGAATTTAAACCTCTGTATCGAGTTGTAAATGTAAAGTACTACTTTGTAAAAATTAATGTATGATGTTCATAGCCTGTGTTACTTCATTTTCAGCGTTTCCAGATACAGAAGTCTTATGTGATTTGGGTCACAGTTCTGAGGTATGTATTCATTGAACAATTTGCTACTCTGTGGAGCCATTAATCTTTTGAGAAATGTCACTTCACTTTACTTAAAGCATAAAGAGAACTTCTAATGTTTACAATATCAGTTGTCACTGGTTCAATGAGAAGTGCAAAAGGCAGCTATAGCCTAGACATATTACTGACCTGTTTGTTCACAACATGTATCTCGTGCAGTTTGTACACCCTATTAATTACATAATTTATATAGGGCCTAAGAGTATCACTATTCTCTCATAAGCAATGAATGCTACTGTTTTGGGTGGTAATAGAAAAGATTGTCCGGTCATTACATGTGAAATCAACCAAGAAAGTAAGATTTGACACCCATGGTCTTAGATTTTGATATAAATTGGCATATTAATTCCTTTTATGATGTAAGTAGGGAACCAAAATATTTCTGCTGTCTCAAACCATTTAGATTTGACAGCCTATTAAAGTTTTTGAGATTTAATAATTTTTTGGTTGTCGGGCAGAGAAAATAGTGTGTCCAAAAATAGAAAATAATTTATCTCTCTCACATTTACAAACAAATATTGATGAGTTGGTTTACGTTATAGGAGGCGATCTATTTATATTATTGTAAAAAGATATAAAATAGCCAAGATCGCTTATCATCAGTTTTTATTAATGACGACCGGTTTCACTGATCTATGTCAGCATCATCAGGTCAAATAAAATATTTTACAAGGCCATAATCTTGTAACGTCAAATAGTTGTTATATAAAACGATTTACAGTGCATAAGTGCACTAAGTCATTATAATAAAACGTAATTAACACAGTGAGTGACAAAAGCAAACTCAAGTCTGAATCGGATTTCGTAGCTCACTTAAAATGGCAGCTGGAAAACAGCTGATTCAGTTCCTTATTTAGTCTGCACTATTGCTATTTTTCTTTATTTAAATACACAGATTTATGTTCAATCTAATATTTATAATTTTATTTCACATTAGAAAATATCACTCCTTCCATATGTGCCGAAAATTCTTAACAAGAAAACACTATCTGACAAGCCAATAACGCTTCAAAAACGGTTGCGTTTACATGGGCACGAAAATCGATTGTGGAACTGGAAAACCGCTTTAGAGAAGCGGATTTCCAGAATCGATTTTGGAGTGTTTACGTGACCAACCAAAAGCGGAATTGGGAAATCGGTTTACGAAATCCGGTTTTGGGAGCCTATGTAAACGGGGTGTATCTTAGCGAGTCATTTGAAAGTTTCTTTAACTATGCTTCTCAGATGCCTGCAATATTCAGATGGAGTTCCATCTCCTTTTTTCTCGCCTTTCAGTACCCGTTGTATACGTTGTTGACACATTCTTGTGATTACTAAATTTTTCAGAGACGTATACCATACTGTTGCGTGGCTGGCGGCGTCAATATAATATTGGCGCTGAGAGCGGCTGCTCTGGCGTCTAGCGCATTAACGGCTATTGCGAATTTCGTGTTTTCTTCTATAATTTTGTTTTGTCGGAAAGACAACATGAGCATTGTAAACCAAACGTCTGGCTTATCCGGTAGAAATTGTGGCGTACCAAGGAGGTTAGAATAAAGGGAGGTGGTGTTACCTATGCTGAGAACAGACATTGGGTGAAGCCAAATGAGCCATGCTTTTGTGCCCAAAACAAAGATTTCTCGCTTAAACCCTGTGTGAATATTGCCTTCTTTATGTAAACCAAATAAATTGACAGTCACATTGCAGTATTTACTTACATATGACGTACATGTCAACGACTAGAACTCCATACACAAACCCTATGCCCAATGTTTTGGGCACAAACAAATGCCGGAATGCCCAGTTTGCTGGCTTCACTTTTTCAGTGTTATGGCATCTCCAGAGATTCTAACCTCCTTGTGGCATACGCACCTTCATATGCAATTTATGCACCTCTGCTGCTAGTCGGAAAATTTGTATTTTCCGCCGAACTCTCATGCCTTTCGATTTCCATTCGTAATTCTTCCAGCTGTCTTTGTAAATCGTGCCGAAGATTTGTAGCATTACTGTCGCGTGTTCGCGCCGACGTAACGTTCGACGATTTCTTCTGTTTTTGCATGCTCATATTCTAGTTAATTCCTTTAATATTCGGGGTCTCCACTTGTAGCGTCTAATCGGCGTAGCTATTGATTTAATTAATAAAAGCAGCTTCATTGAGAAACGGTAGATAAGTTTTATTCACAAGACAAACATAAACGGAACTAAATATAAAAACCAGAAAGTACCTGTTAAGTAAACAAAGAGTAAAGAAAACAGAGGTAAAGTTAGCTCATCTAAAGAATAAATATTAAAATTCACTGTGCTAAAATCAATCTTCTGACAGCGATTCCCACAGGATTTTTTGTATGGCCATGTAGATATTTGCTAATTAATTTTTTATCTGCGAGAGCCCTGTATATTGGCTTTATTGTTTCCATGACTGTGGCAGTCATGGAATGTATATTGTGGTATTCCTTGCCTGAAGCATCAGTGTGGTCAATGTAAAATCATTAGTTCAAAGAGCGTTTAAGTCTGTAATGACTATTTAAAAGTAAATAAACTATACATTTTTGAAATGGGAGAAATTTGTCTTTCAGATGGAGGCAAAATATTTTGTTCGATTTTACAGTCATTTTCACATCCAGCCCCCCCCCCTTAAACAGTTGTAATGTTATATACTTTACATACATTGCTTTAGACTCTCATGATTGCTTTCAAGTCAGATGGATTTGTCAGCAGCCTTTAGAAATTAAAAGGCTACTACATTATGTTAATTTGTTAACCACAAGCTACACTGTATATTTTCATGAATCTTCTTTTAATTATTTTACATAAATACTGTCCAGCTTTGTATAAGCTTTTTAAATATTACAAGCAACTAGCTTGTCACCAGAGATCCACAATATTATACACTAGATTCTCGCCAAATCGACCTTGATTCGCAACCACCAAACGGTAATTTTTCCTCTGAAAAAAAAAAAAAAATATATATGTCTTCTCACGGTCTATAAAAAGTCGTCTATATTTATATGTCCGTTTCCCCCTCTCTCAGAATCAATACATACTGACACCTATGGTATGAGATGCACCCACCTGGAAATAATCCTGGCGCCGCCCATGGTTACATCAACAATCTGTAACTCTCAACATTCAGCAGCAGCTCGGCCTACAATGAAAATAATTTAGATATGCTCATAGGATGACATGGTTCCAAAAATATTTATATTTGCATTTATTGAAGAAAAATACATACTGTCTGACCAGACAGCAAACATGTACCATATAGTATGTGTAACAACTGAGAAAATAGCTGAAATTTCTTGCAGGTATTTACATGTCAGAAAACTCATGGCGTCTGACATCTAATAGCGGCACTAGGTATTTGCGACCGACGGCGATGCCTGCTACCTAAGGAAGTTCAGGATTTAATGTCTAGTAATATGTACTGTAATGGGTCAGCCAATGTGGACCCCCTCATCAGGCTAGGGAACAGTGAGAACCTGATCCTACCAATAGAGCTTAATAGTACATCTTGCAGTGCAAGAAATTGTAACAAGGAAGCAGTATGGAACCAGTACAAGAATTACAATAAGGAAGATAAGATTAGGAAGAAACTTGAACCCTTGTGTGCAGAACCCAATCAGTATGTTAATGTGTCAGACAATAATAGGAACCATGAACTTGGTAATCAATTTGTACATAGTGTTAAACACAGTGTAAAACAACTTGGTGTGGATTTCTATAACTTACAACCTGATCCAAAAGATGAAACGAGTATGACTTTTGACAGAGTTGTAGAAGATTTAATATATGAAGATGAAGAAGAGGAGGAATCAGATCAACTAGGAAGCCCATATGTAGCAATAAAGCTGAAGAAATTTTGGAGAGAAATTGCTCTTGTAGACACAGGAAGCCTAATCAGTGGTATTTCAGCCAAGTTTAGAGACCTAATTAAGAAGACCCTTGATTTTGTTGAAATGCCAGTAGTTGGTGTAAAAATTAAAGGAGCTACTGGAAGGTATAGCAAATTAGTTAATAAAGTGTTGCTGACATTTTCTTTAGGAGAAGTAGAGTTTACTCAGGGATGTCTTGTTATACCTGATTTGAATGAGTCAGTACTACTAGGAGTTGATTGCATAGCCAAAGCTCAGGTGGCATTTTATTGGCAGAATAGATGGGTTAATTTTATTGATCCTAAATCTATAGGAGGATGCAGTACCCACATGATAATTTGGCCCCATGATAATATGAGTAACCGAATCCAGGAAGTGGAGTTGGCCAGGGGCATTGTTTGGAAAACGTTTATGAGAAACAAGAGGATTTAGAAGATGAGGACTACATAGTAGAAATAAAAGTAAAGGAAGCTGAGAAACTGAACCCTGAACAGAAGGCACAACTGAAAGAAGTTTTGTGGGATTACTATGACGTATTCGACGATAGGCCAGGAAGAGTGGAGAAAGTGAAACCTCACGAACCTTTCTACATCAAACCATACGGTGTATGAATAGCCAAGAGGAAAGCTGCGGAGAAGGAGTTCGAGAAAATGGAGAAATGGGAGATCATTGAGAGGGGAAACAGTGAATACAACAAACCGGTCATTGTGGTTTCCAAGAAGAATGGCGACATATGATTGATTTTGGACTCTAGACACGTGAACGCATTCCTGGATAGGGAAACAGATCACCCAGAAAACATAGATGAGTTGTTACACAAGTTTGTTGAAGTAAAGTATATGACTAGTTTGGATTTGACTTCAGGATTCCATCAAGTGCCATTAGCAAGCGAATCAAGGTAATACACAGTATTCTTGTACAGAGGAAGATGCTATCATTATTGTGTTGTTCCCTTTGGGTTGAATGTGTCTATTGCTGAATTTATTAGGGCCTTATATACTGTGTCATTAAAGCTGGAAAAGTGTAAATTTGCTGTAAATAGATTAAAATTCCTAGGACACATCATTACTGAAGAAGGTATTTTACCAGATTACGAAAAAATTGAATCCATCAGCAAGTTTCCAATACCAAAAACCAAGAAGCAACTAAAATCATTTTACAGCCTCTGCAGATAGTATAGGAAATATATTAGCACTCAGGCATTAAATGCACCCTGTCTGAACAACCTGCTTAAGAAGAATACTGTGTGGATTTGGGAAGAACATTGTGACAAAGCTTTCGAGGACATCAAAAACTAGTCGTGTGACAGAAAAATGTTGTATAGACCAGACTTATCATTACCCTTTTGTATTACAATGGATAGCATTGATTATGCACTTGGAGCACATATTTTCCAAGAAAAACGGTCAGCTGAAGGAATAGAGCATTGATCCATTGCGTTTGCTAGCCGCACACTGAAGAAACATGAATGAATGTATACGGTCATGGAAAAAGAACTACTTGCTATCTATTGTGCATTTACCAAGTTCAAAAATTATTTGCTGAGACATAAAGTTGTGGTGTTTACTGACTGTAAGGGACTGACCGACATCAAAAAGGTGGGCCCTGTTTCTACAACAATTTGATTTTACAATGAAATACCTATAAGGCAAGGAGAATGTGATTGCTGGCAGTCCATCTCGTTTGCCAGTGGGGGGGGGGTGAAGAGGAAGACATAATCAGTGAGAGTGAAAGGGAATTGAGATTTATGAATTTGAAGAGAGTGAAGTGAAAAAGATATGCAATGAAATCTGGAGGTTCCAAAACCATGACTCCAACTGGAAGCCTGATAGGGAAGAAAGGTGAAGACAACGTGGAACAGTATTATGAAGTTTATAAGGGGATTATGTTTAGAAGAATGAGTGTTGACAGCGATAACTGGAAATTCTGTTGTCCAGAACAGTACGTTCATATCCTAATTAAATTTGTACATGAAAGTAGTGGCCACTTTGACACACAAAAATCTGTCTAGAAAATTCAAGAAAAATCTATATTTTTACAACATCTCCAGAAGGGTTAGAAAACTGGCAACAGCTTGTGATAGATACCAGAGATTCAAAGTGTCAAACAAAACATGCAGAGGATACATGCAATATATTATTCCTAAAGAACCACTTGAGTTAATCACTGTTGATTTCTATGGTGCATTGCCAAAAGCCAAAGGAGGACACTCTTATGTATTTGTTGTGGTTGAACTATTTTCTAAATTTGTAAAGCTGTACCCATTGAAGAAGGCAACTAGTAAAACCATTATTTCAAAATTTAGGAATGACTATTTCACCAAAAGTGGAAAACCGAAGGGAGTTTTGTCAGAGAATGGGACCCAGTTTACTACAAAATCTTGGAAATCCTTTGTGGAAGACGAAAATATTAGACACATCCTCATCTCAGTATACCATCCATCCAGCAACCCCGTGGAGAGATACATGCAAGAAATTGGGAGACTCTGTAGAACATACTGCCACCACAATCACACCTCTTGGATTGATCACCTTAAGAATTTTGAAGATATACTAAACAGCTTACAGCACTTGTTTACCAGATTTTGCCCTTACGAAATCATTCGCCAGAAGGAGCCACCAAACTTCATCAATGAATTAATAGAATTCTTGGCCTGTAAAAGTATGAGTCCCCAAGAGAGAAAAGAAATAGCAAGGAAAACTATGGAAGAACAAGCCAACATCAGAAAGTGGAGACATGACAAAAAACTTAAACCTGTGAAGTTTGCACCAGGAACTCTAGTACTGATGAGATCACATAAGAGATCTAAAGCCATTAACAGTGAGTTGAAAACGTTTTTTGACATTTATATTGGACCTTTCAAAGTGCTTGAGAACCCACATCCAATGCTTACCGATTAGTATACCCCAAATCTGGGAAGTTATTTGGACTGAGGAATGTTACTGAGTTGAAATTATATAAACGAGGACAACATGAGTGTTGCTAGAAAATCAAGGAAAAGTATGAATTTATGTTTAATTTCTTGTAAATATAGGTGTAAGAAACATAATTGATTTATGAATACTTTGAATTTTATTACCTTATATTGTATCGTCAGTAGGACTGGCAGGCATGTGACATCATCCTTTACATTTCGATTTCTGATGCTACATCTTATCCTACACTGTGTTCTTTCAAAAAGTTATCTTCTTATATTGATACTCTCCTTCTTTAGAATATGGGCATATTATGTAAAATATTCATTAATTGTTTCAGTACATAAGTTACTAAAAGACATGCAATACCTTAACAAATGAAAAGTGTGAAAAAGTCAACTTAATTTTGTAATATTCAGTGAAATAACTACAATAGTTAGTTTTGTAAAAGGTACATGAAGTCTGTAAGGAAAGCAATATCTAGATAATCAGAATTTATTTAAATTGAGTTATGAAATACTTTAAAGATATACTTTGTTAAAGACTTTAATAACTCGTAAACAACACCCGAGCATTGGGTGACTCTTAAATATTAACAGATACCTGGAGAAAAACAGCTAGTAATTCCATTAATTAGTACTTGGAACTTCCAGATTGAATGATGACGGGACTGATAACCATAGCCGTTTAGTCCCTTTAAAAATCAAACCAACTTTGAATGATGACACATGGACTATGTAGTGAATCAAGAGACAGAGTCTGATGACGAGTGGGCACTAAATGGTCCTTACCATGATGGGACTGCCAGGTGAAGCTGTAAAACGCTACAAGAACCACTGGCAAAGTGAGTGTAACATCAGCAGCTACATTTTTTTAATGAACCTGCTACTGGGGGTGTATTTTTAAATGTTATTCACTCTGCCTGACATTTTTAGTGACAATATAATCATTAGGTACGAGTGGTAACTTTATAGTACTCAGCAGCTCTATATGAAAAAAAGATATACGTACAATCAAGCATGAAAAGACGGAATGATCGGACCAGTCCTCACCATCAACCCCCACCAACGCCTTGCCAGCGCTCCTCGCCCTGCTTGCCCTCCTAAATTCGTCTATGATTATGCCTGTGCTGATTGGCATGCCTACCTGCGTTACATACATACCTCAGTCGCCAACCACCCTCTCCCTCTTCACACCCCTGCAAGTGCAGACCATACCTCTTCATTCCTGCACCAAACCGTTGCTGATGCTGTACAAGCCTGCATGCGAACGAAAGCTGTCCAACCACTCCATCCACACTTCCTCCACAGGGTGTCCTACTTCTTTGTGAATCCTGTCGCCTCTACCATTCCTTTTGACGCACTCATGATCAAGATACATTCATCAGCCACCAGAAACGCCAGATCAGAAACCTCTTAACTGCGAAGGTAAAGCATTCAACAATCCGAAGATTGGTTTGAACACCACAGTGCCTTACTAGGCATGGTCCTGCTTGAAGGTGGTATGCCGTTGCCTTTCTCCGACCTTCGAACTGACTTACCCAGCCAGTTATAGGGGGACCTACAGTTTAACGTGGGTTCCGAACCACGATGCTACTCGGTATTTTTCACATGAGCAGCACTCCCAGAGGTGAAAGAAGTGGAAAGTGACAGATAAAAATCCCAGGACCTGGCGGAGATCGAACCCGCAACCTTTGGATTTGTAGTCTGGCACTCTACCACTGTGCTACAGGGCCACACACCGAAGAACTGGCACCAAACATGACTTGCTCCCCATCAATTCTTCCAAATACTGGGAGGCCTTCTACCGCATTACTGGCAGTCACTCTGGCCTCAACTACACTCTTCTCCACAATTACTGTACTTTCCCTGACAATGGCAGTAAGGTGGAACATTTCGCTTTTTTACATCTCCAAAGTCTTTTCCATGACTGATAACTCCTCTTCCCTAATGTCCATGAGCACACTTACGCCTCCATCCCCACCCCACTCGCTCCTGGCACAATACTTGGAATACTTCCCCCCTCAGAATTAAACACACCAATCACCGTCCCTGACATTCAACTAACACTTCACACAAAATGGAACACCGCCCACAACCATGACTGCCTGACCTATTGGCACTTCCAAGCCAGTCGTCTCGCCTTCCATACAGTCCTTGACTCTTGATAAAATGACATTCTCTACACCAGTTTTTCCCTGTCCTGTGAAAAACATCCCCCATCCTGATGTTATCCAAACCCAAGATGCCCCCTTCTGAAACCTCGTCCTACTGTCCTATGAGCCTCACCTCAGTGTTCAAGAAGGTGCTGGAAACCATTCTGTCCTGCCATATTCATCAGCATCTCCATCAACACCAACTTCTTTATTCTCGCAATGTGGCTTCAGACCTTCTTTCTCAGCTGGTGACCAGCTCCTTAGTCTCACCCACCTCCTCTCCATCCAGCTTAACTCCTGTTGCTCCACTATTTTCATCTCCCTCAACATAGAAATACCTTACAAGCGTGTGTGACATTCTGCTTTGCTTTTCAAACTCCAAACCTACGTCCTTCCCATTAATTAAGTCTGATTCATTGCCTCCTTTCTCTACCACCGCCTGTCTTATATCTCAGTCTACAAACTCCAACTCCTATTTGTTTTACCCTCCACTGGGGTATCCAATGTTCAGTTCTCTCATCCCACCTCTGTGTCATTTACTCCCCAAAAATGCCCCCTCCACAGTCCCCTGTCTATCTCTTTCAAAATTATCATGACACCACCTTCCTCGCTCTCATCCCCTCCCTCGCCTGCTCCCAGCATCATCTCCAGATTCACCTCTCCCAGTTCATTACCTGGTGTAACCAGTGGCTTCTATCCATCACTTCTCACAAATCTCAGGCAATCAGCACACTCCTTCTGCTTCCATGACTTCTACCTCACCATCCACAACCGACCCATCTGTCACATCCCCACCCTCAAATACCTTGGCCTTACCCTCGATTGCTCCGTTTCTTGGACCCCCAACTCAAAGCTGTCCACCAGAAAGCCCGCTCCTCCTCTTTGGCCTGATATGGGGCTTTCGCCCCTCGACCACCCTGTACACCTACTTCTCCATCATGTGTCTCCTTTTCTATAGTTTCTACCCTGCCTGCGTTTCTGCCCTCTACCTGTTACAAATTCCTCCAAATCCTTGAACACCACATCCTCTGCCTCACTTCCTGCATCCGCCTCCCCTCCCCCATGCAGATGCTATATAAGACCTCATAACCTTCCCTCATCTGTTGCAACTCATGGAGCACGTCCCAATCCTGTGCGTTTCCTGGAAGACAGACTTCTGTAACAAAATGGTATACCTCCTTCTTACTAATTCTGAGCCTCTGCCTCGCCTACATCACTGTATCACTCCCTCCCTTCATCTCCATACACTCCACATCCTTGCCTAATGACCGGCTGCCGTGGCCGAGGGGACTGAGGTGCTCCAGTCACGGTCTGTACGGCCACTACGGTCGGGGGTTCGAATCCCCCCTCAGGCATGGATATTTGTGTCGTCCTTAGTCTTAGTTAGTTCATAAGTAGTTTGTAAGATTAGGGACTGATGACCCCGTAGTTAAGTCCCATAAGCTGTACTAACATTTGAACATTTTGAACCTTGCCTAATGTCACTTCCGTTTTCTCGCCCTCCCAGATGACGCCCTCCATCCAGAAATTTATCCCTCTTACCAGCCCTAATGCGCCGCCTTTCCCTTTTCGCCACGGATGGAGCGCGGAGCGCCCTCTCTCCTCCACCCCTTACCTCCACCGCTTGTCTTCCTCTCGCTCTCCCCTGGAGTTCTTAAGGGCAATTCACACTGTCCGTCACGTCACGTCACCGTCCATCAGAACATTCCAGTGTATTTCTAATGGTGGCATTCACACTTTCCGTTACTGGACCGTCACGTCGCGTCGACGTCACGTCAAGCTTTCTCGAGAAGAATGTTGTGACGGAACGGTCGTCTGGTAACATCGGAAGTTAACCTACTTTCGTCACGCGATTTTCATGTTGTAGTCGACGAGCACACAGTTTATATGCAAATGTGTCTTATTAATCTTTATTTTACTGTTATACTTTGTTTTAGCATGAAGGCCAAATGACACTGTCCGTTACGTCACGCCATATCACCGTCCGTCAGAACATTCCGCAATGTATTTCTAATGGTGGCATTCACACTGTCCGTCACCGGACCGTCACGTCATGTCAACATCACGTCAAGCTTTCTCGATAAGAATGTTTTGACGGAACAGCCGTCTGCTAACAATGGAAGTTAACCTATTGTCGTCACGCGAATTACATGTTGCAGTCGACAATTGCACTGTTTATATGCAAATGTGTCTTATTCATCTTTAATTTTTTATACGTCTTTTTAGGGGTAAATCTCAAATTTTCATGACGACTTAAATGTTTGTAGAACTTATGGGACTTAACTACGGGGTCATCAGTCCCTAAGCTTACAAACTACTTATGAACTAGCTAAGACTAAGGACGGCACAAATATCCATGCCTGAAGGGGGATTCGAATCCCCGACCGTAGTGGCCGTGCAGATCGTGACTGGAGCGCCTCAGTCCCCTTGGCCAACGCGGCTGGCACGACTTAAATATTTTTGTCAATTGAGTGTCCCCCTAAAATCGAGGTCTGATTTCTGAAACCAAAAAATGGTTTATGTTACGTAACATTGTAGCAGAAAAGACTGATGCAAACTGTTTACTTGAATAAGATTGTAATTTTGATTACGCATTTTTCATTAAATAACATTTAAATGAAAAAGTCAGTTCTAATGAAAGTCAAAAATTCAGTTGTTTACGATGCTATTAACAATGTCATTGGGCAAATCGTAATGGATAAAGTAAACAGGCGCTATTCATGCTCTTATAAGTATTGTTTGATGTTTTCATATGTTTATTTTTTCGCTTGAATATAGATGTCGATGTTTTGAAATGTTGTTTCAGTTCCCAGTAGGTTGGGCAAAAACATACGTTGCAAAGTTTTCTATGGCCGTCAATAACATTTAGCATTGTTGTTCCCTCAGTTCTAGTGTTAAACTATGACTTTTTACATAACAGATCGCTACTCATACCTTACTTTAAACATCGCGCATTGAGATGGGCGAAATGACATGACGGACACTGACGGACAGTGTGAATACAACTTGACGTGACGGTGCCGTGACGTGACGTTGACGTGACGGACAGTGTGAATTGGCCTTTAGCGTCTATATCGATAACGTTTCAAAGTACTTCGCATCAGGAAATGATGTTCCAAGACACCTCTCAGTGATCTCTTCTTTATGACTTTCACATGTGAAAGTCTTTGAGTAAAGCCAACTCATCTGTGTTTGGGTTTGAGGCAATGCGTGCGGGAGTTACCAATATTTGACAGTTTTTTGTGTTATATACATGGTAGTTAGTTCTCTCAGTTACAGCAATGAATTTATTTTGTTTATTGTTGGGCATTATAGCCGTTTTAAGAAATGTAGAAGGAATAATGTGGAAAATGGAACCAAATACACAAAAATGTTTGAGAGAAGAAATTCAATCTGACGTTCTAGTGACAGGGGATTATGAAGTATCTCCAGCCCCTGGCCAGAAAGTGGATTATATAGTGCGTTATTGACAATAATTGTAGAATTTACAATCACTTTGCGGTTTCACTCACTCATAAAATATGTTTTTTTGATTTAGGTTAGAGATTCAAAAGGCCATATTTTGTCTCAAAAGGAAGACATATCGAAAGGGAAATTCTCTTTTGTGACTGAAACGTATGACAAATTTGAAATATGTTTCACATCTCGTGTACCACCCAGTAAGTATCGGAAATTCAGATAAAATTACATAATGTAAGTCCACTATTTTCTGTCAAATTTTCCCATTTTTGGAAAGTACAATATTTACACTACCGTACAGCTTTTTTAACACAGTTGTTTAATGCATTATTTCTAGAAAGAGGAACAGAGTAAACAATATGTTGAAAATTTGCAGTCGTTTATGTATATTGGAAGTTTTGTTGAAAGTTATTTAATATTGGTTGCATTCCTTTTACCTTTCCTTTACGTATACCATGAGTTTATCATTGAAACGCGTTGTACCAAAAACAAATTTTAAATTTATGTTGTTTTACAATAACTTCTACTACAGGAAATGAATATGCCTGTATGTGTATTTTATAAATCATTTGTGAATGGTACATTGTAGGTATTCCTTGTTAATTGTTCAGTTGACTTATTAACCTTACATAATGAATCACAGAATAAATTGATCTCAAGTAGGTGGAATGCACGAAAAGGTGGTGTCTTTGCCTGGGGACATCTGTTGTAGCACTTCATATTTGTAGAGCTACTCCAGCTCATATACATTTGAACCTGAGGATTTGCTCTCATTCTAAAACTTTTACTTCTTCTAGTTCTCTCTTTTAAAGGAATTAGTCAGGTTTTGCCTGAAATTTTTTCTCCATATTTTAAGTTGATACCTCATTAATTATCTGATGTACATATAAAATTTTTACTATTAATCTGTATCATTCAATTTTCGTTGACTACATATTTTCTTTCATTACAACTTAAGGTAGATGTTGACATATATAGCAAATTTTTAAAAGATGCTACTTACATAATGATTTTTTAAACATATATTCACCATGAAAAGTTAACAATATTTATTTTTAAATGTACGTGGTGTTGCATTTTTGACATTTCTTTTTATGTGCTTTGAGGATAAGTCACTGTATTAATTTCGCTTTTTCACATAGATCAGAGGGGTGTAGTTCAAGAAGTCTCTCTCATTACCAAGAGAGGTGTTGAAGCCAGGAATTATGAAGGTGTAAGTATTTTGTATTAGATATGTCTAAATATGTAAAAAAATAAAAAATACTTACAGAGTAAAAGAAAAAGAAATCTCTAACAAAAAATGCCTTAAATTTACATGTACAGAAACAGTTGTAATTTTAAGTAAGTTAGTTAAAGTTTGTTGTAGGTTAGTGTAACAAGATAGTTGCCGCAAGAACTGAGCAATGTATGTTGTTATGGCTGAAGTTTACTTGTCACATCGTGACAGAATGTGGCGATGTTGGCAATCATCACTGGGTGTGACATTAGCCAATGGGGTGGTAGAATATTTACGATTACAGTTCATTCATTGAGCAGACACAGCTACATACAAGAACCTGTCAAGCTGAAGAGAGAACAAAAAGTAAACACCGCTTCCATGTGTATCTGCATAGTAACAAAAGCTGAATAAAATATAGATTTGTCACATCCTTGAGATTTATATATATATATATATATATATATATATATATAGAAAAAGGGAGGTATCTATCTGGGCTAGTAAACAGGAGCAACCAGATTTTAATCCAGGCTGGGTACAAATTTTCAACTTTTCCCGTTTATTGATTTCAGTGTCCACTGGCAGCTGGTGTCATGAATTTCCTTGTGTATTCATTGCTTTGAGCTGCAGGATCACAAATGGTATGTTTTTACAGGCATATCAGGGCATCCAATTACTGACAGAAATACCCCGAAGTCACAGACAGGCTGGGACACCTCGCAAACTGGTGGACTGAACACAATTTCCCCTTCTAGTATAGGGACACAAAATATATTTTAGCTAGCTTTACAAAAACTTCCAATAAATTGCGGAAGGTGATAGCTTTAAAATCGTCTCCCTTGTAGGGACTGATGTCACCTGTAACTGAATCACTAGTCCAAACTTGTAGACAATGCAATTACTTAAATAAAAAACCCCATTTTTTAAACACAACTGATGGAGCTATTAATTTAAGGGCTAATGTAAAGGGGGTCTGAGCCTCAAGACAACACAGACAGTAATGATTTGAAAGGTACAAACAAATGAGTCTCACTGATGAGGTCACCATAACTGGCACTGTAAGTATTAATACATTAGGTGGCTAAACCCCAAGGCTACACCAACATAATTTATTAAGTTAATAGGAATTAAGATACTTTCCACCACCAAAGAAAGTGTTACCAATTAATCATGCTCCAGTTTGGCACTTCACTAAACACTATGTTAAATTCTGGTTTAGGTGACACAAGCTTCCTGTCTATGTGCAGATGTTGATAGGAAAGGCGTCATAACTGAAAAGCCTGACACCCCCGCCAGCTTTGGCCTATGACATCAACATTTCAGAAAACCCATGTATGGGATGGTATCCTAATACTTATGTATTGTAGATAGTAAATAATGTGTGGTTATACTTGAAAAATACAGATTGCAACAGAATGTACCAACAGTCACAAGGTGCGAAAGAAAACCTCACTGTTAACCTATATCTCACTAACAGAGTGAACCTACAGGTCACTTCTTAACACAAAATGTTAATCTATTATATGTTCTGTGTGTAAACAAACTATTGTCTTTAACTCAGGCACCACATAATTACATATGCCACCTACAAACAAGCTTGCACACAAAACAACTCACCGATGCCACGGGACAAAGCCGATGGGCAGTATCCCTGTCTTCAGGTGAACCAAAAAGGCAGCCATTCTGAAGTGTTGTGAGAGCCAATGAAAATGCATTTTGAGTTTTGTTTTGTAAACAACGAGTTGGTCATGTTGATATTTTTAGCCAAATTATGTGACATATTCATTGAAAATAAACCAATGTTTTTGATGAGTGATACTGGTAAGTCTGCAATGACATGAATATTTTATAGCAGATTAGTGACTCATTGGTAGAAAATAGCTCGATATTTTTTATTAACTTCAGTGTAAACTATGTTATTTCAATCACCGTCGCTACAAAATATCATCAGAAAAGTGCACGGAGAATGTCATTATCTGTTGTGATATTAGAGATGTAAATTGAGAACCATTCACTATGTGGGTGTAGCAGTTTTTATTCTTTACATAGCTTTGACTGCAAAGTACTTTAAATGTTAATACATGTATATTATTGATGAATATCTTGCACTCAGTTTTCCTTAATTAAAAAAAACCTAACATCCATGTAGTGACTGGTTCTCAGTGTATTTCTTCCATTCACAATCATGTAGCTATTTGTATTAATTGATCTAAATATAAATTTCTTACCATTACTATGAAATCTAATTCCACAAAGTAAACTGCACATCAAATAAAAATCATCACATTTTGTTTCATTGCCTCAAGTAAATGTCTTTAGCACATTTAAATTATATGCCATTTTCCTTAATGGTATGAAAGATACATTTTCACTGGCACTCTCAATGACACTTCAAATTGGCTGCCATTTGCCACCAACATTTGCACATCGAGAAGCAAGTGTAACCTAAACCAGCTCTAGTACACTAAACAGTACTTTCAACCAGATGTTCTCAAATTTTTTGAATAATGGAGCTTGGCTAGCATAAGTTCTTTTAGATGTTATGTTTTTGACATTTTTCAGCAAATTGTAAAGATATTTAACTACTGGAAATTTTACAGTTTTGAAATACATAGGTTCTTTATACGTTATTGGATTTCAGTAATTACAATTGTGTTTAATCTATTTTGTTTTTGCACATTTATTATCTGCATATATCAAAAGTTTTAAGTAATGGTAAAAAACACTGCCTGCCAGTAATTTTACATTTGTTTATTTTACTGTATTTATTTGTCTTGTTTTTTTAATTTTATTTTTGTATCATCCATGTTGGTGGTGTCCGGTTCTTCATCCAAGATGGTAATTTGATTATATTTGTTATTATGATTGTGAGTGTGATTTTTATGTAGTATGAACCCCACATCACTACAAAACAATGATTGGTTTTCCAGTTAACCCCCTCCATTTTTAAATACCTGCACTTTTGGTGTGTAAGAGATCCAGGTTGTCAGTCTGTGTTGCATGGACAACTGACTGAGAAGGAATATTTTTACCATTTATGGTGCCCACCACTAACATGTTAAAACTGCATTATATACTGTGAGGGTCAATTTTTAGAGTGCACTATAAATGACAAAGTTATTCTTGGTTTGTGTTTTTAAATCTATGTGTTGTCACATTACAAATTGTCTCATAACTTTCTTAACAAGTGATCTACAATTGGCATGCTTATAAAATTATAGTTTTTCAGCTAATTTTAATAAATGTTGAATAGTTTCTTAATTTGTTAGATGAAGCATCATAATATGTGGTTTTAATAGAGAGCTTTGTTGCCTCCTTGTTTGTTTTCATTTTCAGTAATAGTTATGTATTTGTACTTCCAACTTTCTACTAGTGTTCCCCCTTAACCATTTGAAATGCTTTTCGAGGCATTTTTTTTTTTCAGAGTATTGTGACATTTATCTAATCATTGTTGTTAATATGACCAATAAGACAGGGGGAAAGAAGTGTTTAACAAGCAAGGGTCACAGCAAGTAAGAGCACTTTGATAACGTTTTGCATGAAATAAATTCATTACACCTTGGGATTGATGGAAATAGCAGCTGTATGGTACTAAAATCAATTTTATAAAATTTTTGTTTAAATCAGTTCTTTGGTTACAAAACTTTATGTATTATTGTTTTCATTACAATCATAATTAATGTAATTACAACATCGAAAGGCAAAAATCTAATAATGGAAAGTTCAAGTTGGAATTAACGATATACTAATAGGACAGTTTACAACTGACCGCAAAGACATGACAACAAGCCGCAACAGGCAGATAAAAAAGGCGCACACATATAACACTTTCAGCAATTGGTGATGCCCTTCTTCAGAAATAGTAAACACACACACAATCATCATCTCCAGCTGCCGCTCTTCGAATCACACTCTGCAGCGTGGAAACGGGGCATGGGGGGATAGAAATGTTGTGTCACGGTGGTGGGGATGGATACTGCACAGCTTTCCAGAGTAAGTACATGTTAGATGGGAGAACAAGATGCAGCTTAGGAATGGAGTGGGGAGGCGGGTGATTGGAAGAAAACAAAATAAAATGAACACACACACACACACACACACACACACACACACACACACACACACACACACAGCACTCAAAATAGGAGAAGTTTAGGATAGAGAGGTGGGAACTGTAGGGTGCATAAAAAAGGGACTTTATCAAAAGTTGAGCCCTGGATAATTTTGGGATTGGAGAATAAGCTTTAGGGATAACTCCCATCTGTGCAGTTCAGAAAAGCTGGTGGTTGGTGGGAGGATCCAGATGGCCCAGGTTGTGAAGCAGCCATTGGAATCGAGCATGTGTTCTGCTGCATGTTGTGCCACAGGGTGGTTCACATTGTTTTTGGCCACAGTTTGGCAGTGGCCACTCGTCCTAATGGTCAGCTGGTTAGTGGTCATGCCAATATAGAAAGCTGCACAGTGATTGCAGCACAGTTGGTAAATTACATGGCTGCTCTCACAGGTTGCCCAGCCTCTGATAGGGTAGGAGATAAGCCTGTGTCAGGACTGGAATAGGAAGTGGTGGGTGCAACGGGGTCTTCCACAGGGATATTATCCTGAAATTATCCAGTCCTCTACTTATGATGACTTCCCTTTTTACTGCACCCTAAAGTTCCCACCTCTCTATCTTAAACTTCTATTTTGAGTGCTGTGTGTTTGTGTGTGTGTGGGGGGGGGGGGGGTGCATTCATTTTATTTTCTTTCAGTCACCCACCTCCTCACTCCGTCCCTAAGTTGCATCTCGTTCCTCGGCTGTGCTGTATCCATCCCCATCACCGTCATGCAACCTTTCTCTTCCCTCCCCTCTTTCCATACCACAGAGTGTGATTCAAAGTGTGGCAGCTGGATATGATGGTTGTGTAACTGGGAGACTGCATGCGTGTTTACTATTCCTGAGGAAGACAATGGCTGATAGCTGAAAGTGTTGTATGTGTGTGCCTTTTTTATGTGCCTGATACAGCTCATCATTACATCTTTGCGGTGAGTTGTAAACTGTCCTATTAGTATATTGTACAACATCGAAAGATTAGATGTCAGGGAAAATCTGTTATTTCACCATTGCATTCATCATAGCAATCTTGTGAGTGGTAGCTCTGTGGAAGCCCATATGGTACACTGAAAATTATATGTTCCCTGAACTGTTCTTCACAGTTGTGATAGTATTTTGATGACTTTTTGACTAGAATAGATTGAGAATTATATCTACTGGAGTTTGGTAATTTTGTGTACTGATGATTATTTATGCAAATGCCCAAATTTTCATTTCAGATTGGAGAAGCTGCTAAACTCAAGCCTCTAGAAGTAGAATTAAAACGCCTTGAAGATTTATCTGATGCTATTGTTAAAGACTTTTCTCTTATGAGAAAGCGGGAAGAAGAAATGAGAGATACAAATGGTATGGATCAGTATATTCTAAAACACTTTGATTTGGAGTGTGAGTTTCTAAATACCTGAAGATCACTCTCAATTTTTTTTTCTATTTTATTTCTGTTCTGTTTCCAGTCTTTACAAATTTTGCAGTGAAGTATTATGTTTAGAATTAATCATATTGAAAAGTAATTTGATAATAATAAGTCTTTAGTATTTCTCAAGTGTTTGGGATCCCCACCAGATATGTTTAAAGGAGGACACAGAAGCAGTTCAGAGGCAGGCGGCTAAGTTTACAGCTGGTAGATTTGATCAATGTGCAGTAGTTACTGAAATGTTTCAGGAACTCAAATGGGAGTTGCAGGAGGGAAGTGACGTTCTTTTCGAGAAACACTGTTGAAGAATTTAGAGGACCAGAATTTGCAGTGGACTGCAGAACGATTTTACTTCCACCAACCTACATTTCATGTAAAGACCACAAAGATAGAATCATAGAGATTAGACCTCATGCAGATGCATACATGCAATAGTTTTTCCCACAATATGTATGGGAGTAGAACAGGAAAGCAAGTAACTAGTAGTGGTACTGAGTACCGTCTGCTACGCACCTTGGGTGGATTGCGGAGTATGTTGTAGAAGTTGCAAATTACTGTAACTGTGATAAGTCACCTTTTCTAAGTGCCCGTCTATGGCTCGTTGCAACCTATGCTCATTATATGAAGTTCAACCTGGATGTTGATTATTTGAAAAATAATTTAGTTGCAAACAGGCCATTTAAAAAAGAAATTTAAGCATTAGTATCCAACCAATTCTCCAAAATCTATCTGCCCACATCAAGGATACCAACCACTTCCTTCACTGACTCTCTACCATTCCCACCCCTTTGCCTCCTGAATCCTTACTTGTCACAGTGGATGCCACCTCCCTATACACAAACGTCCCATATGCTCATGGCTTTGCTGCCACTCCGGAACACTACCTCTCCCAACGTCCCTCTGAACTCAAGCCTGATACCTCATTCCTCATAACACTCACCAATTTCATCCTAACTACTACTTTTCCTTTGAGGGGAAAGTGTACCATCAAATCCAAGGCACAGCCACGGGCACCCGCATGGCACCCTCCTGTGCCAACCTGTTTATGGGCCGTCTGGAGGAATCCTTCCTAGCATCTCAAAACCCCAAACCTCTGCCCTGGTTCAGGTTCATTGATGATATTTTCATGATCTGGACTCAGGGCCAGGACATCCTATCCTCCTTTCTTCAGAACCTCAATTCCATTTCCCCCATCCACTTGACCTGGTCTTCCTCAACCTACCATGCCACATTCCTGGATGTCAACCTCCACCTCACTGAGGGCTCCATCCATACTTCCGTCCATATTAAACCTACCAACCACCAACAGTACCTACATTTTGACAGTTGCCATCCCTTCCACATAAAAAAATCCCTCCCTTACAGCCTGGCCACCTGTGGATGGCATATCTACAGTGACAAGAACTCCCTTTCTGAATTTGCTGAGGGTCTCACAAAGGCCTTCAAAGACAGAAACTCTCCCACAGACCTAGACCGCAAACATATCTCCCGTGCCATATCCTCACACATCCCAAATCCTCCTCCTAACACCAGTAACCATCCACAAAAGAGCGCTCCCTTGTCACCCAGTACTACCCTGGACTCGAACAACTAAATTGCATCCTTTGCCAAGGTTTTGATTTTCTATCTTCGTGCGCAGAAATGAGACATTCTGCCCAAGATCCTTCCCACCCCTCCTAAAGTGATATTCCATTGCCCTCCCAACCTCCACAACATCCTAGTTCATCCTTATGCCACCCCAAAACCCAGCTCACTGCCACTAGGATCATATCCTTGTGGAAGACCCTGCTGCTAGACCTGTCCAATCCACCCACCCAGCACTTTCTATTCCAGTCCTGCCACAGGCTTATTTTACCCTATCAGAGGCCGGGCCACCTGTAAAAGCAGCCACATAATTTAACAACTGTGCTGCAATCACTGTGCAGCTTTCTCTATTGGCATGACCACCAACCAGCTATTCAGTAGGATGAATGGCCTCCGCCAAACTGTGGCCAAAAATAAGGTGGACTACCCTGTGCCACAGCATGCAGCGGAGCACATGCTTGATTTCAATGGATGCTTCACAACCCGGTCCATCTGGATTGTCCCATCCACCATCAGCATTTCTGAACTGCACAGATGGGAGTTATCCCTAAAATCATTCTCAGATCCCAAAATCATCCAGGCCTCAACCTATGATGACTTCCCTCCCCCCCCCCCATATCTTCCAGTTTTTACTTCTCTATCCCAAACATCACCTATTTTGAGTGATGTGTGAATGTGCGATCGTGTGTGTGTGTGTGTGTGTGTGTGTGTGTGTGTGTGTGTGTGTGTGTGCGCGAGTGTGCGTGCATGCGCGCGGTCTTGTGTGCTTCTAGTGTGCAAACATTTTATTTTGTTTATTTTATTTTTCTCCCGTCACCCGCCTCTCCACTCCATTCCTAAGCTGCATCTCGTTATTCCATCTAACCCATCCCCACCACCGTGATGTAACCTATCCCCCCAAGTTACTCGCCGCACAGCGTGATTTGAAGTGCGGCAGCCGGGGGTGATGGTTGTATGACTGTGTTGTGTGCCTGTGTGATTGCGTGAGAGATCTATTTTCTGAAGAAGGCCATGGCAAATAGCTGAAAGTGTTGTATGTGTGTATCTTTTGTATGTGCCTGTCGCAGCTCGTCGCCATGTCTTTGTGGTGACTTGTAAACTGTTCTTACTTTATAGAGGAAAAATTCCTAACAGGAAAATTTTTTGAAAAAAATAGATGAAGTCTACTTACCAAGTGAAGGAGCACAGGCAGTGATAGTAACAAATAAACACACAGACACACACACACACACACACACACACACACACACACACAAACGCTAGCTCTCGCAGCCTAGCTGCTTCGTCAGGCAGAAGGGAAGGAGAGGGAAAAGGAAATGATGAGGGTTTTAAGGGAGTGGGTAAGGAGTCATTCCAATCCTGATACAGGAAAGACTTATCTTGGGGGGGGTTAAAAGGAGGGTAAACAAATACACACACACCCACATATTTACACAGACACAAGTACACTTAGGCAGACATACTGTAGGAAGCAAAGAAGTTAGACAGATATGTCTCTTGAGGCAGAGGCTCTGTCCAGAGAACGGAGGCAAAGATGTTAACATGGTGGGTGGGAATGGGAATTCGAATTTAGCGGAGGTTGAGACCAAGTGGGCTACGGGAAGAGAGAATATGCTGAAGGGCTAGTTCCCATCTCCGGAGTTCTGAAGGATTGGTGTCGGTGGGAAGTATCCAGATAACCCGGACGGTGTAACACTGTGCCAAGATGTGCTGGTCGTGCCCCAAGACGTGTTTAGCCACAGGGTGATCCTCATTACCAACAAACACTGTCTGCCTGTGACCATTCATGCGAATGGACAATTTGTTGCTGGTCATTCCCACATAGAACGCTCCACAGTGCAGGCATGTCAGTTGGTAAATCACGTGGGTGCTGTCGCAAGTGGCTCTGCCCTTGATTGTGTACACCCTCCGGGTTACGGGACTGGAGTAAGTGGTGGTGGAAGGGTGCATAGGGCAGGTTTTACAACGGGGGCGGTTACATGGGTAGGAGCCAGAAGGTAGGGAAGGTGGTTAGGGATTTCATAGGGATTGACTAGGAGGTTACAGAGGTTAGGTGGGCGGCGGAAGGACACTCTCGGAGGAGTGGGGAGGATGTCATGAAGGATGGATTTCATTTTGGGGCAGGATTTTATTTGTTACTATCACTGCCTGTGCTCCTTCGCCTGTGTGTCGACAGAAACATAAAACACACACAAAAACACACAAACATTCGAGCTTTCGCCAGCACTGGTGGCTTCTTCGGGAAAAAGAGGAAGGAAGGAGAGGAGAAAGGGAAGGATATATATATATATATATATATATATATATATATATATATGAAATGTCTGTCTAGTTGTGTTTGCGTTTCGATATGTCTGAGTGTGTGTGTGTATTTGTTTACCTTCCTTTTTTTCCCCTAAGGTAAGTCCTTCCACTCCTGGGATTGGAATGACTCCTTTTCCACTTCCTTAAAACCCATATCCTTCCCTTTTCCTCCCCTTTTTTCCTCTTTTTCCTGAAGAAGCTGCCAGTGGTGGCGAAAGCTTGTATGTGTGTTTGTGTGTGATTTTATTTGTTTCTCTCGACGAGCCGGTCCTTTTGGTAAGTCATCTCTTTTCTATTTTTATTTATACACACACACACACACACACACACACACACACACACACACACACACACACACACACAGGCAGTAATAGCAACAAATAAACACACAGACACACACACACAAATGCTAGCTTTCGCAACCCAGTTGCTTCTTCAGGCAGAAGGGAAGGAGAGGGAAAAGGAAATGATGATGGTTTTAAGGAAGGGGGTAAGGAGCCATTCCAATCCCGGGAGAGGAAAGACTTACCTTGGGGGAAGAAAAGGAAGGTGAACAAATACATACACTTCTGCCTGAAGAAGCAACTGGGTTGCGAAAGCTTGCGTTTGTGTGTGTGTGTGTGTGTGTGTGTGTGTGTGTGTGTGTGTGTGTGTGTGTATTTATTTATTTGTGATGCTGTCACACCTGTGCTCCTTCGCCTGGTGAGTAATCTTCGTGTATATTTTATATATAATTTTTCCTGCTATGAATTTTTTGTCTTAATATGATTACTTACAAGGCGAAGGAGCACAGGTAGTGATAGTAACACAAATACATAAAACACACACAAACGTTAGCTTTCGCAGCCTAGCTGCTTTTTCAGGCTGAAGGGAAGGAAAGGGAAAAGGAAATGATGAGGGTTTTAAGGAAGTGGGTAAGGAGCCATTCCAATCCCGGGAGAGGAAAGACTTACCTTGGGGGGGTGGGGGGAGGAAGGTAAACAAATACTCACACACCACACATATACACACACACAAACACACCTAAGCAGACGTTTTTACCTTGCTGTGGGTGTGTGGGTGTTTGCCTTTTCTTTTATCCCCTTAAGGTAAGTCCTTCCATTCCTGGGATTGGAATGACTCCTTTTCCACTTCCTTAAAACCCATATCCTTCCCTTTCTCCCCTCCTTCCTTCCTCTTTTCCTGAAGAAGCTACCAGCAGTGGCGAAAGCTTGTATGTGTGTTTGTGTGTGATATTTTATTTGTGTCAGCCTGTACTTTGGGTAAGTTATCCGTTTTCTATTTTTAATATAGATTTATCCCACCAGGAAAGAGGTTAGGTTACCAACTTTTCCAACTGTAAATTAGTCTAGTTTAGACCAGATGCATTTCTCTTTATTTTAAAGCATTTTCATTGGTCAACTATACAGAAAATATTTTTTTTTTTTTTTTTTTTACAATTTTGTGCATGCGCGCGCTCATGCGCGGTGTGGGGTTGCTTTCTTATGTGGTCATATTATGCGGTGTGTTTGAGGGTGGGGAGGTTTGTCTTTGTCTACTTTGTGTTTGGATGCTGATGTTTACTTGGTTACAAAAGACACACACAACCTGCCATGCTTCAGAAATGGCTAGTTTCTGACAACTTTTATATAAAGTGGAATTGTAAATAGTGACAACAAGTGACAATGTGCTATAAGGAACACATGAAGAGGGAAACATAAAAAAAGAAAAATGAGTAATCTTGATAGTTCACTTTACACATAATAAAATAAACTCTTAGCATGAGAACTGTTCATGATATAAATTAGCAAAAACCACGCAAAAATGTAAAGCAAAAAATATCTGTACAGTTAGCCACTGAAGATACTTTAAAATAAAGTAAAATGCTTCTGGTTTATTGCAAAAATCTGCCTAACCTACACAAACTGTATCACTGCGTTAACATGCAACATATCTTTCAGAAGATGAAAACTGGATTTTGTAAACCATTTTTCACTGTCGTTTTTACATGTGACAGCCTGAAGCAAATTTCTTAGCCCACTCAATATGTCGGCTGAAAAACGGCTGATTCATTTCCTCATTTAGTCAACACAATCACTATTTTTCTTTACTTAAATACACACAGTCATGCTCACTCTAATTTATACTTTTATTTTATGGTATAAAAGGTCACTTTGTTCGTATGTAGCAAAAATTCTTAACAAGAAAGCACAATCTGACAAGCGAAGAATGTTTCAAAAACGGTGTTTACATTGGCATGGAAATCGATTGTGGAACTGGAAAATCGCTACACAGAAATGGATTTCTAAAATTGATTTTGGAGTGTTTACATGACGTAATTGCGAAATTGGTTATGAAATTCGGTTTTTGGGAGCTCATAAATAGGTGTGCAACTGCAAATGTGGAGAAGGGGGCAAAAAAGACAAATAAAGAAGAATCATGGATATGAAGCCCAGTAAAGCAACATACTCTATTTGTCAGGTTTATAAAGTGGATGTTACTTGTGCTACGTTGCAACCTTCATGATGTGAAAATATGCTGTTTTTAAGAACCAGCACGTTGAATTTTCCATGAACTTTTTCTTATTGGTACACGGTACAATTTATTAAATAAAATGCAGCAACCAGTTGCTTGTAATGATTTATTTTTGACGACTGGTTTTGGGCGCTTGAGTGCCCTTCTTCTGATCTATTTTAGTATTGTAACGTAATATATGTACATGCTAGCAGGAGACTGACTTCGTGTTCAGTCTCATGCTAGCATGTACGCATATTAAGCTACAATACTAAAATAGACCAGAAGAAGGGCACTAAAGTGCCCAAAACTGGTTTTCAAAAATAATTATTACAAGCAGCTGTTTGCTGCATTTTATAAATTAATAACCTGAACAGTTGGTGCCATGGATAAAATACTTCATGATACAATTTGTTGAAATGATTGGAAATGTCATTTTTATAGTTAATGAATGCTCATGTATAGTTATTGTTATGTTGTAATTTGTGTGTTGTGAAAGTCATTGTCTTAATACAATGGTACATTGAAGATACCTCAACAATGTGTCATTCTTGGTGGGATCTAATTTAGGTGTGCTCCATGTTGGGAGTGAGTTTTTGAACTTTTATAAGCTCATATACATGGTGATTTGATATATAACTTTACTTTTTGTCTTATTGTATGTTCATGGTTATTAAAGTTGTCTATCTTTGTATACTGCAGACAGAACATAACTTTCAACTAAATGTGCATTTTACTAGAGCTAAATACAAATACTATAGATGATGATTTTTTTTGTAAACTGTCTGCTGTGTAAGCTAATTAAATCCGACTTTTGCTATGGGATAGTGCTGAGAGGGGAAAAAAGCCACATTAATCAGCTTGTAGTTTGTGCTGATGGTGTTGTCATGTGTTGTTGGATTTCCCATCCACAACAGCATTAAATGTCTCATTCTATGTGCAGACAGCTTTAGAGTGTAAGAGAAAAAATAACATTTCTGTATTTGGTGGATAACTGGAAGAAAATAAACGTCATATGATGCCACTGTGTAAAGTAGTATTACAAACTTTATGTAGATTTGTCAGTTTCCTCTTCTGTTGTGAATTTATGATTTTTTGGGTTTGCATATGTTAATTCTACTATTTATTATTAAGACACACACTGTATCTTTTGCAGAATCAACAAATAGCAGAGTCCTCTACTTCAGCATTTTCAGCATGTGCTGCCTTTTGGGGTTGGCGACTTGGCAAGTTTTGTACTTACGAAGATTTTTCAAAGCCAAAAAACTTATTGAGTAATTGTCATCATTTGTGGTGTGGTGTAAATAAACCATAGTGGCTTTGCAATCCTCAGATGTCTGCTCATTTTCACTTTAGAGCAAAGTGATGAACACTGATTGACAGAATGTGTACTTGAGTTGTTTGTGTATTTGATGTGGCACGTCATCCATGTGAGTTGAATTACATTGGACTGTGTGACTTCTTTCCATTGTTTCTTTTGTTTCTGTGTTGTGCGGATGAATTGTATGATTGCATTGTCACAAGTTATTTGAATGTAAATGTATTTGACAGAACATTTTTCAGAACTCGTGAACCTAATTCTATGTGCTGTCTTAAAAAGCTGTTTTGTACAAAAGAACTGAAATTTACAATATTTGTTACAGTACACTTTTCTTAAAATGTTTGTAACATGCTGTAAATTATTAAAATATTTATTTAAGATATTTTTATTTTCTCTATCCTGGAGACTTGAGCATTTTAGTACAAACGTAACACATCTTTTTAACTGCAAAGATATGTACATAGTAAAGAGTTTGAGAAGTCAAAGAATGAATCCAAACTTTTGATTCTGAGACCAAGTTGAATTGTGTAAATGGAAGATTCAGTTAGATGATGGTAAGTTGTTCCTCCCCTGAAGGAAATACTGAAGCACAATATATTGCTGGACAGAATATGTGAATGGAACAGGAGAGTAGATTATTTTGTTACACAGTCAGTTCTCGTTCGACCACTTTTAGGAACTTTGTGCAATAATTAGAGTGCCATACTGCATGACATGAACATTAATTTTCCACCTCAAAATCTGGCTCAGTGGTGAAGTGAGAGAATACAGGTACAAACACATTGTATTTGATCCCTAGACAATACTAGTATTTTTGTCACTTTCTAGGTTTCTGCTCATTGAACCTGGTCTGGGATCATTGGTGCAACTACTCTACGTTGTTGATGATGATGACCATTTGGAATATCACTTTTATTGCACATTTCTGCACATGAGATTAATGTTTAACAAGTTCAGGTCTCACAATTCACTTGCAGGCAAGAACAAAAAAAAAAAAAAAAAAAAAAAAAAAAAAAAAAAGTCTATATTTATTTACTTTGCAAATAACACTTCAGGGCCAGGTAGCGGGTTCATCAAACTTCTTTCATAATATTTCTCCACTGTTCCATTTTCTAATAGTATGCAAGAAAAAATAACTAAATCTTTGTGTTTTTTGAGGTGATTTTTGTTATTTTATGATAATGATCATGTCTCCCTAAGAAGGTGGAAGCTAACAAAATATGTCCGCATTTGGAGTGAAAAGTTGGTGAAAGAAAGTTTGCATATGATCTCACCTTAACAAGTAATTCCTTATTTTACTGATTTCCACCCCAACTCGTGCATCCTTTTTGTGACAGTCTCCAGTGTTTCATGATAATTGAAATGAGCTGCTCTTCTCTGGACTTTTTCTATATCCTCCATCAGTCCCACCTGATGAAGATTCCACACTGTGTATCAATACTCCAAAATAGGACGGATAAGTGTAGTGTAGGCAGTTTCTTTAGCAGAACTGTTGCATCTTCTAGGTGTTCTGCCAATGAAATGTAGCCTTTGGTTCATCTGTCACATATTTTCTGTGTGTTCTTTTGAATTTAAGTTGTTCATAATTGTGTTTGTAAGGTATTTAGTTGAATTTACAACCATTAGATTTGACTGATTTATTCTATGAATGATGTTTTGATTTTTCATTATTTAGAGTGAATTGCCAACTTTCACACTATGCAGGTATTTCATCTAAATCGTTTGCAATTGCTTTTGATCTTCTGATGACTTTACTAACCAGTAAGTGACAGCTTCATCCATGAACAGTCTAAGTGAGCTGCTCAGATAGTCTGCTTAATCTTTTATTATGACTTTCTGTCAATTACTGTGAATTATCCTTTTTGACAAGATATCACGAAACCAATCGCACAATTGAGATGGTATTCCATAAGCATGCAATTACTTGTGAGGTGCAGTGTCAAAAGCCTTATGGACATCTAGAAATAGGGAATCATTTGAAACCCATGTCTGTGGCTTTATATGAGTAAAGCTGTGTTTTACAAGAATGATACTGTCTGATTCCGTGTTGACTATGGGTCAATAGGTCATACTCTTGGAGGGATTTTACAATGTTCGAATAAAATGTATGTTCTAAAATCCCCCAGCAAACCAACATCAATAATATGAGCCTGTAATTCGGTGAACACATGTATTTCTTGAATATCGGAAGACCTGAGCAACTCTACAGTCTTTGGGTACAGATCTTTTGCTAAGCCAGTGGTTGGATGCTGTAGCTGCCAGGCACTTAAATGTGATTTGCAGAGTATCCCATGTAGATGTAGATGTAGCTAAACATGGAGTTAGTACACCTGAATAATCTGAAAGGAATGTAATTGAGATATAATCTGGACTGAAAGACTTGCTTTTTTAAGTTATTTAAGTTGCTTTACTACTCCAAGGAAATCTACTCTTAAGTTACCCATGTTGACAGCTGTTCTTAATTCGAATTCTGGAGTGTTTACTTTGTCATCTTTGGTGAAGAAATATCTTAAAGCTGTGTTAAGCAACTCTGGTTTAGCAGTTCTGTCTTAAGTAGCATCACCATTACTGTTACATAGAGTAAAACCCCAATTTTAATGAACCTGCATTTAAAGAATTCCCACTTTTAAGGAATACTTTCGTTGGTCCCAGCCATAACCACCATATAAGCAATGTTACTGAATTTTACTTTTAACGAATCGCCCTTTCTTTCAAAGCCTGCTTTTAAGGAATAAGTAACAATTTGAAAACAAAAACCACTATTCATGATTTTGAAGAAAATCGCTGCATGAAAATACGCGACTTGGTTAAGAAATATGATTCGGTACCATCTGCTTTGTTTGGGATTTTAAAAAATAAGGAGACATTATTAAATCTAGAAGCTCACGATTCGTGTTCATCCAAACGAAAAAATATTCATGATTCATCTTACAGAGACTTAGAAACTTCTTTGTTAGATTCGTTTCATACAATGAGAGCTGCAAATATTCCCATGGTGGCAATGTGCTGTGTGAAAATGCTTGGGTAATTGCAGTGAAGCTGGGAGACGTTAACTTCACCCCATCAAACGAGTGGCTGGATCATTTCAGGAAATGACATAATCTCTCTGCCCAAAATTTATGTTGTGAAAGTGCTACTGTGGACAGTGAAAGTGCAAAATATGAAAAGAGTAACACTTTGCCACAGCTGCTTCAAGGTTATGAACCCAAAAAATATTTTTAATGCTGACAAGTGTATTTTATACCCTAATGCCATCAAAAACACTTGCATTTAGGGGCAAAAAATGTCATGGGGGCCAAAAAAGCAAAGATAGGATGACAGCATTATTATGTATAAACAGTGACAGTAGTGGAAAGTTGCCGCCCCTGATTGTTGGAAAGTATAGGTCTCCAAGGTTTTTCAAGAACATAAAGACACTTCCATGTAAGTACGAATACAACAAAACTGTGTATGATGACAGATTTTCTATTCATTACCTGAGAGGCTTGGAGAAGAAAGATTGCGCTGATATTTGATAGGTGCCCTGTTGATCTGAAATCTACGTCATTTTTAAGGAATATCAGTGTTGTATATCTTCCAGCAAATTGCACTAGTCATTTACCACCACTGGACTTTGGAGTAATTCATTCATTGAAAGCCAAATACAAAATGGCTGTAGTCCATAAGTCAATTTTGTACTTGCAAAGAAAGCAAACCATGAAACTGAATGTTCTTCAGGCGATGCATATGTTTGTGGCTGCCTGGAATGCAGTTGGACAGCAATCAATCATAAACTACTTTGCAAATGTTGGTTGTGGGGCAGTATCTTCTGTGGAGGATGTGGAAGATGATATCCCAGAAGAAGACTGGGATGTTTTGGAAGTGCCAGACACTGTAACATTCAAAGATTTTACTATGTGTGATGGCGAGGAATCTATCTCAAAACCAGTTGTGGATTGGAGTAGGCTGTGGAAATCGGTCAAAAAACTGATAAAGGTGATGACAGTGAGGATGAGAATGATAAAGAAGAGGACTCACCTGTACCAAGTTTCTCCGAAGCAGTGGGAGAGCTTGAGACTGTAAGAAGGTATTTCTCATCCTATGTTGTGCATGAGGCAGTCATCAACAAACATTAACCAGCTGGAAAGACAACTCTTAGGGATGCGCTTGGCTGGTAGGAAGAAGCAAACTACTCTCCTCGATTTTTTTTTTTTTTTTTTTTTTTTTAAAGAACTGATTACACTGTGAACCAGTTTCATCATTTTGGTGTATTAATTCATTGTTAGTGAAATAAAATTTTCTTCTAAAAGAATCTTCTCTTCCGAATGCCCTTTTTAATTCAAGATACCAATTGATGGATTTTGATGAGACCTAACAGTAAAAAGATGAAGTGTGTTATGGTACACTTATTTTTTTTTATGCAACACAAGATGAGTGTGTGATTAATGAGTATTTATATGCCCTAAGTAGTTCCAAATTTGATCCTGGAACACTTCTTTAGTGCATTTTGACCTAAATCCTGATTTAAGGAAAACTCTCTTTTAAGGAACAAATTTGTTGGTCCCTTGTGATTCATTAAAAAGGGGTTTTACTGTAGTGAAGATTTATTGTACTTTGAGAGACCAGAATTTCTTTGGATTTTCAACCAAATTATGAAACAGAGTTTTGTTCTGGAAACTATTATAAGCTTCTCACATATAATTATGCACCAAAAAGTACATACTACACTAGATAACTGGATGTTCCAGATAGACAAAATTCTCAACAATCACTACAGGGTTTCACAAACATTTGTGTGGCAGCAAGATCAGTTGTCGCAAAATGTTTAAATTTAACTAACAGTAATAGCAGCAGAATGATTTACTTAGTTCACAGTATCGGTATGTTTTACAACATTGCTGATAGTAAAATAGTTACAGATTAAAATCAAGTCACTAGTCATATTTTATAGGAACACAATAGTGGTGAATTGAACTTCACAGTTTGAAGGTGTATAATGTGGCTGTGGTAAATTGCTCTTGATGAATAACATAACTGTTGCACATAACGTTACTCACCGCAGTCTGCTGAATTTCGGACTGTTGTTAGCTACTTAAAGACTAGGTGTGTGTGTGTGTGTGTGTGTGTGTGTGTGTGTGTGTGTGTGTTTACCTTCCTTTTTTTCTTCCAAGGTAAGTCTTTCCTCTCCCGGGATTGGAATGACTCCTTACCCACTCTCTTAAAACCCTCATCCTTTCCGTTTCCCTCTCCTTCCCTATTCTGCCTGAAGAAGCAACTGGGTTACGAAAGCTTTCTTTTGTGTGTGTTTGTATTTGCTGTCACTACCGGTGCTCTTTCGCCTGGTGAGTAAACTTCATCTATTTTTTATATATATTTTTCCTGCTAGGGACTTCCTCTATAATCTTCGTATATATATATAAAGATTGTTTCACTTACCCAAAGCACAGGTCGCCGATAGACACAAAAAAGACAAATAAAAACACACACAAACATTCAAGCTTTCGCAACCGTTGGTCGCTTCTTCAGGAAAAGAGGAAGGAGAGGAGAAAGGGAAGGATACAGGTTTTAAGGAAGTGAAAAAGGAGTCATTCCAATCCCAGGAGTGGAAGGACTTATCTTAGGAGAAAAAAAGTCAGGTAAACAAATGAGCGCGCGCACACACACACCTAGGCAGACATTTGTAGAAAGCAAAGAAGTTAGACAGAGATACCACTTGAGGTAGAGGCTCTGTCCACAGAACCGAGGCAAAGATGTTAAAGATGGTGAGCGGGAATTTGAATTTAGCAGAGTTGAGACCAGGTGGGCAAAGGGAAGAGAGAATATGTTGAAGGACAAATTCCCATCTCCGGACTTCTGAAAGTTTGGTGTTGGTGGGAAGTATCCAGATAACCCGGACGGTGTAACACTGTGCCAAGATTTGCTGGCCATGCACCAAGGCATGTTTAGCCACAGGGTGATCCTCATTACCAACAAACAATGTCTGCCTGTGACTGTTCTTGCGAATGGACAGTTTGTTGCTGGTCATTCCCACATAGAACGCTTCACAGTGCAGGCATCTCAGTTGGTAAATCACATGGGTGCTATTGCGAGTGGCTCTGCTCTTGATAGTGTACACCTTCCGGGTTACTGGACTGGAGTAAGTGGTGGTGGAAGGGTGCATAGGGCAGGTTTTACAACGGGGGCGGTTACATGAGTAGGAGCCAGAGGGTAGGGAAGGTGGTTTGGGGATTTCATAGGGATGGACTTGGAGGTTAGGTGGGAGGCGGAAAGACAATCTCGGTGGAGTGGGAAGGATGTCATGAAGGATGGATCTCATCCGGGGCAGGATTTAAGGAAGTTGTATCCTTGCTGGAGAGCCACATTCAGAGTCCGCTCCAGTCCCGGAAAGTATCCGATGAAAAGAGGGGTACTTCTGGGGTGGTTTTGTGGAAGGTTCTGAATTTGGGGGGATGGGGAAGTGGCTCTGGCAATTTGCTTCTGTACCAGATCCAGGAGGATAGTCACAGGATGTGAAAGCTGTTATTAGGTTATTGGTGTACTAGTTCAGGGATTTAGGACTGGAGCAGACTCGTTTGCCACGAAGACCTAAGCTGTAGGGAAGGGAACTTTGATGTGGAATGGATGGCAGCTGTCATAATGGAGGTACTGTTGTTTACTGGTTGGTTTGATGTGGACGGATGTGTGAAGTTGGCCGTTGGACAGATGGAGGTCGACATCGAGGAAAGTGGCATGGGATGTGGAATAGGACCAAGTGAATTTGATGGGACCAAAGGAGGTTGGAGAGGAAATTCTGGAGTTCACTGTGAGTCCAGATCATGAAGATGTCATCATTGAATCTGTACCAAACTTTGGGTTGACAGGCTTGGGTATCCAGGAAGGCTTCCTCTAAGTGTCCCATAAATAAGTTTGCGTACGAGGGGGCCATCCTGGTTCCCATGGCTGTTCCCTTTAGTTGTTGGTATGTTTGGCCCTCAAAAGTGAAGAAGTTGTGGGTTCGGATGAATCTGGCTAGTGTATTAAGGAAAGAGGTTTGAGGTATTTATATATATAAAATCTGCCTTAGTGTTTGTGCTGTTTACCTATCCTTTTCCCCCCAAGGAACATCAAATCTATATACAAAATAGCTAAATGTTTACAAACATTCCTGTCCCATGGACGATCTGAAATATTCTTGATGAGCTTTATTAATGAAGCCATTGCCTCATACCTCTTCATGAGTTCTGTCAGGATTTCATCATAAATCAAATTCATTTCCCTCTTGAAACTTCCAATTTGAGATGACATAGACATAATGTGTTTGGTTGTTTGCATCTGAGAATCGTTGGTTTATGATCTTCTGTCTTTTATCAGAAAAACTACCATTGATACTGATTTCTTGTGCTTGCTTTGTTGGATAGTCGATTGCTGGACCAATGTCTTGATCTTGGACTTCCAGAATAGTATTTGATAGTCCTTTTATCATTTTGCTACCATTTTCAACTGTAACAGACTCTTTTTGAAGTGACTTGTTGCTTTTATCAATCGAGACTAGAATCCTTTCCCACAGATGCAGAAGACATGGGAATTTGAAGTCGATTTGTTTGATGAGTCCTTGAGCCCCTACTGACATTTCCAGGTATTATGTTAACTGTTTATTTAATCTTTCTGCTTTCTTCCAGTTAAGTATTTAAACAATTTGTGTACTGTCCCAATCATACCACAATACTTTAAGCTTATCTAGAAGAATTCGTATTTACACAATCAAAAGCCTCTAAGAGATCACAAAAAATCCCAACTGGTGATATCCGGTTATTCAAAGCATTTAATATTTTATCAGTGAAGGTATATATAGTACTTTTTGTTGAAAAGCTTTTTTGAAAACTAAACTGACATTTTGTTAGAACTTTATTTTTACTAATATGTGAAGCTACTTGAGAATACATAGTGTTGATAAAGCCAAGAAAACTTTCTTTAACCTGACACTTCCCATCTAACAAATCAACAAATCTAAGAACTTGGCTCATTTGCTCAATTTGAGCTGTCGGTTGTGCAGTCGAAAATGATGGAAAGTATTTTCCATTATTTATTTGAGTCAAGATTTTCCACCTCTCATTACTTCCAAACAAAAGAGAAAATATTCCGATGGGCTATAAAGTAACCATTGTCTTCACACATGTTCGCCTTTTGTGAGCGTTTTTTTAATAACCACTTGCCATCGAAATGTCTATTTCCATCTGACACTGGAAACGTAAAGGTTGATACGTTTACTATTTGAGGGCCCATTCAACCAGCAGAATTCGAATACTGAAAGTGATCAATGGACAGCTAAGTCATTATTTTTATTTATTTATTTTTATTATTAAAAACTATATCACCTATTTCTGGTGAACAGTCTTCTTCTAGTGCAGGTAAATCATGACAACCAGCTGCTGATCCTTCCTCATCTAAAGAACTGTATAGAAGATTCGTCTTCTTCATAGTTGTTTTCTGAAACTGGCGGGGCTATATGATGGGAAGTTAATGGTTGTGGGTGGTTGTCATCATTTGTATGTGGGTGTTTCCGTATCATGAGATTAAAAATCGGCATTATTCTCATCTGTTGCAGTGTTACGTGTTCCCACCCATTGTTGGGTTTTAGACAATTTTTCAAGTGTCCTGAAACGAAAACTGCAGTTCTTTACTTTCCATAGTTTCTTAAATGCACTTATGCTTCAGGCTATGTTCCAGTAAATGGAACATAGGATGAAGCATAAGTTTGATGCAGGGGAGAACTGAATGTGGAAAGTGGGAGTATATCAAATAAAGTGTCAAGGTTGTGATATAAGGTATGTAGGACAAACGTGAAGGAATTTTAATCATTTTTAAGAGCACAGTAATTGAAGAACATTCGTTGGGCTGTATAAATGATAATTTGAAGGTCTTTCACTATGAGGACAAAGGTTAGTTGTTATCCAGTTTGGAAGAAATTGAGATCTTTTGTGCATCGAGGTAAGATTCCAGCAACGTGCTCAGTGAGAATACAGAACTATCTAAAAGCCAGAACTGGGCACATTTTAGCAATCTCCTCCTTGAGAAGCACTGATATGTTCTCCTGTTTTAAATATCAATGTCTTGCTTTTAATAGCACTGAGTAACTTTCAGTGTATTTCAATTACAATACCTTAAATTTTAGTGGAGGACTATAGGAACCGGAATAAGATTATGCAGCGCCGGCTTTAGAGTAGTGCGACCCGGGCGTTCGCCCAGTGCGCCGAGGCCAGGGGCGCCGCGTTTGCCAATGAAAAAACGCCAATACTGTAATATACCATCAGTGTTATAGTTGACAATCGTCCATATTGCAGAAATAAAATATTATTCAGTCTCATTCAACATACGTCGTTAATTTCACAAATGCGCGCTGAATTTAGGATATCAGAATAGAAAACTTGAATGGAATCCTCCTATTGGTTGCATCCATCCATGTTTCATGTGAGCTTTTACTATAAAATCCCCTTAAATCGAAATAAATCCCACTAAAAAAGCAACCGGGGGAGGGGGGGCGGCAGCGGGTAGGAGCTGCAGCCTAACTACTTTTAGATAAAAAAAAATCTTGATTTTGAGACTTCTCTCTCTCTCTCTCCTGTCATCTCTTTCACATACCGAAAGATAGCTTTCAGCAAAGCGTCCGTTTCCCAGATCTTCGCATACTTATGTGCATACTTTCTTTTATGTTTGGTAGCCATTTTAAGTAATAAAACAATGCATTTATATCACAACTTGAGCTGGTCATTAAAGTAAAAATTATGATGGATCACCAATACAACACAATGATCGCTAACGCACTAAACTGCCAATCACAGTACGTGACTTAGTGGCAATTCAGAGCAGTGTCCTGGGGGAATACCAGCCCATTACTACTAGAGAGAGAAAAAAAAACCTGGTATTGTTGAGCGATGGGATGGGAGTGGAGAGAGGAAAAATATGCGCCGCCTCCATGCGCTGTAAGTAAACAGTGAAAGCAACATGAATTGAAGAAACAATGAAATCAGCGCGACAGAAAAGCGACAGTGTAGTCGACACAGGCTGACAGTATGCTGCACGGTTGGCAATGAACATCTGCAATCACTGTGGCAACAAGTCTTCAGATTGCTACACATAGGTTTAATGCAAAATAATAATAATAATAATAATAATAATGATAATAATAATAATAATTCTCTTTTTCCCCCTAATAATCCCACTAACATTTCGTTCCCCCTAAACTCCCCCCTGAAAAAATTTTAAGTTGGCAACACCGGATAACGGGTATGCCACAGCGCTTCTATTATTTGTTTCAACAACTAAAAAAAGAGTGTGTCCATGTAGCCACATGATCTCCCGTGTACCACAGAAACTACTGGTAGCTGCCGGTCCAAATAAAGGAAAAGACTGACTGTGAAATAAAATGTTCACATGTTTGTAAAGCTTATGGGACTTAACTGCAGAGTCATCAGTCCCTAAACTTACAAAATATTTATGAAATAACTTGTACTAAAGACAACACAAACATCCATGCTCGAGGGAAGATTTGAACCTCTGGCGCGGAAGGCCGCACAATCTGCAACATGGCGCTCCAGACTGCTCGGATACTCCTGCACGGCTACTGTGAAATAATCATTATATTTGAAATTAATTAATTTGTATGGATTTATATTGAATATTTGTGACTTAATGACTCATCTACAGCAATTAATAGACCTCCCCTAACATACTGAAATAATACAGCGCTACCCAATGTGTGTTTGACTGCATATGTTGTAAGCACTACGATTTACACCCACATCTAAGAAACTGTTACTACGAGGCGGAGGCGGAGAACATGTATTCTATTAACAGAACGTAACTATAATTTGTCGCTGCTCCAGCACAAGTACACAATGGGATGTCTTCAATCCTTGAAGTAGTTAAATAAATAAATAAATAAATGTGTGAACTGAACGCTCGCATGGCTGTAGCCGAGCGGACTGGCCTGGGCTTCACCAACGCTGCTTCACGCAGCATGAGCGGTGGCACCCCTGTGACCAGCACTGTTTCTGCCGCAAGTGTTGCCTTCAAATTCCGGCAAAAACCCGCATGACAAAAAAGGGTCGCGTATCCTTAGAGCAACTATCAAGGGGCTGCTGTGTGATGTTTGCATAGCCGTGATAAGTACTATCTTGTAGGATTTAGCCATATTATAGATGTGAAACACATTTCAGTTAATTTAACTCACTTGTACAATGTTTCTTGCAGAAAAAAATTACGTGTGATTTGCCCAGACCCCCTTTCCACCATGTGAAATTTGGTGGATTCGGTCCGACCCCCCCCCCCCCCTTCCCCCAAAATGCTCTAAGGGCGCCAAGTGGACGACTCGCCCGGGGCACCTGGATGTGTAAGGCCGACCCTGATCTTAGGTCACTGACGACAGCTGCTATGCATATGAATAATTTTCAAGTTGAGAACTGTTGTCTGTTAGTGCACAACTTTGTGCCATCCAATGAATATGTGGCCTCAGCTTGACGAGTTATTTTTGCCGAAGTACGTAAGCAGCTATTATTATGTTTAATGATGTTGCCTAGTAGCAGATAAGTTTTATGGTAGGTTAGTATGTTAGTTTTATTTCAGTACGTGTAGCCGAGTCGTCGATGTATAGCACCCTATTATTATTATTATTATTATTATTCCTTTTCTTGGTTTGCATAACTTGATAATGAGATAATATCGTCCCAAAAAATGTTGTGCTGATGTATAAAATTTTATTATTGACAACTGGTGCATGAGTTACATTAATAATGAAGTTTTGGTTAGGGTGGGCAATGAGTTTTCTAGGTTGATCCCATGCTAATCATCTAGGTGATGTGAATATTTTGTTATTTTTCTGCTTGCTATTGGAATTCATAAAAAACTGAATGAATGAAGAGGAAACATTTTTGAAGATTATGAGATGCCCTATACGGTCACTACACTTTGAAGACTAGCGTTTAAATAGTAGTTAGGCATATTTCAAAGTACACATCTATCGACACTCTAATTTGCTCTGAATGTCAAATATCAAGGTAGCAAACCAAAGCAGCAAAACAATGGAGAAGTAGATCAGAAATAACAGTGACAATAAATGTGTGACTTTTTTTTTAAAATTCGAACAAATTTTATTGCCAGGGAAACCACATTGCACATACGATGCAGCTTTAGAGTAGACAATACTAATGATGTACGAGCTAATTTAGAGTTAGCCCTCCCCTAGAGAGATACAATTTTCTAGAAACATATCGTGACCAGATATGACTGAATTGAAGTGTCAGAGCTAGTTTCAAATAGACTAGTGTGGTATCGTCAGTTTTATTGAAACTTGAATGCAGGATTAGTGTCGGCACTAAGCTTCTTCTGCCAATTGGTGACAGACAGCTAACACCTACCACTACGAAGATGGGTGGCAATTTTGAAACCTGATGAAAAGCCAACCAGGATGGGGTGGTAGGGGAGTCATCACTGCCAATGAACTTTTGTTTTAAGAGCTAAATTATTTGTCACTACGATAACCAGGTAATGCTAAGAGTGTACATGGTGCGTTCAACACGAGTGGTACTACGTCGCTCTCTTAAGGCCTTGTGCCTCTACCCCCAAACGTTTGCGCAAGATGGAACTGCCCTGACCTGGCGAGAGTATAATTAAGCCCTAAGAATCTATGTTCCTTCAAAAACTCTTATTTATTGATATTTTATTGGCAGATTCAAATTACTTAAATGAATTTGCCAATACACAGCCAAATATCTGTGCCATGCTATGACAAGATTGTGGACAGAAGCTGGGAGATTCGTCTAAGCTGGGACACTTGATGTGGAATGACCCAAAAGTAATCTGAGGCCACCACACTCCGAATCGCACTCTGCAGTGAGAGAATAGCAGGAGGGATGGGGAGGGGCGGGGACATGAAGTTTGCAAAGCAGTAGGATTTTTTACAGCAAGGCATTACAGAACATGTAAATGGGTGGAAAAGTTGCAGCTTAGGAGTGGAGTGAGGAGGTGGGGCAAGGCAGGGAAGGATAAAACACACGCAGAATGGGAGAGGTGTAGGATAGAGGGAACAGAAACTGTTTGGTGGAGGAAAGGAAAGGTTATCATCCGTTAAGGCCTGATTAATTTTGGGATCAGAGAAAGTACTGTAAGGATAATGTCCAACTGCATAGTTT
This sequence comes from Locusta migratoria, assembly GCA_026315105.1. Classification (NCBI taxonomy): domain Eukaryota; kingdom Metazoa; phylum Arthropoda; class Insecta; order Orthoptera; family Acrididae; genus Locusta; species Locusta migratoria. The sequence continues at coordinate 301,664,972 of CM048744.1, forward strand.
AGAAAAGCTGGTAGTGGGGAAGAGGATCCAGATGGCCTGGGTTGTGAAGAAGACATAGAAATGAAGTATATGCTCAGCTGTATGTTGTTTCATTGGCTGGTCTATCTTGTTTTTGACCACATTTTGGCAATGGCCAATAATTCTAATGGACAGCTGGTTAGTTGTCATGCCAATATAAAAAGTTGCAGCACAGCTGATAAATCACATGGCTGCTTTCACAGATGGTTGGGCCTTTAATTGGGCAGGATAACCTGTGTTGAGACTGGAATTGGAAGTGCTGGGTGGATGGAATTGGCAGGTCTTATACTGGCATATGACCCCTATGGCAGGGGCTAGGTTTGAGGATGAACTAGGATGTTATGGGGGTTGGGTGGGTGACAGGACACCACTTTAGGACGCAGGGGAGGATCTTGGGCAAGATGATCCTCATTTCTGTGCATGATGATGGAAGATCAAAACCTTGGGGAAGAATGTGGTTTATTTGTTCCAGTCCAGGTTAGTGTTTGTTGATGAGGGGAGTGTTATTTAGAGGCTGGTTAGTGGTGGTGGAGGAAGAATTTGGGAGTTATGGCACAGGAAACTCTGTTGACTAGGTCTGGGGGGTAGTTTCTGTCTATGAAGGCCTTTGTGATACCTTCATATTGAGAAAGGTATGTGACGTACGTGGCCGTAGATTGATGTTTCTCGATATTCTTGGTAATTGGCTCTCGGTAGCAGCTAGCTGTAATCTCATTAGACGAAAACTAATTCACTACAAATAAAGTAAACAACTCAGAAAATTAGAGTTCAACACTTTAATGATTTTTTATTTGTGCCCAATTTTCCCAATTTATGGGCAGCTTACAAGTCTCATTAATTACAACCATTAATATCAGGCACACACATTACACAAATCAATAATACAAGTTAACACTGTCCATGTGTGGAATACAAGAGTTCAAGGTGTACATCGTAATGTGGTACAAATATTAATTAATCATGGTAGATGCACCTTCCACACTAATTTTTGCATAATTGTTCAAATTTGAAGTACAAAACTGATGTGGCCTGTTGCTCAGATCGTGACTTGAACAATAAACAATACTCTCAACTAGAGTGGATTCTGTGTCACATAAGGAATGAAACAATACTCTGATACATGCCGCGAGCACATCCTATTTATATCATCTAAACAATGCACACTGAAAATTACTTATTGTTAATTATGTTCATGAGATTAATTATAATGGAAAAGTAAACAATTACATGCAACTGGCTTTATTAGTGTAAATAATACTGAGTAAATTGATATACAAATATTGGTTAAATTAATAGTATTTCATTTGCAAATACTGTATATTTAAATACATTTTCAAACAATTACTTCGTAATAAATAGTAATTATTCGGAAACTAATGAGGGCAAAACTTTCCTAACATTACTTGTAAAACATATTAATACTTACTTTAATATTATGAGAAAAGAATTTACTTTGTTTTAATATGAATATTAAATAGCATTCTATTTGAAATTTAACAATATACTTCTGGCACAAATTAATTAATATTTACTAATTAAACAAACTCATCTGGCATCAAATTATAGAAAAAGACTTCATCTAGTTACATTACAAAAAAAGAATAACAAAAGTTTTGCAAAAGAAAATGATAATAGACTAATTACATTTATATCTATTATTATGCAACAGTGATATTGGGAGGTTCAGTAATGCAAGCAGATGGGAATAAATCTCAACATGCTTCCTTACAGGTAGTTTACAACACTGCAGATGCGCCGTCCACTGGTGGATAGGCTTTAATGGAGAGATCTTTTTTTAATGTGGAAGGGATGGCAACAACTGTCAAACGTGTTGGCAATGTTGGTGGTTCACAGGTTTAATGTGGACAGAAGTGTGGATGGAGCCATTAGTGAAATGGGGCATGTGGCACAGTTGTGTCCAGATTATATCTCGTCAGTAATCCTGAACCAGACCAGGGGCTTGGGATACTAGGAAGGTTTCCTCCAGATGACCCATAAACAAGTTGACATAGGAGGATACGATCCGTGCAGGTGTCTGTAGCTATGGTATGTAATTGATTTTATAGTTTCACTCTGTCCAGAGCCAAACTAATCCCAAAATTGAACCCTGTGTTTCCCAGTTCATGCTAAAATCCAACTGATGTTCCCCTGCTCTCCCACCTAACCACACCCTGGTCACCCTCCAAAAATTTCTCACTTACAGCTTGGTCTCACCATCTTTCTCCAAGTCCCTACCTAAGAACACAATTTGACAGAAGAAAGGAGAGCCACTCATAACCTCATAAGAAATCTCGAAATAATCATCCTCTCTGCAGACAAAGATCCCATGACTGTTATTATGACTCTCAGTGACCACTTGGCAGAAGAGCTCTGTCAACTTTCTGATTCTTCCACTTAACAACTGTGCCATCCCAAAAGTCCAGTAAGCTCTCCATTCCCTACTGAAGTCGTATGGCCCCTCCCAGAAGCTCTCTCCTGAATCCATTTCTCACCTCACCTCACTGCAACATGCTCCACCCAGCCATCCACATACTCCCCAAAATCCACAGCCAAAAACATCTTGGATGCCCAATTATATGGAGTTGGTTACTGGGTTCCTACTGAAATAATTTCGGCCCTCATTGACCAACACCTTGTCCAAAATCTATCCTACCATATCATTGATATCAATCTCTTTCTTCACCCCTCTCCTGTACCTCCTGGATCATTACTTCTCAGTTGATAGAACCTCCTCATACACCAACATCCCACATTTTCACAGCTTTGCTATTCTCGAACACTATTAACAGCAGATACTACATGGAGGATAAGAGATCTACCAATAACGTTGTCTGCCAACAGATAGCATAGTGATGTAGTTGCTGTCTCTGTGTACACTATACTAGCAAATGTTTACAGCCATAAGCCTAAGTGTGCTATGCTACGGAGGTGCACTTGTGCTCCCTACAAGCTACTGAGCAATTTTGAAAGAGGTCTTCAGAGTGATGGGATGGTGCCACATATAACCATTGTGCAACAATGCTGGTTGCAGTGGTCACATGAACATTGTCACCCCCATGACAAGGTTCTGGATGTCTACAAACATAGTCATATTGTACGGGCAGTAATGGCAGATTGCACAGCTACTGTAGAACAGATAAGAAGGTATGAGACCCCATAACTGTCGACATGATATGTTTCCAATAGCAATGGTACTATGGGTACCATACCTCTTGCTCGTCCTCTACTCGACCTATAGGGTCTGACTGGTGCAGAGGATTGCTTGGAAGATGGAATGGTGGGCCACGGTGTTCAGCCTGTATGTATATTTGTGCATACGATACTGACCTGACATGCACACAGATTGCATTCGTCCAAGACACTTTGGCCTCATCCCTGGCCTTGTGCTTCTGGGGTACAGTAAGGTACAGCTCTCGTCACCTTTGGTGTTTGTGGAGGGAAGAGTGACCAATGCCCAGTTCATGCAGAATGTCGTGAGACCTGTTCTCCATTCTTTCAACTGGAAGGTGATGAATTGTTCTACATCTATATATTTATTTAAGTGCCTGGCAGAGACTTTATCGAACCAGTTTCATAATATTCCTCTACCAATCCATTCTCTCATAGTCTGCAGGAAACGAACAACTCATCTTTCCAATTTCAAACTGATTGCTGTTATTTTATTATGATGATCACCTCTACCTTTGTTGGTGGGTACTTACAAAGTACGTTCGCTTTTAGAGGAGAAAGTTGGTGAAAGAAATTTTGCAAGTAGATCTCGTTGTAACTAAAAACACTTTTCTTTTGGTGATTTCGAACCCAACTCGTGTATCATTTCAGTGACACTCTTCCCTATGTATCGTGATGAAGATAATAAACAAGCTGCCCTTCTCTGATCTTTTGACCCACTTTAGGTTACGGTAGTACAATAACAAAAAAAGGGGGCCTTTGTGATCGCCTATTGACAGCTTATAATTTAAAAGAAAATAATGACCTAATCGTCCATCTGACACGAAAATTGAATAAACTAATTTGTAGAGCAGAAAATTCTCAATAACTTTGCTCTGTTATGTTTTTTCATATCTCGCGTCGTTTAAGAGACATTTGCAAAAATAACGGCGATTTGACATCTGTCAGTCTGTAACGTGTTCCCACATTTTACGTCGAACCGTTCAACCGATCGGCACCAAATTTTACAGACACAATTGTTGGCCTCCAGAGACCAGAACCTCCCTTTTTCAAATATTTCGGAAAAAATAGGTTAGTAACAAATTAAAAAAAAAAAAAAAAAAAAAAAAAAAAGAGCTGCTTGTAATGGCCTTTTGACAGCAGGAAATTTAATTGCAGATAAACCGTTCACCTGACCACAAAATTGAATAAACCAGTTAGTGGAGGAGGAAATTCTCTACAACTCTGCTCTCCTATTTATTTACTTTTTTCATAACTGGTACTGTTACAGAGATACTTGCAAAAAATACGGCGATTTGACAATGTCACTTGATTTTACGTAAACCAGGCGTTAGGAAACGTCACGTGACATTTCTCGCCCAGAAACCTGTCTGGCATATCTTGCTATCCGTACTTTATGGTTTCCTTATTACAACTTATGCATTGTAATTTGAAAGCAATGGCACACTGAAGAGTTAACAAAAACACGTAATTCTTAGTACGATAAGTTATAATCTAGTGTCTAAAAATGCCTTATTAGCAGTTAACAACTGCCATCAATAGTACGAGAATTTTTAAGAAACAGTTTTGTAATTGTTCGCCATAGTGTAGTGGGCAGTGTGTTAGCGTGTGGTGCGCCTGGTCGGAAACCCGCCATTACCATTTTTCTTTTACGTCTTGGCTCCTAAAAGCGCTTCGGGCACTCTTATTCATTAAATAGAGATATGTTTTGCAATGTTTTAAGTTGTGTGTATGTAAGAGCGCTCCATCTAAAACGTGTGTTTGTTCTGTTTCGTGAACATGCCGTGAAATACGTAACAACGAATTGAAGCATATGTGCATAAACTTGGAGGATACTAATGATTATTCTAAACAACTTGCTAATACTGTTAGTTTCATATATAAATAATGTCCTAGATTTCTGTGGCAACTGTCGTTCCTTAATGATACGGAAGGGAACATTCCAACAAATTACCTTGCTTCTTTTTTTTCTAAACAATTATTCACTATTTATGCAATATGTTGAAAGTCATTAATTAGAATCAATGCATCTATTGAAATGTTTGCCTTGGCATGGGACCCTTTTAACGTAGATTTTATTATCTTTTCTGTAGTTGAGATATGGCTTTTTTTTAACAATGTTTCACGAAATATATATTAATAATACATCATCTAGTTCAGTGGTAGATCCAGTAGCTCGCCTGCCTATACATTATTAAGAAACAACAGGTTCTTACAGGTCATTTAAATCACAAATATGTCACATTTAATTGAAATCTCTTATTTATTTACTGTTTTCTAAAACACACAAACAAAAGCTGACATGCTTAGACTTCACAAACTAACCCGCGATCGCTCGCGTATACTGTCGTCACGCGATAACTCCCGTGTTAGAAAAAATCTAACAATGATATCTCGCACCTTTTCATCTCTTTGTGCCAGAAAAAAAAACACGTTTATACAATAAATTATTTCTTTGTTATTACCAAAGCATTATAATTTAGTATAAACATGGTATGGAACATGTCATTTGACAAATTCGTGGAAGTTTGCAAGAAGAGCTACAGTACCGACGCACTGACAACGATAGACGAGATGTTAGAACCAGTCCGCGGAAGTTTCAAATTCAGGCAGTATATAACAAACAAGCCTGCAAAATATGGCATCAAGGTGCATGTGCTTTGTGATGCCAGAACCTTGTATACGCTACATATGGAAGTACACGCAGGCAAACAGCCTACTGGATCATATCAAGTAGCAAATGATGCAGAGCATGTGGTGTTACGATTGATTAGACCGATTGACAAAACAGGCAGAAACGTGACGATGGACAATTATTTCACATCTATACCACTGGGTAACAAAATGTATGCCAACCATAGATTCACATTAGTAGATACTCTACGGAAGAATAAAAAAGAAATTCCAGCGGAATTTCTGGACGTAAAATGTAGGCAACTAATGAGCAGCATTTGGAAAAAAAACCAAGCAACAACTGCATCATTTGCTCATACGTCTAAAAAAAAATAAACAGAAAAAGAACGTTCTAATGTTATCCACCATGCACAGCGACGATTCTGTAGACGCTGACAGTGGCGAAGCGAACAAACTTCCAACTCCAAAATCTCAAAAAATTAGGTGTAGATGTTGTCGACCGTTCGAAATCAGAATATTGTGTTTCAAGAAGAAACCGCTGGCCCCTTACAGTGTTTTTCAGTTTTATAGACTTCCATATCCGACAGAGAATGACATGTACTCTGTATAAACAATTGCTTCATTCAATTCGTAAAACTCAATAAGAATATCTACTTTGCTCATAAAAGACGAAACATGTACTGAACAGTTTCAGGAGAAGACAAACGAACACGGCCGCATTTTACAAGTACAAAAAACAGACTAAAAGTGAAGCAAGGCGGATTTTCACGGAAGGAGAAGTAATATTATGTAAAGAGTCCCATGTTAGAAAAAATCTAACACTGCGCACCACTTCAAATAATGCCACAACTAACAAGCTATTGTTGAAATTTGATTGTCGAGTCACAGATTAATTGAATCACGACATATGAAAAAATGCATTTCTAGATGGTCAGTTCATTAGCTTTGAAATGTGATGGAATATTCAAGTAAAATCGTAAATGTTGGATTTTTTCTAACAACGCCAGGGATCGCGGGTTAAACGTCTGTACCAATACTCTTAAGACATGTTGTAGACAAACTTATGACTTAAAGACATTAACAGTAAAAGGACTGACTTAATGACTTAACTCTTGATTATGTCAAGACACTTCTAATAAGACATATTGTAGACTGACTAAACTCTCCTGTGTGCACGCCAATTCGCGTGTATATATACATTATCAGTCTGTTTCTAGAACATAGTACAACAAGGAAGTTGCAGCGTAACATATTAAAAAGCTTGTTTGTAGAACATAAATGAGTCCATCACAACCAAGAATGATATAAAATTATAACAATCAACTTGTAAATGTTTTCGTAACAACCAAAACAAAGATTTGGTATATAAAGAAAGTAGGCTAAGTCTAGAACAGTACCTACATTTGTTTACATTATTTATAATGGCTAAATTAAAGTAATTACACAGTTGTAAGATAAGCAGTACATCGCAAACACGTCATTACATAGTGAAAGACATCAAGAAATGTTCTTACCAAAATTTGTCATCGAACAATAATGATTGCACAATGTCACAACTTACTATAATAAATTAACTAATTTAGTATGTCAGAAGATCGAATTTATAATCCTAATATAGTGTACCACTAAACTTCGATAATAGACTGTATCGTACACTTCGAACAGTAGTATTTATGGGTACTAAAAGCATTATACTTTGTTCATGTTACTTTGTTCTGCCCTAAAATAAAGAGCAAATTTCTGATTCAAAATGTGACTACATTTTATTTTACACCTAAAATAACATACAGAATAAGTGTGGTAGGCACTAATACTGAAATCCCCATGTCTCTAGTACTTAATCTACCGTATATACTAGAGCTGTGATAGTAACAAAAAGATATGTACCCATATGTATCCGTTACTAAAAGAAACAGTACTCGTTACAAACATATTGTTATTCGTTATTCTCGTTATCAGTGCCACCTGTCCCAGAAATACGGCTGCTACATTGGCTTTAAAACCATGAAAAGTTATTCTGTTTCTGTTAATGTTCTTTAATATTTAAATTTGCCACGTAGATATTGTATGCCTGAGTTTTGAGCAATTATACTACTGACGAAAGGAACAATGAAGTCCATTCCCCTTTGATTAAAATACAATGTCATACAAATTGATCAATATTAGCAAGACCCACATGACCTCTATTTTGGGTACTGTCCCCACACATTAGAGGCTTGGAATATCGGAAACAATCGCACTACATTTGTGAACAGCGGGACTGTTGTACTGTCTTACGTGACATTAGCAATTAAGATAATACCGCCATGAATAAAAATGTGTAGATTATAACTTTTAATACTTTTTACAAAACGTTATATAGTAGATAAGATCAAAAACAAATAATTAACCGTTAAACTGAAACCTTTACAGGTTAAAATACAATAAAAAGTATGTTTATGGTAAAAACGGACATCAGATCATCCAGGATTAATCTGCAAACATGGGCCAAGAAGTATAATCCAAAATGTTTAAAACAAAAATGCAAATATGCAATATGCACTTAAAGTTCATCATGGATCTCTATAAAAATTACTCATATCATAACAAACAGTATCACAGAAAATACACATTCTCCGTACTACTTTTCCATACAGAGTTCATCTCAATACGGTTGATGGGAATAACGAAATGTATGCATGGACAGGTTCGTATTGATATGGTATATGCGAGTACAAAATGTATTCATGAATAAGTTCATATCAATACGGTAGATGTGATTATAAAATGTATTCATGAGTAAGTTCTTATCAATATAGTAGATGCGAGTAACGAAATGTTTTCATGTGTAACGAATCAGTATTTCATATCAGTATTCATTACTCAGTACTGAATACATACGGTTTGCTACAGCTCTAGTATATACAAAGTTACTACTATCATTACATCAGTCATTGTAACAGTATCTCCCCACAGATTCTTTTGATGGAACTCTTTAAGCTGTCCCGGTGATCTAATTACATCTTGGTTGTTGGGTGTTCTGCCGGATAACAGTGTAGAATCTTGAACAATATTTTGGTTACTTGTAACCTTCTTCAGCTGCAACCTGAGACAGTTCTTCGAGTGTTGTGTTTTTCTTTGCCTTCTCCACCTTGAGGAGGTGGAGCGGGCTGCTTTAGGGATTGCATATACCCTTTTCACCCTCCAGGCAAAATGGTTTCATTATATTTTTATTTATTCGTATTCCTTGTATTTGTGCTAGACTTATATTTTACTAATAGTGTGTTATTAAGAATATTACTTAAGGTACAATAATTAAAATTATATAAGAAAGAAAATTTAAAATTAATTGAATGACTGTGTGTGCATCCAGCTATGGCTGGATTTTTGGATTCCAGGATTATGTTTCCCTTGTCTTCTCAGGCAGCCTTCCTACGAATGCCCTTATCTTCTCTCAGCACAGGTCAAGAGTTTTGTGGTAGTGGCTGCTGTCGCCTTAAGGCTGGCCTGGAACTGACTATCTCCCATCTTCTAGGCTTGACCAGCGTCTCCATTCAGGAATCTTCTGGTAGTGGTTGCTGTTGTCTGGAGGTGGGCACTTTCGTTGGCTATCATACATCTTCTTTTTCTTCATATACACCATCCAGTTTACTTGATGGTCAACATGCTCTTCAACTACTGGGATGCAGACGTGATTATGTCCCCAACAATCAGGTAACCGCTGCTGTTGACGAACTCGACGGATTTACTGGCCTTCACAGATGTTGATATCGTCCTGACGTCTGCTTCCGTTCAGGTGGCACAACTGACGGTCATCTTTTCCCCCCTTGCAGTTTTTCCGACATCCGGTTTGAGGTTGGTGTCCTGAGGCATCTGTCTCCAACGTGTGTTCGAAGAATGTGGGTCAGCCGCCCAAGTTTGCCTTGCCACATGTGGCCACCAAAGTGGACACATGATGGCGCATCCTGTCATTGGCTGTCGCAGGCTCGGCTGTTGTGCGCCCCTGAACACTTCACACATCTGGGAGCATTGTGGCAGTATTTTGCCACATGTCCCTCTTCCTGGCGAGTGGATCTGGTACAGTATTTATGTCTTATACCTTCCCCTCTACTCCCTTTGCGGTCGGCGCCCATTTGCTGTGATTCCTTGCCGCTCTTGTGGTCCATACCCATCAGACCATCTCCCAGGTTCTCCAACTTCGGACTGACGCCTATGCGGTCCGCGCCCGCTCGCCGCGATTTTCTGGAGCGTTGTTGATTCATTTGGCGTCTGCAGCAGTTCTGATAGCTTACTATGTGGTGCGCTCCTGGGCTCTCCAACTTTGGACTGACGCCTATGTGGTCCAGCCCCGCTCGCCACGATTTGCTGGATTTTTATTATTTTTTATTTTATTTATTTATTTTTTGTTGGAGCGTTGGCGTCCGTGGCGGTTCTGACTGCTTCCTATGTCGTCCGTGCCTATGAAGTTTGTGCTTTGGCTCTCCATCTTCAGATTGAGGTCTTTACGGCCCATGCCCGCTCGCCGCGATTTGCTGGATCGTTCTCGACCCATTTGGCATCTGCGGTGGTTCTGACTACTTCCTATGTGGTCTGCACTCATCTGACATGTTTCTGGGCTCCCCAACTTCGGATTAACGCCTATGCGGTCCGCGCCCGTCTGCCACGATATACTGAAGCGTCTCAGTTTCATTTGGTGCCCACTGCGGTCCTGAATGCTCCCTTTGTGGTCTGCGCACAGCAGACCCACTCCTGGATGTTCCAACTTTTGAGTGGCGCCTTTGTGCTCCGCGACCAAACGGAACAGTCTGCCGAAGCGTTGCCATTGCAACTTGCATCTTAAGCGGTTTTTGGTGTTCCATTTGTGGTCCGCGACCATCTGACCCTCCCCTGGGCGTTCCATCTCCGGTCTGGTGAGTTTTGTAACTCTTCCTGGGTATCGATTCCCATATTTCCGCCTTCGCTTCTTGGATTTGGGTTATGCTGCTGCTATCTTCGATGCTTCTTTAGCAATACCAAAGCAGGATGCCTTGCTCTACATAGCTGGTACTCTGTGTTGCAGTTCATAAGGTTTTCAGTCGTCTTTCTCTCTATCGATTCCCTTATAATGCTGTCGCAAAACCTGGGTATCTGGGCTACGATCTTGGTCTCATCATGTTTCATGGCATGATTCAATTCCAAGCAATGTTCAGCGATGAAGGTATAAATCAGTGTTTATCTGCTTTCCTTTCACTAGTAAACCCAGAAATGACAACTGGCCATTCCTTTCCAGTTCTATGTTCAAGGTTGAGCCTGTCCTTCCCATGAGACCAGATCACGAACATATCATCCATATACCTATAGAAGCATGTGGCCTTATATTTAGCTGTCTCCGACGCCCTCTCCTCAAATCTCTCCATGAATAAGATGGCAACCACAGGAGACAGTGGGCTGCCCATAGCCACACCTTCAGCACATACAGGAAGTATGTGGAAGTCTGTGTATGCCTGAACAGGACCAATAGAGCACCATCAAATTTTTCCACAATCAGGTCTAGTGAGTCTTGCAGTGGAACCCTGGTGAGCAGTGATACCACATCGAAACTAACCATGTTGTCTGAGTCAGTGATATGTAGGTGTTTGAGGCGTTGTAAGAAGTCCTCTGAATTATGAATGTGGTGAACACATTTCCCCACATGTGGAGACAGCAGGTTTTTCATGTACTTTTCTGTTGTGTACGTTTTCTGCCCCTCCTTATGTACTTTAGGCATACCATACAGTCTGGATGGAACTGGTGCTTTCACCTGAAGTTCTCTGATGGTCTTCTCAGGCATTCCTATCTCTTTCAGGAGAGCCCTCGTCTTCTTGTCCACCTTGTCAGTGGTGTCATTATCCAGAGTTCTGTATGCAGAGTCCCTTAGTAGTTGGCGTATCTTCTTATCATAATCCACCTGCAGTAAAATGACTGTGGAGTTCCCTTTATCTGCTGGTAGTACTACAATACCGTTGTCTTTCCGGAGCTTCTTGAGTGCAGGACCAAATAGGAAGCAGTCAGAACCGCCGCAGATGCCAAATAGAACAACAACGCTCCAGCAAATCGCGGCGAGTGGGTGCGGACCGCATAGGCGTCAGTCCGATGTTGGAGAGCCCAGAAGCGGGTCGGACGGGCGCGGACCACATAGGAAGCTGTCAAAACAGTCGCAGACGCCAAATGAATCGACAACGTTCCTGACAGTCAGGCTGAAGGTGGAGAGCACAGGAACGAACCTGATGGGCGCGGACTACATAGGAAGCAGCCAGAACCGACGCGGACGCAAAATGAATTGACAACGCTTCAGCAAATTGGGGAGGTTGGGCGTGGACCACATAGGCGTCAGTCGGAAGTTGGAGAACCTGGGAGCTGGTCTGATGGGTGCGGACAACAAACGGAACATCTAGAGTGGCAACAGATCAGAGCAAAGGGGCGCCGACCACAAAGGGAACATGGGGAAGGTATAAGACATAAATACTGGACCAGCTCCACTCAGCACAGGCAGTAATGCTTCGGTAGCAGTTTGCACTACCTGTGCAAGAGCAAAATTGTTGTGCACGCTAGCCTCCTAGCGATCCAAATGCATGCCCCAGGGCACATATCGTCTCTTCTGGTTGCTCGTCAAATTCTCCAGGGATAATTTGGCGAGCACCTAGGGACTCTTAGAGTAGAGTATGCACAAGTCAGGGCCCCCGCCATGTGGGGTCAACCCATGTTTGCTGGGCCAAGGCTAGTCCTATCATATTTCTTCCAACTTGTCACATCTCTGCACACCATGAGTAACAGAAGACACTCCTTGCCCCAAGAGGAGCAACTACAGAACCAAGAGCATCTAGCTGCCCAAGCTGCAGCAGGTGAAGCCAACAACAACCTAGCGCCAGACAAGACTCCAGCGCTGCCCTCGAGTTCCTTCAAAACATCGTCCCGAGTGCAAAGAAGACTGCAACCCCAACATTAAAGGAAGCAAGAACAGCCAAGAGGAAGAATGCAGACGCACCTTCCACAACTACATCTTCTTCCCTAACCATGGAGAAGAGAGCCAAGGAATCCCGCTCATTACCTGACGAGGAAGACTTCATCCTACTCAAGAAACCAGCAAGGAGACATGTTACTACTACTCAGCCAGTGCATAAGCAAAATTCTTTTGCGATCATGGACAGTACCGCTGCCTCTGTTAATGAAGCTTCTGTGGCACCAACGGCCACTGGCAATCAGAAGAAGCAGGCTACACCACCCATAATCATTGAGTACAAGGAAGCCTACAGGACCCTGCTTGAAAGGGAGTTTGCAGGTCCTAATCAGCCAATGTTAAATTAGCCTACTTCATGTACCTTTATCTCTGGAACTAATAAAGATAACACTGTAAAATTTGTACAACTGTCTTATCAATATTATTTACATTTACTGAACCAGAATTAAGAGATGGGGTACAAAAGAAGGAGTGGTTTTTGCGTAATGGCGGCTCGTGCTCAGTTTTGTTGGTGGGGCCCAGACAAAAAGTTAGAGCCCAGTATAATGGAATCAGTTTGAAGTGTTCTTTATATAACATCATTTAAACACATTCGACAGACATTAAATATGCTAATTATGCAGTCATTAATATAATCCATGAAACACTGTACCTAATAAAATCTTATAGAAATGTGCAGTAAACATTTTTATTTTATTATTATTATTATTTTTTGGGGTGGGGGTTATGTGTGTGTGTAATATTGTAGATGGTCTGGTCCACCAGCTCCACTGATTTTCCTTGTACTTGTGTGGGTGTCTGAGTTTATGCTGTGGTGACACAATTTATTGAAGAACTTGGGAGCTTGGAGGTGTTTGGATTAGAACCAAAGATCATCAGCACTTCTCATGCTGAAGTTCGTACTTATTTTAGTTGTGCTTCTGTGTGCTGATTGTGGTGTCAAAATAAAAATGAACTGTGGGAGGACACTTTGGAAATGCACCAGAGAGACTACAGGGACCCTCATGGCTTTTGCCTTATGCCCAAGGTAAAAACTTTGAGAAAAACCTTGGCTAGGAGCAGTTTCATCTGTATTTTACCTAACAAGCACATTAACTAATGAGGTCTGTGTTCTGTCAGGTTATTTATACAGTAAATGTGGAAGTCTCTTCTTCTGACTGGCAAACTTGTCAAATACTCTGTTGTTGTAGTTTGGAATATCAGTGATTTCCTGCTTGTGGATGGAACAAACAACCAGTGAATTCAGCGTTTCCTGATCCATACTCTTCCTGAGGAGGGTTTTGATTCTTTTTAAGATGCTGAAACTGTGCTGTGCTACTGCTGTTGAAATTGGTGTATTTAGCGCAATTTTTAATGTTTTGTGCACTTCAGTGAACGATTCTCCAAAGGAATGTTCCACAAATAAAGCAAACAGCTCACAAACTGCCTCTAAATGTATCATTGCGATAAATCACTGACAGTTTATTTTTCAGTTTATTGTGGCAAATAAACAGACTGTAGTTTAATGAAAAAAGTATTGACGAAAGTGGCTGGGAAATGTTCTCTTAAAGAAGCTGCTAAATATATGAGAGTTTTCAAATCTTCCTTTCAGTTGATCGGTCATAATGTCACAACACACTTCTTTGGCATCTGCTGTCAGATTACGTTCACTGGTACATTTGCAACGTTTTCTTGGAGGAGCAATACATTCATCATCAGAAACTCCAAACCGTTGAATGTTTGCAGATATAACACACTCAAAATGATGTAATGCATTGGATATAGTAACAACATTTGCACTCTGCCTCTGAATTGTGTTATGGAAAATATCAATGTGTTTCATGATATAATAAAAAAAAAATTAGGAGGAACAATAAGTGTGGATTGTTAAGTAAATTTCTTAAGGAAAATGCTTCTCTTATTGTAACATCATCCCAGAAATCCTCTTCTTCAATCTTTTCAAATCATTTCAATAAGTACAATTTGTTTTCTTTGACTGGAAGTTCCATCTAGTTGAAGAGACTGAAAGAATTCTCTTATTGCAGACTGTCTGTAATAAATCACTTCACTTGGGAGATGAAGAAGAAAACGTTGTAAAACCAGCAATATTTGCGAAGAACAACCTTATCGACTTTATGATTTTACTGCAAGCATTCTGAAGATCCAAATTAATTTGGTGCGCAAAGCAGTGAACCTACTTGGCATGTTGCAGAGTGCTCTGCATCAGTGTCTGCATGCCACTTTGACTGCCACTCATTACTGGGGCGCCATCGAATTCCTAAGCAATGAGTTCTTCTTGAACATTGAAAGGTTCCAGGCGTCTTTTTGAAACCTCACTCAGTCCATATGCTGGCCTAACATTAACGTTTTCATAGGAAAGAAATCTTTCAACACGTTTCTTCCCTTTAATATACCACAGTATAATGACAAATTGACTTTTGCACGCAATATCTGTTGTTTCGTCAGCCTGCACAGAAACGAAAGCGGCATCGTTAATCTCTTTAATCGATGTAAACTTGATACATACAGTCCAGAAGCTCATTTTGTATTATGTGTGACGTATATTTACACACAGAATTACTAGAGCCGCTTAAGGGATCATCTAATACACTGTCAAAAGAGATAACAAGTCTAAGGAAATGCCACGGTTTGCTGACTTGTTTTTCATAGTGAGCTCTTATTGCTAACTCTTGAGTTCCACCAAACAATAAGCACTCTATTATTCTGTTTAATAAGTGTCTGTTCGTTGCTTGTTTTCTATCTGAATAAACAAGTTTATGGTCAGCATAATCTGTAAGTTGCCTATAAATTGTAGTTTTAGTGCACCTTCCATCTTTTATTTAATATGGTTCTTCACAAGTGCTGAGAACAAGCTCAGATGCAAATTGCAAGTGTAAATTCCATTGCGCCATGAAAGTGTTCTTAGGCACCTTTCTAAGATAACTTTAATTGTGGTGGCTTGCTTATTAATGTCTGTGTCTAATAATGTGTGAGCTGCTATGTGTATTGACCACTGCAGTATTAACTTGCTGTTATTGAAGTAATTTGAAATGAGTCAGTTCTCAATTTTGGTCGGGGAACATGGCTTTATAGCAGGGAGGAACCAGTAGTTCACACGGACCTCATGTACTAATTTTAGTGACAAAACAAGGTTCTTGTTTCGTACAGTGTTCGACTTTTAGTGTTTAAAAGAAAGGAAAGGGGATTTTTCCCATAAGGTTCCTGACATTCGCAGAATTTACACTCATGATCTGCCATTGAACTGGGTTGTGGAAAGTGAAGGGACATTTGTGAGCTGGATCCATACAACTATGCTAGGCCAAGGAGTGAAGTGGAGCTAGGCAATGCACTTGGTGAAGTTCCTGCAGCTGCAGTTCGTGGAACTGGGAGTATAACATTACATCACAAAATGTATGGTGGGGATGGGTCCCATCAGCCTTTAAGCAAGAGCTGCCCCTGTTGGTCCAGGGATCAAACTGATATTATGCAATATTAGTCCCAAAATCGCGGATGTGTGAACATTGTCAATTTGCAGACAACAGCTTTTTATTTGGCCCTTTAGCTGACATAGCACTTGGAAGCTAAAGATGAAACATAGATGGGTGCGGAAGAGCTACAAGAAGACGATAAGTTTGACACATGAGGATAAGTGAGTCTAATTATTATCAGAACATTCTGAGGTTGAACACTCACTCATTAGATGTTTTTGAAAATGATTTTATTTAATGACAATTCCACAAATCTGTATCAAGATAGATCACAATTATGATTTCAACTACATAATACTTATTTATACAGACCTAATTTTAAAAACAATAAGTACATTTTTTCTTGAAATCTTGATAACAAATTCCTTCCTCTTACAAAAAGATCAAAGTGTTAAAGTAACAAAGTGATAGCTCCAGTTGCTTATTAGCATCAGATTACCTTTCAGATGCACTCGAAGATCTTCTAAGTTCTTTTCTATAATTTGCTCTCATTAAATTTATTTTTTCATCACTGTAGTAATGGAGGCTCATCTGATTCTTGGTACGTGTCCACATATTGCGATGACAAGTGCTTGTATTGCTATGGCCTTTTTGTTTTGTTTGTTCCTATAATTGTTACATTTGACACATCATTTGCCTGTCAAAACCTTAAAAACATCCGATAATTATCAAATAAATGTCTGTTACATTGATTGGAGACCCATTTTTTACTTCAAAACATAAGTTTAGCAAAGTAGATTGAGGTGACAAAAATATACAATATTAGTCAGAGACTATACAATCTAACCATTGTGATCAGTAAAATCTAAATGCAGTAGAACCACTGAACAATATATTGCATCTTTGTGTTACAAAAAGTTTTCTGGAAAGTTCTTATTATTAACCAGTTTGATGAAAATTGACCCAGATGAAGTGTAATTATGGTGCACAAGAGCTGCAGCACATTTAGTTAGTGACTATAGAGACTCTTTTGAAACAGAATGTGACTTTTCTCAAAATCTTTCTTTTGAGTTATGGTTACAACAAAGATCCTTCTTGCCTGTCTTAAACAAAATTTTAAGAGAGAATTATGACTTTGATTTTCACGCAGACATCAGAATTGCTTTTCACATTTATCTCAGCACACCAGTAAGAAACTGCTTTTCTGGACAATTCTGTTCAGCTCTTGGAAGAGTGAAGAACTATTTTATGCTTACAGTCTCAGGAGCGTTTGAATCAATTGGCCGTATTATAAATAGAAAATGATCTCACAGTGAAACTGGACTTTCAGAATGTGATAAATGTGTTTACTGACAACAAGACAAGATTAAAGCCATTGAACTCCTGACGCTCTTCATTAAAATACTAATCCTTAATTGTTTCTACTGTTGTACTTACTTATTCTTCATGTGTATGTGTGTGCAGTTAATAAAGGTATGTGTCAGGTGTCTTTATAATGACATTTGAAGAGTCTAAAACCAAAATTTCTCGAAAATATATTTTTTCAAAGCTTTCTTCTGTAAATAGTATATACCTACTTTACCAAACTCTTTACATTATTGCTGTCAGGTATTTTTCAGGATTGCTAAAGTATGTTGTTTTTGTAGAGTGGGAGGGGTCCAAAATTACTAGGCCCATAGGAATAACATTACATAAATGCAGGACTGCTGTTAAAGAGAAAAGTATTGGGCTCAGTACAGTGTACAGTTGCGCTTCAGAAGTCTTGCCTAAACAAAACAAGAAATATGATTACAGTTTCTGAAACACATGTGTATGGCCTCACTATTGAAAAAACTTAAGGATTTAACAGTTGTCAACATTTGTTGTAATGTACTTAGTCAATTTATTATCACTGTGTATTACATTTGGTGAAATTTATTACGCTATTTATTTATTCGTCCAACTTTAAGCATTTTCATGCAATTGATATCATCATGTGTAGTGTACAAAGTTTTTATATGGTAAGATTGACATAAGAACATACACTTCGGTACACTGTGTATGACTAAGGCACACATAAGTGATTAACATACATAATAAATTTAAGGAACTAGATATCGATTAATTACAAAGTTACATACAAGTAAAAAGGCACAAAAGTTTCAAAATTATAATGCTAAAAACAGTTATTTAGTAAGTAAGGCCATCCATAGAACACTTTTCAAATTCTTTAAGACTGTAGAAAGCTATGAGGTGTGTTTTTTAAGTATGGTCCAGTTGAACATAAGTAAACAACAAAAGTTTATTTCAAAAAAGTAAATTTATTTTAGTAATGTACATACTTCACTCTATTTTTCCACATAGCATAATATCCCCATTATAAATTTTATATAAATACAGATATGACATATAGTTAAAAATTATGTATAGAGAAACATACATGTATTCCAAGATTACATTGTAAGAAAATAAGGCTCAAATTTGCAAAAATTCTCACAGCTTGTATTCAAATTTTGGTATAATGTTGCATTCAAATCTACACATATTTTTAGTAACCAATGGAAAATCATGTGCTATATGTGTAACATATAGGTAATAATTCAGAACCATTATTAAACTGTGTGTGTTGGTTGTGCATAACAGTTAATCTCTAAAAATTCTTCACTGATTTCTTTGAAATTTTGACACAGTGTTGTATTCTAAAACATGGCACAGTGGATAAACTGGTTCCCATTAGATCACCGAAGTTAGCATGGCTAGCACTTGGATGGGTAACTGTCTATGTCTGCCGAGTGCACCAACAGTTGTGAGGCCAACTGAGGAGCTACTTTATTCTTCAGTCAGGAAAACCGACACAACCGCCAGGAGAGTAGGGCGCTGACCATGTCCCCCTCCATACTGCATCCAGTACCACCGTCATGCAGAGAGGATGATATGTCAGCCAGTCAGTACCCAATGGGCCTTTCAGGGCCTCTGTGGGAGAGAGAGTTTTTATGATCCATACCTGTTAAAAGTACCCTTCTTTTTGCTCCAATTTTACAGTAATATGGAAAACAATGAATGTTTTCAATGTCCCTAACATAAAACATGAGGAACGTGGTTTTCAGAAAAAATCACCTACTCACCTGAGGACCTACAAATGTGTCATTGTTAGTTGATTTCGTTGACATTTACTAGAATGATATCGACATTTTGTTGGAAACTGTGGACACTTTAGAAGAAATAGGAAATAACTTTGCCAATTCCATGAATTGTGCTTTGTGCGATGCCAGTTATACCAGTAAAATTTCGGAAAAACAATTCCTTTCTCTCAGTGACAAAGAAAAGGCAGTGATTTTAATTAAACAAACGGAGGAAAAACGCATGAAGTGTGAATATCCGGTTTCATTTTGTAAAATCAGAACGTGAACTGAATAAATGGAAGGAATAGTTACATGAAGTAACAAACATGCACCAAACTGAAACTCACATAAGTCTAGAAGAAAAACTACACAAAAGATTTAGAACTGTTCATGAGAGGCAGTGCATCTTTATTGATGGAGATGTATAAGACTGGGCCCTCCGAACTGCATCTGACATGAACACTGCTGATTTCCAGGCTTCATCAATCTGATCTTATAGTTCACAAAATCACGAAATTACCAAGTTTACTTCAAATAAATGTATAGAGCTCCAGCTATTGCTACAGACAAGGTCATAGCTGATGTAAAAACACTTGCTATTATCCCCACAGCTGTTGTGTTTAACGATGAAAGAACTATGGAATAACTGCATGCATACTTCACTTTATCATTTGGGGGGAAAAAGGGGTTGGATTTAAAATCAATGAATGTTATAAGTCGGTCGCCTTTGAATGTAATTCAGTGTCCTGAATCATCCGAGATGTTTAACATTTCTAATTCATTTAAGTTCTTCTTTCCATCCTTTTGCACCCTTCGTTTAGAACAATGCATTCGCCATACAAAATAATCTTCAATGATTACCAGAGCTTCACAGTGTGGCTATAACAAGTTAGCATTGTATCCTGAATGTCGTTTATTATATCCAAACACTAATAACTCAGAATTCATAGACAATGATCGTTATATCATATTATCTTCCGTTCCCTCTAGTAAAAATGATACTGCTTAAAACTGGCGAATGTGCACCCCAGATAATTCCGCTATGTGGTGTTGTGTGAATGTCACAGGTACAGCTTCTTATTCTCGGAATCATGTGTTAAGAGGACATTACTGTACAAACCCGTGTTATAAACGACTCTTAGTGCGAGAAAGAAGAGTAACTTTAACAAAACAGAAAAGAGGAATACTTGCAGTGCTTCTTAGTAGTTAAGATTTAGGCTGTGCACTTCTTTCGGTATCTTCTTCCTGTGCAGAAATTTCAAGGTAGGTTTCGACATGTCGAATTGGACAATCTGTTTCTAGTGTATGACAACAAACTCAAATTTTTATAGGTATTTGTATCACTAGTAAAGGCAATTAATGGAAGAGACAATACCCACACAATTTGATACAACTGAAATTCCACCCACCTCTCCTTCAGAAATTAGGAAAATAATAAACTCTCTCAAGAGTAAATGGTCATATGGAATTTATGGCATTTCCTGCAGGATATTAAAAACTTGTGCCCAGGAGATAAGTAGGATTCTCAGTTATATTTGTAATAGCTCTTTCAAGCGGGATATTTTCCCAAATAGACTGAAATATGCTGTCGTTAAACCTTTGCATACAAAAGGAGATACGTCCGATGTCAACAACTACCGCCCCATCTCACTTCTGACAGCTTTATCCAAAAAAATTTTGAAAGTTATGTATTCTCGAGTTGCTTCATGTATTAGTAAAAATAAAGTTCTAACAAAATATCAGTTTTGTTTTCAAAAAAGCTTTTCCACTGAAAATGCTATATATACCCTCAGTGACGAAATATTAAATGCTTTGAATAACCGGACATCACCAGTTGGGATTTTTTGTGATCTCTCAAAGGCTTTTGATTGTGTGAATCATGGGATTCTTCTAGATAAGCTTAAGTATTGTGGCATGATTGGGACAGTGCAAAAATGGTTTAAACATACTTAACTGGCAGAGTGCAGAAAGTTGAAATAAGCAGTTCACATGATATAGATGAAACAATTAATTCCTCTAACTGGGGAGTTATCAAAAATGGGGTTCCACAATGTTCAGTCTTGGGTCCCTTGCAGTTCTTAATATATATTAATGATTTGCCATTCTACATTCACAAAGATGCTAAGCTAGTACTTTTTGCTGATGATACAAGTACAGCTATCACACCTGACAAACAGGAATTAACTGATGAAATTGTAAATGATATCTTTCAGGAAATTATTAAGTGGTTATCTACAAATGGACTATCATTAAACTTTGATAATACCCAGTATATACAGTTTCATACGGTAAATGGCATGACACGATTAATAAATTTAGACTTTGAACATAAATCTGTAGCTAAGGTAGAATATTCAACATTTTTATGTGTTTGCATTGATGAGGGACTGAATTGGAAGAAACATATTGAAGATCTCCTGAAACGTTTGAGTTCAGCTACTTATGCTATCAGAGTCATTGCAAAATTTGATGATATACACTCATTAAATTAGCTTACTACGTCTATTTTCATTTACTGCTTTCATATGGGATCGTATTCTGGGGCAATTCAACATTGAGTAAAAAAGTATTTATTGCACAAAAGCGTGTAATCAGAATAATTGCTGGAGTCCACCCAAGAGCATCCTGCAGACATTTATTTAGGGGTCTTCACTGTAGCTTCACAATATGTATATATTCACTCATGAAATTTGTTATTAACAATCTGACCTAATTCAAAAGTAATAGCAGTGTGCATACAGTAGCTACAACACTAGGAGAAAGGATGATATTCACTATTCAAGGTTGAATATAACTTTGGCTCAGAAAGAGGTAAATTATGCTGCCACAAAAGTCTTTCATCACTTACCAAATAGCATCAAAAGTCTGACAGATAGCCAACTAGTATTTAAAAAGAAATTAAAGGAATTTCTGAATGGCAACTCCTTCTACAATGTAGATGAATTTTTAGATAAAAAATAAATGAAATAAATATTAAATAACAAAAAATGTAATAAAAATCTTTAAAATATTGATTGTCAACTGTAGACAACATTTACGAAATTGACAAGTATTGACAAGTATTAATCTAATGTAATCTATTGAAAACCTTCATATCAGCCAATTTATGAGTTAAAATTTATTCAGGCTGAGAGCTTACTGTATATTACTAACATATCTCAATATTTGTGCAGCTAGTTGCCATACATTCTCATTTCAGAAGCAGAAGCCTATAACATTAATATAAGTGCACCACACTCTATAAAATGAAAATATGATATGAAAAGTTCACAGCATGATCAAACCCAATTCCTACATTGTTCTTCTCCATGACTACCCACACTGACAAAAATACGTCATTGATTACAGATAGGTTTGGAAGTTGTAATTCTTTATTATACAGTACAATTCGTCATATGTAGCGTTTTATTATTTGTAGGATATTATCATATGGTTTACTAGATTTCCTGAGAGCTTCTGCCGCTGTTATGATCTTAATTGACAGCTAATGTACTAAGGTGAATTATTCGAGATGCTTCCTAAATATGTTGGTAAGTAAAAATGCTTTATATTTCATATATTTTTGTTAGATCTTATTGTATGGCAGCAAGGCCATGGATAATATCTTATATATCTTCATTCCAGATATATTAAAATGCTTAATATTTATTCAGGGTGAAATACAAATAAAGATTTCTGTTATGTGTAAGAAATATGCAGCATGTGTCATTAATGCTCATTTGAGTTTCACATTTTATTACTTTAATAATAACGTCTCACTGTCTGTTGCAGACTCATAGATAGAATAAAGCTGTTTTTGATAGACAAGAACAAACACCTTATTTCTTTTTGCATCACAATATATCTCGTGAATTACAAGACTACACTAAGTATCTCAACAAGTGGACGTCATTATTGTAGATATTATATCTCCCAGAGCAGGCTTTCACCTCCACTTAACTGACAGTCAATATACCAAGGTGAATTATTTATGAGATTGCTGAAATGCTCATACCACTTGAATCATCAACATGCAGGCCAATTCATACTGTCCATCACATCACATTCCATCAGAACATTCCACAATGTTCGAAATATTTAAACATTTCGATCGTTTCAGGGCACTGAAATAAATCCAATGGCACAGATGAAAATTTGTGATGGATCGGGATTCGAATCTGGATTTACCACTTTGGGCCAGAAGTCGTCTTAACTAATTAAGCTATCCAGGCATGCTTCCCTTTCAACCCAAATTTTTAACTTATAGTACACTACAATTGTAGTGTCCGCTACTACCTGCTCGCAGCCTTATCGACCTATACTGGATTCCGAAAGGGTATTGAGCATATTAAGGCGTACACATTCATCTTTGCTATTGGATTTATTTCAAACTCTGAAACGGTCGAAATGTTTAAACAGTTAGAATTCGTAAAATTACGGTCGTTAATGTCAACACAACGGTGTCTGTTCTTTTGGACATGTCCGAAAAGAACAGATACCACTTAATTTGCCCCAACAGACAATTGACAACTTCAATGCAGACACATTAATATGCTCAATCCCTTGTGGGATCCAAAATCTAGGTTGGAAATCTGAAACTGAAACACCGTTTAGGTTTTACAATAGAGTAACAAAATTTCTAACACAAACACTGTTTACGAATAAAAAAAAAGATTGTAAATTGATGAAGCTACATCATTAATAAATTTTTCAAATTAAAAAATGAAGGAGAAAATTCCAGTTGTTTATGGCTTTACTAAGAATGTAAGGGGAGAAATCGTAATGGATAAAGCAAACAGGATCTATTTACGTTCTTATGCCTATTATTTCATGTGTTTGTATGAATATATTTTCTTTTTTCACTTAAAGATGGATGCCGATCTTTTTAAATGTTATTTCACTCCCCAACACTTTACCACACTACATTGACACACAAAAATACATTGGTTTGTTTTGGCAGTTAATACCGTTCTTGTTAGCTGTTCCGATATCAACTATGGCTTTTTACATCATTCATGGTAACTCATCACCTCATGTTCAGAGTTGGCTGTTGGGATAAGCATATTGACGTGACGGGCAGCGTGAATACACCTTGACGTGATGGCCAGTATGATGGCGTCACTGCCGTGAATTATGAGCCTTTATTTGTAGAACCGTTTTCGAGTGGTACTGTGGCTCTCGCCTCAGGTCAATCGTGTAATGCGGTTTAATATCAGATATTCGTAGAAAATGGCAAAGTACTTTTGTCAAGTTACACTGTAGATGTCTATTCTGATCAACAAAAGTACTTTACTATTTTGTTACGAATATGTCTCAACGTTCAGGGAAATTGTTAGGCAGGAACTTAAGAGCTACAGCTTAAATTGTTGCGAGTAAACAAGCAGCGATGATATCTACTGCCTAGCTTGTCAAAAGTACTTCGCCCTTTTCTACAAATATCTAATCTCAGGCCTCGTTTTACGATACACTTGAGGCGGGAGCCGCGGTACCATCGAAAACCGTTCTACGAATAAAGGCACGTTCGTAAATTAAACGATTGCGCTTCCAAAGTTTTGGTTATACGGACTCGTGATGTCAACTTTCGGTAAAAGAAAAGCCAGTGCAGACAAATGCTTTACTATCTTTATAAATCTGTAGTTTACTAACGTTAATCTGTCGTCGCGGAACAGTTATGTACGCGTGATCGTGGTTACCGATAAGTAACATTACGGCATTTTTCGTGCTTTACTGGCGTGTGACAGGTTTACTCTAAGTTTCTATCTCTGGTTTTCGAAAGTGGAAAGACTGTGCCGTATGCGATGTTTGGTCGCTGATCCTCCCGCAAACAGTACGATGTAAACAAAGTAGTCCGGTTTGTTTGTTTACAGTAAGTAAGAAATTACAGCATAAATATGGTACAGGTAATCGCCAACCGCCCTAGAGACTGTTTAGCTTGCCGTATTGTTAGTGGCAGTGGGCTTCTTGGAATTTCACTGTATGTGACATATCAAGCAAGGGCAATGAAGAAAAACAAATCTACCATGTTTTTTGTTGCCAGTGGTAAGCTATTATTTTTACGACTTACGCCATCTGTTATAATTACACGGAAGTATGCTAGTTGTTTATTTATCACGACTGGTAGCTGGTTCTTATTTTGATACTGTTGAGAGTAGGAGTAAGTTCTTTCTCGTTGACAATAAGTATTTCATAACTTTCATTAATCGAACTGCTTTTGGTAACTAGTATAATTCCCAAACCTATGGTAACTGTATTTTAATATATTTTACTCAAAATGCAAGAAGAGAACAAGATAAACAAGAGTTACCATGTCGACTGTGGCGGAGATATTTCTTTATGCAGTGATGTATTTCCTCACCAGATGAAGCAAAGTAAAGTCTTAGTGTTACCGTTTGCACATTTGTTGTTGTAATTTTTATTGGGGACTAAACTGCTGGGTTATCAGTTCCCTGCATGCTCATTTCCCAGCCATTCCTTCTCCTCACTTACAAGAACTTTTTCCGTTCTTTAATTAAAATGTATTTTAGGCATTAATTTTGTAAAGGGTGGCAGCAATTTTTTGTTTAATACAATGTATTATAATAAATGAGTTTCTATCACCATGCATTAAGGAAGAAAGGAACATACACTGCCGAAAATAAGTAAACAAATACAATAGTACACACTTTTAGAGATTCTCAATTCACTAAAGATTTATTGTTGAAACAGTGCATATTGGTTCATGAAGTTATTGCATTTATAGATCAATAACTTGACCAGTACTTATGTATCGCATTTCAATCCACACTGAAATATCCATATTAGTATGTGGAGTAGCCTCTATAGATGGCAATGCAGACATGAATTCTGCCATCCATTTGATCATACAGATGGCAAATACTGTCATGTGATACATTATTCCATGCCTGCTCAGCCAGTTCACATAGTTATACAGTAACTCTGGGTTGACAAGTTGCAAGGGTCAGTTATACCATTGTATCCACTGACATACTGACTGCTCATTCAGGGGGATGGTGGTTCAAATCCACTTCGGTCATCCAGGTTTAGGTTTTCAGAGATTTCCCTTAATCCCTCAAGGCAAATGCTGGGATGGTTTCCCATCCTTACTCAAACACTCAAAAGGGTGAACTCTGCTTGTTATGTCAACGTGGCATTACACCCTATTCTACCTTCTTTCCTTTTCCATCATATCCCACATGTGCTCCAGTGGAGACAAGTCCAGAGATTGTGTCAGGGAAGTTGCATGTCCTGCAGAGCACATTGGATCTCATTTCGGGGCAGGATTTAGATCCATCCTTCATGGCATCCTTCCCACTCCACCGAGAGTGTCTTTCCGCCGCCCACCTAACCTCCGTAACCTCCTAGTCCATCCATATGAAATCCCCAAACCACCTTCCCTACCCTCTGGCTCCTACCCATGTAACCGCCCCCGTTGTAAAACCTGCCCTATGCACCCTTCCACCACCACTTACTCCAGTCCCGTAACCCCGAAGGTGTACACGATCAAGGGCAGAGCCACTTGCGATAGCACCCACGTGATTTACCAACTGACATGCCTGCACTGTGAAGCGTTCTATGTGGGAATGACCAGCAACAAACTGTCCATTCGCATGAACGGTCACAGGTAGACAGTGTTTGTTGGTAATGAGGATCACCCTGTGGCTAAACATGCCTTGGTGCACAGCCAGCACATCTTGGCACAGTGTTACACCGTCCGGGTTATCTGGATACTTCCCACCAACACCAATCTTTCAGAACTCCGGAGATGGTAACTTGCCCTTCAACACATTCTCTCTTCCCGTTGCCCACCTGGTCTCAACCTCCGCTAAATTCTAATTCCCACCCGCCATCTTTAACATCTTTGCCTCGGTTCTGTGGACAGAGCCTCTGCCTGAAGTGGCATCTCTGTCCAACTTCTTTGGTTTCTACAAATGTCTGCCTAGGTGTGGATTTGTGTGAGTGTGTGTGTATTTGTTTACCTTCCTTTTTGTCCCCTAAGGTAAGTCCTTCCACTCCTGGGATTGGAATGACTCCTTTTCCACTTCCTTAAAACCCATATCCTTCCCTTTTTTCCTCTTTTTCCTGAAGAAGCTGCCAGTGGGGGCGAAAGCTTGTATGTGTGTTTGTGTGTGATTTTATTTGTTTCTATCGACGAGCCGGTCCTTTTGGTAAGTCATCTCTTTTCTATTTTTATTTTTGTTTATCCCACCGGGAAAGTTTCCCTCTACAAACCCCCTCCATCCTATACAGTGTGGCTGCCTGTGGACAGTGTACTTCCAGTGATTACAACTCCTTTGCTCAATATGCTAAATGTCTCACAAAGGCCTTCACTGACACCCACTATCCACCAGACCTAGATAACAAACAGATTTGCCATACTATAATTCCCATGCATTCCCAGTACTCCCACCAGCCATAATAACCTGCTACAAAAGAGCACCCTTTTTGTTACCCAATACCACCCTGAAATGACAAAACTAAACAACAAGACTTTGATCATGTCCTGAAATTAGAGACACCCAACCCTACTTCATTCCTATTCCTTCTAAAATGATGTTCTGGAACCCACCCATCCCTGTGTCACAGCCAATCACTGTGGCCTTACACAGGTATCATATTCCTGTGGGAGACCCCAGTGCAAGACCTGCCCAATTCACCCACCCAGCACTTCCTATTCAAGTCACTTTACTGACTTATCCTACCCAATCAAAGGCAGAGCCACATGCAATATTAAGTAGAAATGAATTCTTGTAATAATTGATGTGCAGTGTATTTCACAATCTCTTATTGATGGCAAATAGTATCAAACCGATAGAGGATAAATAAATAAAAATTATTGTGTAGCTGTTGGTCCACAGGAAATCTGGTTCTCTGCCCAGCAGACTACGCCCCTTCATGGCTATTGGAGCTATTATAAAAACAATTCAGCCTATGACAGTGTATCTGGTGGTGTCTTTCTCTGTATCCTCGCTACTGTCCCCTGTGCCTTTCCGCAAGGCTCTCAATGACTGTCAGAATCCAAACAATGCAGGCTACCACCAAATTTTCCATTTACCTCTTCCTGGATTAGTTTCTCTCTCGCCTGACCTCACTGCCTTGGTCGTCCAAATTCCCCCACCATTTCTAATTTTGAGGGAGTTAAGTGCCCACCACCCTTTGTGGGGTGGAATCCATACCTCAGGCTGGGCACAGTAGGACATTTGCCTTCTCAACACGTGCTCTGATGCTTTTTTGTGTGGCATATGGCACATATTCAACCATCAACTTGTTTCTTTGTAGCCTGACCCTTCTGTTATATCTCAGATGGAGGACCCAAGACGGCTTTGTGGTAGTGACCACATTCCTATCCTTCTCTCTCTCTCTCTCTCTCTCTCTCTCTCTCTCTCTCTCTCTCTCTCTCTCTCTCTCTCTCTCTCTCTACCCCCCCCCCCCTTCAGTTTCAAGCTGCAGACCACCTGTCCTGTGGTCTCTTTGCAGGGCAGATAGGCCAGCTTATACCTTGGCTGCTGTGGTAGCTGCTCTGCTAAGTTGATATGCGGTCACTGCGGCTATTGTTTCTGCCGCCAAAGCAACTGTCCCATTCTGTTACCTCTCTTCAGCGTAAGTCAGTGCCTTGGTGGACAGCAGATATCTTTTTTGAGGCCATCCAGGAATATTGGTACGCACTTCAGTGCCACCGGCGCCACCCTTCCACAGAGAATCTGATTGCTTTCAAACAGCTCTGGGTCCGAGCTTACCAACTGACCCAGCAGAGTAAGTAGGACTCTTGGGAGAGGTAAGTTACCATAATTGGTTCTTGCACCTCGCTTTCTCAAGTGTGGTCACAAGTTTAGCACCTTTTCAACTTCTGCCCATCCGTAGGAATCCCCTGACTCCTTATTTAAGGACCCTCTGCACTGACCCAACTGCTATCGCCAACCATATTGTAGAGGATTTCACATGTACTTCGGTGACTGTAGCCTACAACCTGGGTTTCCACATCCTTAAAGAGTGGATCGAGCGTAAATGGCTGTTACACATGCATCTCCAGGAAACTTTCATCACCCCATTTAGTGAGTGGGAGTTCCAAAGTGCCTTTTCCTCCTCAGGTACCGGATGATGTTCACTGCCAATTCCTCCATCACTTCTCAGTGGACTTTCAAAATCAACTACTCGACCTGTTCAGTCATCTTTCCTAATGGTAGGATAGCATCAGCATTCAATTGATGAAACATGGTGCAGATCTGCTGGCAGTTGATGGTTATCACATTGTAGATCCTGAAGCTGGGCTACTCTGCTACTGACAATCTTTTATCACTGGATTCAGCTATTCATACTGTTTTTGTTTGGCATGAGCATCTTGTTGCCGTCTTCTTCGATCTGTGAAAGGCGTACGATACCACCTGGCGCCATCATATGTGTATTATGCTGCACAAATGAGGCCTACGGGATCCACTTCCAATCTCTTTCTAGAACGTCTCCTCATTCCTCTTCTTTCGAGTTAAGGTTGGTACCTCTCAGCGTGTCCCATGTGCAGGAGAACAGTATGCCGTAGGTTTCCAGCCTTAGAGTTGCTCTATTTTTGGTGGCAGTTAACCATCTAGCTGTGGTAGTGGTATCATCGGTCTCTTTCTCCTTGCTTGTATTTCAGTTCTCCTACCACCAGTGCTACTAAACAGCAGCTGCAAGGAGCCATCCGAAAAACACACTCTTGGGCCTCTGTCCACGGTTTCCAATTCTCTGCATCTAAAACCCAGGTTTCGCCCAGAGCTATACCTGGCTGAAGAAACTCCTTTGCATTGATGAGATGCGTCACTTCTTAGGTGTGGTCTTCAAAGTGTAGCTCACTTTGGTACACCATCTTTATCAGCTAAAACAAAAATGCTAGCAATATCTCAATATTCCTTGCTGCCTCCACCACACTTTTGGGCAGCCACCTGTTCAACTCTCCTGCAGCTCTATAAGGCTTTAATTCAGTTGCCCCTTGACAATGGAAGCATGGTGTAAGATTTGGCAGCACCTACAGCATTGCAAGTCCTTGACCCATTTCTTCATAGTACTGTCCATCTGGCATGGGAGGCTCTTCATAAAAGTTGGGTGACAAGCCTCCTTGTTGAAGCTGGGGTTCCTCTCCTGTGGTTCCACTAGCAACAGCTGCTTGCTTCATACATTGCCTGTGTTCATGCCTTGACCAATCACCCGAATCACAGGCTTCTTTTTCCAGCTGCTGCACTCCCCACCATGGCTGCCCAAGTTGGGTCTCTCGATCACGGTCTGGGTTCATAGCCGCCTTTTGTAGTTTGAGCCCCTTCCCATTCCTCCCACTTTCTATTACCCTTCCCATACCTCTTCTTGGTCCATTCCTCACGTGCAGCTTTGCATGGATTTGTTCTGCAACTCAAAAGCCTCATTTTCACAAATAAAACTCTGTCACCAGTTCCTGGCATTTCTCGTTCCCTGAATGATGACTGCGTTGAGTATTCCTGAGCTATGGTGACCACATCAAACAGCGTTCTTTGCTTCGTGGAAGTAGTGTTTTTATTGCAGAGCTGGTCGCTATTTCTCATGCTCTGGAACATATCTGAGCCTGCCCCGGGAAGCCATTTGTTATCTGCAGTGACTTCCTTAGTGGCTTGCAAGCCCTTGGCCAGTATTTCCCTCAACATTCTTTGGTGTGATGTATTCATGACTCTAGTTGCAACCTTGGCAAGTCTGGCTTTTTTTTGCACCACGGCCCACATTGGCATCCCAGGGAACAAATGCGTCGATTGGTTGGTGAAGCAGGCCACGACCTCACTGTCCCTGGAGATTGGTCTTCTGGAAAAGAATCTTAGATTGAAGTTGAACTGTAAGGCCGTTGGGGTTTGGAGTTCTGAATGTCTGACTTGAACATACAGAACAAGCTGTGCTTGGTCAAGCTCTCTACAACAACATGAAGGCCTCTCGGAGGGACTCAGTTGTCATCTGTTGCCTATAAATTGTCCACATCTGATTAACACTCTGCCACTTTTTGCATCGAGAGGGCCCACCCAAGTGTTGCTCTCTTGGCAGTGGTCAACATCCTGTTCGACTGTCCACTTTTAGCCCCCTTGCAGCAGTCTTTCAATCTGCCTGCTGGGCTCCCTTTAAAGGTTCAGACACACACATCCGTGCCGTGTCCGGATGAAGTGTCGGATGGGTGACGTCTGTGCTCTGGCCCATTCCTCTTGTGGCCACACATCCGTGTCTCAGTTCATTGTAGTGACTCGGGCACACTGATCTGTGTTTCTGTTTGTGAAAGTTGTATATATATTCGCTGATTTTAATAATAGTGAATTAGGACTTATAGCATTTGCTTTAGACAAAGAAGAAAGAGAAGCGAGCCAAAGAAAAAGAAATCTATGGATCCACAGCACCAGGAAAACAGGACCAGTACAGGTAGAGTTTCGAACATTATTTCCTCATCTCATGGATGATGGGACAAAGTTTCATGAATATTTTAGGACGACACAGCGCACCTTCTGTCAACTTTTAAAGAAACTATAGAGTTCGTGGGAGATCATCAGATGCTGCATTTTATGTACAAGACCAACAACAAAAAAAAAAAAAAAAAAAAAAAAAAAAAAAAACTTCAATTCTCCACAAGCGAGTTTGGAATGTAATGGATAGAACATATCATCTAGGCGATATTCCAGTGACATAAAGCAAAGACATATTTGTTTGTGAAATAAGAAGTAAATTAATATTTATCTGGTATTAAAACTTGTAGAACTTTAACTTAGTATTGCAAATGTTTTTCTTATATTCAGACTTGTATAATTTTTATATTATTAAGTATATATATTTTTCTGGCATTGAAACTTAAATAATTTTTATCTTACCTTTGGCTTGCAAATCTGCTGCAATTGTCATCCAGACTTTGTCCTCGTAATCAATATTCCGGTACTTTATGTCTGTCTGGTCATAAAGTACCGCAAATTATGGACTTCTATTAGATGTTACTTGTCCATTTTTTTATACCAACTGTTGAGAAACAATACTGTCATGTCGACAGGCGTCCGTGCCCGTCACATGAAAAATTAAACTCGGCGAATTACGCCTGGCCCGCTCCCAGTGCGTTGACATTCCGTGCACGGCCCGTGCCCCCCTACTTTTATTTCAATGGTATATTTCGTTCTCCAGGTGACGGCTGATACTCGGATGTGGCCCGGCCCAGACATGTATTAATTCTTGGTGATGATGCCTCTGTGGTTGACTGTTTTTACATTTTATCTGTGCAGGTGGTTTTTATCACTCCATTTAGTGGAGGGTAACTTAGCCTGATTTCTCAGGTTTCCACCCCTCCAGAAATTTTAAGCTGTTCACCATTGCATTGTCGGTCTGGCATCTGGCTGGAGGTTTTTAGACTGTGTTAAGTGGCTGGCTCATCCTTTATTATGGTTGTGATCAGTCAGCCACAGTATTCTGTAATTTCAACCACTTGATCTAACAATGTTAAATCCGATTGGAATGTCAATAATAGAGGATGGATAACAACAGTGTAAAGTGTGTGAATGTGACTTTCTGTTTTACATGTCTGTCAGCAAACATCTTTATGGTGAGTTGTTATCTATCCACCGTTATTAACAACCACTTGATCTACTTTTTATGTGTTGTCACTGTAGTGTTTGTTGCCACTCTTCCATCTTGGGGACTTTCTGCTCTGGGTGCTGAGCATTAGATTTTTACTTTGTTCACTCTCTTGCTGTGTTGTCTTAGTAACAAAACATCTTAGTAGTGTCACAGGGTTGTGCACATTAGCAGCATGGGAAAATACTTTAGTAGCCACTTTTTATGGACCTTAAAATCCAGACTACTCTGCAGGCATTTTTGGCTGGATTGAGAGGCATTGTTTAACATGGATCTGAAAAAAGCCATCTTATGCTGAGTGGGATGACATGAAGAACAAGTTATGATTACATCTGATGTGGTGTTTTTTTTAAATAAATTTTATAGACATGTTTTTGTTTAAACTTTTTTAAGATCAAGAAAACTGATGACCTCATCTTAGCTGTCAAGATATGAAAACTTACAAAGCCTCAGTGTCCTATAAGCCCAGTTGTGAACTCAAGAAACAGCCCTGTATATTCCATTTCAAAATAACTATGATTGATATCGGCATATGATAAAAGGAAGTTTCAATTTTCAATCAATTTTCTAAGTTGGGCTTGATATTGTCACGTGGGATCAGTCTTCAGTATTTTTTATGTTTTTTTTTTTTTTGATGAAAGAGCTGTAGGGGTTTCTTTATGCAATCATCCTCATACATGACCATGCTGTGTTGATTTTGTTTGCTGTGGTAACAATGTTTTTGTTATCTGCAAGTTTTTTTATCTATACCAATGAGTATTTCTCATCAGTTTTGTCGTAGTTGTATTATGACTATAGATTTCTAGCAATAATTTTAGTTTTTAAACTAAAAATATTTTGTTAACTAGAGCTTAATTTGGCAGTGTCACATGCAATTTTTGTGCTGACAATTTTTTTGGATATTGTTATTGTTGTGATAATCAATTAAAAAATGTTTATTATTATTATTTTAAAGTACTGTGTTACTGTCTTATGTTTTGTCCACTTTGCAGTTGTCTATGCTTTGGCATAATAGTTCTTTGCAAAGAGTAAATGCATATACAGACTTTTAGTAGATTTACTGCTCTTTGTCTCTTGCCTGATGGTTGTGTGCCTCTTGAGTTAAAGATAACTGTAGCAGTTTTTCTTGTTAATAAAACTTGTCATTATCCTTTTGTGAGAATCAGTGGTATTATATTTAGCCTTTCAACAGGTTATGGGCCCAGTAATCACTGAGTGACAAGTTTTGAATTGACAAAAGTAAAACTGAATAGTGGGTGCATTATTGTAGTATTAAACTTGTGTGAGCAAAAGTTTTAAGGTTATTTCTGCTGTGTTAAAATGATGGAAAACGAAATTTCTAGAATTACAAAACTCAAAGGCATTGAAAATTGGTCTGCCTGGAAATTTCAAGTTCGTGTTACTTTAAGTGCTATGGGAGCTTGGGACATTGTCACAGGTGAAGTAATTAAACCAGAGTGTAATGACAACATGAATACTGAAGCAAGGCTGAAGTATGAAAAAGATCTTGTAAGATGGAATAAGTTGGACAATGCAGCTCAGAAAGTTATTGGAACATCAATTGAAGACAAGCCATTGCTACATATCATTAACTGTGAATCTTCAGCTGCTATGTGGATCAAATTACTTTCAGTTTATGAACAGAAAAACAGTGTAAGCATACATTTACTCCAGCAGCAATGGTATAAACTAAAAAAGGATATTTCAAATGATATGGCTACATATATTTCACAATTAGAAGACCTGGTACATCGGTTAAGGAATCAAGGTGAAAATATTTCAGATTCTATGGTGATCACAAAACTGTTAATGACACTACCAAAAAGTTATAACCATTTTCTGAGTGCATGGGAATCAACACATCCGGATCAACAGACATTAGCAAATTTGACATCAAGATTATTGATGGAGGAAAAACGCCTTAATCTTCAGGAAGACGTGAAGGGGGAAGCATTTGCAGCAGGTACACAAGGAAGAAGTAATCATTTTAAGAATAATCCCTGTCCTACAAATAAAAATTCAAGAAAACAAGGTAAGTGCTTCAAATGTAATAAACCTGGTCATTGGGCTAAAGATTGCAAAACCATTTGTTTCAAGTGTAATAAACCCGGTCATTGTGCAAAAGAATGCAGAAGTACTGTATCAAAGCATCAAGGTCAGAATCAGTGTGAACTAAGAGGGGATGCTTTGATAAGCAAAATTTTAGCAGCCAATCATGTAAATAAAAATGCATGGTTTTTAGATTCTGGTGCTACTGATCACATGTGTAATGAAATTGAATGGTTTGTAAATTACAGTCCATTTGAGAGTGAAGTCCAAATCTGTATTGGTGATGGTAGTTATATTACTTCATATGGGAAAGGCGACATAAACATTCTAGCCTTTGATGGTAAAAGGTGGAATGAAAAGTATTTGTCAAATGTTTTATATGTGCCAGATATTCGGTTTAATTTATTTTCACTTGGAGCAGCATTAGACAAGGGCATACAATTTAAATCTGACAAGGCAACATGCAGACTTTTCAAGGGAGAGAATGTTGTTGCAGTGGGAGTTCGTGAAGAAAGGTTGTATAGGATGAAATTTAAGATTTCACTTAGTGAAAATGACAGTGTTCAAGCAAATGTGGCTACCAAGGAAGATCTTAAAATTTGGCACAAAAGACTTGCTCATCAAAATTATCCCCATGTGAAAAAGTTTCTGAAAGATAGGCAGATTCAATTTAAGGAAGAAGATAAAAGTTTGTGTGAAGATTGTGTCGTTGGGAAAATTCATAAATTACCTTTCCACAAAAGTGATTCAAAGTCAAAAAGGGCAGGTGAACTGATTCACTGTGATTTGTGTGGCCCTATGCAAGTTGATTCTATTGGTGGTTCAAGGTACTTTCTTTTGTTAAAAGATGATTATTCACATTGGAGAACTGTGTATTTTCTAAGACATAAATCTGAAGTTGCGGAACACTTGGAATCTTTCATAAAAAACTACTGTAAAACAAATTGAAAATGGCATTAAAGTGATCAGAACTGATAATGGACTAGAATTCATTAACCATGAAGTGCGAAAAATAATGCAGAATTATGGGATAACACATCAAAAATCAGTAACTTATTGTCCTCAACAGAATGGTGCAGCCGAACGTGAGAACAGAACTTTGGTGGAGACTGCAAGAACAATGATTCATGCAAGTGGGCTGCCAATACGACTGTGGGCTGAAGCCATTAATACAGCAACTTATATTTTGAATAGAACAGGTACAAGCAGTGTCAATGACAAATCACCTCACAAAATGTGGAATGGATTGGATTATGATGTGACCAAACTCAGGATATTTGGAGAGATGGTTTATACACACATTCCAAAGGAGAGACGGCAGAACTGGGATTCCAAAGGTGAAAAAGGTTTTCTAGTTGGCTACGATACAGAAGTAAAGGGGTATCGTGTTTGGTTTTCTCATAAAGATCAAGTTAAAATATATCGTGACATTGTTTTCATGGGCAAATTATATAAGGACTGTCAATCAGAGAAAACTTTCAATACTGAATGTGTACCTTTCCTGATATCTGAGACAACTGATGACAAGCAGACTACTCAAGAGGAAATCCTGAATCAAACAGGAGAAGAAATTAGAATCTTTGAAGAAGAATCAAATACTGAAGCCAACTGTAGATCTTCTATGCAAAATGACAATCAAGAGGTCATCAAATCTGAGAATAAAATTAGAAGCAGCCTACGAGACAGGTCAAAAATCAAAAAGCCTGTCAGATACGCCAACTATACTACTGTAAATTCTACCTGCATAACGAAGTGCTATGAACCCATCTCATATCAAGATGCAATGGAATGTGACAATGCAGAAAATTGGAAACAGGCTATGCAAGAAGAAATGTATTCTCTTAATCTTAATGAAACTTGGATCTTGACTGAGCCCCCAGAAAACCAAGAAATACTTGACAATAGGTGGGTGTTCAAAGTGAAGAGGAGAACTGATGGAACTGTGGATAGATTTAAAGCTCGACTTGTTGCTAGAGGATTTAGACAGAAATTAGGCATGAACTATACTGAAACCTTTAGTCCAGTGGTTAGATTTGATTCCATAAGAATAATCTTGTCTATTGCAGCATCCAAAGCAATGCATATGAGGCAGTTTGATGTGAAAACTGCATTTTTATACAGTGAAATAGATACTGAAATATATATGAAACAGCCAGAAGGGTTTGAGGATGGTACCAAAAAGGTATGCAAGCTGAAGAAAAGTATCTATGGGCTTAAACAAGCTTCTAGACTATGGAATAAACGATTCACCAGTGTGTTGAACAAATTTGGACTGACAGAAACAAGTGCAGACCCCTGTGTTTTTGTCAATAATAAGGGTGAATTCTTGACCATTCTAGCCATTCACGTTGATGACGGACTAATCATATCAGAATCTATGGAAGTAATTAATTTACTAATGAGTGATTTGGAACAAGAATTTGAGATAACAACCAGCAGTGTTAATCATTATCTCGGTTTGCAGATAGAGCAGTTCAAGGATGGCTCCATCTTCTTAAACCAAGAGGCATATGCAAGAGCTGTACTGGAACGGTACAACATGGAAAATACCAATGCTGTAGCTATTCCTGCTGATCGTGGACAAATGTACTCTGAGATGGGGAATGACTCAAAAATTATCAATGCTCCATACCGTCAGGCTGTTGGAAGTTTACTATATTTGTCTGTGGCAACCAGACCTGACATCACTTTCTCAGTACATAATGCTAGTCAGCATCTTGAAAAACCAGAAAAGATGCACTGGAATGCTGTGAAGAGAATCTTAAAGTACCTAAAGGGAACTATTTCTTATGGCTTGTATTATCCAAGGAATGAGGATATTCGTTTGTCTGTTTTTTGTGATTCAGATTATGCAGGAGATGTTCTTACTCGAAGATCGACCACAGGTTTTATTGTTAAGTTTGGTGAAGCTACTATAGCTTGGAGCTCTCAGAGGCAAAAAGTGGTGGCATTATCAACAACTGAAGCAGAATATTTAGCTTCTTGTCAGGCTGTAAAAGAAATTGTATGGATACAGTCAATTTTACAAAATATTATTAATCAGAAAGAAATTACTACCACCTTGTATATGGACAGTCAAAGTGCCATCCGGTTGATCAAGAACCCTGAGTATCACAAACGAACAAAACACATAGACGTGAAGTATCATTTCATACGAGAAAAATTTAAGTTGGGAATCTTCAACCTTGAACATGTAAGCTCTACAGATCAGCAAGCAGATATTCTTACCAAACCACTCACTAGAAGCAATTTTGAAAAAATAAGACAGCTACTTTATGTTGGTGATGCTAAAGTTCTTGCTGACAGAAGACTACAGAAGTGTTAAACATTTGTTAATTGAAGTCGGAGTGTTGTGATAATCAATTAAAAAATGTTTATTATTATTATTTTAAAGTACTGTGTTACTGTCTTATGTTTTGTCCACTTTGCAGTTGTCTATGCTTTGGCATAATAGTTCTTTGCAAAGAGTAAATGCATATACAGACTTTTAGTAGATTTACTGCTCTTTGTCTCTTGCCTGATGGTTGTGTGCCTCTTGAGTTAAAGATAACTGTAGCAGTTTTTCTTGTTAATAAAACTTGTCATTATCCTTTTGTGAGAATCAGTGGTATTATATTTAGCCTTTCAACAGTTATCATCAATTTAGATGTAAAGTTTCAGCTCCTTATTCAGTATATTCAGTTCAGCATCATCAAACAAAATATTGGTAGAGTTTACTACTCTGCCATGAAATTCAATTTCTGAGGTACTGGGGGTGACTGCTGTGTTAATTTAGAAATGAGTGACTGGAGTTTCTTTTCATGTCTTGTGGAGATTTTCAGCTGCTCTTTGCTTAATATTGTCTACTGATTCTGTCTAAGAAGTGCATAAAGTTTGTGAGATGTATTTGATTGCCAAGTTCAAGGTGCAGTTCATATATTTAATTGTTTAGTATGTCTTTTTTGTCTATGCAGGGCCCCAATTTCAGTTTTCACATTTCATTTTGCAATTTGTGCAGATTTCCTTTGATCCTTAATGCTAACTTTATTAAAGTTAGGAATTATGTACATTAAAAGCTAAACAGGTCTTCTTAAACTTTATAGCTTCTACAATTTTCATAATCTTCACTTTGCAGTTTTTAAATTTATCTGGTTAAGATCATGTTATTTTGTGTTGCATAACACATATTTGCTTTATTTGAAAATCACAGAGCACTCCATGATGTGCATTTGTGAGCTGATCTCTATTTTTCTGGCAATAAACATAACTAATTTTCCAAAACCTTTAATACTGTTGCACCCACCTCTTGTCATAGTTCCAATAAATAAAAAAATATGTTGAGTTGGTTTACGTTATAGGAGGCGATCTATTTATATTATTGTAAAAAGATATAAAATAGCCAAGATCGCTTATCATCAGTTTTTATTAATGACGACCGGTTTCACTGAACTATGTCAGCATCATCAGGTCAAGTAAAATATTTTACAAAGCCATAATCTTGTTAAAAGGAGAAACGGATATTTAAAACATGCAAGTCATTATAATAAAACGAGAAGATACGTCAATTAAATCCTTAAGAGCAAGATCGGGCATATTTAGAGATGAGACATACCTTGTAATGTCAAATAGTTGTTATATAAAACGATTTACAGTGCATAAGTGCACTAAGTCATTATAATAAAACGTTATTAACACAGTGAGTGACAAAAGCAATTGGCTATTTTATATCTTTTTACAATAAAAAAATATGTGTAAAATTTAAGCTCAATCATGCACCTAGGTGATGACCAAGAGCCTTGTAGTTAGAAAAGGTTGTATAACTAATGATATATTTGTCACAGCAATAGGTAATTCGGAGGCCTGACTGTTCCCTCTTTGACTCTGCAAGCAGAAACTGCGCTCTGTTTAGAAGTGAATAGTGTTTACTACATTCATTCAGTGGTGTAAATGTACCCTTCTAATAAGGTTCTATTCCTGTTGATCATCTTCAGCCATTTGAATGAATTCTCATTGTGGGCTTGTGGTAAGCTGAATGGACATACTGATATATTTGTGCACAATGTATCAGTGGTGTATCACCGCTGTCAAAAGTGGTCTGTGAAACATTCCTGCACATGTAGACAAGATTCTGGATGTTTGCATTACACAGGCACACTTTCAGGGATGAAATCTGTGTACATGGTGCACCTGTTGTGTTATCAGGGACCACTAGAAAGTGGGATTAAAAACACGTGAACATGGTCGGGATACCATTGACATGATAACACCACTTAACTTGGCTACTCTGGTGTCATGAAAGAATTGACTGGAAAGTGGAATGAAACTCATTATGCGAGTGATGTATAGGCATTTGTATGCCATCAGGCCAATCTTACACTGTAATAGATCTTTGACAAAGACTTCATCCAACATCTGTGACCAAACAACTTCAGTGGAGCATATTACACTACCATAAAATTGTTTGAAAATGGGCGAGCAAATATTTCAATTCGCCCAAATATTTTAATTCATCACAATGTGCCTACTACACTACTTCAAGCCTACGCCATATAGATCTGAAGATGGCCCTGTTAACAGGTTGAAACCAGTTATATGTAAAAATGATATTTTTTTGCGATTTGTGACCTTTTATTTATAAATACTTTCTAGAAGATCGCTGCTTTCCCCAAAAAATGTTTTCAAACATTTCCCTAAATCTGTGTCAGTGTATATATAAAATGAAACATTGAAATAGTTATTTTTTTATGCTTAACATAACCTCTTTAGAGAATTTATAGTAATTAAGAAGAGAAGACATTTTGTAGTTCTTTCTGGTTATGTTTGGATGTGCATAATTCTGTCTTATGCTCTGCAAAAGGACTTTCTCTCTAGTTTACTGCAGGTACCCAACATTTATTTTGTCTGATTTTCCAAAGTATCTGTATAAATACTTGCATTTGTGATTAAATCTCGAAACACACACAAAATTATGGTGCTATATGCAAATCATGAATGCTCTTTTTGCTGAAGATCGTCTCATTCATAGGAATAGATATAAGATATTCCAATGTGCAGTAAAATCCTACAGTATCATTTCATGTATTTTTGCAGACAAATGTGAACCAAAGTAGCCTGTAAATTGCTTAGGGAGGAATTTGTGTAGGTTCCTCTTGGCTCTTACAGATATCTCTTTCTGTCACACACACACACACACACACACACACACACACACACACACAGAGAGAGAGAGAGAGAGATATTCTTTTTTATGTGCCAGTCTGGGGCTTGATGACCATCTCAGTAGTGAGTTGCAAACTAGTCTCATATTGTTGAATTCCAACAAGAACTGTTCATTGTTAGAGCTTAAAAGAGTTATTATTTTACAATTTTTAGTAATGTTATTTATATTGTTCCAGTGGCTGGAGTCCTCGGTGCAGCAAGACTTTTCAATTTACCACCTTTTAACAAGTCAACAGAATGACACCTTGATCAAATGGCCAAGTTTTGCCATTCAAGCATAAAAAGAAATAAGCAATATACCTGTGGTACTAATTTGTTATTTATTTGATCTAATATCAAAGAATAAACACAATTGATGTGAACAAAAGAATTTTAATTAAATTATTTTCCAACTTTTCCAAGTTTGGTGTCAGTCTTTGGATTAGCAGTAATACTCTGTACAGCAACAATACATTCATTAATTTTCGTTTGAAGGTTTCTCAAGTCATGAATGTATAGTAATCTCAAAATTTTTGCAGCCTGGTTTAGCACATAATCTCCTAAATCAAAACCAAGATCTGCTTCCTGAAATGGGAATGGCTTTCCCTGCGGGAGAAAAAAAAATGCTTTCAGTCATTACTTGCAATGAAACAAAAGTATATAATTA
Source organism: Locusta migratoria (assembly GCA_026315105.1). NCBI lineage: Eukaryota > Metazoa > Arthropoda > Insecta > Orthoptera > Acrididae > Locusta > Locusta migratoria. Next base: position 301,706,711 of record CM048744.1, read on the forward strand.
AAATCTGTGTGAAACTAACCTTTGCTATTACACTATGTGGATTCTCCAATGCATCTGCAGACAGTCGCTGACAAACTACTTTACTGATAGCTTTTAGTGTTATGAGGTGATCTGGATGGGACGTAACATTCAGCAATTGGGCTAATGCAATCACCCCCTTTTTAAAATCTGGACTTTCAACTGTGAATGAAATTGGAGCAGTAAAATATAATGGTTACAAACAATAAACAGCACAAAAGTGATATGTTATTTTATATACTCACAGTCCAAGTTATCCAGTGGATTTGAAGATATTACTTTTGGAGCACTGAGTTCTGGCTTTTTAACCTTCTCTGCAGTTTGATTCTTGTACTTGTCAACTGAAATATCACAACATTAACAAATTGCACAGGCATATATGAATGGAGAATACAAAATAGTACAAGCCACACATGATGTAATGCGCCCAGAACATATAATTTCATAAAGATACATAATTCTCGTGTCTGTTAACACTCGACTAATAGCATACATTTGTGAGATGGCTGCTGACTTTATGGTGGGCATTCTATCTTTTTCTGGGTGTGTTTCACTTTTCTAACCATGTGCCCTCCAGTTGTAGTGCTATTTTTTTTTCTTCCTCCCTTACTAAAATTGAGTGCCATTTGCTCTATATGACCACCCATAAATTCACAGTCAAGTTGCTGAGACTTATCTCAGATGTAATAATCCTCATGTATGTATTATGGCTTATTATTGACATTGTCTTTTAATTAATTAGCACAACATGGACCTTCTCTATTGAGTATATCTCACCACTCAAAACACCCTCAAAATGACCAGTTATTTTCTGTGTGTCCTGAGTATAAATGAACAACACTTAAAACTTGGTTTGGAAAAAATAATTACTTAAGTTTTAGAAGAAAGAAAGAACCACCAACCAATGTCACAACAAGACAATGTAATGGTGTTAAAGATTTCCGCTCTAAAACTTCGGACTAATAATGACTTGCCTACAGGAATTCAGACTGACCAAGTATGGGATTCACTTTTTACTCATGACATTTTAGACCGGGCATGGCGGACATTAATGCCCGGTGGGAGCGCCAGCACCCCACAGCCAGAATACACTGCAGTTCACTGCCCCGGCCGAAACCGTGCGTCGCTAGTGTCGACAAATGAGCAAGAGAGACAGCTGCAGAAAGAGTGAGACCGCACAGCACTGGTCTGTGCTGGTCTGTCTCGCGGTCAGATCCAACGTAAACGAAGTAACAGAGGTAGTGCAGATCTGTATTGTGGTTGAAGAATGGTAAAATGAGCAAACCATTTACTGTATAGATAACAATTAGTGTTGAAATGGCAGAATCACTATGCGTAGCTTTAGAAAATATCCAAAACACGAATCAAAGAAAAACAATAATTTTGTGGCCCAAATTTGATTATATTAGTACTGTATATGCACACTCATCATATATACAGTAGGCTTCTTCTGAAAGATATGTTTCTTAAATGAAACAGTATCATAAATATGCTAAAAAGGGCTATCGAGTCTCATTCTTACAAGTAAATATTTTTTGTTAAAACACAAGTAAAAAAAACCAAGAAAAATATTGGTTTAGGTGCATTTTCCCCCAGCTCCTCTAATAAGATGCTTGCGCACTTTGGGCATGAGCCGTTTTGATGGGCGCACTACTTCCCCACCACTCCAATGCTTGCAGCATGTGTGGGAGTGAGACGGCCATATGCCAAACGCTGCAAGGGAGAAACAAAGGAAGACATTTTTTGCAGCCCAGTGAGGCTACTAAGAAGAGAAGGCAATGTCGTAGAGTACTTTTATAATCAGGATTTTTAGCACTAACGCAGCCCAGTGAGGCTACTAAGAAGAGAAGGCAATGTCGTAGAGTACTTTTATAATCAGGATTTTAGCACTAACATTTACTTGCTACCTTTTTTATTCGCCAAAGCAATAACTTTATTCTTTAATGAAATAAGCATATTACGCAGTATTCAGATGATTAGCAGAAATAATTGTCTTTCTTCCTCTTCCTGCTCACCACTCTGCCCCACACGCCAATGCGCACAGTCCGCGTGGCAAAGGTGCCCTTGGGAGGGATGTCGCCAAGGGCACCCAAGTGACAGTGTTTGGCCATGCCTGTTTTAGACTATAATCTGCACTTGTTAAAGCATAAAAATTGGTGAAATAAAAGTTCTACCATTAGGACAATGTTGCTATTCCATCGGGGCTTTCCACTGTTCCTTTTGTGCATGAACTGAAAGCCTTTATGAACTTACATTTATTCACAGCAAATTAATTTATTCTCATCTGATTTAAGTAATGCTGAAGGTTGGAGTTAATTTCAATGTCAGTAAATAGGGAGACGCGATTGCATCTTCAAATGAAAATATGCAATTCCAAACAGCATATGGAGCTTCCGTAGTCCTGTAATACTTCCTCAAAGAAACTGCAAAATTAGCTTTACATCAGTAAATTTTATCCTGTTAAAAATAATGTGTTAGTTCTGTCAGCAAAGATGTTCTGAGCTTAGTCACAAACCTGCTTAGGTACCCAGTAAGCTAAACGCGAGGGCGGAACTATATCAAATGTTTTGGTTGGTTGGAGGGAGTAAGGGACCAAACAGCTAGGTCATCAGTTGCTTTAGCTCAGAATCACATATTCAGAAGGAGATAGTGCAATTAAAGATGTGGTCCAGCTAAGAATATTCTGCTACTAAAAAGGGGGGAAAATAAAATGTAATTAAAGTCAGTTATATCAGCAAGACTACAACCATAAGAAAAATAACTACAAAGTGGGGGAGGCTCATTGCACAAGATAAATCAATGGGTGAGCCTGGAATATCCAATCTGAGGATGACAAAGCACAGTGTATTTCCTCCGGGAAGAGCTTAAGGAAGAATTTCAAGCAAAATCAAATTCAAATGTTTGTATAGCTTATGGGACTTAACTACGGGGTCATCAGTCCCTAAACTTACAAACTACTTATGAACTAGCTAACACTAAAGACGGCACAAATATCCATGCCCGAGCGGGGATTCGAACCCCCGACCATAGTGACTGTGCAGACCATAACTTGCGCACCGCAGCCGGCTTCTCCAAGCAGCAGTGGTTTCCTTGATTGGTGTAGTTTATTATATGGGGCACTACCTTGCCAGGCACTGTTTCATTTTTGTACGAGCAGAGATCTTGTCTGCACCCAAAAAGGGAAATAAGCTGTTTTAACTCCAGAAGCTGACAGTAACAGCTGTTACAGTTCCACTGGATGAGTACACCATGAGAATACAGATGGGAGGCAAACTGGTTATGGCCCGTCATGCAGCTGGGTCAATGTTCGTTACAGATGAGGAAGGGACGGCATCCATAAACAGCAGATCAGACACAAGCTCAGTTGGATGAATCTTTTGAATATAAAGATGCTACCTTAGTCCGTACTGGGGAAGGAGGGCTTGTCATATGACTAGTTTCTTTTTCTTTATTTTCTCTCTAACAGGACTGGGAGTGCAGGTTTCAGAGAGAACTGACATTAGTGAGGTCTGGGACTAACAAAGAGTGGGTGACCTTGGTACTCAAAGACTGAGTCCAGCAGCTGAGTTGAGGTAGAAGACCTATGATCCAAGGAATGCCAGGAAGAAGGTCAGATAAGGAGAGCACTTCTCTGGCTGGGAAAAGAGGGTCTCAGAGGGATGGGCAAGGGTGCTGCCAGAGATTGAGAGGAAAGAGGGCATGGAAGTGATAGGAGGAGGAGAGGGGGGGGGGGGAGGGTATAGGATATAACAAAGGAAAAGGTGGATACCATTTGCATGGGATGCAGACACTCAAATTTCCAAGAGGCATCAGAGTATATTAAGCGTTCAAGGGAATTATATTCTTGTATTTTCTTCTCCTTCTTGTACCTTGGGCAATCTGATGAGCATGAAGAATGGTGTTGCCGACAATTGATGCACAGCATGGGTGCAACAAAGTGGCACCTCTCATGGAGTGGGCATCCGCATTCATTGCATAGAGGAAATGCTGTACAGTGAACCCAAACTGTATACACCCTAAACATCGCATGGGTGGCGGAATGTATAGCTTCACATCACTTTGGTAAATCATTACCTTGTCCTCATATCCCCTTATAAGGACAAGATAAAGGCCTCTATCAGTACAATTATCCTTAGGGGGTCTCTGAATGAACAAAATGGACACCTCGCCACTCCAGTATGCCCTGGAGTTTCTCATTAGTTTGAAGGAGGAGGTCATCACGAAGAAAAATAACTACCTGAACCATATTCAAGGGCTGGTGAGGGATTATGGACACCGGAATGTCACCAAGGTGGTAACAGGTGCACAGAGCTGCAGATTGGGTGACGAGCAGGGAACCACAATGCATCTTGCCCACCAAGTCGACTTTGCCAAACTTGTGAATTCACCTCCATCTGTCCGGGTGCAGACCAGGTAGTGCAGTAAAGATTTTACCCCAACCCGAGGAGCCTGGCCTTCCTCCCAAGCGGAAGCCAGGGAGGGGATGGTCCTCCTGTCAGAGGTAGTAGCATTGAATTAACTATTCCTGTCTTCAGAGACAGTCGTAGAACAACCATTTTGCAGCTTCACACATTTCATGTGGTGGGAAACGTTCGCCTCGGTACCACCCACTCCAATGAGGGGTTACCCTCACGGGAGCCATCCAGCCACAGCAAATACCACCTGGCACGATGGTCATTGCTGGGAGGCCTGATGAGAAGGTAACAGCTCAGTTTATTATCCCTGTGTTGTCTTGGGGCTCAGCCAGAAGGGTACATAACAGTTTCAACCCCACCACCCCACGTCTTGGACTAGCGATCTAGAGGAGATAGGGGGCTACGGCAAGGAGGTAAAGGAAAGGATAGGGATCCATGCCGTAGGGACTAAGTAGGGAGTTCTTCCCCTAATGGCTCATAGTCTAATTGAAATTTTACAATGGAGGTCAAATCCTGAGGGGCATCAAACTAGGCAAAACAGTCAGTTGGGGGGACAGCAAAGAAAGCAAAATCGCTAAGACCATCATCAGAACCACGGTAATAGCCGGGCTGTCTTAAAACACCCAGAAAAGGGAAATTAGTGGCGAGTGAGGAAGTATTAGGATAGGAAGGAGGGGAACTGGGAGAGGTAATGAAACCTGGTAAAATAGAAAGAAAAGCTGCAATGGCTCGGGACTTTTGCATGCCACACATGTACCCACTAAAAAGATATGTGGGCCCCATGGGGGATTCAAATGTTTTCCAGAATACAAAGAACACTGTACTCGCTAAGGCATCTTTAATATATTAAATTCCAATTTCATGGTGAACAGAGGGAATTATTTTGACAAGATCTCTGTTTCTACCACACCTCCCTCCACCTCATCGTCAATGGGGTGGCTTTTGTGCCTCTACAATATGGATAAGTGCAACCTCAAGAGTTATCTGTTTAGAGTCCAGACAAATGTGTGGTTCATGAACAGGGAAAGCATCCTTTACAATAGTTTTAGGAGCAACAGTCAGAATGATCGACCTAGCCAACATTGTAACATGACCAACGTGGTTTGTAGTGCCAAAACTGGGAATAGCTGATAGCAAAAGGAAAACTATACCCTTTTTTCCTGCAAAGGGAGGTAAACTGATGATGATAACCCCCTGGGTCAAATATTCTCCAGATAAAATAGTCCCCATTTTTTATCTCTGGGTGGGGACTATTCAAGAGGAAGTTGTCATCAAGAATAACAAATCTGGCAGTCTACAGGTCATACTGGGGAAAGAACCAGGGTTTATTGTTAGGCAACAACTGATGGAAATGAGAGAGCAATACAGTCAATGAAAAATGGGAAGCTCAGAGAGAAAATAGTGAACAAGGATCAAATTGGCAAAAGATCAGGCCTATTGTCCATTTCATAATGATTGACCCCTGACTTTGAGCTCATATTCTGGTCACATTGCACAACGAACATTGATGTTTTATACCTTGCCGGAATCATTGAAATGTCTACTTTCATTTGGTGTATAAATATTATATTTTATTTTAAAAGGGGACGACATAAGCGGTAATATTTAAGAAAAAAGCGTGATTTTTCTGGCTTTTTCGGGCAAATGTCAACTTTAAGGGTGCACAGAAATCAGACCATAATTAGCATAAAGTTTTCCTTTGCACCGTTTACATATCCAACCTCCTCCTATTTACTGACGGAGTTTCGTTATTTTCTGATTAGTTGTTTTGTCGCTATAATATAAAACACAAGAAGCTGTGATTAAGCTTACCATTGTAGCTATTGAGACGGAGAGGGCACTGCTGTTAAGCTTGAACTTTTGTTGGTGACATCAGATGTCATTATTAATATATGGTCTTTATGTTTGTCAGTTAAAGAGTTTGTAAAGCAATTGGCTTAGTGGCTGCAGTAGGTGCGACGCTATGGCGGAGCATAGTTGTCACACCAGTGTGCCGCTACTGTTGCAATGCGCCATAAGTGCCTATTCAACTGTGACAAACAGCAACCTTGTAGATGCGATGCAGAACAGCATTGCTACATTCAGTTTTTGTTTCGATTAACTGCAAGTGAGTACTAGATATAGGAGTAGTTCACAATAAACAAACTAGATGTACAGCACATTTTAGCAGTTAATTGAAATGTCTATTTACTCGCATATGTTTTGCATTACAGACATAAAGAATGATAAACGAAATAAAACCTATCTTAATCGCTTTTGCTGCTGGCTGAAGTCTCATTGCTGCTATTGCTGTCACCTACCTGTATCAGGAACGGTTCTATCGCTACATCAAGACAGTGAGCACTTTGTGCACAGCTGTATTAAAGTTTCTGAACATGATTCACTGAATTACTCCAGACATTTTAGGGAACACTTTCCAGAGCAAAGCGACACTACTGTAAAGTATCATTTATTTTAAAATTATTGTTCTCCTTTGCTAACTTGTTCTTGACAAATGCCCAAATAAGTTCACTGGCGTTAATTTCACAGTGTGTCACAGCAAACCACAAAAGTTTAAATTCCTTGTCCACTCATTGCAATACATTTTCCAAAAGGTATTCCTGCTTCCTGAAGTGCGCTTGCGTGTGTTCCAGTAGGCCAACTTTGGTAAATTCCTCATATGATGAGGCATTAGATGGAAGCTCAACATTATTGATTTCCATCCATTCAATAATAGAATCCTTTCTCCATTTCATAGATAGATTTCGTGATTCTGGATTTATCATCATGTGATATGGAGCTTGACCTAAAACAATCTCAGATCTGTTTGGTAATTTTTCGAGAACACTCCAAAAACCTCTCTTCGTAGTGTCTGGCATTCATTTCAGAATGATAATGTACACCTCCTTTTTGTCCTATTAAACATAAGCCAGCATTTGGCATGAACCCATTTTTGCTCCTAATGTGGCACATTATACTGTAGTCCTTTTTCCAGAACCAGACAGTGTTTGAATTCCTCCTTTCCAGCCATTCCACTCTATTTCTGACCCATAACACATTTTTTGTTCCTGCCAACCAAAATTTCTGGTATGATTTGCACAACACCAACTCTCATCAGTGTAATAATCCACCCAGTGTTGCACAAATATTGTATTTGCCGCAAGAACTCATCTCTTTTTCCTGCTACTCAGTTATTTTCCATCAGCACAGGTTTTTTGTTGAAATTTTTGTATCTGAAGCCCAGTTTTTGAATAGCACGCCAAAGAGTTGTTTCACTCATATCAGGAAAAACATTCACTTCAGTCTTCAACTTTTCCAACATGGCTGCCACTGTTGGAAACTGCTTTTCCACATAGAAGTCATGGATTTTTTTTCTTATGACGCCCTGTGTGAACGCCTCCAATACAAACTTCTGTCTCCTGCCAGAACTCTTTTTTGGTGATACAAGACGTGAAGTTTCTCTGTATTCTCTCGAACTTCGCTTCACTGTACTTTCACTTATGCCGAGACATTCAGAAGTTCTTTTTACTGGCAGTGATACGGAACTGCTCGCGCCCTGTTCTTTTTCGGCCTCAAAGTAAGCATGCGCACTGATCACCATAGACTTCTCACAACTCCGTAACAGCAAGTGGGAGCGTGAATTTTCTTTGTGACCGAAAGCCGCGATATACTCATTGCTACAATGAACAGTGAAGGTCTGGCAATACAGCACATACGAGCATGTAGCGCATAGGAACAAAAAAAAAAAAAAAAAAAAAAAAAAAAAAAAAAAAAAAAAAAAATTAATGATATGATATTAGCACTTGGTGTAGATTTAAGAGCATGAAAATATAACAGGACAGAGCTTGCATTTACATTTTCACCTTGTTAATACATATCATCATTAGGCAAACTGCAGCAGTCTATGCCTGCCATTATTAGGACAAAATGACTAATAAGAAAACAACGAAACTCTGTCTGTAAATAAAAGAAGGTTGGATCTTTAAACTGTGCAAAGGAAAACTTTCTTCTAATTACGCTCTGATTTCTGTGCAATCGCTGGAAAAAGCCAGAAAAAGCGTGTGTGTGTGTGTGTGTGTGTGTGTGTGTGTGTGTGTGTGTGTGTGTGTGTGTCCGCAGTCTTGTGTACTTGCAGTGTGCACACATTTTGTATATATATTTATTTCATTTTATTTTTCTCCCCTCACCCGCCTCCTCACTCCATTCCTAAGCTGCATCTCGTTATTCCCATCTAATCCATCCCCACCACCATGATCTAACCTTCCTATCCCCTCTCCCCTCCCCTCCCCGATTTACTAGCTGCAGAGCGTGATTCAAAGTGCGACAGCCGGAGGTGATGGTTGTATGACTGTGTTGTGTGTCTGCGTGAGTGTTCTATATTCTGAAGAAGGCCATGGCCGATAGCTGAGAGTGTTGTATGTGTGTGTCTTTTGTATGTGCCTGCCGCAGCTCGTCGCCACATGTTTGCGGTGAGTTGTAAACTATCCTTACTGTATTATTAATCATCTACTTGAATGTCTTCACAAACGTGACTGTTCTACTGGCATTTCTTCAATGGTATCTAGAACTTCTTGCATTACATATGGTAGAAGTAATTTTAAGCCATAATTAATTGTGGCTTTCTTTTCAACAGATTTCTAGTTCTTGTATTTCTGTTTTATCTTTGTGTTCCTTCTAGTCTCTACTCAGAACAACATTAATTGGTATATTTCACCTTTTAGTACAAATCAATATAGGAAATTATGGCAAAATTTCTTCACCCCACCCCCTCCTTTTTCCCCAGAGGTTTGTGAACCAACAACTTTGCAGAACATGTACAGGGTGTCTCACTTAAGATGCCTGCCAGGTGTCCGTGGATTGCGCGGTCCTGCTTCCAGCCGCCGTCACCCCATCCACTGGCCACGGCAGTGCCCGATTCTCTGACTCTATTGTGCCGGGGGTGCATACACTGAATTAAAGTCTAAAAGACATTGCCATCTGAGTAACGCAAGCGTACCTTTATTTACAGTAGATGTTCAAAATGATGTCCCTCTATGGAAAGAGTGGCCTGACATCTCTTCAACACATTTGCGAACACTCGACGAATTTCGGCTGCCGAAATCTGGGAAATAACTAGTCGAATCCTGTCTTCCAACTCTTCGAGTGTAAGGGGATTGCTTGCATACACCTTGTCTTTTAATATTCCCCAAAGATAAAAGTCATAGGGACTTAGATCTGGAGAATGAGGAGGCCAGTCAACTATCCTATCATCAAAAACACTCCGTATTGCTACCATAGAAGCATTGGCAACGCGTGGTCTTGCATTGTCCTGCATGAAATAACTGTACAGCTTTTTGTTGGGTGAAAGTTCTTGAAAAAATGGATACCGGATATTGTTCACATATCTGTCAGAATTTATTGTTTCGAGAAAAAAGATTCAACTAGATTTTGGCAGCCGAAATTTGTCGATTGTTTGCAAATGTGTTCAAGAGATGTCAGGTCACTCTTTCCATAGAGGGACATCATTTTGAACTGCTACTGTAAATAAAGGTAAGCTTAGGTTACTCAGATGGCAATGTTTTTTGGACTTTAACCAACACCGCCTAGAAGACAAGGCCTGACAACTGGCTGTGCCTACATCACACTAAAAGGCGGCGGACACAAGCTGACTGGCCAGCCGCCACGAGGCAGTGGGCATGCCCCAGCGAGCAGCCAGTCAACTGGCAGCCGCCACCTCTTGGTGTTGTCAGGCCTTGTTGCTTTATCTCAGAGTATGCGCCCGTGGCACAATAGTCTGAGAATCGGGCGCTGCTGTGGCCGGCAGATGTCGCAAGCCGCACTGTGTGATCTGCAGACGCCTGGCATGAGACACCCTGTAATTGGTTCTTCACCCTACAATAGACCTGATCCTATTGCTTTTTGGCTACCACTAACAGAAAACTTCACATCAGCATTTACATCATCATAATGAAGTATGAGACATTATCTTATTTAGGTAAGTGCCTGCTTGTGCCAAACTCCATTTCCATTCAGCTTCCTTTTCCTATAAACTACCACAACAGATCTGTTAGTTCAGAAGGATTGTGTATAATTCATCAGATGTTGGAGTGCCTTGTCAAGTTCACTAATAGCACTTAAGTTATCTGGATCTATCCTCTGCTGAAATGTATCCAAACAATTTTGTTTCCCCAACCAACATAACTTTTTTTTATTTATTCAGTTTAATGCCTGAATTTTCTAATATCCACATAACTTGTTAAGTGGTTCTGTTGTTCTATTGTTTTTGTATGGATCAATATATCAACCATAAAACATTATACATTCTTGCTGTCCATTAGTACATTAGCTACTCAATCAAAAACTTCTGGAGCCAAGACAAGAGTAATCTTGAATAACTGAATCTTTCCCTTGGGTTGCAAAATGTTAAATATTTCTGACATACTAATTTGCCAACAATCCTTTAGCACAATCTAAACATGTGAAATATTTTGCCCCTCTGACCACTGAAATAACATGCTCTAGTGTCTACATTGGATAGTAACATTTAAAAATGTTTTTATGAATGTCACTCGGATCCAAGCAAATACACATTTTAGTTTTTGTAATCATCTGCCATAGATGAAAATGAAGGAGTTCATTCTATAGGTTTCACTGGTCCCACTTAAACCAATTCCTTAAGTTCATCTCATACTTGGTTTCTCAATTTATCTGGGACCCTAATTGAGAAATATATCTTTAGTTTGCAATTTCTCTGAATGTTGTCATATAAAACTAACCATGGAAAGTCCAACAATATTAAGCAGATAGTTTACAACTCACTGCATAGATGTACGTCGGGCTGTGACAGGCACTCTTACACATAGAAACTTTGCTATCAGCCATTGGCCTTCTTCAGAAAAAGGACACATCACCCAACCATCACCTCCGGTCACCACTCCGAATTGGAGAGCGCCACAATTTATAGGGTTAACAATCTGAAAAATGGTGTAGGCCTTCTGCAATGTAGTCACTGTGATTCATCATAATAGTGGTGGCAGGGAAGATCATGCATATTCTTCTTCCACCATTCTAACTCCCCCCCCCCCCCCATGAGCATTCTTCCTCTCACCTCTTTCCATCTGCCTTATCTTCTCTCTCCCCTCTTTTTCATCTCTACCTTTCTCACTGCTTACATTTTGCCCCCCCCCCCCCGTCTTCTTCACTCCCTTCCTCTTCCAACATCTCTCTTCACCTTGAACAGCGTCAGAGTCTTCTGTCTGAAGATCTTCCTCTTTCTGCAACTCCCTCCATGCATCTTTCTTTGCCCCAATGGCAATAATCAAGTATAATTTAATGAAATCATTGAAAACCCAAAAACAGATTTGAACTGTTGTATCGTGTGCTAACCAATGCACCACCTCATTTGGTAGAAAAAGAAGAATGTAATGCGAACACATTAATATGCTTACTCATAAAGTGAGCAAACCTTATCTTCCTCATTTCCCACTGATCCACAAGTTTTAACTTTATTCAAGCAAGAAACTGACACTTAGTTCCTGAACTGTTTCAGAAGCCCAATGTTATTGCCAGAGACTGCATGATGACTCCATACATTATAAGATTCAACACCCAAATACAAAGCTGTCACACCAGTTCACCCTTCCTCTACAGCAAGTGCAAATACTGAAAAACATCTCCCAACATTACAAGAAAATTATCACATATATAAAACAAAAACTGAGAAAAAGTTGCTACTAAATGACCCAAATAAACCTGACCAATCAATCATTATTGTCACTGATTGACCATATGATAGACACAAATCCCAACACATAATCACCCCCCCCCCCCACACACACACGAAGATACCTTCAACACACTTTCAATGAAACAGTTGAATTTCAAATAAGCTAAGGTTGGCAACACCACAAAACAAACAACAGTGGACACAATATGGCAGCAGATGGCAGTGGAAACAGAAAACTGCAATGTGTTTCAGAAAACAGTGTAACCTTTTGACGTGGTTGCCGGAAAGAGACTTACGTGGAGTAGCAAGTGCTGTAAGTACACCATTTTATAGCAAACAACAAACTGTTTTAAATCAGAAACTAAATGGTTTGTATGTATGTAAGAAACCTAACCTTTATGTGTAAACAGAAACATGTATATATTTCAGGACACCCACTGATGATGCCTTGTTATAAAGGTGAAATACGTATGGGTGACATATAGAAATAAAATCCTTCATTTGCAGTAGCAAAAGGCATTTCCTTTAAAAACATTACAGTGAAATACATAATATTCAGCTGCTGCTCAAATGGCCACTGCAAGCAACGCAATTTTTTCTTCACACCTAGACAGGTGGAGGTGCCACTATTTAGGCACTGCTTATAAACCGAGCACAAAGAGAGAGAAAGAGTTAAGACTACTGCCATCATTCCACCTTATTTGTTTTTATGCATCATAAACCTAACATTCTGCACAATAGTTACAGAACTACAATAACTAGGTAAATCATATACACCTGAAAACAGCTGGCAACTGTAAGCAACATTTAAAAAAATTGCAAAACAGCCTTTAAAGTTGCTTCTTGCAAATAATTACAGCTGTATGTGTGTTCAATGAAAGGTATAGAGTTCAATTTCATGATTTCTTTTATATGCTAGAAAAACCTAAGGAGGAACAAGAGATAAAAGGACAAAATTTTGACTTCTAAACACCAACAGATTGTACACTGATTTTGGAATAATCTGTAAACTATTAATACATACCATTGTCAGCATACTCAACTCTAACAGAGAAGCTCAGCAGCCATTCAAGTTGTTCTGTCATTTTTTCACTCTGAACTGGACATGCTAAATCATGTAAGTATTGACAGAAAAAATTGTTCCACTCTGGAGAGTCCACATCTCTCAATCCCTTTCTATCTTCTATTTTGTAATGTCTTATTTTCTGATCCTCAAGCCATAGAATCAGGCTCCGACACTCTCTCTCATCTTAAAAAGAGAAAACAGAGTATTAAGATTATTTGCAACAGACAGAAGAAATTATATAAAGCAGCATGGATTTTTTTCCCAATAGGTTTTATGCTATAGGTTCTTAAAAATGCTATACTACATAAGTTCTACAATTTGCTGTACAGCTGCATATGCAGGTATAAAAATACCCTTATTATATTGATTACTGTCTCCTTAATATCTGCTGATTATGGGCCAAAATGGATGCATGTATCAAAAGGGATGAAAATAGAATTAATAATACTTTTAGGGGCTTCTTTGCCAATTTGTAACCAAACTATTTCCTTTCAATCTAATCCATATATCAAGTGTTGCTACAGATTTATGTCACCTACATTCCAAAGAAGAATGCTGATGCAAAAGAAGTATTTTCACCATCATCTTTCCATATACAGAATACCACATTCTCATTATATCGGGGAATGAGTGGGGAATCAGCTACATCAGTTCTCATTCCACCTTCCTCATCTTGACATGCGAACATATTCACACTCAGAAGATGCTACATACTTTTTTCCAGTCTCGCTATACAGCCACTCCCTCTCATGGTCTTGCCTACATGTCTCCTTTTTCTCCCATCGGCAGTCTCTCTCTCTGCCTCATCCACTGTCACTCTCTTCATCTTCCTTATCAAATTCTCTTCTGTGCCACTTTCACTGACTGTCTCCAATAACTCTGTCCCATTCTTCTCTCTCACATTCCCACTCTCTCTCTCTCTCTCTCTCATAGTCTGTGGTTTGTCTCTTCAATCTCTGTTTACGTCTCTACATATGCCCTTATGAATGGTTTGTTCTGAATTGTCAATAATGGAGGATAGATAACAACTCACCATAAGGAGGCTCGTTACTGACAGGCACAAAAAATAGACACTCACAGCCACACAACTTACATTTTCGGTCATGGCCTTCATCAGAAAAAGAAACCCATACATTTACACACTCACTCAGACAACTATACACACACACGACGACCACGTATGGCCACTCCAGAGTTGTGTGAAGGTTATTGTCTATTTTTCGTGCTTGTCAGCAGCTCAGCGAGCCTGTTTACAGTCAGTTGCTATCTGTCCTTCATTACTGACATTCCAATCGGATTTTTCCATTGTTAAAACTTTGTTCTGGCTTGTAACACCTAGACTGGGAAACTTTAAAATATCGGTAGACGAGAACGGGGAGAGAACACCAAAATTATGTTGTCAAAGCTGGCAGGTCTGGGGGATCCTGACTTCCAAAGCTTATGTATGATCGCCACTCATCCATGTCCCCTCATTGGTCCCACTGCTAATATCTCCATCCAATAATCATTTTTACTGACACTGTCTCCTCTAGTTTTCAGCTATTCTCTTTTGCCACAATAAAATGCAAATGAATTCATATGGCAAAAATCTTTGTCGGGCTGTCAAAATGAGGCAGCTGCTTCCACAATCTTCCGAGCTTATAAAAAGGACACATTTGCATTCTTTATGCTTCTGTCGGAGCAGTTTTCTGTTGGTTTCCTTCTGCTTGCTACAGCCAGGTGGGCTGTTTATAAATAAATTCTGTAGTTCAGTAATGATTTGTCAATTTCCTTATATATTCATTTTGAATGAAACATGTGATAACTAATATTTAAAAACTTTATTGTTTCCAATAACTGGTTTTCAGCTGATACACCATCATCAGGAAATACTCTGTAGTCTTTACCTGATGATTGGGTACTGACAACAATAAATTTGCACAATATTACAGTTCTCATGTGTTTCATTCCAAATGAATAAAATAATCTGTAAAGAATCGACGGAACAGTCAGTGAATTCAATTTATTTACATGCTTCAGCACATTAATAACAGGTAATGACAAATATCAAAAGGATATTACGTCATTTATTGAGATATATCAGACTGTACAATATCCAAAATAAATTTTGTTGTTGTTTTCAGAACATTTTTCTCAAATGTAACATAAGTATTTAACTAAACATGAGACCTATACATTGTGATTAATGTGTTTTATATACTAGATACTACTGAATACATCTTTATTTAATTTATTAAAAGGTTATGGTTATCTTTCACGTCTGCAATACATTTGTGAATAAAAAAAAATACTGATTTCTTGCTGTAAAAAAATATATAAAATTGCTGCAGTTGAGTGATACTAATATGTCTAGTGCATTCACCTAATGAGAACTATAAATCGAGTAAAAGACCTTAAATATTGATTCAATTTTAGTACTTCAAATTTGATGTACAGGCAAAGTAAAACAGTGTCAGTCACTTATACCGGCATGTGGAGACAGACACATTGATGTTGCAACAAGTCAGCCCTTCTCTCCACTTCACTTACACAACCCGTAATAGCTACGACTTTTGCACCACTCAAATTACACGATGGCATGGCATTACTTAGAAATTACTAATGACAGCATCCATAAAAGAAAAACGGTTCCTATGGCTTACTAACCATTGACGTTAAAATCTTTTACCGGATACTCAAGAGCTGCAAGCTTCCTCTTGAACATCGCGCCCAAGAAGATAATCTAAGGCTGTAACTTTTGATAAACAGTTTATAACAACACACTTCAAAACTCAACATTCACACTGTTCAACGTCAACATTCATAATCCGCTGAAAGATCATCATAGCAATTAGCAATAACACTGAGCAGCATTCACCAAAGATCACTGCACAAACACTATCGCCAGTCTCTCGGAAGACTTGACCTTAAAAGGTGGGTCCACACGCAACGACCTGTATGCGCACACTTCGCAAATCGTTGCGTGTGGACAGCATATATGCGCATATATGATATGTGCGCAAAACTGGAAATCGGAGTTGGAGGTATGAGCAAAATTGCTCAAATCTGTGGGTTCAAATCACATCTACGCAGACAAATTGTAACATGTGAACAGGAGGTCTCTGCAAATTTGAGTCAGTGTAGATTTTTTTCGTCGTATGTGTGCATAAAGACCAATTCACACTGTCCGTCACGTCACGTCACCGTCCGTCAGAACATTCCTCAATGTATTTCTAATGGCGGCATTCACACTGTCCGTCACCGGACCGTCACGTCAACGTCACGTCCTACTTTCTCAAGAAGAATGTTTTGACGGAACGGCCGTCTGCTAACATCGGAAGTTAACCTATTTTCGTCACGCGAATTACATGTTGCAGTCGACGATTACACTGTTTGTATGCAAATGTGTCTTATTCATCTTTATTTTGTTATACTTCGTTTCAGCGGTAAATCTCAAATGTTTCATGATGACTTAAATATTTTTGTCAATTGAGTGTCCCCCTAAAATCGAGGTCGGATATCTGAAACCAATAAATGGTTTATGTTACCTAACATTGTAACAGAAAAGACTGAAGCAAACCGTTTAATTGAATAAGATTGTAATTTGAGTACTCATTTTTCATGAAATAACATTTTAAATGAAAAAGTCAGTTCTAATGAAATATCAAATGTTCAAATGTTTGTACAGCTTACGGGACTTAACTATGTGGTCATCAGTCCCTAACTACTTATGAACTAACTAATACTAAGGACGACACAAATATCCATGCCCGAGGGGGATTTGAACCCCCGACCGTAGTGGCCGTGCAGACCGTGACTGGAGCGCGTCAGTTCCCTCGGTCGGCTCTAATGAAAGACCAAAATTCAGTTATTTACGACAGTATTAACAATGACAGCAATCGTAATGGATAAAGTAAACAGGCGCTATTTATGTTCTTATAAGTATCGTTTGATGTTTTCACATGTTTATTTTTTCGCTTCAAAATAGATGTCGATGTTTTGAAATGTTGTTTCAGTTCCCAGTAAGTTGGCCAAAAACATACACTGTAAAGTTTTCTTTGGCCGCCAATAACATTTAGTGTTGTTGTTCCCTCAATTTTAGTATTAAAGTATGATTTTCTACATAACAGATCGCCACTCATAACCTCATTTTCAACATTGCGTATTGAGATGGGCGAATTGACGCGATGGCCTTTGACGGACAGTGTGAATACAACTTGACGTGACATGACAGACAGTGTGAAATGGCCTAAAATGAAAGACAATGGTTGACATACGTCAGTGAGCTGGGAAATTCACTGCCGGATTTATTGATATTTGTCGAAGTCGTAATTGTTTATTGTAAGATAAAAGTAAAACTGGACGTTAAATCCTGAGCTTCCTAGGGTCACAGTCGCAGAGAGCAGAGTCGCCAACTATGTAGTGCTTCCAGTAGATGTCAAGTGGACCGAGTTGTTCTTAGAGAGCGTATATCCTTATACAGGGTTTTTAGTTTTTCTTTTCATAAAGTGAAAATAAGTGTGATGTATTTGAGCTGTTGTCGGATTTGTTACACACTCTGTATGTGAGATTGTTTGGTCACATGCGTCGTGCCCCCCAAATACACCGCCGGAATGGTCCAGAGATAAAAATGAAAAGTACCTGGCGATGGCGATAGATGTCACCCCGGAGATACATTTTGACACGTGATCTGCACTGCAGATTCTGCAGTACAGCTGACAGCTGTTAAACGAAAATAAACGGAGGATCTGCGGAATTGAGGAGCTTGTGTTTAATACTCTAAGCTGGATGTTAAGTGTCATTTTTCTTTTTTTCCATCTGACTTGCGACAAAGAAATATGAAGTTAGAGAAATGCTGGTAAACCCAAGACTTATATTATAGCAAATTGGAAATACGGAAATAGAATTTCTAAAAAATCAAACCATCACAAGTCATGTGAAATTAGTAGGTGAAGGCAGAGTAAGATGACACGGAATCTTAGACAAGAAGTCATTAATTTAATGCGATTGACGAGACAGAGCAGCAAATGAAGGTCTTGCCTTGCTAGCGATTAGTGCTTCATGTGTGCCAGAATGTGTACTAAAGGCAACCTCCATCATTTAGCGCTGACACGCTATCATTTGTCTTTACACACGTATTGGTTGTAATTTTGAGTGCACTGAAATAGCATCTGGAACACATGTAGTAAATTTTACCAATCTAAAAAAGTCCAGTTTTTTGTAAACTATAAACTTTGCTGTTTCATTGTATATATTAAACTCCAAAGAGAATTTAATGAAGTGTTGTTCTCATGTTTAAATCATGAAAAGCCATTCCGGTTGACGAATTTATTGGGCGGACAAGATAACGGACTATCATCTTATTCAAGTCTTTCGTACATAATATTAATGATTGCAGTACTGAGCATGTGTAACAAGTACAAAGGATGGACCAACTGACTGAAATGACCACAGGAATCGATGACCATTGTGCAAGAGGTACAGAATGGTGTGCAGTACTTCGAAGAGAAAACAGAGGAAAAAGTTGTCCTCATTGAAATCTCAAACGGAAGAGAAACAGAAGAAAAAGAAATATAAAAAAAGAAGAAAAATTGAATGATAACTAGGGGAGGAAAGTGGAGAAGAATAAAGAAAACAGGCACTCCAAAATAAGTCAACTACACTGAAGAGGACGAGGGTCATGATTTTCTTAGAATCTTTGTGAAATCAGTACTGACTGTGGTAAATTAAGCCCTTTTTAAACGACGAACGAAGGTGAACAAGATAGATAATAGTCTACTGAAGCGCTCCTAGTGTATGAACCCTGAACTACAAACTCAAGCAAGATCTTGTGGAAGCATGTTTAGACGATAAACGTAATCGAACAGTAATACCTGATGTTGAAAGTGAGGTTATAAAAGCCGATTTCTTATGTAGGAAGTCATAGTTTAATACTGGAATTGAGGAGAAAACGCTAAATGTTATTGACAGCCAAAGAAAACCTTGCAATCGATGTTTTTGGTCAACTTAGTGTGGTAAAGTTCTGGGACGTGAAACAACATTTCAAAACATTCACATCTATTATCAAGCGAAAAAAATAAACTCATGAACACATCAAGCAATATTTATAAGAGCGCAAATAGACCTTTACTTTATTCACTACGATTTGTCCAATGACATTGTTAATAACGTCATACACAACTGATTTTTTGTCTTTCATTTGGACTGGCTTTTTCATTTAAAATGCTATTTAATTAAAATTGCATAATCAAATTACAATCTTATTCAAATAAACAATTGGTTTCAGTCTTTTCTGTTACGATATTGCAAATCATAAACCATTTTTCGGTTTCATTTGTACGACCTCGATTTTCGGTTGACAATAATTGAGATAAATATTTAAGTCGTCATGAAACATTTGCAATTTACCGCTAAACCAAAGTATAATAATAAACTAAAGATTAATAAGACAAGTTTGCGTGCAAACCGTGTAATTGTCGACTACAGTATGAAAATCGCGTGACGAAAATAGCTCAACTTCCGATGTCAGCAGACGACCGTTCAATCAAAACAATCTTCTCGAGAATACTTAACATGGCGTTGACGTTAGGTGACGGTCTGGTGACGGACAGTGTGAATGCCGTCATTAGAAATACATTTTGTAATACATTCTGATCATAAACTTCGACATAACGCAAAATATACGTAAATACGAAGGAAAATGGCGGACTAACTGGAGCGGCGACCGCAGCAGACAGCTGCTAGCTCGCGCATGCACAGTGAACGCACTAGTACCGAATTTAGAACTCGTCCTATTTCTTTATCGCTATAATTATCGCGCTTCGATACTATCGCGATCATACTAGTGCAGCCGTTCAAACGACTGACGGCCGCCATTAACGCAACTTGTTAGTTCGTTGATCGTTTAAAACGGGCTTTAGGGACTATATATGATTGTCCATCCTATCATAAATGGGCCCATGTTGCTTGTACCTAGCTTACTGCAGCAAATACGAAACGCAAAGCAAATCTATGCCACTTTTGTGCTTAAAATAAACTAATATTTTTTGTTTTGTTTATCGAATTATGTTTTCCTTTATCGAATTACACGCCTACACCCATCATCTTACTCACAAACAATGGTAACATGACGAGTTTGACATCATTTGAAAAATGTCAAAGTAATCACTTTAAATGTTAGGGCTACATTGAAAAAAATTACGAAATCTGTAGTTGAAACAAAACTCTAATGGTTTCTCTAAAGTATTCATCTAGGCGTCAGGACTAAAATAAGGGGATGAAAAAATTCGAAAGCTTACTGTCTTCATTTTACCATCCTTTCCCATACACTCGCACTTTATGTCGTATTACTGCAAACGTATGTTCGAAATGAGTTTGCTTGTACGGTATTAGTAGTGTAAGGTATGGTACTGGTACTTCTCATACACCATTTCAGTGTCAGAATCCTTTAACAATTCTCTAACACAACAAAACATCCTTTTTTAACAATTCTCTTACGCATGATAAATAAAGTGATATGTTGTTATCTGTGTGTTATTTACTAAATGAGAATACGTTGAGTATTTTACTTGAATTCCTGATTTGTCATTTGTGTGTTTAGCAAATTCTTGTCGCAAACAAAGCATTGATAATATACCGAATTATTATTTCTTGAAAAAATACGAAACGACAAAAATGTTCAATACACATGGAAACAACAACAGAACCATTCTTCGCTGAACCACACACACAACAAGAATGAAATGAATAACTTTCTGCTCCAAAGATCTTGAGCTGCAGAGACTTTTCTGGCTTCGTTTCCAGCGGTATATTAGGGGGGCTAGGCGTCAGCATGTTTGGTCGTGTCGGCACTGTGTGCTTGCTTGGTGTGTGTTGTCTTTAGTGTTTACTGAGGTTTTAAAGATCGTGAAGTGCTCCGTAGACCATCAAGCCTGCTTTGCAAAAACGCTATTTGCGGAGCGCGTGCTTGACAAGCACATGTGTAGACGTTCAAGCAAGCCGTCAAGTGTTTTCTGTGAACAAGTTGCCGGGCTTGTGTGACATCGCAGTTTATTGTTAACAATACGGTGAAAATGCTTACTGATGCAGATAAAGGTTGTATTGCATTGGCTTTAGCTCTGTGTATGTAAAGAACAAGAAGAAGACATCGATGGACCAAGGAATGGTTGAAATTACGAGAGAAGTAGATCTGATGTCCGAAATGTTACCTACACAACCAGCCGATTATAGGAGTTTCCTATGAATGAACAGTAACATATTTAATAACTTGCTGCAATTAATTCGGCTTCGTATTGAGAAGAATACAGTTGCAAACTTGATCTTCCAAAAATTTCAGTTTGTTATAGTACTACAGAGTTGGTACATAAACACTGTCTGTCAAAGAGCTGAAACCTTGCTCTTCCTCACTTTGCAATTTTCCCGTCTGAAACAAGTACGCAAAATGTTTATTTTCTTCTTCACGTCGTCCTCTGTAACCCTTGGGTTGCACAGGCATGGAGTTTGTCATTTTCTGTATGGCAGACGACCTTTTATTTTTATCCATGTATCCGCTGCTGTGTACCTTCCACAGCTCCGTACATTCTCTGTAAAGAGAAAGAAATTTAATGTTTATTCTTTTTCGGTCACTAAGGCCATTTCTAAAAACTCTACTATCCGCTACTTATTTACACAAAGGAAACGCGCACATACAAAACAAACCCATGAGGTGGTAGCTGATTGGATCGTAGCAACGCGAGGGATCAATCACATCTATCAAACAAGGCAGTCAATCCACTGCTCTGCCAAGCACAACAAGCACCTGGTGTGAGTGAAATCTCATGAATCAGTCACATTTCTCGTCATTCACGTAAGGCTCGCCAAGCATGTTTCGACGTTTATGGGCCACTTTAATTGCGTCCTCACTGCAGTTTCGCCTTGAAAATGGCAGGATGCTCTCCTGCCGAAATATCGACCGACATCGAATTTGATACCTGGCTGCATACCCATAAGTTTTTTGAAGTTGTTATTCGTTAGGAGAAATTAAGGAGTCACATTATTTATGGGAAGGAAATGTATCATTGTTTGCGGAAAGTAGATAAGCTTTTTAGCAGCAGTGTCAGATTGCAGTGTGAATTGCCGTTTTTATTGACATGTCGTGATAATAGTATTGTTCCAACTTTTGCCAAAGTTGCATCATATTAATCCTCCTGCCGCTGGTCGCATTAAACAATGTGCCGTCTTAGCTCTTGTCCGTGAGAGCATTAGAGAATTAAATTTGTTTCCAAGGAATTACTTCGGCTTCATTTGTACATTGCCTCTGAAATTTCGGAATTTTCTGTGGAGTTATTGGACAGTGCTTCAAGGTCACAATCCAACTGGGAATTTCAAACCGTAACGGCTCGCAATCGGAGAAATTTGAACGGTCTGAATCTGCTTTTACAACTCTACATTCTGTGATGAATCTCAGAGAGAAAACGACGCAGCGTAATCCACTCTGGGGTAAGTTTTGTATTATGCACCAACGTGTAAACGCTTACCTGTTGTGGATTTTATTAGTTCTATCGAAGAGGCTGTTTTGAAAACTACTTTCTGACACTAAAGAGGAGGTTAGGAGCATGGCCCCCACACACAAGGATGGGGCTGGGTGGACCCATGGGTCCAAGGTCCGTTGCTGAAGGGGGCCCAAGCCCAGACCTAAATGATTCGATTTTTTGGTTACTGAAATTAAAAACAAACGAGAAAAAAAGTTAAATATATATCGTCCAACGAAATTTTATAAGATTCTGCCAGAAATTTAAATGTGATTTGCAGAGTATCCCATGTAGATGTAGATGAATTGTAGTAGATATTTATGATAAACTGCTTATATTAAAGTGGTTACTTCGATTGATGCTCTTAGTTATTGCCATTGGTAGCCACTGTATGTGTGTATTAACTAAGGTGACCAACCGTACCGATATTTTTGGGGCAGTCACACTTTTTGTGTGCCTATCCCAAATTTTTTCAAAGGTAATTCAGTACAACTATTTATCCCAGATTTAAAAATTATGTTCCGCTTTAGAAATTTATCTCACTTGTAACGGTCTATTTTATTATTAGTTTTAATTATGACAGGAAAATGTTTTACAAAAGGTTTGTTAGATTTAAGATACTTATCACAAACATTCCTTCAAACCGTCTTGATTGCAAACTTTTTATTAGTTAATGACGCGTTTCACCCTTTAGCAGGGCATCTTCAGATTATCTGCATGACAGAATTTACACAAAATTACAAGCCGGAATTACAAACGGTTATCTACATCTACATCTACATCTACATCTACATGGGATACTCTGCAAATCACATTTAAGTGCCTGGCAGAGGGTTCATCGAACCACAATTATACTATTTATCTCCCATTCCATTCTCGAATAGCGCGCAGGAAGAAAGAACACCTGAATCTCTTTGTTCGAGCTCTGATTTCTCGTATTTTATTCTGATGATCATTTCTACCTATATAAGTGGGAGTCAACAATATATTTTCGCATTCGGAGGAGAATGTTGGTGATTGGAGTTTCGCAAGTAGCCCACGCCGCAGCGATAAGCGCCGTTGATTCCCATCCCAGATCCTGTATCATTTCTGTAACGCTGTCTCCCCTGTATCGTGACAATACGAAACGAGCTGCAAATACCAACATAAATTATAAACTTCTGTCCTGCTTAATAACCTCCATTCCGTTAAATTTGTATTCAGATAGTTAGATTTCACCTGTCCCGTCTTATACATCTGCTTCCTATGTCGCTCCCTACCCACATTCCCTTAGTCTGTACAAGTCGGCGTAGCAGCACACCATGCCCGCCCACCGCCCGTGAGCGCAATTGTAAACATGGGCTTATCTTGTGTCGTCAGAGACCACCGCTTTGATTAAGGTAATCTTAAAAATCGGTTTTATGTTTCTCACATCTTTACCGAGTATGTTCCAACTGTAATTCGTTGTTACCCGAACATTTGTAGGGCCACAAGGAAATCCAAAGAACATTCCAGGAAAATAGAAACAGCGCAATAACAACTTACGGTGTCACACCACGGAGAGCGCATTGTAAGCTTTGTTTACCATTTATACTGTCTTCTTAACATAAAATAAGCCCATGTACCATTATAACCGTTTGTAATTCCGCCTTGTAATTTTGTGTAAATTCTGTCACGGAGATAATCTGAAGATGCCCTGCTAAAGGGCGAAATGCGTTATTAACTAATAAAAAGTTTGCAATCAAGACGGTATGAAGGAATATTTATTCTAACTGATTGCTGTTGTACACCATGGTTTGGAAATCATCTTATCACAAACGTCAAAACCGTTTCAAACTGTTTCCACTGAGCATACACGCACAAACTATACCAGTTAGAAAATCAGTGAATGGACTAGTAACTCCACTTTTCCGGTTTATACTATCACAAATGAAAATATTAATTTATATATCTATTTATATTGTTGGTTTTAAATTATTATATATATTTCCAAGTAACGTAATTGAGAGATAAAACAAGTATATCAAATGTAACTGTCTATTATTCAAAGTCCAGCTAAATAGTCTTTTACTAACTTTTTTGACGGATGTTGATTATATCTCAGGGTTTCAGGTTCTGTTTAAGGCCTTTAAGTGGTTCCACAACTCTGCTAAATAACCTCATACAGTTTTTTTATAAACACTTCTCTATTGAAACTTGGTAGAACACAATTGCGCACATGTATGTATAATATCACTTCTGTCTTTTGTGACATAAGTTAGGAGACTATACATCAAGTATCATTTGTTCCAGAGTAGAACATTTGGAGGCTCAATTAATTATTTGTTTTCTCCCTACTTACATTATGCTTTAATTATATCAATACTGTTAACATTTTAATTGATTTTACACAAATAAGAATATTTATATACATTTATATTTTTTCAAATAAAAAATTTTAAAATTCATATTTCCGTTCAGCCTCCTCCTAGTTAGGGCCATCCTCTACCGTCATGTAACGCCACATTCGCTCCCATACTTCTGGTAGATATGTGTCACATACAGCAGTATTCCAACACACACACACACACACACACACACACACACACACACACACACACACACACACACACACACACACATATATATATATATATATATATATATATATATATATATATATATATGAATTCGTTTAAATGAAAATATATACTGAACACACCAAAATATTTAATATTATTAACATAGCTACCTCAAAACACATATCGTTTGTATAGAAACCATATAGAAATACACACAAACTAGACAAGAATAATTACAGAACGACATACATTTTTATTTCCACACCACAATGCGCTATTGTCTATGTCCATTTTATTTATTACCCTGCCATAGAGCATTCTGTTTAATTTTTGTTTAATTGGTGGTAGAGTTTTATAAGTTCAAACATCCTGCCATATATTGTTCGGGTTTAACACTTATGGGCATCCAGTGCTATTTTCCAAACATTCTATTGAATTCATATTATCCAGCGTTAACATTTTTTTACGTTCACCAGTGATCTCTATACAAACTGGATGTAAAACTCTGGTGCCGGAGCATAGAACTGAAGCGTGCCAGCACATTCATATGTTTTGCACACGATTTCGCATTGTCCGCCATGTTTAAATTTGGCAAACGAGTTTCTATCAGTTATTACATGGCAAAAAATTGC
The DNA here is from genome assembly GCA_026315105.1 of Locusta migratoria. Taxonomy (NCBI): domain Eukaryota; kingdom Metazoa; phylum Arthropoda; class Insecta; order Orthoptera; family Acrididae; genus Locusta; species Locusta migratoria. The sequence continues at coordinate 301,732,554 of CM048744.1, forward strand.
TTGCTTACCTCTTCATTTGGAAGTTAAATCAATATTCTATGTTGTACGCTGATATGGGACTGGAATCGAAACATATTTTCTTCTCTTTTTCTAGAAATGCTTCATAGCAGCCATGTTTGAATTTGGCAAGAAACTAAATTGGAATATCTATGGCTGAGACGCTAAGACAGCTGAAGTTCAACATCCAGATAGTATAGAGATCAATGACGTTCACATACTGACTAGCATTGTCTCTGTCGGCAAGGGTCCAACACCAACAGATCGGTCCAGGTCACGTGTATCTGCTGGTTGGCTCTCAGTATTTAGCGAGTGAGCATGGTCCACGTGGGAATACCACTAGTTGATCTAAGTGTTGATGGTGTCGCGTATTGCTTCCCTCACTTGGCCGAATATTTGGACCACTCATTGACGAAGCCTTCAGCGACCATTGCCCTTGCATGCAGCACAAAGAATATGCTGGTAAGCACTTTGAGATTCACTTGACTTTGCCCTTGTTACTGCACATATGGTACAACACCTATCACTTGTTGCCCCATTTGATTAGCACATTGCTGATTTCCCATTCACTATGAATAATTGTCCCTAGGTCACTGTTGCTGAGGCTACACTTTGATACACAAAGGTTGCGTACTTTTCTTTTGATCCACAACACAGTCAGTAATTATTATCATGGCCACAATACACATTTTTAATGTTGTTCAAAATTGTTTTAATTTCAACTCTTTTATCTGTATTTTTTTCCATATCAACTGAATACAATATATATGTTGTTGTTATGGTCTTCAGTCCGGAGACTGGTTTGATGCAGCTCGCCACCCTACTCTATCCTGAGCAAGCCTTTTCATCTCCTCATAAGAACGGCAACCCACATCCACTTGAATCTGCTTACTATACGCGTCCCTTGGTCTCCCTCTGCGATTTTTACCCCACACACTTCCCTCCAATGCTAAATTTACTATTCCCCGATGTCTAAGAATGTGTCCTACCAAGCGATCCCTTCTTTTAGTCAGGGTATGCCAAAAATTCCTTTTCTCACCAATTCTGTTCAGTACCTCTTCATTAGTTATGCGATCTACCCACCTAATCTTCAGCAGTCTTCTGTAGCACCACATTTCAAAAGCCTCTGTTCTCTTCCTGTCTGCACTGCTTATCGTCCATGTTTCACTTCCGCACAAGGCAACACTCCACACAAATGCCTTCAGAAAAGACTTCCTTACACTTAAATTAATATTCGAAGTTAGCAAATTTCTCTCTTTCAAAAATGCTTTTCTTCCCAGTGCCATTCTCTATTTTATATCCTCTGTACTGCGACCATCACATGTTATTTTACTACCCAAGTAACAAAACTCATCTACCACCTTCATTGTTTCGTTACCTAATCTAATTCCTTCAGCATCACCTGATTTTCTAAGACTGCATTATTTTTATTTTGCTCTTGTTAATGTTCATTTTATACGCCCTCTTCAACACACTGTCCATTCCATTCAACTGCTCTTCCAGGTCCTTTGCTGTCTCTGACAGAATTACAATGTCATCAGCAAAACTCAATGTTTTTATTTCTTCCCCCTGAACTTTAATCCCTATTCCAAATTTTTCCTTGCTTTCCTTCACCGCCTGCTCGATGTACAAATTGAAGAACATCGGAGAAAGGCTGCCTTACTCCCGTCCCTACTGGTGCTTCCCTTTCATGCCCTTCGAGTCTAATAACTGCGGTCTGGCTTTTGTACAAGTTGTAAATAACTCTCCTTTCCCTGTATTTTACCCCTGATGACTTCAGAATTTGTAGAGTGTATTTCAATCAACATTGTCAAATGCTTTCTCCAAATCTACAAAAGCTAAAAATGTAGGTTTGCCTTTCCTTAATCTATCTTCTAAGATAAGACGTAAAGTGAGTATTGCCTCCCGGGTTCCTATGTTCCTCCTGAATCCAAACTGATCTTCCCCGAGGTCAGCTTCTACCAGCTTTTCCATTCTCCTGTATATAATTCGTGTTAAAATTTTGCAACCATGACTTATCAAACTGATGGTTCTGTAATTTTCACACCTGTCTGCGCCTGATTTCTTTGGAATGGGGATTATTACAGTTTTCTTAAAGTCTGAGGGCATTTCGCCTGTCTCATACATTCTACACACCAGTTCAAATAGTCTTGTCATGGCTGGCTCTCCCAGAGACTTTAGTAGCTCTGAGGGTATGTCATCTACTCCTGGGCCTTGTTCCAACCTAGGTCTTTCAAGGCTCTGTCAAATTCATCTCTCAGTATAGTATCTCCTACTTCATCTTCATCTACATCCTCTTTCCTTCCTACAATATTGTCTCGAAATTCATTTCCTTTGTAGAGCTGCTCTATGTACTCTTTCCACCTTTCAGCTTTCCCTTCTTTGCTGAGAACTGGTTTTCCATCCGAGTTCTTGATATTCGTAGAGTTGCTTTTCTTGCCCCCAAATGTCTCTTTTATTTCCCTGTAGGCGGTATCTACTTTTCCCCTTCTTATACATTCTTCTACAGATTTGCATTTGGCTTCTAGCCACTCCTGCTTAGCCATCTTGCACTTCCTGTCAATCTCATTTCTTAGTCGTCTGTACTCCATTTTGCCTGTTTCATTTACTGCATTTTTTATATTTTCTCCTTTCATCAATTAAATTTAGTATTTCCTGTGATATCCAAGGATTTTTTGTAGGTCTTGCCTTTCTACCTATTTTGTCCTCTGCTGCTTTCACTATTTCATCTCTCAATGCTACCCATTCCTCTTCTACTGTTTTATTTCCCCCTGTTTCTGTCAATTGTTGCCCAAATCTCCCTCTGAAATTCTCCAGAACTTCACTTTCCTTTAATTTATCTAAGTCCCATCTCCTTATTTTCCTACCTTTCTGCAGTTTTTTCAGCTTCAGCCTACAGTTCATGACTAACAAGTTATGGCCAGAGTCTATATCTGCCCCTGGGTATGTCCTGCAGTTTATAACCTGGTTCCGGTACCTATGTCTTACCATTATAAAATCTATCTGATACCTTCCGGTGTCTCCTGGTCTCTTCCACGTATACAACCTTCTTTTGTGATTCTTAAACCACGTGTTTGTTACGATTAAATCATGTTCCGTGCAAAATTCTACCAGGCGACTTCCTCTTTCATTTCTCCTGCCCAGTCCATATTCAACTATTATTTTTCCTTCTCTTCCTTTTCCTACTACCGAATTCCAGTCTCCCATCACAATTAAGTTTTCTTCTCCCTTAACTGTCTGAATAATTTCCTTTAGCTCCTTATATATTTCTTCGATCTCCTCATCATCGGCAGAGCTAGTTGGCATATAAACCTGTACTACTGTTGTCGGTGTTGGCTTCGTATCTATCTTGACAATGACAATATATATACAATTTTGAATCAGTCTTCTTTTCTCTGTCTCTCTTTTATTATTAGACTATATCATCCTCTATTCGACATGAAACAATAAGGGAGTAGATATTTTCTCATCAGGTTCTTTCCTTCTTCAGGATACCATTGGTCGCTACACACTTTCTCAACCATAGAACAACCTGAACACCCTGAAACTACTTTGTGAAAAAAGAAACTTATCCTAAGTCTAGAAGGATTTATATTTGAAATCGTTCAGGAGGATTGTTTAGGATTTGTCTGAGTGTCTACTTTAGAAGCATAGAGTCTGCTTTCACACAGACAGTGACTTTATGTTCACATTCATGTGCAAGTACTTTACAAACTTCATAAATTCTAGTCAGTTTAGTAATTGTTTCATAATGTTTTAACAAAAGGCATTGCACAAGTGCAAACTAAATATATATTGTAATTGTGTAATAAGAATGCATTCTTGAAAAACAACATTTTACTCAGCTAATAGATTTCCATATGGACAACTTTTGTTTCAAATAAGAAGCAATTGAGTTCCTACATTTTCTTTCTCAAGAGGTATTTTAAGACTGAGATTGTGAATTACCTTTATGTACCATATGCAACTAATGTCTATTTGTAATTTATGCTTCAATAGCTTATCTCCTCTTCCTGTAAATAGAGATCTTGTAATTCTGATAGGTATATAATTTTCATTTGGATGCCTCTCACACTCATTAAATTTTGGCCCACTTTAGGTTACGGTAGTAACACTAAAAGTGGGACTTTGCGATCGTTTTTTGACAGCTCGAAATGTAAATGAAAATAATGGCTTAACCATTCATCTGACACGAAAATTGAATAACCGAATTTGTAGAGGAGAAAATTCTCTACAACTTTGCGCTCTTATGTCTTTTCCATATCTCGTATCGTTTCAGAGATATTTGCAAAAATAACGGCGGTTTTTGTGATGTATGTCTGTCTGTCCATCTGTCTGTCCGTAACATGTTCCCACTTTCTAAGACGAACCGTTCAACCGCACGAAATTTTACAAACATACATGTAGGCCGCCAGAGACCAGAACCGCCCTTTTTCAAACTTTTTGGAGAAAAAATACGGCAATAATACCAAAAAAAGCCGTTTGTAATATAATTTTAATTTCAAACGAACCGTTCATTTGACACGAAAATTGAATAACGTAATAGGTAGCGGGGACAATTCTCTATAACTTCGCTCTATTATGTTTTTTTTCATATCTTGCATCGTTGCAGAGATATGTGCAAAACTAACGGAGATTTGACAATGATTTTACGAAAACCATCCGTTCGAAGATGTCACATGACGTTCCATACCCAGAACTCTCTCTGGCATACGCCATCTTGCGTTGCGTATTTGATGATTTTCTTATTATAACTTACACGTTGTTATTTCATAGCAATGGCGCACTGAAGAATTAACAAAATCACGTTGTTCTTCATACGAAAAATGATAATCTAGTGTCTATTTATGCCACATCAGCATCAGTTAACTACTGCCATCAATAGTATGAAAATTATGGCCGGATTTCGTAGTTGTTCGTCGTAGTGCAGTAGGCAGCATGTTGGATTGTAATGTACATGGTCTGTGGTTTGGGAGCCGCCACAACCAAAAACATTTTTTTCTCCCTTTTTTCCTAATAGGGTTACGTGTTGGATGCATAGATATTATCACCATAGTAGAGTCGTAATGATATCACTATAATTTTTTATTATTTACATGATTATTTTTGTCCAAAATGTTTGCAAAAATTATAAAACTACAGTGCAATTTTTACATTTACCGTTCCATACACAAATACTCACAGACTGAATTATAGAAAAGTCAGAGTTGTGGAGGCCATAATTATTCATTTAAATACCATCTCGCAAATATCTGACATAGATGCATATAGGTGCCATGTGCTATAGCACAATAAATCTAGCAGTTCACACCTGTTAAGTGTTATGCAACTCATCATATCACCAGGCAATGCATCTCGCCCATTGCTTACAATACTTGAAACGAACGTATGAGGTGCTCAAATTTAATCTATGACTAATATTACTACTACTATCCCTTGACATATACACATTTATCATTATGTGAGCTGTCCATAAGTCTTTTATTTACAGTCCTTATACCCTTAGATTATACATGTCCTTATTTATCTCTATTGCTTCCATACTGTTTGCTGAGTACCTGTGTGTATTAGATTAACTGTTCATTAAATTAGGTTATTGTATTTATTTTAATTTTGTCTGTAGTTTCATGGTTTATTTGTACGTATTTATTTTCAGGTTTAAGTAGCTAAGTTCGTTAGTTTTGTCCTTAAGTAATAAAGTCTGTTAGATTAGGTTATATTTAGTTAACTCCGGCTAGCTGTAAGATATTGTTTGTATATAGTTTTAGTCAATAGTGCGTATTTACTTTTAGTTATGTTAAAGTTGCATATTAGGTTAAGTTTTCACCATATTAAGTTTATTGTTCCCGTTTGTACAAAGTCTTAGTCAATAGTGCACATTTAGCTTTAGTTACTTCACATTCTTATTTAGTTATACAAATGGTGCCATTCGTATTGTTTCTCTAAGGAAGATGTAAGAATTCAATGTGACTGTACCTTGAAGTGTAACGGCCGTGAAAACGCGATTGAAATGTGCTTTGCTGGTTTAGAAGTAAATGTGCTAGATGAACTTCAAAAAGAGCTGGACGCGATCAGTAAGTACACGAAAAGACTGAAAAATGCTGCATACTATTTACAGAAATCGTGTGAAGTTTCATATACGCCAACAAGAAAAGTCGATTTCGTAAATGTTGTGGACAATGTAAACAGTGCGACTACGAATAGAAATACGAACAGTCCAGTCATACGAAAATGTACAGGTGAACTGAAGGTAGGAAACGACAATGTGAATATTAACAAGCAACGAAACCGAGGTAATTATGCAGAAAAAGTCAAAGTTAATTCTCAAAAACAAAAAACTGTAAACAGCGATATAATGTATAGACAGAGACACTCGCAGCAGACATACATTTTTGCTGACAGTCATGCAAGAGGAATCGCAGAAATTATGAGAAATAACCACCCAGACGTGAATGTAACAGGTATTATCAAGCCAGGTGCGACACTACGCGAAATTCTAAAAAACTGCAAAAACATTTTAGCGCCCGGAAATAATTGCATCGTAATCGGGGGCGCAAATGATGTGTACTGCTCTGAAACATCGAGTGCAACGAAAACATTGAGAGAGACAATCAAAAAATTACCTCAAGTACATTTCTACGTTGTCAGTATTCCTAGAAGACATGATCTGATGGAAAATTCATGTGTGAACATAGAAATCGATACAGCAAACAGGATTTTTAAGAAAATCTGTAGATGTTTCGAAAATGCAACGTTTATAGAAATTAGCAGTGGGAACAGGGAACACTTCACTAGACACGGTCTCCACATGAACCAAAAAGGAAAAAGAATTATGAGTACCGAAATAGTGAAATTCTTTAATCAGCTGCCTATACCGCAAGATACCCCAATTCCACTTCCACCAAAACAAATCATGGGAGCACCATTACCAACAGCATCAAGGGAGGACCTGTCTGCTTCAGAGTCAGTATCAGAACGACCATCAGCGGTTCCCAGTCCAAGAGAATCCGCCAGCAGAGTGCCAACTAAAAGAACAGTTACACTGCCTGAACACTTGAAAGATTTTTATCTGCCAAGTAACCTAAAGGGGCCATCAAGGGTAGAAGCTTCCAAAACATCATCCCTAGTCTCATAAGCAACTACATTCCGCAAATCTAGAGCATTAACAAGAAAAAAATCTAATATTCCAACAGCCAACGAGTCAACAGCTGAAACAGAAAATTCAGAAACAAGATCTACACAACATCCAGAAAGAAGAAATGCAAGTTGCAGGAAGCCTGTATCCCAAAAGGATTTTCAGAGCCCAGACTCAGCAGGAAGAAGTCGCTGACAAGGAAAATTACCAACATGAACTCTTCTCAAAATAACTGAAAGGTATTTAGTCTTAATATACAGTGCCTCAAAAATAAAATTCCAGAACTTGAACTTGAAGCCAATGATGTTTCTGCTGACTGTATTTGTATTCAGGAGCATTGGTGTAAAACGTATGAACTTGAAAGAATTAGTATACCTCCATATAATCTTGTTAGTTTTTTTTTGTAGAAAAGTAGTTAAAAATGGAGGTGTATTTATGTAAAATCAGGTGTTACAGTTAAAAACAGGCCTGATGTAGACTACCTGAGTGTAGAAAAACATTTTGAGGCCACAGCAGTCCTACTCAATATACAAAATAGGAAAATTGTAATCGTATCAGTATACAGATCACCAGATGGGGATCCTGAAATCTTTATCAACAAAACCGAGACATTGCTGAGCATCTTACACAATAAGAAAGTATCAGTAATTGTTTGTGGGGACTTTAATATCAATATGTTGACAGAAACTCCAACTAAAAACCAATTCCTAAATATTCTACACAGTTTTAACTTCCACTCACAAGTAAACAGTTCCACAAGATTAACAAAAACCTCAAAAAGTCTGATAGATAATATATTTTCAAACATAGATACCTCAGATACAGAAGCTGTGAATATTAACCTAGGAACATCTGATCACAATGCTCTTATTATTAAAGTTCAATCACTTCCAACTAACACCAACATTATGCATCATATGTATAAAAGAATTTTCCCCACAGAAAGCTGCAGACAGTTTGGTATCGCAATGGCAAATCAGTCTTGGGTAGATGTAATGTCACTGACAAGTACAGATAAGGCTTATAATGTTTTTTCGTCTCTTTTCATGTCAAACTTTGAAATTTGTTTCCCAAAAAAACTAGTGAAAATTAATACATCTGGTAATAAAGACTCAAATTCGTGGATCACACCTGGTATTAAGAACTCATCCAAGACCTTGAGAAGACTTACTTCTGAATTAAAAACATGTACTGACCCAAATTTCAAGGAATATGTAAGCAACTACAAAAAATATATAGAAGGGTGATCAGTCTAGCACAAGTACTTAGTGATGACAGATTAATAAAGATGTCAGATAATAAACCGAAAACTACGTGGGAAATTGTCAAAAAGGAAACAGGAAAAAGATGCAGAGAACAGGATATGGTTCTTAAGACAAATAATAACATTAAAATAAAGAAGGAAGATATGCCTAACTACATTAATAACTACTTTCTAAGTGTACCTTCTGTTGAAAGGCTAAATATAATACCACTGATTCTCACAAAAGGATAATGACAAGTTTTATTAACAAGAAAAACTGCTACAGTTATCTTTAACTCAAGAGGCACACAACCATTAGGCAAGAGACAAAGAGCAGTAAATCTACAAAAAGTCTGTATATGCATTTACTCTTTGCAAAGAACTATTATGCCAAAGCATAGACAACTGCAAAGTGGACAAAACATAAGACAGTAACACAGTACTTTAAAATAATAATAATAAACATTTTTTAATTGATTATCACAACACTCCCACTTCAATTAACAAATGTTTAACACTTCTGTAGTCTTCTGTCAGCAAGAACTTTAGCATCACCAACATAAAGTAGCTGTCTTATTTTTTCAAAATTGCTTCTAGTGAGTGGTTTGGTAAGAATATCTGCTTGCTGATCTGTAGAGCTTACATGTTCAAGGTTGAAGATTCCCAACTTAAATTTTTCTCGTATGAAATGATACTTCACGTCTATGTGTTTTGTTCGTTTGTGATACTCAGGGTTCTTGATCAACCGGATGGCACTTTGACTGTCCATATACAAGGTGGTAGTAATTTCTTTCTGATTAATAATATTTTGTAAAATTGACTGTATCCATACAATTTCTTTTACAGCCTGACAAGAAGCTAAATATTCTGCTTCAGTTGTTGATAATGCCACCACTTTTTGCCTCTGAGAGCTCCAAGCTATAGTAGCTTCACCAAACTTAACAACAAAACCTGTGGTCGATCTTCGAGTAAGAACATCTCCTGCATAATCTGAATCACAAAATACAGACAAACGAATATCCTCATTCCTTGGATAATACAAGCCATAAGAAATAGTTCCCTTTAGGTACTTTAAGATTCTCTTCACAGCATTCCAGTGCATCTTTTCTGGTTTTTCAAGATGCTGACTAGCATTATGTACTGAAAAAGTGATGTCAGGTCTGGTTGCCACAGACAAATATAGTAAACTTCCAACAGCCTGACGGTATGGAGCATTGATAATTTTTGAGTCATTCCCCACCTCAGAGTACATTTGTCCACGATCAGCAGGAATAGCTACAGCATTGGTATTTTCCATGTTGTACCGTTCCAGTACAGCTCTTGCATATGCCTCTTGGTTTAAGAAGATGGAGCCATCCTTGAACTGCTCTATCTGCAAACCGAGATAATGATTAACACTGCTGGTTGTTATCTCAAATTCTTGTTCCAAATCACTCATTAGTAAATTAATTACTTCCATAGATTCTGATATGATTAGTCCGTCATCAACGTGAATGGCTAGAATGGTCAAGAATTCACCCTTATTATTGACAAAAACACAGGGGTCTGCACTTGTTTCTGTCAGTCCAAATTTGTTCAACACACTGGTGAATTGTTTATTCCATAGTCTAGAAGCTTGTTTAAGCCCATAGATACTTTTCTTCAGCTTGCATACCTTTTTGGTACCATCCTCAAACCCTTCTGGCTGTTTCATATATATTTCAGTATCTATTTCACTGTATAAAAATGCAGTTTTCACATCAAACTGCCTCATATGCATTGCTTTGGATGCTGCAATAGACAAGATTATTCTTATGGAATCAAATCTAACCACTGGACTAAAGGTTTCAGTATAGTTCATGCCTAATTTCTGTCTAAATCCTCTAGCAACAAGTCGAGCTTTAAATCTATCCACAGTTCCATCAGTTCTCCTCTTCACTTTGAACACCCACCTATTGTCAAGTATTTCTTGGTTTTCTGGGGGCTCAGTCAAGATCCAAGTTTCATTAAGATTAAGAGAATACATTTCTTCTTGCATAGCCTGTTTCCAATTTTCTGCATTGTCACATTCCATTGCACCTTGATATGAGATGGGTTCATAGCACTTCGTTATGCAGGTAGAATTTACAGTAGTATAGTTGGCGTATCTGACAGGCTTTTTGATTTTTGACCTGTCTCGTAGGCTGCTTCTAATTTTATTCTCAGATTTGATGACCTCTTGATTGTCATTTTGCATAGAAGATCTACAGTTGGCTTCAGTATTTGATTCTTCTTCAAAGATTCTAATTTCTTCTCCTGTTTGATTCAGGATTTCCTCTTGAGTAGTCTGCTTGTCATCAGTTGTCTCAGATATCAGGAAAGGTACACATTCAGTATTGAAAGTTTTCTCTGATTGACAGTCCTTATATAATTTGCCCATGAAAACAATGTCACGATATATTTTAACTTGATCTTTATGAGAAAACCAAACACGATACCCCTTTACTTCTGTATCGTAGCCAACTAGAAAACCTTTTTCACCTTTGGAATCCCAGTTCTGCCGTCTCTCCTTTGGAATGTGTGTATAAACCATCTCTCCAAATATCCTGAGTTTGGTCACATCATAATCCAATCCATTCCACATTTTGTGAGGTGATTTGTCATTGACACTGCTTGTACCTGTTCTATTCAAAATATAAGTTGCTGTATTAATGGCTTCAGCCCACAGTCGTATTGGCAGCCCACTTGCATGAATCATTGTTCTTGCAGTCTCCACCAAAGTTCTGTTCTCACGTTCGGCTGCACCATTCTGTTGAGGACAATAAGTTACTGATTTTTGATGTGTTATCCCATAATTCTGCATTATTTTTCGCACTTCATGGTTAATGAATTCTAGTCCATTATCAGTTCTGATCACTTTAATGCCATTTTCAATTTGTTTTACAGTAGTTTTTTATGAAAGATTCCAAGTGTTCCGCAACTTCAGATTTATGTCTTAGAAAATACACAGTTCTCCAATGTGAATAATCATCTTTTAACAAAAGAAAGTACCTTGAACCACCAATAGAATCAACTTGCATAGGGCCACACAAATCACAGTGAATCAGTTCACCTGCCCTTTTTGACTTTGAATCACTTTTGTGGAAAGGTAATTTATGAATTTTCCCAACGACACAATCTTCACACAAACTTTTATCTTCTTCCTTAAATTGAATCTGCCTATCTTTCAGAAACTTTTTCACATGGGGATAATTTTGATGAGCAAGTCTTTTGTGCCAAATTTTAAGATCTTCCTTGGTAGCCACATTTGCTTGAACACTGTCATTTTCACTAAGTGAAATCTTAAATTTCATCCTATACAACCTTTCTTCACGAACTCCCACTGCAACAACATTCTCTCCCTTGAAAAGTCTGCATGTTGCCTTGTCAGATTTAAATTGTATGCCCTTGTCTAATGCTGCTCCAAGTGAAAATAAATTAAACCGAATATCTGGCACATATAAAACATTTGACAAATACTTTTCATTCCACCTTTTACCATCAAAGGCTAGAATGTTTATGTCGCCTTTCCCATATGAAGTAATATAACTACCATCACCAATACAGATTTGGACTTCACTCTCAAATGGACTGTAATTTACAAACCATTCAATTTCATTACACATGTGATCAGTAGCACCAGAATCTAAAAACCATGCATTTTTATTTACATGATTGGCTGCTAAAATTTTGCTTATCAAAGCATCCCCTCTTAGTTCACACTGATTCCGACCTTGATGCTTTGATACAGTACTTCTGCATTCTTTTGCACAATGACCGGGTTTATTACACTTGAAACAAATGGTTTTGCAATCTTTAGCCCAATGACCAGGTTTATTACATTTGAAGCACTTACCTTGTTTTCTTGAATTTTTATTTGTAGGACAGGGATTATTCTTAAAATGATTACTTCTTCCTTGTGTACCTGCTGCAAATGCTTCCCCCTTCACGTCTTCCTGAAGATTAAGGCGTTTTTCCTCCATCAATAATCTTGATGTCAAATTTGCTAATGTCTGTTGATCCGGATGTGTTGATTCCCATGCACTCAGAAAATGGTTATAACTTTTTGGTAGTGTCATTAACAGTTTTGTGATCACCATAGAATCTGAAATATTTTCACCTTGATTCCTTAACCGATGTACCAGGTCTTCTAATTGTGAAATATATGTAGCCATATCATTTGAAATATCCTTTTTTAGGTTATACCATTGCTGCTGGAGTAAATGTATGCTTACACTGTTTTTCTGTTCATAAACTGAAAGTAATTTGATCCACATAGCAGCTGAAGATTCACAGTTAATGATATGTAGCAATGGCTTGTCTTCAATTGATGTTCCAATAACTTTCTGAGCTGCATTGTCCAACTTATTCCATCTTACAAGATCTTTTTCATACTTCAGCCTTGCTTCAGTATTCATGTTGTCATTACACTCTGGTTTAATTACTTCACCTGTGACAATGTCCCAAGCTCCCATAGCACTTAAAGTAACACGAACTTGAAATTTCCAGGCAGACCAATTTTCAATGCCTTTGAGTTTTGTAATTCTAGAAATTTCGTTTTCCATCATTTTAACACAGCAGAAATAACCTTAAAACTTTTGCTCACACAAGTTTAATACTACAATAATGCACCCACTATTCAGTTTTACTTTTGTCAATTCAAAACTTGTCACTCAGTGATTACTGGGCCCATAACCTGTTGAAAGGCTAAATATAATACCACTGATTCTCACAAAAGGATAATGACAAGTTTTATTAACAAGAAAAACTGCTACAGTTATCTTTAACTCAAGAGGCACACAACCATCAGGCAAGAGACAAAGAGCAGTAAATCTACTAAAAGTCTGTATATGCATTTACTCTTTGCAAAGAACTATTATGCCAAAGCATAGACAACTGCAAAGTGGACAAAACATAAGACAGTAACACAGTACTTTAAAATAATAATAATAAACATTTTTTAATTGATTATCACAACACCTTCAAAACTTACGAAAAATTCAGTAAACAGGAGAAAATAACGGCTCCAGCAGTAGTCAGTAACTGTATGAAATTGGATCCCACAAATGAACAAGAAATGCTAAAAGTATCAATAGCCTTAAAACAAAAATGTCTGCAGGAATAGATGAAGTGCCAGTATCACTAATAAAAAAAGTGGCCTTACAGGTTTTGCAACCACTGGTACACATTGCAAATTTATCATTCAGTGAAGGAGTGTTCCCACAGAGACTGAAAATTTCTAAATTTGACCACTTTTCAAAAATGGGGATGCTTGTAAAATAGAAAACTACAGACCCATATCCTTACTTCAATCTTTTTCAAAAATCTTTGAAAAACTTATAAAAATCAGGCTCTTAAGCTACTTGGACACCTTTGATCTTTTTAATTGTAACCAACATGGTTTCCGTACAGGGCACAGCACTGAAACAGCTATAGAGGCTTATACAGAAGAAATTGTCAGAAATTTAGACAATAAAAGAAGTGTAGTTGGAATCAACCTTGATCTCTCAAAAGCCTTTGATACAGTAAACCATGAAATTCTCCTTGTAAAATTAGAGACATTAGGTGTTAGAGGAATTGGAAGGAAGTTATTTGAATCATACCTCCAAGTCAGAACCCAAGTTGTAGAAATCATATCTTCCCACGATAACCAAAAAATAAAATTGGTATTGGATGCCAAGAAAGTGGAAGCAGGCGTCCCACAAGGTAGTATTCTTGGCCCCCTACTTTTCCTGATTCATATAAATGACATTAAAAGTCCAAACAGCTCATCTAAAATTATGTTATTTGCAGATGACACAAGTATAATTATAAGTGATGACAGCAAATTCTTATCCACTACAACTGGGAATGTTCTTAATTATGTTCGAAATTGGTTCCAGGCGAACAAATTAACACTTAATTCAAATAAAACAAATTACATTCAGTACAGTAAGGCCAATGAAAAAGAAGACCTCCATTTATATTTGGGCGACCAGGAGATAGAGAAAACACAGACCACAAAATTCTTGGGCATCCGTATAGATCAGAACTTGAAATGGAACGAACATGTGACATACATATCACATAAATTCAATTCTGCATGTTTTGCACTGAGAATAACATCCAGAGTCTGTAGCAAAGAATGTACGAGATCAGTGTATTTTGCTTATTTCCAGTCCTTCGCATCTTATGGAATAATGTTTTGGGGAGAAACAAAATCTCACTTGACTGACATCTTTAAATTACAGAAAAGGGCCATTAGAATCATGACACACTGCCCTCCTCAAACACACTGCAGACCTTTATTCTCCCAGTTAGGAATTCTTACTGTACCCTCTCTGTACATATATAAAAGTGTAATGTATATCAGAACACACTTGACCAGTTTTCATACAAATTCAGATTTTCACAACTACAATACACGCATCAGTAAGAATCTGCATGTAGAAAGAGTGAGAAAAACAAAAACTCAAAAGCATGTGAGCCACCATGGAGTAAAACTTTACAACGCCTTGCCAGTTTACATAAAGGAAACAGATGACAAAAATTTTAAACTAGAATTAAAAAACTACCTATTAGATAAATGTTTCTATGAAATAGAAGAATATTTTCAATTACCAAACTTTTAAAAAAATCTATGTATTTCTACTAATTGCCATTGTATGAAGCAGCCATACTATAAAAGTTATGTACCTTTTTTGTATATGTATATCTCTAAGTGAAGTGTACAATATCAAAGTCTAATATCTGACTAATGCAGTAGCTAATTGTCTAATTTTTAATATAATGTAAAATGTTAATTTGTATGTATGTTATACAATTTGTAAATCTGAATTGCCAATGCTGTACAGAAACATGATGATTCCAATATCATGTATATGATGCAATGGATGATAATAAACTAAACTAAACTAAACTAAAGTTAATTTGCATACACAATGTCACATCTGATTAATTTCTTTGCACGTTAACAGCTTTGATCATAAGTCGTTAGCAGTTCACTGTCAGATGTTCGCTCCCATGACTCAGTGTTTATAAACAGTGTTTATAAACAGTTTAACACTACATCACAACTGTCATGCTACATACTTGGGAAGGTGTGCACCTCTCTAACACTGATATGCAACTTGTTTTTGTCCAATTCGGTAAATCTGTCTTCTCCGTGTTAAATGAGTGGTCCACTATATTCTTAAATACTGGCTGACACAAAAAGAAAAATTCTTTTTCGCCACTATCAAATACTCTTGTTTGTTGGTGTTGTGAAATTTGATTTCGAGTCTGTGAGTTCCGAAATTTCAACAAGGTTACCTCTCTAGCGTTATTTACGAAATTGCAATATAATTTGTTCTGATTTAGATTTCTATTCAGTGTTTTAAGCAAATTATCAGTTATGAATATGATCTTGTGCTGCAACCTGATTGTTTGGTGGAAAAGTTTTTTAATTTGGTATTGTTTTTGTGAGGTTTTTACTAGTATTTTCTGCAAAGTGATTGAGATTAATGTACCAGAAAATGAATTATACGCCCCCACATCATTGATATCAATAATATCCTCAATACACTGAACAAGCAGGACCAAAATATAAAATTCACAGTGGAACATGAAAACAACAGCAGTATCAACTTTCTAGACCTAACTATTAGTAAAGCAAATAATGCACAAACCTTCAAAGTCTACAGAAAACGAACAACAGCAGATTCCACCATACATAACTCTTCCTGCCATCTGACAACACACAAACATGCTGCATATAGAGCATTTGTTAACAGAGCC
Source organism: Locusta migratoria (assembly GCA_026315105.1). Lineage (NCBI taxonomy): Eukaryota > Metazoa > Arthropoda > Insecta > Orthoptera > Acrididae > Locusta > Locusta migratoria. Next base: position 301,748,681 of record CM048744.1, read on the forward strand.
AACAAAACACCAATGGAGAACAATACAAAACTTGAAGAACTCAATATCATCAAACAAATAGCCGCAGCAAATGGTTATGATGACACACTGATTGACAACCTTGCAAAATAAGCAAAACCAAAAAGAAATCAATCCCCAGCCAGAAAACAAAAAATAAACCCACAGCATGTATCCCATTTATTGACAAACTATCCTACAAAATTGCAAACATTTTCAGACCACACAACATCAACATAGCCTTCAAAACACACAATAAATTACAACACTCACTGAGACGCAATGTAAACATACTAACAGATAAACAGACACACTCGGGCATCTACAAAATAGTATGCAACACCTGTAATGCCCTGTATGTAGGCCAAACAGGAAGAGAATTCAAAACAAGATATAATGAACACACAAATGCCTACCACACCAATAACTTCAAAAAATCAGCAGTAGCTACCCATATCAAGAACACTGGACATCCATTCCAGAATATCAAGAGTGATCTTCATATACTGCATAAAATGGACAAGGGGCATATAATGGAGCTCTATGAAGAACTAGAAATCGTCATCCATGAGAAAATACATGGTGAGCTTCTACTAAATGATAATCTGGAAAGCAACAATACTAACTTCTTCAAAAATTTCTCCAGTGTGGAATGTATTTTTCATTAAAATATAAAATTAATAAAAGTAAAATTAATAATGTAACACAGATTGATTAATTCTTTAAAATCTAGCAACTTCTGTTTCAACACATGCAGCTACATATGCTCTTTTTATGGCATATTCACTGTAAATACTGATGTAAGTAGTTTATCATAGCTTTTAAGGATCTTTGTACAGTAACCATCAAGTACAAAATGTCTACATGTGCTGTATATGTAACTGTGTTCTTGTGTTGTGTGTGCCAGACAACAAGATTATCAATAAAACTGTAAGTAAATACAACACTACAATAATTCAAAAACTATAACGATGAAACATAATACTAAAAATAGCTATATCTTCCTGAACAGGTTAAAATGACCAAACATAACCTCACTGGCATCCACAACACAAAACATAAGTCAATAATGAACCAGTAACTGTAAAAATGCACCTGATGATGGCAGCGTGCTACCGAAACGTTTCATGCCAATAAAAATATTAGTAAAAAGTGACTGCTGCAGCATTAATTATTCCAAAAAATTAACGTCTCTCACTTTGTCCTTTCCAGTACTGTGGCATTTTCGAGGCAGAACGCACTCAAAATGTAATGAGGATACACCGAAATCAGAAAGGGAACTACATAAATTCCATTTTCCTTGCAAAGCATTCTTATGTAAACTAGAGCAGCGATAGAAGCGAAGGAATGCCGTTATGTTTTAAATTCAAATGATTCCCGCGTAAATAAGCACTTTTTTTCTTTACATGGCATTGAAAGGCACGCAGGATACAGCAAGTAAAAAATTATTTTTTGTGCCATACCTCGGTTAAATTTTACTTGCAGTGGCAGTGGTTTAGTATCAACGAAATATACGCTTTATTACACTTCAGTTATGAGAATAAACAACGCAGCAGTGCAATCTATTAGTTATTTGGTATACTATGTCAGTAACAGCGCCTCTATCGGATCATTGCTATACTATGTTGCAATTCAAGCATAGCATACACCAGAAACTGCAAATTACGATAACTTTACTTCCCCTGATCCGATTTTAATGAAATCAAGCTTATATGTTGCCCCAAGGTACTCTTAGTTGACCTATGAAAGCCCATGAAAGTTGGTGTAGTACTCTTGGAGATTTGCTGTACTACACCACATGTATAAGCATAATATACACAAAAACTTCAAATTACGATATCTTTCCTTCTTCTGATCCGATTTTGATTAAACTAAGCCTATGTTACTCTCCAAACTATTCTCAATTTACCTGTGGAAATCCATGAAAGTTCGTGTAGTACTTTTGGAGATTACCTTCAACAAATCGACATACACGTTGGCTTTGAAGCAAATGATGAAATTATGATATCTTTATTTTCTGTGATCCGTTTTTTATTGAAGCCTTTATGTAACTGTACGATGTTATAGAGTTACACGTGAAAACCCTATGAAAATTCCTCAAGTGGTTTTTGAGATATATGTGTTCAAAGAGACACACTGACATAACGGACATAGATAAAAAATTAAAATTACGATATTTTTTTTTTTTCGTGCTCCAACTTTTATGAAACGAAGTCTATATATTGGCCAGTTACGCTCACGTTACCTGTAAAAACCCCATGCAAATTTGTGAATTAGTTTTGGAGATAAGAGGTTTTTAATAGTTGAATAAACAGACATGATGGTTACTGAAAACACTTAAAATTACGATATCTCTTGTTTTCGTGATCCAATTTTAATAAAATTATGTCTATATGTTGACACAAACTTATCTCGCATTTCCTGTGAAAACCGCATGAAGATTCGTACAGTAGTTTTGAAGATTGAAGTGAACAGCGACAGGCCTACCTTTACAGATTTATTATTAGTATAGATATAAATCCTTTCGGTGTTTCCTACATTTTCCTACTTTCTGGGCGGCTTTTCCAAGTTTTTGTTTGATGCAAACCTTCACCTTGCTTTCAGCATAAAATGTACAAAATTTTATCACAGTTGGACGAACGGTATTGAGAGCTCACTGGAAAAAGCTGTTTCAGTTTTTTCCGATTTTCCTCTTTTCTGTACAACTTTTCTATATTTTATCACCGTTTAAACCTTCCCTGGACTTACACGAATGTATCAAGACTAAAATTAGCCTAATCGGTTCAGCCATTCTCAAGTTTTAGTTTGACTAACGAACAGCAATTTATTTATATATACGTATATATACTATCACGTCTGTCTTCCAAGACAACAGGTAGGAGACTATACATCGAGTATCATTTGTTCCAGAGTAGAACATTTGAAGAATCAATTAATTGTTTTGTTTTCTCCCTACTTACATTATGCTATAATTATATCTGTGGACTCATATCAGTATTATTAACATTTTAATTAATTTTAAATAAATAAAATTATTTATATACATTTATATTTTTTCAAATAAAAATTTTTAAATTCATTCTTTCCGTTCAGCCTCATCCTGGTTTGGGCAATCATCTACTGTCATGTAACGCCACAAGATCAAAGATGGATTGATATTATTTCTCATTTCAGACAGAATCATGTGCCATTCTCAAATGTGCTTAAGCTAGTGCAGTTTCTCTTCTGCCTTTCTGGAAATAATGCTGTTACTGAAAGGGTATTTTCCCCACATGAATAATATATGTACATGTGACAAAACACAGCTTGCCGTAGAATCTGGGAAATCAATATTAGTAACTAGAGTAAATTAATATGAAACTTGTGTAGAATTTTTTCACATGTTATTGAAAAATATAGACTTTCTGAAGAAAATTCACTGCACTGTTAAATACAGTTTTTCTGATCACTTTCCTTCATCACATAAAGTTCTAATAAAGTGTATATTAATGCACTTGAACTGATATTTTGTAATTATTACTTTCGCTAAAATCTTCTCCTAATATAATGAAAATCTATATATACGAATTACAAAATGTGTTCCGAATTTGGATCTAGAAAATGTAGTTATGTCCCAAATTTGAATGTAGAAAATGTGGTCACCTTAGTATTAACACTGTATGCAATGTTTTCTCCTTGTGAAGTACAATCACTGAACAGAGACGGTTCTTATGCTAATGAATTGAATTATGATGTGATTCTTTTTTTAGAAATGCTGAAAATTTTTATTCTTCTCTATTAGGGCTGGTCTTTAAAAATATTGATTTGGATCTCAAGAAGTACTTGACAGCTTTCAAATGCCTCTTGACATCATTTTGAGCCAGCCGCGATGGCCGAGGGGACTGAGGTGCTCCAGTCATGGTCTGCAAGGCCACAGTGGTCGGGGGTTCGAATCCCCCCCCCCCCCTTGGGCATGGATATTTGTGACGTCCTTAGTATTAGTTAGTTCATAAGTAGTTTGTAAGTTTAGGGACTGATAACCCCATAGTTAAGTCCCATAAGCTTTACAAACATTTGAACATCATTTTGACCTATATTTATCACAAAATGTCGTTATACAGAACAAAGGAATTTCCCTCAAAATTGTGATGCCAGTGATTTACGTAAAGACATTATATCACTTTGAATGAAGAAAAAGTAGTTGCTGAGGCAGTTGGCAATTCATCAGAGATTATCAATAGGAAACCTGATGCAACTGAAAGGACAGACAGCTGAACAACTTCAGCTGTAAGCATCAAATAAAATCAGATCTGTTTTGATCATTAATCATCACATTTTTAATTTTGTAATGCAAGATTTGACAACAATATTTGCGAGCTATGAACAAGTTTTGCATCTATTTTTACCAGTTAGTGCCTTTTGTGGACCTAGAAAGTAAGGAATTGAAAGTTAACATCACCTAACTTCTTTGAAATTCTACCCATGTAGACCGTCTTCTGTAGGCATGCAGTCTGTCAACCATAAAAAGATTCGATGCAGGTGCTTAGCACGTTTATGAGAAAAGCTTCAAGCAATTTTTTGGTACTGAGTACAACAATTAGACATTTTTGTTCGATTAAGGGCCGATTAAGGCAATCGCAAGTACAATGGCCGCCGGGGGCTCCAAACAAAAGGGGGCCACACCATGATCGCCTTCTAAATTATTGACTATTTAACGAATAGTCTTGTTTCTAGTAAAATGGGGAAAATATGGAATTTAGAATATTAACATGATGCATTCACACTAATCCCAACATCGGGAGCGCCTTTACTGTTGTCTCTACTTTTCCTTTAACGGGACAGTAGTGTTGAACACCACGGCAGTCTTAATTCATGTGAACCAGTGACAATACACATTTAGATTTGTCGTGCAGTCTTCCACCGATTTGTGTCGACACACCAGAATTGTTTGATGTCGCCGAGAGGTGCAGTTTGACGCAAACAATGCGGCGATTTAGGCCCACAATAGTGGGTAGTGTCTGCAGAGGCTGCCCTCAGCTGCTGCAACATCTGCAGTAATCTGCAGTTCCCTCTGATTCTACAAATAATCTGTAAGTAATCTATATTTATTAGATGAAAAGTCTGCATATTGCCGTGAAATTATTTACAACTTATAGAAACACTACATCAGTCATTACGATACCAGATATTGCAACAATGAATTTCTATTTCGTTAGCCAGAGGGGACTCCAGAAATATGCCAAAAATATTATACCAGGTCTTAGGAAGGCCTTTCTTAAAAATTTGGAAAAATATCTACCAGTTTACTAAAAGGCCACAAATAAGTTAAAAATACAATAGTCTTAGTATCACTGTAATATTAAGAGCACCTAATACGTTTTTACATTTCTGTATCTCCAATTTTATCTTGTGTTAGTTGTAGGAACAAGATCGTTGTTTTTAAGCTGATATCGGTATATTTTGTTGAATATTTTCCTTGTTTTAGCTTAAATTTCCCATATTTTGTGCATATTTAAACACAAACATTTCACTTGGTAAAGCCAATTGGTGAACTATCCGGTCGGTAGTACTGTCATGATTGAATGCAGAAGAAAGATAAACAGAGGTGATACGAAATAATTCTACCAGCTTTCTGAAAAGTACAACTTAACACGTTATACGCCATTTAAAACTCATTTTTCATTGGAAGTATAGAGAGCCTAAATTGGCCTCTTTACCAATTTTTCCCATGTGTCCTGATCAAACCGTTGAATGAAATAAGTTGACTTCTGTGACTTTTTATCTTTTATATAAAGTATTGTGTACTCTCTTTTAGTATTCTACTTCAAATAGATTCCCAAACATTAAGATTACTATCTACAAGGAGCACGGGGCAAATTTGGCCCCTCATAACGTTTCTCTGTATTTTCAGCATGTTTTCTTGTTGTACTGTGTATGGAATAAAACTATCTGTTGTCTACTTGTTGTTTCAATATGCCATACATTCCAGCACTGATTGCAGTAGGGCAGCTGGGGATGGCGGTCATATGTGAATGAGTTATTCGTGAGTGATTGTGTAATTGAGTGTGATCTTTTCTGATGAAGGTCATGGCCGAAAATTTACAAGTTGCATGAATGTGAATATTAGTTTGTTGGTAGCTCAGCGATCATCTTTATGGTGAATTGCTAGTTATCCTCATATTATCAACATTCCAATCTGGACCTTCCATTGTTAAAAATCAATAAAACTACATATGACAGTTAAATGAATTATCTTTCACACTCTGGTCATATAAGCAATAAAACTGCATGGGGCCAATTTGGTTCTTATACATAGTAGCTTGCATGCGATCCTTCTTGTATTAAACGTGAAAGAGACTAGTCAGGAGCTATAAAATATGATATAATTAGTTCCTTTGCCCATTTTACTCTGGTTGTCACACCACTTAGGGATTCGTTCGCAAGTCATGCCTTTGGTGCAGCAGTTTGATGTTACTTCTGCTGTGACCTGAAAAGGAATTGTTGGATGTGATTTTGGTATAATGTAGTGGTAGATTTTTTTCTTTTCGCCAACTTCCTGCGAAGATGAGATTTTCATGTGTGTACAGCAATTCTGCCTTACCTTGCGCAGCATCTGCTAAAAGTAGGAACAAATGTTCTGTTAAGCTGCACTAGGGGGCCCAGAGCCATAGCCAGGGGGGGGGGGAATGAAGGGGATCAATCCTCCCCCCCCTGCCAAAATCCTCACTATTCACCTAATTCCTCATAAGGTAATTTAACCAAAATCTGACTACAGGTCTGCTGTAGCCATTGTAAGTAAAGTCTCAATAATTTTATAAATGAAGCTTACCGTATCAAATTTACACCTTGATATACTAATTTCAAGTACATTTTAAAAAGAACAAGATTAAGATAGAAACTTGCAATTACAAACTACTGCACACAACAGTAAAAAAAGACAGGGGGAAGGGCTCGTCTCTGATTCTGGGTGCAGGGCCCACAATCAAATGTGGTGGCCATGGTTAGGAGGGAAGCTTGTCATGTGTTGACTAGGACATGTCCGCCTGTGAGTAATATAACAGCAGCTGAGGCAGCTGCTTTCCATTCACTTAGGATGGATCCTGATATTGTTATTGTACCTGTGGACAAGGGAAATGCTAGTGATGTTTCATTATCTTCAAAAAATGCAGTGTTTACTTTGAGTCAGCATATAGCAGGATTTCTGCTGACCTTACAAAACGTGTTTTGAGGAAAACCAATAATCTATTTGTCACAGGAAATTATTAAGAGTCTAAATTCTTATTGTGCTGTACCTCCTAGACTATATGGCCTTCCTAAGGTTTATAAAGATTGTGTCAGACATTGGTGTTCCTACATATCGTGTAGCAAAACATCTTGCTGTTTGTTAAGCCCACTGGTAGGCCATTGTGAACATCACATTTAGAACTCGGCGGATTTCCTACGTCTACTGGGGGATTGCACTTGGATGGCTCGGATGTTTTAGTTCTCTGTCTGATTCGTTGAGCTAATTGAGGTGAAGTTTGGTACTGATTTAACGAATTTCTTTTTACATTTTTTGACTTCCAGGTACTTTTTAGACAATGACTAGTACTATGAGCAGACAGATGGACTTGTGATGGGAAGTCACCTGTCATTGCTAATTTATTCATGGAGGACTTTGAAGATCGTGCACTGGAGTCAGCGGCGTTGAAACTTGCTTGATTTTTAAGATATGTAGACGACACTTTTGTTGTTTGGCCTCATGGTAGTGAGAACTTGAATTATAGTTTAGAACACCTAAATTCAAATGTTCAATGCTCAAGTGTTTGTTAAGCGTAAGAGACTTAACTGCAGGGTCCTCAGTCTGTAAACTTACAAACTACTAACTACCTTATAGTAAAGAAGACACAAACATCCATGCCTGAGGGGGGATTCGAACCCCGACCGTAGTGGCCGCACCTAAATTGAATCCACCACAACATTCATTCACAATAGAAGTGGAAAAGAATGGTTGCCTTCCGTTCCTTGATGTGTTGCTCAGGAGGAAGGCAGATGGTACATTGGGACATGCTGTTTATAGGAAGACTACACGTACTGATTTGTATCTGGAAGTTAATGGTTATCACATCCCAGCTCATCGTGAAGGGGTTTTTCAACCCTTAGTGCATAGGGCTCACTTCGTTTCTGAGCTGGAAAGTTCGCCCACTGAGCTGTCCCATCTGGAGGTCACTTTTGGTCAGAATGGCTATAGTGAAGGGCAGATTAAAAGAGCGTTGCTCTATCAAGAACATGTGCAATGGGCCAGTGATGATAGCACAGAGTTTGCACCTATGTCAGTGGCCTTTCTGTCATACCATGGCAGCATTTTCAACAAGATCAGCCGCACTTTACGTAAAAACAATGTAAAGTGTATGTTTTATCAGCCATCTAAAATTAAGGCTGTTGGGGTCCGTTAAGGATTAGATTGCATTAATACACTACTGGCCATTAAAATTGCTACACTAAGAAGAAATGCAGATGATAAACGGGTATTCATTGGACAAATATATTGACCAGACGTTTTCAGTTGGTGAGAGATCTGGATAATGTGCTGGCCAGGACAGCGGTCGAACATTTTCCGTATCCAGAAAGGCCCTTACGGGACATCCAACATGTGGTCGTGGATTATCCTGCTGAAATCTAGGGTTTCACAGTAGTAGTAGTAGTATGGTTTTTCGTAGCCATTCGGGAATGTAACAAGTGCAAATGCACAAAGTGTAATGGTTTATTTCTTCAAAATATATACATGAAGTTTTAAATGGAATTGTGCTGATTTATTTCTAATCAAGAGTAGCTACCCCATGTAGTTTGATTTGGCCTTAAATCTGGACTTAGCCTGAGATTTTGTATGTCTGCTGCAGCATCAATACTACTATGTCGGTAGAAAAAGAAAAAAATTATTTCTTTAAAAATATTAACATAATTTATTACTAATGACTGTTTTACATAGTGTTTTAAAGGAGTAAGCCAGAGCTGAAAAATTATACATAACAAGCCCAATAGTGACTGAACTTCGTAACTATAAAACAAATTTTACATTAATTAACTTATAGACAAAAAATCTTGAATATAGTATGAATTTTTACTATTTATTTATTCATTTCCAATACGATTAGTTAAAATAAAAATATTTACTACCCATTATATTTTTTAATTAATAAATATTATTTTTTTAGTATATCAAATTGTAATTGTTCAGAAAACGTAACTCATCGATTTTGTGTGTTCACATGTTTCTTCCACCCCTCTTTTTTCAGAGTAGAAGATTCTACAATAGCAGTTTACTCTGAAGATCGTCGCAGCATGGTGAGTACCCATCTATTCACATCATGGTAGTTAGGTCTGCTTGTGTGATGCACATTCTTCATAATACATGGATTGCTATCTCAGCTGCTCTGAAAACAGTCAGTTTGCTGAGATGTTAATATACGACTCGCATTTAGTTCATATATGTACTTAGAAAGTCACTTCACTGCACGATTTTTGAACATAACAATTTATATTCGTTTGTTGCACTTAGCAAGTCCTTGTGATTTATTATGCGTTGCACTATTCAAAGTGCCCAGCACTGAAATATTTACATATAAGTCGACTACACTGTAGTCTAACCGGTCATTTATTGCTTTTGTTTGTTATTAGAGTGCTATCTTTTGTAGTCCAAACTCAGTATTGTCAGTGAAAAAATCACTTCATTTGCTACTTTATCTGCTGAACATATATATATTATTTATATTATATATTATTTACAAAGTCATCGACTTCTGTTGCGCACTTTGTTTGTGGGTGCGTCCTGGTTTTTTAAATACAAACACTGTTTCCCTGGAAAATCGTTTCACAAAAAATTTTGTCATTGATTTATCACTGTAGTATTCACTGTCCTTAAAGTTCATACAGTTAATTTTAACCATACTATACATCAGTGGCGTATATTGTGGGCTGTTAAAGCTATCACCGAAGCCCATATCTAAAGCAAACCAGAAATTAAGAACCAATATTAACAAAAATGGCAATAGAACTCAGTTTCTTTCATGAAGAATTTGCGCATTGTGTGGAATATGTCTCGTTCGCATCATTACAACAGTGGGAGAACAGAGCTTCGGACACTCACTACCGCAACTTTTGCTATGGTAAGGGGAAGGGAGGGGTGGAGTAGGGCAGTGCGGACAACAGCACGCCAAGGTTTATGAATCCCTCATCGCAATACAAGCACAAGTGCTTTTGAAATCAGCCAAATGGAAACGAATCGCTCTAGGCGAACTCCACATTAGTTTAAAGCAACAAAAAGCATGTTTGTTACAATTTACAACAGCTGTATTGCTGTTATTTATTTCATAGTATGCAGTATACTTTGACAGTTCTTAGTGGTAATTCTTCAAAATGGATGGACACTGTTTAACTAAACAGTTACTGAAGATACCATTCTTGTAGCTGAAATATGGTAATATCTCAAACAAATAGACATCAGATCAGGAAAATCAGAGAGCAGTTTTTCATGTTTCTGTTAATGCTATCCTATCTCGTGACGTCTCCCACAATCAAATGAAACACAAACTATGATCATACTATCAGTCCATGGCCAGTCAGACTGTATCCACCTCTACACAATTATTCCCTGGAGTTTATGATTGCAGAGAAAGAGAGAGAGAGAGAGAGAGAGAGAGAGAGAGAGAGAGAGTAAATATCATTTCCTGGCACTATGAGATCAACAGAACTGCTGAAGAAGCTAGTCACCGGTATGGTTTTTGCCGATTACAGCGCCATTTATCATGAAACGAAAAAAAAATTTTCACACGAAAGTTACATACAGTATTTTTTTCACAAAGAATCCAAATCTGCAATAAAACGGTGGCGATCCTATAAAATATTTCAAAGTTGCCTCCCATCACCCATCATGGGTTTCGGTACGGGGTGGAGAGGCGAGTGTACCGTCATTGGATGTCCCTCTCAAAGCTTTAACATTTGCAGGTAACCGTTTCTTCATGTGCTGCTAATTTGTTGAGATATTTACCACGGTCACTATCAATATCTCGGAAACAGTGCAAGATATCGATTTCCTCCCTAGTATTTCTTTCTTGATACAACCTTAGAAAGTGACACAGTAGTGATAGCCCAAGTTACAAACCCAGCATTCACCACTGCTATACATTAATTATTTACATTGACAAATTGTCTTGAAGGAATAGTGATTAGCAAAGTTTATTGTCTTTTTGTTAGTAACAAGAAAAATGTTAGTTACAAGAAAAATGGCGATCTAAACAGTACTGTTTAACAGCAAAAAAAAAAAAAAAAAAAAAAAAAAAAAAAAAAAAAAAAAAAAAATTGCACTGAAAAAAAAAAAAAAACAAAAAAACACAAGAACACGCCACAAACAAACGAGCAGCAACAGCACAGCTCAAATATGACAGGTTGTCAAAATTCGTCATTCCACAACCAATGCACATAAATATCCTGCGAATGACACAATAAAATAAACAACAGAAACCCACAGAAGACGGCACAATAAGTGCCGAAACTAGTTTGGGTATTTAAACAAAACAAAAAGTGTTTTGCATAAGGTGGAATCAACCACAATTATAATACTGCAAGCACGGAAGAGACAAGAGCTGCACCATCACAAAATGACAATTTTTGAAGGTTTTCGCGTTCCTTAACGTCTCTGTGCAACGTACAAAAGTCTTAGTTTCCCCTGATAACCACAATTTTGCTAACTGCAGTAATTGCGAATCTGACCAACCTCCCATTTCCGCAGCTGTGGACAAATCTTATAAAAAGGATACCACATCTTCCGAAAATTTTCACGAAACAGGATCAGTAAATCCTGCTGCCACTGGCTCTAGCCCATGGCTGGGCAATTCGGCCTGATTTCCCAAACCATCCCTTTCGCTTAATCCATTAAGTAAATCAATGTTATCAGCGGTCAGCTCCACTACCTTCTCCAGTAATAATCGTATCACCTCTGGTTCAGCTACACCTCTCGTCTATTGTTCAGCCATTGCACTATCTTTGCGACGTATTATCGAAAAATTTATGAACTAGAGATTCCTATGACACTTCCTACATACCCCGCGTAACATACTGCCTACATGCTTCGAACACTGGCTCCGACTACCAGTTTACACATCTAACTGAAACAATAATGCTGCTGTCTGACCATCATGAAGAAAAACAATGTTCAACTCACCAAACGAGTAACGACTATCTTCTGCCACCAATTGAAGCCCACAGTGATGAAGTGGATGTGGGTAGATCGTGCCAGTTTTGAGAGAGTCCGAGCAAGTATTAATGGTTTTATTGCTTCTCAATATACATGGTGTCAGGATTTACTAAGGTTAGTTCTGGTCACGCATCTGCTGCATCACTGCGGATGGCGGTGTGCTGTTGTGCTTTGGTGGCACAACACTTCTCACTGACACTGCTGCCTTGGGCTGCTAGGCCAGCAGCCTTCGAAGGTCGATGGTGTAACCAAGCAGCCTGCACACTTGTTGATCTCCGGCCGCCCGCCGCCTATGTCTTGCTGCAGAATGACCATTGATGAAGCCCCTTCGATGCTGCTGCCGTGCCCAGGGAGAATGGTTCGAACCCTGGCGCTGTCCTCCGGTCAGGAACTTGTCCCCATCTCGTCGCCTCAATGTTGCTGCTGGTGGCTGGCGAGATGGCTAACCCCTCACTGCGACATGACGTCACGCCGACCTCTCGAGTGGCCTGTTGTCCGGAGTCGGGAGATGAACTGCGAACCACTGACGATGACCACCGAGCTGCAACTACTAGTTGCTTGCTCACTGCCACACTGGTGTCCTACGATCTGAGCAGCGGACTGTGAACTCCAAACTCGAACTCCCGACTCCTCTGGAACACAAGCTTTATATTTCACTTTGCTTTGCCGTGTATACAAGTCAACAACTGGTGTATTGACCTGGTCGTTACACACCTGTGGCTGTTGCTGTGTTTGCAGTTCTGGCCAGCTGTGGTCCAAGTGTCATGTACTTCATACACAAAGCTGTTGTGGTATCGGAATGCGAGTCTTGCCTCAACCACCGGCTCTGAACTGGCGCCTCGCTGCCTGCTTCTTTCACACCGCACATCACCACTACAGTGAAAACACAATGGCGTTTTGTCTTTTGTCCTCCAGATATCTGTCCTCCTGCAAGGTATCAAAGTTGCTGGAGGATTTGGTTGTGGCCGCGTCGGTCGGTTTGTAGGCTGCCATTTAGCGGCTGCAGCATAAGTCATTGTAGGGAGAAGCCATTCTTCATGTCAGGTGCGACTGGTGGTGCTGAGAGGTGCTAAAGTATGAAATATCTCTTCTTCAGCAGCGTCAGCTCCCTCGTGACGTATATGACTGATATCCATGGCCATAATCTGGTGCTCGCTTGGTCCAACATTCCTGGCTGCCATAAACGTTGTAATTCTTCTCTCACAATTTGTCGTATGAGAGAGGCAAAATCAAGCTCGTCTTGCACAACAGCCATACGGACTACATTTGGGAGTTGGTCATACTTCTTTCATCCAATCCTCTGTTGCATCTTTTCAATTTTCTGACACCATTGGATAAACTCTTGTGTCGTTGAAACGTCTTTTAACAGAAGAGCTCGATACATGTCTTCTGCAATCCCTCCATGAGGTGTGAAATTTTATAAGTCTCAGTCACATCTGGGTTAACTACGTGACATAGGGCCAGAAAATCTCTGTATATACGACTGCATTGACTCACCATGTCGTTGGGTCCTGTCCTTCAATTGCTCTTCTGAGAAACGGACTTGTTGCTGGTGGTCTCCAAACGTCTTCTTAAGTTCTGTCTGGAAATTTTCTCACCTATCGAGCTTGTCCTCGTTATTTTCAAACCAGTGCTCAGCTGTCCCATCCAGGTAGAAATATATGTTTGCCAAGCACATGATGTGGTCCCACCTATTATACTTGGCAACTAGGTCAAATCCTTTCAGTCATTTGTTTGGGTCCTGTCTGGTGTCTCCAGAGAACAATGATGTATGTCTGATGTGCAGCTGGTTAACCGCTGTTTTCGTATCCATGGGTCTTTTGGTGACACGGATCTTCTGTGCAAGTAGTCAGTATACTCTTTGTACTCCAGTTCTTTTATGTATATATGCAATGACTCTTACGCTGCCTAATCGGAGCCATGATGATGCATCTGTATTGCAGAATATCTCCACCAGAAAGTGTCACATTGAAAACTGCATGTGGTCGAGAATTCAAAGGCTGCTCATAAATAGAGCACAACACTTTATGCTTAGAACACGTTTATTGCTAACACAAGTGTACACTCTGTATAGACTGCCTCCTACTCAAGAGTGCTCCACTATTTTTTTTTTAATTTTTATTTATTTATTTATTTATTTTTTTTTTACGTAGAAATAATTTTTGGAACTTACAAGTACATCAAACATCAGAAACATGTAGAACATTCTAGAAATAGAGAACACGGGGAAATAATTATTTTTCTTTCCATGGTGGGATTTGAACTGGGGACCGCAAGCACAGTGATCTACAATGCTAACCACTGCACCACACATTCCTTCTGAAGACTCGTGGCAATATCTTTCAAATGTGTTTAAATAATGTTACATAAATGGAGGTTATACAATGAACATTTCAGACTGATTCCATTATACTGGGTACTAACTTTTTTGTTTGGGCTCACCAATGAAATTGAGCACAAGCCACCACTGTTTACGAGATAGACAATGATGTACTTACTTCGCTAGTGGAAGCAAGATCAGTTTTCTGGAACAAAACCTTTGCAGACATTTAAAACAAAAATGCGAGTACAGATGCATGGAGACACGTTTGTTGCAAACTCAAGCAGGGTTTTGAGGAAATAGATCATAAAGGAAAAAATGAATTCTGTAAGTGGTATACTATGTGTCATACTTTATTAGTTTTTTATGTCTGCAATATATGCCATACAGAGGCGTCAGCCTACCAAGCTACTTCATTCCACACTTTTGTTCCAAGTTTAAAGCTGAGTAATTTGTTTATAAGAGATACTGAACATTGTTCATTTTTCTGTGATAGTAAACACCAAGAACATAGTATGAATATCCACATGAAAACTAGAACGCAGTAACTGATAACACTGTTAAGTGACTGTAAAAAAAATGAATGTTTTGATGAAGAGACAAGGTACCTTCAGGTCACGTGACACTGTAAGCAGCACCCCCTCCTAACTTTACGCATGCGCAAAGGCTACTCTCCCCCAAATCTTTTCAAACACTTAAATATTTGTTACAAAGTATAAATGTCATTTACGCTCAAAATCGCGACACATTTGCTAAAACGTATTACGATATGTGACAAGTAATAATACAAAACTCATTGTTTCTGTATCTGTTAAAAAGAAGATTGGGTTTAAAAAAATTGCTTGCAGTCAGTCTTGAACCCACTACCTTTGACAGTGCAGGGCAATTCCGCTAACCACACGGCTATTATTGCTAGGTGGAGAGTAGTGACTTCATTATTGAATCTTCTGAAGCTTTTATAATTGACGTGTCTTTTATTTATAGTTATATTTTACTAAATATGACGTGTTGTAGAAGAATCTTCAGTGCGCCAAAAACAAATATGAAGGGCGGATGTTGCCTTCATGGAGGATTGCACACGTGCAACGCGAGATGCACAGTAGCTCCATTATCTTGCTTTGGGACTATTCGTGCCTAACTGCCAGAGCTCGATTAGTTAGGAGCTGGTGCCTCTATTAGCTCCAATGCCAATGTTAAAAGCAGTGTATCCCTTCGCCCCTCCCTGCTGCAGGAGCGTCCATATGCACCCTTGAGGGAGTTCAGAAAAGAATTTGAACCTCAGCCGCCCATACACATTGCAACAATACGGTCTATATTAAGAAGCAGTACTACGACTCGTATACATGCTGTCTATACGACGTAAAACGGTTCTCAAGCGTAAAAAATACTTGGAATATGCATATAAAATGATCTGATAAAAGAACGAAACGAAGAATCATAGTTTAAAACAACATTTATTTACTTAATTTTTTTCACCACGAGCTTTTTTCCAGGGGTTCACTGAAGTAGTGAACACACAGAATGTGCCGCCACTGAGGGTGCCCTTAATACAGTAACTATCAAAAGTAATCTAGATTTCGCAGTACTCGCATCTTACTCATTTACCAGGGAACAGCCCCAATATTTGGGACGAAATATTTGGATAATGTGTTTTGAACATTGTTGGCTTCAAGATCACCTCCTGCTGTGGATTCTCTTGGCAAATCTTCCAGTCCATTGATTGTTGTAGTATCCTCTGGCAAATACTCATCTTTTGTCACGAACAAAATTGTTAAGACCAATACACACTTTTATAATATCAACTGCAAAACCTGGATCTACTTTCATAGACCATTTGATGCTTTGTATTCCAAAAGCACACTCGACATGATGCCGAGCTCTACACAAATGATAATTAAATATTCTTTTTTCCAGAGTTAAATTCATTGCGAAGCTTTCTGTATTGGCATGACCACTAACCAGCTGTCCACTAGGATGGATTGCCACCGCCAAACTGTCTCCAAAAACAAAATGGACCACCCTGTAACACAGCATGCAGTGGAGCACATCCTTGATTTCAATTGATGCTTCCCAACCCAGGCCATCTGGATCTTCCCACCCACCACCAGCTTTTCTGAACTGCACAGATGGGAGTGATCTGCCAGTACACTCTCCGATTCTGTAATTAGCCAGGCCATAACCTACAATAACTCCCTTTTTTCGACACCCAACAGTTCCTACTCCTCTATCCTAAACCTCTGCTATTTTGAGTGGTGTGTGTGTGCGTGTGTGTGTGTGTGTGTGTGTGTGTGTGTGTGTGTGTGCCCCCCCCCTCACCCGGCGCCCTGCTCCATTCCTAAGCTGCATTTCGTTCCTCCCATCCAATACGTACATGCTCTGCAGGGCTGTACTGTATCCAATCCCCCTCCCCTCTCCTATTTCCACACCACAGACCGTAATTCGAAGTGCGGCAGCCGGAGCTGACGGTTGTGTGCCTGTCTGATTGCGTGAATGTTCTATTTTTCTGAAGAAGGACATGGCCGATAGCTGAAGTGGTGTGTGTGTGTGTCTTTTTTATGTGTCTGCCGCAGCTTGTCGGCATGTCTTTGTGATGAGTTGTAAACTGTGCTCATTACTATATTGTTGAATCCACTTCTTGTTGGGCAAATTATATCAATGTAATTGTCATCGACAGCACCTACAGAATGCAGAAAATTTGCAATTTATTTTTGCAAAATTGTAAGCAATGATTTAAAATTTATCTTTGGAAAATTGATGTATACATTCTCTCTTTATTACTGACTAAATACCAAATAGCTTCACATACTTCTTTTACTATCTTCCTTGCAGTAGAAATACCAATTCTGAAGCAATAATGTAGATCGGTGAAGGTGCACCCACTTGCAAGATACCAGGAAAAAATTACCCATTTTAATTTAGCAGCAATATTCCATAGTAAATAGTATTGTAAGAATTTATGACGTTCCATTATCTTTGTAACTCTTCTATATATCTACATGTCATGGCTAACGTAAAGCAGGAAACACAAGGTGTAACCTCCTATCAGGAGCGTGGCCACTACATCTACATAGATACTCTGCAAGCCACAATGATGTGCACGGCAGAGGGTTAATCGAACCACTTTTAGGAACACTTAATTTTTTTTCTGTTTTCGACCTGATGTCTCTTATTATGATGATCCTGTCTCTCTATGTATGTTGGTGCTAACAAAATATGTTCGCAAATAGATCTCTCTGCAACAAATAACGCCTATCTTTTAGTGATTTCCACCCTAACTCGTGCATAATTTCCGTGACACTCTCCCCTATATCGCGATAGTACAAAATGAGCTGCCCTTCTCTGAACTTTCTCTAAATTGTAAATCGTCCGAACTGGTGTGGATCCCACAATACGAGGCAATACACCAAGACAGAATGCACAAGTGTATTGTAGGCAATTTCTTTAGTAGAACTGTTGCATCTTCTAAGTGTTTTGCCAATGAAACGTAGCTTTTGGTTCACCTTCCCTACAATATTATTGTGTGTTTGTAATTGTTACTCCTAGGTATTTAGTTGAATTTACGACCTGCAGTTTTGACTGATTTATCATGTAACTTAAGTTTAAAGCCGGGTCCACACGCAACGATCTGTCTGCGCAAATGTCTGCACACACCTCGCAAATCGTTGCGTGTGGACAGCACATTTGCGCAGATATGAGATGTGCGCAAACCTGGAAGTTGGAGTTGGAGGTTTGAGCAAAATTGCTCAAATCTGTGGGTTCAAATCACATCTGCACAGACAAGTTGGAACGTGTGGACAGGAGATCGCTGCAAATCTGTGTCAGGGTATAGTTTTCTCGTTTGTTTACTATATTGACAGTGAATGAAAATGCCTGAGAACTGAAAATCTCGACTGGGAAACAAACTTAACCACATATATAATATAAAGTGAAGTAGGCGTACAGTGTTTCAACATATCTAACACACTGACAATTCTATTCGTATCTTGTTAGAAGGTAGGCCTACTTTACTTGCTTTCATGAAATCATTCTTCTGGGCAGCGTAAATAGCTTCACAAGTGTTGATGATGATTTCACTCAATGCTAGTTTAGAAACTGCTGTTGAAAATTCGAGGTCTTTGTAGGTCCTTCCTTTGACCAGGAATTTTAATGTAACTGTTAGCCGCTGATGTGGAGAAATTTATCTCCTCATACAAGTATCTTTACGTATTGTGTGAGAAGTTACCAATGTTAAAAGATAATTATACGTTTCCACATCCATTCACAAATAATTACGCCAGTCATCGGGTTTGCACTCCAACTCACGAAGTAAAATCACATGTGACAACTGCCTTCATTTAAGCAGCCATTGCCTAGACAATCTCGTTCTTCTTTTCTGTTTATTGTGGTTTCTTTTCAGTTTCTTTCCTTGCAATGCACGTTGCAGACAGCGACCATAACAAGATTTCCTCCATCACTGTCAAAAATAAACTTCGAAAAAAGCGTATCGTATTCGTTTGTCAGTCCGAATGCAGTCTGTATTTCCTAGTTTCTTTTTTCACCGAAAGATGGCGGGGCGAGAATTTGCAGCGATGTAAGCACCCGACCATACGCAACGATTGGTGTGCGCAGTCATTTGCACAGATATTTGCGCAGACAGATTGGTGCGTATGGACCCGGCTTAATGGTTTTCTTTTAGTGGTCATTTTGATGACTTCAGACTTCTTATTATTAAGGGTCAAATGCCATTTTTTGCACCTTGCTAATATCTAAATCATTTTATAGTTGCTGTTGTTCTTCTGGTGACTTCACTAACCGATAAATGACAACATCATCTGCAAATAGTCTAAAAGAGCTACTCAGATTCCCTGTGGAATGCCAGATATCAGTCGAAAACTTTCCATCAATTTCAACGTACTGTGTCCTTTCTAAAAGGAAGTCATGAATCCAATCACACAACTATGGTGATATTCCAGAAGCACGCAATTTGATTAGAAGATGCTTGTGAGGTACTGGGGTACATTGTCAAAAGCCTTCCGGAAATCTAGAAATACAGAATCTATTTGACATCCCTTGTCGTAGAACTCATCGCATCATGTTAGTAAAGAGCTAGCTGTGTTTCGCAAGAAAGTCACTTTCTCAATCCATGTTGACTGAGACAATAGGTCGTTCTCTTCAAGGTATGTTTGATGAAAGTATGTGTTCTAAAATCCTGCTGCAAACCGGCATCAGTGATTTAGGCCTGCAATTTTGCAGATCACTCCTATTGCTTTTCTAGAACTCTGGAGTGACCTGTGCAACTTTCCAGTCTTCGTGCACAGTACATTAGCTGAGCGAGTGTTTTTATATGATAGCTAGATATCAGGTTTCTGCACCTGTATAATCTGATTGGTGTACAATTGGGACTGGGAGACTTGCTTTTGCTAAGTGATTAAGTTGCTGTAATACTCCAGGCGTATCTATAGGCAGTGGCAGATACAGAATTTTTTCTGGGGGAGGGGGGGATCACCAGCTTGAGGAGGGTCAACGTGTCCTTAAGCATTTTGTGAGACTAATTTTGAAACACACACACATAAAAATAGAGATGGTTTAACTTACCAAAAGAACAGGCTTGTTGACAGATACACAAACAAAAACACACACACAAACACAAAAATTAAAGCTTTTGCAACCGTTTCTTGCTTCATGAGGAAAAGAGGAAGGAAGGAGGGGAAAAAGGGGAGGATGCGGGTTTTACGGGAGTGGATGATGAGTTAGTCCAATCCTGGGGAGTGGCAGTGGCGGATTAAAGAAATTTTTAGGGGGGAGGGGAGCGGTTGCCTCGGAGAGGAAGAGAATCTGGCGGTGTTTCTCCCTCCCCCCCCCCGCCCACAATTAAAAAAAAATCAAATTGTACCATTTCAAGCTTTTAGAGGCTTAAAAATCATATGAAAGATATGGAAAAGAAGTGCTTTATTTTGTGGTTACAGACGTCTAAAATTTCTTCAAACGTCTGGCCACCAAAGTCTTAACATGTACATAATTGTTAACAGGAAAGCAGCAAGTTACATAAGCGTTTTGTCAACACAAAAACTTTATATTAAAACAATATCACTAAAGCTGTAAATAAATCCAGAGTTCTTTTTAAGTTTTCAATTTGTAACATATGACCTCCAGTTAGCTAGACCAGTGCACCAACTGTGTGTCTGAGCTTCTTTAACTCGTGAACTTCTGCACGTATCGTTATATGGTTTGTTTTAAATTATTTGTTACATTTCTGAAAATATAAATAACTACACTAACATAGAATGGTTTACCGTCAGCGCATTTTCTTAAGGTAGGCTTACTGAAATATAAGAATTACACCAAAGTATATATTACATAATGGTAGAACTAAAAAATATATTAAAAAAGCAGTCTGCGAGAGCATATGTCTTACTTTTACTGTTGAACCACAGTTACCATTTTTCCCTTTTGAAGCACCTGCCAATTGTGGTTTTAGGAGAGTTGCAAAAGATAAATATATGTTCTCACAGACATTTTTAATCTAGATCTTGCTGAGATCTTTAAATCTATACTGCATAATTTTATGTAGGACCTAAGGTTCACACAGAGTACCACAAAAAAAGTACAATGGCGTCAAATTTTTGGCTGGCTTGATTGACTATAATCGACATTTCTTCTTCTGTTTGCAAAATAAATATTGAAACACAGCTAGAGCATTTATCTATTAATTAAACAGATTCCTGTCAATCGCATAACTGGTTACAAATATGTGAAAATTTGTAGTGATGGAATAAAGCTTCATGTCAGACATCACATCTGACAGAGCTTTACGCCATTGTTTAGGAGATGTGGAACTCCTCAAAGACCCTTCTGTTTCTGAATTTCTGGTTAGTTAACTGAAATAAGGGGGCTTATTCAGAAAATTGCAATGAAGCTCATCTAAACGATGGTAACTACTGCAGTCTAGTAGCAGAATCATTTAACAGATTTGAAGGTATATTTACCATTAAAAAACACATGCTGCATATAAAAAAGATACACTTGTGCTTATTTCCATTTGACACTGATATTTCAGGTCCTACTGCATCAAAGTATGTTACGTGTTAAGTAGTCAAACATTTAGGTATTAGATCATGGTGCGCAGGAAATGAGCATTTTTTCGAAAAAACTAAATTCTCATTTAAGTGATATATTGTAATTAGGCCTAACGGTCACACATTGGATGCTTTAGCATGGAACATTAGATTTAAATGTATCCTGATAGGTAAATTGCCATGATAGTGACAAACTGATGAAAGCAGGAATCCAGAACTGAAAATGCTATTTCAACTGAAAATTCTATATATACCTTCACTGAAGAAATATTAAATGCTTTGAATAACCGGACATCACCAGTTGGGATTTTTTGTGATCTGTCAAAGGCTTTTGATTGTGTAAATCATGAGATTCTTCTAGATACGCTTAAGTATTGTGGCATGAGTGGGACAGTGCACAAATGGTTTAAATCATACTTAACTCGAAGAGTGCAAAAAGTTGAAATAAGCAGTTCACATGATATAGATGAAACAATTAATTCTTCTAACTGGGTAGTTATCAAAAATGGGGTCCCACAAGGTTCGGTCTTGGGTCCTTTGCTGTTCTTAATATATATTAATGACTTGCCATTCTACATTCACGAAGATGCTAAGCTAGTACTTTTTGCTCATGATACAAGTATAGCTATCACACATGACAAACAGGAATTAACTGATGAAATTGTAAATGATATCTTCCAGAAAGTTATTAAGTGGTTATCTACAAATGGACTCCCATTAAACTTTGATAAAACACAGTATATACAATTTCATACAGTAAATGGCATGACACCATTAATAAATTTAGACTTTGAACATAAATCTGTAGCTAAGGTAGAATATTCAAAATTTTTAGGTGTTTGCATTGATGAGGGACTGAATTGGAAGAAACATATTGAAGATCTCCTGAAACGTCTGAGTTTAGCTACTTATGCTATCAGAGACATTGCAAAATTTGGTGATATACATCTCAGTAAATTAGCTTACTACGCCTATTTTCATTCACTGCTTTCATATGGGATCATATTCTGGGGCAATTCAACATTGAGTAAAAAAGTATTCATTGCACAAAAGCGTGTAATCAGAATATATATATATATATATATATATATATATATATATATATATATATATATATATTGTGAAGCTCATGAAATTTGTTATTAACAATCTGACCCAATTCAAAAGTAATAGCAATGTGCATAGCTACAACACTAGGAGAAAGGGTGATATTCACTATTCAAGGTTAAATCTAACTTTGGCTCAAAAAGGGATGAATTATGCTGCCACAAAAGTCTTTGGTCACTTACCAAGTAGCATCAAAAGTCTGACAGATAGCCACCTAGTATTTAAAAAGAAATTAAAGGAATTTCTGAATGGCAACTCCTTCTACAGTGTAGATGAATTTTTAGATAAAACTTAAAATAAAAATAAATAAAATATTGATTGTCAAGTATAGACAACATTTACTAAACTGACACGTTCCACATCATTATGAATTGTCGTATATATGATCTATGGAACAAGTATTAATCTAATCTAAAGTTGTTTGTTTGTAAATTTGCAGTCACCTACCATGAGTTCGAAGGAGATTATGTGTAGGCACAGAAATACCAACAGTTCTCTTCTATTTTAACTATCACTTTATTATACTTCCGTATAAATTCGAGACTAGGTGGAAACTGCCTGTTTAAAACCAGCTAACTCAATGATCAAACATAAAGATATAACTCTTCAGTCGGTGTATGGTGGATCATTTGTTCGACCTACGCCACACAGCCCCCTCCCCTTGCAGCATGGAGTATGTCTCTGAAGGCAGGGGTTGTTCTCCTCCAGGTAGGTGATCACCAACTCCTCGGCGTCATCAGGCAGTTGGAGGCTGGACGGCGCCCGTGATGCAAAGCCTGATGCAGAGTCACTGTAGTCAGAGAATGCTGGTCCTGGAGCGCTGAGTGGGGGCCTTATGCACATCACCTAGGAATCGCACAATAACCTTACCACTTGGGCGTACAAACGCTCGCAGATTTCCACATGCAACCCTGTTAGAAATCTGAAAACGACACACCACACTGCGCAGCACTGCCTGCCTGTGTACGGAATTCATCACATGCGAGCAACACAAACACAGTAGTACTGCTGACTACCACTGAGAGATGACAGATATCGTCAGGATGAACGTGTGTAGTAAGTTCATACGTTTTATCAGTGGACGCGACAGTGCGTTGAGGCAGTGGTGGCGAGAAGGCAAGGTGAGGTGGGCGAACTGACAGAAGAAATGGGCATGGTCTTGAGGGGTGTAGTTGTGGTTGGGGTGAGCCATGCCAGGTTGAACGGTTTGATATAGAAGTGGAAGATGGGCTCGAACATGGCAGAACAATGATAGGGTTTGGGGTGCTGTGTGCTCAGTGGTAGGAGCCGGGAGGTGAAAAGCCTCAAAAGGTACCTGATAGTTCTGAACTAGGTTTATCAAAGCTCGAGCTTGGAGCACTAGGCAAAGAAAGCAACTGGCTCATGGGAGAAACATCTTCAACGGTAGGAGGAAGAGAACATGGCTTGATGTAAGCTGGTTTCATGCGATTGAGTGAAACAGTGGTCGGAGAACCTTTGACCAAAATATCCATAGTTTTCCGCGAGCGTTTTATGACTCAGTAGGGGCCGGTGTAAGGCGGTTGCAAAGGTGACCTCACTGTGTCTTCACATAATTATGAAGATGAAATCACAGGTTTCAAGGGCTTGGGGAACATATGTGTGTGTGTGGGGGGGGGGGGGGGGCTGGTGGGAGAAGGCGGCTGAAGTTTACTGCAGTGTAAGTGAACCCATTCGACCAAGGTGGGGACTCAGAGGGTGAAGGAAGTGAAGTCGGTGCAATTAACTAGCCAGGGAGTACTAGTTGTCCATAGAAAAACTCCGCTACAGCGCCCTTGTGGTCCTCTTTGAAAGTGGTACGAAGGCCGAGCGAAACAAATGGTAGAGACTCAGTCCACAAGGAGCTACGGCAGTGCAGGGAAGTTTTCAAGGTCCTGTGCCATCGCTCGAGTAAACCATTGCTCTGTGGGTGGTAAGCAGTTAAGTGTATCTTATTAATGACACACACCTTGCATAAATCTGAAAACAGGTCGGACTCGAATTGGCGGCCCTGGTCAGTAGTAAGGACAGCAGGACAACTGAAACGAGCAAACCAAGTATCAATGATGGCTCGTGCTACGGTTTCAGAGGTAATGTTAGGAAAAGGTGCAGCCTCCATCCAACGAGTAGTTCTGTCAATCATAGACAGTATGTAGCGGATGGAGTGAGTGGGTCTACTATGTCTATGTGCACATGCTAGAAATGAAGTGAAGGGGCTGGGAAGTCGTCCAGCAGGGGTGATGTGTGCTGGGAAATCTTGTTTTGTTGGCACCGAATGCAGGAACGTACCCATGACTGGCAGTCACGGCGCATATCCTGCCAGACAAAACGCTCCGTAACTAGCCTAGTGGAAGCCAGGGTGATCTAAACTATGCCGTTGGTCGAAGACGACGTTGCAGCTGTTTAGGTATAACAGACGAAGAGTACCAGTGGACTCATTGCGCCACACTTTACCCACTGCATCAGGAAAAGTTGTTCGAACAGGCTTTAGTGATGAACTATGGTTGGAGATGAGCTCCAAGGTGTCAGCATCAACAGATTGAAGCTGGGGTAGGTTTGAGAGGTCGACGAGTGTGGTGACAGCTCCCACGCGAGACAGGAAGTCGATCATGACATTGTTGGCACACTTAATATAACGAATATCTGATGTGAACTGCAGTATGTAGTCCAAGTGGCGGAAGCGGCGTGGTGGAGGTTTTTTTTTTTTTTTTTTTGGATAGATGCAAGCAGAGGTTTATGGTCTGCCAGTATGTATAAGTCTCTGCCTTCAAACTTGGTGCGAAAATGCTTCACTGTTCGTACACTGTGAGCAACTCACGATCGAAAGCTGAATACTTTTTTTGTGTGCTATTTAGTTTCTTTCAAAAAACTGGAGTGGGGAGGTAGTGGCACCAACTGTTTGGCTGAACACTGCATCGATCGCGTTATCGCTTGCATCCATCGTAATAAACACAATTGCATCCGGATGTGGGGGCGATGGTTACTGCCTTCGCAAGAAGTTTTTTAAGTCTCTCGAATGCGGCCTCCATCTCACGTGTCCATGGCACAGTACGAATGCCAGAGGTGTTAGGCCCAGCTAGAGCTTCTGTTAAAGGGTCTTGAACATCGGCAGCTGTGGGCAACTGCTTTCTGTAGTAATTAACGGTTCCTATAAACCTACACAGCTCCTTGTAAGTCTGAGGGCGTGGCCTCTTCAACACAGGCTTAACTTTGTCGCTAGGTGGTGAGATGGCGCTAACGGAAACTACATAACTCAGTAAAGTCACTGAGGGCTGGTGCAGTTGCAGTTTTCTGATATTTGTTTCAACACCAGCGGCAGAAAGTATATTTAATAAAATCTTAACATGTTCTTTGTTTTTCTCGAGAGGGGAGCTGAAGATCAGAATATCGTCCAAGTGGACGAAACAAAAGTGCAAGTGAAACAACACTTTATTGATGAATCTGTGCCATGTTTGATCTGCGTTACGTAAACCAAATGGCATGTAAAGAACTGGAATAAACTGAAAGGCGTTGTGATCGCCGTTTTTCAATGTCTTCCGTTGCCATAGGGATCTGATGGTAGGCCCGCCTACAGTCAATTACTGAGAAAAACCTAGTGTCTGACCAAAGTCTGCAACATTGGGAACAGGGTACTTGTCTATAATAGTACACGCATTCAAACATATGTAATTACAGACCATGCGCCAAGTACTGTCGCTTTTAGGAACAAAATGAATAGGCGAGGCCCAGCAACTGGAGGTAGGTTCCATGAGACCTGCTTTTAAGAGTTCACCCAAATGTTCACGAGCTAATATCATAAGTTCTGGTTTGAGACGGTGCAGTCTGCAAGAGATAGGCGTGCCGTCAATCAAACGTAATTTGTGAACGGTACTGTTGGTAACCGTAGACATGCCGGACTCAGCAGATACGTCAGCAGTTGTGGCCTTACTGCGCTGAGCGGCTGCTAGCTTATGTTGTGGCATGGACAGCGAATTGTTGCAGGTGTGCCAACTGCTGGCAGGCTGAGAATTACTAACAACTGAATTACGCTGAGAGCAGTTGGTATAGAGTTTCAGGACCAATAGTTGTCGCAGGCGCCGCTGGTGACGCGGAGGGCGCTAGTAGAGGCGTGGGAACAGCTGATTGCTGTGCAGCAATGACACTGGTCGGCGCATGATAAGTTAGCTGTTCAAGCGGGATGGTCAAAATGTTAGCACTCGCACTAACCCCTTCAGAACTGATGGGGGTGCAGACACCATTCAGTTTATGTGGTACACACTCGTCATTGCACGTGGGCGCCGAAACACTGAAGTAGCACTAACTAACCGATTGAGTTAGTTTCTCTGTGAAGTGTGGTGAGCTGCTTTTGTGCCACCGATACCTCGTCATTCAATTTTTGTGGGTGAAGATGGAGCTCTAGCTGATCCAAACGGCGCATTGATTCCACCCGTTCCACCAGTCACTTGTTTGTCCAGGTTTGAAACTCGGTGGAGGGGTTGGAGCACTTTCTCATTAGGAGCACATGATTGTCGACAGAACCACAGCCACTCGATGGAGCACAAGGGATATGTCTATTTAAAAGGGTAGTAGAAAACAGTGTTTCTAACCAAATCAGGCCACAATTTACGATGCCAAAGGAAGTCAATGCCTAAGACAGGTTCTTCAATATTAGCCACAAGGAAGGCATACTTTAACTTGCAGTAAGGAAAAGAGTAACTGTGAAAGATGCAGAACCTGAAGACAATAAACTCGAAGAGTTCACTGCACGTAAAATAGTTTTGTGAGGGTGTACATTCTTGAGCACGAGATGTACGGAAAGGAGCGATACGTCCGCGCCAGTGTCTTTTAAAAATGGACGCCTGATGGCAAATCACGTACATAGATGCAGCCGTTAGGTGCACTGTCAGTTGCCACTGAGTGTAATGTAGGATGGCGCCCGTTGTTTACTACACAGGAGTGGCGTCGCAACCTACCTGCGGTTCGAGTTTGGGTAGGGGCACGGTGGTTTGCATTTGCGTGCTTGCTCCCCAAATTTTGAATGAACGAAACAGTATGGATGCACAGACGCCTGGTCGTGTGAGAAGTTAGATGGTGGCGGAGGATGATGCTGCCCAGAATCTACCACGGAGTCCGATGTGCTGTTGCATGGAGGTGAAACTGCCGGCAGGGTTGCGAGCTTAACAAACCTTGGTTTAGCGGTAACCGGTGAGGGCGTGGTGTTAAAAAGCTCGCTGATATTTTCACGTCCGAACAATGGATGCAGCAGATAACTGGCAGAGCTCCCTGACTGCTGGGCACAGAGTTGACTCTGTAGAGCAGAATAAACTCGATCGGCGGTACGTAAGCACTCGCTGTTTGACCTATCTTCGTATGCAGACAGAGCGGTTTGGACAGGCAGAGGCAGCTTTTCCGTCCAAATTTCCGGAAGTGTGTGGTCTGGCATGTCGTACTCGTTGACGAAAAGTCTAAGGCATCACCACAGCTGGGACGGAGAGCTGCCGCCAAAACGTTCCTTGTAGATAAGCTGTCACACATTCTCTCTTCTGGTCTTGGAAACGCGTCCCAGGATTGTCTGCTTAGCTGTAGTGTACTTCTCTACTGGTGGAGATGACTTTACCAGGTCATAAATTAAATCAACATTCTCGTGAAGGTGCTTCATAAGGCATGTGAAACGGGCATTGTCGTCAAGAGTGCAGACACTGAAAGTTTATTCGACCAGATTAAACCAGAATTCTGGGTGAGCAGGTTTAAATGCTGGCAGCTTTGGTAGGTTCGACAAAACTGAAGTCGAAGAAGTGGTGAACATATTGCTTTGGACGGGGGCATTGTAGGGCGACCGGTCTGAAATATGAGCATCTTGCCGAGCTTGTATCGAGAAGTTCACTTGGCACCGAGCCTGTGGTTGCAAGGTTACAGATGCTCGATCAGTGTGAGCGTCATGGTTGACATAAGTATTATCACAGTCTTGATTGCTCGACGAAAAGCGGAAGAGGTGATGCACACAGTGGAATGTTCATTATCGCCTGACAGAGTGGTGGATTTGATTTTCAACATCTGGGAGGTTACAGTGCCATCGAGAATTACTGATGTGGTGTGACGCTGCTCGCAAAACACCCAAATGTCCATAACTATTTCCACTTGGCGTAATATTTACAATTTGGTGAGCGTCGGTCGTGTGAAGGCTGCTTGGCGTGAAAGGATACACACGTGGCAGGTATCGGCTCGAATTTGAAACTTGATTATCAAAATAACTGAAACTATGTTCGACACTTTGAGCAGGAAATAATGGCGGGTTCGACAGAGGTGTAACAATGTTTCTGGAACCACTTTGCTGTGAACACCGAAATACATCAGGACTCTTGAAGCTGGAATCTGCATTAACCGTTGTTTGCTGTTGTGTTTTCGTAGCACTTGGTGAATTCCGCTGCATGTTGGGGCTGTAAGATATTTGGTATTCAGGATCCAAGTCGATTAGAGCTGATTGCTGTGCAGCAATGACACTAGTCGGCGCTTGATAAGTTAACTGTTGCGGCTGCTGGAGAGTTGCTGATGCAGCGAAAAATGTGCGGATGCGGATACCGGTAAGCCATTGTCCGGGTAGTAGACAAAGGCGCGCGTAAATAAAACGACGCAGTAGTCGCGAAGAACACACTTTTTCGAGCAACACACGGGCGCGGATGAAATAATCAGGGTCACCACTGAAGGAGATTATGTGTAGGCACAGAAATACCGACAGTTCTCTTCTATTTCAACTAGCACTTTATTATACTTCCGTATACATTCGAGACTGGGCGGGAACTACCTGTTAAAAACAGCTAACTCAAAGATCAAACATAAAGATATAACACTTCACTCGGTGTATGGTCGATCATTTGCTCGACCTACACCACAAATTGTTCCTTTTCGTTTGTTAATTGTACGATTTCATAGATGAATATAACAATCGTAATGTACCGTATTTATATCTATCGGCAATAAAAAAAGAACTTTGCAGGGTCTACAACTTGGCACCCAAGCACAATGCCAGTCTTTTGAAATTTTAGAAATGACGAGCAGAAGTAATAATCTTTTGTAATAATACATTGTTGAGACTTCATATTCAAATGAGACCATCTGATGTATTCTCAAAAATGGTTAATCTGCCTACAGATCTCAAACGAGACCAACCACTGACTATTTTATCATCAGAATGCCCTCTCCCTCTGAAAATAACTTCCGAGGCAAAGGTACTTCCCTTAGACGTCATTGATCCCAAGTTTAACAGTTCGTAAAAATAAAAGGAAAGATAAGGTTATTCTTTGCAATAACGTACAATTTCCATGAAAAGACTCCTTAAAACAAGCACTTCTGCCCATGAAAATATTACTTGTCGCTGTCTCAAACATAAAATTAATTTGGTTTGATTCAAGATATACGAATTTTTCACGTAGGTTAAGCAAAGTAATCTGAAAAACTAAACTTTCTCTCAGAGCCCCCCCCCCCTTTAATCCGCCACTGTTGAGTGGAAAGACTTTAAGCCCTTTCTACACGGGAAGTGAGAGCTTACAAGATTACCTATGATGCACCGGTCACGCCGGCCGCTTACAGTGTAGACGTATCCACTTACACAAGATGCACACATACGATCACTAGTAGACGGAATAGGATGGATCCTATTCTCACGTGTATGGAAGTGCTTCGTGTATGAGCAGACGACCGAATGGGGAACGCAGCTGACAAACGAAGCCAAGTCGGGAATCGGTTCGAAAATGTGTGCTTGTCTCCTGCTCAGAGGAACGTAGTTTATCGACTCAGTTGTAAGTACTTAAGGAGGTGATACTATAGATCACTTGCATTAAAAATTTAATATAACATGTGTACAATTTTTATTGAATAGAGAGATACAGCTGTTAATATAAAATCCAAACAAACGTAGAGCAAATGTAAATCAAGAAATTTTCACCGATTTATCCGTCAGTTCTTGGTACTAGTGCATCACACTTACTTAAAAGTAAAATTTTGTGTATGTTCTACACGTTCATTTCCACTTAGTTACCTGGTTTTCAGCTTACCAGGACATATTCAGACTTTAACTACGTCGAAAACTGGTTATTTAAATAAAAGTCAATATGGTGATCTACCAAGAACCGACGAAAAATCAGTCAAAATATCCAAATCAGTTTGTTCTACATACCAAGAGCTGTATCTCTGTTCCCAATAAAAATTGGACACACCTTATATGAAATTTTAACTGCAAATCGTCTTTATTACCATCTTCTAAAATATTTGCTATTTTTCCTGAAACATGCTGTAGTTAACAGATGAGATATTTGTTTTTGATGAGCATTATTTTAAGTATTTTGAATGCAAAAAGTATGTGGTATGCAAAAAGAATAGCAAACTCGTGGGATAAAATTAAAACTATCTGGTCAATTGTGAAGGAAGTGTCAGGTCAGCAACAGCAGGTAGAAGATATAACGTCAGTGCGTAGTAGGAATGTTTCTGTTACTGACAAGTTAGATATATGTGCAATATTCAATAATCACTTTCTGAATATAGTAGGGGAACTAAAAAAACATCTAGGTTCTACAGGTAAACATATAACGTTTTTAGAAAATGCCTTTCCGAGGCTGTAACCTGAAATGGTCCTTCATGATACTTCCATAGGTGAGATTGAGTCAATAATTAAATCACTAAAGACTAAGGACTCTTGTGGATATGATGGGGTATCTAGCAGAATTCTAAAGTACTGTTCTCCATATGTTAGCCCAGTACTAAGCCATATTTGTAATTTTTCCTTTCAGAATGGTCAGTTTCCTAACAGATTAAAGTACTCAGTAGTGAAACCACTTTATAAAAAAAGGAGAAAGGGATAATGTAGACAACTATAGACCTATTTCTATGCCATCGGTTTTTTCTGAAGTTATAGAAAAGGCTGTATTTTCAAGATTAATTGATCATTTCAGTTCACATGATTTATTGTCAAATGTGCAGTTTGGATTTAGAAGTGGTTTAACGACTGAAAATGCTATATTTTCGTTTCTCTGTGAGGCACTTGATGGGTTAAATAAGAGGCTACGGACATTAGGCGTCTTCTTTGATTTAACAAAAGCGTTTGATTGTGTTGATCACAAAATATTGTTGCAGAAGTTGGAACATTATGGAATACGGGGAGTAGCCCACAACTGGTTCACCTCTTTCTTTAATAACAGACAACAGAAGGTAATTCTCCGCAGTGTAGAAAATAGCTATGACGTGCAATCCCAATGGGGCACAATTAAGTATGGGGTGCCCCAGGGGTCTGTTTTGGGACCATTGCTGTTTCTTAATTATATATATGATATGTCTTCGAGTATAACAGGTGACTGTAAAATATTTTTGTTTGCTGATGATACCAGCTTGGTAGTGAAGGATGTTGCTCGTAATATTGACACAATAACAAATAATGCAGTTCAAGAGATAAGTTCATGGCTTGTAGAAAACAAGTTGATGTTAAATCACAGTAAAACTCAGTTTTTACAATTTCTAACACATAATTTGACGAAAGCTGACATTCTGATTACACATAATGGGCATGTGATAAGTGAGACTGAACAGTTCAAATTTCTAGGTGTTCATATAGACAGTAAGCTGTCATGGAAAGCCCATGTTCAGAATCTTGTTCCAAAACTAAATTCTGCTATATTTACCATTAGAACAATATCTGAGATAAGTGATTTTTCGACACGAAAAGTAATCTATTACGCTTACTTTCACTCACTTATGATGTACGGCATTGTTTTTTGGGGTAACTCGCATGATGCAAAAAGGATATTTCTGGCTCAAAAACGGGCGGTTCGAGCAATATGTGGTGTAAGTTCGCGAACGTCATGTCGACCCCTTTTCAGTAGTCTGGGAATTTTCACTCTGGCGTCACAATACGTTTTTTCTTTAATGTCGTTTGTTGTTAATAATATCAGCTTATTCCCACGAGTTAGTGGCTTTCACTCGGTGAATACTAGACAGAAGTCGAATCTGCATTTGCATCACACCACCTTAACACTTGTGCAGAATGGGGTACAATATTCTGCGGCATCCATTTTCAATAAGCTGCCACAAGAACTAAAGAATCTTAGCACTAATCCACACACTTTCAAATCTAAATTGAAGAGTTACCTCATGGCTCACTCCTTTTATTCTGTCAAGGAACTCCTAGAAAAGTTAAACAATTAAGCTAATTCATTTTTTTTCTTTATTGATTCTTTTCACTTTGTCTTAAGATTGTTGTGTGCAAAGGACTACTTAAAAATTTTCTATTACCATTCTTGTGTAACAATTAATGTATTGACTTGTTCCATGACCATGGAGTCTCACTCCTCAATTGGGTCCTATGGAACAGAAAAACCAATAAATAAAGCTTTATCAAAGTGAAAGGTCTATGTATAGACACCTGAACTTGTTCATCACATACATAGACGCCTAAAACTGCAGCGGCTGCAAGTATGTAATCGCATTTTATAATGAGGACGTTAACACATGTGAGCAACATAGTTACGCATGAACTGCACGAAAACAATTAAATACAGTTTCACAGTGGCAGTCTAAAACACTAAATAAATGATTAATCATCACAACATATGTTACAGTTTCGAAAGGTGATGTTAACATGGCGATTCATTTGCTGTAACTTAACAACAAACGAAGTGGACGCGTGAAGCAGATGGCTCAGCAAATGCATACAGTTTGAACGCATCTTTGTAGTTCGATGGTCTATTGCAAGGAGCGCTGCAGCTGACAACGACTTCCTTGTGCGTGTTGCACGTCTCGTATAGAAACCGCTTTACCTTAGGGGAATAAAGGAAAGGCAAACAAACCAAGGCAGACATTTGTAAAAAGCAAAGAAGTTGGACTGAGATGCCAGTCGAGGCTGAGGCTCTGTCCAGAGAACAAAGGCAAAGATGTTATTGAATGGTGGTGGTGGGGGGGGGATTTGAATTTAGTGTGGGCAACGGGAAGAGAGAATATGTTGAAGGGTAAGTTCTCATCTCCAGAGTTCTGAAAGGTTGGTGTCTATGGGAAGTATCCAGATAACCCGGAAGGTGTAATACTCTGCCAAACTGACATGCCTGCACTCTGAAGCGTTCTATGTGGGAATGACCAGCAACAAACTGACCATCTGCTTGAATGGACACAGGCAGACAATGTTTGTTGGTAATGAGGATCACCCTGCGGTTAAGCTTGCCTTGGTGCACGGCCAGCACATCTTGGCACAATGTTACACTGTCATTCGTATGAGGTTTCTCAATACGAAACTGTTGTTGTTGTGGTCTTCAGTCCGGAGACTGGTTTGATGCAGCTCTCCACAATACCCTATTCTGAGCAAGTCTCTTCATCTCCACATAAGAATGGCAACCTACATCTGTCTGAATCTGCTTACAATATCCATCTCTTGGTCTTCCTCTGCGGTTTTTACCCCACACACTTCCCTCCAAAGCTAAATACACAATTGAACACTAAGAATTGTCCTACCAATCTATCCCTTCTTCTAGTCAAGGTATGCCAGAAATTTCTTTTCTCCCCAATTCTGTTCAGTACCTCCTCATTAGTTACGCGATCCACACACCTAATCTTCAGCATTCTTCTGTAGCACCACATTTCAAAAGCCTCAATCCTCTTCCTGTCCCCACTGTTTATCGTCCATGTTTCACTCCCATACAAGGCAACACTCCATACAAATGCCTTCAGAAAGGACTTCCTTAGGCTTGAATCAATATTCGATGTTAACAAATTTCTCTTTTTCAAGAGATTTTCTTAGACTGCACTCCATTACTCTAGTTTTGTTCTTGTTAATCTTCATCTTATATCTACCTTTCAGCACACTGTCCATTCCGTTCAATTGCTCTTCCAGGTCCTTTGCTGTATCTGACAGAATTACTATGTCGTCGGCAAAACACAATGTTTTTAATTCTTCCCCCTGAACTTTAGTTCCTTCACCAAATTTCTCCTTGCTTTCCTTTATAGCTTGCTCAATGTACAAATTGAATAACATTGGAGAAAGGCTACAACCCTGTCTTACTCCCTTTCCAACCACTGCATCCATTTCATGCCCTTCAACTCTGACAACCACTGTCTGGTTTTTGTACAAGTTGTAAATAACCTTACGCTCCCTATATTTTACTCCTGATTTCTTCAGAACTTGAAAGAGTTTATTCCAATCAACATTGTCAAAAGCCTTCTCCAAATCTAAACTAAACTAAAAATGCACAAAACAGTGGCAGCAGAGAAGCGGAAAACATGCTACAAAATTATCTAAACAGGTAAATCAACTATTTAAAAAATTTTATGATAACCTATATCAGTTATAAGTATTTATTTGTATTTGCAAGTCGCTTACTCGCATGCCGCTGCCTCACTTTGCTTCTACGGTGACGTCACAGCGCAAGCCAATCGCAGTACTGCTCGCTTCGGGGCCAACCTTCCTTTTAGGTCTATTCTATACGAGCGCTGAAATCGCGGCGGTGTTAACGCTGAAAACTAGGCCTTAAATCTGCATACTATACAGGGCGCCAGAGACGACGCGTTTTAACACAACATTAGCATTGGGCGTATACTATACACCACGAATTTGAACCAATGGCGTTGGTTTTACGACATCACAGTTTCAAAATGGACACTATCCAATTGGGCTGTGCCAGGCGATATATATTACATCGAGTTGTAGTAGCGAGACTGAACGTCGAAATTCCCAAATGCACCAAAAATAAACGAAATATATATCTATTCAATAAAGCAGATAAAAATTCGCTTCACGTTTTCCTGGGTGATAGTCTCCAGTTTTTCAAAACTAAAAATGCGAGTGTAGGTCAGTTGTGTCTTACTTTCAAAGACATGATATCAGTAGCAATCGAGAGATTTATACAAAATAAATTAATAAAAGAGGGGGCTGACCCCCCATGGTACACAAAACAGGTCAGATCACTGTTGCAGAAATAAAGAAAAACGCATGCAAAATTTAAATAGACACAGAATTCATAAGACTGGCAATCTTTTACTGATACTCGCAACCTAGCGTGGACTTCAATGCGAGAAGCCTATAGTAGTTACCACATCGAAATCCTGTCTCGTAATCTTGCAGAAAATCCAATTCTGGTCATATGTGGAGTACAATAGCGGCAAAACACAAACAAAAACATTCACTACACGATAGCAATAGTAATACTACCGATGACAGTACTGCTAAGGCAGAATGACTAAACATAGCTTTCCGAAATTCGTTCACCAAAGAAGACAAAGTGAACACTCCAGTATTCAATCCAAGAACAGCTGCAGCATGCGAAACTTAGAAGTAGATGTTCCTGGAATAGTAAAACAACTTAAGTCACTAAACGAAAACAAATCTTCCGGGCGGTATTGTATACTAACTAGATTCCTCTCAGAGTATGCTGATGCAATATCTCCGTACTTAGCTATAATTTACAACCTATCACTCAGCTAATGATCCATACCCAAAGACTGGAAAGTTGCCCAAGTTACTCCAATATTCAAGAAAGACAATAGGAGTGATCCCCAAAATTACAGGCCAAACTCATTGACGTCGATTTGCAGTAGGATTTTGGAACATATACTTTGTTCGAATATTATGAATTACCTCGAAGAGAATGACCTATTAACGCGGATTCAGAAAGTATCGCTCTTGCGAAACACAACTTCCCCTTTATTCACATGAAGTGTTAAGTGCCGTCAACAAGGGATCTCAAATCGATTCCATATTTCTGGATTTCCGGAAGGCTTTTGACATTGTAACCCACAAGCGGCTTCTAATGAAACTGCGTGCTTATGGAATATCTCCCCAATTGTGCGATTGGATTCACGATTTCCTATCAGATAGGACACAGTTCGTTGTAATTGACGGTAAGTCATCTAGTAAAACAGAAGTGAAATATGGCGTTCCACAGGGAAGCGTTGTAGGTCCCCTACTCTTCCACGTGTTTATAAACGATTTAGGAGACAATCTGAATAGCTCCCTTAGACTGTTCGCGGATGATGCTGTCGTTTATCGGTTAGTGAAATCAACAGAGGATCAAAAGCAACTGCAACACGATTTAGACAAAATTTCTACATGGTGCAAAAATTGGCAATTGACACTAAACAAAGAAAAGTGTGAAGTAATACACATGACCACTAAAAGAAATCCGCTGAACTTCAATTACAGTCAAACCTTAAGGTCGTAAATTCTACCAAATACCTAGGAGCTACAATTACGAACAACTTTGACTGGAGAGAACACACAGAAAATATTGTGTGGAAGGCGAACCAAAGGTTACGTTTCATTGGCAGAACGCTTCGAAGATGCACCATCTCCACCAAAGAGACTACCTACATCACACTTTTGCGTCCTCTCCTGGAGTACTGTTGCCCCTTGTGGGACCCTCACCAGGTGGGACTGATGGAAGACATTGAAAATGTTCTGAGAAGGGCAGCAGATCTATTTGCGAAGTTTCAATCACCGACTTTTACTTCTGAATGTGAAAATATTTTGCTAGCTCTACCAGCGGTCGCTGCTTTTAAATTCGCTCCGTGTAAACAGGGACAGCGAACAAAGTCGCTGCTCCGAAACACGAGCGTCTAAAGTTGAAGGGTGGGCTACTTTAGACGCTGGTCGCTTGCGTTTTTGGTCGCTAGCGTTTTTGGTCGCCCTGTGTCATTTACGGGAGCGTATAAAGTAGCCACCAGTCGAGTCAAGATGACGAAGGAAGTAATAAATACTGGCTGTGTGTTTCTCGCAACAGTATTAAAAGAACAATTAACCTACCAAAAGCAAAATGGAAAAGTAGGAAAAATAAAAGAAAATGGATAATTGGACTACGAGGAGGGATAAATATGGTGCTTCTGCAAATCTTTTGGGTGAATTATCGTGTGAAGGTCCTTCCGCCTACAGAAATATAATGAGGATCACATAAGAAAATTTTGATAGATTACTGTAAATGGTAGAGGTTAAAATAAGGAAACAGAATAACGTCATGAGGATGGCGATCTCGCCAAGAATAAAATTTAAATAATCGTTATTTTTAATGTCACATAATACTGGAAAACTTCGATACAGTTTCAGAAATTTGACTACAATTCCAATTGGTGGGACACAGAACTTTTAATATCTCTACTTACGTCAATGATCACAAAATTTCTCGTCGTTTTGACGACCGGTTTCGGTCAGGAGGATCATTTTCAAGTCTACAACAAATCAGAAACGGAAGGATACATCTAGTATTAGACTACCTTAGAAAACATAAGTAATGCATTACACTCATCAATACATGTAATATAGTCATATGGCATCCTCACATCACAAATGTATCTTCTTTAAGGAATGTAATAACAGGTATGATGCATAATATTTTTGTTGAAAGGCTAAATATAATACCACTGATTCTCACAAAAGGATAATGACAAGTTTTATTAACAAGAAAAACTGCTACAGTTATCTTTAACTCAAGAGGCACACAACCATTAGGCAAGAGACAAAGAGCAGTAAATCTACTAAAAGTCTGTATATGCATTTACTCTTTGCAAAGAACTATTATGCCAAAGCATAGACAACTGCAAAGTGGACAAAACATAAGACAGTAGCACAGTACTTTAAAATAATAATAATAAACATTTTTAATTGATTATCACAACACTCCCACTTCAATTAACAAATGTTTAACACTTCTGTAGTCTTCTGTCAGCAAGAACTTTAGCATCACCAACATAAAGTAGCTGTCTTATTTTTTCAAAATTGCTTCTAGTGAGTGGTTTGGTAAGAATATCTGCTTGCTGATCTGTAGAGCTTACATGTTCAAGGTTGAAGATTCCCAACTTAAATTTTTCTCGTATGAAATGATACTTCACGTCTATGTGTTTTGTTCGTTTGTGATACTCAGGGTTCTTGATCAACCGGATGGCACTTTGACTGTCCATATACAAGGTGGTAGTAATTTCTTTCTGATTAATAATATTTTGTAAAATTGACTGTATCCATACAATTTCTTTTACAGCCTGACAAGAAGCTAAATATTCTGCTTCAGTTGTTGATAATGCCACCACTTTTTGCCTCTGAGAGCTCCAAGCTATAGTAGCTTCACCAAACTTAACAACAAAACCTGTGGTCGATCTTCGAGTAAGAACATCTCCTGCATAATCTGAATCACAAAAAACAGACAAACGAATATCCTCATTCCTTGGATAATACAAGCCATAAGAAATAGTTCCCTTTAGGTACTTTAAGATTCTCTTCACAGCATTCCAGTGCATCTTTTCTGGTTTTTCAAGATGCTGACTAGCATTATGTACTGAAAAAGTGATGTCAGGTCTGGTTGCCACAGACAAATATAGTAAACTTCCAACAGCCTGACGGTATGGAGCATTGATAATTTTTGAGTCATTCCCCATCTCAGAGTACATTTGTCCACGATCAGCAGGAATAGCTACAGCATTGGTATTTTCCATGTTGTACCGTTCCAGTACAGCTCTTGCATATGCCTCTTGGTTTAAGAAGATGGAGCCATCCTTGAACTGCTCTATCTGCAAACCGAGATAATGATTAACACTGCTGGTTGTTATCTCAAATTCTTGTTCCAAATCACTCATTAGTAAATTAATTACTTCCATAGATTCTGATATGATTAGTCCGTCATCAACGTGAATGGCTAGAATGGTCAAGAATTCACCCTTATTATTGACAAAAACACAGGGGTCTGCACTTGTTTCTGTCAGTCCAAATTTGTTCAACACACTGGTGAATTGTTTATTCCATAGTCTAGAAGCTTGTTTAAGCCCATAGATACTTTTCTTCAGCTTGCATACCTTTTTGGTACCATCCTCAAACCCTTCTGGCTGTTTCATATATATTTCAGTATCTATTTCACTGTATAAAAATGCAGTTTTCACATCAAACTGCCTCATATGCATTGCTTTGGATGCTGCAATAGACAAGATTATTCTTATGGAATCAAATCTAACCACTGGACTAAAGGTTTCAGTATAGTTCATGCCTAATTTCTGTCTAAATCCTCTAGCAACAAGTCGAGCTTTAAATCTATCCACAGTTCCATCAGTTCTCCTCTTCACTTTGAACACCCACCTATTGTCAAGTATTTCTTGGTTTTCTGGGGGCTCAGTCAAGATCCAAGTTTCATTAAGATTAAGAGAATACATTTCTTCTTGCATAGCCTGTTTCCAATTTTCTGCATTGTCACATTCCATTGCATCTTGATATGAGATGGGTTCATAGCACTTCGTTATGCAGGTAGAATTTACAGTAGTATAGTTGGCGTATCTGACAGGCTTTTTGATTTTTGACCTGTCTCGTAGGCTGCTTCTAATTTTATTCTCAGATTTGATGACCTCTTGATTGTCATTTTGCATAGAAGATCTACAGTTGGCTTCAGTATTTGATTCTTCTTCAAATATTCTAATTTCTTCTCCTGTTTGATTCAGGGTTTCCTCTTGAGTAGTCTGCTTATCATCAGTTGTCTCAGATATTAGGAAAGGTACACATTCAGTATTGAAAGTTTTCTCTGATTGACAGTCCTTATATAATTTGCCCATGAAAACAATGTCACGATATATTTTAACTTGATTTTTATGAGAAAACCAAACACGATACCCCTTTACTTCTGTATCGTAGCCAACTAGAAAACCTTTTTCACCTTTGGAATCCCATTTCTGCCGTCTATCCTTTGGAATGTGTGTATAAACCATCTCTCCAAATATCCTGAGTTTGGTCACATCACCTTTGGAATCCCATTTCTGCCGTCTATCCTTTGGAATGTGTGTATAAACCATCTCTCCAAATATCCTGAGTTTGGTCACATCATAATCCAATCCATTCCACATTTTGTGAGGTGATTTGCCATTGACACTGCTTGTACCTGTTCTATTCAAAATATAAGTTGCTGTATTAATGGCTTCAGCCCACAGTCGTATTGGCAGCCCACTTGCATGAATCATTGTTCTTGCAGTCTCCACCAAAGTTCTGTTCTCACGTTCGGCTGCACCATTCTGTTGAGGACAATAAGTTACTGATTTTTGATGTGTTATCCCATAATTCTGCATTATTTTTCGCACTTCATGGTTAATGAATTCTAGTCCATTATCAGTTCTGATCACTTTAATGCCATTTTCAATTTGTTTTTCAGTAGTTTTTATGAAAGATTCCAAGTGTTCCGCAACTTCAGATTTATGTCTTAGAAAATACACAGTTCTCCAATGTGAATAATCATCTTTTAACAAAAGAAAGTACCTTGAACCACCAATAGAATCAACTTGCATAGGGCCACACAAATCACAGTGAATCAGTTCACCTGCCCTTTTTGACTTTGAATCACTTTTGTGGAAAGGTAATTTATGAATTTTCCCAACGACACAATCTTCACACAAACTTTTATCTTCTTCTTTAAATTGAATCTGCCTATCCTTCAGAAACTTTTTCACATGGGGATAATTTTGATGAGCAAGTCTTTTGTGCCAAATTTTAATATCTTCCTTGGTAGCCACATTTGCTTGAACACTGTCATTTTCACTAAGTGAAATCTTAAA
Source organism: Locusta migratoria (assembly GCA_026315105.1). Lineage (NCBI taxonomy): Eukaryota > Metazoa > Arthropoda > Insecta > Orthoptera > Acrididae > Locusta > Locusta migratoria. The sequence goes on from CM048744.1 coordinate 301,789,884, forward strand.
TTTCATCCTATACAACCTTTCTTCACGAACTCCCACTGCAACAACATTCTCTCCCTTGAAAAGTCTGCATGTTGCCTTGTCAGATTTAAATTGTATGCCCTTGTCTAATGCTGCTCCAAGTGAAAATAAATTAAACCGAATATCTGGCACATATAAAACATTTGACAAATACTTTTCATTCCACCTTTTACCATCAAAGGCTAGAATGTTTATGTCGCCTTTCCCATATGAAGTAATATAACTACCATCACCAATACAGATTTGGACTTCACTCTCAAATGGACTGTAATTTACAAACCATTCAATTTCATTACACATGTGATCAGTAGCACCAGAATCTAAAAACCATGCATTTTTATTTACATGATTGGCTGCTAAAATTTTGCTTATCAAAGCATCCCCTCTTAGTTCACACTGATTCCGACCTTGATGCTTTGATACAGTACTTCTGCATTCTTTTGCACAATGACCGGGTTTATTACACTTGAAACAAATGGTTTTGCAATCTTTAGCCCAATGACCAGGTTTATTACATTTGAAGCACTTACCTTGTTTTCTTGAATTTTTATTTGTAGGACAGGGATTATTCTTAAAATGATTACTTCTTCCTTGTGTACCTGCTGCAAATGCTTCCCCCTTCACGTCTTCCTGAAGATTAAGGCGTTTTTCCTCCATCAATAATCTTGATGTCAAATTTGCTAATGTCTGTTGATCCGGATGTGTTGATTCCCATGCACTCAGAAAATGGTTATAACTTTTTGGTAGTGTCATTAACAGTTTTGTGATCACCATAGAATCTGAAATATTTTCACCTTGATTCCTTAACCGATGTACCAGGTCTTCTAATTGTGAAATATATGTAGCCATATCATTTGAAATATCCTTTTTTAGGTTATACCATTGCTGCTGGAGTAAATGTATGCTTACACTGTTTTTCTGTTCATAAACTGAAAGTAATTTGATCCACATAGCAGCTGAAGATTCACAGTTAATGATATGTAGCAATGGCTTGTCTTCAATTGATGTTCCAATAACTTTCTGAGCTGCATTGTCCAACTTATTCCATCTTACAAGATCTTTTTCATACTTCAGCCTTGCTTCAGTATTCATGTTGTCATTACACTCTGGTTTAATTACTTCACCTGTGACAATGTCCCAAGCTCCCATAGCACTTAAAGTAACACGAACTTGAAATTTCCAGGCAGACCAATTTTCAATGCCTTTGAGTTTTGTAATTCTAGAAATTTCGTTTTCCATCATTTTAACACAGCAGAAATAACCTTAAAACTTTTGCTCACACAAGTTTAATACTACAATAATGCACCCACTATTCAGTTTTACTTTTTTGTCAGTTCAAAACTTGTCACTCAGTGATTACTGGGCCCATAACCTGTTGAAAGGCTAAATATAATACCACTGATTCTCACAAAAGGATAATGACAAGTTTTATTAACAAGAAAAACTGCTACAGTTATCTTTAACTCAAGAGGCACACAACCATTAGGCAAGAGACAAAGAGCAGTAAATCTACTAAAAGTCTGTATATGCATTTACTCTTTGCAAAGAACTATTATGCCAAAGCATAGACAACTGCAAAGTGGACAAAACATAAGACAGTAGCACAGTACTTTAAAATAATAATAATAAACATTTTTAATTGATTATCACAACAATTTTAACACGTTTTTTTTATATTGATGACTGTAATGCCTTATTTATGTTTTATAAGGTAGGCTATTACTAAATTTGTCCTGTTTCCGATTTGCTGTAGACTTGAAAATGGTCATCACTGACCGAAACCGGTCGTCAAAACGACGAGAAATTTTGTGATCGACGTAAATAAAGATATTAAAAGTAATTACAAAATGGATCATTGATATAAATTCGTGACCATGTCGCACCTTGGGAAACAGAACTGCTTGGTATCACCTAACCTCCAAAACATTATGTCATATGCTACGTCGTGTTTCAATTGTTTTTACGAAGATGCTAGCGTCTGAAGTCGCTGCGTGCCATTGCATCAGCGCATAGTCCATAAATATCTATCTATGGTCTATGCATCAGCGTATTCATTCGCTATTCGCCCATACGCCGAGCGACAACAGGCGCCAGCGACTAGCGATCAAATACGCTCCGTGTAATATACCCTTTAAGCGAACGCCCGAGCGCACATGCGCTGAGAGCTGAAATCATACCCCTGCGAAACCTGTAAGTTCATGTTGTACACGTACATAATGTTGACAGCAAAAGTAACGTCTGTGCGAAAGGTGGTGCTAGATATAGAAATGCAAGTATGCTTTAGCTGCATGCCGAATGCTGTCTGATGCTTATAAGCGTATATTGTTCACTCTTCCCACTCTTTTTCGGGTTAGAAGGCCCTGGTGTCGGTTGTTTCGCCGCCATTGCTAACAATGCACAACACAGACGACTAAAGACGAATACACACAACTGCAGACAAGAAAAAGTTACGTGATATTTCGTTGTGGGCTTGTACTAACACGAATGCACAGCCGAACAAAGTAAACTGATTACTCAGCTAGCGAACGCGCCGCTTATAAGCGTTACCCGAACTGGCTTGTTTGATCGCGGAAACGCTTACAAAATATAAGCGTCGGCAGCTCTGGAGTGTTGATCGCGGAAACGCTTATAAGCGTCAGCCGCAGTGAACGTGTTAAGCAATCTTGCTTTAGCAAAACAGTCATCAGTAGCATCACCATTTCTATCATTTAATGAAAGTATTGGTTGTGTTTTGCCGCTAGTATACTTTACATGCGACCCGAATTTCTTAGGATTCTCTACCAAATTACATGACAGCGTTTCGTTGCGGTATGTATTGTAAGCTTTTCACATTGAAGTTCGAAACTAAAGACAAAGCACAAGCTCTGATTGTTTCGTTAAGGATGCAGAGGGCAATGTGTCGCCCACTTTAAAGGAACTATCCTGGCATTCGCCTGGAGTGATTTAGAGGAATCACGGAGACTCTAAATCTAGGTAGATGGAGGCGAATTTGAACCGCCGTCCTCTCGAATTCGAGTCCAGTGTTAATGCAAAAAGATCAAATTTACTGATGGGAAACCAGTTCTCAGCAAAGAAGGGAAAGCTGCAAGGTGGAAAGAGTATATAGAGGGACTCTACAAAGGAAATGAACTTGGAGATAGAGATGGGTAGGTCCGAGATTTTAAAGGAGTCGGGTCCGGATCTACATCCAGCTCTGCGGACCCGCATCCAGGTTCCGTGTCCGCTGGACCCATATGGGCCCGGCTCTGCAGCCGGCCGGCCGGACCGTGTCTGTCGGGTGGATCCGCGTCCACTGGACCTGCACTGGTACAGCCGCACAGCCGGCGGCCGAAGCGTATCTATCGAGCGAATCTTGTCTAACCGAGGAGGATTGCAGTTGCGTTACACAGGAATAAGTTGAAATGTATTAATATATAGTAATGATGTAAAAAATAGTCCAAGTTAACTGTGATAAAAATGTTTTATTGCCAGAAAATCACGAACACTGTCGCATTATAAAATCACTGTCATCATTTGCTATACAAGTCACCCAGATCACATTAGTATATTTCTAATTATTTGTAGAAAACTAAAATCTTTGTGAACTAAGCTCTTACTGTAAAACATTTGGAAGACTGTGTTTTCGTCAATGAAGTGAGCTGTCCTTTAATAGAAATTATTTTGTGACGCCCATCCATCAGCAGTTAAAAGACACATCTGTTAATCCCGTCAATAAATTTCGAGTTTCCTCTTTTAATTCGTTGCGGATGGCAGGCAACAAACTGCAAGATACTGATTTTCTAGTTGGTATCTTATATGATGGACAAAGTAAATTCATTAGTTTTTGGAACTCTGGATCTTCTACAATTTTAAATGGATGGTATTCTTTTACAATAATTTTTGTCACTATTATCAATTTGCTTGGAACGATGAATTGTAATGAAATTTGATCCGATAAAGGGCTTGAATGCTGAAGTGGACAGTAAAATTTGTTCTGAACTGGATGGCACAGATTCAGGTAAATAATTGTGATTAATTTTATTAGAATTGCTACAGCTATTGGTAAATTCTTCATTGCTAGGTAAATTTATTTCAAGTGTTTCACGTGTTCAAGTGTTTTTCCTCTTTATATGTTTGACGAGATTTCTTGTTCGAGTTCTTGGTTTGTACGAAAGATCCAGACAGCAATATCGGCATTTAGCTTTATTATCTTGGACTGTAAATTGATACCAAACTTCACTGTTCTTCGGTGGTGGGATAATGAAATCTACGAGAAGAAGAAAAAAATGTTATATGACACCTGGCTAGCATGGGCACACACACATGTTTGTATCACTAAAAAGCTTAATTCGTTCGGTAAATAAATCACTGGACCAAGATTAGTGTCCATAACATCGTATGCAATGGTCAAAATCGACTTGCAATGTTTGCTTGACAGACATGAGTGCATTGTCCATTCCTTGTTGGCACGCTTTAAAACCATACCATAAAATTCACAATAACCGTGAACTCAAATCTTACTACCAACTTTTTTGGGGGGCACAATCAATAGTTGGTGTTATTGGGAATAACCTTACAATAATAATCTTCCACTGAACAGTTGTGCAGTATGTTTGTTGAACTGCTTCAGCAACACATCTGTTAGTAATGCGACACCTGTTAGAGGATGCAGCCCAAGGCCAGTAGAGTCTCGGATAGAAAAAATATGCCTGTGTGCCAGCCTCGCGTGTTGTGTAGAGCACTGCCAGGCCAGCGTCACACAGAGCTGGCGGAATTCGGCGAGCAGGTAGCCGCCCAGCCACCCCGGCAGGTCGCCTCAGCCTGACCACCCTGCTGTGTTTATGGCGGGATCCACGTCCGGCGTGGGCGTTACAACTGTCTCCCTGCCACTCCGCCGCTGCGCTTCCAACTCCAGCCGCGCCTGACCTGTTTGCTGGCCTGGACCCACAACCGATGCGTGTCCGAGGATGCGTGTCCGACCTGCAACGTGATTTACATCCATCACTAGCGCGCCTGATGCGGGTCCAAGGATCCGTTTCCATCCGAACCTACCCATCTCTACTTCGAGAAGAATTTGACAGAGCCCTGAAAGACCTAAGTCGAAACAAGGCCCCTGGAGTAGATGATATTCCCTCAGAGCTACTGAAGACTCTTGGAGAACCAGCCATGACAAACCTGTTCCACCTGGTGTGTAAGATGTATGAGACAGGCGAAGTACCCTCAGACTTTAAGAAAAATGTTATAATCCCCATTCCAAAGAAAGCAGGTGCAGACAGCTGTGAAAACTACAGAACCATCAGTTTAATAAGTCATGGTTGCAAAATATTAACACGAATTATATACAGAAGGATGGAAAAGCTGGTAGAAGCCGACCTCGGGGAAGATCAGTTTGGGTTCAGGAGAAATGTAGGAACACGGGAGGCAATACTCACTTTACGGCTTATCCTAGAAGATAGATTAAGAAAAGGCAAACATACATTTCTAGCTTTTGTAGATTTGGAGAAGGCTTTTGACAATGTTGATTGGAATAAACTCTGTCAAGTTCTGAAGCAAGCAGGAGTAAAATATAGGGAGCGTAAGGTTATTTACAACTTGTACAAAAACCAGACAGTGGTTGTCAGAGTTGAAGGGCATGAAAGGGATGCAGTGGTTGGAAAGGGAGTAAGACAGGGTTGTAGTCTTTCTCCATTGTTATTCAATTTGTACATTGAGAAAGCTATAAAGGAAAGCAAGGAGAAATTTGGTGAAGGAATTAAAGTTCAGGGTGAAGAATTAAAAACTTTGCGTTTTGCCGACGACATAGTAATTCTGTCAGACACAGCAAAGGACCTGGAAGAGCAATTGAACGGAATGGACAGTGTACTGAAAGGTGCATATAAGATGAACATTAACAAGAGCAAAACTAGGGTAATGGAGTGCAGTGTAAGAAAATCAGGTAACGCTGAAGGAATTAGATTGGGAAACGAAGCAATAAAGAAGGTAGATGAGTTTTGTTACTTGGGCAGTAAAATAACAAATGTTGGTCGCAGTACAGAGGATATAAAATGCAGAATAGCAATGGGTAGAAAAGCGTTCTTGAAAAAAAGAAATTTGTTAACATCGAATATTGATTTAAACCTAAGGAAGTCCTTTCTGAAGGCATTTGTATGGAGTGTTGTCTTTTATGGGATTGAGACATGGATGATAAACAGTGCGGACAGGAAGAGGATTGAGGCTTTTGAAATGTTGTGCTACAGAAGAATGCTGAAGATTAGGTGGGTGGATCGCATAACTAATGAGGAGGTACTGAACAGAATTGGGGAGAAAAGAAATTTCTGGCATACCTTGACTAAAAGAAGGGATAGATTGGTAGGACACATTCTTAGACATCAAGGAATTGTGAATTTAGCGTTGGAGGGAAGTGTGTGGGGAAAAAATCTCAGAGGAAGACCAAGTGATGGATACAGTAAGCAGATTCAGACAGATGTAGGTTGCCATTCTTATGTGGAGATGAAGAGGCTTGCTCTCAGGATAGGGTATTGTGGAGAGCTGCACCAAACCAGTCTCCGGACTGAAGACCAGAACAACAACATTGATAACTCTCCCGAAATTTGCATTTAAATGGCAACTACTTTAATCCGCACTCATATATTCAAGAGTCTACTGTAGTTCATCATTGCTTCAGGAAAAGTAGAACGAAGAGGGACTAATCTTCGTGGTGCATTTACAAAATCAAAGAGAAAACTGAAGGAGTACAAGAAAAGTGGAACAGGCGCACCTAACATTAAAAAATACGTCTGCACAAACCAAATGCAGTTTTTAAATGAGCCGTATCAGTCCATATAAGTTACAGATAGTGTATAAGATATTAGTGAAATCAATGATGATGGAGATGATGATCAGCCTGAACTATCTTCTTTACAAGACAACAAAACCTAAGTCACCCCCCCCCCCCAAAAAGAGAGAGAGAGAGAGAGAGAGAGAGAGAGAGAGAGAGAGAGAGAGAGAGAGAGAGAGAGAGAGAGAGAGAGAGAGAGGGAGAGAGAAAATGAAAGAAAGAAACAACAGAAACGACAACAATACTGGCCACAGAAAATGCTGGCACTCAGATGAAACTGAAAGCCTTGAAACAACCTAACTCCCAGTGCCCTCATATTCTCCCAAGGACTTCTACCTTACCTAAACAAATTTGAGCTAACATTCTCGAATTGCCAATATGGGTTCCCACCCCCAAATGTCACAAACAAACCATTGAAACTCAATTTCCAAGCACTGGTTCCACAAACCCATCACTTCCATAATCCACAGCTTCCCAATCACTGCAAAAACAACCAGCGGGCATGTTTGTTTAAAAGAAATCAACCTGAGGCCAAGCAAGGACAAACAACTGCACAGTGTTATCAACAATTCGGCCAGTCTCAACTCAAGATTACCCTGCAGAGCCCTTCCCCATCTTCTGTGCCTACAGATAAGACAACTTTTCTTAATTTCAATTAATTTGGTTTTTGGTAATATTAAAAAGTAGAAGTTTATATATAGACTAAGCTTCCAAGATGGGCAGACGTGTTTTGTGTTATGTAGGTGTGACATCATAAATGCTTAAAGAAATACAGAGTTTTCCACTTAAAAATGAAATGGGATACTTTTAAATACTTTATATTTTTAAATAAATAATTGAAAAGTGCATGACTTCATGTATTTAAATTTAGAGCATGCGGAACTTTCATTTAAAGCTGTCAGATTTCCCTAGCATTAGAGTGAGTCTTTCTTGTAATGGAATAGATTTTCTCATTTGAGTATTCTGGCGTTTTATTTCATTTTTCAGCTTCTCATGAATGGTGCAAACATTCTGAAGTTAGAAACTTAGGCTCATCACACCAAACTTCCTCAAAGAAGAGTGTAGAATGTTCCATTGAGTTCCCTTATTTTGGCTAATTGGATGAATCCAGTACTTAACACGTTGACTGCTGTGTGGCGGCGGTGGCCACAGCAATGCCTTACGCCCGATGACGTGTGGCTGCCGGCTGCATCAAGCCCCATTCTTTTCAGTTCGGTATAGCAGTGGTTTGCATGTTTCCAATACAGACACAGATACGCGAAATATATATTGTGGGTCAACGTGGCCTGAAAGACGATCTTCGAATGACAAGTGTATATCATTTTAACCCTGGTGGAGGTGACACATCCATCACTGAGCGTGTAACAGTCAACATGTTAATCATACGGCACTTGATATGATAGCACACCAACCACATTGCAACTTGTTTGGAATTCATTACTTACTTTTTGGAATGAACTTCACTTGAGCACGACATCCAGGCAACTTCATTTCACCATTAAAATTTGTGCAAGCAGAATTCCATCAATAAAATACTGGCCGTCTGCCCTCTTGGCAGACAGGTGCCAGAACTCCAATTGTGCCACTAATTTGCTTTTGTATATACAAGTGCCCATTTCAAGTCCCTGTCGGACTATCTGAAAACCCCACCAAAAGGGATGGAAGTTAATGACTTCCTAGACAAGCCCTGGCATCAGCACCATAGTACAGCACACTGACACCCACCTGAGAACACTAGTGGCCAAGCAATAGACCACTCCTCAACCATATCCTGACTGCACTCTCCTCTTTCCTTGATATTTCATTGCTTGATAACTTATTCACTACAAATTGTCTTTCCGGTGGATTTCTCATCCTGTCTCCACTTTCCATCTCTTTCTGTAATTTGTTCTTTTTTTTACTTCTGGCAAATTACCATTGATGCCCTCAGACACTTTCAATCTGATCCAGAGTTTCTCCAATATTGGTCACAAAAGGGAGAACATACTAGGGCAGTGTGTATAGGTACTAACTACATGGATGGAAAAAGATGATTGAGGCAGGAGCAAACAGAGCAGGCAAAGGAGAAAATGATGCAGCAGAGAACAAGAGATGGGAAAGATGCATGATTTTGAGGGTTGTGTTAGGACAATAGGTTGTGGCCTGGATAATTTCTGAACTGGAGAATGTGCTACAACTCCAATCTGTGCAACTCGGAACATATGATGAGTGGAGGAGGGCCTGGGTCCTTGAAAAGCAATCAGTACTGAGTATGTTGCACAACAGGTTGATCTACTTACGTTTTGGTTAGTTTTAGTGCGGCCATTCATTCTGAAAGATCAATAGTACTCATACCAATGTGAAAAGGAGAGCAATGACTGCCACAATTGGTAAATCATGTGCATCATTTCAGATGTGGCCTGGTCCTGATGGAGTAGGAAAAACCTGAGTAGGACTGGAATAGGAAGTGCTGGTTGGGTGAACTGGGCAGATCTTGCATCAGGGTCTCCCACAGGGATATAAACCCTGTAATGAGTAGAGATGGGTAGGTCCGAGATTTTAAAGGAGTCGGGTCCGGATCTGCTTCCAGCTCTGCGGACCCGCATCCAGGTTCCGTGTCCGCTGGACCCATATGGGTCCGGCTCTGCAGCCGGCCGGCAGGACGGACCGTGTCTGTCGGGTGGATCCGCGTCCACTGGACCTGCACTGGTACAGCCGCACAGCTGGCGGCCGAAGCGTATCTATCGAGCGAATCTTGTCTAACCGAGGAGGATTGCAGTTGCGTTACACAGGAATAAGTTGAAATGTATTAATATATAGTAATGATGTAAAAAATAGTCCAAGTTAACTGTGATAAAAATGTTTTATTGCCAGAAAATCACGAACACTGTCGCATTATAAAATCACTGTCATCATTTGCTATACAAGTCACCCAGATCACATTAGTATATTTCTAATTATTTGTAGAAAACTAAAATCTTTGTGAACTAAGCTCTTACTGTAAAACATTTGGAAGACTGTGTTTTCGTCAATGAAGTGAGCTGTCCTTTAATAGAAATTATTTTGTGACGCCCATCCATCAGCAGTTAAAAGACACATCTGTTAATCCCGTCAATAAATTTCGAGTTTCCTCTTTTAATTCGTTGCGGATGGCAGGCAACAAACTGCAAGATACTGATTTTCTAGTTGGTATCTTATATGATGGACAAAGTAAATTCATTAGTTTTTGGAACTCTGGATCTTCTACAATTTTAAATGGATGGTATTCTTTTACAATAATTTTTGTCACTATTATCAATTTGCTTGGAACGATGAATTGTAATGAAATTTGATCCGATAAAGGGCTTGAATGCTGAAGTGGACAGTAAAATTTGTTCTGAACTGGATGGCACAGATTCAGGTAAATAATTGTGATTAATTTTATTAGAATTGCTACTGCTATTGGTAAATTCTTCATTGCTAGGTAAATTTATTTCAAGTGTTTCACGTGTTCAAGTGTTTTTCCTCTTTATATGTTTGACGAGATTTCTTGTTCGAGTTCTTGGTTTGTACGAAAGATCCAGACAGCAATATCGGCATTTAGCTTTATTATCTTGGACTGTAAATTGATACCAAACTTCACTGTTCTTCGGTGGTGGGATAATGAAATCTACGAGAAGAAGAAAAAAATGTTATATGACACCTGGCTAGCATGGGCACACACACATGTTTGTATCACTAAAAAGCTTAATTCGTTCGGTAAATAAATCACTGGACCAAGATTAGTGTCCATAACATCGTATGCAATGGTCAAAATCGACTTGCAATGTTTGCTTGACAGACATGAGTGCATTGTCCATTCCTTGTTGGCACGCTTTAAAACCATACCATAAAATTCACAATAACCGTGAACTCAAATCTTACTACCAACTTTTTTGGGGGGCACAATCAATAGTTGGTGTTATTGGGAATAACCTTACAATAATAATCTTCCACTGAACAGTTGTGCAGTATGTTTGTTGAACTGCTTCAGCAACACATCTGTTAGTAATGCGACACCTGTTAGAGGATGCAGCCCAAGGCCAGTAGAGTCTCGGATAGAAAAAATATGCCTGTGTGCCAGCCTCGCGTGTTGTGTAGAGCACTGCCAGGCCAGCGTCACACAGAGCTGGCGGAATTCGGCGAGCAGGTAGCCGCCCAGCCACCCCGGCAGGTCGCCTCAGCCTGACCACCCTGCTGTGTTTATGGCGGGATCCACGTCCGGCGTGGGCGTTACAACTGTCTCCCTGCCACTCCGCCGCTGCGCTTCCAACTCCAGCCGCGCCTGACCTGTTTGCTGGCCTGGACCCACAACCGATGCGTGTCCGACCCACACTCGGATTTACATCCATCACTAGCGCGCCTGATGCGGGTCCAAGGATCCGTTTCCATCCGGACCTACCCATCTCTTGTAATGAGGGGGCTGAGATTGGGAGTGGCATAAGGATGGACTAGGTTGTTTTGTAAAGAAATAATTGGAGTGAAGCAAAAGTTGGAATGTTTATGATAGAGGGTGTGATTCAATAGAATGTAGTCAACTGACAAAGAATGGAAAAATTGTGTGCTTTTTGAAGGACCCTTTGTTTCTTACATCAAATCTCATGGGGGACATTTAAATTTCCTTCATTTTTTACCATAACTATCCTGCTCACTCTGAAACACCAATTTATTTTTGAATTTCTACAGAAAGCTAACAGCTTTTATCATCCTTGCTTATTACATTAAATCTCTCCTACAGTAACATGTTAGTCATAAAACTTCATTATTCCAGTGCATGGAAATGACCCATTTGCAATACAATAGTTACAAGACAGAAAAATAAATCTTTCAAAGGATTTCCTAGACCAAACATCTGCCAGGCACTTAAATGTTATTTCCAGAGTAAATATGTAGATGTAAAAATATTCACAGGAGACATTGGCATGCATTCACTAAAGTAAATATCAGTACTGGGTTTTCACAACTGTAATTGTATTAAGTTCACTCAATGCATGATCAGTTGATTGTTAAAAAAGTTTAAATGTTTGTAGAGCTTATGGGACTTAACTACGGGGTCATCAGTCCCTAAACTTACAAACTACTTATGAACTAGCTAATACTAAGGATAGCACAAATATCCATGCCCGAGGGGGGATTGGAACCCCGACCATAGTGGCTGTGCAGAACGTGACTGGCGTGCCAATACCGCTTGGCCACTGCGGCCGGCAATTGATTGTTAAGTGCAAGAGATTTTACATACTCTTCCTGTGGCAAGCAGCAATATTTAAGTATTTGCACACATTTCTCAATTTAAGCAGCAATACAATGATTTCCCTGAATATTCAGCTGATTCAATCAGTTACAGTTTTTACATATGGAAGAAAAACTCACCTTTTGGCCAATAAGGGAGGACAGATAACAAATCGCTATAAAGAGGCCCGCTGAACTGCTGACAGGCATGAAATAGATAATCACATACACAGAACTTAAATTTTTGGCCACGGCCTTTGTCAGAAAAAGAAACACATACATTCATGCAATCACTCAGACAACTCACCTTTTGGTCATTCTTTTTCGTAACTGCATTAGGATGCATTAGTAGAAAATGGAAAGCTTCCAGACCTTTTGAGTCTTTAAACTTCCTGATGACAACCTCAACTCCAGTATCAGAGAATAAAACGTTTAGGAATTACAGGTTGGAAAATTCATCCAAGAAATGTGCGACAATAGATTTTCACTATTGACTAATAAGTTTCAGTTTCTATAACTTATGCCAAATTATTAATTAGTAGGTGCAATCAACTTTTTTTATCACACCATGGTTTTGTTTTCCCATGAATCATTCTCCAATACTGGAGTTTTCAGATTCAACCCATTATGAATACCTGGAATAGACCGTTGTAGTGGCACAATCTAAAATCCCTATTCTATCACCTTGAGATACCCAAGCTTTGCTATTTAATTTATGTAAATATAATTGGGCCTATTCAAGACAGAAGCTTCCACCAGAATCTCTCTGTTTCAGATTCTGGTAGAGGCTGCAGCAGCAAGTAGGCAAAGAAGCCATTTATATACAGTCAAAGAAGTCCTAGGATATATATTATATATTGTCCATGGTTAAACAGTGTACATGGGGTTCGTTCAAAGAGCTGCAGGGCTGCAACCGCGCATGCGCAGTACGGAAATTCGTGTTCAAAGAGCAATCCTGCAGCTTCCTGCAGCCTGCCGGCTGTTCAAGGAAGCTCCTGGCTGCAGCGTCCTGCAGCTTGCTGGCTGCATGAGCTGCAGGGAAAATTTCCTCCTGCAGCTTGACTGACGTCATCGGTACCCGCGCATGCGCGGTAGAGTCTGCTTTGCTGCTGCAGGAAGTTGCAGGAAGCTGCAGTCCTGCAGCTCTTTGAACGAACCTTTTGTTATTGAAACAAAAGACTGAGCTATTGTTTATTCTGGTGTTGAATGTCAAGCATGTATAACTTTCTGAATATTAATATGTATAGTTATCACTATAATAAATAGTGGATTTTGAAGTTACTTCTTCACTTTAAAGTTTTATTCAGTGATATACTCGAAGACAATATTATATAGAGATATGTTTATGACAATCACAACTAAAGAAGAAAACTGATAGAGGCACAACTTAAGTTTGACCTCTCTCCTTAATATGGTTTCTACATGATGATTCATTACAACCAAGTAAGACTAAATCTCCAGTAAGGAAGCTATATTTCTGTTCAGTCTACACCAACTTGTGCTAGGCTGAACTTCATATAAAGTACTGTTACATTGGTTAAAAATACCAGGTTATTTGAATCACAGTAGCCAACACTTGTAATAGTTCATGTGGCACCAATGACTTAGAAGAACCTGGAAGCAAGAACATTTGTTACTTGTTTAAAAGTGACTGATATAGCAGTTCCAATATTCAAGTGATTTAGTAATGTGGTAATATCACAAGCTTAAAGTTTCAAGTCCACTAGTTATCACAAACTTACCTACAAAGAAAGAAGATTTACCAGTGCAAATCTCGCACTAGAAGCAAAGAAGCATTTATCGCCAGCGAGTGCAGTTCAATTCCACTTCACCTTCGGCTTTCAGTGCAGCTTCATCCCTCTTCGCCCTCACCATCGAGAACAGCTCAAGCTACAATGCTGTGGTGAGAGTACATTTCTTTCTTTCTTTCTTTCTTTATTTTTTAGTGACAGAGTGTTACTAAAGTTTTATATATTTTGTAAATCATATGCCACAAACTAGGTATCAAAGGGCATTACTTAAGATGGCAGAATCTAATTTCCAAAGTTCAGTTACCATGATCTAACAACTTAATACCAATATAGAAAAGCAAAATAAAGAACTAAGAGCAGACTTCATTCAACAGAATGTAGAACTCAAAACAAATTTCACTAAGCAACTACATGAACTTTCAGCTACTATTAATACCCAAAAAACTGAAGTTCATAATAGTTTGCTTGATATGAAAAATAAAATAACAGAACAAGACAAAAAACTTTACACTTTTAATAAACTTTTACAACAATATACAGAAAAGTGTCAAAGAGAAAGAACTATGATAATTTCAAATGTGATTTACATGTTATGAAACACACTTTCATCTCAAAAGACCAATTATTATAAATGATCACTGAAGTAGTTATTACAAACTTTACCAATAACAGACAAGGTATGGTAGATGAAGTTTTAGAGGTTTTTAATACTAGAAAATAAGAATATAATTCTGTTCCACAGGCTTTCACTGATAAATTACTTTCAGTGGATAGTAATTTAACAGAATGCCAATTGAAATTACATTCTCTGGAAGAAAAGTCGCATTTAGAATTTTCAGAAATTAAGGAGAGAATGCTAATCACAGAAACCCAATTAAAATCTTTAAAAAGATCACAGTATGAGGATAGTGACAACGATTCTATAGGGGAGGCTAACTTATGTGAACAGAGACTTGAAAGTTTAATACATAAAACAATAAGGGAGAATTACCTTAGCAATAATAATTTATTAGAATCGGACTTTGATAACCTACACCTCATTAAGGCTGCCACTTCCAACATACATAATCCATCCTCAAACATTAATTCCAAACAGAATGCCTTTAAACTTAGACAAAGTATAGATTTGTCTACACAACTACCAAAGTTCAAACCAGGTGGGGGAAATACATCTCAAAAATAATAAAAAATGCTAAGTTTTATTCTTTTGTTGTTAATTATATTTACATTGTTAGTTTAAACTCAGTATATGTTGATTCATGGGTACACTTTGTAAGATGGATTATACCTAGAAGAGGCAGGAGGACTAAAGGCTTTCTTGCATAGAGGATGAATTTTCTTTTCTCTC
The DNA here is from genome assembly GCA_026315105.1 of Locusta migratoria. NCBI lineage: Eukaryota > Metazoa > Arthropoda > Insecta > Orthoptera > Acrididae > Locusta > Locusta migratoria. Next base: position 301,805,023 of record CM048744.1, read on the forward strand.
ATACACTCATTTAAGGTGGGGGAAAATGGAGGATTAGTACTAAATATTCGTGTCAATTATGAGCACACGATAGTGAAGAATTTAATTAGCATATCCGGAATGACACAGCATATGGTATACAGGCAAGAAATCCTAGGGTAGACTGGAAATAGATGGTGAAACTGTATAGCAGGTTAAGAGGGAAATATTAATGAATATTTGCTCTCATAGCACAAATGAAGGGACGGAGAAAGTATTATTGGGAGTAGCAGACCGAAAAGTGAGGCTGTTAGCTGCTGTTGTGTGGATGGGCAGTCCGACAGAATGAGACTGGCACCTGGGGGAGCAACCAAAGCATAAGGCTTGGTGCTCTATTAAAAAAAATGTCTTTCTATATCCAACGGGAGGAGTGAAATATAAAATTCCTATTATTCTAGGCTATGGTTCACGTAAGTTATGCTAACCTGTGAAGACTTGCAATACACTCTTGTTTTCTTCTTTGGGCAAGTGGGAAGCATATTGACATAGATGTTTAATTAAATGTTGATTGTAGTTACCCATTCTCTTCTTAATTCTAGAGATTAATAAGACCCCTTCAGAGTTAGAAAATTTTGTTTTGTTCATACCCTTTTAGAAAAGTGTTTGACTCGGGAGGGTATTCCTCTAACAAGCTTTATCATAGTTCTCAATGAGCCTACTGTCTCATACGGGAGAAATTTTTTTATGGACACTTACATGTTACTTATCTGTTGATTTCTTTGACTTAACCTGTGTATAAGTTGAAATCGAAGTTATGCCTAGAAATAGTACTGGTTATCTCAAGGCTGAGGGAGGGAGTATATAGTGGCACAAACTAAAATTCCTATTCTATCACCTTGAGATACTCATAGCTTCGCTATTTAATTTATGTAAATATAATTGGGCTTATTCCAGACAGAAGCTGCCGCCAGAATCTGATGCGGCACAGGTCCAGGAGGTCTTTTACCTTTTCTTCCTGAAGTCTTAGTGCCCAATGGTATTTCAGTCCCAACTGTAAGATAGTATTGAAATTTCTAGAAACCGGCAAACTTTTGAATTGGCCGTGATGGAAATGTTTGAAAATGATGTGTTTAACATCACATTTGCGATACTGAAGTTGCGTCACTTTAAGCCACTGTATTAACTGCTTTGCTGTTAATTTTAATATTATTCATCTTTTCCTTCTGCATAGCATCAAAATACAAGTCCTGCTCCATTTCAACAACTTAATACAGTTTTTGTTTTATAGTAGCCTGCACAGCAGTATACAATACCAAAGGATCTTAGATATTAAATTTTTTTGCAGCACACGCTATTCAGGCATAGACTCGATTAAAGAGTGGCCAGGCTCAAAGAAGCATTGCTGTATCAGGAATGTTGAATGTTTGCACAACATGAAGAATCATGGTACACATGTTGACATTTCGATTCCATCTTCCACAGGTGTCGGAGAACAAAACAACTGCTTGGCAGTCTGCAATGATGCTACTTCAATTGATTCACGTTTAGTTATACCTTCATGCAACATGTAATTTCTAGCTTTTATGGCAACAGTATTGTATACTCGAGGTTGTATACAGCCAGTCTTCTTTTGTAAAAAATGTCTTTAGCTGCTATGTGTGGGCAGTATCTCACAGCTTCTAGATCAAACTCCAGTAAATAACATTCTCCTGTTCGGGCCTGCTCCTTCATTTCAATTTTCTGTTTTCTAGGTGTCTCCTTTCCTCGCATTTGCAGTGTGGGCGTTTCAAAAGATCGCGGAAGATGACGATTGGTTGAGTAACGTGTTGTGGACCGACGAAGCTGATTTCACACTCTAAGGGTATGTCAACGCCCACAACTCCAGAATTTGGGCTACCAAAAATCCTAGAACTGTCGTGGAAACTCCATTGCATGAGTTGGTATGGGTTGGATTTACTACACCTACCCTTATCGGGCCTTTTTTCTTCGAAGAACTGCCCAATTCTGGTTTTGTAACTGCTACCGTGACGGGTGAGAGGTACGCCAATATGTTACAGAATCACATCACCCCCAGCCTGGCTGAAAAACACCTGCTGGAACGTACAATTTTTATGCAGGATGACGCTCTACCCTATATTACTAGACGCGTGAAAAACCTCTTGCGTGCATCGTTTGGTGATGATCGTGTGCTCAGCCACCTCTTTCATCATGCTTGGCCTCCCAGGTCCCCAGACCTCAGTCCATGCAATTGGCTTTTTGGGTTAACTGAAGTCGCAAGTGTACCGTGATTGACCAACATCTCTAGGGATGCTGCTAGACAACATCCGACGCCAATGCCTCACCATAAATCCGGATATACTTTACAGTACTGTTCACATTATTCCTTGACTATAGTTATTGCTGAGGAATGATGGTGAACATATTGAGCACTTCCTGTAGAGAACATCATCTTTGCTTTGTTTTAATTTGTTATGCTAATTATTACTTTTCTGATCAGACGAAGGGCCATGTCTGACATTTTTTGAATTTTTTTTTTAATAAAACCCCATGTCATTCTAAGTATGTGTGTCAATTTTTATCTCTCTATCTACATTATACTGTGATTTATTAAGTTTTCAAATTTATACTGACTTTTTGATCACGTGGTAGATAGAAGATAATATCGTTCCTATCATACTCCCCTGGGGCACCTACACATCTCTGATGAACACTCGCTCCAATGTACTGCGTTCTATTACTTAGGAAGTCTTCCAGCCAGTCACAAAACTGTGAACCTATTCCATATGCTCGTATCTTTGTTAGCAGTCTGCAGTGTGGCACCGCATCTGCTACCTTTTTGTAATCAAGAAGGGGGGGGGGGGGGAGAAAAAAAAATCCTGCCTCTTGCCCTTCATCCATGGGTCGCAAGATGTCGTGAGAAAAGGGGAGGGGGGGGGGGGCAAGCTGAGTTCCACATAAACTACGTTTACTAAACCAGTCTTGCTTTATAGAAAGAAGCTTTTTCAGTCTCGAGGAAATTTACTATATTTGAGCTAAGAATGTGCTAAAAAATTCTACCGGAAACTGAAGTTAATGATACTGGCCTGTAATTATGCAGGTCAATTCTTATAAACGGGAGTCACCTGCACTTTTTTTCTAAACACTGGGAACTTGGCACTGAATTAAAGATTCACGATAACTGGATGCTAAGTAAGGGGTCAATGTCACAGAATACTCTTTGTAAAAGCGAACTGGTATTCCATCTGGACCAGGAGACTTTTGTATTCAGCTCTCAGCCGCTTCTCTACACCAGAATTACCTATTACGGTAGAACCCCGATATAACGAATATTTCCATCAGTCTCATAAGAACAAGGTTATTCCCCTCCCTCTCCCCCCCCCCCCCCCCACTTTTAGTTAACTCCACTTTAAGGAAATGTCAGCTTTTAAGGAACAAACATGAAACATTCTGCAAATTGAAATTTTGTTTTTACAAAGTTCCTAACTTTGTAAAAGTCAATTTGATTTGTTACTTCCTCACAATTATTTATTTGTGAAACTTCCTGGCAGATTAAAATTGTGTGCCAGAACCGGGACTCAAACCTGGGACCTTTGCATTTCACAGGCAAGTACTCTACTACTGAGCTATCCCGACCCGACTCACAGACCATCCTCACAATTTTACTTCCGCCAGTAGCTCGCCTCCTACTTTCCAACTTCACAGAAGTTCTCCTGCGCACACTCCACTGCAGAGTGAAAGTTTCATTCTAATTAGTAATTTGTGTTCACAAGATGTTGGCAATCTATTCTTTCAGTCAACACATCATATCGAATATCTGTGCAGCGATACCAATATTGATGCCCTTAATCGAGTCTTTCAGTTGCTAGCTTATTGTATCTTTACCAATGCAGCAATACCAGAAAAAGTGTTTGACGAATCAGCAAGCGATATCCCCTTGTCTTCCATGTGTTATTCATGTGCTCTGACGTCAGAAGAAAATTACGAAGTGCGAGCTATGAAATGATGTCTTATGTTATTGACCTCTTTTTTTTTCCTTTCTTTCTTCTTCTTCTGAATTATAGCATATAAACATAGAAAACTTCAGTGACAAGCTGACACCATCTATGCTGTCTAAGACAATCTTAACATTAAGCTATGTGACATGGCAAACTAGTACAATTTTGTACAGACATCTTAGTGCTGCTTTCTCTCTTTTTTATTTAGAAACAGGGCGGAATTGTTAAATGCCAAATCTAGCAGTTCCTTTGGATGCCGAAAGACAAATATTCATGTGACATTGTTCAGTTGTACTTATTAGATGTTTTCAAGGAGTTCAAATTACGTAGCGACATTCCTGTAAGCAAAAAAACCTTGGAACTCGCCATGAAGATTAGTGTGGAAAATTCAGTGCTTTCAAACTGTTTAAAATACTTAATAATCTCTCGTTTCAGATATTGGCTGCCATGATGACATCAGAGGCGTGCCAGAGCAGCCTGCTGTGGCCGGTGGCAGCCAATGTGTTACCACGTTCGCTGCGGCTGATGCTTATAAGTGTTTCCGTGATCAAGCCAGAGCTGCGGACGCTTATAAGCAGAGCGCTAGCTGAGTACTCAGTTTAGTTAGTTTGGCTGTGCACTCATGTTGCTACAGGCCACCAAAATACATCATGTAACATTTTCCTGTCTGCAGTTGTGTTTTTTCCTCCTTAGTGGTTTGCTATAAAAACATCGCCTTTACACCTTGCAAATTGTTATATGGGGGTTAGGTATCCATGGCTCCACATTGCAGATGAGATGTGTTTCTTTTTGTCCATTTGATAAACCTTTTGGGGTTTTTCAGACTAATTCTTTCTCAATTAAGCGGATTTATCGCTTGTTTGAATTTAATTTTTTTCCCAGTTTTCAATAGAATCAATAAATCATAGGCAAGGCATTGTTAGAATTGTCTGCAATAAATGCATATGACAAGCTTGTAGCATTTATCACATAATCGGCATGCAGCTTAGCATCACCTCTTTTTGCAGACTTTATATTCGCTTTCAATATTACAAGTTTCGCAGGGGGCCTGATTTCAACTCTTGGCCCCTGTCGCCTACAGGCATCCACCTAGGGCATTAGTGGCCTGCACTGGTGACCACAGCAAACGTGTTAACGTCTGGACGACTTCACGAATTGTGTGTTTAGACCCAAAGACAGAAGGGTTAAAATGCAGTTTGTCAGCGGCCGCTGATTGAAGTGTAAATGATGGTTACAGCGCTATGACGATCCGAAGTGAAGGCAGTCAATCAAGGGTGGCATACAGACAGCTAATAAGAATGTCATCTTGACACACTTGTAGAAGATACATGTAAGTTTTGATGACTTTGTACTGAGTAAGTTATTGTTGCTCCTTTATCTTGCAAAAACTAATGCTGTGCTACTATTGTAGTTACTGGTGTAAGAACATAAATTAAAATCGTGACATTTGTAGAAGCAGTAAAGACCTAGGATGTCATGCACCCAAACCACCTATCCATCCAAATTTTTAGTAAATGTTTTTCATGAATTACAATGAAACTTAATTTGGAAGAAATGGCCTATTTTGTATTAAGGTATAGCTTCTTAAAGATGTATAATACGCTGAATAAGGGGGAGAGCAGAGACAAAAAAATTTTTAATTTATACATAAGTAAAAATTACAGATTGCATATTATTCAGAAAAGAAAGCTCTGAAAAGCTTTAGAAAATAAATAAATAAATAAATAATATTGAGAACCAGCCATACTTGAGTGCAGCATTTATTAATTGTTATTATGTAGCATTGACAAGAAAGTCTAAAATTGATGAACAATAACAGTCATTGCTAAATGAGTGCGCTCGGTGTTCATTACATAAAACAAATTGTTACACCCATGTAGTGATTCTGTACATACTTTCCCAATTCACAATCTGACATTAATTTTGCAAAATATTATTCATAATTAATAATTATTTCTGCAACACTTATTTTCTTTTCTTGTAAAGAATTGGTTGTCAGAATGCCGTTCATGATTGGTTTTCTTCACCTTCTCTCATTCATGGTACCCCTACCAACATCTATATGTCAAATACCTGCTGCAGATATGTAAACTGCATTTTAACTTACGGGTTAAATATAGTGCTAATGACTGAACAGTGTCCAAAACATCTCAAACACGTCTCCTGAGTAATATCAACATTGTTCTTTCCTGCTAATTGCCCAAGTCATCTACAGCCTATGCATGATAAATGTTGTTACACCCAGATATGGCGTATCAGTTGATTGATTGAAGATCAATATCTTTCCTTGAGATAAGGCATAACATTCTGCAGGCTATGTACATATTTGTTGCTGCTTGATATTGTGTATCATAAAAGTCTGCATTTACTTATTTTGCAAAAGCTAGTTGTAGTGTATCTGTTTCTGATGAGGACACTGTCCCACGTGAATGAAGTAGAACCGGATATTCTTGCTTTTTATGATGACAATGTTTTGACTGCCACACCACTCTCACATGTAAAAGTGCAATGAAGGAAACATAGCTTGACAAACTACATAAAATTGATATCTAATATGTAATAATGGAAAGTCCAGGTTGGAATTAATATAGGACAGTTTACAACTCGCTGCAAAGACGCGACATGCACGTTATGAGGATTGAGGTATCAGGCTTCTATTCAAGGGTACATTGGGCAGGTAGTGTTTGAGAGTGGCAAGGCCGTGGGTACGTGGGATGTTTGTGTATAGTGAGGTGGCATCCACTATGACAGGTATGGATAGAGGTGGCAAAGTGGTGGAATGGTGGCGAGTCGGTGAAGGTGGTGGTTGGTATCCTTGAATTGGAAAGATAGATTTTGGACGATTGGTTGGAGGTGTTTGTTAACGAGGACTGAAATTCTTTCGGTAGGAGCACAGTAACCAGCCACAATGTAACATCCAGGATTATTAGGTTTGTAGATTTTGGGGAGCAGATACAGGTTCCACCACTGTACTTATGGATCACAGTGGCTTCCTGGCAGAAGGGCTCTGCCAACTTTCTGACTAATCCACCTACAAGGTATGCCAGAATGACCCCATCCCCTAAGCTCAAAAAGATCTCCAATCCCTTTTAAAACTCTACGGCCCCTCCCAGAAGGCTCTCCCCTGAATCCATCTCCCTCCTCATCCGGCACACCCACCTTCTACATGCTCCCCAAAATCTGCAAAGCTAATAATCCTGGACGCCCAATTGTGGCTGGTTACTGTGCTCTTACCGAAAGAATTTCAGCCCTGGTTAACAAACACCTCCAACCAATTGTCCAAAATCTATCTTCCAATATCAAGGATACCAACCACTTCCTCCACTGACTTTCCACCATTCCCACCCCCTTGTCTCCTGGATTCCTACTTGTCACAATGGATGCTACCTCCGTATCCCTTTCAGACCTGAGAAAAACAATTTTTCAATCTCTACCAAAACTGTAGCAGTTTCCATGTATTTAGGCCTCTGAAGTCAGGTAAAAATATTTTTAAAAAATTTCAAGATCATATTTTTTTCAAAAAGTGACCTGCATGATCATGCTACTCAAAATAAAAACGCGTCTAACATACAACTGATGTTTTGTTAATTTGCTTAGGGACTCTAAATATGTAAAATTAATCAGTCTCTGTCTAAAATACTGCAGGAGTGTCATAAAAAAAATTACATCGCATTTACAATGTGAGTGCATGGTTCAATCTTCTTGTGCATGTTCATAATGATATGCTTCTCTTCGATGTGAACCCTACTGAATGCAACAGCTAACGATCACAAGCCACGAACTTCCGCTATTGTTGCCACCCAGAGTTAAACCCGAAAGTTACATTGTTGAGCAGCAGCATTATTAAAAGCAAACTCTCACAATCATGCAGGTTAGGTCGGAAAGGGCTATACACCAACATCCCCATGGCCTTTCTCTCTAACACTACTTCTGAATTCAAGCTTGATACCTCATAACCCTTACCAATTTTATCGTAACAAACAACTACTTTTCCTTTGAGGGAAAGTTTACCATCAAATACGTGACACAGCCATGAGCACCAGCATGGCACCCTCCTATGCCGACCTGTTTTTTGGGTCATCTGTAGGAATCCTTCCTTGCATCCCAAAACCCCAAACCTCTGACCTGGTTCAGGTTTATTGATGATATTTTCATGCCCAGAAATGAGAGACTTCCTGTCCAAGATCCCTCCTAAAGTGGTATTCCATTGCTCTCCTAACCTCCATAACATCCTTGTCCATCCCTATGCCACCCACAAACCCAGCCCACTGCCAGAGTGGTCATGTCCTTGTGGAAAACTCCACTGCTAGACCTGTCCAATCCAGCTTCCCTATTCTAGACCTGTCGCAGGCTTATCCTACCCTATGAGAGGCCGGGCCACCTGTGAAAGCAGCCATGTAATTTACCAACTGCGCTGCAATCACTGTTTCTATATTGGCATGTACGCTAACCAGCTGTCGATTAGGATGAATGGCCATTGCCAAACTTTGGCCAAACACGAAGTGGACCATCCTGTGACACAGCAGGCAAATGCTTGATTTCAATGGTGGCTTCAGAATCTGGGCTATATGGATCCTCCCACCCACCACCAGCTTTCCTGAACTGCAAAGATGTGAGTTTATCCTTACAATACATTCTCTGATCCCAAAATCATCCAGGCCTCAACCTAAGATAACCTTAGGCCTCAACTTGGACGATTTTGGGCTCAGAGAATGTACTGTAGGGATAACTCCATCTGTGCAGTTCAGAAAAGCTGGTGTTTAGTGGGAAGATCCATATGGTCCAGATTCTGAAGCAGCCACTGAAATCAAGCACTTGCACGTGCTCAAGTGTCTGTGCATGCGTGCGCACGCACGTGTCCGTACCCCCATCTGGGCAGTGCTGTACGTGTCCCTATCACCATGATGCAACCTTTCTATCCCCTCCCCTATATACACACCACAAAGCGTGATTCGAAGTGTGGCAGCAGGAGGTGACGGTTGTATGACTGCATTGCGTGCCTGTGAGAATGTTCTACATTCTGAAGAACGCCATAGCCGATAGCAGAGTGTTGTACTAGTTTGCCTTTTGTATCCGCTTGTTGCCACATCTTCACGGTGAGTTGTAAACTGTCCTATTACTATATTATTGATATCTAATATGCGTGACCTTGTTTCGGATCTAAAAATCTGGAATCCAAATGGAATCAAACTGCTGATTTCCCTAAAATAATTTATGCTAAGGAAACGCAAAAGCCTCCAGAGGGAGCAGTCACACAATGCGTGACATGGCACATCAGACCAAACGGTGACTACGTTAGTTATCTCTGCATCCACTGGACTAGAGTAAAAAGTAAAGCAAATATACAATTTTGTACGCTGTATGGTTCTGTAGGCAGTAGACACCAAAGCCTATAAGCACGAAGATCACTTCTACTGATTTAATCCAGACACCACAGGAAACAATTCCACAAAGAACATCCACACTTCCAAACAGAAATATGAGGTACTAAATGGTTTGATGAACACCAACTGAATGACCATGGGCAATTTTTCCAGGCACAGTACCCAGAACAATACATCACCACGAAGTACGTGCGTTTATAAAATCCAGTGCAAACTCTCTCTCTGGGTAAGGCTGACAATTTAGTAATCTTTATTTGGGCCCAACACTTTCGGAGTCTTCTGTTATCTGGAACACCCAAAAATACCTCCACCATAGACACAAAGTGGAATATGCTCGATTTAATTGGTCACAAAACCTGCAGCCAATGCGTTAATAAATCACAAACGAAACCCTTAATATTACACACGTCATCAGATATTGTAGAAAACTAAAAAAATTTATCAAAATATGCAAAGTACCCCTCAGACCTCAAACTTACATTGTAACTAAGACCACAATTTCTTATTGCACTACATGTCTGTTTCACTGCCGTGACAACTCAAGGCTAATATAGTGTATTCATTGCAAACTTATGTCAAGATTTTGCAATAACTAGCACAGTTTTGTTAATCTCTTTATGATACATTTCACACAGCCCCCACATTCCCCCTCCCCAGGTGGAGAGTATTTGTAACATAATCAAAATGACTGACTGCAAGGTTTGAATTCTAAGAGTTAATCTTTACACTTATTGTACAAGGGGTGTTTGGAAAGTCAGTGCAAAGTCCGCGAGATGGCACTACCGGCTTGTATCGAGGTTATTTTTAGTTAGTAGCATCTTTGGAATGAACGCACACCAAGTTTCAGCCATATCGGTCTAATTCATTGTGTTTGGCATTTGTATGAATCGAGCAAGTCTAGTGATTGTGGACAAAAAGGAATTTTGCAAGATGATTGAATCTTACCTTATGAAAGGCAAATGCCTCAGGAGACTAAAGAGAAGCTTGATAAAAATTATGGCAACTCTGCACCTTTGATGAGAACAGTTTATAAATGGTTTCAAAGTAAACTGAATACATTAGCTACTCTTTTTCAAACAAACAAAAAATTCAACATTATTTCACAAAACTTCTGGCAACTTTTGTAGTATTGTTGTTCGGCAAATTAATTCCTTCCTTGAATCCTCAAACCCAGCCGTAAGAAACTTTGAAATCTGTTTGCAGAATGTTTTGCATGTGGGCTATTTTGCACTCTTCAGTTTGAATCACCTCTGCTATCACTGTGTGTCCACATTTTCCATTTCTGATCACAGACTCTTGCAGTTCTTTTTCAAAAACAGGGGATTTACAACTGTCCTGACTTTTTCAAGTATTTTAAAATTTCTCTTCACTCACACCACGCATTAACGGTTCATCAACATGTAGCTTAAATTTAGCTGTGTAGCTGGTACGTTCCTTTGCCACCATCAAAATGTTTTGTTTGGCACTAACTCTCAAACTAAATGATAAACTACTACTCGTCACCAATCTCCCAACAAACTGAACTACGGCCACCTATTTTGTGCATTCAGATATTCCGCAAAAAGAAATCTGAAAATCTCATTGGATATCTTAGGCCTATACTATCACCCGATTGCCTAGCAAAATTTGCGGGAAACAACTGCCGTTGCCAACATTGCCTGCTAGGCCTGTGCCCGCGATTTTAACATTTTACCCAGAATACACTTGGTAATTGTAAGTGAGAAGAAAATGCTAAAACGTTTGCGACAGCCTATGTTATAAGGAACAAATTTGTTGTCAACATAGAAATACTCATTGAAAATCTAATTGTGTAGAGTGACAGTATTCCTTTTTGTGTTGACGGTGAAGTAAATAATTAATAAAGCCCCTGATCTATGATTGGCAGCTTCTTGATATACCCTTGCTCGGACAGCAAATCAGTTTTCCTCAGAATATCTGAATACATGAAATAGGCGGTCATTTTGTTTCATCAGTATCCATGAAGACTTTTTTGTTTTTATTGAGTATGAGTAGTTCATTATGGATAAAAGAATCTTACTTGGATGGATTCAGAAATGTAAAAAAATGTGGAAAGAAAAATATAATTAAAAAGTAATCCTATCCTTGATTTTATCAAACTAAGATTTGTAAAAGTAACAATTCTTTTTTCCATAATGCAATACAGATTAAATTAAAAAAAAAAAAAGGTCTTCATAGACTGCCAAAAGGAAACAACGACCACATATTTCATGCATTCAGATATGCCGCGAAAATGAATCGATAAATCTCGTTCAATACGATATACTGTCACCCAATTGGCCAACAAATTCGCAACAAGTGCCGAGGCCACGACTCATTGGGTTTTGGAGTACTATTTATCCGCTGCAGAGAAAAGCAACGGCCTGCCACTTAGCGGCAGAGCACGTGAAGCCACAATTTATGCCCTGCAGATAAATAGAAGCCATTCTATAATTAAAATTTCTCGTAATTTGTTAGTGCTGGCTATATTCGAAATTTAATTTTTACCATAAAATTGTGTCAAAAGATTAGGTGCAGCTTATAATTGCATAAATACGGTAATATTTTGCATAAACATTTGGACATAATAATGCTATCCGCAAGATGGGTGCCATGATTGCTCACGCTTGACCAAAAATGGAATTATCATTATTGTTACGAGTTAGAGGGGACTAAACAGCTCTGTTATCAGTCCCAACGGAATTGTGTTAAGTGTTACAAGGAAGGTTTGCAGCTGTTCAGGAAGAATCCGAAGGACTTCCAAGTGTAGTTTCATCATTGTGGATGAAAATGCGGATACATTAATGTACTCCTGAGACAAAAGAACAATATAAACAATGGTTTACCAAGAGAAACTTTGCACAAAAAAAAGGCTAAGACCGGTCCTTCATCCGGAAAGGTTATGGCGATGGTCTTTTGGGATTCGCAGGAGATAATCCTCATCAACTATCTGGAACACGGTAAAACTATTACAGGTTCATATTAGACAGTAAAACCCCATTATAACGAACCCGCTTTTAATTAACACTTTGGTTGGTCCAGGCAATAACGCCTTGTGAACAGTGTTCTTGAAATTAGGTTTTAACTAATTGAATTTTTTTAAGTCCACTTTTAAGGAACAAAAGTGACACCAGTCCCAAATTAAAATTCATTTTTAATTTTTGAACATTAGGCCGAAAATCTGAGACAAATTCGAAAAACCGCGTTAGCATTTGAATCTATCTTCATCGATAGCACAAGGTTGCAGGCTGCACTCTACGTCATGTCTGCTGTGCGCTCGACCTAGTCAACGATGCTATTGTCGATCTTGGAAAGCTACTGGCAGTGTAGGGTCAAATTACGCATTTTACGTACGAAAACATAAGATGGAAAATTGAGAAAGGACAACTTTTTATTTTCGGCTCAAAATTTTAACATTGTTAATCAAAAGGTCAAACAATTAAGAAAGCAATCACAAAAGTTCTGCCAAAAATTTTATGTTGCAGTCACAGGCATACTTTCATGGAATATATATCTGTCAAAGATGTTAAGGGGGTGGGGAAATGAAAATGACCAAAATTTTGAAATTTTTTAATTGGCTCTTCATTTACTACATGGTATTGAAAATTCAATTGTCGAATATTACGTTCAAATTCCGCTTCTAAATGCGAAAAAAAAATTGTAATAGCTTGCACAGGGCCACACATCCATTTTGTTCTTCATTCTCTCATATCTTTTTATGCAGCATTATATATATGAAGATTACTCACCAGGCGAAGGAGCACAGGTGTGACAGCATCACAAATAAATAAATGAAACAAACACACACACACACACACACACACACACACACACACACACACACACACACACACAAACGCAAGCTTCCGCAACACAGTTGCTTCTTCAGGCAGAAGGGAAGGAGAGGGAAAAGGAAATGATGAGGGTTTTAAGGAATGGGGTAAGGAGCCATTCCAATCCCGGGAAAGACTTACCTTGGGGGAAGGAAAGGAAATATTAAGGATGTGCAAGAAGAGTGTATGAGCTTCATTAAATTGCAAACACACTAGTAATTTCGGTAATGGTGTCGAGGTTACGTCTGACGAGACGACTTGCTCTGTACATGTAAACTTATCTCCCAGCAGCTCACGACAGAAGATTACAAGTGTCAGTAGTACTGAGATTGGTGATGACAGTCAAAATAACACTGGATATCGGATGATTGACATAGAGTAGTTGTCTAGTGCAGTGAAATTAGCGTGTGTGTGTGTGTGTGTGTGTGTGTGTGTGTGTGTGTGTGTGTAAGAAATGTGGTTCAGAAAATCTGGAATTATTCAATGATGGTAACATTGGGTGTGGTATGTAATGTTCATATTTTATGCAAGGATTGTGATACTGACACCTCATTTAAAATGTCAAAATCCAGTAAGTGGTATTATGAAGCAATGTAAGATTTGCATATGGTCTAAGATGCGTTGGTTTAGGAAGAGGAGGAAAATTACCGTGTGGAATGATGAATCTGCCAGCACTGTGTGCTAAATTTTCAAAAGCATATACTGAATTGGAGAAGGCACTCTATGAATTTTGCGAAGAGAATTTATCTGCAACAACAGCAGAGGCAGTAAGAGAGAATGATCCTTTGGATGATGAGGATGGCAATCATGTGAAGACTGATCTGGTTGTTTCATGTGATGGCACATTTATGAAGAGAGGCCATACATCTCCATTCGGCATTTCAAGTGTAATAACTGTTGATGTAGGTAAAGTACTTGATGTTCAAGTAATGAGCAAGTACTGTTAAAGTTGTCCTATTACCAGTAGTAGGACAACAGAATATTTGATGATGAATCACAGCTGCAGAATGTACCATTCTGGAGCAAGTGGCTCAATGGAAGGTGCTGGAATGAAGATACTTTTTAACAGATCTGTTTCTAAACATGGAGTCATATATGTAAAGTATCTTGATGATGGTAATTCCAGCGCATTCAAGGTAGTAAGTGACAGCAAAACTTATGGCGAAGACTGTATTATCGAAAAGCTTTAATGCGTAGGTCACGTCCAGAAGCATATGGGCTCAAGATTGGGAAAAATTGTGGAGGACATGAAAGGGAAGAAGTTGGAAAGGGTCTAAGTGGAAAGAACAGGTTAACGAAGATGATTGATACTCTTCAAGTGTATTAGGGCAAGTGTAATAGGGATAACCTATCAAGTGTGTAAGACTTGCGCCAGGCTGTTTGGCCAACATATTTTCATATGTTATCCACAGATGAACACCCCACACACTATCTTTGCCAATTAGTTGGGAGTCGATATAAACAGGATCAGAGGGCAGACATTCCTTGTGCTCACAAGGCAAGACTTCTTACATCTATTCTCAACGCCATTAAGTCAACATTCAGGTTTCTATCCAACTTTGAGCTTCTCAAGGAAATGTGTTCCTGGCAAAACACAGAATCCTAATGAGTCTCTGAATGCCCTCATCTGGAAACGTTGCCTCAAAACTACATTTTGGTCATCCAAGATAGTTAAAATAGCAGTTTATGATGCAGTTACTGTTTTTAATGGTGGCAGCTCAGAGAGGATAAGAGTCTTGCAGAGAATGGGCTTCAAGTCCAGAGTTTTCACTTGCGACATCTTGATGGGGATAGACACTCAACATATACTTGCAGCCGATAAATCCATTGAAGATCTTGCAAAGCAAACAAGAGTGAAAAGAAGCAGCCAGAAGAGAAGTCTTGAAGGAAAGGAGGACATTCAGTGTGTGTGTGTGTGTGTGTGTGTGTGTGTGTGTGTAGGCTTGTCAAGGAGGAAATGACAATGAAAACGCATGTTTAACTTTAAAAGCTTTTTCTCAGAAGTACGGTTCTCATTATTCAGGTACATTTTCCCCCAAAACAAGAGAGATGTGATTTTTGGCATATCTTTTGCATTACGTATGATAAACATGTATATAGAGCGAATATTTACTATCATTCATGTATGCCAAAATATAGAACAAAGAAATAGAATTTCTGTGTGGTTTTTCAATTTAAAAAATAATTAAACCTTAAACTTGGTCAAATGTCAATAAATTGAAATGATTCTGTGGGTTTCTGTATATGAATATTGAGATTATACTGAAAAATGTACAAGAGAATTTATTAGAAATTTTCTTAGTAAATGATACTTTAGTGAATCGTCAGTTCAAAAATTTTGAAACTTCTAAAAATTTTCAAATCATCAATTAAAATTACAAAAAATCGGTAGATGCTTTTCAACTACTATCAACCTATGTACATAATTTCATTTATGTAACTCAAAAATTGTGGATTTTGTGACAGGTTACATACCTGTATTTCGTATACGTCCCCCCTTATGATTGTTGATATCTGTGGTTGTAGCTTGAATGACGAGCTTAAATTTCAGCTCTAACAGTATGTCATAGAAAATTGTGTAAAGAACCTGAAGAGAAGCGAAGTATCACACGTTTGTGTTGTCTAATTTTAATAGTATTTCTTTACGTGGGATTACGTCTAGCAAACAGAGAACCCCGATGATTCAGCAGATCACGATTATTCAGGATTACGGAGAGAATCACGGTGTGAAATTACGCAACTTGGCAAAGAAGTATGATTTGGTGTCATTTTTGTGCGGGAATTAAAAATAAGGAGACATTAATTTGGAAGCTCGTGGTTTATGTTCGTCCAAAAGGAAGAAACTTCGTGATTCATTTTTCAAAGACATAGAAACTGCTCTTTTCAAGTGGTTTCAGAGAATGAGAGCTGCGAATATTCCCATAGGTGGCAATGTGTTGCTTCAGAAATTTCACCGAGGATGAGAGAAGAACTTTGGCGCATCAAACGGCTACATTGATCATTAAAACAAAAAGTCCCACTATTTCAACCCAGAATTTAAGTGGAGGAAGTGCATCTGTGGACAATGAAAGTGTGGAATATCGTAAAAGTTCTACTTTGCCACAACTAATTCAGGGGTATGGTGCCAAAAATATTTTTAATGCTGGATGAGTCTGGTGTATTTTATAATCTTCTTCCATCGAAAACACTCAAAGGTGTAAAATTCCACGGGGTTATATAATTCCTAACAGGAAAAATATACTTACATTGGCCACCCAGTTTTCGTATCATCATAGTCCAACCCTATGGCACTCCCAATCTACATGCTCACATTAAAATGTTTTCAGCAGCTCACATTTGGTAAGTACATTAATATGAGGGGCATTTGGAAAATTGGTGCAAAAATTAATACTACTAATGTGATACGAATATCATCATAAATAGAAATTTATACACTCTTGAGGGTGTTTTTCGTCTTGATAATGTCAGAGACATTAATGATATAAAGGTGAAGCATTGAATTAAAATTTGTGATATGGCTGGGAATCTAACTTTAATTCATAGGAACACAAAAGCCGAATTCAAGTTTGTGACATGGAGAGAAATTGTGCTTTGACTATTCTGAGGCACCTTAATCGCTAGTGATGGGGTGGTCTAGCGGTAAGACGTCTGCCTAGTAAGCATGGAGGTCTGGGTTCGATTCCCGGCCACATCACAAATTTTAATTAAATGTTTCACCTTTATCATTAACTACTGAAGTGCTTCGGGAAAACAATTTTTATTTTTTGACATAGTCTCCCTTTAGACCTAGACACTTCGGCCAGTGCTGATCTAATTTGTTGATCCCTTCCGAATAATAGGAATTGTCCAAGCCTGCAAAAAATAGCTATTAGTTTCTGTAATCACCACCTCATTTGACTGAAATTTTTGTCCCGCCAGCCATTTCCTCAAATTCGGAAACAAATGTAGTCGGGGGAGCCAAGTCTGGAGAATAGGAGGGATGTGAAACAAGTTAGAATCCTATTTCCAATATTTTTGCGACCACAACTGCTGGGGTCTGTTGGTGGATTTGTCGTGATGGAAAAAGACTTGTGGGCCAGTCGCCAGAAGTTGTCTTGCAGCTCGGTTTTCATACAGTTTTATAATGATGAATACAATAAAAGCCCTTTATAACGAATCTCAAGGGACCAAAAAAATTTGTTCCTATATAAGAGGGTTTAGGGCAAAATTCACTAAAGAAGTGTTCCAGAACACTAAAGAAGTGTCCCAGACTCAAATTTGGAACCTAGGCTATGTATGCCATATTAATTCATCAAAAACTCGCCTTCTGCGGCAAACAAAAACCGTATACCATGAAAATAGTTTACAAATTATAAACTGTTCTGTGCATTTGTCACTTCAAGATAACGGAATTAAACTACTATCACAATTTTAAAAGAGTATCCACAAAGATCTTTTTTTTTTGGGGGGGGGGGGGCGTTATCTAATGGCACTGAGAGTTTGACAATTCATTTCTGAATAATAATAACACTTTCAATTAAGTTACTGTCTTTATTTTTGGGGAAAAAAACCTAGAAGCGACATTTGTTTCTTCATTCCAGCATAGCGTACTCCTAAAAGCTGTTGTTCCAGCTGGTTAATATTGTTTAGAATTGTCTCATCTACAGCAAAGAATGAGATACAGTGAAACCTCTATATAAAGTTTTTTTGAGAGACCATGAATTTTGAACACTATGTAGAGGAAAGCACTATAAAGAGGAAGACTTCCAAATCTAGGCAAATTTTACCGGCAGGCATTCCATTGTAATAGCTGTTCATTTGCAAGCTTACAAACTCAAAATTATCACATTTAAAGTATTAGATTACAAAAATGCAAATTAAAATCCAAGCCATGGCACTTTAATTATTATATTTATGTAATTCAATGCAATTTAAGTTGTTGCAATATTTCACCTGGAAACCACACATAGGTGCTATGTCATTCTCAACACCAAATCATTTAACATCCAATAAAAAAGATATGTAACACCCATTACAGCAAATCATCGGATAATTATGAAATGGTTTTTCTAATTATGTTGTAGTTTCTAAAATGCCCCATGTTTAGTTACCTTTCCTAAAAATGCAATATCTTGCTATTTTAAATTAGGTATTCATAGACACTTTCCCTTTTAGTGTGATGCAAGTTAGTCACATGAGGCTTGTAAAAGACAATAATTACCTTTAAATCCTTTATTGTCTTACCCTCACAATATTTGTAGTAATCTTCTCTAAATTCCTGTTGCAGTTAATCATTTTTGCAGCTATTTTCAGTAGAAGGAAGACAACATTGTGATGAGAAATTTACTGTTATGTATGGAATGCCTGCCGGTAAAATTTGCCTAGATTTGGAAGTCTTCCTCTTTATAGTGCTTTCCTCTACATAGTGTTCAAAATTCATGGTCTCTCAAAAAAACTTTATATAGAGGTTTCACTGTATCTCATTCTTTGCTGTAGATGAGACAATTCTAAACAATATTAACCAGCTGGAACAACAGCTTTTAGGAGTACGCTATGCTGGAATGAAGAAACAAATGTCGCTTCTAGGTTTTTTTCCCCAAAAATAAAGACAGTAACTTAATTGAAAGTGTTATTATTATTCAGAAATGAATTGTCAAACTCTCAGTGCCATTAGATAACGCCCCCCCCCCCCCCAAAAAAAAAGATCTTTGTGGATACTCTTTTAAAATTGTGATAGTAGTTTAATTCCGTTATCTTGAAGTGACAAATGCACAGAACAGTTTATAATTTGTAAACTATTTTCATGGTATACGGTTTTTGTTTGCCGCAGAAGGCGAGTTTTTGATGAATTAATATGGCATACATAGCCTAGGTTCCAAATTTGAGTCTGGGACACTTCTTTAGTGTTCTGGAACACTTCTTTAGTGAATTTTGCCCTAAACCCTCTTATATAGGAACAAATTTTTTTGGTCCCTTGAGATTCGTTATAAAGGGCTTTTATTGTATTCATCATTATAAAACTGTATGAAAACCGAGCTGCAAGACAACTTCTGGCGACTGGCCCACAAGTCTTTTTCCATCACGACAAATCCACCAACAGACCCCAGCAGTTGTGGTCGCAAAAATATTGGAAATAGGATTCTAACTTGTTTCACATCCCTCCTATTCTCCAGACTTGGCTCCCCCGACTACATTTGTTTCCGAATTTGAGGAAATGGCTGGCGGGACAAAAATTTCAGTCAAATGAGGTGGTGATTACAGAAACTAATAGCTATTTTTTGCAGGCTTGGACAATTCCTATTATTCGGAAGGGATCAACAAATTAGATCAGCACTGGCCGAAGTGTCTAGGTCTAAAGGGAGACTATGTCAAAAAATAAAAATTGTTTTCCCGAAGCACTTCAGTAGTTAATGATAAAGGTGAAACATTTAATTAAAATTTGTGATGTGGCCGGGAATCGAACCCAGACCTCCATGCTTACTAGGCAGACGTCTTACCGCTAGACCACCCCATCACTAGCGATTAAGGTGCCTCAGAATAGTCAAAGCACAATTTCTCTCCATGTCACAAACTTGAATTCGGCTTTTGTGTTCCTATGAATTAAAGTTAGATTCCCAGCCATATCACAAATTTTAATTCAATGCTTCACCTTTATATCATTAATGTCTCTGACATTATCAAGACGAAAAACACCCTCAAGAGTGTATAAATTTCTATTTATGATGATATTCGTATCACATTAGTAGTATTAATTTTTGCACCAATTTTCCAAATGCCCCTCATATTAATGTACTTACCAAATGTGAGCTGCTGAAAACATTTTAATGTGAGCATGTAGATTGGGAGTGCCATAGGGTTGGACTATGATGATACGAAAACTGGGTGGCCAATGTAAGTCTTCTTTTATGAGGATGGAAGAGATCATAGGTACAATGTTTCATTTCTGGGCATCAGAAGGTTATGCCTAGACAAAGGATGACGATCAGCTGCTACATTCTGGGAGTTATAATGGATGAGGGCTGCTACTTTGTGGATAGTTATCAGGGATAGGACAGAGGATATGAGGAATGTTGCATTGATAACTCCGTCAATTATGTCAAAGGAATAAAGCCCTCAACGAAGGGCTTTGAGAAACAAGCATACTCTGCAAGAGCTCTCCACTAATGGCAGGGCTGTATGGATGGGTGTTAACATCCAGGATGTTGGCCTGCCAGGTTGAAGAGGACCAAGTGAAGTGGATGTCAGAGGTAGTGTTGAGGTTATGAATCAAAGATAGGAGTTCTTCCCCTGAATTTAAACAGTGAAAATGCCAATGAGATTGCTTTATTTGTTAAGCTAATGCTAATGAGAGTTATGAGGAATGAAGTATCTCGTTTCGATCCCGAGGGACTTTGCGGGAGATAGCGTTAAGAGTGGTAAGACTGTGGGAATGAACGATGTTTGTCTATGGAGCCGATAGCCTTGTGGATTATCTCAACTTGGGCAATCTTAAAAATGGATGCAAGAACACTGTTTCAGTCATCTAACATAGGACAGTTAACTGCTAACCAACAGTGGTTGTTTCTGTAGCAGTTAAAAATTGACTCAAATGTGCTATCTGAACTCACAAGCTGATTATGCCTTGATACCATTATTGAAACCTGACAGTAGTAGTTCAATGAATACAAATATGTATAGTGGTTTGTCTACAAATTTGATTTTCACAAACCTTTTTTAACAGTGTGTGCTTTGGACCAGTTTGGTTGTGAATTCCAAAAAAATGCAGGTTTTCTGGAGGTGATTAATAATTTAAGGTGAACACAGCAAATTAAAGCAATATTTTTATTAAAGATCCGATGACAATCTCTGAGAAGCTTCCATTTTTCCACTACACTATAAATGCTCAGTGTAAACTAAGCTGCAAAATATTAACAATAACAAATAGTTGTCTCTCTTGTAGGTAACACTATTCTGTAAAATCTGATAAAAATATTTAGGCAGAATTTCAGATCCTGGCGTTCATTGACTGTGTTTAGAAATTTCAATCTCTCTTCTGTTCCGAGACTCTTTTCTTATTGAGCACAGACCATCTACATTGTCAGTAAAATGAATTAAATCTTTAAAATTTGAGCAACAACACTGATAGGAAACTGAGATTCTTTTTCTGCAGCTTTTATTTCTAAACGTGCCATACTCCCACCAACCAATCCTTTGGCGAGTCTTTCTGGATTAACAACCAGGCAACCTTTTATGTTCTGAAACAGTCAATAAAAAGCTATAATTAGGAAAATTGTTTAAAAAATTCAAGAAAATTCAATGTTTTCATGTCTTAAGCCTGATGGATCATCAGAAATGTCACCATTATTGAACTTAGTGCAACAGCCAACTAACTAAACTCAAATTTGAATGTTATGTAAACTACATTTACAGCAAGAATTTTGTGATGCAAACAAAAACCATTTCTAAATCTGAACTGAT
This sequence comes from Locusta migratoria, assembly GCA_026315105.1. NCBI lineage: Eukaryota > Metazoa > Arthropoda > Insecta > Orthoptera > Acrididae > Locusta > Locusta migratoria. Next base: position 301,826,626 of record CM048744.1, read on the forward strand.
TTATATTTATTTTATATATATTAAGCACTACCTTTAGTTGCCATATGGGCTAAAAGTGAAATTAAACAAGGCAATTTACCATACTGCCAACCTACAATTGGCCATGCTCATCCTTCTGACCTTTGCCCTGTACCCTGACAATGAAAAACAGGAAGGCTTGGGAATGCATGTGTTGATGGTTAATTATCAAAGTACCCATTAAAACACTAAGAAAGGTTACCAATCGCCTCTTATCAGACTTGCCGTTTGTAGAACACTAGTTTGTTTGCAAGTAACTATAACTGGGTAGGCCTACTTTATTGGAGATTATAAAATGGTGAAGCCATAGCTTAGATTTAAAATATGTTAGTTTAAACCACATTATGTTTTAACAAGTTGCATCATAAGAACAATGTAAATTTATAAAATTAGTCACAATGATAAAAAAATTGAAATTTTGTGTATAAAAATACTGTTACAGTGACATGTTCAGTAGTGGTACAATGTGTGAGTAAAAGTACTGAATTTCTATTTATAGGAACAACCTTCTTTAGCAATGACAACTCTGAAGTCTATTACATTTACCCCCCCCCCCGACACACACACACACACACACACACACACACACACACACACACACAGTGGGAAACCCAACATTAAGTCAAAATAGCAGAACTGATGAAGTGGCGAAAGCAAACTCCTCCAAAACGCTAATTTTATGGCTTGCATCTCAGAATACCAAAACTGTCCTATAAATTGTTATCCGACAGTAATTTGAAAACTTTTTGGGATTAAAACCAGCAGCTTGTCCAAGTGATTGAATTGTTGGGAAAGACGTCAACAACATAAAAACCACACACCAAGTTTCTTAATATCTCCATAGGCAGGAAATTCCTTTGTTTTTCATCCCTATTTTTTAAAGCAAGAGTCTCTGCACATAGCCTGATTAAAATTATTTGCTAGATGACAGTTCATGCTCTGGAGCTGCTTACCCCCAATCAGAGCACTCAATATCACACTCCACCATTCCCCATTGCCAAATTGCCACAACTGGTCAATTCAATTATTTTCTTATCTGCCTGTCTTGGTTTGCTTTGTGGCCAATGCATTAGTATGCCCATTTTATTAGATGTATCACCACTTAATGAAAAGCACACGGGGGGGGGGGGGGGGGGGGGGGGGGGGGAGACCCAGAACATGGACAACTGTGTTAATACGTACTTGTGCACAGTACCCACTACTAAATCATTTCATCCAAATTGTGTTTTAATGTCACATATACAAGTATTACATCACATATCAGCTTTTAGATAAGCTCCTTATGATATACATGAAAACGATCTCTCCAAAGGCTATGGCTGAGGGTTTCTTTTACATAGGTTTCATAATACTACTGCATATTTTATTCACTCTTATTTTTCATATTTAAAAAATTGAATATATATATATATATATAGTATAAAATAAAGATTTTTGACTTACCTAAAGTACAGGCTGGTCGATAGGAACACTAAACACACACAAAAACACACAACCATTCGAGCTTTCGCCACCAGTGGTGGCTTCTTCGGGAAAAAGAGGGAGGAAGGAGAGGAGAAAGGGAAGGATACGGGTTTTAAGGAAGTGGAAAAGGAGCCATTCCAATCCCAGGAGTGGAAGGACTTACCTTAGGGGACAAAAAGGAAGGTAAACAAATACACACACACTCACACATATCCACATCCAAACACACTTAGGCGGCCTGCCTAAGTGTGTTTGGATGTGGATATGTGTGAGTGTGTGTGTATTTGTTTACCTTCCTTTTTGTCCCCCTAAGGTAAGTCCTTCCACTCCTGGGATTGGAATGGCTCCTTTTCCACTTCCTTAAAACCCGTATCCTTCCCTTTCTCCTCTCCTTCCTCCCTCTTTCCCGAAGAAGCCACCACTGGTGGCGAAAGCTCGAATGGTTGTGTGTTTTTGTGTGTGTTTAGTGTTCCTATCGACCAGCCTGTACTTTAGGTAAGTCAAAAATCTTTATTTTATACCATTTTCCTACCTGGAAGGTCTCCTTCTATAATATTATATATATATATATATATATTATATATATATATATATATATATATATATATATATATATATATATATATATATATATATATATACGTAAAAAATAGATGAACACTTACCAGGCGAAGGGGCACAGGCAGTAATAGCAACAAATAAACACACAGACACACACACACTCAAAAATGCTAGCTTTCGCAGCCTAGCTGCTTCATCAGGCAGAAGGGAAGGAGAGGGAAAAGGAAATGATGAGGGATTTAAGGAAGGGGGTAAGGAGCCATTCCAATCCCGGGACAGGAAAGACTTACCTTGGGGGAAAAAATGGAAGGTAAATAAATGCACATACACCCACACATTTACACAGACACAAGTACACTTAGGCAGACATACTGTAGAACTGTTCTGTGTAAATGTGTGGGTGTATGTGCATTTATTTACCTTCCATTTTTTCCCCCAAGGTAAGTCTTTCCTGTCCCGGGATTGGAATGGCTCCTTACCCCCTTCCTTAAATCCCTCATCATTTCCTTTTCCCTCTCCTTCCCTTCTGCCTGATGAAGCAGCTAGGCTGCGAAAGCTAGCATTTTTGAGTGTGTGTGTGTCTGTGTGTTTATTTGTTGCTATTACTGCCTGTGCCCCTTCGCCTGGTAAGTGTTCATCTATTTTTTACGTATATTTTTTTCCTGTTAGGAATTTTTCCTCTATAATATATATATATATATATATATATATATATATATATATATCCCTTCCTTAAATCCCTCATCATTTCCTTTTCCCTCTCCTTCCCTTCTGCCTGATGAAGCAGCTAGGCTGCGAAAGCTAGCATTTTTGAGTGTGTGTGTGTCTGTGTGTTTATTTGTTGCTATTACTGCCTGTGCCCCTTCGCCTGGTAAGTGTTCATCTATTTTTTACGTATATATATATATATATATATATATATATATATATATATATATAACAATTGGAATCTGTTTCATTAATAAACTGTAATTAAATACCAAAAAGGACTGCTGATTGGTTCATAACACAGCAGCTCTCATAACCACTAGCCAAAGAAGATATTTTCAGGTAGGCAAACCAATAATAGTGAGAAACTACAGCTCGTTTTTCGTGTTGCAATTGACAATTTACTGCAAGTTTGCTCGTAGAGGTTAAGCTTCGCTCACTGTGAATTTCGAAATTTTTATTTTAGTTCTACTGGAGATGGTTGAACATTTCGCCAGATACGTACATAATGTGTGGTTAGGTTATAACATGGGATTAAATCAAGACCTACATAATGCATCTTTTGCTGAAGTTCAGTCACTAATCATTTACATTGAACGGTCGACAGAGCTTTTCACAATTTCACCAATAATTCTTGGCAGTGCCTTACAACATCGTCCCACACAGTTTTAACAACATTTTTTAAGTGACCTGCCATGTTTACGCGTCGCCTACAGCCGGCTGTAGGCAACTACCTACGTGGTAACACTAGCGAGATGTCTAATTTTAATCGGAAATTACTAATATGATTCACTAAGATGCTGTTGTGTTCAAATATGTATCATTTAGACACTGGGACATATGAAATATCCTCCAAATTACTGCCAAAATCAATTACTAAAATATCATTAAATAATACACACAAAAATACAAACAATTTCCAATGTTAACAGCAGCTGTGACCATCCTATTACTACGTATGTGTAATCTCTAGTACACACGAAGATTTCAAAACTCTACACTTATCCCAATCTACTGATCAATTATGTCTCCAATAAACTTGCAACTTTGTTACTGCCCCGCACAAATTATACAAGCACGGCACTGACAGACATTACTCACCTTTATAAAATAACGTAAATCTGATGGCAAAATAAGAATGTGTGGTGTAACATGTAACTGTGAAAGTTTTTCCCAATGGCCCATATCCACACTTAACTCTTCAGCCGGAGGGAAAAGTGGATAGAAGTTCCGCTGGGAAACAACATGACCAGCCAACCGTCCAAGACGATCTGAACCCTGAGCAGGACTGAAGAAAAAAAAGAAAAATCAACACGTGAGTATACTTTATTCATATTCTGTTTAAGGGATCTGATTAATACCAAATTTGTTACAAAACAAGTCAGATATGTTAGCTTTATATTTGTAGATGTTTTTAAGACATATCCAAACTTATTCCAATTTAGAATTACATTACTACTTATCATCACTTACTAAGATATTTCTTCTTTGCCAAGGTGAAACAAGACATCTACAGATGTAACACCGAATTTAACACCACAGATTGAAAACTGACACGGATCAGACATAAAATGTAGGTTGGCATATGTTAATTTTTTTGTACGTAAAAATGGTGGTGTTGGGTATATCACATGGTGATGCACATCTCTCCAGCATGGAACAACAACAACTTGGGTGTGAGACCTGGAAAAAAAACAAATTTCAGCCTTTTGACACGTCACATTTTCTTGGGAAAAAAAAAAAAAACAAAACACCCACAACATTCACATAAGTAAAATATTAAAAAGTCTGTGCTATTAACAGCATAATCTCACCCTCTAAGTGGTTCCATAATTCCTTCAAGTATCTTCTCAAACAAAGCATCATGTGTTTCTGCTAGTTTACCTTCTTCAACATGAGGATGCTTTGCATCTACAAATGGCCCAACTAGTATCAAAGCATGTGGCTCATGGTTTCTTATGTATGACACCAAGTCCTCCAATGGTTGATACATCAATGTATCAGTCTGTGTGTAAGGACCAGCAGCCACAACAACTTCAAGAGGTCCTGATGCAAAATAATAGTAAAATTGTGCTGATACGGTTAAACAATTCATAGACGTTCTATTAATAGCAGATATACTACACTAAATTATTTCTGCACAAATGTAATCCAAATTGTTGTAACAATCACTCTGAATATTTGTTTGATGCAGCTCTATGGTAAACTACCCTGTGCAATATTATTGCAATCATTCAACTTCCCGTATTAAAAGTCAGGCAATTACTGTAAAAATTCTAGAAGAGATCCCGCCATTACCAAATTGACAATTTGTTATGGCTTGGGACATTTCCTCCTTATTCCAAAATTTACCTAATGCAAGTAAACTGCATAAATAAAGGGTACAGTGGGGAAAAAGTAATCCTCAAATTTGAATTTTTCAAACTATGTAAGACAATGGTAACCCTGATCTACACTAGTTGGTGTAATGATAGCACAAGGTTTGTTTCTGTGGGAACCTACAAACCCTGGTGAGATACAATGGTAACCCACAAATTACACATGGAGGCAGGACCAGATTAAGTTCGGGAAGTTTTGCTATTACTACAATTTTTAGTGAATTGTGTGATGATTGCCACGATTCTGACAATCCAGATTTTAATTTAAATGAGGAGATGGAACATTCTACTTATAACAAATCTGTTGCAAGTCAAGTATGTTTTTGTTCATTACCATTTTCCTTGGCTAACTAGTTATGCTAGGTATTTTACTTCCATATTTAAACATTTACAAGATCTTGATCAAAGATAAGAGTCAATGTCTTAATGCAATAACCTTCTCTTAAATCGTGGGATTTTTACAGAAAGAAATATGCTTGTGCCTGTGGGTTACCATTTTAGTCACCTTATCATTGATGAGGTTATCTTAATTGCTTCACAGCACTTTTTAATATTACACTATTCATACAGAAGTATCGTTTACTGAAATAAAACGGCAACAGAACTGACCCTGGGAATAAAAACATCAAAATGAAACATTGAGAAAAGGGGAAGAAAACTAATGAATAAAGAACAGAAGAAACTTTCAAGGAATCATGGAATTTAATATACTACAAATGAAGATTCTGTAATCCAGGCAAGTAATCTTTAGTCAGAACTTATGTAAATGTTCTAAAAAGTGTTTTGAATGGATTGGGGAGAAGATTACATGAAGTATAAACAAGTCATCCTGGAACGTTGGGAACTTCAATAGACAAAATGCTTATTTCGTTCCCTGGGGCTAGAACTCATAAAAAACGCAGACAATGAAATAAGCAGGTGTAACAAAACTTATACATTGTTATGAAAGATGCCAGAAGCAATAATGCTTGTGGTTGCATTTCTAAGCATCCATGATTTGCAGCACAATAGATTTTGTCTGCATTGTGACACGAGATCATCTTTTAGACAAAAAATCTCATTAGAAGGCACAAAATTTTATTGCGAGGTACTGTGCGACTCCTACTCAATCTTGTTCATGTAAAATACATTTCATGGGCAAGACTGGCAGAAAGTAAGTTTACACAAATGAGATTGCCCTGCAACCTTAGGAGCCAGCCTGCAAAAGAATTCCGGGCCAGTTCCAGTTGACTGAAAGAAGAAACAAAACCTTGCATCTACAATGAACTGGATAGCACCTATTTATCAAAAATTTACAAAGCAATGAAAAACTACTAATACACCTACAAATGACTAATATCTGCATCCAAAACTTGGGAATTTTCAGCTGACCAGTTAGGAAAATGTAAACTTATGGACATTAATTCAAAGTTTATACTTTTTATTACTGATTTGTCGGCTTAAGATGATGTACAGGAATTACCAGTCCCATAAATAAAAATATTACATTAATACCGTATACACTCAAGTAATCCACACATTTTTCTCCGTATTTATGAACTCTAATTTAGGTTGGTATCACTCCATCTGCAACAACAAAACTCACTAGGCGATTATTACTCTGTGTTGAAAACCAGATCCCTTCAGCCCGGTATTACACAGTAATATTTTTGCTCATAACTTTGACAAAGAAATAATATGTAATATTCATAATGTTTCTTAGACATAAATTTTCATTGTGTTAAAAAAGTGTAGCATGGTCGTCATATTTCAAGATAGGAGATAACAACAACTATTTATTGTTGACTGCCTTAGCCTCTATCAAAACTGCATATTACTTTACAGTGACAACATATCAGTAATTTCACTGTAAAAGGTCTCCTCACATCACAAACCGGTGGCAGAGTAGTGTGTCTTTCCTCCAGTTTCTTTGGCAGGACAGCTGGCGCATACAAACAGTTGCATTGTTGATTTAATAATGACTTGTTGCATTCACTAGTTATACTATTTTTCTGAGTCATAAAGAATGTTATCAACTAAAGTTTGATGTTATTCGGTTCAGTACCACCATATTGACCACATCGGTATCAGCACTCTAGGGTTACAGCAATTTCTTGCTACTGAGGTGAAATGTTAATTACGGCGCGGCATTGAACATAGCTGCAAACACACGCACACATTTATTAGCAACAGCAATGCAAGCGCTCAGAGGAGTTACATTTTGCATTGCAGTGAACAGAAGGCAAGCAACTTTTATAATCAAATATACGGCAAGGCGCTACATCTGATATTTCTTTGATGAAAGATACCTTTATGTCAAAGTTCCGTTATCACACTATCAAATATTTTTTATGTAAATACATGGCATATCAATTTTGACAAAAATATGATACTGTGTAATACCAGTCTCAGCTCCATTTATTTATTAACTGCTCAGATTCTATAAGCATTCATTTCAGTGTGTGTTACTGTAACTGTTTTCACAGTAATACATTACAAATGAAATATTTTTTTTAAATTTGTACGAGAACGTTAGTAGATAAAATACGAGAATTTTATGCAGTTGGTACGAGATTCGCACAATCTGGATATGATAACCATGCGCACCTGCCCCGTCTCTCTTTTTATATTTACGTGTCGTTTTGAATTTCAACAGGTGTGATATGCCAAGCTGGCTGCCCTTACGTGTCTGTTCAAGGCTGACAAATGGTATCCTAAGCTACACAAATCCACATGGTTTTGTAAAAAAAGTTTGGGGTGCGCAGATTACTCTAGTATATACGGTAACTGATGTATGCAATTTTTTTTAATGTTTCCAATTCAATATCGCCACCCTTCAAATTATAACTTAATATATTTATTTCCATAACTTACACAAGTATTACAGTCCCTTTTGTGAATACTGTAGAAGTGCCTAAGACCAAAGAAATGGCTCCCCTGAAGACAAAATTGGGTCTTTTTCTGCCATCCAATTTAGTTGTTATCAACATTAAATATTTCCAAGGGTGAGGTTAGCAGCCTCCTCTTAACAAGAGCCTGCAACACTAACTGGAATCTTCCCCCCCCCCCCCCCCCCCCCCCCCCATCTTAAATGATTTACAGATTACTGCAATGCAATGTAATCTCTTATAGGTTAACTTAATTCTCATTTTAATCTCCAAATTTCCCCAGGAAAATTTTACTTTTTACTTTAGCAATTTGTCAGCACTGTCACCTACAGCAATTCTGTATAGGTTTAACTGTCTCTCATATTACTTCCTTGCACATATTCCGACTAATATATTAATAACTATTTCATGTTCGAGAACATCAAGAACAATCGTTACAAATTACATCTTATGGATATAAAGGATTGGAAATAATGCTGAACCAGAAACAAATTTCAAATCTAATAAGTTTTAAAAATTTAAGTACCCATTGAAATTAGGACCACACAGATTGGTATGTATTGAAAATGTCTAATTTTTAGAGTGCATACACGACGTACTCACAGTAACATACACTGAAATGAACACTTACAGAATCTGAACAGTTAATAAATAAATGGAGCTGTCGATACTGGTATACAGTAATTTATCTCTCAAAGTCGACATGCCATGTATTTACATCAAAGATATTTGATAGTGAAATAGGAAACTGACATACAAGTACCTTGCATCAAAGAAATATCATCAAATGTAGTGCTTCACCATATATTTGATTGTAAAAGTTGCTTGTCTTCCACTCGCTGCAATGCAAAGTGTAACCGCTCCGAGTGATAGCATCGCCGTTACTAATCAGTGTGTGTGTGTGTGTGTGTGTGTGTGTGTGTGTGTGTGTGTGTGTTTTTGAACATAGCTGCAACACAGTGTCTTGTTTAACCTCAGTACCAAGAAATCGCTGTAACCCTGTCTTCTCCAGAAATAGTCTTGGTCATGTGCCAATACCAGTGTGAGCAATATAGTGGTAGTGAGCCGAATAATACTCAACTTCAGTAGATAATGTAATTCATTACTCAGAAAGGTGGTATCACAAGCAAATGCAATTAGTCATTCTTACATCAACAATAGAACTGTTTGTACACGCTAGCCACTGTCAAACTGGCAGAAATGCTACTCCGCCACAGGTTTGTGACTTTACGAGACCCTTTACAACGAAATTACTGTCAAGTAAATTATATGAAGTTTTAATAGTGGCCAAGGCAGCACACAATAAAAAGTCATTATCCACTATCTTGAAATATGACAACCATAATACCCCTTTTTAACACCATGAAGATTTATGTCCAAGAAATATTACATAATATTTCTTTGTCAAAGATGTGATCGAAAGTATTATAGTGTAATACAGGACTAAAGGAATCTATTTTTTAAAGCAGAGTAATACCTTCCTAATGTGTTTTGTTGTTACAGATGGAGTGATACAACCTAAATTCGAGTAATATGCGCATCCCAGTTTTTTGTTTATAAATTCGGAAAAATATATGTGCAGATTACTGGAGTAAATAAGGTACAAACAGGAATCAATGAACTTCCCAAAAACTAAAAAGGTTTTCAGTAGATACTCTGGAAATAACAGTTGTAAGAGGTCTTACCATCTTCTTTAGTAAAAGAAGGAAGAGAATCTGTAAGAACTGGTGTTATGTCTGTGTACAGCTTCTTAACAACCACCTTCTTTCCATCCAGATTAACACCTTCAATGGCAATTATCTGTCCTGGAAACAGTGAATAGGTTTCAAGAAGACTAAGGTCCAGAGCAATAGACTTCCCACAACCAACACTTTGTTCACTCTCCAAAAGAACAGACGTTGGATTTAGTCTGCCATTAGCATCACAACAAACTCTTCCTACAGCTACAAACAGTTCCTAAAATAAAAATAAATCACAGCAATAAATTAAATTACTTAAGTAACATTCATAAATATTGTACCGAGAGAAGAAATTTTCCTGTTTCAAGTTCAGTAAAACCACTTGCAATACTAACCGCATGTCTTACAGTGGGGTCTGTAGGTTCAGAAAGGTCATTCTGCCTTAGTAATTCTTGCCCCAATTCATGAATAACTTCATCCAACACTTCCGCCTTGTCCTGAAGACGTTCAAACATAAAACGAAACTTCTGGAATTTAACTTCATCATGGATAACTGTTGGTGTAAATTTGGTCTGAGCCAACCACAAGGCCCCTTCACAGTTCCCATGCTCCAACACAATATCACCAGAATTGGTCCGGGACTCATATTTTGTAGATGGAGTTGCACTTTAAACCAAAAAGACACGGTTAGAATTAGTTATCCATAAAATTGCTAAAACTAAACTATAAATTTAATGCGAGTGTACATAGTTTTCATAATTAAATAAACTAATTAGTAAAAACGCTTACACCTTGGGAGAAAAACTTGCTGGAGAAAAAACAGCTCTTGGACTACGTCCTTGTGATACTAGTTTCTTCACTGCACTGCCATCTGGAGTATTTTCCTTGGGAACAGCCTCTTTTCTCTGAAAACAGGTGACAATAACAGCCCAATGTGTTTAGCAGGCGGCTCAAGTTTACTTGTCATGTGGTAGTGCGGTAATGTTCACAACGGTTGCCACATGTGACATTAGCCAATGAGGTGATAGTATACAGCACCCAATGACTTTTAGTCATTTGTGTTCATGAAATATTCAAATGTATTAAATTGACGATATTTACTTCGTGGGTAGAAAAATTAGTAACTCTTATTCCACATGTGTGTCCTCATTGTAGCAAAAATGTTTTCTTATGTAATGTTACAGTTCATTTATTGAACAAACAAGGGTACATACTAGAACCTATGAATCAGAGAACAGAAATAGTATTAATTATTTACTTCATGAACAGTGAAAAAAGTAAACATCTGTGTCTTCATAGTAATGCACACCGAATTCCATATCGTTTTGTCAGCATCCAAGAGATTTTTTTTAACAGTGTGAAAATAATATTGTTTAGTGTGAAGACTAAAAATATGTTAATGGCTAATATCTGATTGGCAGTCTCCATCTGCACCATGTTTGTCCAGTTCTGGCCATTGTCAACACCATCACACTACACCACGACATGACAAGCAAACTTTTACCTTGGCAGGTTGCTTTATGTAAACGAGTCTCAAGCAGAAAATACAACTACAGTTATACCAACTATTATGATGTCTGAAAACTGACCAGTCATTTAAATATGGTGCATGAAAAACTCCGTAAGCCAATCAGACACATTTTCTTGATTCAGTGATACCATATTGCGAACATTTGTTTCTAAATTATGGTACTCTATTACACTAAAACTAATTTAAACAAAGACCTAAATGAATTTGGGGGGAAAAAAAATCAGTACCTACCTGCAAAGTACCAAATAATCATCTTCCACTTTAAAGAAAAATGCGATTACAATTTTCAAACCTTCCACACGTCAGAAGCATCAAATGAAAAGTGTATGTACCAGTAGTTATAGACGAGTATGGATCTAGTCACGTTCAAACACAACGTCACCTAGACCTAGACCCGCCAAAAGCCACTGGCATTTTTGTATTTTAACAGTCCTGGAAACATTAGGCAGCCTACTTGTCGTACAAAGCAACTGCAGCAATATAAACTACACAAATTAAGAGTTCAGTAACACTAAAATTAAATTTTAGACAACATTTACATTATATCCACCTATTTTTTAAATTAAAATTATAGAAGGAAACTTTCCTGGTGGGATAAATTTATATATAAAAAATAAGTTTATATATATATATATATATATATATATATATATATATAATTTTATATGAAAAAATAGAAAAAGAATGACTTACCCAAAGGACAGGCCTGTCCACAGACACAAATAAATAAAATCACATTTATTTATTTGTGTCTGTCAACAAGCTTATTCATTGGGTAAGTCATCAGTTTCCTATTTTTGAAATTACTACTACATAGATATAAAAATTAATTTATTAGCTTATAGATACATTTACAAATATACTCCGCAAAACATGGTTGCAACAATTTCATTCCCATACTTAAGTTTATCGCAAATGAATGAAAGTCTAATGACTAAGGGTAGTGTTTAAAAAATTCACCCCTTTTCCTTTATTGCATCTTTAGTACCCATTTCAGACATTATTAACCATTTGTAATGATAATTATTCTTACTATTCCATCACATTCATTTTCAGAAACTCAACGGAGAGTCCCGACAGTCACCCTACATTGGCTACAACAGAGTTTAAAGAGTACATAAACTACCAAATTTGCAATTGCTAAATGCAGACAGAATCCCTGCATTATGTGGCAAGTTGTGTAGGAGGAAAGATTTAAAAATAGTCTAAAACACCTTTCTCATAAATTATAAATGTGAGAAGTCATGACAGGCACAATGAAAAAGTTTAACTTAAGCCTTTCAGAAAACAAAGGATGGCACATATGCTAATTATCAGTCTCCAGCCACTGTAGCAAAAATGTCAACACTTTTTATCATTGTGCCTCTCAAGGATCGGGGTTTCACCCTTGTGGCCGTCCTTTTCATAATATTGTTAATACTCCAACCCCGACTAAACATAGTGTGTGTGTGTGTGTGTGTGTGTGTGTGTGTGTGTGTGTGTGTGTGTGAGAGAGAGAGAGAGAGAGAGAGAGAGAGAGAGAGAGAGAGAGAGAGCGTGCACGCGTTGTGAATTGAGCGAGCATAAAAGTCACTTCAACAACAGCAAAACCAACAAAGATTCTGTTGTTCACATACTGTCGCCATTCAAAGGGGGGGGGGGGGGGGTTGAGAAAAGAAATGATGTTCCTTAATACCCATGCAGTTCCACGTATTATCATGAGCCGATTCTGTGAAACTGCTAAGAAATTCCCAAAACAATGAATCGGAAGGTAAAATGCTGCACGATAAGGTTGGGCATTTCACTAAAATACCCTTTATTACGACAGTAAAATTAGTAGTTTTGAAAAATATTACATAATCACAGTTGCGGCCTACTATCAACCCATATGGGATACGAAAGCTCCGTAGTGACATCGTTGCTGTTCATTCGCAAGAATTTAATCACTACTATAACAAAATCCTTTTCTTTCTCTCTCTCTCTTTCTAAGTACTTTTGACAAGCTAGATTGTAGTTGTGTATTCTGATTGACAAATGTACTTTACTGCTTCTCTTCACAATCTGACATAAGATATTAGGCAGGAAGCTAGATCAGCATAAATTGTAGCTAGTGAACAAGAAACAATAGTACTGCAATTCTCGCATGTTCCATATGTATTAAGAGTAGGCCACAGCTGCAATATACAAAGCATCTTTCCACTTACTGTAAAATCTACCAAAGCACAAGTTAAGAGCAATGAACAGTGTTATCTGGAGAAAAAATGTAATTATATATATAACACCAAGGATAATAATTCCATTACTGAGAATCAATAAAAATATATCAATCTACAATATTGAAAGACAGTATGCTACTTAAAGTTTGTGAAAATCAGTTTAAGAGTGCAAGCAATTGATGCTTGATGTATAAACTTTAACAAATGATGAACGACAGGAGTCGTGTTCAAGAGGGAAATAAGAGTGCGTGTTTTATTGAATGTTTATAATACATGGAAGGAGCTATTGTGGTAGAGTGATATGGCCTGCAGAACAACCAACCATTGACATGTATTTATAAGGATAATTAATTTACTCACAGGATAAGGGTACATCAACAACCTGTCAACCATAGAGCAGGAACAGCATTTACTAGCATTTCCTTTTTAACAGAAGAGGTGCATGCTCTTTCAAAACTCACTGACAGAACCGTAAGGTGCGTGGTGGAGGGGACACTGTACCGTAAAATAAATAAGGCTGTTCCTACCTTAAATCTAATTCTTAATGGCCGTACAAATGCGACTCCTGATTGGCCACCTTCACCTCCTCATTGTCAACTTCTGCACATCAAGCACTCAAACTGCACTTATAACCATGGAAAGTTCTTACAATATATAAATTAAAATCTTATGAAAACATTAGAAGAATGTTTCCAACTGGCAGATTACAATATCAGGACATTAGAGTGTAGCTTAAACATTGTTAGACTGTAGGCCCAACCAATGAACACTGCCATGACATTTGAACTGAGAAATTAAGGAAACAAAAAACAGTATATACTCCAGTGGTGACTAAATAGGGCTAGTTAATATAGTGCCAAAATCCCAACTATAAAATCCTTATGGTATTAACACTTATACGAACAAAGTATGTAACCTAGGAGCAAAAGCTGATTCGAAGAGATCACTTGCTTATCACACTAGGATAAACAAAATCTTACAAATGATAGAACTACTGTCAAGTATTTTTCTGACTACCCATCAATATCACCTGCAACTGCTATGGCATCTTAAATTTTTCAGCTGGCAGTCATACATCCCTTGATGAGTGTGGATCTAGTCACAATTCCAATATATGTACACAAGACCTACACCCATCAAGGGCCATATGAACATTTCAGTGATTTCTTAACGAAACACTGTTACCTGTTTATTTTAATCAATTAAATATATTTAAATGCTGAAAGAGACTACAAAGTATCAATGGAGTATTTGCTTATCTGCTTCTGCAGTATAAGCTAACATATTTTGTTCGTATTGTTCAAGGGAAACAAATTAGGCGCATAGTTTTGTTTAAGTATTCTTTGCTTAGTTTAATGAGAATAGGAAAAACATTCGTGCAGAAATAACATAAAATCTGTTCCATGTAACTACTCAAAATTGGTAAGATCAAACAAACAAAAACACGGCCCATTTCGTCAAAGCTGTAAGCAAAGAAAGATTTCATTAATATTTCAAAAACCACGGTATTTCCATACCGGGAATCACCGCCATTTCACTTAAAAACAACGTTAAACCCATCACGTACAAAACATTGTCAACGATATAGTCATCGTAAAAAAGCTAATTTATCCGCCGCAAGCATTTTACATCTCTTCATAAAACAAAAGTTAAATTCATTTTACCTCAACGATAACCAACCGTTACGCCGAAAACTAATTGCAACTAATCCCATCCACAATAATTATTACCGCTTCAAATTCTATGAAATACGTGTAAGCGTGTTCTCTTCTGTGAATTCAACCGTCACCGGCAAGGCAACGCAGCACGGCACGCAGTAATGACCCGCTGGCCACTGACACTAGCTGACCCCTCTACGTCAGAAAGAGAGAAGCAAAAACGTGCACAGTTTTTGAAACCATTGGGTAACTTTAATTCAACGAGCATAAACATCTTTCAAGACAAAGGCGAGACTGACTTACATTGTACCTTCCCGGAACCTATGTTAACTACTATACATAAATCTTCTAAAGTTTTAATTTTGTACTTACAATTACTTCCTCGGGCAAACAGACCAACGCCTCACCTTTTAGGAAACAATACCGGTCTTCTAAAATCATAATCTACCACAAGCATCTTAACATATCTCCTAGCGTCTCGCTGTCAAACCAGAACAACTATGGCGGCTGGCCTTGAAGAACGCTCTAGCGGCCAAGAGGTGCTGGCTGTGGAGGGGGGGAGAACCTTGTACCTGAACTTGTTGGCGCGCTTCTCGCGCTATCTTTCCAAATCACAAATCACGACTCTCATGCGTAAAGGAGCCACTAAACGTAAATGTACAAAATCTTCACGTTTCAATCCTATTCGAGTGGACGTTGTGGCTTGTTTACGTATCATTCGAGAAATAAGCTTTTCAATAAATGTTTTATTACAGGGCCGATTTTTCTTTCTATTGGATGTAAACCCGGCAACACAGCGCGTAGAACTGGTTTTGATCTTCCCACCAGCAGCCTCCTCCATCGCCGTAGCAACGTACATGTACCTTTCCATTTCCAAATAGCCTGGAGGTATTCGTACCTGCTCTCCCCCTAACAAATCCCTTCAGCGTCTTCTACTATTATAGAAGACTGCTTAGCAAAAATGCAAGCCACACAAATACTCACCTTCGCTGTGGGCGTCGAATAGAGTTGCAAAATGTCATTGTGATTTCTGAGAAACAGTTAAGACGTTATATTTTACAGCCGATATATTGCACAAATTTGTTTCACTTTAAAAATAGAATAAATAAATTAAGTCACAAAGCCCAAGCGTTATACTAAATATCTTACATTTGCGAGTTTTGTCATAAATTCCAATAGTGCAGAAAAATTAGTTACATAACCGCTTATTAACAAAAAGCAACTGCCAGAGCAATATTTATCCTGCTCACATTTGCGGTTTGAACGCTTCAACGTTGATTAATTTTACACTTAAATAACTCTAGATACTATATTATTGATACGAGGAAATTTACAACTTAACCACGAATTGTCACAGAAACCACCCTCGAAACCAAACGACAGCCATTAATAAGATGGCGCTCGTTTACCTAGTTTTCGTATTCCACGAAAGACTTCAGGATTATCTTCAAAAGACCTTGCCTGGCTAACGACTTCTCTCTCAGCGTTTCGTAAGACACAGATTACTCGTTGACTTGGAGATTCTTAAATCTGCAGTTCCGTAGTTTCAAAATTTAAATTCACTGACACCTGTAAACCGTTACGGTTGTTGAATTTTTGCTATTCCAAATCAGGCGGGAAGAAATACTCGGGCTTTATACTGACAGATTTTAAGTATTCAGTCACATGTAGCCAATGGCATAACATTACGGCGAACGAAATTTGCGATATATTCTTTTTGTAATCATTAAGATTCTAAGAACACAAATAGTTGTGTAACGAATAACGGGCGGTTTCACTTTAACAGTAAACAATAGCCTGCGAGGAAACCTTTGTTCACGTTCAATAGGTAATACCACACCTGTTACTTTCTTGCCCCCATACAACCGTGTATGTTGGCGGAAAATTGTACTTAGTGCTTGTAAGATGGCTAAATTTCACTTCACCAGTCACAATTTCTTACCAGAGGAATTTAACCTCAACGCTGCTTTAAAAAGAAGCCAAAAATACCTCTAGTGGAAATCATGGATAGGCTAGCTGGTAGTCTACTTTCTATTATTTGTCAAACTGCCGCAGTTGTCTCCATTTTTTATTTTATAAAATCTACCGACAACACAGCAAAGGTGCACAACTACACAGCTATTCCAAACCATTTAGAATAATTTGTGCCAAGTCTTCAGTCATAAAGAGAACTTAATAACAATACACAAAACTGAGCATTTAGATCAGACAAAGGACAACTTTGACATGAGCAGGTACAACATTTAAGAAAACCTGTTTCAATCCAAAGAATCTAATGTGTGGAACATTTTGATTGAACTTTAATATGTATTAACCTATATTATTCTATTATACAAGAAATTTTTAGCAGAAAATTAAATTCAGTTGAGCTATGGGATTTTAGAGCTTTGTTTTCTTTCTTTCTTTTTTTTTTTAGTAATTCTAGGCCTAATACTACTGATCAAAGCTACATATGCATATCATCACTATCTATTTCTGGATTGGTTTTCAAGCAATAAGCCCTTCTTCACCTAAATAAGTCACAAATAAAATCTTAAGATAGCAGAAGCAGATTTCCGACCTTTTGAGTTTGTCTTTTTACAACAAAAATGCCCACGAGGATTGTCAAATGCATTCTTACAGTTCCCATCATTTTGGGAATCAATGTGTGTTGACAACACTAGCAAACAAATATTTGCAAACTACCAATTTTATCAATTTCTGTGATACTAGTTGGCAAGTTATCATAGATACATAGTACAACTGACAGACGACATAAGAAAGAATGAATCATTAAAACATTAATAAAAATTTGAAAATTTGTGACTTTCACAAACCATATTTTAGTTCTTGCAGGCTACAGATTGGGAACCATTGTTTTAATATAATAATGGAAAATCCAGGCTGAATTCAACAATATAATGAGAACAGTTAACAACTCACCACAAAGACACAAAAGTTGCAATAGGCACAAAGACTCAAGCTATCGGCCATTAGCCTCGGCAAGGAAAGAGGGCATTAACACCAACACACTTCATAGACATACAACCGTAATATCTTGCTGCTGCACTCCAAAGAGCCGTGTGCCTTTGTGATTATGGGTCATTCCGTGAAAAATCATATTTTTGTGAATGATAAGGCTGACAATTTCAGAATTTGCTCACATTTGGTCCACGAGTACCTACATGTCTTAATAGAAGACCTACAAAATCTCACTGTCCTATCTCCAACCATTGCTGAGAAAATTATGTTTAAAGTCTGAACGACGTGTATGCAATCAACAGTCTGGCACCAATATCCTCATCTTCAGAGGGCTATTGCTTAGTGATGAGTTGACTTATAAACCTCAATTTTTGTATGCATCACATATTTAGAGCACTAAGTTGATATATGATATAAAAAGTGAGGAACATCATTTAGATCAGGGGTCGGCAATACGTCAATCGTGATCTACTGGTAGATCGGGAGCGCTTATTTGGTAGATCGTGTGAGTACTGACTGCGCAGTTGTTCCACATAGACATTTATTTTACTTATTAACAATCGTGTAGAACTATACCTCGTACCTTTCAAGAACATTAGAATATATTAGAATATTTGGTGTGGTAAATTTTGAACTTATATGTTTTATAATATGTGGATGGGATATTTTGTGATTAAGATATTTGTACCAAGAACTTTAAATATCATCAAAAATTATTTGTTTCTCATAAGTATTGCAACACCCAAAAAGTGTTGGGCTTTAATTCACCATGAGAAATTATCTGTATTACATAATGTAGCATTTCAAATAAAGGGCTTGTTTGCTTCTTATTACTGTGCTGTACTTGTTTTCAAATAAGAATTTTATTAAAAAATAAACACAGGCAAGGTTGACTAACACCTTGAATCTTGTATTTGGCCAAGTGTAACACATCATACACCAAATATCAAGGGCTCTGTTACATCTACTCAAGTTTCAGGTTAAATGTAAAATATTATGGAATAATTTTAGGTTTTGAGCAAATAATGATGAGGTAAAAGTTTATTGTTGTATATAATTGTTTTGCAGTACTTAAATATTAAAAATGAGGAATGACAATATCATTAAAAGAAGTAGGCCACTTTGATACAATTGTATGAAATAATAGATCACCACCACTTTGTGGTTGCCTACCCCTGATTTAGATTGTGTATGAACAATTTTGAAAAACACACACTTTTTCTCACTGCAGTTTAAATTCACCATTTTTAAAAATTCATAACTCTGCCTGTGAAAACAATACGGCCCTCAATTTTGGTACTGTAGCTCTAGAGTCCTGGTATTAGTTGTAAAAAATAATGGAAAGCATATTGCATTGCATTTAATAGTTTTTACTTTCAGTTAAAGTTGACTATCAGGAAAAATGGACGATTTTTATGAACTTCAAAGCCTGGATGGGTACATAGACAGTTGAATCTGAACTTGATTTTTTGCTGAAATGTTTGCATATTTGGTGGCAATCTTGGGTGCAAAGAATATCCTAACTCACTCACTTCATAGTGAAACAATAACATGAAAATGCCATATGCGTGTATCATTAATTTTCAGCACTGCTGGGTATTAGAAACTTAAAACCATGGGTATTTCTTGAAACAGTGTTCTCTAACTGTATATGGAGGAGGACATAACAGTATAATAGTGATAGCTGAAAACAGTTATTACGCATTTACTTAATAAATATATGTTAAATATAAATTATCAGCTTGGGTACACAAGTGTAACAATATAAAGGGTATCTTTATTCTCTAACTGTATATTAAAATGACAGAACCATAAAATAAAATTGATAATTAAAGCAATAATGAAATTCATGAAGAAATATACATGTAGGTAACATATATGAACATATATGCCTAATATGCAAATACTTTGCAAAGAACACATTCGTAAGCAAATTTGAAGATACAAAAAACGAACATCTTTGCTATAACCTTGTATTTCTAATAAAATGGTCTCAAAACATGAAAAGGTTACCTAAAAGTGTGAGACTTACCATCTAACTTATACAATTGGGCACTGTGGCTTTGCAATGATGGCACATTGACCTAGCATTTAACACTAAAGAATATACTTTAGTGATTGTGATGCTTCAGAGTATAATAATTATAAGAACTTCACAAACCTCATTTACCATGAAGAAGATTTTGGTATTTAAGCAGAATGGCACTTTTTTTGCTACATGCCATGGAAAGAGCCCTGTGATGGTATTGGAGGGACTGTAAAATGCCTTGCAGGTTACATTTCCATCCAATCACATCTTGACACCAGAAAACCTGCATACCTGGTCACTCAACAAAATCCAGGGCATTATTATGTTCTGTGTGTCTTCACAGGAGATAAAGTCATACAAAGGTTTTTTGGAAGGCAGATACAGTGCAGTGAAGAATTTTCCAGGTACACGGTTGCACCATGCATTTCTACTATGAAGAGGCTTTCAACAGATGCAAATGGGACCACTATTGGTATGGGAACTATTGAAAATTCTTCATTTGAACACTTCTAAGTGGTGCAGTATGTTACGTAGGTCACATTTCCCAGGTATCCAATGAATTTAGAGATGTTGAAATTATCTGTATGTCTCCTGCTGAGTCACAATTATTAAAATGGTCCAAAAGGAAAGACATAAATTGAGTCCCCATCTCCGGTGTTATATGCAAGGTCAATGCCCTATCATCACAAAGCCACAGTACCTGGATAAATAAGCTAGATGATAATTGTTATGAAAATATATTTTTTCTCTTTTCGTGTTTTAAGACCAGTTTATTAAAAATACAAGGTTATAGCAAAGATTTGTCTTTTTATATCTTCAAATTTGCTTGTGAGTGTTCTTTGAAAAGTACTTGTGTATTAGGCTATATGTTGGTATATGTTACATATATGTATATTTCCTTATGAATTTCATTATTGCTTCAATTATCAATTATATTTAATGTTTTTATCATTTTAATACACAGTTATAGAGTATGGATACCCTTTATATTTTTGCATTTGTGCATACAAGCTGATAAAAGTTTTGCAGTAGCAAAAGGTGTTTTCTTTAAAAATATTACAGTGAAATATATAATATTCAGTTGCTGCTCAAATGACCACTGCAAGCAACATATGATAAAAGTTATATTTAACATATTTATTAAGTAAATGCTGAATAACTGTTTTTAGCTATCACTGTTATACTGTTGTGTCTTTCTGGTCAACCACATACAGTTTGAGAACACTGTTTCAAGAAATACCCATGGTTTTAAGTTTCTAACACCCAGTAGTGCTGAAAATTAATGATATACGCATATGGCATTTTTATGTTACTGTTTATCTATGAAGTACGTGAGTTAGGATATTCTTCTTTGCACCCAAGGTTGCTACCAAATAGGCAAACGTTTCAGTAAAAAAATCAACTTCAGATTCAACAGTCTACATCCAGAACTTTAAAGTTCATCAAAATCATCCATTTCCCCCCCGATGGAGTCAACTTTAACTGAAAGTAAGAACTATACAATGCAATATGCTTTCCATTATTTTTTATAATTAATACTAGGACTGAAGAGCTACAGTACCAAAATTGAGGGTCGTATTGTTTTCATAGGCAGAGTTATGAATTTTTTAAAATGGTGAACTTAAACCGCATTGTGAAAAAAGGGTATTTTTCAACATTTTTCATAAACTATCTAAATGATGTTTCTCACTTTTTATATCATACCCAACTTAGTGCTCTACATGTGTGACGCATTATATATATATATATATATATATATATATATATATATATATATATATATATATAAACTGAGGTCTATAGGTCAACTCATCACTAAGCAGAAGATGGGAATTTCGGTGCCTGACTTAATAGCATACACACTTTCCAAACATAATTTTCTCAATAATGGTTGGAGATATGACAGTGATTTTTGGTAGTTTTTCTATTAAGACATGTAGGTACCCATGTATCAAATTCTGAAATGGTGACCTTATCTCATCCCCCCCCCCCCCCCCCCGAGTTTCCACTGAATGACCCCTATGTGAATGCTCTCTTCTAACGAAAGCTAATGGTTGATAGATTAGGCGCTGTATGCTGTTTCAGGCATTGACAACTTGGGCAGGTTTTGAAGAGAGGTGCTTGCTAAATCTGCCTAGTTCAAAGACAGACAAATGAAAATAATTTGTCTGGAGAATGTACTTTGCCCTAACGGCATTCTTTAAATAGCAATTATATGACTGTATATCTGGGGGTGCCCAATCTTTCAGTTTATCTGGGCCAAAATGGACACAGACAAGAATTTTTAGGCCACACTATGCACTATACTTAGTAATAAATAAATGAATGAATGAATAAATAAAAAACTCTACTCTTGCAGTTTCAACTGAAGCAGCCTTAAGATAATAGACCAGGTGTCTGAATATTTTCAGTGTCAAACTTTCCTTCAGTTTACCATATTTTTATATATTTATTTTTACCAATCACAAGATACTTGCTGGACCACACTCAGTTGCTTTGGGCCGCAGGCGAGCTGTGTGTTGGATACCCCTGCAGTAGATGAATGTGATTTATACATTATCTGAAGTTTGTTTAACCTTCATGCACTTCTGAGGGCAGTGAAGTTACCCCTTTCTTACAATTTCTTGCCATAGTAACTCCACAAAGGTAAGAAGGCATTGGAGCAGCCAAATATTCTCGTGTACTGCTGGGCAGTATATGGTTATCTCACTGCATTTTTCCTTTGTGGAGTCAGTGTGGCAAGAAACTGTAAGAAGACAGTGAAGGTTAAGGCTCCATTAGATCTTGCACTATTTATCCACAAGATCCAGAGAGCAGCAGATAGAGGGTCACAGGTAGATTTGTTTCTCTACTTCCATAAGGCAATCAATACCATTCTGCACCGTCACCTGATACCAACTGCGGGACTGGATTGAGGTGTTTCTAGTTAGCAAAAAGCAGCATGTCTCTCCCAGCAGAAAGAAGTCTACGAAAGTTAAAGTGATCTCAGATGTGCCCCAGTGATATATATTGTGAAAAGCAACGGTCCTATAAGTGACCTCACAGATAATGAGGCTTCTTATGCTGTAGTTTATTGAGAAGTTTCAACACTGGTAAAGGGTAGCAAAATGCAGGAGGATCTGCAGTGAACTGATACATGGTGCAGGGAATGACAATTGCACCTCAAGATAAACAAGGGTGAAGTTCTGCATTTACATAGAAATAAAGATTCTTTATTACATAACTATGCAACAGCAGAACAAGCACAAAGCAGTTACTTCCATAGAATATCTGGAAGTAGATTTAAGGGGGCAATTTGATATAAAATCAATCACAAGTAAGGCAGATGCCAGACAGATTCATTGAAAGAATTCTCATTAAGTGTGTAGCCTGTTAACAAAATGAGTAAGTTACTACACTCTCGTACAGCCAGCACTTTAGTATTGCTCATCAGTGTGGGATTTGTACCCTGTAGG
The DNA here is from genome assembly GCA_026315105.1 of Locusta migratoria. Lineage (NCBI taxonomy): Eukaryota > Metazoa > Arthropoda > Insecta > Orthoptera > Acrididae > Locusta > Locusta migratoria. The sequence continues at coordinate 301,850,130 of CM048744.1, forward strand.
TTCAATAAAAAACAGAGCAGATCCGATGGAGAGCACCACACTTCATTGAGGGCTCATTTAGTAAACACAAAAGCATCACAGAGATAAGTAAACTCTTGTGGCAGATGCTGGAACAGAGACATCGGCACTCCTACCCGCTCTTGGGCGGTTGGTTGGTTGGTTTTTTTTTTTTTTGCTTGTTTGTTTGTGTCTTTTCTGTTTTGTACTTACTATATGTTAGTTTAAGTAGGTTTTTTAAAGTCTAGAGACGGATGACCACAGCAGTTTGGTCCAATACGTTTACAAACATTTGATTATGGGCTTTTGTCAAATTTCTGAGAGAGTATGTTATGTAAAGAGTCAATCAATATATTGTTTCCTCCTATGTATACCTCACCAAGTGATCACAAGGATAAGATCACAGAGATTAGGACCAACACGAAGGCACACAGGCAACCATTTCTCCCGTGAACCACAAAGAACTATAATGGGAGGAAGTGACAATGATACAAAAGTACCCTCCGCCACACACTTTGAGGTGGTTTGCAGAATATGGATGTAAATGTATGGTACAAATAGTAAAAAAATAGCCTAACTTAAACATCCAAACCAAAAGTTTCCCTCCTACACCATCTAAACATTATATATAAATTACAGAGGGAAACCCTCCCGGTGGGACAAACAAAAACAAAAATAGAAAACAGATGACCCACCAAAAGGACCGGCTCGTCGATAGAAACAAATAAAAAACAAATAAAATCACACACAAACACACATACAAGCTTTCGCCACCACTGGCAGCTTCTTCAGGAAAAAGAGGAAAAAAGGGGGGGAAAAGGGAAGGATATGGGTTTAGGAAGTGGAAAAGGAGTCATTCCAATCCCAGGAGTGGAAGGACTTACCTTAGGGGAAAAAAAGGAAGGTAAACAAATACACACACACACTCTCAGACATATCGAAACGCAAACACACCTAGACAGACATTTGTGAAAAGCAAAGAAGTTGGACAGAGATACCAATTGAAGCAGAGGCTCTGTCCACAGAACCCAGGCAAAGATGCTAAAGATAGTGGGCGGGAATTTGAGTTAGCGGAGATTGAGACCAGGTGGGCAACAGGACGAAAGAATAAGCTGAAGGGCAAGTTCCCATCTCCGGAGTTCTGAAAGGTTGGTGTCGGTGGGAAGTATCCAGATAACCCGGACGGTGTAACACTGCGCCAAGATGTGCTGGCCGTGCACCAAGGCATGTTTAGCCACAGGGTGATCCTCATTACCAACAAACACTGTCTGCCTGTGACCGTTCATGCGAATGGACAGTTTGTTGCTGGTCATTCCCACATAGAACGCTTCACAGTGCAGGCATCTCAGTTGGTAAATCACATGGGTGCTATCGCAAGTGGCTCTGCCCTTGATCGTGTACACCCTCCGGGTTACTGGACTGGAGTAAGTGGTGGTGGAAGGGTGCATAGGGCAGGTTTTACAACGGGGGCGGTTGCATGGGTAGGAGCCAGAGGGTAGGGAAGGTGGTTTGGGGGTTTCATAGGGATGGACTAGGAGGTTACGAAGGTTAGGTGGGCGGCGGAAAGACACTCTCGGAGGAGTGGGGAGGATGTCATTAAGGATGGATCTCATTTCAGGGCAGGATTTAAGGAAGTCGTATCCCTGCTGGAGAGCCACATTCAGAGTCCGCTCCAGTCCCAGAAAGTATCCGGTGACAAAAGGGGCACTTCTGGGATTCTTCGGTGGAAGGTTCTGGATTTGGAGGAATGAGGAGGTGGCTCTGGTAATTTGCTTCTGAACCAGATCAGGAGGATAGCTGCGGGATGTGAAGGCTGTTATTAAGTTATTGGTGTACTGGTTCAGGGATTCGGGACTGGAGCAGACTCTTTTGCCACAAAGACCTAAGCTGTAGGGAAGGGAACGTTTGATATGGAATGGATGGCAGCTGTCATAATGTCCCTTTTCCTCCCCTTTTTTCCTCTTTTTCCTGAAGAAGCTGCCAGTGGTGGCGAAAGCTTGTATGTGTGTTTGTGTGTGATTTTATTTGTTTCTCTCGACGAGCCGATCCTTTTGGTAAGTAATCTCTCTTCTATTTTTATTTTTATTTATCCCACCGGGAAAGTTTCCCCTCTATAATTTATATATATATGATGTACACTTACCAGGCGAAGGGGCACAGGCAGTAATAGCAACAAATAAACACACACACACACACACACACACACACACACACACACACACAAATGCTAGCTTTCACAGCCTAGCTGCTTCATCAGGCAGAAGGGAAGGAGAGGGAAAAGGAAATGATGAGGGTAAGGAGCTATTCCAATCCCGGGACAGGAAAGACTTACCTTGGGGGAAAAAAATGGAGGGTAAATAAATGCACATACACCCACACATTTACACAGACACAAGTACGCTTAGGCAGACATACTGTAGAAAGCAAAGAAGTTAGAAGTTAGACAGAGATGCCACTTGAGGCAGATATATATATATATATATATATATATATACCCAATGTTTAGGAGGAGTGATAGGGAAGTACACCTCTGAAAACCAAGGTTCAGCTGGCCCAACATATGGTACCATGTAAGTGTTCCTTGCTAGAGTTACAGCAAAGACCTCGTCAGCAGCGAAGGCAGAGAAGATTACTTCAGAATGGCGGAACTGGCAAGAGAGGCAGCCTTTATCCAAGGCTAAAATGGATAATCGGCACAACCGTTCCACATGTTAGCAGTGGTACTCTGGCAGCATCTGTCGCCCGTTAGTAGCGGCTGAATTTCTAAAATTCCAGGCTAAAAACATGGTCTTATTTTGGAAATTCAGGTATTACCCCAGATTTCCCACAATTTACAACTTCAGATCACAAAATATAAAGTTTGCATAAAGAATGCACTACCCCAGGTAGTAAGTCAAACGAGAAACCCACCATTACACCATGTAATGCACTGGGACCTAGGATTCTTTGAAGTCCAAACATCTGCATTAAAGAAGAGATGGGATGTACTGATATGCCTTCCAACATGTTCAAAAAGTACTGACTAAATTCTCTATTGAAAATTGGAAAGCAGAAAGAATTGGAATTACTTCTACAAAAGAACAGTATACAAATTTAAGCAGTGCAGGAAACAAGATTCTTACATGCGAATATATACATAAAGCTGCAGAGAAAACGTTGGCCAAGAATAAAAAGATGACAAGGTAGAATGAGGAGGGTTTCAAAGACGAAATTGGAAAAATAGGATTAAGTAACAAAGAAAATTGTGAAATATTAGAAAAAGTTTTGATAAGCTCTTAAACTGCCCAACTCCAACAATCTAATTAGACTTCCCAACACTAGGAGAGAACCTTCAGGATGATTTTCCACCAACAGAACAAGAAATTATGAAGAAAAAAAATAGCAAATGGTGAACATTCATTTACAGCAGAATTGTTCAAATGGTCAGAACCGAAGATTCCAAGTGATCTACATTTACTTTCTGAAAACATTTTGAAGATTGAAAAGATTCCAGAAGAATGAAAAATATCATTATTTTATCCATTACATAAAAAAGGAGGCAAACAAAATGTCAACAATTACAGAGGCATATCACTTCTTTCAGTGGCATACAAAATATGATCAAGAATTCTGCTAAACAGAGTTGAAGAAACTTTAAACAACTGGAAGAATACCAGGGTAGTTTTCAAAAGGGAAGATCCTGCAAAGAACAGATTTTAAACTTAAAATCAATCATTCAGTGCAGAATGATTACCAGCATACCTATAACAGTTGGTTTAAAAAAACAACCAAGTAACAACATAGCAGAAAGAAAAAAAACATGGGAAGAAAATAAAGTAATATTGGAAGCACAGGAAACAACAAAGAAAGTAGAGGAATTTAAACTGTTTTGATGATCCTAGTTGGTCAATTTGGAGCTTTAAAAGAAGAAATAATAAAAATAAAATAAATAAATAATTTTAAAAAATCCTTTCGGAGTTCTGATAAACTTCAAATGCATGATGGCAATGTCTCATCACAAAAGAACAACTAGGTAGTGTCTTGGAAGGGGGGTAGTCTTCCAATAATTGCCCTCCCCTTCCAATCCACAACAATGATTTCAGCCATTTCAAAAGGAAAAAAAATTAATTTTCTCCCCTTGTTGTTAAGGCTGACTCCCCCCCCCCTATCTGTTTAATGTTTTACTTTACAGGATAATTTCTCCCCCTCCCCCCCTGAATGGAAGACATTATCCTATTTTTACATGAATTCTTATAAACAATGAATCTTCATATCTGGCACATCACAGGTAACACTAAGAATCTCTTAAGCAAGGTCTCACCCCCCCCCCCCCCACCTCATGAACCACACATATTGCAGAGGTGGGGTGGCTTGCAAGCCTGAATGATGTAGATAGTTTGACCATAAAAGCAACCACATTGCAGCCATTATCTGTTGAGATGCCAGAGAAGTGTGGTTCTTGAAGAGGTGGCAGCAGTCTTGAGTAGTTGTAGGGCCAATAGTCTGGATGATTACTCTGCCCTTCTAACATCAACTGACATGGCTTTGCCAAGCAGTTATTGTGAATACCTGCTAGCAAAGGGAAGCTACAGTCGTCACTTTTCCTTGAGGACATGTGGTTCTACTGTATGAATAGACAACCTCTGACAAATTGAGTGAACAGTCCTGTAACATTAATCTAGACAAACTGTGGTTATCTTACTGTCCTTCAACACAGTCACATTCCATATTATAACTTAAGGATCCCAAACTGGAAACTTTGTACAAACTCTTCCTTTGGAATGAATGTTCAAAAGCCTCGTCATGTTTCGTTGGATGTCAGGAATATTGTAAAATCTCTTTCCTTCCAAGGCGAGTTCCAGTCAAGGGAATGGGAAGAAGTCTGGAAGATTGAGATCCGATCAGTATGGTGGATGTTAAAATTGCTCTACAATGCTTACCCACACACAGCCAATATCAAGCAGTACATGCCAAATGGTGCAACTTTAACATCCACCATACTCGTCGAATATCAAGCCTCCAGACTTCTTCCTTTTTCCTTGACTCAAACTCTCATTGAAAGAAAAGATTTGACAATATTCAACGAAACATGACAAGGCTTTTGACCACAATGCCAAAGGAAGACTGTGCAAAGTTTCCAAGATGTGTACTGCAAAGTTCACAGTGCATAGTTATGGGAGGTAACTATTTCAAAGGACAGTACATAGCATCCTCCAGGGTGAAATATTCCGGAGATAAAAATAGTTCCCATTCTGATATCTGGGCGGGACTACTCAGGAGGATGAAGTCATAAGGAGAAACAGCACTGGCATTCTATGTATCAGTGTGTGGAATGTTCTATCCTTTAATCAGGTAAGTAATTTAGAACATTTCAAAAGAGAAAAGGACAGGATAGAGTTAGATAGAGTGGGGATTAGTGAAGCTTGGTTTCAGGACTCAATGTCAGGTGAGTACAAGGTTACAAATACAAAATCAGTTCAGGGTAATGGAGGAGTACATCTAATAATGAATAATAAATAAGGGGGGAATGCAGGTGATCTATGAACAGCACACTGATCAGATTACAGTATATTGTAGCCAAAATAGAAATTAAGTCTACACCCACCAAGGTAGAACAAGTTTAAACACCAACTAGCTCTGCCGATGAGCTCAAAGAAATCTTTGAGGAAGTATAGGATATAATTAAGATAGATAAGTGATACAAACATTTTATTGTAAGGAAGACTGGAATTTGGTAGGATGAAAAGGAAGAGAACGAAAGACAGTAAGTGGATACAAACTTGGGAAAAGGAATGAAAGAGGTGGTCATTTGGTAGAATTTTGCACATAATTTAATCATAATAAACACTTCGTTTCTGGATAATAAAACTGAAACTTAAAAAAGGTTGTGTTGAGTTTCAGAGGGAGCATCAAGTAATGGTTGACTGAAATGGGGGAAAGTAATACAGGAGACAAATGGGTACCTTAGAGAAATAAAGTAGTGAAGGTTGTAGAAGATCATACAGGTAGAATGACAATGCCCAATAAAAACACTTGGAAACACAGGAGATACTGAATTTAATTGATGATAGGAGAAATATAAAAATTCAGCAAGTGAAGAAGCAAGCAAAAAGGGACTAGACAGCTGAATAATGAGGTTGACAGGAAGCGCAGATAGGCTAAGGGCAGGGGGGGACGTGGAGTAGTAGAGGACAAATGCAAGCCCACAGAAGAATGTTTACTTAGGGGAAATATAGATACCATGTACAGGAAAATAAAGCAGATGTACGAATATCAAAAGCTCATGTGGAAAACCAATACTAAGCAAAGACGGGAAAGCTGAAAGGAATATATCAACAGCCTATACAAGGGAAATTAATTTGAAGGCAGTATTGTAGAAAGGGAAGTAGATGAAGATGAGATAATAGATACAATACTGTGAGAAGAACTTGATAGAGTACTGAAAGATTTCAGTCAAAACAAGGCCCCTGGAGTAGATTATATTTCCTCTGCATTCTGGCATTGTTGGAAGATCAAGTCAAGAAGAAATTATTCCACCTTGTGTGCAAGATGTATAAGACATGCAAAATACCCCCAGATGTCAAGAAAAATATAATAATTCCAGTTCCAAAGAAAGTTACGTTCAGGGAAGTGTGAAAAATACAGAACTACCCCCCCCCCCTTTTTTTTTAAATGCTCATTGCCAACCATCAGCTGTATATTATATTTATAACTTTACCAGTTTTGGTTCTGAACCATGATCAGAAAGGTAAATTAAACAGACTGATTACGTTGGTACATTTTTTGCCAGCTTAACCATGTGTATCAATAAAAGGTACGTAAAATGTCAAGTGACGAGTATATTATGGCTGTTACCACAAATCTCAGTAAAAATTTGATCAGAACTATCAATTTAATAAGTCACGATTACAAAATACAGACAAATTATTTACAGACAAATTAATAGAAGCAGACTTCAGGAAAGATCAGTTTGTATTTAGGAGATGTGTAAGAAGACAAGGCAATACTCCCATTATGAAAAGAAACACATACATTCATGCAATCAAGCAGATAACTAGTTGTCCAAGAGATTGCACGATTGCACGTGTTTCTTTTTCTGATGAAGGCCATGGCCAAAAATTTAAGTTGTGCAAATGTGAGCTCAGCAAGCCATTTTATGACAAGTTGTTGTCTATCCTCCATTATTGACATTCCAAGCGGATTTTCCACTGCTAAATAATTAAAATATGACAGTCTAGATCACATGTTGCTGAGCTTTTTATTGGCATCCGGTTTCGGTCTTACATGACCGACATCAGGCCTTTGGCACAATGTTGGTGGACGGTGGCAGTGGTCCGATTTGGCTTCAACTGCAGATGACGCCTGCTCTGTCCACCAACAAGGTGCCAAAGGCCTGATGATGGTCATGTAAGACCGAAACCAGCAACTCACTATCTAGACTGTCATATTTTAATTATTATTTTAAGATAGCTGTTTCCAAAAATGCTTGCAAATTACTTTTCCAATGTTAAAATAAATACCATAGAAGTATTTGAATAAATTCCATAACATCATGTTAAAGGGTTAGGAATTTATGAGAAAAATTTTGTTATAATCATGAGCAGTGTGTTGTTTGGATAAAATGAAGCTTGTGTCTAGCCCAAAATGGGGGAGGGAGGGACATTGGCTGAGTGGAGACAGGAGACTATGGAATGTGGGTATGGAGTTTAACAAGATTATGAACGGATGGTGAGACAAATACCATGAAACTAACTCACAATCTGAAAATTACAAGGGGGACACAAAATGACCTGATATGTCTTTGTGGCAAAAATAAGCAAACACACATTGATGAAACACTGAACATGGAAAAGGAAGTCATTTCACAACATGCAGAAAGCATCGCAAATGGACAACTGTTGAAAACTAAAACAAAGGAGACCTTACAGGATGCACATTCCCATTAGTTAATAAGAGTGAATAATGTAACAGTTTGGTCAAAGTACTGATAGCTGTCTGTTAATAGCCCGAAATTCTAATTATGTTCATTTTCTGCCCTTAGTCCCCCCCCCCCCCCTCCCTGTGCAGAATATCACATTTAATGTCATAAGATAGACATTCATCCTGTGCATGGTCTGCAAAAGTAGACTTTGAAAGTTGACAGCTCCTTTCCATGTTCGGTCATTCTAGTAGATATAGCCCTACTCTACTGACCTACATATAATTTGCCACACATATTGCAAGTACTTTTATAAATACCACTCTGATCTAAATGTGGAGTTTTGTCTTTCCTGTTGAACAAAGAGTGGGAAACAGTATTTCTAGAATAAAATGCTGGAGTATACTTTCTGGACTTCAATTTGTTGGCAAGTACATGTGAAGCCTTATAGCATTGGGATCCATTTTTAATCCAGTTGGCCTCGTACTTTTTTAGAAGGATACAGGAGTGATGTTATTCATTGCCTCTTTTTCTGATGACTAAGTTGTCAATTAGGCTTGGTCTATATCAATTGCTGTATCCTATTTCTTTGATTCTTAGTTTATTTTCAAAATCTAATTTTGTTTGTGATATACCGGGTGATCGAAAAGAAAAGCAATAATTAGCATACCAAATTAACACTTTCGCTGCGACTGATGCTTATAAGCGTCCGCGCTCACTGTAGGATAGCGTCAGCCACAGCGTAAGTGTTAAGACAAAGCAAAGATGATATTCTTTACAGGAAAAGCTCAATATGTTCACCATCATTCCTCAAAAACAGCTGTAGCCGAGGAATAATGTTGTGAACAGCACTGTAAAGCATGTCCGGAGTTATGGTGAGGCATTGGCATTGGATGTTATCTTTCAGCATCCCTAGAGATGTCTATCATGATACACTTACGACTTCAGGTAACCCCAAAGCCAATAATTGCACGGACTGAGGTCTGGGGACCTGGGTGGCCAAAACGTGGCGGCCGAGCATACAATCACCACCAAACGACGAGCGCAAGAGAGCTTTCACGCCTCTAGCAATGCTCTTCTTCTTCTTCTTCTTCTTCTTCATTCCAAGCATGTGTGTCAATTCTTACATCTCTATCTACATTATTCTGTGATTATTAAGTTTTCAAATTTATACCGACTTTTGGATCACCCGGTAGATCGGTGATACACCATGGTGTGGAAGGTTTCATGTGTGTGCTGTGGGATGCTGAGAAATGGCCAGTATTACCACTTCTGTACAAGTTGCTTTCCTGTACACCTTAAATGTTTTTGCTTACTAATGTAAATGAACCCTTATGAACCACAGACATTGCCAAGGTGGGGTGGCCTTGCAAGCCATAACAATACAGTACCATAGGTTCAACCACAGCGGAGGGGTACACTTTGAGAGGACAGACAAACCATATCGTTCCTGAAGAGGGGCAGCAGTTAGAGGGCCAACTGACTGGGTGACTGACTGATCTGGCCTTGTTACATCAGCTAATGTGGCTTTGCCATACACAGTTACTTCAAACAATTGAAAGCAAGGGGGAAACTACAACCTCAAACAATTGAAAGCAAGGGGGAAACTACAACCGTTACTCACTCTCCCCCCAGGACATGCAGCTCTAATGTATGAATATGACATCATCTCAGGTAAAATATTCTGGTTGTAAAAAAATAGTACCTCAATCAGATCTTCGTGTGGGGGCTACTCAGGAGGATTTGCTCATCAGGAAAGGCAACACTGGGGTTCTACAGATTGTAGCGTGGAAGTTTTAGATCTCTTAACCAGGTAGGGAGGTTACAAAATTTCAAAAGGAAAATGGATAGGTTGAAGTTAGATATAATAGGGATTAGTGAAGTTCTGTGGAAATAAGAACAGGATTTCTGGTCAGGTGAGTACTGGATTATAAATACAAAATAGGAGTAGGCTTAATAATGAATAAGAAATGATGTATGCAGCTAAACTACTATGAGCAGCACAGTGATTGCATTATCATACTCAAGATAGATATGAAGCCAACACTAATCACAGTAGTACAACTTTACATGCCAATTAGCTCTGTCAATGAGGAGATCAAAGAAATGTATGAGGAAGTAAGGGTAATTATTCAGACAGTTAAGGGAGGAAAACTTAATTGTGATGGTAGACTGGAATTCGGTAGTAGGAAAAGAAAGTGAAGGAAAAATAATAATAGGAGAGTATGGACTGGAAAAAAGGAATGAAAGGGGAAGCTACCTGGTAGAATTTTGAACGGAACATTATTTAATCATAATAAACACTGTTTAAGAATCACGAAACAATGATATATGTGGAAGAAACCAGGAGACACTGGAAGGTACCAGACAGATTTTACAATGTTAAGGCATAGGTTTTACAATGTTAAGGCATAGGTTTTAAACTGTAACACATATCAAAGGGCAGATATAGACTCATGCCAACTAAACAAACTGAAGAAACTGCAGAAATTTAAGAAAATAAGGAGATGGGATCTGGATAAAATAAAGGATTCTAAAGTTCTTGAGAGTTGCAGAGGGATCTTTAGACAACAACTGACAAACGGTGGCAAATAAAACAATATAAGAGGCATAGGTAACTTTGAAAGTTCAAATAGGTAGAAAGGCAAGACCTACAAAAAATCTTTGATATCACAGGTAATACTGAATTCATATCTGCCAACCTTCAAAACGTAAAGAGCAGAAATCTAGTTTAAAAAAAAAAAAAAAAATAAATAAATAAATAAATAAATCTGGAGATTCTTCAAAAATCAGGAGATATGATCTGTAAAAAAACTGCAGTGCACTTTACTATATACCTTAAGATAATGGATTTTAAGCTTTTCCCTATCATCTCACAACGCTGCAAAATGACTACAAAAAACACTTGCATTAACCCAAAGCTCAATACAGTCCAGGTAAAGTGATTGATTTTTTCATTAAAATAAAAATGTTCACAACTGTATTTTTGTGCTATATTGCTAGCTGGGAATATTTTATGGAACAAGTGATCCACAGTCTCTCATTTAATTGGTAAACCATACATAAAATAAACAATGTAAATAAGCACTCTGCATGTAGGCATGATCACTTTCACTTTTCTCAGCGATTTCAGTCTTTTATTGTTACACATTTTTCATTTTCTCTGCACTTATTCCAATTCATCACTTTTTCTACCATGTGATGTGAAAGTAACACATCGACAAAGAGTGCGAAATACAAATAATGTTTGGAAAACTGCTAAAAAAAAAGAGAGAGATATTATTTGCCATAATTAAACACATACCATAGCATTGAATTTCCAGTCACATAAAATAGCTGTTTATACAAAAGTTGCCTTTCTATATTTCGCATATGGAACTGATGTTCCTAATTATCCACTCAAGAGGTTTTCATCGATTAAAAAAACACTGAAGTGATTTTACTTATGTAGAATGACAAAATATCGTATTCAAAAAGAGTACAGCATCGATATATAAGTCATGCACAACTCCTAATATCTATGAATTTCGATACGTACTTAGATTAAACTGATAAATGAACAAAGGACTTTTGACCATTGGTAAAAAAACGTATCTTGGGTTTCAGGATATAAGCTGAAAATTGAGATAAATAATGGAAAAATCAGGGGGCGGGAGAAAAAGTGAAAAATCAGGAGACTTCTGCCTAAATCAGGAGAGTTAGGAGGTATGTGAATTTAACTGATGGAAAGAGACGATATAAAATGCAGTAAATGAAGGGGGTAAAAATGGAGTACAGACGACTTCTTAATGAGATTGATAGGAAGTGCAAAACGGCTAAGCACAAGTGGCTAGAACGCAAATGCAAGTCCACAGAAGACTGTATAACTAGGGGGAGAAAAATACTGTCTACAGGAAATAAAGAGACACTTGGAGACAAGAAAAACAGCGGTATGAATATAAAGAACTCGGATGGAAAACCAGTCCTGAGCAGAGGAGGAAAAGTTGAAAGATGAGAAGAATATATAAAGGAACTCTACAAAGGGAACTTAGAAACAATATTGAAGAAAGGGAAGAGGAAGTAGATAAAGATGGAATAGGAGGTACTATAATGAGAGAAGAATTTGACAGAGCACAGAGTCCTAAGTTGGAACAAGGCCTCTTAAGTACACGACATTCCCTCAGAACTATTAAAGTCCCTGGGAGAGCCAGCCACAAGAGAACTATTTCACCTGGTGTTTAGTCTGTATGATACAGGGGAAATACCCCTCAGACTTTAAGAAAAATGTAATAATCCCCATTCCAAAGAAAGCAGGTGCAGACAGATGTGAAAATTACACAACTATCAGATTAATAAGTCAGGACTGCAAAATATTAATACTAATTATTTACAGACAGATAAAAAAACTGGTAGAAGATGATCCCGGGGAAGATCAGTTTGGATTCTGGAGAAATGTAGGTACACAGAAGGCAATACTCACAACTTACTTAAGAAGATGACTTGATGAAAGGCAAACCTATATTTCTTGCTTTTGTAGATTTGAAGAAAGTTTTTGATGATGTTGATTACATTACATTCTTTCAAATTCTGAATTCAGCAAGGGTGAAATATAGGGGGAAAAAATTACTTACAACTTTTATGGAAACCAAACAGCAGTTACAAGAGTCAAAGGACATGAAAGGGATGCAGTGGTTGAGAAGGGTGTAAGACAGGGTTGTAGCCTTTCTTTAATGTTATTCAATCTGAACATTGAGCAAGCTGTGAAGAAACATAACAAGAAATTTGGAGAAGGAACTAAAGTTGAGGGCAAACAAATATAAACATTGCATTTTTTCGATGACAATGTGATTCTGTCAGAGACAACAAAGGACCTGGAAGAGTAATTGAACAGAATTGGGGGTGTATAAGATTAACATTAACAAGAGCAAATCAAGTGTAATGGAATGCAGTCCACGAAAATCAGGCAATGCTGAAAGAATTGGATTAGGCAACTAAACAATAAAAGTGGTAGATGAGTTTTGTTACTTGGGCAGTAAAACAACATAAGACGGTTGCAGTACAGAGGATATAAAACAAGGAATGGTATTAGAAAGAAAACAATTTCGAAAAGGAGAAATTTGCCAACATTTAATATTAATTTTAGCATAAGGAAATCTTTTCTGAAAGTATCTGTATGGAGTGTTGCCTTCTATAAGAGTGAAACACGAGACAATAACTAACAAAGAAGATAGTTTTCTGAAATATGGTGCTACAGAAGATTAGGTAGGTAGGTAGCTTATCTAATGAAGAGATACTGAACAGAATTTGGGAGAAAAGGAATTTTTGGCATACCTTGACTTAAGGAAGGGATCGACTGGTAGGACACATTCTTGGACATCAAGAAAGAATAAATTTAGTATTGAAGGGAAAGTGCGAGGGGTAAAAATCAGAGAGGAACACTAAGAGACATATTGCAATAAGCAGATTCAAATGGATGTGGGTTGCCATTCTTACGAAGAGATTAAGATGCAGTCTCAGGATAGAGTAGGGTGGAGAGCTGCATCTATCCATTCTACGAACTGAACTACAATAACATTAATGTGAAGATCCTAAAAGTCCTCCAAACTCCATTGTAAACTATTTTGCAGTGTTGCAAATTTAAATTATGAAAAGAAATCCATTTACGTGTTAGTGGTACCTGTTCACAAACAACACATAATCTACCTCTAAAAATATCCATTCAAAGTGATCCATGAATATTTCGGCTATTAAAGGGATCAGAGAGGATCCCATTGCCAGCCCATCTGAGTACACAGTCCATTTGAAGTAAAAACAAGTTTGCTTTAGGCATGACCATTGCCAATGAAAGAAAGATCTACATAACATTATATCTTAATATAACCCATTTGGTTGATAATTCACTGTTTTCATATGCCACTTTGGAGACAGCTGCCTACAGAAGAACCCAGATTCTGAGGGAACCATTTGGTACACCCTACACCCATAGCCTTCTGCCAATGATCAATTAGCTTCTTAACAACCACAGTAATTTTTAAGTCTATTGTTACAAACACAAAAGGAAACTGTTTACTGAAACTAGTCCAAGACCCAATTTGAAGCTGTGTAATTTATTTATTTATTTATTTATTTATTTTATACAGAAGGATGGAGAAGCTGGTAGAAGCCGACCTCGGGGAAGATCAGTTTGGGTTCAGGAGAAATGTAGGAACACGGGAGGCCATACTCACTTTACGGCTTATCCTAGAAGATAGATTAAGAAAAGGCAAACATACATTTCTAGCTTTTGTAGATTTGGAGAAGGCTTTTTACAATGTTGATTGGAATAAACTCTTTCAAGTTCTGAAGCAAGCAGGAGTAAAATATAGGGAACATAAGGTTATTTACAACTTGTACAAAAACCAGATAGCGGTTGTCAGAGTTGAAGGGCATGAAAGGGATGCAGTGGTTGGGAAGGGAGTAAGACAGGTTGTAGCCTTTCTCCATTGTTGTTCAATTTGTACATTGAGAAAGCTATAAAGGAAAGCAAGGAGAAATTTGGTGAAGGAATTTAAGTTCAGGGTGAAGAATTAAAAACTTTGCGTTTTGCCGACGACATAGTAATTCTGTCAGACACAGCAAAGGACCTGGAAGAGCAATTGAACGGAATGGACAGTGTACTGAAAGGTGCATATAAGATGAACATCAACAAGAGCAAAACTAGGGTAATGGAGTGCAGTGTAAAGAAAATCAGGTAATGCTGAAGGAATTAGATTGGGAAACGAAGCAATAAAGAAGGTAGATGAGTTTTGTTACTTGGGCAGTAAAATAACAAATGTTGGTCGGAGTACAGAGGATATAAAATGCAGAATAGCAATGGGTAGAAAAGCGTTCTTGAAAAAACGAAATTTGTTAACATCGAATATTGATTTAAACCTAAGGAAGTCCTTTCTGAAGGCATTTGTATGGAGTGTTGTCTTGTATGGGAGTGAGACATGGACGATAAACAGTGCGGACAGGAAGAGGATTGAGGCTTTTGAAATGTGGTGTTACAGAAGAATGCTGAAGATTAGGTGGGTGGATCGTGTAACTAATGAGGAGGTACTGAACAGAATTGGGGAGAAAAGGAATTTCTGGCATACCTTGACTAAAAGAAGGGATAGATTGGTAGGACACATTCTTAGACATCAAGGAATTGTGAATTTAGCGTTGGAGGGAAGTGTGTGGGGTAAAAACCGCAGAGGAAGACCAAGAGATGGATATAGTAAGCAGATTCAGACAGATGTAGGTTGTCGCTCTTATGTTGAGATGAAGAGGCTTGCTCAGGATAGGGTATTGTGGAGAGCTGCATCAAACCAGTCTCCGGACTGAAGACCACAACAACAACACACAAAGAATTGGTCACACTTTCAGAAATACTTATAATTTTTTATGTCCAATATTATAGCACAAACATCAAATGTGTACAAGTTGGGGTAAACAATGTTACTGTACCAGCATCCACAACAAATTAACATAAAGATGCAATCTAATAATGGAATTAACAATATACTAATAGGACAGCTTACAACTCACCACAAAGATGCGACAATGAGCTGCGAGAGAAACTTAAAAGGCACACACATACTGTTTAAATCAGCTATCGGCCATGGCCTTCTTCAGAAATAGGAAACTCACGCAGTCACACAGACACATAACACCTCCATCATCTCCAGCTGCCGCACTTCGAATCGAGCAGAGCAGTGCGCGAGTCTGAAAGTGGCAGCTGGAGATGATGGTTATGTGATTGTGTTGTGTGTCTGTGTGAGTGTTTCCTATTTCTGAAGAATGCCATGACCGATAGCTGAAAGTGTTAAATGTGTGTGTGCCTTTATGTTCCTGTCACGGCTTGTCACATCTTTGCAGTGAGTTGTAAACTGTCCTATTGATATATTGTTAACATAAGGTACCATAAGACTATAGAGAATTTCCCTTTCTACATTTCAAGCACCCGCATGTGCATGCACTTGCATGATGCAGAAAGCTCACAGTGGTGATGAGTGCTTACACTGTACTCTGTGTACTGTGTACTATTCTTAATAGTTCACACAGTTTTTCCAATGAAATTACACATTCCAATCAAGGACCAACTGTCTTAATGATTGGAAAAGAGTGAAACATTTCAATTGGGTAATGGCAAAAATCCTGCCACAGCACCTTTGAAAGCTTCAATTGCCACTATGATTTTACCCTGGCTCCAGTTACAACCAGAAAGACCATCACCTCTATCTGTAAACGGCCTTCAGAGCAGTGTTACAATTGTGGAGGAAACTATTCAAAAGGAGACCACGTATAACAAATGGTAAGTGCACAAAATGTTTTTGGGCAAAGTTCTGGCTTTTTTTAACAGATGATGCAACAAACATCTACCGTTTGAACAATGGAAAATAATCTAGAAGTAGATATACTAACAAGAACAGTAGACCCAAGACATCTTTCTATGAACTACATGCACCACAATTTTTTGATTTAAGCTCTGGTTACTGGACAAAAATAAACACTATCCATTACTTGCTCAAGTGATGCCCCGAGATGAGATCATCACTCCTAAGTGTTCTCCCCCACACCACCCATAGCAGTCTTCCACCATCCTCCCAACCTTCTCGTCCAAACTTACAACATCCCAAAACAACTCTCCCTACCTAATGGTTCCTACCCCTGTTACCAATCCCACTGCAAAACCTGTCCAATGCATTCTCCTACTACCACATACTCCAACCCCACCACAGGAAAAACCTGCCCTATTCAAGGCAGGGCCATATGCGAGACAACACACGTCGTATCAACTGACATGCCACTGTGCAGCCTTTTATGTTGGTATGACTACCAACAAATTGGCTGAGCGGATGAATGGTCACAGACTGACTGTTCACCTGGGGATACCCAATATCCTGTGGCAGAGCTTGCCCTCCAGAGACCTTGGCACATGTTACACCACACGTGCCATTTGGATACTGCCAACTAACACCAATCCCTCAGAGCTACGGAAATGGAAACTCGCCCTCCAACATATCCTCTCCTCCCGCCACCCTCCTGGCCTACGCTATGCTAACCCCTCCCCCTCCTCCATCCTCAACTCGCCTATCCATTATCCCTTCCTTACCTCCCCCTCCTCCACCCCTCAGCATCATTTGGTTGCTGATGATCATCCTCTTTGGCATGGCTCAGTACTGTTGTTGTTGTGTCGTCGTCTTCAGTCCAGAGACTCGTTAGATGCAACTCTCCACCCTACTCTATCCTGAGCAAGCCTCTTCGTCTCTTAAGAATGGCAACCTACATCCATCTGAATATGTTTACTATATTCATCTCTTGGTCTCTCTCTGCGATTATTACCCCACACACTTCCCTACAATGCTAAATTTACTATTCCGTGATGTCTAAGAATCTGTCCTACGAATCGATCCCTTCTTTTAGTCAAGGTATGCCAGAAATTCCTTCTCTCTCCAAATCTGTTCAGTACCTCTTCATTAGTTACACGATACACCCACTTAATTTTCAGCATTCTTCTGTAACCACATTTAAAATCCCCTATCCTCTTCCTGTCCACACTGTTTATCATCTGTTTCGCTCCCATACAAGGCAACACTCCACACAAATGCTTTCAGAAAGGACTTCCTTACACTTTAATATTCAATGTTCACAAATTTCTCTTTTTCAAAAACACCTTTCTGCCCATTGTCATTCTGCATTTCATATCCTCTATATAACGACCATCACTTGTTATTTTACTGCCCAAGAAACAAAATTCATCTATCACTTTTATTGTTTCGTTACCTAATCTAATTACGTCAGCATCGCCCAATATTCTTAGACTGCACTCCATTACCCTCATTTTGCTCTTGGTAATGTTCATTTTATACACACACCATTCAACACACTGTCCATTCCGTTCAAATGCTCTTCCAAGTCTTTTGCTGTCTCTGAGATAATTACGTCATCAGCAAAACACAACGTTTTTATTTCTTCGCCCTGAACTTCAATTCCTTCATTAAATTTCTACTGGCTTTCCTTTATAACCTGCTCAATGTACACATTGAATAGCATTGGAGAAAGGCTACAACGCTGTCTTACACCCTTCCAAACCTCTGCATCCCTTCCATGCCCTTCAACTCTGATAACTGCTGTGTTGTTTTTGTACAAATTGTAGATACCCTTCCCTACCCTATATTTTACTCCTGCTGATTTCAGAATTTGAAAGAGTGTATTCCAATCAACATGGTCAAAAGCTTTCTTCAACTCTACAAAAGCTAGAAATGTAGGTTTCCCTTTCCTTAATCTGTCTTCTAAGATACGCCGTAAAGTGAGTATTGCCTCCTGTGTTCCTACATTTCTCACGAATCCAAACTGATCTTCCCCTGAGGTCAGCTTCTACCAGCTTTTCCATCCTTCTGTAAAGAATTCATGTTAAAATTTTGTAACAATGACATATTAAACTGATGGTTCTGAAATTCACACCTGTCTGCACCTGCTTTCTTTGGAAGGGGGATTATTACACGTTTCTTAAAATCAGAGGGCATTTCCCCTGACTCCTACATCTTGTGCTCCATGTGAAGTAGTTTTGTCATGGTTTATTCTCCCAGAGACTTTAATAGTTCTGAGGGAATGTCATCTACTCCAGGGGTCTTGTTTCGACTTAGGTCTTTCAGGGCTCTGTCAAATTATTCTCTCAGTATAGTATCGCCTATTTCATCTTCATCTATTTCCACATCCCTTATTACAATATTGTCTGTAAGTTCATTTCCTTTGTAGAGTTCCTCTATATACTCTTTCCACCTTTCAGCTCTCCTTTCTTTGCTGAGAACTGGTTTTCCATCTGAATTCTTGATATTCATACAGCTGCTTTTCTTGCCTCCAAATGTCTCATTTTCCTGTAGGCGTTACCTATTTTTTCCCTATTTAAACATTCTTCTACTGTCTTGCATTTGCCTTCTAGCCACTCGTGCTTAGTTATTTTGTACTTCTTGTCAACGTCATTTCTTAGTCGTCTGTATTCCATTTTACCTGTATCATTTACTGCATTTTTATATTGTCTCCTTTCATCAATTAAACTTAGTATTTCCTGTGACACCCAAGGATTTTTTGTAGGTCTTACCTTTCTAGTATTTTGTCCTCTGCTGCCTTCACTATTTCATCTCTCAGTGCTAAACCTTCTTCTTCCCCCCCCCCCTCCCCTCCCCATTTCTGTCAATTGTTGACTAAAGCTCCCTCAAGAACTTCAGGTTCCCTCAATTTATCCAATTCCCATCTCCTTATTTTCCTACCTTTCTACCCAGGCCACTAACAACTATGCAGCAGGAAGAAAATGCGTCATAGAAGTGAATGTTCATAGGTGGTGTGATATTAAGGATGAATTGAGGAATGCCAGTTCTAGACACCAAACCTTCAGAGGACCAAAGCAGGGTCAGTGATCAATTAGAGTAACAGGTTTTGAAGTTTGTGCAGGAGAAACGGGAAAAGGCTTCATGATTACTTGTGCAGTCATCCGCATGAAGGCACTGGGAATTAAGAATTTTCCAACCGTGTGCATTGGTAAATTAAAGGCAAGCACTGGCTGGTGATTGAGACTGGTGAAGAGGGTGGGGGGTTGCATTATGGCACAGAATTACATTAACTCAGCGACTACCCATGGTGTATGATGAGAAGTTACTTTAATTTCAGCAGTGTATCATGAACATAAAGAAATGGTACAACTATTTGTTAGGTCATAAAGGCAACACCAACCAGATGCCCATGTTTTTCAACATGCCATTAAACTTGACTATGTCAACAGCACTAAAAGTGTTTGTAAGGACTTTAGGGAATGAAAAGATGCGGTTAACAGTGATGTTGGATGTATTTCCAGATGGAAGGAAGCTGCCCCCATACGTTACTCTTCTCATGAAATAATTCCGAAAGAATAACTGCCTGCAGGTCTTATATTCCAATGCCAGGAGAAGGGATGGATGACAAAAGATTTGATGAGGGACTGGCTGAAAGTCATGTGGAATAGGGTATGGGCACATCACTAAATAAAAGTGAAATGTTAGTGCTCGATTCATTCATGGGACATCTAACCGAGGAAGTAGAAGATGAAATAGGTAACGGCAACACATACTGTACCTAGTGATAACTCCTGGTGGTATGACATCTTGACTCCAAATAATGCATGTTGTTGTAATAAGCCATTAAAAGATCACCTTAGAAAACTGTACAGTGATTGGCTTCTTCAAGGAGACCATCCACTCACTTCAGGGAGAGGGGGGGGGGAGGTAAAAAAAGAAAACCCACACACCTCCAAAAGCCATGTTGGGGCAGTGGATTCTTATGGCACTGAACACAATTTCAAGTGAATCTGTCAGGAAACGCTTCAAAAAGTGCTGCATTTCGTATGCTACGGATGGCTCAGAAGACAACAAACATGCCAATGAAGACGATTCTAGTGATGACAACATGATTACAAATACTGACTCTTGAGTGATTCTAATGATTACTGACAGTGATGAGGATGACTTAAATTATTGTGATGAGGACGATCAAAATTATTCTCTCCGAAAATGAGGAAAGAACTGAAATATAAATAAATTAACTAAGGTAAACCATATCTCTTTGTTTGGGAAAATTTTACTTATGGCAGCAGTGTTGTAATGTGATAGCAACTACCATTTCACATTCTTTTAAAAAACATTTATCACAAAGTGTTGACAATGAAATAAATATTGTGTTTTATGTTGTATGGTTGACAGGTTCTTTGATGTAGCATTGCCCAATCATTTAACCTCAGAAAGCAAATATGTCACTGCGAACATTAGCATGCTATGCCAGTGACGCCACAAGTAAAATTTAACCTTTTGTTTATTTCATTTCTTGTGGTTGTGGTGAAGCTTTTTTAGCATCATCTCTTTTCATCAACTTCAAAACAAATATGGAAAACTATAAATCAACAAATAAGAAAGTGAGATGACAGGCAAATAGCCAAGCTGCACTCCAAGTGAGGGGACGACGAGCAAGCCGTGTTACCGGGAGTTTCAAGTGTTGTATAGCATAGACGTGAGTTGCGGAAATAAGAGTTTTTTCGGAGTTTAGTATGAAAGATCTTTTCGTGTGTGTGTGTGTGTGTGTGTGTGTGTGTGTGTGTGTGTGTGTGTGTGTGTGTTGCCCAGTAACAGTAAAGAACATGGAAAGCAGGAAAGTCGACGTACATGTGACGTTTATGAAAAAAAGATCACCACTAGTAAGTAAGGACAAACTATTACAATGTTTGAGGAGTCATTGTGAAATTTGAGGGAAAAAATGTAAATGTAAATATCCCCACTGTAGAATAAGACTTGCTCGACTTCATAATTCAAAACGGGAACTGTGGTTTTGCTGTTACAACAGAAATGATTGCGTTGCTAGGCTGAAAAATAGCCTCGAGTTCCATGTACATTGTTTCTTGGAAATTACCCCCAACAAATGCGAAACCAGTGAATCTGGTCTTGGTAAAAACATTATTTTAAAATGTAGCATTTGAACTCAACATTGGTATTAGTTACACTAATCATCCCCCACCACTGTTTGCGGCAGGCATCACCAACGTAAATGTCACAGTAAGAACTCCCGCGATACACATTAAACTTTTATTGCAAAGATTAGCTTCATAGATCAAATCAAATAAATATCATTTCTGTGCTTAGCAGGTCTGTGTGTTACATACTGCTTTTGTTTAAAGCCGCACAGATGTGTTAAAAATACTGTTGTCTGCTGTGGTTGGCTGCGGTACAGAATGAGATCATTCTATTTATATCTAAACATCGACTTTCACGACACACCATTTCCATGAACAGAGGCAAAAACATAGACACAGTTCTGCAAAACAGTTTCTGCACCATCTTTTGAAGACTATCTACTTTAAGTTTCTCAAAACAAAATAAACATGGTCATGTAATTCTTGAAACTAATAACTCACGGGAAAGGGGGGGGGGGAGAAGGAGAAAGGTTGGAATCTTTATTATAGGCCACACCACGATTTTGCAAGTTATATATATATAATTATATATTTGTGTGTGTGTGTGTGTGTGTGTGTGTGTGTGTGTGTGTGTGTGTGTGTGTGTGTGTGTGTGTGTGTGCCTTCCCCCCCCCCCCCCAGGTAAGTCCTTCCACTCCTGGGATTGGAATGACTACTTTTCCACTTCCTTAAAACCCATATCCTTCCCTTTCTCCTCTCCTTCCTTCCTCCTTTTCCTGAAGAAGCTGCCAGCGGTGGCGAAAGCTTGAATGTTTGTACGTTTTTATTTGTGTTTTTTTTGTTTCTATCGGCGAGCCTGTGCTTTGGGTAAGTCAAACAATCTTTAATAGAAAATAGAAAACTGATAACTTACCCAAAGGACAGGCTCGTCAACAGACTCAAAATCACACACAAACACACATACAAGCTTTTGCAACTGTTTGTTGCTTCAGGAAAAGAGGAAGGAAGGAGAGGAGAAAGGGAAGGATATGGGTTTTAAGGAAGTGGAAAAGGAGTCATTCCAATCCCAGGAGTGGAAGGACTTCACACACACACACACACACACACACACACACACACACACACACACACAAGCTTTCGCAACCTTGTTGCTTCTTCAGGCAGAGTAGGGAAGGAGAGGGAAAAGGAAAGGATTTGGGTTCAAAGGAGTGGGTGAGGGGTGAGGAGTCATTCCAATTGCGGGAGACGGAAAATATACCTTTGGGAGGGAAAAGGATAGGTAAACACACACACACCCACACACATATGCAAAATGCAAAGAAGTTGGACAGAGATGCCAGTCGAGGCAGAGGCTCTGTCCAGAGATCGGAGGCAAAGATGTTTTAGAACGATGGGCAGGAATTTAAAACTAACGAAGGTTAAGACCAGATGGGCAACGCGAAGAGAGAATATGTTGAAGGGCAAGTTCCCATCTCTGGAGTTCTGATAGTTTGGTGTCAGTGGGAAGTATCCAGATAACCCGGACGGTGTAGCACTGTGCCAAGATGTGCTGGCCATGCACCAAGACGTGTTTAGCCACAGGGTGATCCTCGTTACCAACAAACACTGTCTGCCTGTATCCATTCATGCGAATGGACAGTTTGTTGCTGGTCATTCCCACATAGAATGCTTCACAGTGCAGGCATGTCAGTTGGTAAATGAGTGGGTGCTGTCACAAGTGGCTCTGCCCTTAATTGTGTGCACCTTTCGGCTTACAGGACTGGAATAAGTGGTGGTGGGAGGATGCATAGGGCAGGTTTTACACCGGGGGCAGTTACATGGGTAAGAGCCGGAGGGTGGGAAGGTGGTTTGGCAATTTCATAGAGATGGACTAGGAGGTTATGGAGGTTAGGTGGGTGGCAGAAAGACACTCTCGGTGGAGTGGGAAGGATGTCATGAAGGATGGATCTCATTTCGGGGCAGGATTTAAGTAAGTCATGTCCTGGCTGGAGAGCCACATTTAGAGTTCGCTCCAGTCCTGGAAAGTAACCGGTAATAAGAGGGGCACTTTTAGGGTCCCTCTGTGGGAGGTTCTGGGTTTAGCCAGGGCCACTTGCTCTCCCTCCCAAACCCAGAACCTCCTACCTCTTACAATTCATGTTGAGTATATTGCTGAACTACAGGTCTATTTGTGAAAATTCTCCGGCAATTTTAATAATTTTCTTTTGGAAACACAGCCACAATGTAAAAGTAGAGTAAAAAAATTATGCACTGGAGTAACAAAAAATATTTTGGAGGTAATTACACTTAGATATAGGCCACATAATGAGGCAATTTGCACCACCTTTTCAATTAGTACACACAGCATTTTGGGAGATTACAAAAAGCGATTGTAAATTTCATAATTTTTAAAACAAAAAAAATTCCATGTGTGTATGCAGGAAGGAAGGAAGCAAGGAATCTTAGGGTTTAACGTCCCGTCAACAGCGTGGTCATTAGAGATGGAGCTTATGCTCGGATTTTCGTGAAAGGATGTGGGGAGGAAATCAGCCGTGCCCTTTGAAAGGAACCATCCTGGCATTTGCCTAGAGTGATTTAGCATCTGTATGTAAGTAATACAATCTAAATTGTTTAATTGGGGGAGGGGGAGCACTAATTTGTTTGAAATTCCCTTATGTACCATGTATTGTCAAACTTTTTTTTTATGAAAGAAAGGGTGCATTCTAACTATAGTAGAACCCTGCTTTTACACTTTTCAAGGGACTTCAGAAAAATGGTGTAAAATGTGGGAAAACGTAAAATGTGGTAAATGTTTTAAATGATAAAATATTCTTACTGGACAAGCCTTGCACTTTTGTAGTTTATTTGTGATATGTACATATTACGTACATAATAGGCATCAAAAAAACCGCCAGAAAGTTTATTATGTAATAAAGGTTATCCAAATTTTTACCGTTTTAAGCGCCAGGCAGAACTGGTAATTTTATGGAAAGTAGAAATTTTTGATGTAATTTTATTCATTATAAATAATATAGTGAGGACAGTTACAACTCACCGCAAAGACGTGGCGACGAGATGCGACAGGCACATACAAAAGACACACACATACAACACATTCAGCTATCGGCCATGGCCTTCCTCAGAAATAGAGCACTCACGCAATCACACAGGCACACAACACAGTCATACAACCATCACCTCCGACTGCCACACTTCGAATCACGCTCTGCAGCGAATCGGGGACGGGAGGGGAGGGGAGGGGGAGGGGATAGAAAGGTTACGTCACGGTGGTGGGGATGGGTTAGATGGGAATAACGAGATGCAGCTTAGGAATGGAGTGGGGAGGCGGGTGAGGGGAGAAAATAAAATAAAATAAAGTAAAATAAAATAAAATAAAATAATATATATATGAAAATTCATGTACCTAATCCCAATATTGAACCCTGCCTGTCCCAATTCATACCACCATCCAACAAAGATCCCCCTGCACTCCCACCTAACCACCCTCTGGTTACCCTCCAAGAGTTTCTCACCTCCAACTTGTCCTCACCATCCTTTCCCAAGTCCCTTCCCAAGAACTCAAACCTTTCAGCAGAAGAAAGAAGAGCCATCCAAAACCTTAAAACTAATCCTGACATAATCATCCTCCCTGCTGATAAAGGTTCCACCACTGTAGTTATGGATCACAGTGACTACCTGGCAGAAGGGCTCCGCCAACTATCTGACTCCTCCACCTACAAGTTGTGCCAGATTGACCCCATCCCCAAAGTCCAACAAGATCTCCAATCCCTACTAAAATCCTATGGCCCCTCCCAGAAACTCTCCCCTGAATCCATCTCCCTCCTCACCCCAGCAGCACCCCGCACACCCACCTTTTACATGCTCCCCAAAATCCACAAACCTAATAATCCTGGACGCCCTATTGTGGCTGGTTACTGTGCGCCTACCGAACGAATTTCAGCCCTAGTTGACCAACACCTCCAACCTATTGTCCAAAATCTACCTTCCCACATCAAGGATACCAACCACTTCCTTCACCGACTCTCCACCATTCCCACCCCTTTGCCTCCTGGATCTTTACTTGTCACAGTGGATGCCACCTCCCTATACACCAACATCCCACATGCCCATGGCCTTGCCGCTCTGGAACACTACCTCTCCCAACGTCCCTCTGAACGCAAGCCTGATACCTCATTCCTCATAACCCTTACCAATTTCATCCTACTTAACAACTACTTTTCCTTTGAGGGGAAAGTTTACCATCAAATCCAAGGCACAGCCATGGGCACCCGCATGGCACCCTCCTATGCCAACCTGTTCATGGGCCGTCTGGAGGAATCCTTCCTAGCATCCCAAAACCTCAAGCCTCTGGCCTGGTTCCGGTTCATTGATGATATTTTCATGATCTGGACTCACGGCCAGGACACCCTATCCTCCTTTCTTCAGAACCTCAATTCCTTCTCTCCCATCCACTTCACCTGGTCTTCCTCAACCAACCATGCCACATTCCTGGATGTCAACCTCCACCTCACTGATGGCTCCATCCACACTTCCGTCCATATTAAACCTACCAACCACCAACAGTACCTACATTTTGACAGTTGCCATCCCTTCCACGTCAAAAAATCCCTCCCTTACAGCCTGGCCACCCGTGGACGGCATATCTGCAGTGACAAGAATTCCCTTTCTGAATATGCTGAAGGTCTCACAAAGGCCTTCACAAACAGAAACTACCCCACAGACCTAGTCCGCAAACAAATCTCCCGTGCCATATCCTCACACACCCCAAATCCTCTTCCTAACACTAGTAACCATCCACAAAAGAGCGCTCCCCTTGTCACCCAGTACTACCCTGGTCTCGAACAACTAAATTCCATCCTTCGCCAAGGTTTTGATTTTCTATCCTCATGCCCTGAAATGAGAGACATCCTGCCCAAGATCCTTCCCACCCCTCCTAAAGTGGTGTTCCGTCGCCCTCCCAACCTTCACAACATCCTAGTTCATCCTTATGCCACCCCGAAACCCAGCTCACTGCCACAGGGATCATATCCTTGTGGAAGACCCCGCTGCAAGACCTGTCCAATCCACCCACCCAGCACTTCCTATTCCAGTCCTGTCACAGGCTTATCCTACCCCATCAGAGGCCGGGCCACTTGTGAAAGCAGCCACGTAATTTACCAACTGTGCTGCAAGCACTGTACAGCTTTCTATATTGGCATGACCACCAACCAGCTGTCCATTAGGATGAATGGCCACCGCCAAACTGTGGCCAAAAACAAGGTGGACCACCCTGTGGCACAGCATGCAGCGGAGCACATGCTTGATTTCAATGGCTGCTTCACAACCCGGGCCATCTGGATCCTCCCATCCACCACCAGCTTTTCTGAACTGCACAGATGGGAGTTATCCCTACAATGCATTCTCCGATCCCGAAATCAACCAGGCCTCAACCTACGATAATTTCCCTATATATATATTTTTCCATACCTTACAGTTCCTACCTCTGTATCCCAAACCTCGCCTGATTTGAGTGGTGTGTGAATGTGTGATCATGTGTGTGTATATGTATGTATGTATGTGTGTGTGTGTGTGTGTGCGTGCGTGCGTGTGTATGTGGTCTTGTGCACTTGCAGTGTGCATGAATTTTCATATATATATATATATATATATATATATATATATATATATATATATATATATATTATTTTATTTTATTTTATTTTACTTTATTTTATTTTATTTTCTCCCCTCACCCGCCTCCCCACTCCATTCCTAAGCTGCATCTCGTTATTCCCATCTAACCCATCCCCACCACCGTGACGTAACCTTTCTATCCCCTCCCCCTCCCCTCCCCTCCCGTCCCCGATTCGCTGCAGAGCGTGATTCGAAGTGTGGCAGTCGGAGGTGATGGTTGTATGACTGTGTTGTGTGCCTGTGTGATTGCGTGAGTGCTCTATTTCTGAGGAAGGCCATGGCCGATAGCTGAATGTGTTGTATGTGTGTGTCTTTTGTATGTGCCTGTCGCATCTCGTCGCCACGTCTTTGCGGTGAGTTGTAACTGTCCTCACTATATTATTTATTCCAACCTGGACTTTCCATTATTATATTTATTCATTATAATTTATTAATCAGCAAGCCTTCAACTGGCATTAATTATTTACGAAGTAAAACTGCACAAGGTCCATTCTTTTTGTAGTTTTCGGTGTTTCACACAACGATATTAGAGAATTTATTTGCATTCTCGAGTGCAAATAAATGCGCAAGTATTTTTGTGACGTACACACCAGTTGTGCCGGCAAAGAAGATAGTGGAAAGAGGAACTACTCCACCACAAGGTTATAATGCACTGTTCCGCCTTCAATGTGTAGAGAAACACACACAAGCAAAACATCAGTCTCACCATTAATAAAAAGTCACAAAAATACTAATCTAAATATTTGCATCTCACAACAAATTCTCGAAACACATCATGCCAAGCATGAAAACCACCAGTTGCGTAAACAAAGCCAAGCTGACAATTGGTGCATCATAAGTCAATTAGACGCCTACTGCCAAGAATGAAATGCAAAATACACATTTGGACAAATGCAAAGTGTCAAGAAACTTGACTGCGTAAAATTTATAAACCCTATACTTTAAGGTGAAAGTCATGCCAGCTTCCATTTACGTTGATTATGTCATTTTTCTTCAAAAACATGCTTTCAAAAAGCGTAAAATGTGGGAAAAGTGTAGAAATGTTAACGTAAAAACGGGGTTTTACTGTATTACAAGAAGCAACAGTGAAATATGTACATCAGACCTCATTGGCCATTACTGCAAATTACGTAAGAATCAGTACTGAAGATACCTGTTTAACTGCATCAATCCTTATCACAAAGGAGCTTCTAATCAGAGTGTGTACAGCACACATTATCTATAACAAATAGCCTAGTGTACAATGTATAAGGTAGTGATCATTGAATTTCCATTTGAAGGCAGTGCTGCATCATAGTAGCACTAGTTTGAGTATATAAGCACAGACACTCAGAAAATGTAGTAACATAACATTTGTCCCTTTTTTATGGTTTTAGGGTGAAAAACTACTGAGGTCATAAGCACCCAAGTATGAACATAAACTCATGATGATGCAAAGGCAAAGGGAAATAAAAGGAGGAGGCTCTTTGCAGTCAGTCAGCTTTCTAAAAGGAGTAGGTAAGAACAAGGTAATCCTATGTAGACTTCTAGTTGTTGTAGGAACATTGCTGGATTCTCCAGCTGGGGAATGTTAAAGTTCCTTGCCATATTGCTACGGTGGATAAAATATAAAACATAATCTGCAGTCCGTGTGTCATCTACTAAAATATCAGGCAACTTGGATGAGAAACACAGGCTGTTGTGTAGATTATGTTTGTTAAGCTTATGGGTGTTGTGTAGAGGCGTTAAGATATACAAAAGGTGCCGACAAGGATAATTTTCAGAATATCACTAAAACGAGGAATAAAAAATATCAAGAGGAGGAGTTAAATGTCCTTGGACAAATTAGTTATATGTATAAAACGCAAAACTCTAGCAGCTGCCAGTGCGTCATCATCTAAAATTTCCTCCAAAATGGACGGCAGATTTACAGCAAACCAAACATGATGAAAATTTGGGCAGAAAATTAAAACGTGGGGCACCGTCAATTGGGTAACCACAGGAACACAATGGTGAGGGGGTCACCCCTTAATAAGTGTCAGTGGCTGAACTGGCAATGATCGATTCTCAGCTGGGCCAAGATGAACTACTCCCACTGAGAGAGGGGGGAGGTGGTCTTCCAAGCCATTGGGATTAGTTTTACGGTTCTAAGCTTATTGTCACGAGAACCATAGCCTACGCCACGATGCTAAAACGAGCTGGCAAATAGTCCCTTTAAAGTCCTTTGACGGGAGACAAATGGTAGCTGTCAGAGGTAGAGTTGCAGCCCTGGCCGCAGCATCGGCAGCCTCGTTCCCCGGCACACCTATGTGTGCCCGGTATCCACAGGAAGCGAACTCTAAAGCCATCTTCAGCTACCAATTGAAGGGAGCGTTGGATTCGGTGTATGACAGGATGGACTGGATACAGGTCTCTAAGAATGAATGGCACGGAGTGAATCTGAGCAAATGACATAAGAAGAATGGTGATAGCGGCGAACCTATTGGACTGCCTGATATAGAGCGAAAATCACAGCTGTGAAATTTGAGCATTGGTCACTGAGCTTGTATTGAAAGCTGTCTAAACAGATGACAAAGCGGATCTGCACCGTCAGTGTTCTTAGAGCCATCTGTATAGATGAAAATGTTATCAAAGCTGGGAATCGAGTTCGACAAACCTTGAGCGAACACCGAATTCGGAGTACTTTCCTTTGGGAGGGAGCAGAGTTCGATGCGGACGCAAATCTGGGCCAGAAGCTACGGTGGTGTTGGGCTCACCTCCATTTGAAGGGTGTCGGGGAGGGTGAAATCGAGTTGTTTAAGCAGGCAACGAAAATGAACTCTTGGAGGCACTAGTGCAGATACCTCATATTGGCGAACGGGGAGTCTTTGAAAAATGATGGGTAGGATGGGTGTTTGGGCATTGACGGCAGACAGTATGTGTACCGACAGAGTAATGGTAATTCGGCAGCTTCTGCATAGAGGCTTTCAATAGGGTTGGTATAGAAGGCTCCAATCGCTAGTTTAGACGGTGCAAGATGGACAGCCACGCAGAAGAGTAAACAATGCTTCCGTAATCCAGCTTCGATTGGACTATGAACCGATAAAGGTGAAGGACGGTTCTATCATCTCCCCATGATGTACTGCTGAGAACACGGAGGACATTAAGGGGACATGTACAACGGCCAGTCAGAGAAGACGTGTGGAGACCAACACATTTTCCTATACAATGTTAGTCCTAAGAATTGTGTCTCCTCCATGAATGGGGAGCAATGGGGCCTAGATGTAGAGATGGTGGAAGGAACTCTTTGCATCCCCATAAGTTGATGCAGACTTCTCATTGGAGAAACAGAAGCCATTTACGATGCTCCAAATATAAAGACCATCAAGACAGCGCTGGAGACAGTGCTCCAATAGACACGTTCTTAGAATGCTGCAGTAAATTGTGAAATCGTCCACAAAGAGGGAACCAGAAACGTCCATAATTGGGTTAATTGCTATGGCGAAAATATCTACACTCAAAATGGGAGCCCAGTGGCACCCCATTCTCTTGGCAAAAGGGATCTGAAAAATAAGAGCTCACTCGTACCCGTAAACTTCAGTCCAATAAAAATGCATGAATAAAGAGGGGGAGACAGTTGCGAAAGACCCAGGTACGCAGGGTGCGGAGAATCCTTACCCTCCAACAGGTGTCTTAGGCCTTCTCCAGATCAAAGAACACAGTCACCATCTGGCACTTTTTCATAAAATTATTCATAATGAAAGTCGACAAGGTAACGAGGTTGTCAATTGCAGAGTGGTACCTACGAAAACCACATTGGACATTAGTAAGAAGGTGTCAGGATTCAAAGGAGCCAAACCAAACGAATGTTTGCCACACATTCCATCACCTTACAGACACAGCTGGTAAGAGAAATGGGGCAATAACAGGAAGGAAGATGTTTGTCCTTCCCTGGTTTGGGTATGGGGACAACAATGGCTTCACACCGGCTTTTGGGAACCTGACCCTCAGTCCATATGCGATTATAGGTGCGGAAAAGGAAACATTTACCCGCAGGAGAAAGGTTCTTCAACATCTCAATATGAGTGGCATCTGGCCCCAGAGCAGATAAGTGGGACACGGCAAGAGCAGGTCTAGCTGCTGCATAGTGAAGGTGGCATTATAACTTTCACAATTTAAAGATTGGAAAGAAGGCAGCCGTGCCGCCTCTGTCTGCCTGCGAGGGAGTAAGGCAGGGTGGTAACGAGCAGAGCTCTAAACCTCCGCAAAAGAGCGGCCTAAGGTGTTGGATATGTCAACGGTGTCCACAATGACTGCATTCGCTACTGTCAGGACGAAAATCGGGGAGTGGACCTTCGTGCCAGATAACCGGCGCAGGCTACCCCAGACAGCCGAGGAGGGAGTGAATTTGTTAAAAGAACTAGTGAAGGCAGTCCAAGAGGCTTTTTCGATTTCTTTTATAACATGATGGCATTGCGCTCACAGTCATTTGTAATTGATACAATCATCGATCATTGGGTGGCGCTGAAAGGTGTGTAGAGCGTGTCGCCGGGCTCTTAATAGCGTCACTGCATGCTGCAGTCCACCAGGGAACTGCAATGCGACGTAGAGAAGAGGAAGTACAAGGTATGGAATATTCGGCAGCAGTGAGAATAACCTCTGTGAGGTACTGGACCTGGGCTAATTCTGATCATGGAAAACCGTCATGGAAGAATAAGGCCTCCAGTCGATATCGGAGATGTTCTGGGTGGTGGAACGTGGAGAAGGGTTATGATGCAGTAGGTGGATTACACAAGTATGTATCAGAAAGAGCATACAATTCGAACCGATGCGCTAGCTGAGGAGTGCATATCGTGAGGTCCAAG
Source organism: Locusta migratoria (assembly GCA_026315105.1). Taxonomy (NCBI): domain Eukaryota; kingdom Metazoa; phylum Arthropoda; class Insecta; order Orthoptera; family Acrididae; genus Locusta; species Locusta migratoria. Next base: position 301,881,937 of record CM048744.1, read on the forward strand.
TGAGAATAGGTGTGTGTTGTGTCTGAAAGGAAGGTTGGTGCACCAGTGTTTAGGCCGACAAGATGGTTGAAAAGGTCCACTAGAAGGGAAACTCTTTGGCAAGATGCTGGAGAACCCCATAGGGGACGGTGGGCATTGAAGTGCCAAGCAAACCAAAAGGTGGAGGAAGTTGGGCAACAACTTGCAGCACATCTGTCCCAGTAAAGGCAGACAATGACGGGGTGTAGATACTGCAAAGAGAAAAGGAAAGGGCGGGGACAGTGATGCAGATGGCAACTGCCTGTATGTGAGTATGCAAAGAGATGGGAAGGTAATAGATGTCGACCCGAACGAGCAACATAACCCCTCCATGGGCTGGGATACCATCCACAGGAGGTAGGTATAATGCACAGAGGTATATTGAGGGAAGGTTATACAATCATGTGAGCGTAATTTTAATTCCTCTCGATTGGAACGAATGCCTCAAATGTTCCACTGAAGGAGCATCATGATGAGAATAAGGGGAGAAAAGAAGAACAAGGCAAAAGGGAGTCACCTCGATGGCAGCTGAGGGCTGGACTTCGAGGGAGCACTGCAATCACAATCAATTGGTGGAAAATCTTGTTCCATCAGTGCAACTGGGATTTCTGGCACCTTCCTGAGTTTATCGGTAGGGGCCGCTTCCTTCGCTGGTAAAATGCCGTTTGCTCAGCTAACAGTAGTGCGTCCCGGCGAGACAAAGGATGACTGGAGCTGGCTATAGTGAGGCGGCGTGACAGATAAGTCACGCCTCAGCGGGGAAGGAGAGGAATTTTTTTTAGTTTTTTTAGACGATTGATAGTGAGAAGAAGAAGCAGTTGAAGGTTGAGAAGGCCAAGTGCGTAGAAAATCTTCACGGACAGGTTCCTTTTTTGAAGTCTGGGCATCTTGTTTAGGTGCCAGTGATTTATTAGAGATTGCTGAAGACTGAACTTTAGAGGGAGCAAGAGGGAGGGGGGAGGTGGCACAGGCAATTTTCAGGCTGGCCGATCGCACAACTGTGTCAGTGAAAGTGACATCACAGGTCTGTGTACCTGCCTCCTTAGTAGGTTGGGGAGGGGGGGGAGGGGAGGGGAGTGAGAACCTTACTGTATGTACCTGCTGGGAGGATAGTGGGCTTCCGACTCCCTAGTAACTTTTGGGCAGCAGAGGTTTAAACGTTTTTTGTGAGCAGAATTTGCTGAATAACCCTCTTGTCTTTGTAGATAAGGCAATCCCGAGTTGAAGTAGCATGGTCACGCATACAATTAATACAACGAGGGGATGGAGGTGGACAATCGCCCTCATGGGCATACCTACCACAGGTGACATTTGGCTGTATTGGTGCAAGATTGACAGGTGTGTGTCACTCTGTGGCATTGAAAACAGCACTTAGGGTTTGGTACATACGGGCAAACGGAAATGGATTCCTGTCCAAGGTCAAGGCAGGATACGAAGGACTGTGTCGAATGTCAAAAAACACAGTACGAGTTGGTGTTAACTGGTTTTCAACTCTTTTCATCACTCTATGAACAGCTGTTACATCCTTATCAGACATGTAGTTCTGAATCTCTTTGTCCGATAACCCGTCATGGGATCTTTGAAAACTAAGCCGCCACCTCCCCCCCCCCCCCCCACAGCAATGCGTTAAGGGTGCGATGAGCTTCTACTTCGACTGTAGGAGTGTAGTTATTATCAGTTTCTGCACCTAGAAAGCACTGTCCGCTTCCAGCAATGGAGTTCCATTGTGCTGCCGGGAACAGGTCTTCACAGGGCCAGCAATCGCAGCAACACCCTTCTGAATTATGAAAAAATTAATGTAAGAGAAATCTTGACAGCCAACTCCAGAAACAACCTTCTTACACTGAGGTGAATCTATGTTTCTTTTATGGGTCGAAGTCAGAGTAGAAGAGAAGGAAGTCATTGCAGAAATGTCCCCCGTGATTACCGGCATCTCCAATGGTGTGCTCCTTCCTAGTGGGAGCCCTCACCGAGGGCTTGCCGGCCTTAGGTGACTGTTCAGACTTCCCAATAATGGACGAAGGGCATGTTCGGAAGGTACCAGCTTGGTAATCACCCCTCCCTGGGCCTGGCCTTTACCAGGAGGTAAGTATGTGCCCTACTTGTCTACCCGGGGCGAGGAATTACGCATTATCCCGTCACCTGCTACGCATGTGAATGCGTGGGTCAGCTTTCAGACATGCACAGGAAGGAAAGAAGAAGAAGAATAGAGGAAGTAAAGAGAAGTATAGAAGAGGGAGTGTCTCAAACGCCGAAGTGGAGACTAAAATAGGAGGAGAGGAAGACTAGAAGAGTACAGCAAGGAGTCGAAGACAGAAGCAAAGGTTAGGAAAAGAAAGAACCAAGGAAAGAGAAAATCTATTACAGGAGACCGCCTTGACTTGCAATGGACGCCCGTCTCCGGGCAAAGGCATGAACCGGAAGGGGAATTTAAGCAGCCTGGGGCAGGAGTGACGGTGGCTGAAATGACAGTGTAACCGGGTGAAAAATGACCTCTGTGGCAAATGGGAAAAGAGTAGAGGAATCGTCAAAAAAAGACAGCACAAGATGGATGACTGCACATAGCTAATAACCGGCATGCGTAGTGGCTAAGGAGAATTTCCCGTAGATAGGACAGTGGTAATTCAGCATAAAGGCTCTCAACAGGATTGGTATAAAGCTCTTGTGGCTAAGGGAATCTTATGATGATTTATCGTGTTGACTTCGTAAAATAGACGAGCGTGCAGATGAATAGACAATAAACCCAAGTCCAGTTTGAAAAGAAAGGTGGTACAGTCAGCTCCCAAGAAGTACCACACAGTACGAATAGTACATTGAGAGAGCAGGTATAATGGGCTGCCAGGTAAGAAACGAAGTCCGACCAGCAGAGTTTCTTGTCTAACTCTAGCCAAGGAACTTAATTGTATTAACAAACTTAAGGGACAGTGGCCCAAGATAAACGGATGGGTGGTTGAAATTCAGTATACCGCCGGAAATTCTTGTCAGCGGAAAAACGAAAGCCATTATGATGCTCCATGAAAAGAGGCGGTTGAGACAGTGCTGAAGACTGCCGCTTAAATAAACAAGTTTGGCAAGAGTTTCAGTAAATTGCAAAGTCGTCAACAAACAAAGAAGCTGAAACACCTGGCACAAGACAGTCCACGATAGGGTTAATCGTGATAGCAAAAATAACTACGCTTGACACTGAGGTACACCGTTCTCTTGAGAGAAAGTATTTGACAGGACCGAGCCTACACATACTTTAAAAACGCAATCTTGTAAAAAAGCGCTGAATAAAAATGGGTAGGTGACCCTAGAATTCCCCAAGTATGTAATGTTTAGAGCATCCCTTTTCTCCAACAGGTATTGTGTGTTTTCTCCAACATAAAAAACATGGCCACAATTTGGCACTGCCACAAAAAATTGTTCATAACATGGGTTGAAAAGGTAACAAGGTGGTTTACAGCGAGTGGTTTCTGCGAAAACCACACTGGGCATTGGTTACGAGATTCTGAGATTCGAGCAACCATACCAACAGACCATTAATCATTCATTCTATCTCTTTGCATATGCTACTGGTGAAGGAAATAGGATGGTAGCTGGTAGAAAGATGTTTGTCTTTCCCAGGCTTAGGTATGGGAATCACTATGGCTTTACACCAGCGACTAGGGGCGAGTACGAGGTAAATACAGAAATGTCGACTATAGTGACATTATTACCAAAGGCATCCAAACAATGCGCTGTTGTTTCTTAGCTGTCAAAGGACGAACATTGGTCTACAATCTATCAGATAATTAAGAATGTTGTTGAGCATTGTGTGTATCAAAGCCAAGGGTCATATATATAAACACAGAGAATGTACTTTATTCTCTGAATTTCCAAGAACATTCTCAGATTTGCAAACATAAAGTGAATAAGAGCATATACTTCATGTGAGAAGGTTCTCAGCTTGAGTAAAAGGGCATGGAAAGTTGCCAAATGCAAATTAGCTAAGTAAATTCTTAGTTTTTTGTTGAGCATAGGTTTTACCATTTTTATTATTAAAACAGGCAACATTTATTTTGTTTCTTGAGGGGGGGGGGGATACTTTTATACATAAAATGAAGAAATGTTAGGGGAGCCCAAATGGTTAGCAAATCACTTTCTTCTCAAAAATAATGACAGTGACACTTCATTTGTTGTAGCAACTAGGGTGATGTCATAAGTGGTTCTGTGTGTGTGCTTTCCAGCTACATGTTTGGAGTGTATAGTTCACAATTTTAAAGAGTTACACAGCAAAATTATACAGTTTTAATTTTGTAAGAAAATTGTATTAACTGTAACTTTTGTTCATTTTCCTAATACCAGTGCTGGTGTACTTAAGGCACATAAAATAATCTCAGAGAACATACATGTTAGGAAGATAACAAAAATTAAAAACTAATTACAAACCTAGGAATGTTTCTCATATGAAGCGAAACTGAACAGGCTGCTATTTAACACCACGTGCAAAAAAAAAAAAAAAAAAAGGCAATTGTGGACATTTCATGAAAGTATCTTGTATTAGGAAATCTTTCAGAGTTCAGATTTGGAGAAGATGAAAATATATTCCCAAGATTTGTTTGCATGAAAGAGTTCAACTAACCTTTTGGCAACTCAAGTGCCTGAGTGTTGAAAATTTGGCAGACTTGGATCTAAAAGGGGGGGGGGGGAGTGGGAGCACACTGAAAGATAGTAGGTTCAGGTATGAATCTCTAAAATTTTTGAAGTTTTATTCATGATGTCCCTCAATTTGTTAAATTATTAATAATGATATTTTAAATTATTAGGCCTAACAGAATTGGCCACCCCCATGAACCACAGACACTGCCGAGGTGAGGTGGCTTGTGTGCCTCAACAATGCAGATAGCCATACTGTAGGTGCAACCACAGTGGAGGGGCAGCAGCGTTATCAGTACAGTAAAACCTCGTTTTTAAATTCCCGGTTTTTACATTTTCCCGCCATTTACACCATTTTTTGTTAGTCCCATCAAATTTCCTATGTTCACAATGTTAATTCGCCCACGTTTTTGCATTAACGTACTTGCACTTTTCCTGCGTTTTACGCTTTTCGTAGGAAGGTTCGTGAAGAAAAAATGACAATCTATATAAATTGATGCTGGCATGGCTTTCACCTTGAAGTATAGCGCTTTAAAATTATTCACAGTAGAGTTTCTTGACACTTTGGATTTATTCAAACGTGTATTTCCCGTTTTGTTGTTAGCAGTATGCGTCTAGTTGACTTAAGACGTGCCGATTTGTGGCGGTGTAGTTCCTCTTTCCACCAGCTTCTTTGCCAGAGCAGCTGGCATGTATTCAATCAGAACCACCTGCTTTGTTGACATGACAATAAAGAGTTGCATTGTTTTTGTGATACATATTTCTGATTAATAAAGAACGTTATCTGTTAAAGTTTGGTATCATAATAACCACTACCTCAAAAAACGATAAGTGAGAGATGCCGATCCTATGCAAATGTCACAAAAAATACTTATGCATATATTTGCACTCGAGAATGCAAATAAATTATCCAATATTGTTGTGTGAAACATCAAAAATTACAAAAAGAACGGATCCGTAGGAGTTTTATTATGTACATAATTAATGCCGGTAAAAGGCAGTAATTTTGAAGATGTGTTACACAGCCCAGCAGCGGCGGTCTCTATTATAATGAATGAAATTACATCCAAAATTTTTACTTCAAATAAAATTACCAGTTCTGCCTGGCACTTAAAATAGTAAAAATTTGGGTAACCTTTATTATGTAGTAAACTTCCTGACGAGTATTTAGATGTCTATTATGTACAAGTATCACAAACTACGAAAATTCAAGGCTGATGCAGTAAGCATATCATATTTTACCATTTAAAACATTATTTCCTGCATTTCACACCGTTTCACTGAAGTCCCTTGAAAAGTGTAAAATCGAGGTTCTACTGTAGGTACAGGGGCAACAGTCGGGATGATTGACTGAGCTGGCCTTGTAACATCAGCTAATGTGGCTTTGCCATTTAATTGCTTTCAGCCGTTCGCAGTAAGGGGAAACTACAGTCATTACTTCCCCCCCCCCCAAAGGACATGCAGCTATACTGTGTGAATATATGATGATTGCATCTTCTTGGGTAAAATAGTCACCCATTCAGATCTCCGGGTGGGGACTACTCAGGAGGATTTCGTCATCAAGAAAAACAAAACAGGCATTCTACAGGTCGGAGCACGGAATGTTATAACTCTTTATTGCATAGGAAAGTTAGAAAATTTGAAGAGAGAAATGGATAGGTTAAAGGTAGATATGGTAGGGATTAGTGAAGTTTGGTGGCAGGATGAACAGGATTTCAGGTCAGCTGAGTACAGGGTTATAAATACAAAATCAGTTGGTGGTAACGCAGAAATAGGTCTTATAATGAATAAGAAAAACAGGAACATGAGTAAGTTACTATGAACAGCATAGTGAATGCATTATCATAGCAAAGATACACATAAAACCAACAGCAACCACAGTAGTGCAAGTTCATATGCCAACTAGCACAGCCGATGATGAGGATATCGAAGAAATGTATGAGGAGATAAGAGACATCATTCAGAAAGGGAGACAAAAACTTGAAACTTCCTGGCAGATTAAAATTGTGTGCCGGAACCGGGACTCGAACCTGGGACCTTTGCCTTTCGCGGGCAAGCGCTCTACCACTGAGCTACCCCGACACGACTCACGACACCGCCCCACAAGTTTACTTCCGCCAGTACCTCGCCTCCACGGTGTCGTGAGTCGTGTTGGGGTAGCTCAGTGGTAGCGAAAGGCAAAGGTCCCAGGTTCGAGTCCCGGTTCCGGCACACAATTTTAATCTGCCAGGAAGTTTCATATCAGCGCACACTCCGCTGCAGAGTGAAAGTTTCATTCTGGAGACAAAAACTTGATTGTAATGGGGGACTGGAACTTGGTAGTAGGAAAGGGAAGAGAAGGAAATGTAGGTGGATATGGTCTGGAAAAAGGGAAGGAAGGAGATCACCAATTGTGCTCTGCATAAAATTTCGCCATCACCAACACTTGGTTCAAACATCATGAAAGAAGGCTGTATTTGTGGAAGAGACCAGCAGACAATGGAAGGTACCAGATGGACTTCATAATGGTAAGGAATAGATTTGCAGTTTAAAACCTGGTTTCTAAGAGACACCCAGGGGCAGATATAGACTCTGACCATAACTTATTGGTTATGAACTGCAGATTAAAACATCAGAGACTGCAGAAAGGTTAGGAGACACAACCTGCTCAAATTGAAGGAACCAGAGGTGGTTGAGAGTTTCAGAGGGAGCATTAGGCAAGGATGGCTGAAACAGGGGAAAGTAATGCAGTAGAAGAATGGGTAGCTCTGAGAGATGGGCTAATGAAGGCAGCAGAGGATCATATAGGCAGAAGGACAAGGCCTAATAGAAATTCTTGGATAACACAGGATATACTGAACTTAATTGAAGAGAGGAGAAAATATAAAAATTCAGCAAGTGAAACAGGGAAAAGGGAGTACAAATGTCTGAAAAATGAGATTGACAGGAACTGCAAACAGGCTAAGCAGGAGTGGCTACAGGACAAATGCAGAACCATAGAAGAATGTATAACTAGGGGAAAGAGCTATCGCCTACAGGATATTTGGAGACAAGAAAAGCAGCTGTATGAATATCAAGAACTCAGATGGAAAACCATTACTAAGCAAAGAGGGGAAAGCTGAACTGTGGAAGGAATATACAGAGGGCCTATACAAAGGAAATAAACTTGAAGGCAGTATTCTAGAAATAGAAGACGAAGTGGAGGGAGAAGAATTTGACAGAGCGCTTAAGGACTTGAGTCGAAACAAGGCCCTTAGAGTAGATGATATTCCATCTGAACTGCTGATATCGTTAGGAGAGCCAGTCATGAAAAAATTGTTCTACCTGGTATGCAAGATATACAAGACGTGGGAAATACCCTTCAACAATATCTTCATTACAATTCCAAAGAATGCAAGTGCAGACAAATGTGAAAATTACAGAACTATCAGTTTAATAAGCCATGGTCACAAAATACTAACACGAATTATTTACAGACAAATGGAAAAACTTGTGAATCTGTCCTCGGGAAAGTTCAGTTTGAATTTAGGAGAAATATAGGAACACAGGAGGCAATTCTCATATCATGACTTATCTTTGAAGATAAGCTAAGGGAAGTCAAACCTACATTTTTAGCGTTTGTAGATTTGGAGAAAGCTTTTGACAATGTTGACTGGAATACACTTTCAGATTCTGAAAGTAGCAAGGGTAAAATATAGGGAGCAAAGACTTATATTCAACCTATACACAAAACAGACAGCGGTTATTAGAGTCGAAGTGCAACAAAGGGACGCAGAGGTTGGGAAGGGAGTAGACAGGGTTGTAGCCTTTCCCTGATGTTCAATCTGTACATTGAACAAGCAGTGAAGGATGCAAGGAGAAATTTGGAGAGGGAATTAAAGTTCAAAGGGAAGAAATAAAAAGTTTTCGGTTTGCTGATGACATAGTAGTTTTGCCAGAGACTGCAAAGGATCTGGAAGAGAAATCGTATGGAATGGAAAGTGCCTTGAAAGGAAGATATAAGGAACATTAACAAGAGTAAAACGAGGGTAATGGAATGGAATGTTAGGAAACCAGGCAATGCTGAAAGAATTAGATTAGGTAATGAGACAATAAAAGTAGTAGACAAGTTTTGTTATTTGGGTAACAAGATAACTTCTGATAGCCAAAGTAAAGGAGATAATGCAGAATGGCTATGGGAAGAAAAGCATTTCTAAAGAAGCGAAATTTGTTGACATCCAATATTCGTTTAAATTGTTAGGAAGTCCTTTCTGAGAGCATTTGTCTGGAGTGTAGTATTGTACAGGAGTGAAGTGTGGATGATGAGTTCAGACAAAAAGATGATAGAAGCTTTTGAAATGTTGTGCTACAGACGAATGATTAAGATTAAATGGGTATATCACTTGACTAATGAGGAGGTGCTTAACCAAACTGGGGAGAAAAGGAGTTTCTGGCATATCCTGACTAAGAGAAGGGATAGATTGGTAGGACACATTCCGAGACATCAAGGATTAGCCAACTTAGCATTAGAAGGAAGCGTGTGAGGTAAAAATCGTAGAGATAGCCCGAGGGACGAATACAGTAAGCAGATTCAAAAAGGATTTAGGTTGCCAATCGTATCCTCAGATGAATAGACTTGCACATGACAGGGTAGCGTGGAGAGCTGCATCAAACCAGTCTGTGGATTGAAGACCATAACAGAATTGGGTGAAATTTTAAAAGAAAGTAAAATGGTGTAAATGTGTCTGAATTCTAGTACTTGACTGCATAAAAGTTAATAGTTACTTCACTGACAAAAATTATCACTAGGTTTCTAATTTTCAACATAATAGGCTTTAATGGAAAATCATCACAGACAAACGGTGAGACAATGTAGAGACTATTTCCAAATGTCTATTAACACATATAATATAAATGGACAATAGTGGATTTCAAACAGCTGCAGAGCTATATGCTCTGGAAACATAAAAGATGATCACAAGATCAAGGAGGATTATGCAACAGAACATTGCTATTAGAGACCGTTGAGTCTCAACTGTCAGAATTATTTTTAAAAATTCTGCTTGAATATAATAAATTACAAGTTTTATAATGGATAATTTAACATTGTCTAAAACAAAATAAAATGATGAAAAAAATAAAGCATCTTTACATTGAGGATCCACAACCATTGTCATTCACCAAGCATTAGACCTATCATTCATCAACACTGCATCTTCACTATTACACTAGTTCATTTGTCGAGATTCAGATTGTGTACATTCTTACAGTAATAAAAACCTAATAATAATAATAATATGTAGATAACTCGCCATATGTGTGAATTGTTCCCTATCTACATATTATTAACATGCCTTACTGGATCTTCCATTAGTAACAAAAAATTTCATTTCTTAGTGAAAGAGGTGGTCTAGATCAGTAGGAAATTCACAACCATCACACTTTTCTGCTTTCAAACTTCCTGCCACCACAAATCTTCAGAAGCGTTTCCTCTTTCCAGTGCCACCCACAGTATCTAAGACTGATGCTATCTTGGTACAAAACCATGATTAATTCTAGAAAACTGGCAGTGAGCCATGGTCAAATGGAACTGCAGTCAACTTCCACGTTTAACTTTGATTGAGGCCGGTGCACAAGCATTTTGCACTGAGCACGATTAAATGCCGACTTCTCTACAGTTCTTTTAATCAAGATTGGTGCACTCTACAGTTAGTGCTGTAGTATTTGCTGTGTTAAGATTACTGAAGGTGGAGAACAGAGAGAGAGAAAAATTAAAATTAGTTTTACATTTACCAGGCCCATAACAGATTGTTTAAACAACCAGTGGTAAAACCACACCAGAATAAACTTATTTTTAACAATTTGTTAATGTTTCAGGACTTACTGTTTCCACATGTGCTGGGTATAAGCCAGAAGATCAGAGTTTACTAACACAATTTCAAAAATAAGGAAAAAGAAAAGGATACGAGTTTTCAGGTAGTGACACATTATATACAGTCAGACTGGACTTTTTGGCACTACTTTGAGAGGTAGTGCTAGCAGAAGTCCCTACACTTTTTGCAAGTTCTTTGCGTTCCATTTGGTTTAGCATATCCACTGTAGGATCTGCATCTCCAATATTTGACACAGCATAGGCCATCCATGTTTCCAACAGTTCGTCTTCGCTCAAGTTGTATATATTACATAGTTCAAGACCTGGAACATAATAATAATAATAATAATAATAATAATAGACGACAGGCTGTTCTTTGTGTCAAAACTCAATAAGAAAGTAAGAACACATTATAACATTACTTAACTGACTATATCTAAAGGTAGCAAGGACGGACACACACACACACACACACACACACACACACACACACACACACACACACACAGAGAGAGAGAGAGAGAGAGAGAGAGAGAGAGAGAGAGAGAGAGAGAGAGAGAGAGAGAGAGAGAGAGAGAGAGAGAGAGAGAGAGAGAGAGAGAGAGAGAGAGAGAGAGGGGGGGGGGGGGGGGGGCAAAAATTGTAATATATTTTTCAATGATGGAACGGGATAGGAAATGATTTCAGAAAATACCATGTGAAATGACTGAAATTAGGAAAACTTGAAAGAAGAAAATGGAAAAATGATTACTGAAAGATGGGAAGAAGATAAGCGGATGTGTGGACAACATTAACAATTAGCTGAATCCAGAAGGAGTAGCACGACAAGACAACAGATGGTAAATCATGATCTGCAAAATAATCCTCTTACATTCTTGAAAAGAGATTGGCTGGCCAGTACTTGCCTTAGTTCTGTACCACTGACAGTCACACAAAACACAAAAAATAGAAAAAAGTTTACAAGCATTCAGAAATATTTTCCTTTGACAGGTACTAGAGGAGAAAAGAGGAAGGGAACAGAAGGCAAAGGTTAATCATGACCTCTGCTATTGATTCGTTGAGCCAACACTTGACAATTAGTGGAAAATGAATAAGAACTGTAAATGAATGAATGCCATTAGTGCATGCTTGCCTAGAATTTACACGAGATAAGTTCTGCTTTTCTGTTGCTTGTTTGCTTTTGTTTCCTTCATTGTTAAGGGGTTGTACAGTTGCTGCCTTAAGCCCAATTCTTTTTCCAAGTGATTCAGTAACCATCTGTCCTGTTTTTGGCAGACAAGAGTGAAATTTTGTATTAAACTAATGCCTTACTTAGCCTACAGAAGAAAAAATACAGATTAAATTTGTATTAAAAACATTATGAACCAGGATGGAAAGCACGAAATGAATGCATCATACATTTACAGGAAATTATAGAAGATATCTTAGAAAGTATTGGTAACTTCTTTTATGTTGAATTGTTTGGGTACTGTATGTAACAAATATTGTCAGAGAAACTGAACAAATTTGAAGAAGTCTGGATAGTTTTAAGCATTTATGTATTGTGCTTCAAAGCAACTGTAAAAAAGACTTGTGTGCAAGTTCTGAAGATTTTATTTTCTTAAAAAGTCTTTTAAAGAATAAAATATCCATCAAAGCTGACCATACCCAGGAGTCATTCCACGTCAAACCAACACAGGTGCTAACCTAATACTCGCCAATTTTCATAACATTTGGTGTGTTAATTGCAGATGACGAGAATGAGAAATACCACATTACAGAATGTGTAGAAAATTTAACAAATACTGCTGACAAAAACGGCTTTAACTTCTAATGAAGATAGAACAGTGAACCAGGTAATTTTGGACAGGTCTTTAAACAAGCTTTTGAATGATATGTAGTTTTGTTGTATTCGAAAAATGTACAAATTAAGGTCAGTGACCTTTACCTTAGACCTCTAATATCTTCAAACATATCATCTTCAAAATTGATGAAAAAATATATTTGCTTCTCTATATGACACTAAATAACATAGTAAAAAATCAAGTTGAGGTGACAGTGTGATTAGGATATATAAATGAATATGTACAGCTATATGTTGCTTAATGCACAATAAATTTTATTCAGACTTCTTCAGTATGACACAAAGCACTGAAAGACATTAAGACATTTATTATTGAAAAGGTGGTGTTATAACCATTGGCAGACTAAGCCTGTCGGATGCCCACAGCGGCAGCAAAACATAATGAGGCCCCCCCCCCCCCCCCCACACACACACACACACACACACACACACACACTTGGAAGTAACTTTTGAGATTTGGAGGCCTCCCAGGACGTAAGGCACACGACAGTCTATGATAAAATAGCTTTCAAGATTTGGAGGCCCCATAACAAGAGGCAAAAGGAACTAAAAAGTTGCTTTCAAGGTATTTGGAGGCCCCCCTCCCCTCAAGACGAGAGGCCCAGGGCACAGAAAGTTAGTACAGTCAACAGGCCAAAAGGAAGCTTTTTATAATAATCTGATCTTCAGTGATGCAAAACAACATATCTAGCCATTCCAGACAAATACACATTTGGAAGGCATGGTAAACAAGTTGAGATATACAGATAGTGTGGGAAGCAACATAACAGTATTTGTACATCTTTTGGTGAAAGGAAATATGTTCACCATGTTGCTGCTCTCGTATCAACCTTTGTACGAATATTCTCCTTGTCCACAGTAAAGATGGCAGGTTTCTGAGGATATACATATGAAGGTGAAGGACCTTGAGGATGTAGGAAGCTAATTGAAACCTCACTGGTCTCTTCATTAATTTTCAAAACACATCCAAGCCACCAGTGACCTTTGACATAACATGCAACAAACCCTGTGACATCACCAAGGTACAAGTCTCATTCAGTCCTAGTTTGAGATTCATTTCTGATGACTGGTAAATTAGAGAAAAATTTCATTTTGATACTGTAATGACCAGAAGGAATAATAAAATACTTGGAATTGTGTGAATATGTGCAAACTGCTCCTGAAGGAGAAATTCTTCCTCATCCTAATCACTGTTAGTTGTATAAGGAAAGTGACACATTACGATGTTCTTGTGCACCATTAAAACACTATCTGATTACTGTAGATGCACTGCAGACTGGCATGGTCAGCAAGTCTCTATGGTACCAGCAATACCATCACACAAGGTCCTTTGCTATGTGATGTGGCAAAGAATTACCACTCCAGAGACATTGAAATTACTCTGATGAAAAGTTACATTTGCAAAATTCTTGCAATTTTTTATACTGGGCTGCAGCACCACTTTGGTGTTCTACGGAAATGGGATCTCATGAAGCTAACCAAATGCTGTAGTATAAATGCATAATTTTCTGCAAAATAACTTATGATGTATTCAATGTCACAAAGTGTCTTTCAGTTGTAGAAATTATAACTGTTGGGTGGTTATGAAGGAATGCAACAATTTTTTTTTTTTTTTTTTTTTTTTTTTTTTTTTTTTTTTTTTTTTAATTTGTCTTCAAAGTTTTTCAGGAAGTCTTCCACAGATGACACACACGTCTGTAGAGTTGTATCTGTAGATATCAACATTCTATATGTTACTTCAATTCCATTTTCATCAAACAACTCTTGCATTTATGTCATGCTGGAATGTGTACCTGGGCAGTTTTCACATGTGGACATATTGCATATCAGCTGTACAGGATTACAAATGATCTGAGCAAGACAGTGTTTGTATGTGCTAAGTTGACAGTCTACATCACATGTCAACTCTTTTAATCTGGAACATTCTAACATGAGCTTCAAGTTTTGATGAATACTGCAAACATACAGACTGTGAGCACCAGCCAAGACGGTTCTTAGGGCGTAACTGGCAGAATTTCGAAAATTCTATTGTCAGTCCTGGGTGTTCATCTTTGAATACAAGGTACAGTTCCTGCAGGTTTCCCAATACTATTCATTTTTGTTTATGAATCCTGGAACCATTTTTTCTTAAGAGAAACAAAATCCTTCTTCCCAGGCAAATATATTGTCTCTGTTGTAGAATTCTAGGACAACAGTCACAATTTGTTCACTTAAGACACATTTAGGTCCTTCAAAACCTCAACACCTTCTGTTCCTGCTCAAGCCAAAGAGCCACCTTCTTCGACATTTACCTACTCCTCAAAGATGGCCTTAACAATACCTCTCTCCACAGCAAACATACCAACTATCAAAAATACCTACATTTTGACAGCTGCCACCCATTCCATACCAAAAACTCTCTTCCATACAGCCTAGTCACCCATGATGGTCGAAACTGCAGTGACAAGCAGTGTTTCTCCAAATATGCCAAATGTCTCACCGAGGCCTTCACTGACCTCTATTACCAACAAAATCTTGTCCAGAAACAGATCTCACGGGCCCTGTCTGTCCAGTCACCCACCAGCTCCCCCACACCCACTATCTGGCCACAAATGAGCATCCCTCTTGTGACCCAGCACCACCCAGGACTGGGGAAGTTAAATGACATTCTCTGCCAGGGTTTCAATTACCATTCATCCTGGCCTGAAATGAGATATACCTTACCCAATATCATCCCCATCCTAACTACAGTGGTATTCCGCCACCCACCAAACCTATGCAATATCCTTCTCCATTCCTGGTCCCAACCTCTTGCCCCATTTTCAAGTAGGACAACCTGTGAAAGCAGTTATGTTATCTACAAACTGAGCCACAACCGCTGTACAACTATCTTAAGACAGCTAGATCATTCTCGTGCAGTACTGCATAATGTGCCTCATTCCAATGACTACTACACAGCCTGTACAATATGGATCCTTCCCACAAACACAAGCTTTTCTTAATTGCATAGGTTGGAACTGTCCCTACAATATATCCTACGCTCTCGCAATCCCCCAGGCCTAAACCTTTGCTAGTTCCTGCCTACAACACACTTCCCTCCCCTTCCCTCACTATCCTTATATACATCTTTTAGCCCACCACCACACATTTCAGTCCCTTCCCTTCCTTCCCACTCAGTCTGCCAGACAGCACTAGCATTTTCTCCCATATGTTTTCCCCCTCCCCCTCCTGCTTTCCTTTCCACTTCCTCACCCCAACCACTGGTTGCTTTTGTCTCAGCCATGCCGAGTCTCATAGACGGGCCACAATGGCCGGAGACAACAGGTGTGTGTGTGTGTGTGTGTGTGTGTGTGTGTGTGTGTGTGTGTGTGTGTGTGTGTGTGTGTGCGCGCGCATCCAATGAAGGCCTTAACGGCCAAAAGCTATCTAGTAGTATTCTATTATTTGTGCCCTTTTGTGGCTCATTGTGGTGAGTACACAACCTATCCTTCTCAAAAATAATGAAGAATCTAGCAGTTTTATCTCATAAGAAATGATAGCAACTGGTTGCTGCATTTTAATAATCTATAACAATAGTTTTACCTTGCCATCACAATAAGGAATAGTATCAAGACATCAGTGTAATTAATAATTAACAGACTTCCACAATAAATCAATTTCATAAAAAAGTAGAAAGCAGGAGTCAAGTAATATTGCAGGTAGTAGCCATGGAAATAAGTGGGTGTCTCTCCCCCCCCCCCTCCTTCATATCAGTGACCTGTCAGAAGCTCAGGCAATCAAGTTCCAGAAGTATTAAAATATCACAAATTTCCCCATAAAAAGAGAAGTGAAAAATAGTATAGGTTCAAACAAGCAGCTTCTAGATAACTCATTTCAAGTACTATTAAAGAAGTGTGTCTATGCATCACAGCTACAATGATGTAGAAATCCGGTTTTGGTGTTTGTTCTACTGAAACTGGCTGTTGCTACGGGTGTCTGCAGAAAAGGAAATTATTTCTGAGCATTTGAGTTGTGACATTTAACACTATACTGTTTATAATTTTACACAGTAGGCTACTGTGCACGACTTATTTTAAAGATGTGAAACTTGCTTTATTTGGAGGAGACTCAGTAAGAAAATTATGTTTTCTGGCTATAGTTCTGTTTCATAACACAGAATAGAAATTCTAGTTAAGAGCATTGTGATTCTGAAAACTAAGTTTTTTAAAGGGAGGAAGACTTTCTTATTTAGGTAAGTAAGCAAGCATAAACTGTGCATTGCTCTTAGAGGTGTGTGTGCGCAGTATTAATCATTTCACACAACTTCTTGTTCTGAGCATGCCCGTTCCTGCTGTTCCTCATTCTTTTGATACACTTTGTTACCTCAAAATTCAAGGGTTACTTTATTTGGTTCCTCCCTTTTGTGTGAATTTCACGCAATTAGTTGGTGCTTACAGCCCAACTTTGTATGTTAAAGAGGTAGTGTATGGGCTGATGGATGCCTTGTGTTTTGAGCATCTGCAACTACTGAATGGCAAATGGGTGTGCCTACCCCTGAAGGCATGTCAGTTGTGTAAAAAATTCTCCCCATGTTACTGCTATGGCCAAAGACAGCACTGTCAGCTGGAATTACAAATGTAAATGTATTTATACTGCTCCAAGATTTTTCCATTATAATAAAGCAATCTGCCTGTGGGCAAACATCAATTTACCTTTTAAATCCTATCATTCTGTGGCACATTTTTTTCTGCTAAAGCTATCAATATATTGTAAATAAATGTTTTATTACAAGTTACTGATTAAATTCAGTTTATTGACCTTAAATGAATATTTGCCAATGTTTACATGAATTGCATTAACAGTACCTATATTACCTCAAACAACTGATGGTATTCCAAGACACGGGCCAAGATTATCAGAATTTTCTTGGATCATTCTCTTCGGTTTAGTTATCTAGTATAGCATAATACAGTGTGTGATCTAACACTTTTTGCACATAAAGATAAAAATATGCCCTTAAAACCCATAGAACAGTTGAAATCAATCTCTAGTCTGCAATATTGTTTCAAATAAACAAGCTGCCATTGAGGCAAAGAGTAGTTTATTGTTGATTAATAAAAGCTAAATTTCTTTAGCAAAACCATAAAAGAAAACTGAATGTTGTGCAAGAGTATTAATGCTTTATCTGCTAATAATGTGGAAATAAAAACAGAAAAATGAAATATTTTAGTCCTTCCATAATTGTATCAATAAATTCAAAATTCACTTGAGAAGCTATGCTATGGAAATACATTTGACTTTACAGACATACACAAGGGGGGGGGGGGGGGAAGAGAGAGAGAAGCTTAAGCAATGGTTATGTGGAGACTACTACACCACCAAAACCACCACCATCACCCCCTCTCTTTCCCACCACAACTCTTGACTAATATGTGCATATGAATCTGGTAGCTTGAAAGTGCAAATTATATTTTTCCCCCCAAGTAGCATCTGGCTACTTGATCTGACTGCTACACCAAACAGCAACATTCAAAGTTGCCAGAAGCAATAATTCTGTGTATGTGCCTGCTGGTAGCTGCTTTAACAAACCTTTATATTGCATCAAAATATTGGGGATTATATTAAGCAGACGAGCTGGTTTGAAAGATACAAAAACTGAGGATAGAACTCTGCCTCTCCGAGTATCAGATTGTCATCAATATAGAAAAGGTAAATGTTAGTGGATATATACCATCAGCACATTTAAGTAGGCCTAGTTAAACAATAAGAAGGGAGGAGTTAC
Source organism: Locusta migratoria (assembly GCA_026315105.1). NCBI lineage: Eukaryota > Metazoa > Arthropoda > Insecta > Orthoptera > Acrididae > Locusta > Locusta migratoria. The sequence continues at coordinate 301,899,985 of CM048744.1, forward strand.
CATTTATGTTAAAAGTTATAAACAAAAAAGTTTGCTGCAGAGCAAAATGTAGAAACATGAGCATTAGAACTCGATAATGTAATTTTTATAGTTTTGACTATAGGTCCCAATGGGGAAATTTCAGCTATTACTGAAAAACTGATTCCTTATGCTACATGTCAAACAAGGGACATTAATTATTTGGGGTAGGCCAATTTCAACGTTTATTGTCTGAAAGACTAATAATAAGGAGGATCTTCAAGTATTACTCGGTTCTTTCAATTTGAATTGAATTACTGATTTTTCTACTCATGGCAGTAAAAGGATAGTAGGTAGCACAGTTATGTGGAACATTTTAACAGACCAAGGTCTGTTTAACAAATGTTTATCCTGTGTAGATTGATCTTTCTCAATATGTTTCAGAGAAAGCTGGCAGCAGTTAAAACTGGGACGAGGTGTACCAGGCACTGTATGACAAAAATATAACTTATGCTAATGATGGAAGTATGGATTTGAATTCAACAAGGATGCAAGGCAGCTGGTAAATCACATAGCTGCTACCACAGCTTGCCTGGCCTTTGATGGGGGTAGGGTAAGAACTTGACGGAACTGGAATGGCGCTGTGAGAGTGGATTGGACAGGTTTTGTAACAGTCTTTCAAAGGGATATCATCCCTGTGCGAAGAGGACAAAATAGGTAGGAAGGCAAGACCTGTGCGTGAGGACAAAATAGGTAGGAAGGCAAGACCTAAAAAACAATCCTTGGATACCATAGGAAATACTGAATTTAATTGATGAAAGGAGAAAATATTAAGCAGGTAAAATGGAGTACAGATAACTAAGAAATGAGATTGACAGAAACTGCAAACTAGATACACAGGAGTGGCTGGAAGGCAAGTTGCAAGTCTGGAGAAGGAATTATGAATACTGTAGTGGAAAAGAGATACTGCCTACAAGAAAATGAGAGAGATATTTGGAGACAAGAAAAACAGCTCTATGAATAACAAGAACTCTGATGGAAAACCAGTTCCCAGCAAACAAGAAAAAGCTGAAAGGTGAAAAAGAGTATAGAGGGGCATTACAAAGGAAACTAACTTCAAAGGCAATATTGTAGGAAGGGAAAAAAAAGAGTATAGAGGGGCATTACAAAGGAAACTAACTTCAAAGGCAATATTGTAGGAAGGGAAAAGGACGTAGATGAAGATGAAATAGCAGATAGTAGACCAAGAGATGAATTTGACAGAGCACTGAAAGACCGAAGTTGAAACAAAGCCCCTGGAGTGGACGACATTTCCTGTGATATTCAAGGGTTTTTTGTAGTTCTTGTTTATTTCTTCTCTCAAAGTTACCCACTCCTCTTCCACCATTTTATTCCTCCCCCCTCCCCCCCATTTCTGTCAATCATTGCCTAAAGTTACCTTGGAAATTCAAGAATTTCAAGTTCCTTCAATTTATCCAAATCACATCTCCTTATTTTCCTACCTTTCTGCAGTTTTTTCAGTTTCAGCCTACAGTTCATGACCAACAAATTATGGTCAGAGTATATATCTGCCCCCGGATATGTTTTACAGTTTAAAACCTGGTTTCGAAATCTATGTTTTACCATTATAAAATTTACCTAGTACCTTCATCTCCTAGTCTCTTACATGTATAGAACCTCCTTTCAAGATTCTTAAACCAAGTGATTATTATGATTAAATTATGTTCCATGCAAATTCCACCAATTTCCTTCCTCTTTCCATTCCTTTTCCCTCAGGCCATTTTTCACCTATTATGTTTTCTCCCCTTCCTTTTCCTAATACCAAATTTCAGTCTCCCATCACAATAAAGTTTTCCTCTCCCTAATTTGTCTGAATAATTTCCTTCACTTCCTCATACATATCTTCAATCTCTTCATCACTGGCAGAGCTAGTGGGCACAAACTTTTACTACTGAGGTCGGTGTTCGCTTCATATCTGTAATGACTATGAGAACGTGATCACTGCGCTGCTCACTATATTTTATCCGTATTCCTATTTCCTTATTAGACCTACTCTTGTAATGCCGCCCCCCCCCCAACCGACTTTGTATTTATAATCCTGTCCTCACCTGACCAGAAATCTTATTTATCTTTCCACTGAACTTCACTAATCCCCACTACATCTGACTTCAAACTATTCATTTCCCTCCTTAAATTTTGTAACCTCCATAACCGATTAAGAGCAGGTATGTAATCAAATCCATGGCTCATCCATAGTTGCCCTCCTATGCCAAGCTATTTGTAGGCCAACTGGTGCAAACCTTTCAAACTGCCCACACATGGATGACATTTCCATTGAAGAGAACTACCTTTTTCAATATACTGATGGTCTTACAAAGGCATTCACCAATAGACACTATCCCCAGATCCAGAAACAGATCTGTGCTATATCTCCACACATACCCAATCCTGCCTCTATCAACAGTAACTAGCTGTAAACAAGAGTACAACTTGTCACCCAGTGCTTCTCTGGGCTCACCTGAAGATGGGGATACTGCCCGTCAGCTTTGACCTGTGACAGCATCACAGTGCGATAGTTTCGAAGTGTGTGCATGTTGGTAGAAAGCTTGAGTAATTAAGTGGTGACTGAATTAAAGACTACAGTTTGTTTACAAACAGAATAGATTGTTGTTGTTGTTGTTGTGGTCTTCAGTCCGGAGACTGGTTTGATGCAGCTCTCCACAATACCCTATCCTGAGCAAGCCTCTTCATCTCCACATAAGAACGGCAACCTACATCTGTCTGAATCTGCTTACTGTATCCATCTCTTGGTCTTCCTCTGCGATTTTTACCCCCACACACTTCCCTCCAACGCTAAATTCACAATTCCTTGATGTCTAAGAATGTGCCCTACCAATCTATCCCTTCTTTTAGTCAAGGTATGCCAGAAATTTCTTTTCTCCCCAATTCTGTTCAGTACCTCCTCATTAGTTACGCGATCCACCCACCTAATCTTTAGCATTCTTCTGTAGCACCATATTTCAAAAGCCTCAATCCTCTTCCTGCCCGCACCGTTTATCGTCCATGTCTCACTCCCATACAAGGCAACACTCCATACAAATGCCTTCAGAAAGGACTTCCTTAGGTTTAAATCAATATTCGATGTTAACAAGTTTCTCTTTTTCAAGAACGCTTTTCTACCCATTGCCATTCTGCATTTTATATCCTCTGTACTGCGACCATCACTTGTTATTTTACTGCCCAAGTAACAAAACTCATCTACCTCCTTTATTGCTTCGTTTCCCAATCTAATTCCTTCAGCATCACCTGATTTTCTTACACTGCACTCCATTACCCTAGTTTTGCTCTTGTTGATGTTCATCTTATATGCACCCTTCAGCACACTGTCCATTCCGTTCAATTGCTCTTCCAGGTCCTTTGCTGTATCTGACAGAATTACTATGTCGTCGGCAAAACGCAATGTTTTTAATTCTTCGCCCTGAACTTTAATTCCTTCACCAAATTTCTCCTTGCTTTCCTTTATAGCTTTCTCAATGTACAAATTTAACAACAATGGAGAAAGGCTACAACCTGTCTTACTCCCTTCCCAACCACTGCATCCCTTTCATGCCCTTCAACTCTGACAACCGCTATCTGGTTTTTGTACAAGTTGTCAATAACTTTATGCTCCCTATATTTTACTCCTGCTTGCTTCAGAACTTGACAGAGTTTATTCCAATCAACATTGTCAAAAGCCTTCTCCAAATCTACAAAAGCTAGAAATGTATGTTTGCCTTTTCTTAATCTATCTTCTAGGATAAGCCGTAAAGTGAGTATGGCCTCCCGAGTTCCTACATTTCTCCTGAACCCAAACTGATCTTCTCCGAGGTCGGCTTCTACCAGCTTTTCCATCCTTCTGTATATAATTCGTGTTAACATTTTGCAACCATGACTTATTAAACTAATGGTTCTGTAGTTATCACACATTTCTGCACCTGCTTTCTTTGGAATGGGGATTATAACATTTTTCTTAAATGTCTGATGGTACTTCGCCTGTCTCATACATCTTACACACCAGGTGAAACAGGTTTGTCATGGCTGGTTCTCCCAGAGACTTCAGTAGCTCTGAGGGAATATCATCTACTCCAGGGGCCTTGTTTCGACTTAGGTCTTTCAGGGCTCTGTCAAATTCTTCTCTCAGTACAGTATCTCCTATTTCATCTTCATCTACATCATCTTCCCTTCCTACAATATTGTCTCGAAGTTCATTTCCTTTGTAGAGCCCCTCTATATACTCTTTCCACCTTTCAGCTTTCCCTTCTTTGCTGAGCTAACTGGTTTTCCATCAGTGTCCTTGATATTCATAGAGCTGTTTTTCTTAATTCCAAATGTTTCTTTTATTTTCCTGTAGGCTGTATCTATTTTTCCCCTATTTATACATTCTTCTACATCCTTGCATTTGCCTTCTAGCCACTCCTGCTTAGCCATTTTGCACTTCCTGTCAATCTCATTTCTTAGTCGTCTGTACTCCATTTTGCCTGTTTCATTTACTGCATTTTTATATTTTCTCCTTTCATCGATTAAATTTAGTATCTCCTGTGATATCCAAGGATTTTTTGTATGTCTTGTCTTTCTACCTATTTTGTCCTCTGCTACCTTCACTATTTCATCTCTCAATGCTACCCATTCCTCTTCTACTGTTTTATTTTCCCCTGTTTCTGTCAATTGATGCCTAAAGCTCCCTCTGAAATTCTTAAGAACTTGAGGTTCCTTCAATTTATCCAGGTCCCATCTCATTATTTTCCTACCTTTTTGTAGTTTCTTCAGTTTCAGCCTGCAGTTCATAACCAACAAGTTATGGTCAGAGTCTATATCTGCCCCTGGGTATGTTTTACACTGTAAAACCTGGTTCCGAAATCTATGCCTTACCATTATAAAATCTATCTGGTATCTCCCAGTGTCTCCTGGTCTCTTCCACGTATACAACCTTCTTTTGTGATTCTTGAACCAGGTGTTTGTTATAACTAAATTATGTTCTGTGCAAAATTCTACCAGGCGGCTTCCTCTTTCATTCCTTTTGCCCAGACCATATTCACCTACTATCTTCCCTTCCCTTCCCTTCCTTGTCCTACTACCGAATTCCAGTCTCCCATAACAATTAAGTTTTCCTCTCCCTTAATTGTCTGAATAATTTCCTTTAGCTCCTCATACATTTCTTCGATTTCCTCATCATTGGCAGAGCTAGTTGGCATATAAACCTGTACCACTGTTGTCGGTGTTGGCTTCGTATCTATCTTGACAATGATAATGCGATCACTGTGCCGGTCATAGTAGTTTACCCGCATTCCTATTTGCTTATTCATTATCAATCCTACTCCTGTGATACCCCCAACAGATTTTGTATTTATAATCCTGTACTCACCTGACCAGAAATCCTGTTCATCCTGCCACCGAACTTCACTAATCCCCACTATATCTAACTTCAACCTATCCATTTCCCTTTTTAAATTTTCTAATTTTCCTACCCGATTAAGGGATCTAACATTCCACGCTCCGACCCGTAGAATGCCAGTATTGTCTTTCCTGATGATCACATCCTCCTGAGTAGTCCCCGCCCGGAGATCCGAATGGGGGACTATTTTACCTCCGGAATATTTTACCCGAGAGGATGCCATCGTCATACGTTCATACAGTAGAGCTGCATGTCCTTGGGAAAAAGTAACGGCTGTAGTTTCCCCTTGCTTTCAGCCGTTCGCAGTAGCTGTGTGGCAAAGCCACATTAGCTGATGTTACAAAGCCAGCTCAGTCAATCATCCAGACTGTTGCCCCTGTAACTACTGAAAAGGCTGCTGCCCCTCTTCAGGAACCACATGTTTGTCTGGCCTCTCCACAGATACCCCTCCGCTGTGGTTGCACCTACGGTACGGCTATCTGTATCGTTGAGGCACGCAAGCCACCCCACCTTGGCAATGTCTGTGGTTCATGGGAGAATAGATTATAGAGCAATATTTTGTGTTAGAGAGTGATCTGTAGCTTCCCTCTGATGGTAAGATATAGGAGAGAGAGAGAGGTTTTTTTTTTCCCCGCACTGCCGGTACAGATTATTTATTATCTACTATACATGAGTATGTATTCTTATGTAACAATATTTTTGAGAAGGATACGTTGCTTACTCGCCGCAGAAAGGCACAAACAACAGAATACAACGTCTCTGGTGAGTAAGCAACCTATCCTCAAAAATCTTGTTGAATCTGCCCTGGAATTTCCATGGTTTAATCCACTGTAAACTTTTTATAAATACTTCTGATGAAGGCATCACCAGTCAGTCAAAAACATGGTAAAGTGTTTTCAAATTTTACTACACAATTTGCCAAGTTTTACAGCAATAAATAACTATTATGGTTGCTGCCTCCAGAAAAGCAATGTTTAAAATTGTAAGATATTTGTTTTTCTGACTTCAATGGTTAAAAATTAATCATTAGCTGGTTCAGTAGGGTGCAGGCATTTTACAGAATATCATTCTCTTCAGAACGGTATGTACCAATGGCAAGGACCCACATGGACAACTTCAGAAGACTGCTCGATATCATTCAATATTACTTGGTATTTTACTGGAAACTATTGTGCCTCAACTTTGTGTGCGATATAGTATAAGAGCACGTTTTATGTAGGATGAAGTACAATTCATCTACACTTTAGCTCTCCTGCCAGGTGTAAAATGGCAGTACCATCTAGTGCTTCGAACTATACTGCACTGAGCATATCTTCCATTAACACAGCATTGCTATTTACAGTGCCATCTAATTGTAAAGAACAGTAGCCTTTCTTTTGTGGGATTCAAATTTAGAAAGTGGTTGTTCTACAAGGACTATCTGGTTAGGTTCCTGAAGACTCCTCTTGGCAGTCAGTCTTTGGACTCCCAACTCCATCACAGTCACTCTTCCCATGGCTAGTAACAAAAAAAATCGCAATTGACATCAATTACACAACCCACAAAATGCGGGATCCGTCAAGGAAGGAAAACCAAAAAATAAATAATATATATTAGGAACTCCGCCATTGCCAGTTGCAAGACTGGGGCCTCATCATGCAAGTGAGGAGCAGGAGTATCAAGCTCATAAAAAACCAGGGTCCATTTGGCTCTGGATGGTAGTACCCTGTTATAGGGCCCCTACCTAGGATTACTAGGAGAAGCAGGTCAATGGTCTTAGTGGCAGAAGAGAAAGCAGGATATTTACCAATGGTATTGAGAGCGGAAGAACCAAGGGGAGCAAACCCCATAGCAAAAGCACATTAAACCCAGGCGCAACTGTTCCCATATCGGGCGGCTTCTTGGTCAGCGTCTGGGCCCCATGTTAGGGACGGCTGTTCTAATTACTACAGGTCTCACTAACTTTGTTTTATTTTGGGTAGGGTTTCACCCTACCACATAATTCTAAACCCACACAACTACCATGATGATACAATGTACGGAAACTACTACCCCAGCCGGTTCAATCCAGAGCCAAAATTTTGGTTCAAGTAGGGTAATGGATTCTGGGGGCCCTACACCATCATGTTTGTAACAGTCTGAGGATCCTTCACCCCGCAAACTCGGAACGAAGGAGAAACCATTTCTTTGGTACAGTCAATGTGAACACCCTACTGAAAATTAGAAAACAAAAGGAACTGATCAAAGTACTTGATGAATACGAAATCAAACTTCTGGCAGCACAAGAAACAAGATTCACAACAGATGAAGTGTCAGCTATGGACAACTACAGGATACTGAAAGGACGACCAGCTATCAAGGTTAAGAAAACAGAGAAAACGAAGAATGCAGTGTTAATCCTTGGAAAGGCCTTCTTCATTCATAATTTTATAACATACTCTATAGTAGAGTTCCGATCTCTATATCCTAGACTGTCTGTAGTAACTCTTGCAATTGGAAACAAATTATACACCATATTCAATGCCCATGCACTAATAAATGAAGACAATAGAAAGAACCCAGAAAAGGTAGAAGAATTTTGGTCACAACTCTAAGAACTGTTCAGAACCCCAGACAAGCATGTGAAGATCCTATTGGAGAAAATTCTGGAACATTGTAGCCAAATATGTAGATCACAGGACAAACAGAAATGGTGACAGATTGATTGATGTTTGTGAATAATTTGGAACGAAAACTATGTCCACCCAGTTTAAAAGGGCTCCAAAGCAGATTAAAACATGGCGATCACCTAAATCCCATGTTAGAATTTCAGATTGATCACATAGTGACTACCAGCCTGAAGGAAATAATGGACATCAGAATGCAGAAAAGTGCTACGGTAATTTTGATTCCGACCATTATCTGGACAAGGGTCAAAGTGAAACCAATCCCAGGTAATTGGAGAAGGAAAATGCTCAGAATACAGAATTGAAAAACTGAAAATCAGTGAAGAAATAGTTGTGAAATATCAGCACATTAAACCAACGAGTGGGACAAAAATGGCTTAGAAGATTCAGGAAGTAGCAAAACAAACAATTTTCCTTGCTAAGAAAAAGGAACATCCATGGTGGGACGATTAATGTGAAGATGCCTTACAGAAACATTCTGAAGCTTGCAACAAGTGGAATTCTACCAAACAGAACTTTGAAGACTTCAAAATCCAAAGGAGGCCGATAGCAAAAGTGTTCAGAAACGCCAAACGAAAGTTTGAAAGAGATCAATTAAAGGAGCTAGAAGAGAACTTCCAGAAGAACAACACAAGAAGCTTCTATCAGACATTTAAATCAAAACAGAGGTTACTCATCAACTAACATCTGTTTCAAAAATGATCAGGGCAAATTGATTATGAACAACAAACAGAACTGTGAACACTTCACTAGACACTTCAAAGAGTTGCTCAACTGTGTCCCACCACCAGAAAAATTAACCTACCATAAAACAAACTTTCTGATTCCACCCCACCAGATAAAAAAGAAAAACGAGATCATCAGGGGCTTGTAAAACAACAAAGTGTTGGGCAAATATTCAACTGTTTCAGAACTTTTGAAGTACGCAGGAGACAGTTTCCTGGAACGACTTTAAAGACTCTTTCAAAAGATTTGGCTCATGGGCATGATCCCAGAAGAATGGAGAGATGCAGTCATCCACCCATTGCACAAGAAAGGTTACAAATCTAATATCAATAATTACAGAGGGATATCACTTCTACCAGTAGCATACAAGAGCCTTGCCATTGCTCTCAAACATAGAATAGAACAACACATAGATCAACAACTAGGTGAATATAGAGCCACCTTTAGCACAGGAAGATCATGTGCTGAGCAGATCTTTACCATCAAAATCTTAATCAAACAAAGAGCATAACTGTAGACTGGGATGCCACCCGTCTGCTTTGACCCATGACATCATCAAGATGTCGGAAAACAACTGTACAGATATCTTAATGCTTCTGTATTGTAGATACAAATAATCCGTAGTTATATATAACAGAATGTACCATCGACCACAGGTCTTAGTCCAAAGATTTACGCCTTTGGCGCTCACATACGGAAAAAAAATCTCTGTTAACCTGCACCTAACCATCAGGGAGAACCTACAAATCACTTTTTAAACACAAAACAATCTGTTTTATTTGTAAACGAACTATCACCTTTAACTCAACCACCACATAATCATGCCTTCTACAAACACGTACGCACCTCAAAACTACCAGGCTGCGATGACTTCACAGGTCAAAAATGAAGGGCGATATCCCCATCTACACGTGAGTCATAGGCACTAGCAGCTGATACAGTGATCATGACGTTTGTGGACTTCAAAATGGCGTACTACTCCGTAGATAGAGACACATTAATAAAAGTGCTGAAGGAATTTGGAATAGATGATCAGACAACAAGGCAAACACTAACATACATCCAATCACAAATTAAATGAGTCGGTTCAAATTTCCAAATGGAATAATGTTAGGCCGCAAACAGTCTGGGCTTACATTTTAATGCCTCGCATTTGGAGATGAAGAGAATCTGCAAATTGCAATGAAACAGATTGAAGTCCTCAAGGAAACAGCAGTAAAGGCAGGATTGCAAATATTTTTTGAGAAGACAATACATTAACATAAATACTACTGATCCATTACGGACAATGAGGACCAAGTATGGAGACATCAAGAGTTTAGAGGTTCAACTACCCAGGAGAGATTTTGACACCAAACAACAATGAAAAGGCAGCAATTGAAGAGTGGGTAAGAAAAATGGAAATAGCATTCAGAATGTGTCAGATCACAAAATCTAAATCACTCTCATACCAGGCCAAATTCTGACACTACAGTTCAGTCGTCAAACCTGAAACTTTAAATGCATCTGAGACAATAGCCAGAAAGGGACTTTCAGACTTAGAAAAGAAAGAAATAAAATCCCTAAGAAAGATTCTGGGGCCCAGAAAAAATATCAAATGAATTTGCATTCCGCCTAAGATCAAATCAAGAACTTTATCAACAATTTGAAATATCACCACCACAATGAAGATAAGAAAACTATCTTTCTATGGACATATTAATAGAATGAAATCAGAGAGGCTCGCCAACAAGATTCTTCTCTCCCAGGAGAAGAGCAAGACACAAATTCCATGGGTGAAAGAGGTGCACAGGGACCTAGAAAAAATGCAATATCACGGCAGAAGGCACATTAGGAAAAATGTTGGAGGTGAAGGACTTCGAGGAGAAAACAAGGAAGAAGAGAGTATTCTTGGCAGAAGAAGAATGTGCACGAGTGAGCCAACGGATCAAAGAGTACTGGCGAAAGAGAACTTTAGAAAGTGAGAGAAGTTATGTAAACATAATCCATAGATGGTTGTAATGTGTGTATACATAAATAGATGAAGATTACTTACCAGACGAAGGAGCATAGGTAGTGACAGTAGCACAAATAAATAAATAAATTTACACACACACACACACACACACACACACACACACACACACACAATGCTAGCTTTCGCAGCCTAGCTGCTTCTTCAGGCAGAAGGGAAGAAATGCGAAAAGGAAATGATGAGGGTTTTAAGGAAGGGGGTAAGGAGACATTCCAATCCTGGGACAGGAAAGACTTACCTTGGGGGGAGGGGGGGGAGGAGGGTAAACAAATACACACACATTTACACAGACGCAAGCACACCTAGGCGGACATACTGTAGAAAGCAAAGAAGTTGGACAGAGATACCACTTGAGGCAGAGGCTCTGTCCAGAGAATCGAGGCAAAGATGCTCAAGATGGTGGGCGGGAATTTGAATTTAGCGGAGGTTGAGAACAGGTGGCAAACGGGAAGAGAGAATATGCTGAATGGCAACATTGTGCCAAGATGTGCTGGCCATGCACCAAGGTGTGTTTAGCCACAGGGTAATCCTCATTACCAACAAACACTGTCTGCCTTTGACCATTCATGCGAATGGACGGTTTGTTGCTGGTCATTCCCACTTAGAACGATTCACAGTGCAGGCATGTCAGTTGGTAAATCACGTGGGTGCTATCACAAGTGACTCTGCCCTTGATCGTGAACACCCTCCGGGTTACGGGACTGGAGTAAGTGGTGGTGGAAGGGTGCATAGGGCAGGTTTTACAACGGGGGCGGTTACATGGGTAGGAGCCAGAAGGTAGGGAAGGTGGTTAGGGGATTTCATAGGGATGGAATAGGAGGTTACGGAGGTTAGGTGGGCGGCAGAAAGACACTCTTGTTGGAGTGGGAAGGATGTCTTGAAGGATGGATCTAATTTTGGGGCAGGATTTAAGGAAGTCGTATCCTTGCTGGAGAGCCACATTCAGAGTCCACTCCAGTCCCGGAAAGTATCCGGTGACAAGAGGGTGCACTTCTGGGCTTTTTCTGTTGAAGTTTCTGAATTTGGGGGATGAGGAAGTGGCTCTGACAATTTGCTTCTGTACCAGATCAGGATGATAGCTACGGGATGTGAAAGCTGTTATTAGGTTATTGGTGTACTGGTTCAGAGATTCGGGACTGGAGCAGACTCATTTGCCACTAAGACCTAAGCTGTAGGGAAGGGAAAGTTTGATGTGGAATGGATGGAAGCTGTCGTAATGCAGGTACTGTTGTTTATTGGTAGGTTTGATGTGGACGGATGTGTGAAGTTGGCCGTTTGACTGATGGAGGTCGACATCGAGGAAAGTGGCATGGGATTTGGAATAGGACCAGGTGAATTTGATGGGACCAAAGGAGTTGAGATTTAAGAGGAAATTCTGAAGTTCTTCTTCACTGGGAGTCCAGATCATAAAGATCTCATCAATGAATCTGTACCAAACCTTGGGTTCACAGGCTTGGGTATCCAGGAAGGCTTCCTCTAAGCGTCCCATGAATAAGTTTGCGTACGAGGGGGCCATCCTGGTTCCCATGGCTGTTCCCTTTAGTTGTTGGTATGTCTGACCCTCAAAAGTGAAGTTGTGGGTTAGGATGAAGCTGGCTAGGGTATTAAGGAAAGAGTTCTTCGGTAGGGAAGTGGGTGGTTGGCGTGAAAGGAAATACTCCTTCGCAGCAAGGCATGTGGGATATTTGTGTATAAGGAAGTGGCATCAATGGTTACAAGATGGCTTCTGGAGGTAACAGGCTGGGTAAGGATTTCAGGTGATCGAGGAAGTGGTTGGTGTCTGATGAAGGATGGGAGACTGCACATGATGGGCTGAAGGTGTTGGTCCATGAAGGCAGAGATTCGTTCTGTAGGGGCTTGGTAACTGGCCACAATGGGGCGCCCGGGATGATTGGGTTTGTGAATCTTGGGAAGTAGGTAGAAGGTGGTATAAAATAGAAAACGGATAACGTACCCAAACGACAGGCTCATCAACAGACACAAATAAAATCACACACAAACACACATACAAGCCTTCGAAACCGTTGGTCGCTTCTTCAGGAAAAGAGGAACGAAGGAGAGGAGGAAGGGAAGCATACGGGTTTTAAGGAAGTGGAAAAGGAGTCATGCCAATCTCGGGAATAGAAGGACTTGCCTTAGGCGGGGGAGGAGGAAGGTAAACAAATACACACACACACACACACACACAAAAGCAAACACACATAGACAGACATTTGTAAAAAGCAAAGAACAAAGAGCCCAACTTCTTTGCTTTTTACAAATGTCTGTCTATGTGTGTTAGCGTATATATATATATGTGTATGCCTGCATGTGTGTGTTTACCTTCCTTCCCCCCCCCCCTAAGGTAAGTCCTTCCATTCCTGAGATTGGGAAAGGAGTAATTCCACTTCCTTAAAACCCGTATGCTTCCCTTTCTCCTCTCCTTCCTTCCCCTTTTCCTGAAGAAGCAACCAACGGTGGCGAAAGCTGGTTTAAGTCATAATTTATCCCACCAGGAAAGTTTCCTTCTATAATTTTCGTTTCATCAACAACAAAAATTATATATTTACAACACTCAAAGTCATGAGAGGAACCAAACTTCAAAGCACATGTTTCCTATGTGAGGTTCTGTTTACATTCAGGTAATGACAGTTATCGTTTCTATTGTGTAAAATTCTGTAGGCACTTGCAATAGCGTCACTCGCTCACAAATATTCCAGTGCTGTGTCATTCACGAGATAATAAATAACGCATTTCAAAACTGTCAACTTCCAAGCCATGGGCCACTGCAGCACACCATTACTTTCTCCTAAAAAGTAGAGGCACTAGTTATCAATTGCGACCAACTGCTTGACTGGGCTAGATCTGTTTCAGTACAGGAGCTAGGAGGTAACAAAATAAAATAAAATTAGGAGGGAGGGTGGCTAGACCAGCTCCAAGGGGTTAGATATATCTTAACTGAAACATGAATTTACTCTAGTGCAGTCATCAAATGTATGAAATTGCATTAAAATCTGTTTCCATGACACAACCCAGATTTCCAGTGGATTAGCCCAGTTGTAAATACAACGCTGTCTCACATGCTTTATTTATTGAACACCCACCAACTTAATAGCATCATTCATGGTAAGATTAGGCAATAGGGCATATGTACAAATTCAGACAGTCCTACTACTTATGGATAAAAAGGGGTCATTGCTGTTTCAACATTTGCCTTTAAAAGTTTGGATTCTCATTACAGACCAAGTACACTAACTAATAACCCATCTAAGTTTAGATTTCCTGAATTTTATTGCTTTTAATAGGGGCTGAACCTACTGTCGATTCAAGCAGCTATCCCAAACAACTGGGGAAACTTAAGCTGGCATGTTCTTGTAAAATATGTCAAAAATCTTCTGATCCCTGAGCACTTCAGCTAAAGTCACCAAACTGCAACCGAATTTCAGGAGCTGAACTTCATACACCCACTGTAAACGTAAAAAAATAAATAAATAAAATATATAAATAAATTGAATAGGCCTACGTTTCAAATCAACGTAATCCGATAAATCCAATACCGTATAAAAGGCTCCTAACAGAACGTTCTACATTACGACAACTCCATTAAACTGTTAACGCATTGTCACCTCTTCACGATTTATATAATTTACCTGTAACTACTGCAGCATCTCGAATGAGCACTGAACAATGTCAAATTTTAAACGGCTCATAGTTTATCGATTACAGCAACTAAACTAATTAAACATAGGTTTGCTTCATATAACGTCAACTGATACTGTGTGTACTACATCGATTTAATGCGCTGAAATAGAGGTGCACGAGTTAACGTGAAACTCTTCCCCCGTCGTGAGTACGCAGCTAACCATAGAGAAATATTTGAGACTTCCTCTAAAAAAGGCACTGAAGAGTCCCGTACTGAAGCATTACAAAGAAAAATGACGGTGAGAGTGGTGCAATCTAGGAAACCAGTATTAGATACGCGTCAGATGTGACCCACAGTAACAAACCTCAACCGAAAGTCTTTTCACATGCTTCCAGCAACACAAAAAATTAGCATAAATTCGTAAGTACTACACACAGAAATAACCACCATATCAAATAACTATAATTTATCCTTAGTTATCTCTAAAATTTGTATACAAAAATTACACAACCAGAGAATAAATTTTCATTCAATCTACTAGCACAAAAACCCCAACTGTAAACACCTGGTTTGTAGCAATCGGTTGCATTACAATCAAAACTATACTACAACAAAAAATTACTTGCTACTCACATTTACTTAAAGCTACTTCACTTATTCTCACACCCATCGACAAAAACTGTTCTCTAATACCCTCTTTACTACACATCTCGCAAAACCATTACAACAACAAAATGAAATATTGGCGCGCTTTTATGTACACTACAGTTGTCATTGGCCATTAGTAACCAAAGAGTACAAGCTATGAATACCTGTCTCGCGGCACTACACACCTTACCATTCCGGTAGATCAGAATTAAGGAAATCCTCTTGGAAGTAGAACATGTCAGAACAAAATACACAATATACACGTACAAAAAGAGAGCATATGTGTTAATGTACCTCGCTCAGATCCCAACTTTAATTGCCCTTGTGAATTTGCAACTGGTCAGGAAAAATAATTATCTTAAGAATATTTACATTTTAAAGGACATAAAACATATTACTACATACTAATATACTAGGTGCATGTTGCATATTACAATTCTTAGCATTTTTTACAACACTAATTTACAATGATCACATTACTGCACAGAACTTGTACTGAAGTCAAACGAAACACAATATTCATATTTGAGAATATTGTATACAATAATTTACATCAATCACGTTTTGTAATAAATTCATCAATGCAGTAGCAGATGACCACAAAAAAATCCTTTAGACTCTTTTCAAACTGTACTCTATTGTGAGTTAATTTTTTTTACAGTTGCTGGCATATTATTGAAAATGTGTACTGCTGAATATAGGACACCTTTCTGAACCAAAGTAAGTGACTTTAAATCTCTATGTAAGTTATTCTTCTTTTTAGTATTGATCCTATGGACTGAGCAATTGGTTAAAAAAAAGATATATTTTAATGACAAATTTCATTAGAGAATAAATGTATTGTGAAGCAGTAGTAAGTATCCTCAGTTCTTTAAATAGCCCTCTACATGATGTTCTTGAGTTGACACCACAAATGATGCGTAATGCACGTTTTTGTGCTCTGAAAACTTTTGCTTGGCCTGATGAGTTGCCCCATAAAATAATCCCGTAAGATATTATGGAGTGAAAGTATGCATAGTATGCTAGCTTTTTTAATTTTATATCACCTATATCTGACAACATTCGCATAGCAAACAGGAACTTGTTTAGGCGCTTCAGTAGTTCTGTGGTATGCCCCTCCCAGTAAGTTTATTATCCAGCTGAAATCCTATGAATTTGACACTTTAAAGGGCAATTCACACTGTCCATCACGTCACCGTCCGTCAGAACATTCCGCAATGTATTTCTAACGGCGGCGTTCACACTGTCCGTCACGGACCGTCACGTCACGTCAACGTCGTCAAGCTTTCTCGTGAAGAATGTTTTGACGGAACGGTCGTCTGCTAACACGGAAGTTAACCCATTTACGTCACGCGAATTAAATGTTGCACTGTTTATATGCAAATAAATCTTATTCGCCTTTATTGTGTTGTTATACATCGTTTTAGGGGTAAATCTCAAATGTATCATGACGACTTAAATGTTTTATCAATTGAGTTTCCCCCTTAAATCGAGGTCGGATATCTGAAACCAAAAAACTGGTTTATGTTACTTAACATTGTAACAGAAAAGACTGAAGCAAACTGTTTATTAGAATAAGATTGTAATTTGATTAAGCATTTCTCATTAAATAACATTTTAAATGAAAATGTTGGTTCTAACGAAAGACAAAAATTCAGTTGTTTACGACGGTATTAACAATGTCAACGGGCAAATTGTAATGGATAAATTAAACAGGCGCTATTTATGCTCTTATAAGTGTTGTTTGATGTATTCATATGTTTATTTTTTCGCTTGAAAATAGATTTCGATGTTTTGAAATGTTGTTTCAGTTCCCAGTAAGTTGGGCAAAAACATACACTGTAAAGTTTTATTTGGCTGTCAATAACATTTAGCGTTGTTGTTCCTTCAATTCTAGTATTAAACTATGAGTTTCTACATAACAGATCGCTACTCATAACCTCACTTTCAACATCGCGTATTGAGATCGGCGAATTGACGTGACGGGCAGTGTGAATAAAACTTGACGTGACGGTGACGTAACGTGACGTTGACATGGCGGGCAGTGTGAATTGGCCTCGAACTGCTTCTATTTCCTTGTTGTTATAATCTAGGTATATACTGGCAGGAAACCTTTTACGAGTCTTAAACTGCATTTAGTTTTTTTTTTTTTTTTTCCCAAGGTTTAGCGACAGAGAATTGGTTAAGAACCATTTATTAATGTCCATGAAAATTTCATTAGGTGATCTTTCTAAGGCTATATTTGATTTACTATTTATTGCAATATTTGTGTCATCTGCAAATAAAACAAACTAGGCATCTGATAATGTTGATGAAAGGTCATTGATGTCAATTTGATGAGGCTTGATAGTTCAGTACGCCTCTCTTTTCTGTTGACACCCTTTGTTTCCTATTGGAGATATACGATTTGAACCATTCTGCAGCACTTTCTGTTATGCTGTAATTTTTATTTACATATTTTATGCCCACATTATGGCACTTTAATCAATCCATATACATTTAAGTCTTAATTCTAGTTGTAGATTTAGCTTTCCTTTTCTGCTCCCAAAACTGCTTCATCCTTACCGACCTGGCTTCCCTTTCTTCATCTGTTGTGGTGTATTTCTTATGTGTAAATGTCATTAAATCTCATTTCACTGAGTTCCAGAATCTTCTTCTATTCTCTGCCTTCAATTTGTAGCATTGTCAAGACTAACTCATCCAAATCATCTTGAACTTCTTTGAACTAGCTGTTCTTGGTCTTACTTTTCCAAAAGTAGGTGAACAATTGTTTCAGTAGCCTGGTTTCTGGTAGTCTGGAAATGTGGCAGAAAAAAGCAACTCTCCTTTCCCGCATTGTGTCAATTATTGACTCAGTTTCTTGGTATACAACTTTGTTAGGTAATAGTCGCCACTGTCCATCTACTTGGTATTTTTTGTCTATTATTGTTCTAAGGATTCTTTTTTCTGCTTTCTGTAGTTTGTCTGTTGTTGATTTGGTGTTAATCTTGAACAGTGTTTCACTAGCATAGGTTGCTTCAGGCTTAGTTACGGAGTGGTAGTGTTTGAGTTTTGTATTTATCAAGAGACATTTCTTCTTGTATGTTGCACTTGTTTAAGTTTAGTTGTTCTGTTTTCTATTGACGTTTTCTCGTTTTAATTCCAACTTATAACCTCTCCAAGATATTTGAATTTATTTACAATTTTAATTTGTTTATAATAAGTTAGTGTAATGGCTGGTGTTTCAACCTTGTAGGATGGCATCATTTCTGTCTTTTCCAACAAGATCTGTAATCCGAATTTTGTTACTATTTTTTCGAGTTCTTCAATTTGGTCTTTAGCCTCCTCCACACTATTTGAAAGCAAGGCTAGATCATCGGCAAAGGCCAGACAATTTAGTTTGATATTTCTGACAATCTTGATGTTTGGTTGGCATTTCTTATTCCACTCTCGGATCACTTTCTCCAGTGCACAGTTAAATAGTGAGAGACCACCCCCGTGTCGAAGTCCTGTTCGGATTTCAAATGATTCAGATAGTTGCCCTCTGAATTTAACTTTCAATTTAGTGTTCTTAAGTGTGAGTCCAATAAGATTAATGAGTTTCAGGTGCAATCCAAATTCCAAAAGGATTTTAAGTAATGACTCACGATTGAAACTCTCTTACTCTTTTTTGAAGTCCACAAAAGTGGTGACCGACTGATGTTTCATCATCCACTTAAGGCTGATAATTTGATCTGGACAGCTTCTTCCAGGGCGAAATCCTCCTTGATATTCTCCAAATTCATGGTCGAGTTGTTCTTGAATTCTTGTGAAAATAATTCTAGACAGGATCTTATATGTGACATCAAGCAGCGAAATCCCCCGATAGTTGTTTTGATCTGATCTATCACCCTTTTTGGTATTGGGTGGATTATAGCTGTATTCCACTCTTCTGGCATTTTTTCCGAATTCCAGATGTCTACTATGTGCTTATGGAGGTTCTGAAGTGTTTGATTATTTGCATTCGTCCACAGTTCTGCGACCACCTGATTCTCCCCAGCTGCTTTGTAGTTCTTGAGCCACCTAAATGCTTTGATCACTTCACTGAGATCTCGTGATGATATATTCTCTGGATTTGTTTTGTGTTTTGGTTGTGGTTCGAAATCTAGGTATTCTTTTGGTTCCTCAGCATTTAGTAATTCTTTGAAGTGATCAGCAAAAATATTGGCAATGTCTTGATTACTGTGCTGGTAGAAGCCGACCTCGAGAGGATCAGTTTGGGATCAGGAGAAATGTAGGAACACGGGTGGCAATACTCACTTTACGACTTTTCTTAGAAGATAGATTAAGAAAAGGCAAACCTACATTTCTAGCTTTTGTAGATTTGGAGAAGGCTTTTGACAATGTTGATTGGAATAAACTCTGTCAAGTTCTGAAGCAAGCAGGAGTAAAATATAGGGAGCATAAAGTTATTGACAACTTGTACAAAAACCAGATAGCGGTTGTCAGAGTTGAAGGGCATGAAAGGGATGCAGTGGTTGGGAAGGGAGTAAGACAGGTTGTAGCCTTTCTCCATTGTTGTTAAATTTGTACATTGAGAAAGCTATAAAGGAAAGCAAGGAGAAATTTGGTGAAGGAATTAAAGTTCAGGGCGAAGAATTAAAAACATTGCGTTTTGCCGACGACATAGTAATTCTGTCAGATACAGCAAAGGACCTGGAAGAGCAATTGAACGGAATGGACAGTGTGCTGAAGGGTGCATATAAGATGAACATCAACAAGAGCAAAACTAGGGTAATGGAGTGCAGTGTAAGAAAATCAGGTGATGCTGAAGGAATTAGATTGGGAAACGAAGCAATAAAGCGGTAGATGAGTTTCGTTACTTGAGCAGTAAAATAACAAATGATAGTCGCAGTACAGAGGATATAAAATGCAGAATGGCAATGGGTAGAATAGCGTTCTCGAAAAAGAGAAATTTGTTAACATTGAATATTGATTTAAGCCTAAGGAAGTCCTTTCTGAAGGCATTTGTATGGAGTGTTGCCTTGTATGGGAGTGAGACATGGACAATAAATAGTGAGGACAGGAAGAGGATTGAGGCTTTTGAAATATGGTGCTACAGAATAATGCTGAAGATTAGGTGGGTGGATCGCGTAACTAATGAGGAGGTACTGAACAGAATTGGGGAGAAAAGAAATTTCTGGCATACCTTGACTAAAAGAAGGGATAGATTGGTAAGACACATTCTTAGACATCAAGGAATTGTGAATTTAGCGTTGGAGGGAAGTGTGTGGGGTAAAAACCGCAGAGGAAGACCAAAAGATGGATACAGTAAGCAGATTCAGACAGATGTAGGTTGCTGTTCTTATGTGGTGATGAAGAGGCTTGCTCAGGATAGGGTATTGTGGAGAGCTGCATGAAACCAGTCTCCGGACTGAAGACCACAACAACAACAAGTTTTCCATTTTTATTTTTCATCATGAGTGTGGGTGGAGTATATTTTGATTGATATTTTCTGAATGTCCTGTAATAGACCGTTGTTTTATGTTGTTTGAATGATTCCTCTATGAAGTTTAGGGTTTCTTTCTGGTGGTCTCTTTTGATTCTTCTGATTTCCTTGGCCGTTTGTCTTCTGGCACTGTTTAGTTCTTCTGGAGAGTTTTCAGTTTACTTTTGCTGGTCATTCAGCCATGCTTTGTGTCTTTTCTGTACTGCTTTATCACATTCCTCGTTCCGCCAGGCATGTTTCTTTCTTCTTCTGACAGGGTCAATCTTCTTGGCAATGTTTTTCAGCTTATCAATAATCGTTCCCATTTCGTCGCTTGGAAGTGTTTTGGATCGTTCTGAATACAAAACATTCTTGATTAAAAAGTCGGGGTCATATTTTCTCCCGCTACTGGATTTTGATGGTTTGTTTTTCTTTCTTGGGGTTAATTTAATTTTTATCTTTGAAATGTAATGATCTGATTCGATGTCCACCCCATGAAGGACTTTGACGTTATAGATTTCCTTGTGGTAATTTTTATCCATTGCAACATGGTCTATTTCACACTCCCCCATTTTAACATTCGGGCATTTCCAGGTCATTAACTTGTACGACCTTCTCTTAAATCTTGTAGTTTCGAGAATAAGTCCATGATTTATGCATAGTTCAATTAGTCTTTGACCATTCCTGTTGGTCAGTTTATGAGCTGGCCATTAACCAACAACTGTGCGATCTTTTCTTTCTTTCCCAATTTCTCCATTGAAATCGCCTAGCAAGATTTTTGTATGGGTTGATCCAGTTCTTCCCAAAATGTTTTCGTCCTTCCTTATCTTTCGTGTTTTTAATCATTTGTTGGGGCATGGATATTAATCAGCGAATATAATTTGTTCTGTACTTTAATTATTAAGGTAGCTGTTATTGGGGAGTTCGATGACAAGTCCTCCACTGAGTCTAATAAGCTATTATGAACCAGAAATCCCATTCCAAAATTGCGGGACACTTTTTATTACTCTTTTTCTTGGGGGTCCTTTGTAGAGACGGTATGTCCCAGATTCAAATGGGTCCTGATATACGTTTCGAAGTTCCTGAAGGGCTGTTACTAGAATTTTGTGTTGATCCATTATGTCTGTCAAGTGTTTCAGTTTACCAGTTTTCATTATTAAATTTATATTTAATGTTGCAAAGAAATAGAATTTTCTGGGTTTGCTGAATTTAAGTGTCTGTCTGACTTTTGTCTTTTGGGCTGCCACGTGCTCCAACTCACCACACTCTTCTGACACCCCACCATATCCGAGTGGTGTCTTTTCTTGGACTCACGATGCTGTGTGTCCAAGAAGGTGGTTTCTTTCGTTAGAAGACTTTCCATAATGGGTTCATTGTCTCATCAGTGACCAGTGTTCTGACCGTAGTCCGGATTTACGATTCCAGATTTGATCTGGAAAAGTGATACATGAAATATGGTGGGTGATGAATGATATTGTGGACTGTGTTTGGTCCGCGAGAGCTATTTTATTTCGCTCCAGTCTGCTAGCAATGCTCGTGAGGACCCCCCTATCCTCCACCTGTGCCGCGCCACGTCGGAGTATCACCTCTTCCCCTGCTACAACAAAGTAGTAGGTCCGTGGTATTACGCCGTAATATTCTAATTTGCTCAAAAGTATATTTTTATTTACAACTGTCAAATGCCTTCGACAGGTCACAAAATAACTCGGCGCTAAATCCAGAGAGTGCCATCGAAAGTTACCAGAGTATGAATTTATATCGACTATTGAGTTTTGTGGTCGAATCATGCTATTCGAAGCCGTGATCACAACATACACGAAACAAACAGACGACGATTGTGACATGCACGAATATGAATTTTGTTGCAAATCGTTTCACTCGAAGATAATATTAGGTTCATACCTAAACACAAACTCATAAATCGCTACTTCTTCAGAAATAAACTGTGAACTTTTTTCTTTTAAGGGAATGGCAGGTACCTGCAACAAGTTGTTATTAAATTGACATTTATAGTTCCAGTGTGTGTTACTGTATATGGTGCTGCTACATGTTGTGTAAATTAAATAATATTGGTATGTTGACCACAAAATAGGTTTTACTTTTCTGTAATGTCTTGTATCCGTGCACTGATGCAGTAAATTTTCTATTTGTTTTCAATTACGGAACTTGACAACCTGTTTTGTGGACCTAAATGTACCGTCATGTGCCAATGACATGTTTCTCAGGCATGTCTGACAATTTAAATTTGTTATGTGGCACATGAAAATGAACTTTTCAACAGAAATCTTAACTGTGAATTACAAATAGTCCTTAAAAATATATTTTTAGTTATCTTCTACAAATGATAATGATGAAACAGACACCTATTTAGCTACAAGGAATAATATAAATGTCAATGTTACTGTACTCGTTTCACTGACAATAACTAAAGTTGTTTTCTAATGTTGAGGCCTGATTACCACACTCAGACATCGGCACATATTCGATTATAAACAGTCAACTCTTTATGAAAGGGCAGAATTTAAAAGTCACTTACAGGTTTCAGCTGCAGTGTTTTGAAATTTCTTCTTGGGTTCCTATCTTAATAGAAACTCGGAAATCGCAACATATTCCGAAATAGTTCACCAGCAACGTGTTTGTGAGAAGGAAGAATGTAAATAACATTATTTTCAGTAGCACAAATTGAACCTGTACATTTGGGATCCTGCATAATGAGACACTTGGATGTCGCAAAGTATTTGGAAAACAAATTCTGCCGAATACTGTATAGCATACTTGTAATACATTAAGATTATGTTCCCAGATTCTGTTACGAAAGGAAAAGTATTTTAGTTCTCACAGTACTCGAAGCAGAAATTTTTCTTATCGTAGATTATAACCTAACAAATCTAACCATAAGACCAGACTGATACCATATCCACAGTTGAAGATTTCTAGTCATATGTCTGGCTTTTGGTTTCGTCGTTATTGCATCACTGATAGATATTTGTTCTTCATTGACATTTAATGAAGTATGGTGAAGTTTGTGTGATAAATCTTCAATGTACTTATCGTCTAAAATGGCATATTGTCATGATTTGCATTTCACATTTCGTCTGCAAAACAGATACTGCAGACACTACTGCTCCAAGTGACCACTGAGACAATTCAATGGTGGCACTCTCGGTATTTAGCGTCCACTCAGAAAATATACGAGCTGCATGTAATTTATTGTCTAATGAATTAAGTACATTCTCATTGTATGTGTAGATAGCCTTCTCAATACCAGAACCCTTTAGAAACACGAATTGTGACAGGGCTAATATTTTATTAGTGGTAAGGTGTTTAAGATAGGAAACCAACGGTTTAAAAAAAAAGTAGATAGTAGGAGGAAAGTTCTATTGTTAGGAAGTAGCCATGGAAGAGGTGTGGGCCAAATTTTGCAGGGAAAACTAGGTGATAGGTACCAGGTCACAAACTTTTTCAAGCCCAGTGCGGGTCTTAGCCATGTGGTAGAGGATATAGGTTCCTTGTGTAAGGGTTTCACAAAAGAGGATCACGTTGTGAAAGTGGGTGGGATCAGAAACAGCATTGATAGGGATCAGGGCTATAGTATTGAGTGTGACCTGGTTAAAATAGTATCTGCAACGGCCCAGACAAATGTTGGACTGTTGCCTGCTTTCATGCAGTATGATCGACCCCAATTGAACCGCTCTGTCAGGAGGGTCAATATGGAGATTGATCAAATGCTTAGAGCGTCTACTCTGTCGGACATAGGTTTGGGTCCTGTTGATGCTATTGATAAGCGGGATTTCACTAGGCATAGCCTGTATCTCAGTAGGAAAGAGAAGGGGAAACTAGCTGGGTAGCAAAATCCTTAAGGGGGACACAGCAATTCATTGAAGTACTTCTTTTTTATGCTAAGATCGGTGTCTAGTGAGAAGCTCAGGCAGGAAGGTGCTAAAAATGGTAAAAAATCAAATGTTTCTCAAAAAAGTAAAGTAAAAATTAATGTTAGCATTTTTCACCAGAATATTGGGGGACCAAAGAATAAAATAGATGAGCTTTTGGTTTGTTTTGATGATATAGAAACTGAAAATGTAATAGATATACTATCCCTATACTGAGCATCACATTGTCACTGGTATGGAACATATGAATGCCAGTGGATATAAATTAGCTTCAAATGTAAGTAGAGATAATAAGATAAGAGGAGGAGTTGCCACATGTGTCAAAAGCTATCACAAAAATTTAGAAACAAAAAAAGTTTTGTGTAGAGCAGCATATTGTAGCAAGTGTCTGCCAGCTTAACCTCAATGGTGATTGTCTTATAATTGTAACAGTATATAGGTCCCTTTTAGGAATCTTTCAGTTATTTCTGGAAAACTTGGATGCCTTGTTGTGCTATCTGTCAGATAGGGGGAAGCCTATAATTATTTGTGTTAATTATAAGGTATATTTACTGAAAGAGTGTAATAGGAGGAAAGACCTGGAAGTCTTACTTGGCTCATTCAATCTGACATCCGTTATTGATTTTCCTACTCAGGTAGTAAAGGACAGCAGTACATTGATAGATAACCTTTTTATAGACAGAGATAAGTTTAGCAACATAAATGCTTGTGCCATTGAGAATGCTCTTTCTGATCATGGTGCACAGCTAGTAACAGTATATGACATAGCTCCGTTCAGTGATTCGAAAAGGTCCTACAGAATTGTGTGCTCGATTAATGACTTAACAACTACAAATTTCAAAGAAACTCTACAGCAGTTAGACTGGGATGAGGTCTGTAAGGAACATGATATCAATTTCAAATATAACTTATTTCACGATACATTTGTAAGGGTATTGGATAACTGTTGCCCCAAGAAATTAATAAAATTTAATTGTAATAAACAATGCAAAAACCATGGCTTACTAAAGGAATAAAAATATCTTGTAACCGAAAAAGGGAACTATATCTGTCCACAAGAAAGAGTAATAGCCGAGAAACAATAAAATATTATAAAAACTATTGTGCTACATTAAGAAAGATTATAAAAATGAAGAAGCATAGTTATCATGTCTGAGATTAGCTCCTCTAATAATAAAATTAAAACAATTTTAATATTATTAAAAGGGTGACAGGGCAACCAAGAGCAGAAGAAGAGGGTATTACCATAAAAAAATTAAAACTTTATTAACAAAAAGTCAGAAGTTGGAAAAATTTGTAATGATTGCTTTTTAAATGTTGTAGAGAAAATAGGATCTAAATGTTCATTAGAAGGAGCAAGGCAATTAATGGAAGAGGCCATACCCACACAATTTGATACAATAGAAATTTCACCCACCTCTCCTTCAGAAATTACGAAAATAATAAACTGTCTCAAGACTAAACGGTCATATGGAGTTGATGGCATTTCCAACAGGGTATTAAAAATTTGTTCCTCGGAGATAAGTAGGATTCGCAGTCATATTTGTAATAGCTCTTTAAAGCAGGGTATTTTCCCAGATAGACTGAAATATGCTATCGTTAAACCTTTGCATAAAATAGGGGATATGTCCTATGTCAACAACAACCGCCCCGTCTCACTTCTGACAGCTTTATCCAAAAAATTTTTAAAAGTTGCTTCACATATTAGTAGAAATAAAGTTCTAACAAAATGTCAGGTTGGTTTTCAAAGAAGCTTTTCAACTGAAAATGCTATATATATATATATATATATATATATATATATATATATATATATATATATATATATATATATATATATATATATATATATATACTGATGAAATATTAAATGCTTTGAATAACCGGACATCACCAGTTGGGATTTTGTGTAATCCATAAGATTTTTCTAGATAAGCTTAAGTTTTGTGGTATGAGTGGGACAGTCCACAAATGGTTTAAATCATACTTAACTGGAAGAGTGCAGAAAGTTGAAATAAGAAGTTCATATGATACAGATGACACAATTAATTCCTCTAACTGTGGAGTTATCAAAAATGGGCTCCCACAAGGTTCGGTCTTGGGTCCTCTGCTGTTCTTAATATATATTAATGACTTGCCATTCTACATTCACGAAGATGCTAACCTAGTACTTTTTGCTCATGATACAAGTATAGCTATCACACCTGACAAACAGGAATTAACTGATGAAATTGTAAATAACATCTTTCAGAAAGTTATTAAGCGGTTCTCTACAAATGAACTCTCTTTAAACTTTGATAAAACCCAGTATATACAGTTTCATAAATTTAGACTTTGAACATAAATCTGTAGCTAAGGTAGAATATTCAAAATTTTAGGTTTCTGCATTGACGAGGGACTGTACTGGAAGAAGCATATTGAAGATCTCCTGAAACGTTTGAGTTCAGCTACTTATGCCATCACAGTCATTGCAAAATTTGGTGATATACATCTCAGTAAATTAGTTTACTACGCCTAATTTCATTCACAGCTTTCATATGGGATCATATTCTGGGGCAATTCAACATTGAATAAAAAAGTATTCATTGTACAAAAGCGTGTAATCAGAATAATTGCTGGAGCCCACCCAAGAGCATTCTGCAGACATTTATTTAGGGATCTAGGGCTCTTCACTGTAGCTTCACAATATATATATATATTCACTCATGAAATTTGTTAGTAACAATCCGACCCAATTCAAAAGTAATAGCAGTGTGCATATCTCAAAACAGCTAAGTGCCTACATTCGCGAGGCTGTCTCTATGCTACAAAAATGTTCTCGAAACCAAAGAGATATAAAGATGGGAGATGGAATAACGCCACAAACTTGATGCATACATCAGGCCAATTCACAACTTTCTGTCACGTCACATCACGTTCCCTCATAACCCACAATTCCTTTCTAATGGTGGCATTCACACTGACCGTCACTGGAGCTTCATGTCACGTCATGTCAGGGTTTCATGGGAGAAAGTTTTGATGGATCGGTCGTCTGCTAACATTGGAATTTAACCTATTTTCGTCACACTCACTCATGTTATTAGGCAGTTACATAGATTATACACAACTGTGTTGTCTCAAACCTTATTTCATTACTGTACCCAAGGAGGTTAGACTAAAGGGAGGTGGCGTTACTTATGCTGAGTGCTGAGAACAGGCTTTGGTTGAAGTCAGGGGCCATTCTTTTGTGCCCAAAACAAGGATTTCTCGCTTATAATCCTGTGTGAATATTGTCCTCTTTACTTAAAGCCACTAAATTTATTTTCAAATCGGAGTATTTACTTACATATGACTTACATTTCACTGATTAGAACAACTTTATCACACAGTACGATCAATGTTTTGGGCACAAACAAATGCCGGAATGCGCATTTTGCTGGCTTCACTTTTTCAGTGTTAGGGCATCTCCAGAGCTTCCAACCTTCTTGACTATACCTAATGAGGATAGAATCTCTGGAGATGCCCTAACACTGAAAAAGTGAAGCCAGCAACATGCGCATTCTGGCACTTGGTTTGTGCCCAAAACATTGGTCGTTTTGTTTGAGAAAGTAGTTATAGGCGGTGAAATGTATGTCATTTCTAAGTAAATCCTCCGATATGACTAGTAATTTAGTAGCTTTACGCAAAGAGGGTAATATTCACATGGGATTTTAAGCGAGAGATCGTTGTTTTGGGCACAAAAGTATGGCCCATATGGCTTCAACTAAGGTGGTTAGAATAAAGTTAGATGGCATTATCTATGCAGAGCACATATGTCAGTTGAAGCCTAGCCAGCAACATGCGCATTCTGGCACTTGGTTTGTGCCCAAAACATTGGTCGTTTTGTTTGGGAAAGTAGTTATAGGCGGTGAAATGTATGTCATTTCTAAGTAAATCCTCCGATATGACTAGTAATTTAGTAGCTTTACGCAAAGAGGGTAATATTCACATGGGATTCTAAGCGAGAGATCGTTGTTTTGGGCACAAAAGTATGGCCCATATGGCTTCAACAAAGGTGGTTAGAATAAAGTTAGATGGCATTATCTATGCAGAGCACATATGTCAGTTGAAGCCTATCCGCCATCTTGGTCAATGCTGGATTGGTATTTCACGTTAAAACTATGTGTGAAGTCGACCCTCTTACTGTTAATGCACTGGACTGACAGTCACTGCAAAGTATGTACTTTCAAACAATATACTTTCTTGAAACTTCCTGGCAGATTAAAATTGTATGCCTGAACCAGGACTCGAACCTGGGACCTTTGCCTTTCGCGGGCAAGCGCTCTACCGACTGAGCTACCCCGACACGTCTCATGATGTTGCCTCACAACTTTACTTCTGCCAGTACCTCGCCTCCTACTTTCCAAACTTCACAGAAGCTCTCCTGCGAAACGTGCAAGACTAGCACTCCTGGAAGAAAGTATTTGGTGGAGGGATGGCTTAACCACAGCCTAAGGGATGTTTCCAGAATGAAACTTTCACTCTGCAGCGGAGTGAGCGCTGATATGAAACTTCCTGGCAAATTAAAATTGTGTTCTGGAACCAGGACTCGAACCTGGCACCTTTGCCTTTTGCAGGCAAGTGCTCTACCGACTGAGCTACCCCGACACGACTCACGATGCCGCCTCACAACTTTACTTCCGCCAGTACCTCGCCTCCTACTTTCCAAACTTCACAGAAGCTCACATGCGAAACGTGCAAGACTAGCACTCCTGGAAGAATGAAACTTCGCAGCAGAGTGAAAGTTTCATTCCCAATATACATTCTTGAATAAATAGTAATAAATGCTCAGCATATTATATTTGAAAACTTGATTTTTAACGGCTAATTTGCACTCGTTTAACACGTTCTACATGAAGGCAAAACCGTCGAACGGTTTATTTCTGTTTTAAGTGACAAATAACGTTAGCTCTACAATATGAACACGTCTCCAAAACTTAGCAATATGGCGGAGGCAGACTTCACTTTTTCAGCCTAAGGGCGTCTTCCTGTATTCTAACCTCCTTTGCTTCAACTAATACCTGTTCTCAGCATGGATAACACCACCTTCCTACAGTATAACATCCTTGACCGTATCACAGTCTAACACAGACAGTCGCAACCCAGGAGGTCGCAACACTCACTACAGTGAAAGTTGTAACCAACTGACAGTTGCAACAACAGTAGCGCTCCTAATGGTAGGCAAGGTGCTATTAGAGAAAGGTTTATTTTTAATTATTTTACTACATAATTAACCAAATAGTTTCTGAAATTTTTGCGTTCCAAACATTAGTAAAATATCGAGAGACATAAATAATCGTTAAATAAACGTGCTAACAGCCGCATTTTCCTGATTCAGTGATATAAACAACAATTTAGTCATGAGGAAAAACATACGAATGTGTGTATATTTTGTAGCCTTCTCCACTGAAAGTGAGAGAATATAAAGAAACGAGAAACATAAAAGGCCAATTCACACTGTCTGTCACGTCAACGTCACGTCACGGAACCGTCACGTCAAGTTGTATTCACACTGTCCGTCCGTGTCCGTCACGTCAATTAGTTCATCTCAATACGCGATATTGAAAGTGAGGTTATAAGTGGCGATCTGTCATGTAGAAAGTCATAGTTTAATAGTAGAAAGGGGGAACAACAACGCTAAATGTTATTAACGGCCAAAGAAAACTTTACAGTGTATGTTTTGGCAACTTACTGGGAACTGAAACAACATTTCAAAACATCGACATCTATTTTCAAGTGAAAAAATAAACATATGAAGACATCAAACCATACTTGTAAGAGCATAAATAGCGCCTGTATACTTTAACCATTACGATTTGCTCGCTGACATTGTTAATACCGTCGTAAACAACTGAATTTTTGTCTTTTATTAGAACTGACATTTTCATTTAAAGTGTTATTTAATGAAAAATGCGTAATCAAATTACAATCTTATTCAAATAAACAGTTTGCTACAGTCGTTTCTTTTACAATGTTACGTAACATAAACCATTTTTTGGTTTCAGATATCCGACCTTGATTTTAGGGGGACACTCAATTGACAAAAATAATCAAGTCGCCATGAAACATTTGAGATTTACCCCTAAACAAGGTACAACAACAACACAAAGATGAATAAAACACATTTGCATATAAACAGTGCAATCGTCGGCTGCAACATGTAATTCGTTTAACGAAAATAGGTTAACTTCCGATGTTAGCAGACGGCCGTTCCGTCAAAACATTCTTCCCGAGAAAGCTTGACGGACGATGACATGACGTGACGGTCCGGTGACGGACAGTGTGAATGCCACCATTAGAAATACATTGCAGAATGTTCTGACGGACGGTGACGTGACGTGACGTGACGGACAGTGTGAATTGGCCTTAATTGCTGTTGTGGTTTGTTCCCATATGACAGGATCTTTCTATGTTGTGTATAATTTCTATATGAAGGGGAGGGAGGCGAGTTTTGAGTTATTTATTTTTCTTGTATTATGATGACAAATATTTATCATTGTGAGATGCTGCCTGGCTGAGGATGTTCGTTTTCTTCTCCAACTCTTCTACTATCCCAGAAATAACTCCTTTCACAATATTCTACATACATTAATTCGCCTAGAAATTTTTATAAGTCCTTTGTATATGGCAGTATTGTTAACAACATTTGGAATGTTATGACTTCTACACTAACAAGTTACAAATCTCACTTGTATTGGACATGAGCACAACTCCAATTTACCACTTTTCAATTGAATGCTTTTGTGAATGGAGCCAGTGGTGTCCATAAGAACTCTGTTTTCCTGTTTAAGGCCAATACAACTTATACTTTCCAGATATTTCACAGTCCCCCTCCTTTTTAATATATATACAATCAAAGCTAATAAAGACACTCTGACTTTATCACCCAAACTGTGAAACATATCTTCAAAGTAAAGGCGCATTATAGATAAACTGCCCTTACTGTAAATTATAGGATAGTGCATAGCTCAGTTACGGCATATACCACGTAATTGTGTTGTTCATGTTGACATATCTATCAACCGTATTCTCACCCCCCCCCCACCACCCATATTCCAGTGATTAACATTCTGAAAGAATAGGAGGGAAAATGTAACAATATTTGAATCAACTTAGGAGGCATGATCACATACCTAAATGGTGAAGGTGACTGCTTGAATTTACCATAAAATCTATATTTGAATCAAAAACCAATGGCAGATATAGATTCTCACCCTAGAATATTAGTTATGAATTGTAGATTAAAACTTAACAAACTGAAAGGAGGTAGAAAAGTAAGGAGATGGATCCTGGATAAACTGAAGAAACCATAGGTTGTTGAGAGTTTCAGAGAGAGCATCAGGCAAGGACTGACTGGAATTGTAGAAAGTAATACTGTAGAAGAAGAATGGAGTGCTTTGTGAGATGAAGTAGTGAAGGATGCAAAGGATCAAAGACAGTATGTAGTACTACATACATAAATCTTTGGATAACACAGAAGATAATGAAATTAACTTATCAGTGATCTCTATAGTATAGAGATCACTGTAACTGATGAAAGGACAAAATTGAAAAGGCAGCAAGTGAAACAGGCAAAAGAGAGTTGAGAGGCTAAAGAAGAAGACTGACAGAAAGTGCAGATTGGCTAAGCAAAATTGACTTGAGGACAAATGCAAGTCCATAAAAGAAATTGAAACAATGGCAAAGATAATTGTGGCCTACAGGAAAATAAAACTGATGTTTTGAGATAAGTAAAGTAGCTCCATGAATATCACGAGCTCAGCTGTAAACCACTACTGAGCAAAAGAAGGGAAAGGAATATATAGAATGGCTATATATGTGGAATGAACTTGAAGGCATAATTGTAGAAATGTATGAACACAAGATACATGTAATAGTGCAAGAAGATATTGAGAGAGCACTGAAAGATCTGAGTCAAAACAAGGCCCCTGGAGTAGATAACATTCCGTCTGAACTGTTAATATCCTTGGGAGAGCTAATTATGAAGAAACTGCTGTACCATCGGTACAAGATGTATGCGACAGGAAAAATACCCCGAGACTTCAAGAAGAATGAAATAATTCCAATTCTAAAGAAAGCAAGTTCAAACAATCGTGAAAAGGAAAAAAATAGTTTTAGTGAGTGATTTTAAAATTCTAATGTGAATTATTTACAGTCAAATGGAAAAATCCAACCTTGGGAAAGATATTCGGAATTTAGAAGAATATGAGAACATGTGAGGCAATACTCCCATACAACTTAGAAAATAGGTTAAGAAAAGCAAATCTACATTTTTAGCTTTTTTAGATTTGGTGAAAGCTTCTGACAACACTGACATTCTGAAGGTAGTATGGGTAAAATATAGGGATCAAAAGTTACATTCAATATGTACAAAAACCAGCCAGCAGTTAAAATGGCCGAAAGGCCTGAAAGGAATGTAGTGGATTGGAAGAGTGTGGCAGGGTTATAGTCTTTCCCAGATTTTATTCAATCTGTACACTGCACGAATTATGAAGGAAAGCAAGGAGAAATTTGGAGAAGAAATAAGAAAAGGAAGGGAGCTTAGAGTTTAATGACCCATTGACAAAATGTCTATCAGATATGGAGCTCACACTTAGATTTTTCGGAAAGGATGGGGAAGGAAATAAGCCATGCCCTTTCAAAGGAACATCCCAAAATTTGCTATAGTGATTTGGGGAAATCACAAAAAACCTGAATCGGGGTAGCCAGAGGTTGCTTTGAAGCACTATCCTTCCGAATTGGAGCATTGCGCCACCTCGCTCAGTACTAAATTAAAAGTTTAGAGAAAAGAAATAAAAACTTTGCCGTTTGCTGGCGACATTGTAACTCTGTCAGAGAAATTTGTTGATATCCAATATTAATTCATGTTAGGAATTGCTTTCTGAATGCATTAGTTTGGAGTGTAACAGTGTACGGAAGTGAAATGAAGATGATAAGGAGTTTAAGAGAAAAGGATAATAGAAGATTTTGAAATGTGATCCTCCATGCATATGTTCAAGATTACATTAATACATAGCATAACAAATGGCAAGGTACTGAACTAAAGTTGGGAGATGCATGGGAGTGGTTGTGTGCTCTAAGGTGCCTTGTTGCGGAGCGCTCAGCTGCTGCCTGACATAGGTCTGAGTCCACTCTACATCTACATAAATACTCTGAAAGTCAAAGTGAAGTTAGTTTAAATGGATCACCTCATGGCCTATCTTGTCCTTCTGTTTCCTTTTTCTTCCCTCCTCTCCTACCTGATGACAACACAGTCCTGAAAGCTTGTCCTATTTTTATTCACTTTGCATGTTTGTGTGTATCAGCAGTACAGAACTGAAGGAACTACTGACCGGTCACTCTAACTCTTTTGAAGAATATTTTAGCATCCATGTTTAGAATTTCTATCAGTAATTGAGTTTAATTGTTTGTAAGTCTATGAATTGCAGTTTCTTCCCAGAGATTTACAACATTTGATTTCCAGAGTTCGGAAGCAAAGCAATTTCTGGCATCTCTTGACAAAAAGAAGGGTCCTCTTGGTGGGACACAATCTGAAACATAAGAAATTATCAATTTTGTATTGGATGGGAATACGTGGGGTAAAAACCGCAAAGGTAGGCAGAGAAAATACAGTAAGCAGGTTCAAAAGAAAGTAGGTTGTGATTCTTATTCAGAGATGCAGAGGCTTGAACAAGATAGGGCAGTGTGGACAGCTGTATCAGACCAGTCTTTGGAATGATGATCACATCATCCCACAATAGTTTTCAAAGTGCGACAGCCGGAGCCGCCGGTTTTGTGCCTGTGTGAATGTTTCTAATTCTGAAGAAGGCCATAGCAGATAGTGTTGTTTGTGTGTGTCTTTTTTGTGTGCCTGTTGCGGCTAGCTGTCATGTCTTTGCGTTGAGTTGTAAACTGTCCCATTACTAAATTGTTAACTTTCATTTTTGCTATAGATATGCATGTTTCGCCTGAAGAACCACCCAACAAAAAATCACCCCACTCATCTTTTAGCTTAACTGCTTTTTAGAGGGGTAAGTACAGTTATTGTGAACTTAATTGTTAAACCAAGATCACCATGAACTCAAAATACTGATGTGCCACACACAATAATAGTTGTAACAATCCCAAATTTACAGTACCGAAACGCTTGTGATACTGACTTCCTGTTAAGAATAGAAACATTCCATTTTCAAAAACTAAACTTAGGCAGATGTTATGAGTAATAAATGGTACAATCAGTTATACATATCCAGCAATACTCATTGAAAAGTAAAAACTTGGTCTGGAATGCAAATATTTGCATGAAGTTCAAGCTGTCAGAATTATCAATGGTTTCCACCTTGCTAAGTACCGTATGCAACCACTGTGTAAAACTACTTCCTTTGTGTAATATCTTAGGAATTTTATTTTGAAAATAACCTTTTTGAACATATGGACAATAATAGAGATATTTTTTAATCTGTTTTACCTCTAATATGACAGAGTTAGGTAGTACCACCACACCTACTTTACACAGCTGTAAATATGTCCCCGAAGCTTAAAAAATTGTACAATACACCCATATCAGAATTTACCTCTCAACTTTATTTATCACAAAAATTATGTGAAACACAAAGCCAATATAGACCCTGATTTTGTACTTACATCCCTTGCCTCCGCCAAGACTATCGTAGATATTAGGCAGAACAGACTATAACAACAAAGTTAATAAAATGAAGAAAGATGGGGATATTACCACAAACTGATGGTATGTAAATTTTCTATCTCTATAATGTTAAATATTCCTTTTATATGCTTTTTAATATTTCCAATTATTTGGCATTCGACCCCCTTGGAGTAATAGCGCTGGAGGCATCATTAAAACAAGGATCTTCTGTCCAAATACATTTAGCAATACAAACTAAAATTTATTGATGGCAATAATATTAATTACATGAATGAACAGAACATTTCTTCTGTATAAAACCAATCCTAAGTGCAATCTTGTACTACTACGTCCATACAATACTAAATTGTGTAAAAAATAAGAAACTAACAAGACTGTTCAAGATCTCGCAATGTGACACAGCGATTTCTTCTATAGGTAAAACCAAAACACATTAACAATAACTCTAACACAGAAGTACAAGTTTATATTTCTCCTACAACTTCAGTGACTCCTAAATTTGCAAGTATAATAACTTTATTTGCTTGAATAAATGGTCGTGTATCGCATTGAAGACATACGAACCAGACAAAAAGTTATTTAGTTGTGGCTAAATATCATACCGAATATTTCAAGGTTAGCACCAGATAGTCATACCAAGATCAGATTAATGTTGTCAAAATTACGACAGTCAGTCAGTACCCTGAAAGCAGATTAAACAAATTCTGTGGTTCAAGGAAACACAAACAGAATACACGTCTTAAAAATCTTTTTTGGCTCGACAAACCGTCGCATTTATTATTTACCAAGCTACACCACACTATAATATTGTTGCGTTGCAATGGAAGCAGGCTTGACTTCGAAGGCAACGGAACACAGCACTTATACTCAAAGCACGTTTACTACGAACTCAACATACACGCAGCACTGACTGCCTCTCAGGCAGAGTGCTCTGCTATTTATACACAGACAGAATTTACCAGAAATTAGAAGAACAGTTAACATAAGAAACAAGTAGAATTTACAAGTGAACATAAGAAAGGTGTAGAACCTTCTGGAATTGTTAATTACAAAGAAATAAATTTTTGCCGGTGAGCGGGATTGAACCGGGGACCCTCTGCACTGCAATCTGTGACGCTATCCCCTGCGCCATGCCGGCAGCCGGTGTTCGTGGTCTCTCGCGGCATTGCTCCCTTCCCTGGAGAAACAGCGATTCGCTGTTATGATCCCTGTGGAGCCAGCTGCAATGTCCTGGATCTTGACCGTGTCATGTGTCCTCTGTATGACAGTTCAAGAGAATCGTTCCTTTCTCCGCAATTATCGACGACAGGCGTTCCTGTCGTGGCTTCATCAGGAACATTACCGTCCCTAAAGTCCTTGAACAAGAAGCCATTGTCGTCTACCTGCTCTTCAGGATCGTAGTAATCCTTCATGCGCAGGACGTGAACAATGTCTCTTCGTTTTTGACGTTTCGACGACGGCTTATAATCCTCAACTTCGTATGTGACGTCTGACAGGCGACATATGACACGATACGGACCAAAGTATCGCTTCAATAACTTTTCTGACAGTCCAACCTTCCGTACAGGGGTAAAAATCCATACCAGATCTCCTGGGCTGTACACAACAGGTCGGTGCTTGTCGTTATACCGCTAACGGCCCTTCTTCTGGGCGTCCAGTGTCCGTATGCGAGCCAGCTGTCTTGCTTCTTCGACCCTGGTGATGAGCTGTTTAACATAGTCACCTTGAGTGTCGTCCGGTTGGAACAGGAACAGCGTATCCATTGTAGTCTCAGCTTCCCGGCCATGGAGCAGGAAAAACGGCGTGAAGCCTGTGGTGTCTTGTCTTGCGGTATTGTAAGCAAATGTCACGACTGGCAGAATTGTATCCCAATCCTTCTGCTCAACATCGACGTACATCGACAGCATGTCGGTTAACGTCTTGTTAAAACGTTCCGTAAGACCATTTGTCTGAGGATGGTATGCAGTTGTCATTCTGTGGACAATGTTGCACCGTGACATGACCTCTGATACTAGTTTTGACTGGAATACTTTTCCACGATCAGATATCATGACACGTGGTGCTCCATGCTTCAAAATAATGTCTTCTACAAGGAATTTTGCGATCTCTGGAGCTTCAGCAGTCGGCACAGGTTTGGTGACAGCGTAGCGTGTGAGGTAGTCAGTGCAGACTATTATCCAACGGTTACCGGTTGTCGACTTCGGGAACCTCCCTAAAAGATCGATCCCAACTCGACGGAATGGAGCTGCTGCCAGCGGAATCGGTACGAGATGTCCTGGAGGTAATTGCGGCACATGCTTCTGTCGCTGGCACTCTTTACAATGACTCACATAGTGCTTGACAGATCTGTAGAGACCTTTCCAGTAATACCTGCGTCTGATTCTGTCTAGGGTCTTCACGAATCCCAGATGACCAGATATTGGAGCATCGTGGAAATATTTGAGAATAGCTGGCGAGATGAGCTGGAACAACAAGTAGCCATTTGGGACCCAGTGGATCGTAGTTGCTCTTATACAATGTTCCGTTTATAAGTTGGAACTCTCCATTGGTAGGTTCTCCTTTCTCCAAGGCCTCTATCATTTTTAATAGTGCTGGATCTTCCCTCTGTTCAGCTGTAACGTCATTTAATTCAGTGAGAGGTGAAATTTCATTAATGCTGTTGTGTTCCACTAATGATTCCTCGAAAGGCAGTCGGCATCCTTGTGTTTTCGCCCGTTCTTGAATACCACTGTGACATTGTACTCTTGGAGTCTTAGTGCCCATGTTGCTAGTCGACCTGATGGATCCTTCAAGCTAGTCAGCCAACACAAATAATGGTGGTCTGTCACGACGGTGAATGGTTTACCGAATAAATACGGCCGGAACTTGTTGATAGCCCAGATAACCTAACCGCGAGACATTCTTTTTCAGTTGTAGAGTAGTTTATCTCGGACTTTGAGAGTACTCTTGATGCATAGGCTATCACTTTTTCAGCACCTTCCTGAACTTGTACAAGCACTGCACCAATCCCATAACCACTGGCGTCTGTATGAAGTTCCGTTTCTGCATTCTCGTCGTACAAGGATAGCACTGGTGCGGAAGTGCCTGGAAAGCTCTTTCTTTTGTTTCATCCCAGTAAAATTTGGCGTCTCCCTGCAGAAGTTCTTGTAATGGACGTGCCTTGTTACAAAATCCTTTTATGAAACGTCGGTAGTATGAGCACAGCCCGCGAAAACTTCTCACATCACGAATGTGCTGAGGAGTTGGAAATTCTGTGACTGCCCTTACTTTATCTGGATCAGGACGGACACCATCTCGGTTGACTAGGTGCCCCAGGATTTTTATCTCTTTGGCGATGAAGAGGCACTTCTTTGGATTGAGACGGAGACCTGCAGCCTGAACACAGTTGACAGACGACTCAGATGTTCTTCAAATGTTTTCGAGAAAACGACAATGTCATCTAAATAGCAGAAACACGTCGTCCACTTAAGGTGTCGAAGCAAGTTGTCCATCATGCGTTCGAATGTGGCTGGAGCATTACATAATCCAAATGGCATTACTTTAAATTCATAGAGACCGTCAGGTGTAATAAAAGCCGTCTTCTCCATGTCAGCTTCGTCAACCTCGATTTGCCAGTAACCTGTCTGCATGTCCATAGTTGAGAAGTATGTAGCTCCTTTCAAGCAGTCTAAGGTGTCATCAATACGCGGCAATGGGTAGATATCTTTCTTTGTGATACTGTTCAGCCGCCGATAGTCGACACAGAATCGCCACGTGCCATCCTTCTTCTTTACGAGGACCACCGGAGACGACCAAGGACTCTCCAAAGGTTGAATAATGTCATCTCGCAACATCTTCTCCACTTCCTCCCGAATTATCCGTCTTTCAGCTGGAGACACTCTATACGAACGCTGGCTAATTGGCGGATGATCCCCAGTATTGATCCGGTGCTTTATTGTGGGCCGTTTCATCTGACTTTTCCCCTGCTGAGGTGTGAATGCACCAGAAAATTGGCGTAGTATACCTAACACCCGCTGGCCTTGTTCCTTGGTCAGTCCAGGCCCTATTGGTAGTTCCACGTTAGTTTCCTCCAACGTGTTGTCTGTACTAACAGCAGGGCATAGGTCTTCATTGATGACGTTGAGCTCACCGTCCTAGATTGGTTCAGCTGTCCTGATACACATTCCCTTGGGGATAAGTTGTGACTGCTCGTGACAATTTGTGATCCAAATCTCTCCTTGACCACCGGTAATGCTTATGATAGCCGCTGGTATGTAAATTTCTTTTGTGAGCCTGATAAACGTTTTACTATCAACAAGAACTTCACAGCTTAACCAGTCATCTGTGTTTGTGACTGCAACTCTTCTCATTGTCAACGGCGGTATCGTCACATTGTCAACGACGAAGAACTTTCCAGAAAATTCTGCATTACGTGTATCCGGCGGAACAACTTCTTCAATTTGCAGCTCAGATCTTCCACAGTCAATGATAGCTTGGGATGCCTGAAGGAAGTCCCATCCGAGGATGACATTGTGACTACATTCTGTTAACACGACAAATTCAAACGGCTGCGTCCTGTTGTTGATGGTTATTCTTGCGACACAAGTTCCTGCTGGATGGACGTACTTTCCGTTCGCGACCTTCAGCACAGTTGCCCCTGTATCACAGAACATTGACTTCTTTAGTGTGCGGCGGTAATTATCCGATAATACAGAAAAAGAGGCTCCTGAATCAACAAGTGCCCGGACAGGTTGGCCGTCGATTATGACGTCGATGAGATTTCCCGACATCTTAGCGACTGTCGTCCATGGAGGATTTTCATCTGCGGCGGCCTCACCTCCATAGATGATCGCCTCGCTTAGTTTTCCTGGGCGCGGCAGCTAAGGGAGCGGCTGGTACCTCTATACGGCGACAGTGAACGGCTGCGGCGCGTCGGGGAGCGACCTCGTCTAGGGTACGATTGATGGGCTTCTTCCCATATGTCGACTGAACTCATCAGCAGGTAACTGCCTTGGATAGAACTGCTCCGACGGCTGACGTCTTGTGGCAAAATAATCATCGAATACTCGCCTCTTCTCTCTGCAGTAGCGTACGACATGTCCAGGGCGTCCACAGTGGAAACACAGTGGTGTGTTGTCTTCTGTCCTCCAGACGTCTGTTCTTCTGCTGGGCGTCATAGTTACCAGGGGAGTTGGCTGTGGTCGCGTCGGCCGGTTCATGGGATGCCGTTTGGCGGCTGCAGCGTAAGTCATAGCAGGGCGACGCCATTCTTCGCATCGGGTGTGATTGACGGCGCAGACAGGAGCTAATATTTGAAATACCTCGTCCTCAGTGGCGTCGGCTCCCTCGTGACTTACAGGGCTCACATCCATGGCCATAATCTGATGCTCGCTCAGTCTAATAGTCCCGGCTGCCATGCACTGTTGTAATTCTTCTCTCACGATTTGTCATATGAGAGAAGCAAAGTCATGCTGATCTTATACAACGGCCATAGGGACTACATTTGGGAGTCTATCATACTTCTTGCGTCCAACCCTCCTTTGTTGCATCTCTTCAATACGCTGGCACCACTTGATGAACTCTTCTGTCGTAGCGACGTCTTTTATCAGAAGTGCTTGGTACATATCTTCTGCAATTCCCTTCATCAGGTGCGTGGTTTTGTCCGCCTCAGTCATGTTCGGATTGACTATGTTACACAGAGCCAAAACATTCTGTATGTACGATTGTGTTGGCTCACCATGTCGTTGGGCCTGGTTCTTCAGTTTTTCTTCCGCCGAACGGATTTGTCGCTGGCGGTCTCCAAACGTCTTCTACAGTTCCTCCTGGAACGTCTCCCAGTCATTCAACTTGTCTTCGTTGTTCTCAAACCATTGCTGGGCTGTTCCGTCCAGATAGAAGTAAACGTTAGCCAAGCACATCGTATG
This sequence comes from Locusta migratoria, assembly GCA_026315105.1. NCBI lineage: Eukaryota > Metazoa > Arthropoda > Insecta > Orthoptera > Acrididae > Locusta > Locusta migratoria. The sequence continues at coordinate 301,940,931 of CM048744.1, forward strand.
ATCCCACCTATTGTACTTGGCGACGCGGTCGAATCCTTTTAGCCATTTATTGGGATCCTGTCCAGCGTCTCCAGAGGACACCGACAGGTGTCTGATGTGTAGCTGGCTTACCGCTGGTTTCGTTTCCATAGTTCTTCTGATGATGCGGACTTTTGGAAGGACGTACTCGGTGTATCCCTTGTATTCCGGTTCCAGTTCGTGTAAGCGACGGCTTTTAGGAAATTAGGAATTGGAGCCACGGTGATGCAGCTGTTGCACAGGGTACCCGGCGCCTCCACCAAACAATGTCGCGTTGCAATGGAAGCAGGCTTGACTTCGAAGGCAACGGAACACAGCACTTATACTCAAAGCACGTTTATTACGAACTCAACATACACACAGCACTGACTGCCTCTCAGGCAGAGTGCTCTGCTATTTATACACAGACAGAATTTACCAGAAATTAGAAGAACAGTTAACATAAGAAACAAGTAGAATTTACAAGTGATCATAAGAAAGATGTAGAACCTTCTGGAATTGTTAATTACAAAGAAATAAATTTTTGCCGATGGGCGGGATTGAACCGGGGACCTTCTGCACCGCAGTGAGTGACGCTATCCCCTGCGCCACGCCGGTAGTTGGTGTTTGTTGTCTCTCGCGGCAATATGAAGTAGTGGTTTCACGCTCTTATCTATCTACTACTCGTTCTCATATTTCAATCTCTGAAACGTCCCTAGAGCGCTTATTATGAAGCATGAAAACTTAATTTCCTTTGATTCTCCCGATATTTCATTTATACTTCGCTAATGAAATCACAAACGTTTGTGTCAACAAATTTGGGAATACCCTTCCAAACAAACAAACTCATCATGACCAGATGTTCTTTGTTAAAATGTAACATCTGTGACACACCACCACAAAAATAAAGCGGGGAATTCTATTTACACTTCGGTAAAATCAGACGTGACATCATTATGACGTATCCACACTATCGACGTCCAGAAGAGCGGCGCATCGACTTTTGCGATCGTTCGAGACGCTGGTTTTCGGTGGGATAACATGCTTAATTCGACATTCTTTCCGAACTGCATACTTTTTTCCTTCGTAGTTTAGTGACAAAACTAGGCCTTACTTAATATTGGTATCATGTTTGGGAAAGCACTGACAGAAATTTCAGTAAATGTAAATTGAAAATTATGTCAGAAATAACGAAGACCGAGCCTTAGAGAACGACTACTTCACACATTTTCAAAGAAAAGAACTAGCATGTTGCAGCAACTTCGCCGTAGATGAGTATCCAGTTTTACTAAATGTTTTACCTGATGTTCGTAGAGCCTCTGTAACAAATGACTGTATTAATATCCAGCTCATTTGATTTATAGTTTCGGCGAAAACGTACATATACCTACGGCGACTATATGTTGTTTTTGTACGTTTTTGTAATTGACATGTCCAAGTACACATTGTCGCTTCATAGCCTGGTAACCGTATTTTGTCCTCTTAGTTTAACATAGGCTCCGTACTGCAATGCAACTCGGTAGCATTTTTCGCTTAGAGAAAAAGTTTCCATTAGTTTTAAACACAACCTTCACAAATGGACCACGATGACAACTTCAGATTTGGCTGAATAACGTTTCAGAGCTCACAGTGTAGGTCCTTTTTCGGAAAGTTTATAGCTTCTTACTTTCAAAAAAAGAAAGCAAAGTTATAGTTTCCGAAACTGTAATGAATATGCCAGTACCAACTGAAGATATTATCAGCTACTCCTTTAATTCGTCTGCTGCAATTTGCAACCGCAGTTTTGCGTCTAGAACGACCACACAAGTTGATCATGGCTCCAGTCGCCTTCGATAGTATGGAAACGTAATAATGACGTCACGCCTGATTTTACCGAAGTGTAAATAGAATCACCCAAATGAAGCACTTATATGCAATAATCTCTATGCTACCTGGATGTTGAACTTCAGTTGTTTGAGCGTGCCAGCCATAGATGTTCATATTTCGCATCTTGCCAAATTCAGATATGGAGGGTATGAAGTATTGTATAGGCCAATTCACACTGTCCGTCACGTCAACTTCACGTCACGGCACCGTCACATCAAGTTGTATTCACACTGTCCGTCAGTGTCCGTCACGTCAATTCGCCGATCTCAATACGCGATGTTGAAAGTGAGGTTATGAGTAGCGATCTGTTATGTAGAAACTCATAGTTTAATACTAGAATTGAAGGAACAACAACGCTAAATGTTATTGACAGCCAAATAAAACTTTACAGTGTATGTTTTTGCCCAACTTACTGGGAACTGAAACAACATTTCAAAACATCGAAATCTATTTTAAAGCGACAAAATAAACATATGAATACATCAAACAACACTTATAAGAGCATAAATAGCGCCTGTTTACTTTATCCATTACAATTTGCCCATTGACATTGTTAATACCGTCATAAACAACTTAAAATTTTGTCTTTCGTTAGAACTGACTTTTTCATTTAAAATGTTATTTAATGAGAAATGTGTAACCAAATTACAATCTTATTCTAATAAACAGTTTGCTTCAGACATTTCTGTTACAATGTTAAGTAACATTAACCATTTTTTGATTTCAGATATCCGACCTCGATTTTAGGGGGACACTCAATTGACAAAAACATTTAAGTCGTCATGAAACATTTGAGATTTAGCCTTAAAACGAAGTATAACAACAAAATAAAGGCGAATAAGACTTATTTGAATATAAAGAGTGCAATCGTCGACTGCAACATTGAATTTGCATGACGAAAATAGGTTAACTTCCGTGTTAGCAGACGACCGTTCCGTCAAAACATTCTTCGCGAGAAAGCTTGACATGACTTTGACGTGACGTGACGGTCCGTGACAAACAGTGTGAACGCCGCCATTAGAAATACAGTGCGGAATGTTCTGACGGACGGTGACGTGACGTGATTTGACAGACAGTGTGAATTGGCCTTAAGTAAACCAAAAGAAAATATGTTTCGATTCCACTCTGATAACACTCTATTACATCACACATTGAGTAAAAAATCAAATCAGAAGTTAAGTAAGCAATTTTTGTCACAAAATAACTGATCGAAATTCGTTTGCCAAATTTAAACATGGCGGACAACGCGACGCAAGCGCGGAACTACTAGCATTTCGTGAGAGCAGACGGCGTTTTGTACAGGCTAGTACGCTTTAGGACAGGTTCTAAATTTGCTAGTAGCTAAGTGGGTGCACATGCAAGAAACTGAATTCGTTGTGTGGTTTTCATGTTTATGTGTGGAAATAACTGCATCCTTAGCGAAATTGCTTGCTTTGTTGGAGTGATACGTCCTGTATCAGTGGAGCAGGAGCAGGAATTGCGCTTTCGATTGAGGCATACAGTGTCGCTGCAGATAATCCTCTCTATTTTAAGAAGGTACAATGACTGTTATTTATGAAGAAAATAACAGAACAGTGTAGATTTAGAAGGAATTTTGAATACGTCTTCTTGATTAACTTCATATTTTTAATATTCTATAGTTTTTAGCATGTCAGAAAGTCAGTTGCACATAACCTTGAAAGTGTGATGCTAAAAGCAAATATAGTTGACTGATGTCCCATTATGGATCGGAAATTGAAATTGCTGTGCAGACTTCCAAAGCAATATTTGTAAGAGTCGGTACAGAAATTCTTTGTGCAAAGGCTAAGCATTCAAAAGATTCTCTTGTCACCAGAAACCACAATGTTATACCGAACCTGCAAAAAATAACAATTACAGGAAGTAAATGACGCATAACTTTAACAAAGCTGAAAATGTAATTCAAGTGTAAAAATTATTTTGTACCATCAGCTTATCAAAATTATCTCTCTCTCTCTATTTCACCTCCGTATTGCAACTTGGTGAATTGGTCAAAAAAAAAAAAAAAAAAAAAAAAAAAAAAAAAAAAAAAAAAGATAGTACCGGTTTTCCATCTGAGTTCTTGATATTCATACAACTGCTTTTCTTGTCTCCAAATATCTCTTTTATTTTCCTGTAGGCGGTATCTATCTTTCCCCTAGTTATGCTTTCTTCTACGGTTCTGCATTTGTCCTCTAGCCACTCCTGCTTAGCCAGTCTGCACTTCCTGTCAATCTCATTTTTCAGACGTTTGAACTCCCTTTTTCCTGTTTCTCTTGCTGAATGTTTATATTTTCTCCTTTCATCAATTAAATTCAGTATATCCTGTCTTATCCCTTAGGCCTTGACCTTCTGCCTACATGTTCCTCTGCTGCCTTTACTACCCTATCTCTCAGAGCTACCCATGCTTCTTCTACTGTATTACTTTCCCCCGTTTCAGCCAATCCTTGCCTAATGCTCCCTCTGATACTCTCAGCCACCTTTGGTTCCTTCAATTTGTCCAGGTTCCATCTCCTAACCTTTGTACCTTTCTGCAGTCTCTTAAGTTTTAATCTTCAGTTCATAACCAATAAGTTATGGTCAGAGTCTATATCTGCCCCTGGATATGTCTTACAGTTAGAACCTGGTTTCTAAATCTATTCCTTACCATTATAAAGTCTGGTACCTTCCAGAGTCTCCTGGTCTCTTCCATGTATACAGCCTTCTTTCATGATGATTAAACCAAGTGTTCCTGAGTATTAAATTGTGCTCTGTACAAAATTCTACCAAGCGATCTCCTCTTTCATTTCTTTTTCCCAGTCTATATTCATCTACTACATGTTCTTCTCTTCCCTTTCCTACTACTGAGTTCCAGTCCCCCATCACAATCAAGTTTTCATCTCCCTTAACTTTCTGAATAATTTCTTTTATCTCCTCATACATTTCTTCAATATCTTCATCATCAACCATGCTTGTTGGCATATAAACTTGTACTACTGTGGTCGGTGTTGGCTTAGTGTCTATCTTTACTATGATAAAGCATTCACTATACTGTTCATATTAACGTACCCGCATTCCTATTTTCTTATTCATTATCAGACCAACTCCTGCATTATCACCAACTGATTTTGTATTGATAACCCTGTACTCACCCGACCAGAAATCTTGTTCATCCTGCCATCGAACTTCACCAATCCCTAGGATATCTAACTTTAACCTATCCAGTTCTCTTTTCAAATTTTCTAGCTTACCTACGTACTTAAGTGTTAGAACATTCCAAGCTCCGGCCCATAGAATGCCTGTTTTGTTTTTCTTGATGATGACATCGTCCTGAGTAGTCCCTGCCCAGAGATCCGAATGGGCGACTATTTTACGTCTGGAATATTTTACCCAAGAAGACGCCATCATCATATAGTCATACAGTGATGCCGCATGTCCTCAGGAGGAGTAGCGACTGTAGTTTTCCCTTGCTTTCAGCTGTTCACAGTAACTGCGAACTGCAGTATGGTATACTACCGTAAACCATTCAAAACTGTCATTTATATATCAGTAAAACATCTCTCAATTCTGTTCTTGTTTCATTTGGATATATACTTCTAGATTGTTTCCTAATTTGTTGTGTGTGTTACAATTAGCATGTCCTCTGAAAGAAATGCATTCCCGTATCTGGAGTGGTGTACAAGAAAGGCTAAGAGATTGCGCATTCTCTTCCAGTCCAGGAAGATGGGCTGTTGTAGGCAGGCATTCGAACATTTCAGTTCTTCGGCTGACCACTTGCATCCATAGAAGGTAGGCCTTCTCTCTTTTCTTCCTTCAGTAACTTGTTCACATTCATCACTATGTGAGGCATCCGGTTCTGATTAAGTATCATGTTCACTTTTGCGTTCAGTATCACTTTCATTGACAGTTTCAGCATAACTATGTTCAATATCTTCCACTCCATATAACCATTGTGTGATAATAGCCTGTAACTCTGGATCAGAAACACACACACAATTCTTGTTAGCCATGCTGACTGATATTTCCTGCAAGCAATGCAAAATATAAAGTATTTACAATTACAGAGTTCGTAAATGAACTAAATTACGTGGTGGGGTTGCGTCAAACCCAAATCAAGTTATTCAACTTATGAAGTAAACGTAACAGTAGCTCGCAACAAGATACACTACAATTTTCCATAAGAATCTGATGGAAAGCTACCGAGAAGTGGCAGTGGGCAGTAAGCAAAATTCCAGCGTTATGCGCTTTGAGGGTTATAGGTAACTGTTGGAAACTTCTTGTCATATGGTGGATCATCAGCATATTTTTGTTGTGTATTCTACAGTTATTATTTGAGGGGCTCGGGGGAACACAATGGTAAGTGCCATTGGCGAATATTTTGCATTATAGGGCAGTAAATGCAGCTTATAAGCTGTAGAATATAATACACCATGAACCAGTTACCTCAGGAGGTAAATTATAAATTTTACCTGGTGTATTATACTCTGCACCTCATATGCTGCATTTACTACTCATTTGTTTTGATATTCAGCATTTGCTTTTCCTATATTTACACGACGATCAAAAGTTCACAAGAAAGACAACTGTCTGCTGCAGTGCTCCAAACGTACTAACACGGTACTAATTATGTGCTATCATACAGGCTCTATTCGGTTAATACGATAAACTTCCGTCTACACGTGTGATTACAACTAACTGCAGCGCCTGTGCGAAAATATGGGCTTATTACTGTTTGTATATGTGGATTGTTCACGTTCAGCTTAAGAAGCTTACAATGTCGGCAGTTGCAGTATCTGAGGCAATGTTTGTTAGAACACTACAGTGAATAGGAAATAGAAGTTGGATGTGTCCTTGGTTGAGAGGAAGAGACGAAGAATGAGATGTGTAATGTACGCAGATAATGAAGTAACTCATACCAGAGGACCTCAATGAATATATATATATATATATAAAACCCCACCATAGCCAGTCCCAAGGCCGGTTGAGAAAGGAGGATGGGAGAAGTAACACCTCGTTAAAAAACCTTGGTTCACCTGGCCTGGGTGATAGCATCTCGTGAGGGCCCCTTGCCATGGTACGGTGAAGACCTCAGCGGCAGTGAAGGCGGAGATGAATATCATCGGTACGGTGGAACTGGCGGAAGAGGCAGCCCTAATGCACTAGCGTCTGCCCTGGAATCCAGCGGTTAGTGGTCAGCGTCTGTTCAACTAGTTGGTGCGGCTGCTCCTAGTTCTTCTTGATCTCAACAATCAAGTCATAAACATGTGACCTTCGTAGAATATCATCACAAAACAAGTTTCAACTTGAATAAGCATGATGCAACAAAACGAAAGAATTCCAATATCCCAGGCATCAGTCTCTAGACTGAATTCTCCTGGTCATCGAATTCTGGGGGACCAGAACTTCATGTGCAGAAGAGTCGGAGTTTCTCAAAATCTCTAAGACCAAAACTTAAAAACTTCATAGCAACTCTCAACACAAACACACTCTCGAAAGTAGGTAAACTTAAACAACTCACAAACACTATGGAAACATTCCACATAAAAATCCTTGCGATTCAAGAAACACGATTTACCGACAAAATCATTTTGATAGAGGAAACTTCAGAATCTACAAAAGAAAACCTGCAATCCAGTTCAACAAAGGACCCAAACAATTTGGCACAGCTTTTGTTGTGCATAAATCAATTACAGACTCAAAATAAACTTCCATTCAACATCAGAAAGAATATCCACAATCTCATTAAAATCTGGAAACAAGGCATACAAACAATTTGGCACAGCTTTTGTTGTGCATAAATCAATTACAGACTCAATAATAAACTTCCATTCAACATCAGAAAGAATATCCACAATCTCATTAAAATCTGGAAACAAGGCATACACACTAATAAATGCATATGCTCCTACAAATGATTACAATAGAAAAGATCCACAGGTAATAGAGGACTTCTGGGAACTACTGGAGGAAAACTCAAATAAAATTCCTTCACATCATGTGAACATTCTTTTAGAAGATTTCAATGGTCAACACGGCAAAGAGAAAAAATTCAGGAAAACAACGAGAATTCATACAGCTCACAAGAGGACAAATAAGAATGGCGAGAAACTTCTGTGAAAATTTTGATCTTAAAATCATGTCCAAACAATTCCTAAAGCCTGTAAACAAACTTACAACTTGGAAATCACCGAACTCAACTTTGGGTGAGTTTCAGATAGACCATGTTGCTATATCTAACAAGAATACGAAAGAAATACTTCACGTTCGAACAGGAAAGGGATTTTTTGAATCAGTTCACCATCTACTGCATATAAAGATTAAATTTCAACCTAACAGGAAAAACCACAAATGAACAAAACATTCAGAATTGATCCAGAATACCTGAAACTTAACAAGAAGGAAATTAGCCAGGAAATTAGGCAATCAAACACAAACCCCCAAGAAAGAGAAAACACAAATGGTGGAACAGCTCATGTGATCAAGCAATAGAAGAAAGAACACAAGCATAGAAAACTTTCAACAGCAACAAAACTACAGAAAAATGGCAGGAATTTCTGAGAATACAGAAGAATACATCCAAGGCAATACGAAGAGAAAAACGTAGATATGATATAAACTGGCTTAAGGATATTGATCAAGAATTTCTCAAAAACAACATCAGAAACTTTTACACAATTTCAAAGAGAACCTAACAGGGTATCAACCACCTAATCTGTGTTTTCGCCGGCCCATTGGATCACTGGAAACCAACATGAGAAACAACTTTCAGATTATAGCTAAATATTTTCACGCACTCCTCAATTGCGAGCCGCCGACAGAACAACTAGATTTCGAAAGCCCCCCATCAAATACCGATTCAAAACCTCCATCACTTAAAGAAGTAAAGGAAATAATCAATTCTCTGAAGAACAACAAGTCTCCAGGTGAAGGTGGAATCATAGCAGAAATGTGGAAATTAAATGACAGTACTCTTACACAAGCAACTCACAGAATTATATCATAGGTTTGGGAAACTGAAAATGTGCACTAATTCATCCTCTCCACAAAAAAGGTACAAAAACGGATCCAAATAACTACAGGGGAATTTCACTGCTCCCAGTAATATACAAAATTTTTTCAAAGGCGCTGTTAAGCAGACTAGAAGAACAGGTGGACCAGTTAATAGGAGAGTATCAGGCAGGATTTCGTAAAGGTCGATCTTGCGTCGAAAAAGTATGGAGCCTAAATACTATTTTACAAATGAGAAGATGCAGAAACTTTCGTAGATTTTAAAAAGGCTTATGATTCAATAGACAGGTGCACAATACTAAAGATACATGTTTTCCTAAACAGAACTTATATTAACCCTTAGCACAACTCAGGCGTACAGAGCTGGGAAAGTAAACTGAAAACCTTATGCAGCAGGGAGACGTCTCTCGGACATGTCCCAAACATATGAACTAATACTTAAGTCACATCAAAATTTCTGACTTTAGAGAACCGTACAATTACACGGTCTAAATTCTAAAACAGCTTTACATGAAAATAAAATAGCAAAAGGCCAAAAACTTTACAGTTGATAATTAATAAGTATTTTAAACATGAAAAGGCTTTACAGAAGTACCTAAATATTACGAAACTAAGAAATATTGAAACGACCATTTTCACCATCCATAAATGATGACAGCTTGGTCTTCTGAATGCATTCAGCTTAAAGTAAACAAATAAAACAACAGGTGCAATCTTGTTTTACTAAAGGTAAAGGACAGGATAGGACTGGAAACAGTTGTTACTCACCAATCCCTTTATATGTCACTCATCATGCACTACTATTATCTACAACCCCAACTGACTTAACGGTTCTATTCTGCCAAATAAAGTCAACATGGCAAGTAATATGCATACTTAATACGCTACTTGAAAGACAGGTCATGCAGACCCAAACACACCTGTTGTTAGTCACACATACAGCAATATTCCATTACTCTCTAGCTCTGCCTTAAACAAATGATCTCGAGCATAATTTACGAGCCAGGTCAGAGTACTATAAGCCTTACCATGGATTCCTACCTTTTGTCGAACTCACTACATATTTTGAACAAAACAATCAAAGAATATAGAAATGATGAAAAATTGTCGATGTATACCACCTCATTATTTACCAACTACTACACATATTCCATCATCTTTTAAACTTCTTAACTGCCTACAGGAAACCACTAAACATTTCTCGAGGGATCTGGTGCACCAACTCCTTCCAGGTGCACACTCAAATTTCAGTTCTGAACTAGAAACACTTGGATTAATAAGATTCTAATATTGGTCATCGCCCTTAATACACACTTCTGTAACAAATAAAACTCAGAGTACATCACAAATTAACGTGGAGCAACCAACAGAACACTAATAATAACACCATAACACACTACATACAGGTTACACAGGTAAAAGCATATTAATATAGAGTAAATGGTAGCTGTTCTACTACTCCCTGGCCAGATTACTACAAATGTAGAATTCCTTTCCCAACAAAACCCTATAGTAGCAGCGGTACACGTCCTCTTCTTACATAATTTGCTTCTCACGACCTTGCGCTAAACCATAGTCACATACACGTACATAAAGTCCTCTCCAAAACAGTCACCTGCAACATTTAAGCAAATTCTCGGGGCTCCTCGACCACCGAAGGTTACGGCTACATCGCCTAACCATTAGTAAGACTACGCTCTTACAGCGTGCCTTGACATCGCTACTATGGCGTGCCTAATTAAAACAACAACTAACAGGCCTGTAACACAGAAAGAGAAACAAAACAAGACGAGCATGATTACTTTATTATTACAACTACCCAAATGAAGGCATTAAGCAAGAACTTGACCAACCGCATAAGCTAACCTAAAGGAAATTAACATACAAGTTATAAAATATTTTATGGCCAGGTGAGCATCCTGAATTAACGAAATGCTCTGAGTTACCGTTACTCCTTCCACAATTTGACATTGGAAATATGGTGCAACCCTTTACTTTTGCGTGTCCTTATTGTCTCCACTTCTATGACGTTCGGGTGGGCAACCCTTTTAACTCTAAATGGACCAACAAAGATGTTGAAGAACTTCTTACTTCGATATTTTCCTTTACAGGAGAGACGATGTGATCTTATCAGAATTTTATCTCCGATGTCCAGCGATAGATTCCAAGTAACTCCCTTTTGTCTTTTCTTCCTCATAGCAGCATTTTCCTTTATTCTCTTGACTGCCAGTTCTACAATCTCGCTATGTCTAACCCTTCCTTGTTGCGGGAAGGACACTAACTCCCTAATTCTATCTGGAGGCGTACGATTCTTTAAAACTAACAAAGGGCTCAGACCAGTACTTCCATGTGGTAATTCGTTTAATATATCTTGGAACTCTTTCAGATGAGCGTCCCAACTTCTGTGGTTACGATTGCAGTACACTCTACACAATTTGACCAGCTCGCGAATGACTCTTTCAGCAGGGTTCGATGCAGGGTGGTAACACGAAGTGAATATTGGTTTTATTTTCCTTCTCCTCAGGGTGCGGATCCAGTTCTTGGACCGGTATTGTGGCCCGTTGTCCGAAATAATCCGCTCAACATGACCAACAACACTGAGAAAGTCACGTCTGAGTGCATCAACCACAGTCCTGGCCGTAGCCACTCTGAGCGGTGTGAAGGTAACAAACTTAGATGTTAGCTCAATTACCACCATAACGTACCGGAAACCTTGCGTTGTCACTGGCAATGGACCAACTAAGTCCGTAGCGGCTAATTCCTTGAGTCGAACTGGTACAATTGGGAACATTGGAGCTCTCATGGAAACACTCGAGTGCTTGGCCTTCTGACACACCTTACAAAGGCTCAGAACACGACTAATTCTCCTTTTCATGTTGTTAAAATAAACAGACAAGCTCAATTTGCTATGACATTTACCTGCACCGAAGTGACCGTAGCTAAGGTGCGTGTACCAAATTAGTTTATTAATCAGATCTTCTGGTACACATAGCACCCAATCTGAATTCTGTGGACGCTTCCTAAAGAATAGCACGTCGTTCTTTAACATGTAGTAATCTGTTAGTTCGAGATTGTCGCGACATTTAAGCCTCTGCTTTATGACACTCCACACCTCGTCTTTATTTTGGTCACGAGCAATGTTAGTCAAAGCCGTTCCGACGTAATTCTCAAATGTGACGTTTTTCATGTACAAAATGTCAAACAGGTTCTCGTTCGCTTCCTCATCCTTACTCTCCGATGAACCGACAGGATTCCTCGAAAGAGCGTCCGCCACAACATTTTGGGGACCTGGGACATATACAATACGGAAATTGAACTCCTGCAGAACCAGAGCCCACCTAGTAAGGCGGCTGTGCGTTAACTTTGCCGAGAGTCGAAACTGAAGTGACCGATGATCGGTATACACTTTAGTCTCTCTGCCGAAAAGATAGTATCGGAATTTCGTGAAACCCCAGACAATAGCCAACGCCTCTAACTCCGTAACAGAATAGTTTTTCTCAGCCTTTGTGAGAACACGGCTAGCGAAAGCAATTGTCTGTGGAACCACAACGCCGTCAACTTCTTTCTCCTGGAATATAGCAACTCCGATGCCAGTCCTTGAACTGTCTGAAGACATGCAGAATTCTTTAGTAAGATCAGGATGAACAAGCAGTGGAGCTTCAAGAAGAGCTCTCTTCAGGGCGTCAAACTCTTCCTGGGTCTCATCACTCCAATACCATCCGGTCTTCTTACTAGTCAACTGACAGAGGAGAGGAGTAGTAATGCTGTCTAACTTAAGAAATGTTTTATAAAAATTAATTAGACCGAGGAACGATCGCAATTTGCGCTTCGTCCTTGGCACCGGGAAGTACACTATAGACTCCAATTTCTCGGGGTCAGGTCTAATTCCTTCTGGAGAGACAAAATGGCCGAGAAACTGCACTTCCTTTCTTCCGAATTCGGATTTTGTCAAGTTGACATTTACGTTGCTACATTCCAAAGCAGCGAGAAGTCTTTCAACTACACGGTTATGCTCCTCCCATGAGCTTTCTGCCACAAGCACGTCGTCAATGTAGCAGGTTACGCGCTTACGCAAGTCGTATGGCAACACAAGGTCTAGCGCCCGAATGAAAGCCGCAGAGGACACATTTAACCCGAACGGTAACCGCCTAAACTGGTAGCATTTACCAAAACATAAGAATGCTGTATACTTTCTGCAAGATGGTTCCAACTCCACTTGCCAATAACTGGACCGTAGATCGATTGACGAGAGTACCTTGACCCCATGGAAACGCTGCAGCAACTCACTAAGTGTTTCCGGCCGATCTGTTTCTGGCTCTATTATCTCATTTATACGCCTCGAGTCCAAAACTAGTCGGACGGATCCATCTTTCTTTCTCACGGCATGCAACGGGCTTATATAAGGGCTGGCAGCAGGTTCGATAACCCCTTGCTTCAACATAGATTTTATCTCCTTTTCCACATCCTCCTTAAGCGCTACAGGAATCTGGTATGACCTACCCACAAAAGTTTCGTGCGGCTTCACATTGAATTTATACTGAAACCGACTGATAGGACCAGGTTTATCCGAGAATACCGATTTATGTTTCTCTAGGATATTCCGAATTTCACATCTTTCCTTAGCATCTACAATATGTTCCAATTTTATATCTAGAAGCGTATTGAAATCCTGTCCTTCAACCATGCCTTTACGCATACTTGTAGCACCGCACAATAACTCACAAATCCAATCTTCCTCCTCAACTAAATTTATTTCTAATGAACCAAAGGACGATTTGTTTTCATCGTGGCTGTCTTCTAATCGACAAGTCACCTCCTCGCCATTGCTCAAGAGCATGACGACACCTGCATTAAAATCTAAAACGGCCTTTGTGCTACGAAGGAAATCCATTCCTAACACTGCAGACACTGTCAGTGTCGGCACCAGCAAGAACACCGCGCTACCCACAAAATCTTGACACCTAAAATCTACGAAAACTTGTTTCTTTACCTCTATACCCTTTTCATGAATGGCACCTCTAACTCTTGTTTTCTTGAGTGACAGCATCGGCCACGCATTGACCTTGTTACAAGAATTAAAGACGTCTTCTCGCATTACCGACACCTCACTGCCTGAATCCAAGAGACACTCTATGTAAACGCCCAGCACATCAATTACTAAGACAGGACAGCGCATAGATCCTACTACAGCATCCTCAGCGAGTTGTACATCTCTCAGATCCTCATAACCAATTAGCCTAATATTTACATCCTTACTCTCTAGATTATTGCTACTATCATTGCTGTTCCTGTCCACATAGCAACGTCACGCAACAGTACCACTACCTCCACCTTTGTGTGAAGTGCCACTGCCTGACTTATCACCGGTAACCTCTGTTATGTGTACACCTGGTCGTTCAGCTGATCTCCAGTCACCTTTGTGACCTTGCGTATCATTTCCGTTCTGCCAACCGTTTTGGTGCCAAGACCCTTTACCGAAACTGCTCATTTGCTTCTTCCCATTTGCCCTTTCTTTCTTATTATTTCCTTGGTAGCCCTCATAATTATTAGGCCGAGGATGATTATTAAAATTGTTGAAACCAAGTCCATTATTAAATTTATGATTGTTGCAGTTTCCAAAACCATTACTTCGGTGACCATTCGGCGGATGCTGAACAAAACGAACCGCATCCACACTTCCTAAAGGCTGATCAGCTCCAAGCTCCTTCAAAAGATTCTGGAAACCGGTAACATCTGACAAGCCTCTGCCTGCAATATTTATTTCCCTACGCAGCTGATACGGCAGTTTAGTCATACAAATGCGAATCAACTCACAAGCCTCGTATGGCACGTCAAGGAACTGGTTTCTTTTTAACAAATCCTTGAAAAACAGCAAGGGGCTTCCATGCCAATGGTCTGAGTACACCTCCTTCATGAGAATACTCAATTTGATTCGTTCTTGCTCATTCTTACTCCAGAACTCATCAAGAAACGCAGTTTTAAAGTCGTCATATGAGGTGAAATCTTTCACACGAATGTGCATTCGTGCAGCCTCCTCGCCAACTAAATGACTAATGGCAAACTTTATTCGCAAGTGAGGGCTCCACGAACTCGGTAACGAATGATCAAATTGCTCAATCCACTGTTTAGGGTGTATCTCATGATTAGGATCTGGGAACTTCAGGTAAGTTTGAACAGTGACGAAATGCCTACGGCTCTCTTCCTCATGATAATCCACGCTTGAAATACTAGTGTCACTTCCAGCAGCATCATGCCTCTTTCTGAGAGAATTGACGCGTTCCTCCAGCTGTTTGATACCCTCATCTTCCGTACGCTTTCGCTTTCCTAAACACCCACCATCACCAGATACAACCCTACCAGCTTCATCATCAAATAGCTCGTTCCCCACTCTACGACTTATTTCATCAAGCATTGCTCTATTTCTTTTATTGATCTCTGACTGGTTCTCCTTGAACTTGAGCAATGACCTGACTTCTTCGCACTCTGTTATCGGCACAGGTTGCGTACTATCTGATCCTGTCTCATTATTTAATGCCATCTTTTCTAAGGTCACCGCAATGTCGTCTACTTTCCTACCCATGTTAATGAACTCCTCGTTATGACCAGCAATTCTTTCCGCATGCTCTCTTATTTGTTCATAAACGCGGTCGAGACATTTTTCTTGGTGTTCGGACACTCGCTCAGACAGTACACTAAGCTGTTCCGTACTGAGCACATTATCAGAACGCACTTGGACGTCATGCTCTACCGCAACTAACCTACTCTGTAAGTTCTCTGAGGTTTCAGTAAGATCCCTTTGCATCTTCTCTACTGAAACGCCAACGGCATTTAACTTAGTTCCTAATACTACGATTTGTTCATTCTGCGATTTGAGTTCCTCGTCATGGGCTGAGAAACGCTGATTAATTTGTTCAAATCTCGAAGTCATCTCTTCTCGTACCTGCTTTATACCGCCCATAAGTGCTTCCTTGTTCACATTCATACCCGCATTTATTTCTTGTATTGCTCGAAGAAGTAGTGCAAACTCTGAACTACCAAGGCCACCGCCAGCAGCAGACGAGCTACGCTCCGCCTCTCTACCTGACGGGGTCGTGGCGCACGAGGTGGCACCGCCGCCCTCCTCAGTCGCACCCCCTGGCGCGTCCGGCCGCGGCAACACGAGGTCACCACCCCGGCCGGCTCGCTCCTCACAAAGTCTGCGGTCAGAGCGGTCCGTTAGCCCGACGAGGTCAGCGAACGACCCTGTCCGCCCTGCGTCTTCGTCCGCCACAATCGCCAGCGAGTTGTTATCACCCATGGCGCTGCCGGATTTCGCTCTAGACCGAGTAACAACACCTAGCATACCTTGCCAAAACACTCTTCCACTTACTCTCTAACAATTTACCCCACTACTATCCGAAAACAACACCACAACAGAACAAAACAACGCCGTACCAAAACAACGCAGTAGGAACAGAACTCCCTGTAAGAAATACTAATTAATACACAGTCTGACAGTTTATCAAAAGCACAGTCAAACGCATCCTTGGCAAGGGTCGCCACATTGAACCGTACCTGCTCTGTCGGAGCTGAGATATAGTTTAATTTTGGATGACTCTGTGCAAATTACGTCCCAACTCCTAC
Source organism: Locusta migratoria (assembly GCA_026315105.1). NCBI lineage: Eukaryota > Metazoa > Arthropoda > Insecta > Orthoptera > Acrididae > Locusta > Locusta migratoria. Next base: position 301,957,401 of record CM048744.1, read on the forward strand.
GTCTATCGATTCTGTCTGTGCATTTATTGTATCAAATACAATAAAACAGACTAGCCTGAATAGATCAGGCACCTTATCTTGTGTAGCTGCTCCTTGCAGCACTGAAAATTACTAAATTAATGTAAGATTTGGCCCTGTATCATGACTAGATGATTTTAAGCAAGGATAACATAGATATGAAAGGAGCAGCCACAAAATAACGGGCAGGTATCGGATGATCCGATAGACAACAGCAAAATTAGAGCTAAATGTATTTCCAGGGAACAACCGGTAGATTAAAATTTTTCATAATTTTGAGTGGGGTAGAGCAGGAGTAGATTTAAATAGAAGGCTTCCTTTTGACATTATTTATTGCTAATTAAAACACGAATCAGAATAAAAACATATTAAACATACATAGATTTAACAGAAACTTGGCTTGGTTGCCATAGTTTAACATTGGGCTCCAAAGGTAAGAATAGCTGGCCGAAACAGTATCAAATCGTAACTCTATCTGATCTCTTACATGTAAAAGACTTGCAATCATACTAAGAGGACAGAAAGGACGCTTAAATGGTTTACTACCTTGAAGCTACTGGCATGCACAACCTACCATCGTTGTTACTTCAAAATAGGAGCAGAGGCAAGTTGTCTGAGGTACAGGTTTGTATCCAATAGCTTCAACACCATAATCAAACTATATTTTGCGCCGAGGACAACATAACTAAAACTGCTTATTGAGTGACTGGCGTGGTTGTTTGTGCCAAATTCTCGTCCTTTAGGAACGTACTTTAGTTATTAGAAAATATTGTTATTTGTTACGAAATAAATAAGCAAGGTACTGCACTGCTTAACACTTGGATGAAAGTTTCTAAGTGTGAACCAATTTAAGATATTGATCAAAACGCCGGTCTTTCCGGTCACAACCTACTTAAATGAATAAATATCAGTATTCCCTCCAAAATATATGAGCAAGGTGGCCAATTTATAGAACGTCATCTACGCTGCTCAACACGTGGATGAAATTTTCAAAGTACAAACCCACTTACAGAAATAATATTAAAATTGCCGGTCTTTACGGTCACACTCAAGTTAAATTGATTTAATATTAATATTGCCCCCAAAACACGTGAACAAAATGGCCAAATAACAGTACTTCATCTACGCTGCTCAACACGTGGATGAAATTTTCAAAGTACAAACCCACTTACAGAAATAATATTAAAATTACCGGTCTTTACGGTCACACTCAAGTTAAATGAATTAATATTAATATTGCCCCCAAAACACATGAACAAAATGACCAAATAACAGTACTTCATCTACGCTGCTCAACACGTGGATGAGATTGCATGACACAAAGAGGCACAGTTAAATCACGGATAAATAAATTCCGACCGAAGGTCCATTGCATTACTCTACAGATATAAAATAAATAATTTGAGCACTATTTGACTGAAAAGCATAGACTAGAGAAGACAAGAAGAAGTTTGTAAGGGCCTTGTCTAGAGGCAAACATAGTCAGCTAAGTAAGTACCTCAAGGAAATTACAGTTGATGTTGAGGCACCGAGAAGTGCGCGGGCAGCAACAAATGAAACTAGACTGTCGAGGTTAATAATTCTTAAAAGTCCATACTTTACCATCTAAGACTCCTACAAGTAACTCGACTGCCTTTCCACTGCTCCCACGCTCTCCTGGCGAGCGTCTTACACGTTCCCTTCTACTGGCTTCCTGCAACTGACCTCGACATTTAGTCATCTCCCTTGTCTTCACGCGAAACCGAACCCGATTTCGCGCCAAGCGACGCCATTGGCTGAGGGCCTCCCTGCCAAAATCGGCACTCAAGATGCACCTGACGAACCAGCTATAGTCGGTCACCGACTTTAGCTGCCCGTATCCTCAGACAACCTATCTCTACAAGCTCTACTACAGTTCTTTGCAACTTACTACCACCTCAGTATACACTATACAGCATGCTCTCCTCTCGCCCTAAGAAAGGATGGGAAGGGAAGGGAAAGGAAGTATGGTGCAAGTAAAAAAAAAAGAAATTTTAGGAGAAATAAACAAACAAAACCCATTTCTGTATCCTAGGATGATTGACCAACGGATTGATCACCTGAATAGTCGCCATTTGAACGGCAAGTGATCTGATTTTAATTTTAGACTCCTTTTAAAACTAATAAAAGTCGTGAAGCGGAACGACGGTTCCGTTTCAGTATCTCACTTCAGATATCTAGGATAGATGATCCAACCATCAGGACTGAATTCAATAGCCAATCAAGAAAGGGCCTCAAGATTACAAAGAGCATATAAGCTAACATGGAACCATTACAGTAACAAATCTATTTCTGTCAATGCAAAACTAAGACATTACAACACAGTAGTCCTACCAGAGGCACTCTATGCTGCAGAAACTACAATGATTGTTGGTCATACGAAGATCAGAGAGATTGAAAAACAGGAAAGAAAAAATTTGAGGAAAATATATGGTTCAGAGTTTTGGGAAGGAATTTTGATAAAGCGGCCAACTAGAGAGATTTACAAAGACATGGAAACAATAATGGACACCACCAGAAAGAGAAGGATGAAATTTTATGGACATATCAGCAGGAACCATGAACCACAGACATTGCCGAGGTGGGGTGGCTTGCGTGCCTCAACGATACCGTAGGTGCAACCACAGCGGAGGGGTATCTGTGGAGAGGCCAGACAAACGTGTGGTTCCTGAAGAGGGACAGCAGCCTTTTCAGTAGTTACAGGGGCAACAGTCTGGATGATTGACTGAGCTGGCCTTGTAACATCAGCTAATGTGGCTTTGCCACACAGTTACTGCGAACGGCTGAAAGCAAGGGGAAACTACAGCCGTTACCTTTCCCGAGGACATGCAGCTCTACTGTATGAACATATGATGATGGCATCCTCTCGGGTAAAATATTCCGGAGGTAAAATAGTCCCCCATTCGGATCTCCGGGCGGGGACTACTCAGGAGGATGTGATCCTCAGGAAAGACAATACTGGCATTCTACGGGTCGGAGCGTGGAATGTTAGATCCTTTAATCGAGTAGGAAAATTAGAAAATTTAAAAAGGGAAATGGATAGGTTGAAGTTAGATATAGTGGGGATTAGTGAAGTTCGGTGGCAGGATGAACAGGATTTCTGGTCAGGTGAGTACAGGATTATAAATACAAAATCAATTGGGGGTATCACGGGAGTAGGATTGATAATGAATAAGAAAATAGGAATGCGGGTAAACTACTATGAGCAGCACAGTGATCGCATTATCATTGTCAAGATAGATACGAAGCCAACATCGACAACAGTAGTACAGGTTTATATGCCAACTAGCTCTCCCGATGATGAGGAAATCGAAGAAATATATGAGGAGCTAAAGGAAATTATTCAGACAATTAAGGGAGAGGAAAACTTAATTGTTATGGGAGACTGGAATTCGGTAATAGGACAAGGAAGGGAAGGGAGGATAGTAGGTGAATATGGTCTGGGCAAAAGGAATGAAAGAGGAAGCCGCTTGATAGAATTTTGCACAGAACATAATTTAGTTATAACAAACACCTGGTTCAAGAATCACAAAAGAAGGTTGTATACGTGGAAGAGACCAGGAGACACTGGAAGATACCAGATAGATTTTATAATGGTAAGACATAGATTTCGGAACCAGGTTCTACAATGTAAGGCATACCCAGGGGCAGATATAGACTCTGACCATAACTTGTTGGTTATGAACTGTAGGCTGAAACTAAAGAAACTACAAAAAGGTAGGAAAATAAGGAGATGGGACCTGGATAAACTGAAGGAACCTGAGGTTCTTAAGAATTTCAGAGGGAGCTTTAGGCAACAATTGACAGAAACAGGGGAAAATAAAACAGTAGAGGAGGAATGGGTAAAATTGAGAGATGAAATAGTGAAGGTAGCAGAGGACAAAATAGGTAGAAAGACAAGACATACAAAAAATCCTTGGATATCACAGGAGATACTAAATTTAATCGATGAAAGGAGAAAATATAAAAATGCAGTAAATGAAACAGGCAAAATGGAGTACAGACGACTAAGAAATGAGATTGACAGGAAGTGCAAAATGGCTAAGCAGGAGTGGCTAGAAGGCAAATGCAAGGATGTAGAAGAATGTATAAATAAGGGAAAAATAGATACAGCCTACAGGAAAATAAAAGAAACATTTGGAGATAAGAAAAACAGCTCTATGAATATCAAAGACACTGATGGAAAGCCAGTTCTCAGCAAAGAAGGGAAAGCTGAAAGGTGGAAAGAGTATATAGAGGGGCTCTACAAAGGAAATGAACTTCGAGACAATATTGTAGGAAGGGAAGAGGATGTAGATGAAGATGAAATAGGAGGTACTGTACTGAGAGAAGAATTTGACAGAGCCCTGAAAGACCTGAGTCGAAATAAGGCCCCTGGAGTAGATGATATTCCCTCAGAGCTACTGAAGTCTCTGGGAGAAGCAGCCATGACAAAATTGTTTCACCTGGTGTGTAAGATATATGAGACAGGTGAAATACCCTCAGATTTTAAGAAAAATGTTATAATCCCCATCCCTAAGAAAGCAGGTGCAGAAATGTGTGAAAACTACAGAACCATCAGTTTAATAAGTCGTGGTTGCAAAATATTAACGCGAATTATATACAGAAGGATGGAAAAGCTGGTAGAAGCCGATCTCGGGGAAGATCAGTTTGGGTTCAGGAGAAATGTAGGAACACGGGAGGCAATACTCACTTTACGGCTTATCCTAGAAGATAGATTAAGAAAAGGCAAACATACATTTCTAGCTTTTGTAGATTTGGAGAAGGCTTTTGACAATGTTGATTGGAATAAACTCTTTCAAGTTCTGAAGCAAGCAGGAGTAAAATATAGGGAACGTAAGTTTATTTACAACTTGTACAAAAACCAGACAGCGGTTGTCAGAGTTGAAGGGCATGATAGGGATGCAGTGGTTGGAAAGGGAGTAAGACAGGGTTGTAGCCTTACCCCAATGTTGTTCAATTTGTACATTGAGCAAGCTATAAAGGAAAGCAAGGAGAAATTTGAAGAAGGAATTAAAGTTCAGGGTGAAGAATTAAAAACATTGCGTTTTGCCGACGACATAGTAATTCTGTCAGATACAGCAAAGGACCTGGAAGAGCAATTGAACGGAATGGACAGTGTGCTGAAAGGTGCATATAAGATGAACATTAACAATAGCAAAACTATGGTAATGGAATGCGGTCTTAGAAAATCAGGTGATGCTGAAGGAATTAGATTGGGAAACGTAGCAATAAAGGAGGTAGATGAGTTTTGTTACTTGGGCAGTAAAATAACAAATGATGGTCGCAGAACAGAGGATATAAAATGCAGAATGGCAATGGGTAGAAAAGCGTTCTTGAAAAAGAGAAACTTGTTAACATCGAATATTGATTTAAGCCAAAGGAAGTCCTTTCTGAAGGCATTTGTATGGAGTGTTGCCTTGTATGGGAGTGAAACATGGACGATAAACAGTGCGGACAGGAAGAGGATTGAGGCTTTTGAAATATGGTGCTACAGAAGAATGCTGAAGATTAGGTGGGTGGATCGCGTAACTAATGAGGAGGTACTGAACAGAATTGGGGAGAAAAGGAATTTCTGGCATACCTTGACTAAAAGAAGGGATAGATTGGTAGGACACATTCTTAGACATCAAGGAATTGTGAATTTAGCGTTGAAGGGAAGTGTGTGGGGTAAAAACCGCAGAGGAAGACCAAGAGATGGATATAGTAAGCAGATTCAGACAGATGTAGGTTGTCGCTCTTATGTTAAGATGAAGAGGCTTGCTCAGGATAGGGTATTGTGGAGAGCTGCATCAAACCAGTCTCCGGACTGAAGACCACAACAACACAACAACAACATCAGCAGGATGAATGAATCCATGTTCACAAGGCAAATATTTGAGATAGCAGACAAGAGCAAAAATAAGACAAAGTGGATCACTGAAACAGAAGAGGATATTAAAGAACTGGGAATCACACAAGACAACATAAACTATAGGGAACAGTTCAGGAACATTATAAAGAAACATAAACTTTGAGTTGTTCTGATGGCCATTACTGATCAAGTCCAAGGCCAACCGTGTGTGTTGAAAACAAACACATTACCATTTCTTGATGGTACTGTCTCTTGATAAAAATTGTTCAAATAAATTACTGTTGTTCTCTGTAGGAGGACCAGCTAGTCTGTGCCTCCTAATATAACAACTGCTTCTGATGACTTTCTCTTGATGATACTTTCATTTCCCAATCATGATAATAAATATCATTTGCAATTACCTTTTAGTTGGATAAGTTTGAATTCAAGTAAACAATAACTTTAAGGTAACATAAATAACCTTTTATTACATCACTTAATTACATGCTTATTGGAATTGAACTCACAGAAGAAGAATATTCTTTCAACCAATCAAGACTACAGGTAATTAACAACAATGTCATTTTCCATACAATATACATACATACGATACATAGAACTTTTCAACATGGAGTAATTAGACCACTGGCACAGTATCCCATTCTTCATTTATTCTTTTCTGCTGCACAAAACCTGTACAGAGAAAAACTGGGCCGGCCGCGGTGGCCGAGGGGACTGAGGCGCTTCAGTCACGGTCTGCACAGCCACTACGGTCGGGGGTTCGAATCCCCCCTCAGGCATGGATATTGGTGCCATCCTAGTTCGTAAGTAGTTCATAATTAGGTTGTAAGTTTAGGGACTGATGACCCCGTAGTTAAGTCCCATAAGCTGTACAAACATTTGAACATATTTGAGAAAAACTGGAGCCAGAATACATTCTCCTACCCTTTCATAAATAAAATATGATTTTATTTAATTATTATACTCGAATATTTTGAGCCTCTAGCAGGAAACCTGCAGTGTAAGACAGAACAGGAAAACAGTGGTCAGAAGAACGCAAGACAGAACACAGTGGATGAGAATTTGGGAAGAACAAAGGAAGATGAAGAAGTCATAATTACTCAAGTTCAATTGCTCTCTTTAAATGGAATAATCGAAAATTATATATATATATATAACCAAGTTGCTTTTATTTGTCCAAGGACAAAAATACGGAGGTGAAATAGAGAGAGAGAGAGAGATAATTTTGATAAGCTGATGGTACAAAATAATTTTTACACTTGAATTACATTTTCAGCTTTGTTAAAGTTATGCGTCATTTACTTCCTGTAATTGTTATTTTTTGCAGGTTCGGTATAACATTGTGGTTTCTGGTGACAAGAGAATCTTTTGAATGCTTAGCCTTTGCACAAAGAATTTCTGTACCGACTCTTACAAATATTTCTTTGGAAGTCTGCACAGCAATTTCAATTTCCGATCCATAATGGGACATCAGTCAACTATATTTGCTTTTAGCATCAGACTTTCAAGGTTATGTGCAACTGACTTTCTGACATGCTAAAAACTATAGAATATTAAAAATATGAAGTTAATCAAGAAGACGTATTCAAAATTCCTTCTAAATCTACACTGTTCTGTTATTTTCTTCATAAATAACAGTCATTGTACCTTCTTAAAATAGAGAGGATTATCTGCAGCGACACTGTATGCCTCAATCGAAAGCGCAATTCCTGCTCCTGCTCCACTGATACAGGACGTATCACTCCAACAAAGCAAGCAATTTCGCTAAGGATGCAGTTATTTCCACACATAAACATGAAAACCACACAACGAATTCAGTTCTTTGCATGTGCACCCACTTAGCTACTAGCAAATTTAGAACTTGTCCTAAAGCGTACTAGCCTGTACAAAACGCCGTCTGCTCTCACGAAATGCTAGTAGTTCCGCGCTTACGTGGCTAGATGGCGCGCAATGTGATCTGTTCATTACTAGCGCGATCATCGTGTAAACTGGGCTTAATTATTGTTGTTTTAGATACTGTTACCAAGTTTGTTTTTTATATTTGGCACATGCCCAGAAAGTTTAATTTCGATTTTGATAGTAGTGGCGCAAATCATCATTTATGAAACTTTTAAATTACAGAATTCCACATTTGCCAGTACTTCGAGTCTGAATCTAATAATTGTCATAGTTAAAATCCTCAGAATCATGTAAGCAGTGATCTGTATACAAACTGGATGCATAACTTTGGTGTCTGAGCATATAACTGCAGCGTGCCTACACATTCATACGTTTTGTACACAATTTCGCGTTGTCCGCCATGTTTAAATTTGGCAAACGAATTTCGATCAGTTATTTTGTGACAAAAATTGCTTACTTAACTTCTGATTTGATTTTTTACTCAATGTGTGATGTAATAGAGTGTTATCAGAGTGGAATCGAAACATATTTTCTTTTGGTTTACTTAAGGCCAATTCACACTGTCTGTCAAATCACGTCACGTCACCGTCCGTCAGAACATTCCGCACTGTATTTCTAATGGCGGCGTTCACACTGTTTGTCACGGACCGTCACGTCACGTCAAAGTCATGTCAAGCTTTCTCGCGAAGAATGTTTTGACGGAACGGTCGTCTGCTAACACGGAAGTTAACCTATTTTCGTCATGCAAATTCAATGTTGCAGTCGACGATTGCACTCTTTATATTCAAATAAGTCTTATTCGCCTTTATTTTGTTGTTATACTTCGTTTTAAGGCTAAATCTCAAATGTTTCATGACGACTTAAATGTTTTTGTCAATTGAGTGTCCCCCTAAAATCGAGGTCGGATATCTGAAATCAAAAAATGGTTAATGTTACTTAACATTGTAACAGAAATGTCTGAAGCAAACTGTTTATTAGAATAAGATTGTAATTTGGTTACACATTTCTCATTAAATAACATTTTAAATGAAAAAGTCAGTTCTAACGAAAGACAAAATTTTAAGTTGTTTATGACGGTATTAACAATGTCAATGGGCAAATTGTAATGGATAAAGTAAACAGGCGCTATTTATGCTCTTATAAGTGTTGTTTGATGTATTCATATGTTTATTTTGTCGCTTTAAAATAGATTTCGATGTTTTGAAATGTTGTTTCAGTTCCCAGTAAGTTGGGCAAAAACATACACTGTAAAGTTTTATTTGGCTGTCAATAACATTTAGCGTTGTTGTTCCTTCAATTCTAGTATTAAACTATGAGTTTCTACATAACAGATCGCTACTCATAACCTCACTTTCAACATCGCGTATTGAGATCGGCGAATTGACGTGACGGACACTGACGGACAGTGTGAATACAACTTGATGTGACGGTGCCGTGACGTGAAGTTGACGTGACGGACAGTGTGAATTGGCCTATACAATACTTCATACCCTCCATATCTGAATTTGGCAAGATGCGAAATATGAACATCTATGGCTGGCACGCTCAAACAACTGAAGTTCAACATCCAGGTAGCATAGAGATCATTGCATGTAAGTGCTTCATTTGGGTGATTCTATTTACACTTCGGTAAAATCAGGCGTGACGTCATTATTACGTTTCCATACTATCGAAGGCGACTGGAGCCATGATCAACTTGTGTGGTCGTTCTAGACGCAAAACTGCGGTTGCAATTGCAGCAGACGAATTAAAGGAGTAGCTGATAATATCTTCAGTTGGTACTGGCATATTCATTACAGTTTCGGAAACTATAACTTTGCTTTCTTTTTTTGAAAGTAAGAAGCTATAAACTTTCCGAAAAAGGACCTACACTGTGAGCTCTGAAACGTTATTCAGCCAAATCTGAAGTTGTCATCGTGGCCCATTTGTGAAGGTTGTGTTTAAAACTAATGGAAACTTTTTCTCTAAGCGAAAAATGCTACCGAGTTGCATTGCAGTACAGAGCCTATGTTAAACTAAGAGGACAAAATACGGTTACCAGGCTATGAAGCGACAATGTGTACTTGGACATGTCAATTACAAAAACGTACAAAAACAACATATAGTCGCCGTAGGTATATGTACGTTTTCGCCGAAACTATAAATCAAATGAGCTGGATATTAATACAGTCATTTGTTACAGAGGCTCTGCGAACATCAGGTAAAACATTTAGTAAAACTGGATACTCATCTACGGCGAAGTTGCTGCAACATGCTAGTTCTTTTCTTTGAAAATGTGTGAAGTAGTCGTTCTCTAAGGCTCGGTCTTCGTTATTTCTGACATAATTTTCAATTTACATTTACTGAAATTTCTGTCAGTGCTTTCCCAAACATGATACCAATATTAAGTAAGGCCTAGTTTTGTCACTAAACTACGAAGGAAAAAAGTATGCAGTTCGGAAAGAATGTCGAATTAAGCATGTTATCCCACCGAAAACCAGCGTCTCGAACGATCGCAAAAGTCGATGCGCCGCTCTTCTGGACGTCGATAGTGTGGATACGTCATAATGATGTCACGTCTGATTTTACCGAAGTGTAAATAGAATTCCCCGCTTTATTTTTGTGGTGGTGTGTCACAGATGTTACATTTTAACAAAGAACATCTGGTCATGATGAGTTTGTTTGTTTGGAAGGGTATTCCCAAATTTGTTGACACAAACGTTTGTGATTTCATTAGCGAAGTATAAATGAAATATCGGGAGAATCAAAGGAAATTAAGTTTTCATGCTTCATAATAAGCGCTCTAGGGACGTTTCAGAGATTGAAATATGAGAACGAGTAGTAGATAGATAAGAGCGTGAAACCACTACTTCATATTGCCGCGAGAGACAACAAACACCAACTACCGGCGTGGCGCAGGGGATAGCGTCACTCACTGCGGTGCAGAAGGTCCCCGGTTCAATCCCGCCCATCGGCAAAAATTTATTTCTTTGTAATTAACAATTCCAGAAGGTTCTACATCTTTCTTATGATCACTTGTAAATTCTACTTGTTTCTTATGTTAACTGTTCTTCTAATTTCTGGTAAATTCTGTCTGTGTATAAATAGCAGAGCACTCTGCCTGAGAGGCAGTCAGTGCTGTGTGTATGTTGAGTTCGTAATAAACGTGCTTTGAGTATAAGTGCTGTGTTCCGTTGCCTTCGAAGTCAAGCCTGCTTCCATTGCAACGCGACATTGTTTGGTGGAGGCGCCGGGTACCCTGTGCAACAGCTGCATCACCGTGGCTCCAATTCCTAATTTCCTAAAAGCCGTCGCTTACACGAACTGGAACCGGAATACAAGGGATACACCGAGTACGTCCTTCCAAAAGTCCGCATCATCAGAAGAACTATGGAAACGAAACCAGCGGTAAGCCAGCTACACATCAGACACCTGTCGGTGTCCTCTGGAGACGCTGGACAGGATCCCAATAAATGGCTAAAAGGATTCGACCGCGTCGCCAAGTACAATAGGTGGGATCATACGATGTGCTTGGCTAACGTTTACTTCTATCTGGACGGAACAGCCCAGCAATGGTTTGAGAACAACGAAGACAAGTTGAATGACTGGGAGACGTTCCAGGAGGAACTGAAGAAGACGTTTGGAGACCGCCAGCGACAAATCCGTTCGGCGGAAGAAAAACTGAAGAACCGGGCCCAACGACATGGTGAGCCAACACAATCGTACATACAGAATGTTTTGGCTCTGTGTAACATAGTCAATCCGAACATGACTGAGGCGGACAAAACCACGCACCTGATGAAGGGAATTGCAGAAGATATGTACCAAGCACTTCTGATAAAAGACGTCGCTACGACAGAAGAGTTCATCAAGTGGTGCCAGCGTATTGAAGAGATGCAACAAAGGAGGGTTGGACGCAAGAAGTATGATAGACTCCCAAATGTAGTCCCTATGGCCGTTGTGGAAGATCAGCATGACTTTGCTTCTCTCATATGACAAATCGTGAGAGAAGAATTACAACAGTGCATGGCAGCCGGGACTATTAGACCGAGCGAGCATCAGATTATGGCCATGGATGTGAGCCCTGTAAGTCACGAGGGAGCCGACGCCACTGAGGACGAGGTATTTCAAATATTAGCTCCTGTCTGCGCTGTCAATCACACCCGATGCGAAGAATGGCGTCGCCCTGCTATGACTTACGCTGCAGCCGCCAAACGGCATCCCATGAAACGGCCGACGCGACCACAGCCAACTCCCCTGGTAACTATGACGCCCAGCAGAAGAACAGACGTCTGGAGGACAGAAGACAACACACCACTGTGTTTCCACTGTGGACGCCCTGGACATGTCGTACGCTACTGCAGAGAGAAGAGGCGAGTATTCGATGATTATTTTGCCACAAGACGTCAGCCGTCGGAGCAGTTCTATCCAAGGCAGTTACCTGCTGATGAGTTCAGTCGACATATGGGAAGAAGCCCATCAATCGTACCCTAGACGAGGTCGCTCCCCGACGCGCCGCAGCCGTTCACTGTCGCCGTATAGAGGTACCAGCCGCTCCCTTAGCTGCCGCGCCCAGGAAAACTAAGCGAGGCGATCATCTATGGAGGTGAGGCCGCCGCAGATGAAAATCCTCCATGGACGACAGTCGCTAAGATGTCGGGAAATCTCATCGACGTCATAATCGACGGCCAACCTGTCCGGGCACTTGTTGATTCAGGAGCCTCTTTTTCTGTATTATCGGATAATTACCGCCGCACACTAAAGAAGTCAATGTTCTGTGATACAGGGGCAACTGTGCTGAAGGTCGCGAACGGAAAGTACGTCCATCCAGCAGGAACTTGTGTCGCAAGAATAACCATCAACAACAGGACGCAGCCGTTTGAATTTGTCGTGTTAACAGAATGTAGTCACAATGTCATCCTCAGATGGGACTTCCTTCAGGCATCCCAAGCTATCATTGACTGTGGAAGATCTGAGCTGCAAATTGAAGAAGTTGTTCCGCCGGATACACGTAATGCAGAATTTTCTGGAAAGTTCTTCGTCGTTGACAATGTGACGATACCGCCGTTGACAATGAGAAGAGTTGCAGTCACAAACACAGATGACTGGTTAAGCTGTGAAGTTCTTGTTGATAGTAAAACGTTTATCAGGCTCACAAAAGAAATTTACATACCAGCGGCTATCATAAGCATTACCGGTGGTCAAGGAGAGATTTGGATCACAAATTGTCACGAGCAGTCACAACTTATCCCCAAGGGAATGTGTATCAGGACAGCTGAACCAATCTAGGACGGTGAGCTCAACGTCATCAATGAAGACCTATGCCCTGCTGTTAGTACAGACAACACGTTGGAGGAAACTAACGTGGAACTACCAATAGGGCCTGGACTGACCAAGGAACAAGGCCAGCGGGTGTTAGGTATACTACGCCAATTTTCTGGTGCATTCACACCTCAGCAGGGGAAAAGTCAGATGAAACGGCCCACAATAAAGCACCGGATCAATACTGGGGATCATCCGCCAATTAGCCAGCGTTCGTATAGAGTGTCTCCAGCTGAAAGACGGATAATTCGGGAGGAAGTGGAGAAGATGTTGCGAGATGACATTATTCAACCTTTGGAGAGTCCTTGGTCGTCTCCGGTGGTCCTCGTAAAGAAGAAGGATGGCACGTGGCGATTCTGTGTCGACTATCGGCGGCTGAACAGTATCACAAAGAAAGATATCTACCCATTGCCGCGTATTGATGACACCTTAGACTGCTTGAAAGGAGCTACATACTTCTCAACTATGGACATGCAGACAGGTTACTGGCAAATCGAGGTTGACGAAGCTGACATGGAGAAGACGGCTTTTATTACACCTGACGGTCTCTATGAATTTAAAGTAATGCCATTTGGATTATGTAATGCTCCAGCCACATTCGAACGCATGATGGACAACTTGCTTCGACACCTTAAGTGGACGACGTGTTTCTGCTATTTAGATGACATTGTCGTTTTCTCGAAAACATTTGAAGAACATCTGAGTCGTCTGTCAACTGTGTTCAGGCTGCAGGTCTCCGTCTCAATCCAAAGAAGTGCCTCTTCATCGCCAAAGAGATAAAAATCCTGGGGCACCTAGTCAACCGAGATGGTGTCCGTCCTGATCCAGATAAAGTAAGGGCAGTCACAGAATTTCCAACTCCTCAGCACATTCGTGATGTGAGAAGTTTTCGCGGGCTGTGCTCATACTACCGACGTTTCATAAAAGGATTTTGTAACAAGGCACGTCCATTACAAGAACTTCTGCAGGGAGACGCCAAATTTTACTGGGATGAAACAAAAGAAAGAGCTTTCCAGGCACTTCCGCACCAGTGCTATCCTTGTACGACGAGAATGCAGAAACGGAACTTCATACAGACGCCAGTGGTTATGGGATTGGTGCAGTGCTTGTACAAGTTCAGGAAGGTGCTGAAAAAGTGATAGCCTATGCATCAAGAGTACTCTCAAAGTCCGAGATAAACTACTCTACAACTGAAAAAGAATGTCTCGCGGTTAGGTTATCTGGGCTATCAACAAGTTCCGGCCGTATTTATTCGGTAAACCATTCACCGTCGTGACAGACCACCATTATTTGTGTTGGCTGACTAGCTTGAAGGATCCATCAGGTCGACTAGCAACATGGGCACTAAGACTCCAAGAGTACAATGTCACAGTGGTATTCAAGAACGGGCGAAAACACAAGGATGCCGACTGCCTTTCGAGGAATCATTAGTGGAACACAACAGCATTAATGAAATTTCACCTCTCACTGAATTAAATGACGTTACAGCTGAACAGAGGGAAGATCCAGCACTATTAAAAATGATAGAGGCCTTGGAGAAAGGAGAACCTACCAATGGAGAGTTCCAACTTATAAACGGAACATTGTATAAGAGCAACTACGATCCACTGGGTCCCAAATGGCTACTTGTTGTTCCAGCTCATCTCGCCAGCTATTCTCAAATATTTCCACGATGCTCCAATATCTGGTCATCTGGGATTCGTGAAGACCCTAGACAGAATCAGACGCAGGTATTACTGGAAAGGTCTCTACAGATCTGTCAAGCACTATGTGAGTCATTGTAAAGAGTGCCAGCGACAGAAGCATGTGCCGCAATTACCTCCAGGACATCTCGTACCGATTCCGCTGGCAGCAGCTCCATTCCGTCGAGTTGGGATCGATCTTTTAGGGAGGTTCCCGAAGTCGACAACCGGTAACCGTTGGATAATAGTCTGCACTGACTACCTCACACGCTACGCTGTCACCAAACCTGTGCCGACTGCTGAAGCTCCAGAGATCGCAAAATTCCTTGTAGAAGACATTATTTTGAAGCATGGAGCACCACGTGTCATGATATCTGATCGTGGAAAAGTATTCCAGTCAAAACTAGTATCAGAGGTCATGTCACGGTGCAACATTGTCCACAGAATGACAACTGCATACCATCCTCAGACAAATGGTCTTACGGAACGTTTTAACAAGACGTTAACCGACATGCTGTCGATGTACGTCGATGTTGAGCAGAAGGATTGGGATACAATTCTGCCAGTCGTGACATTTGCTTACAATACCGAAAGACAAGACACCACAGGCTTCATGCCGTTTTTCCTGCTCCATGGCCGGGAAGCTGAGACTACAATTGATACGCTGTTCCTGTTCCAACTGGACGACACTCAAGGTGACTATGTTAAACAGCTCATCACCAGGGTCGAAGAAGCAAGACAGCTGGCTCGCATACGGACACTGGACGCCCAGAAGAAGGGCCGTCAGCGGTATAACGACAAGCACCGACCTGTTGTGTACAGCCCAAGAGATCTGGTATGGATTTTTACCCCTGTACGGAAGGTTGGACTGTCAGAAAAGTTATTGAAGCGATACTTTGGTCCGTATCGTGTCATATATCGCCTGTCAGACGTCACATACGAAGTTGAGGATTATAAGCCGTCGTCGAAACGTCAAAAACGAAGAGACATTGTTCACGTCCTGCGCATGAAGGATTACTACGATCCTGAAGAGCAGGTAGACGACAATGGCTTCTTGTTCAAGGACTTTAGGGACGGTAATGTTCCTGATGAAGCCACGACAGGAACGCTGGTCGTCGATAATTGCGGAGAAAGGAACGATTCTCTTGAACTGTCATACAGAAGACACATGACACGGTCAAGATCCAGGACATTGCAGCTGGCTCCACAGGGATCATAACAGCGAATCGCTGTTTCTCCAGGGAAGGGAGCAATGCCGCGAGAGACCACGAACACCGGCTGCCAGCATGGCGCAGGGGATAGCGTCACAGATTGCAGTGCAGAGGGTCCCCGGTTCAATCCCGCTCACCGGCAAAAATCAATTTCTTTGTAATTAACAATTCCAGAAGGTTCTACACCTTTCTTATGTTCAATTGTAAATTCTACTTGTTTCTTATGTTAACTGTTCTTCTAATTTCTGGTAAATTCTGTCTGTGTATAAATAGCAGAGCACTCTGCCTGAGAGGCAGTCAGTGCTGCGTGTATGTTGAGTTCGTAGTAAACGTGCTTTGGGTATAAGTGCTGTGTTCCGTTGCCTTCGAAGTCAAGCCTGCTTCCATTGCAACGCAACAATATTATAGTGTGGTGTAGCTTGGTAAATAATAAATGCGACGCTTCGTCGAGCCAAAAAAGATTTTTAAGACGTGTATTCTGTTTGTGTTTCCTTGAACCACAGAATTTGTTTAATCTGCTTTCAGGGTACTGACTGACTGTCGTAATTTTGACAACATTAATCTGATCTTGGTATGACTATCTGGTGCTAACCTTGAAATATTCGGTATGATATTTAGCCACAACTAAATAACTTTTTGTCTGGTTCGTATGTCTTCAATGCGATACACGACCATTTATTCAAGCAAATAAAGTTATTATACTTGCAAATTTAGGAGTCACTGAAGTTGTAGGAGAAATATAAACTTGTACTTCTGTGTTAGAGTTATTGTTAATGTGTTTTGGTTTTACCTATAGAAGAAATCGCTGTGTCACATTGCGAGATCTTGAACAGTCTTGTTAGTTTCTTATTTTTTACACAATTTAGTATTGTATGGACGTAGTAGTACAAGATTGCACTTAGGATTGGTTTTATACAGAAGAAATGTTCTGTTCATTCATGTAATTAATATTATTGCCATCAATAAATTTTAGTTTGTATTGCTAAATGTATTTGGACAGAAGATCCTTGATTTAATGATGCCTCCAGTGCTATTACTCCAAGGGGGTCGAATGCCAAATAATTGGAAATATTAAAAAGCATATAAAAGGAATATTTAACATTATAGAGATAGAAAATTTACATACCATCAGTTTGTGGTAATATCCCCATCTTTCTTCATTTTATTAACTTTGTTGTTATAGTCTGTTCTGCCTAATATCTACAATAGTCTTGACGGAGGCAAGGGATGTAAGTACAAAATCAGGGTCTATATTGGCTTTGTGTTTCACATAATTTTTGTGATAAATAAAGTTGAGAGGTAAATTCTGATATGGGTGTATTGTACAATTTTTTAAGCTTCGGGGACATATTTACAGCTGTGTAAAGTAGGTGTGGTGGTACTACCTAACTCTGTCATATTAGAGGTAAAACAGATTAAAAAATATCTCTATTATTGTCCATATGTTCAAAAAGGTTATTTTCAAAATAAAATTCCTAAGATATTACACAAAGGAAGTAGTTTTACACAATGGTTGCATACGGTACTTAGCAAGGTGGAAACCATTGATAATTCTGACAGCTTGAACTTCATGCAAATATTTGCATTCCAGACCAAGTTTTTACTTTTCAATGAGTATTGCTGGATATGTATAACTGATTGTACCATTTATTACTCATAATGAGATTGGAGGGAAACATGTGGGGTAAATATCACAGGAGACTGAGAGACAAATACAACAAGCAGGTTCAAAAGAATGTAGGCTACCATCATTGTTCAGAAAAGAAAAGGCTTGCACAGGTCAGGATAGTGAGGAGAGCTGCATCAAACTAGTCTCAGGACTGAAGATGTCAACAACTATAATAAAGAGATGTCCATGATTGTAGGACGATAAACTGAACTGCACATACATTGGTGATTTCATTAGTGAAATATCACTGAAATATTAAGAGTATCAAAAGAAAATTAAGAATTGTAATAAATAACAATGAAATAATAATAACTTTAGGAAATTAACCATGAGGTGACTAGTTTTTGTGATCTATATACTAATTCTCTCTTTTTTATCTATAAATAAAAAAATTAATTGCAAAACTGATTGTCATAGAAGTGATTAGTGTTAACAACATGAAAAGTTGGTTGGTAGGTATCAAAAGAGAGTAGCCAATAGTAGCTAAATATTTTGAAGGTTAATGCTGACCACATCAGTAACATTTGATAGCCAACATCTGCCTAAGTTTAGTTTTGGAAAATGGAATGCTTCTATTCTTAACAGGAAGTCAGTATCACAAGCGTTTCGGTACTGTAAATTTGGGATTGTTACAACTATTATTGTGTGTGGCACATCAGTATTTTGAGTTCATGGTGATCTTGGTTTAACAATTAAGTTCACAATAACTGTACATACCCCTCTAAAAAGCAGTTAAGCTAAAAGATGAGTGGGGTGATTTTTTGTTGGGTGGTTCTTCAGGTGAAACATGCATATCTATAACAAAAATGAAAGTTAACAATTTAGTAATGGGACAGTTTACATCTCAACGCAAAGACATGACAGCTAGCCGCAACAGGCACACAAAAAAGACACACACAAACAACACTATCTGCTATGGCCTTCTTCAGAATTAGAAACATTCACACAGGCACAAAACCGGCGGCTCCGGCTGTCGCACTTCGAAAACTATTGTGGGATGATGTGATCTTCATTCCAAAGACTGGTTTGATACAGCTGTCCACACTGCCCTATCTTGTTCAAGCCTCTGCATCTCTGAATAAGAATCACAACCTACTTTCTTTTGAACCTGCTTACTGTATTTTCTCTGCCTACCTTTGCGGTTTTTACCCCACGTACTCCCCTCCAATACAAAATTGATAATTTCTTATGTTTCAGATTGTGTCCCACCAAGAGGACCCTTCTTTTTGTCAAGAGACGCCAGAAATTGCTTTGCTTCCAAACTCTGGAAATCAAATGTTGTAAATCTCTGGGAAGAAACTGCAATTCATAGACTTAGAAACAATTAAACTCAATTACTGATAGAAATTCTAAACATGGATGCTAAAATATTCTTCAAAAGAGTTAGAGTGACCGGTCAGTAGTTCCTTCAGTTCTGTACTGCTGATACACACAAACATGCAAAGTGAAAAAAAAATAGGACAAGTTTTCAGGACTGTGTTGTCATCAGGTAGGAGAGGAGGGAAGAAAAAGGAAACAGAAGGACAAGATAGGCCATGAGGTGATCCATTTAAACTAACTTCACTTTGACTTTCAGAGTATTTATGTAGATGTAGAGTGGACTCAGACCTATGTCAGGCAGCAGCTGAGCGCTCCGCAACAAGGCACCTTAGAGCACACAACCACTCCCATGCATCTCCCAACTTTAGTTCAGTACCTTGCCATTTGTTATGCTATGTATTAATGTAATCTTGAACATATGCATGGAGGATCACATTTCAAAATCTTCTATTATCCTTTTCTCTTAAACTCCTTATCATCTTCATTTCACTTCCGTACACTGCTACACTCCAAACTAATGCATTCAGAAAGCAATTCCTAACATGAATTAATATTGGATATCAACAAATTTCTCTGACAGAGTTACAATGTCGCCAGCAAACGGCAAAGTTTTTATTTCTTTTCTCTAAACTTTTAATTTAGTACTGAGCGAGGTGGCGCAGTGCTCCAATTCGGAAGGATAGTGCTTCAAAGCAACCTCTGGCTACCCCGATTCAGGTTTTTTGTGATTTCCCCAAATCACTATAGCAAATTTTGGGATGTTCCTTTGAAAGGGCATGGCTTATTTCCTTCCCCATCCTTTCCGAAAAATCTAAGTATGAGCTCCATATCTGATAGACATTTTGTCAATGGGTCATTAAACTCTAAGCTCCCTTCCTTTTCTAATTTCTTCTCCAAATTTCTCCTTGCTTTCCTTCATAATTCGTGCAGTGTACAGATTGAATAAAATCTGGGAAAGACTATAACCCTGCCACACTCTTCCAATCCACTACATTCCTTTCAGGCCTTTCGGCCATTTTAACTGCTGTCTGGTTTTTGTACATGTTGAATGTAACTTTTGATCCCTATATTTTACCCATACTACCTTCAGAATGTCAGTGTTGTCAGAAGCTTTCACCAAATCTAAAAAAAGCTAAAAATGTAGATTTGCTTTTCTTAACCTGTTTTCTAAGTTGTATGGCAGTATTGCCTCACATGTTCTCATATTCTTCTAAATTCCGAATATCTTCCAGAATGAAACTTCACTCTGCAGCGGAGTGTGCGCTGATATGAAACTTCCTGGCAGATTAAAATTGTGTGCCGGAAACGGGACTCGAACCTGGGACCTTTGCCTTTCGCGGGCAAGCGCACTACCGACTGTGCTATCCCGACACGACTCACGATTCCGCCTCACAACTTTACTTCTGCCAGTACCTCGCCTCCTACTTTCCAAACTTCACAGAAGCTCTCCAGCAAACATGCAAGACTAGCACTCCTGGAAGAAAGGATATGGTGGAGACATGGCTTAGCCACAGCCTAAGGGATGTTTCCAGAATGAAACTTCACTCTGCAGCGGAGTGTGCGCTGATATGAAACTTCCTGGCAGATTAAAATTGTGTGCCGGAACCGGGACTCGAACCTGGGACCTTTGCCTTTTGCGGGCAAGCGCACTACCGACTGTGCTATCCCGACACGACTCACGATGCCGCCTCACAACTTTACTTCTGCCAGTACCTCGCCTCCTACTTTCCAAACTTCACAGAAGCTCTCCAGCAAACATGCAAGACTAGCACTCCTGGAAGAAACGATATGGTGGAGACAAGGCTTAGCCACAGCCTAAGGGATGTTTCCAGAATGAAACTTCACTCTGCAGTGGAGTGTGCGCTGATATGAAACTTCCTGGCAGATTAAAATTGTGTGCCGGAACCGGGCCATGTCTCCACCATATCCTTTCTTCCAGGAGTGCTAGTCTTGCATGTTTGCTGGAGAGCTTCTGTGAAGTTTGGAAAGTAGGAGGCGAGGTACTGGCAGAAGTAAAGTTGTGAGGCGGCATCGTGAGTCGTGTCGGGATAGCACAGTCGGTAGTGCGCTTGCCCGCAAAAGGCAAAGGTCCCAGGTTCGAGTCCCGGTTCCGGCACACAATTTCAATCTGCCAGGAAGTTCCGAATATCTTTCCCAAGGTTCGATTTTTCCATTTGACTGTAAATAATTCACATTA
The DNA here is from genome assembly GCA_026315105.1 of Locusta migratoria. Classification (NCBI taxonomy): domain Eukaryota; kingdom Metazoa; phylum Arthropoda; class Insecta; order Orthoptera; family Acrididae; genus Locusta; species Locusta migratoria. Next base: position 301,978,570 of record CM048744.1, read on the forward strand.
GAATTTTAAAATCACTCGCTAAAACTATTTTTTTCCTTTTCACGATTGTTTGAACTTGCTTTCTTTAGAATTGGAATTATTTCATTCTTCTTGAAGTCTCGGGGTATTTTCCCTGTCGCATACATCTTGTACCGATGGTACAGCAGTTTCTTCATAATTAGCTCTCCCAAGGATATTAACAGTTCAGACGGAATGTTATCTACTACAGGGGCCTTGTTTTGACTCAGATCTTTCAGTGCTCTCTCAATATCTTCTTGCACTATTACATGTATCTTGTGTTCATACATTTCTACAATATTGCCTTCAAGTTCATTCCACATATATAGCCATTCTATATATTCCTTTCCCTTCTTTTGCTCAGTAGTGGTTTACAGCTGAGCTCGTGATATTCATGGAGCTACTTTACTTATCTCAAAACATCAGTTTTATTTTCCTGTAGGCCACAATTATCTTTGCCATTGTTTCAATTTCTTTTATGGACTTGCATTTGTCCTCAAGTCAATTTTGCTTAGCCAATCTGCACTTTCTGTCAGTCTTCTTCTTTAGCCTCTCAACTCTCTTTTGCCTGTTTCACTTGCTGCCTTTTCAATTTTGTCCTTTCATCAGTTACAGTGATCTCTATACTATAGAGATCACTGATAAGTTAATTTCATTATCTTCTGTGTTATCCAAAGATTTATGTATGTAGTACTACGTACTGTCTTTGATCCTTTGCATCCTTCACTACTTCATCTCACAAAGCACTCCATTCTTCTTCTAAAGTATTACTTTCTACAATTCCAGTCAGTCCTTGCCTGATGCTCTCTCTGAAACTCTCAACAACCTATGGTTTCTTCAGTTTATCCAGGATCCATCTCCTTACTTTTCTACCTCCTTTCAGTTTGTTAAGTTTTAATCTACAATTCATAACTAATATTCTAGGGTGAGAATCTATATCTGCCATTGGTTTTTGATTCAAATATAGATTTTATGGTAAATTCAAGCAGTCACCTTCACCATTTAGGTATGTGATCATGCCTCCTAAGTTGATTCAAATATTGTTACATTTTCCCTCCTATTCTTTCAGAATGTTAATCACTGGAATATGGGTGGTGGGGGGGGGGTGAGAATACGGTTGATAGATATGTCAACATGAACAACACAATTACGTGGTATATGCCGTAACTGAGCTATGCACTATCCTATAATTTACAGTAAGGGCAGTTTATCTATAATGCGCCTTTACTTTGAAGATATGTTTCACAGTTTGGGTGATAAAGTCAGAGTGTCTTTATTAGCTTTGATTGTATATATATTAAAAAGGAGGGGGACTGTGAAATATCTGGAAAGTATAAGTTGTATTGGCCTTAAACAGGAAAACAGAGTTCTTATGGACACCACTGGCTCCATTCACAAAAGCATTCAATTGAAAAGTGGTAAATTGGAGTTGTGCTCATGTCCAATACAAGTGAGATTTGTAACTTGTTAGTGTAGAAGTCATAACATTCGAAATGTTGTTAACAATACTGCCATATACAAAGGACTTATAAAAATTTCTAGGCGAATTAATGTATGTAGAATATTGTGAAAGGAGTTATTTCTGGGATAGTTGAAGAGTTGGAGAAGAAAACGAACATCCTCAGCCGGGCAGCATCTCACAATGATAAATATTTGTCATCATAATACAAGAAAAATAAATAACTCAAAACTCGCCTCCCTCCCCTTCATATAGAAATTATACACAACATAGAAAGATCCTGTCATATGGGAACAAACCACAACAGCAATTAAGGCCAATTCACACTGTCCGTCACGTCACGTCACGTCACCGTCCGTCAGAACATTCCGCAATGTATTTCTAATGGTGGCATTCACACTGTCCGTCACCGGACCGTCACGTCACGTCATCGTCCGTCAAGCTTTCTCGGGAAGAATGTTTTGACGGAACGGCCGTCTGCTAACATCGGAAGTTAACCTATTTTCGTTACACGAATTACATGTTGCAGCCGACGATTGCACTGTTTATATGCAAATGTGTTTTATTCATCTTTGTGTTGTTGTTGTACCTTGTTTAGGGGTAAATCTCAAATGTTTCATGGCGACTTGATTATTTTTGTCAATTGAGTGTCCCCCTAAAATCAAGGTCGGATATCTGAAACCAAAAAATGGTTTATGTTACGTAACATTGTAAAAGAAACGACTGTAGCAAACTGTTTATTTGAATAAGATTGTAATTTGATTACGCATTTTTCATTAAATAACACTTTAAATGAAAATGTCAGTTCTAATGAAAGACAAAAATGCAGTTGTTTACGACGGTATTAACAATGTCAGCGAGCAAATCGTAATGGTTAAAGTATACAGGCGCTATTTATGCTCTTACAAGTATGGCACAGTCTAACATATACAGTCACGACACTCCCACATATTTTTGTTGTACGCTGCGATAGCAGCGCTCCAAGCGGCCGGCAAGCTACGCTTCTGAATACGATAGTCGATGACTGCGAATAGTTTCGATTGACGTAGTCATACTTTTTACATTAGGGAACGTATGTAGTGCCTTATAAATAGGTAATAATTTAAAAATAGCTCCCCATTTGTCTTTCTTAGGTTTCATAAGATCCCTGATAAGGTATGAAACAGTACTTTAAACGACAGTTAATTTACAATCATGCTGTAACAACAGGCTTTAAATGAGTAATTTCATTTTCTATTAAAAATAAAGATGGCTAGGAAACACCAGGAGACATGCCCTTTAGCAGAGAGACGTCAATTTCTACGCAGGAACGTTAAGTATTCGTTAAGTATTCTTCATTACAATTCCAGTAAAATCGATGAGGGTGGAACATAAGAAAGGTATATAGAATACAATAAATACGGTATTTAACATAGCAAATCAACCATCACACCTGTAGCTGAACGAAAAAGTCACAGACATGGCAATGTAACGATAAAAACAACCAAACTTTTCCAACAAAGAAGAACCCAATTCCACAATTGTTGCTATATCTGAACCACAAACGGCAAAAATTACACTTAAAAGTATATGCACGTATAAGAAAGACGAGTGACGTATAAAAATGTGAGAATCATTAGACTCCGTACCGAATTGATACACGTCAAAAAGTGGCTGTCGCAGTAAGAACAGATCATAATAGAAATTTATTATACCATTATGTTTATATTCTACTTACTTTCAGCGAAATAAGCTGCAAATATACACATATTCGTAAGTATTTGTTCATGACAGAGTTGTTTTTTATATCATTGAATCATTTAAATGAGGCTGTTTTATATTAATTTCCCTATTATGTTTGTCTCTCGTTCTTTTTATAATGCTTGTAACGCAATAATTATAGTAAGTATTTAGTTAATTACGTACAAAAGCGATTATAAACAAACATCACTACATCTGCAGCTTGTCCACCGCTAGGAGCGCTAGTGTCGCAGCAGCTGTCAGTTGGTAACAACTTTTATAGCAGTGAGTGTCGTGACTGTATATGTTAGACTGTGAGTATGGTTTGATGTCTTCATATGTTTATTTTTTCGCTTGAAAATAGATGTCGATGTTTTGAAATGTTGTTTCAGTTCCCAGTAAGTTGCCAAAACATACACTGTAAAGTTTTCTTTGGCCGTTAATAACATTTAGCGTTGTTGTTCCCCCTTTCTACTATTAAACTATGACTTTCTACATGACAGATCGCCACTTATAACCTCACTTTCAATATCGCGTATTGAGATGAACTAATTGACGTGACGGACACGGACGGACAGTGTGAATACAACTTGACGTGACGGTTCCGTGACGTGACGTTGACGTGACGGACAGTGTGAATTGGCCTTTTATGTTTCTCGTTTCTTTATATTCTCTCACTTTCAGTGGAGAAGGCTACAAAATATACACACATTCGTATGTTTTTCCTCATGACTAAATTGTTGTTTATATCACTGAATCAGGAAAATGCGGCTGTTAGCACGTTTATTTAACGATTATTTATGTCTCTCGATATTTTACTAATGTTTGGAACGCAAAAATTTCAGAAACTATTTGGTTAATTATGTAGTAAAATAATTAAAAATAAACATTTCTCTAATAGCACCTTGCCTACCATTAGGAGCGCTACTGTCGTTGCAACTGTCAGTTGGTTACAACTTTCACTGTAGTGAGTGTTGCGACCTCCTGGGTTGCGACTGTCTGTGTTAGACTGTGACACGGTCAAGGATGTTATACTGTTGGAAGGTGGTGTTATCCATGCTGAGAACAGGTATTAGTTGAAGCAAAGGAGGTTAGAATACAGGAAGACGCCCTTAGGCTGAAAAAGTGAAGTCTGCCTCCGCCATATTGCTAAGTTTTGGAGACGTGTTCATATTGTAGAGCTAACGTTATTTGTCACTTAAAACAGAAATAAACCGTTCGACGGTTTTGCCTTCATGTAGAACGTGTTAAACGAGTGCAAATTAGCCGTTAAAAATCAAGTTTTCAAATATAATATGCTGAGCATTTATTACTATTTATTCAAGAAAGTATATTGGGAATGAAACTTTCACTCTGCTGCGAAGTTTCATTCTTCCAGGAGTGCTAGTCTTGCACGTTTCGCATGTGAGCTTCTGTGAAGTTTGGAAAGTAGGAGGCGAGGTACTGGCGGAAGTAAAGTTGTGAGGCGGCATCGTGAGTCGTGTCGGGGTAACTCAGTCGGTAGAGCACTTGCCTGCAAAAGGCAAAGGTGCCAGGTTCGAGTCCTGGTTCCGGAACACAATTTTAATCTGCCAGGAAGTTTCATATCAGCGCTCACTCCGCTGCAGAGTGAAAGTTTCATTCTGGAAACATCCCTTAGGCTGTGGTTAAGCCATCCCTCCACCAAATACTTTCTTCCAGGAGTGCTAGTCTTGCACGTTTCGCAGGAGAGCTTCTGTGAAGTTTGGAAAGTAGGAGGCGAGGTACTGGCAGAAGTAAAGTTGTGAGGCAACATCATGAGACGTGTCGGGGTAGCTCAGTCGGTAGAGCGCTTACCCGCGAAAGGCAAAAGTCCCAGGTTCGAGTCCTGGTTCAGGCATACAATTTTAATCTGCCAGGAAGTTTCAAGAAAGTATATTGTTTGAAAGTACATACTTTGCAGTGACTGTCAGTCCAGTGCATTAACAGTAAGAGGGTCGACTTCACGCATAGTTTTAACGTGAAATACCAATCCAGCATTGACCAAGATGGCGGATAGGCTTCAACTGACGTATGTGCTCTGCATAGATAATGCCATCTAACTTTATTCTAACCACCTTAGTTGAAGCCATGTGGGCCATACTTTTGTGCCCAAAACAACGATTTCTCGCTTAAAATCCCATGTGAATATTACCCTCTTTGCGTAAAGCTACTAAATTACTAGTCATATCGGAGGATTTACTTAGAAATGACATACATTTCACCGCCTATAACTACTTTCCCAAACAAAACGACCAATGTTTTGTGCACAAACCAAGTGCCAGAATGCGCATGTTGCTGGCTTCACTTTTTCAGTGTTAGGGCGTCTCCAGAGATTCTATCCTCATTAGGTATAGTCAAGAAGGTTGGAAGCTCTGGAGATGCCCTAACACTGAAAAAGTGAAGCCAGCAAAATGCGCATTCTGGCATTTGTTTGTGCCCAAAACATTGATCGTACTGTGTGATAAAGTTGTTCTAATCAGTGAAATGTATGTCATATGTAAGTAAATACTCCGATTTGACAATAAATTTAGTGGCTTTAAGTAAAGAGGGCAATATTCACACAGGATTATAAGCGAGAAATCCTTGTTTTGGGCACAAAAGAATGGCCCCTGACTTCAACCAAAGCCTGTTCTCAGCACTCAGCATAAGTAACGCCACCTCCCTTTAGTCTAACCTCCTTGGGTACAGTAATGAAATAAGGTTTGAGACAACACAGTTGTGTATAATCTATGTAACTGCCTAATAACATGAGTGAGTGTGACGAAAATAGGTTAAATTCCAATGTTAGCAGACGACCGATCCATCAAAACTTTCTCCCATGAAACCCTGACATGACGTGACATGAAGCTCCAGTGACGGTCAGTGTGAATGCCACCATTAGAAAGGAATTGTGGGTTATGAGGGAACGTGATGTGACGTGACAGAAAGTTGTGTATTGGCCTGATGTATGCATCAAGTTTGTGGCGTTATTCCATCTCCCATCTTTATATCTCTTTGGTTTCGAGAACATTTTTGTAGCATAGAGACAGCCTCGCGAATGTAGGCACTTAGCTGTTTTGAGATATGCACACTGCTATTACTTTTGAATTGGGTCGGATTGTTACTAACAAATTTCATGAGTGAATATATATATATATTGTGAAGCTACAGTGAAGAGCCCTAGATCCCTAAATAAATGTCTGCAGAATGCTCTTGGGTGGGCTCCAGCAATTATTCTGATTACACGCTTTTGTGCAATGAATACTTTTTTATTCAATGTTGAATTGCCCCAGAATATGATCCCATATGAAAGCTGTGAATGAAATTAGGCGTAGTAAACTAATTTACTGAGATGTATATCACCAAATTTTGCAATGACTGTGATGGCATAAGTAGCTGAACTCAAACGTTTCAGGAGATCTTCAATATGCTTCTTCCAGTACAGTCCCTCGTCAATGCAGAAACCTAAAATTTTGAATATTCTACAGATTTATGTTCAAAGTCTAAATTTATGAAACTGTATATACTGGGTTTTATCAAAGTTTAAAGAGAGTTCATTTGTAGAGAACCGCTTAATAACTTTCTGAAAGATGTTATTTACAATTTCATCAGTTAATTCCTGTTTGTCAGGTGTGATAGCTATACTTGTATCATGAGCAAAAAGTACTAGGTTAGCATCTTCGTGAATGTAGAATGGCAAGTCATTAATATATATTAAGAACAGCAGAGGACCCAAGACCGAACCTTGTGGGAGCCCATTTTTGATAACTCCACAGTTAGAGGAATTAATTGTGTCATCTGTATCATATGAACTTCTTATTTCAACTTTCTGCACTCTTCCAGTTAAGTATGATTTAAACCATTTGTGGACTGTCCCACTCATACCACAATACTTAAGCTTATCTAGAAAAATCTTATGGATTACACAAAATCCCAACTGGTGATGTCCAGTTATTCAAAGCATTTAATATTTCATCAGTATATATATATATATATATATATATATATATATATATATATATATATATATATATATATATATATATATATATATATATATAGCATTTTCAGTTGAAAAGCTTCTTTGAAAACCAACCTGACATTTTGTTAGAACTTTATTTCTACTAATATGTGAAGCAACTTTTAAAACGTTTTTGGATAAAGCTGTCAGAAGTGAGACGGGGCGGTTGTTGTTGACATAGGACATATCCCCTATTTTATGCAAAGGTTTAACAATAGAATATTTCAGTCTATCTGGGGAAATACCCTGCTTTAAAGAGCTATTACAAATATGACTGTGAATCCTACTTATCTCCGAGGAACAAATTAGGTGGGTGGATCGCGTAACTAATGAGGAGGTACTGAAAAGAATTGGGGAGAAAAGAAATTTCTGGCATACCTTGACTAAAAGAAGGGATAGATTGGCAGGACACATTCTTAGACATCAAGGAATTGTGAATTTAGCATTGGAAGGAAGTGTGTGGGGTAAAAATCGCAGAGGAAGACCAAGAGATGGATACAGTAAGCAGATTCAGATAGATGTAGGTTGCCGTTCTTATGTGGAGATGAAGAGGCTTGCCCAGGATAGGGTATTGTGGAGAGCTGCATCAAACCAGTCTCCGGACTGAAGACCACAACAACAACAGGGCAGTAAATGCAGCTTATGAGCTGTAGAATATAATACACCATGAACAAGTTATCTCTAGAGGTAAACTACAAATTTTACCTGGTGTATTATACTCAACACCTCATATGCTGTATTTATTACTCATTTGTCTCAATATTCAGCATTTGCTTTTCCCATATTTTCTCTTATTATTGTTATGTTTTAGATACTGTTACAAATTTGTTTTATTACATGCCCTGAAAGTTTAATTTCGATTTTGATAGTAGTGGCGCAAATCATCATTTATGAAACTCTAAATTACAGAACTCCACATTTGCCAGTACTTCGAGTCTGAATCTAATAATTGTCATTGTTAAAATCCTCGGAATCATGTTAGTGCTTTGTTGTTGCGGTGAAGTGTCACAGATGTTACTTTTAACAAAGAACATCGGGACATGACGAGTTTGTTTGTTTGGAAGGGTATTCCCAAATTTGTTGACACAAACGTTTGAGATTTCATTAGCGAAGTATAAATGAAATATTTGTAATATCAAAGGAAATTAAGTTTTCATGCTGTTATAATAAGCGCTCTAGCGACGTTTCAGAGATTGAAATATGACAACGAGCAGCAGATAGATAAGAGCTGGAAACCACTACGTCATAATATAGAGTGGTGTAGCTTGGTAAATAATAAATGCGACGCTTTATACGTTTTGTCGAGCCGAAACAGATTTTTAGCATGTGTTTTCCGTTTGCGTTTCCTTGAACCACTGAATCTGTTTAATCTGATTTCAGGATACTGACTGACGGTCGTAATTTTGACGTTAAACTGATCTTGGCATGAGTATCCGGTGCTAACCTGGAAATATTCGGTATGATAATTTAGCCACATCTACTTTTTTTCTGATACGTATGTGTTCCACGTGATACAGGACCATTTATTCAAGCAAATAAAGTGATTATACTTGCAATATCTAGGAGTCATTGAAATTGGACGTGAAATATAAACTCGTACTTTTGTGTTATTGTTAAATTGTTTTGGTTTTATCTTTAGAACAACTCGCTGTATGACATTGCGAGATCTTGTACGGTCTTGCTAGTTTCTTATTTTTTACACAATTTGGTACTGAAAGGACGTAGTAGTACAAGATTGCATTTAGGATTGCTTTTATACAGTAAAAAAGTGTTGTGTTCATTCATGTACTTCATATAATTGCCATCAATAAAGTTTTGCTTGTATTGATAAATGTATTTGGACAGAAGATCCTTGATTTAATGATGCCTCCAGTACTATTACTCCAAGGGGGTCGAATACCAAATAATTGGAAATCTGAGCAAGGGTATAAATTAAAAAAGGAATATTAAACATTATGGAGATGGAAAATTTACATACCATCAGTTTATGGTAATATCCTCACCTTTCGCCATTTCATTAACATTGTTGTTATAGTATGTTCTGCCTAAGATCTACGATAGATTTGAAGACAGCAACTTTATGTGTCTTGGTGTAGGCAAGGGATGTAAGTAAAAAAAAAAAAAAAAAAAAAAAAAAAAAAAAAGTATATATTGGCTTTGTGTTTCACATAATTTTTGTGATAAAGTTGAGAGGTAATTTCTGATGTGGGTGTATTGTACAATTTTTTAAGCTTCGGGGACATATTTACAGCTGTGTAAAGGAGGTGTGGTGGTACTACCTAACTCTGTCATATTAGAGGTAAAACAGATTAAAAAATCTCTATTATTGTCCATATGTTCGTAAAGGTGATTTTCAAAATAAAATTCCTAAGATATTACACAAAGGAAGTAGTTTTACACAATGGTTGCATGAGGTACATAGCAAGGTGGATAATTCTGTCAGCATGAACTTCATGCAAATATTTGCAGTCCAGACCAAGTTTGTACTTTTCAATTAGTATTGCTGGATATGTATAACTTATTGTACCTTTCATGACTCATAATGAGATTGGAGGGAAATGTGTGGGGGTAAATATCCCAGGAGACTTAGAGACAAATACAACAAGCAGGTTCAAAAGGATGTAGGCTGCGATTGTTGTTCAGAGAGGTAGAGGCTTGCACAAGTCAGGGTAGTGTGGAGAGCTGCATCAAACTAGTCTCAGGATTGAAGATAACAACAACTTCAAAATGGTCAAATGTTAGTATAGCTTATGGGACTTAACTATGGGGTCATCAGTCCCTAAACTTACAAACTACTTATGAACTAGCTAATCCTAAGGACGGCACAAATATCCATGCCCGAGGGGGGATTCGAACCCCCGACCGTTAGTGGCCATGCAGACCGTGACTGGAGCGCCTCGGCCACTTCGGCCAGCACAGCAACTACGATAAAGAGGTGTCCAATGGTTATGTGATGATTGACTGAACTGCACATACTTTACCGGTAGTGATTTCATTAGCAAAGTATAAATGAAATATCAAGAGTATCAAAAGAAAATTAAGAATTGTAATAATTAACAATGAAATAATACAAACTTTGGGAAATTAGCTATGTGGTTTAATAAAATGTACACAAGTACCTCTTTAAAAATGTGCATATTTCAGTTTGCTACTTCACCATTATTTGCTAACAGCCTAGCCTTGTATTACTTTCTTGTGATTAGTTTTTGTGAACTATATACTAATTCTCTCTTTTTTTTATCTGTAAATTAAAACATTGATTTGCAAAACTGATCATCATAGAAATAATTAGTGTTAGCAACATGAAAAGTTGGTTGGTAGTTACTTATCAAAAATAGTGGCCAGTAGTAGCTAAATATTTTGAGGATTAATGCTGACCACATCAGTAACATTTGGTAGCCAACATCTGCCTAAGTTTAGTTTTGGAAAATGGAATGTTTCTGTTCTTAACAGGAAGTCAGTGTCACAAGTGCTCCAATCCTGTAAATTTGGGATTGTTACAACTATTATTTGGTGTGGCAGATTAATATTTTGAGTTCATGATGATCTTGGTTTAACAATCAAGGTCACAATAACTGTACATACCCCTAAACAAAAAAAGTCGAACTAAAAGATGAGTGGGGTGATTTTTGTTGGATGGTTCTTCAGGTGAAACATGCACATCCATAACAAAAATGAAAACTAACAGTATAGTAATGGGACAGTTTACAACTCAACGCAAAGACATAACAACTAGCCGCAATGGGCACAAAAAAGGCACACACATACAACACTTTCAGCTATCTGGTTTGATACAGCTGTCCACAGTGCCCTATCTTGTACAAACCTCTTCATCTCTGAGTAAGAATCACAACCTACATTCTTTTGAACCTGCTTACTGTATTTTTTCTGCCTACCTTTGCGATTTTTACCCCACATACTTTCCTCCAATACTAAATTGATGATTCCTTATGTTTCAGAATGTGCGCCACTAAGAGCACCCTTCTTGTTGTCAAGAGATGTCAGAAATTGCTTTTCTTCCAAACTCTGAAAATCAAATGTTGTAAATCTCTGGTCCAAACTGCAATTCATAGACTTACAAACACTTAAACTCGATTACTGATAGAAATTCTCCACAGCAAAGCTAAAATATTCTTCAAAAGAGATAGTGGCCGGTCAGTAGTTACTTTAGTTCTGTACTGCTGATACACACAAACACGCAAAGTGGAGGGGGGGGGGGGGAGAAAAAATACGACAAGCTTTCAGGACTGTGTTGTCATCAGGTAGGAGAGGAGGGAAGAAAAAGGGAACAGAAGGAGAAGGTATACCAAGGGCAACAGGCATATTCCTTTGCAGTTCACTGTGACTTTCAAGAGTATTTATGTAGAGTGGACTCAAGCCTATGACAGGGAGCAGCCGAGCGCTCCTCAACAAGGCACCTTAGAGTGCACAACCACTCCCACGCGTTTCCCAACTTCTGTTCAGTACCTTGCCATTTGCTATGCAATGTATTAATCTAATCTTGAACATATGTGTGTAGCATCACATTTCAAAATCTTCTATTATCCTTTTGTCTTAAACTCCTTATCTTCATTTCACTCCCATACACTCCTATACTCCAGACAAATGCATTCAGAAAGCACTTCCTAACATAAATTAATATTGGATGTCAACAAATTTCTCTTCTTAGGGAAATGCTTTACTTACCACAGCCTTTCTGAATTTTATATCTTCCATAGTTCGGCCTTCAGAAGTTATTTTGTTACCCAAATAACAAAACACATATGCTACTTTTATTGTCTTGTTACCTAATCTAATTCCTTCAACATTGCCTAACTTTCTTAGGCTACATTCAATTACCCTTCCTTTGCTAATGTTAATGCTCTTCTGTCAAGACACTGTCCATTCTCTTAATTGCTCTTCAGGACCCTGCACTGTCTCTGACAGAGTTACAATGTCATCAGCAAACTGCAAAGTTTTTATTTCTTTTCTCTAAACTTTTAATTTCGTGCTGACCGAGGTGGCACAATGGTAACAAAATGTAGTCGAATTCGGGAGGATGGTGGTTCAAAGCCACCTCCGGCTACCCAGAGTAAGGTTTTTTTGTGATTTCCCCAAATCACTCTAGCCAATGTTGAGATATTCCTTTGAAAGTGCATGGGCTATTTCCTTCCCCATCCTTTCCCAAAACTCTTGAGTGTGAGCTCCATCTCTAATGGCAATTTTGTCAATGAGTCATTAAACTCTAAGCACCCTACCTTCTTCCTTTCCTAATTTCTTCTCCAAATTTCTCCTTGCTTTCCTTCACAACTCGTGCAGTGTACAGATTGAGTGAAATCAGGGGCTACAACCCTGCCACACTGTTCCCATCCACTACATTCCTGTCATACCTTTCGGCCCTTTTAACTGCCGTCTAGTTTTCGTACATGTTGAATGTAACTTTTGATCTCTATATTTTATCCATACTACCTCCAGAATTTGAACAAGTTTATTACAGTCAATGTTGTCAGAAGCTTTCTCCAAATCTAAAAAAGCTAATAATGTAGATTTGCTTTTCTTTAATCTATCTTCTAAGTTAAGTTGTAATGGGAGTATTGCCTCACCTGTTCTTATATTCTTGTAAATTCCAAATATCTTTCCCAAGGTTGGATTTTTCCATTTGACTGTAAATAATTCACTTTAGAATTTTGAAGTCACTTACTAAATCAATTGTTTTGTCATTTTCGCACTTGTCTGAACTTGCTTTCTTTGGAATTGGAATTCTTTCATTCTTCTTGAATCTCAAGGTATTTCCCCTGTCGCATACATCTTGCACTGATGATACAGCAATTTCTTCATACTAGCTCTCCCAAGGATATTAACAGTTCAGAGGGAATGTTATCTACTCGAGGGGCCTTGTTTTGACTCGGGTCTTTCTCTCAATATCTTCTTGTAGTATTATATCTATCTTGTGTTCATACATTTCTACAATAGTGCCTTCAAGTTCATTCTATATGTATAGCCATGCTATATATTCTCTTCCCTTCTTTTGCTCGATATTGGTTTCCAGCTGAGCTCATGATATTTATGGCGCTACTTTACTTGTCTTCTTCTTTAGCCTCTCTACTCTCTTTTGCCTGTTTCACTTGCTGCATTTTTAAATTTTGTCATTTCATCAGTTAATTTCATTATCTTCTGTGTTATCCAAAGATTTCTATTAGGCCTTGTAGTACTACATACAGTATTTGATCCTTTGCATCCTTCACTACTTTATATCTCAAAGCACTCCATTTTTCTTCTACAGTATTACTTTCTGCCGTTTCAATCAGTCCTTGCCTGATGCTCTCTCTGAAACTCTTGACAGCCTATGGATCCTTCAGTTTATCTAGGATCCATCTCCTTACTTTTCTACCTCCTTTCAGTTTGTTTAGCTTTAATCTGCAATTCATAACCAATATTCTATTGTGAGAACCTATATCTGCCATTGGTTTTTAATTCAAATATAGATTTCCCGGTAAATGCAAGCAGTCACCTTCACCATTTAGGTATGTGATCATGCCTCCTAAGTTGATTCAAATATTGTTACATTTTCCCTCCTTTCAGAATGTTAACCACTGGAATATGGGTGGAGCGGGGGGGGGGGGGGGGGGGGAGGGATAGGTTTGATAGATATGTCAACATGGACGACACAATTAAGTGGTATATGTCATAACTGATCTATGCACTATCCTATAATTTATAGTAAAGGGCAGTTTATCTATAATGCGCCTTTACTTCGAAGGTGTGTTTCACAGTTTGGGTGATAAAGTCAGAGTGATGGAATGTTGTGTTTTAGAGAGTGAGGCTTTTGTCTTTATTAGCTTTGATTGTATATATATTAAAAAGGAGGGGACTATGAAATATCTGGAAAGTATAAGTTGTATTGGCCTTAAACAGGACAACAGAGTTCTTCTGGACACCGCTGGCTCCATTCACAAAAGCATTCAATTGGAAAGTGGTAAATTCGAGTTGTGCTCATGTCCAATACAAGTGAGATTTATAACTAGTTATTGTAGAAGTCATAACACTCCAAATGTTGTTAACAATATTGCCATATACAAAGGACTTATAAAAATTTCTAGGCGAATTAATGTATGTAGAATATTGTGAAAAGAATTATTTCTGGAGTGGAAGAAGAGTTGGAGAAGAAAACAAACACCCTCAGCCAGACAGCATCTCACAATGATAATATTTGTCATCAAAATACAAGAAAAATAAATAACTCAAAACTCGCCTCCCCTCCTCCCTCCCTCCCCCTCTCCCTCCCCCCTCTCTCTCTCTCCCTCTCCCTTCCCCCCCCCCCTCTCTCTCTCTCCCCCCCCCCCACCCACCCACCCCAACCCCCAGAAACACATGCACAGAGATGATATATGATTTCATAAGACAGGTGATTGGTGATGGCCTTGTTGAAGGAACCATCCTGGCATTTGCCTGAAAAAGCTTTAGAAACTCCTAAATCAAGGTAGCTAAACATAACAAATTTCATCCTACTGAATATATGAAGTCACTTAACAACTGCACTGCCTTATTTGGATGGTCCTTATTGTGGAGTGTTCTTTGATTTACAAGCTGTTTGTGCCACATTACTTAAAAAACATTATTGTATTACTGTACCACTGACAGTCACACAGAGACTAAAGTAGACATTCACAAGCTTTCGGAAGTTACTTTCTGGGTTCACAATGTAGGCCATTACGTAAGGATGGACATCATGGCCTACCTTGGAGTAACTCTTCCTTTCCGTCCCATTTCTCCTGCATCCTCTCTCCTAAGAAGGAAGTAATTTTCAAAAGCTTGTGAATGTCTATTTTCGTCTTTTTTTGTATGACTATTGGTGGTACTGAACATGTGTAATTACTGGCCAGCCACTCTCTCTTTTGAATAATTTTTTCACATCTATTTGGATATTTCTCACATATTAATTGAATGGTATTGTTTTGTATCAGTGCCAACACTAAAAACACCTACAGGTGACTCCTGGATCCTGAAGGTGTTATGCCCTTTGCACTTCATTCATCTAATTCCAGGACTGGACCCATAAACTTGCAGCTATGCACATCTTCATGTCCTTACTCCACTAAACAATGAGGTAGTACAATTATTAAGACACTATCCTCATATGTGGGAGAAACCAGGTTCACATTGACCATTTTGATTTATACTTCCAGTTGAGTTTCTGAAAAAATTACTAAATGTAAAAGCCAGAATCTATCACTTACAAAGAGCTGTAATGAATCCTAGCTTCTTTTTTGTCAATTTTAAATCCTGTGCCATGTTTCTCATGACCTTGGTGTCATTGAAGAGTTATAGTTTTAATTTATTTCCACCAGAAAATTGAGTGCATCCTTTTACAAAACTAAATTTTCTGTGTTATTGGTAAAGACAACAGTTCAATAATGGACTTAAATTTGTGCTGTACCGCCGATAGTGATACAAGTGAAGGGGGGAAAAAAAAAATAAGGACAAGCTTTTGGAACACAGTTCCTTCTTCAGGTAGGAGAGAAGAGAAGAAAAAAGGATGGGAATGGAAGAGGAAGGTAATTCATGACCTAAGTCATGAGGATGGTATTTGAGGAGTGTGGAAGTCAGAGAGATATATATAACCAAAGAGGAAACATCAAGCAGTAAAGAGTAAATAATGCTGAGTGGTGGAGAGGGGGGGGGGGTGGTTGTCTTATATATAAAATGTTTTTGATTAATGGGGAAAGATAGAAAAAAAAAACCACACACATGCGATTGTGTGGCCGCGCGCGCGCACACACACACACACACACACACATATATATATATATATATATATATATATATATATATATATATATATATATATATAAAATTATAAAATATAAATTATAGAGGGAAATATAAATTATAGAGGGAAAGGTTCCTGGTGGGATAAAAAAATAGAAAAGAGATGACTTACCAAAAGGACCAGCTCGTCGATAGAAACGAATAAAATAACACACATACAAGCTTTCGCAGCCTAGCTGCTTCGTCAGGCAGAAGGGAAGGAGAGGGAAAAGGAAATGATGAGGGTTTTAAGGGAGTGGATAAGGAGTCATTCCAATCCCGGGACAGGAAAGACTTACCTTGGGGGGAAAAAAGGAGGGTAAACAAATACACACACACCCACACATTTACACAGACGCAAGTACACTTAGGCAGACATACTGTAGAAAGCAAAGAAGTTAGAAGTTAGACAGAGATGCCACTTGAGGCAGAGGCTCTGTCCAGAGAACCAAGGCAAAGATGTTAAGATGGTGGGTGGGAATTCGAATTTAGCGGAGGTTGAGACCAGGTGAGCAACGGGAAGAGAGAATAAGCTGAAGGGAAAGTTCCCATCTCCGGAGTTCTGAAAGGTTGGTGTCGGTGGGAAGTATCCAGATAACCCGGAAGGTGTAACACTGCGCCAAGATGTGCTGGCCATGCACCAAGGCATGTTTAGCCACAGGGTGATCCTCATTACCAACAAACACTGTCTGCCTGTGAGCCTTCATGCGAATGGACAGTTTGTTGCTGGTCATTCCCATATAGAATGCTTCACAGTGCAGGCATGTCAGTTGGTAAATCACATGGGTGCTATCGCAAGTGGCTCTGCCCTTGATCGTGTACACCTTCCGGGTTACTGGACTGGAGTAAGTGGTGGTGGAAGGGTGCATAGGGCAGGTTTTACAACGGGGGCGGTTGCATGGGTAGGAGCCAGAGGGTAGGGAAGGTGGTTTGGGGATTTGATAGGGATGGACTAGGAGGTTACGAAGGTTAGGTGGATGGCGGAAAGACACTCTCGGTGGAGTGGGAAGGATGTCATTAAGGATAGATCTCATTTCGGGGCAGGATTTAAGGAAGTCGTATCCCTGCTGGAGAGCCACATTCGGAGTCCGCTCCGATCCCGGAAAGTATCCGGTGGTGATCGTGGGTTGCTTCTTAAGAGAGGAGAGGGAAAAGGAAAAGAAAGCGGATTTAAAGGAGCGGGTGAGGAGTCATTGCAATCCCAGGAGAGGAAAGACCTACCTTAGGGGGGGGGGGGGAGAATAGGTACACACACACAAACATATGTCTGCCTTGGTGTGTGTGTGTGTGTGTGTGTGTGTGTGTGTGTGTGTGTGTGTGTTTACTTATGTTTCTGTGTATATATATATATATATATATATATATATATATATATATATATGCAAACATAAATAAAGCAAACAGAAACACACACAAAAACAAGCTTTCACGACCTAGTTGCTTCTTCAGACAGAATAGGGAAGGTGAGGGAAAAGGAAAGGATGAGGGTTTTAAGGGAGTGGGTTAGGAGCCATTCCAATCCTGGGAGAAAAGAGACTTACCTAGGGGGGGAGGAGGATAAACAAATACACACCCACCCACACATATACACAAATGCAAACACACCTAGGCAGACATACTGTAGAAAGCCAAAGGCTTTCCTGGTGGGTTAAATTTATATAAAAAATAGAAATCGGTTAACTTACCCAAAGCACAGACTCGTCATCAGATACAAGTAACTAAATAAATAAAAACACACACATACAAGCTTTCGCCACCGCCGGTAGCTTCTGCAGGAAAAGAGAAAGGAAGGAGGAGAGAAAGGGAAGGATACGGGTTTTAAGGAAGTGGAAAAGGAGTCATTCCAATCTCAGGAGTGGAAGGACATACCTTATTTGTCAACATGCACGACACAAAAATGTCAGGACGAAGAGGTATTGCAACAGTTTTGGAAACAATGTGCACAACAAGGATCCTCGTCAGATGGATGCGTGTTTCTCCTCTAATTTTAATGACCAGCAGATGGGACTTTTTTTCTTTTCAGATGAAGATGTTTATCAACATATTTTCTAAATAATATTGCCTGCTTTTTTAATGATTCTCACCTCAAATTAATAATTAATTACATGGAAATTTACAGTTATCTCCCCTCTGAGTTTCCTAAAAAGATACTCATATGAAAATGAAATTCCGCTTTAAATGCTGCGTGTCGCCCACTCACGAAAAATCTGGAGGGTTAAAGAAATCCTGCAATAATTTGTTAAATCACTAGTTTGCCTGTTTTTATACTAAGACAACTCCTACGGCTTATTCATTATGCCTACAGAAGACTGATTTGAGATACTTGATAATTTAATCCTAATATAAATATTTGTTCCAAAGGATTTCCCCAGCAGACATCATTTTATACCATCTTAGTTATCCTGTAATCTAATCCATTCTCATTTGCACTTCCACCCATTGTGTGGTGTCTTTCCGTGTTTTCCTTTCTACCATTACCAGTAGTCCTACATCATTTTTAGTTCATAATGTAGCCTCCACATTTCTTTTTTAATCATTTAAATATTGTTCTCTGTATTCTGTAAGCAGCTTGAGGAGAAAATACTCCAAATGAATGTGGGGTCACCCCCTTTTACCCACCACCTTTGACATGAACCATGTATTTGTCTGTCATTAGATTCTTCCTATTCTTTGTTTCTTCTGTCCTGTACCACCAACCCTTTGCCACTATCATCTCTTTCCTTAACCCTACGAGCACCAAGCATGGGTAAAAATTGCCCATAATTTTTCTTTTATTAAGAAAACTATTTTAAATATCTTTCTTTGTTTACGGGCCATTTTCTATTTGTATCTCACCTTATAAAGTTCTACACTATACATTTCAATGTTTACAGTTTTAATAACCACAAATAAAATATGGAAATTTTATGCTCAAGGGCACATTTCATCCTGGGTTGGTACTCCATGCAACTATAAATCTTACTGTCTTCCCTACAACCACCAAGCAGGGACAACAACTGTTATTGTAAAATCAGTGTCCATTATCTCTAATTTCAGTATCTCCAAGCTATTTACAATCCTAATGAACCTAATAACAGCTGAAATTATTGTAAATAGTAGTGTGTGTCAATTCAATTTCACACTGGTGATCTGCTATTTCTGAACTGTTAAGGTGTTGGACTTCACATCAGCAGGTGTTTCATCGCCTAATCGACGTCTTCATGAGAATAAAAAGAAACAGTGGAAAGTTACAGAACAAATAGGATGTAAATGCAATAAAATTGATATGTATTATAGATAACCACGCAAGAATGTGAGATTATGTGCAGTCCCTAGAGAGAGCATAGAATGGTTTAACGAGAAAATATTGCTAGCCACGAGATGTGTAATGTGAAGCCAGAAGTGGGGGCAAAATAGTCCAGCTTACTTGTGGAAATGTTTCTGCAAACAGTTGTAAAAATATTTATTTATTTGCAGATCTAGATTTTGACCACCGTGTGGTCATTATTAAGTGCTTAAAAACAATGAAAATACTTAAAACATCTCGACCTCCATGTTGGAGGTTGTGTTCAAAATTACGTAGTTGTTGAGATTCTTGAAGAATTGTAACAGCTGCGTCAGTATGAATGCAACCTCCAACATGCAGGACGAGATGTTTTTAGTATTGTAATTGTTTTTTAAGCACTGATAATGACCACACAGTGGTCGAAATCTAGATCTGCAAGTAAATAAATATTTTTACGACTGATTGCTGAAAAATTTCCACAAGTCAAATACAGTCGTGGAGCACAAATTCCACCATGGAATCAAGCCTGAAGTCAAGCTTACTTCATTGCAATTTGTGAGGTTGTGCTACTTGGTGTCCATGTTGCAAGTGGTAGAATTTCTCAGTCACGACCTGTATTGCTACTGCAAGCTTAATGCGGATCATTGCTGATCTACACGGATGGTCGTGAAACCAAGTGATCAGCTGCAGCGCTTCTAATAAAATGATGGCAACTTCTGTAGTAGACTGTCTGTGAGACGAATGCTTCACATATCTGCAACCCAATGGGACAGGTGCCTAGCTCTTAGTCCAATTTGTTCACTTGTGCACTAAACCACAGTATGTGTCTGTAGTTGCAAGTAGTTCCCAGTAGCCAACATAGGAGGAGGGAACCGTTGGTGCAGCTAGGTTTAAATGAGGGATGCAGCATACTGCAGTATACCACATCTGTAACTTAAACAGTATGCTTCATCCCTCATTTAAACCTAGACTTAACCCCTACTGAAATACAATTTTTATCTAAAAATTAGACCTCACACCACTTACCTCTTAATGGCACACATCATTGTGACACCAAAGTCTAATCTTTTGATCGTATTAAGAATTTAGGCATAATTATGTATGTAAACTTTTATTGATTAAAACTATAAGATAATCCTACATACCTTTTAATTTCATGGCTATTTTTTATTTTGCCATTGGTATGTATATGTGCTTTAATTGATTGTTACAACCATAAGATAATTCCATAAAACTTTCAATCTCATGGCCATTTTGATTTGATATTAACTTACCTTTTTTCACCTAGACGTTATGCTGCTAGGGGGATGTTACAATTTTGGACAAAACACATTATTCTAAGGCATCCTTAATAATATTTTTGTGGGTATATTGTGATTCAGTTATGTCATTGCTTTCATGTAAAGCACCAATAAGATGATGTACATCCCCACCTCCCCCTTTTTTGGTCCAGACTATGTTACAATGTTTATACTTGTGTACAAGCGGCCTCTTTAGCTATTTTGTAAATGTCCACTATAATATCAAGATGCACTACCCAGTTTTATAACTACAACATAATAGCCACTGTGGTATATAGTATTGTAAAGGTATACAATATGTATGTTGCTTATGTAATCTCTTTTAGCTGTTTTGTAAACATTCATATTAATGTCAAGACGTACTACTCTGTTGTATGACCGCTACATTGTGACCACTGTAGAATATACTTTTCTAATTTAATTTCATATTTAATACAGGTATTTTCGTGGTATGCACAAACCACTACTGTCAATACGACATGAATGTAGATAACAGATAGGGGAGAGTAGTACACAATGAAACAAAAATTACCCTTTTGAAGGTTTCATATAAAATACTACAGATACTACTCACAAAACAATTTTTTTTTATTTACTTGAAAGAACAATATTTTGTCAGTATTTTTGAACAAAAAATAATAATTTTGCTACTAATAAGTAAGTGAAATAACAATTTCAAACAACCTCCGCAAATGTTTCACTGTGTACTGTGTACAGTACACATTGAAGCAGCTGCAATTTTTTATATTCATTACTTGCTGAGTGACTTATGAAACGTAAATATCTTGTTAAATACAGGTGTAAACGTTAACATATATTTAATTTTGTTCAGTGAATATGAAGTCACCCGAAATTGATTGGAAAATGAACATACCAGTGGTTGGAGAGTCTCTTTGTAGTCATAGGCAATGCAGATGGCAAAATCATTGCAATGTCCTTATGTGAAACACAGACTATGTCTTCTGCAACTGGGAATACAAAACCAGCCCCCCCCCCCCCCCCCGAAGATATGAGTACCACAAACTACTGACTTCAAGACTTTAGCTGCAAAATATACATTGTTTTGGAATTTCGCCAAAATGTAGTCACCAATCATAACGTCCCACTTCAACTTAAAAAGATCTAATGATACACTTATCTGTGTCTCTTTTCTAAATGTAAACAATCTTTCTCTTATGAATGTAATTGATACATCTTCTCAATTTATTATAATGACATGTAAGTTTTAATTCCCATCATGCTCTTTTTAACAGATGACGACTATGTAAAACAATTTTTGAACCAGATGATGATGGCAGAGACCATAAAAGTATATACCACTGATCTTGGCTTTACCATTTTTGGAACAAATCATAATATTGGATCACCTCCTCATAATATGAACAAAGTCTTTTGTAAAAGTAGTAGAACTTATCAGATTTATAATTGTTCTCTTTTTGTCAACAGAATATCACTACAAGGATGTCAGCATTATCTGTTGAAGATATCAAGACGACGGGGACAAGTTTGTCCCCACAGGATGAAGTCATGAAGGAACTGGAATGTCCAGTATGCTTGGATTTCATGTATGAGAATATAAATATGTGTGAAGCTGGGCATAATATATGTTCTGGATGTTCTGACAAGTTACAGAACTGTCCCATATGTAGAAAGGTATATTTCAAATTTTAGTGAGCTCATATCTCACTAACTATTTTATCTATAGTTGAAACACTATGTAGTTGGGTAAGTTATCCAGCCTAGTGCTGCTTTGGAGCATTACTATCCAATCACTATCCTACCCACAATGTTCCTCCTTGTGAACCCCCTCATATCACCCAGACCATGCCTAGATAACCTTACGAACTTGCCACATCCCTCCAAACTCCCTACCAACTCTCTCCAACATCCAGAGCAGAAATGTCAGAACACTGATGTTACTCCGTCCACCAAACACCTCAATGTCACAGAAGTTTCAGTTCTATTCTTCTTAACTGTTTATTTGACACGAAATCCGAATAAATGGATTTGTAGAGGAGAAAATTCCTGACAACTTTGCTCTCTTACTTTTTTTCCCCATTTCAGAGATTTTGCAAAAATATTGGTGATTTGTGTGTCTGTCTGTAGTATGGAAGAATGATTTGAGGTTGATATTTCATCTGAGGATGATTGTATCACAGAACATTATATTCCTAATTAATAATCATGATTCATTATTATTGAGATTGGTTTCAATATTCGCAAACACGCCCCACAGTACGTGAATTTTTGCCTTAATTGGAATTTCTTTGAAAAGGTTCTCAGAAATATCTGGGGCTGCCTTCTGCCCTACACACCAGTTATACTGTGTTGGACTTGTCAAAGACCTATGATTCTCGTTATTCCCGTTTCCTATGATGGAAACACTACTTTGCCACCAATCCCTCTTCCCTAAGTTTAACTAATCCTAACATTGAACTCTGCCTTACCCAGTTCATGCCACCATTCAATTGAGATCCCCGTGCACACCCACCTAACCACCCTCTTATCACCCTCCAAGAATTTCTCACCCCCAACTAGGCTTCACCGTCTTTCCCCAAGTCGCTTCCTAAAAACACAAACCTCTCAGCAGAAGAAAGGAGATCTATCAACAACCTCAAAATAAATCCCCACATAATCATTTTCCTTGCAGACAAAGATTACACCACTACTGTCACGAATTACAATGAAGACTTCGCAGAAGGGCTTTGTCAACTTTTATACATTTCCTTTGAAATGGTCATGGGCACCCTCCTATGTCAATCTGTGTAAGCGCCATCTGGAGGAAACCTTCCGTGCATCTAAAAATTTCTGATATAGTTCAGGTTTATTGATGATTTTCCATGATCTGGACTCGAGGCCAGGGCATTTTATCCCTCTTTTATCATTACCTTCACTTGGTCTTCCTCAATCCATTGTGCCATGTTTCTGAATGTTAACCTCCACCTAATTGATGTCTCCACATTTCTGTTCACATTAAACCTACCAACCACAAACAGGACAGGGGACAGGAAAGACTTACCTTGGTGGGAAAAAAGGAGGGTAAACAAATACACACACACCCACACATTTACACAGACGCAAGTCTTTCCTGACCCGGGATTGGAATGACTCGTTACCCACTCCCTTAAAACCTTCATCATTTCCTTCTCCCTCTCCTTCCCTTCTGCCTGATGAAGCAGCTAGGCTGCGAAAGCTAGTGTGTGTGTGTGTGTGTGTGTGTGTGTGTGTGTGTGTGTGTGTGTTTATTTGTTACTGTCACTGCCTGTGCTCCTTCGCCTGGTAAGTAGACTTCATCTATTTTTTACATATATTTTTCCTGTTAGGAATTTTTCCTCTATAATATTCGTATTATATATAACCCCTTCCTTACTGCCTAACCAATCATGGTTGGCATATCTACTGTGATGAAAACCCCCTTTCTCAATGGCTGAAGGTCTCACAAAGGCCTTCACAGACATAAACTACCACCGCTCCCCACCTAGTCCACAAACAGATTTCCTGTGCCATGTCCCCACACACCCCAAATCCTACCTTCACCACCAGTAACCAGCAACAAAAAGGCACTCCCCTCGTTACCCATTCCAATCGACCGGAACAACTAGACCACATTCTTTGCCAAGGTTTTAATTTTCTGTCATCATGTCGAAAAATGAGAGCATTCTGCTCTAGATCCACCCCACCCCTCCTAAACTGGTGTTCCACTGTCCACCCAACCTCCATAACATCCCAGTCCATCCCTATGCCACTCCCAACTTCAGCCTCCCACCAAAGGGATAATACTCCTGTGGAAATACCCCACTATAAGGTCCTAGGACTTTTATCTGTCACTTTCCACTTCTATCACCTCTGGCAGTATTGCTCATGTGAAAAATACCGAGTAGCACCGTGGTTCAGAACCCACGTTAAACTGTAGGTCCCCCTATAACTGGCTGGGTAAGTCAGTTCAAAGGTCGGATGAAGGTAACGACATACCACCTCCAAATAGGACCATGCCTAGTAAAGCACTGTGGTGTTCAAACCAATCTTCGGATTGTTGACTGCTTTACCTTTTAAGACCTGCCAAATCCACCCACCCACCATTTCCTTTTCCAGTCTTGTCACAGGCTTATCCTACTCAAAGGCCGGGCCACCTGTGAAAGCAGCCATGTAATTTATCAACTTAATACAATCACTGCACAGCTTTATATATTGGTATGATCATTAACCACCTGTCCATTAAGATGGATGGGCACAGCCAAATTGTGGTCAAAAACAAGATAGACAACCCTGTGGCACAACATACAGCTAGAGCATATGTTTGATTACATCAGCTGTTTCACAACCTTGGCCTTTGGGATCCCTCTGTCATGCCCAGTGGTCTTGGGGTAAAGCTCTCGACTGAAAACTGCAGTGTTGCGGGTTCGGAAGCCGGTCGGACCTCGGATTTATTCAGTCTACGTTTTAATCCATCCTTCGCCTCTCAACCATGTGAGGAGTTGCCAGAAACAACAAGTGTTTCGGATTCCACGTTAAGCTGTAGGTACCCTGTCGCCAGTTGGGTAACTGGGATAGGCTAGGGACACCCAAGTCGCCGAAGTGGCATCCATTCGAAAGACATGCGCCAGGCCAATGAGCCACACGAAATTATCATCATTATGGGATCCCCTCTCCCCTCACTACCAACTTTTCATGGGATTGGCCTACAGTGTATACTATCCCAAAATTATCTGGGCCTCCACCTAAGATAATTCCGCCCGTCCTCTCCACACACAACATTTTGTGCCCCCTGTGGTCCCTACCCTCCATTGCCTCCCCACTCCATTCCTAAGCTACATCTCTTTCCACCTATTTACTTATATTCTCTGTAAAGGTCATACTGCATCCATCCCCGCCACAGCATTGCAACCTTCCTCCTGTCCCCCTCCTATCCCATCACCAACAGAGTGTGATTTGGAGGTTTGCGGACTGAGCTAATGTCTTTTTTTTTTCTTCTGATGAAGGCTGATGGCTGAAAGCTTATTCTCTGTTTTTATGAGTGTTTCTTTCTTTACAAGCCTTTTGCAGTTCAGTTTGTGTCTTTGCGGTGAGTTGTAAACTATCTTCCTTTTATTGTTGAATTCCAACCTAGACTTTACTTTGCTAAACATAAAAGAAATTTTATTTTTAGTAGAAAATCTGTATCATATTCACTGAAATGGCATTGTCTTTAAATTTATGTGTTCTAGTCCTTTAGGTTTGTGATGCAAGATATTTTAAAAATATATTACTTAAATTTAAAATCATCCCCTCTCTTTGGCTTTTATTTAAATGAATCCCTCCACGTCAAATACTTATTTTCTATTGTTTTCAGCTCATCTATGTCCGTAATAGTTTAATGTTCAGACGCCATTACAATCGCTTCACATTGTCTGCAAACTTTCAATCAATCATCCTTATACTATACTTTGCTTGATTTTAGAACCTGCAGTCATTTCTTTTGTAATTTCACGAAGTCCGATCATAACTTATTTCAAAATTCAAACATTCGGTACCATCAATTCTTTGTCCAAAAAAATATAATCGCGGAATCTACTTTTAACAATTATGGCATCATACGAAGCAAGGGTAATGTTATAGGTTCAAATATGGTATGTTGTTGGTTTCACAGCTTGACATATATAAAGGTATTACACTGGTGCTTATCTAAATGCAACACCAAGAAGTTTCTGAGATATAATTAGGCTAAATTTATTTGGGAGATAACATTTTGCACAAAGATCACATGATTGAAATTATATTAATTTTTTCAATTATGTAGTTGGTCAGGAACCTCATAGCATAGTGAAAGCACAACCATAACACAGAATTGTTCACAAAGCGGATGCTGTCAAGATGGACATTCTCATTGGCTGTATGATTGTGATTCCTGATTGACTGTCATTGTAGTGTTACAAGAATGTAAATGTCATGCAAAAACTGCTGATACTATAAATGTATTTCAACCTACATAGTGACATAGTGTTTGAAATTATTATTACATGCTAAGCTTTTTCTCTTTTATCAATTAATACATTTAGAAACATAAAGTTATAAGCTGTGAAACGAACAAGTAGGTGAACTGAAATGAATGGCACACACAAATTAAAAAAGGACAGTGCCATATTAATACTTACATCTCATTTTTTTAATGTGAATAAATATATATCTAATAAGTTCCACACTTGTAGCATAGTGTTTCTATTTGTACAAATTATTTACTGTACTCTGTCAGACCAGAAGTGGATTATCTCTTGAAAATTGCATAAAACACTGTAACTAATTGTAAATCAATAGCATAGTCACATCAAAAGTGAAAAATGTGACATTACATTTTCTAAATTTCTTTAAAAAAAAAATTACTTTAGAGTTTTTAATAAGTCAGGAATTAGGTTGTTGTGTGTTAAAAACAATTGGAATTGTTCTCTTTCAGCTGTTTGTTTATCTGCTTTCTGCTGAATTATTTTTTGTGTGTTCTGATTAAAAACATTTATGTTTGCTGTAAATTATATGGTTATGCAATTGTTATTTATTTATTTATTTTTTTTACAGGATATGCTTAAAGGGACACGAAATAGAGCACTGGAGAAAATGGCATCACGGATGACTTTTCCATGTCGATACCACACTGCTGGATGTTCTGAAAGTTATCCTGCGACTTTGTTAACTCAGCATTTGCAGGTGTGTCCACGTCGTCCTTACTCGTGTCCAGTAGATGCTGAAAAAAACTGTAAGTGGAGAGGTCAGCTGCAGCAGATGGTTTCACATCTGCAGGAGGAACACCATGAGCAGGTTAGTCACTGACAGCTAATTAAACTCCTCTCTGTTAGTAGTTATTGAAGTAAATGTTCTGTAGTTCACATTTATGATTATTGGTTTTACTTTAAATAAGTGAACTGTGAAAAGTGGTGCAATGGTTAGCACACTGGACTCGTCTTCAGGAAGACGTCGGTTTAAATTAAAGTCCGTCCATTGTGATTTGGGTTTACTGTGATTTCCCTAAATCACCCCAGATGAATGCTAGGATGGTTCTTCTGAAACAGCATGGCCAATTTCCTTCCCCATCTTGTCATTTGTTTCTCCTATGTGGATTACCTCTTTCATACTGTACCTCAGAGTAAACTCAACCATTAGTTGCAAACGGTATGTGCAATAATGGGTTATGTGCCATGAGAACCCACAAAGCTCAGTCCTACTGAAATGTGAATATGGGAATCTTTTCTTTGTCTATAGTTCTGTAATCCACTTAATGTAAATCATATGCAAGGTCATTTCCCTTTTTTGCTGTGCTCCTCCCATTCATCCTTTCAAACTTCTTTTAGTCAATTTCTTCTCTTTCTGTGTCGGCACTATATCTTGATACTTCTTAACACTATCTTCATGCAGTTGCCAACAGTGCAAATGTGTTTCACAAAATTCCAAACACAAAACTGTATTGAGCCCTGTTTATTGTGTTACGGGTTTCAGGTAAAAACTGTCACCTGTACCTGTACCTGTGACTGGAATATGAGCGACAAATATAACCAAATTACAAAATAAACTATAAATAACCAGAACAGTACACCTAAATTCTTATGGGATTCGAACATATTATGGAAACAGAAACCTAGCAATGCAGATATAGACATGTATATTGACAAAGACATGTCAATCATGTTCATGTTGAAAAGTAACACTACAGGCCATTGAGAAAGTGATAACACGAGTGGTATGTATGTAGGTCAGGTAGAAACAAACCAACTGCATAGTAGTTTGAACAAAGCACTTGCAGTTTGAACAGCAATAGTGAAATGCAGAGATGTTACGAAGAAAACGTAACTAGTGTACGAGATTTTGATTAAATAACCATTCAAGTACATGAATTAGTCACTAACTACAGAATAATGCTTATGGAAACAGTATAACAATAAAGTTTACAATTTCACCATTTTGTTATGCATGATTCTCTTCCTGGCCTAAATCTCTTGTGTATGTGGAATGTTGCCCCCATTTTCATACAGCACTAATTGCCATTCCATTTAACCCATTTGCCTCCTTTATTTCCTGTTTGCCTCAAAGTGTTTGTTTTGAAACTCTATGCACGGTTTGGCTGTAATGGAGACATAATTTAGCCACTATGACCTGAAGGACTATTGCTGGCTATGTCACACTTTCTGAACATTATCCCTGCTCCATTTGTTGAACGAGGTTATGAAAAATGCCTCTTGCACAACCATCAGCACCGAGAATCAGGATTTCAACTGTCAGATGCAACCCGGCATTGTCAAACCATCTTGAGCAGTATGTGTCTGTCGGAGCCTCCACCAAAACTGTAATGACGTCAGGCTGTGAACTGATAGACTTGAGTATGTCTGTCCAGTTTGTGCTGCCAATAGTGCACTAGCTGCTTGCCTCTGCTGGTTACCATCGGTCCAGACATCAACTTTGTACTTCGGCATCACTTTACTGCATGGGTGCTACAAGCTTACATAACCCTGAAAATGTTAGTGGCTGCCCTTGAGCACAGTGTAGCTCTCTCATGTCGCCTCTTTGTGCATACTGGGAGATATTGGTACAGAACTATGCCTCTGAACCTCACCATTCAACCACATGTCACAGTCTGTAGCTACAGTTGACAAGTAAGAACTGTTTATGTTCCACTGCATTTTCCCCACAACTACCTCTTGACTTACTATATTTTAGTGCTCAGTGAAGGGTGACTCCATAGACTCCAAACTGTTCTTCCCACACCACCCAGAGTAGCCTTCCACCATCCCAACCTCCGCAACATCCTCGCCCAACCTTACAACATCCCAAAACCATTCTCCCTACATAATGGTTCCTATCCCTGTAACTGGTCCTGCTGCAAACCTGTCCAATGCATCCTCCCACTACCACAAACTCCAGCGCCACCACAGGAAAAACCTATCCTATTCAAGGCAGGGCCACATATGAGACAACACATGTCATATATCAACTGACATGTATCCACTGTGCAGCCTTTTATGTTGGTATGACTACCAACAAATTGGCTGAGCAGATGAATGGCCACAGACGGACTGTTCACCTGGGGGACACCCAATATCCTGTGGCAGAGTATGCCCTCCAGCATGACTCCAGGGACCTTGGCACGTGTTACACTGCACATGCCATTTGGATACTGCCACCTAACACCAATCCCTCAGAGCTACAGGGGTGGGAACTTGCCCTCCAACATATCCTCTTCTCCCGCCACCCCCCCCCCCTCCCCTCCTGGCCACATCCCCCCCCCCTCTCTCTCTCTCTCTCTCTCTCTCTCTCTCTCTCTCTCTCTCTCTCTCTCTCTCTCTCTCTCTCTGTGTGTGTGTGTGTGTGTGTGTGTGTGTGTGTCTCCACCTTTCCCTGTTAATCAAAAACGTTTTAGACACCCCCCCCCCTCCACCTCTCCTACACACCTCAGCACCATTCAGTTCACTCATCTTTTCTTTTATTCTCTTCTCTTTACTGCTGGATCTTTTCTCTCTTAGATATAGCTCTTTGACACGGCTCAGTACTACTACTCAGTATCTCTGACTTCCACAAACCTCTAACACCATCCTCATGACCTAGGTCGTGAATTACCTTTCCCTTCCTTTCCCATTCCTTTTTGCTTCTTTTTTTCCTCCTCTCCACCTGAAGAAGGAACACAGTTCTGAAAGCTTGTTTATTTCGCCTTTTTTGTGTGTGTGTAACTATTGGTGGTACAACAAAAGGGCAGTACTGGCCAGCCAATCTATCTCTTTTGAAAAATAATCTATCGTCTTTGTGCAGAATTTCCATCATTAACCATAGTAAACTGTAACATTTAACACCTGAATCAAGGTTATTGAGGGACTGATGGATCAGTGATAAAGAAGATACACATCATTGTGTCATGAGAAGACTGCATATTGTGATTCAACAGGGAAAGCAACAGCAATGGATGTGAGTTTTGATGCAACCTTGAAAAAAGTCCTCTGACCGGTTATGTAACATTTAATTCTGACCCATATTTTCTGGCTATTTGCTCTCCTTAGCCAATTTTGTATCTGGGTCATTGCATTGGAAATCATCAGTTTTTCGCCAGAGTAGGTTGCGTCTTGATAACAGATTTTAATGAAATTTGGTACTGTTAATAACTGCACTAAAGTAAGTACAGGTTTTGAAATTTGCAAGCTAGCCCCTCCTAAAGTTACAATTTTTTGCTCCACCCCCATTTTTTTCTTCATAATACATGTAATCATGAGGACCTGCTACGTCCTATACCAAAACAAATACAATCATTCATTTGAAAACTAGCACCTCTCCCTTGTAGAAGAAAGTGCTGCAACTCACAACACAACAATCGATGCTCACCCTGATAAGTCTGCCGACACAGCCATGCCTGCCTAAGCTCTGTTTGCTGCTTTCCATCAGGTTTCAAGGCGGTAGCCTTGTCAAGCGTTGACGGAGACCTCTGGTGGACACATGGAGTATTGTTGCCGAGATTTGAAATAGACCGTGTTGTGTTCAAGCTTTGTAACATCCCTCATCCTTTGGGAAGTAGACGCTCTGTCCTTGAGGAAGTACATTAGTCGATTAGTCGTCGATGTCCATTCCTTCCGTGGGAAAGAAACAGGCCTGTCCTTGCTTGGTGGAGAGAGGTTCCTAGCTGGTACTGAAGAGTATAAAACAAAGTGACAAGTCTTAGGGCATTTGTATGTTCATTCAAGGACTGGTGAGGGTGGTGCAGGCGGCATCTCAACATCTGGCACTTCAGCTCCTTGCATCTCGTCCTGTGCAGGTTCTGCGCCGGAAAATTATGATATGTGTGGAAATGGTGTGACTTTGGGAACTAACAACTTTTAGTGACAACTGGAGAGAGTGGATAGTGGTGGTCATCATTCTCCGGAACATTTGCGACAGGTATTGCATCACGTGGGAAGAGGAGTGCAGTGGCCTCAATGCTAGGAAATGGTGTGTCGTACAGACCACAGGGGATGATTTCCTTGGTATCTGGCGGAGGCCGCAGTGGTGGAGTTGTGGAGGTGGCCACAGGAAGTAGTGGTACACAGGAAGAAGGTAGTGGCCTTTCCGCTGCAAGTGTGCCACCCAGACCACCAGATGGCTCAGCCACCACCCGCAGATGCAGCTGATCATGGTGGTGGGTTGCTTTATTCAATCCTTCAGCATCCTTGCCTGACAAAGCTGCCCACAGGCTCCACAGCTGAGCACTGTCTCTCTCATGGTATCAATATACGATCCACATTCAGACTACCGATCAACATGCCAATGCTGATTCTCTCCCTCAGTTCTGATGGACCCAGACCCCTCCTTTGATAGCAGTGAGCTACTCTGTTTCCAATTGGATGTCAAGGCTCAGTACACCATTGAAGGGTTTCCCATTGACGCTTCCAGAATCACAGCGACTGTCGCTAGGGATCCTGTGCTTAGTAAGGTGGTCACCATTCAGAATGGGTGGCTGGAAAGGCATCCCGACAAGGCTTCATATCCATTGGACAATTACTTTGCTATGTGCTACTGTCTCACTGTCTTTCAAGGCTTTTGCTCTTATCTACTGACGGCTCGGCTACCAGGGTGCTCATTCTGGCTGCTCTTCACTGGGAGATCCTTCAGTTGCTTGATCAAGGGCATTGGGCTGTCTCGTGCATAAAAAATTTGCCACGTTGACACGTGTTATGGCCTGGCATTGATATCGACATTGTTCACATGGTTCTGGTATGGCTGCTGTGTGCTCCACATTGGTTAGCTCCACACTCTACTCTCTCACCGTGGCTACCCTTACAGCACCCTGGGGACTCATTCACATTGATTTTGCGGGCCCCTTTTTCTCTTCATCCTGGCTGATCATTGTTGATGCCTTTTAAAAATTTCCTTATGTGGCTCGTTGTGCATCCACAACCTCGCCAGCCACTATTCAGGCTTTGTCTCATGTGTTTGCTATTGAAGGACCTCCCTCTACAATCATGTCAGGCAATGGACCTCAGTTTGCCTTCCAACCTCTTCAGGACTTTTGTACTCAGCAAGGCATTTGCATTTCATCCTCAGTCTAATGGTGGGGAAGAGAGGATGGTTCGCATGTTCAAGGTTTAAATGAGGAAACATGTTGAAGGTTGGTCCACAGTAGAGATCTTGACTCTCTTTTGAGTTCCTCTCAGTTCACTCCCATTGTAGGTAAAAGCCCCACAGAACTGTTACATGGGTGTCAACCTCACACCCTCCTTAATCTTCTTCAGCTTTCCTTGTCTTCATCTCCTCATGTTCCTGATCAGCGAACTTCTCAGTATGGCCCCGGAGATATGGTCTGGGCCCAAGGGTTTGGGCACTGATATAAATGCGTTCCTGTCATGGTGCACAGTTTGCGAGGTTGATGCCATTGTCTAGTTCAGACCTGCCTAAGAAAACCTGTAACTCCTTAACATCAGTAGGTCTAGGCATAGCTGTGATTGCAGCAACACAATGTTACAAGGGACAGATGCCACCTTTAGAAAGCTCAAAGACAAGATAGGCGACTGAAACCTGGAAGAAGCTTGACTTGCACAGGTTGCATTTGAGTCAGCTATCTGAAGGACCGAGGACAGTGTGCAAAGATTTGATAAGTGCTCTTCTCTAGTGGCACCCGTGATGACAATGTCATCTTGATAATTATACTGTCAATTGTTACAAATAAAGTTGGAAAATCGCTGGAGCACTGGCCACTCCAAATGGAAGACATATTGGTGCAACCCAAAGGGTGTGTTGAGTCCAGGAATTGTTTGGATACCTCGTCCTGCGGAACTTGTAAATATGCCTCTGATGAGTCAAGTTTGGGGAAAAAAACTGGCCCCCGACAAGTATTGCTAAGAGCTCCTCTGGGTGTGGCAACAGGTATATATCAATGATGCTTTGGACATTGTCAGTGTTCATAAAATCCCCACAAAGACATAACTGGCTGTTAGGCTGTTTGACAATCATTAAGGACGATGCCCACTCACTGGAGGGAATAGGCTGCAGGGCTCCCAAAGAAGTCAACCTGTCCAACTCCTGTTTAACTTGGTCAAGCAAAGCAACAAGTACAGCATGTGCCCGAAAAAATTGATGGCGATCTGTAGGCTTGAGAGTAATATGCACTGTAAAATTGGTAGCACAACGTAATTGTTCTGAAAAGAGGGATGAAAATTCAGAGGATAATGTCTCAATTTGCTGGTAAGGAACATGTTCATAAACAAGGTGGACGGAGTCAGTTATAGAAAACCTGAAAGCTCAAAAGGCATCCATGCCAAATAAATTGGCTATATGAGGGTTGTCTACCATCAAAAATGTCAAACCACATTTTTATATGTCTCAAATGCTGTGAACTTCCCTAGAACCAGGTTGCTTTGCTTGTTATAATTTACCAAGTGTCGGTCAACTGAAGAGAGTGCAGGAGAACCCAGATCAACATATGTTTGAGAATTTAAGAGTGTCACGGCAGTGCCGGTATCTACTTGTAAGTGGAGCATTTGGTCCAATACTTTAATCTCTAAAAACAATTGAGTCGTACTATTGGTAGTAGGGAAAACACAATTAACACCCACGACAGAGTCTAAGTCAATGGAAAACTGAGAAGAATGGCACACAGCCGCAATATGGTCATTCTTCTGACATTTATTGCATGTGCCATGTCATTTAGGACACACCACTAGTTCATGCTGGATGAAACATAAGGGGCACAATGGAAGTATTGTGTGTGGCTCTTGTGTTGCCCACTGTGACTGTTATTGTGACGCAGCCGGCCACTGTCCTACGTGACACTGGGGGGGAAGTGTTTACTGTTGCTACATCCTCCCCGCCCTGTGAATCAACAAAAGAAGGACCTGGAGAAATGGGAACAAACACCAACACATCACACAAGGTCTCAATTTGATCACCAGCCACTCTTGAAATCTTGAAAGACAGAGCAATGTTCAAGACATCAAGCAACGATGGGTTTCACATTAAAGAGCATGTTCACAAACCTCCCTGTCAGGAACCAACTGAATGACAGCATCACAAACCATAGAATCAGTAAAAGAACCCTTGTGAGCATCGGTAACAAACAGACACCGCTGACTCAGACTTTGAAGTTCCGTGACCCAAGTGCAATAAGTTTTTCTGACATCGGTAAAATTCAGCACGCGCCCTGACAACATGTGTGCGCTTGTGATAGTAAGTCAACACATCTCGTCAAAAGAAAGGGACATTGGGTTCCACAGAGGGGCCAAGTGGTCTTTTAATTGATAGACACAAGGAGAAAACCATGACAAAAACAAATCCCTACATATGTTATCATCCGTGACCCCAAATGTACAAAAATGTTGTCAAAGCTATTTCTCATAAGCATCTCAGTCTTCAGCTGAATCATCATATTGAGGAAATAGAGGCTGAAACATCGATGGTGCAGATGCTCTAGCAGACAGCGTGTTGGAAAGCATTGTGATAGCAGATGTAAAAGCTCTGGTGCTGAAGAAGAGCCTGAATGGCAGCCTCAGTATCCATAAGTCTGTACGAAAAACATGAAAGAGTGTAAGATGCACGAAACGTTGAAACTCGTCACAAATCACTGCTGTAATGCACAACACAACATACAGTGCTCACCTTGCCATGCCTGCCTTGGCTCTGCTTGCTGCTCTCTGTCAGGTGTCGTGGCAGTAGCCTTGTTGAGCGTTGAGCACGACCTCTGACAGACACATGGAGTATTGTTGGCAGGATTTGATCTAGTCTGTGTTGTGTTCGATCGTGCTTTGTTGCAGAAACCAATAATGTTTTGCACTGGTTCATGGTTAGAGAGTCATACACAAACAAACTACTAAACGAGTTATCACATTTTTGTAGGTATGCAATATTTTTATATCTCATGTGTGAATGACGGTACTGAATGACATTTGATATACATGTAATTTAGTGAACAAATTTGTGTTACGTACATGCAGACATAAAACTTTAGGGTTTTGAAAATTCTGAAAATGTTGAAAATCACTTTTTGGAACCCCTCAAATTGCAATGAGTGCAAGTCCATAATATGCTGCAAATTATCTCACAATGTAGCCTTTATGTGAGTCTAATTACCCTCAAAAATATCTTTGTGTTACTCCTATGGATAACTCTTTTACTGTACACCAATAATGTGTTTGTATCGAGAGGGAGAAATATTACAAGTGCCATAGAATTTTACACAAGCCTTGCTTTATTGGCAACATATTCAGCCTAAATTAGTAGAAAAATATGTTTCAAGGTCTGAAATAGTGTTTGAGACAGTATTTTGTTTTACAATGTACCCGAGTTTCACACACCTGACCAGTCCTCGTGGACCCAGCTGATGTTTCAAACGCATTGGGTCGTTTCTTTGCGGAGGTTTCGAGCTCTGCCCATTACCACCCTGCCTTTCTCCCTCGCAAACAGGTAAAGGAGGCACGGCCGCCTTCTTTCCGCTCTTTTAATCGTGAAAATTATAACGTCGCCTTCACCATGCAGGAGCTAGATCGTGCTCTCGCCCTGTCCCGGTCTTCTGCTCCCGGGCCCGATTCCATTCATATTGAGATGCTGAAGAACCTCTCTCCTGCGGGCAAGTGCTTTCTTCTTAGTACCTACAACCGCATATGGACTGAAGGTCATGTTCCCACAAGTTGGCGTGAAGCCATTGTTGTCCCCATCCCCAAACCAGGGAAGGACAAACACCTTCCTTCCAGCTATCGCCCCATTTCTCTGACGAGCTGCGTCTGTAAGGTGATGGAACGCATGGTTAACGCTCGGTTGGTCTGGCTCCTCGAATCTCGCCGCCTCCTGACTAATATCCAATGCGGTTTTCGTCGACACCGCTCTGCTGCTGACCACCTCGTTACGTTGTCGACCTTCATTATGTACAACTTTCTAAAGAAGCGTCAAACAGTAGCAGTGTTCTTCGACTTGGAGAAGGCGTACGATACCTGTTGGAGAGCGGGCATTCTCCGCACATTGCACACATGGGGCCTTCGGGGCCGCCTTCCTCTTTTCATTCAAGCGTTTTTGGCGGATCGCAAGTTCCGGGTACGGGTGGGCTCTGTTCTGTCAGATACCTTTTGCCAGGAGAATGGGGTACCACAGGGCTCTGTCTTGAGTGTGGCGCTCTTTGCCATTGCAATCAATCCGATCGTAGATTGCCTTTCAGCCGACGTCTCCGGATCTCTTTTTGTTGACGATTTCGCAATTTATTGTAGCGCCCAGCGGACGTGTCTCTTGGAGCGTTCTCTCCAACGCTGTCTTGACCGTCTATATTCCTGGAGCATCGCAAACGGCTTCCGATTCTCCACTGAGAAAACTGTGTGTATCAATTTCTGGAGATACAAGGAATTTCTTCCACCTTCTCTACGTCTCGGCCCTGTTGCTCTCCCTTTCGTGGAGACTACAAAATTCTTGGGACTCATGTTGGATCGGAAACTTTGCTGGTCCACACACGTGTCCTACCTGGCTGCCCGTTGTGCTCGATCCCTTAACGTTCTTCGTGTCCTCAGTGGCACGTCATGGGGAGCGGATCGTACCGTCCTGCTTCACCTTTACCATGCCATTGTTCAGTCGAAGCTCGACTATGGAAGCCTTGTATACTCTTCAGCACGGCCGTCGATTCTCCGCCGTCTCAACCCTATCCACCATCGTGGATTACGTCTGGCGACCGGTGCATTTTATACCAGCCCTGTTGAAAGTCTGTATGCCGAGGCTGCTGTATTACCCTTGACCACTCGACGTGACATACTCTTGTGTCGGTACGCATGCCGCCTACGGTCGATGCCCAACCATCCATCTTACAGATTATTTTTTGACGACTCACTCGATCGCCAATATCAGTTGTCTGCGATTGCCTTGCTTCCACCGGGAGTTCGGTTTCGCCGCCTGCTACAGCGGCTCGATTTTACCCTTCCTTCCACCCTTCGGTTGAGCGAAAGCCCATTGCCACCGTGGCATCAGGCCCAGGTTCACACACACCTCGAACTTAGTTCGCTCCCCAAGGAGAGCACTCCGGATTTGGTATTCCGCTCGAGGCTTGTCGAACTCCGTTCGCGGTTCGATAATGCCGTATTTATTTACACTGATGGTTCCAAGAGCACTGCCGGTGTCGGATCTGCCTTCGTCGTCGGGGACAACCGTTTCCAATACAAGCTCCCTGACCGGTGCTCAAACTTCACGGCTGAGCTTTTCGCCCTCCACCAGGCCGTTTTGTATACCTGCCGCCACCGCCACCCTTTCTATGCCATATGTTCTGACTCCCTTAGTGCCCTGCAGAGTCTTAAGGACCCTTTCTCGAACCATCCTCTCGTGTATCGGATCCAACGCTCCCTCCAGTTGCTGGCGGATGACAGCTGTCACGTTTCTTTCCTGTGGGTCCCTGGCCATGTGGGTGTGCCCGGGAATGAGGCCGCCGACACAGCAGCCAAGGCAGCAGCTCTTTTGCCTCGCATGGCTACCTTTTGCGTCCCATCGGACGATGTTCAACGGGCTCTTCGCCGGAGTATCGTGTCGCAATGGCACAGTGTGTGGCTTTCACTGTACAACAATAAATTGCGAACTGTCAAACCGATCCCGACCGCTTGGAGGACATCCTCACGCCCCTCTCGGCGGGAAGAGGTCATCCTGGCTCGGTTGCGGATCGGTCATTGCCGTTTCAGCCACCGTCACTTGCTATCCGCCGAACCTGCACCGCTATGCTCCTGCGGTGAACTGCTGACAGTGCGACATGTTTTACTGACTTGTGTTAATTTTAATCATCTCCGTGTAGCCCTTCACTTTCCGTCTACTCTGGAGGAAATTTTAGCTGATGACACACGAGCAGCTGCTCGAGTTTTGCGTTTTATCAACTTGGCCAACTTATCCAAGGATATTTAACTCTTTTAATTGTCTTTTATCTTTCGTTTTTAGCCTCTTGTTGATGTTCTGACAGTCTACATTTTTTTAGATCATAGCGAATCTATGTTCTTGGCTGGGCGCTAATGACCATAGAAGTTGTGCGCCCTAAAACCACAAAAAAAAAAAAAAAAAAAAAAAAAAAAAAAAAAAAAAAAAAAAAAAAAACCACACCTGACTTGTTAACCAAGAAAACTTTACCTGGTTCAAGTGGATGCAGGTGCTTTTAGCATAACTTCAGCAACAAAGACCAAGAGTACCATTAGAGTCATACATACTATTCACTATTTTCAGATTAGCCTCATCTCAATATAGAAAGCAAAATAATAATAATTAAAACATGTGGTTTTGTAATAGATGCTGAGTGGCATTTCCTTGACATTAGTCATGCAAAGAATGCCCTGGAGTTGGATGGGGTGGGGGATGTTGTCTGCCAAAAGGAGTCTTTCAAACTTCACCAACCAATTCTCACAGCATAGGTCCTTTTTTTAATATGTATCACAAGAGTTAGAGTATTCAGTTCTTTTAGGTGTAATCACAAGATAATGAAAACAACTATTCAGTTTTACTGATTTAAAAGTTCTGGTCAATGTAGAACAAATACAAATATCAGGCAGTACCACCTTTTATAACAGCTGGAAATGATGTAGTTAAGGGTGTGGGTTATCTCACACACAATGCAGAGGCAAAACAACCTCCAATACAATACCAAGCATTACATTGGATGACATCAGCTCATTGTCATAATTATTTGTTTCTATGATTGTATGTGGTATCTTACCTTTGTTACAGACTATTCTGAAGACAAAATAATAATGAAAATAAAAATAGTAAAATAATGATATAATGGTAAAATACTAGCAGCCATCTGGATCAACTAAAGCATAATTTTTAACCAATGAAGTCAGCTGGCTGAGACTCAGACACAAGGTAAAAATAAATATTGTGCCAAACACTATAATAGGCAAAAAGTGCATGCTGGACAGGGCAACTGAATTCTCCAGTTATTTAACAACCTTCATCACTCTAAAGTGAAGAAAGGCTGTGGTCTTCAAGGCATTCCTCTGTGACTTTCTATATAGATGGTTAAAAGTGGAAAGTCAAGG
Organism: Locusta migratoria; assembly: GCA_026315105.1. NCBI lineage: Eukaryota > Metazoa > Arthropoda > Insecta > Orthoptera > Acrididae > Locusta > Locusta migratoria. The sequence goes on from CM048744.1 coordinate 302,018,045, forward strand.
TTGGAATTCAACAACAGAATGAGGATAATTTGCAAGTCGCGCAAAGAAGATTGTCAAACGGCAGAGAGGAATGTAGAAAAGACAATTACACACACGACTTAGGTTTGGCCACAAGCATTTGTGGGGATAGGACATATACGCACTCATTCACACAATCTCACAGGCGCAACTCACTAACCTTGCTAACACACAAATGTCATCTCTAGTTGCTGTATTCTGAATAACACTTAGCAGTGAGATGAATTATGAGTGGGGATGAGAATGGTGAAGGGGGATGGGAAGGATGCAATGCAACAATGAGGATGGATATAACACTAACTTGTGAAGCATGTAGGTACTAAATGGGTATAGAGAGGATAGCAGCTTAGGAATGCATTTGGGGAATGGGTGTGGGGGAAGCAAGATAGGGAAGATTAGGGAAGGTGGAAGATATATGTAGTTCAGATGGAGGTTAACTAGACAAAGAATTAGGATAGGTTTTGGAATGGATGCGAACTGTTGGGTGTGGGTGTGTGGTAGTAATGGGTTACTGTAGGTTGAGGTCTGGATAATATTGGGACTGGAAAAAAGCTGTGAGAGGCCTAGCTGAGCCCCCTGGAGGTTACATATTTTAGTACCTGAGATATTAACTTAGTGCAGGTAATAACTGTACCAAATTTCATTAAAATCTCTCATAATTATGCAACCCAAATCTAGTGATCTCTAATGAAACGATCCATACATCACACTGTCCTTAAAATGCTCGATTAATCTTATGGAATTCTCTACTGAGATGTGAAAGTATTGTTCAAAGTAGATAGACTGGCTGGCCAGTACTTATTTTGGTACTGTTGATAGTCACACACAAAGAAAGGCACAAATGGTGATGACACTAAATGTTTCCACTAGAAATGAGTATTTACTTTGTCAGATAAGGAATGAAAAATGGGTATTTGCTTCATCAGGTAGGAGAGGAGGGAAGGAAAAGGGAACAGAATGGAAACAACCTAGGCCATGAGTTAGGGTTGGGAGAATGTGGACATCAGAGATGTTGCATGATAAGTGCTGAGGTACTGAGCCATGCCAGTGCAAGCCAAAGAGGATATATCAAGAAGTGAACCAAATAAATGCTGAGTGGGGGTGACAAAAAATTAAAATTAAGGGAAGATTAGAAAAACACACACACACACACACACACACACACACACAGACAGACAGACAGACAGACAGACAGAGAGAGAGAGAGGGGGGGGGTGGTTAACATAGGTTTAGACCAGGAGGACGGTGGGAGAAGAGGATGTGTTGGAGGGCAAGTTTCCATCTCCACAGCTCTGAGGGACTGATGCTAGGGGAGAGTATCCAGTGGCATCTGTGGTGTAACACTTGGAGCCACATTGTAGGGCATGCTCTGCCACAGGATATTGATTTTCCCCTTAGGGGAACAGTCTGTCTGTGACAATCCATTCGTTCAGCCAATTTGCAGTGAACATAAATCAGTTGGTAGATGACATGAGTCGTTTCACATGTGGTCTTGCCTTGAAAGGTGTAGGTTTTCCCTGTGGTGGTACTGGAGTAGGTGGTTGAGTGCAGGATGTATGGGACAGGTTTTACATTGGGATCCATTACAGGGGTAGGAACCGTTAGGTAGGAGAATAGTTTTAGAATGTTGTAAGGTTTGACATGGATGTCATGGAAATTCGGAGGCCAGTGAATCGATTAATGATGGAAATTCTCCACATAGATGATAAATTATTTTTCAGAAGAGATAGACTGGCTAGCCAGTACTTATCTTTGTGCTTTACTGCCGATAGCCACGCAAATAAAGAAATAGAATGAAAAAGAACAAGCTTTTGGAACAGAGTTCCTTCTTCAGGTAAGAGGTAAGGGAAGAAAAAGAGGGGTGGGAATAGAAGGGGAAGGTAATTCATGACCTATGTCTTAAGAAGTGTGTTTGAGGAGTGTGGAAGTCATAGAGACTGTATATTAGTACTGAGAAATGCCAGAGAGGATATATATATAACCAAAGAGGAAAGATCAAGCAGTAAAGAGAAGATGAGTGAACCAAATGATGCTGAGCTGTGGAGGAGGGGACGGGTTGTCTAATGTCTAAAATGTTTTTGGTTAACAGTGAAAGATGAAAAGACATAGAGAAACACACACACATAGCCCCCCCTCCCCACACACACAAATATGTATATAGAGAGAGGATGGAAAGGAAAACGGGGGGTGGGGGGGTGGGGGTGAGAAGTGAGTAATGGATAGGTGAGTTGAGGATGGAGGAGGGGGAAAGGTTAGTGTAGATTTGGGCCAGGAGGGTGGCGGGAGGAGAGGATATCTTGGAGGGGAAGTTCCCATTTCTGTAGCTCTGAAGGATTGGTGTTGCAGTATTCAAATGGCACATGTGGTGTAACACGTGCTAAGGCCCCTGGAATCATGTTGGAGGGCATGCTCTGCCACAGGATATTGGGTGTCCCCCAGGCGAACAGTCCATCTGTGACCATTCATCCGCTCAGCCAATTTGTTTCTGGTCATACCAACATAAAAGGCCGCACAGTGGAAACATGTCAGTGAGAAAACACATGTCATATATCGACTGATATATCTCTCGTATATGCACTAATTTAATATTCATCATGCTATAATGGTTTTTATAATGCTTTTAAATTACTGTTTACAGCTCTGGGCAGAACAGAGTGTAACATTTGTGTACACAAAATTTGATGGTACAAATATGGATGTGATGCATGTGTTGGGAGGTGAAATGTTCCTTATTCATCGTCGCTTTGATACATCCAAACAATTGTTTTATGCAACAGTTCAGTATTTGGGTGCAGAAGAGAATGCAAAGCAGTAAGTTGTACTTTAAAACAGTTTTTTTATGTCTTCTCCTTTTTCTTCTTCTCCTCCTCATCCTACTCATTCTACAATGTCTGTGTATTGGCTCTTGAGAAATTGTATTCTGTTTTGTACTCTTAGCCATTGCTAACCTTTTTCCATTATTTTCCATTGAGTAGTTAGAACACTGAATTGAAATTATAATGGATGTTTAGCATAATAAGCTATTTTTGTACATTAAAAATATGGTTTGAATTGTTGTTATTCTGATTTTAATGTTCAAATAGCATTTTTGGTCATTATTCTTACAAAAGTGTTATTTTTCTGAAATTAAAGCTTAAAAATCATTAAATTTGAAAAGATTCATCTGATCAAAAATGCTTTGTCATTGGTTAAAACTCTGGTGACATTACATGACATAAGGTAAACTAAGCTATATGTGTTTTATAGCAGTTATGTAGTTAGTGAAACTTATTAGATTTTCTCTTACTTTTTCTGTGTATATATTTATGTAAAATACTCTTACAACTTTTATTCAAGAATGGAAAAGAATTTTGTGAAGTCTGATAGTGAAAACATTCACCAAATTTATGGATTTATGGTATCTTAGTTTTTGAACTGGACTCTCATTCGGGAGGGCAGTGGTTCAATCTACCTCCAACCATCCAGATTTAGGTTTTCCGTGATTTCCCTAAATCACTCCAGGGAAATGCTGGGATGGTTCCTTAGAAAGGGCACAGCAGATTTCCTTCCCTATCCTTAGCCAGAATTCTGAGCATGAGCTATGTCTCTAATAACCATGCTGTCGATAAGATGTTAAACCCTAAGCTTGCTTCCTTTTTTATTTTTTAAAAACAATACAGATATTTATGTACTGCAAATATAAAGGTGAAAACTGCATTCAAAGTAAAATATACCTACAGTTAAACGAAATTGTTGTTTGTTTGTATCAACAGATTGCCTCCAGATACAAACTGTGTGTAAATTAGCATTGCATCTTAAATTCAGTATCATTTTTCTACCAAATTTATTTCACTTTCAAATTAACACAGTTATTAGTGGCCATTGTAAAAATCATGTGGTAAGTGCTCAAATAAGTAGTTACAGTTTGGATTCTTAGTTATGTGTAAATTAATCTCATGAACTGATCACTTTTCCACATGTCAGTATGCATTTTTCACTTCTTGATTGCTTACAAAGAAACTTGACAGGTTAAATTGGAACTTGGAATGCTATATAAGGGTGAAAGTAAGAGGATAAATATTCTGTCATAAGTGCCACCATTAAATATTTTCAAATTTAAGTAACAATCAAATTTTTATTCTCTATATCCGTGAAGTAAGTTTATGTGCTTGTGGAGCATTTAGTGTAGTTGTTTGGTAGTGTAATGATTAGCGTCCCGGATTACAAATGTTGTATTCTGTTCCTTTTTTTCTGCCTTTTAGTTGTTGTGGAAGAATGTGATAATGTGCAAATAGAATTATTGACAAAATTAGTAATCATTTCAAATTTTATTAAAAATAGCTGCATTTACCAGATCTACTCAAAAGGCATTTATGAAACACAAATTGTTGCTTTATCCATTGTATGTTTAAATTGCATCACAAATATTAAAACTGACAAACAACTTGAAATCTGTATGTTCGCCAGCTACATTAGAAATTGACTTTAAAGGCAAATAGTTGGCATGTCATATTGTTGAACAGCTGTTTCGCAACTGTGAACATCAGTTAACTAACCTGTAGTCCATAGTGACCTAAAAGAGTATTAATTATTGTAGGAGTGTTAACTTACATCAAAATGATCCTCACAAAAATAAACAGAAGGGTCTTATTTCAATCTCAGGCAGTGAGTTTCAGATACATATTATGCATTTTTCATTGCTTGGTATATGAGTTGTATTTGTAGGGTGCAGTATGAGTAAAACCAGTCATCTCAGCATTCAGGCTTGGTCATAGCTCGGTCCTGCCTTGCGCCAGACTCGCAGCCACTAGAGGCAATGGGGCACTGTGAGTCAGCCACGGTCAGCCTGCTACGAGCTGCGCTAGTGAGACTCGTAGACCCGTAACACTCATAGAAACTCACAGCACTTGTGAAACTTGCAGACTCATAACACTCATAGGAACTCACAGCACCGTTTCATACAATGACAACAAAAAAGGATGTTCTGCGAGTGTTAGCAGATGGAAAGTACATTTTGCTGGACAGGCCCGGAATAAGCTGCAGTAGTTCCTGCTGGGTTAACTTTAAGCTACTAATTTAATAAGAAATCTGCGTCATTTTGTGTTAGAGAACGCAGTGCCCATGTTAAAATATCTGATTTTTCTTAAGTTTATTTTTATAGCCATTTTAAACAACAGTGCTGAAGATTTATTTTCACATTACTTTCCTTATAAACATGTATAAAAGAGGTAGATTGGCGGGCCAGTACTTACCATTGTACTGTACCACCGATAGTGACACAAATGAAGGAAAAAAAAAAAAAAAAAAACGGACGAAAAAGGACAAGCTTTCGGAATACAGTTCCTTCTTCAGGTGAGAGAGGAGGGAAGAAAAAAGGATGGGAAAGGAAGGGGAAGATAAATCACGACCTAGGTCATGAGGAAGGTGTTTAAGGAAGAGATACTATATATTAGTACTGCGACAAGCTTGAGAGGATATATATAACCAAAAAGGAAAGATCAAAGTAAAACGAAGAAAAGATGAGTGAATCGAATGATTCTGAGTGGTGGAGTAGGTGGAGGGGCTGTCTAAATGTTTTTGATTAACAGGGAAAGAAGGAAAGATATAATGGAAAACACACACACACAGATATGAATTTCTCACTTCCAACCTTGCCTCTTAATCTTTCCTGAAAAACCTTAATCCAACTCCTCATATCACTGCAGTTGAGGCCCAGGCTATCTGTGATCTGAAGGCTGACTGTTCCATCATCATTCTCCTGGCCGACAAGGGATCCATGACCGTGATACTTGATCAGTGGGAGTATGGGCTGAGGGACTTCGTCAGCTTTCAGACAACACTACATACAAATTTCGTCAAGGCAATCCCATTCGTGATGTCCAGGCAGAGCTTCAAGGAATCCTCAGAACCTTAGGCCCCCTACAAAACCTTACACCTGAGTCCATCAACCTAAAGACCCCTCAACACCCTGCACCCCCACCTTCTACCTACTTCTTAAAAATCACAAACCTAATCATCCAGGCCGTCCCATTGTGGCCGGTTATCAAAGCCCCGACAGAACTAAGGTCTGCCTACATGGCCCAACACCTTCCACCCATCATGTGCAGTCTCCCATAATTCGTCAAGGAGACAAAACACTTTCTTGATAGCATGAACTCCTTACCCAATCTGTTACCTCCGGAAACCATCCTTGTAACCATTGATGCCACTTTCCTATACACCAACATCCCGCATGCCCAGGGCCTGGCTGCAATGGAGTATTTCCTTTGACGCCAAACACCTGCAACACTACCTAAAACCTCTTTTCTTATTACCTTAGCCAGCTTCATCCTAACCCACAACTTCTTCACCTTTGAGTGCCAGACATACCAACAACTAAAGGGAACAGCCATGGGAACCAGGATAGCCCCCTCATACGCCAATTTGTTCATGGGACGCTTAGAGGAAGCCTTCTTGGATACCCAATACTGTCAACCCAAAGTTTGGTATAGATTCATTGATAACATCTTCATGATCTGGACTCACAGTGAAGAACAACTCCAGAATTTCCTCTCCAACCTCAACTCCTTTGGTCCCATCAGATTCACCTGGTCCTATTCCAAATCCCATGCCACTTTCCTCGACATCAACCACCATCTATCCAGTGGCCAACTTCACACATCTGTCCACATCAAACCCACCAACAAACAGTACCTCCATTATGAAAGCTGCCACCCATTCCATATCAAACGGTCCCTTCCGTACAGCTTAGGTCTATGTGGATAACAAGTCTGCTCCAGTCCGGAATCCCTGAACCAGTACACCAATAACCTGGTACAGAAGTAAATTACCAGGGCCACACCCTCATACTTTCAAACCCAGAACCTTCCACAAAAAAGAAAAAAAGAACCAAAAGTGCCCCTCTTGTCACCGGATATTTTCCAGGACTGTATCGGCTCTCCAGCAAGGATACGACTTCCTTAAATCCTGCCCCGAAATGAGATCCATCATTTATGACATCCTTCCCACCCCACCGAGAGTCTCTTTCCACTGCCCACCTAACCTTCGTAACCTCCTAGTCCATCCCTATGAAATTCCCAAACCACCTTCCCTACCCTCTGGCTCCTAACCATGTAACCGCACCTGTTGTAAAACCTGCCTTATGCACCCTTCCACAACCACTTACTCTAGTCCTGTAACCCGGAAGGTGTACACAATCAAGGGAAGAGCCACTTCCGATAGCACCCACGTTATTTACCAACTGACAAGCCTGCACTGTGAAGCATTCTATGTGGGAATGACTAGCAACAAACTGTCCATTCACATGAACGGTCACAGGCAGACAGTGTTTGTTGGTATTGAGGATCACCCTGTGGTTAAACATGCCTTGGTGCAAAGCCAGCACATCTTGGTACAGTGTTAACCCGTCCGGGTTATCTGGATACTTCCCACCGACACCAATCTTTCAGAACTCCGGAGATGGAACTTGCCCTTCAGCATATTCTCTCTTTCCGTTGCCCACCTGGTCTTAATCTCCACTTAAATTCAAATTCCCGCCCACCATTCTTTAACATCTTTGCCTCAGTTCTCTGGACAGAGCGTCTGCCTCAACTGTTGTGTATGTCCAACTTCTTTGCTTTCTACAAATGTCTACTTTGGTGTGTTTGCTTGTGTTTGTGTGTGGGTGTATGTGTGTGCTTGTTTGCCTTTCCTTTTTCCCCCCTAAGGTAAGTCCTTCCACTCGCGGGATTGGAATGACGCCTCTTCCACTCCCTTAAAAGCCGCATCCTTCCCGTTTTCCCCTCCTTCCTTCCTTTTTACCTGAAGAAGGGGCCAACGGTTGCAAAACGTAAAGCAAGTTGGACTTACCAGGCAAGAAGGCACCAGTTCGTTGATACACAAATAAAAATAAAATCATACACACACACACACACACACACACACAAAACTGTGCTTTCGCAACCTAAGGTTGCTTCATCAGAAAGAGCAGGGAAGGAGAGGGGGAAAGGAAAGGATGAGGGTTTTAAGAGAGTGGGTAAAGGAGTCATTCTAATACTGGGAGAGGAAAGACTTACCTTGGGGGAAAAAGGATCAGTAAACAAACACACCCACACAGATATACATCCACACACACCAGGACAGACATATGCAAAATGCAAAGAGTTTGGACAGAGATGCCAGTCGAGGCAGAGGCTCTGCCGAGATATTGGAGGCAAAGATGTAGAATGTTGGGCAGGAATTTCAAACTAACGAAGTTTGAGACCTGGTGGGCAAAGGGAAGAGAGAATATGTTGAAGGCAAGTTCCCATCTCCGGAGTTCTGAAAGGTGGGAAGTATCCATATAACCCGGACAGTATAACAAATTCTGGAGTTCTCCAGCATTTCCTCTCCAACCTCAACTCCTTTGGTTACATCAGATTCACCTAGTCCTATTCCAAATCCCATGTCACTTTCCTCGATGTTGACCTCCATCTTTCAAATGGCCAGCTCCACATGTTAGTCAACATCAGACCCAGCAACAGACAACAGTACCTCCATTATGGCAGCTGACATCCATTCCAGATCAAACGGTTTCTTCCCTACAGCTTATGTCTTCGTGGCAAACGAGTCAGCTCCAGTCCTGAATTCTTGAACCAGTATACCAATAACCTGATGACAGCCTTCACATCCCGCAACTACTCTCTTGATCTGGTACAGAAGCAAGTAGCCAGTGCCACTTCCTCTTCCCCCCAAAGCCAGTACCTCCTACAGAGGGACCCTACAAGTGCCCCTCTTGTCACTGGATACTTTCCAGGACTGGAGAGGACTCTAAATGTGGCTCTCCCCAAGGATACGACTTTCTTAAATCCTGTCCCGAAATGAGATTCATCCTTCATGACATCCTTCCCACTCCACCTAGAGTGTCTTTCCATTGCCCACCTAAGCTTCAAAACCTCCTAGTTCATCCGTATGAAATCCCCAAACCACCTTCCCTACCTTCCGGCTCCTACCCATGTAACTGGGCCCGGTGTAAAACCTGTCCTATGCACCCTCCCACCACCACTTACTGCAGTCCTGTAACCCAGAAGTTGTACACGAATTAAAGGCAGAGCCACTTACAATAGCATCCACGTGATTTACCAGCTGACATGCCTGCACTGTGACGCCTTCTATGTGGAAATGACCAGCAACTGTATCTCTCAAAGCTACCCATTCTTCTTCTACTATATTACTTTCCCCCATTTCAGCCAATCCTTGCCTAACGTTCCCTCTGAAACACTGAACCACCTCTGGTTCCTTCAGTTTGTCCAGGTTACATCTCCTAACTTTTCTACCTTTCTGCAGTCTCTTAAGTTTTAATCTGCAGTTCATAACCAATAAGTTATGGTGAGAGTCTATATCTGCCCCTGGATATGTCTTACAGTTTAGAACCTGGTTTCTAAATCATTACCATTATAAAGTCAATCTGGTACCTTCCAGTGTCTCCTGGTCTCTTCCACATATATGTCCTTCTTTCATGTTGATTAAACCAAGTGTTGCTGAGTATTAAATTGTGCTCTGCTCAAAATTCTACCAAGCGATCTCCTCTTTCATTCCTTTTTCCCAGTTCATATTCACCTACTACAATTCCTTCTGTTCCCTTCCCTACTACCGAGTTCTAGTCCCCCATCACAATCAAGTTTTCGTCTCCCTTAACTTTCTGAATGATATCTTTTATCTCAAATAAATAAAACACACACACAAACGCAAGCTTTCGCAACACAGTTGCTTCTTAGGTAGAAGGGAAGGAGAGTGAAAAGGAAATAATGAGGGTTTTAAGGGAGGGGGTAAGGAGCCATTCCAATCTCGGGTGAGGAAAATACACCATGTGTAAATGTGTGTGTGTGTGTGTGTGTGTGTGTGTGTGTGTGTGTGTGTGTGTGTGTGTGTGTGTGTATAATTGTTTACCTTCCTTTTCTCCCCCCAAGGTAAGTCTTTCTTCTCCCGGGATTGGAATGGCTCCTTACCCCCCCCCCCCCCCCTTTAAAAACCCTCATCATTTCCTTTTCCCTTTCCTTCCTTTCTGCCTGACGAAGCAACTGGGTTGTGAAAGCTTGCATTTGTTTGTGTGTGTGTGTCTTATTTATTTGTGCTACTATCACACCTGTGATCCTTCGCCTGGTGAGTAATCTTCATCTATTTTTTTTATATATATTTTTTTCCTGCTAGGAATTTTTCCTCTATAATATTCATATCTTTTATCTCCTCATACATTTCTTCAATATTCTCATCATCGGCCATGCTTGCACTACTGTGGTCGGTGTTGGTTTTGTGTCTGTCTTTGCTACGATAATGCATTCACTATGCTCTTCATAATAACTTACCCGCATTCCAATTTTCTTATTCATTATCAGACCTACTCCTGCATTACCACCAACTGATTTTGTATTTATAACTCTGTACTCACCAGACCAGAAATCCTGTTCATCCTGCCACCAAACTTAACTGATCCCTACCATACCTAATTTTAACCTATCCATTTCTCTTTTCCAACTTACCTACGTTATTAAGGGTTAGACGATTCCATGGTTCGACTCGTAGAATGACTTTTGTTTTTCCTGATTACGACATCCTCGTTAGTAGTCTCAGTTGAGAGATCTGAATGGGGGACTATTTTACCTCTGGAATATTTTACCCAAGAAGATGCCATCATCATATATTCAAGCAGTAGAGCTGCATGTCCTCAGGAAAAGTAATGACTGTAGTTTTCCCTTGCTTTCAGCTGTTTGCAGTAACTGCATGGTGTAGCCAAGTTACACTGTTAATTGTAAGCTGGAAGAAAATGAAGCACTTTTAGTAAAAGGAGACAAGGGTAACTGTGCCATTGTAATCAAACAGGATGACTATCTAGATAAAGTCAAAACGGTATAGTAGAAGCCCAACATGATTATATTAATAGGTTTCAAGCAGGTCTTAAGAAATGATTAAAGAAAATTCAGTTACTAAAAAGGAAGTAGGATTTCATAATCTCTGCACTTAGCATTGATTCTCCTACTAACATGTACATTCATTAAACAACAGTACAAAAATAGACCAGAAGAAGGGCATTCAAGCGCCCGAAACCAGTCGTTAAAGTTAAAAATAAATAACCACAAGCAACTGGTTGCTGCATTTCATTAATTTATAGAAGTAGGAAACCTTACGATCATGAATCTTGAAGCTTCATATTTAGATGGAAGAATAAAGACTCATAAGAGTGGGGAACCTGTGAGGCCTGTGATTAATGGGAGAAGAGGACCAGGAGTCAAACTGATGAAATGATTGAGTGAGTTCTTACGTGCATAGTACACTTACAATGAAAGCCTGTTGGTAAAAAACAGTAGTGAAGTAGCACAGCTAATACAGGAGTGCAAATTAAATGATGGCGCGAGGTCAGCTTCGTTAGATGTTACCAATTTTTATATGTCAGTGCCAGTTGAAAAAATGATAGAAATTATTGAGGACAACTTACATCAGTATAGGTAAGTATCAACATACGAGGTAGATGAATTTATAGGTTTGTTAAGGTTTGTCCTATTGTTTAACTATTTCAAATTTAATAATGAATTCTAACAACAAGAGAAGGGGTTAGCAATAGGTTGCCCATTAGCCGGCCCAATGGCAGAAATCTTCTTGAATTCATATGAGACGGCTTTTAAATGACAATGTTAAGCACAAAGATAAAATTCACTTGTACAGAAGGTATGTTGACAATATACTTTTAGTATATCAGGGTTCCGAGGAAGAAATAAATGATTTTACAAATGACCTTAACAAGATGCATAAAAACATAGTATTTACTGTTGAACATGAGAAACAGGGGACTTTAAATTATCTTGACGTGAGGATTCAAAATAAAAACAATAGGCCCAGGTTAGGAATTTTCAGGACACTCACATTAACAGGTACTGTAATTAATAAAATGTCATGCCACCCCAGTAAACATAAACTAGCATCTTTTTAAAGTGTGCTCCACAGGGTTAACACCGTTCCCATTACCCCTGAAAACAAGAAAGAGGAATTGAGTACACTTAGGCAAATAGTAGTAGGAAATGGCTATGATACAGGGTTAACAGTAGATTGAACATGGCAATAGAACATAGAAACCCCCAAACTGAGAGAACCGCACAGAAATATAGGGCCATATAAACTTGTGCGATTATTTAATAAGAAACTTATAGACGAAAAATTCCTAGTAGGAAAAATTATATGTAAAAAATAGACGAAGATTACTCACCAGGCGAAGGAGCACAGGTGTGACAGCAGCACAAATAAATAGAACACACACACACACACACACACACACACACACACACACACACACACACACACACACAAACGCTAGCTTTCGCAGCCTAGCTGCTTCATCAGGCAGAAGGGAGGGAGAGGGAAAAGGAAATGATGAGGGTTTTAAGGAAGGGGGTAAGGAGCCATTCCAATCCCAGGACAGGTAATACTTACCTTGGGGGAAGAAAAGGAAGGTGAACAAATACACACACACCCATACATTTACACAGACGCAAACACACATTCCTTTTCCCTCTCCTTCCCTTCTGCCTGATGAAGCAGCTAGGCTGTGAAAGCTAGCGTTTGTGTGTGGTGTGTGTGTGTGTGTGTGTGTGTGTGTGTGTATTTATTTGTGCTGCTGTCACACCTGTGCTCCTTCACCTGGTGAGTAATGTTCGTCTATTTTTTATATATATATTTAATAAGAAAGGTATACAAATCATTTTTAGGGCAGATAACAAACTGCCGCAGAGGTTGGTACATAAGATTTGCACAGTGGAGAACTGGTTGGGGAAAGTGGGAGTGTATGAAATTAAATGTCAGGATTGCGTAATGAAGTATGTTGGACAAACAGGTAGAAACTTTAAAAGTAAGATTTAAAGAACTTAGCAATAGGGAGAATGGTACATCGGCGGTGGCAAAGCACATAAAGGCATAAAAACATTCATTGGGCAACATCTTTGACAGTATGAGAGTAGTTCATTTTGAGGACAAAGGACGACTGTTATCATATCTGGAGGAAGTTGAGATATTTTGCACTCTTAAGGAGGGTTGTGACACCGTGCTGAATGAAAAGACAGAATTGTCTGAAGAACATTTTTTGTCCCATTTTAAATAATGAATTATCCGTTTGGTTTACCATTACATAGGAACTTGCTTTTTCTAATTTACACTCATTATTTAAACCTCGCCTACCTAGACACTATCTTTGAGCCCTTAACATCATCGTTGATAATCGTGACTGTTCTCTATTCCTTATATCTTTCACACGTGAAAGATCTGGAAGCTGCAGCCCGGCTGACTTAGTATAAAACAGATAGGTGCACAGTTTTCCATGTCTTTAATAAAATGTTATTAGCCATTATCTTCTGTCGGATAACTATTACGTAGGTAGTGACCGTTGAGTCGTTACACTAAAAGTGTTATATATTGACAACTGATGCTATATTTATAATTGAGAAACAGTTGTACAATGGCGGCAATTCGGAATAATAAAGGCCATATGTTCTATGATCTTTCTCAAAAATAGAAATGACTTTTTCCCAATCAAATCAGTAATTTATAAGTAAAGGAAACATCTCGCCGATTAGTAGATTAATAATACTGAAAACTTTTTTAGTTTCAGTTGAATCCTACTTCAAAGTAAGAGGCAGGGGATGGACCATGGGAAGAGAGATGGCTGATGGCTGGAAGGAAAGTAGCAGCTGTACTTGATAGGAATGCAGTTAATGCAGCACACAATGATGATAACGTGGAGTGGTGGATTAAGAGTGTCTAACAGAACAAAGGGGGAGACTCTTGGAAAGAGGGCGTGGGTTAACACTGAGTGAAGAATGACTGTGGGACAGAGGGAAAGTGGATATTAAAGTCCAGAGGATATTTGGAATGAAGGATGTGTTTCAAGGTAACTCTCATCTACATAGTTTAAAGAAGCTGACATTGGGGGAATGATACTAGTTGTGAAATCAATGTAGAAATTGAGTACATTGCGATCAGTTGGGTGGTCAATTCTACCTGTGGACACAGTGTGGCGGATGTCAGTCATTTGTTTGGACAGATGATTGGTGGTCATGTGCACAAAATGTGCAGAGATTACAGCAAAGGTAGATATCACATTGATGGCTGTCACAGTGATCCTGCCTCAGTCAGAATATATTTTGACAAAGGTTTTTGTTAACCAATCATACAATTTATTTTGAATATTCTAAATGACAAGGACTGAGCAGCAAGAGGATACTTGTTAAACAATTTGAGGGCATTCACTCTATCAGAGTTTCCATTTATTGCTAGTCTGTGCCTTGGAACGTCAACGTTTACCTTATTTCTGGTGTCACATTTGTGCCATTTTCCTCCTGATATTACATTCTTGGAAGTTGTTCTTGACTGTCAATGTCAATGTCTTGAATGTCAATATAGGATAGATAACAACTCCCCCGTAAAGAAGTTCATTGAACTGCTGACAGGTAGGAAAAATAGACAAACACATTCACAAAACTTATATTTTTGGCTATGGCACTGGGGTGGCCAGAGTTGGTGATCATGTGAGTATAGTTGTGTGAGTGATTGTTTGAATGTATGTGTTTATAATGTCTGTCATGGATCTGGTACACCTGAAAGGAAACAGTAGACATTCTAATTCCGAGCGAGTTCGCTGACTCCTTTTGTTGAAAGTTAATAACACCCTCCATCATTAACTAACCTAAATTGAATATATCTGAGTTAAAAAAAATTAGTAACTATTGTTGTTAATTAATTAGTTTTCCACTTTTATGTGTATCTTAGCTATCAATTTTATTTCATTCCCTTGAATTTGATCTTGAATAAGTTTTAAGAAAGGACATGTACCATTTTTAAAAAAATTCAATTTCAGGTTCAAATATTCAGTGAGGATTTTTTGCCTCGATGGAAGAAAAAGTGTGACCTTTCAAGATACTACATTTCCTGACACACAGAAAGTGGACACTATATTTGAATCTGCGAATTGTGCTTGCTGGAGTATGGACTTTGTGAGAAGTTTCATGACAAATGGTGAACTGTGGTGTACAGTTGAAGTCTCTTATTTGTAATGTTTATATAAGTCTGACTACATAGTGAAGTACTTCAGTCTATTACTTTTAAAAAACAGATAAAAAAAGAATGCAAAAAAGTCAAACAATCTTTTCAAGTGTGATAAACTAGGGTGTCTGAGAATAGAGCCAGCTAAAAGACCATTAAGTATTATACCAGTATTAAAAGGCCATGTTTCTGGGTGGTACTTTTACATATTGGGTATGAATGATTATCCACTGCATTTGTTCTGCTTGTGGGATGTCATATAGCAAGGACCAGAAAATTTACAGCATTTTATGCAGAAGTCTCTATTATACATGGCTCCAAGCCATATGTTGATTAAGTATATGTGTTGTTTTCCTAAGTCAATATTTGTACATTAAAACTGTTTTCCATACAGATGGCATTTCAAACTCAGTATTAAAATTGTTATTGAATATTTTGGAATAAATATCTTTTGCCTAAAAAACAATATACTAACAATCATATCCCTAAATTTTCATTACTGTAAGATATTTATTTTATGTGGTATTTACTTAATACTACATGATACTTTGTTGTAACAATTTTTGTTAAAGATTACACAGTTAGTTGGCAGCAGCATTGAATATATCCCATTACTGTGATTTCATCTATGACTTAATTTTTTTAGAACAAAAGACATAACTGCATTGTAAGTAACAGGACATTTGAAATGGTTACTATCAAGGCATTATGAATAGAAATAGAAAGTGTGATCTCTCGTCTCCAATAACATGGGCTGAATAGGGTTAGTGCGGGAATCACCCACCGCGCAGCGCTGCGATCGTTTTGCACACTATTCTGTCTATATTTACAAATCCTATATTGTGTGCTTCTTTGTTGATTTGTTATATTTCGAGTGTTAAATGAAGCAATGTGCAGTGCTATACTCTGTTAGTGGTTAGCACTATATGTTAGTGGTGTCCCATGTTAAATTAAACTGAAAGACACGAGTACCAGTTAAATAATTCGAGTGAAGTAATCGGTGTGCATTCTCCTACAAACTCAAGTGATGATGCCTTCGTGTTTAATGCCTGGTTGAAAGTCAGGATATAGAAGTTGTAAGGAGGTAAGACGATTCTTCAAACCACCAAAAGAATTAGGAACTTTTAACAAATGTAAAAAATTCATTCCAAGAAAAGACAAGGAGCTAACTAGAAACTCACATTTGTGATGCTCACTTCACGGAAGATGTAATATAAAAATAAAAACTGAGAAATTTATTATTGATGGAAAGGAAGTAGAACTGTCCCGAGTTAATTTGCACTTGAAACCAGATTCAGTTCCACACATTTTCCCAAATTTCCTGAAGTATTTGTCTGTCCCATGAAAGACAAGAAAATCTCCTACAAAAAGGAAAGCTACTTCCCAAATTGTGACTAAACTGCTCAAAAATTTGTATTAGTGATACCATTTTTGGTTTAAGCAGAACCCAGGAGTCTGGTACATGTAAATTTGTTGAACTACTGGATGAAGTAAGAATTTTGAAGCACAAATAAGAAAGTTAAAAAGTAACTTGGCTAGGGCAAACTATAAACTGAAGACAGAGAAGTCTAAAGTAATTGTGCTGCAGGCAGAAGTTTGTAGACTCTAGAAACATACTTGTAAATGCAGTGACAGCTTATCTAGGAAGCAAAAAATAATTGTAGACACTGTGTTACAGGAGTGCAAGAAAAATAATAAAAAAGGAATGAGGTACAACAGTGAATTTCTTCTACAAAGTTTTTTATTACATATTAAAACTTCCAAGGGGTACAAGCACTGCTTGAAACATGATCTGTTACCTCTTCCTTCAGAGGTGCATTTGAGGAGATTCTTAAAAGGTTTGAAATGCACAGCTATAGATGCCATTAAAGTTAATTTTAGTGTTAAACTGAGAGAGAATATTCAGTTCAATGGGTCCTCTTTATTCATAGACGGATTTGTAGACTTTAGAAGTATGACACCTGCAGACCAAAATAAAGTCATAGCTGATCATGCCCTTGTTTTCATGTTCATACCTCTCCTACACAGTTGGGTACAACCAGTTACAACCAGTTGCACTCTGTGCTAGTAAAAATGCAACACATGAAGAACTATTAGCAAAAATTTTAATTCAGGTTATCATACAATTGGAGCAGGCAGATTGTAAAATTGTGGGGTTTTCTTGTGACTGCAGCCAATCTAACAAATAAGCCTGGAAACATTTGCAGATATCAGGAAAGAAGGGTAATACTAAATGCTGTTTTCAAAGCCATGTTGATGAGAACAGGAAATTTTGGGCTTTTTCAAATGCCGTACATATTTTGAAATGTTTATGTAACCACTTTCCTGATAAACATACTGTGCTGTTTGGTGCTGACATCATGAGGTATGTTTATGAAGTTGTTGGTGTAAAAGCATGTAGTAAACTGACATATGCACATATACACCCCACCTACTTTCAGCGAATGAATGCTCGCCTTACTTTCCAGTTGTTTAGTACCAGCAAGGCGAGAGAGAGAGAGAGAGAGAGAGAGAGAGAGAGAGAGAGAGAGAGAGAGAGAGAGAGAGAGAGAGGCATTGTGGGAAGTGAACAAAAAGAGAAATTTACTTAGTATTTAAGCAATTTTTTGATTCTCTGAATTCAAAAACACCGTCAAGTGCTATGAGAAGAGATTCAGATCACCATAAAATTCTGCATCATATGTCTCAAAAGAAAAAAGAAGGGGAAAAAAAAAGAAAAGTTAAAATGTGTGTGAGGTCTTATGCGACCAAACTTCATGGTTATCAGTCGCTAGACTTACACACTAATTACTTGACTAACGTAAACTTAGGGACAACACAAACATCCATGCCCGAGGGAGGATTCGAACCGGCCGTGCAAACTGTGACTGGCGTGCCACAAACCGCTCAGCCACTGTGGCCGGCATGTCTCATATTCTGACCATTTCAGACAGTACTTTTGCATCCAACAGAAATTTGGAATCACTCAGAGTAACAGTACAGAGTACTTTAGAAATAGCTTAGTATTCGTAGAATAAAGGAGTCAAATATGTACTGACTGCCAGCTTAAATCAGGATCCCACTAGAAAGATATTTTGGTATTATTATATAATTGACCAGTGATGATCACCCTTCATCAGTAGACTTTCTGCATTTACATATGTTCCATTCAATATATGTGCCTGTCAAGAACATTTATCAGAGGGAGTATAGAAGAAAAACTGATTGCCATAAGTGACAGTGAAACCCATTGTGAATGGAAAGCCAATGAGCACAAAAACAGTGTTTTTGGCAATGTAAGAAAATGTATTGTACACAACATAACAGGTTATATTGTACAACAGGCATCAAAAATCACTAAATATTGTTCCTGCTTACAGTCACTAAAGAATTCATTGATAGAAAATAGCCCTTTTTCACTTTTCAACAACTTGGGCTATGGCTCTCAACAAGGACAAAGGTATCTGTTATCCTTCAGAAGAATTGTTAAATGTTTTGCTACTGACAGAAGGAACCTTAAGTGCAAATCTTTTTTCTCCTTCTGCTTTCTGGGGTGACTTATTCTATGAGTGTTTGGAAAGCATCGAAAAAATAACGATGCAGACTTCAGGCCTAGCTTGTTGTGCAAAACATGTCATGGAGACTGTACCCAAGCTAATGATTTTTTACATGAAATGTTGATTTTACTTCAAAATGAAAGAACTAAGGAAGGAACTTAAGTCAGCAAAAAATGGGCAAATCAATGAGTAAACTTTCCAATGTGTCCAGATCAGCAAACTATGCCGCTGCCACTGTAAGTAAAATTTTAAGTTTTATTTTAGCGTGTAGTAATTTTTATTTATGGCATTGTTTTGCTCTGTGGATTGGTAGACCTAAGATAATTTTATTCTCCATTATAGTAACTTCTAGGCAAGCAGCATTGTTGTGCCTTGTGAGAAACATGTACCAATGCATTTTTGCTTTACTACTGGCCAATAAAATCTAAATCCTGACTCAAATCTTGGAAAGTAATCATTAAAATACAATACTGAAAGAGGAATAATGATAGACAAACTTCTGTATTACATATTGGAGAACTGAAAACTTTTCATTCTAACTTACTTGCAGCATTACTGAAAGTGAATTGTTAATGTATCACATTTTGTATTAGATTTTGTGATCTGTTTTTATCTCGTTTTACTGGAGGAATTTTGAAGTGACGCATAAGAATAAATATTAGTTTTGCGGTATAACATTCAGTAATTCTTTGTTTTTACTTTTCTCACTAATAGATTGACAATGCGCAAATTAATTACTGTATGTGAAGTCATGTAGTTTATGCACTGCCTTGTCATCCTGTTTCCATGCCAGTACAGTTTAAAAAAATGTAGTTATCAGTATTTGCTCGAATATAGGCCACACTTTTTTTTCCCAAATTTCGGCGGACAAAATTGTGGTGCGGCCTATAAACGAGATTCAGTCTTTCTCCCCCCAACCGCTCATTTTCCCAAAGTCTTTAGTTTCAAAAATTACACGCTCACTTTTATTTTGGTTTGAGAAACATAATAAACCAGATAATGTTCAAAAATGCTACAGTAACAGTTTCACAGAACTACATATACGTTTTTGTACATGTTCATGGAAACAGCGCAGGAATTCCTGGAAGTCGATATTTCGATATGAATCGAATAGTGTCATTCTGTACCGCAGCCAACAAAAGCTGACGACTTGTTTTTTTAACACGTCCGCGCGGCCTTAAAACAATAATAGTATATGTAACACACACTTCCTAAGCACACAAATGATTTTAATTTGATGTAGTCAATGAAGCTAGTCTTCGCGATAGAAGTTTAGTGTGTGATGCGAGAGATTTTACCGTGACGTTTACATTGGTACGGTAACGCCTACCGTGAATGGTGATGGGAGAGCGGAACAACTGATTTGTGTAGCTAATGCTGATTTGAGTTCCAGTGCTACGTTTTAAAATAACGTACTTTACTATGGCCAGATTCATTCACATTCATTGGGGGTTATTTCCATGAAACGACGTACATGGATCTCGGGGCTATTTTGCAGCCTTGCAACTGAACCACTTCTGCTGTAACAGCAAAACCACACTTCCTGTTTAGAATTATGAAGTCAAGCAAACGTTCGTTTTCCGCTACAAACTTGCAAGCCAAAACATTGTCACACACACACAACCGAAAAATACTATATTTTCGCAGCTCACGCCTACGCTGTATACAACACTTGAAATGCCCGGTAACACGCCTTGGTTCAGCGTCCCCTCATTTCGGGCGCCCGGATCGGCCTGTCGTCTCGCTTTCTTATTCGTTGGATTAAATTGTACGACGCTTCTCGCAGGGGTAGCAGTGGTTACGTTGGCACCAATGGTAATGACTGCAACTCAGATGACCAATAAATGTTTTTTCGTGACAACTTCAATTAAAACGAATTTTTTTTAAGCGTACATATAAAAACCTGTCAACCATAGAGCAGGTACAGTTTTTATTTTGCTGCGAGCAAAACGAGCAGCAATAACATTTACGAAAAATATTAGCGCGATTCTACACTTCATTGTCTATCTGTTGCCAACATAAGCACTGGAGCCCGGCGAGAAGCATCGTAAAATTTTACCTATTTGTTGATTTACAGTTTTGCATATTTGTTGTGAGTTTGTTGAAAAGAGAACATTATTTCGTTAACATTATTTCGGATTACGAAATACAAAGAATAAAAATAAATAAAATAAAAATTAAAAAACTGTGTCAAAAGTTTCGGTGAGGCCTATATTCGCGCAAATACGATATAATTTACAGATTCTAGATGCAACTCTCAATGGGTCTATTTGGGGAAATACCTTCCAAATGCAAAAGCACTATTTATGTATGCTTTACAAGACGTACTGTGGCTCCACTTTGTCTTCCAATATGAACTGCAAAAAGTAATTTGTGAGAAGTAATGGTCAATAAATGTGTTGGTTGTGTGAAATATGTTCTTATCTGTGCAAAAGAGAAAAGAAAAAAGGAAGAGAAAGACAGAGCTGAGCTTCGTCTCCTGTTTTATTTTTTTTTTAAAGTAAATTGACAAAAATGCTAGCAGGAACTTTCATGTACTATTTTATCTTTATACATACTTTAACAGATGTTCCTGTTTGGAAAGGAAGTCTCCAAAAATAATTAGCTTGTAATTTTTTTTGTACTTTATAGCTGGCTTAGTCCAAGAAAAGTTTTAAATATTTTTCACAGGTGTCAATCTTTTCTGTACTTTTTTTTTACATTGTAAAGTAGTTATTTTTAAAATATAATCAACATGTTTTTAATATTTACTCACATTCGTCTGTTTCACAATTGATTTGTAAATTATTGACAAAGAAAACTCACTCTTGGAGTGTGCTTTTAGATGTGCACCACACTGAATAGTATGAAACATACTTATATTAAAATAAGAAAAGTCCTATAAACACACAGAAATATGAAGCTGAATACCCACTACACCAGTGTTTTTTAGCCTTTTTGAATATGTGACCTCCTTCCAAGTAAAAATATTCTGGCGACCCTCTTCCAAATAAAAATTTTTGGCAACCATCCCTCTCAAAGGAAACAAATCTAATCTTTCATTTGCTACAGCTTTCTTTTAAACTGTTGGATGAGGATTTTTTGTATTTTTCATAATGGAAGACATCGCATTTCTACATGATTTCCAACAGAAAAATATATTTTGGTTAATGAGTGTTTCTCATTTGAGGCAAGACGCAGAAGCGAGTTATGCTCATTAAGAAACGTCTCACTACATAGATAATTTGTAAAGAAGTAGATCTATTTTTTTATTTTATTTATAACTTACTGTATCATGTTCTTATACCTATTGATTGGTTCTCAAAAACAGTGTTCAGTCTTCGCAATTAATCATCAACACACCGTATTATAAAACAATCTATGATCAATTAATAAGTAATGTTACACAAGGCACTCTGTAATTTTAACATTAAATAAATTTTACTTAGGCATACATTTTTGTATGACTGTTTTATGGTGCAAGTAGTTACCCCTATGATGGTGACCGCCCAAGGAAGACTTCGTGACCGTTGAGTGGTTGAAAAACACTGCACCACACCACACTGAAGTTGTACAAATTGTGCCTTTAGTCCTGTGTCAAAGATTGCTTATAAGCTCTAAACAACTGTCATTACTTGACACAGAATTGCAACAAATTGTACAAATACAGGTGCCTTCTTAAAGAGCCTCAAATGTACTGGTGGTCTGAAACAATGTATTCATGGGACCTAAGTGATTACATAAAACACACAAAATATGAGCTTGATGAAATGTGGCATCTCTCATGCTTTTCAGCCAAGGTATACAAAGGCTGTTCACAAAGTAAGAAATTTCAGATTATGCAGTAAATGTTCTTTTGATTATCAATCATTTTTCTAATGTTGGTATACGTCCCAAACATGTGTTCAGAGTTTCAACACATCTAACCTTTATATTCAGAGGCAGACATTTCTACAACCACTTTCAAGGCTTCATAACTAGGTAGAAACTGATATAGATCAGCTTTACATGTTTTTTGCACTACAGATGTTGATGGGAATTATTCAGAAGCCATCCATAAAACTTATTTCAGTAACCATCCCCTTTAGAAAACTCCAATTTTTTAACAAAATATGCAACAAGACAGATTTGAGCTGCTTTGTAGATTCCTTCATTCTGTAAACTATGAGGGCAACAAAAGATTGTTCAAGTTGGGCTCAGTTATTGAACATTTGAATGACACATTTAAAAATTCAAACAAAATGGGAGTCTGTGGATGAATCTCTGACATTACGGAAAGGAAGGTTTGGCACCAAGTCTTATGAGATCTGTGAACAATCCACAGGATGTTTGTGGCAATTTATTGTTTATACCAGGAAATTCCGCTGAAATACGAACTTTTTTTTTTTTTCTGATACACTAAAAACTAGTCGGATAATAAAACATATTGAACCTTTTTTCAACTTAGACCATACACTCTGGACAGACAATTACTATAACAGCGTCTATCATTCACAGGGCTTTATAATGCTGAAATGGATGGACAAAAAGCAGGTTGCCTATATTTCAACATTTCACAACAATGCAGTTGTTACAGCAATCAAAAGGTACAATGAAGTAATAAAGCCTTAGTTCATTATAAAACACAATTCTTCTTTGGGTGATGTAGATCTGAAGGACCAAAAATTACAACCTTTTCTTACTGAAAGGATGAAAGGTCTGAAGTGGTACATGTAAATTTTTAAAAGGCTAATGAATGTGGCAGTGCACAATGCTTATACAGCCAACGAAAAGACAAAGGCAGAAACATATGTTAAGTTTCAGGCTTAATTTATTATCAGAACTGCTGGAAACTCACGGGAAGAGTATGTCATCAGCTCAATGTGGGCAGTCTTCAACAACTCCTGTAGCTGAATGCCTCACAACTACACATTTTATTGACAAGATCCTACCCACAGAGAAGAAGACTAAGCCTACAAAAAGGTGCGCAGTGTGCTGAAAGAAGATGGGGAAACGAAAGGAAGTGTTGTTCTGGTGCAGAGACTGTGGTGTAGGACTTTGAAACAAAGTATAACACACAAAAAACACATTAAAATACGATGTATGTTTTTAATGTAATAAAAATGTATTGTTAACAACTCCTGAAAATATCATTACTTTTTAACAAATGATTAGCGAGCTACAGCAATTTTTATGAAATCCTGCATTCTGATGTCAGCCGGCAGTTATGAGAAGTACACAGTCCTACAGTGCCATGTAGCAAGTAGTAGTGAATTTTGTAACTACAAGGGATCATTAGAAGTGTGCTACTGGCTGTAGTTGATGCCTGTAACAACTTTGTGTACGAAAATATTGGATGCCAAGAAATAATTTACAATGGTTGTGTACTCAAGAATGGGCTAATAAGTGAAATAATAATAAACACTCATAACTTATCACTAGCTGCAAGATTACCTAAAGGGACAGCCTTACCATATGCCCTTTTTTGTAAGTTTTCAATGGAGTGTACAATGGATGAGGGTTGGGAAAGTTACTTTTTTTAAAGTAACTTAGTTAAAGTCACTGTCCTGAAAGGTAACTTAGTTAAAGTTATAGTTACTAACATCAAAAGTAACTGTATTAGTTACAAGTATCTTTAGAGTTACTTTTAATCATTGTAATTGTACCTAATTTGTAAATCCATAATGAACCTTACACATTTAGAAAGGAAACAAGCTTTAATCTCAATCAATTATTAAATAAATTTACCACAGCATCTTCTATCTCAAGTGCATCTCAATTTCAGTGTTTATTCACTTTCAACAAAAGTTGTTTTTCAAACGTTCCATCCCATGAAAGTTCCATTTCATGTTGTTTGTTGTTCATGTCACCGTGAAAACTGCCAATTTTGTTATATATTTGTAGTGTCTGTCATGCCAAAATGGTAGCAAGAGCAAACATTTCAAACCGTGTATTCACATTGAGAGGTCAAGAGGGAGAATTAGTCATATGAGGTGCTGCACTAATAGTAAGCTACTCGACGAAATGAGCAGACAAAGAAGATGTAGTTGTCAGAGGAGGACAAAATTTATACCATGAAAGATGTGACGGGAATGGCACGCTGCCATGCAGGAGTGGCTGCTTGGTCTAATGCATCATGCTACGGACTGGGCAGTTGCTCCTGCCGGAGGTTGAAGTCCTCCCTCAGGCATGGGTGTGTATGTTGCTTTTAGTGTGCGTTAGTTTAACACCATCCTCATGACCTAGATCGTGAATTACCTTCCCCTTCCTTTTTTTCTTACCTGAAGAAGGAACCCTGTTCCGAAAGTTTGTTTTATTTTTGTCCTTTTTTTTCTTTCTGTGTGTGGCTATCAGCGGTACAGCAAAAAGGTAAGTAAAGTATTGGTCAGCCAATCTCTCTCTTTTGTAAAATAATTTATCTCTGTGGAAAAAATGGAAATGAGCATATGGCTTTCTTGGCCAGGAGATCACTTATAGGATTCTTCGGCCGCCTGAGTGTTAAGTCTTTCTACTTGACGCCACGTGGGCGACTTAACGTGCCGATGATGATGATTAGGACAACACCCAGTCCCCTGCCGGGAATCAAACCCGGGCCTGCTGCGTGGTAGTCAGTGACGCTGCTACTGACCTACGGAGGTGGGCATCTCTGTGGAGAGTTTCCACCATTAATCTAGTTTATTAGTTTGTACAACGAGGCACTAATGACCATAGTAGTTTGTTACAATAGGTTTACAAACATTTGAATTTGAATGACAGGCTGTGTAAGCTGAATTTGGAAGACATCCCTGAGTTCGTAACTTCACCAACATGTCGCTGTCAGATTTTCAAATTATAATGAATATTACAAGTGCAGTTGTTTCAATGAAAGGCACAAAGTTCAGAAAAACAACTTCTATGAAGACTTGCTGTTACTCTTTGTTTCTCAGCAACAGGAAGTGGCTATGAAAACCTTGCATATTTTTCCACATTTAAAAGCTTGCCATGTCATTACTGTCCACTTAGTTTGTGAAATTTTGGATGAAGGCTTATGTAAAAATAATTCAGTTTTATTTATAGCACAGAAACATGTATTTCATTGATTGAATATTATAGAGGGAAAAATTCCTGGTAGGAAAAATAGGTATAAAAAAATAGAGATGGTTTAACTTACCAAAAGTACAGGCTCGTTGACAGACACAAATAAAAACACACACAAAGATTCAAGCCTGCCTTGTGTGTGTGTGTGTTTACCTTTCCTCCCCCCCCTCCCCCCTAAAGTAAGTCCTTCCATTCCCTTAAAACCCACATCCTTCCCATTCCCCCCCCCCCCCCCCCCCCCCCAATTCCTTCCTCTTTTCCTGATGAAGCAACAAACGGTTGCAAAGCTTGAATCTTTGTGTTTGTGTGTTTTTATTTGTGTACCTGTTAATGAGCCTGTGCTTTGGTAAGTTAAACCATCTCTCTCACCTCTTTTATTTCATTGATTGTATATTTATGTTTTCACATCATCCCAAATCGTAATTTTTGATAACGGAAACTTCTTTAACCTCAAAGTCACTCACACTACAAATGAATGTGACAAGGAATCTGCTACCGATGATCCCATTTTCATGTCCATGTTTAGTACACACTCTTGCTTCCTACATATATTCATTTCTGCTTCATAAAAAGCGCTGTAAGAACAATAGGCCGGCAAGTAACAGAACTTGATGATGACATTTTCCAAAATGAGATAATGAATCCTGTTGTTATTGCTGCAGTGTTTAGAAATGAGAGACTTAATTGTTTTATCTACTTCACATACGCCTGGTGCTAAACAATTTAGCAATTTTCTGTGGGGAGTCATGCTTCTTTTTTTAATTCAGTTTATGACGTTGAAAATTCCACAGGCACTTCCCTGCCTCTTATTAGGTGACAAATTCCTAACTGTTGCTTCTTGTTTACTTTATTGCGTAAAGGAACACACGGAAAAACAATAACACTAAAAAATATAATACTACTGCTGCAGAGGTGCATTTAGTGCTAGCAAGCCACAGACATTGTTTATTTACCAACAGTGCCACAGAATGCAGCTTTAATGTTGCAAGCATGTTGTGAAAATTGGTACTGTAGTCCAGAACTAGCAGCGAACAAGGTTGCAGAATATGTTTCAAATTCATTAACACCAATGAGAAAGCAAATCACTAATCTCTACATGAAGTCTTAAGTTCGCTTTGGAGTTTCGACAGCTTTCAATTGTTTCCCATCATGACACAATTTAAAGCAAAAGGAATCATTATTTCCATCCAACATCAAAAATTCGAACACTTCGGCGTAAGCTGGCCAAGGCATGCAAGTGTCTTCTTCCTTCTCCATGTCGAAAGGTGTGGAAAATAATCCGAGACTGTGCGCTATATACGTGTGACACATCAGGTGATTGTTATATACTAATTGTTCGGTACATAATTATAAAATAAAATGTTATGAATGAATGAACACTATCAAATATTATAATGGCACTAAAATATACATTTCGTACATTTAGAAACAAATATTGTTTCTTTTTTTTTTTCACCAAAATCAAAGCTCGTTATTCTGCAGTCTTGAGATTCATAACAAAAAAAAATGTTACATTACTTGCGTCTGAAAAGTAAAAATACGTCCGTAAATTGTTAACTGATAAAAGTAACTTAGTTACAGTTAAAGTTACTTTATGCAAATAATAACGCTGTTCGTTACCTTTGGAAAGTAACTGTTACTAGCAATGGCGTTGCTCCCCAACCCTGGTATGGATGAATGCTACTGTACAAAATAAAATACAAATAACGACATGTAATTTTTGAACCTCTGTTTTACGTAATGTATTTTTTCCTTCAGTTCTTGAACATTGTCAATGAAATGAAACTACTGACAGCCAAACCAGTTTGATGTGTATGCAGTGCAGTGTCAGAGTATCTGACAGTTCAACATGAAAATTTCAGATGTTCTGCTGGAAATCCCCCCTACCTTTTTTTATTCTTTTTCTTTTGCATCTGTATTGAAGTATCAGTGATCACATTTTCTTAATCTATGCATCTTTTTCTCTGCTAAAAGCTGCAGCAATTTTCATCAGTACATCATGTTTATTAGAGCTTCTTTGCTGCAGATGTTCCACAGGCCGTACACCACCTGATACATGGCAAATAAATTGACAAACTGTTGCCTCAATCACACCATTTTATAAAGGAAAAGCAAGTTTTGATAACAACACAATAGAACATGAAACAAAAATTGACACACATACATTAGCTTAGTGCAGCGGTGATATGGGGTATAGCTGGCTGGAAACATTTGTTTCCTTTGTTCTCTCTCTCTTTTTTTATGTTTGTTAAGCTTATGGGACTTAACTACAGGTCATCAGTCCCTAAACTTACAAACTACTTATCAACTAGCTTATCCTAAGGACGGCACAAATATCCATGCCCAAGGGGGGGGGGGGGGGGGGATTTGAACCCCCAACCGCAGTGGCCGTGCAGACCGTGACTGGAGCGTCTCAGTGCCTTCGGCCACCACGGCCGGCCTTTGTTCTCTACAGACACTGTTACAGGTAGATGCTTCCACGTCTCAAAACATTTGAAAACATGTTTCTATATAATGTCTACTTCAAACAGGCTGAAACTTATTTCGTACACATGTTTCAAACTTAATATGTTATCTCCACTTACCTGTTCTCCATTTAACCATCAAGTGGTGGTGTTTATGTTTGTAACATCAATGTTCCCAGTGTTGACTGTGTTATCCAGCCAATGTCTTATTATGAGACATAAAAAGAATGCAACCTTAATATGCTTGGCATTAACAAAGAATGGTTTATGCATTCAAATATCTTACTCTAATTGCAACAAATTGTGGTAACAGTATATGATCTTACCACATAACAAGCAGCAACCAGTTTTCTTTGGAGGCTCTTCCAGTTCTATATGTTCTTTCAATTTATAAGGCACCAATTATATTTTGATATCATCTGGAAGTGTCAATGTTTTAGAAATATCTGCCTTTGTTTTCTTCAGTTTTCTGCATAGGGCTGACAATATTTGAGCATTGTTGCCAGTAATATTTAGTAAAGTGAACCACACAATCATTGTCCATCTTGTTACCCAAGGCACGAAGTATTTACTACACATTATCCTCACGCTGTTACCCGAGCCCTGGGTGATCCGTGGAAGTCTGCTGCGATTTTGCAGCTCCGGAATGTTTATGCTATCAACCTTACCAACGTAAACAGCAGTATGCGCTGTAGCTGATGTGTCTTTATTGTTGATTCATGAGTGTTGTACATCATTGTATACATATAAAAATGGGCGAGGAGGCTGTACCTCTATTGTAGAAGTTTTATACAAATAAGTTTTCGTTTTCGATTACTCAAACAGAATGGAGAGACACAGCACTGACGGCCGCGGACGATAAGGTGTGGAATGAGCTCATAATTTTGGTAAGTTTTTAATTATAGTGTTCATAATTAGTAATCTGTAGAAGAATGTATAAGAAGGGGAAAAGTAGATACCGCCTAAAGGGAAAATAAAAGAGACATTTTGGGGACAAGAAAAGCAACTCTACCAATATCAAGAACTCAGATGGGAAACCAGTTCTCAGCAAAGAAGGGAAAGCTGAAAGGTGGAAAGAGTACATAGAGCAGCTCTACAAAGGAAATGAACTTAGAGACGATGTTGTAGGAAGGGAAGAGGAAGTAGATCATGATGAAATAGGAGATACTATACTGAGAGATGAATTTGACAGAGCCCTGAAAGACCTAGATCGGAACAAGGCCCCAGGAGTAGATAACATACCCTCAGAGCTACTAACGTCTCTGGGAGATCCAGCCATGACAAAACTATTTGAACTGGTGTGTAGGATGTATGAGACAGGCAAAATACCCTCAGACTTTAAGAAAAATGTAATAATCCCCATTCCAAAGAAATCGGGTGTAGACAGGTGTGAAAATTACAGAACCATCAGTTTGATAAGTCATGGTTGCAAAATTTTAACACGAATTATCTACAGGAGAATGGAAAAGCTGGTAGAATCTGACCTCGGGGAAGATCAGTTTGGATTCAGGAGGAACGTAGGAACCCGAGAGGCAATACTCACTTTACGTCTTATCTTAGAAGATAGATTAAGGAAAGGCAAACGTACATTTTTAGCTTTTGTAGATTTGGAGAAAGCGTTTGACAATGTTGACTGGAATACACTCTTTCAAATTCTGAAGTCAGCAGGGGTAAAATACAGGGAAAGAAGAGTTATTTACAACTTGTACAAAAGCCAGACCGCAGTTATTAGACTCGAAGGGCATGAAAGGGAAGCATAAGTTGTGAAGGGAGTAAGACATGGTTGTAGCTTTTCTCCGATGTTATTCAATTTGTACATCGAGCAGGCGGTGAAGGAAAGCAAGGAAAAATTTGGAATAGGGATTAAAGTTCAGGGGGAAGAAATAAAAACATTGTGTTTTGCTGATGACATTTTAATTCTGTCAGAGACAGCAAAGGACCTGGAAGAGCAGTTGACTGGAATGGACAGTGTGTTGAAGAGAGCGTATAAAATGAACATTAACAAGAGCAAAACAAAAATAATGGAATGCGGTCTTAGAAAATCAGGCGATGCTGAAGGAATTAGATTAGGTAACGAAACAATGAAGGTGGTAGATGAGTTTTGTTACTTGGGTAGTAAAATAACTTGCGATGGTCGCAGTACAGAGGATATAAAATGCAGAATGGCAATGGGAAGGAAAGCATTTTTGAAAAAGAGAAATTTGCTAACATCGAATATTAATTTAAGTGTAAGGAAGTCTTTTCTGAAGGCATTTGTGTGGAGTGTTGCCTTGTACGGGAGTGAAACATGGACGATAAGCAGTGCGGGCAGGAAGTGGATAGAGGCTTTTGAAATGTGGTGCTACAGAAGAATGCTTAAGATTAGGTGGGTAGATCGCATAACTAATAAAGAGGTACTTAACAGAATTGGTGAGAAAAGGAATTTTTGGCATACCCTGACCAAAAGAAGGAATCGCTTGGTAGGACACATTCTTAGACATCGAGGAATCGTAAATTTAGCATTGGAGGGAAGTGTGTGGGGTAAAAATCGCAGAGGGAGGCCACGAGATTCGTATAGTAAGCAGATTCAAGTGGGTGTGGGTTGACGTTCTTATGTGGAGATGAAAAGGCTTGCTCAGGATAGAGTAGGGTGGAGAGCTGCATCAAACCAGTCTCCGGACTGAAGACCATAACAACACAATTAGTAGCATAAGTTTAATCGAAAACATAGTCTTACAATAATGTGATGGTTAATTTTGTGTTCCTTCTGCAACACATTAAGCCATTACACTTCATTTAAAAGCTGTACGCTATATGGTATGAGCTGGCTGCACTGACAGAAGGAGGCAGGGCCCAACGTAAAAGCCAATGCGCTACGAGCCGAATGTAAACATCCGCTCCCGGCAGTCTCCGCTCAGGGCTCAGGTAAAAGTGCGAGGATAATACCAGGTCAACTGTGTCACACCCCCACCCATCCCTTTTTTCATGTCGTAGTTCTTGATAATGTGGTGTGTGTGTTGGTTCTTCCTAAATTTACATCTACATATATACTCAGCAATCCACTGTAAAGTGTGTGGCAGAGGGTACATTTTGCCTCTGCTAGGCATTTCCTTTCTTATGCCGCTCCCAAACAGAACAAAGGAAAAAAAGAATGTCTATACGCCTCTGTACGAGCCTTAATTTCTCTTATCTTGTCTTTGTGACCTTTACGAGTCAGCTTCAAATTCCAGCCCTCTAAATTTCCTCAGCAGTATTCCTCGAAAAGAACGTCATCTTTCCTCCAGCGATGCCCATTTGACTTCCTGGATCTCCCAATAAACCAAAGTCGGCAGTCCACCTTACTCACAACTGTCCTTACATGTTTATTCCATTTCATATCGCTCTGCAATGTTTCGCCCAGATATTTTAATGACGCATCATGACACACACTACTAATGCTGTACTCAAACATTATGGGACTGTTTTTCTGCTCATGTTCATCACCTTACAGTTTTCTACATTTAGAGCTAGCTGCCATTCTTCACACAAACTAGAAATTTTGTCCAAGTCATCCTGTATGCTATTACAGTCAGTTAAAGACAACAGCCTCCCATACACCACAGCATCATCATCAAACAGCCGCAAATTACAAGTTTGTGTGTTCATTTTTTAACCAAGAGTGCAACAGCCTTTGCTTTCTCAGTAGCTTTCTAACATTATTATACCAGGGTGGATCTTTTCCATCTTTAATCAAATTTATAGGTGCATATTTCTCTAACCCTTTACTGACCATGTATTTAAATTTAGTCCACAATTCCTCTGCATCCATTGTAGTGGATCTAAACAATGTCCATTCATTTCCTAAGTGTGATGTTAAAAATTGCTTATTGGCTCTTTTTAACAAAAACACGATCCTAGTCTTCTTGATTGGTTTATTAACTATTGGTCACCACTGACAAAATCATGATCACTAACTCCTGTCTCTACACTAACATCGTTAATAAGTCGGGCCTGTTTGTAGGTATAAGGTCTAAAATATTTCCATTTTGTGTGGGCTGACGGTTTAACTGCTCTAGGCAGTTTCCAGAAATCGTGTCCAGTAGTAGCTTGTAAGACTGCTAGTCTTAACCACCTGACATGAAACTATACTCTTAAGGTTGAAGTCTCCCTGACTGACTGACTAATATTCTATGACTTGGATACCTATGCACCACCTGGCATAGACTTTCTTTGAATGACTCTAAAATTGGGGGTGGGCGGGGTGGGGGGGCAGTAAAAACACCCAACTACTTCTCTTAGACCTGTTGTACATGCCCAGATAACTTCACAGTTACTCTCAACCTCGACTTCAACCTTCCATTGATTGTGCTCTGTGTTCTTGGTGCTAAACAGTACAATTTTTTTTCTTTTTTAAATGTATGACACCATTGTGATGTTGTTGTTGTGGTCTTCAGTCCAGAGACTGGTTTGATGCAGCTCTCCACCCTACTCTATCCTGAGCAAGCCTTTTCATCTCCTCATAAGAACGACAACCCACATCCACTTGAATCTGCTTACTATACGCGTCTCTTGGTCTCCCTCTGCGATTTTTACCCCACACACTTCCCTCCAACGCTAAATTCACAATTCCTTGATGTCTAAGAATGTGTCCTACCAATCTATCCCTTCTTTTAGTCAAGGTATGCCAGAAATTTCTTTTCTCCCCAATTCGGTTCAGTACCTCCTCATTAGTTACGCGATCCACCCACCTAATCTTCAGCATTCTTCTGTAGCACCACATTTCAAAAGCCTCTATCCTCTTTCTGTCCACACTGCTTATCGTCCATGTTTCACTCCCATACAAGGCAACACTCCATACAAATGCCTTCAGAAAGGACTTCCTTAGGCTTAAATCAATATTCGATGTTAACAAATTTCTCTTTTTCAAAAACGCCTTTCTACCCATTGCCATTCTGCATTTTATATCATCTGTACTGCGACCATCATTTGTTATTTTACTGCCCAAGTAACAAAACTCATCTACCTCCTTTATTGTTTCGTTACCTAGTCTAATTCCTTCAGCATCACCTAATTTTCTTACACTGCACTCCATTACCCTAGTTTTACTCTTGTTAATGTTCATCTTATATGCACCTTTCAGCACACTGTCCATTCCATTCAATTGCTCTTCCAGGTCCTTTGCTGTATCTGACAGAATTACTATGTCGTCGGCAAAACGCAATGTTTTTAATTCTTCACCCTGAACTTTAATTCCTTCTCCAAATTTCTCCTTGCTTTCCTTTATAGCTTGCTCAATGTACAAATTGAACAACATTGGGGAAAGGCTACAACCCTGTCTTACTCCCTTTCCAACCACTGCAACCCTTTCATGCCCTTCAACTCTGACAACCGCTGTCTGGTTTTTGTACAAGTTGCAAATAACCTTACGCTCCCTATATTTTACTCCTGCTTGCTTCAGAACTTGAAAGAGTTTATTCCAATCAACATTGTCAAAAGCCTTCTCCAAATCTACAAAAGCTAGAAATGTTGGTTTGCCTTTTCTTAATCTATCTTCTAGGATAAGCCGTAAAGTGAGTATTGCCTCCCGTGTTCCTACATTTCTCCTGAACCCAAACTGATCTTCCCCGAGGTCTGCTTCTACCAGCTTTTCCATCCTTCTGTATATAATTCGTGTTAATATTTTGCAACCATGACTTATTAAACTGATGGTTCTGTAGTTTTCACACCTGTCTGCACTCGCTTTCTTTGGAATGGGGATTATAACATTTTTCTTAAAGTCTGAGGGTACTTCGCCTGTCTCATACATCTTACACACAATGTGAAACAATTTTGTCATGGCTGGTTCTCCCAGAGACTTCAGTAACTCTGACGGGATATCATCTACTCCAGGGGCCTTGTTTCGCCTTAGGTCTTTCAGTGCCCTGTCAAATTCATCTCTCAGTATAGTATCTCCTATTTCATCATCATCTACATCCTCTTCCCTTCCTACAATAGTGTCTCGAAGTTCATTTCCTTTGTAGAGCCCCTCTATATACTCTTTCCACCTTTTGGCTTTCCCTTCTTTGCTGAGAACTGGTTTTCCATCAGTGTCCTTGATATTCATAGAGCTGTTTTTCTTATTGCCAAATGTTTCTTTTATTTTCCGGTAGGCTGTATCTATTTTTCCCCTATTTATACATTCTTCTACATCCTTGCATTTGCCTTCTAGCCATTCCTCCTTAGCCATTTTGCACTTCCTGTCAATCTCATTTCTTAGTCGTCTGTACTCCATTTTGCCTGTTTCATTTACTGCGTTTTTATACTTTCTCCTTTCATCGATTAAATTTAGTATCTCCTGTGATATCCAAGGATTCTTTGTAGGTCTTGCCTTCCTACCTATTTTGTCCTCTGCTGCCTTCACTATTTCATCTCTCAATTTTACCCATTCCTCCTCTACTGTTTTATTTTCCCCTGTTTCTGTCAATTGTTGCCTGAAGCTCCCTCTGAAATTCTTAAGAACTTCAGGTTCCTTCAATTTATCTAGGTCCCATCTCCTTATATTCCTACCTTTCTGTAGTTTCTTCAGTTTCAGCCTACAGTTCATAACCAACAAGTTATGGTCAGAGTCTATGTCTGCCCCTGGGTATGTCCTACACTTCAAAACCTGGTTCCGAAATCTATGTCTTACCATTATAAAATCTATCTGGTATCTCCCGGTGTCTCCTGGTCTCTTCCACGTATACAACCTTCTTTTGTGATTCTTAAACCAGGTGTTTGTTATAACTAAATTATGTTCCGTGCAAAATTCTACCAGGCGGCTTCCTCTTTCATTCCTTTTGCCCAGACCATATTCACCCACTATCTTCCCTTCTCTTCCTTGTCCTACTACCGAATTCCAGTCTCCCATAACAATTAAGTTTTCCTCTCCCTTAATTGTCTGAATACTTTCCTTTAGCTCCTCATATATTTCTTCGATCTTCTCATCATCGGCAGAGCTAGTTGGCATATAAACCTGTACTACTGTTGTCGGTGTTGGCTTCGTATCTATCTTGACAATGATAATGCGATCGCTGTGCTGGTCATAGTAGTTTACCCGCATTCCTATTTTCTTATTCATTATCAATCCTACTCCTGTGATACCCCCAACTGATTTTGTATTTATAATCCTGTACTCGCCTGACCAGAAATCCTGTTCATCCTGCCACCGAACTTCACTAATCCCCACTATATCTAACTTCAATCTATCCATTTCCCTTTTTAAATTTTCTAATTTTCCTACTCGATTAAGGGATCTAACATTCCACGCTCCGACCCGTAGAATGCCAGTATTGTCTTTCCTGATGATCACATCCTCCTGAGTAGTCCCCGCCCGGAGATCCGAATGGGGGACTATTTTACCTCCGGAATATTTTACCCGAGAGGATGCCATCATCATATGTTCACACAGTAGAGCTGCATGTCCTCGGGAAAAATAACGGCTGTAGTTTCCCCTTGCTTTCAGCCGTTCGAAGTAGCTGTGTGGCAAAGCCACATTAGCTGATGTTACAAGGCCAGCTCAGTCAATCATCCAGACTGTTGCCCCTGTAACTACTGAAAAGGCTGCTGCCCCTCTTCAGGAACCACACGTTTGTCTGGCCTCTCCACAGATACCCCTCCGCTGTGGTTGCACCTACGGTACGGCTATCTGTATCGTTGAGGCACGCAAGCCACCCCACCTCGGCAATGTCTGTGGTTCATGGGAGTGGACCATTGTGATATCCTTACAGTATACGAACAGTGAAGATCCAGATTTCCTAGTATCCTTACAGTGATAGGAATTCTGGAAATATTTCCATTTTATTTTTCTTCAGAATTTCAATGTAAGTGATGTATTTATGCAAAAGTGAGATTATCAACCGATTACTAAAATACCAATTTCCAAAATTAAGATTCTGATTAGGCCCATTCAGAGTTTCTCCCAGCTGATGCAGAATAAGAAAGGTGAAGCAGTCAACAATCCGAAGATTGGTTTGAGCACCACAGTGCTTTACTAGGCACGGTCCTGTTTCGAGTTGATATGCAGTTCTTTCCTCCAACCTTTGAGCCGACTTGTCCAGTCAGTTATAGGGGGACCTACAGTTTAACGTGGAATCTGAACAATGGTGCCTGTTGTTGTTGTTTATAGGGGACTAAACTACTTGGTCATCAGTCCCATGTTCCTAACAAAGAACATGCAGTGGAGTGGAAACAATGGTATTAAGGACATGGAGACATAGAATGAATACCCAAGAGGAGTACACGTCAACGATGAACTTTCACCAACAGCACAAATAGGGAAAATAAACCGAGCGTTCAATCATACTAAAGATTGACAACGGAAATCCATGGCTGGCTGGTCACCGGGATAATAATGGAAGAGCGTCATGTGGCACACACTAATATCTGCTAGTCAGAAGAAATAAAACACTAAAGAGCGGTTTAGAGTCAGGATAAAGCACCGTCCTTTAAATGGAATTGTAGAAACCGGCTGCACGGATAAAACATAGCACAGACTCAGCCATGGAGGCATCGTCCCCTAGCACTAAGGATAGTGTAGGTGGAAGATTAAAAGACTGCTGCAAGGGGGCTCAAACTTTACAGTCCACCAGGAGATGAACTACTGTAAAAGCAACACCATAGCGACACATGGGCGTGGCTCACAGCGAAGTAAATAGCCGTGAGTCAACCAAGTGTGCCCAATATAGAGACGGCATAGCACAATGGAATCTCGACGACTGTTTTAAGTTTTCCATGTGGCTGTGAATGGTTTGATCGTGCGAATCTTGTTTTGTGCACTCAGTGCAGACCATTCCAAAATCCAGGCGTCTCGCACCTTCCGGTGTAGCGTCCACCTAAGGTCCGTTTCCACGAGACCAATTTCAAGAGGGCATGAGGTGGTGGCCTGTTTGGCCAACCGATCTACACATTCATTGCCAGGAATGCCGATGTGCCCTGCAGTCCAAACAAAAACCACTGAGCATCCAGACCTATTGAGAGAGGCAACAGAGTCTTTGATACTCTGCACCAAAGGTAGTTTGCTGTAACACTGGTCGAGTGCTAGCAAGCCGCTCAGGGAGTCACTGCAGATGACAAAGGCCTCCCCAGGGCTGGAGTGGAGGTGCTCTAGAGCGTGATATATGGCGACCAGCTCTGCAGCGAAAATACTGGTACCACGAGGCAATGAATGGCATTCAATGTAGTCTCCGTGAATGTAAGCAAATCCAGATGGGCCGTCCACCACAGAACCGTCAGTATAGATCATTTCCACACCACGGAACAAGTCCAGAAGTGCCGCAAACTGGCGACGAAGGGTCGCTGGTGGAACTGAAACCTTGGAATGACATTCCAAGTCCAAGTAGAGCTGCAGGAGAGGGCTACACCAAGGAGGCCATTGGGGGTGAACAGTGGAAGGAAGGAGGGAGGAGAAGGGACTCAAGGGAAGAGAGGAGAGAACGAACCTGGGCCACAATCTGAAGACCGGACCTGGGTTGCCGTCATGGGAAAGGGGGAACAAAAGACAGAAAGAGGAACCTGCGGTTTGGATGATTTGCCGTGGCATGGATGTGGGTGGTGTATGATGCTAGTAAGTGTTGGTGATGGAATCAGACAGGAGGAATTCCAGCTTTGACAAGAAGGCTCATCACCAGGCTAGTGCGAAAGGCTCCCCT
The DNA here is from genome assembly GCA_026315105.1 of Locusta migratoria. Taxonomy (NCBI): domain Eukaryota; kingdom Metazoa; phylum Arthropoda; class Insecta; order Orthoptera; family Acrididae; genus Locusta; species Locusta migratoria. The sequence goes on from CM048744.1 coordinate 302,055,740, forward strand.
CGACAGCCTAATGCCACAATGGAGTATCTGGCCAAGTATTTGCAGAGCTGAAGGTGCTGCCGAGTCGTATATTATGCTTCCGTAGTCGAGGCGGGACTGGACTAAGGCCCTGTACAGCTGCAAGAGAGTCGTTCGTGCAGCCCACAATCAGTGTGGCTGAGGCAGCGGAAGTCGTTGAGGTGTCGCCAGCACTGTTGTTTGAGCTGACGAAGGTGAGGCATCCAAGTAAGGTAGGCATTCAAAAGCATGCCCAGGAAGTGGTGTGTCTCCTCTACCTGAAGCAGTTCGTCAGCAAGAAAGAGCTCTGGATGCAGATGAGTGGTCTGACGGCAAAAAAAGTGCATCATGCTGGTCTTGGATGTGGTGAATTGAAAACCGTGAGCAAATGCCCAAGATTGCGCATTTCAGATTGCACGTCGTAGCTGCCGTTCAGTGACACTGATGCTTGAGGAACTATAATATAGAAAAAAGTCATCAGCAAATAGGGAGCAAGAGACAGATGCACCTACTGCTCCTGCGGGACACCGTTCTCCTGAATGTGAGGGGAGCTCAAACAAACCATGGTGCTACTCGACATTTTTCACGAGTGCAACTTTGTCAGATGTGAAAGAAGTGAAAAGTGACACACACAAATCCCAAGGCTTAACAGGAATTGAACGCATGAGTGTTGAATTCATAGTCTAGCGCTCTACCACTTTTTTTAAGTACATTTTATTGTGCAAAAAATATAATGACTAACAAAATTAACAATGGATGATGCAAAACCTAGCAAAAAGCAGAACCAGCCATGGATAGTCATTATTTCTGCTGTAATTTCTGCACAGAATTTTTACGTGGGTATGACCACAAACATCTGTTCACCAAAGTGAATGACCATTCAAGTGACAAACATGGGTCTAACACATGATGCATTTTAACAGTTGCTGAACACTTATTTGGTATGAGGGTTTTAAACATCCAACAATAAAATACTAAAAGCATAAAAATAACTTTATTTAAATGCAGATATCACAGCATTTCCATTTTATAATGCAATGACACATTAAAAATATTTTTGGTCTTTTTCCCACAATTCTTCCAAAATTACATCAACATCAGATGACGGGAATCTATCAATGAATGATTCAATGAGACCTTCATGTGATGCTTCATATGTTTTCAGTGACACCTTTTCATCTGAAAAAAATTAATAATTGACAATTAGTATATAAGGCAATAAATACGCTACATCTGAATCACCAGCCATTGAAAAATCAATTATATTGACTTCTCTCTTTAAATAATATAGATTTAAAGGTAACAACAGGTACTGAGTTTGTGGTAGGTAACCCCCCCTCTCTCATGCATGCACGCACGCACGCACTGTGCCAACTGAATCCACACTGTATTTAATCAGCACAATGTGAATCTGTCCAAAAGATAATTTTTTTTTTTTTTAAAAAATCAGTCTAATAATGGTAAGTTCACATTGAAATATAAATTCCATCTCTCTTACATGCTTGTCAATGACTCAATAACTTTACCATTTTCTCAAGTGTTACTTTTACTCCTCAATTATTATATTTTACCAGATGTTTCTATTACTAAAAAATTCACATATCATAAAAAATAATATACTTATAATAAGCCTCCTTACTTCTTTTGCCATTTGTGTGGTTTCATACAAGGATGTGAATGTTTTTGCTCAGTATTTTTTGGAACTGCTTTGTAATCACTTGAATGTTTATTAAACACAGAAAATAAAAGGAAAGAAGGCATGATGTTAAAATTTTCATCAGGTTCCTTAATTAGTACAAGATTCAAAGTAACTTGGGGCTCTCACTCTGCAATCATTGAAGGAAGGGCAATTAGAATTTTGCAAAAAGGAATATGAGAAAATACAAAAACAATATTTGAGACAGTTTTACTACTATTTTATATACAACAGAAGATCCATTAGAACAAACATACTATTTATTTTAACAATAATGGAGCATATTGTTTTTGATTACATACAGCATGATGCAAAGCAATAATGGAAACAAAAGCAAGTTCAGTTAGTCCACTGTTTCATTACTTTCTTGAAGGCAAAAAAGAAGAATAAAATTATTATTATTTGGCAAAGCAAACTGGTAATCTTACCATGGATGAAGCACCATCATACTTGAAAAGTGGGGACTGAGAAGCAGTACTGGCGTACTTGCTAGTATTCTTCCAAGTGAAGTACTGCAACTAACCCCCTGTCTATCAACATGTTTACATGTGATACAATTTGCAGGAGACAAAATCAAATTTCAAAACCCAATGTTCATTGCTGTGTTTACATCCGAGGCCAGAATCTATTTTACTAACCTGATCAAATATCATTCTTTGCGTGTCACTTAGCTAACATGAGTTTATTTTATTAATCTGCTGTTTTAGATTTAGTAAACTCTGAAGACACTATCAGCACATTTCAGTGTTCTTTTTAAATCTTTTGTTAAGAGAGAGAAAGGTTATTCAAAACATGTTTATAAAAATTATCCTTGGGACATTTTTCTTACACCCGACAGTTCTTGTATATTACAAAAAATAATTGCGAAATACAGGATGAAAATGTCTTGTGATTCTGCAAAGCTAGTGTCCATTCTTCCCCATTAAAATTATCCTGGACGCTGAGTTAAAACATCTGAAACTGTGTGTGTGTGTGTTTAAAAAGGTAACAGATCAGATTGGAATGATTTTATAGAAACAAGACATTAAACCAGTTTTTAGATCAACAAAGAAAATAAGTCAATCGACCAGGTTAATTACTGTTACGATTCCATCAATACTAGACCTTGTTGGGTAATACATATTGTCATGCTAAATCTCACATCTATTTATTTATATTTGCTAATAAATACTGAGAGCTTCTGTGACTGTCAGATAAATACAAGGGGCAGTAGAATGAAAAGCAAACACCCAACACAATGGGACAGTGAAATTATTCCATTCAGAAGTAAGCACTAGATGCATCAAGACATTGATCCTAGTGCGAGGTTAGTTAGTCTATTCCCGTTTCATAGAACACAGTTGGCTGCGAACAAATCCACAACCATGCCAACTATTGCTCCTCCTCGTTTGACTGAAATCTATGTCTACACATCTTTCAACAAACTGACAAAAATGTGAAAAGTCTGGGTTGTTGGAGGATGATGATGATGTGGTGTTTCCCAAACAAATCCCTGAAGTATAGCCTTCCGTCTAATAGGTAGTGTGGGGGTGCATGTTATTGAGCAACAGTATTAATTCCTCAGGCAGCATTCCTGGGCATTTTGACTTTATTTCAAGTTGCCGTTTCCACACACAGTCTTCACAACGCTGCATACTGACCATGCTTCCACACACAAGGAACTCAATAATCGGGGACACTGTAGTCAAGGAGGTGGTCATCATGATACCGGATCTTGTGTGAACAAGCTTTGGATTTGTTGGGCACGGGAAGAAGAGGGATGTTACAACTGTTGGTTCTGCCATTTAACCTCAGGGTTGAAGGCACATTATATGCACCCTGGGGCAATTGGGAATTTTTACATGTTTTTAGTCTTCAGTTAAATTTTTATAGTTTTGCCTGGTGGTGGTGTTTTCAGTTCAGAGACTGGTTTGATGCACCTCTCAAGCAGCCTCCTCATCTCCTTATAAGAAAGGCAACCCAGACCTATTTGAACCTGCTCTGCAATTTTTACCCCACACACTTCCCTGCAATGCTAAATTCACAATTCCTTTACATCTCAGAAAGTGTCATACCAGTTGATCTTTTCTAATAGTCAAGGTATGCCAGAAATGTCTTTTATCCCCAATTATATTCAGTACCTCCTCGTTAGTTATGCGATCTATCTGCTTATCTTCATCATTCTTCTGCAGCACCACATTTCAAAAGCTTCTATCCTCTTCCTGCCTGAACTATTTATCGTCCATGTTTCATCACCATACAAGGCAACACACTGAAAAAAAAAAAAAAGAAAGGGGAGAGAGAGAAAGAGAAGAGAGAGAGAGAGAGAGAGAGAGAGAGAGAGAGAGAGAGAGAGAGAGAGAGAGAGAGAGAGAGAGATTTCCCAACCCAAATTAATATTCAATGTTAACAAATTTCTCTTTTTCAAAAATGCTTTTCTGCCTATTGCCATTCTGCATTTTATATCATCTGTACTATGGCCATCTTATGTTATTTTACTGCCCAAGTAATAGAACTTATCTAACACCTTTATTATTTTGTTACCTAATCTCATTCCTTCAGCAGGTTTATTATTATTTAGACTACAATCCATTACCCTTGTTTTTCTCATCATTGTTATCTTATTCACTCCTTTCAAGAGAATGTCCATTCTTTTCAACTGCTCTTCCAGGTCCTTTGCTGTTTTTGACGGAATAACAAATGTCTCCTTGCTCTCTGTCACAGCTTGCTCAATGTGCAAATTGAACAACATGGAGAAAGGCACAACCCTGTCTTACTCCCTTCCCAGCCGGTGCTTCCCCTTTGTGCCCTGACTCTTAATAACAGTTGTCTGGTTTCTGTACAAGTTGTAAATAAGCTACTGTTCCCTATTTTGCCCCAGCTGACTTCCGAATTGAAAAAAAAAAAAAAGTTTGCTGACACTACCAAAAACTTTCTCCAGATCTGAAAAGGCTAGAAATGTAGGTTGGACTTGCATAACACAGATGAGAGGGTGTGAATTCATTGTCTTTCAGGGGACTAGTTCCTTGACAACTGTACTGTGAGACAGAGAAACTAGCAGTGTCTTGATTATGCTCTGGGGAACATTCATGTGGGCATCCATGAGTCCAATGGACCTCGTGCAAGGCACCATGATAGCCAATAAGTATCATACACTGTTTGGAGATCATATTCATCCTTTCCCAATAGCAGTGGCATTTTTCAACAAGAATGTGCCATGTCACAATGTCAAGAGTGTCATCGAGTGGTTGGAAGAACACAGTGGCAAGTTGCAATGGATGTGCTGGCCCTCCAACATGCCAGATGTGAACTTTATCAAAAAGTATGTAGAATGTGATTGAACATGACATCAGAGCTCGACACCACCACCCCTACTCAAAATTTACTAGAATTAGATACTAGTGTGTGTAGATGTTGTGCCAACTCCCTCCAGTGACCAACCAGGGCTTTACTGATTCGTTGCTAAGATGTGTTGCCGTTATTATCTGTGCCAAAGTTGGACTTATCGGGTATTAAGTGAGTGCATACCTGCCAACCTTCAAAACGTAAAAAACAGGAGATCCAGTTTAAAAAAATCGGGAGATTCGTCGAAAAATCGGGAGATATGCTCTACCAAAAAGAGCGGCGCACTTTACTATAAACCTTAGCATAACTGATTTTAGCCTTTTCCTATCATCTCGCACTTTTACATAATGGCTACAAAAACACTTGCATTAACCCAAATGTTGATTACACCCTTATTTGTAGCCAGTCCAGGTAGTGATTGAGTTTTTGATTAAAACAAAAAAGTTCAGAGCTGTATCTTTTCTGCTATACTGCTATCTCGGAACATTTTATAAAACAATTGATTCAGTGGTCATTACATTTAATTGGTAAAGTGTACTCTAAAATTAAAAAAAAAAAAAAATGTAAATAAGCACTCAGCATGTATCACATGATCACTGTCACTTTTCTCAGCAGTTTCAGTGTTTTATTGTTACACAGTTTTCATTTTCTTTGCATGCATTACGGTACTTCGGTTTTTCCACCAACTGATGTGGAAATATCACATCAAGATGGAATACAAATGGAAATAAAGTTCTGAATACTGCTTAAAAAAAGTGATTATATTTCTTGCCATACTAGAACACATACCACTGAACTGAAATCCCTTAATCACGTAAAATAGTTGTTTACATAAAAGTTGCCATTTCTGCAATTCGCAAACGAAACTGATGCTCCTAACTATCCCCTCAAAAGATTTTCATCGATTAAAAACCCACTGAAGTGATTTCACTTACGTACTGTAAGAAAATATCACGTTCAAAAAGTGCACATCGAAACTGTGTGTTTATTTGCAAATATATGGCAAGAGCAAAAATAATCATTATAAACTGCTAATTTCTATGAATTTCGATACATATTTAAACTGATAAACGAACAAACGACTTTTGACCATTAGCCAATAAAAAAAATCATGGGTTTCAGGATAAGAGCTAAAAATCAGGAGAAATAATGGCAAAATCAGGAGGCGGGAGAAATAGTGAAAAATCAGGGGACTCCTGCCTAAATCGGGAGAGTTGGCAGGTATGTGAGTGCTCATAATGTCCTGGCTCATAACTGTATATTTTTGTGTTACAAGGTTTCTCTATGGTATACTAACTGTAAAACTGCAGACTGGCCTATTAATAGTTCTCTCCCCCTCTACATCGTAGAATCGAAAATGACAGCAAGATTCTGTCTAATAACACACAACATGATATGGTGTTTAGAATATTATTCTTATTATTAACAACAGACTGGTCCTAGAAACATGTGGATCTTTTATATTTATCCTCATTATCAAATTTGAGGTTTTTATTTTTAAATTGTCATTTATCATTGTATTTACTCTTCACATACGCACGCGCGCGCACACACGCGCACTCTTCCTGTTGCAAAACAGAGTGTGAAGTTTGGTCTCCACATTTCCAGGAAAATGAAATAATAAATACTTTTGAAATATTGTGTATTAGAGTCTACCAAAAATCAAAAAGGACTAACAAATAAAGTGAACATGGAAGCAAAATGAAAGTTTTTGTTTTCAAAATCACAGAAGCTGGAGGGAAATTAAGTGTATATTACACTTTCATCATATGTCTAATTACCTTTAACAGATGTATTTGCCTGGACAAGCATCTTTCGTGGTTGTCTGTTGGCCATTATGATATCTCTCCATTTTCCCCAAGGGCATGGACCATCTTCGGGTACTTCTGAATACCTGTTGTACATCTCTTGGGCTGCTGCTACATCACATGTTGTTTTATAAACCTGAAAACAATACATGTGAAAATTATATATTCTCCAACACAAACAAACAGCAGGCATAAAATCTGCATATGATATGTAACATATATATAAGATAGAAAACGGATGACTTACCCAAAAGGACCAGCTCGTCGATAGACACAAATAAAAATAAAAATCACACTCAAACACACATACAAGCTTTTGCCACCACAGGCAGCTTCTTCAGGAAAAAGAGGAAAAAAGGGGAGGAGAAAGGGAAGGATATGGGTTTAAAGGAAGTGGTAAAGGAGTCATTCCAATCCCAGGAGTGGAATGACTTACCTTAGGGGAAATAAAGGAAGGTAAACAAATACACACACACTCACACATATCCAAATGCAAACAACTAGACAGACATTTGTAAAAAGCAAAGAAGTTGCTTTGCTTTTTACAAATGTCTGTCTAGTTGTGTTTGCATTTGGATATGTGAGAGTGTGTGTGTATTTGTTTACCTTCCTTTTTTCCCCCCTAAGAAGTCCTTCCACTCCTGGGATTGGAATTCCACTTGGATTCCACTTCCTTAAAACCCATATCCTTCCTTTTCTCCTCTCCTTACTTCCTCTTTCTCTCTCTCTCTCTCTCTCTCTCTCTCTCTCTCTCTCTCTCTCTCTCTCATATATATTATAGAGGAAAAAATTCCTAACAGGAAAAATATATGTAAAAAATAAATAAATAAAAAAATAAAAATAGATGAAGTCTACTTACCAGGCGAAGGAGCACAGGCAGTGATAGAAACACATACACACACACACACACACACACACACACACACACACACACACACACACAAACGCTAGCTTTCGCAGCTTAGCTGCTTCGTCAGGCAGAAGGGAAGGAGAGGGAAAAGGAAATGATGAGGGTTTTAAGGGAGTGGGTAAGGAGTCATTCCAATCCTGGGACAGGAAAGACTTACCTTGGGGGGAAAAAAAGGAGGGTAAACAAATACACACACACACATTTACACAGACGCAAGTACACTTAGGCAGACATACTGAAGAAATCAAAGAAGTCTTCATGCGAATGAACAGTTTGTTGCTGGTCATTCCCGCATAGAATGCTTCGCATCTACGGAGACGAGGCTGCCGCAAATGAAAATCCTCCAGGGACGACAGTCGCTAAGAAGTCAGGAAATCTCATCGATGTCATAATCGATGGCCAACCTGTCCGTGCATTGGTGATTTAGGTGCTTCTTTCTCTGTATTGCTCTGTATTGTCAGATAATTACCACTGGACAATAAAGAAGGCAATGTTCTGTGATACAGGGGCAACTGTGCTGAATGTTGCAAATGGAAAGTACGTCCATCCAAAAGGAACTTGGGTCACAAGAATAACCATCAACAACGGGACCTAGCCGTTTGAAGTTGTCATTTTAACAGAATGTAGTCATAATGTCATCCTCGGATGGGACTTCCTTCAGGCATCCAAGCTATCATTGACTGGAAGATCTGAGCTGCAAATTGCAGAAGTCGTTCCGATAGGTACACGTAATACAGAATTTTCTGGGAAGTTATTTGCCGTTGACAATGTGACGATCCCGCCGTTGACAATGAGAAGAGTTGCAGTTACAAACACAGATGACCGGTTCAACTGTAAAGTGCTTGTTGATAGTAAAAAGTTTATCAGGCTCACCAGAGAAATTTACATACCAGCGACTATCATAAGCATTATCAGTGGTTGTGGAGAGATTTGGATCACTAATTGTCATGAGCAGTCACAACTTATCCCCAATTTTCGGGTGCATTCACACCTCAGCAGGGGAAAAGTCAGACAAAACGGCCCACAATAAAGCACCGTATCAATACTGGGGGGATCATCAACCAATTAGCCAGCGTTTGTATAGTGTCGCCAGCTGAAAGACGGATAATTTGGGAGAAAGTGGAGATGATGTTGCACGATGATATTATTGAACCTTCGGAGAGTCCTTGGTCGTCTCTGGTCGTCCTCATAAAGAAGAAGGATGGCACATGGCAATTGTGTGTCGACTATCGGCAGCTGAACAAAATCAAAAAGAAAGATGTCTACCCATTGCCGCACATTGACGAGACCTTAGATTGCTTGAAAGGAGCTACATACTTCTCAACTATGGACATGCAGACAGGTTACTGATAAATTGAGGTTGACGAAGCTGACAGAGAGAAGATGGCTTTTGTTACACCTGACGGCCTCTATGAATTCAAAGTTAAGCCATTTGGATTATATAATGTTCCAGCCACATTCAAAAGCATGATGGACAACTTTATTCGACACCATAAGTGGACGACATGTCTTTGCTATTTAAATTACAATGTCATTTTCTCGAAAACATCTGAAGAATATCTGAGTTGCCTGTCAACTGTGTTGAAGGGTATTCAGACTGCATGACTCCGTCTCAATCCAAAGATGTTCCTCTGTCACCAAGGAGATGAAAATCCTGGGGCATCTAGTCAACGGAGATGGTGTCCGTCCTGATCCAGATAAAGTAAGAGCAGTCACACAATTTCCAACTCCTCAGCACATTTGTGATGTGAGAAGTTTTCTTGGGCTGTGCTCATACTACCAACGTTTCATAAAAGCATTTTGTAAAAAGGCACGTACATTGTAAGAACGTCTGCAGGGAGACACTAAGTTTTACTGGGATGAGACAAAAGAGTTTTCCAGGCACTTAAAGAGTCTTGTTCAACAACTCTAATGACAGTAATGATACTGAGGAAGCCACGACAGGAACGTCTGTCGTCGATAATTGTACAGAAGGGAAGGATTCTCCAGAACTGCAATACAGAGGACCCAAGACAAGGTCAAGATCCAAGACATTGCAGCTGTCTCCAAAGGGAACCTAACAGTGGGTCACTGTTTTCAGGAGAGGAGCAATGCTGCGAGACCCCACGTTAACTGACTGCCAGCGTGGCACAAGGGATAATATCACTGATTGCGGTGCTGAAGGTAGCCGGTTCAATCCTGACCACAAGCAAAAATTTATTTCTTTGTGATCAACCTTTCCAGAATGTTTCTTATGTTAATTATTCTTCTAATTTCTGAAACATTCTGTCTGTGTATAAATAGCAGAGCACTCTGCCTGTGACACAGTCAGTGCTGTGTGTATGTTTCAGTTCGCAATAAACCTGCTTTCAGTGTAAGTGCTGTGTTCAGTAGACAACCCTGCTTCCATTTCAACACGACAATATCATACCACCTGGGCAGGCAGGTTTCAGAAGCAACCGTAACACAGTTCACCAGTTAAGTTGTTTAAGACTACAACCTTGCAAATGCAACTGCCACGCTTCTCTTAGAAACTGAATGCACTTTCGACAAGGTTTGGCATGCTGGATTACTGTTTAAAATCGTCCACTACAAATTCCCAAAGCAGGCATATCCCAAGGAGCAGTTATCTCACCGCTACTGTACTTGTTATGTACTGTGGATATCCCCAGGCTAAGGGGCTGAAATGAGAGTACACTTCTGTATGCAGACAATACTGGTTACTGGTTCATGCCTCAATCTTCATTATTATAAACGAACAAACAATTACATTAGTTCACTCCTCTTTGGTTATATATTTTATATATAGCCTCTCTGGCTTGGCTCAGTACTAACATGCAGCATCTCTGACTTCCAGACTTCTCAAACATCACCTTCATGACCTACGCCGTGATTTACCTTTCCCTTCCATTCCCATCCTTTTCTCTTCCCTTCTCTCCCACCTGAGGAAGGAACTGTGTTCCGAAAGCTTGTCTTAAAACACACACACACACACACACACACACACACACACACACACACACACACACAGGCGCGCGCGCGCACACGCACGTGCTTAAGTAGATATAAAATTACTCCATCTACATTTGCCTCCACAAACAAGCCGGCATGGCTCACAGCCCTTCCACAAATTGCTGCAGATTTTAATGATGGGCCATCAGCAAGTGTCAGCGTGCAAACCATTCAACGAAACATCATTGGTATGGGCTTTTGGAGCCAAAGGCCCACTCATGTACCTTCACTGACTGTATGCGAAGACTATACGCCTCACCTGGACTCGTCAACACCGACATTGGACTATTGAGGACTGGCAACATGTTGCCTGATCTGACGAGTCACATTTCCAATTTTATCAAGCAGATGGACTTGTACGGGTATGGACACAACCTCATGAATCCATGGACCCAGCATGTCAGCAGGGGACTGATCAAGCTGGTGATGCTGTGATGGTGTGGGGCATGTGCAGTCCGAGTGATAAGGGGCCTTCTGATATGTCTAGATATAACTCTTGACATATGCATCCTGGCTGATAACCTGTTCATGTTCATTGTACATTTTGACGGACAAACACCTCACATGTCCAGAATTGGTACAGAGCAGTTCAAGGAACACACTTTCGAGCTTAAAAACCTTCATTGGTCACCAAATTCTCCAGACAAATATTATTGATTATATCTGCGACATCTTGCAATGCCCCTGTTTAGAAGAGATTCCATCCCCTATACCCTTACAGATTTATGGACAGCCCTGCAGGATGCTTGGTGTAAATTCTCTCCACCACTTCAGACATTAATAGAGTCCATACCACACAAGTGTTCAAAAGTAAACTTCAAAGACAATTTTGACGAAAATTTAAATGCTTTATAAGAATCAAAACTTAGGTTTCACATTTTGACCTTTAACCAGGAGCAGGAAAACAAGTTTAGTAATATGGCTAAATTCTTGTTGTTTTAAATGAGTTCAGTAACCTGCAGACTTATTCACTAATGGGAATGCAAACATTCATAAATTAGTTACTTAGTTGATCTCTATGTTAGTTTTGATATCTGATGTATTAAAAAACAGAGCCAGGGAATAACATTATTGTCTATGCATACTATAAAGTCAACTTTTCATTTTTATTTAGTTATATGTTCTTCACTACATAGAATGTAATTCAGCTTACCTGCAACTTGAGAAGAAAATCGCCAATTGCTTTTTTACCAACGGTTTCTATTTTAGAACGATCCACTTTTAAAAGAAGATCTTCTCCTGGCTTTGTTTCTGTGACAGTAATTAGTCCCTCTCCTGCTTCCAAAAGTACACGCATTATTACATAACGAGCTTGAGAATGTGCCTAAGAAGAAAGAATATATCATTAGCGGCTGAATTTGGAGGAACAATCTCTTGTTCTCTTTGGTGAAAGGGTGAATACCAAGAGCATCTCTTTACCTGTAACCATGCTTTATTACTTGGGTTGTACATTTCTAAGGCTTTCGCTACAGCAGTGTAAATCAAACTCAACCAGTTGACGTAAATGATATCATCAGCTGCTGCTCCTTTGAAACCAAATATCCTGGAAAAATAAGAAATCAAGAAGAAACAATCAGTTACTTATAGAAAACAATCGCCCACAATGAAAACAGTAGAAAAGAAGGATTAAAAAACAATGACAATGCAATTATTATCTCTGCATGTTTTTGGTATGTTCCTAGGATTTTTATCTGTCACATTCCACTTCTTTCACCTCTGACAGTATTGCTCACGTGAAAAATACTGAGAAGCACCGTGGTTCAGAACCCACGATAAACTGTATGTCCCCCTATAACTGGCTGGGTAAGTCGGTTCGAAGGTCGGAGGAAGGCAATGGCATACCACCTCCCAACAGGACCATGCCTAGTAAACCACTGTAGTGTTCAAACCAATCTTTGGATTGATGACTGATTTACCTTACCTTACCTAGCAAACATTAGTACCCCCAAGACACACTTTATACACCACAACATTCATTAACTAAACAAAATCTTATCATCGACAGATCACGGTTAAATTACGTGAGACCAAATTTAGGGAGGTAGGAGCATGGTACAAATGGATGTAAGACTGTGAGGACAGGATGTAAGTGCCGTTCATTTGATACAGTTAATTGCCCAGAAGAAAGAACAGTTTTGATCTGTTAGGAAGTTTCAAAACAGCCCACACTCCAGTGCAGAGTGAAAATTCATTCTGAGCATTTGGAATGTTTAGTGAAGCAATTAGCCAATTTTCACAATGCCATGACATTTCTAAATAGTGATATGAAAATTGCTTATTAAGCAATTTGTCTGGTGTTAAATATGTTATAATTTTTCTCGAGTGCTGAAAAAGCATACCAGCTCATAATGTTCAAGCTACAGAAAACAAATCATCAGAGCTATCATGGAGCAAACAATGGGCAATAATGTAAACCACTGTTCAAAAGCCTGGACTCAATGGCTATCCCTTTGTATACAAAATACTCTTCTTTGAGATAATAACCACAATGTTTCAAGAAAAGTTGTATTTTTTTTTTCACACAATTATGATATGGTGAATAGATTGTACTGACACAGACTGAAATTGATTGAAAATATACATCAGCCATCAAGCTTAGGAGTAAAATGCAGCATAAAACAAAAACTACAAGCTAAAGCTACAGCAGTGAAATCTGAAAACCCCTTAAAAATGCAAATTTTACAAGAGTGTGGAAGATTTAAAGAAAGAAGAAGACATGTAATACCAATTAGATTAATGATGGAATTTCTACAAAGAGATGATAAATTATTTTTCAGAAGAGATACATTGGCTGGCCAGTATTTACCTTGTTGCTGTACCGCCAATATTTAGACACAGAAAGAAAAAAGGCCGAAAATAAAACAAGCTTTCGGAACTGTGTTCCTTCTTCAGGTACAGGAGAAAGGGGGACGGGGAGAGAAAAAAGAAAAGGGAAAGGAAGGGGAAGGTAATTCATGACCTAGGTCATGAGGTTGGTGTTAGAGAATTGTGGAAGTCAGAAATACTGTGTAGTAGTACTGAGCCATGCAAAAAAGGGTATATATGAGAGAGGAAAGATCAAGCAGTAAAGAGAAGAAAAGATGAGTGAACTGAATGAAGCTGAGGGGTGTAAGAAGGGGGGGTCTAAAATGTTTTTGATTAATACGGAAATTGGACACACACACACACATACACACACACACACACACACACACACACACACACACACACACACAGACAGAGAGAGAGAGGGGGGGGGCAAGGAAGGGAAAATGGATAGGTGAGTTGAGGATGGAGAAGGGGGAGGGGTTAGTGTGGATTTTCGCCAGGGGGGTGCTGGAAGGAGAGGATATGTTGGAGAGCAAGTTCCCACCTCCGTAGCTCTGAGGGATTGGTGTTAGTTGGTAGTATCCAAATGGCACGCTTGGCGTAACGTGTGCCAAGGTACTTGGAGTCGTGCTGGAGGGCATGTTCTGCCACAGGATATTGGGTGCCCCCCAGGCAAACAGTCAGTCTGTGACCATTCATCCGCTCAGCCAATTTGTTGGTAGTCATACCAACATAAAAGGCTGCACAGTGGACACATGTCAGTTGATATATGACGTGTGTTGTCTCGCATGTGGACCTGCCTTGAATAGGGTAGGTTTTTCCTGTGGTGGGGCTGGAGCATGTGGTAGTGGGAGGACGCATTGGACAGATTTTGCAGCGGAGTCGGTTGCCGGCATAGGAACCATTATGTAGGGAGAATGGTTTTGGGATTCTGTAAGGTTGTACGAGGATGTTGCGGAGGTTGAGAGGACGGCAGAAGACTACTCCGGGTGGTGTGGGAAGAACAGTTTGGAGTGACGATATCATCTTAGGGCATGACATGAGAGTCATAGCCCTGTCGCAGCAGTTTATTGAGGCATTCCAGGCCAGGATGGTATTGGGTGACTGAGGGTATGCTTCTGGGTGATCTGGGGTTAGGAACAATGTTGTTGGAAGGGGAGGAATGGACAGCTCTTGAGATCTGCTTGTGGACGACGTCTGTAGGGTAGTAGCAGGAGAGGAAAGCATTGGATAAATTATTGTAGGTGGTGAGGGATTCGTTACTGGAGTAGATACGTTTTCCACAGATGCCTAGGCTGTAGGGAAGGGATGGCAGCTGTCGAAGTGGAGGTACTGTTGCTTGTTTGTGGATTTAATATGGACTGAGCTGTGGATATGGAACTCAGCAAGGTGAAGGCCAACATCAAGGAAGGTGGCTTGAGTTTTAGAGGAGGACCAGGTGAAGTTTAGGTTGGAGAAGGAGTTAAAGTCGTGAAGGATGTTTAGAAGGGTTTCTTCACCACGAGTCCAGACCACAAAGATATCATCTATGAATCTATAGCAAATCAGGGAGTGCAACTTCTGTGTCTTAAGGAATGTCTCGTCCATGCGACCCATGAAGAGGTTGGCATAGGAAGGGCCCATACTGGTATCCATAGCTGTCCTCCTGATTTGTTTGCAGGTCTGGTCCTCAAAGGTGAAGTTATTATGGGTGAGGATGAAATCAGCAGGTGCGACAAGGAATGAGGTTTTTGGGAAGCTTTCAGGTGGGCATTGGGAAAGATAGTGTTCCAGGGCTGATAGACCATGGGTGTGTGGGATGTTATGTAGAGGTATGTAGCAGCTATGGTGACAAGGAAGCTATCAGGTGCGAGGGGCGTAGGGATGGATTTGAGGTGTTCCAGAAAGTGTTTTGTTTCTTTGATATAGGACAGGAGCCTCCAGGTTATAGGTTGGAGATGTTGGTCTAGCAGAGTTGAGAGACGTTCTGTTGGAGCTTCGAAACCTGCTACGATAGGATGGCCAGGATGATTCTCTTTATGGATTTTAGATAGACACAAAAAATACAAATAAAAACCACACACAAACATTCAAGCTTTCGCAACTGTTGGTTGCTTCATCAGAAAAAGGGGAAGGAAGGAGGGGAAAAACGATAGGATGCAGGTTTTGAGGGAGGGATGAGGGTTCATTCCAAACCCGGGAGTGGAAGGACTTACCTTAGAGGAAAAAAAAAACAAGTTAAAACACACACACACACACACACACACACACACACACACACACACACACACACACACCAAGGCAGACATTTGTAGAAAGCCTTTCTACAAATGTCTGCCTAGGTGTGTGTGCTTGTGTATATGTGTGTATTTGTTACCCTACTTTTTTCCCCTACAGTAAGTCCTTCCACTCCCAGAATCTGAATGATCCCTCATCCACTCTCTTAAAACCCAAATCCTTTCCTTTTTCATCTCCTTCCTTCCTCTTTTCCTGACGAAACAACTAACAGTTGCAAAAGCTTGAATATTTGTGTTTGTTTTTTATTTGTGTCTATCGGCGAACCTGTGCTATGGGGAAGTCAAACAATGTTTTATGGGGAAAAAAGGAGGGTAAACAAATGCACACACACCCATACATTCACACAGACACAAGTACACCTAGGCAGACAAACTGTAGAAAGCAAAGAAGTTAAGAAGTTAGAGATACCACTTGAGGCAGAGGCTCTGTCCAGAGAACTAAGGCAAAGACGTTAAGATGGTGGGCTTTGCCTTTATATATATATATATATATATATATATATAAAATAAAAATAGAAAAGAGATGACTTACCAAAAGGATCGGCTCGTCGAGAGAAACAAATAAAATCATACACAAACACACATACAAGCTTTCGCCACCACTGGCAGCTTCTTCAGGAAAAAGAGGAAAAAAGGGGAGGAAAAGGGAAGGATATGGGTTTTAAGGAAGTGGAAAAGGAGTCATTCCAATCCCAGGAGTGGAAGGACTTACCTTAGGGGGAAAAAAAGGAAGGTAAACAAATACACACACACTCAGACATATCGAAACGCAAACACACCTAGACAGACATTTGTGAAAAGCAAAGAAGTTGGACAGAGATACCAATTGAGGCAGAGGCTCTGTCCACAGAACCCAGGCAAAGATGCTAAAGATAGTGGGCGGGAATTTGAGTTAGCGGAGATTGAGACCAGGTGGGCAACGGAACGAAAGAATAAGCTGAAGGGCAAGTTCCCATCTCCGGAGTTCTGAAAGGTTGGTGTCGGTGGGAAGTATCCAGATAACCCGGACGGTGTAACACTGCGCCAAGATGTGCTGGCCGTGCACCAAGGCATGTTTAGCCACAGGGTGATCCTCATTACCAACAAACACTGTCTGCCTGTGACCGTTCATGCGAATGGACAGTTTGTTGCTGGTCATTCCCACATAGAACGCTTCACAGTGCAGGCATGTTAGTTGGTAAATCACGTGGGTGCTATCGCAAGTGGCTCTGCCCTTGATCGTGTACACCTTCCGGGTTACTGGACTGGAGTAAGTGGTGGTGGAAGGGTGCATAGGGCAGGTTCTACAACGGGGGCGGTTGCATGGGTAGGAGCCAGAGGGTAGGGAAGGTGGTTTGGGGGTTTCATAGGGATGGACTAGGAGGTTATGAAGGTTAGGTGGGCGGCGGAAAGACACTCTCGGAGGAGTGGGGAGGATGTCATTAAGGATGGATCTCATTTCAGGGCAGGATTTAAGGAAGTCGTATCCTTGCTGGAGAGCCACATTCAGAGTCCGCTCCAGTCCCGGAAAGTATCCGGTGACAAAAGGGGCACTTCTGGGATTCTTCGGTGGAAGGTTCTGGATTTGGAGGAATGAGGAGGTGGCTCTGGTAATTTGCTTCTGAACCAGATCAGGAGGATAGCTGCGGGATGTGAAGGCTGTTATTAAGTTATTGGTGTACTGGTTCAGGGATTCGGGACTGGAGCAGACTCTTTTGCCACGAAGACCTAAGCTGTAGGGAAGGGAACGTTTGATATGGAATGGATGGCAGCTGTCATAATGGAGGTACTGTTGTTTGTTGGTAGGTTTGATGTGGACGGATGTGTGAAGTTGGCCGTTGGACAGATGGAGGTCGACATCAAGGAAAGTGGCATGGGATTTGGAGTAGGACCAGGTGAATTTGATGGGACCAAAGGAGTTGAGGTTGGAGAGGAAATTCTGGAGTTCTTCTTCACTGTTGGTCCAGATCATGAAGATGTCGTCAATGAATCTGTACCAAACTTTGGGTTGACAGGCTTGGGTTTCCAGGAAGGCTTCCTCTAAGCGTCCCATAAATAAGTTTGCATACGAGGGGGCCATCCTGGTTCCCATGGCTGTTCCCTTTAGTTGTTGGTATGTCCGGCCCTCAAAGGTGAAGAAGTTGTGGGTTAGGATGAAGCTGGCTAGGGTATTGAGGAAAGAGGTTTTAGGTAGGGAAGTGGGTGGTCGGCGTGAAAGGAAATACTCCATCGCAGCGAGGCCCTGGGCATGTGGGATATTTGTGTATAAGGAGGTGGCATAAATGGTTACAAGGATATTATATATATATATATATATATATATATATATATATATATATATATATATACACACACCCCCACGTGATTTACCAACTGACATGCCTGCACTGTGAAGCGTTCTATGTGGGAATGACCAGCAACAAACTGTCCATTCGCATGAATGGTCACAGGCAGACAGTGTTTGTTGGTAATGAGGATCACCCTGTGGCTAAACACGCCTTGGGGCACGACCAGCACATCTTGGCACTGTGTTACACCGTCCGGGTTATCTGGATACTTCCCACCGACACCAATCCTTCAGAACTCCGGAGATGGGAACTAGCCCTTCAGCATATTCTCTCTTCCCGTTGCCCACCTGGTCTCAACATCCACATAATTCGAATTCCCAACCACCATCTTAACATTAGTGCCTCGGTTCTCAGGACAGAGCCTCTGCCTCAAGTGGCATCTCTGTCTAACTTCTAACTTCTTTGCTTTCTACAGTTCTACAGTATGTCTGCCTAAGTGTACTTGCGTCTGTGTGGGTGTGTGTGTATTTGTCTACCCTCATTTTTCCCCCCAAGGTAAGTCTTTCCTGTCCCGGGATTGGAATGGCTCCTTACCCACTCCCTTAAAACCCTCATCATTTCCTTTTCCCTCTCCTTCCCTTCTGCCTGACGAAGCAGCTAGGCAGAAAAACCTGCGTTTGTGTGTGTGTGTGTGTGTGTGTGTGTGTGTGTGTGTGTCTGTGTTTTTATTTGTTGCTATCACTACCTGTGCTCCTTCGCCTGGTAAGTGGACTTCATCTATTTTTTTACGTAAAAAATAGGTGAAGTACATTTACCAGGCGAAGGTGCACAGGCAGTGATAGCAACAAATAAACACACAGACACACATATATGTAAAAAATAGGTGAAGTACACTTACCAGGCGAAGGTGCACAGGCAGTGATAACAACAACTAAACACACAGACACACACACACACACACACACACACACACACACACACACACACACACACACACACACAAACGCAAGCTTTCGCAGCCTAGCTGCTTCGTCAGGCAGAAGGGAAGGAGAGGGAAAAGGAAATGATGAGGGTTTTAAGGGAGTGGGTAAGGACTGTAGAAAGCAAAGAAGTTAGAAGTTAGACAGAGATGCCACTTGAGGCAGAGGCTCTGTCCAGAGAACCGATGCAAAGATGTTAAGATGGTGGGTGGGAATTCGAATTTAGCGGAGGTTGAGACCAGGTGGGCAACGGGAAGAGAGAATATGCTGAAGGGCTAGTTCCCATCTCCAGAGTTCTGAAAGATTGGTGTCGGTGGGAAGTATCCAGATAACCTGGACAGTGTACCACTGTGCCATAAAGATTATAAAAAAATTCCTACCAGAAAAAAATATATAAAAAGTAGATGATGTTTACTTACCAGGCGAAGGAGCACAGGTATGTGACGGCAAACATAATGACATGTGACATATTGTAGAAAGCCTACGTCTGCCTAGGTGTGTGTATGTGTGGGGGTGTGTGTATTTGTTTGCCTTCCTTCCCCCCCTCCCCCCCCCCAAGGTAAGTCTTTCCTCTCGCTCCTTCGCCTGGTAAGTAAACTTCATCTACTATATATGTACACACACACATATGATACGAAGATTCTAAAGTACATGAAGTTTACTTACTGGTAGTAAGAGTAACATAAATCTCTCTCTCTCTCACACACACACACACACACACACACACACACACACACACACACACACAAACGCAAGCTTTCGCAACCGTTTGTTGCTTCCTCAGGCAGAGAGCAGGGAAGGAAAGGATATGGGTTTAAAGTAGTGGGTGAGGAGTCATTCCAATCCCGAGAGAGGAAAGACATGCCATTGGGGAAAAAAGGAGCCTCTGTCCCGAGATTGGAGGCAAAAATGTTGTAGAATGGTGGGCAGGAATTTCAAACTAACGAATGTTGAGACCTGGTGGGCAACGGGAAGGGAGAATATGTTGAAGGGCAAGTTCCAATCTTGGAAATTCTTAAGGGTTGTCGTCAGTGGGAAGTATCCATATAACCCGGACGGTGCAACACTGTGCCAAGATGTGCTGGCTGTGCACCAAGGCATGCTTAGCCACAGGGTGATCCTCATTACCAACAAACACTGTATGTCTGTGTCCGTTCATGCAAATGGACAGTTTGTTGCTGGTCATTCCCACATAGAAAGCTTCACAGTGCAGGCATGTTAGTTGGTAAATTACGTGGGTGCTATCACAAGTGGCTCTGCCCTTGATCGTGTACACCTTCTGGGTTACAGGACTGGAATAAGAGGTGGTGGGAAGATGCACAGGGCAGGTTTTACACTGGGGGCAGTTACATGGGGAGGAGCCGGAGGGTAGGGAAGATGGTTTGGGGATTTCATAGGGATGGACTAGGAGGTTACGGAGGTTAGGTGGGCGGCAGAAAGACACTCTCAGAGGAGTGGGAAGGTGGGTCTCACTGTGACGTTGGGCAGAACTGAGAAATATAATCCTACTCCTAACAATCCATCTCCCCAAGACACCATCCAAATTGAACCCTGCCTAGAACAGTTACGTCCTCAGTCACAGAGAGACCCACCTCCACTTCCTCAGACTCACCCTCTTCAAACCTTCCAGGAATTTGTAACTTCCAGCCTTGCTCTCAATCTTTCCTGAAAAACTTGAATCCAACTCCCAACATCACCACAGCTGAAGCCCAAGCTATCTGTGATCTTAAGGCTGACCGGTGCATCATTCTCATGGCTGACAAGGGATCCACAAATGTGGTATTTGACCAGCGGGAGTATGTGGCTGAGGGACTGCATCAGCTTTCCGACAGTACCACATACAAACCTTGTCAAGACAATCCCATTCCTGATGTCCAGGCTGGGCTTCAAGGAATGCTCAGAGGCTTAGACCCCCTACAAAACCTTTCACATGACTCCATTAAACTTATGATCCCACCCACAACCCCAACCCCATCTTCTACCTACTTCCCAAGATTCACAAATCCAAACATCCCAGCCACCTCATTGTGGCTGGTTACCAAGCCCCTACGGAATTAATCTCAGCCTACATTGACTAACACCTTCAACCCATTATGTGCAGTCTCCCATACTTCATCTAAGACACCACCCACTTTCTCGATCACCTGAAATCCTTTCCCAGCATGTTACCTCTAGAAACCATCCTTATAACCATTGATGCCACTTCCCTATACACAAATATCCCACATGCCCAGGGCCTGGCTGCAATGGAGTATTTCCTTTCACACCGACCACCTTCAACCCTACCTAAAACCTGTTTCCTTAATACCCTAGCCAGCTTCATCCTAACCCATAACTTCTTCATTTTTGAGGGCCAGACATACCAACAACTAAAGGGAAAAGCCATGGGAACCAGGATGGCCCACTCGTACACATGGGACGCTTAGATTAAGTCTTCTTGGATACCCAGGCCTGTCAACCCAAAGATTGGTGTAGATTTATTGATGATATCTTCATGATCTGGACTAGCAGTGAAGTACAACTCCAGAATTTCTTCTCCAACCTCAACTCCTTTGGTTCCATCAAATTCACCTGGTCCTATTGCAAATCCCATGCCAGTTTCCTCGATGATGACCTCCATCTATCCAATGGCCGGCTCCACACATCCGTCCACATTAAACCCACCAACAAACAACAATACCTCCATTATGACAGCTGCCACTCATTCCATATCAAACGGTCCCGTCCCTACAGCTTAGGTCTTCATGGCAAACGAGCAAGTCTTTCCTCACCCAGGATTGGAACGAGTCCTTAACTACTCCTTACACACAAACATTCAAGCTGGAATGACTCCTTTTGCACTTCCTTAAAACCCTCATCCTTTCCTTTTTCCTCTCCCTCCCTGCTCTTATTCTGAAGAAGCAACACATGGTTGCGAAAGCTCAGCATGTGTGTGTGTGTTTTTGTGTTTCTGTCTGGGTACCTGTGCTCTTTCGCCTGTTAAGTAAATCCATCTACTTACTATTTTAAAATATATATATGTTAAGATATAGTGTGTTAACTGAAGTAGGCCAACTGCCAGAAGAGGTTGCAGGCAGCTGAGGAAGATGCACAGCCCCCACACAACTGCCACAAAGTGAGAAAGTGCATCAGGGGAACAAGCAACACTTGCCTCCATGAGTCCAGGGCTTTTAATCTGTGGTTTTGCGAATGTACAAATACCTTTAATGTTTTTCATAATCTAAATTGAAACCATCTTGTCATATTAAATAAAGAACCCCATTGCATCAGTTATCATACTCATCATAAGGACAAGATTACTATGAGAGTTTTTATGTACCAGTTGCAGCTAAATGTACACCTTAGCAGAGATTTGTAAACTATTCTCGAAATATTGTTGAAAGAATAAAGTGAAGTGTAACAGCATACAATAACAGCTATCTCACAGAGTTCTGTGAGCTGGGTGGCACTGTCTTTAGCTTACAAGTAAATGACTCTCAGCCTAAACTTTCTGACTTGCAATAATTCAGGACTAGGGAGCTGAATGGTTAACTTAACGACAGTTCTGTGTTATCATATATCTTAATGAATAGTGTAGTGCATCAAACTAAACTAACTATTCAATACTGTCTTTAATTTTAAAAACCTGTTTGAAAAATTGTAATATAACTGAATTGGTAATTTGTTACACACAGTTAAAACTCACTTTAAGACATCTCTGTTTAGACACAGATACAGGCCAACACATTCAGCTCTACATTCTTCATATGTTGAACTCAAAGTTGTAAATTTTGAATCATATGTCTCGCCAACTTCATACCACGATTTAATCTGAAAATTTAATAAAGAAAATGAGTGATACAATCCCACATAAAGAACTGATATGATAATACAGCCATGGAAAATTCTGAGTGAAATACAAATAAAGAAGTAAAGGAAACTATACATCAACAGTATGGAACCTTGAGAAGTCCAAAGAAGGTGCTAGTTTCAATGCAGAGCTATGATGCTCAATTAATTGTTACAAGTATATCTACTACTCACTGCTTCACGTGTACACTGGTTGTCTTTACTTACTACAATATTTTGCTATCAAATGGACACACAATTTTCTGTAACATACAAGGGTATGTTGCAAAGACCAATACATGTCAAAGGAAGATGCTCTTGCATAAACAATATTACACACCATGTAGAAAAGGTACAAATTACTTAAAACAAAAATGTATGTTTTTAAATCCTGTTAAAAGTGGCATTTAGGTTATGGACAAGGGACAAAAACAAAACACAATCTTTGCTTGGTAAAGATGGAAATAAATATGGCTGGGAATGCTTTAAGTAGTGGCTCCGTAAGGAGAACTAAATTGTTATTTTTCAATTTCATAAATAAAGTTGGAAGGATGTAGACATGGAAGATACCACACAATCTGGACTTAAAAATCAACATTTACGTAATATTGTTTAGTTACAACTAAGTTGAACTTTATTTGATCCTGTAGGATTATATTCATCATCATCATCATCATCATCATCATCAGAGACTGGTTTGCCTCTCAGAATTCAGTCTGGTGCATAGTCCCCCTAATAAAGTTCTTCCATGAACCCCTATTCAATCCTAATATTGATCCATCATCTGGTGTTAAGCATGTTACTTCAAAATAATTTTTGACAGAATCCAAGTACTTTCCCTTTGGTCTCCCTTGACACCCCTTACCCTCTACTGCTGAACCCATGACTCTCTTAGGTAACCTTGCTTCTCCCATGCATGTAACATGACCCCACCATCTCAGCCTGTTCGCTCTAATTGCTTCAAAATATATTAATTATCACTTATCTCCTAACGTGTAAGAGCCACATATACAACTTTTAATTTTCTTTCAATCAGTCTTCGAGAATATTTTTACAAAGTTAATTCCATGTATATTGTAAAATGAAAATTATATAAAAATGTCCATTTTCACCGATTTCCTATAGTAAAATAACAATAGGTACATAGTTAATCAAATAAGTACTCCTCAATGCTGTAAAATTCTTTTTCCACCAGATTGTCTTTCATTTTCTTTGAGAAGTTATTGTTATGTATATTATAATGCAGTTTTTTTTTGCCAATTTTTTTAATAACCTGATACCGCAGTACTGAGCTCCTTTTTCAAAGATTGTCACTCTTATTTCATTACTCCCCCAAGTTTTGTGGGTATGAACACTAGCATTTGTATCCCACTTTGAGATCTCTCTTGTGATTTACAGTCTTGTTTTATATATGTACAAAGATGTAAAGGATGCCTAAACTTTTGAAGCAATTTCTGCAGGTCTTAGAGTTTAAAAGTGAATACTTGTTTTCCTTTCTAGGATGCTTGATTTTCCCCACACTGCAAGTACAGTTCAAAGAGACTGTGATATTCTGTGCACAGTACACCGTTTGTCTGCATACTGCAACAGTTGTGTCATTATGAGCAGTTCAGAGCAAATATGAAAATTTGTGCTAGACCAGGATACTAACCCAGATTTTCCGCTTTGGTCCAGCAGTCACCTTAACCAATTTGGCTACCTAGGCACACTTTCCTTCCTGCCTAAATTCTAAACTTACAGCATGCTACACACATGCCCACAAGCATTAGTTCCTCTTGCTTTCAACTTGACCTGGATTCCCTCAAGTGATCAAGCATAGTTGTGCATCCACACAGAAATAAGTCAATTGCCTATTGGAGCGTATATATAATTATTGATATGGTGTCTATTCTTTCGGACATCTCGGGGGGGGGGGGGGGGGGGGAGGGGGGGGAGGAACCACCGGACAAAATATCAATAATTGTCTATATGCCCCAACTGGCAATTTACTATTCCTGTGCAGAGGCAGAACTATGCTCTATCCCTTGAGGGAATCCAGGACAGGCTGCGAACAAGAGGAACTAATGGATGGGGGGCATTATGAAGTGGTCATGATGTGTGTCTTACAAGGGTTAATTGTGGCAAGTAACAAAGATAGGCCAAGAAAAGTTGTTAGTGAAATTGATAGGGTCAAGATACATCATTCCTCTGCTTACTATGTTGTCTCAAGTGGTTAAAGGGTGTCAAAAGATTGTCTTCAAATGTGATTTTCTCAGTTTAAATCTGTATCACATAAACTTGGCTTTTGAATTTGCCAGTCACTAGTCAGTCCAAGATCAAATTCCACGGGACATTAATGGAAGAATTCCAGAAATGGCAAAATTTCTGAAAAAACAATAAATCTGATATAGGTACATCACATCTTATCCATTCAAAGAAAGTCACTATGGAGGAAAGGAGATGAAATATGTTTATGCACACGAGGGTTTCAAAACTATACATCACATATCCGTTGTTAAACAATATTTTCGAGAAGGATAGTTTGCTTACTCATCACAGAGACATCCGATGAGTCACAGAAAGGCATAAATATAATAGAAAACAACTTGATAGCTTTGGGCCAGGGGTCAGCAAGACTTCGATCGCGATC
The DNA here is from genome assembly GCA_026315105.1 of Locusta migratoria. NCBI lineage: Eukaryota > Metazoa > Arthropoda > Insecta > Orthoptera > Acrididae > Locusta > Locusta migratoria. The sequence continues at coordinate 302,081,254 of CM048744.1, forward strand.
TACTGTTAGGATTGTGAGTGCTTATTTGGTAGATCGTGTGAGCGCTGACAGCGCAGAAGAAAAATTGTTGAATAAAATTGACAATTGTTATTCGTAGCAGACACAATGTGCAGTTGGTTTGATGAAAAAAGGGCAGTCCACAATCCGAAGATTGGTTTGAACACCATTGTGCTTTACTAGGCATGGTCCTGTTTGGAGGTGGTTTGCCGTTGCCTTCCTCTGACTTTCAAACAGACTTACCCAGCCAGTTTTAGGGGGACCTACAGTTTAACGTGGGTTCCGAACAACGGTGCTACTCGGTATTTTTCACATGAGCAATACTGCCAGAGGTGAAAGAAGTGGAAAGTGACAGAAAAAAATTCTTGGATCTGGCGGGGATCGAACTCACGACCCTAGGATTTGTAGTCTGCCACTATCGCTGTGCAAGATATGCACTGTGATATACAAGTTTATTTTAATTATTAACAATACCTTAGAACTATTATCAATATCTACCCTGAAAGTATATAACTGTGTTTTCTCGCATTGATCCAATCAGCTACTACCTGCGTGCCATTCATTACTACACTGTTTTATTCATCTTATGCAATGTGTATTATTGGTTCGAAACATATTAGGAGAAGGCTTCTAGTTTCATGCCTAGTGCGATTCAAGAAGATTAGAATATCTATTCCTTTGGTGGCCTAAACTACAACCTTCTGAGTAATATACTGTGTACACAGGATATTTTATGAGTAAAATATTCAAAAGCTTTACTGTACCAAACACTTGAAATAGCATCACAATAATTATTTGTTTCTCAAAGTATTGCAGAACCCAAAAACTGTTGGGCTCTAAATCACCAGAAGAAATACTCTGTGTTAGTTAATGCTGAACTTACAATAAAGGCCTTGTTTGCTTCTTTTTACTGTGTTGTAATTGTTTTCAAACATGACTTTTATTAAAAATAAATGCAGACTAGGGTGACTGACGAACACCTTGATCTTTTATCAGACTAAGTGTAACACGATATACACCAAATATCAAGGGAACTGTTAAGTGATCATCTACTCTAGTTTCAGGTTAAATGTAAAATAATATTTGCAAAATATTCTGCAATAATTTTTACGTTTTGAACAAATAGGGATGATGTAAAAGTTTATATTTGAATATAGTTTTTTGCAGCACTTTTATATATAAAAATTGAGGAATTAGGAATAGATCACTCTGATACAATAGTAAGATACAGTAGATCACCACGGATTTGTGGTTGCCTACCCCTGCTTTAGGCCCCTAAGACTTGTCAGTCAGTCAGTCAGTCAGTCAGTCAGTCACACACACACACACACACACACACACACACACACACACACACACACGACTGCCGTCTCTGGCCGCTGTGGCCACAGTGGCTGGAGATGGCGATCGTGTCTATGTGAGAGAGAGAGAGAGAGAGAGAGAGAGAGAGAGAGAGAGAGAGAGAGAGAGAGAGAGAGAGAGTGTGTGTGTGTGTGTGTGTGTGTGTGTGTGTGTTTCTCTGTAACCGATTAAGGCCATAACGGCCGAAAGCTATCTAGTTGTTTTCTATTATTTGTGCCTTTCCATGATTCGTCATGTGTGTCTGTGGTGAGTAAGCAACCTATTCTTCACGACAATATTGTTGAATCCTTCCTGGAATTTTCGCTGTTTGATTATTCCTTGTTAAATATAGAAAAAAGTGTAAATTATGATTTTTATAGGAAACATTTTCACTATGATTTCAATTTTTCTTTTGGTTGCTCCAAATTGGTGTGTGTGGCAAATAGGAGGAACTTGAGTAAACTAAAAATCCATGTATATGTAAAACTAGTAAAAGAGTTGCACAACTTGAGTCTGATATTCATAAGCAGCACAGTAAGAGCTTTTATAAGTTCTTTAAGAGAACTGAATAAGAATGTATGGGCATGGATGACATTGTTGGATTAGTTTTCGAATTTATGCAAAACCTGCCTCTGTGTAGAAACACCAATTCCAACAGCTATGGGTCCTACCTTTAATATTTGAAGTCGACATTCCACAGGGTACCTACATCATGAATGTGGAGCTAAAAAGGAAGCTAGAGAAGACTGCTCATTCATTCATTCATTCACTCTCTCTCTCTCTCTCTCTCTCTCTCTCTCTCTCTCTCTCTCTCTCTCTCCCCCCCCCCCTTTCATTATATTGTAAACTATGTATGGAAGAATGTTACAGAAGTAGATGTTTTCAGACAAAGCACCCAGCGCAAATAAAAATAATAAGGATGTGGCTTTCACCAACAGGCACTTTATTAACAAGATTCCCCCACCTCAGAGAGAGAGAGAGAGAGAGAGAGAGAGAGAGAGAGAGAGAGAGAGAGAGAGAGAGAGAGAGAGAGAGAGAGAGAAGGGCTACTGGAGTATGTTGAAATCATAGCAAATAGTACTTCTGAAGTTACAGTCATTATGGTGGAAAATGAAGACATGGATTTGTTAAGTGGTGGCCTTGTCATTACAAGAAAACAAAAGAACAGTGCATGGAAGTGGCACACTTCATGCTGCCTTGCCAGAAGAAAGCATTTTTCTGTATCAATGTTGAAAGAATTTCATTATAAATCAATGACACCTGGAGTTGTGACTGACTATACTTTCATAAATGGCTATACCAGCCACTCCTTTAATCTAAGAAAAACTAAACTTTCAATTCCTGGTGGAAATTCTCCACAGAGATGCTAAAATAGACTTCAAAAGAAATAGATTGGCTTGCCAGTACTTTGCTTAGTTCTACATCACCAATAGTCACACAAAATAAAAATAAATAAAAACGAAAAAATAGGACAAGCTTTCGGAACTGTGTACGAGAGGAGGGAAGAAGGGAACAGGAAACAGAAGGGGAAGGTTATTCATGACCTAGGCCATCAGACCACGATGGGCAGGGTTGCCAGATCTCCGGGCGCCACCCGGAGTGCCCGGGTTTGGAATGAATTCTCCGGGTCTACGGGCCAATGACTCATCTCCGGGCTTGAATGTAACCTTCATCTTAACCATTTTTTCTTTCTTTTTTTTTTTTTTTAAGATGCTTTTTAAGTACTATGCTCATGTAGCGATGATCTACATCGAACTTGACGTAACTTAAACTAAGGACGAACACCACATCCATGCCCTAGGGAGGGATTCGAACCTCTGACGGGAGCAGCCTCACACACCGTGGCAAGACGCCTCAGCGCGCTCGGCCATTCCCGGCCTGGTCCTCTCTAGTAATTATGAATAACTTTATATAAATGTCAATTTCTTATTGCAACAAAACGTTACTTTTCTATTCTTCCTCCGAAAACTTTTCATTGTGACGTCGGTAGTGATCGGCTAGCGCGTTATTAAGCAAACACTGTTGCGGCAACGTGTCAGCTGGTGACGTCTATTATTTGTGTTCGTTCGTTCATTGTTTATCAGTTTACCGGCAATTTTTGGAATACTTGGATTGTGTGTGAACAGACAAGCTTACATTAACTCAGATTAGTGAGTAATAACAGTGAAATGAAGAGACGGTATCTAAGTTCGTTCCGTGAAGAATGGTTGCAGGAAGAAAATTATAAAGAGTGGCTCAAAAAGTCGATACTGATGAGTATGTGTAAGTGCAGAATATGCAGTATCTCATTTACTGTTAAGTACGGCGAAGTGAAAGCGAATATTACTACACAAAAGGAGAATCAGTCGCTTCTTAATTTCTTGCCGAAACAATTTTCTGTACAAGACGACATTCCTGGTTGGGGAGGGGGGGGGGGGGGGGAGTTGGTCGCAGTTGGATGGGAGGGGGGTGAGTCATTGACCAAGGGGGAGGGGGGCACGTCTGGTCTCCGGGCCTGCCTCGTGTTCAATCTGGCAACCCTAACGATGGGTGATGTGTGGAAGTTGCAGATACTGTATCTGTATGACAAATAAGTACTGACAGACAACAGATGTAAATGATAGCAAACAGATAAAAATCAGTATTTAACATACAGAATCGCTGACACCCACACATCACCTCATTCCCTCGATGAACACAGTTCTGAAAGCTTGTCTATTTTTTCCATTTTTATTTTTCTGTTGAGAAACTAAACTTTCTTCATATTGGGTTGGAAGAGCTGTGCAGTGGAAGACAGATTAAAATGAATAAAAAGAAAATCAAGGACTAGTTAAGTACAACCATGGAGAAGATGCTGAGCTTTTTTATCAGAAATTATTGAAATGGCCAACCACAAATGTAAGTGCATTGTGATATGATCTGTTCAGAATGTAAAATTCTAAGCATTAGTTGTTTTTATGTTCAGTTTATGATAATTTTCAATTACAGTAAAAGCCCGCTTTTATGTTTTCCCGCCATTTACACAATTTTTTTGTTGGTCCAGTCAAATTTCCTATGTTCTCAACGTTAATTCACCCCCTTTTTGAGTTAACATATCTACACTTTTCCTCGCATTTTACACTTTTTGAAAGCATGTTTGTGGAGAAAAAAATGACATAATTGACATAAATTGATGCTGGCATGGCTTTTGCCTTCAAATATAGTGTTTATAAATGTTACGCAGTTAAGTTTCTTGAATCTTTGGATTTATTCAAATGTATATTTCACCTGCCGTCTGCAGTATGCACCTAGCTGACTTACGATGCGGTAGCTGATGGGAGTATAGTATTCCCCTCACCACTCCATTCGACAAATTGTGCGCATGTAGCACTACCCGACCAACTTCCTGCCTGCGATCGTCTGCTGTCTGTACAACAGACACGTGAAAACAAAAACAGTTCGACAAACTGACACCAGAGAACAGTGAGGCACTGCAATCACTGTGTACAGTTGGTTGTAACGGCTGTAGCATGGTATGTAGGCTCCTACGAATTTTGTTGGTTCGTTGGTCAAACGATATATCTGAACGTGTGTAGGGGCCTTCAACCACTGCGTTAACTGTCACCTAGGCTTTGTTTACGCAACTGCTAGTTTTTCATGCTTTGTATGATGCGTTTTGAGAATTTAATCTTGTTGTGAAATGCAAATATTTATCCAAGTATTTTTTTGTGACATTTTATAAAATGGTGAGACTGATGGAATGCTTCTGTGTGTTTTTCTGCACACTGAAGGGGGCATGGACCACTACAACCTCAAAAAAGCGGCAATAGTGTGAGATGACAACCCTATGCAAATGTCACAAAAATACTGACGCATATATTTGCACTCGATAACACACATAATTTCTTGAATATCGTTGTGCAAGACATCGGGGGGGGGGCGGGGGGGGGGGGGGGGGGGAAGAACTTAAGAACTTGTGCAGTTTTACTATATAATAATTAATGCCGGTTAAAGACTTGCTGACTAATCGCTTATGATGAATGAAACTACATCAAAAATTTCTACTTCCCACAAAATTACCAGTTACCTGGTGAGTTTTTGCTCCTGTTGTTGAAAATCAATTGAAAAAGTGTTATGAAAAGTGCAGCAGTGTACTTATCATGACATGTAGAATCACATACAGCACCATATGAAGTACCTTTAGTTTATTACTACTGGTCATGCAATTGTATCAATGCTGATAATACTGTAACTCTTTCAGAGTTCTACCTTTCTTTTACGGTTAAATTGTCAAGTAAGTCTTGCACAAGTATTTCACATCCTTCAGATTTTCCTTCTGTACACCATAGCTGCCAACCTTTACAATTGGCTGTCCGTAATGATGCGCAAGACCAAAGAGGACGTGGGGCTACTACGGCCGTGTCCCAAGCATATTTTAAAAATTTAAGCCTGACACAGTATTCCTAAACCGTATAAAAACTATTCTGTTTCAAAAGTCTGAGGTTAGGTGGAAGACCATAACACATTTGTGTAAATACCGTGAATGGCTTAGAAATATTCCTGTAAGTTTCAATTAACTGTCTTTACGGAAAGTTAACAGTTGCCGAAGGAACAGAAAAGGGTGAAATTCCTTGCATTTTTTAAATATAAAATCCTTAGCAGCTAAGGATACAAAAAATAGTTTTGTATTTTAAACGACGAATGAAACCACTGAACAGAGGTGTCACAAATGGCTCACCATTCATATTTCATTCTAGCTGCACAAGACTGCCATGAAAACATGTACCCGCGAGAAAAGCCAGTAAAAGCTTTTCTCTTCGGAAAGGAACTGGCTAACTTCCGCTGCCGGTAAAACACGTGGGCTGTTAAGCTTGAACCAAAGACATTATATTCATTAGAGACCACAGAATTTACATAGATCTTGGGTGTGTGACCGTGCATTTGGTAGGTGTGAAGGAGATTATAGGCGGGATTTGATCCAGATTTGTTCCAATGGAAATGCTATCTTTAACATTTCCTACAGCTTTGCTACGTACTCAGGAATGAAATAAATTATTTATATAAACTTTTATCGGATATTACCAAAATGTAGATAGTAACTTCTCCGATTTTCTTAAAACACATCAGATCGTACAATGTCTAGTTCCTGTAATTTTTCACAAACTTCCCGTAACTCCGTAAATATGACGATAAATCCGTAACAATTACGGACAATCCGTAATAGTTGGCAGCTGTGGTACACCAATATCTATGCTCTATGCTCTGTTTTTGCGTTAACACATTTACACTTTTCAGGTGTTTTACGTTTTTAAAACCACGTTAATGAAGAAAAACGACAATTGACATTATTTGATGCTGGTATGACTTTCGCTGTTGAGTGTTTTGTTTATAAACGTTATACAGTTTGACAGTTTGCACTCAAGAACGAGAACAAATTCTCGAATACTGTCATGCGATACATCGAAAAATACAAAAGGCACGGAACTCGTGCAGTTTCACAAGGCAAATAACGAATGCCAGTTAAAGGCTTGCTTACAAAGTCGAGTATGATGAATGAAATTACATAAATTTCTTCTTCCTATAAAGTTACCAGTTCCAGTTAGCGCTTAAAATAGTATGAAATTTGAATAACTTTTATTACATAATAAATAAATTTCCTTGCTAATATTTTGATGCCTATTAAGTACATATATCACAAATAATCTACGAAATTGCAAGGTTGATCCAATAAGCATATTTCAATGTTTAAAGCATTATTTCCTGCATTTTACACCATTTTCATTAAGTCCCTCGAAAAGTGTAAATATGGGGTTCTGCTGTATGTAAAAAACATTTAATTTCCAGTATGTTTTATTAACATGCTATAAATTTGAATACAATCTGGTGAACAGTTTAACAATGATATGGTTTGTTGCCACTCAAGAAGTAAGAAAAAGTTGCTTTATTCCAGTCTCCACTGACCTTTTTTATTATAAAAATTGTTATGTAGGGTGGACTTGATACTCATTTGTGTTGTTTTTCTGTTGGCTGCTGCTAGTTTATGGAGCAATCGTGTACAAATGATGCAGGTAAGGCATGTAGTAGTCAAGAAAATCAAAGCCACAGGACAGAATGCAATATAATATCAAAAGTCTCACCATCAACTGACACCAAGAAGAGGGCATTAAAAGTATAATGGAAGTTGTAGAGATTAGAATGGATTAAGGGAGCATCTCTTACTCTATCTTGTGTCCTGTATTTATATAGTGCATCTCAGTTACTAATTTTTTCAGTTACTCCCAAAATTTGGTTATAAAGCTGAGGTCAGTTGCACTTAAATGGGTATCCAATGCATGCTACATGAAGTACACAGCCCACAGAATTAGAGTGTCCTCTGAACTGCCATAATTATCACCAATGGTATTTATTTTGCTTGTTGCTACCTCACCCCCTTTAACCAAAGGCAAAATCTGACACACATCTTAAAAATTTAAAATAAATGTAAATAATAATTTTCACTCACCTTTTCTGAAGTGAGAGGGTTGACAGTAGATTCCTGCTTGAAATTGCAACTGCCATCTTCATTTTTTCTAAAAAGTTTTCCACTTCCATGGCCTAAAAGTTCATGCAATCCAACTTGGACCTGGGAACAATAATTCACAGCTGTCTTTACAATCAGATTATGAGCACAATTTTGATGCAACATCTAATAATTCCTACATTGCTGTTAATTATTAGGGTAACCCATAAAACGAGTTCACATACAGTAGCAAGCAGATATAAGAAAGTTATTTAAATACGTTTCAACTGTTAAATTAATACCCAACATTTTTACCACCAGAAATAACACACTTGCTGAACAAGTGGGATAACATGCTCTATGAATCTGGCACATGTGTCTGCCAAGTGGTATTGAAACAAGTGTCATTCAAAACCTTAGTGCTTTGTAATTGACTGTTAAAAAGCAATGTTACGGTATTTAATGACTGGAATGTTTGCTTTTGTAAACTGTTTCCTGAATTTACTTGGTATTCTTTTTGTGGCTGTTTTTAATCTTTCAACCAACAATCATTCCATTCAGCACTAACAGCATTTCCTGCAGCTGAATGGAATATGTCTCTAATTTCTAATTTAACAAGTTTCTCGACACTCTTTCTTTTCCCTCACAAAATCTGAAGAATATCAATTTCGTCCTTCCCAAGGTATTTGTAGTCATACTACATCTACCCACTCCCATGAATCACAGACATTGCCGAGGTGGGGTGGCTTGCGTGCCTCAACAATACAGATAGCCGTACCGTAGGTGCAACCACAGCGGAGGGGTATCTGTGGAGAGGCCAGACAAACATGTGATTCCTGAAGAGGGGCAGCAGCCTTGTCAGTAGTTACAGGGGCAACAGTCTGGATGATTGACTGAGCTGGCCTTGTAACATCAGCTAATGTGGCTTTGCCACACAGTTACTGCGAACGGCTGAAAGCAGGGGAAACTACAGCCGTTAATTTTCCCGAGGACATGCAGCTCTACTGTATGACAATATGATGATGGCATCCTCTCGGGTAAAATATTCCGGAGGTAAAATAGTCCCCCATTCAGATCTCCGGGCGGGGACTACTCAGGAGGATGTAATCATCAGGAAAGACAACACTGGCATTCTACGGATCGGAGTGTGGAATGTTAGATCCCTTAATCGGGTAAGGAAGCTAGAAAATTTAAAAAGGGAAATGGATAGGTTGAAGTTAGATATAGTGGGGATTAGTGAAGTTCGGTGGAGAGAGGAACAGGACTTCTGGTCAGGCGAGTACAGGATTATAAATACAAAATCAGTTGGGGGTATCACAGGAGTAGGTCTGATAATGAATAAGAAAATAGGAATGCGGGTAAACTACTATGAGCAACAAAGTGATCGCATTATCGTAGTCAAGATAGATACAAAGCCAACACCGACCACAGTACTACAGGTTTATATGCCAACTAGCTCTGCCGATGATGAGGAGATTGAAGAAATATATGAGGAGCTAAAGGAAATTATTCAGACAATTAAGGGAGAGGAAAACTTAATTGTTATGGGAGACTGGAATTCGGTAGTAGGACAAGGAAGGGAAGGGAAGATAGTAGGTGAATGTGGTCTGGGCAAAAGGAATGAAAGAGGAAGCCACCTGGTAGAATTTTGCACGGAACATAATTTGGTTATAACAAACACCTGGTTCAAGAATCACAAAAGAAGGTTGTATACGTGGAAGAGACCAGGGGACACCGGGAGATACCAGATAGATTTTATAATGGTAAGGAATAGATTTCGGAACCAGGTTTTAAACTGTAAAACATACCCAGGGGCAGATATAGACTCTGACCGTAACTTGTTGGTTTTGAACTGTAGGCTGAAACTGAAGAAACTACAGAAAGGTAGGAATATAAGGAGATGGGACCTAGATAAATTGAAGGAACCGGAAGTTCTTAAGAATTTCAGAGGGAGCTTTAGGCATCAATTGACAGAAACAGGGGAAAATAAAACAGTAGAAGAGGAATGGGTAGCATTGAGAGATGAAATAGTGAAGGTAGCAGAGGACAAAATAGGTAGAAAGACAAGACATACAAAAAAATCCTTGGATATCACAGGAGATACTAAATTTAATCGATGAAAGGAGAAAATATAAAAATGCAGTAAATGAAACTGGCAAAATGGAGTACAGACGACTAAGAAATGAGATTGACAGGAAGTGCAAAATGGCTAAGCAGGAGTGGCTAGAAGGCAAATGCAAGGATGTAGAAGAATGTATAAATAGGGGAAACATAGATACAGCTACAGGAAAATAAAAGAAACATTTGGAATTAAGAAAAACAGCTCTATGAATATCAAGGATTCTGATGGAAACCAGTTCTCAGCAAAGAAGGGAAAGCTGAAAGGTGGAAAGAGTACATAGAGAGGCTCTATGAAGGAAATGAACTTTAGCGGCAATATTGTAGAAAGGGGAGAAGTAGTTGATGAGGATGAAACAGGAGATACTATACTGAGAGATGAATTTGACACAGCCCTGAAAGACCTAAGTTGAAACAAGGCCCCTGGAGTAGATGATATTCCCTCAGAGCTACTGAAGTCTCTGGGAGAACCAGCCATGATAAAATTGTTTCACCTGGTGTGTAAGATGTATGAGACAGGTGAAGTACCCTCAGACTTTAAGATAAATGTTATAATCCCCATACCAGAGAAAGCAGGTGCAGACAGGTGTGAAAACTACAGAACCATCAGTTTAATACGTCATGGTTGCAAAATATTAACACGAATTATTTACAGAAGGATGGAAAAGCTGGTAGAAGCCGATCTCGGGGAAGATCAGTTTGGGTTCAGGAGAAATGTAGAAACTCGGGAGGCAATACTCACTTTACGGCTTATCCTAGAAGATAGATTAAGAAAAGGCAAACCTACATTTCTAGCTTTTGTAGATTTGGAGAAGGCTTTTGACAATGTTGATTGGAATAAACTGTTTCAAGTTCTGAAGCAAGCAGGAGTAAAATATAGGGAACGTAAGTTTATTTACAACTTGTACAAAAACCAGACAGCGGTTATCAGAGTTGAAGGGCATGAAAGGGATGCAGTGGTTGGAAAGGGAGTAAGACAGGGTTGTAGCCTTTCTCCAATGTTATTCAATTTGTACATTGAGCAAGCAATAAAGGAAAGCAAGGAGAAATTTGGAGAAGGACTTAAAGTTCAGGGTGAAGAATTAAAAACATTACGTTTTGCCGACGACATAGTAATTCTGGCAGAGACAGCAAAGGACCTGTAAGAGCAATTGAACGGAATGGACAGTGTGCTGAAAGGTGCATATAAGATGAACATTAACAAGAGCAAAACTAGGTTAATGGAGTGCAGTCTAAGAAAATCTGGTGATGCTGAAGTAATTAGATTAGGTAACGAAGCAATAAAGGAGGTAGATGAGTTCTGTTACTTGGGCAGTAAAATATCAAATGATGGTCGCAGTACAGAGGATATAAAATGCAGAATGGCAATGGGTAGAAAAGCGTTCTTGAAAAAGAGAAATTTGTTAACATCAAATATTGATTTAAGCCTAAGGAAGTCCTTTCTGAAGGCATTTGTGTGGAGTGTTGCCTTGTATGGGAGTGAAACATGGACGATAAACAGTGCGGACAGGAAGAGGATTGAGGCTTTTGAAATATGGTGCTACAGAAGAATGCTGAAGATTAGGTAGGTGGATCGCGTAACTAATGAGGCGGTACTGAACAGAATTGGGGAGAAAAGAAATTTCTGGCATACCTTGACTAAAAGAAGGGATAGATTGGTAGGGCACATTCTTAGACATCAAGGGATTGTAAATTTAGAGTTGGAGGGAAGTGTGTGGGGTAAAAATCGCATAGGAAGACCAAGAGATGTATACAGTAAGCAGATTCAGACAGATGTAGGTTGCCGTTCTTATGTGGAGATAAAGAGGCTTGCTCAGGATAGGGTATTGTGGAGAGCTGCATCAAACCAGTCTCCGGACTGAAGACCACAACAACAACAACAACATCTACTTGACAATGCTACAGACAAAACTCTTAGCAGACTGACAACGCTATAGACAAAACACTTAGCATACAAGTAGAACAGAAAATAACTTTATTTGCATTTTAAGGGGTGAATTCTGGTGCATTCAAAATATGTGAACACTTCTGTTTTCCAGTCACTATACATTCACAGATAGCCTTGTGTGTAAACAAACTAAAATTCTACCCCCAGAGGAGAGAAATAGTGCAGAAAAACATGTCAGGCCATCCTCATACATGGTAAAAGCCTACATCTACGTTCAGCAAAAATGGTCACAGGCATCACCAATTCTTTTGAGTGCACCCATTGTCAAAATCAGTGGCAGACCAGCTTAACCAATTCACTCATTTCAAAATAAGACACGTAAACAACAATGGCATTCTTACTGTGTAACTGCTTTCTGACATTTTCAGTGCATTCACAAGTTTCTTTTAAGCAGCTGCCAGAAGGATTAAATTCAAACAGTGCCTTGTGCTGTGACTGTTTGCTGTTCAAGAAGTAACAATAAGCTACCATATTCTACATGAAAAAATATTTCTGGGGCACTCAAGCTGCCAGATTTGTGCATGCACAAAACTGTCCGAGTTGTAGTGGGAGGGTGCTGGAGTAGTCTCCACGTGATAAGTGTTTGCATATTGTGATATTTGCATTTGTTTGTCTATGTACAACTGTCTCATCATATAAAAACAAAACCGATTTCTGTGACTGGGAACTGATAAGTGTATTTATTGACATAATTGCGAAGGCTACATCAATAGGATAATTCAGTTTTCCGTTTTTACTTCCACAGTAATAGCAGATCAATCATTGAGTAGAACTTGTAATGCACAACTGAGAGCTCATTTTATACTTTTTAAGTGCAGTGTGCATGAGTCCCCTGGTCTTGAAACTAAACTGACAATGTTCATTCAATGAAAGAAATCAATATGCTTTATTAAAAAAAAATATTTTATATCATAACCACCAAGCAGAAATTTCGATTATTATTATTGTTGTTGTTGCTGCTGCTGCTGTATTATGGATCAAACATTATTTGACTATAACACTGAAGTTATTTTTGTCAGTTTGCTACAGAAATTTGGCTTTTATCATCAATCAACTACAATAAACCGTTCTTTGCCACGGAGGCAGTTTATTTATTGAAAACAATATCCCAGACTGTTGCCTCGTTTAAACTTTTCACTCTGTTTTAAGAGATCATTTTTTATTTTAAAGTGCAAATAGTGTTAACAGATCACATATTTTGTTATAATAAAGAACTTAATATAAGGGTATACTTTTAAAAAATTGGTATCCTGAAAACCACACAAAAAAGCTCAATATCAGGTACACCTGAATCTGGATGTATGAATATGACCTTAAGCCAAATTGTGCACTGAGTGAGGTTTACAAACTGCTTTATACTCTTAGCTTATCCTCATTTGAGTTGTTTGTTTTACGAGACAATGAAAGATCTGTTAATGCCTCACATACAAATATTTGTAAATTTTCACTAGAATATTACTAAGCAGGCAATTTAATTGGTAATTGGAAATAAAATAATATTTTTAAAGTATGGATATTGACAGTTTTATAAGAAAAAAATTGTTTCTTTTACACACCTACCTTCCACAAAACTATGTTTTTCATACCTCTCTGGTACATACTCTAGGCTTTACTTTATTTTTTAATGTGTGTTTTTTACATTTTAAATTTACAGATGGCATTCCTTGGTAAAATACCAGAAGAAATGGCAGCATATAGTTTACTGTATACCTTTTGTTAGTTTTTAGGTATGATGTACTACACGAAAATTTTTAATACTCTTATCATAACACTAATAAAAAAATAAACAGTTGTTTCTCCGGATAAATGATCGACATTATATAGGAAAACCAAAAAAATGAGACTGCAGATCAGCTGTTGATCCACTGCTACACATAAGAATACTAGCAGAATTGGGACGAAAAGCATTTAAGTAGTGAAAACCTAGACATGAACACAGTAAGCAGGTTCAAAATAACGTAGGACGCCATTCTTCTTCAGAGATGAAGAGACTGTGGAGAGCTGGATCAAACCACTCTTAGGACAGAAGACCACAAAAACAACAACAAAAATGTAAAGCAGGTAGAAACTTTTTCGCATGCAAAAAAGATATAAATCTATGGCACAAGACTCTTAAGCTGAATATTGTCCACCACTGTCATTGGCCAGCAAAATACATTCATTACACTGCATTTTTAGGAATGGAACACCTACTGCAAATTGACACTGTGTCCCATATTCAGAAAGAAACAATCCTTCATACTATGCTGAGACACCTGCTCTATAATTGTCATTTTTAACAGTCAACCACTTAACTACTCTCTGAAAAAAAAAAAAAAGGACATTCTGAAGACTTAAGAATTAAAGTTGCATAATTTGATGTATAAAATTCATTAGTCAATTGAACATTCACTATTTCGGCCTTAGGCCATATTAAAGGCACACACTGAAAAATATATTCATGTGCAATGCATAAAAAGTGCAGTGAACTAAAATGTAGATAACATTTTTCCAATACTCTTTTTTTTTACAGATTTTGTGAAAATTATTAAAAACTATACAACTGTAAAAAAACCAAAACAAAACAAAAATAATGCAAGTGATCCAGTACAAAAGCAAGAACATGCCCACAATATCACACTTCAAATTTTCCAATATGGCCAGTAGGTGAGAAGAGAGTGTTGTAGTAAGGTTCCAACCTGCCAGCACAGCTGAGGGCACAGCGTTGGATTGTTGCAATGTGGCTATCATCAATAGTAGAAGCTTTCTTGCATTCTGGATTTGTTAGTGTGATGACAGGCATTGTAGTAGTGGATGGCAATGTGAAGAGAGCAAGAAGTGACCAGCAAATTACATTCATTGGGATCTCCCGTGCCATATTCACACACACACACACACACACACACACACACACACACACACACACACACACACCACATCCTTCCTCTACCACCACTAACCATCCACAAAAGAGTGTTCTCCTTGTCACCCAGTACTACCATGGACTCAAACTACTAAATTGCATCCTTTGCCAAGGTTTTGATTTCCTGTCCTCATGCCCAAATATGAAAGACATGCTGCCCGAGATCCTTCCCATCCCTCCTAAAATGGTGTTCCATCGCCCTCCCAAACTCTGTAACATCCTAGTACATTCCTACACCAACCAAAAACCCAGCCCAATGCCACAGGAATCATATCCCTGTGGAAGACCCCCTGTAAGACCTGTCGAATCCAATCACACAGTACTTCATATTCCAGTCACAAGCTTATCATACACTATCAGAGGTGGGGCCATCTGTGAAAGCAGCCGTGTAATTTGGCAAATGTGCTGCAATCATTGTGCAGCTTTCTTTTGTTGGCATGACCACTAACCAGCTGTCCATTAGGATGAATGGCTACTGCCAAACTGTGACAAAAAAACAAGGTGGACCACTCTGTGGCCCAGCATGCAGCAGCAGCAGCAGCAGCATATGCTTGTTTTGAATGGCTGCTTCACAGCCTGGGTCATCTGGATCCTCCCAACCACCACCAGCTTTCTTGAACTGCACAGATGGGAGTTATGCCAACAGTACATTCTCTGACCCCAAAATTATCCAGGCCTCAACCCACAATACTTCCCTTTTTCCACACCCAACAGTTCCTACCTCTCTATCCTAAACCTCTCCTATTTGTGTGTGTATGTAATTGATCACAATACAAAGCAAATACACACAAAGAGGCAAAATACATACTGTATACAATACAAAACTTTACTGAAGCATGTTCTCAAAATGCTTTCCCTCTGCTGCAATGCACATTTATAGGCACCTTGTGGCATTATCGAGAAGCAGGAAAACAACACCTTCCCTGTTAAGTACCTCAGTGATCAACAGGAAAGGCTGCATTGGACAACACCGATTTGAAGCACGAATATGATACGAGAACATACCTTATTCACTTCAATATTATGATATATACATATTTGAAATTGTCTTTTTAAGCCCAAAATGTTACACTAAAATGTAATGTAGGATACCATAAAAAAAGGTGACATATCTGTAATAAAAAATAGCACAAACATGAAATGGAATGTATTCAAGTAGTCCCTGTCCCTGCAATTCACTGTCCAAATGGCATCTTTGTATCTATTATGGTTGGGGAGGTATAACGGATGTTATTACTTAGCTGCCTCACCCTGTATACAACAATAACAGATAAGACTTTTAAGAAATTTGTCACAAGCAATGTCTCAAATCACTTTCAATTACTACACTGTTCAACTAGTCCTGGTAATCACCTGTCTTTTTCAAATGAAGCATTCAATTTGGCACAAAATAGCCTGCTTTAGCTGCATGTGAAACAATAATTTGCCCTACTTTCCAGTAGGCACTGACCTGTGTAATGAACAGGTGGCATTAATTCACTTTTCATGTAGTCACACTTCTCATTCTCTCAGCCATGATAGTGTAGAGATTTCTGCAGCATCAGGCAAAATCATCAGACCTTTCCATTAATATTTTGCAACTGTTAAACAATGAATAACAAAAGTCTAACATTAAGCAGTGTAAGCAAAGAAAATCTGCTTCCTTAAAAACAGTGTTTTCAAGGACATAAGTAATTGATATACAGTGGGA
This sequence comes from Locusta migratoria, assembly GCA_026315105.1. NCBI lineage: Eukaryota > Metazoa > Arthropoda > Insecta > Orthoptera > Acrididae > Locusta > Locusta migratoria. The sequence continues at coordinate 302,097,707 of CM048744.1, forward strand.
TGTACTCTTCTTGAATACTCTTCTTTGGGAAATTGTTCCAAGCAGTCACTTGCTACTTCTTTACTGGTGTGTGTGTGTGTGTGTGTGTGTGTGTGTGTGTGTGTGTGTGTGTGTGTGTTGTACCACTCTCACAACAGTCTTTGCTGTACTTTCTTTTCCTGTTGTTATAAAAGAATTCTTGTTTAACTTTTGAAACTGTTGTAGACCTCTTTAACCCCAAACACAGCAATTTGCAGGCCTGGTTGACGAGTGCAATTTTCTTTCTCCATTTCATATCATGTGAAGAACAGGCACTACTGTATGGATTGGGCATTATTTGAAATTTAAAGAAGCAAACAATTACAAAAACTATGAAAAGAATAACTACATGAATTACAGCATTGTTTAGATGTGAGACAGTCACACATGCTATTCAGAGACATGTGTTTTTTTTTAGGTTTACAGAGTGGCAACTTGTCTTGTGATACCTGATCTAGCATAGGCAGTCATAGTTACCTGGGGGTGAATACGCTACAAAACAACGTTACTGAACTGTAAGTTTCAAACATGCTAATTATTGTATAGTAAGTAATTTGTTTGAAAATTGTGTTACTGGATGAATATTAATGGGTTAAACAAGCGTAACATGACATATGGAAGGAAAATGGTTGACAAAAACAATGTAACATTCAAATGGAAACAGCATCAAAATCCTACACAGGCTGCCACCAACTATTTACTATTTTCTGTTTCAAGTATTACTACAAAGCCTACAAGTGATCAATTAGTGAAAGTAAACTGCTTAAAAATACTGGTTTTCCAATACTTCCATTTGATTACAACCAAAACACACCTCAAATGCAGGAACCCTGTATTTATTCAACAGCTCTTTATCTTCATCTCCGAGAAAGGGCAAAGTTATTTCTTTGTAATTCGCAGGAATTACATTACCAAGAGACACATTTTTAAATCCTTCACTTTGTCGAATTTCATCATCTGAAAGAAAAACAAACAGTCATTGTTAACCAAAGAATGAACAACACACCTCTTATGATCATCATCATCATCATCATCATCATCATCATCATCATCATCATCATCTCAACAGTTGGATGCGAGATGAAATGCAAAGTATTTACTGAGCAGAATCATGAGCTGGATAAAACAGAAGAGATAAGAATGAAATTCAAATTTAACTTATGGCCAAGCCATAGAGGATTATAAATGTAGGAATACAGGGTATGGACAAAATAAAATGAACACCTAATGCAGGCACAATATAAAGGAGTTGGTTCACCATTTGCTTTGAGAACTGCTGCGACTCTTCTACGAACAGATTCAGTGTGTCTCCATAGTTTTCAACAGAATGTTATCTATTCTTGTACCAAAATATCTGCCAATTACTTCAATGATGTTGGAAATGTAAATCTGGTCCTCACTCTCTGCTCTAAAACTATCCACAATGGTTCAGTTACGTTGAGACCTAGCAATTTTACGAGACAGAGATGTTTGAAAATATTTTTTGTCATCAAGGATGGTGAGAAATTCACTCGCAGTTGTCTTACCAGTGAAGGTAATGATAGAAAGTAGTTAAATACTATGAAACATTTGCCCAAATCATGACAGAACCTCTCCCATGCTTGACTGTAAGAAGCAAACTTGCCATATTGTAAGCACCTATTGAGGTTTTCAATACATAAACCCAACTGTTTATAGAAAGAAACGTAAACTATGATTCATCAGAGCATACTACATACTTCCAGTTACCAAATGTCCAGGTTTTATGCTCGTGGCACCACTTCCTTTGCAGGTTTGCACTGGTTTCCATTATTAAGGGTTTAGCAAGTGCAGCCCTTCTATTCATATTAAGCTCCAGCTGCAAGCCTACTTTTTTTGTCAAAACAGTTTTACTCAAAAGAATGTCACTTTTTGCAGTTGCTTTTGTAGTAGTATTTTATTTTCTCTGGCCAGAATCTTTCTTAATACTAAGTGGTCATTCTTTATGCTGTTTATGTTTGTAAACCATCAGCTTATCTACTTCATCACCAAAGCAGATGTCAATGCTTGTCATCACAGTAATTCTACCGATGAGTAGTTCTTACATTTCAACCGTTTCTAGGGGCTCAAAGAAATATTTCAAAAGAAATGATGAGTTAAATTGCAATGAATCTCCAATATGTTGTATCTTAACTATTATTGCTTCTGTTTGCCAATGTAAATGTCAATCTGAAGCACCACACACTGCTCGATTTCGGAACACTGACCCTTCTGAACTTGGGCATGTGCAATGCTTTGTTCCTGGACAATCTTTTGCCTCTCATTATACATAATTTGTGTTAGTATTTTGCAAACATGACTTATTAAACTGACAGTTTTGTAATATTCACACTTGTTATATGCTTACTGTAATATCACCGGGCAAGATACAGCTACTGCTAGCTATCTCTTTGGTAAGTGCAAATTGTGAGAGTGGAGAATCTTTTAGTGGTTTGTATGTAATACACACCATGCAGTTTAAATGTCACAATTGGGAAGAAATACTGTAAAAGTATATGTTCAAGCTAACTGCAATTCGTTGGCAAAAAAACAAAGTAGTCGTGTTTGTGTTAAATGCTCAGTATTTACAGTGTAATAACAATAGTATTTTCAAAATTGTGTCATTCAAGAACTCAACAGTCACTCACATTGAGACTGTTACAGGAAGTAACAGATGATGAATGCTTTCATTGTGAGATAGAAGTATCTTTTTCGGCCAACAAAAATACCCAAAGTGTATGTACTTATGTTTGGACACTGTACTGTTATACAGTTTAGAAACTGCTACCAGACATGTGAGATACTGGTGCATAGGGAAGTGGCACTGATCCCCACAAAAGACTGCAAATACAATATTTAAGGGCTGTCTCAAAGAAACTATTCTAGCCAGCCAAAACACCAAACACCTGCTCTGGTTCAGGTTCACTAATTATATTTTCATAATTTGGATCCAACCCCAGGACAACCCATCTTTATTTGTTCACAACCTTAAATAATCCTCTCCCAATCCTTTTTACTTGGTTCTCCTCAACCTGGCATGCCACCTTTCTGGATGTTTACCTCCACCTCACTAATGGTTCCATCCACACCTCTACCAACAGTAAAGTCACCAACCATGACACTACAGATGACAGACTTTTATGTGGCCCTCGAGTGGAGGTAGATTATGGCCTATAACTTACAGGTTTTAAACAAAACAACACATGATGGGTTAAATCATCACAGAAGGAATCACCACTTTGATGTTTGAGTAATCAAAAACTAGAACTTATACCTATAAAATACGAATGTTTTAAAGGGAATTATTAAGTGGGCATAGCAACATTTTCTGCCTTTTTTTTTTTAATTTTGCAGCACTGAATAACAATGAGTCTTCGGGGTTTGTGGAGTTATTTTAGCAAATTACAAGGTGGAGCAAACAATCAATACAATACAGGAATCAACAATACAATGCCAAGGACTACAGTCTGCAATGTTGTTACGTAGGTAAGGTTGGTAGACAGCATTAACATTCTGTGGACAGATGTACTCAGCTGACTTCCACCAATTACAAAGTGCTTGGCTTGTACCTGCACTTTGGCAGCTGACATCCATTTCACATAAAAAAAAATCTCTCCCATACAGCCTTGCCATTCATGAGTGCAGAATTAGCATTGATGAGAACTCCATTGCCTAATATGCTGAGGACCTCACAAAGTCCTTCACAAACTTATTACCCTCCAGACCTATTCCGAAAATAGATTTACCGTGCAATATCACCACAAACCACAAATCCGTCCACCACTCTAATAATTGGCAACAAATGATTGCCCTCTTTTGTCACCCAATACCACCCCAAAATGCAAGAACTGAACCACATCCTTCTTCAAAGCTTTGATTATCTGTCATCAGGACCTGAAATGAGAGTCATCCTACCCAAGATTCTTTCAGTCCCTCCTAATGTGGTGTTCTGCTGGCTACCCATCCTACTAGTATATCCCAATGTCACTCCCAATAACAAGCCCTTACCTTGGGCATTCATATTCCTGTGGAAGACCCTGATGAAAGAACTGCCCAACCCATCAATCCAGCACTTCCTATTCCACACCCATCACAGGCTTATCCTGCTCCTTCAGGAAAGTGAAAGCAGTCTTGTGATTTACCAGCTTTGCAACAATCTTTGCACAGCCTTTTTCATTGATATGACTACCAACCAGCTGTCCATCATGATGAATGGCCATGAGACTGTTTTCAAAAGCAACATGCACCACCTTGCTGCACAGCATGCAACACATTCTATGGCTCCACAACTATCCTGGCTTCAGTCTAAAATAACATCCCTACACCCCATGTGTAACAGCCCCCCCCCCCCCCCCCCCCCCCCACACACACACACGTCTCTCCTCATGTTTGCTCCTATTTTTGTATTTGTTTTATTTTTAAAAATTACAATTTTTCTTCAGTTTTATTTTTTTAACACACACCCCTCTAACTACACACCTTCCCTATGCCCCTTCCCTTTACTGCATTACAAACTGCATCTTGCATTCCCACTTTTCAGAGCGGCATGCAATGTGGATCGCTCTATCCCAACCCTTGCCTGGAATCCTTCCCCTCTCTTCCTCACTCACTGTCAAGATGTTAGGTGTACAGGAGCAGACAGTGATGACAATCATTTGTGAGTTATGCCAGAGTGATTGTGGGACTGTATGTGTATATTTTCCTGATGACAGCTGAGATTAAAAAATTTAAAGAAATTCTCAAAGCTGCTATACACAATGCACAAACTAAAATTAATGTTTCTAGTTAACAGAAAGTATTAGCATTAAGAACCATATTTTCATAGTTGTGAATTAATTCCGTACCAAAATGATCCACATATCCTAAATATAATAATGGAAAGTCCAGGTTGGAATTATTAATATAGTAAGGACAGTTTACAACTCACCGCAAAGACGTGGCGATGAGCTGCGACAGGCACATACAAAAGACACACACATGCAACACTTTCAGCTATTGGCCATGGCCTTCTTCAGAAAATAAAACACTCACACAATCACACAAGCACACAACACAGTCATACAACCATCACCTCCGGCTGCCACACTTCAAATCACGCTCTGCAGATTCGAAGTGCGGCAGCCGGAGGTGACGGTTGTATGACTGTGTTGTGTGCTTGTGTGATTGCGTGAGTGTTCTATTTTCTGAAGAAGGCCATGGCCAATAGCTGAAAGTGTTGTACGCGTGTGTCTTTTGTATGTGTCTGTCGCAGCTCGTCGCCACGTCTTTGCGGTGAGTTGTAAACTGTCCTTACTATATTATTAATTCCACATATCCTAAAGGAATACTATATTGTGCAATAACACAAAATTAATTATGAAATGCATTTTCCTTGTCATTTGTGGAGTAGGTGTTACAAATGTGAAAGTAGAATGGAATAGAAAGACAAGGAGGAATTGAATACCAAGGAATTCAACAAAGATTAAGCCTAGTTGAAACATGTATATGCAAACAGGTGAAAGGTTAAGAATTTAAAGGAGAAAAATAAGCAAAACAGGTAAGAAATGGTTACAATGAATGAGCTGGGAGTGGTCAGAGGGTGTAGAAAACAACCTGAAGTAAAAAACTAGTGTGGGGGCAGGGAAAAGGAAGAGCAGGAGAGAAGAGGGGGGGAGAGAAGAGGGGGGGAGATAAGAGGGGGGGAGATAAGAGGGGGGGGGAGAGAAGAGGGGGGGGAGAGAAGAGGGGGGGGGAGAGAAGAGGGGGGGAGAGAAGAGGGGGGGGGAGAGAAGAGGGGGGGAGAGAAGAGGGGGGGAGAGAAGAGGGGGGGAGAGAAGAGGGGGGGAGAGAAGAGGGGGGGGAGAGAAGAGGGGGGGAGAGAAGAGGGGGGGAGAGAAGAGGGGGGGAGAGAAGAGGGGGGGAGAGAAGAGGGGGGGAGAGAAGAGGGGGGGAGAGAAGAGGGGGGGAGAGAAGAGGGGGGGAGAGAAGAGGGGGGGAGAGAAGAGGGGGGGAGAGAAGAGGGGGGAGAGAAGAGGGGGGGAGAGAAGAGGGGGGGAGAGAAGAGGGGGGAGAGAAGAGGGGGGAGAGAAGAGGGGGGGGAGAAGAGGGGGGGGAGAAGAGGGGGGGGAGAAGAGGGGGGGGAGAAGAGGGGGGGGAGAAGAGGGGGGGGAGAAGAGGGGGGGGGAGAAGAGGGGGGGGAGAAGAGGGGGGGGGAGAAGAGGGGGGGGAGAAGAGGGGGGGGAGAAGAGGGGGGGAGAAGAGGGGGGGAGAAGAGGGGGGGAGAAGAGGGGGGGAGAAGAGGGGGGAGAAGAGGGGGGGAGAAGAGGGGGGGGAGAAGAGGGGGGGAGAAGAGGGGGGGAGAAGAGGGGGGGAGAAGAGGGGGGGAGAAGAGGGGGGGAGAAGAGGGGGGGAGAAGAGGGGGGGAGAAGAGGGGGGGAGAAGAGGGGGGAGAAGAGGGGGGAGAGAAGGGGGGAGAAGAGGGGGGGAGAGAAGGGGGGAGAGAAGGGGGGAGAGAAGGGGGGAGAGAAGGGGGGAGAGAAGGGGGGAGAGAAGGGGGGAGAGAAGGGGGGAGAGAAGAGGCAGGGTGGCCACCAAATCTTCATTTTCAAATTCAAGGTTTTTTCCAGGTTTTCCCGGTTAAGAATAATTATTTTCCAGGTTTTCACGAAACTTAATTTTGCTCAAAGGGGTTAGCAAACAACTATACCGTAAAGAAACTAGTTACATATTTTTAAAACACATATTATCCAAGTTGAACCATGTCATGTTGTAATAGACACCAACCAGTGGCAAATCTAGGATTTGTGTTAGGAAAGGGGGGGAGGGAGCAGAGCTCATAAAAATTGTGGGATTGTACCTGAAACTGATCTAAAAAGAACCAGCTCATATTATGAGGTTTTTCTCATTGTTTTGGGGGATCTGCAGCCCCATAGACCCTCTCCCCCACCCCAGATTCGACATTGTGTCAATGTATAGTACAGGGTGTACATTTTATGTTGACAAACCAGAAAAAAACAACAGTTTTCAGCATTATGAACGGCCGGCAGCTTAGGAAATGATACTAAACTTGAACTGTCTCCAGGATTTGGGAGTGATGTGGGTGTCTAGTGTAAAAATTTAAATGGAAACTCCCATTTTTTTATTGCAGATTCAGATTCTACAGACCAAATCATATATAGTTTGGTTGATTTTTTTTTTTCAATTGGCAACATATTGCACTGTAATGGTAAGAATTATCTGCCATACTGCTGAAGAAATGAACCACCCAGGAAAGAAAATAAAGGTTAATCATATTGATGATGCTTCAGAATCCAATCAAATGATACCAGATGTAAAATTTCTTTCCGGCTAGTTCAATTAAGTAGTTTTTCGACAATTTATAACTGGTATTCAGACAAGGGCAATCTGGACTAAGGTATCACATTGGAAGACTGCCCTGTCCACTGCGGGGAAAGGGAGGGATCGCTTTGGGATCATTTGGTAGCGTTCTGAAGCATCATTAATATGGTTTTCATTTATTTTATTTCCTATTTAGTACTTTTCTGCAGCATTATGGCAAGTATTTCTTATTACAGCGCCATCTACCGTAAATAAAAAAGAAAAAGAAATCATCAACCAGACTATACATGATGTGGGCCTTAGAATCCGAATCTGCAATAAAAAATCTGTGTTCCCATTTAAAATTTTACACTTGGCACTCACCTCGCTGAGTAAATTAATTATCCTCGTAATTGTTACCGTGACTCCTCATTGGCGCTAGCCCGCTCCCATGAAAAACAGTTCAGCCATCAACAATACGTACATGATGACTGTGTTTACTATATATATATATATATATATATATATATATATATATATATATATATATATATATATTACCATTAACACTCTAATAAAACTGAGCTGAACTGTCCGCCATTTTTCCCCAAGCTGTAGCAGTTGCCATGTTCCGGACGAAGCTCACGCGTTACCTCCCGTTTCATTCAACTCGCCCATATTCGCAATACCCTCAGACTAAGAAAAATGTAATAATCCCCATTCCAAAGAATTCAGGCGCAGACAGGTGTGAAAATTACAGAACCATCAGTTTGATAAGTCATGGTTGCAAAATTCTAACACGAATTATCTACAGGAGAATGGAAAAGCTGGTAGAAGCTGACCTCGGGGAAGATCAGTTTGGATTCAGGAGGAACGTAGGAGCCCGGGAGGCAATACTCACTTTACGTCTTATCTTAGAAGATAGATTAAGGAAAGGCAAACATACATTGTTAGCTTTTGTAGATTTGGAGAAAGCGTTTGAAAATGTTGACTGAAATACACTCTTTCAAATTCTGAAGTCAGCAGGGGTAAAATACAAGGAAAGGATAGTTATTTACAACTTGTACAAAAGCCAGACCGCAGTTATTAGACTCGAAGGGCATGAAAGGGAAGCATCAGTTGGGAAGGGACTAAGACAGGGTTGTAGCCTTTCTCCGATGTTATTCAATTTGTACATCGAGCAGGCGGTGAAGGAAAGCAAGGAGAAATTGGAAGAGGGATTAAAGTTTAGGAGGAAGAAATAAAAACATTGCGTTTTGCTGATGATATTGTAATTCTGTCAGAGACAGCAAAGGACCTGGAAGAGCAGTTGAATGGAATGGACAGGATGTTTAAGAGAGCGTATAAAATGAACATTAACAAGAGCAAAACAAAAATAATGGAATGCGGTCTTAGAAAATCAGGCGATGCTGAAGGAATTAGATTAGGTAACGAAACAGTGAAGGTGGTAGATGAGTTTTGTTACTTGGGTAGTAAAATAACATGCGATGGTCGCAGTACAGAGGATATAAAATACAGAATGGCATGGGGAAGGAAAGCATTTGTGAAAAAGAGAAATTTGCTAACATCGAATATAAATTTAAGTGTAAGGAAGTCTTTTCTGAAGGCATCTGTGTGGAGTGTTGCCTTGTACGGGAGTGAAACATGGACAATGAGCAATGCAGACAGGAAGAGAATAGAGGCTTTTGAAATGTGGTGCTACAGAAGAATGCTGAAGATTAGGTGGGTAGATCACATAACTAATGAAGAGGTACTGAACAGAATTGGTGAGAAAAGGAATTTTTGGCGTACCCTGACTAAAAGAAGGGATCGCTTGGTAGGACACATTCTTAGACACCAAGGAATCGTAAATTTAGCATTGGAGGGAAGTGTGTGGGGTAAAAATCGCAAAAGGAGACCAAGAGACGCGTATAGTAAACAGATTCAAGTAGATGTGGGTTTCCGTTCTTATGAGGAGATGAAAAGGCTTGCTCAGGATAGAGTAGGGTGGAGAGCTGCATCAAACCAGTCTCCGGACTGAAGACCATAACAACAACATACTCGCAAACTACTCGCTGTATGAACCTGCAATTTTCATGAATGTGTTCGTTAAGGACTACACTACATTTTCGTTTTAGTTTCGTTTGCGGTAATACTTTATTAAGAGGATATACTGACAGTTTACGAACATGCGCTTACTGACGACGTTACTGAATTTTCGACATGCGAGGAACTTTTTTTCTGTTGAAGTTAACACATTAAGCAAATGAAATGTTCAAAATACATCAAATTTTCATCGTCTCCAAACTGTAAGTATGTGAGAAATGTATATCTTAAGATGTCAGTTAAACATGCACCATTGGGATTCGCAAGCCTGCCTGGTAGTACCTCGTCTTCAGTATTAGAGCCAAGCACAGGTTGTTACTGCATAACGTCCATATTTGACGATACTGGTACTGACTTCTTAACCCATTAAATTCAAAAGTTGAAAACTACAAAGTGCCGTGTTTCTATGTAATATTCAATTTCAATTTTTCAGTTATAGCAAAAGGACATTGTAAATACCTCAATACAGAGTGCTTTATTTATTAAATGCTTGTGAGGAAATGAGAACAAGTCAGTTCATTAGGTAGTGAAGAGTTTCTTGGTATCTGTCATTTTCTAGTATTCTCGCATAAAATCCACGTTAGATTTAGTAATTTTCGTTCTGTTACTGCTAAGAAACGTAACTCCTATTAGTTTTTGGAAACTGAGTAGTAGGTCTGAAACATGTTGGACAACAAGCAAAGAAATAAACATTTGTGACTGATGAAGGAATACCTGAAACACTGATTAATAAATCCATAACTTTACTCTTTTTCGTTAAAAAATTACGTTTCCTTGAATAAAGGGACAGTTAATGAAGTTTTGCGTATTAACCATATGGCAAAATACGCCCCTCTTTGCATGTTATCATTTGACAAAATATCATTTTGATGTCTCTAACCAAGTATGAGACACACTATATTTCATGCTGGCCTTATCAACGTCGGAAATGAGTTCGCTACATAAAATAAATTTTAGCAATATGAGTGAAAGGTAAAGATCTCCTGCTGAATTTAAAATAAATTTCAATACGTCAGGAAAATTTTATCCGCAGCAACATATGGTGTAACATGCACCAAACGAAATAACATAGCAGCCCTTATTTTTTACTGCAAACTCTTATTTCAAAGCCAATATCTTACTAACCATGGCTATTCACGAAATTATGCAGATTTCATCAAAATGCTGACACACAAAGATTTAAGAAGCGAAAAAATTAAATATTTCTACCAATTAGTTTTCGCGAAATCGTTTGTGAAAGATGCCAGGACGTGAGCCTCTATGCTGTTGGAGCAGCGCAATTCCAACCATGTTGGGGGAAAACACGGCGGACGATTCAGCCTGGGTATTTATAGGACCTCTAATTACCAATGTTACGTCAGTCACAGCAATCGTCTATAATTATTACTAACGAACATAGACGCCGACTTTTGAAAATCTTGGGGTATGCTCTGTGGCGTACCCAGGTATCTCTAAATAAATAAATACAAAGCAAAGCCAAAAACTTATACAAAACATACACGCTGTCGATAGCATATCACATCACCATCACGATTATAAGTCGAAGTCCTTTTGTATTTCACTATATACATATCCATTTTAACGATTTTCACACGCAAGACATTAACCCTTTTAACCCCAAATTTTATTGATTTATGAACAAAAATATTTCTTTGCATATTTAATGTATATTTGACAGAATTTTTGATTATTTTTAGGTTTTTGGAGGGAAATTTTGGGTGTCTACAGATGGCATCAGTGTGCAGGATATGTTTCCTTTACCGTAACTAATAACATTTTCAAACTGTTGACTACTGATTTAGACATTGTCCAATTATTTAGGATAAAGTTTTTAAATTATTTTGTTTCCTTTACTTTGATAAAATTATTTGTAAGTATTGTTGCATTACTCCAACTTAGACATGAAGCAATGACATATATTTCGACAATGCATTGTAGCCTAATGCTCTTTGTTTCCTCGAGGTAATGCTAGAAAATCTAGTCACTATGAATTATTGTAAGTTATGCAATGTTATTTACAATCTTTGAATAAATGATTGTGGCTATAGGGACAGATAAAGAGGAGGGGAGGGAAAGGGTTAAGACTTAATTCCATGCACAGGTGACACAGGTCAAAAAGAGCAGAATGTAAGGTCCGACTACTTCGTTCAATTGTTGAAGCCTGAAAATTCAAATTCAGAAAAAGAATCCATCACTAGCTGTAGCGTTTCGAGAATTTTGTAGGGCTGCCAATTAAAACACAAAGCCCTTCGCAAGCTGTTATGAGGACTCTCTGTTTACAGAATGTTTTAGCTAGAAGGGATAGGGCAGTCTTCGCAGCAAATATGTCGGCTCACAGGTGACGTATTTCGTTGTCAAAAGGTTACCTTAAAAAATACCGGGAATTAAATTCGTAGTGTAAACATTTTCAATGTATCGTACCAAACCCACTTCATTTCTAGTTATTTAATACAATTAAAGGTTGCCGCCTTCCGTTTACAATATTGACTTAACAAGCGGAATTCCATTAACATTCTGAGTATTTAGAAAACGGCCACTTCACTCACATGTGAACGTGGATTTTAATGCCTACGAATTCAATTACCCGTTTAAAATAATATTTTTAGAACGGTGTCTTACAAAAGCCAGCTGGCCATCAATGGGATGAGAGAGTCGATTTTAATTACAGTCAAGAAATATAACGTAAAGATGGGGTATGCCTAGCATACTCACTCAAATTTTTGGATATGCTTGAGTGACCGATCATACCCGTAGTCGGCGCCTATGCTAACGAAGCATCGCAATATCAGCTTTTACGGAGTTTGTAGTTAAAATCAACAAAATGCTACCGTGAAGTGATTTTTCAACACGGAATCAGACAAAAGAGATCTGTGTTGGAGATATCACTGGTGGGGGAGGGGGGTCAATTACGAAAATTTTTAAAATTTAGTACAAATAAATATCGCCTTTCATTCTAGCTGCGATTTCGTAGTCGCGCCTTACGTTAACATCGCATCTCTTCCACGTAACATCGCGAGGAATCGAGTCGCCTGGTTGAACAACACTTCGAGATAAATACAGGAATAGAAATCGGAATACGTAACCTATAATTATAAAACGTTTTAAATCGCCAAGACATATATTTGAAAATGTTTTTGTACACAAAAATAAAGCGATGAAAATTATTTAACCCGCGGGCACTGGCGATCTGAGCATTTTTCTCGCTGTAATTTTGAAACGACTGGCATTTTGTTACTTTTAAATATTAAACTTTGAGGTTTTATCTTACTAAAACTACAGGGATTACTTATTTACACTTATTAAGTACATATCTAACTGGTCGTTTAATCTGAGCAAAAGTCTATACACGCGATCATTTAACTCTTAAAGCCGCGAAATCTCATGGGTTAAAAATCCCGGTTTCTGGCTGAAAATCAAGGTCTTTTCCCGGTTTTCCCCAGTTTTTTTAAATTCAAGGCTTTTTCGCGGTTTCAAGGTTCGGTGGCCACCCTGAGAGGGGGGGAGAGAGAAGAGGGGGGGGGAGAGAAGAGGGGGGGGAGAGAAGAGGGGGGGGAGAGAAGAGGGGGGGAGAGAAGAGGGGGGGGAGAGAAGAGGGGGGGGAGAGAAGAGGGGGGGAGAAGAGGGGGGGGGAGAAGAGGGGGGAGAGAAGAGGGGGGAGAGAAGAGGGGGGGAGAGAAGAGGGGGGGGGGGAGAGAAGAGGGGGGGGAGAGAAGAGGGGGGGAGAGAAGAGGGGGGGGAGAGAAGAGGGGGGGAGAGAAGAGGGGGGGAGAGAAGAGGGGGGGAGAGAAGAGGGGGGGAGAGAAGAGGGGGGGAGAGAAGAGGGGGGGGAGAGAAGAGGGGGGGGAGAGAAGAGGGGGGGGAGAGAAGAGGGGGGGGAGAGAAGAGGGGGGGGAGAGAAGAGGGGGGGGAGAGAAGAGGGGGGGGAGAGAAGAGGGGGGGGAGAGAAGAGGGGGGGGAGAGAAGAGGGGGGGGAGAGAAGAGGGGGGGGAGAGAAGAGGGGGGGGAGAGAAGAGGGGGGGGAGAGAAGAGGGGGGGGAGAGAAGAGGGGGGGGAGAGAAGAGGGGGGGGAGAGAAGAGGGGGGGGAGAGAAGAGGGGGGGGAGAGAAGAGGGGGGGGAGAGAAGAGGGGGGGGAGAGAAGAGGGGGGGAGAGAAGAGGGGGGGAGAGAAGAGGGGGGGAGAGAAGAGGGGGGGAGAGAAGAGGGGGGGAGAGAAGAGGGGGGGAGAGAAGGGAGGGGAGAGAAGGGAGGGGAGAGAAAAGTGAAAAAGGGGGGGGGGGGCTGATGCATAATGCTTCTAGCTAAGACTGAACTCAGAAAGGTTGTGGGAGCCAGAGCCGTGCAGCGCGCCACATTTACCCGCCCGAGCTCGCCTGCGTCCGGCCCCTGCGCTCTGCTGCCCGCACCGCGGGTAGTCGAGCTCCATTGCACCGCTATACACAGCGAGCGAGCTGCGATGCGCCGTCGAGTCCCGACACTTGCCGGGCGAGCGGGTACCCGCCGGGCCCGTGCAACAGCGCTACACAAGGCGCTGCGAGCGGGGGAATGCAGACAGTTCTGAGCAAGACGTTGTAATACAGCGTAGGCTTCACGCACCTTTTGTGTTACCTACATAGCAATTTATAAGTTATCGATCGTTATGTCTGAAATAAATAGCGAACAGGACAGATCGTACCAACGTGCAAGAAGTAGACGATCCGAGAAAGAAAAAAAAAAAGACCTTTCCAGGAAACTCGCGTTTAAAGATATCTGGAGATAGCATTGTATGGGAGTATTTTATGTTGATTCTAGGTAATGAAAATAAAACTGTGGGTTTTGCAGAGTGTAATGGCTGCCGTAAATTATTGTCGTTCCGTGATGGCAGTACCACTACGCTGTTATGGCACCTGAATAGCTGCAAAGCTTATCTGAGTACTGATTTGAACGGTTGTAGCAATAATCCAGGGTCAGCAAAATCTTTTGTGCTGGAGAAATAAATAAGAATGTGTGCAATAGATTTGCGGTCCTTCAGCACAGTTGCGGGAGAAGGATTTCGAGACCTCACACAGACTTTGATGGAGACAGGAGCACAGTACCCCACTGCAAGTGCCAAAGACGTTCTTCCTCATCCTCCAACAGTTTCTAGGAACGTAAAAAGAATAGCAGACGAATACAATTCACAGACTACTGGCATTTTAAAAGATTTCCTGTTTACCTTGGCAGAATTTTAGCTAGATTATTAGTTGGACAACCTTGAACAAAATTAAATATCACATCATCGTAGGGCATATAATTTTTTGTCACATACATGAAATACGTAGATTTACTAGCAACAAGGGACTGAAGAGATTTAAGGAATAATCTTGTTCTTTATGTTAGAGCCATCACTTAGTTTAATATGAAGTGAAAGTGAAACACAGTGTAAGTAAATACTGAGCAAAGTATAAAACTACCTACAAATTTGCTGGAGCCGGCTAACGCGAAGCCAACGACTTTCAACATGTTTAATATTTCAGGCGCGAGCCGATTCGGCTACCGTTTTGCTTCTGCACCACAAAATTGGACGTTCTGCTCTTACCAGGTGCATTAATGCGCACGTCTACTTTTTTTTCTCGCAACTGATAGTACACTGACAATTAAGTCAGTGAGGAAAAATCCCAAGTGTTTACAAGATATACGAGAGACTGTCCAGCGATACAAAACTGATAACTGCGACCTTGAATGTCACCTCTCGAATAGTGGTGACTCCCTTGGCGCTGCAGCTATAAAATGTTCAAATGTTTATAAATCTATCGGACCAACCTGCGTGGTCATCAGTCCGTAGCTTACAAACTACTTAAACCTAGGTAAACTAATATAAGGACAACACACACACACATGCCCCAGGGAGGACTCGAACCTCCACGGCGAGCAACCGCGCGCTCCGCAACGAGACGCTTTAGACCGCTCGGCTACTCCACCGCGGCTGTGTTTCAGCTACCCCCAGCCAAAGGGAAAAGGGGGAAATATAAAATAAAGTAAAACGACAACAATGGTCCACACGCCTGATCGTGGAACAGTAATTATTTTACTTTCCTTGGAGTGGTTAAGCGTAAGCTGTATCTTCTAACATTCTACCAGTTAATCGTTTCTAATGACCTCGATTGCAACTGATCGTTTGTTCTTACTTTTATTTATTTACTTATTTTTTTCTTAGCAGCAAGGAAACATCAAGTAATTTTGCGAAATGTCCACAGAAACGCTGTTCGAACACGCGCTGAATGCGTATACTTGCTAACGTAGCACTGATGCTGCTCATTAACTAGCAATTACTCATGATTTGAGACAGCTCTATTGCACTCGCGTTAATGTGTGTTCTACAATGCATCGGTCAGTAAGCTGCCCAGTATCTAACTTTTTCAATACATGATTTGTAAATGAAAAGTTTAATGCTTTGTTAGAAAGCTAAGTTGCTGTACTATCAGATGTCCTAAAATCAGATTTTTTATCCCTATAGTTTCTTCAGAATCGAGTGAAAAGCATTATGAAACTAAAAACTCACGCGGAATGAAACGCAGACATGTTACTTTTTCCAAGGAAAGTAAAGTTTGTAAGGAAAAACTAAGTTGATAAGCCGATGTGGGATGTTCGTTTGTAACGTCAACAGTTTTTACAGTGTGAAAATCGGAACAGTGTATTTCCCGCTAAGAGCGTAGCGGCTGGCGGGCGCGTGCCCCGGCTAGCAGCAGAGCGGCACGGGCGGCCGGGCGGACCGGCACTCTTCGGGTAGTTGGGGTACCCGCGCTGCCCGACACCGTCCGGTGGGTCTGGTGCCGGCAGGGCGGGCAGCGCGTGGCCAGGCCCGCCTGGGGGGCGTGGCTACGAGCCCGGGCGAGCAGCGCAGGCTCGCTGCACGCCTCTGGTGGGAGCACTTGCCTGTGCTGTTCAGAAAGAAGATAAAAGACTGTGATGCGGTATTTGAAGCCAACCACATACTGTGTAAAATGCTACCCACTGAAATGTATTTGTCTTTTGGGCACAATTTGAGGTTTACTTCACAGTTTACTAATCGAGCTTCAAAGCCTGTGTTGAGTTAGGATTGTGTATAGGTTCCTCAGAGCCTTGCAGTCTCCCAATCATCAAATCAAAGCCGGGACATTTCCCCCCCTTTAACTACAGTACTTGGCACATCTTCAACAAAATAAATCCAACATAACCCATTTGTACGTAATATATCACATATATTATTTTTGTTAATGGTGAACATCAAATAAATTTTCTATTGTGATCATAGTTTCATTCTTCTTGAAATAGCATTACAAATTGTTCATTTCATCCATGCACTTCTACTCAGGTCAGTAATTAAATGTTCATACAAGTATACATCACAAATATAAAACCCTGAGTAAAAAGATATTCAATGGCTTCTTACAGTTGGGTATGTTGATCCCTGCTGGAACTCCACTCCCAGAAAATGTCAGAACATCAAGAGAAGTGAAATCTGGTCTCAAGAAAGTGTCCTTTTCAAATGCAGTAGGCCATGGCAACTCTGTCAAAAGACCTTCAGCTCTTCGCACTAACTCAGAAAATTTTGAGGACATTTCTTTATTCACCATGGCTACAAAGCCTTCAAATTCTCCTCGCATCCCTGCTGGGTCACGATAAGTTTCTATGAAACCTATATACCTGAAAGAGAAAGTTAACACGAATTATAAATTTGATCAAGTACAGTAATACAAATTCAGAGCATTAAAGAGATCTTCATCCACACGATACTCCCCCTCAGCTCTCACCGATTTACACAAAGCAAGGAAAAACAATGGAAATTAAATTATGCAGAGGAGTATGAGATGAATCTGAAAATACAACTAACAATCTGAATAGTTAGTACTGTAGGTATTAAACATAAGAAGAGCCATTGAATTAAAATTTATGCTGTGTCCAGAATTCGAACCCCGGACCTCCTACTTACTAGGTAGGTGCTTTAGACCACTCAGCTAACACAGCGTTTTAGCCAAAGCAAAGCATGTCTCCCTCCACACCACATACTTTAATTCTGCCTCATGTTCCCTGTGAAATGCATATCAAATTTCCAGGGTTCTACTACATTGGAATAGCACCCCAGCTAATAACACAAATAGGAACTATCCTGCCTTGTTCATCAACAAATAATACAATCCCTTGCGACAACATAAGGAGAGGCATTGAATTAAAATTTATGTCTTTATAGACATTGTTTTTATCACACTAGATAACATAGACAAACAAGACCCACCTCAGCAAAAAATTGCACTGCAGCTATCAGGAAACGCTATGAAAGCTTACTGTTGATTTGTGTTGTGTCTTGATTATCTTTCTGAAATGGGTGAAGAGACTTAAGATCCATGATGAAGTTTGGTCAGGGCCCCAAAACCAAAAGAGATTGGCGATCCTTATGATTGTTACAGTTTTGTTTCCGCAAAAGTACAGGGAACGGGCAGACTGTCATCCCTGTGAGGAGCAGCTCTTGCCCACTCTCATTCTCTCTCTGGGACTTCTTAATTATTTGTTTATGCACTGGTAATCTGTCATGATACAGAGTGTGCACATTATAACCTCATGTTGTTGATTTTGTCCACTTCCCACATATATATTGTCTACCAACCACACCGGAGAACTTCCTTGTGGCTCAGTACCACCTAGGACTGGAGTAACTAAATTAATCCTCTTCCAGGATTTTGGCTACATCTCACTGTGCCCTCAAGTTTCATGTATGGTTCTGTGCAGTGCACACTGTGCGTGGACCTGCTTTTGGAATACATAAGGTACCAAAACGATTTATATAGATCTTTATCTGACTATCCACTACCAACTAGTGTTATTTTACATTTTATTTTACTTTCTGTTTAGGTCCGAGACATGTCTAATATTTGGCAACTAGTTACCACATCTTGATTTTAATGCCCTTTAGTGGCAACTGACAGAAGCGGCTCAGCTCTCCCCACATTTCTGAGTGAGTTTACACAAATATTACTGCCTCTCTGCACAGCTTACATGGATGCACAGCTTACAACTGACTCATTCTGTTTACTATTTATAATTACAATTTTTGTTTCCAAGTCTAAATGGTCCAATCAAAATCATGTGCCAGATGTGAGTTACTACTGAAATGAATACCGTACGTGCACGGATATAGGCCGCGTGCGAATGTAGACCACATCTAAATTTGTGACACGAGATTACAGAAAAAAATAAAATTACAATATAGGCAACCCATTTTTATTGTTATATTTTGTCTAACTGAACTTTCTTGTAATCAAAAACACATTGTTATGAATCCATTTCCTCTTTTCAACGAATTCACAACCAATATGTAAAACTGTAAATCAATGAATAAGAAAGCAAGATTACAGGCCAATAACAATGCAGCGCTGCTCCAAATGAGGAATGACAAACCAAAGTGTGTTACCGAGAGCTTCAAGTGCTATAAAGTGTAGATGTGTGTTGCGAAATATCGAGTTCTTTCAGAGACCAATATGAGAGAAATGGTTTGTGTGTGTGTGTGTGTGTGTGTGTGTGTGTGTGTGTGTCACAATCTAGGCTTGTGAGTGATAATGGGAATTGGGAAAAGAACTTACAAGCTACATCGCTAAATTTAAGCTTCATGTTGCCCAGTAACAGTAAAGAACATGGAAAGTTGGGAAGCTGGACGTAAATTTGACGTCTATGAAAAAAATTACACTGGCATGTTGTGTGGCCCACTATGGCGCTCTATGTTTTCATGTAGTTTTGATTTTTTGAAAACATTTATGCCAAAAATAATAAAAATATAAATAGGCCCAATAAAAAATTATGGGCAGTAGGGTTACAACTCTACTACTGTGATGATATCTATGCACTTAACATGTACTATTATTTCTGACCTACAGAACTATTTGATATACGAGCTTAGCTTTGGCAAACACACACTTTCTCTAAACTTTTACTTCTTTCAACTATTATTTTATACTGGCATGTTGTGTGGCCCACTATGGCGCTTTATGTTTTTATGTAGTTTTGATTTTTTGAAAACATTTATGCCAAAAATAATAAAAATATAAATAGGCCCAATAAAAAATTATGGGCAGTAGGGTTACAACTCTACTACTGTGATGATATCTATGCACTTAACATGTACTATTATTTCTGACCTACAGAACTATTTGATATACGAGCTTAGCTTTGGCAAACACACACTTTCTCTAAACTTTTACTTCTTTCAACTATTATTTTACTATCTCCCCATATTTTCATAATCTTGCTTCCGTTAAAATAATATCACCTGTCCTCTCATGGTAGTTTGTCCTCTTTTTCAAATTTATTTTCTTTGCCTGCACTGGTTTACGAAAAATCAAGTGTTACTGTCCAATAGGCATTATTTTTGCAAATATGGAAATGCAAAGTTGTTGAGAATTTTCTCTCTACAAATATGTTTCAATATTCACAGAATATATGACATCAACTGTGATTGGGCAAAGCTGAAAATATGTACCCAGCCGGGATTCGAACCCGGGTCTCCTGCTTTCTAGGCAGTTGCGCTGACCCCTACACCACTGGGGACACAGTGATCACCGCACCTGCAGATAAAAATTCCCAGCTTTGCCCTGCCCACAGTACTCAAACTCTAAGTTATGAACTAATTCCCGTAAGAGTAAGAGCTTCAAACTTTGCCCACCCCTCCCCATTAACGATAGGATCATTGCCCGTCACCGGCATATTATACACACACACACACACACACACACACACACACACACACACACACACACACACACACATGTGGCGTCTGTTCCGAAAGAACAGACGTCACTTCTGATCCTGCAGTTGTTATTATTCAATATTCGCAGTTGATGTGATATATTCTGTGAATATTGAATAATAACAACTGCAGGATCAGAAGTGTCGTCTGTTCTTTCAGAACAGACGCCACATGTATATATACAAATGTGTTTATTAAAGTTTGGATGGATGGATGGATGCTTAGGGTTTAACGTCCCATCGACAGCTTGGCCATTAGAGACGGAGAGCTAATGCTCTGAGTTTTTGGGTTAGGATGAGGAAGGAAATCGGCCGTGCCCTTTGAAAGGAACCATCCCGGCATATGCCTGGAGTGATTTAGGGAAATCACGGAAAACCTAAATCTGGATGGTCGGAGGTGGATTTGAACCACCATCCTCCCGAATGCGAGTCCAGTGCGTTACCACTGCGCCACCTCGCTCGGTATATTAAAGTTTCGTCTCAGATGAACAGTTAAGGTGTTATTAGCAATTAAATTTCCTGCTGTCAAAAGACCATTACAAATGGTCTATTTTTAGTTTTACTAACTTACGTTTTGTCTGAAATATTTAAAAAAAGGGAGGTTCTGGTTGCTGGCAGCCAACAATTACGTCTGTAAAATTCGGTGCCGATTGTTTGAACTGCGTGACCTAAAAAGTAGGAACATGTTGCAGACAGAGACAGTGTCAAATCACCATTATTTTTGCAAATATCTCTGGAACTTTGTGATATATATAAAAAAAGAAAATCATATGATAACAAAGTTGTAGAGAATTTTCTCCTCTACAAATTTATTTACTCAATTTTCATGTCAGATGAACAGTTAAGCCGTTATTTTCATTTAAATTTTGAGCAGTCAGAAGGCAATTGCAAAGGCCCACTTTTAATGTTACCACTGTACCGTAACCTCAAGTGGGCCAAAAGGTTCTTCGCTAGGTTACAAGTGAGGACATACGATAAAACTTTGCAAAGAGTCGTCGTTCACTGTAAGGACAAAACTGCAAATATTAAGATACAGAAAAAGACTTGCTTGATTTCAAAATTCAAAGCAGGAACTGTGGTTTGCTATTGTAACAGAAATGATTCAATTGCAAGGCTTTAAAATAACCTCGAGTTCCAAGTATCGGTACATTGTTACTAGGAAGTCACTCCCAACAACTATGAACGTAGTGAATCTGGTCGTGGTAAAATACATTATTTGAAAATGTAGCATTTGAACTTAACATCGGTGTTATCTACACAAATCAGCTGTTCCGCTGATTAACTTCTCATCACCGCTCGCGGTAGGCATTACCGACATAAACGTAAGAACTTGCGAGACGCGCTCTAGACTTTTAATGTGAAGATACACTTTATTGCCCACATCAAAGTAAAATTATTTATGTGCTTAGGAAGTCTGTGTTACTGCTTTTGTTTGAGACTGTCATCTGTTGTTGGCTGCAGTACATAGTGAGACTATTCAATTTATATCGAAACATCAACTTTCATTGATTGAGACACCATTTCTGTGAATGTGCACTAAAATGTAGATACAATTTTGCAAAACAGGTACCATATCTTTTAGAGACTAACAACTTTATTACGTTTCTCAAACCAAAATAAACTTCAGCATGTAATTTTCAAAACGAATGACATACAGTACACAAAGGGGGGGGGGGGGGGGGAGAGAGAGAGAGGGGGAGAGAGAGAGAGAGAGAGAGAGAGAGAGAATCTTTATTATAGGATGCACCACGGCCTATATTTGAGAACATACAATATGTCATTTTCTTTGAGCATCAATGAACAATGTGCCACAGAACAAAACAAGGTAAGTGTAAAAGAATCTCAGGACAACCTGATATTATTGTTGATTGGTTTTATATTACATATAAAATACTTACGTTTCAATAACTGGCCCCACATCTTTAATCCAGAAGCGGGAACCATCCTTATGATCCTTCAATGAACCAGTAGAGAAGCTCTTTATGTAATGGCTCAGCATCTTCTCTTCATTTTCATTTGCAGCATATTTCTAAAATGAATAAATAAATAAGTCGAGAATTATGACACACACACACACACACACACACACACACACACACACACACACACACATTCTGAAATTAAGAATGTTTAAAACTTCAACATAATCCCACCAATTTTAATACAATTGTGCCAGCGATAAATACTCTTTTATATATTTCTCACTGCCGAAATTTTAAAAGTCAGGCCTCATTGAGTGCACAAAGCTAATGAAAATCCAAAGAAACTAATCTCGACTGTAGGGAGAATGAGGTTGCATAATCCAATCCATTTTTTTCAATGGTTCTGTCTGTCAGCTGAGCCATGAGACATCAAGCAGTGTCATTTGGCAATATCACACTTCTTGACATCTGTGACATATTTCCCTCATTGCTGGCTTTTCTTTGTTCAACAATATCTCTTAAATAGTAAGCACTGATTATTGTACCTGTATGTTGATCTTCCCAATAATCACATGAAATGACATTTTGTAAAACCCAAACCACTCATTGCCAATATTAATTGTCCTGCTCTTGTTAATGTTCAACACTTCTTTGGATCTGGTAAACTGGTCTGCTTCCATAACACACTGTCTTTTTTATTGGTTCAAAATACTTAACCCAAGTTTAATCACACAATGTGCTTAAAAAAGACAAACTTTCCAATTCATAGCATTGTTCACGTTTATAAACACTCGAGCCTAGTTTCCTTGTGTGGTGCATTAATTCTTTCGAGTCACTATACACCTATTTTGCCATACTTGAGTTTGTTACTGATAATTTTATGACCTGTGCCAACATTTACTGGAACTGTTTTTGCTTTTACTATACATTCAATGTAACACACCAGCCTTCACAAACTTCACCAACATAGGTTTCAAGTGAAGGAGTAGATACTCTACTCGGCAGCTAAAATACTGCTTGGTAATAAATGATCCTGAGCATTTTTTTGAATTTTCTATTCATTTATAAAAATTTCTACAACTCTTACAACTATCACTATATTATAAAGTCATTTGAGGAAAGATTTTAGCTTTCTGCCCCCCCCCCCCCTTTTCTTTAGAAAGAAAAAACACTGAATGCTATTAAACTAATGTAGAAACTTCAGGCAGACACAACATCATTAAATGCAGTACTAGGGTTATGAACAGAATAATTTTTATCCTGGAGCTGTTCTCAGCTCATCCTTGTAATACCAACCTACATGAAAGTACAAAGTTACCACTACAAACTGTTTCATTTCAACATAAATCTCTCTCTTTAATTTGATGCCCCCCTTAATTACATATGATGTTTAACCATTTTGATTCTTAACCACCTATTTCAACTTATAAATGTTCACTTGCCAGCAACATAACTGCTGACAAAGTATATAAGGCCTGCAACCATGTAAGTAACTGAGGGTATATAGGGCCTATGTCTTTTTAAGGAAATGTGACTCCAACAAGCACCAGTTGATGTTGATAATGTTGAATCAAGGTTCATACACTGCAAATGTCCTGGATGCTTAGCAATCAACCATATGTGGTATTACTAGTCATTAGTGTTCATCTCAACAATTTACACCTAATCCTACAGCTGAACTCTGAAAACTACTGTGAAGCGCATAGCGCTGACTATTTACCCACTGTATCTGACATTATGGTTTCTTCCCATTCACTTTATCTACTGGTCGCAGAAATAATGACCACTTAAATGCCTCAGTGTTGCGATTAGTCTCTCCTACAGTTCGTACAGCAGCGATACACAAGGAGACTGTAGCAAACTTCTAGCTTCCTCTGATAATACTGGTTCTCAAAACTTTGTAAATAATCTTTCATATGATAGCTGATGGCCGTCTTCATGGTGACAGTTCATTTTTTTAACAATGGAAAATCTGAGTGGAATAGGATAGATAACAACTCGCCGTATTGCTCACCGAGTTGTTGGCAGGCTCGAAAAATAGACAATTACATTCACACAACTAAATTTTTAGCCATTGCCTTCATCAAACACATACATTCACACAATCACTCACATAACAACACAAACAACACACCCGGCCACTCCAGCGCCAGAAGAATCTTTACTGTGAGTGAGGAGGGGAGTGGAGGTTGGAGGATGCTGGGTAAAGGTGGGGAATGGAATGTTCTGCATTGCATGACGGATTGTAAAGACTCCGATAGACAGGAATGTGAGATGTGACATGGAATATAGAGAAGGAAAGTGTGGGAGAGGATAAAAGGGAGGTGTACAGAAATGTGGGGACAGAGTATGGAGATTTGTAACAACAACAACAACAACAACAACAACAATAATAAAAGGTTGTATGTGTAGATGGTGAATTTGCAATGATGAGAAGTCCTTTATGTAACATGCCAAAGGGTTCATGAAGGCCTTCACAGACAGAAATTTACCCTCTTGATCTAGTCCGCAAACAGATTTACAGTGCCATATCCTCAAAAGCACCATCAATCCTTCCTCTACTTCCAGTAACCAGTCACAAAGGACTGTCCTTGCCAACCAATGCCACCCCAATTGGAACAATCAAATCACATGCTTCATCAGGGCTTGGATTATCTATCATCATGCCCTGAAATGAGACACATCCTACCCAAGATTCATCTGACCCCTCCTAAAGTGGTGTACCGTCATCCACCCAACCTCCACAACATCCTACTAGTCCATCGAACACCACCTAGAAGAAAAGGCCTCACAACTGGCCTTACCTATGTCACACCAAGGGCCATGAAGACAAGCTGACTGGCCGGCTGCTAAGAGGCAGTGGGTGTGCCCCAGCTGCCAGACAGCTGGTGGCTGAGGCCTCTCTGTGCGACATAGGTATGGCCAGTTGTGAGGCCTTGTCTTCTAGGCAGTGTTGGTCCATCCCTACACCACTCCCAATCCCAAGCTCTTAGCACAGCGATCATATCCCTGTGGAAGACCCCAATGCAAAACCTGCCCAATCCATCCACCACGCACATTCTATTCCAGTCCTGTCGCAGGATTATCCGACCCCATCAGAGGTTGGGCCACCTGCGAAAGCAACCGTGTGATTTACTAACTATACTGCAATCATTGCACGGCATTTTATATTGGTATGACGGCAAACCAGCTGTCCATCAGGATGAATGGCCACCGTCAAGCAAGAATGACCACCCTGTGGCACAGCATGCAGTTGAACAAAGCACTCTGGATTTCAATGGCTGCTTCACTACCTGAGCCATCTGGATCCTTCCCTCCACCACCAGCTCTTCTGAACTGTGTAGTTGGGAGTTGTCCTTTCAACACATTCTGAGGTACCACAATCATCCTGGCCTCGACATAAGATAACTTGCCATCTCTACACCCTATGCTTAAATTATTCCCCCTCCTTTCCCGCTCATTAGTCTGTATCTTTCCAATTCTTATCTTCCTTGCAACTGTGTCGTCCCTTTACAATATCCCCTTATTACTTTTTTAATTATTTTTTCCTTTTCATCATTTCAAACCCCACGCTCCTCTACTACTTTCACTGTATTCAATGCCACATCTCACATTTCTCTTTTTTAAGTTCATTAAGAACAAATTAGTGCTACTACTGCTAAAGTGACTTACCTTTGCATGATTTAGATTTTCAATGACAAGGCCCAACAGCTTTGAATAATCACCTCTAGTAACTCTAAATTTACATCCTTCATATTCTTGATCATTTAATGTGACACCTGGGCAATCACCTGTATCAGCTGAAGCTAAACGAATCTGTAAAAGAAAGAGAAAAATATTACTGTTCATTACCTTATTAAAAATATATATATAACATTAGCAATAACCAACACACACACACACACACACACACACACACACACACACACACACACAAGGTAGTCTTACAAAGAAACTATTGTCTTGGGATCTGGCCATAATGTCACAGATATTGGTTTTCACTGGATCAATATTGTCAACAATGACAATCTTTTCAAAGACTGTGTTGGGTAGCCAGAGATGCCTGACGTGTGGATGAGTGTGACTGAGTGATTGTGTGGGTGAGTGTTCTTTCTGAGGAAGGCTGCAGCTGAAAATTTAGAATTGTGTGTGTGTGTGTGTGTGTGTGTGTGTGTGTGTGTGTGTCTCCGTCCGTCCTTCCTTCCTCCCTCCCTCCCTCCCTCCCTTTATTCATTTGTGTCTGTCGGCAGCTCAACACTTGTCTTTATGATAAGTTGTTTCTATCTACATATTTTAATTAACATTCCATACTGGACCTTCCATTGCTAATCTTTTCAAAACATTACTTTACTATGCGTGTGGTCACAATGCAGCTCGTCTCACTTCCCAAATGTACGAATTACTAATGACAGTCTGAAATTCAAATCAGTTTGTTTCCTTAGGTCAACTTTCCCAAACATTACATATAGACTGTGTGAAATTGCTCTACATCTTCACAAATATTCCGCAGTCTACCTGATGCTGAGTGATAGAGGATACCGCATACTATTATTAATTATACCCTTTCATATTCCACTCGCAAACAGAGTGAGGGAAAAAAATGACTGTCTATATGGCTCCAAATGAGTCTTAGCTTTTCTTTCTTATCTTTGTGACATTTACGAATGATTTAAGTTGTTGGCATAATAATTATTCTGCAGACAGCTTCAAATGTAAGTTCTCTAAATTTTCTCAACAGAACTTTCTGAAAACAACAGAGTTTTCCTTTAGGGATTCCTATAGAGTCCCTGAAGCACCTCTGTTAGGACTGCTGCTTGACTGACACTACCAGTAAAAAATCTAGTAGTCTGTGTCTGAACTGTTTCTATGTCTTTAAGTGGACCTGGCGGGAATTCCAAAGAATGGGGTGTTCAAGTCTTCTGAATGTGGCACAAAAATAAATCGTGGGGATCACCACTACATTTTTTATAAATTGAAAATTGTCAAACTTTTTACTGTGTTCTTAAGAATACATTCTCATACCATTTTTCAGAATTTTTTAAATATATTTATCTGTAACAATTTCAGCAGTTCAAAGTTACCATACATAAGCATAAAATTGAAGGAAACAAAACAAAACACACAATTTTTAGCCCCTTTTACACAACAGACTGCAAATACCTTAGTAACTAACCACAACATATGGTCCAAATTTTAATAATAAATTCTATAGACATTTATCTCGAAACACTATCATTCACACTTCAAAGACCCTTTATCCATTATCAAGGTAGGCCAGAAAAAATGATGTTTGGCTACCCAAAATGCCAACTGAGCTGAGAGACTGCTTTTCGGCCATTATAAAACTTGTCAACCGATTTTAAAAAATCTACAGGCTGAAAAAATTGATTTTTGCACATCTTACAATATGATATTTTCACTCAATGAAGGTTTGATTTCATTTTCATTATTCGTTATAGTTACTGTGCAGCACATAATTACATTAAGTATTGCAACATATTGTAAAGAGTTCACAGATGTAAAAAATACATTGCATAGACTTTGCATATGGCTGATATGAGCTCATACACAGTACCACTGTCAAGGTATTTTTTGCATATCCAGTGGACAAATCCATACAGTTTGCTCACTTTGTCCAATCATATTTAGCAGGTATTAAGAAATACTTACCATTCCATTATAAGAAAACTATTCTGGGGGAAAAATTGATTTTGGACATTGTACAGGCCGATATCTTCTTCTGATAAATGACTGAAGTTAGTTTTGTTATTCATTGTACCCTGTATATAAATATGTTGAGGCAAAGAAGTGTAGAAGGTTCTCAGTTCAAGATTTACAATAAAGCAAGGACGGAAGGAATATTAGGGTTCAATCCCCCACTGAAAGTGTGGTCCTTAGAGACGGAGTTCACGCTCTGATTTTTTAGGGACAGATGAGAAAGGAAATCGGCCTTTCGAAGGAACCATCTCAGAATCTGCCTGGAAAAACTAATGGCTGGAGATGGATTTGAAGCACCATCATCCCAAATATGAGTCCAGAGTGCTACCTCTGTGCCACCTCAGTGTATCAGGGAATGGGAAAAAATATAGTGCAGGCAGTGGTTAACAAGACAAGAACTGGGGAAGGTGTAGGATGGAGAGAGTGAGAACCGTTGGATTTGGACGGTCTGGAGACAATCAGTTAATGTACACTGAGGACTGGAATATTTTGGGACTTGATAATGTAGTGTAAGGATAACTCCCATCTGTGTAATTTAGAAAATCTTGTAATGGGTGGGAGACTCCAGATGGCCTAGATTCTGAAGCAGCCATTGAAATCAAGCATGTTATGCTCAGCTGCAGTTTACATCACTCTGTGGTGTGGTCTATTACTTTTAGCCACAGATTTTGAAGGACAGCTGGTTGATAGCCCTACTGATATAAAAAGCTGTGCAGTGATTGCAAGACTGTAAATCACATGGCTGTTTTGACATGTGACTCAGTATTTGATGTGATAGGATAAGCCTGTGATGAGACTGGAACAGGAAGAGATGGATGGGTGGATTCGGCAGGTCTTGAAACAGGGTCTCCCACAAGAGGCTGTTGGTGGGGGGAGGGGGCTTGGCATAGGTATGGACTAGGATGTTGTGGAAGTTGGGTGGGTGACAGAACACTACTGAGAAGGGGTAGGAAGCTTCTTTGACAGGATCTCTAATATCAGGGCACAATGAAAGATCATGAAAGCTTTGACAAAGGATGACATTTAGTTGTTCCAGTCCTGGGGTATTAGGTGAAGAATGTGGTGCACATTTGTAGCTGATTACTATAGATGGAAGATAATTGTGAGGATTATAGCACGGGAAATCTGTTTGCGGACTAGGTCTCGGGGCTGTTGTGAAACCTTCAGCACATTGAGCAAGGAAGTTATCTCAATTGCAAATATGCCATCCATGGGTAAGCAGGCTGTATGGGAGAGATTTTTTGATGGCGAAGGGATGGCAAGTGTCAAATGGAGGTAGGTAATGTTGATAGTTCAAGGGTTTAATGTGAACTGAGCCAACAGTTAGATGGGTGCCCTCGTGTATGACACAAGTGAGGAACCAGCTGCCTCAGTCCTGATTTCACCTTCCACAGCAAAAATTTTGGCATGATGTGAACATTTTGTGCTGAAGTAGAATAGCAGAAGGTGGAGGTGTATATATATATATATATATATATATATATATATATATATATATATATTCTACAGTATGTCTGTGTAAGTGTACTTGTGTCTGTGTAAATGTGTGGGTGTATGTGCATTTATTTACCTTCCATTTTTCCCCCAAGGTAAGTCTTTCCTGTCCCGGGATTGGAATGGCTCCTTACCCCCTTCCTTAAATCCCTCATCATTTCCTTTTCCCTCTCCTTCCCTTCTGCCTGATGAAGCAGCTAGGCTGCGAAAGCTAGCATTTTTGAGTGTGTGTGTGTCTGTGTGTTTATTTGTTGCTATTACTGCCTGTGCCCCTTCGCCTGGTAAGTGTTCTTCATCTATTTTTTACGTGTATATATATATATATATATATATATATATATATATATATATATATATATATATATATATAATATTATAGAAGGAGACCCTCCAGGTAGGAAAACGGTATAAAATAAAGATTTTTGACTTACCTAAAGTACAGGCTGGTCGATAGGAACACTAAACACACACAAAAACACACAACCATTCGAGCTTTCGCCACCAGTGGTGGCTTCTTCAGGAAAAAGAGGGAGGAAGGAGAGGAGAAAGGGAAGGATACGGGTTTTAAGGAAGTGGAAAAGGAGCCATTCCAATCCCAGGAGTGGAAGGACTTACCTTAGGGGACAAAAAGGAAGGTAAACAAATACACACACACTCACACATATCCACATCCAAACACACTTAGGCAGACATTTGAAATGTCTGCCTAAGTGTGTTTGGATGTGGATATGTGTGAGTGTGTGTGTATTTGTTTACCTTCCTTTTTGTCCCCTAAGGTAAGTCCTTCCACTCCTGGGATTGGAATAGCTCCTTTTCCACTTCCTTAAAACCCGTATCCTTCCCTTTCTCCTCTCCTTCCTCCCTCTTTTTCCTGAAGAAGCCACCACTGGTGGCGAAAGCTCGAATGGTTGTGTGTTTTTGTGTGTGTTTAGTGTTCCTATCGACCAGCCTGTACTTTAGGTAAGTCAAAAATCTTTATTTTATACCGTATATATATATATATATATATATATATATATATATAGAGAGAGAGAGAGAGAGAGAGAGAGAGAGAGAGAGAGAGAGAGAGAGAGAGAGCAGAAGGTTTACAGGTAAACAGATGTTGTTAGTAAAAGAGAGAAATCAATGGAGGTAGCAGGAGTGAGAGCAAGGGGAGACAGCAGAAATGAAATAGATGATTGGGGATAATGCATAATCTCTAGGAGGTGAGTCCCTCCTATCATCAAACTTAAACAATGAAAATTTTGTGCTGTTCTCACCACCCTTTATACCAACATGTTATGAGTTCCCTTCTAGAGTTTAGAACCTGGTGCAAACATTCAAAAGGACACGTGTAGACAGGAAGCACTGGTGAGTGACGATGGTAGGGAAGAAGACAACAATAAGGAAGATAAAGAGAAAGGGATGAACAGTGGGAGAGAGACAGCAGAAAGTGTCACTGGGACAAAATGGAGGCAGTGGGAGAGACTGTAGAAAGCAGCAGTGAAAGGGAGAAGCTGTGTATGAAAACTTCACCATGAGGAGAGACTGGGATGAAGGATTTGGTATGCTCTGTGTTGAAAGACAGTGAAAATGTTTACATGCCCAATTTTTGGTGAGAAAGGTGAAATCAGGCATCTGATTTCCCAATTTTCTGTCAGAGTCTTTTAAATATGAACTTATTTGTTTTTCTTTGTGCTCACACGAGCATTTTTCAGATAATTTGTATGTGCTGTAAATCAGTGTTTTTCAACCTGTGGGTCATGGCCCTGGGAGGTGAGGGGGCCCAAAATATTGCAAGGAGGTAGTTGCACCATAGAACAACCAGCCCAGTGTATGACAGAATACTAAGGGTTCAATAATATAAAACACAGGCCTAATAAAAGACAATGTATTTTACATTAGAATTTTACATTAGAATTATGCAATTTCTTGTTAACATTAGTTCTAAGCTGAATAGAACTTTGTCCATTGCTTCATAAAAATGCAGTGTTGTTGACGAATAAACGCAAAGCCTGTACACCTTCTTCAGCAATCAACTGATAGGTAACTGGACAAGTTGCAATAAGTAATTGTTGATAAATTTGAACAAAACTCTCATACTTCTTAACAAATTGACCACAGTGAGACACTCCTTAAATAGTAAATCCTGTTGTATGTCTTACCTGAAATAATAAACACTTGTTACACAAAATGTACTTCCCTGGCTGAAATAATGTAACGGTAGAATGTCTTCTATTCCAGAAAATAATTCTATAAAATTTAATACTGTACACAAATTTTTTACAAGAAAATAGTATCAACAGAAAAATTAGACTCGGTTTTGATATATTTAAGATTGTGTTTTCTTGGAAAGGGGGGGGGAGGTTGCATATTGAAAAATATTGGGAACCATTGCTCTAAAATCATTTGAGATTTATCATTTTTCCATTCCTGATTTTGATTTATAAGAAAGCACTGATAATATAAAAAGGGAAAATTTGCAAACATTCACTGTACACTCATTTATCATCAATGTAGCCCACTTTGGCATATCTGCTAAACTGGGATTCATCTAGTTCAACAATAATTTCTTTCACTTTCAGTTCTTTAGTCCAGTCTAGACATTTAATAGACATGAAGAGAGAGAGAGAGAGAGAGAGAGAGAGAGAGAGAGAGAGAGAGAGAGAGAGAGAGAGAGAGAGAGAGAGAGAGAGAGAGAGAGAGAGAGGGGGGGGGGGGGGATGAGAAGGGGACAAGGAGACAAAAGGAAAATTCTATGTGCAATATATCAATACCATTAATTTTAATTCACAGTAAATTACCTCAAATACTGTTACCCCATCTTCTGAATACTTGAAAGTCCTGGTATTATAGGCATCCATTTCATTCTTTTTAAGAAAACCGTTTACAATTTCAGCATCTTTTATCGTGCAATTTGAAGAAAAGTATGTTGTGATGCCCTGAAAAAGATAAGGTAAATAATCAATTCTCTTCCAGAAATCTTCACACGTGGAAAAATGAAATAATGCTTACACATAACAGAGGCTCAAAAATATACACCATGTCAAAAAAAAGAGGACAAATGTTGATCCCGAACAACATTATTGCTAGTTGTTAATAACATGAAACACTTTAAAAAGGGAACTGAAATTGTACCTTCAAATGACAAAAGAGTGACATTGCACATCATCTGACCCAATAACATTAAGTTCTGGGTTTGGGCAATTTGTATCAAGCATCACAGATTATAGAAGTACCTTCCTTATTACAATTGGATACAGCATTCAATGGAAAGCAAAATATCACCAGTATCTTAGGGTTGTTCTAACAAGCAGAAATTTCTTGACAAATGAGTTTACAGGAAAATGAGAGAGAGTTGAGTGTATGCTCTTTCCTGTCAAGATGCTTATCAAGCTCTTTAAGTCTCTAGTACATCTCCTCCCCAAGAGGAGTCTGATATGTGATACTAACCCAGATAGTGCTGATGTCCTTCCAGAAGGACGACAATGGCAACTTTCTTTTTCATTTTTGTATTTAAGAATTCATGCATGGTGTTTTATTTCTTTGAGTAGCCTGCTGCCATTGGAGATAAATTTTAGTTTGTACTGTTATTTGCGAAGTGGTTGGGTACAGCTTCGAAGTTGAGTTCATACAGAAGATATTGAAGACTTCCTCATAGTTGGGTTTGTATTTCTTGAACATTCTTTAATTTTTGCGACATTTATATGTATATATTATTAAAAATCATTTAAAATGAAATCATTCACCAGATTAAAATTCCAAAACGGCTATTTTGGCGTCCTTCCAGAAAGGAGGGTAGCATGGCAAAACTAATGTGATTGTGAAAAAATGACTTATAACAAACTTGTGCAGGCATATGAAGGTAATTAATAGAAAAAAAAAGTAAACCAAAAATAATTCCGCTATATCTGGGTTAAGCTTTCCTAGTGACTCAATTGTTTGCACTTTCTCTATTGTCCAGCTGGGTGCAGTCGTTTCTGCAAGAAGATATTTTGACAGAGCATCTACAGGTGATATCTGGGTTGATATATCATCATTGCATTTTCTTGTTATCACCTAAAATGGTTGTAGTATTACATATAGTCAAAGACAAGTGGGGCACTGTAACTTTGATGTTTATGATATTCTGTTTAACTGAGGCAAAGCATACATCAACTGTAACAACCAAGAAATACTGTGACTGCAAAACAATGCACAGCTACATGGGACTGAATGAAGTACGAAGATGTTATGACAGTGCTCATTGTTTTGGGATGTGTTCTTAAGGACATTTAAACACTAGTGTTCGACTGACTAGTGGATAGAGGCTGGCTAAGCCCTTACAAGAACTTGGAACCCAGCACTCAGCCAACTAAAATCACTGTTTAACAGGAGAGGCACAGAATTAAAATTCAAACCCGGGACCTTTTGCTTACTAGGTGACACTTTAACCACTCAGCCACAGTGGTCTTATGGTTACCGCGACTGCATGGACTCATCTGGAAAGAAAGGCATGGTACTATGTCAAAAAATAACTGCACCTGGCTGGAACTCCAAGGTCAGTAAATACAACTGATTTGCCAGGAAACTTTCATATAACATAACAACACTTCTGTAAAACATAAGAATGAGATTGGCAAGATAATGATAACCTTAGGACGTCAAAGAGTACAAGATTTAGGCACAATGAAGTGAAACCAACGCCATGAAGAGTAAAAAACACAAAAGGAGGTGAAGAAAGTAGTACAGCTATGAAAGATAAATAAGAATGAATTTGGGATTTCAAATCTTGTTGAAGACACTATTATAAAAATGGAAGTTCCAGGTTATAATATCAATAATAGAATAGGTAGCAAATCACTATAACGACTACCACTGTGCTGCAGCAAGACACACACAGACAAGATAATCATGCTCAAATAACTTTAATTTTCGGCCGCAGCCTTCACCAGAAAGAGAGAACACACATATATTCACACTACCACTCAGGCATAACTTACGCATACACGACCACTGTCTCCAGCTACTATGGGCATGTGTGCACCAGTTAAGTTTGAGTGATTATGTGCTCTTTATTTCTGACGAAGGCTGTAACTGAAAATTTAAGTTTATGTGTGTGATACTACATGCTAGTCTGCCCAGTTCCATGAGAACCTTTATGGCGTGTTGCAACCTATCTTCATATTATTGACACACCATTATTAAAGATAGATAAAAGGGCATATGGATGGGTGGGAGAACAGAAAAAGCTGAGGCTTTTTTAAAGAAACTATCTTGTTGTTAATTTGAAGTAATTTAAGACATGAAATTCCTGAGTCAGTTTGGTAGGATAGGACTTTCAACCCTGCATTTCAAAGTTCAGTGACTTAATTACAACATGTTGGTAAGTAATGGTAACAGGTTTCAAAGAGGATGTGCCAAGCACACACCCAACATTTTCACATTACCTCAGATTATCTAGTAAATAAACATCACTCCAGCAGGCTCATGGCAGGCAGTCACTCAATAAGCCATTTTCTGAAACAATTTTTACTGACATCCTTAAAATTGACAATTGTTTTATAACACAAGTTGTTTAAAATCATTCTCAGTATTCTGTATCAGGGTGTATACGAGAACAAGAAGAAGAAAAAAATTCCAAAATTTTCCTGGGTAAAAAGTAAAAATTATCCTGGGTCAAAATATGCTTTTTGGAGTGAAATACACTTTTTTCTGTTATGAGTAACTATACAGTTGACTTAGAGCAGTAAAACTTCTTAATTCTTTAAAAATGTAATGTTTAAATATTGTTGCAATGAGATAGAATGGCTGGCCAGTACTTACCATTGTGCTGTACCGCCGATAGTAACACCAAATGAAAAAACCGAAAAAAAGGGACAAAGGGACAAGCTTTCGGAACAGAGTTCCTTCGTCAGGTGGGAGAGAAGGGAAGAATAAAGGATGGGAATAGAAGGGAAAGGTGGTTCACGACCTAGGTCATGAAGGTGGTGTTTCGGAAGTGTGGGCGTCAGAGATACTGCATGTATGTACTGAGCCAAGCCAGAGAGGATAAATATAACTAAAAAGGAAAGATCAAGTAGTAAAGAGAAGAGAAGAGAGTGGAATTAATGATGCTGAGGGGTGTAGGAGGGGCGGGGGGGGGGGGGTGTCTAAAACGTTTTTCATAAACAGGGAAATATGGATGGATACACACACACACACACACACACACACACACACACACACACACACACACGGAGAGAGATAGAGAGAATGACAGAGAGAGCGAGAGGGCGGTAGAGAGAGAGAGGGGGGGGTAAGGAACGGATAATGAATAGGTGAGCTGAGGATGGAGGAAGGGGAGGGGTTAGCGTAGATTTAGGCCAGGGGGGTGGCGGGAGGAGAGGATATGTTGGAGGGCAAGTTCCCACCTCCGTAGCTCTGAGGGACTGGTGTTGGTTGGTACTATCCAAATGGCACGTGTGGTGTAACACGTGTTACACCACACGTGCCATTTGGATAGTACCAACCAACACCAGTCCCTCAGAGCTACGGAGGTGGGAACTTGCCCTCCAACATATCCTCTCCTCCCGCCACCCCCCTGGCCTAAATCTACGCTAACCCCTCCCCTTCCTCCATCCTCAGCTCACCTATTCATTATCCGTTCCTTACCCCCCCCCCTCTCTCTCTCTACCGCCCTCTCGCTCTCTCTGTCATTCTCTCTATCTCTCTCCGTGTGTGTGTGTGTGTGTGTGTGTGTGTGTGTGTGTGTGTGTGTGTGTGTGTGTGTGTGTATCCATCCATATTTCCCTGTTTATGAAAAACGTTTTAGACACCCCCCCCCGCCCCTCCTACACCCCTCAGCATCATTAATTCCACTCTCTTCTCTTCTCTTTACTACTTGATCTTTCCTTTTTAGTTATATTTATCCTCTCTGGCTTGGCTCAGTACATACATGCAGTATCTCTGACGCCCACACTTCCGAAACACCACCTTCATGACCTAGGTCGTGAACCACCTTTCCCTTCTATTCCCATCCTTTATTCTTCCCTTCTCTCCCACCTGACGAAGGAACTCTGTTCCGAAAGCTTGTCCCTTTGTCCCTTTTTTTCTGTTTTTTCATTTGGTGTTACTATCGGCGGTACAGCACAATGGTAAGTACTGGCCAGCCATTCTATCTCATTTCAACAATATTTATTATCTCTGAGGAGAATTTTCATCATTAATCGAAAATGTAATGTTTGACACACACACACACACACACACACACACACACACACACACACTCTGAACTTTTGCAACCTAAGGTTGATTCTTCAGAAAGATCAAGGAAGGAGGGGAAAAGGAAAGGATGAGGGTTTTAAAAACACACACTCACCCACCCACAAGCACACACACCAAGGCAGACATATGCATATGTCTGCCTTGGTGTGTGTGCTTGTGGGTGGGTGAGTGTGTGTTTCCCCCAAGGTAAGTTTTTCCTCTCCTGGGATTGGAATGACTCCTTACCCACTCCCTTAAAACCCTCATCCTTTCCTTTTCCTCTCCTTCCTTGCTCTTTCTGAAGAATCAACCTTAGGTTGTGAAAGCGCTCTCTCTCTCTCTCTCTCTCTCTCTCTCTCTCTCTCTCTCTCTCTCTCTCTCTCTCTCTCTCTGTGTGTGTGTGTGTGTGTGTGTGTGTGTGTGTGTGTGTGTGTGTGTGTGTGTGTATCGACGAACCGGTGCCTTTTCGCCTGGCAAGTCCAAGCCTCTTTACTTTTTATAAATATTTCTCCAAACAGGATTGTTTCTCTCTATATTATTATCATCAAAATGTAATGTTTTTTTTACACCAGTGCAGAATTCCCAGTGTTAAAATGCACTTACAATGTTGGCATGTTTTTAGTGATGTGCAGATGTCGGTAACAGCGTGACAATTGATAGAAAGTTAATAGTGGCCATTCATGCGTCAGTTGCAAACAGCCAGTGAGAATGATGCTTTTTTACTTGTTTCATAAATGAAGCACTTTTTTTTCCCTCCATTATGTTGAAGATGATGTAAATTATGAGAATGTCATTCATCTTTAACTTTGTTTTGTTATATACAATGCATTATTTAAGAATATGTTACGATTTTCGTGTATGTTGTTATGCTGGAACCCGATAGAACAGCTTCAATTGCTTGTGAAAAATATTCACCTTGTTTCTTCAACTGTCACAATTTTCAATTAAGCTGGTGTGGATAAACCTAATAAACCAATGCAAGTACAACAAA
Organism: Locusta migratoria; assembly: GCA_026315105.1. Lineage (NCBI taxonomy): Eukaryota > Metazoa > Arthropoda > Insecta > Orthoptera > Acrididae > Locusta > Locusta migratoria. The sequence continues at coordinate 302,135,162 of CM048744.1, forward strand.
AAATGCATCATTATTTAGAAATTCCTGATTCACTGTCCTCACTTCCCATAATTCTTAATACTAATTATATTTTCTGCTATCGTTTCTGCATAATTTGTAATCTAGCTAATAAAGTACTAAAACAAATATGATTAACCTTGACTCCATCTTTTACAGCTTGTGTTACCCTTTAAGATACATCAAACATAAATGTGCTATTAACTTTTTAAATAATGGCATAAAGGGCTGGTCTTCAAAGCCATAAATTTCCCTAAATGCTGGTCAACAAAGGGTTAAGTTCTGAATGGGAGTCAAATGGCTCATGATTTAAGAAACCTATACCACAGTCTCACAATTAACATAGTTCAGTGCATAAAAGGTGATTTATTTTGAAAGTTGATTCTCAGACTACTATTTGCAATTTTTACTCGCAACTTGATAGAAACTTTCACAAATGAGACATCAGGCTCATCAAGAGCAGTTTCTTGTGAAGTAACTTAACGCATATTCTAGTGGGGACAGTTTACAACTCACTGCAAAGATGTGGTGATGAGCTGTGACAGACACATACAAAAGACACACACATACAACACTTTCAGCTATCGGCCATGGCCTTCTTCAGAAAACAGAACACTCGCAATCACACAGGCACACAACACAGTCATACAACCATCACCTCTGGCTGCCGCACTTCGAATCACGCTCTGCGGCGAGTAAATCGGGGACGGGAGGGGAGAGGGGATAAGAAGGTTACGTCACGGTGGTGGGCATGGGAATAAAGAGATGCAGCTTAGGAATGGGGTGGGGAGGCAGGTGAGGGGAGAAAAATAATTAAATATAAAAAATGTGTGCATACTGCAAGTACACAAGACCAAGTACACACCTCATTAAAATGTCTGCCTAGGTGTGTGTGTGTGTGTGTGTGTGTGTGTGTGTGTGTGTGTGTGTTTACCTTCCTTTTTTTCCCCTAAGGGGAGTCCTTCCACTCCTGGGATTGGATTAACTCCTTTTCCACTTCCCTAAAACCCGTATCCTACCCTTTCTCCTCTCCTTCCTTCCTCTTTTCCTGAAGAAGCTGCCAGCGGTGGCAAAAGCTTGAATGTTTGTGTGCGTTTTTGTGTATTTTGTTTCTATCGGCAAGCCTGTGCTTTGGGTAAGTCAAACAATCTTTATTTTTATACACATTTTTTCCCACCAGGAAAGTCTCCTTACGTATATACATGTCGAGGGGGGGGGGGACCGATAAAATAACTAAACAGACCATTTTGAATATGAATTTTGGTCAAACTAAGAAGTTGATTTGAAAGGAAAAATTCCCAGCATCTGAGGTTTCTGCTTTTGATCTGAAGGCCGAGTGGAAAAACACACTATCAAAAATGATAATATGATGGAAAGAGAGAAAATTTGTAAAACTTATCCAGATGTCTTAGTAATAAAACTGATTTGTGCTTTCTATTTATATCATTTGATGAAAGTAAATCCATAAAACTTAAATGTCTAACAGGTGCAATTTCATTCAACCACCCACAATAAATACAGCTTCACTTGCTTAAATTAGCTGATGTATAATTAATAAATGTGTAAAATGTGGTACCTTATCAGCAAAACCAAGAGATTTTTCCTTCTCAGTCAAGGAATATATACTGTCTTTACATCTGTCCCATAGGTTCTGCAAGACTTTTGGTTCTCTTCTATATGCCTCACTCACTTTTACAACTTGCTCGAATTTCTCAACAGGTAAATTTGGAATAATTTTGCTGTCGCCAAAACCTCTATAATTTCCACTGTTGGTAAAAATACCACACGAATAAACCAAAAATGCCTGAAAATAAGCAAATACATCAAATATTAGTTATTCATAACTGATGAAATATGTTTTTGTACTTTGTTTCCACTCTAATTTAAAAATAGGCAGTCTTCACCTTATATTCATCCTCAGTGAGACCACCTTCACCCAGGGCTACTTTTCGTAGTTCTGATAATGGCTGTCCCAAAAATAACTTGTGCAGAAGTATAAATATGAGCGGTGATTCTGGTGAAGTCTGAAACCGTAAGCACAATACTCAGTTCACTTAAAACAAATGTTTCTATACAACATCGACAACATAACCTTAAACACTTAATAGAAAGAGAGAGAGGAGAGGAAAAAAAATAAACCACACACACACACACACACACACACACACACACACACACACACACACACACACACACACATATATATATATTCAGAAGCTTCTGACGTTCATCAAAAACTTCCTCAATCACACAATTACTTTTTTTCCAGCTTTAATTTATTCTGTAAATAGACATACTATTTTGTCCTACCTGCAACAAAACAATTAGTCCTCCATTCCATGATGCCTGGCTTAAGAAGTGAGCATACAACTTTTCATTTTCAGTTAGATCTTTGAAGGCAGATGTACAATCTAGTTCAACAACTGGCTGGTCATTTGGAAGAATGAAATGTTTTCTGTCACTCATTGCCTTACTAGTGGAAAACCTGCAACAAAATTAGATAATGTATTTTAATAATAGTATTGAAGAGTGCATGAAAAGTCATTTTTACCAATTTAAGTACAACTTGTATGTAGTACCCTGTAGAAGAGGGCAGAAATAGTAAATGTCAGAACAATCACAGTGACATACAATACTTTCATATTCTTTTGAAAGTTATCAATTTACAGATATTTTAGATCAATCCTCTACAATAGTTTCTGATAACACGAATTTCCACCCCAGACATTGCCAAGGAGAGCTGACTAATCTTATTCATCAATACAGATAAATGTATGTTAACTACAACCACAACTGGGCAGGGTGGAGAAGTGGGGGAATGTGTATGTCCAAAAGCCAGACAAATTTATGGTTCCTGAAGAGGGCCAGCCACTTATCTGGAAGTTGCAGGGGCAACAAACATGGCACTGGTACACAGGTAATGTGAATTGAGTGATCCGCAAAATTACAGGCCCATCTCATTGACGTCTATATGCAGTAGGATTTTGGAACATAAACTTTGTTCGAACATTATGAACTACCTTGAAGCGAACAACCTATTAACCTATAATCAACACGGATTCAGAAAGTAACGCTCTTGTGAAACACAGCTTGCCCTTTATTCACATGAAGTGGTAAGTGCCATAGACAAGGGATTTCAAACCAATCCCATATTTCTGGATTTCCGATAGGCTTTTGACACTGTACCTCACAAGAGGCTTCTAAAGAAATTTCGTGCTTATGGAATATCGCCCCAATTCGCAATTTCTTATCGTTAAGGACACAGTCCGTAGTAACTGACAGTAAGTCATTGAGTAAAACTGAAGTGATATTTGGTGTTTCCCAAGGAAGCTATATAGGTCCCAAACTCTTCCTTGTGTTTATAAACGATTTAAGGAACAATCTGAATAGTAGTAGTAGTAGTTGTTGTTGTTGCAGTTTAGAGGGGACTAGACTACTCGGTCATCAGTTCCCTGTTGTGAGCAAAGTCAATACGGTGTAACGCAAGCTAAAAAATGACCACTGAATCACACAAAAGATACGCACAATGAGTACGCAATCATAAGGAACATTGATCTCAGAACACTCAAAGAAGAAAACGCAAAGAGTAAATAAACATAACTGGACTAAAAAGTTACAGCAGAATATTGTGGCTGGCTGATCACAAGGATAATAAAGGATGAGCCAGCCACTCTGCACATTCTAAAACATATGAGTAAAAGCAGGTCAGACAGCACAAAATAAGAAGAGTAAAAATCTGTGAGAGATGGGTGCCCGAGAGATCAGGCTAAGGTACCCACCTTTAGATCAAATGATGAAACCCAGCTGCACGGATAAAATGTAAAACACTATCAGCTGTAGCAGTGTCGTCACCAAGCATAAAAGGAAGCGCAGCTGGCAGGTCAAAGGACTGTCGTAAGGCAGCTAAAAGGGTATAGTCCACCAGGGTATGGACCACTGTCAAGAAAGTGTCACAGCGACAGTGGAGGAGCCTCCCATCGAAGTAGATGGCCATGTGTCATCCACGTGTGACCAATACGCGGGTGACAAAGGACAACTGACTCCTTCCAAGAGGCTCTCAGGGAGGACTTCCATGGAGCTGTAGAACGCTTCACTGCACGGAGCTTATTTGGGGCAGGTGAGTTAACCCACTCAGTGTTCCAAAGCCCAAGTACCTTCCGGTGGAACTCTAATCGGAGGTCCCTCTCTTGAAGACCAAATTCTAAGGGGCTGCAAGTAATTGTCTACTTAGCCAGCCGATCCACACGTTCGTTCCCTGAAATTCCAATGTGTCCCGGGGTCCAAACAAAGGCCACAGTGCGGCCAGACTAAACGAGAAGGTTAACAGAGTCCTGGATTGACCGCACCAGGGGGCGTTTTGGAAAGCACTGGTCAAGGGCTTGCAAGCCGCTCAGGGAGTCGCTACAGATAACATACGACTTCCCGGGGCAGGCTATAAGGTGCTCAAGTGCCCGACAGATAGCGATCAGCTCTGCAGGGTAAGGAGTGTTGTTCAAGGTGCTCCATGTGGGTGTAGGCGTACCCACAACGGCCATCAACTAGGGACCCGCCGGTGTATACAATTTCCGCGCCACGGAAAGAACCAAGTACCGCCTGAAACTGGGGGCGGAGAGTCAACAGAGCAACAGAGACTTTAGAGTCATGTGACAAGTCCAACTGAAGCTGTGGATGTGGTACAGACCAAGGAGGAGCATGGGAAAGGTGCCTGTAATTAGGATGGTTGGGTAAGGGATGTACAAAAGCAAAGAAAGCGAGTAAGCTCTGCCGGCGGAAACGCAAGGGTGGAACCCCTGCTTCGGCTAGCAGACTTGTCACTGGACTTGTGCGAAAAGCCCCTGTCGCCAAACGGACACCACTATGGGGGCTGGGTCCAATATCTGTAGTGCTGATGGCACTGCAGTCATACATGATAGTCCAGGCGTGATTGTATGAGGGCCTTGTAGAGCTGCAGAAGTGTTAGGTGTGATGCTCCCCAAGCCGTGTGGCTGAGACAGCGAAATATATTAAGATGTTTCCAGCATTTCTGTTGCAGCTGACGGAGGTGCGGCTGCCAAGTCAGCAGGGCATCAAAAACCATACCGAGGAAGCGGTGTGTTTCTTCAACTTTAAGGAGTTTGTTATCCAGGTACAGCTCTGGATCGAGGTGAAGTGCCCGAGGGTGACAGAAGTGCATTACTCGGGTCTTAGAGCCCGAGAAGTGGAAACCGTGGGCGGAGGCCCATGACTGTGCTTTCTAATGGCTCCCTACAGCCGCCGTTCGGCGACACCAATAGTGGTGGAGCTGAAGTAGATACAAAAATCATCCGCAAACATGGAGGAGGAAACTGATGACCCAACCACTGCTGCGAGACCGTTGATGGCAATCAGGAAGAGGGGAACACAGAGAACAGAGCCCTGCAGGACACCATTCTCCTGGATATGAGGAGAGCTGAGGCAGGTGCCTACACGAACCTGAAATGAACGGGGTGATAAAAAGTTCTGTATAAAAATTGGAAGGGAGCCCCTCAGGCCCCAACCATGCAGAGTAGCCAGAATATGGTGTTGCCAGGTTGTATCATACGCCTTTTGCAGATGAAAAAAGACCGCAACGAGATGTTCGCGCCTGGTGAAGGCAGTGCGAATAGCCGATTCAAGCGAGACGAGATTGTCAATGGCGGAACGGCCTTGACGAAATCCCCCTTGTTGTGGGGCAAGAAGTTCCCCGTCTTCAAGGAGCCACATTAGCCACCGACTCACCATTCGTTCAAGCAGCTGACAATCTGAATAGCTGTATTAGACTGTTCGCGGATGATGCTGTCATTTATCGGTTAGTAAAGTCGACAGAGGATCAAAAGCAACTGCAAAGCAATTTAGACAAAATTTCTACATGGTGCAAAAAGGCAATTAACCCTAAATAATGAAAAGCATGTCCACTAAAAGAAATCCGCTGAACTTCAATTATACGATAAATCTGTCAAACCTTAAGGTCATGAATACTACCAAATACCTAGGTGTTACAATTACGAACAACTTAGACTGGAGAGAATACACAGAAAATATTGTGGGGAAGGCATACCAACAGTTACATTTCATTGGCAGAACGCTTAGAAGACACAAGAGCCCCACCAAAGAGACTACCTACATCCCACTTGTGTGTCCTCTACTTTAGTACTGTTGCCCAGTGTGGGACCCTAACCAGGTGGGACTGACGGAAGACATGGAGAAGGTTCAGAGAAAGGCAGCTCGTTTTGTTTTATAATGTTACAGGAAGGAAAGCATCATGGAAATGTTGCACGATTTGAGGTGGAAATCATTAAAAGAACGACACTATTAGTTGCAACGAGATCTATTTGTGAAATTTCAATCACCAACTTTTACTTCTGATGTGAAAATATTTTGCTAGCACCTACCTACATAGGGAGACATAACCATCCCAATAAAATAAGAAAAATCATATCGAAATTTTAAAGATTTAGGCGTTCTTTCTTCCCGTATGCTATTAAAGAATGGAACGGTAGAGAAGTGTTATGAAAGTGGTTAATGAAACCTCTGCTAGGCACTTAAATGTGATGTAGTAGTCTGAAAGCAAGGAAAAACTAAAGCTGTTGTTTATTTTATGAGGACAGACAACTTCACTGGTGGTGTCAGCTTGGTCAAATGTTGTTGTTGTCTTCAGTCCGTAGACTGGTTTGATGCAGCTATCCACGCTACCCAGTCCTCTGCAAGTCTCTTCATCTGAGAATACGTTCGGCACCCTACATCCTTTTGAATCTGCTTACTACATTCGTCCCTCGGTCTCCCTCTACGATTTTTACCCCACACTCTTCCTTCTAATGCTAAGTTGAATGTGTCCAACCAGTCTGTCCCTTCTCTTAGGATATGCCAGAAACTCCTTTTTTCCTTGTTTCGGTTAAGCACCTTCTCATTAGTTACGTGATCTACCCATCTAATTTTCATCATCCATCTGTCTAAAGCTTGTATCATCTTTTTATCTGATCTCCTTTTCGTCCACATTTCACTCCCATACAATGCTACACTCCAGACAAACGCTTTCAGAAAGGACTTTCTAACATTTAAATTAATATTGGATATCAACAAATTTCACTTCTTTAGAAATACTTTTCTTTCCATAGCCATTCTGCACTTTGTATCTTCTTTACTTCGGCCATCAGAAGTTATCTTGCTACCCAAGTAACAAAACCCGTCTACTACTTTTATTGCCTCATTACCTAATCTAATCCTCCAACATCGCCTGATTTTCTGACATTGCATTCCATTATTTTTGTTTTACTCTTGTTAATGTCCATCTTATATCTTCCTTTCAAGACACTATCCATTCCATTCAATTGTTCTTCCAGATCTTTTGCGGTCTGACAATTACTATGTCATCAGCAAACCGCAATGTTTTTATTTCTTCTCCCTACACTTTAATGCCCTCTCAAAATTTCTCCTTCCATTCCTTCACTGCCTGCTCAATGTACAGATTGAACAACATTGGGGAAAGGCTACAACCCTGCCTTACTCCCTTCCCAACCTCTGCGTCCTTTTCTTGCCCTTCGACTATAATAACCGCTGTCTGGTTTTTGTATAGGTTGAATATAGCTCTTTGCTCCCTATATTTTACCCCTGCTACTTTCAGAATCTGAAAGTGTGTTCCAGTCGACATTGTCAAAAGCTTTCCCTAAATCGACAAATGCTAAAAAAATTGGTTTCCCTTTCCTTAGCCTGTCTTCTAAGATAAGTCATAATGTGAGTATTGCCTTCCGTGTTCCTACATTTCTCCTAAATCCAAACTGATCTTCCCTGAGGACGGATTCCACAAGTTTTTCCATTTGTCTTTAAATAATTCGTGTTAGTATTTTGCAACCATGAATTTAATTAAACTGATAGTTCTGAATTTTCAAATTTGTATGCACCTTCTTACTTTGGAATTGGAATTACGATATTCTTCTTCAATTCTGAAGGTATTTCCCCTGTCTCATACATCTTGCATACTAGTTGGTAAAATTTTTTCACAACTGGCTCTCCTAACGATATCAGAAGTTCAGACGGAATATCATCTACACCAGGGGCCTTGTTTCGACTCAAGTCATTCAGCACACTGTCAAATTCTTCTCGCAGTATCATATCTCCTATCTCATCTTCCTCCACTTGGTTTTCCATTTCGAGAATACTGCCTTCAAGTTGATTTCCTTTGTAAAGGACCTCTATATATTCCTTCCACAGTTCAGCTTTCCCCTCTTTGCTTAGTACTGGTTTTCCATCTGAGTTCTTGATATTCATACAGCTGCTTTTCTTGTCTCCAAATACCACCTTTATCTTCCTGTAGGCGGTATCTATCTTTTCCCTAGTTATGCATTCTTCTACGGTTCTGCAATTGTCCTCTAGCCACTTCTACTTAGCCAGTCTGCACTTCTCATCAATCTCATTGTCAGACATTTGAACTCCCTTTTTCCTGTTTCACTTGCTGAATGTTTATATTTTCTCCTCTCATCAATTACATTCAGTATACCCTGTGTTAGCCAGGAATTTCTATTAGGCCTTGTCCTTCTGCCTATATGATCCTCTGCTGCCTTCACTACCCTATCTCTCAGAGCTACCCATTCTTCTTCTACTGTATTACTTTCCCCCGTTTCAGCCAATCCTTACCTAATGCACTCTCTGAAACTCTCAGCCACCTCTGGCTCCTTCAATTTGTCCAGGTTCCATCTCCTAACATTTCTACCTTCCCACAGTCTCTTAAGTTTTAATCTGCAAGTTCATAACCAATAAGTTATGGTCAGAATCTAAATCTGCCCTGGATATAGAACCTGGTTTCTAAATTTATTCCTTACCATTATAAAGTCAATATGGTACCTTCCAGTGTCTCCTGGTCTCTTCCACGTATACAGCCTTCTTTCATAAAGTTTGTACCAAGAGTTGGTAATCATTAAATTGTGCTCTGCTCAAAATTCCACCAAGCGATCTCCTCTTTCATTCCTTTTTCCCAGCCCATATTCACCTACTACATTTCCTTCTCTTCCCTTTCCTACTACCGAGTTCCAGTCCCCCATCACAATCAAGATTTTGTCTTCCTTAACTTTCTGAATGATTTCTTTTATCTCCTCATACATTTTTTCAATATCCTCATCGGCCGTGTTAGTTGGCATATGAACTTGCACTACTGTGGTCGGTGTTGGCTTCGTGTCTATCTTTACTACAATAATGCATTCATTATGCTGTTCATAGTAACTTACCCGCATTCCTATTTTCTTATTCATGATCAGACCACCTCCTGCGTTACCACCAACTGATTTTGTATTGATAACCCTGTACTCACCTGACCAGAAATCCTGTTCACCCTGCAACTGAACTTCAGTAACGCCTACCATATCTAACTTTGACCTATCCATTTCTCTATTCAAATTATCTAGCTTACCTACACGATCAAACGTTAGAACATTCCACGCTCCAACCCGTAGAATGCCTGTTTTGTTTTTCCTGATGACGACATTCTCCCGAGTAGCCCCGCCCGGAGATTCGAATGGGGGACTATTTTACCTCGAATATTTTACCCAAGACAACGCCATCATCATATAGTCATACAGTAGAGCTGCATGTCCTTGAGAGAAGTAACGACTGTTGTTTCCCCTTGCTTTCAGCCATTCACAGTAACTGCATGGCAAAGCCATGTTAGCTGATGTTACAAGGCCAGCTCAGTCAACCATGACTGTTGCCCCTGTAACTACTGAAAAGGCTGCTGCCCCTCTTCAGGAACCACACGTTTGTCTGGCCTCTCCACAGATATCCCTCCACTGTGGTTGCACCTATGGTATGGCTATCTTCATCGTTGAGGCAAGCAAGCCACACCATCTCAGCAATGTCTGTGGTTCATGGGGGTGGGGTCAAATATTATAGAAGCAAAATAGTCCACCATTCAGATCTCAGGGTGAGGAAAAATAAACTGAGGATTCTATGATTGTGTGAAATGTTACATCCGTTAATCAAGCAGGCTCATTAGAAACATTGGAAAAAATTAAATTTAAAAAATATAAAAAGGGATAGGTTGTTTTTAGACATAATAGGGGTTAGTGAAGTTTTGTGGCAGGATGAGCAGGACTTTTGACGAGGTACTTAAAAGGTGACAAAATTGGTGACTAGATTCTGGTTAGTAGGGAAAAAAATGTTAATTTAATAACTTCTAATAATTTTCATTCCATTCCATGATGGTGGCAGTGGCGGCTGGTGCAGCAACAGTCTTGAATAATTAAAAAATGCTCAGTCTTTGTTGCAATATTGCAACAGAGACTGAGCATTTTTTAATTCTAATACTTTGCTTAAGAATCTAGCCTATACTAATATTATTATTAGTTGTTGTTATGGTCTTCAGTCCGGAGACTGGTTTGATGCAGCTCTCCACCCTACTCTATCCTGAGCAAGCCTTTTCATCTCCTCATAAGAACGGCAACCCACATCCACTTGAATCTGCTTACTATACGCGTCTCTTGGCCTCCCTCTGCGATTTTTACCCCACACACTTCCCTCCAATGCTAAATTTACGATCCCTCGATGTCTAAGAATGTGTCCTACCAAGCGATCCCTTCTTTTAGTTAGGGTATGCCAAAAACTCCTTTTCTCGCCAATTCTGTTCAGTACCTCTTCATTAATTATGTGATCTACCCACCTAATCTTCAGCATTCTTCTGTAGCACCACATTTCAAAAGCCTCTATCCACTTCCTGCCCGCACTGCTTATCGTCCATGTTTCACTCCCGTACAAGGCAACACTCCACACAAATGCCTTCAGAAAAGACTTCCTTACACTTAAATTAATATTCGATGTTAGCAAATTTCTCTTTTTCAAAAATGCTTTTCTTCCCATTGCCATTCTGCATTTTATATCCTCTGTACTGCGACCATCGCAAGTTATTTTACTACCCAAGTAACAAAACTCATCTACCACCTTCACTGTTTCGTTACCTAATCTAATTCCTTCAGCATCGCCTGATTTTCTAAGACCGCATTCCATTATTTTTGTTTTGCTCTTGTTAATGTTCATTTTGTACGCTCTCTTCAACACACTGTCCATTCCATTCAACTGCTCTTCCAGGTCGTTCGCTGTCTCCGACAGAATTACAATGTCATCAGCAAAACGCAATGTTTTTATTTCTTCCCCCTGAACTTTAATTCCTATTCCAAAATTTTCCTTGCTTTCCTTCATCGCCTGCTCAATGTACAAATTGAATAACATCGGAGAAAGGCTACAACCCTGTCTTATTCCCTTCCCAACTGATGCTTCCCTTTCATGCCCTTCGAGTCTAATAACTGCGGTCTGGCTTTTGTACAAGTTGTAGATAACTCTCCTTTCCCTGTATTTTACCCCTGCTGACTTCAGAATTTGAAAGAGTGTAGTCCAGTCAACATTGTCAAACGCTTTCTCCAAATCTACAAATGCTAAAAATGTAGATTTGCCTTTCCTTAATCTATCTTCTAAGATAAGACGTAAGGTAAGTATTGCCTCCCGGGTTCCTACCTTCCTCCTGAATCCAAACTGATCTTCCCCTAGGTCAGCTTCTACTAGCTTTTCCATTCTCCTGTAGATAATTCGTGTTAAAATTTTGCAACCATGACTTATCAAACTGATGGTTCTGTAATTTTCACACCTGTCTGCACCTGATTTCTTTGGAATGGGGATTATTACATTTTTCTTAAAGTCTGAGGGTATTTCGCCTGTCTCATATATCCTACACACCAGTTCAAATAGTTTTGTCATGGCTGGCTCTCCCAGAGACTTTAGTAGCTCTGAGGGTATGTCATCTACTCCTGGGGCCTTGTTCCGACCTAGGTCTTTCAGGGCTCTGTTAAATTCATCTCTCAGTATAGTATCTCCTATTTCATCATCATCTACATCCTCTTCCCTTCCTACAACATCGTCTCTCAGTTCATTTCCTTTGTAGAGCTGCTCTATGTACTCTTTCCACCTTTCAGCCTTCCCTTCTTTGCTGAGAACTGGTTTCCCATCTGAGTTCTTGATATTTGTAGAATTGCTTTTCTTGTCCCCAAATGTCTCTCTGATTTTCCTGTAGGCGGTATCTACTTTTCCCCTTCTTATACATTCTTCTACAGATTTGCATTTGGCTTCTAGCCACTCCTGCTTAGCCATTTTGCACTTCCTGTCAATCTCATTTTTTAGTCGTCTGTACTTCATTTTGTCTGTTTCATTTACTGCATTTTTATATTTTCTCCTTTCATCAATTAAATTTAGTATTTCCTGTGACATCCAAGGATTTTTTGTAGGTCTTGCCTTTCTACCTATTTTGTCCTCTGCTGCCTTCACTATTTCATCTCTCAATGCTTCCCATTCCTCTTCTACTGTTTTATTTCCCCCTGTTCCTGCCAATTGTTGCCTAAATCTCCCTCTGAAATTCACCAGAACTTCACTTTCCTTCAATTTATCTAAGTCCCATCTCCTTATTTTCCTACCTTTCTGCAGTTTTTTTCAGTTTCAGCCTACAGTTCATGACTAACAAGTTATGGTCAGAGTCTATATCTGCCCCTGGGTATGTCTTGCAGTTTATAACCTGATTCCGGAATCTATGTTTTACCATTATAAAATCTATCTGATACCTTCCAGTGTCTCCTGGTCTCTTCCAAGTATACAACCTTCTTTTGTGATTCTTAAACCACGTGTTTGTTATGATTAAATTATGTTCCGTGCAAAATTCTACCAGGCGACTTCCTCTTTCATTCCTTCTGCCCAGTCCATATTCACCTACTATTTTTCCTTCTCTTCCTTTTCCTACTACCGAATTCCAGTGTCCCATCACAATTAAGTTTTCCTCTCCCTTAACTGTCTGAATAATTTCCTTTAGCTCCTCATATATTTCTTCTATATCCTCATCATCGGCAGAGCTAGTTGGCATATAAACCTGTACTACTGTTGTCGGTGTTGGCTTCGTATCTATCTTGACAATGATAATGCGATCACTGTGCTGCTCATAGTAGTTTACCCGCATTCCTATTTTCTTATTCATTATCAGTCCTACTCCTGTGATACCCCCAACTGATTTTGTATTTATAATCCTGTACTCACCTGACCAGAAATCCTGTTCATCCTGCCACCGAACTTCACTAATGCCCACTATATCTAACTTCAACCTATCCATTTCCCTTTTTAAATTTTCTAATTTTCCTACCCGATTAAGGGATCTAACATTCCACGCTCCGATCCGTAGAATGCCAGTATTGTCTTTCCTGATGATAACATCCTCCTGAGTAGTCCCCGCCCGGAGATCCGAATGGGGGGACTATTTTACCTCCGGAATATTTTACCCGAGAGGATGCCATCATCATATTTTCATACAGTAGAGCTGCATGTCCTCGGGAAAAGTAACGGCTGTAGTTTCCCCTTGCTTTCAGCCGTTCGCAGTAACCGTGTGGCAAAGCCACATTAGCTGATGTTACAAGGCCAGCTCAGTCAATCATCCAGACTGTTGCCCCTGTAACTACTGAAAAGGCTGCTGCCCCTCTTCAGGAACCACACGTTTGTCTGGCCTCTCCACAGATACCCCTCCGTTGTGGTTGCACCTACGGTACGGCTATCTGCATCGTTGAGGCACGCAAGCCACCCCACCTCGGCAATGTCTGTGGTTCATGGGGGTGGTATTATTAGTATAGGCTAGATTTATATCTGTAAATGTAGGCTGTCACTGTTCACTTCAATCTTCAAAACTACTGGACAAATATTCATGCTGTTTTCACATGAGAAAAGTTTGGGTCAACATATAGGAATAATTTTATCAAAATTGGATCATGCGGAGAGGGGGGAATCTTAATTTTAAGTGTTTTCAGTAACTATTAAAAACCCCTTATCTCTAAAACTACTATATGAATTTGCATGGGGTTTTCACAAGTAACTTGAGTGTAACTCTGGACAACATAGACTTCATTTCATTAAGATCGGATCACAGAAAAGTAAATCGTAATTTGAAATATTTTATCTACGAGCGTCATGTTTGTCTGTCTCTTTGAACACGTTTATATCCAAAACTACTTGATGAATTTTCATGGTATTTTCACACATAACATGAGCATATCGTGATTACATAAAGGCTTCAATAATTAAAATTGGATTAGAGAAAATAAAGGGATCATAATTTAATCATTTGTTTAAAAGCCATCATGTATGTCTGTTGAGGATAATCTCCAAAAGTACTACACGAATTTTCATGGGTTCCACAGGTAAATTGAGAATAGTTTGGAGAGTGACCTAGGCTTCATTTAATCAAAATTGGATCCGAGGAAGGTAAGATATCGTAATTTGTAGTTTCTGGTGTATGCCATGCATGAATTGCAGCATAGTATAGCAAAGGTTTGATAGGAGGCGCTGCTACATAATATACCAAATTACTAATAGATGGCGATGATGTATTTTTTATTCTCATAACTAAGGTGTAATACCCCTCATTGCCAATGTTCACATACTAAACCGTTGCCACTCCAAGGAAAATTTAACCCAGGTAGGACACAAAAAATAATTTTTTTACTAGCTGTATCACACATGCCTTGGAAAGAAAAAGAGCTTCTTTCAGCGGGTATCATTTGAATTTAAAACATTTCGACGTTCCTTCGCGTCTATCGATATTTTCATTTACTAAGAATTCTTTGCAAGGAACACGAATTTATGTAGTTTCCTTTCTGATTTTGGTGTGTACTTATTACATATTGAGTCCATTCTGTTTAGGAATGCATAAAAAACAGTGTAGTAGAGTACAGAACAAATAGAGGCCCTGTTACTTATGTAGTGCACCAAAGAACTAATAGTTGGTGTTGCCTCCCCCCCCCCCCCCGATGGTTATGCCGTAGAGCAGCAATGAACCATTAAGGTACTGTTCGTATTGTTTCTTTGCAGCACTACAAAACCATCATTTTGTGCATATTCCCTCAGGAACAAGTACTTGAATTAAGAGCCGCAATCTTATCTCTGCAAACACAAACTAACATTGAACAGCGAGTTGCTGATTACATTTTGCGTTTTGCCGCGAGACACCACGTAATCCGACTGCCAGTGTGGCACAAGGGATAGCGTCACAGAATGCGGTGCTGAAGGTTGCTAGTTCAATCCCGCCCACCGGCAAAACTTTATTTCTTTGCAATTAACAATTCCAGAATGTTCTGCATCTTTCTTATGTTCAGTTGTAAATTCAACTTGTTTCTTATGTTAACTGCTGTTCTCATTTCTGGTACATTCTGTCTGTGTATAAAGAGCAGAGCACTCTGCCTGAGAGGCAGTCACTGCTGCGTGTATGTTATGTTCGTAATAAACGTGCTTTCAGTATAAGTGCTGTGTTCAGTTGCCTTCGAAGTCAAGCCTGCTTTCATTTCAACCCGACATTGTCTGGTGGAGGCGCAGTGTATCCTATGCAACAGCTGCATCACCATGGCTCCGATTAGGCAACATAAGAGCCGTCGCTTATACGGACTGGAACTGGAATACAAGGGATTTACCGAGTACATCCTTCCAGAAGTTTGTATCATCAGAAGAACCATGGACATGAAACCAGCGGTAAGCCAGCTGCACATCAGACACTCGTCGGTGTTTTCTAGAGATGCTGGGCAGGACCCCAACAAATGTCTAAAGGGGTTCGACCGAGTCACCAAGTACAACAGGTGTTGATGTGCTTGGCCAACGTTTATTTCTACCTGGACGGAACAGCCCAGCAATGGTTTGAAAACAACTAAGACAAGTTGAATGACAGAGACGTTCCAGGAGGAACTTAAGATGACGTTTGGAGACCGCCAGTGAATCCGAATATGACTGAGGCCGACAATATCATGCACCTGATGAAGGGTATTGCAGAAGACATGTACCAAGCTCTTCTGATAAAAGACGTCGCTATGACGGAAGAGTTCATTAATGGTGCCAGCGTATTTAAGAGATGCAACATAGAAGGGTTCGACAAAAGAAGTATGACAGACTCCCCAATGTAGTCACTATGGCCGTTGTGGAAGATCAGCATGACTTCACTTCTCTCACACGACAAATTGTGAGAGAAGAATTACAATAATTTATGGCAGCCGTGTCCATTAGACCGAGGGAGCATCAGATCATGACAATGGATGTAAGCCCTGTAAGTGACGCGGGAGCCGACGCTGCTGAGGAAGAGGTATATCAGGCAATAGCTCCTGTCTGCCCCGTCAGTCGCACTCGACGTGAAGAATGGCGTCGTCCTGCTATGACTTAAGCCGCAGCCGCCAAATGGCAGCCTATGAACCGGCCGACACGGCCACAACTAACTCACCCGTTAACTGTGACGCCCCATAGAAGAACAGACGTTTGGAGGACAGAAGACAACACACCACTGTGTTTCCACTGTGGGCGCCCTGGACATGTCTTATGCTACTGCAGAGAGAGAAAGCGAGTATTCGACGATTATTTTGCCGCAAGACGTCAGCCATCAGAGCAGTTCTATCCCAGACAGTCACCTGCTGAGGAGTTCAGTCGGCCTACGGGAAGAAGCCCATCGCCGTACCCTAGACGAGGTTGCTCCCCGACGCGCCGCAGCCATTCTCCATACCCAGGGAAACTAAGTGAGGCAACCATCTATGGAGGTGAGGCCGCCGCAATGAAAATCCTCCATGGATGACATTCACTAAGATGTCAGGAAATCTCATCAACCTCATAATCGACGACCAACCTGTCTGGGCACTGGTTGATTCGGGAGAGTCTTTTTCTGTATTGTCGGATAATTACTGCTGCACACTAAAGAAGACAATGTTCAGTGAGACGGGGGCAACTGTGCTGAAGGTCGCATATGGAAAGTAGGTCCAGCCAGCAGGAACTTGTGTCACAAGAATAACCATCAACAAAAGGACCCAGCCATTTGAATTGGTCATGTAAACAGAATGTAGACACAATCTCATCCTCAGATGGGACTTCCTTCAGGCATCCCAAGCTATCATCGACTGCTACAAATTGAACTGTTGTTCCTATGGGTACAGAGTTACTTGCTATTGACAATGTGACGATCCCGCCGTTTATGATGAGAAGAGTTGCAGTCACAAACACAGATGAGTGATTAAACTATAAAGTTCTTGTTGATAGTAAAAAGTTTATCAGGCTCACTAAAGAAATTTACATACCAGCGGCTATCATAAGCATTACCGGAGTTCGAGGAGAGATTTGGATAGCTAATTGTCACAAGCAGTCGCAACTTATCCCCAAAGGAGTGTGTTTTCGGACAGCTGAACCAATCCAGGATGGTAGCTCAACGTCATCAACGAAGACCCACACTCTGCTGTTAATACAGACAACACATTGGAGGAAACAAATGTGGCAATGCCAATAGGGCCTGTACTGACCAAGGAAGAATGCCAGCGGTTGTTAGCTATACTACGTCAATTTTCGGGTGCATTCACACCTCAGCAGGGGAGAAGTCAGACGAAACGGCCCACAATAAGGCACCGCATAAATACTGGGCATCATCCACCAATTAGCCAGCATTCGTATAGTGTCGCCAGCTGAAAGACAGATAATTCGAGAGGAAGTGGAGAAGATGATGTACGATGACATTATTCAAAGTCCTTTGTCGTCTCTGGTGGTCCTTGTAAAGAAGAAGGATGGCATGTGGCGATCCTGGTTCTACTATTGGCAAGTGAACAAAATCACAAAGAAAGATGTCTACCCACTCCCGCGCATTGACAACACCTTAGACTGCTTGAAAGGAGCTACATACTTCTCAACTATGGACATGCAGACAGGTTACTGGGAAATTGAGGTTGATGAAGCTGACAGGAAGAAGACTGCTTTTGTTACACCTGATGGCCTCTATGAATTCAAAGTAATGCCACTTGGATTATGTAATGCTCCGGCCAATGCATGATGGGCAACTTGCTTCGACACCTTAAGTGGACGACATGTCTTTGCTATTTAGACGACATTGTCGTTTTCTGGAAAACATTTGAAGAACATCTGAGTCGCCTGTCAACTGTATTGAAGTGTGTTCAGGCTGCAGGACTCTGCCTCAATCCAAAGAAATGCCTCTTCGTTGCCAAAGAGAAAAATCCTGGGGAACCTAGTCAATGGAGATGGTGTCCGTCCAGATCCAGATAAAGTAAGGGCAGTCACAGAATTTCCAACTCCTCAGCACATTCGTGATGTGACAAGTTTTCTCGGGCTGTCCTCATACTACCAACGTTTCATAAAAAGATTTTGTAAAAAGGCACGTCCATTGCAAGAACATCTGCAGGGAGACACCAAGTATTACTGGGATGAGGCAAAAGAAAGAGCTTTCTGGGCACTTAAGGAGGCTATAACTTCCACACCAGTGCTAGCCTTGTACGGCGAGAATGCGGAAACGGAACTTCAACAGACTCCGGTGTTTACGGGATTGGTGCAGGAAGGTGCTGAAAAAGTGATAGTCTACGCATCAAGAGTACTCTAAAAAAGTCCGAGATAAACTACTCTACAACTGAGAAAGAATGTCTCGCAGTTATCTGGGCTATCAACAAGTTCCGGCCGTATTTATTTGGCAGACCATTCACCGTCGTGACAGACCACCATTCTTTGTGTTGGCTGACTAGCTTGAAGGATCCATCAGGTCGACTAGCACGATGGGCACTAAGACTCCGAGAGTACGATGCCACAGTGGTATACAAGAACAGGCGCAAACAAGGATGCCGACTGCCTTTCGAGGAATCCATTAGTGGAACACAACAGCATGAATGAATTTCAACCCTCACTGAATTAGATGACGTTACAGCTGAGCAGAGGGAAGATCCAGCACTATTAAAAACGATAGAGGCCTTGGAGAAAGGAGAACCGAGCAATGGAGTGTTCAAACTTATACATGGAACACTGTATAAGAGCAACTACGATCCACTGGGCCCCAAATGGCTACTGGCTGTTCCAGCTCACCTCCAGCCAGCTATTCTCAAATATTTCCACAATGCTCATACATCTGGTCATCTGGGATTCGTGAAGACCCTAGACAGAATCAGACACAGGTATTACTGGAAAGGTCTCTACCGACCTGTCAAGCACTATGTGAGTCACTGTAAAGAGTGCCAGCGACGGAAGCATGTGCCGCAATTACTTCCAGGGCATCTCATACCGATTCCGCTGGCAGCAGCTCCATTCCACTGAGTTGGGATCGATCTTTTAGGGAGGTTCCCGAAGTCAACAACCGGTAACCGATGAATAATAGTCTCTACTGTCTACCTCACACATTACACTGTCACCAAACCTGTGCCGACTGCAGAAGCTCCAGAGATAGCAAAATTCCTTGTAGAAGACATTATTTTGAAGCATGGAGCACCATGTGTAATGATATCTACTTGTGGAAAAGTATTCCACAGTCAAAACTAGTATCAGAGGTAATGTCACAGTGTGACATTGTCCACAGAATGACAACTGCATACCATCCTCAGACAAATGGTATTACGGAACGTTTTAACAAGACGTTAGCAGATATGCTGTCGATGTACATCGATGTTGAGCAGAAGGATTGGGATACAATTCTGCCAGTCGTGACATTTGCTTACCATACCGCAAGACAAGACACCACAGGCTTCACGCATTTTTTCCTGCTCCATGGCCGTGAAGCTGAGACTACAATGGATACGCTGTTCCCATTCCAACCAGACGACACTCAGGATGACTATGTTAAACAGCTCATCACCAGGGTTGAAGAAGCAAGACAACTGGCTCGCATACGGACGCTGGACGCCCATGAGAAGGACCGTCAGTGGTATAACGACAAGCACCAACCTGTTGTGTACAGCCCAGGAGATCTGGTATGGAGTTTTACCCCTGTACGGAAGGTTGGACTGTCAGAAAAGTTATTGAAGCGTTACTTTGGTCCGTATCGTGTCATACGCCTCCTGTCAGACGTCACATACGAAGTTGAGGATTATGAGCCGTCATTGAAACGACAAAAACAAAGAGACATTGTTCACATCCTGAGCATGAAGCCTTACTATGAGCCTGAAGAGCAGGTAGGCGACAAAGGCTTCTTGTTCAAGGACTCTAATGACGGTAATGATACTGATGAAGCCATGACAGGAATGTCTGTTGTCAATAATTGTGCAGAAGGGAAGGATCCTCCAGAACTGCCATACAGAGGACCCATGAAACAATCAAAATCCAGGACATTGCAACTGGCTCCAAAGGAAATGCTTCAGTGAGTTACTGTTTTTTCAGGAGAGGAGCAATGCCGTGAGACCCCACTTTAACTGACTGCCAGCGTGGCACAAGGGATACCGTCACCGATTGCGGTGCTGAAGGTAGCCGGTTCCATCCCATCCACCGGCAAAAATTTATTTCTTTGTAATTAACAAGTCCAGAATGTTTTACATCTTTCTTATGTTCACTTGTAAATTCTACTTGTTTCTTATGTTAACCTTTCTTCTAATTTCTGGTACATTCTGTCTGTGTATAAATTGCAGAGCGCACTGCCCAAGAGGCAGTCAGTGCTGCGAGTATGTTACGTTCGTAATAAACGTGCTTACAGTATAAGTGCTGTGTTCAGTTGCCTTCGAAGTCAAGCCTGCTTTCATTTCAATGCAAAAATATTTACAGCTTAACGACATTTCTTTGCTTCTTTTGATGGTGAACATTTGAATTTAAAACATAACGACATTCCTTCATGTCTATCGGTGCTCTAATTTACACGAGAATTCTTTGCCAGGGAAATCAAATTTATGTAGTTTCCTTTCTGATTTTGGTGTATACTTATTAGATCTTGAGTCCCTTATGTTTAAAAATGCCTAGAAAATGGTTTAGTGCAGCAAAGAACAAATACACGCCCTGTTAAGTTACATAATACTTACAATAAATCCATCTATCTAAACTAATAATAAATCTGTACCTGTAGGCCAGTTGCTGTTCCCTTAAATCTTCAAAACCATTGGACAACAACTGTTAATGCGGTTTTCACAGAAAACACACATGAACATTGGTTTAGGAACTAAACATGATTTCATCAAACTAAAATTACAGGTGGAAAGAGATATTGTAATTTTAAGTGTTTTCAGTAACTGCCATGTCTGTTCATCTATTAGAAACCACTTATCTCCAATCTACTTCACAAATTTACATGGAGTTTTCACAGGTAACTTCAGCATAACTTAATGATATTTCTTTGCTTCTTTCAGCAAGTTTCATTTATGTTTAAAACTGACAGAACCGGAAACCTAAAAAGTCATTATATGCACAGGCCCCTCTTTAACAAGCGTTGTGAAGCACGGGCATATAAGCTTGACATGAAATAAGTTTGTATACATTGAAGAAACTTGGAGACAAAGGAAGATTTCAATTTGATTATGTAATGGTAAGGCAGAAGTTTTGAAAACTATTTTAAACTTTAAGACATACCCAGGGGCAGAGGTGGACTGACCATAATTTACTGGTTATGAATTACTGATCAAAATTGTATAATTTGAAGAAAAATAATAATCTTCTATATATACAAAAATGAATTGCTGTTCGTTAGTCTTGCTAAAAATCTAGAGTGGCTGAACTGATTTGGCTAATTTTAGTCTTGAAATATCCGGGTAAGGCCAGGGAAGGTTTAAACGGTGATAAAATACGGAAAAGTGGTCCGGAAAAGAGGAAAATCGGGAAAAACTGAAACAGCCTTTTTCAGTGAGCTATCATACCATTCATCCAATTGCGATAAAATTTTGTACATTTCATGTTGAAAGAGAAAGGATTGCATCAAATAAAAATTTGGAAAAGTCACCCAGAAAGTAGGAAAATATAGGAAAACTGGAAGTGATTTTTTTTCTATGAATAATAATCAATTGCCACATGGTTGTAAGAGCATCACATGAGTACGGCTTGACAGGACAAGGTTTTTATGAAATAAAGCTTTCAGTAAATCTACCGGATAAACTGAAAGTGTGATTCTGATTCAATTAATAGCACTATAACTAACTACTCGCATGACGGAGAAGGGTAATTTTTTTTTTTTTTTTTTTTTTTTTTTTTTTTTTTTTTTTTTTTGTTCTGTTAATTATGGTCTTGGTAAAAAAAAAAAAAAAAAGATTATATATAATGGACAGTTAAAAATGGAAGTGCTAAACTTTGAACCAAGTTCCTTTTTCAATGTATTCAACACTATAAATTGAGAAGTGTTCATCAGATTGCAATAAAGTTGTTTATTTGTATTTATAAAATTTTGATCATTTAACATTCAACGAAAGTTGAACGTTCTTATGGCCTAAAAATTTGGCAAAGGTATCAGGAAAATTCGTGAGAAACCGAAAGAGCTTTTTTCAATTGGATATCAATATCATTCGTCTGATTGTGATAAAATCTTACATATTTGATGTCCAAAGCAAGAGTAATGTTGTAAATAAAAATTTGGAAAACGTGCCTGGAAAATTGGAAAATGTAATATCAATCCCATTCATCTGATTGCTATAAAATTTTGCACATCTGACGTTCAAAGCAAGTTTACATTCATATTAGCAATTGTGAAGCATTGCCGGGTCAACTAGTAAAGTAAAAATTAGAGATGGAATTTGGATAAGCTCAAAGAACCAGAGGTTACTAACAGTTTCAACGAGAACATTAGGCAACAACTGACCAAAATATGTCTAGTTATTGTTCAGTGCTGTATTGAAAATAACAGTGTCACACAGTTTGCGAATTTCAAAATTGCAGTATTAGAGGAGCAATGCATCTGCATTAAATTATGTGTGAAACACAAACTGAAACATTAACTGGGTAAAACTTTACGATGCTTCTTGCCAGGCTCCAGTGCTTATTGTTGGCAACAGATGACTAATGAAGTGTAGCATTGCGTTACTAATTTTCACGAGCTACAGAGTAAATGTTATTACTGCTTGTTTCACCTGCAGCGAAATTAATACTGCACCTGCTCTATGGTTGTCAGGATCTTGTATGTACTCTTGCCCATTCAAAAAAAGTAATTTCTGGTTTAATTGAAGTTGTCATTGAGTTGCCGGCGTTACCATTGGTGGCAACATAACCACTGGAGCCTGGCGAGAAGCGTCGTACAATTTAACCCATTTACTGTAGAGAATAGTAAGCCATGCTCAGTGTTATAAATGATTCATGTGGTTTAAAAATAGCCATACGGAAATCTATAATGAGTTGTTCAGGACACCCTTAAACGTCTACCCACGACACTCGTGTCCGGGAGGTCAACAGAATTGTGCTTGCCGACAGAAGACAGACCGCCTCAAAGGCTATTGCCTCCCAATCTGTGAAGATCTACATGGAGGTCAGTATAAAGAGAGCACAAGCTTGGGAGGGGGGGGGGGGGGCGGCACCATATTCACATTTTTAGTTATTTAGGGAAATCATGGAAAACCTAAATTTTTAACTTATGGCCCTATCACGATTTAAACTGTTGTCCTGGAAGGGAATCCTGTGTGGTAACCACTTCATACAATCAAAACATGTAGCTACTGTAATTAATTTGAGCGCAACAAGTTAATGTAAATTTCAGAGTGCACCCAGGACCACGTGTAAATTTTGTGACTGGCAATCGTCTCTAAAAAACTGTCATATTTGTGACAAACTATTATTTTCCCTGATAAGTGACAAACTTATTTCATTACAGATTAAAACATTACACTATTGCTCTATATAACAGTGTAGCCTAGTTTATTAAGACTTTTGAAAGCATAATAATTATATGAAATATGCCAGCATGAAAAATTTCTGGGATAGTGAAGGAAATCTGTTGTGTCCTTTGAATGGGTCAATCCCTGCGTCAGGCCGGGAAATCAAGGAAAACCTAAATCAGGACGGCTGGAAGTGGGTTTAAACTGCTGCCCTCCCATATGCGAGTCCAGTTTACATGAACTAGCCTGCTGTGTTGCTGTTAGTACTGTAGCAGCGAAATGTATCACTGGAGGTGAAGGCAACCAATGAGGAGTAGAGTTCAGGCAATCAGTAAGAAAAAGACTTTACATTCTACAATTAGTAAACAAATTAGTGTTGTGAATGTCAATGTTTTGCATGTTTGTGACAGTATCTAAGGAAAATTATACCGTACATTGCAGTTTCATAAAAGTAAACCAAGAACCAGTCATTTCATGGTTAACAGTTGTAATTACATGGCTTTGGCTGAAAAGTGAATTTTAATTGAAAACAAGCAGTAATTGCAGTCAGTTTACATTATATAAAAGAAACTGTTACACCCTTGAAAGTGACTGGTTCTTGGTGTATTTTTCCGATTCACAATGTGTTAGCAATCTGTGTTCCCAAAGAAATTCTATGAATTTATCATATGAAGAAAGACCTGGAGTTTAAGAAAAGTACATCAAGAACCAACCACTTCATGGGTTTAACAGTTCAATTTAACCCGCGAGAACGCATGCCTTTAAGAGTTACGCGACCAATTGCGTGTATATCATTTTTCTGACAGTCAAAGAAAAGTTTGTAACGTATGTAATACATCTAAATATGTTTATAAGAAAAGACAAATATTTGATTAGGCTATTTAAAATAGGTAAAATGCTGATTGTCTTAAAATTACTGTGAGCAAAATGCCCATCTGCAATTACTCATGGCTTAAACACACAGCATTCACTGAAAAGTCTCTTTTTATTGATAACGGATAAAATTTGTTACTGTAGTGAATGAATGAAGTCAGTTTACATTTGGCATAAAATATGTAATCTTATTTGCCTGCATTCAGCTCCAATCATGCGCCACTACCAACATTAATACATCAAGCAGATAGCAGTTCATGTAAACTGCAATTTCACCACTACCTCAAAAAAGTACGGACCTCAATGAAAATAATTTAGTGTCAAGTTCATTCATCTCATGATGAAAGAAACCTGGCCTTTGCCCAGTTCAAATGAAGTATCCTAGCACCACCAAGCTTAACTGATAAGGTGAACCACAAAGAGTCTACACTTGGAGGGCAACATAACATTTCACTTCCATTCTATAAAGCATGCAGTGAATCAACCACTGCATGAGCTAAATTAAATTAGATCTATACAGTAAATTACAGACCATGCAATCTTTAAAAAGCACCAGGTCTAGAAACGAGCTGTCCAATCTGACCTGTGGTGTAGTGTTGATGTGATATTAATGCAAATGTTTGCTTATCAGGATAACTCACTGGACAAGGGTGCATACAAGAAGCTGTCAATCATAAAGTAGGGACAATAATAATTTACAACATGCTGCAATTTTTCGTCACTTGTCAAAGCTCATAGCATGTATTCAACACTCATTTACATCCAAAAGACCAACACACTCAAATCACCAAAATTCCTTCAATATTTGTAACAAAGAACACCATCATGTCATAAACTGCATACTGACACATGGTAACTCATGTTTTATGTGAAATAAGAATGCATCTTGGTAATGACACAATTGATAAATAAAATAAGAAATGCAGAAAGAGCACTGTGAAGGAGGACAAACTTGTAATAGAAGCAGCCTTGTACAATTTTAGGATATTCTAAAACACTGACATCAGGATGGGACCTGAATCATAATACAAGGGCAGCCAACCAACAAGTGAACATATTAATAAGTGCGAAAAAAGAGCTGCTATCATCTCAAACACCAAATTTAAATTTGCAGCATTTTTGTGAACTGGCAAGAGTGGGAAAAAAAAAAAAAAAAACTTTAACACATCCATACCAGTACTACTACTTGAATCATTTTGATGAACAATAAACCAAATGGCACAACAATTTGTTTAACAAAGAAGCTCAAATGAATA
This sequence comes from Locusta migratoria, assembly GCA_026315105.1. Lineage (NCBI taxonomy): Eukaryota > Metazoa > Arthropoda > Insecta > Orthoptera > Acrididae > Locusta > Locusta migratoria. The sequence goes on from CM048744.1 coordinate 302,160,840, forward strand.
GTGCGGAAAAATTAGTTATTACAATCTCAAATTTAAACACTCTAGATATGAGGAAAAACAGGCTAAAAACCTGGTGTTGAGTGCATGCAACAGGAAAATTAATATAAATTACTTAAATAAGAAAGAGATAATACTAGATATTATAAAAACATCTAAATTCTGATTTTTGCAACTCTAACACAAAAGGTACAATAAGTTAATAAAAAGGAAAATAATTTTTTAAAATTATTTTTAAGACATTACTCCTGACCACCAGACTGCGATAAAACGAAATATGCATACGAAGACAATCGGAAGAATACAGGCGTTACAATTCCTAAGTAACAACATAAACTAGGGCAACTGAGAAATCCTCCACATGGATCTCTTAAACTTTCACTCTTCTCAGGTACGATTAAAAAAAAATTAAAATTCACACAAGAACAACACGAAAACACTGAAGCACAGCTATAGAAATTTTCAGATTGTTTCTATCGTTAAATACTGGACATTAAGAACAAGTTAAAAGAAGTATCTTTTTAATTTCAAGAGGACACCAGCAGACAGTGCTAACCCACCGCGCTAAACCTGTAAAAGCTGTCTGGTAACATCCGTTATTTTCAGAATGAAACTCTGAACGATGCCTGTGGCCAATATGAAACTTCCCAACTGAAACTGCTCTTGAAGAAGTGGAAAATGAACCGCAACGAGACACCTGTGTCTTCTTAGCGCAAGCGGTGACAACCATACAGTTTTTAGAACACCGTTGTAATAACGTTCTCATCAAAGCCTTTGTCATTGTTGTTAACTGCATCAATAATCATAATATAAAAAGAAAACATAAAATCAATTCCTTCTATTTCATCACCTTGCAACATTAGCCAACACACACAACACCGCAAGATTCGTATACCGAATTTAGCGTCTGTCTCGATCAGATTGAATCGATCTGAATGACTGCTATCGTCCGGTCGGCGGTCCACACGAAACGATTTGTTGCGCAAACAGTCTGCGCACAAAACACAGATCATTGCTTGTGGAGATCCAGTGAGTTCATTGTGGATATCAGAGGTGCACAGATACACGGCATGCGTAAATAAAAGGAGTTTGAGAGAAATTACTCAAATTTATGGTTACAATTCAGTTCTGCGCAAACAAGCTGGAGCGTGTGGAAAAGAGATTTTACGCAAACGTGACACGTGAAAAGCGTCTGAGTTAGCCGTTTGTCCAACCTAGTGCTAGGCCTACTTGTCTAAATGTGCAGTCGTGAATATCCAATTGCGAAATACAAATCAGAATTCTAGAACACTCATTGCTAAATTTATCTGAATGTATTAGAGTGATACATTTTATATTATTTACGTATCGAATGCTCAGACATTTGATACATAGTCATAAGTCTCCTATTTTTCCAATACAATACAGTATATGATGTCACATCACAACATTGTTCTGTTTTGTAGGTTCTTATATGCTCCAAGTTCATAATATTTTCTCTGTAGCATATGTAACACACTTCAGCGAGGAGAAGATAGGTACCAATTCTGTGCAGGTGTTCAACAAGGCAGTCAACACTAGCAACTTTCCAAAACGCTGCCACCGTTTTCATTGTGGCAGTTTAGGAAGTGCACTCTTATCTTCTGACAGTATAAATCATATTTTTCTTTTCCCTTGTATTATCAAGTGGCCACAAAACTACTCCTTTAAGTTTTTATTAATGAGTCTTTTAATTGTGATGTTGGATGATTTTGAGCACCTTGTTAGACGGATTCTCTTTCGGCTAAAAGGTCTCCTTTTCATTCCCATGAATTCCCACATGTGACTGTGTCCACTGAAATGTTTTATCATTTCTGGCTTTGATAATTTAGATAATTGATGATATTTATTACATTTATGCAGAGGTGTTTGGAAGGATGCTATCTCCTTGATCACAGAATTTGAATCACAAAATATAAACATTTTCGGCTCTTTGCAGCTGAATGAAACTTGTTTTAGCCTCTGCTTTATTGCTTCCAGCTCACCATCAAAATGGGAATAACACTGTCCAACAGACTTGTAAGAGTAAAATAATTCACTACACACTCCAGCACCAGTGACACCCTCAAGCTCAATCAAGGATCCGTCTGTATATATGTATATGTAGTCATTTTTTTGTCTATATTTGGTATTAAGCCATGTGTTTAATTACTTCACTTTTAATCAAAATATCCACGGGTGTACTGCCGGTCTATAGTGTCCAACTATAGGACACTATAGACCGGCAGTACACCTGTGGATATTTTGATTATCAAATACGTCGGGAGAGACTGAGGAATTACTTCACTTTTGTTTACAAAACCCCTTTTGTTGGCTTGAAGTCTGACTGATAAGGAGCCCCTCAGATCTCGGAAATTCAGTTTGGGATGATAATTTGCATAAATATCCAGGTTGTCCAAGAAAAGTTTTAAATCACAATATCCAGAAAAAGGGTTCCAAGGTTTTAAGGGCAGCACATATACAAGTAACAAATAATCAGTGAAAGATGTGATTCAGAACGGTCAAATCAGGTGGTAATGTGATTATCTGTCATGAGGACGACCCAGCTTCGAACCTACCTTCAAGATACATTATTTAATATTGATTTATAACTATATAATGACTTTTAAATAAAATTTATTACATAAAGTATTGTCGATTAAACCATTAGTGATTTCATTTTTTCATTGAGATAGCTGTTATAGCTACATAACAGGAGAATTAAAATCACGTTTTCTTTTTAGAAAGTTGAAAATTTTCAAATGCATTTAAAGGAGGTACGTAAATTATTTACCTCTGTCATAAAATTTCAGTTACAGTACATAGAATTTTTCGCAATATCATGTTCATTTGCCTATTTAGAATTTTATGTGAGAGAAACAAATTGATAATTGTCATAAGAACGTTTAAGACAACAAATATTTAGGCATCTTGCACAATCAATGAAGGACAATTCTTTACAGAAACAATATGTTTTCAAGAGATCTTAGGAGAAGCATAATTCGTTGACATTAATGGTGACAGCTGATGATGCACTATATATTATATTTTATGCAGTCTTTATTTTCCTATATTTTCGATAAGAAAATCGCAATTTTTCAAAAGCTTTATCAAATTTTGCACTTGTCTATAAAAATAAACGTCACGTTCTTTAATGAATGGACTATATTTTGGAGGAATCACTTTAATTGTCCATGTTGGTAATTTCTCGCCATCCTGAAATATTTCGTCGTGTAATTGAGGCTTTGTCTGTCCACCCCAAGAGTCATTCTTGTTCCACATAAGGCTAGAAACAATGGCTGAGAAAGTCGCTATACAGTCATGTTGTTAACTTCTCAGATTTTTTATTTTATTTTAGCTTTACTTTTTTTTAGGTCAGGGGCAAAATTTTCTGGTTGTCTCTTCTTCTTTTGAATAACGCATTTGGAGGGTACAACAAATCAACTTTGGATACTTTTCATTCCATTAGATGTTTTTGTTTCCAAATTTATTTCATGCTGTGAGAGCGCTATTCTCTTTCTTCTTGGGTCCACTTCGGTCTATTTGTTTCCTTTCTCTCCTGCTTTGTGAATTACCTACTGCAGTGAAGTGGCCGAGCATTCCAAGGTGCCTAGCTGTGGAGTGCAATGCAGCTTGGCGTCAGACATTCGATTCCTCCCTCGGGCATGGGTGTATTTGTTGTCCTTAGCATAAGTTAGCTTAAGTAATATGGAAGCCTAGAGACTGATGGCCAGAGTAGTTAAGCCCCATAGACTTACAAACGTTTGAACACTTTTTAATTACCTCTCTGAAATGTTCAAATGTTTGTGAAGCTTATGGGACTCAACTGCCGTGTTATCAGTCCCTAAACGTACAAACTACTTATGAACTACCTTATACTAAAGACAGCACAAACATCCATGCCAGAGGGGGGACTCGAACCCCGATGGGGAACGGCCTCGCGCATCAAAGCTAGCACCTCAATGCGCTCCGCCGCATTCTTTTTTCAGTGTTTGTAAACCTATTGCATCAAACTGCTATGGTCATCAGTCTATTTAAAACAATTTAAACTAACCTAAGGACAACACATACACACCCATGCCCCAGGGGGGACTTGAACCTCTGATGGTGAGCAACCACACACTTCACAGCAGGGCGTCTTAGAGCACTCTCCCAATCAATCGCAGCTTCTGTTTGGTATTGTATCTGTTGCAGTTTCATTATTTCCCATGACCTTTTCAATTTCAATGAACCACATGTACTTCGATTTGTTGTAGTTGAGTAATTTAAAGATCCGCTTGGTTAGTCTGTAGTTATCCATTCTGTAGATGTGTCCAAAAACTGTAGTCTTCTCCTCTTCATTTTCATCAGTTAGTATATCAATTACAGACCCTTTGATCAGGGCATTACTTCGTAATGTCTTAATTTTTTGTTCGAATACAAGGATTTTTAAATATTCCTTCAATAAGAAACCATCTTGATTCCAAATTGTTTTATTCCTTATTTAATGACGTGTTTCGCCCGTTAACAGGGCATCTTCAGATTATCTGTGTGACGGAATTTACACAAAATTACTAGGCGTATTACAAAACGGGGATAATGGGACATGGGCTTATTTCGTGTTAAGAAGACAGTATAAATGGTGAACAAAGCTTACAATGCACTGTCCGTGGTCTGACACCGTAAGTTATTTTGTGGTGTTTCTACGTTTTTTGGAATTTTTGATTCCTTGCAGCCCTACAAATGAAAGAATAACAACGAATTACAGTTGGAACATACTCAGCAAAGATGTGAGAAGCAGAAAACCGATTTTTAAGATTACCTTAATAGAAGCGATGGTCTCTGATGATACAAGATTACCTCATATTCACAATTGCGCTCACAGTCCATGGGTGAGCATGGTGTGCTGCTCCACCGACTCTCAAAAGTTCTGTTAATCATTGATTTAAAAAATTGTGTAATTATTACAACTACTTACCATATACAAGTACTTTCCTTTAACAACTCCTTTTATAAACAATACAACAGTTTATCCATGGGTAGTTGTCTCTCTGGTTTCCTTGCCGATATATTTGTCAATCATGTTGAATCTCAATAATTCCAACATAAAACTCCAAAAGCAGAAAAATACTCTTCTGCAAGAGATATGTCGATGACATCCTGATTATTTTCAATGGTACCCTAGCTGAAGTAACAGTTCTAGCTCATGAATTCAACAACTTACACCCAAAACTAACCTTTACCCATGAAATAATGAACTCCTCCGGTGTCTTAAATTTTTTGGACCTACAGTTACAGTTAGCTTAAAAAGAAAGTTGTATTCCAAATTTATAGGAAACTGACCACAAGTGACTCAGTCATACATGCATCTTCAAGCCATCCATGACAATACAAAATGAGCTTTTTTAAATCAATGATTAACAGAATTTTTGAGATTCCCCTTTCTGAAGCTTCCATCAATAAAGAAATACACAGTCTTGAATACATCGCCAAAATGAATGATTACAACCCGTCCTTTGTTCGCAAAATGAACAATAAAAAACGTTCTAAGGATGTACCAGAGCTTCACTCGGTAACACTTGATCATGAAGTTAAACGTATCCCCATTCCTTTCATGGGATATATTTCTTATCACCTGGCTAAACTCTTTTGTGGCTCAAATGTACAAATCGTATTTAGTAGTCCTTTGAGCATCCAGCAAATTCTCCCACACAACGAACAAGCTAATAAGGACAGATACCTTTCCTCGGGATTCTACAAACTACAATGTCCCGAATTCCCAGCTGAATATATAGGACAGACAGGGCGGACCTTTAAAGTACGTTTTACTGAACATCTTCTTATAGAAAAAGGCTGACTGAAAAACATTCCCCTTTTGCGGAAGACACGAAAGCATCCGAACATCAACCTACACTGACAACATGCAAATTTTACATATTGTGCAGAAAGGGCGGAAGTTAAATTTACTGGAAGAGTTGAAATAGCGAAGTGTGCTTACTTTGGACATCCACACCTCCTAAACGTTTAGTTAGCATGCAAAGATCAAACATTCCTAGATATTATGATGTCCTGTTCAAATAAAACAGTGTTATTCCTTTCACTTATAAATACCAACATAAATTATTAAATTCTGTCCTGCTTGATAACCTCCCTTTCGTTAAATTTGTATTCAGATAGCTAGATTTCACCCATCCCGTCTTATACATTGGCTTCCTATGTCACTCCCTACCCACATTCCCTTAATTAGTCTGTACAAGTCGGCAGAGCAGCACACCACGCCCGCCCACAGCCTGTGAGCGCAATTGTAGACATGGGCATATCTTGTATCATCAGAGACCATTGCTTCTATTAAGGTAATCTTAAAAATCGGTTTTATGCTTCTCACACCTTTACCAAGTATGTTCCAACTGTAATTCGTTGTTATCCGATCATTTGTAGGGCTGCAAGGAATCCAAAATTCCAAAAATGTAGAAACACCGCAAAACAACTTACGGTGTCGGACCACAGAGAGAGCATTGTAAGCTTTGTTTACCATTTATACTGTCTTCTTAACACAAAATAAGCCCATGCCCCATTATCCCCGTTTTGTAATTACGCCTTGTAATTTTGTGTAAATTCTATCATGCAGATAATCTGCAGATGGCCTGTTAAAGGGCGAAACATGTCATTAAATAAGGAATAAAACAATTTGTAATCAAGACAGTTTTTTACTGAAGGAATATTTATTCTCACTGATTGCTATACACCATAGACTGGAAATCATTTTACAAGGTTTTTTGTTATAAACATTTTTGTCATATGAAACACCAGTTCCACTTTATGCACTTTAATTTCTTCAGCCGTCTTGTCTCTTGCATTGTTCGTTATCCGCTATCCAAGGTATTTAAATCAACATGCTTTGTGTACTAGGCTGTGATGATAGTTTGAGGAGCATCACAGATATTTGCCATGAATACTAATTTATGCAAATGAAAGTTGTAGACCTACTTTGGCCACTTCTATTTGCAATTCTGTGATTTGTTATTTGGCATTGTCTAGTGATTCTGTAATTACCGGTAATGCCACATCATCTGCAAATACTAATCAGTCAAGCGATTTTCTTTCGATTCCTTCCTAGCTGAAACCTTTATAATTGATAGCCTTCCTCAATTCTCAAACTACCTTCTCTAACATACAATTCGAAAGCAGGGGTGACAGACCATCTCCCTGTTATACACCTGACTTTATTTCAAACGATTTTGAGAGAGCCCGCCTAAATTTTACTTTGGTATTGTGTTTCGTAAAGTTGCTTTAATTTTTTTCAGTTGTTTTAGTATCGAATTCTAATTCCTTTTTGATATCAGTCTATTTCTGTCAATCAAATCCTACGCTTTTTTAAAAGCCACAAAAGTAATTGCATATTTCAAGTTCATGATTTTTCTCATTTCAAGAGGTTCATTATTTGTTCTGCACATGATCTTCCCTTTCTAAATCCTACCTTATACTCTCCTAGTTGCATATCGAGTATTTTTCGGCTTTTTTTTAAAAGTGCTTTGGGCAAGATATTGTAGCTCACTGGTAACACGAAGATACCCCTATCATTGTTAGGATCAGTTTTCTATCCTTTTCTAGGCAACGGATGTATTAATGCAGATATTCATTCTGATGATAAGCTGTGTTTTTTCCAAATTTCTTTGAATATTTTATTAATCATAATATCATGTTGTCACTAGAGTATTTCCATAGTTCCATAACTATATTATCTTCTCCAGTTGCTTCATAATTGTTAATTTCTTTTATTTCTTTTGTTGTTGGTGACTCTGAGTCCAGTGGTATTGGGTTTATCTTATCAAAATGAAATTTATCTTTTGTGGGATCACAGTTATGTATTCCTCAAAGTATTCCACAAGTATTACGCTGTTCTTGGAGCTTTTATATGCAGTTTTGTGCGTTATTGATCTGTGAAATAAACCTGATGGAGATTTTTTACTTTAAACTACATCTGAGAGTTTATAAGTTCTAAACACTGTTCCATTTAACGTCTGTCTTTGTGTCTTTGAGGCTTTCTGATGCTTGCTTTGAGATGTCTTTTAGGTTGTTCCTATTCTTATTTATAGTTGTATTCCAAATGTTTCAAGCTTGTTGCCTTCTTAGGATTAGCTCATCACACACATCATTCCACAAGGCATGTTTCCTTTTCTTGGTACTGTAAGGATAATGATTTCGTCTGTGGTCTGTACTGCATCTTATTAAGTTTTTCCCATGTTTTAGGTTTTCTCTTTTCCAAAAGTGTCCTGATTTTCTTTTCCATAATTGATTTTTGAGTGTCAAAGTTTTCTACCTGGTATTGGCTCCTTCTTCAATATATTAGCCTAATTTTGAATTTAATTATACAGTGGTGGCTCGTGCTCAGTTTCGTTGATGGGGTCAGACAAAAAGTTAGTACTCAGCATAATGGGATCAGTCTGAAGTGTCCACTATACAATCTCCATTTGCATAACATCATTTAAACACATTCGATAGAAATTAAATACGCCAATTATTCAGTATTTAATATAATTCACAAAACACTGTAGCTAATAACAATTATACAAATGTGCAATAAAATTTTTTATTCTAACTGTGTGTGGGGGGAGGGGGGTTATGTGTATTTAATATTGTAGTTGGTCTGGTCCACCAACCCTGCTGATTTTCCGTGTACTTTTGTGGTTGTCTGAGTTTATGCTGTGGTAACACAATTTGTTGAAGAAATTGGGGGGCTTGGAGGTTTTGGATTCAAACCAAAGTTCACGCGCTCTTCTCATGCTGAAGTTTGTACATATTGTAGTTGTGCTTCTGTGTACTGATTTTGTTGTCTAAATCAAAATGAAGTGTATGAGGACGTATGTTACTTCTTACCCATTGGGAATGCACCAGAGAGAAAACAGGAATCCTCCTGGCTTTTTCCGTATAGCCAAGGTAGAAACTCTGGGAAAAACCTTGCCTAGGAGAATTTTCATTTGTATTTTACCTAACTATCACGTTAACTAATAAGGTCTGTGTTCTGACAGGGTATTTATACAGTAAATGTGTTGTCTGTTCTTCTGAATGGAAAACTTGTCAGTTACGCTGCTGTTGAAGATTGGAATATCACTGATTTTCTCCTACTGAATGGAACAAACAGCCAGTGAGGTCAGCCGTTCCTGACTCATACTGTCCCTGAGGAAGTTTTGATATTTTTAAGGTGCTGAAACTGTGCTCTGCATCTGCTGTTGAAATTGGTGTAGTTAGTGCAATTTGTAATGTTTTGTGCACTTCAGTGAACGATTCTTCAAAGGAATGTTCCACAAAGAAAGTAAATAGTTCACAATCCGATGTTATGCCTCTAAATGTCTAATTTGTAATGTTTTGTGCACTTAGTGAACGATTCTTCAAAGGAATGTTCCACAAAGAAAGTAAACAGTTCACAATCCGATGTTATGCCTCTTATGTATCATTGCAATTCATTTTCAGGTCATTTTTCAGAGTATCGTGGCAAATAAACAGACTGTAGTTTAATGAAAAAGTATTGCCCAAAGTGGCTGGGAAATGTTCTCTAAAAGAAGCAAACTTTTTTGGATCAATGATTTCGAAGCTGCTAAATACATCAGATTTCGAAATCTTTGTTTCAGTTGATTGGTCATAATGTCACAGACGTCTTTGGCATCTGCTGTTACATTAAGTTCACTGCTACATTTGGAACGTTTTCTTGTAGGAGCAATTCACTCATCATCAGAAACTCGAAGTGGCTGAATGTTCCCTCATATTTGAGATACAGAACACTCACGATGATGTAATGTATTGGATATGGAAATGGCATTTGCACTCTGCATCTGAACTATGTTGTAGTAAATATCAGCATGTTTCATGATATCATAGAAAAAACTTAAGAGGAACAAAAAGTGTGGATGGTGAAGTAAATTTCTTGAGGCAAATGCTTCATCCTAGGAATCCTCTGCATCAATCTTTCGAATAAGTACAATTTGTTTTCTTTGACAGTATTTACAATGCAGGACTAGAAGTTCTATTTAGTTGCTGAGACCGAAGGAATTCCCTTGTTGCAGATTGTCTGTAACAAATCACTTTGCTTGGGGGATGAAGAGAAATACGTTGTAAAACCAGCAATATTTGCGAAGAACAACTTATCGACTTTATGCTTTTCTGAAAGCATTCTGAAGAATCAAATTCATTTGGTGTGCATAGCATTGAACGTACCTGGCATGTGGGAAACAGCTCTGCATCAGTGTCTGCACACCACTGTGACTGCCGCTTATTACTGGGGCGCCATCATATGCCTGACCAATGAGCAGAAAATTGAGGATCTTTTGAAAACACGTCATTTTAAATATGATTTGTTACAATAAATTACCGAAACTACATACAGATACCTTTAAAGTTTATCGTATTCAACATTAACTAATGTCATAATTTGTATACCATGAAAGAATTGCGTTCCTGTGCTATGGTACAGGCCATTAAATCAAAGGGGCATCTCTGTGATGCTGTGTCATAGCTGTGGAGAAGACATCACAAGTAATGCGAGTTCGCATCTAGAGACTTAACTTTTTATTTTATTTTTCCGTGTTTTTTACTTCTTTCTTGTTAATTTATGTATAATAACCAAATTCGTTGTAATTTCCTTGTATGATGACAGATTAGCACGGTGGCTAGGACTGTGAGCTGTGGAGGAATAGAGATGCAAAAAACAGGTTTGCATCTACATTCTCCCAGGTTTTCTTACCGATTGGGTTTAATTGCTCTTTATAGAACCTTTTTGTTAGTTTAATGCAGTTATAATATCAAGTATTCGACATTATTTATTACAAACAAAAGCAGACTAAGTCCACAAGAGAATTTGTTGAGTTTTTTGTGCTAGGGCACAGGAACCAATAAATTTCAAGACAGTACCCTATTTCACTTAGGTTTCGCCATGGCGTTTGAATTCTGTTTTGCAGTTCGGCACAGAGTTGGAATAGTTCGGTTTAATGGTGCAAAAAGAACATGGCTAGCTTGCGGTTGCAGAAGCAGATGCAGTAATAGAGGAATTCGTTTAACAAGGTAGTCTAGATTGCAATATCTTTTATTTCCCTGGTATCTGGTTTCTTTCACATACATGACCATCAATAGACCACAACTGTAATGATATACAATGTAATATTACAGGGATAAAATAATTCTAAAGTGAGTATTTAAAATGAAGAATAAAATAATGTTGGCCACTGGTTGTTTTCAGATGGAGCTGCCTAAAGGTTTATTGTTGACTGCTGTAGCAGTAGGTGCAGTCATCTCTTAAATACTGGAAGCACCACTCTCTAATTCAAATATTGCCCAATCAGGTATAAGTTCTAAGAGAAATTATACAACAATGGATTTCAACATTGAAAGACGACCGCCTGTCATCTTCCATATATTTTTTTTATAAAATTGTAATTTATTTGATGTCTCTAGATTAGCATTTTGTTAAAACTAGAACCCCACTCTTTTCAAGGTATGGGGAATAGAATTTTTATTTCATATTTTAAAATATTAGTTTCTAAAATGTTAGTTAATATTAGCAGGATTTTGTTATTATAATAATTTATTATTGTATTTATGAATGTGGCAATAAGCACGGCTTCTCCGCTACACCACTGTCCCTGTGACAATGTGCACTTGTTTTACTTTTAAGTGGATGTGCGAGAACCTAATGGCTGTCTGAATGTGGGTAGTAATAGCTCGCTTTGCATGGTTCTCTCTCGCTCAGAGTCGATAGTTAGTCGTTACCAACCCCTGCTTCTGATGCTACCAAAGAGGTTTCTACACCTTTTAGTTACAAGCTAGTCGACGAGCCCTCTCCAGGGCGAGTCTTGCGATCTTCTCTCCCCACTACCGCTGTTGTCTTGGGTTTTGCTGTTTCCGATAGTTTTCAGGCCTCCTGGCCGCTCGGTCTTCACTTTGTGCTGGGATTGTGGTGAGGTAAGGTTGTTTCTGCTCTTGTGTCTGCGAAGATGGTAGCGATTCATTGTCTAGCATGTTTAACTTAGACTCTTGAACTTAGATTCATTTTTCGGAAAATGTTTTGATCATGTGCAGAAATGTGTTCTAGATTTTCAATCCATGATTTCCAACAGATAAACGTGGTGTATGTGTTACTAGTTGCAGTTTGATAACGGCCTGGTATATTCAAACCTTTTCTGATTTTGTGGCAGTGTACGAACACTGTGTAAATTCTTTCTAGCTTTGTGGGGCCCGATTTCTAACAGACGATATGTTCATTTTTGTACAGTGCATGTAAAAAATCTTTCTTATCGCTTCCTTCTGTGAGTGATATGTGTTCCACGTGGTTGGTTCTTAGAACAAAGCTTTCAGTTTCCACTCTTGTTTGTTCTGTGCCCATCAGGCACATAACTATGCGTGTATCCTGCTGATTTCCACTAACATTTCGCGATCTTCTCTCCCTGCCTATTTTAATTTTGCTGTTTCTTCTCCGAACTTGTAGTATGCACTTAGTCTTTGTCAGTAATTCTCTCCGAGCGTTGTACAACCTCCTTCAATAGCTTGCTTATGAAATTCTTTGTATTTCTAACGGTTGCATGCCGTAGCTTTTATTCTCACTTTTCCGTCTTTGTAATTATTTCACTTTTCTGGTTTTTTGAGACTGGACTTCATCTGTCTCTGTAATCACTTCATATCGCATGTAGCTGCATTTCATTCGCTTCCTTATGTAATTCTAAACATTCCTATGGGCTGCATGCCGTAGTTTTTATTTTTATTTTTCCGAGTTTGTAGTTATTTCATTTTTCCAGGTTTAAGGACTGGACTTCTTCCGTCTCTGTGAACGCTCCAAATCGCATGTTGCTGCATTGCAGTAGCTTCGTTATGAAATTCTGCATAGTTCTAGGGTTTGCATGCCACAGTTAATTTCTTTTATTTTTCCGAAATTGAATTTATATATTTTATCGGTTTTTGGAACCTCGGGGGTCCGAACTCCAACTTCAGGGGTTTGCAGCTAGTCATCTGAATTCACGCCACTTCTCATAAAACCAGTGCCTAGATAGTTTAATCTCAGATTGCAACTTGTGAATCCACCGTGATCTTGTGTAATGAATCCGATTTTTAAACATCTCACCTTCAGTGGAGTGCGACCATGTAACGTAGCCACATGTCGCCGTTAGCTTGTTTGCTCGCGGTCTAATCTAAATGCAACTTAACTTTGCGATACTCACGCACCATCTCAAATCAGGCACGACAGACCAGAGCCATCTTAGCTGTTCTCTTGTATATTGTGCTGTGTGGTATCTCCGGGTTTGCTGAATTTCACCTACGATAGCGGCGCCTGCTTCTACCTCGCATCAGCATGCTGATTTTCGTGAGTTTCACTGTTGCATTGCGTGTGTGTAAGCGAGTAAATGTTGTTTGTAAATCCTCCCCCAGTAGCGTTAAGTTCTGAGTAATTTATGTTAAATTCCATGCTGGGCATCGTCAGTATTAGATAATGTAAATGGGATGCATTTTTTATTGTATACCAATTTTGCTTGTGTTTGACCTGAATAAACAAGTTGTGTTCAGTATAATTTTGACTTGCCTATAAATTGTAGTTTTTGAGCACCTTCCCCCTTTTATTTTATATTGTTTTTCACCAGTGCTGAGAACAAGCTCAGATGCAATTTTTTATGTTTAAGTTCCATTGCGCCATAAAATTGTTTTCTTAGCCACCTTTATGTGGCTAATTGTGGTGGTTTCTTTATTAATGCCTGTGTGTAATTTCGTGTGAGCCCCTACTTATATTGGGCACTGTATCGTTAACTTCCTGTTATTAGAGTAATTTGAACCAAGTCAGTTCTCAATTTATGTCAGGGAACAAGGCTTTCAGCATGAAGTAGCCTGTAGCTCACTCGGACCTTTTGCTAGTTTTACTGCTGAAATTTAAGCTTTTTATTACAGTAAACACTTATCTGGATACCTCCTCCCAGAATTAAGCTTTTATTTCCTACAGCGGCACACTTTTAACACGCAACCAGTGGCGTAGCTACCATAGGGCTAGGCGGGGCAGTGCCCCGGGGCCCCCAAGCCCAGGGGCCCCTCGGCCTCTGTGAGCGACATTCGAAAAAAGTTACAGTAGAGCGTGGAATTTTTAATTTAATTCTAGTTTTTTAGTCTCCCTCCCTACCGTCCATCATCTTCCTCTCCCAACAAACCATGATTTCCTCAACAGCCGCAATAAGATTGTTTCTAATTGGGCCCTTCACGACGCCACTCGGTGGTGCTACTGACCGGCCAAGCCACTAGTTGCTGTGTACAGCAATATACACACTTCAGTGGGCATAGCAGCACAAGTTGCGGCAGCATCAAAGTTGCTCGCGGCAACAGCTGCGGCTTCCAAGTGTTGCGTCGTGCCTCTCAGCGCATTGTGAAGGATCACACGCCTCCAAATACTGTATAAATACATTTAGTGTACAGTACTTCTTATTGGCAAATATAATTGCACAGTTCGATTATCCGAATAATCGGTTTTCCAAACATCCATGTCCCCCAATTACATGGTATAATGTACGTTCTGCCTCAAACGCAAGAAGTAAAAGCCAAAAATTATTCCCACCTCAGAAATAAACATAACAAGGTCTATTGCTTGTCCGCTAAGACGTGGACCCTGCACCATTATTGTATTGCCGGTCGAAGTCGGAGTTGCCATGGCTCACAATCTTTGCGAAATAACAGTGAATGGTGCTGAATTACTAGCAGTGTGTTTGACAATTCAAGGTGTGACCACATTTGAGGATGAAGTCTCTACATATATTATTACAAAACGGTATTATTATGGTAACTCAACTTTTTGTGTAGTGAATTCCCACAAGGGAGTGCAATTAATCATAGATTCCAAGACGCGGCGAAGTGGCCGAGCGCATTGAGGCGCTACGCTGCGATGCGCAAGACCGTTGCCCGTCAGGGATTCGAATCCCCCCTCGGGCATGGATGTTTGTGCTGTCTCTAGTATAAGTTAGTTCATAAGTAGTTTGTAAGTTTAGGGACTGATGACCACGCAGTTAAGTCCCATAAGCTTTACAAATATTTTAACATTTGAATAGATCTCTATGCACTCTGAAATTAGTGCAAGAAGAAGAGAAAATATGGTTTTTGTCGCAATAGTGAAGTGTGCATTCTGTACGCTGCCTTCTAGCCCACTGTGACGATAATAAGCGAAGATGTCGACTTAAGTTATTGGGCACGGCTGAATCCAAAGTGTTTCATCAACTTCCTTTAGCTGAAATCATTTTAGACCAATATTTCCCCTGTTTTTCTTCTTTGACTGGGCTATCAACGAAATTTCTCCGATTGGTACGGAGCAATGAGCTAACAGCGCAGTAGTTTAGCGAGAGTGAGTTGTTGGCACTGATAACAGTCTGTCTGCCGTCACCACGGACGCCTTAGTCCTGACTTCTTGACTGTTCCTGGTTTGCTTCGCGGGAGGGGGCCATGTTTTCGTGTTTAAGTAATACTTTCTTTTTTTTTGTTTTTTTTTTTTTTTTTTTTTTTTTTTTTTTTTTTTTTTTTACTAACTTTTGCCTGCGGCTGTCCTTCCCAGGTCCAACTCTATCGCTCTACAAAACTTCATCCAAATCCACCCAGTAATTTTTGCGTTAAAGCACAACAAACAAAGAAACTTTCACAGTTATGATACTAGAGAATAAGATTAAATGTTATGTGCTGCGTGACACATAACAATTTACTTAGTAGTAATTAGGTTTGCCTTATTATGTCTTCCAGAGGGCGGTAAGGAGCTAATGGTGTAGTTTTGCATCTGTATATTTTCAGTTTAAAGAGGGCCCCAAACTCATTCTTGCCCCGGGGCCCTTGGTGACATAGCTACGCCACTGCACGCAACAAACCAAATCATTATTTAAAATGGTTAATCAGGTCAAATAATGTAAAAGTATTTAAAAGTACATTATATATCAGTACATTATATATCAGTTTCATATCAGCGCACACTCCGCTGCAGAGTGAAAGTTTCATTCTGGAAACATCCCTTAGGCTGTGGCTAAGCCATGTCTCCACCATATCCTTTCTTCCAGGAGTGCTAGTCTTGCGTGTTTGCAAGAGAGCTTCTGTGAAGTTCGGAAAGTAGGAGGCGAGGTACTGGCGGAAGTAAAGTTGTGAGGCGGCATCGTGAGTCGTGTCGGGGTAGCTCAGTGGGTAGAGCGCTTGGCCGCGAAAGGCAAAGGTCCCAGGTTCAAGCCCCGGTTCCGGCACACAATTTTAATCTGCCAGGAAGTTTCATATGGATCATAGTTTGGAAGAATGCTTTCTTCTAATTTAGTAGGTGACATGAAGTAACATTGATTATTATATCTGCAGCAGTTGGTTTCCTGTAAATCATAAAACCCTGTTTACGGTTTTGATTTGTAGTTATAATATCGAAAAAGTTTATACTCTTGTTAGCTTCGTGTTCTACTGTAAATGTAAGTTTGGGATGCATGTCATTCGATTTGCTAGTAAGTATGTCACTCTCTCCTTTAGAACCTTTATATGAGTGTATGATCGACATATCTTTTCTAATAAATAATTTTACTAGCTATTTCTGCATTATTTTTTAAAAACTGTAGTTCAATATAGTTTCCAAAGATATCGGCTACAGTGCCTGCAAGAGAATTTCCCATGGTAAAGCAATAGAAGTACATTTCATTATTAAAGGAGAAGTAGTTGAAGGTGAGTGAAGTTTCAACAAGCTCAGTGAACTCTGTTATCTCTACAGTGTTCATGTTTTCATGACAGATTACATTCTGTTTAATGATATTGGTAGCCTCATGAACAGGTATGCTTGTATAAAGGTTAGTAATATCTAATGAAGCAAAATGTAAGTGTGGAATGTTTACATTCCTACAGTGTTTACATAAAATACTAAATACAAAAATCACAACACACGTTTTCGAGCTAGGGTGTTATTGATCATATTAAATGTGTCAGGCAATATCTGTTACCTCTGAAAGACTGCCAAAGTAAATTTTTGAATATTCAGAATATGTACAATGTTGAAAACAGGAATATAAGGGAGAGCAAGACAAGCAGAGCTGGAGCAGATGGTGTATTTCACCATTGATAGTTTTTTAACCTTTTTTGTCAAAAGTGATTTCGTCGTATATTTATAATCATTATCAACTGCTTCCAGATGTATGTAGCATATTTGTGTTTCTGGAAAGAGAAAATTACCATTTTTGGACGAGTGCCATGTGCATGCCATGTGAAAGCAAGTGAAAGCAAGTGAAACTCCTTTATTTATGAATATGAAAATATTCTTTCTTCGTATGAGACCATGTCTAGGAGTTACTCTTCCTTTAATTATTTAGTTTTGCTTATTCAGGTATCCAACTTATAGGGAACTTCTGAACATTTCACAGATGCACATTTCTAGTTGAGGGCCCAGCTTATCTGTTCCGTTGATGTGCATAAATAAATTCGTGGTTTAATGAAGTATTTTTCTCCTCATGATCAACTCCTTGAAAAAAATCAGCAATTACGTAGTCAAACACAAATTTTAAAGAATATTAGGAATTTATTTCCTCTCCTCCTCTATACAGACTAATACAAGATCAACTACTAATACAATACATTGTTTTGAACAGAAGAAGAATTTCACGGAATATTATTCACATACTCAGGTTTTTCTTTGCTGACCACATTCAAGTATTCCTTGGAATCACTTGCTGTTGTCGTTTTTGGAAACCTTCGTAACAGATTTTCCAGTGCCAGTAATTTCCTTCACATCAGCAAAAACCACACAAATAAAATAAATAAAATGCTTAAAGAAAAAGGAAATAAATAGTGTAACTGGTTTACACTACACTATGACATAAGAAAGGTACAGTAATCAGGTTTCTATTTCAATGATCACTAACAGAGATACCATGCAATCGTAAGCAAATCAATCTTTGTAAATTCATTGATCTGTCAGCCAGCCTGCAATGGGCACTGGAGATTACTGCTACCGCAAATCACGATGCACAACACATTCAATGTGAAAACACCGAATTGAAACACACATTATTGATGTAAAAATCAAATGTTCAAATGTTTGTTAAGCTTAAGGGAATTAACTACGGGGTCATCAGTCCCTAAACTTACAAACTACTTATGAACTACCTACAACTAAGGATGGCACAAATATCCATGCCTGAGGGGGGATTCGAATCCCCGACCGTAGTTGCCGTGCAGACCGTGACTGAAGCGCCTCAGTCTCTTTGGCCACCACAGCCAGCTGATGTAAAATTTCAGAACATTTGGTTTATAAGTAACTTACGTGATAACATTATTTCTAACCTCCTTTTCCTTTATAGATACAATTTCTTATGGCCACTCACACAGAGCTAGCCCTAGCTTGCAGGGGCCCTGTGCAAAACTTCAGTGCAGGACTCTCCCACAACCTCCCCAAGTCTCTCTACCCTCTTCCAGCAGAGGTTATACACCCTTGTCACATTTGGAAGAAGTCCAAGCTTCACCACTAGCAGTATATCAAGAAACTTACTCCAGCAGACCTATTGTTATGACAGGAAGGAATTTTAATAAGCATGGCAATTACGAAAATGTTAATAATAAAAACTAACTTAGCTATTTGAATCCTTCCAATTTAATAAAATTAAAAATTGGGAAATGTTCACAAGTGTTTTCAGCAGCTGAACTGCTTTATATGTGTTAGAAATTAAATTAGTTGTAGGTTATAAAGACTAAGATCTTTCACTTTACACACTTGACACAGAACATATTTTCCTTACTATTTGACGAACAAATTCATCAATAACAGCTTCAAAACTCAATTTTGAAACCACATCATGTTCCACTGACAACATAGCAAGAGAAGATGGGCGTTCTTGCGAGATTCTGCTTTTTAAACAATAAAACGAAAATAAATTTCAGAAGGCCAATAAATGTAAGCAATTAATTTTCCTACTTTCCTATCAATCTCCGTAGCTCAGTGGCACCATCACTGACCACCAATGCAAGAGGCCCATGTCGATTCCTGGCAGAGAACTGAGTGTGGTGTGTCTGTCGTCATTCATAAGTTTCATCATCGTCGACACTCAAGTCGCTGAAGTGGCATCAATCGAAAGACTTGCAGTAGGCGGCCGAACCCTGATGAGGATATCTGGGATAATGAAAACCATATAATTATTATTTCATTTCCTTTTTCTCCAAGGTAGCATGTCACTACACCATAGCAGTTACCTTTGGGAGTTTGGTGCTGATATAAGGCACAGTAGACAGGATGTGTTGTTCTATGTGGCGTACGTCCGACATGCCGTCTATCTGGCTACTGCACGCCCTCAAACAACCTGCTATATCCAACAGAACGTGCTGCTCATCGTAATTTGCGTCTGCAGCCCTCCACAACGCCAGTTGTGGGCTGGTGCGTAGATCAATGTGTTTACAAAGATGTATGTGTGTAAAACTACATGACATCTCTGCAAGTGATGATCGAAAAAGAAAGCTACTGTATCCTTATCACAGCTGCCAACAATTAGAATTGGCTGTCAGTAATTATGCGCAAGACCAAAGAGGACGTGGTGCTACGGCCGTGTCCCAAGAATATTTTAAAAATTTAAGCCTGACACAGTATTCATAAATATCTGCCACGAACCATATAAAAACTATTCTGTATCAAAAGACTGAAGTTAGAATGAAGAACCTAAAACATTTGTGTAAATACCGTGAGTGGCTTAGACATATTCCTGTAAGTTTCAAATAACTGTCTTTACGGAAAGTTAACAGTTGCCTAAGGACAGACAAGAGTAAAATTCCTTGCATTTTTTAAATATAAAATCCTTAGCAGCTAAGAATACACAAAATGGTTTTGGATTTTAAACGACGAATAAAACCACTGAACAGAGATGTCACAAATGGCTCATCACTCATATTTAATTCTAGCTACACAACTCTGCTATAAAAATAGGTACACGCGAGAAAGGCCAGTAAAAGCTTTTCTCTTCTGAAACGAACTGGCTAACTTCCGCCACCCGGTAAAACACGTGGGGTGTTAAGCTTGAACCAAAGACATTATACTCATTATAGACCATAGAATTGACATAGAATTTAGATGTGTGAGCGTGCGTTTGGTAGGAGATTATAGGCCGGATTTGATCCAGATTTGTTCCAACGGAAATGCTATCTTTAACATTTCCTACAGCTTTGCTATGTACTCAGGAATGAAATAAATTATTTATGTAAAACTTTTATCGGCTATTACCGAAATGTAGATAGTACCTACTCCGATTTTCTTAAAACACATCAGATCGTAAAATGTCTAGTTTCCGTAATTTTTCACAAACTTCCAGGAACTCCGTAAATATGACGATAAATCCGTAATAGTTGGCAGCTATGCCTTATTATGTCACAGATAGAGCTGTACATTTGCTTGCATTTGGCATGCAATAAACTTCCAAAAATTCTAATTTTCTTTATCAAGAATCACAAAGATGGTACATTTACCTGAAAGCAGTTGTTAATGATAATGAAATACACGAACAAATCACTTTTGGCAAAAAATTAAAGAAAGCATCTACAGGGAAATATACAATCTGCACCAGCTCCGGTTGACTTGCACTCTCTTAAACTCCTATTTTCCCTGCTGTAGATATTACACATATTCAAAACTTTAATACATTTTGCCTGACATTTATTCAGACATGCAGGCCAAGTCCTCAACTCGATAATGTCTGTTGTGATTATTTTTGTTTTCAGTATTATATGTAAATGCTGTTCCTCCTTTACTGCAACTGCTTCTTTAACCCTCTCTAGCCATGTTTTCTTTATAGTGTGAAAGTGGCAGATTGTAAACACCATGGGGAAAACAGAATAATGTATAGTACTGTCTTCAAATATATTGGTTCCTGTGCCTTACCACGAAATCCACAACAAATCGATTCAAACAGAGAATATTGGATAATTGTATTAAATTATAAATATCTATACACTGTAATTAAACAAAATCGTTTAAAAATGCCTGAGAGAGGAAACCTTTTACTTACATCTCTTTTTTCCACAGCTCATGACACTAACGACCATGTTAATCCATGTTCTTAAATGAAATAAGAATGAATATAGGACATTATATTAAATTAACAAGAAAGGACCAGAAACGCTTGGGAAACAAGAAAGGGGAAAAAACTGGATCCCAGAATGCATGTGACCTCTGCTCTGCAGCTTGTGATGCTTCCAACCATGCGACTACTCTAATTTGCTTGACTAAAGGTGATGCATGATATACAATACGTACACCTAAGATATCTTGTAATTTGTTATTTACCTATAGCATAACAAAGGCGCTCCTTTAATATAATGGCGTTGTACTGTGGCATAGGAACGATATGGTATCATATTTTGTGGTAATTCATCATTGAATAAAAAAGTATTCATTGCACAAAAGCGTGTAATTAGATAATTTCTGGAGCCCACTCAAGATAATCTTGCAGACAATTATTTAAGGATCTACGGATCTTCACAATAGTTTCATATTTTCTCTTACGAAATTTGTAATTAATAATGCAACCTAATTGAAAAGAAATAGCAATGTGCATACCTACAACTCTATTCTCTTACGAAATTTGTAATTAATAAAGCAACCCAGTTCAAAAGTAATAGCAATGTGCATAGCTACAACTCTAGGAGAAAGAATGATCTACACTATGGGAGGTTAAATCTGACTTTGGCACAGATGGGGATCAATTATGCTGCCACAAAAGGCTTCAGTGACTTACTAGATAATATGAAATGTATGACAGATAGCCAACCAGCATTTAAAAACAAATTGAAAGAATTTGTGATTGACAAATCCTTCTACTCAGTACATAGAAATTAGGAAGAAAATGTATCAAAAATGTACATTTGATGTGGACGTATCGCTTAGCTGTCATTGTGGGTGGTGGTGATGGGAGTGACAAAGAACAACAAATACTTACTATTTGTAACGTGGTGAACTCTAGCCAACACCACCTAGAAGACAAGGCCTTACAACAGACCGTACCACGTCACACTTAGACGCCGTGGCCACCATCTGACTGGCCGGCCGCTGCGCGGCGGTGGGCGTGCCCCAGTGGACACCCAGTGAGGTGGCGGCCGCGGCCTGTAAGTGTGACATAGGCACGGCCTGTTGTAAGGCCTTGTCTTCTAGGTGCTGTTGCTCTAGCCATTCATTGACCGATGCTAGTGTGTTTGATAATTGGTCCCAGAGGATACACACTCCCCCAGTGGTCAAGGTCGTCGTCTGTCGCGTGGGCATGGGTGAAGAACGTCGTACGTGTGTCTGCCAGTAGCACACATCTGTGAGTGGCCTGAAGAATGCCGCATGCTTCGACCAAGGAGGTTAAAACAACGGCAAATGGCGCTACTATGCAAAGCTTAGCTGTCGATTGAAGCCAGTCTGCCATCTTGCAGAGCCAAGGAAATATGTTTTCAGATTAAAGGACTGCTTGATTTTTGCCATTTAACTTTCATACATTTCAATGACTATCATTTATGAGTACATATTGGATATAGTATACTTTTGAGGACAAATACAGACCTTCCAGATGGCTGAACTGTGATTTATTAATGCAAATCTCATTTGATAAGTATAACTTGCATATAGGAATAATACCCAAATGCTGTACAAGAACTGAAATTGCCATCTGTAGTAGTACACAGGAAATGCAGAGCAAGATTTTTCCAATAATGACAGAACCAAGTGGTATCATTTTCGTAGGTTCAGTACTGAAGAGGTGATTTTTATGTTGAATACATTTGAAAATGTTTTCTTCAGGTTCCATGTTATTAAATATTTCTACTAAAATTCAGTGTTACCAGGTCTTTGAAATTTCAAGGTAACCTATACACCATAACAATGAAAATTTGAAGTAATTAAAGTAAAAACACTGAAATAAATAGCCAGTATAAATTTAGCAACAAAACTTTTTCAGCGTAAAACAGCAGATGACTTTCATATTCTGCTTGCGCAACTGTAATGCAGCTCACATTTATTTTGTAATTTGAGAAAATAACACTTTAAACTCAGAATGCAGTGCATACACACTCTTCAGCACAAATGTTATTTGCTCCCTAATATGGTGACAATGGCTTCACTACAGTGACCTTAAGGGCATATTCCCTAATTCTAGCTGCCTTGGTCTTGACGATGAGACAGGAGACAGCAATCAGATGGCGCGGAAATAATATTTGCGTGCGAGTGCATGTAGGGAAGATCACATTTAGGTCGGTCCATGTGGTACGTGGCAAATAGTTGACACTGGAAATACCAGGAGAAGTCCGTACATTCTTGTCTTACAGCTCACTTTACTAGCCTTCATTGCATGTCACGCCGTTGCGAGGCTTTTTGTCGGTCACAGATATCTGACACCTCCGCCTTGTGCTAACTATCTATCGCTTGCCATTCACACGTTTCTGCTGTAAGGCAGCCAGGCAGGGCGGAGCTTAGGCATGTGCAAACGGTGCAGTCGCGCAGGTCCCTGTGCTTCCAGGGGACCCGCGCCAAACAGTAGAACGTAATTTGTAAACTGTCACCAGAATTTTGTTTCTGAAACTACTTATAATGTAACGTACTGTAATTCCAACATATACCCGTTATGACATGACTATGGCCACTGCAGAGGGACTCAGATTTAGAAAATTATGCTTGTATCGGAGTCAAAGAAACCAGGGGTCATAATACTGATGTGATATAGTAATATCCAAACACACTATTGCTCACGCTAAAATTACGAGGTACACGATTCATTGTTTCTCAGCGCCTCTCAGTATCCCTTCCACTCATAGTGCTGATTAATAAGCAAGCATCACATTCGCCCCTTAGCAGATGTTACCCACAAGACAGGCTGTTACAGCTTCAGCTGAGCTGCACAGCGTTTTCTGCTACACTCGAAGTGAACAGTCAAATAGGACGACAAGGCATTTGGCATCAGACTGCTGGGCAGCTGGCATGGAGAGTTTCTTCGCCTGTCTGCTGAGCCTTATATGAGCGTCAAACTCCAGTTCATAACTGCTATGACGTAGTGACATGCTACCTCACAGAAATAGGAAATGAAATGATCGCATGGCTCTTGTTGAGCAGGATTTCGCCATCAGGGAATTTGTTATTTCAGAAGCAGCATCTCGCAAGAACGTCTGTCTTCTCTTGCCATACTACCAGTGGAACACGGCGCAGTTACAAAATTGAGTTTTTATGATATTATTGATGAAGTGTTTGTAAACTAGAAGTAATATTATTTCTTACAAATAGAGAGCATGTTAAGTGCTGAAAATATCTGAATGTATATCCTGAACAACATTTGTGAACCTTTTCCGATTTTGAATTTCATTAAATTGGAAGCATTCTGATAGATAAGTTGTTTTTTAATATTAACATTTCAGTAATAGCCTTCTTATTGAAATTCCTTTTCCAGGTATTTCTTTTCCTAACAGCAGGTCTGCTGTAGTATGTCTTTTGTGATATTGGTAGTAAGTCAATGATGAAACGTAGAATTATTTTGAATGCGTATTACTTCTGCTGGAGGGGGGTGATGGAAGGCAGGATGCCGGCCTTGCCCCGCACAGAAGCTTTGCCCCATGCAAATTAGGCCCACCTCTGCATCCAGGCCACGACACTTTGACGACAATAACCTTAAAAACTATCAATATGTAGCTTCCAGTAATTTTATTCTAACAAAATAAATAAAAAATGATTGATTTTCAAACGTTCCCCAATTTTCTGACGCTTCAAATTGCTTATATTCCTGCATTGTACACTACAATGTTGAAGGCACAGAATATGGAGAACAGTTTGCAATATGGCGGCTCAAAATTCTGCTTGTCACGTGAAGACCGACTGAAAATTACATTTCATGTCATCTAAATAGCAAAGACACATCGTCCACTTAAAGTGTCGAAGCAAGTTGTCCATCATGCGTTCGAATGTGGCTGGAGTATTACATAATCCAAATGGCACTACTTTAAATTCATAGAGGCCATCAGGTGTAATAAAAGCTGTCTTCCACCTGTCAGCTTCGTCAGACTCGATTTGCCAGTAACCTGTCTGCATTGGCCTCTCGTGGCAATATGATCAACACTTTCACTGCCCTTCTTCGGTTGCAAAGCCAGTAATGGTTTGTTTGACCATGATTTTGGCTACAACTAGGGAAGTCTTTATCACCAGTAAAAATTGAGTTACATGTAATGAACAGTTAGAAAATGGTTCTTGAGCAACAATGTTCAATTAAGGTTAGAAATGTAGTTTTCACATGACTAAATTGAAAATAGAAATTATTTCGACATGGCTAAATGCGCCGCTACATGTTGTATGTGCTGTCAGCCCTGTAGGTAGCATCAGACTTGAATTCTATACTATAAACAATTTATTAGGACCTTTAGTCAATAGAAAACGAACTTTAATGACACAGAATCTACATATAGAGAAATAAACTTCAAATTAGTACATGTCTGCAATATGCATAGTAGCTAATTTGTCCAGGAATAGCTAACGAGCAGCACATGACGTGCAACTGACCAAAGGTAAGATGCAATTGTCAGCTGTCCACACATAAAACGTTGTCACTACTTTCTATATGTAGAGCTTTTGTTCATGTTTTCATAACATGAATATAAGTGTGATATATATGTACTGTTGTTATAATTGCTACACACTCTGTATATTTTTGCTGTCAGATCGACAGTACACTGTATAACTTTTACCTTGATAAACTTAAATATATGCATTATCACACAGGATCAAGTTGCGACCTTATATATTTACTAATAACCATGACTTTGCCATGTACAAAACTTCATTCTGGCAATTTCTTTTACTTACTTTTATTTCGGTTCTGTATTTTCTGTGAACTGGAAATTATAATGAATAAATTTGAATCTCCTCTCTTCAGCGGAGTAGGCTATATGCTAAAAAGGGATTTCCTTGCAGAATGAACTGAGATTTAGCTGCCATTTAATTTATCAATAATATTTGTGAATTTCGTAAGTACTAGTTTTTCCTCAGACAAATGCAAGAAATAAGAGATGTTTGGCACTAGCAGAAAGCAGAGGAGATACCAAATACACCAGAAAAATACATATGCAGCTGATCAACAGAGCTTTCTCCACATAATAATCGTAAGAGTTTGGAAGACTTGACATGTACTGAATGTAAAAATATCAAAGGCAGTACAGAATCTGCAGGAAGCTCTTCAGATGCATTTATATCAGTATTTTATATCTCCTCTGTTTAAGCCTAATGCCCAATAATCCCTTCCTCCTGTGAAGGAATGAGGATGTACAAAATAGACTAATGATATCAATGAAACGTCCTGGCAAATTAACACCATTTAACCCACAAAGGTGTTTAGTATCAGCATTAATTCCTGCAGTAGCTGTTATTGGTGTACAGAGGTCATTTCACATATCTGTATCATATAGTCCATAATTCAAAATAAAATGATGTCATTTTCATTAGAAAATGATGATATATATTTAAATAATTATGAACATCTTGTGATGGTATAGATCTTCTTGTTTATTATAATTTTCAGCTAACATAAAACATAGCATTGAAATAAAAGTAAGTACAATAATTAGGCAATAGGGATGTTTGAACATGGGGCATTTGATTTGGTGATCTAGGACTCTCCTCATTATGCTACCCAACAAACTGACTTTGTCTTCCATAGGATGTATCCATAACTTCATGTTTTGCGATAATCGCTTATATCCACGTTTATTGAAGTAAAATTCATGATATTTTATTGTCTGATCAAACAGCAAATACATATAGAGCCTGACAATAGCTAATGTACACTGCAGCTAATTTCCCATCATGAACTCGTTGTGCCTGACATTTAGTGCACTATGTAAAAACCAAGTTGCATCTCATTGCCACATACCAGTTTATGAAGCAAAAATCTAACATTTAATATCCTTCGTTTCACACTTCGAGGTGCAACAATTCTACCGATCAGTTAGAAAGGGACCAGCACAACCCAAACACATGTTCTAATAGCGATAAAGTTTTAAATTTCATCAGCTGATTCGCTGATGTAGACAAAACTGCTGTGTTTATCAGCTTCTTCATAGTATCACTGTTGTCCAGAAACTAATTTGGCAGCCTCGATTTTTCGTAGTAAATGGAAGTATACTGCTGCATATTTGACTTCCAAAATCATAAATGCATAAGTATGTGAAAAAAAAACAGACACAACATCATGGTGTTACAATTCTGAGACTGAGCCAAACTAAAGAATGACTTTGACTGGTCCTATTCCTGTTTATAGACAATGCTATGTTCTAGAAAGTTCCAGAATAAAGTTGGAACAATAATATTTCTGAATAATGTTTCTTTAATTGAATTAGGCGTTTGTCTCAAATAAGATATACATCAAATTAATCTTCACAAATAGCAAACCATTTTACAAATATTTAAAGATCAAATAAAGTTATATACCAGACATATATGCAAAATGCGATTAGTGCAGTGTTGTTTTGTTTATGTAATTGTAATGGTTAAATAATTAAAGAGCCATTTTGTTACAAACAGATTATATAAAACTGTTTAGGATACATTACATAACTTCAGAAAATCGTAGTAATTATCTTCTTATAGTAATACAAGTAATTTCATCATAATACAAAACAACTATGTTATCATTATTAGATGACTTTTATAAACTGTAATTTGATAGAGAATGCTCATGATGCAAAAGTTTAAGGTTCGACCAAGTAACTTCATAACATTATTTGCATTAGAATATTTGACTTGATCTTTGGCGTGACGTCACGAGTGCTGGACTGCTGTGCACATCGCTCTCGATTTTTTATATAATTTTAGGATTAATATAATTATTTTAATTGTTATTTCGTGATAATATTCAATATAAAGGTGTTCTAGAAAAGGATCGTCAGTTATTTTAGCGTTTGTATTGCCGTATTTGCTTTAAGTGGTGTTATTTGTGTTTGCGTGTGCGCCGGCATCCACGTCTTACTGCTTTGTTTACATCTGGTGGCGAGTGGTTCCAGCCGTAGCGGTCTCCGAAAGCTAAGTTCCAATAAGTGTTTGTGTTATTGTAGTTAAATTATTAAAGTGAGTAGATTCAGAAGGTGTTATCACGCTAGTTATTTATTAAATTTAGTACTTTTCAACAGGTGACTTGCTGTTTTTAACGTAGTTGAGGTTGGGAAACTTTAAGTTACGGTATTTGATAACTCTTGTACTCTTACTGTGTTTGGTTAGTTTATTAGTGACGCTTGAATTTGAACTTGTTTATACAAGCAATAGTGTAAAGTTTCAGTGGTAGTGTTATTTGTTCTTTTCTGATACTATTAGTTGTTGTTACTTTATTTTGTAGAGACTGAGGTTTGTTGATTGCTGTAGTTAAGAGGTACTTCCTAGTTCTTTTCTAGAAACGTAACTTAATAACTTAATTGTGAAATTTTACCATGAGTGAAAAATGTGGGCTCTGTCGTAGGGTCGTGCGTAGTGGGCTGCAGTGTGGGATTTGCAGTAAGTATTTTCATGGGGGGGAGTGCAGTGGGGAAGCCAGTGTGCATTGTGGTGAGGTTCTCTCCTGGAACTGTAGGATTTGCAGCAGGAATAAGTTGATAGAGGAGCAGGAGCGTTTGATCTGCGCCCTTCAGGTGCAGCTGAAAAACGCTGAAGAGGAACTAGGTAGGCTGAGGAGGGGAAGGGGGGCTGGGGAATGGGAACTGGCAGTTGGCAAGAAGGTAGCTAGGAGAAGGTATTCAGATAGCTTTACATTGCAAGTTGCAAATAGGTTTGACCAACTGTCAGAGTTGAGTGGAGATGAACCTCCTGTAGCTGTAGGTGTAGGAAGTACGCAGCAGACCTCAGCTTTTGGTAAGCCGAAATCTGTAGAGAGGTCTCTTAGGAAGAAGAAGGTTCTGCTGCTAGGTAGTTCTCATGGCAGAGGTGTTGGCCAACAGTTGCAGGAAGTACTTGGGAGTGAGTACCAGGTCACCAGCATAGTGAAGCCTAGTGCAGGGTTAGATCAGGTCACTTGTAACATAGGGGACTTATGTAGGAATTTTTCAAAAGAGGATCAGGTAGTTATAGTGGGTGGGGCCGGGAACAGTCTTGATAGGGACGGGGAATATGATATAGGTGGTGATCTGGAAAGGATAGCAACTGAAACTGGTGGCACGAATGTGCATTTCGTGCAGCTGTTTCAGCGTCATGATAGGCCTTGTCTTAATACGGCTGTCAGCCGTGTTAACATGGGGCTTGAGAAGGCGCTGATGACGGAGGGCATGGATCACATTGCAGTGGTGCCAGTTGAAACTATCCAAAGGTCGGATTTTACTAGGCACGGTCTGCACCTCAATAGGTACGGGAAGGGGAGGTTGGCAAAGCTCATAGGTGACAGTGTAGTAGGGGGTGGGGGTTTCACTCATGGAAAAATTCCTGTAGTAGTTGGTGCTAGGGCTGCACCTTTTTTAGACTGAAGACAGCTGATAGATATTCCTGCTTAAAGGAAGTCCCTCTAACAATTGAACCACCTTTGACAAAGTCAAAGAATATAAGTAATAAGGGAATTACTGTTTTTCATCAAAATATACAGGGTATCAGAGATAAAGTTAATGAAATGCTTATTGATACTGATTCTGACATTATTGGAATTTCAGAGCACTTTTTAAGTGGTGTGACAATTAAGATACTTCCTTTGCCAGGATACAGGTTAGCTGCCTTCTACTCTAGGAGTTCCTTGCAGTGTGGGGGAGTGGCCATGTATGTAAAAAACGATTTTTCATCGGAGTCAATCGATTTTTCTAAACACTGCACAGAACAGATATTTGAATGTTGTGCAGGAGTTGTTAATGTTAATGGAACTAAACTAGTAATAGTTGTTATTTATAGATCCCCTGACTCAGATTTTAAAATGTTTCTGCCCAAGCTGGAATTGGTTCTGGGTTCACTGTATAGGAAGTATAAAAATTTAATTGTGTGTGGAGATTTCAACATTAATTGTGTAGGTGATAGCTCAAGGAAAAGTCAGCTGTTAGATTTATTTAATTCCTATAACATGATGCAAACAGTATTTTTTCCAACGAGAGTGCAAGGAAATAGCAGTTCTACCATTGACAATATTTTCGTTCATTCTTCATTATTAGAGGGGCACTCTGTCAGCAGAATAGTAAATGGCCTATCAGACCATGATGCCCAACTTTTAATTCTAAAAAGTAGTTGTTCTCAAACAAATGTTAAACATAAATATCAACTACACAGAAAATTTAATCCAGTTGCAATTGAGACCTTTTTAAGCCTAATTAAGGAACAAGAATGGCAGGATGTTTATAGTGCTGATAATGCAGATGATAAATATAATGCTTTTCTGAACACATTTATTATGCTGTTTGAAAGTTGCTTTCCGCTAGAACGCTCAAAACAGGGTACTTTCAGTAACAGACAGCCAGGGTGGCTGACAAAGGGGATAAGAGTATCATGTAGAACTAAGCGGGAGTTGTATCAAAATGTTAGAAGCAGTCAGAATGAAGATGCAGTAGCTCATTACAAACAGTACTGTAAGGTTCTGAAAAACGTCATTAAGAATGCAAAAAGTATGTGGTACGCAAAAAGAATAGCAAACTCTCGGGATAAAATTAAAACTATCTGGTCAGTCGTGAAGGAAGTGTCTGGTCAGGAGCAGCAGGTAGAAGATATAACGTCAGTGCGTAGTAGGAATGTTTCTGTTACTGACAAGTTAGATATATGTGCAATATTCAATAATCACTTTCTGAATATAGTAGAGGAACTAAACAAAACTCTAGTTTCTACAGGTAATCATATAACGTTTTTAGAAAAAGCGTTTCCGAGGCTGTTACCTGAAATGATCCTTCATGATACTTCCATAGGTGAGATTGAGTCAATAATTAAATCACTAAAGACTAAGGACTCTTGTGGATATGATGGGGTATCTAGCAGAATTCTAAAGTACTGTTCTCCATATGTTAGCCCAGTACTAAGCCATATTTGTAATTTTTCCTTTCAGAATGGTCAGTTTCCTAACAGATTAAAGTACTCAGTAGTGAAACCGCTTTATAAAAAAGGAGAAAGGGATAATGTAGACAACTATAGACCTATTTCTATGCCATCGGTTTTTTCCAAAGTTATTGAAAAGGCTGTATATTCAAGATTAATTGATCATTTCAGTTCACATAATTTCCTGTCAAACGTACAGTTTGGTTTTAGAAGTGGTTTAACGACCGAAAACGCTATATTTTCGTTTCTCTGTGAGGCACTTGATGGGTTAAATAAGAGGCTACGGACATTAGGCGTCTTCTTTGATTTAACAAAAGCGTTTGATTGTGTTGATCACAAAATATTGTTGCAGAAGTTGGAACATTATGGAATACGGGGAGTAGCCCACAACTGGTTCACCTCTTACTTTAATAATAGACAACAGAAGGTAATTCTCCGCAGTGTAGAAAATGGCTATGACGTGCAATCCCAATGGGGCACAATTAAGTATGGGGTGCCCCAGGGGTCTGTTTTGGGACCATTGCTGTTTCTTATTTATATAAATGATATACCTTCGAGTATAACAGGTGATTGTAAAATATTTTTGTTTGCTGATGATACCAGCTTGATAGTGAAGGATGTTGCTTGTAATATTGACACAGTATCAAATAATGCAGTTCAAGAGATAAGTTCATGGCTAATAGAAAACAAGTTGATGTTAAATCACAGTAAAACTCAGTTTTTACAATTTCTAACACATAATTTGACGAAATCTGACATTATGATTACACATAATGGGCATGTGATAAGTGAGACTGAACAGTTCAAATTTCTAGGTGTTCATATAGACAGTAAGCTGTCATGGAAAGCCCATGTTCAGGATCTTGTTCCAAAACTAAATTCTGCTATATTTGCCATTAGAACAATATCTGAGATAAGTGATTTTTCAACACGAAAAGTAGTCTATTTCGCTTACTTTCACTCACTTATGACGTACGGCATTGTTTTTTGGGGTAACTCGCCTGATGCAAAAAGGATATTTCTGGCTCAAAAAAGGGCGGTTCGGGCAATATCTGGTGTAAGTTCGCGAACGTCATGTCGACCCCTTTTCAGTAGTCTGGGAATTTTGACTCTGGCGTCACAATACGTTTTTTCTTTAATGTCGTTTGTTGTTAATAATATCAGCTTATTCCCACGAGTTAGTAGCTTTCACTCGGTGAATACTAGACAGATGTCTAATCTACATTTGCACCACACCACCTTAACACTTGTGCAGAAAGGGGTGCAGTATTCTGCGGCATCCATTTTCAATAAGCTGCCACAAGAACTTAAGAATCTTAGCACTAATCCACATGCTTTCAAATCTAAATTGAAGAGTTACCTCGTGGCTCACTCCTTTTATTCTGTCGAGGAACTCCTAGAAAAGTTAAACAATTAAGCTAATTCATTTTTTCTTTATTGATTCTTTTCACTTTGTCTTAAGATTGTCGTGTGCAAAGGACTACTTAAAATTTTTCTATTACCATTCTTGTGTAACAATGTATTGACTTGTTCCATGACCATGGAGTCTTACTCCTGAAGTGGGTCCTATGGAACAGAAAAAACAAATAAATAAATAAATAGATAAATGATGCAGCGTCAAAAGACTTTTAGTACTGAACATTGTGTTTTGAAATGTTTTCTCCATTAATATTGCAAAAATTAATCTGATTAATTACTGTATGTTTCCAGCAATTTTCGAATGAAAATAAAGTATTGAAAGATAAAGGATTGTCTCAGTAATAATGGTATACACAAAGTCATAGTATCTGATTACCTGTAGCCTGTGGCTGTAGAAAATAACTATGCATTAGTGAACCTTCTAAAGGGTATCGAATACTTCCTTAACCGAGACAAATAGGTTCCCTAGGGCTAAAGTCATTACAGGGAGGTAGTGAAATTCCACACTGTCAGTTCACGAGCCGGCCGTGGTGGCCGAGGGGACTCCAGCGTGTCCGTCACGGTCTGCACGACCACTAAAGTCGGGGGTTCGAATTCCCCCTTGAGCATGGATATTTGTGCCATCCTTAGTAGTAGCTAGTTCGTAAGTAGTTTCTAAGTTTGGGGACTGATGACCCCGTAGTTGGGTCCCATAAGCTCTACAAACATTTCAACATTTGAACATCATTTCACGAGTTCTTCGTCCTTGTGGGTTTATATGTCCCATGAGAGGATGGCATTAGGCCAAGTTCTCCTTTGGCATTGTCAAGAGGTAAATGACTGCTCCATCATCATTGCCTTGACGTTATACAGCCGCACTGTTGACAGCGATGTCACTAAAGCTAGTTGTCTAGTCGTATATTGTAATCTTTTGCCCCAAATCGGTCGTGTCTGATGTTGGCTGCTGGCTGTGACGTCACTGAAGCTTGCTTCTTCTTCCCATGTGCGCTGTGTTTGCTTCATTCTCGCTTTGGCCTGGTCCCAAGTTGTGCTCAGCTAAAAGCCGACGTCATTATTAATGGTGTTCTCTGATATTTTAATTTAAATGGCTCCGTATATAGCACAATTCTAATACCCTTTAATTTTCCATACTATGGGTGTTTCATCACAACAAATTCAGTGTCAGTTGTGTAAGGAATGTTCTGACACAGTAGATTCTTCTGGGAAGTGAAGACATAAGCACTTTTCATGTTCCGTCTGGCATTGTTCCACAATCTGTACAGTTTGTCCAATATAATAGTAGCTCCACTTGCACGGTACCTGACGTCATGGGAATGAAAAACTGGGATACTTCTTAGATCATCTGAACAGTGCTCACAACATTAAATTCCCGATGGAGGTCGAAAAAGACGGTTTTTTGCCCTTCCTTGATATCCTCATCTACCGATATCCCAATGGTTTTCTCAGAAATATTATATTAAACATCATGATGATTAGTTCTTGTCTGTTTTCTTTATTTGGCCAGAAATACTTTCTCTGTTTTAACAACACTCTGTCCTCTTTGAAGTATTGCTTCCAACTCCTTTCATCCGCAAATATTTTGGTTGTTTTTAGCAGTTTATTTCTGTTTGGCGACTTTGGGATTCAGTTCTCACTGAGTATTCAGCCCGACAGTGGAGTAAAACTTCATAGCGCTCGGTTAGCTTCAGTTCTTGGATAGCAATAGAAGACAATAAGATGATGCTGTAGAAGAACAATAACCAATACAACTGTGTAAGAGTTTTTCTCCATTTTGAGATGTGCGTGAACACCATTTTGGTATTAGCCACCTCCTTGTTGATACATCCCGTATGATAGAGTCCAGATCTGCGAAAGTTGCATTAATGTGTTGCAAGGCTGCAGGACTTCACTTTACACAACAAATATTAACATAGAAACAGTGAACAAATTTAAAGATTTTTCCTACAAGTTATGGAAATTTCATTTTTCCATCAATGTCTTTTACAAAACTAAATCTTCTTCATAGATGACAATTTCCAGACTTTTTTTCCTTGACTCCATAAATTTGACGAGACTAGGATTACCAAATGTCCAAATGAAAAAAAGGGGGGGAGTGTGTCTAAAACAATCGTTATTCCAAACACAATCGCTTTCTTTTCATAAAGTAAAGTAATGTAAAAAAGGAGTGCAATCGGAGACAGATTTTAATTTTCAACAGACTTCCATATACAAAGAAGTTTTACAGCGACAATCGCAAAATCACAAAAAATGTATTTTCCTAACTACTTTCGGCTTACTATGCTGCCCACCATTATCAAAATGAAGCACCATTCAGACGATTTTACAAAATTTCCGAATACTGATCAATGACTGACCCTTAAGGTATCACAGTGATTTCAGCTATCGACAGTGACTTCTTGCTTTGTTGTCATTCCTGATACTGAGTGTCTGTTCAGTCTTTGTTCCTCTTGATACAACCTGGTCATGATTTCTTAAAATGCTTTAAAAGTAGCTAATATATTTTGTATTATACGTATATCAGGTCAAAATCGCATATTTCAGTCTTGTATGGCTTTTCCTCAACCACATGATGTGATAAAGACAGTCTGCTAAATGTAAGCGTAAAACAGTAAAAGACCCTACGGTGTTTATCACTTTGCCTTGTAATGCGTTAACATGTCACCACCAACATAACAGTATCTTTCTTAGATCTCATTTTATCGAAGAATTGATCATGACAGAGATCTTAATGGTTAAATCTGATGATCAATAAATTTTTACCAACTGTACATAAAGTCGATTTGTTTTATTAGTCCAATGAATATTTAATACGCAAAATAGCAGTTCCATAGTCGTATTGTGGGTAGTGACTACAAAAACTGTATATTCATCTCCAGACGATCACGCCAGGTGTTACCAATCTATTTTCATCTCTACATATTTATACCCTCTGCAGCAGACGATACTTGAACACAAAGAATAGCAACTTGACATGGATGTCCAGAAAACTGAGGGGTTAGTACCGTTTTATGAATTTACAGCCGGTGGTTGAAACCGAGAATTAAAAATAACATGATTTGGTAACCCTAGACGAGTGCAACCTTGTGTTACATTTATAAATTACTAGGGAGGTCTTTTATAAAATACTTTTTACAAAAGTATACACTTTACCTAATGAATGTCTTTCACAGGATACTTGACTCCACATAGATGTCGCATTTGAAGATTAATTCAAGGTAATTTTATCTCCCAAGAAGAACAAGAGCAGCGCATTTTTTTCATGATAATGTTGACAAATATTTAAATCTACTGAATTATAATGATTACTTCATACAAAATATTATCCATATTCAGTTAGAAGTTGTTGAAGGCTTGACAAAAAAATCACTTACCAAAATTTGTTACTTTAATGGTGCATGTATCGAAGAAAGTTTTCAAGCTAAAGACGAAACAATAATTTCTAACTGTAAAAAATAAGTCAAAACAGAGACTCTGGTGGGAAGAATATTGGTGAAGAAATAGGTCCGCACTAAAGACATGCTGATAGCTATCAAAAAAGCATAGTAATAATTCTGTCATTAGTAACCGTTGCTTTTGACAACAAGCTGAAACTTTCCTTTCTTTTAGGGCACAAGATAATCCCCAAGCTCAAGTAGCCCTAGTTTATGATTTATTTGTTTAGTCCAAATGTTACATCTCTGTTTTTCAGTTTGCATAAAAACCTTTTTAAGTACATGTGACAATGGAGTTATTGGTGAGACTGTTGGCTGATCCTGCAGCTAGAACACCTCCAGAGTGGACGCGCCCTGTGACCTTGAACCGCACTGACCAGGCCGAGTGTGCCAGCTGTGGTGGTCACTGCTGCGCCGTGCGTCTTACACAGGGGGTTGGCAGTGCCAGACTGTCTCAGAACACAGGCAGGTGGCTGTGCCCATCCCCGGCTACTGACTGTCCCATTTGACTGCTGGGTCCTCACACTGGAGACTGGACCGCAAGGCAGAGGAGGCAGCTTCTCTCTGATGTCACACTGATACAGTGGGCAGGCAGCTGAAACAGGCCTAGGAATTGTGGTGACTCTCGCCTACCGCACCCTGGCCTTTTCATCCATGACCATGCCATCCCTTCCCCCACCCCATCAACCCCACACTACGCCACTGATCCTGGGTAAAGCTAAATGGCATACAGTGAAGGTCATGATGGAACTTCTCAATGGGAATCTACCTGGACATAAAACAGTCCCCAATTCAAATGACCAGGAGGGGACTGCATTAATAAGGGATAATGTGAGCGCCTTAAATGTATTAGACTGATAGATGTTTGTGGAAAATTAATAGTGTGGAACGCAACAGTAAACGTTGTAAGGCAACTGTTTGTAATTATTTAACAGGGGAATTATGAACGATTGATCCTAAGCTAAATAGGACAATGGCAATAAGAGAAATAAATTGTTTGAGAACTATTTACCACATAGAGCTAAGCAAAATGGTGCCAGGAAATTGATGGCATAGCGTATTTTCACTCAGGTCAGTTCTTTCTTATGCCTTAATCTTAGAGTGTAGCATAAAACAGTAGTCCTACAATATATTCGTTCTAAATAAGAGTACAATCAGAATATTATGTTACGTTGGTAGTGGAAGATCTTGCAGTAGTGTCTTCAGGGACATATGGATCATTATACTAGTTTCACTTACTAATATAACATGCAGTTCATAACAACAGTGATTTAAAGCTTTACAGATACCGGCATCCCGTGATTCCCTGCATAGAAGCCACTATGAATGTTTTCCAATACTGGGATGGAAAAGTCTTAAACAGGTTGTTTGTAGTTTTCAGTCAGAAGATTCAAAATTCTGACTCATAAACACAGTACAGCAGCGGTACTCTTCTTTTCTTCGAGAAATCAGTCTTCAGAACAGCGTAAAGAATTTTTGAATATTCGAAGAGATTTCTGGTTTGCAGCTGATTGTCACTAGCTGCATTCCACGAAATTTCAACTGGACACTTCTCAGTCATCTTCAGGTAGCCCTCAAGGCGATTGGAATATCATGAAATGAAGCTAACAACGACCGACTGCAAGCCAGAAATCTCTTGAAACATTCAGTTCGCCGGTAAAATTTTAAATTTCACACTGTTGAATATGTTTCACTCAATTCTTGCTTCGAAATTACAGTAGAAAATTCAAGATCGTTCTACTTCCTGCCTATTGTCGAGAGTCTTAAATAAATCATCAGCTATGGTACAACATGAAGGAATTGCTCTCATGATACAAGTATTCTTTCTGTGCTATACGAGGAACTAAGAGAATCAAAAGATAATTATGTGATTGGAATCCATCTGAAAATAATACGACATTGTTGGGTTCACCAGGCAGCTCACTAATATAAGTAATTTATGTGTGCCTTCGTATAAGTAGCCACTATATCAGTTTGATAGATCTTTATACTTTTTCCACACAACTTTCAAACACATGCCTTTAAATAACTTCCTTCGTTTCTAATTAAATAAACTCTTAGGTTATGAGAGGGAAGTCATCTCATGCTGAATTACTGAAATTCTTTACAACACCGAAAGATGGTGCACAGTAGATTGGAATGTGTCTAATGAATGCATCAAATGTGAAACGATCTGAAGTGAATACCTATCCATACCCAATGACTGTATCAAGGAGATTAGAATAAAGTATTCTAACCTCTTTGATCTGTATGCACCATTGATCTCTATACTATCTGGATGTGAACTTCAGCTGTCTGACTGTGCCAGCCATAGCTTACCAAAAAAATGTTCAAATGTTTGTATAGCTTATGGGACTTAACTACGGGGTCATCAGTCCCTAAACTTACAAACTACTTAAGAACTAGCTACAACTAAGGACGGCACAAATATCCATGCCCGAGGGGGGATTCGAACCCCCAACCGTAGTGGCCGTGCAGACTGTGACTGAAGCACCTCAGTCCCCTCGGCCACCGCGGCCGGCCGTTTCTTACCAAACTGAAATATGGCTGCTACTAAATGTTACTAGAATACGAAATGAAAACAATATTTCGATTCTGCTACCTGTTGAAGAAGTTGTTAGTTGATGTTATTTTGGGGAACACAATTGCTGAAGTTCAAATTAGATGAAGAAAAAATACGATAAAATTATGGTATGGTAAGGAAGGCAGATAAAATAATCACAGAAAATAGAGACTAAAAATAATCGTATTAGACATGCACATTATGCCAGGAAATATCAGACTGTAACCGAAAGTGTAAAATAGTATGTGTTAACGGCGGAAAAATACTACTTCCGTTTTGGACCACAGACTATATACAGCATGGGTAGAATCATTGGATTGATGTAACAGACGCCATTTTATATTCAGCTTATTCAGAAATGGTGACCTTTAAACTTACAGTATGCCATTATGACGTCTTTAAGAGTAATCACGAAAACGCTTAACTTACAAATCAACAGCGTTACTATTCAAGTTTAGGTTTATATACCTTTAAAGGGAGTATTGGCAATATGTGATAGTAGCGTAATGGATAGTATGGTGGACTACTAATTCAAATAAATTTGTAGTCCTAGGTTTGGATCACCTCATGATATAAAATTCTTATTTCATGTTTTCATTTTAATTGAACTTTTCTGAATGTATTAAAAGTTAGTTCTATGTTACTGTCTTTTATTTACATTTACAACTGATTAGAAAACAAAGGACGAAACAGTTATTTCGATAGTAATTTCCGAATATGTGACAATTTCCGAGTGTGTCTTTAAGGGAATGCTATCTAAATGACAAACCATTGTAAATGTAATGATCTTTTCGGATGGGTACAGTAACATCACTTAACAAAGTAGTCTGAAAAGGATAAATATATCTGTATTTGAGACTTGACAGTAGACATTATTCATTGGAGGGATCATTAATAAAGAAAATGTTGCTAGCCTAACTTAGGTTTGTCTGAGAAATATGGTAATACAAACATTTTATTAGTAGCTTCTTCTCTATCTGCAGAAAAGGGGCCCTAAATGAACTAATGCCACAGTGTGCAGCAGTGGTTGTTGTTTGGATGTTTTAGGGAGACAAAACTGCAACACAGTGTGCATTAAAATGTATTATTGTGGGTACAAGGTAGGTACAATCCAAACAACCTATTGGTATTGGCAATGATAAAATATATTCTGTAACTGGCACAGTTGCTGCACCTTCAAGATACTGGGAAATAGAGATGTTGTAAAGATGTGTCCCAAATTATTATCTACTGTACATTTTAAGCTTTTATAGTCATCTGTTGACATGTTGCTCGTTGGCATCTGTTTCGAGATTATCTGTCGAAATTTGAGGTTTGTCATACGTTTCGCCCAGTATGAGCTGCTGACATTGCCCAAGTTTCACCCTCCAAGAGCAATGAAGTTTGAAACTTTAACAGTGCTAGCCAATCTGAGTCTGAATTGGTGGTTGCGAAATGTCAGTTACAAAATCAAACAAATATGGGCTGAAAACTCCGAGACAGAAGACAGTAGGCTCTGTGTACAGCATAGATTGTAGCTGGGTACATGATTTAATGAACGTTTTTATTGTATATTTATTTTAAAAAAATAAGTAGTTGAATAGTCACCGAAAGATCCATACTGTCTGTGAAACAGTTAATTTTCACTCGGACAGTAAAGAAAATTAAGCAATAAGTAAAGAAACAGTAATCAACAGACAGAGACAAACACTAACCGAGTGTCAACCAAAATAGCATGATCATCTGCTTTGTTTACATTCTAATGGCCGAGTGCACCAACCTCGGTCAAAAAGCACGATAATCAAGGGTTACGAGAACACGGTCAAAAGTTAACCGCGGTTAAAACGTCTCTGCGGTGCACCAACGTTAATCACCGGTCAGCAAACCGTCGTCAGCCAATCGTACATTTGATCGTGATCAAGTCCGTGTAGCGCAATGGAAGGCACCCAAGTGACGCAAAGGTGTTAGTTGAGCTTACTTAAATGTGTATTCTGGCCTATCTTTGGTGAATGACAACAGTACCACGTGACTTGTATGTACAATATTGTAAATACGGTAAAATTGTACGACGCTTCTCGCCGGACTGCAGTGGTTATGTTGGCATCAATGGTAATGACGGCAACTAAGATGACCAATAAATATTTTTTCGTGACAACTTCAATTAAAACGAAAATAATTTTTCTTCTGAACGGTCAAGGGTACATACAAGAGCCTTTCAACCATAGAGCAGGTACAGTATTAATTTTGCTGCGAGTGAAACGAGCAGCAATAACAT
This sequence comes from Locusta migratoria, assembly GCA_026315105.1. Lineage (NCBI taxonomy): Eukaryota > Metazoa > Arthropoda > Insecta > Orthoptera > Acrididae > Locusta > Locusta migratoria. Next base: position 302,201,450 of record CM048744.1, read on the forward strand.
TTTACTCTGTAGCTTGTGAAAAATATTAACGCAATTCTACACTTCATTGTTCATCTGTTGCCAACATAAGCACTTGAGCCCAGCGAGAAGCGTCGTAAAATTTTACCGAATCCAGTCATAGTGCAAAGATAAATGATTATTAAAAAAACACCTTAAGACAGATTTATATAATTACTTAAATTATGATTTATTGTTTCGAACAAATCAACTCAAATGTCATTGTTGTTCACAGCGTATTTTCCCATGCACCGGGACTGAGGCGCTCCAGTCACGGTCTGCAAGGCCACTACGGTCGGGGGTTCGAATCCCCCCTCGGACATGGATATTTGTGCCGTCATTAGTATAAGGTAGTTGATAAGTAGTTTGTATGTTTAGGGACTGATGACCCCGTAGTTAAGTCCCATAAGCTTAACAAACATTTTTTTCCCCATGCACCGCATGTTCACCTGGTAACAGAAATATACAGATAACATGTTTTAATAACACGAAAGCTTTACGATTATAGTTACGGAAAATATCGTAATTTTTTATTCAAAACTTTTTCTGAATTTGATAGTTACCTTACTGGAAATATTCATTAATTATGGCGCGGCGAACTGCTGTTCCTGGCAATGTGTCGTCACGATATATGTTACTGTTGTCACCAATAAGTATGTTAAATGCACCAGTTGCATATGCTCTTAACGTAATCAATAGTCTGTTCATAGGCGAAATAGGGTTATTTCTATCGGTAGGAAATTCTAACTGTCACTGATTTGGTTTAACAACCACCACACTTTCTGTGGACAAACAAAATTTTTCTTCGAAATTTTTGTTACTGTAATCTTCAAAAGAGTCCTCCTTTCCACAATCACGACGTTCCGGTTTTGCTCCCGATTTAAATGATTGAGGTCAAATAAATCTTTGTCAATTCCGTCTAAAACAGCAAAACGCGACGCCATCTTGATAATGCACACTCATATAACCCTGATCATCTCTACAAAACCGGTCGTCAGCCGCGATCAAATTTAACCGCGATCAACTCCCTCGTTTAACTTTGATCGGTGTCGGTGCACCAGAAACTTGAGTTGATCACGGTTAAATGCGGACTTGACAGCGATTAACTTTTGACCGAGGTTGGTGCACTCGGCCGTAAGCTGTCATTTTGCCTTGTATAGACTACTCAAAGATGTTGACGACACAGATACCATTCTTCTGACTGCCAAATTACAGGCACTTCCGGTTGGTATTTTTACGCCGCTAACGTCATGTGTGAAAAACTAGTGATAAAATAACGTGAGCATCTGCTACTTTGTAAGTTTCATGCAACTATCTTCAAATGATGAAATTGAGGAAATTATGTGATAAGTTGACTCTTTGTCGCTTCTACTTCTGAGAATCGAATCCTATAATTCTAAATAGAAATATGGTCTGGTGGACTATGCAATGCAATAAGTTACGGAAACATTCGACTGGATGTTCCGAATGTAACCAGCTAATAAGGCTGTTGAGTGGCGAGAGACTGCAACTTCATTAAATTGCATTGATGTCGATCGCAGTTAGAAGGCCGTCTGTGGTAACTTGCTTCGTAAAGTGAACAGGGGCAGGGCCGGATCTAGGGAGGGGCAAAGGGGGCAGTTGCCCCGGGTGGCAGAATTTAGAGGGCGGCAAATTTTTTTACTGAATGTATCTTTCTGGTATAATTTAATAAAATTAACTGACACAGAATTATTAAAAATAAAATGTCTGCAAGAAATACCGAAATCATTTAATAAAACTAAAATTCCTGGTTGCTGACTTCAGTGTTGCCCTGTCACAGGTTCTTCAGCTAATCAAACTTTAAAAATCTACTAGATATTAGCCAGAATGAGGGAGATGTTTGCGTTATTGCATAAGTAAATGCACAATGTTTATTGACTTGCATAGATTTCCTTTTTCAGATAAATGAATATTCATGTTTCATATCAAGGTAATACTTGGAGAACAGGTGAATTTGAATAACGTTCCAGTCCTTATAAAAATGTAAAAAAAAAAAAAAAAAGAAATAAAAATAAAATAAAAGTATTTCACGCGCGCACACTTCTTATTGAAAGTCAAAAGCATTAAGGATCTAGAGTCCCCTCTCGGTAGCGGTGGAGTTGATAGACATCTACACAGGATACTCTGTAAATCACATTTAACTGTCTGACAAAGGGTTCATCAGACCACTTTTATACTATTTATCTCCCATTCCATTCTCGAATAGCGCGCGGGAAGAAAGAACATCTGAAGCTCTCTGTTCGAGCTCTGATTTCAAATATTTATTCAGATGATCTTTTCTATATATGTAAGTGGGAGGCAACAATATATTTTCGCATTCGGAGGAGAATGTTGACGATTGTAGTTTCGTAAGTAGCCCACGTCACAGCGATAAACGCCTTTGTTGTAATGATTCCCATCCCAGATCCTGTATCATTCCGTGTCACTGTCTCCCCTGTATCACGACAATACAGAACAAGCTGCCCTTCTTTCGATGTCCTCCGACAAACCCACCTGATAAGTATCGCACACTGGGCAACAAGACCAGATAAAACAGAAGGAATCTCACTGTATTATTGATGCTGTCCTTTTTCTAGCTACGCAAGGCAGTCCTTTTAGAGGAACAAAAGGAGATGGTGAATTTGGTGATCCACATAGCGGCAAATTTCTAAATACAATTGATCTCATATCATATTACAATGTCCCTCTTCGTCTGCGTATTGAACGCCACAAGAAAGGCCAGATTAGCTATTTTTACAAAAATATACAAGATGAGTTCCGTGACTTGATTGCTGACAAAATAAAACATGATATAATTAAAGATATTTTATCTGCTAAATACTTTTATTTATTTATTGGTTCTTTCTGTTCCATAGGACCCACTTGAGGAGTAAGACTCCATGGTCACGGAACAAGTCAATACATTGTTACACAAGAATGGTAATAGAAAAATGTTAAGTAGTCCTTTGCACACGACAATCTTAAGACAAAGTGAAAAGAATCAATAAAGAAAAAATAAAGTAGCTTAATTGTTTAACTTTTCTAGGAGTTCCTCGACAGAATAAAAGGAGTGAGCCACGAGGTAACTCTTCAATTTAGATTTGAAAGCATGTGGATTAGTGCTAAGATTCTTTAGATCTTGTGGCAGCTTATTGAAAATGGATGCCGCAGAATACTGCACTCCTTTCTGCACAAGTGTTAAGGTGGTGTGGTGCAAACAGGGCCGGCGCAAGCCCAAGTGCCGCCCCGTGCGAGCTGCTAAATTGCCGCCCCCCCCCCCTTCGGCCGTTCTTTCGTTTTTTTTTTTATTTTTATTTTTTTCCTGAACATTTGTGATATTTTATTTAAACAAATCTACAAATCTGCAGGAAAAGTCAGCAATCAATCGCAATTTTTGTTTTTACTTTTCAGATCTACCAAGGTTTCGGCCACTGAGTGGCCATTTTCAAAGCTTTTAATATGTGTTTGCATCTAAACCGTCATGTTGACAGTTACGCTCAGCACGACGGTATAGATGTAAACATAACTCAAAGCATTGAGAATAGCCACTCTGTGCCAGAAATCTATGAAGATACGGAAAAAAGCCGGCCGCGGTGGCCGAGCTGACTGCGGTGCGCCAGTCACGGTCTGCACAGCCACTACGGTCGGGGGTTCGACTCCCCCCTCGGGCATGGATATTTGTGCCGTCCTTAGTATTAGGTAGTTCATAAGTAGTTTGTAAGTTTAGGGACTGATGACCCCGTGGTTACGTCCCATAAGCTCTACAAACGTTATATGTTTATGGACAATAAAAACTGTTGAAACGGTCAAAGAGCGGGGTGGAAGATAATGGAGAGAGGAAGAATAAGGAGATGGAGTAACATAATAAAGCAATAAATACATACTCGGGAATCGACGGGTACTGATGCTAGTCGAAATATATTAACTCACTGCACTGCGGATATTCATTTCAAAGAACTGACATTCGCCATCTGTCGTAATTTGCATGTGTCAGTTCTGTCGTGTATGATTATGGAATAAGAGGTAAAAAATTAGTCATCGGCGTATCACGTCTTAAATGTGGTACAGACTTGGAACATTTCATGAAGAATTTTTCGGAATACTTCGACTATAATGAACTCGTATTTTACGGTATAGGCGAGAGACTCGATACAAAATAGGCTGTGAGAAAGGGCATTGGGCAAGAAAATAATTTTTTGCAGCATTCAATATTGCGATTGGGTGCAGCGTAAAATTGAGTTCGTTTGTGTGGTATTATAGCGTGTGTGATTAGTGCAAGAACTTTATTACAGCGAGAACGGGGAGAATATAGGTTTAGAATATGACCGTCTGTATGTTTGATTAGCGCGATTTTTTCTTTTACCTTCGTAAATGAAACCTATCGTATTTTGGGATGTGCTACAGAATGTATGCTACTTAATTTCATTAATAGCTACAGTAAGACGAACCGGAAGGCTGTCCTGCTCTAACATGTCTTGCATTTCTTTTCACAAATTAATCAGTCACCTGTAAACACACCACGTTCGGTGAGCAGAGGCGCTTCTTGCACAGTGTACTATCGTTTGTGATTTAATTCGAAAAGTTGGTGGTTTCTACAATAAATTGTAGGGCTATTCCTAGCTGTGTGTTAACTTGATTCGTTGTCTGCCTTTCCGTCTGAGACATTGAGACTGTTAACGGTGAACCGACGCATTTCTAACAGAGTTGTCTCACAACAGGTTTCCACAGGTACAACAGGCGCTGACTGGCAGATTGCAAGCTTTCTCCTTACTGGGCAGTGTTTGTAGGCGCTCTCATCGTCGGCGGCTGCCGGTCGGAAAGATACTGGCTGTAAACAGCAGCGTTCCAAATCCATAGTTTCAACGCAGACATTGCGCTTGAATCAGATTATTTCCTTGGCGATTTTCGCGATTCCCGTCAGTAAATTCTAATGTTTTTATAAACAACATTTCTTCTGTTATTGTTGTAGATGTGATGTGGACATACACACCAGAACATCGAAAGAGTGTTTGTTAAGATGGACACAAGTTCGCACTGACTTGCGGAAGTCGCTACCACTACAGCCTGTCTACGATCTAACGCGCGCGGGTTGCACTTCCGTGGGGTGACGATTTCCGAGAAACAACTACATGTTCTTTTGGAAATTGTTAATGTGAATATAGGTCGTCACATTTAATTTGATATACAAATTAAGATAAAAAAATTTATTGGGGGCGGTGGCGGTCAAGTCTGGATCTATTGTTCAAAATGTTTGTTAAGCTTAAGGGACTTAACTGCGGGGTCATCAGTGCCTAAACTTACAAACTACTTATGAACTACCTTATACTAAAAACGACTCAAACATCCATACCCGAGGGAGGATTCGAACCCCCGATGGGGAACGGCCTCGTGCATCGGAGCATAGCGGAAGGAAAGAAGCTTAGGGTTTAACGCCCCATCGATAGCGTGGTCAATAAAGACGGAGCTAACGCTCGGAGTTTTGGGTAAGGATGGGGAAGGAAATCGGCCGTGCCCTTTGAAAGGAACCATCCCAGCATATGCCTGGAGTGATTTAGGGAAATCACGGAAAACCTAAATCTGGGTGGCCGGAGGTGGATTTGAACCACCGTCCTTCCGAATGCGAGTCCAGTGTGTTACCACTGCGCCACCTCGCTCGGTTGGAGCAAAGCGCCTAAATGTACTTGGGTCACTTCGCCGCGGCAAACTACCTGAGAATTGTCAACCTGTTTCCGGTAATATGAGAGAATATTGGAAATAATTAGAATACTTTCAATGTAGAAGTATACTTACGTAATCCCTTAAATAGTGATGTTGGTGCTATCCCAGAAACAGCTGAAAAATTTGAACACTAGCGGGAAAGGAAACATGGAATAATGACATTTCCAATTCAGAGGCAACAACGCTACCACAGAGCTAGCGGAATGCTGTAGAACAGCTCTATTACTGGAATATAGTTTACTAGAAAAGACGCATCGCTACGTAAAAGACAAGACTAGTTGCAATTTCGATGTGTAACGACTTTTCTAAGCCCAAAAACATGAATTAATAGCCTTATTTCACCCCATGAGTGAAAGACTAGACAGAGTATTCAATGGAAAGTACACGAAAAGCCAGGTGAATTTATGAGCCTAATACTGTGTCAACCAGGAAGTATCTCGTCAGTGACAGAGTTGCAAAACTTATTCCGAATGGTTGTCAAGATTCAGTCATGCTATCAGCAGGAAGAATTGCATACGATGTGACGGCAAGCGGGCTGGAAAGTAACCATAAGCGGATCCAGGGGTTGGGGGGGGGGGGCAAAGTGCCGTTCGCAAACCCCCCACCCCCTGCACTGAGTCTTCAAAACTGTGAAACTTTTGTTTGATTGGGCGTGCGGTAAAAACGGGTGGCCGTAACTAGAGTCATTCTACTGAGTCAGAGTTTGGCTGACGATGAAAAATTCTTTCACCCCCCCTCCCCCCACCACCAGCAGGCCGTCCTGGATACGGGGTTGGAACACTTGCGCGGAGTGACACTTGCGCGGTGACACTTGCGCGGAACCCGGGGCCCTTGGGGCGGCTAATCGCTTTTCCTGGGTACAGGCCCACCAAGAAGTCTAGCACTGCTGTTGTCAAGTTTCCACTCTGTCAACATAACACGAAAATCAGTGAAATTGCACAACCCTTTGCAAGCTGAAGAGCAATATAGTGACTTGTTCTAACTTCATATTAATCCGTTGAGTGTTCCTCCTGTAAACAAAAAGGTATTTTAATAGTGATAATGTTTTTGAGAGTTAGTCTCTGCTACTACAATACTATGACTTTCCACAGTCATACCTCCTAAAAGCATATTATTCAGAACACTAAGCATATCAAGACACCTGCGCAAGCAATAAATATATTAGGCATCCTGCACAGATACGTTGATGTAATTGACCGCTATGTAGTTAAAAATGTTCAAATGTTTGTCAAGCTTATGGGACTTAACTACGGGGTCATCAGTCCCCAAATTTACAAACTACTTATGAACTACTTACGAACTAGGACGGCACAAATATCCATGCCCGAGGGGGGGATTCGAACCCCCGACCGTAGTGACCGTGCAGACCGTGACTGAAGCGCCTCAGTCCCCTCGGCCACCGCGGCCGGCGCTATGTAGTTAACCCCACTATCATGCAACTTCCATCTCTTTAAAAATAGCTACTATGCTTTTTAATAGGAGATGCAACCTTAAACGTTCAATTAAAAAAACGTTAATAATAAGTCAATGAGTATTTTACATACTTAAAGCGTTTATTCGTAGACCCCAAAACGATTTGGCTGTATTCGAATTACAAATACATCTAAGAAATATATGAAATACGGAATGTGTAAGGGAATGTCACATACCGAAAAATGCTAAAGATAAATTCTATTTTCCATCACCGTCATATAGAACCATTTTACTCCGAACTTGGCATAAACCAACAGGGAGAAACAAGTTGCAAGACTTCCAGGAAAAATGAAGCGAAATTGACAGCCAATAGTTGGTTATAAATTACATTGCCTGTTAACTGTATAAATTACGGAATACGCGGAACTCCTGTTCAGTACAGTCAAAAAGGTCTAAGGTAATAGGCAGTGGTTTACAATCAGATATCCGTATCACTCTCCTCCTCAAGAAGTCTGTGTGAAGATTTATATTCAGAACATTCAAGAAAAAGGTGTTGAAACTATAAGAAGCAGCTCATTTACTCAGGAAGGGAAAACGTTATGGTGCCCATAAATTTGAATGGCTGTATCTCTTGTAGTAACATTTAATTTTTGATAAAATGTTAAAATCCAATAAACCAGAATTTTGTTTTTCTGAACTCAGTGCCAACTTTTGTTTGACGATATTTTTGCAGGATGTAGTCTTGACGTGATTTCATACTTCTATGCATTAATATTATCAAACATGTAATTTGTGTCACAAAGTGCGCGACCGGTCCGGTCGGAGGTTCGAGTCCTTCCTCGGACATAGGTATGTTTGTTTGTACTTTGCCTAATTTATTTTAAGTAAGATTAAGTAGTGTGTAAGTCTAGCGACCAATGATCTAAGTAGTTTGGCCGCATAAGACTACACATATACACGTAATTTATTTATTTCATAACCACATTTAAGTACTAATAATTAAAGAAACTTAAAAGAGAAATTTGAAGTAAACACTGAAAACAAATGATTGATATTTCTCATGAGATGAATGCACACAACCGTTGTCTTATGTCTTGTGAATGTACCTACAAATTCTGCCATATGAAAATTGTAGTGTGGGTCCCAAATATGTTTTTTCTGTAATAACATTAAAAACATATTAAAAATTCAGAACTCGAAAATCAGTGAAGTTTTGGACTTGAAGCGTTTTGTGTTGCTACATCATTACATAGTAGACACGATTTTAAAATTTGGTTGCTATCGCCAAAGTAGACGAAACGTTAAATTTTTTGGTGTAATCTTCGCCGTGTAGACTGTATGTTGTAGAAGTCTACGTCGAACCTAATCATACCTCTGAGGAGAGAACGTTGTTTGCACATCTCCTGCGTTTCCGGCCGGCTGTGCTGTGCTACGTAACGACATCGTACCGTTCCACTTTACAGAGAGCTATATATGTGTTGGTGTGATGTCTGTTTTTTTCGAAATAAGACATCACACCAATATATGTATCATTTAGACGCAAAGATTCTGGGTTCTGGTTTCATCACTAACGCGATTAACAACGTTAGACCTCGTGTGTAAACAAAATGTTCAAATGTTTGTATAGTCTATGGGACTTAACTACGGGGTCATCAGTCCCTAAACTTACAAACTACTTATGAACTACTTACGAACTAGGACGGCACAAATATCCATGCCCGAGGGGGGATTCGAACCCCCGACCGTAGTGGCCGTGCAGACCGCGACTGGAGCGCCTTAGTCTCCTCGGCCACCGCGGCCGGCGTGTGTAAACACTTAAAGGTTATGAGTGCCACTGGAAAAATGCATAAGTAACACCTGTTGTTTGAGACTTGAAGATGACCTGAAATTAGCCGAAATCGATATCTCATAATAAACATAAGGTGTAATGAGATTGTATATAATTCCACGATCAAATTGTGTTTTAGTTATTTGTAGTAATACACCCAAAGATCTGCCCTTGCTTTCAGTGCCTTGATCAGCTGTTTATTTTTAGAGGTATTACTAGAGACAGGAAACATTCGCATTTGCGATAAATGCGAGTATAGATGCGAATTCTGACTCAAAATGCAGTACATCCGAAATTGTAGTTAGCAACAGTTGCGCTCAATTCCGATTTCATCACATTCCTCTTCACATGGTGCTGTATTGTAAATCGAGTGATATTTGTATGACGTGTTATCTTCCTGTTGAATGAGGCTGTGATATCTCCGGGCCGTTACTACTGCTCCACCTCGCTCGGTGGGCCTTTCCCTGAATACGGCACAGGTAGCGGCTGGAGGGCGAGGAGTAGGGGTGGTGTATCCCTACTTCTGGAACACCCTGTTCACTACCTGCAGCGTCCGGGTCTCCGCGCAAGTGTCTACAAATTCCCTTTCCGCGCAAGTGTCACTCCGCGCAAGTGTCACAAACTCCTGGATACGCCCCTCCACGTGCCTGCCCAGGGCCGGAACACCTAAAGTACGTGACAATAAGTCTGACTCGTATTTCTGAAACTAGCTATAATCAACAGAGCGTTGACACGAATGCACAGATGCACCGGCCGCTAACATCATTAATCAATAAGTGGTGCAATTATTTGCGTATTTCTGTTAAGCATACTGAAAACCGAAACTCATTCACCAAAAGCGATTAACATTTTTTCGAGATCTCCAGTGGTAATACTGTAAACATTGGGAACATTTTTCTTTATAATTATAGATTTGAAAAAAATCTGTCTCGTTATGGTTGTCAAGGGCACCACCTCCAATGAGAAACACACAATTGAAGGGCAACTTCATAGCTCTGGTTTCGAAACTTGAACATCCACGGGAAAACTTCGTACACAAAAAATGACGTAAAGATATAAAAGCATAAGGGCTTCTGTTAATAACGTAGATTAAAGGCCAGGTTACGCAAACAGCAACGTATTGAATAATTCATCTGTAGGGCAAACTGTCATCCAGTCTACAAGTATTGCAAGATAAACAAGTTATGAGCTATTGGTTACTATTGCAATATCCGCTAACGATACTTTATATATATATATATATATATATATATATATATATATATATATATATATATAAAACACTGAAAAACTTTTAAATATGAAGAGCGCTCGAGACAGAAAAAAGAAACAAGACGTTTACAAAACTGAGTGTGATTCTGACTTCTATGCAGCAATTGCACTCACTTTTCATATGAATTCAACCTCCGGCCTACCACAATATTCATATGAGAGTTATCGGGTTGTAATGTGATGACACTGATGATAACATGGCCCTACGACTTGAAGAGATGATCCATATGCTGCTGATGGATTACTGTGGTGGGTTTTAGTTGAATATTAATATTTAGTTGCACTAACATTGGAAGAGTCCATTTCCAACTCTGGAATCTAAAACAACCTATATTACCATAATCGCTTATTGTAGACAATACAGTGATATGCGAAAATTTGCCTTGCTGTCTGATTAAGGGGTGTCAACAACATCCTTTCCTTAATCATTGTTTTGTGATGGTCCTGTCCTATGTCAAATTCATATGAATCAGTGTGCAGAGTCTATTTATGCAAATATCACTGAAACTGTATCGAATTTTTCACAACATAGTATTCTCTTTCAGTCTAATTGAGGTATGAAAGCCATGGATGCCGCTTTTAAATTTGTATTTTGCGATTTCTTTCGGACAAATAACGTCATAAAAGGACTTCTTTGAAGAAAGGTCGTTCTGCTCATTATACAAGACTCAAAGTTCGGGAGTAGGAATATTGCATCAAAATTCAAATGAGTGACTATTATTGCATTTTTGTTTGAACGTCATCAGATCGATCATTGAGCATATGTATAAGGCTGTTATTGGTGACGATTTCTGATGTCTTTATGATACCTTACGACTGAGTCATAACAAAAGACAATGACATTTTGAACATAATGCTTTGCATCTGGTGATTAGGAAAAAACGTGGATTTCTTTTCGTCAGTGGTGTGTCCTTCGTAGCAGGTATTCATTACGAGCCCCTTGTCGTTGCAATGTAAGAAAAATGACTGGCAAAACTGCATCACGTGTTGCTATGACAAACAAAAGTATCCCACACTTTGTTCGAGAAATCATCAAATTCAAAAATGTTTCAAATGTTTGTATAGCTTATGGGACTTAACTACGGGGTCATCAGTCCCTAAACTTACAAACTATTTACGAACTAACTAATACGAAGAACGGTACAAATATCCATGCTCGAGGGGGGATTCGAACCCCCAACCGTAGTGGCTCTGCGGACTGGAGCGCCTCAGTCCCCTCGGCCACCGCGGCCGGCGAGAAATCATCACTCACGAAATTATTGTTCTGTTTTCTGGACGAATCTGCATTCCAAACCTAAATAAATGCCATCTCTAATGCAGACTAGTTTCTAGAGGCGTGGAATAGACCAACTTCGTGATAATTGTCAAAATGTTTTAGATAATAAAATAAAATGTCAATGCTGAAGTTCTCTGAAGTTTATTGTTGTGTTCAATAACGTATTGGAAAGTGCTAATGAAAAGTAACACTTCAATAACCTTACGAATACAGTCTAATAAATCTACTTGTCATCACTTAAAACTTCCGGGCTGAGATGCCGTGGTCCATACACGAAACTTTCCCCTGACGTTTCGCCTTCGGAAGGCAGCCTCCGAGGTAAAGCGGCATACTGCAACGAGAGCACTCTGCACATGTACATGCGTCCCAACATTTATGTTTGTTGCGCCTGCAGTGTCGAAGAAGTCTTCAGCGCACTTGGCGGTTTACCTTCTAGATTGGGTTGGTTCTTGTTAGGTTCGTCTTATGACTGGCATTACTAGTCTTGCAAAGAATTCGTTGTGGAGATTTGTTCTACCGCTGCCGAAGAAGATCTGATCATCGCAGATTTGCGCGCCAGTGCGGCTAGCGGTAGAGGTCGCGCGCCAGTTGATTGCGCGAGTTTGCGGCCTTCTCATAAAAGTTTCTTGAAGCCTTTTGGGACCGTTGACGGGGTTATGGGACGTCGGCGATGACGTGGAGTTCCTCTGTTGGCAAATCGCGCGGAAGATGCAGCGTCATCCGCAGGGCACTATTCTCGACTGTCTGCAGTCGCTGGATGTTGGAATGAGCTACGTTGGCCCATACTACCGCAGCGTAGTCATACAGCAGACTGATGGTGGCCTTAAAAAGCTTGATTCCAAGCTCTTCCGGTAGGGCAGAAGGGCGGTTCAAGACGGGGTACAGCTTCTGAGTCAGCCCAGCGCCTTGCGTCTCACATCCTCTGTGTATTGGCGCCAGGTTAGCCTACGATCTAACGTGACGCCAAGATATTTGACATTGTCGTTGCAGGGGAAGGGGCGAACGCGCTGCAGTAGGTCTTGAGGGATCCGACGCAGTGTGACGATAAGGGCCTGGCTCTTCTCGGCGTTGTAGGCCAGTCTCCATTTCGTAGCACAGTCTTCCAAGGCCATCGTTACCGTTTGGAGTGGACGCTGAAATTCGCGGACGTTTGGGCTGCTATCGAAGACGGCAGTGTCGTCCGCGTACAGGGCCAATTTGGTGGGTGCTGTTCACGGGAGGTCGGCGTTGTATAAGGAGTAGAGGGTCGGGCCGATGACTGAGCTTTGTGCTACACATCTACATCTACATAGATACTCTGCTAATCACATTTAAGTGCCTGGCAGAGGGTTCATTAACCACTTTCATAACTTTTCTCCACCGTTCCATTCTCTAATAGCGCGCGGGAAGAAAGAACACCTAAATCGTTCCGTTTTCGATCTGATTTCTCTTATTTTACTGGGATGGTCATGTCTACCTAAGTAGGTGGGTGCTAGCAAAATATTTTCACATTCAGAAGTAAACGTTGGTGATTGAAACTTTGCAAACAGATCACACCGCAATGAATAACGTCTTTCTTTTAACGATTTCCACCCCAATTCGTGCAACATTTCCGTGACGCTTTCGCCTCCTGTAACGTGATAAAACAAACCGAGCTGCCCTTCTCTGAACCTTCTGAATGTCTTCCGTCAGTCCCACCCGGTGAGGGTCCCACAAGGAGCAACGGTACTCCAGGAGAGGACGCACAAGTGTGATGTAGGCAGTCTCTTTGGTGGAGCTGGTGCATCTTCGAAGCGTTCTGCCAATGAAACGTAACCTTTGGTTCGCCTTCTGCACAATATTTTCTATGTGTTCTCTCCAGTCAAAGTTGTTCGTAATTGTATAGGTATTTGGTAGGATTTACGACCTTAAGGCTTGACTGATTTATCGCGTAATTGAAGTTCAGCGGATTTCTTTTAGTGGATATGTGTATTACTTCACACTTTTCTTCATTTAATGTCAATTGCCAATTTTCGCACCATGTAGAAATTTTGTCTAAATCGCGTTGCAGTTGCTTTTGATCCTCTGTTGACTTCACTAACCGATAAACGACAGCGTCATCCGGGAACAATCTAAGGGAGTTATTCAGATTGTCTCTTAAATCGTTTATAAACACGAGGAAGAGTAGGGGACCTATAACGCTTCCCTGGGGAATACCAAATATCACTTCTGTTTTACTCGATGACTTACCGTCAATTACAACGAACTGTGTTCTTTCTGATAGGAAATGGTGAATCCAATCACACAATTGGGGAGATATTCCATAAGCACGCAATTTCATTAGAAGCTGCTTGTGGGGTACAGTGTCAAGCCATTATTCGGCACTCCGTGAAAATCCCACTGTCTGCCCGAACGTGAAACGTCCTGTCCCGTAGATAGCTTTGCATGAGATTCACGTGTGACATTGGAACCCCCATTTTAAGTAATTTGAAAACATCTACATATATATATCGCAATCCACCGTAAGGCGCGTGATGGAGGTACACTGTAGCATTACTGGGCATTTCCTTTCCTATTCCACTCCCAAATAGAACGAGGAAAAAAAAAGAAAGCCTATATGCCTCCGTACGAACGCCCCATCATGCCACACTGAATTGAAGGCGCTTGACACGTCGAACATGAGAGAGCCGAAATAATGGCGTCGGTCAACGGCTCTGAACGCCTCCTCCGTCAGCCAAAGCAGCTGGTGGGTTTCCGAATGGTTGCTCCTGAATCCAAACTGTTCGTCAGGCAGTAGGCCCTCCGCATTGACATGCTGCAGGAGTCGCTTCAATTACAGCCTTTCGAACAGCTTGGATAGTGTCGGCAGCAGTCTCATAGGGCGGTAGTTTTTGGCCATTCTGGCGTCCTTTCCTGGCTTGGGAAGAGCCACCACCTCAGTGTGTTTCCACGCGCTCGGGAATAATTTGGAACGTAGCACTTCATTGTAGATTGTTCTGAGCTTCTCGATGACCGACTCCGAAAGTGGCTTGAGCAACGTGTTTGTTATTTGGTCATGGCCGGCGTCTTTGCGGCCTTGCAGCTCCCTCTTAACTTCGTCAGGTTGGATTGGAGCGATCCCGTCCTCAGGTCTCTCTCCACCAGATACCGAGTAAAGCGTTCTTTAACGAGACTGACATGTGCTGTGTCGATGCGATCATCTGTAGGTAGAGCTCTGCGCGAGTAAGAAAGGTGTTATCCGCATCGCCCATATGCTCAATTGCATCCGCGGCACTTTATCCTCATCCGCAAGTTCGTTATCCACATCCGTAGACATTAAAGTTTTGAATGGGTATTAGTAATAGATAACAATATTTAACACCATGGTATGTAATGAAATAATTATTGTTAGAGTGTCATTTCTGCGACAACTAATTTTGACTTCTCGAATCACGGTAACTGTTCTATACCTATTCCAAAACGGAAAACAATGGCACTCTGGACACACACAGTAGCGTTTCGGAGCCCGTATGGTTGGAGCACCACGTCAGCTGTTTAATATAGGCATCTTCTTAAATTTCAGTGGTTAAAACTGATCGGCATAGAGGGGATTTTACTGTGTTTACATTTTAAAAAAAAAGGAACGGTTCTTTCGGAGTTTTATAAAAGGGACACTTCATTTTCCCTATATTAACGCACAAGAAGTTACGAGACACAAAGCAAATCATGTCATGTCAAGTGTTAAAACTGCCATCTACTTTTAGTAACTGTCAGCGAACAGAGACAATGTCAGCTGCAGCTATGGCCGGCCTATACAATCTAACATTATGTACCTTCCTAAATACATTACTTTCACTGTACACCGTATGTGATCATGAAAGATGAGATAAAATGCAATTATTAATTTTTATTAATTCCGTCACCATTTATCTAATACATAACATGAAACTTTTTTGTATGTTGGCTCATAATTTTATGCGCGACTGTACCTTTCATCCGGTTGCGATGAAACTGTAGGAATATACTTTTTTACACGCAAAACAGGCCACTATATCGTTGATATTTTCCTTCCCATCTAATACGTATCCAAATATTTTCCAAATTGACGATTTCAATTTGTTTCCTTCACTAATATCAGATCACGTCTTTTCACTTTACACGATTTAGTATCCATTGATGTCGTGTTCATTTTAAGTAAGAACCGTCACTGTATTTACTGCGATATACGTTGTTACTCGGTCACTACAAAGTGCTAACTGAAGGCAGCGTAAATTTGTCATGGCACCTCTGGTGGGCAGTGAGCCGGTTTGCCACCCAGAAAGCAGTTGACAGACTGCAGATCAGACATGGTCGCGCAAACGGATTAGGCGCAGGTCCCTCGTGTACAGCTACGTCGGCTATGGCACAGAGTAACATATACAGAGGAGCAGCCACCCCTAAACCACTGTCCTACGCTCTCCTCGTAGTTCCGTAAGATGCTAGCAGGTGTCAGGCGGTTCGCTGGCTTAGGGTGCCTCTGCACGTCAGAGGGTAGCGTGGAGGGGAGGCTGAGGGGAGAGCTTGTGCCGCCTGCCACGAGGCCACGGCTGTGTCCAGCTGGCTGGCGTTTGAGGGGAGGTGGTGGTGGGGAGAGCTGCTACCTGCCGCCTGCTCTGGCCAGTTTAAAGAGCTGCTTCTGACCGCAGCGCCATCATGGGACATCTAACGGAACTGCTGGAAACCCTCCCTCCCCACACCCCTGAGCGTAGGACGGGGCCCTTGCGGAGGTTTCCCGTCTATATATATTTGTCTGTGATAACATATATCTTTGTCAGTGGCTGTGACCAGGGTATGAGGACAACAGACTTCCACTCTACCTGAGCCCTGCAAGGATTCCAAGAATGTCCACAGGCTTGACGTTTACAGCTAACTTTTCGACAGACGTACTGGGCAGTAACACGCGGATATCCGTGTCGCTCACAGTTTTATCTGCAAAGTAAGAAATACTGTGGATATATTGACGAATCGTGCGGTGCGACAACGATGGCGCCATGGCGCGTGAACAAGCGCTGTAGTTTCCTCACACTGTCGTTGGTAACACGGGAGTTCCAGATAGAGAGCCTGTATAGGGAGAGAGTGGCCATGCGTGAGACTGCTCCTGATTGGCTGACAGCTGTGATGATTCTGCTGGCCCTCTCATCTCAATGTTATCGTACGATACCGTCTGCGTCGCACCCGAAATCGTGTGGTCTAATAGTGAAATATTTTGCGTGTGAAGTTACAAACGAAATAGCCAGCCTAGGAATCAGTGTAGGACGGTGTCTCGGTGATACTGTGATTAGTTAACAAGTGATAGATTTCATTAATTAAGAGATCTGTATAAGACGTTTCCAGACAGTCCTATAAACAATAGTTTCGTCATTGTATGTTATTTCAAGACTTAAACAGACGAACTGTAAAAACTTTTGTAAGAATAAGAAATGAAAATAAATAGCATTGTATATATGTTGGGCTCACAAACAAGTTGTGTTGACCAGATAATTGTGTTAATTAACGTAATAGTCAAGATTTGAATATTGTTGTTCTTTGTATATATTGACTGACGTGAGATTTTGAACCTATTTTCAGAATTGCTAAGATATTTGATAGCTCTATATATGTTAGGAACATGTATGATGTACTCATTAACTAATTAATTGTCATGTAACATCACACTTTGTTGTCATACACAAAGAACCGAAATTACGACTTAAAAAGATATGTGCCATCTAAAATTATTATATGTATAGTTTTCATTTTTTATTGTGATTATTTTTGTGTACATGAAATGTTTTACACTTGTGTTCGGTAATTGTAAATTAGTATATTCAATTGTTATGAACAATGCATAATGTAATGTCATTATTGTCGATGTTATATATTTTCCTCACTGCCTTGCGTGGGGAGTTCGAGTTTTACTCGTTTGTCAAGTGCTCTGGAAACTATGTCAGTCTGATGTTTTAAAATGAAAGGACTGTCAGCTAAGTTCTGTTCCATTGTGTACGTTATTAAGTTGTAATGTTCTGGTGGAGAAGCAGTTTAATTGCAAATTAAAGAAGAAGTGAAAAATTGTATATACGAGTATTTATTTCTACCATTACGCCCCAGGTGAATAATTTTGCAGCGAGCAGAACCCCCATACATCGTAATGTTGTCAAGCTGAGTATCATGTGTGAAATTGGTAGAAAGAAATGAACTGTAATTACTTAAAAATCTAGTAAACGTTAGCCCAGGACGCCATGTTTTTACCAGATTTGGCGGACTTTACATGTGTGCGAATAGCTACAGTGTGCATTTCTGTACTTTGGAGTGCCTTTAAAGTTTCTGACAGCGATTTCACTGTACATTTACGTACAGGTTGTATTAAGGCACGTCCTTTGTCGGTTCTATTTACGTAAATTAACTACAAGGTAGTAAAAAAGTGGAGGATTCTATAGGCAAAAAAAAGGAATGGTACTGGTTTCCTACAAGCTGAGGCATCAAGGTCCTTGGTATTCACATTGACAGCAATCTAAAATGGTCTGCACATAACTTATAACTTTACAAAAAGCTCAGCTAACCTATATTTGCTATTCGTATTATTTCCAGTGCCTGTGACAAAGACACCGCAAAATCTACCTATTATGGTTACTTTCATTTAATCAGTCACTTCACCCTCCCCATCCCCAACCCCACCCCACCCCCCCCCCAAAAAAAAAGAAAAAGAAATCACAAGAGAGTTATCAGGATAATATGTAGAGTCAAACCTAGACATTCATATAGAAAATATATTTTTAAAAAAGTCTACTAAATGTCAATAAATCTGCTCCCTGCTCTGTTTTATTGGCAAAAATTACAACTGTACAATACTAGGAAGAAGATGGCTCTCCATTATGAACTAAAAAACCTTAGTATGGTACAAACAGGTGCCCACTATATGAGCTGAAAGGTGTTCAGTGCTCACCCACCATCTCTGAAATCACTTGTTGATGAGACTTTCAGATTTAAACAACTGCTGAACAAATTCTAATAGGTAAGTCATTTTATTCAGTTGAAGAATATCTCAGTTGTATTAACGGCTTTTAATTTTCATTAAATAAGGTAGTATTGTGACTCTTGTGATCTTTGACAACATCACTGTGTATTACTGTTACGATCAACCTTTATTTTAACCTTTTAATGTGTAATTTTGTCTATACCTTTTTTATTTGTAATCTGTCTTATATCTCCTACTGCAAGAGGAATTGCTATATGCTCATTTTGTTTAATAATTTGACATGTCCTACACCCAAGTGAATGCCTCACTATACTGGGATCTAAATAAAAGATGGGTAGATCGCATAACTGTTGGAAAGATACCAAACAAAGTCTGGGAGAATAGAAATTTCTCGCATAGGTTGCCTAAAAGAAGTTATTGATTAGTAGGGCATAGTCTGCCACGTAAAGGAATCGTCAATTTAGTATTGAATGGAAGTGTATGGGAAAAATACGCAGAGGGAGACCAGGAGAAGAGTGAAGTAAGCATGTTCAAATGAATGTAAATCGTCATTCCTGTTCAGAGATCAAGAGGCTTGCACTGGATAGAATAGCACGGAGAACTGCATCAAACCAGTGAAGACCACAACAACCGAGTAATTAAGTATTAACAAAATGATACGATGTATTCATCAAAAATTCATATTGTAATTCCTTTCTTGATAATGACGTTACAGAATTATACCGAAATGTGAAAGGTTATATCGATTCCACTTTAATTTTTGTTCCATGTCTTGCTTCCAGTGTTACTGGGATACGCTGTTTCTTATCGTCTTACGGGCTCTGTGAAAGGGCTAGAATTACTTGTTATCAGTTATTTGCACCAGATTTATAAACATGAGGAGGCATTGTACTGGTCCTTTATATTTAATCCTTCTTTAAACATCACAGCACTAAAATACATTACGACTCTCACTTAATGCGAGTCATTTTCTGCTGAAGCATTTTACACTCACACATTCGTGAATTCAGTTATTTCCAGATATATCGGCAAACATTTTCAGTGTAGCAGGAACCAGATGTCATTTATTAAATTAAAATTTTATGAACCTCAATTTATGGACTATGGTACATGTCTGGTACCTGTCTTCTCTAATGCTTTTTTAGTCATACCTTTCATTAAGGAAATCAGTAACGGTATGCATCCATCTTTCCGATTTCTGAAACGTTTTTTTTTTTTTTTTTTTTTTTTCTTGTTGCTGGAAAGAGTTATCTAAACTCTGCTAGTCATGTATGAGAGAATGTAGACTTCCAATTACTACAGCGGAAATGTGGTCTCAGGAATATGGTAAAGAATCTAGGTAGCAATTTCCGGTGATCATTTTATAATCGTACAGATTATGTAACCCACAAAACGCAGACGTTGGTTAATGGTGGATAGAATAGCTCTTTATCTTGTCATTACGAACATCATATTTGGAGTAAAGGTAAAAGGTAAAGCAGTCAACAATCCGAAGATTGGTTTGAACACCACAGTGCTTTACTAGGCATGGTCCTGTTTGGAGGTGGTATGCCGTTGCCTTCCTCCGACCTTCGAACTGACTTACCCAGCCACTTATAGGGGGACCTACAGCTTAACGTGGGTTCCGAACCACAGTGCTACTCGGTATTTTTCACATCAGCAACACTGCGAGAGGGGAAAGAAGTGGAAAGTGACAGATAAAAATCCTTAGACCTGGCGGGGATCGAACCCGCGACATTTAGATCTGTAGTTTGTCACTCTACCACTGTTCTACGGAACCGACATGTAATATTACTATGTAATGGGGTACGTTAAATAAATAATTTTAAAAAATCATATTTGAAAGAGATTTTATTAAAAAAACTAAAGAGGTTCTGAATAGGTTTGCTTTATGCCCATTGCATTATTAGACTGTTCATATTCCATGAAAGCAAAGCTATTGCTACATAAGGAACATTTTCTCTTTTGAACTAGGCGTTTGTTCATGTTGTTAACGATAAATACCACAACACCACTGTACAAAATCTTGTCTTGTCTCATTATAACGTAGAAAATTGCTGTTACCACCACGTATAATTTAGAAAAAGGTTTAAAATGTTATGATGAGTTCTAGCAAGGAATCGTCTTGTTCTGGTAATTCTAACGACTGCTCACAGATCACCGTTCATGGGAGGATAGGTATCAGGAGTTTCTCGTACCATAAAATGTTTGTAAATTATGGGACTCAACTGCTTGTTTATTAGTCCGTAGCTTACAAACTACTTAAACTGAGGTAAACTAACATAAGGAAAACACATACACCCACGCCCGAGGGAGGACTCGAATCCCCGACGGCGAACGGCCGCGCGCACTGCAACACGGCGCCTCAGTGCGCACGGATAATCCGCCGCGGCTCTCGCACCAGTAAGGCATCTAGGTGTATCGACATTTCTAACCGGATACCATATTCACATAACCATACTGCTGCTGTACCTGCCTAGCTTTACTGCTGCAGGAACAGTATGTGCACACATGAAACGCAACATTATGCTCGAGTGCACACTGATGGTGTAACCATAAAGTGCATGGGAGTGCGCAGTATCAACATGTTATAAACTTCACTTGTGAATTCGCCATTCATATGGGGACCTATATCTCGGGTTTTATTGATCACAGAGTTAAGAGGTAAAGTGTTCTGGAGAGTCCTTTGCTTAGTGATCATTTGTAAAAATGTTAGAAGAATGGCAACAACGCACCTATCCTACAGTACAGCATCAAAATTTTGAACATTAAAAATTTCCTAGAGACCGCTCAAATTGAGCAAACCGGTTGGTTTTTGCACATTACTTGTGGTTTTTGGTGGGATTTATACGGCACAATTTCTTCGTGGGCGGTTCCTGAGAAAATCATGAAAATCCATGACATTTGGATACTAAAATCACTAATTGTGGGAGTAGGCACTGCAATACTTTCTGTTCATCTCATATCGCCGAAATTTTTACCATATGTTCTAAAGATGATATTCTCAAAATACTTCTTTAATTTTTTCAATATATTTATCCGTTACCGAGATCCAGAGCTTCAAACTGATCGTACTTTTGCACATAATCACAAAACCCGATTTTTAGTAATTTTTTTCACAGTGAGTCGCAAACATCTGAACAGCTAATTATAGCAAATTGTTCAAATATTTACAGTACATACTGTAGAAATTTACAGCATTTTTCCGTTTTCGAAAATCTTTCTCCATTATCAAGATACAACTGAAAAAACAGTAATGTTTCGCTAGCAACAGTACGTATTGTGCCGAGAAACTGGGTACAGGACTCTCAGAATCTTGCTATCCAATTAGAAAAAAAATGTATTTGTTGAACATTTTTTATTTTTGTACATCTTAGAGATTGATCACTTCATGAAATGGTGATTTTATTTTCGTTATTCATCACAGTTCATGTGCAGCAGCCAGGTTAGTTAAGTATTGCAACATATTTTAAAGAGTTTGTAGAGGTAACACCACATTGTGAAGCGTCTTCGAATGGTTGTGTTTAGGTCATACATAGCTGCTTACAAACAGCAGATAATATATCGAAATTTTATGTAAATTTGAGAGCACAATATCTTATTTGCTGCACGAGATATCTAGCAGACACAGTCGAGGTGGGGTGGCTTGCGTGCCTCAAGGATACAGATAGCCATACCGTAGGTGCAACCACAGCGGAAGGGTATCTGTGGAGAGGCCAGACAAACGTGTGGTTCCTGAAGAGGGGCAGCAGCCTTTTCAGTAGTTACAGGGGCAACAGTCTGGATGATTGACTGAGCTGGCCTTGTAACATCAGTTAGTGTGGCTTTGCCACACAGTTACTGCGAGCGGCTAAAAGCAAGGGGAAACTACAACCGTTATTTTTCCCGAGGACATGCAGCTCTACTGTATGATGGCATCCTCTCGGGTAAAATATTCCGGAGGTAAAAGAGTCCCCCATTCGGTTTTCCGGGCGGGAACTACTCAGGAGGATGTGATCATCAGGAAAGACAACACTGGCATTCTACGGATCGGAGTGTGGAACGTTAGATTCCTTAATCGAGTAGGGAAGTTAGAAAATATAAAAAGGGATATGGATAGGCTGAATTTAGATATAGTAGGCATTAGTGAAGTTCGGTGAAAAGAGGAACAGGATTTCTGGTCAGGCGAGTACATGATTATAAATACAAAATCAGTTGGGGGTATTACAGGAGTAGGTCTGATAATGAATAAGAGAATAGGAATGCGGGTAAACTACTATGAGCACCGCAGTGATCGCATTATCATAGTCAAGATAGATACAAAGATATCACTGACCAGAGTAGTACAAGTTTATATGCCCACTAGCTCTGCCGATGATGAGGAGATCAAAGAAATGCATGAGGAGGTAAAGGAAATTACTCAGACAATTAAGGAAGAGAAAGACTGGCATTCGGTAGTAGGAAAAGGAAGGGAAGGAAAAATAGAAAAATAGTAGGTGAATATGGACTGGGCAAAAGGAATGAAAGAGGAGATCGCCTGGTAGAATTTTGCACGGAACATAATTTAATCATAAAAGACACTTGGTTTAAAAACTGTGAACGAAGGTTGTATACGTGGAAGAGAGCAGGAAACATTGGAAGGTACCAGATAGATTTTATAAAGGTAAGGTATAGAGTTCGGAACCAAGTTTTAAACTGTAAGACATACCCAGGGGCAGATAGACTCTGACCATAACTTATTGGTCGTGAACTGTAGGCTGAAACTGAAAAAAAACTACAAATATGTAGGAAAATAAGGAGATGGGACCTGGATAAATTGAAGGAACCTGAGTTTCTTGAGAATTTCAGAGAGAGCTTTAGGCAACAATTGACAGAAACGAGAGGAAATAAAACGTAGAAGAAGAATGGGTAGCATTGAGAGATGATATAGAGAAGGCAGCTGAAGACAAAATAGATAGAAAGGCAAGACCTACAAAAAATCCTTGGATATGACAGGAAATACTAAATTTAATTGATGAAAGGAGAAAATATAAAAATGCAGTAAATAAAACAAGTAAAATGGAGTACAGGCGACTAAGAAATGAGATTGACAGGTAGTATAAAATAGCTAAGCAGGAGTGGCTAGAATTAAATGCAAATTTGTAGAAGAATGTATAAATAGGGGGAAAATAGATACCGACTCAGGAAAGTGAAAGAAGCATTTGGAGAAAAGAATATCAATATATGAATATCAAGAATTCAGATGGAAAACCAGTTCTCAGCAAAGAAGCAAAAGCTGAAAGGTGGAAAGAGTATATACAGGAGCTCTACAAAGGAAATGAACTTGGAGACAATATTGTAGTAGGAAAGAGGTTGTAGATGAGGATGAAATAGGAGATACTATACTAAGAGAAGAATTTGACAGAGCACTTAAAGACCTAAGTCGAAACAACGCCCCTGGAGTAGATAACGTTCCCTCAGAAATACTCAAGTCTCTGGGAGAGCCAGCCAGCCATGACAAAACTATTTCACCTGGTGTGTGAGATGTATGAGACAGGGGAAATACCCTTAGACTAAGAAAAATGTAATAATCCACATTCCGGAGAAAGCAAGTGAAGACAGGTGTGAAAATTACAGAACCATTAGTCTAATAACTCATTGTTGCAAAATTTTAACACGAATTATTTACAGAAGGATGGAAAAATTGGTAGAAGCCGACCTCGGGGAAGACCAGTTTGGATTCAGGAGAAATATAGGAACAAGGGATGCAATCCTCACATTTCACAAACCTACATTTCTACCTCTTGTAGATTTTGAGAAAGTTTTTGACAGTGTTGATTGGAATACACTCTCAAATTCTGAAATCAGCAGGAGTAAAATATAGGAAACGGAAGGTTATTTACAACTTGTACAAAAACCAGACAGCAGTTATCAGAGTTGAAGGGATGCAGAGGTTGGGAAGGATGTAAGACAGGGTTGTAGCCTTTTCCCAATGTTATTCAGTTTGTACATTGAGCAAGCTATAAAGGAAAGCAAGGAGAAATTTGGAGAACGAATTGAAGTTCAGGGTGAAGAAATAGGAACCTTGCGTTTTGCTGATGACATTGTAATTTTGTCAGAGACAGCAAAGTACCTGGAGGAGCAATTGAACTGCCTGGACAGTGTGTTGAAAGGAGCATAACAAGGGTAATGGAATGCAGTTTTAGAAATCAGGCGTTGCTGAAGGAATTAAATTAGGCAACGAATCAATAAAAGTGGGAAATGCGTTTTGTTACTTGGGCAGTAAAATAACATATGATGGTCGCAGTACAGAGGATATAAAATGCAGAATGGCAATGGGAAGAAAAGCGTTTTTGAAAAAGAGAAATTTGTTAACATCGAATATTAATTTAAGCATAAGAAAGTCCTTTCTGGAGCCATTTGTGTGCAGTGTTGTCTTGTATGGGAGTGAAACATGGACGAAAAACAGTGTGAGCAGGAAAAGGACAGAGGCTTTTGAAATGTGGTGCTACAGAAGAATGCTGAAGATTAGTTGGGTGGATCTCGTAACTAATGAGGAGCTACTGAACAGAATTGGGGAGAAAAGGAATATCTGATATACCTTGACTGAAAGAAGGGATAGATTGGTAGGACACATTCTTAGACATAAAGGAATCGTGAATTTAGTGTTGGGGGCAAGTGTGTGGGGTAAAAATCGCAGAGGGAGACCAAGAGATGAATATAAAAAGCAATTTCAAATGGCCGTAGGTTGCCGTTCTTATGAGGAGAAGAGGCGTGCTCACGATAGAGAAGGGTGGAGAGCTGCATCACACCAGTCTCCGGACTGAAGACCACAATAACACATGTTTAAAAAAAGGATTTTTAAAGAGTTGTATCTTGGAGAATAGCAGATGACTCAAGTATATTCTCTACGTTGTTTATCTAGAAAATCAGTTCCTGTTTTCGAAAACCGGTTTTCTTCATCACAATATGCAAGAGAAATCATAATTTTTGGTATAAAAATAACAATTGGGTGGATTGGCACATCTAAGGATCCTATTCATGTCTAGCACACTGTTTATTAAATTCTAAATTTAAGATTTATATTTCCATATTTTTAATTTACTTTTATTTTGCACACAACACATCATGGAAGCGTAATTACAATGACAAGAGAAGAACAGCTTTTGTACTCTTTTTTGTTAATGCTCAACGATACTAACAGATAATACACAATTAGCTTAATATAGAGAAGAAACATACAAATAGTAATTTGTCGTGTTCCCACACGTGGCAAATGTTCAAATGTTCGTAAATCTATCAGACCAAACTACGTGGTCATCAGTCCGAGCTTAGAAACTACTTAAACTAAGGTAAACTAACCTAAGGACAACACACACATCCACGCCCCAGGGAGGACTCGAACCTCCGACTTCGAGTAACAGCGCGCTC
The DNA here is from genome assembly GCA_026315105.1 of Locusta migratoria. Classification (NCBI taxonomy): domain Eukaryota; kingdom Metazoa; phylum Arthropoda; class Insecta; order Orthoptera; family Acrididae; genus Locusta; species Locusta migratoria. Next base: position 302,227,274 of record CM048744.1, read on the forward strand.
CGGAGCGAGGTGCCTTAGACCGCTCGGCTACTCCACCGCGGTCCACACATGGCAAATCATGCCTGTGTTTACGACAGGTTCTTTCGAAGATGATTCCAGGATACGTTGAAATCTTTGAAATAACACTATTCATTACCAAAATCTGTAGGCTCAACGTTATCGTACATATCCACGTAAAATACGCATGTAATATCCGGTTTGATGTGTAATTGTAATTTTAATTAATGTAAGGAACGAACAGCAAAGGTTCTTGGTTCTCAGGTGACGAAACTATGTTTACATTCGCAATTTACTCACCAATACTATTTATAGAAGTCACAAATCATTTGGTCTTTGATAAAAAAAATTCAGTTTTTACTGGTATTCGTCACAGATCGCCCGCCGTCCATTGTGCCTGTGAAAAAGAGTTTGCATTTTTCATGGATATACCCCTAATGGCGTCTGTGACGAAAAACTGTACAGTTATGACCGTAAAAACGTTGCATATTAACGTTCATCGAGGTTGAATTGAAAAACTTTGCAATTTCGATTATGGGTATGCCCATAGCTTATCACCATAAACTGTGTCTAACAAGCAACTCTTTGCGATGCCCTTAGCCAGAACTCTCCATGTTACATGTATGTGTCAACTAGCTGAAAACCTGGCGTTGCCGGGTGTTTATTTATTTATTCCTCCCATTTTCAGGTATATTTTCATTTGTATAAGGGCTGTGTGTCTGTAAAATCTCTTGCGAATATAATTAGTAGTAATGAAGTAATACATTAAAACTTGGTGCATAATGGGGCGGATTTCCATGAACGTTACTGTTTATGTGCTCATATCTCATGAACTACGCGTCATACTGTGCTACAATGTCAAAGGAACAATCGACTATATGTGTTTATGTGTAAAATTTTCTGCGGCTACAATTTGTATATAGAAATTATAAACTGCAACGTCATACCGAATGCCGTAATTTTGCTCCATGAGCAGCTGAAAAGTAGGAAGCGAGAAACTTTTTTCCTTTCATTATTTTGATGTGGTTGTCAGAGAGAAAAAGTTTAATAGAGGTTTGAAATTATGTTTAAAATTTGTTGCAAGTGGCTAAGTACTGTCATTTTCGTATATTATGTTTATAAAGTCTCGTCGCATTATGTAGCAGTTTCTTGGCACTCATATTACTTATGACGTTATATCTCTTGAACCATGTGTCGTTATGTGGTTCTTGCTCCTACAGCAATTAGTATCTCACGAAGGAATATGTGTACCAAATTTGGTTGAAATCTATCCAATGGTTTAGCATTCTCGTGAAAAATGTGTTGTGCGTGATTCTTACACTTACGGCGACCGTCCTCATGGATTGAAGCTTACGTGTACAAAATTTCATAAAGATTTGTATGCAACTCGTACACACAAACAAACATACGGACACTCTGCTTTATGTATTAGAGAAGATGATAATTTATTTCTTCAGAAAAAAAGTCAGTGTTGGTACCTCCCCTGAATTCCACGAGTATTCAAATATTCTTAACAAGACTGCAAAAATCGCAGAGACGTATTTAAGGGCCGACCTTAGGTTTGCTGTAGTTTTACGACTTTTGCAAACATTTCAGAGAAAAATAATAAAAATATAAATATAAAAAATTATGGACGATACGATTACGACTCCACTATTGTGATAGTATCTATGCACCCAAGACGTAATATTGTCACTGAACGTATTTTAACAAACAGCCAAAATTATTTGATATTTGAGTTTCGCTTTGACAAAAATATACTTTTTTGAACTTTTACCTCTTTAAACTATTATTTTAATTTTAATTATCTCTTTGCGTTAAAATATTACTACCTGTGTTGCCTTGTTAGCTTGTTCTCTTTTTTCCATTTTCTTTTCCTGTACTGGTTACAAATGACTACAGCCAGGAAGGAACGTGGCATACATTTGGCGTTCGACCGAGCGACTTAGCCTGGTAGGAGCACAACGTACATTTGGGATTCAAAAATCAGTAACATGGCATCCCTCGCCCGAAACTTTGTGAACATGGTATGAAATATGTACCAGCGAATCGCAGAAAGAGACTTCTTTGCAACATGTACATAAACTGGGGAGATACTGTTATAATGACTGTTGTAAATGAAGTAATGTTAGTAGAAACGTTTTATATGGATTAAGTACTAGAGTTCTGTGGAATCCAGTATTACCACACTTATTACGTTTGTTATGTTAGCTGTAAAAGAAAATGTAAGTCACTTTATTTTAGCACAGAACAAAGTAACATCAAGAAAGTTCAAATGTTTGTATAGTCTATGGGACTTAACTACGGGGTCATCAGTCCCTAAACTTACAAACTACTTATGCACTAGGACGGCACAAATATCCATGCCCGAGGGGGGATTCGAACCCCCGACCGTAGTGGCCGTGCAGACCGTGACTGGCGCGCCTTAGTCTCCTCGGCCACCGCGGACGGCTCAAGAAAGTCATATCGGAACTACAGAATAGGTAACTGAATCTACGTTAATTCTTGACTGCACCATTGCTTTGAAATGACAACGTTTAAGAAAATCATAATATACAGAAAGCAAGATGGCGTATGCCAGAGAGAGTTTTATGCAAGGAATGTCCCATAACTGACTTCCGAACGCCTGGTTTATCTAAAATCAAGTGTCATTGTCAAATCGCCGTTATTTTTGCAAAGAGCAAAGTTGTTGAGCATTTTCTCTTCTACAAAGAAGTTTGTTCAAATTTCGTCTCAGGCGAACAGTTAAGGCCATATTTCCAATTAAATTTCCAGCCGTCAAAAGGCCATCAGTAACGGCTAATTTTAGTGTTACTAACATATTTTTGGTCCAGAGTATTTGAAAAATGAAGGTTCTGCTCGCTGGCGGCCAACAATTACCTCTGTAAAATTTGGTGCCTTCATAGCTTAAAGAGCGACACCAGGAACACCACGACAATGGTGAACAATTAGATTCTCATAATCATTACCACTACAGTAGTTATCTTTTGTTGGTCCTGGTTCAAAATTCAAGATGGCGGCCGGTAAAACCCTCCCCCCATGCCTGTAAACCAGGCTATCAGACATTAGGAGGGAAAGTGAGAGTATTATGCTCAAATACTAAGCACTCGTAGTCGGACGTCGTAAACACATTACGCGAGGAAACACTACCTCCGCCTCATGTACGTTCGGCGATCGTTGCACGCAGGGACATTAGGAGGGAACTTTCGACTACATCGCTGACCACCGCCAACAGCCTCCGATTAATTTTCTTAAATTTGTACATCAAATAAATTTTGAGCAACTTAACCACCACTGTCCGCCACTGCCCCCGCTACCGCCCCCACCTCCATCCCACTGACAGTCCTAAAGATTGTCGCCCCCTGCGAGACCCGGTCCGGGACTCGAACCCTCGCCCCTAAAATAAAAATTCCAATAATTATTACTTTCGATCTACACCAACATTGGGAAAAAAAGGAGTGTCAATTATTACTGCATACTTGGGACAGTACAAGTACCGGGAATAACACGAGAGTTTCGTATACAAATTGACCTCGCCAGCCGCCAGACCATCCACCACCGATCCCAATTATTAATGGCGACACCCAGTGTTTTAATTAGGATATTACGTCGCTACATACCGTTTAATACATCGAATCAGGCTTTAAGCATGTTTAGTTGCATTGTATGCCTTGGATGGACATATTCTTTTGCTTAGATGTTAATGGAGAAATGATTCGAGATAGCATAGCGGTTAGGTATCTCGTATCTCGCTCCTCCTGCATATACCCAACTAAGGAATCTCTCCGTCCTGTTACAATGCAAACGATTCTTTACAACAGGTCAAATACCGATAATCGAGCATCCCATAAGACGTTTAAACCCTATTATATAACCGAGAGTTACAAAAACAAAAAATGCACGAAGTAATCTACCGATTTCCGACCGTCTATACTATAACTTTTTTTTCCTCTCTCTCGAAAGCATTGACCTAACAACACTTTGATTAAGCTTCAAATAATGCTCACCAAAAACAAATATTTCATCTGTTAACTACAGCATGTTTCAGGAAAAATAGCAAATATTTTAGAAGATGGTAATAAAGACGATTTCCAGTTAAAATTTCATATAACGTGTGTCCAATTTTTATTGGGTACAGATATACAGCCCTTGGTATGTACAACAAACTGATTTGGATATTTTGACTGATTCTTTCGTCGGTTCTTGGTAGATCACTATATTGACTTTTATTTAAATAACCGGTTTTCGACGTAGTTTAAAGTCTGAATATGTCCTAGTAAGCCGAAAACCGGGCAACTAAGTGGAAATGAACGTGTAGAACATACGTACACAAAATATTACTTTTAAGTAAGCGTGATGTACTACCTAGAACCGACGGATAAATCAGTGAAAACTTCTTGATATACTCATCTTGAGATTTGAAAAGCTCTTCAATCTCCGTGTTTGCTTACAAAATAAATTTGCTTTAAAGGTAAGGTCCGTCTTGAGCAAACACAAATGTTTCTTGATTTCTCCCATACATGTGTCGCTGGCGTTGCAGCATCATCAGTGGGATGTTTAATTCGTATTGTCTTAATACCACATGTAGTTATGTTTGTGGTCCTACAACTCACAAAACGTCACTGATATTTTTTGACACTTTGTCATCATAGCAGCAGAGGAATCTTACAATAAGACCAGTTGTAAACGTGGACCTGCCGCGACAAGACTCCTCTCGACCGTCGAGAGCGAGCCGCGAACGAGGCGGGAAGCGAGCGGAAGTGGCGGCCGTTTTGACCGGCTCTAGTAAAAACGTATCCAAATCTAAGAATATTGAAACTGACGTTGACTGGGGAGGTAGCATTGGGCACAGGAATCCAAATTTATATATCTGATCATGTCCTCCATCTCTCTTTTTGTCTGTTCCACTTACTCGCCCTGATTGGCCTGTTTTTGTAACCTCTCTCTGTCCATATCCACCTCCCCATCTACCTTTCTATCTTCTGTGTCCCCCCCTCTTCCCCTTCCTTGCACTTACCTTTGCCACGGTCTCTCTTTGACCCTCTACCGACCTGCGTCTATCTCCTTCTTCCCTCTCTCTATCTGCCCACTTTCTCTCTCTTCCTTTACTGCACTGTATCATACCTATTCAATAATATAGTAATAAGGACCGATTACAACTCACCACAAAGAGGAGGCGACGAGCTGCGACAGGCACATACAAAAGACACACACATACAACACTTTCAGCTATCGGCCATGGCCTTCTTCAGAAAATAGAGCATTCACGCAATCACACAACAAAGTCGTACAACCATCACCTCCGGCTGCCGCACTTCGAATCACGCTCTGTGGCGAGTAAATGAGGTAGGGGATGGGAGAGGGGATAGGATGGTTGCGTTATGGTGCTGGAGATGGGTACAGAATGGCCTAGATGGGAATAATGAGATGTAGCTTAGGAATGGAGTGGGGAAGCGGATGAGGAGAGAGAAAAAGAAAATAAGATTTGATGGTGAACTTTCCCCTCAAAGGAAAAGTAGTTGTTAGAATGAAGCTGGTGAGAGTTATGATGAATGAGATATCAGGCTTGATGTCAGAGGGACGTTGGGAGAAGTAGTGTTCCAGAGTGGCAAGGCTATGGGCATGTGGGATGTTAGTGTATAGGTGGGTGGCATCCACAGTGACAAGTACGGATCCAGGAGGCAAAGGGGTGGGAATGGTGGATAATCGGTGAAAGAAGTGGTTGGTATCCTTGATGTGGGAAGACAGATTTTGGACAATAGGTTGGAGGTGTTGGTCAACAAGGGCTGAACTTCGTTCGGTTGGGGCACAGTAACCAGCCACAATTGAGTGTCCAGGATTATTATGTTTGTTGGTTTTGGGGAGCATGTAGAAGGCGGGTGTGCGGGGTGCTGTTGAAGTGTGGAGGGAGATGGATACAGGAGAGAGCTTCTGGGAGGGGCCATATGATTTTAACAGTGATTGGAGATCTCGTTGGAGTTTGGGGATGGGGTCATTCCTCCACAACTTGTAGATGGAGGAATCAGAGTGTTGGCGGAGCGCTCCTGCCAGGTAGTCACTGTGATCCATAACTTCCTCTACCTACCATGCCACATTCCTGGATGTCAACCTCCATCTCACTGATGGCTCTGTCCACACTTCCGTCCATATTAAACTTACCAACCACCAACAGTACCTACATTTTGACTGTTGCCATCCCTTCCACATCAAAAAAATCCCTCTCTTACAGCCTGGCCATCCGTGGACAGCATATCTATTGTGACAAGAACTCCCTTTCTGAATGTGCTGAGGGTCTCACAAAGGTTTTCACAGACAAAAAACTACCCCAAAGACCTAGTCCGCAAACAGATCTCCTGTGCCATATCCTCACACAACCCAAATCATCGTCCTAACATCAGTAACCGTCCACAAAAGAGCACTCTCCTTGTCACCCAGGACTACCCTGGACTCGAACTACTAAATTGCATCATTCGCCAAGGTTTTAATTTTCTATCCTCGTGCCCAGAAATGAGAGGCATCATGCCCAAAATCCTTCCCACCCCTCATAAAGTGGTGTTCCATCGCCATCCCAACCTCCACAACATCCTAGTTCATCCCTATGCCACCCCGAAACCCAGCCCACTGCCACAGGGATCATATTCTTGTGGAAGACCCCGCTGCAAGACCTGTCCAATCCACCCACCCAGCACTTCCGATTCCAGTCCTGTCACAGACTTATCCTACCCTATCAGAGGCCGGGTCACCTGTGAAAGCAGCCATGTAATTTACCAACTGAGCTGCAATCACTGTGCAGCTTTTTATATTGGCATGACCAGTAACTAGCTGTCCAGGATGAATGGCCACCGCCAAACTGTGGCCAAAAACAAGGTGGACCACCCTGTGGCACAGCATACAGCGGAGCTCATGCTTGATTTCAATGGCTGCTTCACAACCCGGGCCATCTGGATCCTCCCATGCACCACCAGCGTTTCTGAACTCTACAGGTGGGAGTTATCCCTACACTACATTCTCCGATCCCGAAATGTTCCAGGCCTCAACCTCCGATAACTTCCCTTTTTTCCATTCCTTAAGGCGGGTCCACACTGAGCGCGCCGCGCCGTGCTGCGCCGCGCCGCTGCAGCCCGCGCCCTGCTGTAGCACAGGAGAAGGCGCCGTCCGCGCCGCGCCGTTCCGAGGCGCGCACTGTGGTTCCAGCTGAAGCGCGCGCACGTCTCAAGATGATTGTGAGTGTCGCATTTATTGTGCTGTACCATCAGTTAAGGAAGAATCGTCGTCATTGCGTAACCCCAGAGTTAAAGAGTAGGGCACTGTACGGTGGAAATGATCTTTTCGCCGTGGTGGAGTAGCTGAGCGGTCTAAAGCGTCTCGCTGCGGAGCGCGCGGTTGCTCGCTGTGGAGGTTCGAGTCCTCCCTGCGGCATGGGTGTGTGTGTTGTTCTTAGGTTAGTTTACCTAGGATTAAGTAGTTTGTAAGCTACGGACTGATGACCACGCAGTTTGGTCCGATAGTTTTACAAACATTTGAAATGATTTTTTCAGTGAACTACTTGCAGGTGACAGTGGACATTTCGAAAACTTTTATTGAATGTCTTTCGAAGACTTCGAATATCTGTTGAAAGTGATCGAACCAGGCATAATAAAGAGAGACTGGCAATAACTTTGCGCTTTCTGGCAACTGGAGATCCCATTACAAATCTGATGTATCTGTTCTATGAGGTTCTGACTTTGCTTGTGGTCCCACTCCATAACGAGTACGCCTACGCGAGAAGACACCACCTGCCACCGCGAATTGAAGCACGCAATAAACTAGCGCGCCCATCAGCCGAAACCCCATCTAGACTGACTGCGCGCAAACGCGCCACTCCCTTTGATGTACCGACAGCAGCCGGAACACTGTGCAGCGCGGCGCAGCACAGCGCGGCGCGGCGCGGTTCGCCGTCCACACTGGACGCGCACACCAACGCACACCAATTTTGCGCAGCGCGGCGCGGCACGGCGCGCTCAGTGTGGACCCGCCTCAGTTCCTAACTCTATCATAAACCTCACCTATTTTAAGTGATGCATTAATGTGCGTGCGCGCGCGCGCTTTTGTGTGTGTGTGTGTGTGTGTGTGTGTGTGCATCGGCGCGCGCACTCCTCAGTGTGTGTGTGTGTGTGTGTGTGTGTGTGTATGTGAGTTGTGTGCGGTCGTGTGTATGTGCAGTGCGCGCGCATTTTATATTTTATTTTTTTATCTACAATTTTTTTTCTTATTTTATTTTTCTCCCCTCACCTGCCTCCCAATCCGTTCCTAAGCAGCATTTCGTTATTCCCATCTAGGCCATTCTGTACCCATCTCCACCACCGTGGCGCAACCTTCCTATCCCCTCTCTTCTTCCCTCCCCGATTTACTCGCCACAGAGCGTGATTTGAAGTGCGGCAGCGAGAGGTGAGGGTTTTACGACTGTGATGTGTGCCTGTGTGATTGCATGAACGCTCTATTTTCTGAAGAAGGCCATGGTCGATAGCTGATAGTGTTGTATGTGTGTATCTTTTGGATGTGCCTGTCGCAGCTCGTCGCCACGTCTTTGCGGTGAGTTGTAAACTGTCCTTATTACTATATTATTAATTCCATCCTGGACGTACCATTATTAGATTGTACCTATTCAATGGATTGATGGTTTCGCCCTGTAGTTTCGTTTTAACGCAGCTCTGACATATCTACTGAACAATGTGTCGTACAATGCAATACAAGTGATATGTCTGAATATCGTCTTCGAAATGTGCTGTGGACAGATTTAGTACCAGCGACTGATGCAGTCTCTCATCCGTTTTTTGTACACATCTCAGGTTATTACGTCATACCTCCATAATTAAGTGTCGCACAATGATATAATTTTGTACGTAAATTCAGTGGCGAATTTAGATAGCGCCAGCAAAATTTGTTGCGAATAAAGCATGTAGAAAAAAAAATTACAAATTGAAAAAAATTTTCAAATGTTTGTTAAGCATAAGGGACTTAACTGTGGGGTTATCAGTCCCTAAACTCACAAGCTACTTATGAACTACAAACACACACGACACTAACATCCATGCCCGAGGGGGGATTTGAACCCCCGACCATAGCGGGCGTGCAGACAGTGACTGGCGCGCCGCAGACCGCTCGGCCACTGCGGCCGGTAACAAATTTAAACGTCATGCATGAGGCAGCAGGTTTTCATTCATCTTAGATTTAATGACGTCATATCTCCTTAAGTTAACTATGTCTTACAACGATATAATTTTGCAGGTACATTATGTCATACTTGTGTGTTGAAAGTCTAAATATAATACCAGTCATTCTCACTAAAGGATAATGACAAGTTTTATTAACAACAAAACAAACTGCTAAGTATCTTCAACTCAAGAGACACATAACCATTACACGAAAACAAAGAGCAGTAAAACTACAAAATATCTATACATGTGTTTACTCTTTGCAAACAACTATTATGTCAAAGCATAGACAACTGCAAAGTGGACAAAACATAATACACAGTAGCACAGTACCTATGACTAAGAAAAACATAATAATAATAACATTTTTAACTGATTATCATAACACTCCCACGTCAATTCACAAATGTTTAACACTTCTGTAGTCTTCTGTCATCAAGAACTTTAGCATCACCTACATAAAGTAGCTGTCTTATCTTCTCAAAGTCGCTTCTAGTGTGTGGTTTGGTACAAATATCTGCTTGCTGATCTGTAGAACTTACATGTTCAAGGTTGAAGAGTCCCAACATAAATTTTTCTCGTATGAAATGATACTTCACATCTGTCTGTTTTGTTCGTTTGTGATACTCAGGGATCTTGATCAACTGGATGGCACTTTGGCAGTCCATGTATAAGGTGGTAGTAATTTCTTTCTGATTCATAATATTTTGCAAAATTGACTGTATCCATACAATTTCTTTTACAGACTGACAAGAAGCTACATATTCTGCTTCAGTTGTTGATAAAGCCACCACTTTTTGCCTCTGAGAGCTCCAAGTTATAGTAGCTTCACGGAACATAACAACAAAACCTGTGGTTGATCTTCAAGTAAGAACATCTCCTGCATAATATGAATCACAAAAAAACAGACAAACGAATATCCTCATTCCTTGGATAATACAAGCCATAAGAAATAGTTCCCTTTAGTTACTTGAAGATTTTCTTCACAGCATTCCAGTGCATCTTTTCTGGTTTGTCAAGATGCTGACTAGCATTATGTACTGAAAAAGCGATGTCAGGTCAGGATGCCACTGACAAATATAGTAAACTTCCAACAGCTTGACGGTTTGGAGCATTGATAATTTTTGAGTCATTCTACATCTCAGAGTACACGTGTCCACGATCAGCAGGAAAGCTACAGCATTGGTATTCTCCATGTTGTACTGTTCCAGCATAGCTCTTGCATATGCCTCTTGGTTTAAGAAGATGGAGCCATCTTTGAACTGCTCTATCTGCAAACCGAGATTAGCACTGCTCATTGTTATCTCAAATTCTTGTTCCAAATCACTCATTAGTAAATTAATTACTACTATAGATTCTGATACGATTAGTCCGTCATCAACGTGAATGGCTAGAATGGTCATGAATTCACCCTTATTATTGACAAAAACACAGGGGTCTGCACTTGTTTCTGTCAGTCCAAATTTATTCAACACACTGGTGAATCGTTTATTCCATAGTTTAGAAGCTTGTTTAAGTCCATAGATACTTTTCTTCAGCTTGCATACCTGTTTGGTACCATCCTCAAACCCTTCTGGCTGTTTCATATATATTTCAGTATCTATTTCACTGTATAAAAATGCAGTTTTCACATCAAACTGCCTCATATACATTGCTTTGGATGCTGCAATAGACAAGATTATTCTCATGGAATCAAATCTAACCACTGGACTGAAGCTTTCAGTATAGTTCATGCCTAATTTCTGTCGAAATCCTCTAGCAACAAGTCGAGGTTTAAAACTATCCACAGTTTCATCAGTTCTCCTCTTCACTTTGAACACCCACCTATTGTCAAGTATTTCTTGGTTTTCAGGGGGCTCAGTCAAGATCCAAGTTTCATTAAGATTAAGAGAATACATTTCTTTTCGCATAGCCTGTTTCCAATTTTCTGTGTTGTCACAGTCCATCGCATCTTGATATGAGATGGGTTCATAGCGCTTCGTTACGCAGTTAGAGTTTTTTTGTTTTTTTACCTGTCTCGTAGGCTGCTTCTTATTTGATTCTCAGATTTGATGACCTCTTGGTTGTCATTCTGCATAGTAGTTCTACAGTTGGCTTCAGTATTTGATTCTTCATCAAATATTCTAATTTCTTCTCCTGTTTGATTCAGGCTTTCCTCTTGAGTAGTCTGCTCATCATCAGTTGTTTAAAATATTAGTAAAGGTACACATTCAGTATTGAAAGTTTTCTCCGATTGCCAGTCCTTGTATAATTTGCCCTTGAAAACAATGTCACAATATATTTTAACTTGATCTTTATGAGAAAACCAAACATGATACCCCTTTACCTCTGTATAGTAGCCAACTAGAAAACCTTTTTCACCTTTGGCATCCCATTTCTGTCGTCTCTCCTTTGGAATATGTGTATAAACCATCTCTCCAAATATCCTGAGTTCGGTCACATCATAATCCAATCCATCCACATTTTGTGAGTTGATTTGCCATTTACACTGCTTGTACCTGTTCTATTCAAAATATAAGTTCCTGTATTAATGGCTTCAGCCCACAGTCGCTCCAGTCACAGTCTGCACTGCCACTACGGTCGGGGGTTCGGATCCCCCCCTCGGGCATGGATATTTGTGCCGTCCTTAGACTTAGCTAGTTCATAAGTAGTTTGTAAGCTTAGGGACTGATGATCCCGTAGTTAAGTTCCATAAGTTCTACAAACATTTGAACATTTTGAACCCACAGTCGTATTGGCAGCCCACTTGCATGAATCATTGTTCTTGCAGTCTCCACCAAAGTTCTGTTCTCATGTCCGGCTACGCCATTCTGTTGGGGACAGTAAGTTACTGATTTTTGATGTTTTATCCCATATTCTGCATTATTTTTCGCACTTCTTAGTTAATGAATTCTAGTCCATTATCGGTTCTGATCACTTTAATGCCATTTTTAATTTGTTTTTCAGTAGTTTTATGAAAGATACCAAGTGTTCCGCAACTTCCGATTTATGTCTTAGAAAATACACAGTTCTCCAATGAGAATAATCATCTTTTAACAAAAGAAAGTACCGCGAACCATCAATAGAATCAACTTGCATAGGGCCACACAAATCATAGTGAATCAGTTCACCTACCCTTGTTGACTTTGAATCACTTTTGTGGAAAGGTAATTTATGAATTTTCCCAACACAATCTCCACATAAACTTTTATCTTCTTCCATAAATTGAATTTGCATATCTTTCAGAAACTTCTTCACAGGGGGGAAAATTTTGATGAGCAAGTCTTTTGTGCCAAATTTTAAGATCTTCCTTGGCAGCCACATTTGTTTGAAAAGTCATTTTCACTAAGTGAAATCTTAAATTTCATCCTAAACAACCTTTCTTCACAAACTCCCACTACAACATTCTCTCCCTTGAAAAGTCTGTATGTAGCCTTGTCATATTTAAATTGTATTCTCTTATCTAGGGCTGCTCCAAGTGAAAATAAATTAACACTTTCGCTGTGGCTGACGCTTATAAGTGTCCGCACTCAATGTAGGTTAGTGTCAGCCGCATCGAAAGTGTTAAACTGAATATCTGGGACATATAAAACATTTGACAGATATTTTTCATTCCACCTTTTCCCATCAAAGGCTAGAATGTTTATGTCACCTTTCCCATTTGAAGTAATAAAACTACCATCACCAATACAGATTGGGACTTCACTCTCAAATGGACTGTAATTTACAAACCATTCAATTGGATTACACATCTGATCAGTAGCACCAGACTCTATGCATTTTTATCTACTTGATTGGTTAGTAAAATTTTGCTTATCAGAGCATCCCCTCTTAGTTCACACTGATTCTGGCCTTGATGCTCTGATACAGAACTTCTACCTTCTTTTGCACAATGGCCAGGTTTATTACACTTGAAACGAATGTTTTTGCAATATTTAGTCCAATGACCAGGTTTATTACATTTGAAGCACTTACCTTGTTTTCTTGAATTTTTATTTGCAGGACAGGGATTATTCTTAAAATGGTTACTTCTTCCTTTTGTACCTACTGCAAATGCTTCCCCCTTCATGTCTTCCTGAAGATTTAGGCGTTTTTCCTCCATCAATAATCTTGATATCAAATTTGCTAGTGTCTGTTGATCTGGATGTGTTGATTCCCATGCACTCAGAAAATGGTTATTACTTCTTGGTAGTGTCATTAACAGTTTTGTGATCACCATAGAATCTGAAATATTTTCACCTTGATTCCTTAAGCGATGTACCAGACCTTCTAATTGTGAAATATATGTAGCAATATCATTTGAAATATCCTTTTTTGGTTATACCATTGCTGCTGGAGTAAATGTCTGCTTACACTGTTTTTCTGTTCATAAAGTAAGTTGATCCACATAGCAGCTGACGATTCACAGTTAATGATATGGAACAATGGCGTGTCTTCAATTGATGTTCCAGCTGCAGTGTCAATTTATTCCATTGTACAAGATCTTTTTCATACTTCAGCCTTGCTTCAGTATTCATGTTGTCATTATGCTATGGATTAATTACTTGACCTGTGACAATGTCCCAAGCTCCCATAGAACTTAAAGTAAACGAACTTGAAATTTCCAGGCAGACCAGTTTTCAATGCCTTGGAGTTTTGTAATTCTAGAAATTTCGTTTTCCATCATTTTAACCCAGCAGAAATAACCTTAAAACTTTTGCTCACACAAGATTATTAATACTACAATAATGTACCCACTAGTCAGTTTCACTTTGTCAGTTCAAAATTTGTTCAAAAAAATCGCACTGACGTGTTTTACGGCCCACTTTATATTTGTAGTTTTATAAGTTTTTGCAAACATTTTGGACCAAAATAATAATCTAAATAATAAAAATTTAATTAATAAGAGCGTCTGAAACCCTTTTAGGAAAAAAAAATAGTTAGTGGCGGGTTTCGAACCACCGACCTCAAGCATCATAATCCAAAACCTCGCCCACTTTCTTTTTCTTTTTTTCTTTTTTTTTTTTCTTTTTTTACAATCAACTTTATTGGTTTACATATGTAACCTTTACATTTTTGATAAATTTATAATTACAATACAAAGCATTCTTTTTCGATAAACTTATAATTACAATACAAATCATTCTTTATGAAATCTGAAAATACTTGTCACTGCACTCAATATGTTGACTTCGAACAATAAATTTTGTTTCGACTCCTTCATGTTTTGATAATGCATGTACCACATAATATTCTTCATTTACTTCTCAGTCTTGATTTAAAATGGCAATTAAAAAATCTCTGAAAACTTTTGTCTATATTTATAATGCTTCCTCAAAGAAAAATTCTCTTCATTAATAAATTGAATGTAGTCTTCTAAATTTGGATTACCCTTCTTAATTGCTTATAATACATACTGTCCAATGAGCCAGTTATAACTATTATGTTTTTCATTAGGAAATAAATTGTATTCTGGCTGAAGTACATCTTTTATTGAAACATAATTCTCAGATGTTCTATTGATTATGGCTAGTTTTTTTCCTTGTCCACTTCCAAATCAAAATGTTTTCTTTACACGTAAGAACGTGTTCTAAAGTATCCACTAGTTGACATGTCTCACAAAAAGGAGTGAGTCATAAATTTATTCTGTGTAACGTTTCTCCTGTGGGAACTTTCTCATTAATTACATCATACCAGACAGAGCGAACATTTGATTTTAACATTGGATTATTAATATTACGCCAAATTTGTTTCCAATTCTTACTTTCATATTTAATCTCAATATTGTTTTTGCGGTGACCTTTTGTAAGTGCACAGTACAACTTACTAGTATTAAGATTTTTAATATTTTCAGGTATGTAAGTAATTTCAACAAAGTATTGTCAAACATAATCCAATTCCGGGTTTATTTGTTCAACATTTATAGGTGCACATCGATCATTAGGATCTAACTCATGAAATAGGTTTCGTGAAATGCTAGGCTGATTATTATGTAATAATTTGCCAATATGATTAACAAACATTGCCAAACATTGTGCTTGTATATCTTTGACACCTAGCCCTCCATTACATCTAGGCAATGTGGCAGATTCAAAAGAAACTTCGAAAATATTACCCCTCCAAATATACCAGCACACGACCGCAAGAATTTTTTTCGCAATAGAAGTGGGTATTGGTAGCAATGCAGCAATGTGGTATAACTTACTAATTACAAAACAATTAACGAATACTACTCTCTGCAGTCTATCTAATGATCTCATGTTGTGATCTTTAAGAGTAGCTCTTATAACATTCAGCTTATGAATCCAATTTAATTGACACATTTCCCTTGGGCTTGATGTAAACGTCATTCCCAGAAGGTGAATCTCCTCAGTTTTTTGAAGCCAGGAGACTTCCATGTTTGCTGAATATGGTCCGAAAGGCAATATTTTGGATTTATATGGATTAAGTCTTGCACCACAAGCAACTTCATAACTCATTATTATTCTTCGAACTTCATCAATTTCCATTTTATTATTGATAATAATGCTAACATCGTCTGCATAAGCATGACACACTGTTTTTGTATTAAAAATATTCAATCCTTGTAATGTTGTGTGAAGTTTAAGAAGCAGTGGTTCAACTGCAATAACATATAAGGTCATAGACAGTGTACATCCTTGCCTGACTGATCGTTTTATAGGTACAGGAGTTGTTAGTTGTCCATTAATTTTGATTTTAGATTGAGAGTGACTTATACAGTCATGTATTAATTGTGTGAATTGATCACTGTAGCCCATTTTTTTCATTGCACTTAAAAAATTATGATTCACTCTGTCAAAAGCCTTATTAAAATCTAAAAAGGTAATGGTCAGTGGCGTAAATGTAATCTTTCAAACATTGTAATTTCGTGTCAGTTTTAATTCTATTGACATTTAATGTGGATATTTTATAAGCTTACATAAGAGTAAAAAAATTATTAATCAGAATCCTCAGACCACCTCACCGCCTTATCAGGTATGAGTGGACGGTCAATTTCCATTCCGCAGGCCGCGGTGGCCGAGAGGACTGAGGCGCTCCAGTCACGGTCTGCACGGCCACTACGGTCGGGGGTTCGAATCCCTTCTCGGGCTTGGATATTTGTGCCGTCCTAGTTCGTAAGTAGTTCACAAGTAGTTTGTAAGTTTAGGGACTGATGACCCCGTAGTTAAGTCCCATAGGCTTAACAAACTTAATCCTTTTTAATTAATTTCCATTCCACAGCCCCCCCTGTTTATCTATATCATTAACAACATTTATTTCACTGTTCAAGACAATTCTCTTATTTTCAACTTCAGGTTTCTTACCGTCACTACCGCCTGTCTTAGCAATCTTTCTTGTCCGTTGCAAGTTTTTCTCTGTATCCTGACTTTCTTCATCGCTTTGTTTCCTGATTTATCCTTTTGGTTTTGGCGATTTTTGTTTGCGGCCGTATTTTTCATTGCTACTGCTATGTTTTTCTTGGCGTTCTTCGGGGTGTTTATTCCCTTCAGAAGCTTGTCTATTTAAGGAAGAAGTTCCTACTACAACATGTTTCTCAATTGAATTGCTGGGACTTGATATTTCCGAATTACGACGAACAGGGCTGTCCTCATTGTCTTGCTTCTCTTTATTCTCTATTGATAACTGTTGGGAACTAATACAGGAAATAGAATTCGTCGTCTTAGGATTGGCGGACTCGTACATCTGTTTACTGACGGTCTCTCCTGGGGTTTGCCGTGGGCGGTCATCTAAAATGTTGACTTCGTCACCGTGAGAGGTGTTCTGGGCTGAGACGATTGGCTGTGTCCTGCCTACAAATGCCACTGAAGGACCAGCAAGTGTCTCCGCATATGTCGCTCTGACAGTATTAATTCCTTCATTTGAATTTCGAGATGTATTAAAATCTTTACGTACGGGTTTAAAGCGCGGACAAGCAGCTTTAATATGATCAGGAGAGCCACAAACTACACACGTACGTGGCTGTCCATCGTATATAACAAGAGCCTTGAAACCGTGGACCATTATGTGTGAAGGAATGTGCTTTCTTAATTCGATTTTCACATTTTTAACGCCATTGTCTACATTAAAATGCTTAAGGCCACTCCATTTTTCTCCATATATTTGTTTCGCATTACCATATGCGGAAAGCGTTTGTTCAATCCGTGAAATATCGATTTCAAAAGGCAAATTGTAAATACGGACAGTTCTGAGACCTAGTCCAGCAAAATTTATCTCCACTTTACATACCTCACCGCTGGAATAATTAAAATTAGCAGCACCCTCAGTTTTCGTCATAACACGAAGACATACTTCGTCATCTACCATCCTGACATAAACGCAGTTTCCTAGAAAATCATATTGCATTCCAAAAACCTCTTCATCTTTCAATCCAATATTATAGAAAAGAAAATCAACAACTTCAAATATTTTAGGTCTCTCAAATCCATATGGAAACGCTATCTTTATCGTATATGTCCTGTACTCGGATTCCATGGTACGAACAATGTGTCGGTACTCACACTGTTTCTTCAAGCTGCAACCGACAGCAGGCGCTGGCGATTCAACGGCTGCCACCAATGCTGTTCAGCCGCCGCTGCCACGACGCCGATGAAAACTTGTGTCTCTGCCTCTTACAAGTCCGTGGACACTTACAAGTACACAATTTATTCTTATCTGATGATAAAGTGTCTAGATTTTTTATACTTCCTTCAGCAAAACGTATAACACAACTATGCCCACTAGGCTACGACTATCAATCAAAAAGATTAGTCTTTTAATTTCATACTATTGATGTCCGTTGTTAACTGATGCTAATATGGCAGATTATCATAGATTATCATTTATCGTACGAAGAACGATGTGTTTTAGCTAATTATTTCGTGCGTCATTGCTTTGAAATGACAACGTTTAAGTTACAATAAGAAAATAATCAAATACGCAACGCAAGATTGCGTATGCCAGAGAGAGTTCTGGGCGAGGAATGTCACGTGACATATCCGAACGGCTGGTTTTCGTTAATTCAATGGAGGGTGTCAAATCTCCATTATTTTTGCAAATATGTCTCAAACGATACGATATATGAAAAAAAACCTAAGGGAGCTAAGTTGTAGAGAAATTTTTTCTTTACCAATTAGGTTATTCAATTTTCGTGTCAGATGAACGGTTCGTCTGTAATTACAAACGGCTTTTTTTTTTGTATTACTGCCGTATTTTTTGTCCGACAAATTTGAAAAAAGGAGGTTCTAGTCTCTGGCGGCCTACAGTCATGTCTGTAAAATTTGGTGCTGATCGGTTGAACGGTTCGTCTTAAAAACAGGGAACATGTTACGGACAGACAGACATACATCTCAAAATCGCCGTTATTTTTGCAAATATCTTTGAAACGCTACGAGATATGGAAAAAAAACACCATAAGAGAGCAAAGTTGTAGAGAATTTTCTCCTCTACAAATTCGGTTACTCAATTTTCGTGTCAGATGAATAGTTAAGCCGTTATTTTCATTTAAATTTCGAGCTGTCAAAAGACGATCGCAAAGGCCCATTTTTAGTGTTACTAGCGTAACCTAAAGTGGGCCAAAATGTTCAAATGTTTGTATAGCTTATGGGACTTAACTACATTGTCATCAGTCCCTAAACTTACAAACTACTTATGAACTAGCTTATACTGAAGACGGCACAAACATCCATGCCCGAGGGGGGATTCGAACCCCCAACCACAGCGGCCGTGCTGACCGTGATTTGCACGCCGCAGACCGCTTGGCCACCGTAGCCAGCTCAAAACTTGTTGTCAGTGATTACTGGGCCCATAAACTGTTGAAAGTCTAAATATAAACCACTGATTGTCACTAAAGGATAATGACAAGTTTTATTAACAACAAAGGAACTGCTACAGTATCTTCAACTCAAGAGGCACATAACCATTAGACAAAAACAAAGAGCAGTAAAACTACAAAATATCTATATATGTGTTTACTCTTTGCAAACAACTATTATGTCAAACCATAGACAACTGCAAAGTGGACAAAACATAATACACGGTAGCACAGTACCTATGACTAAGAAAAACATAATAATTTTAAAAAAACATTTTTAATTGATTATGACAACATTGTGCAAACTGTGTCATGAATACACTTATTCATCAATAAAAACGCCACAATGACGCACACAAGTGTTAGAATACAGTAATTTTCCACTACAATATTTTCAGCCGAAAACCACCCGCTCCCACCAGTCACGAAAATACCACTCAGGTGTACAATGCGAGACTCAAAGCTATTCGCATGCATAATCGCCATTAGTCTGCAGTGAATAGTTTTGGCTACATTGTGAAATATATGCACACACGTCCATGCATGTACACACACACACACACACTATATGTACCACTTGTGTGTAAAAATGTTCTCGAACCGGCCATGCCGGGAGCACGTATCCTCTATGTCGAATAAGATGAGGATAGAAGTTTTTGAAAAGCGGGATATTTTCGTAAAGTTCTCATGTAAAGAGTTTCTGTTTATATCCAGAGAGTTATCCGCTACATGGCTACATGACGTACGTATGATTTGCCTCTGAATTAATAATATCGGAATGTCGTTTCAGTTCGCTCATTGCAGTTTGCTGTCTCAATTACGGGCAACAATGAACTTTTGTTCAGCTTATTCATTTAACGCCGCCTAGGTAGCGTTGATTTAACTCTATTAGAGTCTAACATTTTACTTTCTTAATTCTCTAACGCTGTGTATAGAAGCGTTGTGTAAAAGTTGGTACAAACCACCTTTAATCACGTGATTCTGATGTGACCCCCTTGAGACAACAATATTTTCCAACAACGTGCAATTTCACGTTTTATTAAGTCAAACTATTGCTAACATTACGTGTTTTGGATATATGTGAACAGCATCGATGTCTTTGAAAAGAAGGAACTGAAAATATGATGAATAACTTCGGCCACAAAATGTGATTTGAGCGCTAAACCGTCACGAGCTATCAAACTTAGCTATCTTCGAGAACTTTGGCGTAGCTCTACTTGAAGTTATTTACAAGGTTTCTTAATTGTTTATCTGTTAACCTGGAATGCTCTAAACACAATTTACATTCAAACCGTTTAAAAATCATGTTACATTTGTGATACTTTATATGCTTCCTATCTGCCAGATTACTTAAGAGACCGCTGAACCACTGCCTTCGTGCTGAGCTTCGTGGCTGAGCAGAAACAACAGCGTTTTCACGAACTTTGGTTGGTGTAAACCTACACATATCTTATTATTCACGGCCGTCTATATTTTCCGTCGGTATCCTTGTTGATTATTGGATGCCAATACGTAATTAATTTTATCGTTTCCAGCCGCCGAGATTTATCTAAGTACGATACCGGATATTCGCCTGGTTACTGATCGCATTGCAAACAGGATACATGGAGCGGTCTTGTCGAAGGCCATATAATATAAGCGAAACTTTAATTCGTGTGTTTCATTATTCTCACAGACGAAAAATGCCAGGTGAAATACACGATGCTTGTAAACAGTATGTTCTCTTGCCGATCAGAAGGCTTAGAAGACAGATAAACGTGTTAACTTATCGTTTTATTATTGTTACTGCATCTGTACCAAGAAATCTTGCAGACCTCAATAAACGACACTAATTTTTTGAGAAATGGCAAGATTTCTCTTTAAAAGAATAGGAAGATTCGACATTTTCATCTTTAATCTGCAGGATACATCGCTATGTTCTAGTGCAATGAGTGTTTCGCGAACAGTGGTTCTATTTTTATCCAGGAAGGTAACATATATTCGAGATACGATATGTAATTTCCATGCGTCTAATAAGCCTTTGAGGTAATAATATTTTGTTTCAATTCACATTTTTTGCAGCCTCGGGTGTGGCCAACAGATATCCTTTTCTCAGCACATTCATGCCACCCATCATAACTCTCACTTAACACGATTTAAGAAACGTGTAAAAAACTACGATAGCAGATTATCTGTCAGAAGTGTAGAAAATATATAGTAATGGACGAAATGAGTGATGTAATACATTCATATTCCCAGATGACGAGCGAATATGATCCAGGTAAGTTACATTTCCTTTATTTTGCGTTGATTGTTGTTATTGCTTTATATGAAATTTTTATCAATTCGATAAATTAGTTTGTGAAAATATATTGAGCCTAACAACGTGGTATAAGTATAATGCGAAATATGCGCCTTTGTATGTTTAGAAAACGATCTTTCGTGAGAAAAATGAAATTTTCGCGCTTGTGGATTGTTTAGATTATTTAAAATACAAAATTAGCAATATCACAGTTTAACTATTGTGGTAGTCTTCATAGCGAGTATTCTCGGTCGCTCGGCATACCCCACTGAAAAGTTTGGTACTCTTTTTTTCCTTTACGTTATATTTTTTGACTGTAATTAAAATCGACTCTCATCCACCGATGGGCGGCTGGCTTTTGTAATACACCGCTGTAAAAAGATTAACTTAAAACGAACAGCTAATTGAATTCGTAGGGTAAAACTTTACAATCCGGGCCGCCGCGCAGTATCGAATGTTCAGATGTTGGTAGCGGCCGCGGCCAACCAATCGTAGCACAGACGGTGACAGCCAATCAGATATTGCGTAATATATGTGTTGCTTTGACGATAGATGATATTGATAGTACAGTAATGTCTAACACGCACATCAACACGAGATAAAATATTGCCTATTCTAATGTACGCAAAACGTAGTAATAATTATGACGTATGTGAAAAAACACTGAGAAGAAAGCACTGAAATATTACGCAATTTATAATGAACACCACACGAAATATTCATCAGTAACTGCAAATGATACATGTTAAACACTGTTATAATTAGTATCACGAAATAAGAATCGTATTTTATGTTAGCGTAATGATCGTTGTTGAGAACTTTCTGACTATGACCGTAACACACTATGATCACAACATGTGAAAAAAAGGTGTTAACATCACGTTTCAATTACTTTTTTTCAAAATGAATAACACTATTCGAATTCGGAACATCGCTAACTCCAGAATTACGTTTCTGTACATGGACAGGTTTCTTGTTTAAATTCAGTACTTTCCTGTAACGCAAATCGAAGTAAGTGTGTCTTTCTCTTAAATGATATGAATTATGAAAATTTTTCCAATGCCTTTGGATACGCTCATAATGCAACTTATTGAAATTGTTATTCAACTCTCTTAAAGGAAGCCATATGTTGTAACACTCAACGTTATGTCCATACAAAAAAGCGGCAAAAGTCTTACAATCACCATAATTAAAATCACTTGTAAACACTATCTTGACAAGGTAGTATGGCCAAAAAGCAGCTTTCGAAGGAAAAAGGGACTGCAATGACAACCAAGAAACATTCTTCGTCATTATCTTTCGCTGAATATCCATTTAGAATGAAATTTTTACTGTAACTTGCAATCCCTAAGCAGATAAACAGCGCAATGATACATGTATGCAAAACATTACTATAGAAATCAGTACTATTTCTATGACACCACATTGCGAATGACAACTTACGTAAATATAAATTGACGTAATAAATGATTAATATTTTGCGCTGACCATCAAGTAAGTAATTAATGCTGTTCCTGCTCTATGGTTGACAGGTTCTCGATGTACCCTTGTCCGCTCAGTAAATTGACTGTAAATGTCAGTGGCAAAAGTTCATAACAAATATTTGGCGTTAATATGAAAGCAATTACATTAGAAGGAGCACATTGAAGTCCACGAGTACAAGACCAAAAGAAATAATTAACATGAAACTTTATTAAGGACTATATATCCTTGCAACAGCAGACATAAACTCGGCAAACATGTCTTTGGCGTCAGAATGTCTTCTTCTCCAAATGTACTCCATCAGATAGGAATGAAACATATTCTTGCACTTATTGGGACCACGAAAAGACCGCTTAATAGCGGACCATGTGCCCTCTATGGAGTTACTGTGAGCTCCAGTCTCCGGATCTTTAAAATGTATTCTGTGATTGACGGTGGAATGACGAAAACCTTCATCTTTCAATCATACGACTTCAAACAGTCGGAAATAACAGTTGTGCCGGGAAGAACATATTTTTGCAGCACTCTGAGAAGGACTGCTTTTGTTCTTTTCGGAACAACTTCCATAAAACATTTATTTGGTCCCCTCTCCACCCCTCCGAAATCCCCCATTTCCCAATAATTTTCTTCCCCCTATGGAATTTTCTTTTTGCAAACAAACATTCGTCAATTTCGACGACTTTTCCGTTGTCACCAAGAAAATCACCATTTCTTACACAGACTAATATACAAACTTCACGGCAAAAATTCCGCCAGTCAACCACAGTTCTTGATGACATCTCCAGTTCTGAAGAAATAAAATGATTCCTGCACTCTTTCACCCACAGAAAAGTCAACTTCAAAATAACCGCAATACATAATTTACTTCCAGCAAACCAACTTTTGTTTCTTATACTTTGACGAAATAAGTGTCCATCTCGTCTACAAATCTAACGAAATCCATCTTGCACATCCTTCCTCGCACATAATTTCATATTGGAAACACAGTATTTGCAAGAAACGGACTGTGCAATTAATCCGTGTCGTAACACCCAATCAACAATTTCACCCTATAAAGAAAACCAACCCAATTAAAAAAAAAAATCACGAAAACTTATAACTTTAACTTATGTTAAACCCCCAAAAATTGCGAAACATAGAAATATTTGAACCTTTGACTCCATCAACACGAGGTCAACATATTTCATTGCTTTTCCTTCCATATTCAGAAACGTAAACGTTCCCGTATGAATCAAAAATAAAACTCAATACGAAGGGAATACATTCGAATATTGCGCCAGTGTAAAAGAACCATTTCATTGGCTGCCGTATATTACCACCTAAAGCCCAGCGCTCTACTACCACCTGATTGACTGGTCAGATGACGTCACCTTAGCCAACATCTAAACACTCGATACTGCGCGGCGGCCTGGATAGTAAAGTTAATACACCGCTGTAAAAAGATTAACTTAAAACGAACAGCTAATTGAATTCGTAGGCTTTAAAATCCACGTTGACATGTGAGTGAAATAACCGTTCTCTAAATAGTCCGAAAGTTAATGGAATGCCGCTTGTTAAGTCAACATTGTAAACTGAAGGCGGCAACCTTTAATTATTGTATTAAATAACTAGAAATGAAATGGGCAATACTTGATCTTCCGATACCACCCGTCTGCTTAGACCCATGATGTCAGGCATGACGTCATTGCAATACCGACATTCATATTGCAATGTGATGTGTCGTCGGTAACAACATTAAAAAAAACAACTACACAGATATAGGACAAATTTTACTGTATGTAAATGTCACTTCTAAGTACTTTTCCTCAACAAACTTTGTCTTAAAATGCGTGTTTTTGGAAGTTCTTTAATGCAATGTTTAATTTTCCTCCAAATTTTCTTAGTAAGTAAGATTAAATACGAAATCCGTCAAATACGGTACAGTACCTTGGTAAAAGTGCAGTTTATGCGGCAGCGGCTAGCCGTCGCGCTCACTTGGTTAGCAACGGCAGAGCAGCCAATCAGGAGTCACGATGCCATGGCCAATACGAAACAGCGTTACAATTGCTCAATGTAAACAAATCGAAGCGGTGTATGCAAAAGTTTTTGACGATCAACAAGTTACAGTTGCTATCAGTATGGATGCCACTTGACCACTGTTTCGAACATATCAGAAAATAAATTAAACATACTATACCTCCTCTCTGGTTGACAGGTTCTTATATGAACCCTTGTCCGGTCAGTAAAAGTAATTGCGGTAATTTCCAAGAATGCTTGCAATCGAGATAGCTCGGACTGAATATATATATAGCGTGCAGCTGTAAATCGATGGAGTGTTTCTGAACCGTAGCATAGCACCCTCGCATACTAAAAATAAAAACTTCTCGTTTAACCTATACCTAACTTTCACTTAAGATGGTCACTGTTTCGTACAGATCATAAAATAAATAAAACATGCTTTACCTGTTCTATGGTTGACTGCTGTGGTGTATTAATAATAGGTCACTTTGGGGTAATACCACAATTATCTAAATATCCCTTATAAATGGAAAATCAATTACAATCACATAAACGCCGCACCGAAATTATCGAATAAACTTTGAAATTGACGCAAACTTTGAAACTGACGCCAAATTTACTCGTCATGAAACACGCAAACTTATTGGCCGGCGTAACTCGACTCCTGATTGGCTGCTCTGCCGTTCCTAACCTAGCGAGAGGAACGGCTAGCCGCTGCCGCATAAACTGCACCTTAACCCAGTACCTTTAACTAAAGGTTACGCAACGCGATGTTCCTTTGTTACGCTAACTGAGCACAGGCCACGTGATCTAGTCACCCAACCACATCACACTGTAATAGCATTAGTCAGCCAATAGTAGTCATTCAACACTACACTTTCCCTCCGCGGCAGCATGCAAATAGGAATGGTTATCGTTCAAGTTGAAATATGCAAATTGTGTAGCAAGAAACAAAGTTATGTCTTCACATGCTATGCCCGCACATTAATCTGGACAATCCTGTGATTGCAGTAAAAGATAGATCTGTCTGCATCCCGTGATATTTTTTTAAAGTGAAACATGAAGATTCATATCAGCGCGTGCTTAACATGTTTCGAAGTGGTTGAACTTTTATCTAATTTATGGTTTTCCGAGAGCATTGTTACACGAGGACAGGAGATTTACAAGAATTATCTCAAATTTCGCCTTGTCTACGCGTACGGTCGTCGATTGGTCTTCCTTTTGTCGCGAAGTGTGTATCGAGTGGGCGATGAACAATTAGGGGAACCAGGAATCGTCGTTGAAATAGATGAGGCGAAATTTGGCAAAAGGAAATATAATAAAGGTCGAAGAGTCATCGGAAATTGGGTGTTCGCTGGAATTCGGCGAGGGTCGAAAAAGTGTTTCCTTGTGCCCGTTGAAGATCGGACCAGGGACACCTTGCTTAGAATCGGAAAAGAAAAGATTCTCCCTGGGACGACGATCATTAGCGACTGCTTCAGTTCATACAACACTCTAAGTTCTGGAGGTTTTCAGCACCTCAGAGTGAACCACAGTTTGAACTTTGTAGATCCTACAGATCGTTGTGTACACACCCAAAACGTAGAGAGAATGTGGCGGGATGTTGTCAACAATTGAACGAAGTAGATGGACCATAGTTCCTGTTCTGTTTGAACTGCGTCACCTGCGCTTGAAATTACATCTTAATGTCTTGCGTGTGAAAATCGTTCAAATGGATAAATATATAGTGAAATACATAAGGACTTAGACAGATAATCATGATGGTGACAGTGATATTGAATCGACAGCGTGTAGCAGTAAAATGATCCATCTGCAGTGTCTTGCGACAATGAATTCTCTGTTACTGTACTGTTTCTGGTAATTGCAAGAAAAATGATTCCGGCACTGAAAGTGGTAGCCGCAGGGGAAGGACTTTTCAGAAACATTGGATAAACATATATTCATGAATTCATTGAAATAAGAGAGTTTATCGTTTGTCGTGTAGGTCTATGTCTAAAAAAAATGTTCAAATGTTTGTATAGTCTATGGGACTTAACTACGGGGTCATCAGTCCCTAAACTTACAAACTACTTATGAACTACTTACGAACTAGGACGGCACAAATATCCATGCCCGAGGGGGGATTCGAACCCCCGACCGTAGTGGCCGTGAAGACCGTGACTGGAGCGCCTTAGTCTACATCTACATCTACATCGATACTCTGCAAATCACATTTAAGTGCCTGGCAGAGGGTTCATTAACCACCTTCATAACTTTTCTCTACCGTTCCATTCTCTAATAGCACGCGGGAAGAAAGAACACCTAAATCGTTCCGTTTTCGATCTGATTTCTCTTATTTTATTGGGATGGTCATGTCTCCCTAAGTAGGTGGGTGCTAGCAAAATATTTTCACATTCAGAACTAAAAGTCGGTGATTGAAACTTCGCAAACAGATCACGCCGCAATGAATAACGTCTTTCTTTTAATGATTTCCACCCCAATTCGTGCAACATTTCCGTGACGCTTTCCCCCCCGTAACGTGATAAAACAAAACGAGCTGCCCTTCTCTGAACCTTCTCAATATCTTCCGTCAGTCCCACCTGGTGAGGGTCCCACAAGGGGCAACAGTACTCCAAGAGAGGACGCACAAGTGTGATGTAGGCAGTCTCTTTGGTGGAGCTGGTGCATCGTCTAAGCGTTCTGCCAATGAAACGTAACCTTTGGTTCGCCTTCCCCACAATATTTTCTATGTGTTCTCTCCAGTCAAAGTTGTTCGTAATTGTAACTCCTGGGTATTTGGTAGAATTTACGACCTTAAGGTTTGACTGAATTATCGTGTAATTGAAGTTCAGCGGATTTCTTTCAGTGGTCATGTGTATTACTTCACACTTTTCTTTATTTAGTGTCAATTGCCAATTTTCGCACCAAGTAGAAATTTTGTCTAAATCGCTTTGCAGTTGCTTTTGATCCTCTGTTGACTTCACTAACCGATAAACGACAGCATCATCCGCGAACAGTCTAAGGGAGCTATTCAGATTATCTCCTAAATCGTTTATAAACACGAGGAAGAGTAGGGGACCAATAACGCTTCCCTGTGGAACGCCAGATATCACTTCTGTTTTACTCGATGACTTACCGTCAATTACAACGAACTGTGTCCTTTCTGATAGGAAATCGTGAATCCAATCGCACAATTGGGGAGATATTCCATAAGCACGCAATTTCATTAGAAGCCGCTTGTGGGGTACAGTATCAAAAGCCTTCCGGAAATCCAGAAATATGGAATCGATTTGAGATCCCTTGTCGATGGCACTTAACACTTCATGTGAATAAAGGGCAAGCTGTGTTTCGCAAGAGCGATACTTTCTGAATCCGTGCTGACTATTGGTCAATAGGTCGTTCTCTTCGAGGTAGTACATAATATTCGAACAAAGTATATGTTCCAAAATCCTACTGCAAATCGACGTCAATGAGATAGGCCTGTAATTTTGGGGATCGCTCCTATTGCCTTTCTTGAATATTGGAGTAATTTGGGCAACTTTCCAGTCTTTGGGTACGGATCTTTCGCTGAGTGATCGGTTGTAAATTATAGCTAAGTACGGAGCTATTTCATCAGCATACTCTGAGAGGAATCTAGTTGGTATACAATCTGGCCCGGAAGATTTATTTTTGTTTAGTGACTTAAGTTGTTTTACTACTCCAGGAACATCTACTTCTAAGTTTCGCATGCTGGCAGCTGTTCTTGGATTGAATACTGGAGTGTTCACTTCGTCTTCTTTGGTGAAAGAATTTCGGAAAGCTGTGTTTAGTAATTCTGCCTTAGCAGTACTGTCGTCGGTAGTATTACCATTGCTATCGCGTAGTGAAGGTATTGTTTGTGTTTTGCCGCTAGTGTACTTCACATATGACCAGAATTTCTTTGGATTTTCTGTAAGATTACGAGACAGGATTTCGTTGTGGAAACAACTATAAGATTCTCGCATTGAAGACCGCGCTAGGTTGCGAGTTTCAGTAAAAGATTGCCAGTCTTGCGGATTCTGTGTCTTTTTAAATTTTGCATGCGTTTTTCTTTGTTTCTGCAACAGTGATCTGACCTGTTTTGTGTACCACGGGGGGTCAGCCCCCTCTTTTATTAATTTATTTGGTATAAATCTCTCGATTGCTACTGATATTATGTCTTTGAATGTAAGCCACAACTGATCTACACTCGCATTTTTAGTTTTGAAGGACTGGAGACTATCACTCAGGAAAGCGTGAAGCGAATTTTTATCTGCTCTATTGAATAGATATATTTTTCGTTTATTTTTGGTGCATTTGGGAATTTCGATATTCAGTCTCGCTACTACAACTCGATGTTAGCTAATCCCTGTATCTGTTTTGATGCTCTTTACTATCTCGGGATTATTTGTTGCTAGGAGATCAAGAGTATTTTCGCAACCACGTACTATTCTAGTGGGTTCATGAACTAACTGTTCGAAGTAGTTCTCAGAAAAAGCATTCAGAACTAGTTCGGCCGATGTTTTATATTTGCCCCCGGTTTTGAATACGTAATTATGCCAACATATTGAGGGTAAATTAAAGTCGCCACCGATTATAACAGTATGCTTCGGATACCTATTTGAAATATGATTCAAGCTTTCTTTGAACATTTCTGCAACCGCATCGTCTGAGTCAGGGGGCCGATAAAAAGATCAAAGTATTAATTTATTTCGGTGGTCAGGTATAACCTCTACCCAGACCAATTCACAGGAAGTATCTGCCTCAATTTCGTTGCAGGATAAACCGTTTGTAACAGCAATAAACACGCCACCCCCTGTTTTATTTATTCTATCCTTTCTGAAGACCATTTGGCCCTTTGAAAAAATTTCGGCCGAATTTATCTCAGGCCACCGCGGCCGGCTATGTCTGAAAAAGAGAATTGCATCCAAAAACGGTTACAGCGAAGAAAGATTCCTACTCCTTAAGTACGTCTTTAAGAACTGGTCCGTTTCTCTGAAACGATTAAAAAAAAAAAAAAAAAACGATGAAAAAAGTAATTTGCATATTTGTTCAGTTAAAACAAATAATTCTATGAAAAAAGGAGTAAGTATTATGTCATCAATTACCGATACTAAAGCAAAAGAAATGCAAGCCGCTACTGTTTAAGGAAAATTTTTACTTCAGTAATGTTCTTGGTTTTCCAAGGATTAGCCTTACGTGGTGTTGTTGATCAGTCTTCTAATTTTGTCACTCTTCTGAAATTACGTTCCGAGGATGTACCTGAACTGAGACTATGACTTAATCAGACTAATTACAGGTAGGTTTCTCATAACATAATTAACGAAATTTTAACACTGATAAGCATTTCCCTTCAGAGAATTTTGATTCAAAAAATAAAATAAAATGATTTATCTGCATTAATGTTGGACGAGACATCTGATATCAAAGAACAGATGGCTTTTTCTTTTCGTATTGTTGACCAAAATTGTGCTGTTCATTATTTGTTTCGTGGTTTTTATAGGCTCTCGGTAGTTGATTAAGATAGCCTTTTCAAATCTGTGAAGGATATATTAAGATTTTCTATTTTTGTGAACAATTGTCGTGGGCAATGCTATGACGGCACAAAAAACGTTAGCGATTGTCTGCAAGAATAAGTCACGGATAAAAGAAAATGAGCCCTGAGCTACTTACATACACTGCTTTGCCCATTCCCTAAATTTAGTAGTTCAGGACTCATTTAATGATATTCCAGTATTAAGCGATATTCTGTCAATTCTCAAGGATCTGATTTCATTTATTCGTGGTTCACCCAAGAGGCTTGGAAAATTCGGAAATCTCAAGCAATTGCTTTCAGATTCTCATGAGATTGAAGCAGGTCAAGGTGTCAGACCATTCTGTCCAACGAGACGGTGCATTCGTGTTATCTCTCTGTTGTGCATAGATAATAATTATGAAGTTCTTTTGAAATTTCTTAATGATAAGCAAGAGGAGGTGCGCCTCGGTTGCACAGTGGTAGAGTGCCAGATTACAAATCCAAAGGTCGCGGGTTCGATCCCCGCCAGGTCCTAGGATTTTTATCTGTCACTTTCCATTTCTTTCACCTCTGGTAGTATTGCTCATGTGAAAAATACCGAGAAGCACCGTGGTTCGGAACCCACGTTAAACTGTAGGTCCCCCTATAACTGGCTGGGTAAGTCAGTTCGAAGGTCGGAGGAAGGCAACGGCATACCACCTCCAAACAGGACCATGCCTAGTAAAACACTGTTGTGTTCAAACCAATCTTCGGATTGTTGACTGCCTTGCCTAAGCAAGAGGAAAGAAATTATCCTGGAGCAAAAGCTAAAAGATTTATAAAATGGCAGCAAAAATTTGACACTATTTTTCTTATCACGATTTTTGATTTCCAAAGAGCAGAAAAACTCAATGCAGTACTTCAAAAAGTTTCATTGAATTTCCGCCTTGCTCGTAATTTTGTCGATGCTGTTTTGTCTTCTATAGATGCCAGAAATACATAACCATTTTTATCGCTTTGGGAACATGCTGAAGAAAAGTGTGATGTGTTTCAATTAAGTCTCCCCAGTTTTTCATGCCCTAGAAAATTACCATTAAAATTAGAAGGTGGTGACAAGCATAATTCATCAGATACTCAAGAAAAGCTACTCATTTTATAAGAGTGTCTCACGAAAGACACCTGCCAGGCGTCCGCGGATCACGCGGTACGGTTCCCGGGCCGGCCGCAATGGCCGAGCGGTCTGCAGCGCGCCAGTCACAGTCTGCACGGCCGCTACGATCGGGAATTCGAATCCCCCCCTCGGACATGGATGTTTGTGTCGTCTTTAGTATAAGGTAGTTCATAAGTAGTTTGTATTTAGGGACTGGTGACCCCGTAGTTAAGTCCCTTAAACTTAATAAACATTTGAACGGCCACGGCAGCGCCCGATTCTCGGACTTCATTGTGCCGCAGGCGCATACACTGAGTTAAAATCTAAAAGAACATTGCCATCTGAGTAACCTAAGCTTTCCTTTATTTACAGTAGATGTTCAAAATGATGTTCCTCTACGGAAATAGCGGCCTGACATCTCTTGAACATATTTGGGAACACTGGACGAATTTCGGCTGCCGAAATCTGGGAAATGACTAGTCGAATCTTTTTTCACGAAACAATAAGTTCTGACAGGTATGTGAACAATATCCTGCATCCATTTTTTCAAGAACTTTCACCCAACGAAAAGCTATATGGTTATTTCATACAGGATAATTCAAGACCACACATTGCTAATGCTTCTATGGCAGCAATACGAAGTGTATTTTTACATCTACATGGGATACTCTGCAAATCACATTGAAGTGCCTAGCAGAGGGGTTCATCGAAACATCGTTAAACTATTTATCTCCCATTCCATTCTCGAATAGCGCGCGGGAAGAAAGAACACCTGAATCTCTCCGTTCGAGCTCTGTTTTCTCGTATTTTATTCTGATGATCATTTCTTCCAATGTAAGTGGGAGTCAACAATATATTTTCGCATTCAGAGTAGAATGTTGGCGTTTGGAGTATCGTAAGTAGCCCACGCCGCAGCGATAAACGCCGTTGTTGTTATGATTCCAAAAATCAAATGTTCAAATGTTTGTATAGCTTATGGGACTTAACTACGGGGTCATCAGTCCCTAAACTTACAAACTACTTATGAACTAGCTACTACTAAAGACGGCACAAATATCCATGCCCGAGGGGGGATTCGAACCCCCGACCGTAGTGGCCGTGCAGACCGTGACTGACGCGCCTCAGTCCCCTCGGCCACCGCGTTATGATTCCCATCCCAGTTTCTGTATCATTTCCGTAACGCTGTCTCCCCTGTATCGTGACAACACGAAACGAACTGCCCTTCTTTGGACTCTTTCAATGTCCTCCGTCAAATCCACCTGATAAGGATCCCACACTGGACAGCAATCAAGAATGGACGGACAAGTGTAGTGTATGCCGTTTCTTTTGTAGTTCTGTTGCATCTTTTAAGGATCTACGTTTTCTTTCCAGTTTAAGTCTGAAGTAATAGTAATACCTAGGTATTTTGTGGAGTTTACAGCCTTCACTTTTGATTGATTTATCTTGTAAACAAAGTTTAATGGATTTCTTTTCGTACTCATGTGGACGACTTCACACTTCTCATTAGGGGAGAGTGGGGCTAGTGTGGACAATTTTTATGTTTCATGTTTTATCTTGAACATATTTAATGCAGGTTTTTTATATTAACTGTCTTAGTATTAAACAGAATCTACCCTAAAATAATCAGTGAAGTAATTCTTTGTATCTTCAATATTCTGACCACCAAATCAAAAAAACAAGATGTCTGCAATCTGTCCACGTGTACCCCATGGTGGGGTAAGTGTGACCATTGTTTGAAATTCGATGGGGTTAAAGTGGGCAGTTTCTTTTTTTGTATAAATAAAGCCATATTTCCCAAAAAAGTTGTATTTACACCTTAATGCCTGTTATACATATCAAAATTAAAATAAAGAATTTTTTGTTGGTTTTTCTTTAACAAATATTGTGCATTTTAAAATTGACATTGAACTGCAACATCCTTCCTTGTCTTTGGATCCCAGTTGTTTTCGCATAAGGCAAGAGACATGTAATGTCAGACCTCTCCACTACTGACTCGTCTGGGACAACAGGGAACACAAATCCAGATCCTTTTTTTTTTTCTCAAAAATGAAACAAACATTTTCGATTTCCCATCTGTACTCTTAACTCGGCCTACATAATATTTAAAAGTCTTCTTTGTGGCGAAACGAGCCAAAACAAAATCACCAGACCTCAGTTCATCATCTGTTAACTTTTGTAAGATTTGGGCTTCATCATCATCTGTTCCACAGCATCCTTCATCCTCAGGTTCCAGCACACTTGATGGAAGGCTTTCTGATTCAGTGTCTGTATCGTCATAGATTTTATTTTTTCCTGGTATCTTCAGTTCCCTCTTGTCCTGGAATAATGTTTTCTTTAAAGATGGTCTCTTTTTAGCCATTTCTGCTGCTTCCAGCTCATCTTTGACTGGAGTGCTTGTATAAGCGGCTAATTTCTTTTGCCTTGACTTTGCTTCTCGCCTCGCAGCTTTTGGGAAGGATCTACATTCTTCAGGAGTTGGTATTTCAGTTAGGGTTGTACCTGAAGTGGAAGGTGAATCATCACACATAGTTGCAGGTTCTCCAGGTGAAGGTGTATCACAACTTGATGAAGAGGTTGCTGGCTGCTCGGTAACCTCTGATGGCCTAAAATCTTCTTCGTTGTATGCCAATCTATTAAGTGGCCACAACCCAGACACCTTGAAGCCAGATGTGATATTTTTTTAGTAAAGGAAAGTGAAAATGCTATTCCAGAAAACATAGCAATCTCAGTTCGTCGAATACTCCCCTTTTTGAACAGAACTTCTTTTATAGCTCTTTGAACATTTCCTTCATCAATATTAGCTCTGTCGGTTTTGCGTATGTATTTCCTCACCATCTATAGTATAGATAATGCTCTTAAAGTAATTTTAATGGTAAAAATACGAGGCTGGCACATGACCTTTGGTCCCACAAATAAGTGGGGGAAGAGTGGACACTGTCCACTTTGACCCCATTTCATCTGTCCACAGTTACCCCAAGGGGCCATTTTGGATATGAAACCAAACTCTAGCGAACATATTTTATTTAAATGAAATATTATACAAGAGAAAGATAGGTCACTTTTCATAGAATCATATACCACAACTTTTAATATTCTCACTACAAACCTTTTGCAGTTATCTGGAAATTTGTTTATCACAAAAATCGAATACAAAAGTACTGAAATCTTATTTTCACTTCTGTTGCCTACAACAATCACCAGACTGGCGCCAAATTTTGTTTAATTGTTTAGTACATTTTGTGGTACTACCAACAAGAAAATAAAAAAAATCCAAAGATTATATCCTTGAAATAATTGTATGTCCACTCTTACCCCGTGTCCACTCTAGCCCCACTCTCCCCTATTTAGAGTCTATTGCCTATTTTTACACCATACTGATATTTTATTCAGATTGTTCTTCAGTTGATTTTGATCTTAAGATGATTTAACTAGACGGAAAATGACGGCGTCATCTGCAAACAACCTAAGAAAGCTACATAGATTTTCCCCTAAATCGTTTATGTGAATAAGGAACAGCAGAGGACCAATAACAGTACCCTGTGTAACGCCCGATATCACCTCTGTTTTAGTCGATGCCTACGATTACTACGAACTGTGTCCTCTCTGAGAAGAAATCCCCTAACCAATCGCAAATTTGGGGCGATATACCATAACCACGCATTTTGATTAAAAGCCGTTTGTGAGGTACGGTGTCAAAAGCTTTCTGGAAATCAAGAAATACGAAATCGATTTGCGAACCTTTGTCGATAGCACCCATCACTTCCTGTGAATAAAGAGCTAGTTGTGTTTCGTATGAACGACATTTTCTAAATCCGTGTTGCACATTTTCCGCCAGTAGGCTATTGAAATTTGCCGCCCATACCGACCTCTACAATTCGATACCTTATTTCACAATCATACTAATTATAATTTTTTTGTCAATTAAATTGTAGCTTTTTGTTTTGTGCGCTATCGTCCTAATTACACTACCTATTTTTCGTAATTAGTTTGACTGTGAACTAGGGGATCGCAGTGTCAATTCCTAGATTATTTTTACCACCCAAGTATTTGGTTTGAATTGCACAAGAAATAGTTTTGTTTATATTTCTGAGCTAATAAAAGCACAGTCATATACTACTTATAATGTGGGTTTACGGCATGCCTTAATACTTTTTACACGATAACTTAATGTACATTCGGTAAACGTAATTAAATAACTTTTATTACACTTACTGAGAGCTTACAAATTTTGGCGCAATATTTGCCACCCCTAAAATCTGCCATCCTAGGCTCCAGCCTTTTCAGCCTAATAGTAAATCCGCCAGTGACCAGAAGAATAAAAAAAAACACACAAAATCGGGTTCGAGTGTGTCACAAAATGCCAAATTCGTCATTGAATTTAACTGAATGCCCTGAAACAGACGAGAATCTGAAATATTTGTAATTTATTGTATACGGAACTTCCTGCTAAATCAGTATTTTGTCTTTTAGTCCTATATGCGCTGCGAGAACTGTGCAGGGAGGACGGCCAGTAAAGATCGTTGCGTGTGCAAGCTACCATTTGACGACGTCGCTACGGTCGGGGGTCCGAATCCCCCCTCGGGCATGGATGTTTGTGTCGTCTTTAGTTCATATTGGGACTGTAGGGGTCTAAGGAAAAGAGAATGCTAGTGTTTGTGTTGAATGCCCCTTCCGACATGCAATAGAAATGGGAAGACTAAAATTACCAGAAGAATTTAAGACAGGATCGAATAGCATGCGTCTAAATGTTATCCAAGGCGCTGCAGCATTTTTCTTCTAAATCAATATTTAATTAGACTTTCTCCACAAAAAACAACAGCGGGGGGACATTAAAGATGTTTTCAACGGCACTGTTAAGTTGGAATATGCAGTTCGTATATGCAGCTTAAATGCATCTTCTTTCTGTTGAGTTTAATGCAAGTAAATCAGTGGTGCTATAATGTAACTGCTGTTATAACTTGGCACCATCCACGAATGATGATGACGAAAAAAAAAAAAAAATGTTTTGATCGCAAATTGCATGAAATGCCAAAACTGGACTCACTAGTTGCTGGCATGGGGTAGTAACTGTTAGATCACGACAGGGAAAAAGTTGCAACTGCTGTCCTATAACCTCAATATACATACAAAGTAACTCAAGTGTTTGTATAGCTTATGGGACTTAACTACGGGGTCATCAGTCCCTAAACTTACAAACTACTTAGGAACTACTTAACACTAAGGACGGCACAAATATCCATGCCCGAGGGGGGATTCGAACCCCCGACCGTAGTGGCCGTGCAGACCGTGACTGGAGCGCCTCAGTCCCCTTGGCCACCGCGGCCGGCAAATGTTCAAATGTTTGTTAAGCTTATGGGACTTAACTACGGGGTCATCAGTCCCTAAACTTACAAACTACTTATCAACTACCTTAAATTAAAGACGGCACAAATATCCATGCCCGAGGGGGGATTCGAACCCCCAACCGTAGTGGCCCTGCAGACCGTGACTGGAGCGCCTCAGTCTCCTCGGCCACCGCGGCCGGCAGTAACTATATAAGGCTTTCTATAGTCCATGGTATGGCTGATACAGCAACCAGTCAATTTTTAATTTCAAGTAAAGCCAGTCTTAGTTGCAAAGTGGATTTATTAATTACCAATGACGCGTTTCGCCCTCACAGCAGGGTATCATCACATTATCTGCATGACAAACGTTACGCAAATTGCTACAACAGAACCTGTTTCACTACTTTAAATGTTGTAGTAATTCTTGTGTAACATTTGTCATGCAGGTAAGATGATGGCCTGCTGTGAGGGCAGAACGCATCCATGGTAATTAATAACACCACTTTGCAACCAAGACTGTTTTTACTTGACATTACCCTGTAACTGACAGTGTACCGTCTGTCACAGTGTATGTATTTTGAGATTATAGTAGGACAGCAGTTACAATTATTTCACTGTCAAGGTTCCTAATCACATACCGACATTTTATACTGTTCACGAACAAAAAAAAATGTTGGTAAGGTAAATTGACTTGGAATGACTGCAAAGTAATTAAGAATGAAGTAGCCTCGTGTTAGTGGCTCACAAAAAAGCCAATTTCACGTGAAACCTTTAGCAAAGAAATAACCATTCCATAAAAATTCAAATGTTTGTAAAGTCTATGGGACTTAACAACGGGGTCATCAGTCCCTAAACTTACAAACTACTTATGAACTACTTACGAACTAGGACGGCACAAATATCCATGCCCGAGGGGGGATTCGAACCCCCGACCGTAGTGGCCGTGCAGACCGTGACTGGAGCGCCTTAGTCCCTCGGCCACCGCGGCCGGCACCATTTCATATTCTGAGCTAAATAACCTATCTACACGTAAATTATCTTGAATGTCTAGTTGTTTGCTATATTAAAGTACTGGTATTCTTGCACCAATATGAACAACAAGATGCAATTAAAGACATTGCAAAACCGGTTGTGCGAGTCTACAAAAGTTCAATAAAATTCAGCTACAGTGAATTAATGGCCTTTCATTCAACACTTTTGAGATAAACGCGTCTTTATCAGCTCCCATTAAACACGACGCGCAGCGCACAGCGTTGAAACCTCGGAACCTGCGAGCTGAGAGCGGCACAAAAAACAAATTCTTTCTTGGACGCACCTGTGGTAGCGAAGTGAGCGAGCTGAGGCGGCCGCGCGGGTGCACTATGGCCACCCCAGTGATCTCTATATTATAGAGATCAATGGGCCACCCCAATGGGATCACCCATTGGGTTTTCCAACCGCCTCCCTGCCGGCGAGAAGCAGGAAGCGTGGACCGGCTCACTATGGCCGTACCGAGGCCGGCACCGGTCCGGCGCGGGCGGTCTGCAGTGGCAGTCGCCTGCTGTGGCAGCTGACCAGCTTTTTGCCGCTGCCGGTCCATGGACGGCCAGTTTGCAAGCTTCAATGTCCACTAATGCTTCACTGCTGGAATGTCGACATCCGATATTTTACCGGCTGTCCAAAATCGGTGTGTGTGCACAGTGGCGTAGCTATGTCACCAAGGGCCCCGGGGCAAAAATGATATTGGGGCCCTGTTTACACTAATACTGTACAGATGCAAAACTACTTCATCATCAGCTCCTTACCGCCCACTGGAAGACATAAGAAGACAAACCTAAATACTATTAAGTAAATTATTATGTGTCACGCAGCAGATAATATTTAATTGTACTCTCAAATATAATTATAGGAAATAAAGATAAATGACCTCTTGGGATAGTTTCCGAAGTTGTTCCATACTAGGTAAATGAAGTCGCAGGCATAAGCTGGTAAAAAATAAACAATGAATAAGTATTACTTAACCATCAAAACATGTCCCCCTGCCGCAAAGCAAACCGGAAAAAGTTCGCGTTGACAGCAGGCGGACTGTTGCCAGTACCGACATCTCAGTGTCGCTAAAGTCCTCGCTGTTAGGCCATTGCTCCGTACCGATCAGCCTAATTACGTTGATAGCCCAATCAAAGAAGGAAGATAGGGGAAATATTCGTGTAGGATAGTTTTAGAAAAGAAAGTTGCCGAATTTTGTTTGATAGAATACTTTGGTTTGAGCCGTGCCCCTACCAAGCTTCATGAAGTATATATTAATGTCTGGCCAGGAAAAAGTAATAACTAAAATAACTAAGTTGACATCTTCGCTTATTATAGTGGCGGTGGGGTACAGGGTAGTGTCTTGAATGCACAATTTACTATTGTGACAAAGTAACCATATTTTCTCTTCTTCTTGCACGAATTTCAGAGTGCAATTGGTTACAGCACTTTATTGGGATCTATGATTATGGACAACACTCTTGGGGAATTCACTACACAAACAGTTGAGTTACCATAATAATACCGTTCTGTAATAATACATTGTAGAGACTTCATA
The DNA here is from genome assembly GCA_026315105.1 of Locusta migratoria. NCBI lineage: Eukaryota > Metazoa > Arthropoda > Insecta > Orthoptera > Acrididae > Locusta > Locusta migratoria. Next base: position 302,266,502 of record CM048744.1, read on the forward strand.
TTCAAATGTGGTCACACTGTCTACTGTCGAACACTGTGCTAGTAATTCAGCACCATTCACTGTTATTTCGCAAAGATTGACAGGCACAGCAACTCCGACTTCAACGGACAATACGCTGACGATGGCAGGGTCCACGTCTTAGCGGACAAGCAAAGGACCTTGTTATGTTTATATTCTGGGGTGCGAATAATTTTTGGATTTCACATCGTACGTTTGAGGTTTGTTGGTCAAGGTTCAAAAAGTTCAAAGTCGGAAAACCTTCATTCAACTAAATTATTATATACAGTAGAACTTCGATTATCCGAAGTAACTGGGGGACATGAAAGTGTTCAAGGATCTACGGTAACTTTTTTCGTACGTCGCTCACGTAGGACAAGGGGCCCCTTGAGCTCGGGGCCCCGGGGCACTGCCCCGCCTAGCCCTATGATAGCTACGCCACTGTGTGTGCAACCAACCTTACCTATTACATCCCAAGTAGCAAGAAATTAGGACGCGCCAATTCTTCTGTTCTTACGAAACGCAGTCAAAGTGCTTCTGACCAATCTTGACTCCCTCGGCCAACTACCGAAACGAATTCTGTACTTTTTGTCGAAGAGAACGCAACAATACCTATTACCTGGAAAGGCGAAGTGGTGACGAGACAGTGCCTGGAACTAGGTCACGTTACTTGGTACAGTGATGCTACTTTAAACTAGCACCCAAGAAGAAAAAGCAAGAAGCTCACAATAAGTATGTGACCGATGACATGGATAAATGTATTATCACGCAGCAATTTCTATGGCATTACGGACAATAGAAAGAAATACGAACTTTGCACAAAGTGGACAACTTTTGTCAAACAGAAATGAGCTTCAAAGTTAGCAAGAAAACCTGTGAAGCAATGTTGTGTGTATGGATTTTCATTTTAGAAGGTTTCAAAATTAACATTTTGTTTTGTGCGGACGAGGAGGCATTGCTGATATAAGACCATACTTTCTCAGGTTTTCTTCAGAAAAAAAGCGACCAGTAGTTTCCTTAGATAAAACATGGATTAACAGGCATTATACAGTAAATAAATGTTGGTAAAGTGATATTGTACGAGTAGTATTGTCTAACAAAAGTTTAGCGTTTAATTATTATTCATGCAGGCGGAGACAGGTGTTTCATGTCTCAAAAACGAAAACGTCCGACTATCACTCAGAAAGGGAAAGCAAAAATGTTCAAAAATACGTCGAAACCCAACTTATGCCAGGCTGACTACCAATGTCTTTATCCCTTCTTCCCTTGTAATTACTCGCAGCGTATTTACCCATTCGGAATACTTCTAGCCATTGTAGGTGTTGTTCACTGTAGTAATGTTCAACCATTTTTTCCATAATACGGGAAGAATACAACACTCAGACTGCTTAGCAAAATTGCTTCAGGCGTAACATGTAACCGCAGTATCGAACATTGCATTCGAATTTCCAAATAAGATATCGTCTTCTGCAAAATTAGTTTTGTGTAAACACACGACGCGTAACAGGTTGACAGCAATCCACTCATAACAATACTCATAAAGAATACTGGCGTATACGCCAGCCTGCTCCCCCGTCTCTGTTCCTCCGACGTAAATACGACTGTGTTGCCACAGTGGCGAGGAAGAAATTAGTCCTCCCTTCCATTCTTCAAGAGGGGCGGCCGGCAGGTAGTCGAGGCGCTATGCCACATTTCACCAAGCCACTCCCTCTGAGATTTGGTTACTTGACGTTGGCCGGCCGCGGTGGCCGAGGGGACTGAGGCGCTCCAGTCATGGTCTGCACGGCTGCTACGGTCGGGGGTTCGAATTCCCTGCCGGTGTCAAGGTGGCACACACGTTCTAATACACGACAGGTTACATGAATGTAAGTGGTAAATGCTGTTTTAACAGTTGCAGGTTGTTACATATTTAAATGCTAAAAATATCAGTTTTATGCTATATCATGCTGATATCCAAACGGCACAAATCAATTAAAAAAATAATAAAATAGGGTTCCTAGCACAAGAAGGTAAAGTTTTTATACAATCACATAGCACTTTCTAGTACTTTACCACATTACGTACTTTAAACTATGCTTTGCAGACTACAGTATGAAATACAAGTATTTCCCCCGTTACAACACACATCTGTCCAAAAACAAAAGTAGTTTACACTCTGGTTTTTTGTGCCACAGTGACAAAGTGTGATTACCGAGATCACATACTCTGTGTGATCTGGAGCAATACCATGGCGAGCCTGGTTTTAAGAAGTGACAAAATATTGAAATAGCTTCGGAAGGATGAACTGTCAGTACGATGAAAAAATTTGGGAATGCAAATCATTCATAAAACCTACAGTCTTATTGGACAGTAACTGCGGTATTGTAAAGAGATGAAAATTTAAAGGCTTCAGATTGTTACCTTCGATGATTCTTTCAAAACTGGGGAAGTTTGATAGTGGCTGTGTTGGGAACAAATTTTATTTCATACGTCTATGCAACACTTGGAATATCCTTTCGTGAGCTAGAAAGCCAGTAATTTGGTAGAACGCTTGCAAACGATATACCAGCTGATCAAAAAGTCAGTATAAATTTGAAAACTTAATAAATCACGGAATAATGTAGATAGACAGGTAAACATTGACACACATGCTTGGAATGATATGGGGTTTTATTAGAACAATAAATAAATAAATAAAAGAATTCAAAAAATGTCTGACAGATGGCACTTCATCTGATCTGAAAGGCAATAATTAGCATAACAAATTAAGACAAAGCAAAGATGATGTTCTTTACAGGACATGCTCAATATGTTCACCATCATTCCTCAACAATAGCTGTAGTTGAGGAATAATGTTGTGAACAGCACTGTAAAGCATGTCCAGAGTTATGGTGAGGCATTGGCGTCAGATGTTGTCTTTCAGCATCCCTAGAGATGTCGGTCGATCACGATAGAATTGCTACTTCAGGTAACCTCAAAGCTAATAATCGCACGGACTGAGGTCTAGGGACCTGGGAGGCCAAGAATGACGAAAGTGGTGGCCGAGCACATGATATCAGAACAACGTGCCCAAGAGATCTTTCACGCGTCTAGCAATATGGGGTGGAGCGCCATCCTGCATAAAAATCGTACATTCCAGCAGGTGTTTATCAGCCACGCTTGGGATGATGTGATTGTGTAACATATCGGCGTATCTCTCACCCGTCACGGTAGCAGTTACAAAACCAGAATAACGCAGTTCCTTGAAGAAAAAAGATCTGATAATGGTAGATGTGGTAAATCCAATACATACTGTGACTTTCTCGTCGTGCAATGGAGTTTCCACGACATTTCTAGGATTTTCGATAGCCCAAATTCTGCAGTTGCGGGCGTTGACAGACCCTTGGAGCGTGAAATGAACTTCATCGGTCCACAATGCCTTACTCAACCAATCGTCATCTTCCGCCATCTTTTGAAATGCCCACACAGCAAATGCCGTCCGCTTCACTAAATCGCCAGGTAACAGTTCATGATGCCAATGGATTTTGTAAGGATACCATCAGAGGGTACGCCAAAGTGCCAACCAAACACTAGTGTATGGAATGCCGGTGCGACATGCGACTGCACGAGTGCTGACTTCCCCGTGCATAAATGAACCCGCTACAGTCTCCATATCTTCCTGAACTGTGTCAGCAGCATTATGCCTTTTGTTTGGTTGGCCACTACGGGGTCTATCGTGTAAACAACCCGTGGCTTCAAACTTCAAAATAATTCTCACCAGAGCTGCATTTTACCCGTTCGAATCCCCTTCCTATGGAGATAGGATCATAATGCTGAATTAGCACATTCCCCATTCTGATAATACAGATCCACTAAAAGTGCCTTTTCAGGTAACGTCAACATGCTGCGACTGCTGGTGCATCTGATTCTCTCTCTCAGTGCAGCTCCTTCTATACATGACTTTCATACGCAGTCACTGACGTTTTGCTGTCCAGCGCCATCTGTCAACCAGTTTTTGAACTTTGTGTGTGTGTTTTCCCCCCTTATAAAACCCCATGTCATTCCAAGCAGGTGTGTTAATTTTTACCTCTCTATCTACATTATTCCACGATTTATAAAGTTTTCAAATTTATACAGACTTTTTGATGACACGGTATATCGAAGGAGCACTGTGTCAGATGGAAACTAGAGATATCGAATAAGCGAATGTTGTAGCGTATAGTTAGAAAATATGATTCAAAAATGTTCAACTGTTTGTTAAGCTTATGGGACTTAACTACGGGGTCATCAGTCCCTAAACTTACAAACTACTTATGAACTACTTACGAACTAGGACGGCACAAATATCCATGCCCGAGGGGGGATTCGAACCCCCGACCGTAGTGGCCGTGCTGACCGTGACTGCAGCGCCTTTCACCTCGGCCACCGCGGCCGGCAAAATATGATTTTAAAGGATGTGGTTAGGATGGAACCTAAGAGGACAGCTTAAATTTTTGTTAGTGAACATAATTATCGCTATCGTTGCTTGTTCACTAGTAATGATTTAATCTGGACTCTTCAGTTCCTGCCTAACCACATCCTTTAAAATCATGCCGTATTCCCTCACAAAAATTTAAGCTGTACTCTTAGGTTCCTGCCTAATCACAACATTGAAAATCATGATGTATTCGTAAAAATCGTAACATTCGTCGATGTATCCTTGTCCGGTCAGTAAATTAATTATCCTCATAAAGCGAGCTTCGTAAATTTTGCTTGTATATTTGACTTAAATGATACATTGCTTGATATATCGATCCGTCACAGTCCAACCTTCAATATATATCGTTTGCAAGTGTTCTACCAAATTACCAGGTAGCGTCTAATGAAGCGCATAAAAATATATACAAATAAAGAAAAAGATAAATATCAGCATATGCTGGTCTAATAGTTCCTGTTCCTATAGCATTCGGGAGGCATGCGGTTCAAATCCGCCTCCTGCCATTAAGTTTCCCACGGTTTCCCAGGCAGATGCCGGGATGGTTTCTTTGAAATGGCTCGGTCGATTTCCTTCCTTACCCCATACGCAAGCACTGTCTCTAATGATGACAGTTCCGACTGTACATTGAACCCTAATCCTCCTATCCCCTCCTTCCCTTAGAGGTCTTCCATTAAAATAGTATTTACATTTCTATTCTTTTTCAAATGCTCTTTTAATTTTTCTCTTTTAACTGTATCTCATTTGATTTGTCTTTCATTCCCCTTTATTTCAAAGTGTTAAAGCTACAATGGGGAGATATTAAAATCATACCAAAAAGTCATGAAATAAAATAACAGAACTTATATGGTGCCAAAGCAACTACAGTGCATTCCACGATCTGTTTACCCAGTTTTGTTGTACTGTACGAGTAACTGTGATATGTGAAAATAAGACATCCCGGATGAACGACCTTGTGAGAAAGGTTCTGTGGAATTGCTAGGATGGATGAGTGGCTATGGACAGGCAAAAACATTTGGTTCCAGCCAATGAGACTCATTAGCTGTCAGTCAATGAGATGCTGTGTGTTCCTTAACCAGAGATTCGAGCACTACACCCTCACGTTCTTCTTGAATGAAACTTTCACTCTGCAGTAGAGTGTGTGCTGATATGAAACTTCCTGACAGATTAAAATTGTGTGCCGGAACCAGGACTCGAACCTGGGACCTTTCCCTTTCGCAGGCAAGTGCTCTACCAACTGAGCTATCCTGACAGGACTCACTATGCCGCCTCACAACTCTACTTCCGCCAGTTTGGAAAGTAGGAGGCGACTGGCGAGGTACTTCTTGTTTAACCTACACCCAACCTAACTTTCACTGCAAAAAAAGGTTATCTGTAGTGTAGCCTGAATGAGGTTAGGTATAGGTTAAACAAGGAGTTTTTTTTTAACACGTGACAGCACGTAGCGCCCAAATCTCCAGTTAAGAAACACGCTGCATCTCATTGGCTGACTGCATACGCAACATCTGATTGGCTGACAGCTAGCGAGTTTTCATTGGCTGGAGCCAAAAGTTTTGGTCTGTCCATACCAGTCCATACATAATAGTCTAGATTGGTGCGGGAGGGAGGGGGGGGGGGGAGAAGGCTGCGCTAGAAATTTGGTATGAAACCGCTACCCATGACTAATGGTTATTAAAAAAAATTGTTGCCGAGAAGCTAAATAGACAGACATGGTTATTTCAAGTTTTGTAAATCGGTGAAATGAAATTTATGTATGGGAATATTCTTCCTGATGTGCTGACATTGCCAACAATTACAATTATGTTTAAACACACCAGATGTATTGTGCAGCATTGGCCGTTAATGTTTTGTTTAAAAAAACAACAGATCGATTTCAATCATATGGTGACCATCTTCAGTGTGCTTGAAACAAGCGTTATGAATGCCCTGAATGTACGCATTATGAATGCCCTGGAAATAGAATCAAACCTCAAAACAATTATGTTTATTACCAGTCGCTGATAAATGTAGGCCCTAACTATGACAGAGATGGGTGCATATATTAATATGTACATGCCCACATCTAGTTTCTTTCTTTAATTAAAGAAAACAACGAACACACCATTGTTGTATGTTTTTATTGATTACTTACCCAGCATCAATGGAACATTCAAGGCCAATTCACACTGTCCATCACGTCACGTCACCGTCCGTCAGAACATTCCGCAATGTATTTCTAATGGCGGCATTCACACTGGCCATCACTGGACTGTCACGTCACGTCAAGCTTTCTCGAGAAGAATGAACTATTTCACCTGCTGTTTAAGATGTATGAGACAGGCGAAATACCCTCAGACTTTAAGAAAAAAAGTAATAATCGCCATTCCAAAGAAATCGGGAGCAGACAGGTGTGAAAATTACAGAAGCACCAGTTTGATAAGTCATGGATGCAAAATATTAACACAAATTATCTACAGGAGAATGGAAAAGCTGGTAGAAGCTGACCTCGGGGAAGATCAGTTTGGATTCAGGAGGAATGTAGGAACCCGGGAGGCAATACTCACTTTACGACTTATCTTAGAAGATAGATTAAGGAAAGGCAAACCTACATTTTTAGCTTTTGTAGATTTGGAGAAAGCTTTTGACAATGTTGACTGGAATACACTCTTTCAAATTCTGAAGTCAGCAGGGGTAAAATACAGGGAAAGGAGAGTTATTTACAACTTGTACAAAAGCCAGACTGCAGTTTTTAGACACGGAGGGCATGAAAGGTAAGCATTAGTTGGGAAAGGACTAAGACAGGGTTGTAGCCTTTCTCCAGTGTTATTCAATTTGTACATCGAGCAGGTGGTGAAGGAAAGCAAGGAATAATTTGGAATAGGGATTCAAGTTCAGGGTGAAGAAATAGAAACATTGCATTTTGCTGATGACATTGTAATTCTGTCAGAGACAGCAAAGGACCTGGACGAGCATTTTGATGGAATCGACAAAGTGTTGAAGAGAGTGTATAAAATGAACATTAACAAGAGCAAAACAAAGATAATGGAATGCAGTCTTAGAAAATCAGGCAATGCTGAAGGAATTAGATTAGGTAACGAAACAATGAAGGTGGTACTGTAGATGAGTTTTGTTACTTGGGTAGTAAAATAACATATGAAGGCCGCAGTACATAGGATATAAAATGCAGAATGGCAATGGGAAGAAAAGCACGTTTGAAAAAGAGAAATTTTCTAACAGTGAATATTAATTTAAGTGTAAGGAAGTCTTTTCTGAAGGCATTTGTGTGGAGTGTTGCCTTGTACACAACTGAAGCATGGACAATAAACAGTGCAGACAGGAAGAGAATAGAGGCTTTTGAAATGTGATGCTACAGAAGAATGCTGAAGATTAGGTGGGTAGATCGCATAACTAATGAAGAGGTACTGAACAGAATTGGTGAGAAAAGGAATTTTTGGCATACCTTGAATAAAAGGTATTACTTGGTAGGACAAATTCTTAGAGATCAAGGAATCGTAAATTTACCATTGGAGGAAAGTGTGTGGGGAAAATATCGAAGAGGGCGATCAAGAGACACATATAGTAAGCAGATTCATATGGATGTGGGTCGGCATTCTTATTAGGAGAAGAAAAGGCTTGCTCAGGATAGAGTAGGGTGGAGAACTGCATCAAACTAGTCTCCGGACTTAGGGAAGTGGATGTGGGAGAGATATATCATGTTTAAATAGTGAATATAAAGAATTTGTGTTATTATCTGTTACTAAATTTTTTACATTTTGCATGTGAAATTAATTATTTATCAAATTTATTTCTATTTCTTACAAGCGGAATTTTTTTTAATTTCATTAACTTAATTGGCATTTGAAGATATTACTTTCTGCAACATCAGTGAAACGAATAAATGGTAAGTTTAAATAAATCTGTGATTATAATTATATTAATATACATTTAGTTTCATTGTTTTTTTATTTATTTAACAATGGCTATGATAAGGTATACAGATTTTTTTTTATTTTATTTTGTAGGTAATGTTAATCACTTTCTTATGTTGTATAATAATTGCATGTCACTAGTAAAATTGAACTGACATACCTACTTTATTTTTTAGTTACCCATATCACCTCTTTCCAACTTCAAATAGCACTTTTTTTGCGTTTGTTATTTTTGATGTAACACCATATGTTTTCTATCTCTGTGTGGTGTAAAACATTGATATGTTTGCATTCCGAGAGATTTATTTCAACAAAATATTGCTGGGGATACAACGCTTCAAAGGCATCAGAAACTCATGCTCACTCTGTGTAAAGTGACACATGAAGCCAAACAAGTGACCATGTCTCTGATAGTAATGCTTAAACTGCACCAACGCTCATCATAAACATGTACGTATGTACACACAAAATTTCACTGAAATCCGTTATGGTTGGGCAGGGTAATTTGACATGGATCAACCCTATAATGGTTGTGCAAACCAACTGGCAGTTGACACTTGGCGTGGTGTCTGATGGGAGTGACCATAGACGCATTTCTCATTTACGGTCACTCCAACCAGTTACTGCGCTGAGTATAAACTTTGTTTGCATGACCACTAATAGTGCCTGGCCAACATTTATTGAACTAGAGGTCAGTGCAGACATTTGACTAATAATTCTTTGTCAAAGTTGTGGTAGTACTATACTGGTGCTAATTGTCTACAGTCTTCAACAGAATCCACATTAAACAGTATAGACATTGCTGAGGTTGGGTGGCTTGTGCCAAGTTGAAACCAACACTGTCGAGGTGGGGTTGCTTGCACCATTCCCATGAAACACAGACACGGCCAAAGTAGGATGCCATGTGTGCCTCAACAATAAGTCATAACACAGGTGCAACGACAGCAGAAGAGTATCAGTAGCAAATATTTGGTTCCTGAAGAGGGTAGAAGTCTTTTCAGTGTTGCTGGGCGCCAGTCTGTATGACTGAATTATGTGACCCTGTAACATCAGCTAACTTGGCATTACCATATAATTATTGCTAACAGCTAAAAGTGATGTTGTGCAGCTCCACTGTATGGATACCAACATATTCTACCATTCGAACCTTCAGGCAGGGATTACTCAAGAGATATCACCAGGAACAACAAAACTGGTATTTTATGGATTGCATTGCATAGGTTAGAAAATTTGAAGATGAAAATGGATATACTGAAGTTATGTATAAAGCAGTTTAATTAAGTTTGATGACAGTATGAACAGGACTCCGGTTTGATTTGTAGGACACATTCTCAGACATCAAGGACTCACCAATTTAGTATTGGAGGGAAGTCAGCATCATGATTATTACAGACAATGTCTGTGGGGGAGGGGGTAAGAATTCCAGAGGGACACAAAATGATGAGTACAATAAGCAGGTTGAAATGAATGTGGGTTGCCATAGTTATTCAGTAGAAAGGAAGGAAGACTATGGTATAACACCCTGCAACCATGTGGTCATTAGAGGCAGTGTTACTCAGAGGTGAAGAGGCTTGCACATGATAAAGTTGCATGGACAGCTACATCAAACTAGTGTTAGGACAGAAGACCACCACCACAACAACAGAATTATTGTAGTACCACAATAGGGGAAAACAGGATAAAATATACAACATTTCAATCAGATTCAATCCAAGTAACTTTAAGGCCATTGCCTTGATAGGAAAAGAAAACATTATGTTGAAGAGCAAATGGATTTAGACCATTGGATTTATCTTTTACAAACCACATATTTAAAATGCAGGAGAGCATAATTAATTAAATAACTATGCAACTATTTGGCATAAGTGAATTGCTAATGATATAAATTAAATTAAATTACTCAATCAAACAAATATCCTGGGAAAAATAAGGTCAACTATTCAGTAGAGGCTCACCGATAGAAACAAAAAAACAAATAAAAACACAGAAACATTCAAGCTTTTGCCACCACATGCAGCTTCTTCAGGAAAAAAGAGGAAAAAGGGGAGGAGAAAGGGAAGGATATGGGTTTTAAGGAAGTGGAAAAGGAGTCATTCCAACCCCAGGAGTGGAAGAGCTTACCTTAGGGGAAAAAATGTCTGTCTAGGTGTGTTTGCGTTTCGATATGTGTGAGTGTGTGTGTATTTGTTTACCTTCTTTTTTTTCCCCTAAGGTAAGTCCTTCCACTCCTGGGATTGGAATGACTCCTTTACCACTTCCCTAAAAACCGTATCCTTACCTTTCTCCTCTCCTTCCTTCCTCTTTTTCCTGGAGAAGCTGCCAGCGGTGGCAAAAGCTTGAATGTTTGTGTGTTTTTATTTGTGGTTTTGTTTCTATCGGCGAGCCTGTGCTTTGGGTAAGTCAAATAATCTTTATTTTTATACAAATTTTTCCCACCAGGAAAGTCTCCTTCTATAATATTCAACTATTCAGTACATTAGATCTGTTTAAATTCTGTTAGAAAATATTTATTAAAATCAGGTTGGACACTTATTGCGATTCGAAAGATGCCTGAACCATTTGGATCCTTCCCTCCACTACCAGCTCTTCTGAGCTGCGCAGATGGGAGTTGTCCCTTCAACACATTCTATGGTCCTGCTACCATCCTGGCCTCAACCTAAGATAACTTCCCATCCCTGCACCCTATGCCTAACATCTCTCCCCCCCTTTTCCTTCCCCTCATTATCCTGTATCTCATGTCTTCATTGTAACTGTGTGGTGCCACTTACAATATCCCCTTAATTAATTACTTTTTATTTTTACTTATTTTTTCTAACTTTTTCCCCTAACTTTATTTTTTTCCTTTTTCCCCCCTATTTTTATTTTTCCTTATTCTTATCATTTCAACCCCACATTCCTCCACACCTCCCTTTTATCCTTTCCCGTCCCTTCCCTTCACAGTATTGATTGCTGCTATTGAAATTCCCGCCTATCAGAGGTGGAACTTTCCATTCCCATCTTTACCCTACATCCATCCCCCTCCACTCCGAATCTCCCTCACAGTCTAGATGCTTGTGTCGCTGGAGTGGCCGGGCATGATGGTTACATCCATCCGCCTCCACTCCGAACCTCCCTCACAGTCTAGATGCTTGTGTCGCTGGAGTGGCCGGACATGATGGTTGTGTGTGTACGGTTGTCTGATTGTCTGAATGTGTGTGTTTCTTTTTCTGACGAAGGCCATGGCTGAAAATTTAAATTGTGTGAATGTGACTACCTATTTTTGTATCTGTCAGCAGTTCAGCGTGCTTCTTTAAGGTGAGTTGTTATCTATACTCCATTATTAACATTCCTATCAGATTTTCCAGATAGCAAGTTTGAAACTGCAGGATTTCCAATTGATAGGCCAAGTGCAGAAACTGTTTTAGATGAGGAAAATATGACTTGCTTCTCTGCAATTTTCAAAGAAGTTAGAATTCAATAATACTTGTGGTATGTGAATGTGAAATATAGACACCAAATGATGGAATGCACTACTTTTTGGCTCATTGAAATTTAACCTGAGAAAATGATTATGTTCTGATTTAACAAGGTTTTTAATTTACTCCCATGATTTAGCCCAAATACACTATCACTAGGTACAGAAAAACAAAGTTTGCTAATTTGATCAAGCTAGGTTCTTGACTAAAGTAAATGCTCATCTTTGTTAGGAGCTATCAAAACTTAGTTCCCAACAGTAACTGAGGTGCAGAGCACTGAAACTATGACTGTTACAGAGCTGGATACTTTGAATTTAAGTGTTGAATTTCAAGTTTTTTAAAGTATGTGTGCTTGTAACAATTTCACATTGTAAGTTCAGTAAATGTTGTTACAGTCCTAAACAGGGCGGCAACACTGTAACAAATGTGTTGGAAAGGCTGCGTGCATAATTGCAGTTTGTGGGCTGAAGGGGGAGTCTTGGGTTCAGTTCCTGTTTGAGCTAGGAACATGGAGTGAAAGGTTTTCGGGTTATCTCAGACCAGTGTTCAGTTGGATAGCCATTAGAGCATATGTCATATTGTATTTGAGTTACAGTACATAACAGGAATGTTTTGAGTAGGATAGGTTGCAACTCACCACAGAGATGTCTTGATGAGGCACAGAAAGGGACATTTAACATATTACAACTTACTAAAAAGCTTTCAGCCGTTACGGCCTTCGTCAGACAGAGAAACACACACCCCCTCCACTCTCCCTTCTCTCTCTCTCTCTCTCTCTCTCTCTCTCTCTCTCTCTCTCTCTCTCTCACACACACACACATTCTCACAACTCAACTGCCATCTCCGGTCGCTGTGGCCAGACTGGGGAACACAGGACAGGTGAGGCAAAAGCAATCAGTGATGCCACTGAGGAGGCAGCATGAAGAGAGAGGGTGGATGCACGGTAGGGGTGGGGGAATATTCCAGTGTTGTCTGATGGTCAGGGATAAATGAAAGAAGTGTGTGTCGGAATGGATGACAAGAGGTTAGAGTGTGGACACGAAGGAAGAGTGCTGGGGGCTGGAGATAGTGAAGGCTTAGGCCTGGGGGATTGTGTGAGTGTAGGATATATTGTACGGAGAGTTCCCACCTGTGCAGTTCAGAAAAGCTGGTGTTTGTGGGGAGAATCCATATGACACAGGCTGCGAAGTGAGCCTCATCATTCAGGGCTGCATTTCTGCAACAGTATGGGCCAGCAGTGAACCTGGCCACAGTTTGACGATGGGCGTTCCTGCAGCAGACAGCTCTTTGCTGGTCATGCCCATGCAGAAAGCTGTACAGTGGTTGCATTTCATTTTGTAGATCACATGACTGTTTTCACAGGTTGCTTTGCCCTTTATGGGATAGGAAATGCTTGCGATCAGACTGGAGTATGTGGTGGTGGGATGGTGGATAGAACAGGTTTTGCATCTAGGTCTGCTGCAGGAATATGAGCTATGGGGCAAGGGGTTGGAAGCAGGGATGGAGTAGGGATGGACAAGGATATTACGTAGGTTTGGTATGCAACAGAATACCATTGTAGGATGGGGTGGGGAAGATATTGGGTAGGAACTTCTCATTTCAGGGCAAGATGAAAGATAGTCGAAACTCTGGTGTGGAATGTAGTTTAACTGCTCCAGTCACGGGTGGTACTGGGTGGCTGGACAGTGGCTGGACAGTGGGTGTGAGGAAGGTGGGTAGGTGACTGACCAAACAGGACAGGAAGATGCCATATGGGTGCCCATGGCTGTACCACAAATTTCTTTGTAGATGATTCCTTCAAAGAAGAAGTAATCGTGGGTGAGGATGTAGTTCATCAACGAGATGAGGAAGTAGGTTGTGGGCTTGCAGTCAGTAGTGGCAAGGCCATGAGCATTGATGTTGGTGTAGAGGAAGGTAGCATCAGCTGTGACAGGCATTATTCCAGGTGGTAAAAGAACAGGAACTAAGGAGAGTCAGTGGAGGAAATGGTGTCTTTTATATAGGAGAATAGGTTGGAGGTGTTGGTCCATGACAACAGAGATTCTCCCTGTGGGGGCTCCGTAACCAGCCACAATGGGGCGGCCAGGATGGTTGAGTTTGTGGCCTTTCGGGAGCTTGTAGAAGGTGGGGGGTGTGGGGTGTCAGAGGTAGGGTTGCCAGATCTCCGGGCGCCGCCCGGAGTGCCCGGGTTTGGAATGAATTCTCCGGGTCTACGGGTCAATGACTCTCATCTCCGGGCTTGAATGTAACCTTCATCTTAACTTTTTTTACGACGCTTTTTAAGTACTATGCTCATATAGCGACGATCTACATTGAATTTAACGTAACTTAAACTAAGGACGAACACAACATCCATGCCATAGGGGGGGATTTGAACCTCTGGCGGGAGCAGTCTCGCGCACCGTGGCAAGACGCCTCAGTGCGCTCAGCCATTCCCGGCCGGCTCCTCTCTAGTAATGTCAATTTCTTATTGCAACAAAACGCTACTTTTCTATTCTTCCTCTGAAAACTTTTCGCTGTTGCGTCGGTAGTAATCGGCTAGCGCATTAAGCAAACACTGTTGCGGCAACGTTTCAACTGGCGACGTCTATTATTTGTGTTCGTTCGTTCAGTATTCGTTATCAATTTACCGGCAATTTTTGGAATACTCGAATCGTGTGTGAACAGACAAGCTTACATTAACTCAGATTAGTGAGTAATAACAGTAAAATGAAGAGATGATATCTAAGTTCGTTCCGTGAAGAATGGTTGCAGGAAGAAAATTGGAAAGAGTGGCTACAAAAGTTTATTAGGCATTTGGCGCTCTTCCTGGTGACCAGTTTGCGGAGCCTCAAGCGGCAACTCTTGGAAGGCGCAGCTGTTGATGTGCGCAGCTGTTGATGTGAGCAGCTTTGATGCTGCCGCCACTTCTGCTGCCACGCCGATTGCAGTGTGCCGATTGCTGATCCACAGCAACTGGCGGCCTAGCCGGCCAGCTGCGGCATGTGAAGGCCACCCCTAGCAATGTTCCACCGGGGGGAGGGGGGATACTTGCTGTGAGGGAGGAGATGATTATTTTATTTTTATTTTTATTTATTTATTTTTTTTTTTTTACGTGTAATCCTGGTTGGGGGGGGGGGAGTCATTGACCAAGGGGGAGGGGGGCACGTCTGGTCTCCGGGCCTGCCTCTAGTTCAATCTGGCAACCCTAGTCAGAGGGATGACGAGGAGGTTATGGGATGGGCCTATGGATTTGATGATGGACTGAGATACTTTTAGGACTTTTGGAATGGGCTCATTGTAGCAAATTATGTAAGTGGAAGAATCTGACAGTTGGCAGAGACCCTCTGCCACATAGTCCTTGTGGTCTAGAGCCACAGTGGTGGAGCCTTTGTCAGCTGGTAGGATCATGAAGTTGGGATCAGTTTTTAGATGGTAGATTACTTTTATTTCTTCAGGTGTTAGGTTGGTATGCATTTTGAGAGATTTGGGGAATGATGGTGAGGCCCAATTAGAGTTAGAAAATTCTGCAAAGTTAAAAGGGGGTGATTTTGGGGCAGTGGGGGTGGATCTTGATTGGATGGAGAAGTGAATTGAGTCAGGCAGGGTTCAATATTGGTATTGGAATGTGTCTGAATGGTGGGTATGGTAGCAAAATGGAGTTTCCATTTTAAGGGACCAGGAGAAGGAGAGAAGATCCTTACCAAGTGTGGCATGAATGAAATTAGGGGTGGTGTAAAAGGTAAGACCTTTGAAAAGGACTGATACTTCTGTGGGACTGAGGCTTTTGAAGGAAAGGTTCATCATGGTTTTTCTTGTCTGTTTAGGTGGTATGTGGGGGTATGTGGGTATGTGGGGGACTTTCTGAGGGTGCGGTAAATGAAGAAGGTCTGCTAAGCTGGGTTTTGTCAGCTATGAGGGACTGCAGGGTATGTTTTGAGGCTCTCATTAAGGGTTTGGGTAATGGTAACCCAAGGTGAGAGTATGAGGTGAAAAGGTTAGGAGTGTTTTGAAGTGGCATTGTGCATCTGCTCTAGTACTTGGATGGTGAAGATATCAGTCTGGAAGATAGGATGCAGGTATTTGGGGTTACAGAACAAGAGAAATTTTTCAGATGGACATGAGGTGCTGCAAGTCTGTTTGGGCCTGGTTTACAATGTTTTGTAGGATAAGTATAGTGGACTGGTGGAATCTGAACAGATGGAGGTCATTATGGAGGGAGGGATTGCAGCCAGAAATGGGTAATTTGATTGTCAAGCTATTTGGATCAACACCACAAGCTAGGCAACAATGTAGGAATATAATGTGGGACTGAGTTCTGGCTACGTGTAGGGAAACTTTTGTGTATTGTCGCAGATAGAAGCTGCAAGGATCAATAGTGGGGTATAAAAAACAAAATCCGCTCAAAAATGCAAGATCACGAATAAGTCCCTATGTGAGTGTAGAGATACGAAAATTATACACAAAAACTGTGTGACAAACATGTAAGCACGTATGAAAACCCCATGGGAAGGCGTGAAAAACTGGTGGTAATGTGTGGAAAACTCTTAGGAATGTGCATGAATCTCACAGGAACGCGTGAAAAACTCAAATAAATGTGTGTCAAGAGTGTCAAAGACAATCAAGAATCTGGGTAAGTTGTATAAAAATTCATGTGTGGAGAATAACAATCAGGATTTAACAGATGAAAACTAGGGAGTGGGCCTGTTAATAGAAAGTGCAATACATAGCTGGGAGGAAATTTGGAATTCGAATGGTCATGTAGGTGTTTGCTGTGAGTGGACAAAATTATTGATAAAACACTTGGATGTCAGTGAGTATGCATTTTAGAGGGGATTAAAAATACAGGAAAGAAGAAAAAGAACTGACATTGGGTAAAAGTGACAAAGGAAAGTTTGAATGACTCACCAGAGCTGACACAAAGGTAAGTTGTGGAAATAAGTTTCTTTTGCCAAAGGTGTCAATTCTACTGAAATTAATGCACTGCTAATGGCATCATTTTTACGTGCACTGTTAGGATTTTATGTGCAAAAACCTATTTTTGTGGGAATTTTTGAGGCTCATAACTTCTACACCAGCTTAAGGCAGTTTGAATTCGCACAAACTTTGAGGAAAGTTAGATATCTGGATAAAGTCAAACCATTTTTACGTCCAATCATTATTAATCATTGCTGATATATAACAGTTCCCATTTAAGCTAAATTTAGTATGTCATTGTTGAAAGATGAATTCCTTTTGCAAAATAAATACTCAAGCTGATGCACAATGTTTATGTGCACTATCAGTATTTTACGTGCAGGAAAAAAGTTTTTGGGAGATTTTGAATCACATCACTTTTACACTTAAAACTTAAACAAAATTTAGCATTAATGTAGATAAATGGATAAAATTAGAAAGGATTCAACAATATTTTGGAAAGGATAGGCTGCTACTCATCACAGAGATGCCCGTTGAGACTCAGAAAGGCACACATAACGGAAAAACAAAAAATATAGCTTTCGGTTGTTAAGCCTTCCAGAGAACAAACACACACAAACCCAACCACTGTCTCTGGCCACAACAGCCAGAGACAGTGGTTTTGTGTGTGTGTCTGTTCTCTGGCAGATGAAGGCTTAACAGCCTAAAGCTATATTTTTTTGTTTTTCTATTATTTGTGTCTTTCTGTGGCTCATTGGGCACCTCTGTGGTGAGCAGCAGCCTATCCTTTACAAAATATTGTTGAATCCTTCAAGGTATTTCCATTATTTAAAATTAGAAAGAAAAATTTTAAATTCAATAACCATGATCCATTATGTTGCCTGTGCTGAGACTCATTGGACAACCAAACAATGATGGACTTTAAAGTTGATAGTATTTTATCATTGTTTATCATTTCATTATTTAAACATGCACTGCTAATTCCACTTGATTCAAGACATTAAATTTGTTTCATTCTTCCCATACATGTTTCAGCTCATCAGTGGTATAATTTTATTTCATTCTTACATTATGCTAAATTGATTGTATATAATATTCCTATTTTATGATTACTATTCTGTTGTCATGCAGCTAGCCATGATTTTCCTTCTTCTAGTTCTTTGTTTCTCTTGTCCCAAGTTTGTATTTTTTCTTAATTTTTAATTAATTAATTAATTAATTTTTTTGCGGAATTTGTATGTTTTATACTTATTTTATTCTATTGTGACACATAAGGCTATTGTTACCATTGGGAAAAAAAGATGCTAACTTGTAAGAGCATGTATTGAAGTCAGGAAAAGGTTTCTGAAGTCTTATGTCTGGAGTGTGACTTACTATGGCTATGAAACGTGGACTCTGGGAAGTGATGAAGAGAAGAAGCAAAATTCTTTTGAAATGTGGTGTTATTGAAGCATACTCAAAATCAAATGGATTGACAAAATTACAAATAAAGCACTCTGGGAAAGAGAAGGTGAAAAGAGAAGCTTGTGAAGACTGTTAATTAAGAAGAGTTCAACTTTCTGGCCATCTAATGAGATACAAAGAACTCTTGAAAACAATAATAGAGGGAAATGTTGGGGAAAAGACCAAGAGGAAGACCACACCTGAGGTACAGGGACCAAATGATGAAAGATGCTGGATGAAGAGAAAAGTGGAAAGATGTTCAGAATGGACACTTGCTGCCATCATGATTGCTGCAAATGAATCCTTGGACTGACCACTATAGAAGAAGAACTATAGAAGATGATTGTGAACACTCATCCCTGGTTGACGTTCCTGAAGTAACAAACTGATTTGTAGACAGCTAGTATCTCACAGTCAAAAGTAAATCATTTACAATGTGAGGCTGTGAGTTTGCATGAGGAAAATCAGATTGGTTAAGTCATATCTCCTATATGTTGTAGTAGAATGTCTCCATTGTTACTTCTCAATTCAATTCAATTTTTATTATCGCATTTCATGTCTTATACAATCAAAGATTCTGACATAGGTGACTTGTCAAAGATACACTATATACAATACTATTCCATACAGGCAATAAGTGTGCCTCGGTTGCACAGTGGTAGAGTGCCAGAGTACAAATCCAAAGGTTGCGGGTTCGATCCCCGCCAGGTCCTAAGATTTTTATCTGTCACTTTCCACTTCTTTCACCTCTGGTAGTATTGCTCATGTGAAAAATACCGAGTAGCACCGTGGTTCGGAACCCACGTTAAACTGTAGGTCCCCCTATAACTGGCTGGGTAAGTCAGTTCGAAGGTCGGAGGAAGGCAACGGCATACCACCTCCAAATAGGAACATGCCTAGTAAAGCACTGTGGTGTTCAAACCAATCTTCGGATTGTTGACTGCTTTACCTTTACCTTTACTGGCAATAAACTAACAACACATGTGGTGCTACATCATAAGAAGGTATTTTAGAGGACCTACAATTAAAATGAACTGTTGTCATTCAAAAAATCTTCTACACTGTAGAATATATCTTTCAGATATTTTTCCAGATCTCGTTTGGTACTTTTGACATCTGATTCATCCATACCTTTACATTTTTATTTACAAATTTCATGCCCATATAGTAAGGGTTTTTTTCATACAATTTTAATCTATGGGTTTGGTAACATGTAGTTTGCTCTATGCCTAGTTTGATATTGATGTGAGAAACAGTTGCCCTCAAAAAGTTGTGGGTTTCTTTTTGTGAATGTGAATGTTTCATAGATATGCATGCTTGGAATGGTCATTAGATCTAGTTTTGCAAATAAAGGTTTACAGTGTTGCTTTGGTTTAGCTCCCACCATTGCTCGAATGATCTTTTTTTGTAGTCTGAAAGCTCTAAGTAAATTTGTTTTTTCAGACCCCCAGAAAATGATAGTATACCTAGTAAATGAAACAAAATATGCATTATATACAGTTTTCCTTACAGCTAAATCAGTGACACTATACAAAATATTCATAACATATATAAGACTATTCAGTCGACTTAGTATGCTATCCACATGGTGACTCCACAACATGTTTTTGTTTAATAATATGCCGAGGAATTTGACACTGTCTGCAGTGTCTATTTTTTTGTCCATATACGTTATTTCACTTATAGACTGTGCAGATTGTTTTGTGGTGAAATGAACAATTTCTGTTTTAGTAAGGTTTAATTTCAGGTTATTATTTTTGACCCTACCCTCTACTTCCCCAAGTGTTTTTTCAATATGACGAATTAGGTCCACCTCATTTTTACAACAGACTATAGCTGTTGAGTCATCTGCATAGAGGATGGTATCAGACTGGACCTGGCTTGGCATATTGTAAACGTAATACAGGAACAGTAGTGGCCCTAATACCGAACCTTGTGGAATGCCTAATTGAGTGTGTTTCCAGCCAGAGACAAATTTATTGCTGTTGCTGTTAACAATTTCTCTTTGCTTTCTGTTTGCCAAGTATGATGATATCCAGCTAAGAGATTTACCTTGAAAACCATAGAGTGCCAGTTTTTGTAGGAGGAAGTCATGATTTACTGTGTCAAAGGCTTTGGACAGGTCACAAAAGATGCCTAACACACACATTCTATCATCAAGCCATCTGCTAACTTTTGTGACCAATTCATTAATTGCATGGTTTGTGCGGTGGCCTTTTCTGAAACCATACTGATTGCATAATATTATGTTCTTAGAGGAATTGTAATTTTCAATCTGATCACATGCAGCTCTTTCAAATATTTTTGAGAGAACTGGTAACAGTGAGATTGGCCTATAATTATCCAATTCATCTTGTTTGACCTTTTTATGAACTGGCAGAACTTCTGCATATTTTAACAAATCTGGGAAACATCCCTCATCAAATGATTGGTTGATTATGAGGGAGAGTGGATGTGCATTAATGTGCCAAACTGTTTTTATTATTTCGGTGGGGATCTCATCCCACCCCACGGATTTTGAATTTTTTAGGGACATTATGATTCTTGTGACATCTGAGATAGAAACATGAGCAAACTTAAAACCTGGGCCCTTTTTGTCCATCACAATAGACTTTGTTTTTGGTGTTGAACATTCACCAATTTTGTTACAGTTTATGTAAAAGTCATTAAAAGATTCACAAATGGCACTGGGGTCTGTAGCAGTTCTATCATTTATCACTATTTTAGAGGGACACTTTCTCTCTGGCTCACATCCAATTTCGCTTCTTATAACTGACCAAACAGCTTTTGATTTGTTTTTTGCATTTGAGATGAAGTTGTTATTTGCCATACGTTTTGCTACTTTAACTACTTTATTGAATGTTTTTTTGTATGTGCTTACATACTTAAGAAATTCAGGGTTTCGATTTACTTTTGCCTCCATATGCAGTTTCCTCTTAGTTTTGCTAGACACTCTAATTCCTTTTGTTACCCATGATCTACACTTTTGGGACCTTGGCCTCATTGTCACAAAAGGGAAGCATTCATTGAATATCCCTAGGAAGTCAGATAAAAGTTATTGTAATTTTCATCTGTGGAAGTGTGTTTGTTGACTGACCACTTGGTTTGGCATAGTTTTTTTTACAAAATACATCCACATTTTCTTGACGGAAATTCCTAAATCTTTTCGTTGTGGAGGTTGAATTATGTTTCGGGAGTGATATGAATAGTGCTTTGTGATCTGATACTCCTAAATCTAGAAGGAACTTTTCTTTTACTTCATAATTGTAACTGCTTACAATGTTATCAATACATGTTGCAGAGGTTGCTGTAATTCTTGTATACTGATCAAAATTGAGATTTAGTCCATTTGTGGCTACCAGGTTACTAAACATGCATCAGACTGAGCAGTGTCCTCTGCAATAACTTTGTAGTGATGGATAACCATGTATGCTTGATATACCAAGTATAGTTTTATTTCCAGTGTGTTGTTACCATGGGAAATAATTAGAATTAAATTTCAGGAGGGAAGCTTTACCAACCACAGTGTGGAAACTGCAACTTCAGGTGTCATAGCTTCATTGACTTGTTCATGTAGGGGATGCTAGAGATGGGACGGTGTTGCATACCATGTGGTTCATCGTGAATATGATGGATAGTACCCCACTGATGGGTAAGATAGACACTTGATGGGTGACTTTGCTGTCTCATATTCATGGTGCCATGGTGAGATAACTGATTAAATTGGATTTACAATGGGGTAGCGCCATGAAAATGTAGTTGTTAATGTACTACAGGGTCACCAACATGGGTAGAGCCTTTATCAGATGTAAATAATAATGATTTGCACCCAGTGCATGCACTTAAACACTATTTATTGGTTGTTAATGATATGTGAGAACACTGTAATATAAAATGACTCAAACAATAATAACAGGGATGCCGAAATCAATGAGTGTAATGAAAGGCAAAATTATTTACAGATGAAACGATCAGTACTCAAGCCAGATTTGATTATGGCCACCTACTCTGGTAAAGACAGAGTTTGCACAGTTAATTGCTGCTCCATCTGTAAAAGTTTGATTATTTTAACTATGGAAAATTCGATTGGAATGTCAATAAAGTAGGACAGATACCAAATCACCATAAAGAGGCTCACTGAGCTGCTGCCTCTGTATGTACACACATGGGTGACATTTTATTTTTATTTATTTATTTATTGTCTGGTGTAATATAACAAGTATTGGTGGGCAATTTGTCTGTCTTGACCTGGAATGAAGTAAGATGTTTGTGCACTTGAATAAGACTCTCAGAGCGAGGATGGAAAAAACCTTTCCTCATATGTGTTCCATGTATCAATCAGCTAGTGGCCAGAAATGGTAAATCCTGATCATGAGGGTTACTGGAACAGCTATGAAAGAGACTGTGCTGCTTAATGGCTGCTTAGCTAATTTCTAGAATTTGGCTACTTAACAAAATTGGAAGATATCTATGACCTTAGAAAAATTAGGAAGGTCTTATTAATCTGTAATAATTTCAATATCTTCAAAACTACAAAAGTTGATATTTAAATATAAAAAATAGAAAATGGATGTCTTACACAAAGGACAGACTCGTCGACAGAGACAAATAAAATCACACACAAACATACATACAAGCTTTCGCAGCCGTTGGTCCTGAAGAAGCGACCAACGGTTGCGAAAGCTTGTATGTGTGTTTGTGTGTGTGTCCTTTGGGTAAGTCATCCGTTTTCTATTTTTTATATTTTTTTATCCCACTAGGAACATTTCCTTCTATAATTTTCGTTTCCTCGAAGTTGATATTTACTATGACTGAATTACTTTCACACTAAAAACTCAAAATTACCAACATCTAACTAAACTTCAAGTGATTTCAACAATGTCTTGGATGATAGCATTTAATTTCAAGCTGTCATCTTAAAAGCTACACTTTTATGTCTGACAATGGAAAGGCCAGTTAGGAATTGAACAATATAATGAGGATGTTTACAACTCTCTGCAAAGTATGATGAGCTTCGACAGGCACATAAAAAAGACATTTATATACACAGAACTTAAGTTATAGACCATTAGCCTTCATAAGAATAAAGGACATTCACGCAATCTCACAGGCACATTTCACAGACACACAATCATCATCTTTGACCAACACACTCCAAATCACGCTCTGAGGTGAGGCAATAGTTTGAAATGGGAGAGGAGTACAGGAAGGTTGCAAGGCAGTGGTGGGGATAATGTACAGTAAGTATAACTCCCATGTGGGCAATCAAAAAAGCTGGGGGGGGGGGGGGGGGGGGGTGAGGATCCAGATGCAGATGGCCCGACTATGAAGCAGACATTGAAATTAGGAATGAAGGAATGAAGGTTGGAATGGATGTGGAGGATCTTTGGCAGGATGTCCCTAATTCCTGGGCATGAAGACATAAATCAAAACCTTGGCAGTGGATGGAACAACTAAACCAATACTTCGTCAAGGAACAATCGAAAAGCCTCTTTTGCCAAGGTTTTGATTTTCTGTCATCGTGCCCAGAAATGATACACATTCTACCCAAGATTCTCCCTACCCCTCCTAAAGTGGCATTCCGTTGCTACCTAACCTCTTTAACATCCTAGACCACACCTATAAAACCCACAACCCCAGCCCCCTGCCACAGGGATCATTTGCCTGTGAAAGACCCTGCTGCAAGACCTGCCCAGCTCACTCACCCGGCACTTCCTATTCCAGTCCCATCACTTGCGTCCATGTGAAACCTACCTGCACTTTGACAGTTGTCATCCCTTCCACATCAAAAAATCCCTCCCATACAGCCTAGCCACTTGTGGATGGTGTATCTGCTTTGACAAGAACTCCTTTCTCTATATGCTGAAGGTCTTACAAAGGCCTTCACAGACAGAAACTACCCCACAGACCTAGTCCACAAAGAGATCTCAAGTGCCATATCCTCACATGCCCCAAATCCTCCCTCTACCACCAGTAACTAGTATCAAAACAGCACTTTCCTTGTCACCTAGTAGTACCATGGACTGGAACAAATAAACTGCATCATTTGCCAAGGTTTTGGTTTTTTGACCTCATGCCCAAAAATAAGACACCCTGCCCAAGATCCTCCCCACCCCTCCTAAATTGGTGTTGGTTCGCCCGACAAACCTCCGTAACATCCTAATCCATCCCTTTGTCACCCTGACCCCCAGCCCCCTACCACAGGGATCATATTCCTGTGGAAGACCCCACTGCAACATCTGACAAATCCACCCACCCAGCACTTCCTATTCCGGGCCACCTGTGAAAGCAGCCATGTAATTTACCAAGTGTATTGCAATCACTTTGCAGCATTCAATATTTGCATGATCACTAAGTTGTACATTAGGATGAATGGGCACAAGCAAACTGTGGTCAGAAACAAGGTAGACCAACCTATGGCACAATATACAGTGGAGCATATGCTTGATTTCAATGGCTGCTTCAAAATCCAAGTCATCTGGATTCTCCCACTAACCAGCTTTTCTGAACTACACAGATGGGAGTTATCCTTACACTACATTCTCTGATCCCAAAATTATCCAAGCCTCAAGCCATGACAACACCCTTTTTCTCCACACACTACAGTTCCTACTACCTCTACCCTACACTTCTCCCATTTCGTGTGCCGTGTTTGTGTGTGTATGTTTATTTTGGTTCCCTTCCCGCCCCACTCCATTCTTAAGCTGCATCTCATTCCACACATTTAATACATACCGGTACATGCCCTGTAAAACCAAGCTGTATCCATTTCCACCACTGCCATGCAACGTCTCTGTCCCCCATCCCCTTCCCTCTCATCCTATACCCTCGCTGCAGAATATGATTTTGAGTGAGGCAGCCAGAGATGACAGTTGTGTTATTGTGAAGTGTGCCTGTGTGAATGCTCTCTTTTTTGAAGAAGGCTAATGGCTGATAGCTAAGTGTTGTATTTGTGTCTTTTTTATGTGCCTGTCACAGCTGATCATACATCTTTGCAGTGTTATTGTAAACTATCCTTGTTATATTGTTGAATCCAACCTGGACTTCCTATTACACAATTTAGTAGTCATGTTTGTTTTGGGTCAAATGCAACCAAGTTATGTTTGATTTGTTCAACCAGATTTTGATTAAAATTTATCCAAATTACATTTGCACTAGTGAGATTATGATTATATTGTTGTTCATCTAGAATTTTACTAGCAACTACTAACTGCACTTAGCATATTGGGATATTCCTTACTAAAAACTCACAGTCTGTGATGATCATTAATGGCTATGCAGTGTTTTCTTCTTTTCTGACATGTCCTACATCCAAGGTGATCTCATCACTATGGATTAACTGAAACAAAAAGTACATCTAATCTTTGAAGTATTTCCATTTCTGTTTTCAATGCAAGCAGCTTGATCGAACATTCCTCAGATAAACTGTTAATTCATAGTATTCAAAAAGCACAACATCTCATCAGTCAAACAAATCACTATCATCAGAATGTGGATGACACATTCAAATACGACCACATGGACAGAAGCACAAGGGAAAAAGAAAATACACAAAGACCTGCATTTGCATGCAGACACCCTACACAGAGGAATAGGTAATACAAATACTGGTTCACAGGGCATGCACTGTCTTAGATGGGGAGTGTTTGCCCCAGGAACTGGAACACCTGAGAATTGTGTTGTGAAAAAAACAGGTACCTAACATGGCAGATTACGTGGACTTCTCACCCCATCTCTCCAGTGCAGCCTGGATGAAAGAAGCCATGGTAAAAGAGGTAGCCTCCACTTTCATATCATAAAGTGGTGCACTTTTGGGGAAAATTGGAAGCATACTCAAAAAGCATCAAGTCTTTTGCCTTCCCAATAACATAAAGGCATAACTAGAGAGCACTCAAAGATGACCTTGGTGTGTGGAAGGCTGGAGTATCTCAGATTCCACACCAATGTGGCAAATCATATATTTTACAGGCCGTGTGCAGCATCAAATGTAATAAGGAAGACACTAATCAAACATGATGATCTAGCAGCTTTCATTGATGAGTAACTATATCTATGCTACCACAGGCACCAACACTGATGCCACCATTTCTGCACCCATCGACTCTCACAACTGAGCACAGGATGCATAGGGAGTGCCCTGGAAAGGGCTATATGGCAGCCATGCACCACTCACAGGTCAGTTCATCAGCACACCTGATGATGGTCACATGTCTGATCGCTGAAATATTGTGCCCATTGAACACTACGAATGGGAAACATCAGAGGTCTTTTCAATCAAAAATACACCAAGAGGAACTGAGGAATCACATTTCCTAGTTTAAGGTCTACGTTAGTAGCAGTTCTAAATGTATGTTTTTTCTTTGTGTGTTTTTTCAGGTGACATTAAAATATGTGTCATGCATTTTTCTTTGATTGTTAGATAGGAAGTAGCTGGCCTGTATTTTTATTTAAAATACCTCTCATAGCCTGATAAGTTGTATTTCAACAATTTTCCTGTAAAGATTCATCTAATGTTACAGAATATATTTGTCCTGTTTGCTGCACTGGAAAAATGGAGATGGTTGTAAACACAACTCAGCAAATTGGCAGTGACTGTTTTATGCAGACAAACTTGCATCTGACTGAAATTATAGAAGACACTGTGTTAAAACAAACATATGAAGAAGAAGATATCCCATTTCCAGCCATTTTGCATAATACTGGAAGCTCTGAAGGTAAAATCAAGATAATATTTTTAACGCATTACAGAGACAATTTGTTGAAACTGGTACATGCCTTAAAACTAAATGTTTAATATGATACAATCTACATAATTTTTGATCTTTCAGAATACGAAAGTAATGAAGAAAAACAAAGTGGAATAGATGCGTTGTACTGTTGGACACGGAGTAACAATTATGGTTCAAAGAAAGGTGACAGTTACAGAGTGTCACATAGACATGAAAATGCTATATTTACTAATGGTCACATTAATTTTGATAGATTTGTTCGGCATACCAGACTACAAAAAAGAAACAAAGTTTCACAACATCTTACCTGTAATATCTGTGGAAAACATTTTGCTACCAGACCTGGATTGTACTTACATTGTCGAAAGCATAAAGAAGGCTATCAGTTTGAGTGTGATACATGTTCTAGAAAATTTATGGATAAGCAAACATTAAAAGAACATCTCTTAACTCACATGATAGTTAAACCTTATCTCTGCCAAACTTGTGGCAAGCATTTCAGCAGACATTCTAGACTCAAAAAACATTTAATGAAACACACTCTTGAAACAGTAAGACCAAAACATTACTTCACATGCAGTTTTTGCGAAGAAGTGTTTATCAGTGAAGAAATAGCATTAAATCATGCTAAAATTGGTCATGGGAATGTTACAGAATTACATTTCAGTCATGGCCTAATTGACAGAGTTTTTATATGTGAATACTGTGAACGTTGTTTTGTTAGTCATCAAGCCTTAAACTGCCACAGAGAAAGTCATGCACCATTGTATGTGTTTTCCTGTATAGTGTGCAGATCAACATTTCCAACCTTTTCACGGCTTCAGACTCACAAAATAGCGCATTCTTCAGATAATTCCACAAACAGCTTTGAGGTGCCAAGATATTATGCTTGTACCGCTTGTGATAAGTCATATCTGCATTGGACAAACCTGACAGTGCACTGGAAACTACAGCATGATAAAATCAAATATATGTATCATTGTAAGGTAAATATAAAATTGTTTATAATACACAAAAGACTATATTATACATTTTTAATATCGAATCTCATCAAACCTGTAAGAATTTTCTCATATTGGCATTTTCTTTAGTTGATATACAAGTTTATGAGAAAAGTGCACTTAATGAGGAATATTAGTAACTTGAATGATGCTAAGTGGTTTGGTATTTTGCACTACTGAACTGTCAACTTCATTTTATTATGGCAGACATTTTTCATTTAGGTCTGTACTGACATAATATGTACTTCATCATTATATAATAATTTTAATTAAATGGACATGTCAATAATTACATAATATTTAGAGAAGTAATTGATATCATGCCATGCTTTTACAGCACATGGCTAGTGTTCAGAATGAAGGATTAATTTAAGAAGTGAGAAACCATGGTACAAAGCACGGATAATTGTGAGATTGGTAAGAGGGCATATTAGGTTTAGGATTTGTCTGCATTTTCTTGAAGAATGTGCTTGCAGGAGTTCCCTCACACAGAGAAAATGTTTTGAGGTGTTGATAGTGGAAATTTGGACTGAAGACAGAATGAGGACAACAAATTCTATGAAAGAATATTTATCTGTTGTGAAGGAAAGAATATGTTGTTCAACGTAATTTTTCATCTCACATTGATGCACCCAGGCTTCAGTTAATAAGTCACTAGAGTGTTACAAAATAATGCCAATATGTTAAAGTTTTTTCTTTATAGCAACCTTTGTCTGCCTACCCATTTCCACCAATATAAATTTGTATTCTTACTTGCCACATCACCCTTAACTTGAACTCAAATGAGTTTAATGGATCGAAATGGTAATAATTTTATGGAATTCTTGGGACCCTAGATCAATACATTTTCACGTTTCATCTACAACATATAGAGGTACAAGTGTGGTTTCTTTCTGTGCCATGATCCAGTAATTAACTGTATGGGAACGTTTTTCTTTGTTTGTTTTAGCCTAGTTATTTCTGAAGGTTTGCTTAAGTGTGTGGTTTTTTTTTTTTTTTTTTTTTTTTTTTTTTTTTTTTTTTTTTTTTTTTGCTACTGTGGTATCAATACAATGTACATGACAATTCACAGATTGCATTTCTGTATATTTTAAGGAGAGACAATTTTCTATTGTAATTGAATACTTTGATCACTAACTAATATCAAGGAATATTGTTCAAAAGAGGTAAAGTGGCTGGCCAGTACTTACTTTACATTGGAACTGCCGATTTCAACACACACATTAGATACAAATGGAGACAAAACTAAATGTTTAAACAAGCTTTCAGAAAGGAGTATTTCCTTCCTCAGCCAGGAGAGGAGGGAAGAGAAAGAGAACAGAAGGAAAGATTACTCACAGACTTGGCTTTGAGGTAAGGATGGGTGAAAGTAGAAGTTCTGAGCCATGCCCCCTTTGCCATCCGCAGCTCTCTTATTCATTAGTCAATTCTCACCCTCCTTTGTGTGTGTGTGTGTGTGTGTGTGTGTGTGTGTGTGTGTGTGTGTGTCTACCCTTAATTTTAATTTTTAATAACCTCCCCCCACTCAGCATTATTCAATTCACTTCTTGCTCTATCCTCTCTGGCCCCTACCACTCATCTCACTAAAATGTCAATCACAAAGTAATTTTAACTGAGGGAAGAAAGAAAGGAAATTTAGAGTTTATCGCACTGTCAACATCATGGTCATGGAAGATGGAGCACATGATTGTATAGTTTGTGTCAGGGACACAGAAGGAAATAAGCCATGTCATTTGAAAAGAACTATTCCAGCATTTGCCTGGAGTAATTTAGGTAACCTAACACCTAAATCAGGATAGCTGGAGGTGGGCTGGAACCTCCCGATTGCGAGTCCAGTATGAATTTTAATCAGAGTATAATCAAAGAACTTTCATAAGATTCTGAACAGAGCTTTCCAGTGGTCTCAATGAAAGAAAACAAATACTCATTATGTTGTTGAAGTCCAACCTGGAAGTTCCATTGTTTAATAATAATTATAATAAATCTATCATGCAATCTTGGCCTCTGCCTTGATTCAGTGGTATTGAGCTCTGTCTTCTTTTAAAATTCATCTCCTGTGCTCCAGTGGGATTCTTAGAACATCTGAAAACTTGCTTCTAAATAAACTGATTAGAGAAATTAAATATCCACCTCACAACATTTGTGAGAAGAAGAAAAACTGAAAATAATGTCTAAATTATCAGAGGGATAACTAATCCTAGTTCCCAACGTAATTAATTAGAATCAAAGATTACAGTGAAATAATAGAACCAGTATGTATGGGTGTGGATGTGCTCTCCAAGGAACTGAAAAGAAAGTAAAGTGAATTCAGAACAAAAAATAAAATTAGAAAGAAACAACAAATGATTGAACAATCTATATTAAATACAGGAGTAAGTATTAGGAACCAAATACAAACTGCAGAACATTTATTTGACTTCAGAACCCAAGTTCTTGAAGGTAAATTTTAGGAAAGAACACAGAAGAAACAAATGTAAAAATAACAAAGAAACCATAACTAGTAACTTGAGAGCAAAACAGTAATCATAAAAAGTAGGAAGGGTATGGGAAAACCGTTTTTTGGAGTAAGGATACATGAGAGTTTGGCGATTTGCAAAAGAACATCTTGGTAAATGGTAAAATTTATGGATTGAAGATATGGTAGGTTGGAATCAGCATGTTGAGTGAAAACTAAGTTAGGCTAAAATTTCACCTTATAAATCACACTTCTGGCAACCTTGGGTTTTAACAGCACTGTGTTAAGCCTGTTACTTCAAAATCATTCTTAATATTTGAGTGTGCTGCAGAATGCGCATGCGCAGAAACAAGGAACTGCAGTGGCATCTACTAACATCAGGAGTTAACACATTCTGGTCGAGCTCATTCATTTTATAGAAATGCTTTCGCATCTTCTTCAACTATTTCCTTTTTTTTTTTTTCCTTTGTGTTCTCATCACACCGGAAGGTTGCAGTGGAGCCTAAAATTCTTTTTTCTACTAGCGTTCTCCTACAAAAAGTGGAGAAATATCTGCAAACAGAAAGATATAAACGTTTTACATGGAAAAAAGCTGCACTATGCATAAATAGACCTACGAATGTAAATGTATAATAAACATGTTTAAATGAAAATTATTTCAACAACGAAAGATTCACATTTATTAAAAGAGAAAATGATTTTCGACGTAATTTGACCATTAGCAATTTAAAAAAAAAAAAAAAAAAAAAAAAAAAAAAAAAAAAAAAAAAGGAAACAACAACAAGATAAGAAAACTAGAGTAAACAGGTGCTTTTTACTTCATTTTCGGAATTGTTTTATGTGGTTCAAGTATAAATTTTCTTCAGCTAATAAATGTATAAGTTTTGAAATTTTTCGATCATACTTAGGTATCTTTTAGGTCATAAGTAGAGTACAGAATTTGACATATGATATTAGACGAGAATAGAAAATACATATAACCTTTAGTCATGAGTGAACTCAATACCATTTCCTTCTCCAATGTAAAAAGTGCCCTATAACCTCACTTCGTCATTCAGATGCTCTACAATGTCGTGCTATCGTCTAAACGAAAATGACCACTCAAAACAGACGAGAGTCAGTACGCAAATAACACACCAGGGGCACTGCAGTAGACACACTCAGCTTGAGTAGGCAACTGAGACAAGAATGTTGATTGTGTAAAAGGGACTTAAAGTCTAAATACATCCAATTGCTTGAGTAGTCAGGGAGATTTTCACTTGTTTGTGAACAGTAAGTAACTCACCCAGTGCCTATGAACATTATAAACAGTGGATATACATTGTACCAGGTAAAATACTTTACAGAATAGTAAACAGAAAGCGCTGCTGTACACCAATTAAGAACTAATCACAGATTTAAAAGCATACTTGCTGACAAAGATTCCACCACTGTTGTTAAGAACCACAGGAATTACATCCTGGTTGATATGTCTACCTACAAACCATTCCACGATGACACCCTTCCAGAAATTCAGCAACACTCCTCAAATCCTTAGGTACATCCCATTTACATTTATTTCTGTTCTCCATATCCATACCGAACAGGCCACTTGTGTGTGTGGCAGTAGGTACTTCGTGTACCAATGTCACTTCTGCATTTTCTTATTTCAGTCACTTATGATTCACAGAAAAAAAGATTACAAGTATGCCTCTGTATGGGCTCTAATCCCTCTAATTGTATCCTCAAGGCCTTTTTCTAAGATATAAGAAGTCTGTTAAAAACATTTTAAAGCCTTCATAATTTCATGCCAATGGAGAGTTGAACATGAGTTGCAGTTGGCATCCTGCACAAGTCTGTGTTGAATGTGTAACAGCCAAAAGTTTCTTTATTGTATATCTGTCAGTCATTGTTCAGTGCTGTAGTGAGAAGAACATTGTGTCACTCAGTTTGTGAATTTCAAGATGGCAGAACACATCTGCATTAAATTTTGCATGAAACTCAAGAAAACCTTTACAGGGACACACCAACTAATGCAGGAAGCCTACTGTGATGAGTGCAGAAGCAGTACTAAGTGTTGCAAATGGTTCCCAGACTTTAAAATGGCTGGATGGAAGTAAAAGATGACTCTTGGTCAGGCTGCCCTTTGACATTTACCATCAATGCTCATATCCAGACTGTCAGCAAAATTGTGTATGCCAATTGAATACTGACTGTATGAGAGATTGCAGAAGACTATGACTTTTCAGTTGCATCATGTCTTAAAATCCTGACACAGCCTCTTGGGAAGCATCATGTAACTGCCTAGTTCGTCCCACGGCTCATGACTGAAGACTAGAAACAGCTCACTGTGCTACCTCATTCTCTATACTCTCCACACGTGGCCCCTGTAGACTTTTTTTTTTATTTCCAAAGTTGAAAACACCATTGAAAGGGTGAGACTTTTCAGTGATAGACAAGATGAAAGGAAATTTGGAGATAGCATTTTGCATGATCTAGCAAAAGGCATAGCAAGACTTCTTCTGGAAGTGGAAACAGTATTGGGAGCCATGTATCAATTTTGGATGAGACGTATTTTGAAGGAGATTGTTGTTGTTGTTATGGTGGGTTTTAGGGGGACTAGACTGCTATGGCCATCAGTCCCCCGCTTCATATCTAGGCAACACACAGAAAAAACAGAACCATAAAAAATGTGCCTGAATGAGTTTTAAAACAAAGCAGAATGAAAGAATGCACCGTCAATGAATTATTGACAGAGTCAACACGAGACAATACGAAAGACACCAGACACACCGAGACAAAAATGATAAAACCAATGAATGTGGTTGACCGACCATGTGTATAAAAAGAGAAAAGTCAACCACATAGCGTACAAAATAAAAACTGTAGTCTAAAGACACGTCAAGGGGAACATAAAAAATTATCTAAAAGACCACCCAAAGGACTCACAGCAATTGGTAAATCCCCGCAGCACGAAGAAATCTTAAAACCAAATTAGCCACAGAGGCATCATCGCCGAGCACCAAAGAGAGAGTGTTCGGGAGGGTAAAAGAATGCCGCAGTGGGGCTAAAATGGGACAGTCGAGTAGGAGATGGACCACAGTCAATGGGGCACCACATTGGCACACGGGCGGGTCCTCTCGACGGAGGAGGTGACCATGCGTCAGATGGGTGTGATCAATGCGGAGACGGCAGAGAACCACGGAGTCCCTACGGGATCGCAGCTGCGAGGACTTCCAGACAGATGTTGTGTCCTTTATCGTACGCAGCTTATTGGGCACGTCCAGAGCGGACCATTCGGCGTTCCACAGGTCGCGTATTTTAGTGTGAAGCATCGGGCGGAAGTCTGCTTCTGGGAGGCCAATCGCCAGAGGGCGGCAAGTGGTAGCCTGTTTGGCTAGCTGGTCAACGCTCTCGTTGCCCGGGATGCCTACATGGCCCGGGGTCCAAACGAATGTAACACAGCGACCGGAGTCACTAAGAGCCAGTGTCGACTCCTGAATGGCCCTGACCAATGTATGACGAGCATAACACTGATCAAGGGCCTGTAAACCGCTCAGCGAGTCGCTACAGATCAGAAAGGAGGTCCCGGGGCACATGCGGATGTGGTTAAGGGCGCGGTATATAGCCACCAGTTCTGCGGTGAAGATGCTGCTGCCGGGTGGCAAAGAGGGTTGTTCAACATGGGCGCCATGCATGTAGGCATATCCAGTGTGGTTGCCATCCGAAGAACCGTCTGTATAAATGACTTCGGAGTTAGTGAACTCACGGAACAGTGCAGAAAACTGATGCCGTAGGACCAGAGGAGAAGTAGAGGTCTTCGGCTCACAGGAAAGATCCAACCGAATCCGCGGCCGAGGAACGGTCCAGGGAGGAGCATGGAAAGTCGAGCGGAAGGGATGGTTAAGAGGAAAGGAGTCCAGGGTCGATAGTAGCGATTGGACACACGCTGCTATCGGGAGTCCCGACCGAGGTCGCCTCTGCGGCAAACGAGTGATCTCTCCCGGAAAGAGGAGTCTGTTATTCGGATGCCGAGGGGTACAGTGAACTCTGGCAGCATACTGGGCAAGTAATTGTTGGCGCCGGTATCGCAATAGGGCGACTCCGGCCTCTGCCAAGAGACTTGCGACAGGGCTTGTACGAAAGGCTCCAGTGGCCAGACGGATGCCTGTATGATGCACTGGGTCGAGAACTCGCAGTGCAGATGGAGAGGCTGAGCCGTAGACCTGGCTTCCGTCGTCTAGACGTGACTGCACCAGAGCGTTGTACAGCCGCAGGAGGACAGGGCGTGCTGCCCCCCAGACAGTATGGCTGAGGCAACGAAGGATGTCCAAATGTCGTGAACACCGTTGCTTGAGCTGGCGCAGATGAGGGAGCCATGTCAAACGCGAGTCAAAAAGGAGACCCAGGAAACGGTGTGTATCCACAACCTGAAGGAGCTCACCATCAAGGTAGAGCTCCGGATGCGGATGTACCGTGCGTTGGCGGCAAAAGTGCATCACTCTGGTTTTCGCAGGGGAAAATGTAAAACCATGGGCAGAAGCCCAATTCTGCGCCCGATGAATGGCTGCCTGCAGTCGTCGTTCAGCTACACTTGTACTAGCGGTAGAGTAGTACAGGCAAAAGTCATCTGCATAGAGAGAGCAAGAAACTGACGGCCCCACTGCAGCCACTAGGCCATTAATGGCTACTAAGAAGAGGGGTACACTTAGGACGGACCCTTGTGGTACCCCATTCTCTTGGATATGGGAGGAACTGAAGGAGGTGCCAATGCGGACTCGAAAGCGGCGCGAAAGTAAAAAATTCTGAATAAAAAGAGGGAGGGAGCCACGGAGACCCCACCCATGTAGCGTGGCAAGGATGTGATGACGCCATGCCGTGTCATATGCTTTCCGGAGGTCGAAAAAGATGGCGACGAGGTGGTGACGTCGGGCGAAAGCAGTACGGATTGCCGACTCCAAAGAGAGGAGGTTATCAATGGCAGAGCGACCCTGCCGGAAAGCACCTTGTTGTGGGGCGAGCAGACCCCGATACTCGAGAATCCACAGAAGTCGCCGGCTCACCAAACGTTCAAAAAGCTTACAAAGAACGTTTGTGAGACTTATGGGACAGTAACTGTCAACGTTCAGTGGATCTGCACCTGGTTTCAGCAGGGGAATAACGGTACTCTCCTGCCATTGGGACGGGTATGCTCCCTCGATCCAGAGACGATTGAAGAAATCCAAAAGATGGTGTTGCGAGTTTACAGAGAGATGTTTTAACAGTTGACAGTGGATTCGGTCCGGTCCTGGGGATGTATTGGGGCAACTGGCAAGAATACTTTGAAATTCCCATTCGGTAAAAGGCGCATTGTACGGCTCCTGGCGGTTCGTGCGAAATACCAACTGTCTTCGCTCAGCCCGCTCTTTTAAGGTACAAAAACCTTGGCTGTAGGCAGTGGACGCCGAATTAAGAGCAAAGTGCGCTGCAAGAGACTCGGCAATGATGGTCGGGTTGGTATGAATATTTCCATGGATAGAGAGACCCGCGATCCCTGCCGGTGGACGGTAACCTGATATACGGCGAATCTTCGTCCAAATCTGGCTGGAGGAGGCACGAGGTCCAATTGCGGAAACGTATTTTTCCCAGCATGCCTGCTTGTGCTGCCGGATAAGCCGACGTGTCTGGGCCCGAAGACGCTTAAATGCAACCAGGTGGTCAAGGGTGGTGGGGTGGCGCCAGTACTGCTGCAGAGCCCTGCGGCGATTGCGGATAGCTGCTGCTATCTCTGGTGACCACCAGGGCACTGGTCTTCGCCGAGGTAAGGCAGAAGAAGATGGTATCGCGGACTCAGCAGCAGAAACAACAATGGAAATAATTTGGTCTACTGCCATTGTCGCATCAGCAGGGAGAGGGGTATCCAACGTTGCAGCAGAAGTGTATGCTGCCCAGTCGGCCCTGTGGAAGGACCAGCGGGGTAGGCGTGCGTGGCGTTGGTGGTGGGGAAGCGAAAGGAAGATGGGAAAGTGGTCGCTTCCATAAAGGTCATCATGGACCCACCAGTTAAGTAGTGGACGTAAGCCCGGACTACACACAGAAAGGTCTTTGGCGGAAAAGGTGCCATGGGCCATACTAAAATGGGTTGGAGCTCCTGTATTTAGAAGACAAAGGTCAAGTTGGTTAAAAAGTAGTTCAAATTCTTGACCACGTCCTGTAGTCACGTTGCTCCCCCATAGGGCATGATGTGCGTTAAAATCTCCTAAAATAAGAAATGGTGAAGGAAGTTGACCGATCAAGGCTGCCAGGTCAGCTGGTGCCACTGCTGCATCAGGAGGGAGATAAAGGGAACAGATGGTAACGTCCCGTGATGCTCGAACCCTGACAGCGACAGCCTCCAGGGCTGTGTG
Organism: Locusta migratoria; assembly: GCA_026315105.1. Lineage (NCBI taxonomy): Eukaryota > Metazoa > Arthropoda > Insecta > Orthoptera > Acrididae > Locusta > Locusta migratoria. Next base: position 302,303,183 of record CM048744.1, read on the forward strand.
AAGTGGCACTGGGGAACTATAGGCAGAGGTATGTACATATAGACATACCCCGCCCGACACCCTATTGTAGATGGTGCGGTTATTGAAGTACCCCCGGTAGCCCCGAAGGGTGGGGTCCGATCACTAGGAAACCAGGTTTCCTGGAGAGCAACACAAAGTAGTGGAAAAGAGCTCATCAGCTGACGCAATTCGGCCAAGTGACCGAAAAATCCTCCACAATTCCATTGGAGGATCAGACTGTCTCCTGGTTGACGGTGCATGAAGATGAAGATGGAAGAGGGATGGCAGGAGCACTCGTCTTTGGCTGGGAAGTCTGATCCTCCGTCTCCATGGCATCCCCGAGATCTGCGAAGGCCAGATCTTCGGGCGTCACAAGAAGGATGACCTCATCCTACGGTGTGTCACGTGCAAGGGTTGGGGGCACCGAGGCCGCCAGCGTTTCCTTGCGCTTCACTGTCTTTTTCTTCTTGTCTTTTTTGTCTTCCCGTCGTTCCTTTGGCCTACCGGAGGAGGGGGGTTTCTCCGGCGGGGCTTGAGGAGCCTGGGAAGACTGAGGAGCCAGGCGGCTTTCTGGCCCAGTGTCCTTCAGCCGCTGGCTGGAGTCTAATTTCGGTGGTGACATGGGTGGAAGGGAAGAACAGGTTCCCTTCCCAGAAGAAGAAGCCAGAGAAGGTGAACCCTTTTCTGGCTGGGGAGTAGGGGTAACCACTCCCGACGTGGGGGGCAGTATAGGCCCCGCAGAAGATGGTGTGCCTCCAGATGTCTGGGAGGCCGAGGTAGAGGGGCGGCCCATAGGGCCCACAGATGGAGTTACAACAGTGCGAGAAGTGGCCACTGGTTGTGGCGCCATCGATGTAGCTGCAGCATATGATGAAAGTAAAGAGACTGGATGCAGCTTTTCGTACTTCCTCCGAGCCTCTGAGTAGGTTAGTCGGTCCAAGGTCTTATATTCTACTATCTTCCGCTCTTTGTGTAGAGCGGGACAGTCCTGCGAACAGGGAGAGTGGTGACCACTGCAGTTGACGCAATGAGGAGGAGGAGTACAGGCAGCGTCCGGGTGTGAAGGACGGCCACAGTCCCGACAGGTTGCAGCAGCGTTGCAACGAGAGGACATGTGCCCGAAACGCCAACACTTGAAACATCGCATTGGAGGGGGGATGTATGGCTGGACGTCACAGCGATACATCATGACCTTGACCTTTTCGGGCAGATTGTCACCCTCAAAGGCCAAGACAAATGCGCCAGTGGCCACCCTATTATCCTTGGGTCCTCTAAATACGCGCCGGACAAAATGGATTCCGCGTCGTTGTAGGTGCTCGCGTAACTCATCATCTGTCTGTAGCAAAAGGTCTCGATGGTATATCACCCCCTGTACCCTATTTAAAGACTTGTGGGGTGTTACTGTGACAGGAATTTCGCCTAAATGATCACATTTTAAGAGGCTCCGTGATTGAGCAGGGGTCTCCGCCTGTATTAAGACCGAACCGTCGCGCAGTTTCGACATTCCGGCAACTTTGCCAAACCTTTCTTCGAGGTGTTCGACGAAGAAGGAAGGCTTAGTTGCCTGGAAAGATTCCCCATCCTGTCTGGTACACACTAAGTATCTAGGTGAATATGTCTCAGCCTGCTTTGTGGACCCACGTTCCCCCCAAGATTGAGTTAGGGAAGGAAACGATTTGGGGTCGTATCTAGTGAAATTAAATCTTCCAACCTTCGAGACACCTGACTTAGAGCCAGGATTTTCAGAGGCTTGTTTCCTCTTCATTGCGGAATGTCCGCCCCGATGCCACCCACTCCGAAACAGGGGCTCTCCTCAAGGGCGCCACCCAGCCACAGCAACGTCACCTGGCAGGATGACCGTTGCCGGGAGTCCTGATGCCCCGCAAAGACAAGCATCGACTCCTTGGCATGCATGAGGAGGTCACAGCTCAGGCATCGGCAATGTGATCCCTGTGCAATTCAGGGGGCTCAACCATGAGGGTACATAACAGCCCCACCACACGGACTGGCTACCGTGCTGGTGACCTAGCGGGGAGGGAGCTACGGCGAGGAAGGGATGTGGAAGGAAAGGGTAGGAATCCGTGCCGTAGGGGCTAGGTTGGGAGTTCTTCCCCAAATGGCTCACACTAAATCTGAAATTTAGATGGAGGTCTAACCCCGAAGGGGACCTAACTGGGCCGAAAATGGTGAAAACGGCAAACAAAACATGAGAGAGAGACCAGGAGTACCGTGGACATAGCCGGGCCGTCATTGCGAGAACACCTAGAGACGGGGTTGGAGAAGGGTAGGGTGGGAAAAAGGATTAGGAAGGGAGGGAACCAGGGTGAGGAAAAGCGGCCTGGGAAACAGGAAGGAAGGCCGCAATGGCTCGGGGACCCGTGCGCGCCACACACGTACCCACAAAAGAGCTGTGGGCCCCCTGGGGGGTTGAAGGAGATTCACAATAAGGAACAGGTAAGAGTACAAAAAATTGTGGACAAATTTCCAGAATTTTGTTTTAATAGACTTCATAAATTCTCTTAATGAAATGTATGCCCATTGAAGTTTTTACAAAAGCATGTACCATGATGCAGAATGTCTTTCCTACAGCACCTGCCACTAGAGGTTGCTGATCATCTCTGGTCACGATTTCACCCTTACTGAATGAACTGGTAACAGTGCATGCTCGTCTCATTTGTTCTTTTCTATCTCTTCTATCACCCTAAATGGTACAGATCCCACACTGATGAGTACTTCCTCATGGTCATAACGACATAACACCTAGGATACCACATTGTGGCTTATTGGTTATGGAATTTGGTGATGGATTTGGGAAATGACGGAGAGACAAGGTATGAGGTTATGAAATTCTGTAAAATTAATGTGATGGGATTTGGGGGCATCTCAGGTGGCTTAGCACAGGAAGAAGTCAACTGAGTCAGGCTGGGTTCAATACTTTGTTTTGAATTGAGTCTAATTGGTAGAGTTTATGGTGAATAACTGTTTCCTCTGTAAGGAATGGAGAGAGGAAGGAGAAGATATTTAAGAAGCTCGGCATTGAATTTGGACAGAGGCAAATGGTAAGACCTTTGGAAAGAAATCTTACCTCTTTAGGACTGTGGCTTTTGGAGTACAAGTTCATAGCTGTATTCTGGGTATTATTAGGTTCAGGATTCTGTACAGTGGAAGGAGAGATTTTCTGAACGAGCAGGGAGATCTGATAAAGGTTCTTGTAGATGGGGGTAGTTCAAGCTGGGAGTAGTTGGTGGAAACTTTGGAGTGTTTCAAGTACTCTAGTTAGTAAAGCTCAAGAGTTTCAAACTGGAAGATGAGATGCATGAATTTGGGACTGCAAAACAGGAGAATGTTACAGATGGAGATGAGATACTACAATGATGTTTTGGCCTAATTTGTATGGCTTTGCAGCCCTATTTGGTGAGTGCTATGAACTGACAGAATTTAAACAGATAATCAGGAGATGTTGCAGCTGAAGATGGGTGATTTGGTGGTCAAACTATTTAGGTAGATGGATGGGGGAGGATTCCATGAGGAAGACAATAGTGAACAAACATTATGTGGACTGGGTTTTAGCTACGGTAAGTATAAGGAAGCATTTTCTCTATGGTCGCACGTGCGTGTGCGTGTGTGTCACAGAGAGAGAGAGAGAGAGAGAGAGAGAGAGAGAGAGAGAGAGAGAGAGAGAGTATTTACCACTGATGCTTAATTGTAAGAGCACTTAATGTGTTACAGGTGTATTCTATTTCCTGTTAAGGTGTTCACATGAAAGTTGCCTCTTACGTTGTATGAATTACATGGTTCTGACACTAAAATGAGCCTACCACCTTTTTTCAAAGTCAATATGAAGCAAACACCTACTGATGGCAGGTGGCAGAACTAGGAGGGGAAGGCTATATAAAGCATGTTGGAGGGAAACAGAAAAAAGTGCAGTTATTGTCATGTCTCAGAGCTGGAGCAATTTACACGTCTGAAAAATCATGATCAATGGTTTTCAAACAAAGGGCAGAAGCTTATCTGGAATGGCTAAGTTTTTAAACTGTTTGTATACCACATAAATTATAGTATACCATGCATAGCAAAATGGTGCTACCCAAAACCAGTGCTTAAGTAACAGTGGGCTATAGATGAACAGCAGCTGTAGAGATGTGTACAAGCAATTACATACAACAATTGAGCAACTGACCTCTTAGTGAAACAAAGGACTACCAGCAGTGTCTCCTCAATGCCAGTTCAGTGAACATCACTGCATATGGACCTCTGCTGCGGGTGTGTCTTTCATGCACCCATGTTTTGAGCAGTTCATCAGCAGTGAAGGCTGGAATTTACTAGTACTACAACTTTTATGTTCACTGGGTGCTAACAGGTGGCCTTTCCAGATTATTTGTGTTTAATACTCTATAAGGCATATGGCCATTGGCATGTATAGTGTAAAAATTCAGAAAACAAGCACCCAGTAACAATCATCATAAGGGTCCAGGCTAGAGGAGGAAGCATTATGGCCCAAGGAATGTTTTTGTGCCATCCCTGGATGGATGATATCATTCTGCCAGTGTGCACTCTGTTTGCTTACCGGGGGGTCTCAACTAAAATGTGGAGGAGGCTTTGTCAGTAGCGATACACTGAGTGGCTTATGGAACTTTCAGGTCATCACAATGCCCATATACTACTAAGTAAGGAAAGCTGGCTCAAGCCAGATTTCAATTGGAATAAAATTCTAAACTCTGACTTGGAATGCATACCACAAAGATAGGCTGAAAACTGAAGGGGTAGAGCGATAAAGAATACAATTGTATAGAGTGAAATTAGTACAGACTTGGAATGTGAAATAATTTGGGTGACAGTTGTAATATTTCCAAATGTGCACACCCAAAACCCTTTTCTTAATATTCAAGTCCCAATTCATTATTATTCAGCCCCAGAAAGCTATATGTTGTTGTTGTTGTTGGTTGTTTTAAGGGGACTAAACAGCTAGGTTATCAGTCCCCTGTTCCTAGCTGAGAGTCAACTGTCAATAAAGATAAAACAATGCCCTGAAAATGACACCGCACAAAAGGGCAGGTTAACAATAGACAAGCCACTGACATTACAAGACGAAGACACACAGAATGAGTAAAATAAAGTCACGAATAAAACTGGATAGCAGAGAACCTTGGCTGGCTGATCACAAAGAAAAAACAGGATGAGCCAGCCACACTGCACACACTAAAAACCCCTAAGGGCTCGAAAATATAAAAGATCTGGGTTGCTGTTGGCCTAAGAGATCAGGCAACAGCACCCACGGTTAGATAGATGCATAAAAACCAGAAGCGCGGATAAAACTTAAAACTGCGTTAGCCATAGAGGCGTCGTCTGCTAAAGCTAATGATAGCGTGTCTGGGATATGAAAAGATCGCCGCAAGTCGGCTAAAAGCGGACAGTCCATTAAAAGATGGGCTACTGTCAACACAGTGCCACATCGACACACGGGTGGAGCCTCGCGCCGAAGGAGATACCCGTGGGTGAGCCACGTATGTCCTATCCGAAGGCGACAGAGGACAACTGACTCTCGGCGGGTCGGCCGCAGTGAAGATTTCCACAAAGCTGTGGAGAGCTTCACTGCCCGAAGCTTATTCGGTGCAGTCGCCGTAGCCCACTCGGTGCTCCAAGCCTCACGTACTTTTCGGTGCAACACCAGCTGAACATCCTGTTCCGTGACACCAATAGTTAGAGGTGGTCCCATAGTACCCTGCTTGGCCAATCGATCAACATGTTCATTCCCTGGTATGCCAACATGACCTGGGGTCCACACAAAGACCACAGAACGGCCTGATTGGCCCAGGGAGTGAACAGTGTCCTGGATCGAACGTACTATTGGGTGCCGAGAGAAACACTGGTCGATCGCTTGTAAGCCACTCAGGGAGTCAGTACAGATGACGAATGACCCCCTGGGGCAGGCTTTGAGATGTTGGAGAGCTCTGAGAATAGCGACCAGCTCGGCGGAGAAGATGCTACTCTCACAGGGCAGAGAATGCTGTTCTACATGGTTGTGATGTAGAAAGGCATACCCAGCACGGCCATCTACTACGGAACCATCTGTGTAAATGGCGTCTGTGGCACGGAACGGTTCGAGCACTTGTAGAAACTGGTGACGGAGATGTACGGAGGAAACAGAGGCCTTCGACGCATGGGACAGGTCCAGACGGAGCTGCAAACGAGGAATGGACCAAGGAGGAGTGTGAGAGGAATAGTGGAAAATGGTAGGAAGTGGGTAGGATGTGAGAGACGAAAGAAGGATACGAACACGGACCGAGATCGGGTATCCCGACCTTGGCCGTCGTGGAGGGATAGGGAGTGCAGCGTCTGGAAATAGGAGCCGGCGGTTCGGGTGGAAGGGCGAGGCCTGAACACGAGCAACATAAGATGTTAACAGGTGTTGCCTACGGAACCGCAGCGGGAGGACTCCAGCTTCGACAAGGAGGCTTGTCACAGGGCTAGTGCGAAAAGCCCCTGTCGCCAAACGAACACCACAGTGGAGGATTGGGTCTATTGCCTGCAGCGCTGACGGCGCAGCCGAATCGTAGACTATGCTGCCATAGTCTAGGCGCGACTGAATGAGGGCCTTGTAAAGTTGTAATAGCGTTTGGCGCGAGGCTCCCCAAACAGTGTGGCTGAGACAGCGCAGGATGTTGAGGTGTCGCCAGCACTTTTGTTTTAACTGGCGTAGGTGCGGCACCCAGGTCAGACGGTCATCAAACACCATACCTAAGAATCTGTGCGTCTCTTCGACTTGTAGCAGGTCGCCAGCTAAGTAAAGTTCGGGTTCTGGGTGTACTGCCCGACGTCGACAGAAATGCATCACACGGGTTTTGGATGCAGAAAATTGAAAACCGTGGGCAAACGCCCACGACTGTGCCTTTCGAATTGCGATCTGCAACCGCCGTTCAGCTACGCCAATGCTGGAGGAGCTGTAATACATGCAGAAGTCATCGGCATACAAGGAAGTAGAAACCGATGACCCCGCAGCCGCAGCTAGACCGTTTATGGCGATTAAGAATAAAGGAACACTAAGAACGGAACCTTGTGGGACTCCGTTCTCTTGACAATGAGGTGAGCTGAAACAAGAACCAACACGAACACGGAAAGAACGCAACGCCAGGAAGTTCTTAATGAATGTAGGAAGTGGACCCCGTAAGCCCCAATTGTGCAGCGTAGACAGAATATGATAGCGCCAGGTGGTGTCATACGCTTTCCGCAGGTCAAAAAAGACGGCAATCAGGTGTTCACGGCGAGAAAATGCTGTACGAATGGCTGACTCTAGGGACACGAGATTGTCGATTGCGGAGCGGCCTTGACGGAACCCACCCTGTTGATGCGCCAACAGTTCTCGGTCCTCGAGGATCCACATGAGCCTCCGACTCACCAACCGTTCGAGAAGCTTGCATGGAACGTTGGTGAGGCTGATCGGGCGGTAACTATCAGCCACCTGCGGATCTGCCCCAGGCTTAACCACCGGAATGATAATGCTTTCCCGCCACGAGGACGGAAAAACACCCTCAAGCCATACGCGATTAAACAGGGCGAGAAGTTGGCTTTTGGCATCCGCTGATAGGTGTCGGAGGAACTGGCTGTGAATGCGATCGGGTCCAGGGGAGGTATCCGGGCATGCAGCAAGGGCACTTTCCAACTCCCACTCAGTAAATGGGACGTTATATGGTTCACGACACCGTGTTCGAAATGAAATGTGCTGGCTCTCTGCTCGCTCTTTAATGGCACGAAAATCTGCACTATAGGCAGCAGTCCCCGACGTACGTTCAAAATGGTCTGCCAGGTGCTCAGCGACGGCGACAGGGTCAGTACAGAGCGAACCCTGAATGCTGAGACACGGAATTCCCGCCGGTGGGCGGTGCCCAAAGAGGCGTCGAACCTGCGACCACACCTTGGAAGGAGAAGCGCGGGAACCAATGGAGGCGACGTACTTCTCCCAGGAAGCCCTCTTACTTTCCTGTATCAGTCGCCGGGCTCATGCTCGGAGACGCTTGAAGGCCACGAGATGTTGGACACAAGGGTGGCGTCGGTGGCGCTGTAGTGCTCGCCGACGTTCGCGGATGGCCTCAGCAATCTCCGGTGTCCACCAGGGCACCGATGGGCGATGGAGCGAACCGGATGTGATGGGAACAGAGTTTTCGGCTGCAGAAACGATAGCCTCTGTGACCTGCTGAACGGCGGCATCAACATCTGCTGGAAGCGGAGAGGAAATCACAGCAGCTGAAGAATAAGCTGGCCAGTCAGCCCTACGGAGGGCCCAGCGAGACGGACGGGTGGCAGGCGTACACTGTGGGAGCGACAGGAAGATCGGAAAATGGTCGCTCCCACACAGGTCGTCATGGACCCTCCAGGTGAGATGTGGAAGGAGGCTAGGGCTGCAGACAGACAGGTCAATGGCAGAAAACGAACCATGTGCTGTGCTAAAGTGGGTAGGAGCACCGGTGTTAAGAAGGCCGAGATTCTGCTCTGACAGGAGAGACTCAACATCCCTACCCCGGGCCGAGGTCTGTGTGCCACCCCACAGAGGGTGATGGGCGTTGAAATCCCCCAAAAGAAGAAAGGGTGGGGGAAGTTGGGCAACCAAGGCTGCGAGGTCTGTGGGAGAGATGGCCTCATCAGGTGGAAGATAGACAGAGCAGACGGTAAAATCTCGTACTACCCGGAGTCGAACAGCGACTGCCTCTAGAGACGTTTGAAGAGGCACAGCAGCACTGGGGACAGAGGCGTGGACATAAACACAGACGCCGCCAGAAACCCTGTCATAGATGGTTCGGTTTTTAAAATAGCCCCGATACCCTCTGAGGGCGGGGCTCTTCTCGACGGGAAACCACGTTTCCTGCAAGGCAAGACAGATGGCAGGGAAGCGGCAGAGTAAGTGCCGCAGCTCAGCCAGGTGGCGGAAAAAGCCACCGCAATTCCACTGCAAGATGATGTTTGCAGTTTGCTGAATAGCCATAATGTAAGGCGGTAAATGGTCATTCAGCAGGAGCACCTGCTGCCAACTGCGCAGACTCTGCAGGATCCTGAACCATCGGTTCAGGCGTTCCGAGTATGGCGAGATCCTCAGGTGATGCGAGGATCTCTACCTCGTCTTCAGATGCCGAAGAGGTGGCAGAGCGGTCCTTCCGAGGCACTGATGATGCCTCCTTCGCATCCTTTTTCTTCGGCTTCTTTTTGCCCTCTCGCTGGCCCTTCGGTGTCAAGGGCCGGGAGGGCTTCCCAGAAGTGGCAGCAGAGACTGTCGAAGAGCCAGAAGCCCTTCGACCAGAAGGTTTTGGATCCTTCAGCCAAAGGCTGGGATCCCCTGGTGCACCCTGGGACTCCCCAGAAGGGAGCGTCCCGAAGGACCCCTTCCGAGGGAGAGGTGCCGGAGGAAGCTGTTGTTTCTCCGGCTGGGGGTTGGGGACTGGTGTCCCCGATGGTTGTGGGGAGGTTTCCCCCACAACAGGTGCTTTAGTATCAGATGGAGTGTTGCCCCCATCTGATGAGGGCGCTGTGGTACTTTTATGGCCTCTAGGGCCTACAGATGGAGGCGATACCTTGTTGGGAGTCGTACCCGTGATGCGCGGGGACGACGCTACAGCTGCAAAGGAGGTAGTCATGCTCACCGGATGCAGACGCTCGTACTTCTTTCTTGCCTCATTGTATGATAGCCGGTCCAAGGTCTTAATTTCCATTATCTTACGTTCTTTGTGTAGAACTTTGCAGTCTGGAGAGCACGGTGGATGCAGCTGGTTGCAGTTCACACAGACGGGAGGTGGGGTGCAAGGAGCGTCCGGATGAGATGGACGTCCACATTCCCTGCACACAGGGCTAGAAGTGCACCGGGAGGACATATGCCCGAACTTCCAGCACCTGAAGCACCTCATAGGGGGCGGGACGTATGGTGTAACGTCGCACCGGTAGATCATGACCTTGACCTTCTCAGGCAGTGTATCGCCTTCGAAGGCCAGGATGAATGCACCGGTGGCAACCTTGTTATCTCGTGGTCCCCTATAAACACGTCGAACTAGGTGAACACCTCTGCGCTCCAAGTTAGTACGTAGCTCTTCATCAGACTGTGACAATAGGTCACGATGGTAAATACGACCTTGGACCATGTTGAGGGTCTTGTGGGGCGTGACACTGACAGGTATATCACCCAGCTTGTCACAGGCCAATAATGCCCTGGACTGGGCTGGGGATGCCGTCTGTATCAGAACAGCCCCACTTCTCATTTTAGAGAAAGACTCCACCTCACCATGTTTGTCCTCGAGATGTTCAACGAAGAACTGCGGCTTGGTGGACAAGAAAGAGTCTCCATCAGTTCGGGAAATTACAAGATATCGCGGTGAGTAGGGATCCGGACAGCGTAAAGCTTGGCGTTCTTCCCATGGCGTTGCCAGGGAAGGGAACGACTTAGGATCATATACTGTAGCATTAAAGTCAGATCTTCCACGCTTAGAAACGGCGTTTTTGCGACCGCCCACGCTAGTTATTGCTCGTTTCATTTTCGTCCCACGAGCAGCTAGGGAAAAGAGGTCCACCCAGGCAGAGCCCCGCTTGCCTGGGTAAGCCTTGTACAACTGAGGTGCGGCAGGTTCCTCAGAGGTTGCTCGCTAGCGGCTGTTCAACCTCAACAGCCATGCATCTCCTCGGCACGTAGCACACCTTGAGATTGAGGGTTTTTTTATAGAGGTTTGTACCATCCTCGCGACCCGGGCGATGAAGCCAAGATCCCCGGGCTCTGAAACGTACAACGTTCCACCGTCGCGCCGAACGATGGTCGTTGAAGCACGCACAGAGCTTACGGTGTAGCGGACTGTTGGCGCGACACAGCCCACAGCTCAGGACCCCGGGTTCGCCAAGCCCGTACTCAGCAAATTAATGCTGAGCCCCTGAGGGGCCAGAAAGCTATACCACCAGTATAAAATACCATAGCATCCATATGGCCCCGAAGAATTAATCCAGACAAATTTGGAACTGTTACAAAGGGAAGTCAGAAAATTAGAATGAAGTGAATAAATTTCAGTTTTCATATGCACACACTATCACAGTTGACAATAGGAACGACGTCTGGTTAGAATGATTAGCATCAAATTTGTACCATTTCTTTTTTTTTTCCCCCACTGAGAAGGTTTTTATGGTCCGCCACCTTAAGGTGCATAGTGAAGGTTACTTTGCAATAGACTTCGACTGAATGATAAATAAATTTCATCACTGTTTTATTGATCACCATGAAACTCGCACATGTATGTATGTACCCTCATCCTTTCCTTTACCCTCTCCTTCCATGCTCTTTCTGACAAGGAAACCTGAGGTTGGGAAAGCTCAGTTTTGTGTGTGTGTTTTTATTTTTATTTGTGTATCAATGAACTGGTGCCTCTCGCCTCGTAAGTCCAACTTTCTTTACGTTTTATAAATATTTTTCCAAACAGGATTGTTTCCCTGTATATTATTATCATCAATTTGAACTCAACAATTACTTACGTATATTATTGCTCTGTTGCCTTTCGAATTCTTTTCTGTTGTCTTACTTTCTCCTATAGTTTCCCCAAGGTAAGTCTTTCCTTTCCTATGTATGTATTTAGTCATAAAGGAGTTTTTCTATCTCCTGCAAGCTGTTGTATGATGCATGGTGGACAGTAACTTGCAATATGCTTCGACACTGTTTGATCTCTCACAATTAAAGTTGGCAGGTACATGGAATTTTTCATAGATAGTGAGGAGGAGGAGTTTGGGAGGGCAAGGGAGAGATGAAAAATAGGCAGTTGCAGGAGGAGATGGGCAAATAAAGGGGAGCAGAGCTGTTGAAGAGAGAAGGATGGAGGGGATGAATTAATGGAACATTAAAATAAATACATAATGTAGGAAATGCGACTGTGAATTACACATACCATTGTTTATATGAGAAGGGGATAAAGAGATATACAAAAACAAGGTTCTGTTTGTAACAACAATATATAAGATCAAAGAGAGAAAGGGAGGGGGGAGAAAGAGGGAGGGAGTGGGGGGGGGCAGGGAGGAAATACACAGAAGAGAGGCATCAAATGGATACAAAGAAAGAAAGGAAGATGTAGACACAGAGAGGAGGGAGGAGGAGATGGACAAAGGGAGGGGTCAGGAGGAGAGGGATGGAGCGGGAAGGAGAAGCAATTAGGGTGTATATCCAATTGCGAACCATTGCCATGTTCTGAAGTATTTAAAAAGAATAACATTGTCAAATATCATGATTATGGCATTGTGTAATTGTTGACTTGTATGCTTTTTCTTGGAAAGAATGATTTACAAATTATTAGCCATTCCACTATGTTTCATCCCAAGGAATAAAAAGTGTTGCTCCATTGTTGTCAAAGAACTGTATTTTAGGTCTCCTGTTTCCTGCTTTTCAGTTTTGTTCACTGACATTTCCTACTTCTTGGACACTATCAAATCACTGCAAACAAGACCATGCCGAAATGGGACTGAAAGCTTATAAGCGAACTTTCAAATGCAAAATATGTTTTCAACTATTTAAAAATGCATCAGATATTAAAATACATATGGATGACAATCACAAGGGTTATGAAGATACAAAATACCTCTGTGAGACTTGTGGCAAGGTATTTAAACAGAAGGTAAGGCCCATATAATAGTTTTCCATATTTAAACATTTGATTTCATTTATAAACTACTAAGTTTTCTATAACCAGTACAAAATAAATTTATGTAAAATAGATCAATATTAAAAAATGTATTGTCAGAATTGTATCTCACAGTTTCTTTCTTAACAAACGTTTTTGTCTTTGTAAGTTAGAAAGGAAAGACAAAAAGTATACGAACTAAAAAGAGAAATGTCTATTGGTCAGACAGAAGATTCTGCAAGTATTGTAATTATTTTTTAATTAATTTGTGGATTTTTGTTGAGTAGAGAAAACTTCCTATAACCTTTTTAATAGATTAACATTATGATAAAAAAATCTTTCCATATGGTAACTATTTAAGAGAAACAAAATGAAAGAAAGGAAGATTAGGGTTTAATGTCCCATTGACATCGTGTTCATTAGAGATAGAGAAAATGTTTGAATAGTTTGTGTCAGGGACAGAGAAGAAAATCACCTATGCCCTTTCAAATGTACCATTCTGGCATTTACCAGAAGTGATTTAGGAAAATGATAGTGTGACATCGATCCCGTGATCAATAGCCACGTTATGTTATCTTTGGTGGATGTTCTTTGGGACTGACCAGGACTTCTGGCAGTCGGTCTCTTGTATCTGAAGTGTTAACATCATCTGTACCTATATAGAGTAATAAATGTATTAAGAGTGGATACCGCATTCATAACTGAACTGCACCTATCCCCTCATTGGTGACCCCGATTTCGTTCCAATTTCATTGTGAACAAGTTTGTTTCGAAAGTTTAGTGCCTTCCGCATTGGTATTTCGTGATTCGTCCACGCTGCGAGGCGAGCTACACTGCAGCCATGGATCCACACTATCTGCTGCCATCGGCTGTTTCATCGCTCCAACCACCACCCGGAGTTCCCGCAATGGACCAGCACAACTTTACCTCGGCTGAGAATCATCAGATGTACTCAATTCAGCTCTGCATCAGCCCTACCACCCAACACAGCACGACCTGCACACTGATTCTGGATTTATGAGCCCCGACTTGCCCAAATCGTCAAATTCGGTGCCTGCTAGAAGTGCATCAACTCCAGCCCTGCATTCCGTTAATCAGGAGCATGTGAACATTAACCTTCATAATCAGTTTTCATGTGCCCGAGTCGGTGGTTTAATTTCAAATACGCCACAGATGTATCCCTCCGTGTCCAGTGATGGCTATGCACATGACTTATATGTTTCGTCGAGTGCTCCTTCACATAATGCCTTCAATAACTCCACGAACTATGCTCACCGCCAATATTCGGCGCCTCAGGACAGTGTTGTTTTGCACATTTCCTATGGCTCACCTCGGTCTGTTGCCGACACACCAGGTGTTCAACATGTGCCCCCACTGCAACAACAGGTCCCACGCCCCACGATGCCATGCAGTTCACATACTCTCGCTATGCCACAGCCTGTTGCTCTGTCAGCATTCTCCTCTCTTCCTGCTCACCAAGTGGATTTTCAGCTGCATCCGCAAGATATCAACATGGTCGATGTAGCAAGTATCTTACGAATGCTTGCCCACCTGCCCAAGCTGCCACCATTCAAACCCCAACGAGCTGTTATGTGGTTTAAAGCGGCGGAAGACATTTTTGAGCATTGTAGGTTCGATGATGCGACCAAGTTCCTGTGCGTTATGTCACACCTGTTCGAATTCGATGATTTGATCTGAGACCGTGTCAGCCAGCCTTCTCGCCTACACCGGTACAACCATGCTGAGGCTACTATTCTACACCGCTTGGGTCGCACAAACGCCAACGCTGTCAGGAAGAGCCTACATGGAGAATTGATGGCCAAGAAGATGGTTTCGCAGCTGTGGAGACGTTCACGATGATGCACTGCTGACCATATGGATGGACAAATTACCGAGCCACATTGGTTTGACTTTGTTGTAGGCCCCTTCTGTACCGACCAAACACTGGAATCTGCAGACAAAGTTTACGCAGCTTACCAGTCGTATGGTGGCATCAGAGGTCTCCTAATGTTCAACCCGGGCTCCTTCACGAAGGAAACACCTGCTAGGTGTGGCCGCGGCTGTAAGCAGGTTACTACCACATCTGCTCCGGGTAAGAAGAATAACGTCAGCTTTGCTGCCTTGCCTACTCCTCACCCACCACCTTCGCCAACGGGCTCTTCGCTAGTCTGTCGAGCAGCAATCCACCACCTCTCTCTGAGGAAACTACTACTGGTTTACCTTTGTGTCATCGGTGGTGCTACTTTCACTATTGTTTCTTGGCTGAAGCAAGACACAGTATATCTCCTTGCCAGCACCCAAACGCATCTCGCAGGTAGGCTCCGGCGCTGCCTCCTACGAAGAAAATAGTCGCCAGGACATTGTGACTTTACATTCTGTGTCATCGGGCAGTGAACATTCAGGCCGTATTTACCTACAGGACCTTGCTTCGCGCTCTCGTTTTCTAGTTGACACTGGTGCCAATGTAACTTTGTTGCAGCTTTCGCTTGTCTTTGGGAAGATTCATCAACATGAAACAGTTGTGTAAGCCGTTAATTCGCCGAACCTGAAGTGTTCGGGGTATTATAAACACACCTTGCAGTTATCCTCCGACTGTGCCTTAAAGTTGACATTTCTTGTTGCACCAGTCAACGAACCTCTACTTGGCATTGACTTCATCAGACATTTTCATTTATCTATTGACATTGGGCACAACGCCGTGTACTACCCTAAGAAACAATTGTACATTTTGTGTGTTACGGCCGGTGTTGCTCAGGATACTACTCATGCTCATATAGTGACCAAACAATCGGAGCTTTCTGCAGAATGTAACAAGTGGGAAAGTGCTCTTCTCACTCAGCGCCTCAAGCTCTTGCTTCAACATATTGAATGTTTGGAGAATCTGCTCAACATAAAGAAGGTATATGCCCAGTTCAATGAAGCTCATCAACGCCTTCCTGCTGTTCGAGATAGCCTCCCCGCCTATACTTACATGGTTAGTAAGTATGTTTCCCGTGAACCGGACCCGGCACCAGCCTTCATTGAACCTTCAGACACTTCCTCTGACACGGTTTCCTCTCATGCCTCTCATCTGTCGAGTGGCCAGTCCCCTTATAGTGCCACACAATCGGGCACAAACTGTTCTCAATGTGCTCACCACTCAAGTACTGCTTCTCCGGTCACTCCGGCTTCGAGTAGCCAGTCACCCCCTCATGCCACATGTTTGGGCACTGAGTCCTTTCAGCAAGCTTAACCCTTGAGCACTGCTTCTTTGCCCCTAAGTTCCAATTTGAGCGGTCAATCATTTAGAGGTTTTTCCCTTTTCAGCCTCCAAAGTCGAGCTGATCGCTCTCTAGGGTCTACTGTAGGCATCCCTTCGTCCTGCGACAGTAACCCCTCCCACGCTTTGAGCACTTGCAGCTCCACCCAGCACCGGGCCACACCCCCTCGGCCGTCAGCTGATAGCCCAGGGTCATCGCCTGCACCAACCGTTTCGTCGGCTACCCCCTCCTCGCCTGGCTCTCAGCCCTGTTATGGGTTTCCTACGCCCCCTCACGAACACGCATATTCACCTGCAGTGCCCACCATCAAGCTATATACTTTTGTCCACCCTGACGACATCCATAAGCTCTTGATGTTAGTCAATGGCTCAACTGCTTTCGTGTGCATTGTGTGTGACGATAAGCAGGGAGGTAGTGCTTCTCCGTGTGTGGTGCGAAGGTTTTGCCTGTCAACGAGTGGTAACATTTGTGCTGTTGTGCGTCCGAATGGCAAAGTGTTCCTGCATGTTCCAGCCGACATTGGCCTGCAGTCTGCCACCAGTCGACATCTTCAACAGCCGGCACACCTCGCCGACTTTGTCGGCGACGTACCGGGGTTTCACCCCCCCGGTCACCATCATGTCGGCCTGTGCCTGACACCGCCGAAGAACTTAGTGTGGTGTTTTTGGGAAATTCTCACCCCCCGCCCCCCCCCTCAGGGACGTACTTCATACTGCAGGGGGGGTTGTGTCGATCTCGTGATCGATAGCCGCATTATGTTATCTTTGATGGATGTTCTTTGTGACTAACCGAGACTTCCGGCAGTCGGTCTCTTGTATCTGAAGTGTTAACATCATCTGTACTGATATAGAGTCTGCACCTATCCCCTCAACAACAAACCTAAATAAGAATGGCTGGAGGCAGGTTAGAACTGCCATCCTCCTAAATGAGAGTTCAGCGTGATATCACTGCACCACCTCACTCAGTTATTTAAAGGTGGTTCTATTATCAGATATAAGTTATCTCCAGTCATCACCTCTTTACTTACCCTTCTCAGGGAAGAAATCTTAATTTGTAGAAAGTGAGATATTATGTTGTGTTCTAAATTTTTACACACATTATTTTTCAATAATCTCTGTCTTGCTTCCTGGACTATCTTCTGACTCTAAGCTCTGAGTTTCAAATCTCTTCCCATGCAGTCCACAACTATCAGTCTTTCCTTCTCATTCCGCCAGATAAGACTCCCCTGACCAAGAATTCAGGATGACTTTTCAGTAACTCTCTCCATGTCTTGATTGGTTGTCTTTCTCAGGGAAGCCAAAACAGTCTTGGTCCAACCTGCCACTGCCTGCACCGAAACTAAGTTTATTGGACGGTATCGCTCCTGTATATCTAGTAAAGCCAAACAATGCCCTTGAACAGTGCAAGGAGTCCCTTTACCAGTTCTTTATTAGACACAATTTCTTCGGGTCTGGTTGTCCCAAACGTTCTGTGCCTTTTACTCTCCAATGCAATGCATTCGAAGATTAGATGTGATACAGTTTCATCACCGTCATCACAGATCCTACATTTAGGGTCCTCTTCTGTTATTCCCATTGTATGTAGATGTTCTCTCCATTTCTTAATGCTTGCTAGTCTGTTTTCTTCATTCCTATTCTCTTCTCTTCAACCCTTCTGCCAGGAGAAGGAGCCACTGGCTGCAAAGCTTACACGTTTTCCCATCCCCCCTCACCTTGAACTTGATGAGTAGATTTCTTATCTATCAAATTACGTTATCAAAAAATTATTTTCATTGACATATTAGACTGTCAGTTCTAGGGTGTCTGCCTCCATAGTCCAGTGGACAGCATGCTAGATTACCATGCAGGGGGCCTGGGTTCGATTCTCGGTTGTGTTGGAGATTTTTCTCCACTCAGGGACTGGGTGTTGTGTTGTGTCGTCCTCATCATCATTTCACCATCATCAACGCGCAAGTCGCCCATGTGGTGTCCCCTAAAGACTTGCAACAGGCAGGCCAAACACAATCCTTGCTGGGGTCTAATGGCCATAAATGTCACATGAAATCATCGTCAGTTCTAGGGTTATTATGTGTCACTTATCACCACCTTCAACTCTGACAATTTTTGTTAATGTGAATGATGGATTGCACTGCGGTTCAGAATTCACATTTATTTATGTGTCACTCTATAACTAGCTGTGTTGGTCAATTCAGAGGCTAGCGGATGACAACAATGTACTACCTCCAATAGAATGATTGTAGTAAAGAACTGTGGTGTTCTTTGGGTTGACAGCAGCTTCAGTTAGTTAACTAGGTGATAGGTAGGGAACAGGCACATTAGGCACACAATTCAGCCGTCAAGCACTACTGCACTACTGACAATGTTAAGGCATCAACCATTCTGATGACACCCTAAAATGGTCAGGGCAAATGTCTCTACTGTAATGAGATTTCATGGATAAATAAATAATCCTGAACCAAGAATCTAAAAGATGTCATAAGACCAGGTATTTGCAAATAGTGTCTCGGCATTTTCACAGCATAAAACCTGTAAGAGAGCATCACATTAGTATGGTTCGATTCTCTGATAACTGCACACAAATTTACAAAAATATGGTGCAATGTGTCAAAACTTAGAACAGTCACACTTTCAGTGAGACTCTGCAAATAATGTGGAACTTCTCTGCCTCCCATCCCCACCTTGGGTAAACCAATCTACACTGAAACAGTAGCCTGTATTGATATTACACATTAAAAATATTGGGCATTTGTAGTGACATTTGGAATAATTCAATGCAATGTGGCAATTACATCTACATAATCATTTTCCAAATCACATTTAAGTGGAAATGGGTTCATTGGAGCATTTTCACAATATTTCTCTACCTTTCCATTCTCTCTCAGTCAGAAAGAAACACCTACATCTTTCTGTTTTCCATCTGATTTCTCTTATTATGATGATCATGTCTCCCTATGTCAGTGGGCATTAACAAAATATGTTTGCATTCTACTTTGCAAATAGATCTCTCACAATGAATAACAACTTTCTTTTAATGAATTGCACTCCAAGTTGTATATCATTTCTCTTGCACATTCTCCCCTTTACTGTGATAATACAAAACAAGCTGCTGTTCTCTGAACTTTTCTGTGTCCTCTGTGAGTTACACCTTGTAAAGATCCGATAACATGCAGCAAAACTCCAAAATAGGATAGGACAGACAAGTGTAGTAAAGGCAGCTTCTTTAGTAGAACTATTGCATCTTCTAAGTGTCCTACCAATGAAACATAGCCCTTGGTTTGCCTTTCCAAGGGTAATAATTACTATTTTGTTCTTTTCAATTACAGTTTCTCATAATTGTAATTCCTAGGCATTTAGTTGAATTAATGTTAAGTTGAGAAGCTACAGTCTCCAACATAATGGATATTTATTTAAATGCTTGTATAATATGACACAGTTGAAATTATTATTCTTAAAGTTGTTATTCTTACACAGGCATCATTAGAACCTCACATTCGTTCACATCAAGGACTCAGTCAACACAAATGCAAGCTTTGTGGAAAAACTTTTGTGCACCAATCTAGTCTGTCATCACACCTTCGCCTGCACAGAGGAGACAAACGTCATATATGCAAATTCTGTAACAAAGCCTTTTTCCAGCTAGGAGATCGAATTAATCATGAACGAAAACACACAGGAGAACGCCCATTTAAGTGTGATGTATGTGGGAGAGCATTTCGTACAAGAGGAATGTGGTTTGAACACAGCAGGTGAGGTGACATTAGATTAATGTTAAGAGCTTCCTAAATATCTCAGTTGAGGCAAATTTTCAATTTGTTTCACTGCAACTATAATTTGCTTATTTTATTCAGTAATTATATTCTGGGGTCATCATTAAATAAGCAAGTTCTAATTGCACAAATACAAGATATGATGTATATGAAAAATAATATACTGCTCATCTATGATAATCTTATGACCCAGTAAAACTGTTTAAAGGGTTGGGATTTGGTCAAATCATCCATTAACATTCAAATGGAACACCTACATAATTCCATAATGAAACATTCACTTTGGAGCTGAATGTGCGCTGATATATAACTTCCTGGTAGATTAAAATTGTGTGCCGGAACTGGGATTCGAACCTAGGACTTTTGCCTTTCCGACAAGTGCTTGCCCATGAAAGGCAAAGGTCCCAGGTTCAAATCTCAGTTCTGGCACATAATTTTAATCTGCCATGACGTTTTACCTACATAATTAAATTACTAGTAGAAAAATAGCCTTCAGTATACTACATTAAAATCTTTGATTGCTTATCTATGGAATTAAATAGCTGAGAGATAGCAAATCTAAATATAAAAATATCTTGCGATTAATTACTCCTTGACAGAAGAATATGATTTATTTACAAACTTGTAGCTTGTTTAGTATACAATCATTGCATAGTTACTATGTTGTAAACTTGACTGTAAAAGCTCACATGCAGTCACAATGAAATACAGATTAAGTACATAAATTGAAAGTTTACCCATTCCATGTTATTAGAATATATAGTGCAAGTGACAGGAGGGGCCAACTAATGTACTATCATACAGGTTTCCACGCAAATTCATGTTTTTGTCATTTTTGGAGTAAATGGATAATAGAAAGGTTTAATTAATATGCATAACATCCCATTTTCTGGCTTCAATCCCATATTAGAATAATTTGTGTTAAATTGATTTTTTTATGAATTACAGTACATCAAAAATTAATCTACATTTACATATTTACTCCCAAAAAATCAGAGAACGGACTATCAATTACAGATGATAGATAACTAGTTGCTGACAGGCATATAAAATAGATAATCACATTCATACAACTAAACTTTTTGGCCATGGCCTACATCAGAAAAAAACCCACATATATTCACACAATGACTCAGATGGATGTGAAGCGAGGGCATTTAATTATCAGTGCTTCTACGTACGGCTCTTTGTAGGCAGTGGTGACAGAAAGGACGTAAAATAAAATTGGTTGTATGCAAGGATTTATTGAGTTAAAAATACACTGGATTAGCTCAGATAGTCAGTTCTTTTCGCTGGTCCCACGTTTGTGTAAGGCTGCAGTTTTTTCACAGTGAAATGTGATCATAATATTTTCATGTGATGAGTGACAGCAAAAAGAAGAAAGATTATTGGGGCTGTCAGAACTCAAAAAATGGAGTATTGCACCTACTTTACAAGTGTTAGTAATAAAGCTGTGTTCTTAATTTTCAATAAGGAGTTCATGTTTTAAAAACAACAATGGTGGTATTCTAACACAAATCGTCATAGTTGATGCTGCAAACTTGCTGAAGATGCAGGGATAAATAAGATGTACTTATGGGAATAAGTGGGGATGTGGCCCGAGATAAACACCATATACAAAGAACTTATAATCTTCATTATTCACTCAGACAGTTACAAGTCCAGACTAAATTACAATATGGTCAGCGACACTTGGGAAGTGAACTAACCCAAAGAAGGTCAACCGTGAAGATATGATACATAAAAGTTCAGTTGATTAGTGGTCACGTCACCACTCAGCCTCCCATTCCCCCCAGTACGGAGTAATCTCACGGGGAGATTCAGTGTTGGGAGGAGAATGTCAAGAAAGTCTTGTAACACTGAACTCAATTGCATTGTCACGGATTGACGTTAGTGGGCAATGTCAGCAAGCCGGTGGTGCAGCCACGACGAAGTCATGAAGCCGGCAAGAATGGTTGATGGCTCAAGGAGGCCATGGTAGGGGGGGGGGGGGGGGTATCTGGGAGCAGCAGCAAGAGCGGTGTGAAATAAGAACTTCAGATGAATGAAGATGATGCCACAAACTTCTGGGAGGTGAACATTGCACGGTAGATCTATGTGCTTGAGTAATTGCCACTCAACAGGTGTGGTGGTGGTGGTGGTGGTGGTGGTGGGGGTGATGAGGTTGCGTATAAACTTAGGACAATCAGGGCATGATCCCTCAAGATAACGGAAATATCAGAGTATCAGAGGAGAGGGGAGGGGGAACCGGGACAGCAAACTCTAGGGCCAGAGCAACGGGAAGAGGGGAATTGTTGATCAAAGTGATGAAAGTGTTTTTGTAATGCTTGAGGACACAGTACGGCCCAGAGTAGGACGGATGAAAAGGAGGGCGGATGGCATCATCTCGAAGGAAAGCAAATGAGCAGTTTTACAGAGATTTTTCTATATTTTGATATGTAATTATTCCAACATCATAGTTGTTTTAAATGGTGACAGTACATAATTTTATAGATTATTTAATGTTTTCTTAATTACTGGAGTGTGGAACTCACAGGTGTCCTGCAGACACGCCTTTAAAAAATGCTCAACTGAGAGCCCTCATTAGTTTTAGGTACAAAGTTTGAGCCTTTACCTGATTTTCACTTATTTGCTCAAAACCCCAAATAGGCACTCAGTTTATCACACTCCTTTCTACCTTGGCTGTCTGGCAGCTGCTCCAAGTACTCGCTGTGGTCCATTGCCAGCCGTCCTTTACCTTTTCAAACAATACCATTACTGTACTATTTCCTTAACGTCACAAGGTTAAATGGATAGAGTGGGATAGAAGGCAATGGACAAAGACGTAAGAGATGAACTAATATAAGTATGGAATAAATATATACTTGGTAAAAGTCTGGTTTGCAGCTAGTTGCATAATATAGTTGAAAACAACATTGTCTGCAGTACAGGCACAATTAAGCCATGTCAACATTCAACAAATAGTTTTTATGTAAAAACGCAGTTTGGTTATTCAGGTATGTGGGGCACAGTGAAACATTCCAATCTGTCTCATATGATTTAAAAATATATTATTACTGCAAAGTTTCTATTTTTAAAAGTAATTTTAACATGAGTTAGAGGCTCTGGAAAGGGATCCAAAAGCAGATGATTATGATTTAGTGCAATTCCAAACCTTCAGCAGAAAGAACTTTTACATTGGTGTTATCACCAAAGAAAAAGAAGATTATGGAGTAAGCTTTTCTAGGACAAGCACGAATAAGGAGAATTCAACAATATGTCTGCCTAAGTGTACTTGCATCTGTGTAAATGTGCGGGTGTGTGTGTATTTGTTTACCCCCTTTTTTTCCCCCCAAAGTAAGTCTTTCCTGTCCCAGGATTGGAATGACTCCTTACCCACTCCCTTAAAACCCTCATTTCCTTTTCCCTCTCCTTCCATTCCGCCTGACGAACCAGCTAGGCTGTGAAAGCTTGAGCTTGTGTGTGTGTGTTTTTATTTGTTGCTATCACTGCCTGTGCTCCTTCGCCTGGTAAGTGGACTTCATCTATTTTTTATATATATATATATATATATATATATATATATATATATATATATATATTTCATCTTAATATTCATATTATATATACACACACACACAAATGCAAGCTTTCGCAACCCAGTTGCTTCTTCAGGCAGAAGGGAAGGAGAGGGAAAAGGAAATGATGAGGGTTTTAAGGAAGGGGGGTGGCTCTGCCTTTGATCGTGTACACCTTCCGGGTTACGGGACTAGAGTAAGTGGTGGTGGAAGGGTGCATAGGGCAGGTTTTACAACGGGGGCGGTTACAAGGGTAGGATCCAGAAGGTAGGGAAGGTGGTTTGGGGATTTCATAGGGGTGGACTAGGAGGTTACGGAGGTTAGGTGGGCGGCGGAATGACACTCTCGGTGGAGTAGGAAGGATGTCATGAAGGACGGATCTCATTTCGGGGCAGGATTTAAGGAAGTCGTATCCTTGCTGGAGAGCCACATTCAGAGTCCGCTCCAGTCCCGGGAAGTATCCGGTGACAAGAGGGGCACTTCTGGGATTCTTCTGTTGAAGGTTCTGAATTTGGGGGGATGAGGAAGTGGCTCTGGCAATTTGTTTCTCTACCAGATGAGGAGGATAGCTGCGGGATGTGAAAGCTGGTTATTGGTGTACTGGTTCAGAGCTTCAGGACTGGAGCAGACCCGTTTGCCCTTCTGCCTGAAGAAGCAACTGGGTTGCGAAAGCTTGCATGTGTGTGTGTGTGTGTGTGTGTGTGTGTGTGTGTGTGTGTTCATTTATTTATTTGCGATGCTGTTACACCTGTGCTCCTTCACCTGGTGAGTAATCTTCGTCTATTTTATATAAATTATAGAGGGAAACTTTCCCGGTGGGATAAATAAAAATAAAAATAGAAAAGAGATGACTTACCAAAAGGACCGGCTCGTCGAGAGAAACAAATAAAATCACACACAAACACACATACAAGCTTTCGCCACCACTGGCAGCTTCTTCAGGAAAAAGAGGAAAAAAGGGGAGGAAAAGGAGTCATTCCAATCCCAGGAGTGGAAGGACTTACCTTAGGGGGAAAAAAGGAAGGTAAACAAATACACACACACTCAGACATATCGAAACGCAAACACACCTAGACAGACATGTGTGAAAAGCAAAGAAGTTGGACAGAGATACCACTTGCGGCAGAGGCTCTGTCCACAGAACCGAGGAAAAGATGTTAAAGATGGTGGGCGGGAATTTTAATTTAGCGGAGGTTGAGACCAGATAGGCAACGGGAGGAGAGAATAAGCTGAAGGGCAAGTTCCCATCTCCGGAGTTCTGAAAGGTTGGTGTCGGTGGAAAGTATCCAGATAACCCGGACGGTGTAACACTGCGCCAAGATGTGCTGGCCGTGCACCAAGGCATGTTTAGCCACAGGGTGATCCTCATTACCAACAAACACTGTCTGCCTGTGACCGTTCATGCGAATGGACAGTTTGTTGCTGGTCATTCCCACATAGAACGCTTCACAGTGCAGGCATGTTAGTTGGTAAATCACGTGGGTGCTATCGCAAGTGGCTCTGCCCTTGATCGTGTACACCTTCCGGGTTACTGGACTGGAGTAAGTGGTGGTGGAAGGGTGCATAGGGCAGGTTTTACAACGGGGGCGGTTGCATGGGTAGGAGCCAGAGGGTAGGGAAGGTGGTTTGGGGGTTTCATAGGGATGGACTAGGAGGTTACGAAGGTTAGGTGGGCGGCGGAAAGACACTCTCGGAGGAGTGGGGAGGATGTCATTAAGGATGGATCTCATTTCAGGGCAGGATTTAAGGAAGTCGTATCCCTGCTGGAGAGCCACATTCAGAGTCCGCTCCAGTCCCGGAAAGTATCCGGTGACAAAAGGGGCACTTCTGGGATTCTTCGGTGGAAGGTTCTGGATTTGGAGGAATGAGGAGGTGGCTCTGGTAATTTGCTTCTGAACCAGATCAGGAGGATAGCTGCGGGATGTGAAGGCTGTTATTAGGTTATTGGTGTACTGGTTCAGGGATTCGGGATTGGAGCAGACTCTTTTGCCACGAAGACCTAAGCTGTAGGGAAGGGAACGTTTGATATGGAATGGATGGCAGCTGTCATAATGGAGGTACTGTTGTTTGTTGGTAGGTTTGATGTGGACGGATGTGTGAAGTTGGCCGTTGGACAGATGGAGGTCGACATCAAGGAAAGTGGCATGGGATTTGGAGTAGGACCAGGTGAATTTGATGGGACCAAAGGAGTTGAGGTTGGAGAGGAAATTCTGAAGTTCTTCTTCACTGTTGGTCCAGATCATGAAGATGTCGTCAATGAATCTGTACCAAACTTTGGGTTGACAGGCTTGGGTTTCCAGGAAGGCTTCCTCTAAGCGTCCCATAAATAAGTTTGCATACGAGGGGGCCATCCTGGTTCCCATGGCTGTTCCCTTTAGTTGTTGGTATGTCCGGCCCTCAAAGGTGAAGAAGTTGTGGGTTAGGATGAAGCTGGCTAGGGTATTAAGGAAAGAGGTTTTAGGTAGGGAAGTGGGTGGTCGGCGTGAAAGGAAATACTCCATCGCAGCGAGGCCCTGGGCATGTAGGATATTTGTGTATAAGGAGGTGGCATCAATGGTTACAAGGATGGTTTCAGGAGGTAACAGGCTGGGTAAGGATTTCAGGCGATCGAGGAAGTGGTTGGTGTCTTTGATGAAGGATGGGAGACTGCACATGATGGGTTGAAGGTGTTGGTCTATGTAGGCAGAGATTCGTTCTGTGGGGGCTTGGTAACCGGCCACAATTGGCCGGCCTGGATGATTAGGTTTGTGAATCTCAGGAAGTAGGTAGAAGGTAGGGGTGCGGGGTGTCAGTGGGGTCATGAGTTTGATGGACTCGGGTGAAAGGTTTTGTAGGGGGCCTAAGGATCTGAGAATTCCCTGAATCTCTGCCTGGACATCAGGAATGGGGTCTTCTTGACAGACTTTGTAGGTAGTATTGTCTGAAAGCTGGCGCAGTCCCTCAGCCACATACTCCCGCCGATCAAGTACCACGGTCGTGGATCCCTTGTCGGCAGGGAGAATGACGATTGAATGGTCAGCCTTCAGATCACGGATAGCTCGGGATTCAGCTGCGGTAATGTTGGGAGTAGGATTAAGGTTTTTCAGGAAGGACTGAGAGGCAAGGTTGGAAGTAAGGAATTCCTGGAAGGTTTGAAGGGGGTGATTTTGAGGGAGAGCGGGTGGGTCTCACTGTGATGGAGGACGGAACTATTCCAGGCAGGGTTCAATTTGAGTGATGTCTTGGGGAACTGGATCATCAGGAGTAGGATTATTTTTCCTCGTGGCAAAGTGATATCTCCAGCCAAGGCTACGAGTATAGGATAGTAGGTCTTTGACAAGGGCTGTTTGGTTGAATTTGGGAGTGGGACTAAAGGTGAGGCTCTAACGTCCATCACCTCTTTTCGGAATGACTCAAACTGAGCCCTAATATATTCCTGAATCACGGAAATGTTTATTAGTTCTCAGTCTATAACGAAATCATTCCACTGTAGGTGAAGTTGAACTTATCTTATATGCTGGCTGAAGTCCATTGCGTTGTGAGTTATCTTCGGCATTCACTAAAGAAGTTGGTTTTACAGGATATTTTCATAAAGTAAATCCATCTTAGTTGATATGGAAACGATTTTATTTCCACTTAAACATTGCACAATCAAGAAATGCAGCAGCAAGCCAACAAAGCTGCTTACAGGTTTCTGGCCACTCAACTAGTCTATCCCAGACTCTATAACCGACTAAACAAACAATGGTTTCTCTCCAACATCTTTCTGCTTAACCACGTATTAAAAATGATGACAAAGTTTTGTAATTCACAATTAAACAATATTCTTTTACATCACATATGCCAAAATACAGAAATTAAAATATTACATTTAAGCTTTGACTATTTATGTCAATGTATGTATTTGTTTCACGAAATTTGTATTTAAATGTAGTGCACAAATTTAATGTCATCCTTTTGACTAGTGTTTACAGTCGTCAAATTATTTACATTATATGTGTGTTCGAAATGCACATATATTTGTTTTGCCAATAGTGTGTAGGCGTATTATTATTGTAACATATAATTTTAATGTGTTTCGGTTTGCGGTCAAATTATTTATTAATACGGATTTGTTTATGGTTGTCGTAGTTTTGTTAATTTCGAAGATAGTTTCTTAGTACCAAACGGATTATTAATTTTAGTGCATGAATAATTATCAGTATTTAATTTAGGATCTAGTGATATATAAAACATGGTCTGCCCTAATTTATTTAAACAAAAGGTATATATGAAATCATGTTGTGCAATAGTTTATAACATGTAGCATTGTTGTTTTTATACAAATTAGTATCATATAGTTTCAGCAATTTCCGAAACTAACTGTAATACATTTTTAGTGTTTGCAGCTATTATTTACGAAAGTATTAAAAAATGAAAATTATGTAAAAGGTCAGCTAAAGTTATATTTAAATCAACGTACTATATTTTAAAAGCGTTTTACTAATAGTGTAAATAGAATTTCAAACAGAAGGCAAAAATGTAAAATATCACATGTCCGGTAATGAAGTTCTACTTTAGGTATCAGATATTTCGTGTTTCAATGTTGGCAACAGATTTTTAGGAGTTCGCAACATAGCAGAAACGTTACAAGGCCTTTGGATAGGACGGAGGTTTCAGTCTCTCCCAATCTAACATGCCTGCACTGTGAAGCGTTCTATGTGGGAATGACCAGCAACAAACTGTCCATTTGCATGAACGGTCACAGGCAGACAGTGTTTGTTGGTAATGAGGATCACCCTGTGGCTAAACATGCCTTGGTGCATGGCCAGCACATCTTGGCGCAGTGTTACACTGTCCGGGTTATCTGGATACTTCCCACCGACACCAACCTTTCAGAACTCCGGAGATGGGAACTTGCCCTTCAGCTTATTCTCTCCTCCCGTTGCCTATCTGGTCTCAACCTCCGCTAAATTAAAATTCCCGCCCACCATCTTTAACATCTTTTCCTCGGTTCTGTGGACAGAGCCTCTGCCGCAAGTGGTATCTCTGTCCAACTTCTTTGCTTTTCACAAATGTCTGTCTAGGTGTGTTTGCGTTTCGATATGTCTGAGTGTGTGTGTATTTGTTTACCTTCCTTTTTTTCCCCTAAGGTAAGTCCTTCCACTCCTGGGATTGGAATGACTCCTTTTCCACTTCCTTAAAACCCATATCCTTCCCTTTTCCTCCCCTTTTTTCCTCTTTTTCCTGAAGAAGCTGCCAGTGGTGGCGAAAGCTTGTATGTGTGTTTGTGTGTGATTTTATTTGTTTCTCTCGACGAGCCGGTCCTTTTGGTAAGTCATCTCTTTTCAATTTTTATATATATATATATATATATATATATATATATATACACACACACACACACACACACACACACACACACACACACACACACACACACCTGTGCTCCTTCGCCTGGTGAGTAATCTTCGTCTATTATATATATATATATAATAAAAATAGAAAAGAGATGACTTACCTGAAGGACCGGCTCGTCGATAGAAACAAATAAAATAAATAAAATCACACACAAATACACATACAAGCTTTCGCAGCCTAGCTGCTTCGTCAGGCAGAAGGGAAGGAGAGGGAAAAGGAAATGATGAGGGTTTTAAGGGAGTGGATAAAGAGTCATTCCAATCCCGGGACAGGAAAGACTTACCTTGGGGAGAAAAAAGGAGGGTAAACAAATACACACACATCCACACATTTACACAGACACAAGTACACTTAGGCAGACATACTTCTCTTTTCTATTTTTATTATTTTTGTTTATCCCACCGGGAAAGTTTCCCTCTATAATCTCTCTCTCTCTCTCTCTCTCTCTCTCTCTCTCTCTCTCTCTCTCTCTCTCTCTATATATATATATATATATATATACGAAGATTACTCACCAGGCGAAGGAGCACAGGTGTGACAGCATCACAAATAAATAAATGAACACACACACACACACACACACACACAAACGCAAGCTTTCGCAACCCAGTTGCTTCTTCAGGCAGAAGGGAAGGAGAGGGAAAAGGAAATGATGAGGGTTTTAAGGAAGGGGGTAAGGAGCCATTCCAATCCCGGAAGAGGAAAGACTTACCTTGGGGGAAAAAATGGAGGGTAAACAAATGCACACACACCCACACATTCACACAGACTTGTGGTGCTAATTGACATTTTCCTCATCAGCAACATTGCCAGAGGTGAAGGAAATTAAAAATAACGGATAAAAATGGTAGGACATGGCAAGGATCGAACTCACGATCTTTGTTTTCACAGTTCATCACTAAACCACTGTGCTGCCAAGACACTTGTGTTTCTGATAAAAAGGTCTCAATAGTACCTTTGAGCACTTATTACAGGTTGCTCACCACATCATATATGACAATATACTGATGACTGTAGAGGCCACAATGCCAGACCTCTATATTTGGTGCAAGCTTTGGTAGACATAGCACTCCACACCAGCAAACCTGTGATAGCCATATCAATTTTGAAGAAAAGATATGACAACTGCAATGTTTATATTGATGAAACTTGTTCACGACTAGTATATAAGTTTCGGACATCAAACTCTGGAAGGAATTGTTTACTATATCTGCAGGTGTGATGGAAGACTGGGTGCAGCACAGTTACAAAAGCAGAACAGTGAATTATGTCTCCACTTGATGGAAGACAGCCTGGCTTAGACGTGTTTTGCAGCCACTGATAAAAGGGTTGCTGTGACAAAAATGTAAATAGTGTGAGAAAAAGTTATAATATATGAACAATGTACACTTTCATGGCCAGTATTAACTTAAAACTTCAAGGCTGACAAGTAAAATTTTCCCGAAATATTTCATCTCCGACTCCAGGAGACATTCTCGGAAGTTCAGTGGAAAACTGCAACCATAACTCAAGGGAGCACCGAATATATTGGTAACTAGCGACCAGCACCGGCTTTGCATGGGTGGAATTTACATTCTATATCTATAAAAATCTATATGTGTATCTACTTTATTGATTGCTATGTTCCACATAATAAGGTTAAACACAATGCGTAATAAGCTTATACAGTCCTCAGAATGTTTAATCCATATTTACAGGCTAATATCACACACTAATGTATATGTAGAAATTAACATGTGGCAGTAGTGCCCCTAGTGGAGAAAGGGTCAACCACAGCAGCACTATCAACAAGAAGTGATGGTAGCACTCCAAGCAGCAGTTACAGAAGATATGGTTGGCTGTTTCTCCCCTAAGGGCGAGAGAGAGAGAGAGAGAGAGAGAGAGAGAGAGAGAGAGAGAGAGAGAGAGAGAGAGAGAGAGAGAGAGATTCAAACCAGGTAGATCATTTTTTTTATTCCAGTTTCCTGTTTATGTCATATTCTCATTGTTAAAATACAGCTCTAGCAAACAGAGAGAAATCGCTGTGAGGAGGTTCCATCTTCTGCCACGCACTAGTGTCACAGCTGCTGCCGGCGTAGTTAAAAAGCTTTTTATCAGCTTCTCAAAGAAAAAAAGGGCTGGAATGAAACTTTCTCTCTGCAGCAGAGTGTGCGCTGATATGAAGTCCCGGTTCTGGCACACAATTTTAATCTGCCAGAAAGTTTCAAAATAAGGGCGGATCTGCTAACATTATCTTTTGATGGGGAAAAAATCAAGTACTACCGAAAGTTATGGATCAGAGTGGATAATACTCCAGACAATTGTGCATCTATAATGTGACAATTGCAGCAGGAGATTCTAAGTGCTAGAAAACTAAAGACAATGTATTTATACACCAATTGACATAGAACCAACATCCAAAAAGTGCTAACAAAATAGCATCAGCTGTTTTTGATTGCTTAAGCAACTTCAATATTCTTGAGAACATGAATGTAAACTGCCTGGCTTCTGATGGATGCGGTGGCCAAAATAAAAATAAAAATTATTACACAATGAGCATATTGGCCTTTTGGTTGTTGAAAAAGGCCCCTAACACTGTCAAAAAGGTTGAGTATATTTTCTCTTTGAAGACCATGCTTTTTTGCCATCTTACAATTTTTGGTCAAATTGAAAAGGAGGTAAAAAGGCTAACTGTGAGTGTTGAATCAGCCGAGTATGTTGAGGTTTTTTCTCACTATGAAACTGTAATTCCAATTCATGGAATCAACCGGGATTGGAAGAAAACCTTTGAAAATTACATCCTCCTGTGAAATGGCATTTCCTATTCAATCCTACAAAGAGGTTTCGCTTCAAAAGAAGCTCAAAAGGCCATGTTCTAATAAACAGATAGGTCAGCTACAAGACTGATGTTTGTCACTACAAGAGATTTTGTAAAAAAGGAATGAAGTTCAAAAACATCAATGATCCAGAGCTAATTCCTTCTACTACAGGCAACGTTTCACTACTAAAAGCAAAAGATGAAGGCAACTTGCTAGAAAAATACTTTGGATATGACTGAAAATCTCTTAATATCCTTCAGTTTTATAAGAACATCATTGATGGTGAAACCACAGCTTCTGAAGACAGTCCAGATGAAGTCTGTGAACACCTCCCAGCTGAAGAGAGTGGCCTAGTGTGTAACAGAGACCAGTTTACAGAGTTAACAAAAGATGGATAAAAGTTTCAAAATTAACGTTAGAAAAATTTTTGTATTTGATAATGCGGTTTAATTCAACTCTTTCTTATACTTCATTTTGTACTACATTTGTAAAAAATAAAAAGTATTAAAACATCTAGGTAGTTTTATTATTTTTCCTTTATGGTAATTTGAAATATAGATGAGTAACTAATAATGGTATACTAAAACTCATCATAATAAACTCCAAGCATACAGCAAAAACCTTCTTTTCATTCCAACTTAGTTTCAAAAGTCACTAAGTCATAAATGCTGGTTTCAAAATCAGGTGATTCAAAAACTTTGGTTGCAAAACAAGATAGATCACTTACTTCGGTTTCAAAACCAGATAGATCCAATCTCCCCCCCCCCCTTCTTTTTTCCTCAAAACCTTATACTTGTTTGAACATGACATTTATGTTGATAATGTAGCCATCTCGTACCATCTTAAATAAAAAAAATATGGGTTCTAAAGTGCATTATTTGTTTGAATATTTAGTTTTTTGTTGTTCCTGAAAAATTAGGAAGAGCGACTTACCTGGTTTTGAAACTAAATGACTCCTGTATATTTTAAGTAAATTTGTTCTCATTAGTTCTGACACTGCTATAGTATTTTAAGTGCACTGCAAAGGTAGCTCACCATCCAACATAATCAGGAGATCCAATCACATAAATACTATCGAGGTCACAGGTAATTATCACATAAATAACATTGCAGTGTGGCATACTACTTGAATCCAGAGATCTGTCCTCAGCCGAAAATGGGAATTCCTTTGTCTACTTACAGGGGTGAGTCTAATTACATTCTGATCAAAAGATGTCGCAACTACAAAAAAAAAAAAAAAAAAAAAAAAAAAAAAAAAAAAAAAAAAAAAAAAATAATAATAATAATAATTATTGATTGGCAGCAGAAATGTGCCGAACGGAAACTGTGGGCACTAGTAGAGAGAGGCAGTCCAAGCCCAGCCACTTGTGGTGTTGCAAATCTATATTCTGTGGCATTTCCAAGGGAAAGGGGCGCTCGCCACGAAACATCGAGTAGAGGGGAAGGGGGGGGGGGGGGGGGGAAGCAGATGTATATTTTATTGCGGCTCTGGATGTTAATCTAGAAAGATAAAGATTCCTACAAAGGCTTTTATGATATGTGGTTTGTCAAGTTGTGTATAGTACAGTTAAATGTGTACAATACTGGCAGAATACAGTATAAACTGAAAACTTTGTCTACAAGTGTTATTTCAATAGTTAAAGTCGAAATAGCTAGAGCATTTTACAGTGTCACAACCTTGCTGGAAAAGAAGTGTGATCCACAGGCACACGGCAAGAAAAAGGCGACTGTAATTAAAGAAGATTCAGGTAACATGAATTCTGCCCGAGTTGTGTTGAAGTATGTTTGTGCTTTACCATGGTGCAATACATAGGCAATTCGGCAAACACAAACACTACAACTTGTTTATTCAAGACAAACAAATTTAGCATTTTTGTGTTGCAGTGTCAAAACATATGATATTACTGAAGTGCTGTTAAGTATACATCCATTGTCATTGACACGGTATGCTGGTAACACACACAAAATGAAAGCAGTTTACCAGAAACCTGAGAACTCCTTTTTCAGCATACAGCCAGAATGTGGGAATATATTTTTGTGATGCAAGGGCTGCCACTAAATTGGGAAACTTGTGAAATGATTCCTTAGATAAGGTGAGGTTATAGTTAGTGTGTGGTACAAAGACAGGGTGTCTACTCCAAACAAAATTTCAAATTCCTGTTTTTTTCCAGGCTTTTTAAGGATTAATTCTAATTTATAAGAAATTGTATAGTTTGTTTGTTGACCAAGAATTAAGATACTGCTGGTGCCGATTTTATTTAGTGTGACTCTGTAGGGTGGCTCTTCCAATGGATGCTACGTCTATCTTTTACAGCACCATGTGCAACCATCAGTCTATGGAATTTGTAAGTTGACCACTTTGGGGGAAAATTACATGTTTATAGCACTGCATGAGCATTGATTTCTTGGGTAAGGATAATGTGTATGTGGTTTAAAGATGTCTTTGTGGTGAGCTGCATGCTATCCTCATATTGTTGAATTCCAACCTATGCTTTCCATTGTTAAAAAATAATCTTACATGCCACATGTTGGATCATAGATCGTCTTCAAAATTTTAAATCAATTATTTCTTCTTTCATGTCTAGTGTCTACTGTTACTAAACAAGTGTTTTAGTTCAAATTAATATATTCTTACAGACTCAAATTGATGAAACGAAAATTGTAGAAGGAAACTTTCCTGGTAGGATAAACAAATATAAAAAATAGAAAACGAATGACTTACCCAAAGGACATGCTCGTCGACAGACTCAAATAAAATCACACACATACAAGCTTTCGCAACCGTTGGTCGCTTCTTCAGGAAAAGAGGAAGAAAGGGGAGGAGAAAGGAAAGGATATGGGTTTTAAAGAAGTGGAAAAGGAGTCATTCCAATCCCAGGAATGGAAGGAGTTACCTCCCCCCCCCCCCCCAAGGTAAGTCCTTCCATTACTGGGATTGGAATGTCTCCTTTTCCACTTCTTTAAAACCCATATCCTTCCCTTTCTCCTCTCCTTTCTTCCTCTT
Source organism: Locusta migratoria (assembly GCA_026315105.1). NCBI lineage: Eukaryota > Metazoa > Arthropoda > Insecta > Orthoptera > Acrididae > Locusta > Locusta migratoria. The sequence continues at coordinate 302,337,570 of CM048744.1, forward strand.
TTCCTGATGAAGAGACCAACGGTTGCGAAAGCTTGTCTGTGTGTGTGTGTGTGTGTGTGTGTGTGTGTTGTGGTGTGATTTTATTTGTGTCTGTCGACGAGCCTGTCCTTTGGGTAAGTCATCTGTTTTCTATTTTTTATATTTATTTTTACAGACTGATACATATGGCAATGAGAAACTGAAGAGTATCAAATTTGTAAAAGTAAACTACAACTCATCTTAAGTAAGATACTTAACACACTACATATAGTTTAAACTATAACAACATGGTATAACTAACATTCTTTCAGTATATTATTACTGTTAAACATAGCCCCGTGATAATGAAAAAGACTACAGACTACCCGTAGCAGTGAGTAACAAAATGTATGACTTTTCTACACTGTGTGTTATGATATCATCTTGTGTTGTAATCCTCCTGTCTTATGAGATTGGCAGACTAATTATGTGTTTAAACATGTTAAATATGTAATGAATACATCACATATGCAAAGCTTTTGTACTGCATACTGCAACAGCATATATCACCAGTCTGGTAATTGAAATTATTGAAAAGGACCGAAATTAAATTCAAAACTATAATCAACTGTTGCTCAGTGTTTGAAAAAGTGATGTTGGAAAGTATCAGCTACTGTACATTATCATGGCCACAATTAATTATATCTCTCTCCAAAATAATAGGCACAATTCCAAAATGCTAATTTAAAATATATAAAATTAAGACCAAGAAAATCAAATTCCAAAGTTCTCCTGGATTTTTAAAGACTGGCAAAAGCCCTGGGTATTTGTCAGTTTGTTAAGATTCAGGGTGCAGTAGACATCCTAATAGGACGTCTGCTCCAAAACAAATTTGGTATTCCTGTTTTTCCCCCTAGGTTTCTAAAGGATTAATTCTATTTTTAAAATATTGTGCAGTTTGTTAGTTGGTCAAGTATTTAGATATTGCTTGTGCTGATCTGGTTTATTATGACTTTGGATCCTACCTTTATATTTTTAAGGCACCATGTGCAAGAACACTCACGTTTCAGCACTGCATGTGAGCTGAATTCTTGCTTAAGGAAAGTTTCTGTCAGTGGGTCAAAGGTGATATTTGCAGTGAGTTGCATACTATCCTCATTATATAGTTAAATTCCAACCTCGGCTTACCATTTTATATATCATAGCTGTAGCAGGTGCTGTGTATGAAACACTCATTTACTGCTACAAAAATTTGAATTATTTCTTCCTGCATTACTACTTTTACTAAAAAAACATTTTAATTCAAATCAATCCATTCTTACCAATTGATACATGAAGGTAATGAGAAATTAAAGGCTACCAAATTTGATAACATTAATGCAGTATACTACAACCCATATTTTGTAAAGTAATTAACTACACAGTAATTAACTTTACCTTACAAAAGATGGGTTGTGGTCTACTGTGTTATCAAATTTGATAGTCTTTAAGAAGTGACTCCAAGAAGTATCTACTAAAGAACATTCTAACAGCCACAATAAATTTAAGTCTTTTCCAAAATAGTAGTCATAAGACCAAAACATCAACACATTAATTTAAAATATATAAAATTATTACTTGAAAATGAAATTTGTGGGGTTTTCCCAGCATTTAAAAGACATGCAACAATCTTGGGTATTTCCTTGCTTTTTAAGATTCCTAATGCAGTAGACACCTGGGATGCACAAGAACCGATGATGGCAATGTACCTATCCTAACAGTCCTGCTTACTCTGCTGGACCAGTAGCTAAGCTCGGGCCCAAATATATTTGAAAGCAATAAGATGCTCTGTAGAAAAGTGGCGCTGGTAGTGATGAAGTGCCCACCGATGTTCCCGGGTGGCCTCAGTGATTTCTGGTGTCCAGGCACTGAGTTATGCCCAAGCGAACAAGTGGAAAATGGGATAGTTGCCTCAGCGGCAGAAACTAGGCCACATTGACCTAGAGAATTGCCATCAACTTCAGCAGGATGCAGAACAACAACCACAGCAACTGATGTGTAAGCCAGCCAGTCTGCCCTATGGAGAGACCATTGGGGCAGGCGATCTGCAGGTTGAAACTGAAGGACAGACAGAAAGATAGGAAAGTGTTTGCTACCACAAAGATCATTGTGGACCCTCCAGCTGAGATGTGGGAGAAGGCTCGGGCTACAAAGAGAGAGGTTAATAGCCAACTAAGTATGTGCCATGTTGCATGCTAAAATATGTAGGAGAGCGGGTGTTGAGAAGGCAAACATAATGCTGTGCTTAGAGCATCTTAATGTCCCTATCGTGGCCCGATATCTGACTTTCAACCTAGAGTGGGTGGGGGGCATTTTTAAGTCCCCGAAAAGGAGAAATGGTGGGGAATTTGGGTGACCAAGGCAGCGAGGTTAGTGGAAGAGATAACCTCATCTGGGGAAAGGTAAACAGAACAAATGGCAAAATCCTGCATTGCCAGAAGTCTGACAACCACTGCCTTGAGAGCCATGCATAGAGGCACAGGGGTACTGAGGACAGTGGCGAGCACATAAGATATATACACCACCAGATACCCTGTCATAGACTAACCGCTTTTCATAAGCCATGAAAGGCAGGGGTCTACTGGACACCAGGTTTCTTAGGGTTACACTAGAGCCGAGAAGTGGCATAATAACTGTTTCAACTCTACCAGATGATGGAAGAAACCACCACGGTTCCACTGTATAATCAGACTGTCTCCTCACTTGCCATGTACGATGAAGTGGAAGGTGGAATAGGTACCACAGAACCATCTGCTGTCACTGTCTGCAGCATGTCCTTGACTTCTGGAGTCTTGGCAATTGCCAGAGACCTGAGAATAGCCATCTCATCCTCAGATGCAGATGTATGGGGTGGTGGCTTGGTAGCCACTGGAGTTTCTTTTTAAGAGTTCTTTTTATTCATTTTCATTGTCTCTTGCTGTTCTTTCAGTTTTTTTTTTTTTTTTTTTTTTTTTTTTTCCTAGAAGCACTTTGGTGACTCAGTCTCAGGGACTGAGGATGATCTCGAAGCTCTATGACCAGCAGATGGTAGCTTTTTCAGTCACTCACTGGAATCCACTTTGCCAGTGCGAGAAACTGTAGAAGGAAGGGTTCCACAGGATGCCTTCCTTGCAAGAGGAGAATATTGCTACTCTGGCCCTTTGGGGCAGAGACCGATGTATGGGTTTATTGCTCCCAAGGCAGGGGCTTCGGGAGCAACAGAAGAGGTGCCCAGACTATCAAAGGGGTGGGTGTAGACGGTTGGGCCTGAGGACCCACTAGGACTGACTGAACAGGGACAGTTACAGCACAAGGTAAAATCATTCTTATAGGGTGAAGCTGGTCGTACTTCCTTTTTTGCCTTTGTATTGGACAACCTGTCCAGAGTTTCATATGCCATAATTTTACGTTTTCTATGCATCCAGGTGAACACGGTGGGGGAAGCTGTCCACAGTTAACACAGACAGGAGGGGGGACACAAGGGACATTCAGATGTGCCACACCCCCGCAGTCCCAATGGTAGGGTTGGCATCAAATCGAGAGAAGATGTGCCAGAACCTCCAACTCTTGAAACACTGCATAAGGGGAGGAATGTAGGGTTTAAATCATACCTGTAAATCATCACCTCTACTTCCTCAGGCAACAAATTGCCCTCAAAAGCCAGGATGAAGGCATTGATAGTAACCCTCTTGTACTAAACATGCTGAATAAAGTGGACTCCTCACTACTATAAGTTAGTGTGTGATTTATCATCAGACTGCAACAAGAGATCTCTTTGGAATATAATCCCCTGGACTATGTGCAAGCTCTTGTGGTGAGTGATGGTAACGGGAACGTCTCCCAGCTGGGCCAAGGATGATGAAACTTGTCCTCTAGGATTCAAGAAAGAAGAGAGGCTTTGTTAACGAATGATTCACCAACTGTTGTCGTACATACAAAAACTCGTAGAGCATGTCTCTCCTTGATTTTGAGTCCTACGTTTCTCCCATGGTGTAGCCAGGGAAGGAAAGAAGTTAGGATTGTAATTCACTGCACTGAACTCTGTTCTGCTGTGCTTAAAGATGCTAGTGGTCAAATGGCCATCTCCTTGGCACACAGCACACCTTGAGATTCAGGTTTGTTTTTCAATACAGGTGGTGACCGTCATTGCAACCTGTGCAGTTAAGCCAAGATCCCATGGCTCTGTAACATACAACATTCCACTGCCGTGCCATATGGTGGTCACTGAGGCACGCCCTTACTCCACAATCAAATGCTGTGACCTTTGAGGGGGATCTTGATATTTTGGGATGGAGTGTCAGACTCACTGGAGTCAGCCCTATTCCTTTCTCTGCCCAATAATCTAGCAGCCCCCTTAAAAGTAAAACTTTGGAGAACCCACCCTTTGGTTAACCTGCTCCATATCTAAGAACTCTGAAACTGATCATTAACACATTGGCAGTGGTTGCTGGCAGCTACAGCAGTCGATGTGCTCAACAAAATATTTTGCCTATATTTGCTTTACTCAATGTATATGTTTAAAAATAATGACAGTAACAAAGTCATCAGTAGTTACAGTGCTTGTGTAATTGTTGTTACATCTCTCAGTTTTGATATTGTTAAGCAACTATAACTAACTGTATATCCAGTCCACAGTTGGAAAAACTTGTGATTATGTTCTGTTGCCATTATTTTTGTGAATAGTACTAACAGTCAAATTTAATTGTTCATATTTAAAGAAATAATCTTGCTCTTCTTATGAACCTTTAAATGGCATATATTCTGAAACTTTAAATGTACTGAAGTAATTTTACATTTTATTTCTAGAATTCACAAGGACGAACGGCCATTTCCATGTGATGTTTGTGGAGCAGCATTTAGGCGATCATATGCATTGAAGAACCACAAAACAGTTCACACGGGTGAGAAGAAATATGTATGTAGCCAGTGCAATCATGCTTTTCGTGTGAAGCAAGATATGCAGAAGCACATTAACACTTACCATAGGAATGAAATAATATTTACAGAAGTTCTAATGTCAAAATAGATGAAAAACCTGACTTCTTTAATGTCAGTTGACCAGAAATGCATGACACTTTTTGACTGCCTGGGATGTCAACAGTGTTAGAATCATAATGTTCCTTTTTTTTTTTCATGCATTGTATGCCATATTATTAAGAATACATCAGCTACAAATTTTAAAAAAAATTAACTTTCTTTTTTTTTTTTTGCTGGCACATTCATCAACCTGGGTCAAAGCTCAGTCTTTTGTTTTCCTGTACATATTCTCCCCTACATAATTCACGTGAAAAAGGATACATTAGAGAATGAGTGAAGGACATTCTAAGGGCTCCTCCGAAGTGAACCTGTCACTTTGCAAACAAAAACTTTTGGACCAGATTCAAATACGGAAATTTAGTTAAATGATAATAAAACATTTGCATTAACACTTTATCGTGACCAGGTCATCAGAGACAGACAACAATGTGTTTCTTTTCATAATGACCATGCTGCCACTAGCACTTGCTGTTTCCTTATGTGGTTTAAGTAAACACAAAAAATTAAAATGGTGATGTATTTGCTTTCCACTCCTTTTCACTAACTCGCTCAGTAAGTCCTCTTGCATAGTGAAGATATTATTTCTGGAAAGCTGAAGTCGATACACCATAGTGCAAACTTGCTTCTATATGCACACACTGCAAGCCAATCCACAGAGCATGGAGGAGGAACCCTGTGTACCACTGTCACTTCCTACTTTTCCTATTCCAGTCACATCGAGAGGAAAACAGACTGCAGGTATGCCTCTGACCAGACTCTAAGCTCTCTAATTTTATCTATGTAGTCCAGGGGTTCCCAAACTTATTTGTCTCGTAGACTGCTTGCCAAATTTTTCTGTCCAGTTTTTTCGCGCCTGATATGGTGCTACTGACTTTGGTAAATGTAACTGTAAGAGGGTGGAGTAAAAAACACGAAATGAGAAAAAGAAAAATGTTAAGTACTATACATTTATTGATTTAAATGACACAAATGTATATTTAACAAAACTGTTACATGCAGTGTTTTAATGGGAGGAATGTGGCTGATGCTTTTTAGTAAATTGTCAATATTTTGTTTCATTTTTGTTAGGTTTAACCTTAAATTTCCTCTTTCAATGATTTCCTGTCTGTTTCTTCTTTTTGTAAGAAGATTTGCAACAGTGTTGAAACCTGTTTCCACCAGGTGTGAAGTTGTGAAAGCTAACAAAAACTTTCTTGCGATGGTCCATAATAAAGGGTATGTAACAGGTATGTCTCTCTGGAGCCAGAATTGCTAATATGCATTTCTAAACTGGACATTAAGTTCTTCATTAGTGCTTATCCCGACGAGTTCTTTATGAAGTTCGACAATATCCATTAATAATCCACTGTGGTATTTCCATACTCAAAATATCCTCAAACCTCTTCTCAAAGTATGTGTGAAGGACATTTAAATATTGAACGTAGGTTGAATCATCATCCTCCTACTCACAGTTGACTGAGAAAAATTGGGAAACTGTGAAAATTTGCGCCGCCCAATGTTTTGCTTCATTAGCTTCATCTGCGAAGAAAAGCTAAAATGATGGACTGTGTTTTTATCAAATTTAGACTGTCGCCTGGTAACTGCAAGTTAACTTCATTAAATTTAGCATACACACCTGTTAGATAAGCAATGTCCGATTTCCACTTGATTAAATTTTCTTTTAAAATTGGATCTTTAGCAACCAAAAACTCTAAAATAGTGTCAAATGTGATAAAAATCTTGTCAGACATAAACCTTTCAACAGTCAGCATTGTGAATTTTGTTTGCAACCTTTCTAAATGTGTACAAGTATCGTGGACCCCCATTTACAACAAACAGACCCCCAAATTATTTTTCCATGATATGGACCTCTTGCAGATTAGAACAGACCCCTGGGGGTCCATATAGACCACTTTGGGTATCACTGATGTAATCTATGAGATATATGTGGAAGGAAGCAATATACTGGTTGACTCTTCCAGAAACATAAGCTCTCGGAACATGGACAGAAACCAACGCCGTGATGAACTTCTCTCCTTCACTGTCTGCCACGGGAGTATATCGATCATCTCCATGACAATATCATACTTCTTAAATGAACTGGTGACAAAGCCTGCTGCTCTTCTTTGTTGGTGTACTACACTTTCTGAAAATTCTTCCAATGAATCTCAATTTGTCATCTGTTTTACCCACAATTATGTCAAGTTTATTTCAAAGTTAGCATAAGCCAAGTGCTTTAATAAAGAGAATATGTAAGTCTACAATGTCACTTCTTGTAGTTATCTGATTTTTCATTTTGCACCTCAAATATTTTTAATTTGCTCACTCAATCATTTTATTTGTCAATGAGTAAAGCTACCTTCACATCAAGTATTGTGAATATGTTTGTCTATTTTATCCACATGTCTACAGCTCAACTGTTGTCTTTACGGTGAGTTGATATCTATCCTGTTATTGACATTCCAACCTGTATCTTCCATTATTAGATTTTTGCTTTTACATTAAATTTTCCAGCTCATCCAACATCACACACACAAGTACTCTCCTATTATTTCATCTTTTTCAAATCTAAACTTTTGCAAAAATATAATTGAGGGCTGTTCAATAAAGAAGGATCATTATTTTTAGGGTCATAATTTCTCATGCTAAAATTTAATCCGATGATATTCTGTTAGCTAAATGTGAAACAAACATGCCGTAGTAACTTCATTTTTGGGACTCCCGGTTCATGCCTGTGAGAGGCAGCCAATTTCAGACATGTTCAGTATTGCCTACTGCTGCAATGGAGGTAACACACAAGGAACAATATGTAACTTTGAAATTCTGCTTTTGTCTAAAAAAATCTTCAGCTGAGGCCTATACAATGTTACAGGAAACATATTGAGGTCCTATTCTTCCCTACAGCACAGTTCATGATGTGGTTTAAAAGAAGGGAGACAATCAATTTGAAAGGTAGATGGAGCCAGTGCTCCAGTTACTGCTCTTATGGTAGAAAACAACACTGCTGCTGTCATTTTGAAAGAAGATCAACGAGTTACACTAAGATCACTCTCTGAAACAAAAGGATATTCGTGTGCAGGTCTGCATGCACTTAAATTTTATGTTAGATGAAGATCCAGATTTCTTTTAAATGTAATCACTGCTGATGAAACTTGGCTCCATCATTTTGATCCTGAGAGCAAACAGCAAGGCTCAGTATTAAAATCTGTCACCAATCCCCAAAAAAGCAAAAGTGGTTGCTTATGCTGGGAAAGATATGGTCACCTCATTCTTTAATATTCATGGAATGATTTAATCAGCACAACCTACCTGCATACCCATCAGTAAATGGACAATACTAAAGGAACATGCTGAAGACAATGGAAGCCGATATCGGGCACAAAAGACCAGATTTCTGTGAAGCAGACTGGATGCTGCAACAAGATAATGTGCAGCCAAAGTTGTTGTTGAATATATTGCAAAAATCAATGTGAAATGGATCCCTCACCTCCCCTATAGTCCAGATTTAGCCCCATGTGACTTTCTATTCCCTAACTTGAAAATGCCTTCATGGGAGACATTATCTATCATAAAAATAAATGGTGAAGGCCGCAAAGGCAATTTTGAAGGACCCCTCAAAAAAATGTATTTGAAGACCGGCAGAAATGCCAGGACAAGAGCATCACATTCATCGAAGACTTTTTTTGAAGGACCAACAAAATTATGAGGATGAGTAAAAGTATGTTTTTGAGACAAAAAATCATTCTTTATTAAACCGCCCTTGTAATTCATGTATACCTTAGTGTTCACCTGATGCATATCAGGCAGGATTGTTTTATTTTCTTACCATTGTGCATAATACTATTATGGAATGCACAGCCTGAATTGAAGTTATAAAATCACTTGGGTGGTTTTAATAATTTAGAAAAGTCATATGAAGCAAAAAATTCAAACTCTGACTTATTTTTAAATAACTAAATGGTACTAGAATGATATTTTCACTCCACAGCAGTGTGTGTGCTGATATGGAAATTCCTGACTGATTAAAACTCTGAGCCAGAATGGGATTTGAACCCAGGACCTATCATTTTGTGGGCTGGGTGTCTGGCACACAGCTTTAATCTGCCAGAAAGTTTTTAATTTTTATGGTATTTATTATACCTTTTGAGTTGTTACTGGTTCTGGAGATTGCGTGAATGCTTGTGACCGTTATTCCCACAGCAACACACTCCTTCGTGTCCCATGACTTAATAATGTGGGAAAATAATAATTCATACAGTGATTAAATATTTATATTATTCTTTGTCCGGCCAGCTGAGAAGTAATGTTTTATTTATTCTGCGAGTTTTATTATTCCGTTGTTACAAGCTGATGTATTCGAGTTTTTCCGGTTTGCTTAAAGTAATACAGTTAAGTTTTTCGGTTCCTGTATTTCGATCTATTTATCATAAAAATGCAGAAAGCTTCCTACAAATTGGTGGCCCCGAAATAATGAAGAGAGATAGAAATCACAAACAATATGCAAAACAAGGAAGCGTTTTCGAGCCACGAAATTCAGCAAAGAGGAATGGAAGAAGAGTTTTTACGTCTGCAAAATGAGTTGCAGTAGCAGATCGAGGATCTACAAAGATGAATTGCCGCTCAAAATAACCGCTTTTTATGAGACACAACAAATATGGCGGATAAATCTTCCATGGACTCAAATTCGGATTCCACTATGAATATGAAAACACAAATACCTAAGTTTCTGCCAGAAAATCCAAAATTGTTGTTTGCAATGCTGGAGTTAGCCTTTACGGAAGACAACATTACTAGTGATTATACAAAGTTCACTGCAGCGGTTATCAGTTTAGACACACGGGCAGTTGAAATTGTGTTTGGCGTTATTTTGAAACCCCCATCATAGCAGCGGTACTTACACTTAAAAGACACTGTAATTAATAGGATGTGCATATCGTTAAGTCAACGAATGCAAAGAGTGCTTCAGTTTGAGTGCATTGGTGATAGAATACCATCAGAATTCTGGCGACACATGAGGAGCATAGTAGAAGAGGAAGCAATGTCAGATGAAACATTACAACACATTTGGCTAACTACCAGTTTCAGTGAAAGCAGAAGTGGTGGTGTGTGATAAAAGAGACATTAATTCAGTGCTTGCAGTGGCAGACAAGGTGCACGCTGTAGGTGTGATGCACGTAATTAGCGATATAAGTACTGGTGAAACACCAGCTATAAATCATGGCCATCAGACAAACGTCAGCAAACAGCTACATAGTTTGCACTACCACTGGTTTTACTAGGCCTTCGCACAGCATATAAGCCAGACATTGGAGTATCTACAGCTGAGATGGTGTATGGTGAGACATCAGAGTTCTTATCGGTGCAACTTTCTCAAACGGAGCCTGAGTTACCATTTATGCTACAACAGGTAAAGCGCCAAACTACGTCCATCACCAGCGACTCGTCATGGAGAGCAAAAAGTGTTTATTCACAAGGACCTTCAGACATGTACACATATCATGTTAAGGACAGACACAATATGCCCTCCACTGCAGCCACCATTCTTTGGTCCTACAGCGGGAAGAACATACAGTGAAAACAATGTACAATGAAAAACCATTGACGGTGTCATGGGAGCGAGTAAAACCAGTGTATGTGCTGCCGCCAGACATTACCACACAACAACAAGAGACCTTGGATGTTACACCAGCAACCTCAAGTCAACCAGTCATGGAGAATGACCAACCAACATCATCACCCTCGACAAGGGACTCAAGCCCACCTCGAGTAACAAGGAGCAGGACAATGTGTGAGACACAAATACCCACATATTCCAGGAGCTCCACTCTACCACAGGGGAGCTGTGTGGGAAAATAATAATTCATACAGTGATTGAATAATTATATTATTCTTTGGCCGACCAGCCGATTAGTAATTTTTTACTTATTCTGTTAGTTTTATTATTTCGTTGTTATAAGCTGATGTATTCGAGTTTTTCCAGTTTGCTTAAAGTAATAAAGCTAAGTTTTTCAGTTCCTTTATTTATCTATTTATCGTAAAAATGAAGGAAGCTTCCTTTCAAAAAGTTGTACCGAAATATTACAAAGATTTACTTCCAGCTTCTTGTTAGAGGTACTAATATTCAGTGCCTCTACTCTAGAATTTATGGTTAGGATGAAGCATTAAACTTCAGCAGAGCTGAAATATTTCATCTCTTATATCTTGAAGTTAGGTAGTAAACAGTAGTGTGGGTTTGTAACCACAGAACAACAACATATCCAAGAGGAACAACATAATCTGTCTTGACACATTGACAGTTCAATAAAAATAATAATATTCTTCAAGGTAACAAGTCACACATTTCCATGGAATAATTGCTTCATGATACATGATAGATAGATTCAGATTCACTATGAATTCTTTGTGCAGTCCTCCGACACCAAGAACCTGTTCAAAAACCCCAGGTTCCTGCATCAGTTACTGGTTCTAAATAATAAACTTTACACCAGATGAATTATTTGATGCTTTTGAGTCCCCTAGAGAAATGAATGTAACATGTTACATTATACTTTGTCTGTCTACATTTAATTTCAAACATAATAATACTGGCTGAAAAATGATCCTCTTAAAGCACAATAAAAGCAAATATGTTCTGTGGACAACCCGCTGTCCCAGTCCTCATCAAACAGTTTTCCAAGCAAATATATTCATATTCTTAACAACGAAAATCCTTTCAACAAGTCTTTCCTCATACTGAAGTTTTTGTCTTCTTCATCTCCTGCTCGTTGCCACTGTCTCCATAAGGATGATTCAACAGGAATTTCATATAATTTGGGAGGTTATTCTGCCAATTCTACCAATGAACCGCCACAATGTTTTAAGTAAATAGGCAATGCTGTAAAACTGTTCAGATCATACCTCACTAACAGGAAACAAAGGGTGTCAGCACAAGAGACTAGTGAATTAAGGCATCAAGTCATCATCAGAGTGGGAAGAAATTACATGTAGTGTCTCACAAGGATCCATCTTAGGGCTATTACTTTTTCTTGTGTACATTAATGACCTCTCATGCGTTACACTGTCAGAAGCAGAGTTTGTTTTATTTGCAGGTGATATAAGCATTGCAATAAATCACATGTCAAGCATAGGTTCTAGAAAGGTCTGCTAATGATATTTTCGTGAGCATTATTAAATGGTTTAAAACCAACTCATTGACATTAAACTTTTAAGAGACTCATTACAAGCAGTTGAGAACACATGCATAGGATGCTTGTTTTTTTAGTGTAGAAAATATTGAAATGATGTTCCAAGTACACCCATACTGCACACACTGATACTGGCTCTCTGGAAGAAGCCTCGCCAACTTTCTTTCTTGCTTTTGGAACTGACACATTCCGCATCATTGTGAAACGTCATATTTATTATCTATGGAACAAGTATTAATCTCATCTAATCTACACACTTGGGCAGCATATTTCTGAGTAAATTGGAGGTATGTGCTGTAAAAAAACATCTCTGCTAGCTGGTCTACAATTCCTTTATTTCTCTGAATGACAAAATGTGTAATCTGCAACAAGCTGAGCTGCCAGCATTGTTATAAATTCTGTTATTGTCTTATCTTTTTTACTGCATTGTACACCCAAGATGCATTTGATAACCCTATTAGCAGCTGATGCAAATTTTTGCTGCCACTTCGCAGTTTTGTTTTTCAATGGATTATACTGGAAGTGCTGTTTTCTAATATGCACTCAAATTGTATTCAGACTAAGCCACGACTTGAAATGGATACAATGCTAAAATCCCATTTGTCTTAATATGTGCACTAAATATTTCCAGAAGCTTTTCAGACATTCCTTTTGTCTACCCCCTTCATTGCTCATACATTATCTTTACCAGAAAGACATTTTACCCTATTTCAGCAAGTTAGTATATCTTTAGGTATACCTTTCCTACATTTGTTTACAGTTCCAACATCCCCAGTGCCTTTCTCAGCCAGTTATTTAAAATTAGTATCAATACATAGTATGCTTTTTGTTCAGCAAAGGAAGAGAAAAGAAAGCATAGGAAGAGATGCCTATATACATTGCTCTTTCAAATTACTGTAGTATTAAAAAACTTTCTAATACAATAAAATTCTTCCTTTCCTGATACTTTCTGTTTAGACTTGTCAACAAGGTACTAGCACAACAGTATCTGAGGGAAAACAAATAGTTCACAACTTGTAAACAGAAGTTACCACTAAGAGCAAGATTAGGCTCCTATGATACAAAATGTTTTGCTTTCTTGAAATATACACATAGAAAAGAACACCCAAAAACCGCATCGCCTCATTTGTAGTAAATGACTTCATAGAACTCAAAACTGAATGACGTACCAGGTTATTTCATCTTTGTCCCTAAAGCATACAAATTTGTCTACATCTTAAGTTCCTACATGTCACTGTCAGTAAGGAAGACTATTACAATCCAGTATCAGTTATCAATATTCACAAGTACCTGCCCGGGTGTTCTGTTCCAAGTCATGTGTCAGTGTCATTTGGATACTGCACAATTGTTGGATTTAGTCCATCAAATTCCACATAATTCTTGCTTGAATCTGAAGACAAGCAACCATCAATCTCATTCACCAACGAATATAAACATCATATGAAACTTCATACATCACCTACAGAAGACATTTTAAGCAAAAATGTGTGTTCAGCACAATATGGACAGTGATATAATGTTGTAAATTAGTGAATATGTACCTTCAAACACACCACTGTACTCAGAATCACCTGAAGCATTCTGACATGCACTGTGTTGAAATCCTCAATTTACGCATATGATAAACTTCGACAAAATATGATTATAAGTGAAAGTGATATAACAGAAATTATGTTTGTGAAAAAGACAAATATCATGAGATATTTCAAAATTGTGCACTCTATGTGTGGATTACAGATTTTAAAATGATTTCTGCAGTAACCCAATTTTTTTCTATGTTTTCCTTGGTCCAATCCTTAATTATGGAATATATCTTCTTCCATTGAAAATGACTTAGTGTGGCTGTTTAAATAATATTTACAAAATTGTTTTGGGCTGCATCTGTATGCACTTTGGAGTTCAAAGTTGTCAAAACAGCACTGTTAGCTTTTAGGAATTGTCTTCAGCTGACTGGAATACATGAGTGTCTTAGTAGAAAATATGAAATATATTACAATGTGATGCATGCGACAGGTTTTTACTCATCACAATATATATGATCTCAAATTTATTGCATTACATGTTGTGTAATTGTATAATTTTAAAGGTTTATATTCATTTCTACAAGTGCTGTATGTTGGTAAAATTTGTTGTGAATACAGTTAGTAGTAAAGAAGTAATAGATTAAAAACTGATGCATGATGGAGCGGTTTTCCGTGAATGTTACTGTTTATGAGCTCATATCTCATGAACTACATGTCACATGTTGTACTGTGAAATAATTTCAGGGTACATTTAGCTATAAGTGTGTACATTGTCTGTAAAATTTCCTGTGAGTACAATTTGTAATGTAGAAATTATAAACTGTAAGATCATACCAAATACCATAGGTTTAGTCTACGAACAGCAAAAAACTAGAAAGCAAGAAACTTTTTTGCTTTCATCATTTTGATGTGGTTGTCAGTGAGAAAAAGTATATTAAAGGTTTGAAATTATGTTTAAAGTTCGTTGGAAGTCGCTAAGTATTCTCATTCTCATATGTATATGAATAAAGTCCTGTCACATGATGTGGCACTTATATGACTCCTATTGTTTATGACGTTATACCTCCTGCACCATGTCTCGTACGTAGTTCTTATACCTACAGCAATTGTTACCTTACAGTAAGGAATATGTATACTAAATTTGGTCAAAATCAGTTCAGTGGATAAGGAGGAAATGTGCAAAATTTTCGTATGATGCAGTAGTTTTTCGCACATCTAACCATTTATGACGACATATCTTGTGATCTACGTGTTGTACATGATGTTTACACTTACGGTGACCGTCCTCATATATTGAAGTTTTGTGTGCAAAATTTCATAAGGATTGCGAAAAACTGGATTTTTATGCAATACGTACACATCAACCCACACGGACACCCTGCTTTATATATATCAACACAGAACAAGGTTCACTGACAAACACTTGAGCTCTCGTATTCAACTAAGTGTAACCAGTTATAAATTTTTATGTTTTGAACAAACTGGGAAGCTGTAAAAGTTTTATGTTTAAATAGTATTGTCTGACAGTATTTTGGAGATAAATATGTTGCAGTTCCCTTTTTTTTTTAACAGAGATCACTTTCATACACTGGTATGAAATAGGAGTTTGCGAAGGCATTGTGGTTGCATATCCCTGCAGTAGACAATACTGCTTTGCTGTTTATAGGCATGTTTTGTTACTAAACATCTTTAAATGTCGTGGCCCATATTCATTTGGCTTGCATCCATTCAGCTATGGCCACGTTTTTCCAGAGAAAGCAATTCACTAAGAAACAGTGCTGTTAAAGCAAAACAGCATGTTTTGTCACTACTAAAGGCTGCAAGACATTTATCTCACAGAACAATGTAGATATACAATGTGTTATATACAGAAAGGAATTTTAGTGTTAACTTGGGATTTTTAACGAATGAAAAGTGATATGCACAGTGTGACACTGAAATACTTTACATAGTAAAATTTCCTATAAAAGAGCTCTACCTGAGCCATTAATCTAAATTTCAGACAGTTATTTTCATCAAAACAATTATTGAACAAAGTACCTCAGTTTTGGATTTATATTTAGTAAGAATATATACACATATTTTGACCGCCCTTACAAGCTAATTTTACTGTACAAATCTTTTTACAGTGGAGTGCCAATTTCACTCTTTGGCATCTCCAATACCATCAGCATTTATAGCAAACATAGCTTCTGTTTCTGGTAAACAAGGCGAATCATATATCTTGCAGATCCTAGTTTCACCTCTTCCTTTTCTCAAATACAACCTGCAAATAAAAATAAGATATTGTAAGTTTAAATTCATCAGTAAAATATTAATAAACAGTTTATGGATCCACTTTGAGGCAAACACTAAGTTCATTATTTCCAATCTAGTTTTAATAATTCACATTCTTTTATTTATTATATTCCTGATGTGCTTCTTGAGTAAATACAGGATGTCTTACTAATAGTGATTGTTCCCGCCACAAATATCAAAGGTGAAAGAGTAATTGTTCCCGGAACTAAGGTCTGGCAGGCCAGTGTTTCTATGACGAATGCACTCTACAGGGCAGAACTTGACCAAGTGTATGTCGTATGCTAAAATGACCATCACTTGAGTGCAGGCAGAATCTGTTTTCACTGCTGAAGACCACAGCCCACCATTCCATATTCCAAGTGAACCTCTGATGGCGCCAGTCAAGTCATTAATGTTGATTTTGTGGCATGAATGGAATATGGGTTAGAAGTATGTGTGCCCGTAGTTCCATTGTTATTAACCAGTTGGCAACAGTTCATGTTGACTCTCCTGATCTCACATACACTATTATCTCTGCTGTGGTAGCTGTACAATCAGCCATTGCTGCCCACAACAATATGATGATCTTGGTGGCCATTTGTGCCATAGGCATCACTGTGGGGGATGTGTCCCCCTATATATTTTTTGAAAAGCAGTTTCAATTCTTTTTGTCTTAGTTGACAAAAAGTGACACCATTGAACAAATATGTCCAAGTTGTACTAATCACTCATACTTAGATATCTTATTAAGGATGATTTAATCATTTATATGATTTACTAACGTGCTAGTTAAGCAACAGTGAGTATAACGATGCACAAAGACAACAGAGCTACAGAGTCTGATGGATCAAGTAGTCAGGTGGTGCAACCACCTTTCAAACAGAAAGACAGCAGTCAGCTGACACAGCTGTACACGGCCTGACAAACTTATCTGACCTGATCGTCTCACTAAATCAGACCATCTGGAGGCTGCTTGACAGTGAAGTTACAGTCTGCACACATAAGAGGAATAGCTATTAAGAGAATAAAATACAATTCATCAAGGCAAAGGAATGACAGTAAGTAAATATGTGGCTTGCATATGTATTCTTTCCACTCTCCCGTTACCCATCTCCTTCCTGTTCTGTCCATCAGTTCAGCCGCATTACAATTCACCAGTAAATGTAGTGGACATGGGTCTGTAGTTTTGTTTTCATGCAGCTCAGTTATCATGAAGTAACATCTCTTAAACGACATACCCTGCAATAGTAGAATTTCCCAGGTATCTTCATTAGAATAGTACAAAATTATCTGCTAAATGTACCATGAATGAAGTTGGTAGTATAGATGTAGCAAATTAGAACCATATGTGTGATGGGGTATAACTGAGTGTCTCTCTTTGGTTATGGCCTCATATCTCATTAACTATGTCATGATATAATTGGAAAGGTACATTTAGTGGTATGTTTGTAAACTTTATGTAAAATATGTCGAGACTACAGTTTATAGTAAACAAATAATAAACAATAATGTCATGCCTAATGCTGTAATTTTACTGCATTAACAGTAGATAATTAGTATGTGATAAACCTTTTTCATCATTTTGCAGGTGTTGTCAGTGAGAAAACTTTCTTAAGGGTTTAACATTATGTGTAATGTTTGTTACAATTCGCAAAGTGCACTCATTCTCAATGACTGGATGAGTATAATATGGTTATTCTCGCACTGTGGGATACCTTATGATTTCACTTCTACACTTCGAAGGCAGTTGGTTCTTACCCCCACAAAAAGAAAATTACAGTATTAACATATCAATTCTGCACACACAGTCTACTTGTACAAAATTAATGCTTTACAATTTCTTTTGGTCTGTCCAAGCAAGTCTACCTGATCTGTGCAAGTCTTGCACTTTTTTAGACAGAGTTCTGATATTGGTTGTTTTCATCTTTAGCTTCGAACTGTCACAAAGACCAGGATAAAAAAGAACAGTCTTAGAACTTTATTGGTTGACATTAAAAATGAGGTTCTTAATATCTTTGGATGAATGAAAAGTTTTCTTCCATGTACAAAGAATGTAATGTTAAGATTTTGAGCTTGCTTTAGAACAGCTGCAACTTGCAAGGAAAAAATTAATTCCCAAACATTAATCTGATGGCATGGATCCACATGAATTTCTATCACTTGAAGAACCTTAGAGGCAGGAATATTTTGAAATAATTGATCAGTGTGTCTAAGAGCTTAGTTATCCAATACTTGACAAATTTGCCTTGAAGAGACAGGCTTCCTTGAAAGAAAATTTTATTGGAGAAAAAAGGATATCATGTGGTAGTTCCATACCTAGAAATAGTTGTTAAATCTTTGAAAACAGAACTTGATCTCTTTCATCGAGCAATTTCTATAGAAACAGGATGCATAACTCTGATTTCTGAGCATTAGAATCACATTGTTCCTGCACATTCATATGTTTTACACATGAATATCAACAAATAATACATTCCTTGAGACAACATTGTCTTGTTATACCAAAGGTATTAAATGTAAGGAGAGGCATTTAGTAAGTAGGAGGTCCCAGGTTCGAATCCTGGCCACAGCACAAATTTTAATTCAATGCCTCTCCTTATGTTTAATAACTTTTACTCATGAGTTCACACATAGACCAAAGATTACATAGACTGCGCGTGCCCCTATCTCTAGCATGTTATAGTCTGAAGCGAACATCTAAAATTGCCCCGAGTCATGTGATCGAGTTTTCATCATTATGAGCAACAGTTTTTCACATATAGGTGAAATCAAGCGTTGATTTTAAAACTAAAACGACTTCCTATATTCCTGTTACACATGTAGCAGTCAAGCAAATGTAATTCCTCCATATTGCTAATATTAAAGCAGTGATTATGGTGTTTACATGTGCCCAGGTGAAAAGTATTGTCAGTTATTTTTACAAGGAATGGAATTACTTATCCTCAGTCTTTAAGTTGCACCATGAATCTTTCACTTTCTGCAGCACACTTATGTGACTATTGATGGGAAGATTATTCAAGCTGCTCTTGACCGTGTTTCTATGTTAGCAAGATAAGTCATTTCCCATGCAAATCTGCTTCCAATAACATTATACAAAGGTAAAAATACATACAGTATTCATTATACTTCTGAAACCACTTCTTCTCAATGTATAGATGATGTTTTCTCACCACATTATTATTTTAAATTTTGCTTGTTTTATGTTTAGCATCACCGTCTGTACCGAGAGCCCTTAAATATAAACAGTTGTATTGTGTTAAAACCGGACATTATGGCTGATAACATAATTCAGTTCTTATAAGAGCACAACAAAACCTTTCATGTGTATTGTGGAATTGCAAGAAAACTAATGCTGCTTGTCAAACAGACATTTAGTGTTCTACGCCTTTGTAAACTACAAATGCAAGACTCACAATACAACGAAAACAATCTTTCCCTTAAATCTGCAGCTCGTAAAAAGAATTGTCAATACATTTCATCTACGTACTTGTAAAAACTAAAGCCATCACATTAATATTTGCAATCGAGGAGAACTAATGTCAACAATACTACTAAAGGTGTCATTCTTATTGTCGTAAGACGTTTTATTGTTAAAATCTATGCTTAGGTTCCACTACATCAGATAATAACTGTAACTGTCAGCTTCATTTCATGTTATTCATAATGGTGAAAACGGTTCTCTGCCCTGAGTCACTTTACTTTGATGTTGGTTTCAGTACAATGACTTCACACGCAGTCTGTGTTATCTTTGGTCTATGATTTCACATTGACCGCCGTTTTTTAATTTGGCAAACAATTTTCCATCAGTTATTACGTGACAAAGAATTGCTTTACTTACCTCTTGATTTGGATTTTAGGTCAATATGCGATGTAATAGGTTGATATGGGAGCAGGAGCTAAACATATTTTCTTTTCATTTCCTTGTAATTCTTCATGGCAACCATATTAGAATCTGGCAAGAAACTAAATATGAATATCTATGGCTGACAGGCTCAGACAGCTGAAGTTTGTTCATCCAAGTAGTATAGAGGTCAATGCTTTCATCACAATAACAATGTCAATAAATTTAAATGTAAATGTTATGTAACTGTTTTGTACTGGGAAACTGCATGTTCTGTGCTGCCTGGACATCCAAAAGCTGATGTAACCATTGCAACCTGCAGCAATGCACAACTGAAATGCAACTTGTTTGGCAATTCTCCAAAAGGACTATTTTGTCACTCGGAGGACCACAATTTCATTTCAAACTCACTCAGTTGAATATAGGACACCTGTGGTATGACACCTGTCTGGTTCACATGTTGATATCACAGTGAGTCTTATGGCTATAAATATTCCCTATTAGAAGTTACACATGTATGGCCTTCTGGCAGTTATGTCACTACGCTATCTGTTGGTAGATGACATTGAAACCATTATCAGCTCATTTACTATCCCAGGGTGGAACCTGCCGTCATTAGTTCAAAATCAAGAAAGCCTTTCCAGGTGTACTAATCTTTCCCCTGGCAATGTATGAAACAAAAATTAAGTTGACAAAAATTTACCAATGATTAAGATGACTTTAACGTATTATTAGTACTAATAATGCTCTAAGCCAGGCATTGCCATAAATCCACCCTGCAGGCGCCCGCGCATGGGCGGCCTTTGCCGTGTCCCTGCCCTGCGCACTGTGCACAGCAGCGTGTGGGGCACTAGTGACACACGGTCGTGGCCGAGGTGGTCAACTACAATGTACACCGCCCGTGGGCGCGCCAGCCGGGCGGAAATGTTTACCATGCCTGCTCTAAGCTTTGGAATTTTACAAAATATAACAAACATTAATCAGCACCAAAAATAATACACAGTACAGTGTGTTTAGAAATCAATATCAGGATTTTAACACTTTATAATATTTATTATATTAAAATTATAATTATAAATGATATGTTAAATGAAAGAGCAACTCTAACAGTTTTACCAAGAACCTTATAAATGTTCAATGTGAGCACCATTAGTCATACGGAACACAGCACAAGTCTACAGTTGAGCTCTTCCCAAACGTTGATAAGTGTGTCTTCAGTGATTGTAGTAACAACTGCTTCAATCCAGTTTCTTAATTCAGGGATGTCAACTAATAGTGGAGGCAGGGTACACACGATCCTTGATGAAGCCCCTTTCAAAAAATTGCATGGCATTAGGTTGGGTGAATGTGGAGGCCATGCAAAGCAAGCCCTTGTCATTGGGCCCCTTGCAGCCTATCCAGCACTTTGGTACAATGACATTCAACCAAATGCATACTTCTACACTACACTAAGACAGTGAGGTGGCACACCATCTTGCTGGAAAATGAAGTTCTCTGGCTCATCTTCTTACAACTGAGGGGAGAGCCACTGCTCTAGTGTATCACAGTAAGAAGTGCCAGTTACAGTAGGTTCACCAAAAAAGAAAGGCTCATAAACTTTCCACCAGAATATGGCACAAAAAACTTTAGGGGAATCTTGTTGCATTTGCACCATCTCGTGAGTATTTTCTAAGTCCCAGACATGCATATTGTGACTGTTAACATGTCCACTAAGGTGAAAAGTCGATTCATCACTGAAGTCAATATGAACCAGAAAATCATCATCGAATGAAACAACATGTCATTTGCAAAGTAGCATGTAATCCATACCCTGCCGGCTTTAGAACCTGTAATATTTGTGAAGACTAAGGATGTAGTAGTACGTGTTTTCTTAAAACTTTCCAAAGAGTTGACTCAGGAACTTTTAATTCATGAGTAGGCTTCCGGACTGATTTCTTTGGGCTAAGAGTGAAAGACTCTCTCACTCAGAGTCTCGGGCATCCTGTACTCTTTTCTTTACAAAGGCTGACTGTATCTTGAAATTGATGATACCATCTACAAATGTTATCACTTGGAGAATCACAACTGAACTTCAGCCAGTACGCATTTTTCACAGTAACAACAGATCTGGTCTTTCTAAACAGCAAAACACAAAACACTTTCCGTTCACTAGTCACCACCTTTGCTACTACCGTTCTCTAGTGGACTGCGACAAAAACATTACGCGCTGCCAAAAAAACTGAGTTGCTCTTTCATTTGACATATCATTTATAAATTCAAGTTTAATATAATAAATGTTATAAAGCATTAGAACCTAGATATTCATTTATAAACACCCTGTGTAATTAATCTCTATGTAGTCATATCAATTCAATCTTCTACTGATAAAACGGTAATTTTCAAGCGTATATTTTTTAAAACTAGGAATTTATATGGAGAGGTATTATATAAGTTTTACATTTTCTTTCAATAGTAAGCAAGCAACAGGGTGAACTATAACCATTGGTTAGGCCCATGATCAACAGTTTCCCCAAGCGCTTAACAATTTCAGAAACTATGATTTTAATCTATTCAGGACCAACCTTCTAAACCAACAACTAAGTCTTCTTTCAGTCCGTAACCATAGCTTACTGTACATATGACCTTAAGAGAATATTGTTTGCTATTGAATGAACTATACAAATATTGGCTTTAATTCTTTGACTCTTTAATGGAATTCCAGTATTCATTGAAAATTCTTCAAAATGGTATACAGTAGAATCCCACTTTTACATTCCAAGAATTAAAGTTTTTGTTCAAATGACATTTCTTTTTGTCAGTCCTGTCAAATGTCCCATGTTCACAATGTTAATTCATCCCCTGTTTTTGTGTTATCACATTTACATTTTCTCACGATTTACACTTAATGAAACCATATTTGCAGAGAAAAATCTGACATTAATGAAGTAATTTTACACTGGCATGGTTTTCACCTTCAAGTAGTGTTCACAAATGATATGAAGTCAAGTTTCTTAAGAGTTTGTGTTTATTCAAATGCATATTTCACGTTTCATTGTTTACCGTACGTGCCATGTTGACCCACAGCCTTATGGGGTCACTGTAAAGGTTTTTCCCCATTTACGACTGTTCCCATCATCCACCACACTGAGTGTCAGCTTATTAGTTTATGAGACTAGGTTTTTCAAGCTTAACATGATGTATTTAGAGAATTAATTTTTACTACGAAGAGCAAATATTTATATAAGTATTTTATGACTTTTTACAAACAATGAGAATGACAGTTAGCATGTGTGTTTTTCTACACATTAAAGGGGCACAATCTATTATAACCTCAAAAATACAACTATAGAGTGAGATGCAGACCCTGTGTAATTGTCACAAAAATACATGCTTACAAATTCATACTTGAGAATGAAAATAAATTTTCTAACACTGCCGTGCAAAACATGGGAAAATACAAAACATATTTTTGAGGAGGATAGGTTACTACTCACCTAAGAGATGTCTTGATGAGCCGCAGAAAGGCACGCATAACAGAATACAACTTACTTAACAGCTTTTACCCATTACACACACACACACACACACACACACACACACACACACACACACACACACACACACATCTCCAGCTGTTGTGGCCAAATTGCAGGACTAGGATGGCCACGTTGAAAGCAACCAGCAGTGCAAGTGAGGAGGTAGCATGAAGAGGGAAGTAGGAAGGGAGGGGGGAGATGCGGAAGGGGGTGGGGGAATACGCCAGTGCTGTCTGACGGGCAGGGAGTAAGGGATGGGGATATATTATTGTGTGGGGAAGAATGAAAGACTAGAGTGGGGGCAGGGAAGGGAAGGGGAGAGCGGTGGTGGCAGCAGGAACTACCAAAGGTTTGGGCCTGGGGGATTGCAGGAGCATAGGCTATATTGTAGGGAAAGTTCCCACCTGTGAAATTCAGGAAAGCTGGTATTTGTGGGGAGGATCCATAAGGCACAATCTGAGTAGCACTCATTCAAGTGAGCCATGTCAAGCAGAAAACCGGTTCTTTACTAAGAACTAGTTTTTCATCCGAGTTCTCGATATTCATACAGCTGTTTTTCTTGTCTCCAAATGTCTTTTATTTTCCAGTAGGTGGTGTCTATTTTTCCGCCAGTTACACAATCTTAACAGACTTGCATTTGCCCTCTAGTCACTCCTGCTTAGCCACTTTGGACTTCCTGCCAAACTCAATTATTTATCATCCACACTCCATTTTGCCTACTTCGTTTACTGCATTTTTATATTATCGATGAAAATTGGTTAAATTCATTATTTCCTGTGATAGTCAAGAATTTTTGTAGGTCTTCCCTTTCTACCAATTTGGTCCTTTGCTGCCTTCACTATTTCATCTCTCTAAGACAGCCACTGATCTACTGTGTTATTTTCCCCCATTTCTGTCAATCGTTGCCTAAAGCTCCTTCTGCAACTCTCAAGAACTTCAGGATCCTTCATTTTAGCTAGCTCCCATCTACTTTTATTCCTATCCTTCTGCAGTTTCTTCAATTTCAGTCTGCAGTTCATAACCAAAAAAATAACTTCATAGACTATATCTACCCCTGGATAAGCCTTACAGTTACAATCTTGTTCCGAAATCTATGTCTTACCATTATAAAAGCTACCCGGTACTTTCCAGTGTCTTCTGGTCTCTTCCGAGAAATGTTTATGATTAAATTATGTTCAATACACAATTCTACCAGGTGGCTTCCTCTTTCATTCCTTTTCCCCCAATCCATATTCCACTAAATTTCCTTTCCCTCCTTTTCTTACTACCAAATTCCAGTCCCCCATCATTAACATAGCTAGTTGGCATATAAACTTGTACTACTGTGGTGGTTTTGGCTTCATATCTGTATTGACTACAATAATGCAATCAATGCACTGTTCATAGTAGTTTACCTGCATTCCTATTTTCTTATTCTTTATTAGATCTACTCCTGTAATACCCCCCAAACTGATTCTGTATCAGTAACTCTGTACTCACCTGACCACAAATCCTGTTCATCTTACCACTGACCTTCACTAATCCCCACTATATCTAACTTCAATCTCTCCTTATGCCTTTTTAAATTTTCTAACCTCCCTACCTGATTAAGGGATCTAACTTCCCATGCTCTGATCAGCAGAATGCTAGTGTCGTCTTCCCTGGTGACATTCTCCCAAGTAGTTCCCACCTGGATATCTATATGGGGGACTACTTTACCTCCGGAATATTTTACCTGAGAGGATGTCACCACCATATATTCACACAGTACAGCTGCATGTCCTTGGCTAAATTAATGACTGCAGTTTCCCCCTTGCTGTCAGCCATTCACAGTAGCTGTATGGCAAAGCCACATTGACTGATGTTAGGCTTGCTCAGTCAATCATCCAGACTTGCCCCTGTAACTACAGAAAAGGCTGCCTCCATCTTCAGAAACAACAGGTTTGTCTGGTTTCTCCACAGATACCCCTCTGTCGTGATTGCACCTAAAGTACGGCTATCTGTATCGTTGAGGCACACAAGCTACCACACCTAGGTAATTTTTTTGGTTCACGGAGGTAGATGACAGTATGTAGGCCAATATTTTTTATGAAACTGAAGGATAAAACTAGGCAGGTTCTAATGAAATAGTTGATTAACTGCAGTCGGAAGTGTTCAGACATTCCTTTTATACAACAGTAATATTATGAAGTACTGGTTAATCATTTGCTATACTCATGAAGAGTCGAAGTTTCAAAGGGAAGTAATTATTAAAGGTTTTCTTCCATGCTTAAAATTATACCACTGTAAACAAACACTTGATATTTGTAACATTATTCTCTTTCTTCCCAGAAAAATGAGAGATTTCCATATTTTATGTTTAATAGCCACTACTATTGTTAGTGCCACAAATTTACTAAATACAATATTTTGAATGTGCTGCTGCACTCCAAATACACATTCAACAGGCAAACATTTTGTGGTATGTTTTTACGATCCAGTGCTACAGTTGCAGAAAATCACTGGGAGTTTTGTAAGTCTTATGTTAGACTCAGCTTAAGCATTAATCTATTTTTTAATTTACAGGGTGTCCAGAAAATGACTCCCTGATTTCAAAATTAAATATCTCGAAAACAAAGATCGATAGAGGAATGCAGTAAAGGGTATGTTTATTGTGAAACCTGTAAGAAGTTTATTCCTGAGTTTGAAATAATTCAGTTGGCGAATGTGTGGCTGCCATGTGAGCCGGTCATCAAATACCAATCCTAGAAAACTGTGAGTTTCATCTACATTAAGTAGTTGGCCGTCAAGGTACAACTCCCTAAGTGCGGGTGGACTGGCCGTCAGTGACAGAAGTGCATGACACACGTTTTGTCATGCAGAAAATTGGAACCCATGGGAGAGAGCCCATATCTGCGCCTTGTATATGGCTCCCTGTAGCTGTCTTTCTGCAACACACATGCTAGACGAGCTAAAATATATGCAAAAGTTTTCAGCATACAAAGAAGGGGATACTGACGACCCAACTGCTGTAGCTAAGCCATTAATGTCCACTAAAAACATTGGAATGCTTAAAACAATGCCCTGAGGTACCCCATTCTACTGGACATGAGGGGTGCTACAGGATACACAAACTAGAAGATTAACGGTACAGACAGCTAAAAAGTTTTGGATAAAAAGTGGAAGTGAGCCCCGGAGACCCCACCCATGTAAAGTGGTTAAAATGAGGTGTCGCCAGGTCGTGTCGTATGCCTTTGACAAGTCAAAAAAATACGGCTACCAGATGGTGATGTCAAGAAAATGGTGCCTAGATGGCAGACTCAACATAGACCAGGTTCTCGAGAACTCTGCCACGGCCACTGACTAAGTAGCAGAAAAGGTAGCGGGAGTTGGAAGATCAGCACAGCCAGTGTGCGTTTTGGTACATTACCATCTGGTGGAAGATACAGGCTGCAGATGGTTATGTCTTGTGGTATCCTTACCCTGACAGCCACAGCTTCTAAAGGAGTCTGAAGGGGCATGGGTTCACTATAAACAGTGTTAAGGATATACACACAGACACCATCTGAAACTCTATTATACAGACTCAGATTACAATAACAACCCCTGTAGCCACGAAGGGTAGGAGTCCGCATTGCTGAAAACCAGGTCTCCTGGAGAGCAATTCAGAAAGGAGCTGTTATGCTTAAGAGTTGGCGTAATTCAGCCAGGTGTTTGAAAAATCCATTGGAATTCCACTGAAGGATGGTCTGGGAAGACATGAGGTACTAATGAGGGCTTTTTATACCTCAGGATCACTTACAGGCACTACTGGAGAGGCTGTTGCATCGATAACCATCATTTCTGAGATACCATCAAGAGCTAGGTCCTCAGGGGACGCTAGAATCTCCACCTCGTCCTCTGAGGAGGGGGGATGGGGTGGTGTGTGACAACCACCGTGGTCTCTTTCTTTTTCCCCACAGTCTTTCTTCTTCTTTTGAGCCTCTTGCTGCTCCTTTGGCTTCTACCGCCTAGAGGGCTACGCTGCCTCAATCTCTGAGACTGAGGAGGACCTCTAAGCCCAACGACCAGCCTTCATTGACACTGTCTGCCAATCACTGGTGTTCGCTTTCCTAGCGAAAGAAGCCAAGGAAGGATGGGATACAAGTGACCCTCTCCTTGCGAGAGGAGCCAGATAAGGCTGCTCCTCCTCTGGATCGAGGGTGGGGACCAGTGTGCCTGATGTATGGGGTGTAATTGCTCCCAGGATTGGGGTTTTGGGAGCAACACAGGAAGAGGTGTCCCCAATCATCTGGGGGGGGGGGGGGGGTGAAGATGGGAGGGCCTGTGGCCCACTACAGCTGGCTGAACACTTTGCAGCCTTGTCACCATACATAGTGACGAAGTGGCTGTAGCATATGGAGTGAGTATGCTTACTGGGTATAGCTGAAGGTACTTGCGTTCAGCCGGTCCAAGGTCTTATATTCCATGATTTTCCTCTTTTTGTGTAAAACTGTGCAATGTGGCGAGCAGGGCGCCTGATGTTGGTTGCAGTTGACGCAGACTGGAGAAGGGGCACATGGGGCATTGGGGTGAGATGCACGTCCGCATTCCCAGCAGGTTGGACTGGCATCACACCGGAAAGACGTGTGCCCAAACCTCCAGCACTTGAAACATCGCATAGTGGGAGGAATGTAGGGTATAATGTCTCACAGGTAGATCATCACCTTGACCTTCTCAGGTAATGAATCACCCTCAAAAGCCAAGATGAAGGCACTGGTGGCAACCCTGTTCTCTTTCGGACTCCTATAAATACATCAAATAAGCAATGCCTGTGACTGTGATAGGGATGACATCGTTCTGAGGACTGTCTCTGTTCTCATTTTGGACATGCCTTCGAGCTCTCTAAACTTATCCTCAAGGTGCTCCACGAAGAGTAAAGGCTTCGTCGGGTGGAAGGAGTCTCCATCTGTTCTGTTACAGAAAAGGTATTTAGGGGCATAAGCCTCACCTTGTTGACAAGCCCTACGTTACTCCCATGGGGTGGCCAGGGAGGGAATGAGTGGGGGTCATTCACTGCTGAATTTAAATTGGGTTTTCCTCTCTTAGAGACACTGGTTGTACACCCGGCCTGGGTGTACAGAGCCCCGCTTGCCTGGGTAAGTCTTATACAACTGAGGTGCGGCAGGTTCCTCAGAGGTTGCTCGCTAGTGACTGTTCAACCTCAACAGCCAAGCACCTTCTCGGCACGTAACACACCTTGAGATTGAGAAGTCCAGGGGCATTGTTTTTTCATTAAAACGCACACAACAGAATTAATTACTGATTTCACATTTCATTATTATATAATTAGTCTAATACACCAGCCTAATCTCTTGAATATTATTTAAGAAGCAATATAAAGAGTGATTATATTAGTAATATAAATGAGAGGTTCCACTAACCAATTAAAACAATTCAAAATATAATGGAACAACGGACTTCACTGCAAACTGAAATACATCCTATTGACTATATTACATGACCATTATCTGTTTTAACATGTCACCATAAGACAAAAATTTCTTTTACAACAGTAACAAAGAATGAAGTAGCCTACAAAAATAAGAAACTGGCAACAGTGATTTACAAACTGCGATCTCTTGTTCCCGAGGAAAACTTTTAAGGTGAAATAACTATGACGATTGTGCAAAGCACTTTAAATGGCCATCATATTTAACACAGATCTGAGTTAACATCAGTTATGCTCTTCTGATTCATTGCTTTACATACTTATCTGTCAAAAACTGAGATCCAGAATATACACACATCTCCATAATACGAACTCAGCATAACAATTTTCACTGAGTTGCTGACAGGCACCTAAAATAGACAATCACATTCACACAGCTTAAACTTCTGGCGAAGGCCTTCATCAGAAAAACAAACACACACAATCACTCAAACAAAACTATGAACACTTGACTGCCATCTCTGACTTCCACAATCCTCTAACACCATCCTCATGACCTAGGTTGTGAATTACCTTCCCCTTCCTTTCCCATTCCTTTTTTCTTTTTCTTCTTCTTCTCCTCTCTCTCTCTCTCTCTCTCTCTCTCTCTCTCTCTCTCTCTCTCTCTCTCTCTACCCCCCTTTTTTTGTTACCTGATCAAGGAACACAGTTCTGAAAGCTTGTTTTCTTTTCGTTCTTTTTTTCTTTCTGTATGTAACTATCAGCAGTACAGCAAAAAGGTAAGTACTGGCCAGCCACTCTAATCACTAACAATACCTGCTCTTTGATAGCTGTCATCCATTTCACATTAAAAAAATCCCTCCCATACAGCCTTGACACCCATGGACGGCGAATTTGTAGTGATGCCAAGTCCATTACCCCTTCTGCCTAAGGCCTCACAAACGCCTTCCACAGACAGATATTACCCTCCTGACCTAGTCCGCAAACAGATTTCCCGTGCCATATCCCTACACGCCCCCAATCGTCCCTCCAAACCCTGTAACCAGTCTTAATGGCGTGTCCTTGTCACCCAATACCACCCCAGACTGCAACAACTAAATCACATCCTTTATCAGGGCTTTGATTATCTGTCATTATGCCCTGGAATGAGAGAAATCTTACCCAAGATCCTTCCGACCCCTCCTAAAGTGGTGTTCCATCATCCACCCAACCTCTGCAACCTATCAGAGCCTTTACAATCCAACATGCAACATAGAACATTCCATCCCCACCTTTCCCGGCACCCTTTCGCCTGCACTCCCCATCTCACTCACAGTCTAGATGCTTGTGATGCTGAAGTGGCCGGACATCATGTGTGTGTGTATAGTTGTTAAAGTGATTGTGTGAATGGATGTGTTCCTTTTTCCCAACTAAGGTCATGGACGAAAATTTAAGACTTGTGAAAGTGATTACCTATTTTCATGTCCGTCAGCAGCTCAGCGAGCCTGTTTACGGCGAGTTGTTATCTATCCTCCATTCTTGACATTGCTTTTTGATTACCCTTATTGCCTGACATAGAGGAAGATGAGGATTTAATTTGAGAAAAGATTGACTATATCTTCTTATAGTTACATTTAACTTTATTACATCTTACCTAGTGGTAGAAGCATGGGCCATGATGTTGCCACCAATAGGCTTTTTTGGATCAGCAGCAAATAATGCAGCACCATCGACTTGTGCAACAACTTGATTTGTTATAACAACAGCAACCCCAAACTGTAAGATAAAATAATAAGATAACAATGAATTTGGATTTTATGCATAATGGATATGAGTTCATAATTTAGTTGGATTTGAAAAATTGGCTTTCAAGATAACAATAATAAACAGGCAACACACAGACCTGTTATTAATATAC
The DNA here is from genome assembly GCA_026315105.1 of Locusta migratoria. Classification (NCBI taxonomy): domain Eukaryota; kingdom Metazoa; phylum Arthropoda; class Insecta; order Orthoptera; family Acrididae; genus Locusta; species Locusta migratoria. Next base: position 302,368,188 of record CM048744.1, read on the forward strand.
AAATAGTGTGAACATCAAAACCAACTGTAGAATTAAAGTAACAAAATAACTGTGTACGTACAACTACTTTCTTACCAGCAGCAGTTTTTATGTCACTGCTTTAGAGAACTTTTTCACAGTCAGATAATTTTGTAGTGTTATAGAACAAGCATTAGATTCCAGAATGAAAGAAGTTTGAAAAGTAGGAGGCGAGGTACTGGCGGAAATAAAGTTGTGAGGACAGACCGTGAGTGGTGTGGGGATAGCTCAGTGCAGTGCACTTGCCTGCGAAAGGCAAAGGTCCAAGATTTGAGTCCCGGTTCCGGCACACAACTTTAATCTGCCAGGAAGTTTCAAGCATTAGATCACTTCCACACATGCTCATTTAGTTCACTCTGTCACTCCAGAGGAGTTTGTTCAATTTAAAGCAAACCATACCCCAGATGTGCATCTCCTGAGGAGATTTTAATCTGCTGAGCATTGACAGATATCTATAGTCATTGCAGGAGGTACACACAACCAGTCTAGCGAAATATGTTTGGACACTTTTTCCAAAAACTGTCTTGAACAGATAAATAGACAGCACATATGCATTGGTACTGTTCTAAACCTTGCAGCTAATAACAGTTTTGACCATATCAGGGATTAGTGACCATGATACAATCATAGAGTCAATGCTTACAATTAATGTCAGTCAAGAAGGCTTGGAGAGTGTATTTGCAAGAAAGAGCAGATAAGCGGCTGTTAACGTCCCTCACAGAGAAGAACTGGACGAGGAATTATGGGCAAAATTTTGAATGCATTGTTGACCACACTAAGGACAAGTATGTGCCAAATAGGAGTATTAAGGACAGAAAAGACCCACCATGGATTAATAACATTTGCACTGTAGGTTCAGTAACAAAGAAGCAAAAGGTAGAAGAAATTCGCATATCCGTATAAAAAAATATGCACGTAGTATAAAACTACTAACACTATGGTTAATTTTCACATTACATTGTAATTTCACAAAACAACAAAGGCTGCTAATTACACAAAATAATACTTTTTTGCACATCTGCTGCAATTGGAATACTGGTTATTTCATTTTGAACAATAGGTGAACAGTGGGCTATGAAACATGTCAAAAGTCTTTTTTCACTTTACACTACACTTTCTGTGTCAAAAACCACTCTATCTCAGGAACTTTTAATTATATAAAATGGTATGTTTTCCATTTCCTGTTTAAGTTAACATTTAAAACTATCTCCATCTATCAGTAGCGTCTCCTCAGGGTGAGAGAGTCGAAATAAATAAAATGAAGAGATTACAATATTATTCTTAATCAGTGTAAAGTACATAATGTATGTGACGTTATTTGAAAATTTCTCAGATTACATAAGAAACAAGACCTGGGATAATGGTTCAACTCAACTATCTACCACCAATCAAACACTGGCAGCATGAAACATGCTTAATATGGGCTAAAGTGTCAGCCAGAGTTCACAATGGCTGCACTGCTGAATCACATTTCACTGTGCGTGTGAAAGCTTTGTCCATTCGTCAGTCATCCCACTGTGAAGGTGTTGGTTCACTTGTCAATGCTTTACTGTGCTGCTGGCTGGCTGGCTGACTGACTGACTGCTGTTATGTTGCTTGGCTCTTGTGTCTTTCATATGTGAAGACTGTGGTAGTTTTAAAATGGGCAGTGAAAAAAGTATGTAGGAACTATTGTGCAGTTCTCTTTCATTACTATCTTAACACAGAAGAAACAATTTATTGATAATGGCAGACCATATTCTACTTTAACAGTATCAAAGTGTGTAAAGGCAAAATGTAGTCTACTTGAAAGGCATTTGAGAGGCAGTTTGTTAGGAGATGTGTGAGTTATCAGACTGGGTTTATGGCTGTGATTTGACAAACAGATTTTATTGTTGGACCTGTCTGTTATTTGATACAAAGAAAACTATTTGGAACTAGCTTATATGCCCGTGCTTCACAATGGTTGTTAAAGAGGGACATGTGTTATATCATGGTTTTTTAGGGTCCCGGACCTAGGACAGAAAAAACAGAATCCTTGTTAGATCGATCTGTCAATAAACTCAGTTCTCCTAGCCAAGATGTCAAATTTAAGTAGAAGTCATTGCTGAAAATGCTGAATGTCCATAAAATTTTTCATACAAAAAGTGAAATTAAGTCCGTTTTCTGGAACGATGTAAATTCATTGTTAGTTTGTGTTCATAAAGTTAAGACTGAGGAGTATAATTTTCTGTCTGGCATAAACTTCTAAAAACACTTCTATTGTTGAGATGAGAAATCCAGTATTTGCTCGAATATAGGCCGCACTTTTTCCCCCAAATTTTGGCCTATAATCGAGATTCAATCCTCCTCCTGCCCCCCCCCCCCCCCCAACTGATCCTTTTCTCAAAGTCGTTAGTTTCAAAAATTACACGCTCACTTTTATTTTGGTTTGAGAAACGTAATAAACTAGATAGTCTTCAAAAATGCCGCACTAACAATTTCACAGAATTGCATATAGGTTTTTGTACACATTTACAGTAACAGCGCGGGAATTCGTGGAAGTCGATATTTCAATATAAATCAAATGATGTCATTCTGTACCACAGCATACAAAAGCTGATGACTGTTTTTTTAACACGTCCGCACAGCCTAAAACAAAAATAGTAGGTAACACACACTTCCTAAGTGCACAAATTATTTTTATTTGATGTAGTCGATAAAGCTAGTCTTCGCGATAAAATTTTAGTGTGTGACGGGAGAGATTTTATTACGTTAGTACGATAACACCTACGCGAGCGGTGATGAAAGGTTAAGATAGCGGAACAACTGATGTTGAGTTCCTATGCTGCGTTTTAAAATAACATATTTTACTACGGCCAGATTCACTGGTTTCACATTCGTTGGGGGTTATTTCCATGAAATGATGTACATGGAACTCTGAGCTATTTTGCAGCCTTGCAACTGAATCATTTCTATATATTTTGACAACATTACAGTGTTCAATGAATGAAATAAATCACAATTTGCGATCAGTTATGTCTTCACTGTACTAGTTTTAGATGGAATACAAAAGTAACTTTATTTCACTGAAACATTTCTGTTGTGACAGCAAAACCAAAGTCCCTGTTTCGAATTATGAAGTCAATCAAACATGAGGATATTTACACTCAACTCACTAGAGTCGCACATTTTTTCGTCAGCGTCAAATTTACGTTGAATTTCCTCTTTTCCATGTTCATTGCTGTGACTAGAAAGCTGTAAATTGTATGTTCGTTTCCCGCTACAAACTTACAAGCCAAAACATAGTCTCTCTCTCTCTCTCTCTCTCTCTCTCTCTCTCTCTCTCTCTCTCTCTCTCTCTCTCTCTCTCACACACACACACACACACACCCCGAAAAAATATATTTTCGCAGCACATGCCTACGCTAAACAACACTTGAAACGCCCGGTAACACGCCTTGGTTCAGCGTACCCTCACTTGGGGCGCCCGGATCGGCCTGTCGTCTTGCTTTCTTATTCGTTGATTTACAGCTTTGTATATTTGTTTTGAGTTTATTGTAAAGAGAACATTATTTTGTTAACATTGTGTTTCTGATTACAAAAAAGTTCGATTATACATAAAAATTAAAAACCTGCAGCCTATACTCAAGAATTTTTTTTCTATAATCTTGTGTCAAAAGTTTAGGTGCGGCCTATATTGGCGCAAATACGGTAGTAATAATAACAGCGCCATGCATTGGTTCTATGGCATAGTACTAAACTGTTTGTAAGTGTATGCTGAAGTATTAGAATGTTGCAGTGCTGCACTGGGGACAATGTAGTTATTCTGTATGCAGTGCTCCATATCATCGAAAAGTCGACGAATACTGAAAGTCTGGTAATTAAATCAATTCAATCAACAAAGCAGTTCATGTCTCTCTCTCTCTCTCTCTCTCTCTCTCTCTCTCTCTCTCTTTAAATAAGACGTCATGGTGCTGTCAATGTGCGATAAAGAAAGTCTGGATAATCGTTGAAGGAATGCCGTCAGCTGATTGTCTATATAAAACATTCCATTAAATATAGTAGTATTTCCAGTAAATTGTTTTGACTGTGTTAGCAGCATCGGCCACTCTTTCAGCTAATACATGTCCTCACATCCTGCACTGATTACTTCGTAAAGCATGAAGTTGAAATCAATCTTGTGTAATGGAACTATATATTCAGAAGTCAGATTATAACTCTAAGTAAAATTGTCTCTGCAAAAGAAGACGTATTTTTCTATCTTAAGGTAGTCTGCACCAAAAGTAAGTAATTACAAATTTTAATCACAATATTGTACTGAACAATTAAGAAAGCAGGGAGGTTTTTAACGAGTTTGTCACTTGCGTGTTGTGACGATACTGCTGGTCCTCTCAATCTCAAAGTTATCGTACGTTACCGTCTGCGTCGGACCCGGAATCGTGTGGTTCAATAGTGACATATGTTGTGCGTGAAGTTAGTTAAAAATGAAATAGCCAGCCTAGGAATCAGTGTAGAACAGTGTCTCGGTAGATGCTTTCCAGACAGTTCTATAAACAATAGTTTTGTCATTGTACATTATTTCAAGAACTAGATAGACGAATTTTAGAAACTTTATATAAATGAAAATAAATAGCATTGTATATATGTTAGGCTCATAAACAAGTTGTGTTGTCCATCTAATTGTGTTAATTAATGCAATAGTCGAGATTTGAATATTGTTATTCTTTGTATATATTGACTGACGTAAGATTTGGAGTATATTTTGAGAATGGACAAGATATTTGATAATTCAATATATGTTAGGAACATGTATGATGTACTCATTAACAAATTAATTGATATTAACATTGCTATTTGTTATCAAACAGAAAGGACGGTGATTTCGACTTAAAAAGATTTGCGCCATGTAAAATTATTGTATGTAGAGTTTTCATTTTATATTGTGATTATTTTTGTATACATGAAATGTTTTACTGTTGTGTTCGGTAATTGTAAATTGGTATATTCAATTGTTATGAACAATGCGTAATGTTATGTCATTATTGTCAATGTGATATATTTGCCTCACCGCCTTGCATGGGGGAGTTCGAGTTTTGGCTTTTGTAATGTGCTTTGGAAGCTATGTCAGTCTGTGTTTTGAAATGGTAGTACTACCAGCCAAGTTCTGATGCATTTTTTGTGTACGTTATGAAATGAAGTTGTATTGTTTTGGTGGAGAAGCAGTTTGATTGGAAATTAAAGAAGAAGTGAAAAATTGTACCTACGAGTATTTATTTCTACCACGAAGCCCCAGGAGAATAATGTTGCAGCGAGCAGAACCCCCATACATTGTAATGTTGAAAAGATGAGTATTATGTTTGAAAGTGGTAGAATGAACTGTAATTACTTAAAAATCTACTAAACATTAAAGTGTGAATATTATCTCTAGTGGCAAGCACAGAGCAGAAATATCTGTGGAGTGAGCATTCAGATGCAGAGAACAGATTTTCTGTCCTCAAAATTAAGGTGGAAATGTCACCTGATATTGGGAAAATCTACTAATCGATGACTTCATCTTGGTCCTTTTTTGTTCGGTTAAGACGGGTGACTATGTGTAAATGGCCGTTTTAGCGACACTTCCTCAACTTTCTTGTTGCTTCTGTGATACATTTATTTAGATATTATTTTATGTTAAATGGTTGTTCTGCGAAATGGAGGTGGGACTACTTTGCAGTCAGTGTGGTACAAACCAATCCTAAGAGCAAATAAATGTGTGGAAAGAGTGGATATGTCTCAGTATCACTTGGTAATTCCAGCTTAATGTTGGAAAGATGCACAGAAGCCAATGCTCACTCCATAGATATTTCTCCTCTATGTATAATTTAGTGGTTACACCCATCGAAAAATGCAATTCTTTTCTTTCCATGACCTTGCAAAGCACACGGGATACAGCTAGGAAGAAAAAAATACTTTGTATCTTACCTGGGCTAAACTCTACTTGCAGTGGCAGCAGTTTAGTTTGCTATCATTGGCTATCATTGTTGTTTTTGTTATAATACTATGTTGACCAGATCAGCATAAATTATTTATTTCATCGTGAACATAAAGAATTATTCCCCTTATTCTATGTGACTGATTTTTCAAAAAGGATTCAACGGCCGTTACTAACATCAATACACTACACCGCTACCGTAAGGAAAATCCTAGCCCTTGTTTCAGCATATCACACTTTAGTTATGAGAATAAACAACACATCATCTCCATCTATTAGTTATGTGGTATACTATGTCAGTAATAGAGCCTCTATTGGATCTTTGGTATACTACGCTGCAATTCAAGCATAGCATACACCCGAAACTACAAATTACGCAACATACAAGCTTCATTTCATCAAAATCGGATCAGTAGAAGAAAAGAACTCAAAAGAGTCTCGATTCATTGTAGATTCCTGCATACAGCAAGAGACCCAAAAAAGATTTCATCTTTGCATGGTCTGTTTCTTGTGTGTCGCAAGCTATGTCAAATTCTTCATGAATGTTCATTATGTGCATATTAGTGTACATAACAATGTCATCATCAAAGTAAGAGAAAAGATTTTTGTTGGAGTTTCGGCTGCAATAGCAAGTGCTGAAGTGTCTGGCTTATGAGAAATGATGTTATGGTCTTTGGGTCTTCCCCTACGGCTAACTGGTTTTATATGCCACTTTGTATGCCCATCTTTACTCATGTAGCAGTCTTGACTAATAAATGAATTCTTAGATTCGGCACTTGAAGAGGCAACCATTTCTGAAATTGATTGAAACACAAGGTATTACTGTTACCAGTCACTTTGTTTTATTGTACCCACAACACATTTCGAGGGTTTAAACCCCCATTATCTGGTGGAATAACATTAAGCTGTGTACATGTAGGTTATTTTCACCTGTTGCACTGTCTCTAGTGGTCTTAGACAGTGCAACAGGCCAACCTAACCCACATGTACACAGCTTAATGTTATTCCACCATATGATGGGGTTTAAACCCTCGAATGTGTTGCGAGTACAATAAAACAAAGTGACTGGTAACAGTAATACCTTGTGTTTCAATCAATTTCAAACAACAGTCACAGTAAAGCCTATACCAAAATGTTTTCATTTAAACCACTTCTGAATCTGTATCATACTCACTTATTTCAATGTTGTTCTCTCCATCCTCTGGACTTTGTTGACACAAAGTCGGCTTGTCAATATTTTGTAGCAGTTCTGACATAATTTCGTCATCTGTGAGAAATTTGGGCATTTTGGTAAGGAAGTGAGAAAAACATTGAAAACTTTTATGTAGTCAATGAACACTTCCCAAAACATGCTACTGGTTAGAAAAATGACAGTAAAAAATTATTTCAGAGTTGATGCAAATGAAAGAATATCACAGTTATTACTGTCTGGTCTCTTCAGTGAAATACTAAATAGCACAAGTGGTTGTGTCAGGTCACTCCATGGAAATACTGAGCAACACAGCTAGTGGCATTGGGCCAAAACATGTGTAATAATGAAACAATGAGGGTGACAATTGTATTAAGTAGAGCTCAAGAGATAACCAAGCAACAGAGGAGTTTACATTATTTCTGCTTCCCCTTCATAATAGGAAAAAACCTTTTTCAACACCCTTTATTATTTATTTGCTTCTATTGCTCTTTCCACTTTTCAATATCTTGTATCTTTTAACCCACAGTTATTTATCACTATGTGCATTATATTGTCTCTGAAATGAATTTACACGGTGTGTTTTAGTCTACTAATCTCTGAAGTAGTTTTCCTTAGGTTATGACACAGATGGTTCCCTCCAAACTCTTTCCCTCGCCCTTTTTCCCATTCAAATTCCCACAATTAATGCCTATTGTTTTAAAGGCTAAGACTAATGTGGTATATTTTTATATATTTTTACAGTAATGATAGGAGATGAATCTATTGAACATATGTTCTGGTCCACCTATCTGTTATGTTAAGAAGGATATCCATGGTCTGTGTGTATATTTTATGTAAGAGCTTATGATTTTACGATTATTTGTTATGCCACCCATCTGCTTTTAATTTCTGAAACTTTAACAAACTTGCACAGATGACAGAAAGTCGTGATTGACGTAGATGAAGATGAAATTAAAATAATGGCTACTGGAAGAGGAGTGAGAAAGTAGTTTTATGTCCCCAGCACTCTTTAATATATATGCTGAAAAACCAATTGATAAGACCACGGAGAAAGCAAAAGGAGTTGTAGTGGGAAGAGAAAGAACAAAAACTATCAAGTATGCAGATGATATGATAGTATTAGCAGAAACATAAGAAGAGCTCCTAGTAATGAAGGAAAATACTGTAACGTGAGGAAAGAATTCGGAATGAAAGTGAATGTCGACAGGACTAAAATGATGAAAATCAGAAACAAAGGCGACATGATCAATATATCACAGATGGAAGAAAAGTGCAATAGGTCCAATGATTCCAATATCTGAGAATCTTGATAATTTCCAATAGAAGCTGTACAGAAGAAGTGATGCAAAACATACTTGGGAAATAAAGTGTTTGAGTGAGTGAAAGGTTTACTGATGGACAGGAGCATACCCATTAATCTTCGGAAGAGGTTCACCAAATGTTCTGTGTGAAGTGTGATGTCTTATGGTTCTGAAAAATGGTCAGTCAGAAAGAAAGGAGCAAAGAACAAAAAGTTTAGAAAAGTTTTGAAATCTTGCTATAGAGAAGAATAGAGCAAGTGAAATGGCCTGAGAGAATGAGAAATAAGGTGGTTTGAGGGTAAAAGAGGAAACACTTCATGAGTATGGTACAGAAGAGGAAAACAGCTTGGTTAGGATACACATTATGCAGGAACTGTCTACTGCAGAAGGTGATGGAGGGAAAAGGAGAAGGAAAAAGGGGGAGAGGAAGAAGAAGGTTTGGCGTTTTAACAGATGTGAAAGAAAGGAAAACGTTATGAGCAAATAAAGGAGGATTCCCAGGATGTGGAGGATGTCTAGTTGATAGCTGTTGGATGACAGACTTACTGAAAGAAGAACACAACAGATGTTTAGGAAAATTGTAAAACAAAGAATGATACAGGTAAGAGAGCTTTATTCCACAGATGTGTGGAATACACAAATCACAAAATGAAACTAAATAAATGTAAAGTGAACTGTAAAATCAGGATTATGGCCATACCTCATCAGCAAGCCGTAACAACATCCGCAGGAAGCGTGCCAAATGCATCTGCCTTGCTGAGAGTTCTCCTCGCCCTGAATAATCAGTGCGGTACAGGGCTGTGGCACTGTCCACAACCAAGAGCGCATACCTATAAAGAGAAAAGAAACGAATGTTACACACATACCTGTGACACAACTGAGTTAGAAAGGGCTCTGTTTACACACAAATGATTTTTATTAACTGCAACTACATTTTTGCATATAGTTGGGAAAGCCTCAGCAGAAACAAAGTACTGGGAATATAATAATTTTTTCCACACAGAACTTTATGCAGCATAATGAGGAATCACTGGGGCACTGAGTTACTGATAGGTGCATGTTTCATATATCTGGTACCTCTCCCTCCTAGCAATTGACCACCCTTCCCTAAACCTAACTTTCACTCTCTGCCTACTTTCTCCACTCATATAATACATCTGAGACAAATCCTCAGCCCAGTGGATTTGCAGTCCTGATAGTTGTCTGGGAGAATGGAGATGTATTTGTGGTCAGAACGAATTAATGAATCACTAGGAAGCTAACAGTGTTCTCAATCTTGGTAATGTGTTTCCTGACAACTTTATGTCTCAATTACTAAGTAAGTTTTTAACTTCAGTCTTTCTATTATTTATATTCCACTATAGATTTTCTATTGCCATACAGGTAAATAATGTTTTAAGTGTCTAAAGATGAGTACATTATGTTTATGATGGCTTTTTAAGTGTACATGTTCAATCACCATAGCCTTTGAGATATAATGTAAGGTACAATAGACATTGTAAAAAAGACAAATCCAATCTCTCTCTCTCTCTCTCTCTCTCTCTCTCTCTCTCTCTCTCTCTCTCACACACACACACACACACACGAGCGCGCGCGCGCACGCGCAGTACCTTTGAATATAATACAAGGAAGTATGTGCCTTAAAATGAGACATTTGAGATTCCAAAATACAAATTATGTTGTGTCAGTTCAGATAACGTAAAGAATTCAGTAAAATTTATGACAAGAAGCAGCTAAATTGCAAAGGTGAGAGGTTAAAGCATATCAGTCCGTTGGCAATTGTGAGAAACTACACTATGATTGGTTTAGCAATTAAAGGTACTGAACTTCTTGGTCAGCAGTCCATCCTACCCAATATTCATAACAAAGAATAGAACATTAAACAACAAAAGGTACAACAAAATTTCTTTATATGATTTACATTCCATGAAATACTGGTACTACTTAAGCAGCTCACTTTACTTGCATTTTACGACAGACAAGGAAAAACCTCAGGTCTATTCTAGCCCCCAGAACCCGCAGGGGAGGTAAAGGAAGGATGAGAGGGAAGGTGCAAGGACAGGGAGGGACGGGAACAGTAAATTTAATGGTTGCTTTGTTTAGTGATTAAAGATACTAAACTTCTAGGTTGTCAGCCCCCTCCTCTTCCCAACTTAGAATAGGCATGCTGTAACTCCATATTAAGGAACTTCCTGTCACACATAATCAAAGAGGATGGGAGAATGAAAGATAGTTGGGTTGTCTGATCAAGGGAGCAGTCCGACGTCCCCAGAAGTAGACAGTGAGATGAGGGACACCAACCATCACTTACCACCCCACAAAACAATGCCCAGGAAAGACTGACAACACAAAAGTAGACAAACACAGGAGGACAAAAGAACATGAAATCATACTGATCACACATGACGGGAGGGTAAGGAGAGTAAAGGAGCAAGTAGAGTAAGAGCCAAAATGGACAGATGAGCCTAGTCAGGACAGAGGGGGCAACAGGGTGTTCTGCCAGCCCCATAGTGGGCCAATATGCTCAAGTGCTCATCCTTAAGGAAAGTGGTAAAAACACCGTTTACGAATAAAATGTAAAAACAAGTGAGTCAGTGAGGCATTGTCTGCTAACATCAGAGGGAGGAGTGAGCCTGAAGATTAAAAGTCAGCTCTAGGGCAGCTACATTGGGACAGTTAAGCAAAATGGATATCACTGTTAATCAGGAACCACAATGGCAGTGGGGCAAGTCTTCACAATGGAGGTGATGACCGAGATTGCCAGGTTTGGCAAATGTGGAGCTAGTTAAGGATAATGAAGTCTTTACAGACAACTTGTCTCTAGGACCTCCACAAATTCATAATTTCCTTTATCACCCGTAATTTTTCAGTGAAGTCAGAGTTACAATTATGTGTTCCACGTCTCTGGAAATTTATGATGTAATGTCAATTGAAGAACTTATTCAGGAATACAGACTTCAAGAGATGGTTTGCCAGTAGGTAATTTGGCCAGCTTGTCAGCGAGTTCATTCTCTAGGATATAGTCACCACTAAGCATCCACATTGTCTGAGGGCATAAAGAAAATCCTAGATGGCCAGTATCAAGAGATGGATTGTGTACAACTGATCAAGAGTTTGTAAATTGCTCAAAGAATCAGATGAGGAAAGACTAGCTGATGCAGGACCGGACATACTCAAGAGGGCAAGAGATGGCTACCAACTCTGCAGTGAATAGACTGCAGGTGTCTAGCAAAGAACAAAATTCAGTAAGCATGGATGAAAGTAAGCAAAGGCAGCTCAACTGATAACCATTGAGTCATCAGTGTAGACTACTTCTAAACCAGGGAGAGCACTGAAGAGGAAAAATGGTAGTGGAGGGCTTCAGGATGAACCATGCTTTTCAGACCTTGTGATAGGTTGAGACATAACAGAGTTAGGAGGCAAAATGCACAATCCAGGTGTTCATGATAGGGAGCAGTAAAGCGATGGGAGAGGGAGAAACTGAAGGTCAGAGAAGAGTGACTGGACATGGATTGTGACTAATTTCAGACTTGGGCCACCACTGTAGAAGGTGGATCTATGCCTGGAAAGAGGAGACAGTCGTTTGGGTGCTCTGGACAACAGTGGATAAGTAGTGGATATATCATCAGCTGTTGTTAGTACAGGACCCTGAACTGTGGAGCCATTCCCTCCACTATGAGGATGAACAATGGGTTAGTATGAAAGGATCCAGTTGCCAGTAACAACCCAAAATAGGGGATCGCCTATACTTATCTGTACATGAGCTTTATACAAGACTCCCACAACTGGACCAATGCTTTGTACAGATGTACAGGTAGTGTTGCCGAGTTTTAAGAAGATGGGTAAGGCATGTGCTTACCCACAGCTGCCAACAGATCTTTAATAGTCCCTAAAAAAAGAGAGGAACATTTAGTACAGAACCCAATTCTCCTGCCTGTCATAAGTGCCACAGAGTTGCTGACCTGTGCCTGGAAAGTGGAACATGGAAGAAAGTTCCTGATGACAACTGGAAGCAGGCCACAGGGGTCCCATTTATAAAGGTTGCTAGGACGTGGAGGCGCTATTATCGTATCACAAGTTTTACGAAGAAAGGGGAAATAGGAAATGAAAGATAATGATAGTTGTTAAAAATTGTGTTTAAGAAGGCAGAATGTGCGCGAGTAGCGATCCAACACTAAAGCTGTGGCTCTGATGGCACACCTTCCTACTGGGGGTCCCCCTTATAGGGTGGGTTCACACCTCCCAGACAGAGGGACCAATCAGCATTTTGGGAAGGTTACTGCTCAGGCAATCATCCCTCCCTGGGTATGGCCTTTATCAAGGATGTGTGTGAACTCTTCGTATCAACCCAGGGCTGGGACTTACACATTACCCAATCACCTTTTAAGCATAAAATGTATGGGTGGCCTTCTGGAACACACAGAGAGGAGCAGAAAGGAAGGGAAAAGAGGCCTGGAGGAAAAAACTAAAATGGAGGAGTAAGAAAGGAGAGTTTGAAAAGGGAAGATTAAAAAAAGGAAATATCCTGATTCATCTGAAATATTCTCCTTACCTTTGGTTTCCTGAAGGATGCATAAGACTGTTCCTAAGGGAAGGGAAAAGGATAGCAAAAGAGTGGGCATGCAGCAAGGAAAATAAGTAGTGCTGCAAAGACTGTGGCCCTGTTGTAGCCAAGCATAAACGCTTTCGTGTGATGGAGGGGTTGGCACGGCTGCCGAAGTCAAAGCGTCTCAATCTGCATTAGTAAAGGCCCACCTGGAAAGATGATCCGGAGATTGGTGAAAAAGATGACAATTGTGAAGTGTTCACTGCCGTTTTGATTGTCATGGACAGTCCTCTGAACAGAGAGGACAAGACTAGGGCTACAAATAGAAAGATCGATGGCTGAAAAAGTGCCAAGTGCTGCACAAATGTGTATGCGGGCTCCAGTATTGAGAAGGCAGAGACTGAGCCTCGCTACCACATCTTCATCCTGCCCATCAGTGGTTGCAATGCGACTCCAAAAAGGATTATGGGTGTTGCATCGCCAGGAAGGAAATGGGAGGGAGCTGACTAAGGAAAGCATTACAGAGTGTAAACATATCCCCACAACTACTGTTCCATGTGGTGTGGAGACGGGCCCAAGAACTAACAATTTCTGTGCAGACCAGTGTACAACAATTGATGCCTACAAACTGCCAATCCAGTTACAGCGGTAGCCTTGGAAATCAGAAACAATTGACATGTGTACCATAAAGTGTGATTCTTGCCGTACAAAACACTCTACTGAGAAGAACAAAATAAGAGACTGCAATTCCAAAATGCAATGATAAAAACTGTTGCAGTTACATTTGAGGTAAGGTATGCAAAGACTGAGATAGATGAAGTACAAACCACAATTGGTCATGGAGTGGTGATGCAAGTAAATTCAAAAGAGAGAGAGAGAGAGAGAGAGAGAGAGAGAGAGAGAGAGAGAGAGAGAGAGAGGACAAAACCCCTAGGATGTCATGGGGACTCCTTCATGATTATTTTCTTTCTTTTATTTATTTATTTATTTTTTGGGAGGGGGGGGGAGTTTTGGTGGAAAGGGCACAGGTTGCAGCAATGTCAAGATTTGAAAAGAGAACAAGTAGTGTTGGGCCCACAGAAAGTGGGTCCCATGTCCCATTCCATGTGTAAGACTTCTTGTCCTATAATTGCTGGGGAGGTTAAGAGTGTTCCTTCTTCAGCTGAGGAGGGAGAAGGAGGAGGAGAGGGGACAGGGATTGCCAGGAAAGAGATTGAGGAGGAAAAGAGAACGCAACAAAGACAAAAAAATGACAATGTTTTGTGGTACAAGGTGGATGCTGGCCTAAGAATAAGATAAAAAATGCATGACTTAAATTACTGTATCTTTATCTCCTTTTGATAGACTGGGCACTCAGGTGAGTGAGGATCATGTGTGCCAGAACAGTTCACACACTTGGTTTATGGGATGCAGGTGCTCCACAAGGAAAGGCTACCTTGCTGGTGAACTAGCAAGGACATGAGGAAATAGAGAAGTAAAAGTGAAAAGGCCATCTGAACCTTGATAATAGCCAAATCCTCTTACAAGAAAATGCAAAACCAGAAAGAGGTGGAGGATGTGGATGGGGAAGGGGGGGGGGAGTTAGAATGGGAAGGTGAAAGAATATTGAATGCAGTCAGGGAGAGAAGAAAGGCTGCAATAGCTCTGGGACCTATGTCTACCTCACATGTACCCCCACATGTGGTACCTGGTGTGAGTAAAGATAACACAGCACTGGAAAATAATTAAGTGCTACAATAGCTTGGGGCACTAAGTTCACCAAGCACTTACTTCCCACAGAACTGTGAGCCCCTTGGTGGTAGAAAAGCATGCAATATGTAATGATATTAATTAATGGGAGAAATCAGTGATGCTGAGCACAAAATGCAGTGTACAGCCAAAACTAAATTGAAAGAAAAACAAATATTGCATAGTCAGGATTATGACAGCACATGACATCAATATTTTTTTCCTTTTCTTTTTCTGATATATTTTAGTTAATAATACACTACATATCCAATTTAATTCTTATTCAAGCAGTGATTCAAAAAGATTTTTCCAATCATTGTGTAATTTCACATTTACTGATGACAAATGTACAGTTAGTTTACCTGGAAATATTTTTTTAAAGTAACAATAGTGATTTATTAGACATGCAAACTGAGGGGTGATGGGAGCTGAAATTTCTGATGAGCTGAGAGTTGTTTCTACATTCGTATAGCTCACTTGAAATTAGTCCCCTTTTCTTTTCAACTGCTATTTTGTTTTCTTCACAAACCTTACGTTTCAAGAGCTATTTGGCTTCAAAATTTGTTTTAAACTGCTCTTACATCTTAAAATGTAACTCATACTGAAATCCAGCAGCATTTTCTTTTGTAGACCTAAGTTTCCTGTTTACAAACATTCAAATTTTCACTAAAGTGACTTGGTAGTCAGTTAATGATAAGAAGTAAACTGTGAGAATCCCCTTTAACAGTTAAACTGCTCTCCTATAAAATAGTACAAATAATTTACAATTTTCTAGGTACAATGTTGTTAGTCATAAAAAATTAAGTCTGTTGTATAGTTGTCTTCTTTTAGTTTCCCACTAATTAAAAATAAAAGT
Organism: Locusta migratoria; assembly: GCA_026315105.1. NCBI lineage: Eukaryota > Metazoa > Arthropoda > Insecta > Orthoptera > Acrididae > Locusta > Locusta migratoria. Next base: position 302,383,761 of record CM048744.1, read on the forward strand.
TTTGGCAAACAAAAGCACCAATAGTCCATGTTTAGCAGAGAAAATGCACTGTTAGTTTGGTATTGGAAGGAGATGGTACCTAGCATTTGATATGGAAACATCCAATGTTCCATAATTTTGTCAGTTATGATTGGATAGCTAAGTGTACAATTCTCTGACTTCCACATATCACCCTTCACACCATCTTTTCCTCATGGCCTAGCATGTGGTGGTGGTGATAATGATGATGAATGGAGGGCGCTCAACAACGAGGTTTTCAGCGCCCGGGCATAATGTAGTTGAGGCAAGTGTCAGGAATATTCTTTTCAAGATGAGGGAAACAATAAATTCAACAACTGCTTATAAAATCTGGGTGCAGCATGAATCAAGAGTCACCATCGTACTTTATCTAAAAAGTAGAACTTGGATGAAGTAGTTAAAATGACAGAATGAAAGCTGACTGTCTGCAGGAAGAAAAGATAACAACCTACCAATCTACAATACACTAACACCTCCAGCCTAAAAGCTTAGCCCAGAGTCCAGAAATTTCACAAAAGTGTAAAAGTTTGAACACACTCGCCTCGTCATCGCCTAAAATATGTGGCAAATCTGCACCAAGATCTGCCTCTGTTCTCTGTGCCCGGTGTAAGGTACACTCTATTAAGATGTGGCGGATGGTTATCTGTACGCCACAGGCATCACACATCGGGGGCTCCTCTCCTCGAAGGAGGAATCCGTGGGTAAACATACAGTGCCCGATTCGCAGGCGGGTAATGGCGACCTCATCCCTCCTGAGGGGCTGGCAGGAGGATCGCCACGGACGGGTGGTGGGCTTCAGCAACCGCAGCTTGTTATCCATTACCGACAGCCATTCCTCCTCGCACAACTGCAGAGACCACAGCCACAACAAGGAAGTGGCACCTTGCAGAGGAATAGGGCACCGTGCCACTATGCTGCCTCTTTGGCGGCCCAATCAGCTTCCTCGTTTCCCGGAATTCCAACATGTCCCGGCACCCAACAAAATAGGATCTCTTTCTCCCGACATTGGAGAAGGGTCAGTGCGTCCTGCATATCTTGCAATAATGTCATAACTGGATAGAGCTGACGTAAGGCTTGTAGCACACTAAGAGAGTCAGAACAGAGAAGAAACCGTTTACGCCGATCACTTCTGATTTGCTCCAGTGCTTTCAGAATCGCATAAAGCTCTGCTGAGAAAAAAGAATAATTCTCAGGAAGCTGAATCCGGATGACACAGTTGGCGAATACGACGGAGCAGCCGACGGTATTATCCTGTTTCAAACCATCAGTGTACACTACTGTATAAGTCTGATGCATGTATAAAATATTAAAAAACACTGACTGAAAGGTGAAATCTGAAGTTTCACCTTTCTTAAAAGTTGTGAGATCTAAAACAAGACGCAGCTTCCGGAGAAGCCGAGGTGGAAACTTTCCCCAACCTCGACGTAAAACACTAAGATCTGCCATTCCCATCTCTAGAAGGCAATCATTTGTGCGGATCCCAAAAGGCCTTGTAGCCCGGTGCCAATTATCCAATTATGAAAAAGGCTTTCCAATGGAGGATCTGTGGTGTGGTATGCAGGTGTGAAAGGTGCGAACAGAATTTTATATGCCTGGCACACCATGAGCCGCCATCGCCTGATATTTAGCGGCGTTTCGGCAGCCTCAGCACAGAGACTCGGTATGGGGCTTGTTCTGAATGCCCCAGTGGCCAGCCGAATCCCTGTATAGTGAACCACATCCAACATCTACAAATAGGATGCCCGTGCAGACCCATAAATCGTGCATCCATAATCAAGTCTCGATCGCACAAAAGTTGTATAAAATCGGAGCAGGCAAGTCCTGTCTGCTCCCCATGATGTAAGGCTAATACATTTTAAAATGCTTATCACTTTGAGGCACCATCTTTTCAAATCTTTCAGGTGTGGCAGCCATGAAAGTTTTGTCAAATATGAGGCCCAGAAACATCACTGTATCTGTAAAATGTAAAACAGCATCCCTCAGTCACAGTTCAGGCAAATTAAAAATGGAACGAGTATGGTTAAAAAGAACACGGAGAGACTTCTAGGTTGAAAACTTAAAGCCAGTCTTTTTTGCCCATTCAACCAAACGGCGAAGTGTGAGCTGCAACTGACTTGTTGTCATTGCTAGGTTGGATGAAGAGCAAAAGAGGGAGAAGTCATCAACAAATAAGGAACACTTAACAGGACATTTAACAATGGACGTAATACTGTTAATATCTATGGCAAACAAAGTCACATTTAAAACACTGCCCTGAGGGACTCCATTCTCCAGTTCAGAAAGGGTGTCACCGATTCTGTATTTACAATAGTGTGGAGAAAGAAAGGACTTGATGAAAGTGGGAAGACAACCACGGAAACCCCACTCGTGGAGCTGTCTCAGAATAAGATGCTGCCGCCAGGTAGTGTCGTAGGCCTTCTCAATGTCAAAAAATATAGCCAAAAGGTGATGCCTTTGCAGGAAAGCCTGTTGTATCGCTGCCTCCAGTAAGGCCAGGTTATCGAAGGTGGAATGATATCTCCTGAAACCACACTGGAAGCGACTAAGGAGGTGCCTGGATTCAAACATCCAGATGAGGCGGAGGTTGACCATCTGCTCCAAGATCCTTCCCCCACAGCTAGTGAGGGCAACACTACGATACCTACTCGGGCATGAAGAGTCCTTTCCAGGCTTTAAAAGAGGAATCATAAGCGCTTCATGGCAGGAGTCGGGGAAATGGCCCGATTGCCAAATTTCATTAAAAAGAGCGAGGAGAATTTCTTTATTTCGGTCAGTAAGGTGCTGTAGCATGCTGTAATGGATCCTATCATAACCAGGGCACGTGTCACGAGTTGAAAGGAGCACAGAATTGAGTTCCCACACGGAACTTCATCAACGGTGGACTTAAAATCCAAACTACCCCTCTCCACAGATAGTCTGTGGCGTCTGAAAGCTGGATTCTGACTGGCAGTAGAAGTGACTGCGGCGAAATGTTCCGCCATAGTCTGCACAATCACTCGTGGGTTTGTCTGTAGGGTGCCATTTCCCATTACAGCAGCAATTGGACGCCTTCCCCCTGTCCCGGATATTCTCCTGATGGTCTTCCATACCTGTGAACTTGTAGTGGAACAACTAATGGTATTGAGGAACTGCTGCCATGAACGTTTCTTGCTCTCACGAATCATTTGTCGACACCTTGCCCTCGCCACTCGAAAGGCTGCGAGGGTCTCTGCAGTTGGCCGGTTTTTGAACATACACAGAGCTGCTCGCCGCGACCGTATTGCGAGGCGGCAGTCGTCGCTCCACCATGGGACGGGGTGCGACCTGAAGACTGCGGAACAGAAGCAGCAGCGGCGTGGTGGATTGTTTGGGTAACATGATCCATCCATTCCTGGACATTAGCATGAGAATCGAGTTCAGCCAGTCTGCCATAAAGGGTCCAGTCTTCCTACTAGGCACCCATCGTGGCGGTAGCCTAACGGGCTCCAGTCCATAAGGCTGGGTCATCTATATTGGGAAGTGATCACTTCCGTGAAGGTCAGCGTCCACATCCCACTGAATCATAGGGGCAAGGGCTGGAGAGCAAAGTGTGAGGTTTATAGCAGAGAACAACCCTGATGCAGTAAAGAAGTGTGTGGGCTGTCCGGTGTTAAGTAAATGGACAGAGAACATCGGAAGAAGCCTCTCAATTGCTCGACCCCGGGGGCAGGTAGTTTCAGACCCAAAGCACATTATGTGCATTAAAATCACCACAAAGGATGAAAGGGTGGGGGAGCTGCATAATAAGGTCATGAAGGGCGTCTTCATCAAATGTGTCATGTGGGGGCAGATACATGGCACAGACAGTCAATCGATGACGCATCTGAACACACAATGCAACAGTTTGTAACAGGATTTGAATGGGGAGTAAAGACGTGTGGCAGTATGTGTCTATGAAACAGCCACTCCGCCTTTAGCTCTGTCACCACTAAGGTCGTCCTTTCTATATACGTCATAGCCATTTATATCAGGGTTGGATGACGGCTTAAAATTCGTCTCTTGTAGACATACACAATGGCCTGCCCTAGTTAATATGCAAAGTTCCTCTACATGGATCCAAAAGCTTTGCACATTCCACTGTAGTATGGGAGCCATCTTCACGGAGGCTGTATCTTAACTCTTTCTTTCCATTTAGGAGGAAAGACTGATCTGGCTGGAGGTTCAGTCTGGGGGCGTGATGTTGGCCCCTGAGGGATAGCCAGCTCCATAAGCTCTGGAGCTGAGTCAGAAGGGAGGTCAGGTATAATGACCTCTACGGAATATGATGATTTTGTATGTACTTTATTCTTTTCTTGACTTTTCCCTGGTGTCTTTTTCGGCTTTGCAACCTTTATGTTTGTGACAGCAGGAGTGAAAAGGTCAGGTATGACGTTCAGAAGAGCCTCTGGCTTAGAAGGTGCCAGGGCCTGGCCAATGGCCTCTGCCAGGGAGGGTGGCGAAAGCTCTGTAATGTCGATTCCAGTAGCTTTCTCTGATGTGCGAGGAAGGGGTTCAGGTTCTGGAACAACTGCAGACTTACAGGTGCACTCACAGGTACAAGTGTTGGTACCGACACTAGCGACATCCGTCTAGGTGGAGACTTTGGGAGTTGGCTTTTGGACAACGGCAGCAAAGGACGTGACAAAGGAAGCAGATTGCACGGTCTTTGGATCTTTTTTGCCTCACCATAGGAAATTCGCTTGGTGGTTTTGATTTCCTGCACTTTTTTCTCCTCCAAATACACTGCACACTCTCTCCTCCACACTGGATGTACCCCAGAGCAGTTGACACACTTTGCAGGCGGTGTGCATTCAGCTCCCGCAAGGGCGGCCTTTCCGCATTTAGCACGAGTGGCTTCCCCTTTACATGCTAGAGTAGTACGCCCGATCTACTGACATTTAAAATATTGCATAGGGTTGGGTACATAGGGCCTTTAATCTAAGGAATTCTGCTTTTACATACTCCGGCAGCTTTGGATTATTAAAGGTGAGAATGAAGGACTCAGATTTTACAAGTCCCCCATCCACCCTCCTTCAGTTCTTCAGTTGGAAGATCTACAAGATCACAACAAGGGACCACACCTTTGCTGTAATTTATGGTACTACGCATCTCCGTCTCTATCTCATAATCCTCAAGGCTCTTGGCACCGCTTGTTGGGAACTAGAAGTTTCGACCAACAGGGTACCATTTCGCAACCGTTTCACGAACTTCAAATCTCCTGCAATGCCCTCTAAACCCTTTTGAATGTAGAAGGGTGAGATCTTTTCAAAACTTCCCTCTTTCCTTTTAATTACTAAAAACACATTCTGTACAGCAGAATGTGCTCTGTTACTCTTTGACCTGCTTGTATTACACAGACCTGTGTCTGGAGGACTGCCTTAGTGAGCCCTCTTGTTTGTTCTCCCCAGTGGTACACCCATCCCACTGGAAGGTTCGAGGGACAAATTTAAGTTGCTCATCTCGGTCCCACGAGTAGCTAGGGAAGTACGTGTCCACCTAGACAGAGCTATGCTTGCCTAGGTCAGCCTTATACAACTGAGGTGCAGCAGTGTATCCCCATAGGTTGCTCGCTAGCGACTGTTCCACCTCAACAGCCATGCATCCCATCAGCACTTAGCACACCTTGGGATTGAGGTTTTTTTTTTTTTAATACAGGTAATTCTTTCCTCGCGTCCCGGACGGTCAAGCCAAGATCCCCATTCCCCGGTACACACAACGTTCCACCGTTGCACCAGGTGGTGGTCGCTGAAGTGTGCCAGAGGTTACGGTGTCTAGAGGACTGGCGGCGCTTACCAGTCCCCAGCTCAGGACCCCGGGTTCATCAAGCCTGTACCCAGCAAATTAATGCTGAGCCCCTAAGGGGCCTAGCATGTGAGTAAGCAGGGCCGTCTTAAGCCACATAGTGGGCCCTGGGCACTCAGTGTTTTGGGGCCCTTAAAAAAAAAACTAAATGGATGCATCTGAATGGTGTACATTTGTTTGGTTAAAATATTACAAACCAAATACTAATGATTAGTTCCACAAATTAGTTTTTCATTAAAATTAATGATTTCTTTAAAGATTTCCAGAATACAAAATATACAATCGTTAGAGCACGTCTCTTTCTATGCAGATGACTGGCACACAGATTAGGGGACCCTATAACAAAACATTAATTTATTGGTTATGATGGTTAGAAATATACAAATAAAATACTAGTGATTATTGTTTTGCAAATTAAACTTACATTGCTGTTAAAGGTTTCTTTGAGGATTTCTGAAATGCAAAATCTTCTATTATGTCTTCAAAGTCCAACTGTTGAAAGACGTTACTTTCTATGCACATGATTGACAAATTAGTAAGTCACTCCTGTAGCATAGTCGTTTGTAATTTATTTTTTATTCTCTTTAATTGGGAAACGAATGCTCTCCACTGCAATTGGTTACCATCAGGCAAAGAAACATCCTGGCAGCAACTTCTACATTCGGAAAGGTTTCCTCTATTTTATCTGCTTTTATTAAATAATGTAAGGATGATATACTTAGCTCTGGATAGTCATTTGGGATGTTTTTCAAATATTGTTTTAAATGAACACATTCTGATATGAGCTCATCGGCATTAATATCAGCATGACAAAATTCTGCAAATTCTTTGCACCTGTTTCCAAACTGTTCAGCATCAATTTGTTTTAACTGTGAAAGGAAACTAAAATGTTTAATAACTTTCCCATATGCTTCTGAATGTCACTTCAAACTAGAATCCAATGTGTCAAAGACAGAAAAACTTTTACACGAAATTTCTCTTTGGCCCTCAGCTGGACAGTCTCTGACGAATCTTCGGAAAAAGTGATATGCTTGCTGCGAATTCTCGTCCTTTAGGAATTACCCTTATAGTCAGCACCTGTATCTTTCTCTTTGGTTGAAGAGTCATACTGATCGAATCTGCTGTGTGCAAAACTGATGAAATCTGGGGCAAAACGTTCTGTTGCAACGTCTATTGTGACAGTACTACTTTGTAAAGTTACATTTGTGTTGTTGATAGTTCTCAAAAGGTCGTCCCATATCTCCGTTAGGAGAATGGTCTTGAGGTTTTTCATTTCCTTGCAAAGGCTTTGAGCTTCATGTCTTGTTTCCACTGGCTGATCAAAGTTGCTACTAATTGACTTTAAAGCTTCAAAAATATCATGTTGTTGTTGTGGTCTTCAGTCCGGAGACTGGTTTGATGCAGCTCTCCACCCTACTCTATCCTGAGCAAGCCTTTTCATCTCCTCATAAGAACGGCAACCCACATCTATTTGAATCTGCTTACTATACGCGTCTCTTGGTCTCCCTCTGCGATTTTTACCCCACACACTTCCCTCCAATGCTAAATTTACGATTCCCCGATGTCTAAGAATGTGTCCTACCAAGCGATCCCTTCTTTTAGTCAGGGTATGCCAAAAATTCCTTTTCTCACCAATTCTGTTCAGTACCTCTTCATTAGTTATGTGATCTACCCACCTAATCTTCAGCATTCTTCTGTAGCACCACATTTCAAAAGCCTCTATTCTCTTCCTGTCCGCACTGCTTATCGTCCATGTTTCACTCCCGTATAAGGCAACACTCCACACAAATGCCTTCAGAAAAGACTTCCTTACACTTAAATTAATATTCGATGTTAGCAAATTTCTCTTTTTCAAAAATGCTTTTCTTCCCATTGCCATTCTGCATTTTATATCCTCTGTACTACGACCATCGCATGTTATTTTACTACCCAAGTAACAAAACTCATCTACCACCTTCATTGTTTCGTTACCTAATCTAATTCCTTCAGCATCGCCTAATTTTCTAAGAGCACATTCCATTATTTTTGTTTTGCTCTTGTTAATGTTCATTTTATATGCTCTCTTCAACACACTGTCCATTCCATTCAACTGCTCTTCCAGGTCCTTTGCTGTCTCTGATAGAATTACAATGTCATCAGCAAAACGCAATGTTTTTATTTCTTCCCCCTGAACTTTAATTCCTATTCCAAATTTTTCCTTGCTTTCCTTCACCGCTTGCTCGATGTACAAATTAAATAACATCGGAGAAAGGCTACAACCCTGTCTTACTCCCTTCCCAACTGATGCTTCCCTTTCATGCCCTTCGAGTCTAATAACTGCGGTCTGGCTTTTGTACAAGTTGTAAATAACTCTCCTTTCCCTATATTTTACCCCTGCTGACTTCAGAATTTGAAAGAGTGTATTCCAGTCAACATTGTCAAAAGCTTTCTCCAAATCTACAAAAGCTAAAAATGTAGGTTTGCCTTTCCTTAATCTATCTTCTAAGACAAGACGTAAAGTGAGTATTGCCTCCCGAGTTCCTACGTTCCTCCTGAATCCAAACTGATCTTCCCCGATGTCAGCTTCTACCAGCTTTTCCATTCTCCTGTAGATAATTCGTGTTAAAATTTTGCAAACATGACTTATCAAACTGATGGTTCTGTAATTTTCACACCTGTCTGCGCCTGATTTCTTTGGAATGGGGATTATTACATTTTTCTTAAAGTCTGAGGGTATTTCGCCTGTCTCATACATCCTACACACCAGTTCAAATAGTCTTGTCATGGCTGGCTTTCCCAGAGACTTTAATAGCTCTGCGGGTATGTCATCTACTCCTGGGGCCTTGTTCCGACCTAGGTCTTTCAAGGCTCTGTCAAATTCATAATATCATTGTAGCCAATATGCAAAGCGTTAAGAGCGGCAGCACGAGCAGACCATCTGGTTTCAGAGAGGGGCTTCAGAACTTTATTTGCACTTGATTTGATTTGATTCTTTCAGGGAAGCCAAAACAGTCTTTGTCTAACCCGCCACTGCCCGCACCGAAACTAAGTTTATTGTGCGGACCTTATTTGCACTTAAACATTCTTTCAAAATTTTCGCCACGCACGAGTAGCCGAGTGGTCTGGATCGCAACGTTGCATATTGCGTGGCCTCCTGTGTCAGAGGTTCGAATCCTCCCTTGGGCATGGATGTTTGTGTTGTCTTTAGTATAAGTTAGTTCGTGAGTAGTTTGTAAGTTTACGGACTGATGACCCCGCAGTTAAGTCCCATAAGCTTTACAAACATTTCAAATATTTTTCCCCCCAAAAATTTTCCATTGATTTTTCGAAGCAGCCGTATTGGTTAAATGCTCATAATTTTCAATGTGACCAGGAAATCACAATGATATGCAGTGAAAACTCATTTATATGTTTTTGTAGTGGGATGCTAAAATAAATGTACAAGTGAGATTAATGCTAAAATCAAACTTTCAGTACTGCGCTCGAAATAGATTTTTTAGCTGCATGATTTTGCCGAAAGCAAGTCTGTAGGCATTATTCCACATCTGAAATCCTCTCTCACCGTTGGCCCAGTTTTCAAAGCATTGGCTCTTATGTGTGTTTCATCGGCAAGGATAGTAGTTACATCATCTTTCATTTTTATGAACTGTTCATTTTCGCGTGTTTGAATATTGGAAACTACTGTACTCTAAAATATTGAGTTCACCTGTTACAAAAAGACTGCTAGTTCCAATAACTGGCTCTACCATCAAATTCCACTGCTCTGTACACTGTCGAGATGGGTCGTTTGCGAACGAACGGGTACAAAGTAATGGTTCAGAAGAGTGAACGGAAGGACCGAGGAACTGGTCACAACGAACGTTCACTTCGGCGGTCCCGGTAGCGTGGCTGTTCCCATTCCATCTTCAGGGTGGCCGTGCGGCCGTTCCCATTTCGATCGAAAGTTGCAGTTCCAACTCAGTATCTAGCTGTATATGGTGTTTGTGTGTGATTATTTGTGCCTATCGATGAGCCGGTCCTTATGGCAAGTCATCTGATTTCTATTTTTTATATTTGTTTATCCCACCAGGAAAGAACAATTTGAATCGAACAATCACGATTGTTATATATATATATATATATATATATATATATATATATATATATATATATATAAAGACGAAAAATTCCTAGCAGGAAAAATAAAATATAAAAAATAGACGAAGATTACTCACCAGGCGAAGGAGCACAGGTGTGACAGCATCACAAATAAATAAATGAATACACACACACACACACACACACACACACACACACAATCGCAAGCTTTCGCAACCCAGTTGCGTCTTCAGGCAGTAGGGAAGGAGAGGGAAAAGGAAATGATGAGGGTTTTAAGGAAGGGGGTAAGGAGCCATTCCAATCCCGGGAGAGGAAAGACTTACCTTGGGGGAGGTAAGTCTTTCCTCTCCCGGGATTGGAATGGCTCCTTACCCCCTTCCTTAAAACCCTCATCATTTCCTTTTCCCTCTCCTTCCCTACTGCCTGAAGACGCAACTGGGTTGCGAAAGCTTGCGATTGTGTGTGTGTGTTCATTTATTTATTTGTGATGCTGTCACACCTGTGCTCCTTCGCCTGGTGAGTAATCTTCGTCTATTTTTTATATTTTATATATATATATATATATATATATATATATATATATATATATATTTCCTCTTTTTGACCAAGGTGAAGCAGCGTGCTCGTTGTTATGGAAGAAACAGTGATTTATAATGGTGAAGCATCGACTGTAGAGAATTAATTTTTGTAAAATGTGTAAAGCGGAGTTGGTGAGTACAGAGCCAATACTATTAGTTTGCAATTTCGATTGTTACACAAACCATAGACATTGACAACTGGATAAAAAAGGAACGGTGAATGAGTGGAAAAGAATGGTCACAAAAAAGAAACTATCATCAGTGAACTAGGTTCCAAAAATGAATTGCTGGACTTTCCCCTCCTTAGAACTCCTTTACACTCTGTAGCGCTCATGCATTACCACAGCGCGGCGCCACATGCTGCTACTGAGAACTGTGCAGTTGCTGTATTTTTGTGGGCAACTTTGATGCCGCCACTACTGGGGCTGTCTGCGCTGACATCGAGGCCAATGAGAAAGGTAGGATGCGGTGCGCATGTCATGCGAGTTAAGCAAGGCAGTCCTGAGCGTGAATGGCTGCCCGCTATGAGGCAGTGGGCTGTGCCCCAGTGGTCGGCCAATCAACTAGCAATCGCGCTGGCTCAGGACAGCCTCGCATACGTTGGATGACGTGCAAGCTGCGGCCTCTCTCTCTCTCTCTCTCTCTCTCTCTCTCTCTCTCTCTCTCTCTCTCTCTCTCTCATTGGCCTCAGTTGACGTCCTCGTGACGGAAGCGCCTACCCGCTGCTTGGCTGGTCAACAGTAGCCCCATGTGGCGTCGACTGAAGGCCGCTATTTGATACAATGTTCCGCCAAGTTCTATCTGAAACATACTGCCACAAGGTCTACTACAACAGTGTTGTTTTGTGTTCTGTAGCTAAGGCCCGCAATAATAACTACGATTTTGCATGCAGACAGCAACCAAGTTACTTGCGACACCATATATAACACGTTTCGAGATAATTTCTGGATCTTTATAAAGAATAAGTGTGACAAAAATTCATTTAAAAAAAGTCATTGGCTAGGAGAAAGCACAGAGTTTCTCAGGGCCCCCAACAGGCTGGGGGGCCATGGGCCTGTGTCCCTTGTGCCCCTATGGTAGAGACGGTAGTGTGAGTAACCCATCCCTTGTGTCCTTTCTACTTCCTCCTACCTGATGAAGAAATTAATTTCCGAAAGCTTGTGTCAACCTTTATTTTCATCTTTTTTGTGTAACTATCGGCAGTTCTGAGCACAGGTAAGTACTGGCCAACCTCTATCTCTTTTGAATAACATTTTCACATCTCACTGGAGAATTTTCGTCAGATTAATCGAATTTGTACACTTATTATGTCAATTAGTGCCTGTGAATTAATACTTCACATTGCAACTGTGAAATTTTAGTAACTGGTTTAGTTTAATGGAAAGTATTGAGTCAAATATTGATACTCCAGAAGTTGTCAAAGTTGATCATCAAAAAACATGAAGAGAGAAAAAATAATTCCTGCCATACCATGTACTCCATTTAACAAATGTTAAAGTTCACCAATTGTAGGATGATGACACACAAAAAAAAAAAAAAAAAAAAAAAAAAAAAATTGTGCAAGACTTCAGATTCAAACCAACATACCAGTAAAGCACCAAGGCTAGATGATAATTAGGGAGCAATGAAATTGGAATTGGGAGGAAAATTTGAAATTCCACTTCAATGCTCTGGCTTTACACTTGGTCTTTTGGGACATAACTTCTATCCTGAGCCTGAAGATAAATGATTGCATTATTTCAGTGATTCATGGCTGTTGAGTATCTTCCGACTGTGCACATTTTAGTCGGTCTTATGCACAGTTGGGTGTTCAAGAATATGACAAGGAACAACAGTGGTTTAGTGTCTTCCCCTGCAATGTGGATTAAAATTTTGCACTGCCTTTGAATTCAAGGTGTGGAAGTCACGGGGAACAATTAACATGTCTTTTATAACAAGTCAGCAGTTTTAGCACCAGATTTGGCACTTACTGCCTAAAAAGGCCAAAATCATGATTGTGCAATAAATGAACAATTAATCAGTAAAATGGCAGAAATTTCATGTGAAAAGTCATACAAATTGTGTTACATCAAATTAATTGAAGTCTTACACTTTTTTGACCAAAGAAGTATTAATAATTAAAATGTGTGTTAGCAACAAGACCATCGGTGAATGAGTTTCTCACAATTTAGTATTCTTCAAGTATGTTGCTGTGGTACAAAATAACATATTGCTCCGAGTATTCCGACCGAATGCGTGGTGCAGTGGTTAGCATCGTAGATTGCTGTGTTGGTGGTCCCCCGTTCAAATCCAGCCAGTGGCCAAAAAATTTCCTTTCTTTATTGTGTGTTCTGTGTGTTTCTTATGATTGATGTACTTTGATGTTCCAGAAAATTCTTTCTACGTATAAATAGCGGAGTACTCCAATCAGAAGGTAGTCTGTTCTGAGTGTACACTTATGTTAGCAATAAACTTCTTAAGTGTAAACTGTAGTGCTCTAGTAAACCAGCCTTTGAACTGCAGTTTTCAATGTGACTCTTGGTAGACTGCAAAACATCTGCAGTGCTGTGGCTCCAATTAGGCAGCCTACATGGACAAGGACCAGAATACAAAGGATATACTCACTACATCCTTCTGAAGGTCCGCGTCATCAAAAGACCCATGGACACAAAAACAGCAGTAAGCCAGCCGTACATCATACTCCCATCGGTGCTCTTGGGAAACGCTGGACAGGGCCCAAACAAATGGCTGAAAGGATTCGAACGAGTCACCAAGTATAGTAGGTGAGATCACACGGTGTGCTACGCGAAAGTATATTTCTACCTGGATGGGACAGCCCAGCATTGGTTTGAAAATAACAAGGACAAGCTCAATAGGTGCAGCAAATTTAAGATGGAGCTTAAGAAGACATTTAGAGACCAGCAGCAATAAGGAAGAGTAATCAAAGAACAGGGGCCGACAACATGATGAGTCAACGTGGTCGTAAATAAAGAATGTTTTGGCACTATGTCATGTAATTAACTCAGATATATCGGAGGTCAATAAAATTTCACCCCCAATGAAGGGCACTGCAGAAGACATGTATCAAGCTATTCTGTTAAAAGAAGTTTCAACAACACAAGAGTTTATCAAATGGTGGCACAAATGTGAAGAGCTGCAACAGAGGAGGGTTGAACGAAAGAAGTATGACAGATTCCCAAATGTAATCCCTATGGCTGTTGTGGAAGACCAGTATCACTTTGCTTCTCTCATACGACAAATTGTGAGCAAAGAATTCCAACAGCTTATGGCAAGTGGGACTGTTGGACCAAGCGAGCACCATGTTATGGCCATGGATGTCAACCCTGTACATTATGAGGGAGCCGAAGCTGCTGAGGAAGAGACATTTCAAACAGCACCTGTCTGCTCCACCAGACGCACCTGATATAAAGACTTGCCTTGTCTTACTATGACAAACTGCAGCCACCAAATGACCACCTAGGAATCGACCGACATGGCAACAACCAACTCCCCCGATAACTATGACAGATATGTGGCAAACAGAAGACAACACGTGATTGTGTTTCCACTTTGGGCTTCCTGGACATGTCATACAATTTTGTAGGGTGAGAAGACTAGAATCTGACAATTATTATGTCGCAAGACGTCAACCATCGGAGCAGTCCTTTCAACAGCAATCAATTGGAGATGATTACTGTCGACCAATGGGGCAAAACCGGTCACAGTATCCTGGATGTGGTCGCCCACCGCCGGACACCACCGCCTTACAGAAATACCAGCCGCTCACCTAACTGTCGTGTTCAGGAAAACTATGTGAGGTGACCATCTACAGATCTATTATGCCGCAAGACGCCAACCATCGGAACAGTCCTTTCAACAGCAGCTGTCAATTGGAAATGATTACTGTCGACCAATGGGGCAAAACGGGTTGCCGTATCCTGGATGTGGTTGCTCTCCGACACACCACCGCCAGGCACTATCAACAGCTGCTGACCTAACCGCTGTGTTCAGAAAACTATGTAAGGTGAACATCTACAGAGATGAGGTCGAGACAGATGAAAATCCTCCATGGATGACAGTCACTAACATGTCAGGAAATCTCAATGTCGTCATCATCAACATCCAACCTGTCAGGGCACTAGTTGATTCAGGAGCTTCCTTTTCTGTATTGTTGAATGACTATCACTGCAGACTAAAGAAGACAACGTTCTGTGAGAAAAGAGCAACAGTGCTGAAGGTCTCAAATAGAAAATACGTCCGGCCAACAGGGACATTTGCACAAAAATAACTATCAACAGGAGGCAGTCATTTGAATTTATCATTTTAACAGGATGTAGCCGTAACACCATCCTCGGATGGGACTTCCTTCAGGCATCCCAGGTTGTCACTGACTGTGGAAGATAGCTACAAATTGGGGACGCTGTTCCGACGAGTACACACAACACGTACTCCCCAGAGGAGTTGTTTGCTGTTGAGAATGTTAAGATCCCGTCGTTAATGAAAAGAGTCCCAGTCAGAAGCTGAGATCATCAGTTTAACTGTGAAATGCTTGTCGATTGCCAAAAGCTAATCAGTATAACAAAGGAAATCTACATACCAGTGGCTACATAAGCTTTACAAGTAGTCAAGGAGAGATTTGGATCACTAATTTTCGCAAGCAATCACAGCTAATCCCTATAGGAATGTGTCTTGGAACAGCTGAAGCAGTCCAGGGCGGTGACCTCAATGTCACCGATGAAGTCTCATGGTCTATTACGTAATTGCATATAGGACCCGGTCTGACCCAGGAACAACGTCAACAAGTGTTAGCCATACTACACCAATTTTCAGGTGTGTTAAGAGCCAGGCAGGAGAAGAGCCAGAGGAAACAGCCCACAATAAAACACCATATCAACACTGGGGACCACCCAACAATTAACCAGCGTTCATATAGATTGTTGCCAGCTGAAAGATGGATAATTCAGGAGGAAGTGGAGAAGATGTTGCACGATAACATTATTAAACCTCCAGAGTGTCCTTGGTCGTTTCCGGTGCTGCTCATGAAGAAGAAGGATAAAACGTGGTGTTTCTGTGTCAACTATTGGCAGCTGTACAAAATCACAAAGAAAAATGGCCACCCATTGCCACATACTGATGACACCTTATACTGTTTGAAAGGAGCTACATACTTCTCAACCAAGGACAAGCAGATTACTGGCAAATGAAGGTTAATGAAGCTGACAGGGCGAAGACTGCTTTTACTACACCTGACAGCCTCTATGAATTCGAAGTCATGCATTTGGACTATGGATTGCTCCAGCCACATTCGAACACATGATGGACAACTTGCTCTGACATGTTACGTAGATGACAATGTCATTTTATCAAGGACATTTGCAGAACATCTAAGCTACCTTGTGACGAAGCATGTTGGGATTTATTCCCAATTGCTTGCATTACTGAACCTCCTGATACCATTGTGGCATAGTAATAGGTATGAATGTAATCAGTCTATTATCATTTTCATTTCCAAAACCTTTGTTATTATTTGTTGTAAAGTAACTAGCTGAAGTTTTCTTCTATTGCTTGATACCAAATGCATTTGTTTCATTAGCAAATATTAATTAATTTGTGCCAGAAGTATATTGTTAAAGTTCAGATATAGTGCTAATTAGTATTTCTATTAAAACTAGGTAAATTCTTTTCTCATAATATTAAAGAAATTCTTAATATGTTTCACAAGTAATGTTAGGAAAGTTTTGCCCTCATTAGTTTCTGTTTAATTATGAAGTATTTGTAAGTGAAATACTATTAATTTAACTGAAATTTGTATATCAATCTACTCAGTATTATTTACGTTAAAATTACTGCAGCCAGTTATGGAATTGTTTACTTTTCCATTATAATTAATTTAATGTACATAATTAACAATTCATAATTTTCAGTGAGGCATGTATCAGATTATTGTTTCATCCATTGTATGAGGTATAACCCATGCTAGTTCAGAGTATTGTTTAAGTCAGTTATCAGAGGCAGAACCTATGTCAGTTCTGAGTATTGTTTATTGTTTCGGCCGCGATCTGAAGCACAAGCCACGTCAGTTGTAACTTTAATGTCTAAAATTTATCAATGTTGTTAGTGTGGAAAGTGCACCTACCATGATTAATATTTGTGCCACATTACGATGTATACCTCAAACTTTTGTATTCCACACACGGACAGTGTTAACTCGTTTTATTGATGTGTGGAATATGTGTGTCTGGTATTAATGGTTGTAATTAATGAGACTTTTAAGCTACCCAAAAATGGGGACAATTGGGCACTAATAATAAATCGTGAAAGTGTTGAACTGTAATTCTGTGCATTGTCTACGTTATTTTTAATGAATTAGTTCTCGCCCCATGAAATTCCAGCTACCGGCTACCGAGAGCAACAATTGTCGACGATCATCATGAACTTCAAGAATCATCAATCTACAACCAGGTACGGCACAACCTGACAACTGTGTTGAAGCGTGTTCAGACTGCCGGACTCCGTCTCAACCCAAGTGGCTCTTCGTCGCCAAAGAGATAAAAATCCTGGGGTACCTAGTCAATTGACATTGTGTCCGTCCTGATCCAGATAAAGTGAGGGCAGTCACAGAATTTCCAATTTCTCAGCACATTCACATGTGAGAAGTTTACTTGGACAGTGCTCTTACTACCGGTGTTTCATAAAAGGGTTTTGTAACAAGGTACGTCCATTGCAAGAACTTCTGCGAGGAGACATCAAGTTTTATTAGGATGAGACGAAAGAAAAATCTTTCTAGACACTTCAGCACCAGTCCTAACCATATATGACGAAAATGTGGAAACCAAATTTCACACTGGCGCTAGCAGTTGTGGGATTGGTGCAGTGCTCCTACAAATTCAGGAAGGCGTTGAAAAGGTGATAGCCTATACATCAAAAGTACACTCAAAGTCCGAGAATCTACAACCGAGAAAGAATGTCTCACACTTATGTGGGCTATCAACAAGTTTCAGCCGTATTTATTAGGCAAACCATTCACCATCTTGACAGACTACCATTCTTTTTGTTGGCTGACTAAAGTATGTATCTGGTTGACTAGCAAAATAGGCACTAAGACTAGAAGAGTAGGATGTCATAGTGGTATTCAAATAAGGGCCCAAACACAATGACGCCGACTGCCTTTCGAGGAACCTATTAGTGGAACACAACAGCATGGGTCAAATTTCCGCCCTCACTGAATTATGTGATATCACAGCTGAACTGAAGAAAGATCCAGCATTATTACAAACAATAGAGGCCTTGGAGAAAGAAGAAGCAACCAAAGGAGAGTCTCAACTTGGGACATCGTATAAGAGTAACTGGACCCTAAATGGCTGCTGGTCGCTCCAGCTCATCTCCGACCAGCTATTCTCGAGTATTTCCACGATTCTCCAATATTCAGTCATCTAGGATTTGCGAAGACCCTTGACATAATCAGATGAATGTATTACTGGCAAGGTCTCTATCAATCTGTCAAGCACTATGTGAATCACTGTAAGTGCAGCAGGGAGTAAAGAGGAGCGTGAATTGGGGCATACAGCGTGCAGCCTGGTGGGGAGCGCATAAAATGCTCGTTAACGTCAGAATGTCAGGTGACAACACAGCGTGTAGCATTCGGCAGAGGTCAAACAATGGACATGAATACATTGTTAACTGATTTCTTATTCGAAGAAAATACTTTTTTTAAAGTAAATTTATTCAGTGTACAGAAAGGTCAAGGTATAATAGTAAAATAGAGATAATTGTTTGGAGAGTTTAATACACTGTATGAAAGTTTATGATCAGACACTGATAAATTCTATGACTGCACAAGAATGTCTGTGTTTAAATTTGATTATATTATGAAAAAGATCAATGCACACTTGAGAGTACCGTGCACCAATTTACATTCAACTATATCGTCAGAGGAAAAATTTATAGTTACCTTGAGGAAAGTAAAAGTGAACTCAACAATATTTAGTTTTGTTTCAGATTTTATTGAAAACGAAGTTTGTATTACATTATTTGAACATAAACAAAGCTAGCAATACATTACTTGAATGACTGCATTTAACACCTTGTAGTTTAAAGGTGGCTACAACTGATAGCCTAATGTGAATTACGTGTGAAGTGGTAATTACAAAGAAGTATTTATTAATGTTGATAATGTCCAGGGTAATACGAAATACAAGTCTAATTTTCAGACATGGCTTCAAGCAACCAATCATTGATCTTTCCCGAAAATTAATTTATATAGGTCAGACAACTTCATCGCAGGCAGAATACTCATCAGAAACAAATAATCTTCATCCTGTCTTAATTCCTCACAAGCTTTAGATTCATTTAGTTTCTTCTGCATCGGTAATAGTTTCTGCTTTTCTAATGTGAAAAGCATTTTTGTTTCGCTTCCTTTTCATGGGGGGTAATGAATGAGTCGTGATTGTAACTGCCCATCAGTGTCTTCTTGTTCTGAAGTTGCTGTGATGTTTGAGCTTGAACTTTCAGCATCTAGCACATCGATTTAAATTGCCCATTGTCTTTGCTGGCATTAGTTTATCGTGGAACAACAACATTAATGGAAAGTATTACAGTGCTTGGAGGAGGTTCTGATCCCAACCTACAGCCTGTTTGTTTCTTCAGTTTTTTTCTGAATTTATCTTTCAGATAATTCCATCATTTTTTCAGAGTCTCATCTGAAAGAAAGGAAAAAGAAACTGAAATACACATTTTGATCTCTTGTTACAGATATCTTGCTACAGGAATAGCATTCAGAGCTTTGGCCTTAAGCTTCCGCGCGGGAAAACTAACAATATTGTATGAGACACATGCAGCAATATTGTCAGAACTTGTTAACACACACGACACCTCCATTTAATGATGAAATGAAGAAAATTACAAATGAGTATAATAGATTATGAAAATTTCCCCATTACAATGGGGCACTTGATGGAAAACATAGTAAAACCATTTGTCCCAGGTCAGTCTAGATTGCCACTTCGTAATTATTTCTCTGTGGTTTTACAAGCTGTTGCCGATGTAATAAAACACTTTAAAGTGATTGAAGTTGGTGCGAGAGAGAGAGGCAAAGTCACGGTGGAGCTTTCCATAACTCTGTGCCAAATAAGTTGATGGAAAGTGGAAATATGAATATACCACTATCAGACTTAATGCCTCAAGCCACAAGTCCTTTCCCTTACATTTTTTATTGCTGATGAAGCCAAACTTAACATGTCCATTTCCAGAAAGAACTCTGAATGATAAAAGGTGTTACAATTAACATTTTCCTCATGCTCGAAAATGTGTTGAATGCGCATTTGGAATCTTGTGTGCAAGATGGCGCTTATTATTAAAACCCTTTGAGACAAATGCACAACATGCGTGTCTCAATCAAAACAGCATGTCTTTTACACATCATTAGGGATTGTGATGGAAACAGTGACCCGTATTACACAATGACATAGAGAACGGCACAGAAACTGTACATACTGATCTCACAAGGAAAGTACTTGGGCTCAAACAAACACATATACACTAAAATCGTATGACAGATAATGTAATGATCCCTTATTGCACTAGTGATACTCCTGCATCTGCAAAACTCTGCAGTCTGCCATGCCGCATTGCACTTTGACCTGTAGGTTTGCTAGTAGGGACGGTGCAGTGTGCCTCCGAAGTTACGTTTTGTGATGTTATTTGTGTGGTGAAGCATCAGGTGGCGCAGCGATTGCTAATCAATCCTGCTAATGTATTGCAATTAGTTGAGACGAAGTTAGAAAGAACCCTTCTTCGTGAAGGTGGTATTAGTGTAGAAGATGAATAATTTGCATGCTTTCTCGTATCTGTTATGGTACAGAAATATGAGCATAAGTTAGATACTGTTGTTACAAACTCATAATAATGATAATAGGGATGATTGCAAGCAGTAGTGCTACAGGAAGTGCGGGAAGAGATGATGGAAGCACTGGCAGTGAATACCAACAGTCTTTCAGGAAGTAGGTTAAAGTTGCAACTATCATCACGGCTTTTGATGAGAATTCGCTAGAGAACCTGTACGATGATTATTACGTAAGTTATAGTTAAGATATCTGCATTACATATGGCGACTACAATTACATCTACAGTGTTATCTAGAGCACGGTTGCAGAGCTTTGCAGAAAAAGACACCCACCAGCACAATGAGGTGTACGTAGAGATCCTATAACCAAACGTTCGTACAGATATGTTTTAGATCCCATGTACTTTCCTTGTCAGTAGACGAAATGACAGCTCATCACTAATGGCCAGAAATGTACAAGACATGTTTGTGAACAACTTTTGGCAAAACAGAGAAGCACAATAAAAATGTTTACTTGCCAATGTTTGTGAATTAATTGTCTAAAACAGTGTAACACACACGTTTACTTACCATTAGTATTGAGCTTCATTGCTATTTCACTCCGTATCTTTTTTCCAACTGCCCTATTTTTATATTGAGTCTGACTAGACTGCCAAATTTCTGGCCTTTCTTGTACCGCAGATATAATTTCCTCAAAGAACGTAGCTTACCACTCAATGCACACTCAAGAAACACAAACTGGTTTGTAGTACCCACATATGTTCCACACGACATTGCTACCGCCCCGCCCGCTGCAAGCACACTCCAAACGGCAGCTGCCAGGACACCTCCATGGTGCCAAATGGGTTTGTGTTGCCGGTCATCGTCACTGCAAGGTAGGGGTGCAGACTGAATGGAATGATTCTCCGGAAATGGCATATAGAGGACCCATAACAAGATGAAGATCCAGGACACTGCAGCTGGCTCCGAAGGGAACCTAACAGCAGGTCGCTATTTATTCATGAAGGGGTGCAATGCTGAGAGTCTTCCGATGGAATGTATGGTGCAGATTGCTGTGTTGGTGGTCCCCAGTTCAAATCCAGCCAGTGGCAAAAATTTTATTTCTTTGTATTTACTGTTTCTAGAATCTTCTACATGTTTCATGTACTTGTAAGTACCAGAAAATATATACAAATAGCGGAGTACTGCAATCATAAGATAGTCTGTCCTGAAGGTACGCTTATGTCAGCAATTCGCCTGTTCTAAGTGTAACGTGTTGTGTTCTAGTAATGACTCAGCCTTCAAATTGCAGTTTTCAACGTGACAATATTGTAAAATTCAAATTGATGAAACGAAAATTATAGAGGGAAACTTTCCTGGCGGAATAAACAAATATAAAAAATAGAAGACAGATGACTTACCCAAAGGACTGGCTCGTCGATAGATACAAATAAAATCTAACACATACAAGCTTTCGCAACCATTGGTCGCTTCTTCAGGATAAGAGGAAAAAGGGGAGGAGAACGGGAAGGATATGGGTTTTAAGGAAGTGGAAAAGGAGTCATTCCAATCCCAGGAGTGGGAGGACTCACCTTAGGGGAAAAAAAGGAAGGTAAACAAACACACACACACACACACACACACACACACACACACACACACACACACACACACGACAGACACAGACGGACACACTCACACATATCCAAACGCAAAACACCTAGAAAGACATTTGTGAAAATGTACAGTTTGGTTTTAGAAGTGGTTTGACAACTGAAAATGATATATTTCGTTCCTTTGTGAGCACTTGTGGGGGGTCACCAGAATATGTTTTCTTTTACTTTCGTAGGGGGTCGCATATCCGAAATGGTTGAGAAATACTGCTCTAGCTGACAGACACAAAAACAAAAACACACACAAACACAGATTCAACACATTGCTATCTACCAGGCCACACAGTACAACATATGAGAGGTGTAGATGGGGATACCACCTGTCGGCTTTGAACAAGTACTTAAGGGCAGCTATCTTAGAATGTCACATCTGTTGAAATTAAAAACAACACTTAAATATCAAAACAATTGATGCTGCATTGATTGACAGGAGAAAAAGGGAGTGCACAATAAAAACTTGTTATCTGCTTATTTGTTAACTGTTCAGATTCAATAATTTTACTGTAAAGGGTCTCCTCACGTCACAAACCGATGTGCCGGAGTAGGGTCTGTGTCCGCCAGTTTCTTTGGCAGCGCAGCTGGAGCATACGTATAGTTGCATTGTTGATGTAAGAATGACTAGTTGCATTTGCTTGTGATACCTTCTTTCTGAGTAATAAAGGATGTTACCTACTTAACTTGGGTATTCAGTTCAGTACCACCATATTACCCATACTGGTATTGGCACTCTACGTTTACAGTGATTTCTTGCTATTGGGAGTTAAACATTAATTACGGCGTGGCGTTGCAGCTATGTACAAACGCGCACACGTCGATTAGCAACAGCGATGCTGGCACTCATATCGGTTACATTTTGCATTGCAGCGAACAGAAGATAAGCAACTTTTATAATGAAATATACGGCGAGGCACTACATTTGATGATATTTCTTTGATGAAAGTTACCTGTATGTCAAAAGTTCCCTATTACACTATCAAATATCTTTGATGTAAATACACGACATATGACTTTGACAAAGATAGATGACCGTGTAATACCAGGTTCAGCTCTGCTTATTTGTTAACTGTTCAGATTCTATAAATATTTTTCAATTTGAATGAGAACGTGTAGTAGGTAAAATACGAGAATTTTATGGGGTTAGTATGAGATTCGCACACTCTGGATATGACAATCACGCCCCCCCCCTCTCTCTCTCTCTCTCTCTGCTGTCAAAATTTGGGGGTGCGCAGATTACTTGAGGATGCAAATTACTTGAGTATATATGGTACTAGTCAAGAGATATTTCCTCTAATTGAGGAAATTTTAGTGCAACAACCGTTTTTTTTTTTTTTTTTTTTTTTTTTTTTTTTTTTTTTTTTTTTTTTTTTTTTTATGGTCTTTCCCACTTTAAGCATCAGCTTGGTGAAAGATTTTTATGGGGGGGGGGGGGGAGTTATTTAAGTTATTCATAGTTGCAAAAACACATCCAACCATGTACGCGTCAGTCTGTTATAAGTGCAGATGAGTGTGAAAAGAAACAGCAGTTCAAGATAATGGGGAATGCACAATGGCAGCTGAGATCACTCGCAAGCTGTGGGTAGTGACAATTATGTTTTGGTGTCACAGCTTACAATGCCTTGGAATTCAAGGGCCAGAAGTTGAAAGCAGTAACAAACAACCAAACACAGGAAAACTGATACATTTTGAGAAGTTTTTGAAAGAAATGGATAATATACAGTCCCTGGCTAACTTATTAGACACACTGCAGATTTTTTAATGTTTTTTGTAATAAATGAGTGTTGAGTATTATATTTAATGCAATTAATTGGAAAATTTCTGACTTATTCTGGGCACTTAGTACATTATTTGTGGCGTCTGTTCCGAAAGAACAGACGTTACTTCTGATCCTGCAGTTGTTATTATTTAATATTCACAGAATATATGACATCAACTGCGATTGCGCGAAGCTGAAAATGTGTAATGATCCTATCGTTAGTGGGGAGGGGTGGGTAAGTTTGAAGCCCTTACTCTTACGGGAATTAATTTAATAACTACGAGTTTGAGTACTGTGGGCAGGGCGAAGCTGGGAATTTGTATCTGACAGGAGGCGTGCTTAGGTAGTCCTTGCAGGTGCGGTGATCACTGTGTCCCCAGTGGTGTAGGGGTCAACGCAACTGCCTAGAAAGCAGGAGACCTGGATTCGAATCCCGGCTGGGTACACATTTTCAGCTTCGCCCAATCGCAGTTGATGTCATATATTCTGTGAATACTTAGTACATTGTTGAATTTTTAATCTATTTTTTCTATGTGACATTGGATTGTTAAACTTATTGTATGTATCAGTGATCTGAGCACAGTGTACTGCAAAGGACCTGTTCAGTGGCATTTTCATGTGTAACTGGTGTACCACTTCGTTCACTTTGATTATCAATTTTATAATATTGACATCACAATTGATTGTTTAAAAGTCAGATATTACTAATTGTGATCTTGTGAATTGTGTGAAGAAGAAGAAGAAGAAGAAGAAGAAGGGGTAAAAGTTGGGACATTTCATCAGGTAAGAAAGTTGAGGTCAAAGCCCTCACGGATACAAAAATGTATTCCAATTGGGAAGTTCCACGAAGGATGTAGATGTCACATGCTAGTGTGAGACGAATAAAGAAGAAAATTGATTCAGGTGAAGAACTAAGCCCCAGGAGGAATAAATGTGGAAGAAAACCAATTTTAACCCCAAGGTCAAAAAGCTTTCTCAAAAGAAAAACAGATCGCCAACAACTAAATGAATAAAATCTCATCTGGAAGAGGCTAATGTGAATGCATCTGAACACACTGTTTGCAGAAAGTTGAAGGATATTGATTTCAAGCCCTGTCAACCCACTAGAAAACCAAAGTTAACAACCACAATGAAAACAAAATATCTTAAGTGGGCTAAACAGTGGAGCGATAAGAATGTGGATTTTTGAAGATTGGTAATTTAACTTTAAAATTATTGTTTACAATATTGATATAACCTATGTAAATTTATTCATAGTATATTAATTATGTTTCTTGTTTGTACAGCTATGCTTCAGCACAGAAAGCAAGTTTGAAATTTTAACTAACAAATCTCAGAATGTGCGCCGTCAAGAAGGAGAAAAATTTCATCCAGACTGTATTATACAGCCAATGAAACATGTCCATAAGATGGTGATTTGGTCAGTTGTCATCTCTGGCAAGGGAACAGGACATCTTTACATGGTTAAAGCATAATGAGGCAAGACCATTACAAGGAAGTCCTGCAAAAACAGTTAATACTACAGCTCAGAGAATAATTCCCAAATGGGAAACCATTTCTTTTTATGCAAGATGGAGCTCCCTGTCACACAACCAGGTCAGTTAAATCCTTTCTGAAGGAACAAAATATCCCTCTGTTAGACTGTCCAAGTAATCATCCCCCCATGAATCCCATACAAAATGTATGGGAACTAATGAAGAGGGAGGTGGCAAAAGATGTCATCACAACAAAAACACAGCTCTTAGAGAAGATTATCCATGTCTGGAAGCATCATCCACAAATACAGGACACAGTACAGTCCTCCACTGACAGCATGCCACATCATATTAAGGTTCTCATAGCTGCAAAGGTTGCTCAACTAGATATTTAAACTAGTGTTATCACTTTCACCACAATATTCTAATTTTTGTTGTTATTGTTGATATAAAATCTTTTCAACCAATACTGTGTTGTATTTGTGTGTTATATCACCTTAGTTACGAAGTAGACTACAAATGTAATTATTTTATCCCAATTTATGTATTCAAAAATAAAATTTTGTTGAGACATAAATCAAAATTTGCTTAAAATCTGTTATGCATCTAATAAATTTGCCAGGGACTGTATATTTACGTATGGATATGAAATGGAAAAGTTCTATTAATATAAATTGAACAACAGAGTATTTTTGTTGAAAATTTAGAAGAGTTATAGCAGAAGTATGACATTTAGCATCTAGAGTAGGACACAGCTCTTTTCAGCACTCACCCCTGCTAAAGGATTGGAGATCCTGTATATTGCGTTCACCGCAGTAAATTACAGCCAAAACCAACCAAGACAAGCAAAAAATAAATCTACATCTACATACATACTCCGCAATTCACCGTAAGGTGCATGGCGGAGGGTACACTGTACCACTACTAGGTATTTCCTTTCCTATTCCACTCCCAAATTGAACGAGGAAAAAAAGAATGCCTATATGCCTCCGTACGAGCCCTAATTTCTCTTATCTTGTCTTTGTGATCTTTACGCGAAATGTATGTAGGCGGCAGCAAGATCGTACTACACTCAGCTTCAAATTCCGGCCCACTAAATTTATTCAACAGAAATTCACGAAAAGAACGTCGTCTTTCCTCCAGCGATCCCCAATTGAGTTGCCGGAGCATTTCCGTGACACTCGCGCATTGGTCGAACCTACCGGTAACAAATCTAGGTGCTCGCCTCTGAACCGCCTCTATGTCTTCCTTCAAACCGACCTGCTGTGGGTCCCAAACACTTGAGCAATACTCAAGACGTGGTCGTACAAGCGTTTTATACGCAGTCTCCTTTACAGGTGAAGCACATCTTCCCAAAATTCTCCCAATAAACCGAAGTCGGCTGTCTGCTCCACTCACAACTGTCCTTACATGCTCATTCCATTTCATATCGCTCTGCAATGTTACGCCTAGATATTTGAACGACGCGACAGCATCAAGAAGCTCACTACTAATGCTGTATTCGAACATTATAGGATTGTTTTTTCTACTCATGCGCATCACCTTACATTTTTCTACATTGAGAGCTAGCTGCCATTCTTCGCACCAACTAGAAATTTTGTCTAAGTCAACCTGTACGCTATTACAGTCAGTTACTGACGACACCCTCCTGTACACCACAGCATCATCAGCAAACAGCCTAAATTACAACTTACTCTGTCCATCAGATCATTTATATAGATAGAAAATAATAGCGGTCCTATCACACTCCCCTGGGGCACGCCTGACGATACACTCGTCTCTGATGAACACTTGCCGTTGAGAACAACGTACTGCGTTCTATTACTTAGGAAGTCTTCCAGCCAGTCACAAATCTGTGAACCTATTCCATAAGCTCGTATCTTCGTTAGCAGTCTGCAGTGTGGCACCGCGTCGAACGCCTTTTTGAAGTCGAGAAAAACACAATCCGCCTGTTGCCCTTCGTCCATGGCTCGCAAGATGTCATGTGAGAAAAGGGCAAGCTGAGTTTCACATGAACGATGTTTCCTAAACCCGTGCTGATTCATGGAAAGAAGCTTTTCCATTTCAAGGAAATTTACTATATTCGAACTGAGAATATGTTCCAAAATTCTACATGAAACCGATGTCAACGATATTGGCCTGTAATTGTATGGGTCAGTTCTCTTTCCTTTCTTATACACGGGAGTCACCTGCGCCTTTTTCCAATCACTAGGAACTTTGCGCTGAATTAAAGATTCGCTATAAATGCAAGCTAAGTAGGGGGCCAATGCCGCAGAATAGTCTCTGTAAAACCGAACTGGTATTCCATCCGGACCAGCAGACTTTTTCGTATTTAGCTCTCTCAGCTGCTTCTCTACACCGGAAATACCTATTGCTATGTCCCCCATTTCAGAATTAGTACATTGATCAAATGATGGTATATTTGTGCGGTCCTCCTGCGTGAAAGATTTCTTAAAGGTTAAATTTAGAACTTCAGCTTTCCGTTTGCTTTCTTCTATTACCGCCCCGGAATGATCAACTAGTGACTGGACAGTGGGCTTTGACCCGCTTATCGATTTTACATAGGACCAGAATTTTTTCGGGTTCTCGGAAAGATCTTTTGCTAAGGTATGGCTGTGATAATTATTGTATGCTTCACGCATCGATCTTTTTATAGACGCACGAATCTCTACTAACTTTTGCCTGTCATCATTAGCGTGTTCTTTTTTGAATCGAGAGTGCAACAGCCTTTGCTTTCTCAGCAGCTTTCTAACATTATTATTATACCACGGTGGATCTTTTCCATCCTTAATCGTCTTTACTGGCACATATTTCTCTAACCCTTTATTAACAATGCACTTAAATTTAGTCCACAATTCCTCTACATCCATAGTCCCAGAATTAAACGATGCCCATTCATTTTCTAAGTGCGATCGTAACATTTGCTTGTCGGCTCTTCCCAACAAAAACACGCTCCTAGCCTTCTTGACTGGTTTATGAACTTTGGTCACCATCGACGCTATGACGATATCATGATCACTAATTCCTGTCTCTACACAGACATCGTTAATAAGGTCAGGCCTGTTTGTGGCTAAAAGGTCTAAAATATTTCCATTGCGCGTGGGTTGCTGGTTTAACTGCTCAAGACAGTTTTCGGAGAATGTGTCCAAAAGTAGCTCGCAAGACTGCTTGTCTGTACCGCCTGAAATGTAACTAGTGAGGTCCCAATCTATACTCTTAAGGTTGAAGTCACCTCCGACTAATATTACATGGCCCGGATACCTATGCAGTACCTGGTGTAGACTTTCCTTGAATGATTCTAAAACTGCTACAGCAGCACTGGGGGGCCAGTAAAAACACCCAACTATTAACTTTGCTTCTTTTAGACCTGTTATACGTGCCCAGATAACTTCACAGTTACTTTCAACCTCGATCTCAGTAGAAACAATATCTTTGTCCACAGCGATGAACACTCCTCCTCCAGTTGTATCAGATCTATCTTTCCGATATACATTCGACGCTTCGCTAAATATTTCTGAACTTGCCACATCATCATTTAGCCAGCTTTCGGTGCCTAAAACTATCTGATACAAAAAAGAGAGAGATCCGTTGGTGACATACACAGTACCCATAATACACCACTTTGGATTCTCTCTAAACTATTCGTTAGAACTAGAATGCCAGTAGGAATTTTTTTTAAGAATTGGGAATGAATACTTCTACTACATGTCAACACTTGTTCTACATGTGAACAAGTGAACAAGTTTAGGGTTCTTAATGTACATCTCATATTTCCTGAACAATATAAGGCACTGTAACAACAATTAGTTATAAAAGCAGGTCCTGCGTGTTTTATAAGAGGGAAAAAAAAGGTAGCCTAAAATCCCACAATTATTATGAAAAGAGTGTTTTTAGACGATTTACAACAGTAATATCAGTCACATATGTTTATATTGCAGAATTTGATTACTATGTACCTGGACTCTGCCATCATAGCAGATGCTTGAATTAAAAGTTGAGTCTGATGATCTGTATTGTATGCTCTTGCATATGCAACATTGTCAAGTACATCACTTCCAGATAATTTATATCGTTCCGAAACGGCAAGTAAGCGCTCAGGTCGGAATGTACCTTCAGTATCAATGTACAAGCACTTTCCTTCTCCTCCATTTTGATCAATAGGAAGCTGCAAATAAAACAAGAAAATATAATGGACCCAGGCTGGAAGTAATATTTCTGACATGAATGATACATTTCTTTTAACAAGTAACTAGGAATACTAGATCACTTTATTTCACAAAGGTAACTTAAGTAAAAGTATGAATTATTCACTAAAGAACTTTCAACATTTACTTATGATATTGTTTATTTCAATAAGGCATAAAGTTTTATTACTACTCACTTGACACGTAACCGCTAATGTGTGACAAATCTGTGTTTTACCAGTACGAAATTCGCCAAATATTTCAGTGATGGAGCCTGTTTCTATACCCCCACCAAGCAACTTATCTAGTTCCTTTGATCCAGTAGTAAGCTGTATTATTTCTGAACGTTTCTGATGAAACTCTGTTGCTGTTGTGAAGCCCATTGGTACTAGCTTAGAAGCTTCCAGCTGTAACACGCACATTTTATTTACTAATAACAATGAACCACTTCTTTAAATAAAGACAAACAACAACTGTTTGCATAAAAATATCACAGTTCATTTACCTATGCCTCAGTATGAAATAGTTTATTACTATATCTAATGTAGGTTTCCCCATGGAGTTTTACCCACTGATACTCAAATGAACTTACACTAATTAGAAAGAATTGGTCATTTTTCATAATTTTAAATACCATGAAACAACTTCAATTCTTTAACATTCACCTGAAAGCATTTAGCAACATCCAGACCATTAACAGATACTTGTGAGATCAAATTGCCTAATTACAGGGTAGTAATATCTTGGTACCAATAAAGAACAAAATATGAACTCCATGCATCGTATTTAAATCTATAATATAGGAGCATTCAAAAAGCATGCTGGTTTTGTTACATCAAATTACGAACATTTTTTCAAACCATACTAAGCAAAATGGTATGCGTCCATTTCAGGTATTATGAATGACATCAGGTGCATGAGCACCTCTAGTGTGCTGCCAAGTCATAACTCTGTCCATGAAAATCACTGACTGTCTGACAAGTTACCACTCACAATCTTGCCAATGACTCACAAGATTTTCCTCCTTTAAGTCATTGATGGAGTGGGGTTTATAGACATACACCAATTATTTAAGTGTACCCCAAAGAAAAGAAGTGGCATGACCTTGTGGCCATTGCTCATCAGCATCATGTGAAACGAGTTGATCTGGGAACCACTTTTGGAGTAATTGTATCAATCTGTGCATCACTATAGGAGCAATTTAATTGTTTCGCAGACAACATGACAGGTGACATCATCCTGCTGTAGCCACAACTATTAAACGTCCATTCCACTGAAACGAGGCCACAAAAACACTCTTTATTGCAGGGTTAAGAAGGAAGGAAGGAAGGAAGGAAGGAAGGAAGGAAGGAAGCTTGGAGTTTAACGTCCCGTTGACAGCGTGGTCATTAGAGACGGAGCTAACGCTTGGAGTATTTGGGTAAGAATGTGGAAGGAAATCGGCCGTGCCCTTTCAAAGGAACCATCCCGACATTTGCCTGGAGTGATTTAGGGAAATCACGGAAACCTAAATCTGGATGGCCGGAGTGGATTTGAACCACCATCCTTCCGAATGCGAGTCCAGTGTGTTACCACTGCACCACTTCGCTCGGTGCAGGGTTAAGGTTTCCATTAACTGTCATAGCTTGCTCAGTCCCGAACTAAAGAAAATAAGGGCAAACGATAGCTCCTGGTCTAAAGCTGCACCACGCTTTCATTTATTGTATACGAATTCTCTGTTCTTGAATTATATGAAGATTTTCTGCCCTGCACATATGGCTATTCTGCTTATTTACAAACCCATTAAAAATAAATAAATACCAACAGCACGAGAGTAATCATTGATGATTTTGCTTGTTTTCTCAGAAAGCAGTCAAGACTTGCTAAAACTTTAGAATTGTTTTGTTTGATTTAGCGATCAGTAACTACCACAATATATATCAGGTACTTCACCGAGGTGACTGGAGAATGGTTTCAAGAATCACATTCTCTGCTTGTGGACTGAGTCTAGGCTTTGAAAAGGTCTGTACATTAGATATGGAAGAAGATTACCCATTTCCCAAAGACTCTTCTACAGAAAACAAAAAAAAGCATACTTATTGGGATGGTGCCTTTGACGATACTGTGCAATTTAGACGTGAACAGAAGAAGCTTTGTTATCAGATGCACCCAGCACCATAAGCTTGCTGATTTATTCATTGTTCATCTACTCCAGTGAGAAGCTGCCCAACATGCACTTGACAGGAAATGTTATTACTGTGCACCACCTGGTTAGTGGATCCATATACCGTATGCACTATCACACAATAGGCTACTGTCATGTGACAAAATGCTGTCCTAAAAATAAAGAACCTAACAAGAGTATAAACCATAGCTCCAGGGTAGATGTGGATCTGATGAGCAACCAGTCTACTCAGTGAGCTACATCCAGCTGAAGTAGTAGCAGTGCAAGATGCACATTTCTCTCTGCGTTACAAATAACTGCATGGTGTCACAGTATTACCAGTTAATCATATAGTAATAAAGATAGTTTACAACTCACCGCAAAGACGTTGTGACAAGCTGTGACAGGCACATACAGAAGACAGACACATACAACACTTTCAGCTATCAGCCATGGCCTTCTTCAGAAAATACAACATTCACACAATCACACAGGCACACAACACAGTCATACAACCATCACTTCCGGCCACTGCAAAGTGCAGCAGCTGGAAGTGATGGTTGTATGACTATGTTGTGTGCCTGTGTGAATGTTCTATTTTCTGAAGAAAGCCATGGCCAAAAGCTGAAAGTGTTGTATGTGTGTGTCTTTTGTATGTGCCTGTCGCAGCTTGTCACCACGTCTTTGTGGCGAGTTGTAAACTGTCCTTACTACTATATTATTAATTCCAACCTGGACATTAATATTACCAGTTACTCATTTTGATAAATTTGTTATTGAAATGCACCTGATCTGATTTTGCCAAATAAAGTTTTGTCCCATATCAGGGAATTCCATTGAAAAGGAAATCAGCGACCATAAGGCCACTACAGAATTAATGAACACAGCTGTAAATAGAAATATCAAGAAAAGTAGCAACATCGTCCTATTTAGCAAAAGCAAAAAGGGTCAGATTTCAGAGTACAACAGGTGTTAGATAAGTATATGATAAGTAATATGATCCACTCCCATGAACCACAGACATTGCCGATGTGGGGTGGCTTGCGTGCCTCAACGATACAGATAGCCGTACCGTAGGTGCAACCACAGCGGAGGGGTATCTGTGGAGAGGCCAGACAAACATGTGGTTCCTGAAGAGGGGCAGCAGCCTTTTCAGTAGTTACAGGGGCAACAGACTGGATGATTGACTGAGCTGGCCTTGTAACATCAGCTAATGTGGCTTTGCCACACAGTTACTGCGAACGGCTGAAAGCAAGGGGAAACTACAGCCGTTATTTCTCCCGAGGACATGCAGCTCTACTGTATGAACATATGATGATGGCATCCTCTCGGGTAAAATATTCCGGAGGTAAAATAGTCCCCATTCGGATCTCCGGGCGGGGACTACTCAGGAGGATGTGATCATCAGGAAAGACAATACTGGCATTCTACGAGTCGGAGCGTGGAATGTTAGATCCCTTAATCGAGTAGGAAAATTAGAAAATTTAAAAAGGGAAATGGATAGGTTGAAGTTAGATATAGTGGGGATTAGTGAAGTTCGGTGGCAGGATGAACAGGATTTCTGGTCAGGTGAGTACAGGATTATAAATACAAAATCAATTGGGGGTATCACAGGAGTAGGATTGATAATGAATAAGAAAATAGGAATACGGGTAAACTACTATGAGCAGCATAGTGATCACATTAACATTGTCAAGATAGATACGAAGCCAACACCGACAACAGTAGTACAGGTTTATATGCCAACTAGCTCTGCCGATGATGAGGAAATCGAAGAAATATATGAGGAGCTAAAGGAAATTATTCAGACAATTAAGGGAGAGGAAAACTTAATTGTTATGGGAGACTGGAATTCGGTAGTAGGACAAGGAAGGGATGGGAAGATAGTAGGTGAATATGGTCTGGGCAAAAGGAATGAAAGAGGAAGCCGCCTGGTAGAATTTTTGCACAGAACATAATTTAGTTAACAAACACCTGGTTCAAGAATCACAAAAGAAGGTTGTATACGTGAAAGAGACCAGGAGACACCGGGAGATACCAGATAGATTTTATAATGGTAAGACATAGATTTCGGAACCAGATTCTACAGTGTAAGACATACCCAGGGGCAGATATAGACTCTGACCATAACTTGTTGGTTATGAACTGTAGTCTGAAACTAAAGAAACTACAAAAAGGTAGGAAAATAAGGAGAGGGGACCTGGATAAATTGAAGGAACCTGAGGTTCTTAAGAATTTCAGAGGGAGCTTTAGGCAACAATTGACAGAAACAGGGGAAAATAAAACAGTAGAAGAGGAATGGGTAATATTGAGAGATGAAATAGTTAAGGCAGCAGAGGACAAAATAGGTAGAAAGGCAAGACCTACAAAAAATCCTTGGATATCACTGGACATTCTAAATTTAATCAATGAAAGGAGAAAATATAAAAATGCAGTAAATGAAACAGGCAAAATGGAGTACAGACGACTAAGAAATGAGATTGACAGGAAGTGCAAAATGGCTAAGCAGGAGTGGCTAGAAGGCAAATGCAAGGATGTAGAGGAATGTATAAATAGGGGAAAAATAGATACAGCCTACAGGAAAATAAAAGAAACATTTGGAGATAAGAAAAACAGCTCTATAAATATCAAGGACACTGATGGAAAACCAGTTCTCACCAAAGAAGGGAAAGCTGAAAGGTGGAAAGAGTATATAGAGGGGCTCTACAAAGAAAGTGAACTTCGAGACAATATTGTAGGAAGGGAAGAGGATGTAGAAGGTGAAATAGGAGATACTGTACTGAGAGAAGAATTTGACAGAGCCCTGAAGGACCTAAGTCGAAACAAGGCCCCTGGAGTAGATGACATTCCCTCAGAGCTACTGAAGTCTCTGGGAGAACCAGCCATGACAAAACTGTTTCACCTGGTGTGTAAGATGTATGAGACAGGCGAAGTACCCTCAGACTAAGAAAAATGTTATAATCCCCATCCCAAAGAAAGCAGGTGTAGACAGGTGTGAAAACTACAGAACCATCAGTTTAATAAGTCATGGTTGCAAAATATTAACACGAATTATATACAGAAGGATGGAAAAGCTGGTAGAAGCCGACCTCGGGGAAGATCAGTTTGGGTTCAGGAGAAATGTAGGAACACGGGAGGCAATACTCACTTTACGGCTTATCCTAGAAGATAGATTAAGAAAAGGTAAACCTACATTTCTAGCTTTTGTAGATTTGGAGAAGGCTTTTGACAATGCTGATTGGAATAAACTCTTTCAAGTTCTGAAGCAAGCAGGAGTAAAATATAGGGAGAGTAAGGTTATTTATAACTTTTACAAAAACCAGACAGCGGTTGTCAGAGTTGAAGGGCATGAAAGGGACGCAGTGGTTGGAAAGGGAGTAAGACAGGGTTGTAGTCTTTCTCCATTGTTATTCAATTTGTACATTGAGCAAGCTATAAAGGAAAGCAAGGAGAAATTTGGAGAAGGAATTAAAGTTCAGGGTGAAGAATTAAAAACATTGCGTTTTGCCAATGACATAGTAATTTTGTCAGATACAGCAAAGGACTTGGAAGAGCAATTGAACGGAATGGACAGTGTGCTGAAAGGTGCATATAAGATGAACATTAACAAGAGCAAAACTAGGGTAATGGAGTGCAATGTAAGAAAAACAGGGGATGCTGAAGAAATTAGATTGGGAAACGAAGCAATACAGGAGGTAGATGAGTTTTGTTACTTGGGCAGTAAAATAACAAATGATGGTCGCAGAACAGAGGATATAAAATGCAGAATGGCATTGGGTAGAAATGCGTTCTTGAGAAAGAGACATTTGTTAACATCAAATATTGATTTAAGCCTAAGGAAGTCCTTTCTGAAGGCATTTGTATGGAGTGTTGCCTTGTATGGGAGTGAAACATGGACGATAAACAGTGCGGACAGGAAGAGGATTGAGGCTTTTGAAATATGGTGCTACAGAAGAATGCTGAAGATTAGGTGGCTGGATCGCTTAACTAATGAGGAGGTACTGAACAGAATTGGGGAGAAAAGAAATTTCTGGCATACCTTGACTAAAAGAAGGGATAGATTGGTGGGACACATTCTTAGACATCAAGGAATTGTTAATTTAGCGTTGGAGGGAAGTGTGTGGGTAAAAATCGCATAGGAAGACCAAGAGATGGATACATTAAGCACATTCAGGCAGATGTAGGTTGCTGTTCTTATGTGGAGATGAAGAGGCTTGCTCAGGATAGGGTATTGTGGAGAGCTGCATCAAACCAGTCTCCGGACTGAAGACAACA
This sequence comes from Locusta migratoria, assembly GCA_026315105.1. NCBI lineage: Eukaryota > Metazoa > Arthropoda > Insecta > Orthoptera > Acrididae > Locusta > Locusta migratoria. The sequence continues at coordinate 302,419,535 of CM048744.1, forward strand.
ACAACAACAACAACAACAACAACAACAACAAGTAATATGAGAGACCTCTCCGGGGGACACCACCTTGACAAAGCACTGTCCGTGTTGGTGGAGATGCTTGCGCATCAGTGGGAAGCTGAGGGCTATACCAAAGGTAGAGAACCTACTGCCGGAAAGACCTCAGCTGATGGATCTGACTAAGAGTGTTCCACAACGTCCCGTCTTCCTTATCGTCTCCCGGTCCTTTCCCAACCCAAGGTGTGATGCAATCCATGCCGAGGGCTGCGTGGCACATGGGTGGATGTGTCTAGAACGGAGCCCCAGGTATACCGGGCAACCTCCCTGAGTAAGTAGCCTTGGATCGTGCGAGGTTATCGTGGTGTGGACCATATAAATTCCCCAATCTCGTGGGACTAAGATGAACACAGAGAAAGAAAGTATTTTAAAAGAATCTGAGGGGCAATCTGAGACCTCAGATATTCAGACATCGGGATCAGGACCAATGGAGTGCACTCCTACTTCTGAACCAGGGTCTAGACCTGAGCAAGAAGTGGGAACTGTAACAGACGTTGGACCAGATTAGGATTGAGGCCTTGTCTGGGGCTCAGAGGAGGAAACTTCTCAAAACAGAAGCAAAAGGAAGGTAAAGAATGGCTTCCTAAGCATAAGTGGAGGGAATCAAAAGGGCTTGAGCCCAAGACCCCCAAAAAAGAAACTGCCTCAGGTCGAAGGGGATACACAGACCCCCTCGACGTCAAAGACAGGTGGCAAGAGGGTTAGGGAGGAATCTAAGACTCCCTCCTCTCTGGACAATCATGATCCTAAAAGGCCAAGGCAGGAAATAGGGAAACAGACCTATAGAACTGCAGTCTCGGTCTTTAGAATGGCGGTTGTCCAAGAAGGATACCCACTAGTGAGCATCATCTCGCAGCAGGAGGAGCTCGTGGAGATGGCCCTCTTTGAAGAGATTGGGGGTGACGCTGGTCCAGGACCAAAATTCAGGAGGGTGTATCTAGAGCGCGGTGCCCTCATTTTTGTCTATGAGGGGGAGCACTCAGCAGAATGGCTTAAGTACAAGGTGCCCATGATATCCCCGTGGGAGGATGCGAAGCTGCTGGTCAAGACAGCAACCAAACTCCTGAAGACCGCAAAGGTATCAATATGGGTACCAAAGATCCTTAAGGATATCCCTCCAAAGACTCAGTTCGAGAAAATAAGGGTCCAGAACCCAAAAGTCTCGACAGAGGATTGGAGGGTAATTAACCAAAAGGTCGTTCCGGAAGGACGAACCCTGGTGGTGGAGGTCGGAGAGAAGTCCCTGAAGGCAATGTGAGAGCAAGGCCTGAAATTGTTTTTTAGGATTCTCGCAGGTCACCATCAGGGTAATCAAAGACCTGACAGGCAATAATGGCAGCAAGATGAGGACTGGAAGTGCTGCAGATAAACCTGCAGCACATTAAAGGGGCCACTGCTGCCCTGAGCCGTCGCCTGGGCAGACAGGAGGTGGACGTGGCCCCGATACAAGAACCCTATTTATACAAAGGGGGTGTATCGGGTCTCGGTGGTACTGGAGGTAAGCTGATTTATGCTAGAAATCTAAAAAACTCCAGAACATGCATTTATGTTAGAAATGGAATCCCTTTCATACCAATGATGGATTTTTGTTCCAGGGACCTGGTGACCATCAGGAAGCAGCAATGCAAGGAAGGTATCACGAGGGAAATTGTTTTGGCCTCAGCTTACCTTCCTTATGAAGACAGCTCTCCTCCTTCTTTGGAAGTGAGGAGACTGACGGAAGCCTACCATCGGCGAGGTGACGAACTGTTGGTGGGATGTGATGCCAATGCCCACAATCTATTGTGGGGCAGCAAGGACAACAACAGGTGAGGTGAGCACCTTCTTGAATTTCTCCTATCTAACAACTTGGAGATTCTGAATAGGGGTGATGAACATACATTCAGGAATAGTAGAAGGGAAGAAGTAATTGACATAACTTTTGGTTCCAGGATGATGGGAAGTTACGTCAAACAGTGGCATGTGGTCCTGGAGCCATCCTCATCAGATCAGATGTATATTAAATTCAAGGTTGAAATGGGAACCAAACAGAGCATGGCCTATAGGAATCCCAGGAAATGGACTGGAAGACATATAGCAGAGACCTTGACTTCAGCCAAACGGAAATTAAAACTTCGATAAGGAATCCAGCAGAGTTTGAGGAAGTAGCAGAGGCCGTAACCTCTGCTATAGTGACCTCATACCAGAACAACTGTTCAATCACCAAAAAGTGCACAAATAGGAGTGTGCCTTGGTGGAATAATAACCTGGAAATGCAAAGGAAACAGGTACGAAGACTGTTTAACCTTGTGAGGCGCAAAGGACAATGGGCAAAGTATTGTGAGGCCCTTGTCAATTACAACCTTGCCATCAGACAGGCAAAGGAGGCATCCCAGAAGGTATTCTGTGGGGAAGTGGAGGGCACGGCTGCTCAAGCGAGACTTCATAAAATCCTCACTAGGGTACCAACTAATCTAGGAGGAACATTGAGGAAGGAATATGGGGAGTATACAAAGACAGCACATGAAACGCTGGAACTGCTCCTCAAGACTCGCTTTCCTCAATATACTCTGGTGGATAACTCAGACCAGAGTGTGATTCCTGAGAGACAATGGTTCTCAGGTATTCGCAAAGAGGACTGGGATTTGGCCAAGGAGTGTGTCAATTTCAGTAAGGTCCAATGGGCGGTGGGAACATTTCAACCGTTCAAGTCATCTGGCCCTGATGGAATCTTTCCAGTTCTCCTGCAACAAGCGGGAGAAAATCTTATTAGATTCTTATGCAGGTTATTCAGGGTTATCCTAGCAGCAGAAATCATTCCCAATGCCTTGAGGGCAGTGAAGGTTGTCTTCATTCCAAAACCAGGGAGAATTGATCATACCAAGGCAAAGGATATGAGTCAAATCAGCCTGTCCCCCTCCATTCTCAAGAGATTGGAAAAGCTGGTTAATGTGCATGTTGGAGAAAGGAGGTTAAGTAGGGCTCCTCTACATTAAAACCAACATGCATATCAGCCAGGTAAATCATGTGAGACATCTCTCCACCAACTTGTTGGGAAGGTGGAGAAAGCACTACACTTTAGGAAATAGCTCTCTGTGTCTTCCTGGACATCGAGGGGGCTTTTAGCAACACGACCTTCGATTCCATGGTTAGGGCAACAGAGGTGCATGACCTAGGGACCACTATATGTAGGTGGACTAGGGCCATGCTCAGTGGAAGTAAGGTAGAGGCTACCATGATGAATGAAAAAATGGTAATCAATACCACTAGGGGTTGCTCGCAAGGAGGAGTTCCTTCCCCTTTATTGTGGAATCTAGTGGTGAATGATCTCATTGGAAAATTAAACTCTAGGCAGTACTTTTGCCAAGGATACGCAGATGATCTTGTCATAGTAATACTTGGCAAATTTGCTGACACAGTCAAGAATATGGCACAAGGTGCATTCGACATTGTGCAAGACTGGTGCAGAAAAACAGGATCTGGGGGTTAGTCCTAAGAAGACTTTTGTTGTACCATTCACAAAGAAGCACATCCAACACTCAAGTTGGAATCTTGAAGTGCTACCTGTGAAGGGGACAGTGAAATATCTTGTGGTTACCTTAGATGAGAAACTGACATGGACCCCTCACATTAGGAATATTTGCTCCAAGGCAAAAGGTACTCTTGTGAGTACCAGGAGAGCTTGTGGCAAAAATTGGGGCCTGAGCCCCAAGGGTCTGCACTGGATATACACCACGGTGATTAGACCAAGGATCAACTATGGGGCGGTCGTGTGGTGGAAGAAGGTAGAACAGCAGGTTCCTGCTAAGGAGCTTGGTAAGGTGCAGAGACTAGCCTGCTTAGCTATAACAGGCGGAATTAGCAGCACACCAACTGCTGGGATGGAAACCATGCTGGATATGCCCCTATTACACCTTTGGGTCAAGATGGAGGCATCAGCTGGTGCATACAGACTCAAAACTGGCAACAACTGGAACTCTTTGGGATATCCAGAATCACACACTAAAATAGTGAGTGAGGTAAATATAGGAAAGGTTGGGGAAATGCCAGCCGACTATATTATAACCCCATACTGTTTCAACAAGCCTTTCAATATAACAATTGGAAATAGGGAGAAAATAGTTCGACACCGTACGGGGGATATTGTCTGATTCACTGACGGGTCAAAATCAGACCAAGGCATTGGGGATGGGGTAAACGGGGTGCAGCCAAGACTGGAGTGCGTCATCTCTCTAGGGAAACAGGCCTAAGTATTCCAGGCCAAAATCACTGCCATCAGGGCATGTGTGGAGGAGAATTTGCGTAGGTGCTACAAAGATAGTAGCATCTATATCTATTCAGACAGCCAGGCAGCCCTAAGGTCACTGGCAGCTCCTGCAACAAGGTCTAAAATTGTTGCAGAATTTCACAGGGTTCTGGTGGAGCTAGGGGAAAGCAATAGAGTAAACCTATTGTGGGTCCCTGGCCACTCGGGGATCAGTGGCAACGAACATGCCGACAGATTAGCCAGGATGGGGGCAGAGACTCCATTTATTGGACCGGAACCCATCCTGACAATCACCAAGGCAATGATCAAATTGGAGCTACGTAACTGGCTCAGAAGACAGCACGTAGAATATTGGACCAAATTCCATCAACAAAAACATGGCAAGGTAATGATGCCAAAGCCATGTTTTAAAAGAAGCTCTGCAATCCTGGGCCTGAACAGGAGAGAGATTAGACTCATGGTCGGATTGCCGACAGGGCATAGGAATTTCAAAAAACACCTACATAAAATGGGAATAACAGAAGAGGACCCTAAATGTAGGATCTGTGATGATGGTGATGAAACTGCATCACATCTAATCTTCGAATGCATTGCATTGGAGACTAAAAGGCGCAGAACATTTGGGACAACCAGACCCGAAGAAATTGTGTCTAAAAAAGAACTGGTAAAGGGACTCCTTGCACTGTTCAAGGGCATTGGTTGGCTTTACTAGATATACAGGGAGTGATACCACACAATAAACTTAGTTTTGGTGTGGGCAGTGGCGGGTTGGACCAAGACTGTTTTGGCTTCCCTGAGAAAATCAATCAATCAATCAATCAATCAATATGAGACACAGGAAAGATCCGCCATGGTTCAATAACTGAGTGGGGCAACTGTTACAAAAGCAAACAGAACTTCACTACGAATATAAATGTAGACAACGTCTAGCAGACAAACAAAAAATTAATGATGCCAAAATTAGTGTAAGGGCTGCCATGCGAGAGGCATTCAACGACTGAGAACAAAGTTTTGTGTTCTGACCTGGCAAAAAATCCTGAGTGATTTTGGTGCTAAGTGAAATTGGTAAATAGGCTAAAATAAGCTATACAGGCACTGTGTGATCATAATGGTGTTAAAACAGAGGATGACACACAAAAGGCTGAAATACTGTATTTTTACAAATTTGTTTCAAAGAGGAAGATTGCACGGCAGTTTATCCTCTAAACCATTGCACGAACAACAACATGGCAGATACTGAAACAAATGTCAGAGGGACAGAATAGCAAATGAAATCACTCAACAGAGGAAAGGGCATGGACCTCATGGGTTACCAATTCATGATGGAGTACACAAAGGAGCCTGTTCCCCTTCTAGCAGGAGTGTACCATAGGTCCCTAGAGATGCAAAGTGTTCCCTACAGATTGGAAAAATGCACAGGTCATTAGCATTTACAAGAAGGTTCTTCGATCAGATGTACAGAAATCTCCTTTGTAGGATTCAACATGGTTCCAAAAGCAACAATCATGTGAAACAACTCACACTATTCATCCACGATACGAAGAGGTCAGTAGATACAGGATCCCAAGTAGATGTAATGTTTCCACAAGGCATTCAATAGGGTCATTCCATGCCAAGTGGTCTAGAGGCTCCCACATGACCCTCGTGGATTTTGATGAAATTTTGTATGAACATTCACACATGTTCTCAATGAACACTGGTAAAGTTTCAGTTCAAAAAAATCAATACATCCAGAGATACAGTCACTTGTTTAAGACCATAGCACAGCTTCCAATAAAGCGTCCTTGAATTTTCAGCAACTTTGAGACGATATATCTCTGGGAGTATTTGCATGAAAGAAACAAAACTTGGCCATCTTATACAACTTTTAGAGCTCTTTAAAGTAAAATATCAAGAACAGGATTTCTGGGCAATTCTCATATAGAAAATTTGGGGCAAAGTTGGGCGAAAAAATTGCTGCTTAAAAAAAGTGCGAACTTTAGTTTTTTATATCTCCAGAAGTAATTGTGGGATGTACATGAAACTTTGCACACCATAACTCACCAACACAAGGTCTTAGAATATAAAGTTTCCTCCTCTTATTGCTTCCCATTATTTCACAAATCTAGGGTAAAGTTGACGATTTTTCAAAAAGTGCTAAAAATGGGTATTTTCAGTCAAATTTTTCAAAAAATTGTTTTCTCCAAATTCCTTTAAACTATGCTCATTAGAAAGAGCATATTCTAAACTATCTAGAAAAGTGGATTTGGTTTTGCAATGCAAGCATATAAGGCCCTAAAAAGTAGCATAATCCTAGAGGCGCACTGGAAGTTTGAACCCATTTTTCTGGCACTCAAATTATACCTAAAATCTTTTATTATGTCTAATAAATATTTGTTAATGCCTGGGATAAGTGAAATAAGAAGTCCTGATGAATAGGACGTAACTCAAGTCCGAATAGAAAAAGAATAAAAATAGAAACAATGTTATTTCTTAACTGTCCCCCCCATCCCACAACTCTCTCTCTCTCTCTCTCTCTCTCTCTCTCTCTCTCTCTCACACACACACACACACACAAAATTATAATTTAGAATGAATGTAAATTGTAACATTTATTTGCACAATCATTATCTAATTATTAGTAGCATTTTTAATTAACACCAGCTTACTGAAGGAAAATAAGTATATAAGTGAGTTGTTGTGGTTTAACCACTGCTAGATTCATTTCACCTGAGAAAACCAGTATCTCCATCACCGTAGGGGCTACGCTTGAGCATCAACAGCTATGGGTGAGTTTCTTTACACAGGTTTCCAAGCCTGATGAATGTAAACAGGAATGGTGTATTGCCGGCCAGACGAATTTACTGATGGAGCTGGAATAAGTGCAATAATGTGGTGTGATGGAATCCAGCACTTGTCACTTATTGGTGGTCAATAAAATGAATCTGCTGGACCATGAGGGTGCATAAAGTTTATTAATGCACCCCTTTGCTCAGTGGAAGTCTCACAGATATTCCCAATCCACCAAAAATTTTCTTAGATGCATGCAACACATTGTCCAGCTTGGAGAGCAGACATTAATGTGCCTTCTTTAGTTCTCTGACCCATTGTAGCTAGAAAAGATGATCAATCATTTGAAACTCTGCTGACCTGAATTATTGTTTCATCAATAGGTAAAAAGTGACAATTTTCTCTAGTGCCTGCTACAGTTTGTCCATGTTTAAACCTTACTTCTTGTGACAATTTTTTTTCTTTTTTCCTTCCCCCCCCCCCCCCCCCCCCATTTTAATCTTTACTGACGAAAAGAAATTTGATTCCATTAATGTTTTCAGAGAAGAAGTGAAACAGGTCTAGGTAAGTAAGATTGAGCACTGAAGCCATCACTGAAATTATGAATGTGAGATATCTGTTCAAACTGTGCTTTTATGTATTTGATGAGCTCCTTGATAAAAACGTTAACTGTACCAGTGTCATGCCACAAACAAGAACTGATAATGCAGAAACTTAAAGATTCCACTTTCTCATTTTGATGAAAGTAGATAACAAATGGATGAATTGTTGCTTTCCAGTGGAAGCCTTGCACAGCATCCTGAATAATAAAAGAATAATTTCCCAAAAAATCCATTAGGGCAACAAGCTCTTTGTTTTTCAGATAACATTTAAGGCCTTTAAGGTGCAGTTATTCCAGCTCCATCAGTAAATTTGACTGTCTGACAATACACCATTCCTCTTGATATTCATCAGAAAATTAATGTAGCATAGGGTAAGGTGGTACAAATTCGATATAGGTACAATTCCGATCAACATAAGTTTTCAGTCTCGTATTGTTGCTAGCACTTGCCTTTGTGTAGGCAGGTTTCTACAGCTCCTCCTGTCTTTTCCAAGAATACAACACTCTGTGTTAAGGAGACATAAATTTTTTCCTGTAAAGATGTACTTGGAGCTACTTCATTGAACGTGCTCTTATAAATGTTCTAGTTTCCACGTGCTTGTAAACTCGTTATTGTGCAATGTTTGGTACAGAGAAGTATGCACTGGTGCCCGAAGGAAATAGTGCCTTTTATGTGGGAAAAGTCAGTGATCAAAATTGTACTAGAAAGTGATCATAATTGTACCTAGTGTGGTACATTTTATACCGATTTTTCTCAATTCTGTAACCTTTTTTCGTGTTCATACCAAGATATGTAATTGTCTAATATTTGTGATACATATTCATTAAACATTCAAGAACAAGTGCCATAGTTAAAATTATTTCTTTTCTCAATATGTTTGCAGTTACAAATACATTTGTCAGAATTGATTGAAATTGTATCACCACACCCTATAAAAAATTGAAATAGGTTAGAGGAAACTAAGCAACCTATGAGTGGCTTCTAATTTTACCCAGGACACTTCAATAATTTTATTATCAGGCTTGGGAACCTGTGTAAAGAAATGCTTATCACGCTTGGGATATCCTGTGGTAAAGGAACCCACCTGTGGCTGTTGTTGCCCCTGTGGCGATGGGGATGTTGGTTTTCTCAGGTGAAATGAAACTAGCAGTGGTTAAAACATAGCATCTCATTTATACACTTCTTTTCCATCAGTAAGCTAGTGTTTGTTCATTAAACAGGCTACTAATAATTAGATAATGATTATGGAAATAAATTTTATGAATTAAATTCAGTTTTGTGTGTGTGTGTGTGTGTGTGTGTGTGTGTGTGTGTGAGAGAGAGAGAGAGAGAGAGAGAGAGAGAGAGAGAGAGAGAGAGAGAGAGAGAGAGAGAGAGAGAGAGTTGTGGGATGGGGGGGGGGACAGTTAAGAAATAACATTGTTTCTATTTTTATTCTTTTTCTATTCGGACTTGAGCTACGTCCTATTCATCAGGACTTCTTATTTCACTTATCCCAGGCATTAACAAATATTTATTAGACATAATAAAAGATTTTAGGTATAATTTGAGTGCCAGAAAAATGGGTTCAAACTTCCAGTGCGCCTCTAGGATTATGCTACTTTTTAGGGCCTTATATGATTGCATTGCAAAACCAAATCCACTTTTCTAGATAGTTTAGAATATGCTCTTTCTAATGAGCATAGTTTAAAGGAATTTGGAGAAAACAATTTTTTGAAAAATTTGACTGAAAATACCCATTTTTAGCACTTTTTGAAAAATCGTCTACTTTACCCTAGATTTGTGAAATAATGGGAAGCAATAAGAGGATGAAACTTTATATTCTAAGACCTTGTGTTGGTGAGTTATGGTGTGCAAAGTTTCATGTACATCCCACAATTACTTCTGGAGATATAAAAAACTAAAGTTCGCACTTTTTTTAAGCAGCAATTTTTTCGCCCAACTTTGCCCCAAATTTTCTATATGAGAATTGCCCAGAAATCCTGTTCTTGATATTTTACTTTAAAGAGCTCTAAAAGTTGTATAAGATGGCCAAGTTTTGTTTCTTTCATACAAATACTTCCAGAGATATATCATCTCAAAGTTGCTGAAAATTCAAGGACGCTTTATTGGAAGCTGTGCTATGGTCTTAAACAAGTGACTGTATCTCCGGAAGTATTGAATTTTTGAAACTGAAACTGTACCAGTGTTCATTGAGAACATGTGTGATTGTTCATACCAAATTTCATCAAAATCCATGAGGGTCATGTGGGAACTTTTCTCGATATTAGACCACTTGGCACGGAATGGCCCAATAGCGTACTGCACTGTCGCCTGTTGAACAAAATGCAAGCGTATGTAATATCACAGCAACTGTGTGACTGGTTGAGGTGTTTCTAGATAACAGAAAGCAGCATGTCATTCACAATGGAGGGAAGTCTTCAGACATTGTGATGTCAGGCATGCCCCAGAGGAGTGTCATATAGGACTGTTGCTTTTCATAATATGTATAATTGTCATTGTAGATAACATCAAAGTTCAATGAAACTTTTAGTGAATGATGCTGTAATTTATCGAGAAGTTGCAACACTGGAAAAGTGTAATGAAATGCAAGATGATCTGCAGTGTATCAGCACTTATTGCAGGAAATGGCAATTGAGCCTCAACATAAAAAAAGTGTAAAGTGCTGCATTTACATAGAAAGGAAGCTCCTTTATTATAAAACTATACAATAGCAAGACAAACACCGGAAGCAGTTACTTCCATAAAATATCTGGTAGTATACTTACTGTGCAATTTGAAATGGAACAACCATATAAAAGCAATCAAGGGTAAGGCAGACGACAGATTCATTGGATGAATCCTCAGGAAATGTAGTCCATCAATAAAAGAAGTTGAGTATTGCTCATGAGTGGGGGATCTGTACCAGGTAGGGTTAATAGAAATTGTAGAAAAGCTCCAACACAGAGAAGCACATTTCATTATGAGTTCATTTACTAAGCGCAAAATCATCACAACGATGATTAGGAAACTCCAGTGGCAGTCGCTGCAAGAGAGACATTCTATATCACTGTACAGGTTTCTGTCAAAGTTCCAAGTGTACGTTTCATGGAGAGTCAACCAATATATTGCAGAACTAAGTATAACTCTCGAAGCAACCATGATAATTATACTAGCGAGATTAGCGCCCACACAGAGACATACAAGTAATCATTTTTTCCACAAACCTTATGTGGGAGTGGAATAGGAGGGAGTGACAATTGTATGCAAAGTATCCTTTGCCACACACCGTGAGGAGGCTTAGGGAGTGTAGATGAAAATGAATTTGGATGAGGAATCAAAAGCCAATGCATGATGAATGTTGACATTTGCCAGTGTAAGTAAAAAAATATGGATATTAGCTAATATTCAAGACATATACCCTTTTAATTGATGAAAGGAGAAAATATAAAAATGCAGTAAATGAAACAGGCAAAATGGAGTACCGACGACTAAAAAATGAGATTGATAGGAAGTGCAAAATGGCTATGCAGGAGTGGCTAGAAGGCAAATGCAAGGATGTAGAAGAATGTATAAATAGGGGGAAAATAGATACAGCCTACAGGAAAATAAAAGAAACATTTGGAATTAAGAAAAACAGCTCTATGAATGTCAATGACACAGATGAAAAATCTGTTCTCAGCAAAGAAGGGACAACTGAAAGATGGAAAGAGTATATAGAGGGGCTCTATGAAGGAAATGAACTTAGCAGCAATATTGTAGAAAGGGGAGAAGAAGTAGATGAGGATGAAGTAGGAGATACTCTACTGAGAGATGAATTTGACAAATCACTGAAAGACCTAAGTCGAAACAAGGCCCCTGGAGTAGATGATATTCCCTCAGAGCTACTGAAGTCTCTGGGAGAACCAGTCATGACAAAATTGTTTCACTTGGTGTGTAAGATGTATGAGACAGGTGAAGTACCCTCACTCTTTAAGAAAAATGTTATAATCCCCATTCCAAAGAAAGCAGGTGCAGACAGGTGTAAAACTACAGAACCATCAGTTTATGGCTGCTAAATTTTAACACGAATTATTTACAGAAGGATGGAAAAGCTGGTAGAAGCCGACCTCAGGGAAGATCAGTTTGGGTTCAGGAGAAATGTAGGAACACAAGAGGCAATACTCACTTTACGGCTTATCCTAGAAGATAGATTAAGAAAAGGCAAACCTACATTTCTAGCTTTTGTAGATTTGGAGAAGGCTTTTGACAATGTTGATTGGAATAAACTCTTTCAAGTTCTGAAGCAAGCAGGAGTAAAATATAGGGAGCCTAAGGTTATTTACAACTTGTACAAAAACCAGACAGCAGTTGTCAGAGTTGAAGGACATGAAAGGAACGCAGTGGTTGGAAAGGGAGTAAGACAGGGTTGTAGTCTTTCTCCAATGTTATTCAATTTGTACATTGAGCAAGCTATAAAGGAAAGCAAGGAGAAATTTGGAGAAGGAATTAAAGTTCATGGGGAAGAAATAAAAACCTTGAGTTTTGCTGATGACATTGTAATTCTGTCAGATACTGCAAAGGACTTGGAAGAGCAATTGAACGGAATGGGCAGTGTGCTGAAAGGTGCATATAAGATGAACATTAACAAGAGCAAAACTAGGGTAATGGAGTGCAGTATAAGAAAATCAGGTGATGCTGAAGGAATTAGGTTAGGTAACAAAGCAATAAAGGAGGTAGACGAGTTTTGTTACTTGGGCAGTAAAATAACAAATGATGGTCGCAGTTCAGATGATATAAAATGCAGAATGGCAATGGGTAGAAAAGCGTTCTTGAAAAAGAGCAATTTGTTAACATCGAATATTGATTTAACCCTATGGAAGTCCTTCCTGAAGGCATTTGTATGGAGTGTTCCCTTGTATGGGAGTGAATCATGGATGATAAACAGTGCGGACAGGAAGAGGATAGAGGCTTTTAAAATGTGGTGCTACAGAAGAATGCTGAAGATTAGGTGGGTGGTTCGCGTAACTAATAAGGAGGTACTGAACAGAATGTTTGGCATACCTTGACTAAAAGAAGGGATAGATTGGTGAGACACATTCTTAGACATCAAGGAACTGTGAATTTAGCTTTGGAGCGAAGTGTGTGGGGCAAAAACCGCAGAGGAAGACCAAGATATGGATACAGTAAGCAGATTCAGACAGATGTAGGATGTCGTTCTTATGTGGAGATGAAGAGGCTTGCTCAGGATAGGGTATTGTGGAGAGCTGCATGAAACCAGTCTCCGGACTGAAGACCACAACAACAACCCTTTAACTATGTGAAGCTTGACATTCTCCACAATTTATTATATGACTGCTAAAGTCTTTAGTTTCAGTATTTCACAGTAATAGCACCATTAAAAAAAGGGTGATTTTTCACATGCATTTATTAATATACAGAATGTTAGTCTTGAATGGAACACACAAATTGGTGAGCCAGCTTTATGCCTAACTTAGGTTAGCTCATAAAATCCTTATTTTCAGTCAATGCGTGAACATTCTTTGATGCTCCATATGAATGTTTAATTACGTTGCTATCAAGACGTAGCTGAAAATAATTATGTGATCCAAGTTAATTGCCTCAAATGGAAAAACATTTGAGAAAATTGTAAAACTACAAAGAGACAGAATGACTAATCATGACTTACCTTTAGGAGGTTCCACAAACATGTAAAACAATTTCCTCCTCCATTTAAAAATGTGTCCTTGAAATTTTACCTCCTTAAGTTATGTACTGCCTAACCATCCTGTCTTCTTGCAAATTAAGTTCCTTACTAAGTAGGGGATTTTTAGAAATAATTAAATGATGGGGGGAGACTCTTAAAATAGTGTCCCCTTTGCCTGTATTCATTTAAAGTATTTGCTTCCTAAGCTCAGAGTAAGGAGATTGACACTGTTTGTTGTATTATAGAAAAAGTCTCAGATATCACCTCTAGTCATATTGATCTTCTTACAATTGTCTCCTATATCTTACATGATAGATTATTCACAACTGAAATAGGAGCATCTAACTGATCAGGGGGAGCATTACTTTGAAACCATGAGTGAACAACAAAATATGTAGTCAAAACAGTCCCATGTGATGAAGTGACTTCAGTTGCAATATCACTGAATGTATTCTGTTTGGCAGATAACATGATCTGACAAACAAATAGCTACATTGTTTCAGTATGACACGAAAATAAACAAGCATCTAAACCCAGAATTATCCCCACCGTGTTTTAGTAGCCTTTGTAAAACTGCTGACGCCCTTTGAGCATTAAACTGTTTCATTGAATCTCTGTAGATTTCCTTAGTGACAAACATGTACACATGTTTGGAAGATTTTCAAACTCCAACAACATGTAAATTCCTTTATTCCTTTGGTATAACATAGCCATGTATTTGAAACAACCGTAACAGAAAATAAAGTAATTACATACCAACAATTTATCAGCTTTAGCTTCACTAATGCCTTTGATCGCCAATAACTGTTTCTTAGGAGCAAATGCCACAGCTTCAACTGTATGAAATCCAGCTTCTTCCAGTTTTTTGACATCTGCAGCACTGATTCCATGTGCCTGTCAATTCAAAAGTGTTATCAATATTTAAGCAATAACAACAATAAGAATCAGGCTATGCATGTGCGCCGCCTCCCCCATCCAAACACACACACACACACACACACACACACACACACACACATACACACACACAGGATCACATTAACACACTTCATCACATACATCAAATACACATTGATGAAATAAAATATGTATGAAGTGCAAATTTTCTAAGTTAATTACATGAAATAAGAGCCAGTCCAATGGAAATCATCAGATTTTAGCTGATATGGGTTATGTTATGGTTAAGGATTTTATTGAATTTTGGTACAGTTATTGCCTGCACTATAGTAAGTTCATATTTCAGGTACTGAAATGTGTAACCCTCAAGAGGCTGAGCTAGGCTGTAACAGAGTTATATTTTTGGCAAAATTTTCCGAAAAATGTGTCCCTCCTAGTACATGTACTAAAACAGATACAGCCAAAAAGTCGTCTCATTTGAAAGCTGACACCTCGCCCCATGTAGCAGAGAGCCATATGTGTTGTCATATATCAGTGTTTGAAGTTATTCAGAGACAAATTGCTAGTCAAGTTATCACATTTTGCAAATTTTTAATATTTTTTTCTCACATGTGAATGACAGCACTAAAATGATATTTGGTATGCATAGAAATATGATTGGGTTGAATTCACTGAACAATTTTAGTTGTGTTACATGCACACACAGCGTTTTTGGAGCTTGAAAATTCTAAAATTGTCAATACTCACTATTTTGGACTCCCAAAAATGCCATGAGTGCAAGGTCACAAGATGCTGATAATTACCTAATTATGTAACTTGTTACAAAGTCTAATTACCTCCAAAATATCTTGGAGTTACTCCAATGCATAACTTTATTACTGAACTCTGATAATGTGAGCGTGTCAAAAAGAACATTTGGTCCTATCACAAGTGCCACAGTATTTTAGAAGAGAGACATTTTATTGTGCAAAATATTGTTGTGTTACTATCCAATGTCAGAAATCATGTAGCAATTTCTGAATACTGATGACCATGCATTATTAGCACACTGCAGTCCAGTATGGAAATGTATCATGAAGTGCATGGTCAGTGTTGGACGACATGGAAAAATGTTTTACTCGGACAGCAGTAAAATAGGAGTGTCAAACTACCTTGCTGTCAACAATCAAAACTAAAACATATAGCTGTGACTATAGTGATGAGACAAAGCATCTATTGGCTGTTAATGCAGAATTAAAAACTGATGATGAAATGTTTCATCATCATCATGAGAAGGTATATCTGGACAATTTTACATACATTTTCGATCATGTATGTTGTGACCAATTCTCATGTCACTAGGCTGGGGTAAAATACTCCTCACAGTTATTTCTACAGAGCTGTGTAGGTAGCTTTCTGGTAATGTTACTCTTATTCCTGGGAAATATACTGTGTGTTCAAAGTGCTATTGCATGATTAACACCAGTAGAAAAGGCCACCAAGAAACTGAACATTAGTTGCAAGCGACAGAAGCAAAATGAGAATTTTTCACCAGAGACATAAAATGCCTAATATTTTTCACAGGGGTGTTAAATTTCCACTGTAGCACTACAAGGAAATATCGGATCAAATCAAAATGTGAAACAAAATATGTATACTTAAGAAAGCTTAATTACGGCAGATATGCGAAATTGTCTTGGTATTTATGGCAGAATATCTTAGTTACATGGTATTTATTTGTTAGTCTCTGTAATATAACGATAAAATGGTTGTTACATAAGTTATAGACTCCCAACAGAAGATAGTTCCTATTAGCCATTTATTAACGAAACAGAAAACTGTGCATCCATAATATTGTTTGCAGGGTTCAAGAAAATATTAAACGAAGAATGCAAGTGGTGGCTTTGGAAGCGGAAGCGACACACAGTAAATAACAGTGCGCAGCCTAAGAATAATTAAGCCACTGCACAGACATTTCAAGAGAAATTATGTAATCTCTTTTACGAGTTTTTTTTTTCATTGTTAAGTGAGATATCGTAGAAGTAAGATGGCATCTAATTATGAACTATAATTACTCAAATGTAGTTATACATTCTTCATTGTAGGAATGATCTAAAGTTTTAATATACGTCTTAAAATGGAAAAAAAAGTGTTGAATCAATAGTAGTCTGAGTATGTAATGTTTTTTCAAGGTGATTATGTCCCTGCAAGAAGATATGCGGTCCTATGCACTTGAGTGGATTGAGGAAACCGACTAGCGGGTTCCTCAACCCATCCAATCAAGAATCCTAAGGCAACCATGTTAAATAAAAGCATACACGAGTGGTATTTGAGTGACATATAGCGGAGTTGGAGCCAAGTCAGCTTTTGATAAAAGTTATATTGGAGGTTTATAAACGCCTCTTACTCCACTCTTAAAATTATTTGCCACACCACACAAGATATGTCACAATACATCTCCCAGCATGACTTGGCACATTTACATTGTATTTGGTGCTGAGAAAGCTAATAAGAACACTTTTTGGAGCATTAATAATTTTTATAGTAAGATTTCATAGAAATATTTGAAATACACAAACTGTTTACATGGTTCCAATAATGTCGGCACATTTTTCAAGAAAACACCCAAACGTCACTCAAAGCAGCAACAAAGAACTACACTGCACTGATACTCGCCATAGTTACCACCCCAATAATTTTCATTCATAAGGAATATTGTCATAATAACTATGACAGTCTTTAGCAAGAACAGCTTTAAGTTGTTGTAAATGATCGCATTTGGATTTCTTAATTTTCAGTCTTTCCTTGTATAGTTTCGGGAAGCAAACATCACCAAGAATTTTGCTCGGACATCTTGGTAATTCTTGCCACACCTCGTTGAAAGAGCACTTGTAGTAAATAATACCATTTGTGCGGTACTGTAGCGCCCTCAGAAGGGTAACTGCAGGCTCACTTTTAACAGCTCTTCCTGGCCTAATTGAGTCATACATCCACAAACTTTTCTCTGCGTAGTTGGTGAAAAAGGAATAATCTAGATCATGGACTTTGTGCGGCTGTGGCTTTTTTCTCACCCCTTCAAATACCACAGCGCATTAGCTAGGAGTGTAACTTCAAATCCTTTAAGCTTGAACTCGCTGGTACTGTGAACTGAGTCACATTCCATCTGGGTATGGCTTTTCTCCAAAAACTTTTCTGTAATCAATACTCCAGTATCAATTGCTAGTCTTAAAAGAGCATTTGATTAATCACATTTCTGTTCAAGTATGTGCAGAATACAAAATGACTTGAAAAGGATTTTCCTTAATCGTTTTGGATAGGCCGTCCACAATGCAAGAGGCAAAACATGATGCAACCATTTCACCTTGTGTTTAATCGAACCAGTAACATACTGCATCACCACTTTCTAAATTATACATTGTGAAGTTATGAACAGCCAACTTTATTTTATAATAAACTGCACTTGCACTAAAAATGGAGCTACTTTCACGGCCTGTAAGTCCACGATGTACACTGAGCAGAGCTTCTGCTGGGCATTTTCTTGTCTGCATCTTTTTGCACCGTTGCCTGTTCTTTCCCTTCTGTGTGTTGCGTCCACATGTCTTCACTCAAGTTTCCAAGCCTGTAACTACAACACAAGTCACATTGCTCTTTCTTGGGGGAAAATAAGCTAATATTGCCACGAGAGACCACAAACACCAACTGCCAACTGCAGGGGATAGCGTCACGGACTGCGGAACAGAAGGTCGCCGGTTCAATCCCGCCCACCGGCAAAAATTTATTTCTTTGTAATTTACAATACCAGAAGGTTCTACATCTTTCTTATGTTCACTTGTAAATTCTACTTGTTTCTTATGTTAACTGTTCTTGTAATTTCTGGTAAATTCTGTCTGTGTATAAATAGCAGAGCACTCGGCCTGAGAGGCAGTCAGTGCTGCGTGTATGTTGAGTTCGTAATAAACGTGCTTTCAGTATAAGTGCTGTGTTTAGGTGCCTTCGAAGTCAAGCCTACTTCCATTGCCACATGACATTGTTTGGTGGAGGCGCCGGGTACACTGTGCAACAGCTACATCACCGTGGCTCCGATTAGGCAACGTAAAAGCCGTCGCTTACACGGACTGAAACCGGAATACAAGGGATACACCGAGTACATCCTACCAAAAGTCCGTATTATCAGAAGAACAATGGAGACGAAACCAGCAATAAGCCAGCTGCATATCAGACACCCGTCGGTGTTCTCTGGAGATGCTGGACAGGACCCCAACAAATGGCTAAAAGGGTTCGACCGAGTCACCAAGTACAACAGGTGGGATCATACGATGTGCTAGGCCAACATTTATTTCTACCTGGATGGAACAGCCCAGCAATGGTTCGAAAACAACGAAGACAAGTTGAATGACTGGGAGACGTTCCAGGAGGAACTTAAGAAGACGTTTGGAGACCGCCAGCGACAAATCCGCTCGGCGGAAGAACAACTGAAGAACCGGGCCCAACGACATGGTGAGCTGACACAATCGTACATACAGTGTTTTGGCCCTGTGTAACTTAGTCAATCCGAACATGACTGAAGCGGACAAAATCACGCACCTGATGAAGGGAATTGCAGAAGATATGTACCAAGCTCTTCTGATAAAAGACGTCGCTACGACAGAAGAGTTCATCAAGTGGTGCCAGCGTATTGAAGAGATGCAACAAAGGAGGGTTGGACGCAAGAAGTATGACAGACTCCCAAATGTAGTTCCTATGGCCGTTGTGGAGGACCAGCACGACTTGGCTTCTCTCATACGACAAATCGTGAGAGAAGAATTACGACAGTGCATGGCAGCCGGGACTATTAGACCGAGCGAGCATCAGATTATGGCCATGGATGTGAGCCTTGTAAGTCACGAGGTAGCCGACGCCGCTGAGGACGAGGTATTTCAAACATTAGCTCCTGTCTGCCCCGTCAATCGCACTCTACGTGAAGAATGGCATTGCCCTGCTATGACTTACGCTGCAGCCGCCAAACGGCAGCCCATGAACCGGCCGACGCGACCACAGCCAACTCCCCCGGTAACTATGACGCCCCACAGAAGTACAGACGTCTGGAGGACAGAAGACAACACACCACTGTGTTTCCACTGTGGACGCCCTGGACATGTCGTACGCTACTGCAGAGAGAGGAGGTGAGTATTCGATGATTATTTTGCCGCAAGACGTCAGCTGTCGGAGCAGTTCTATCCAAGGCAGTTACCTGCTGATGAGTTCAGTCGACCTATGGGAAGAAGCCCATCGCCGTACCCTAGACGAGGTCGCTCCCCGACGCGTCGCAGCCGTTCACCGTCGCCGTATAGAGGTACCAGCCGCTCCCCTAGCCGCCACGCCCATGAAAACTAAGCGAGGCGACCATCTACGGAGGTGAGGCCGCTGCAGATGAAAATCCTCCATGGACGACAGTCGCCAAGATGTCGGGAAATCTCATCGACATCATACTCGACGGCCAACCTGTCCGGGCACTTGTTGATTCAGGAGCCTCTTTTTCTGTATTATCGGATAATTACCGCCGCACACTAAATAAGACAATGTTCTGTGATACGGGAGCAACTGTGCTGAAGGTCGTGAATGGAAAGTACATCCATCTAGCAGGAACTTGTGTCGCAAGAATCATGTGTCAAAGCTGAGATATGGAATTGCGTCCTATAAATGACCCAAACTCTTTCTGGGGAGCATGGAAGAAGCAATCCTGAAGACTTAAGCAGTGGCACCAAAGTTGTGGTACAGATTCATAGATGACACATTTGTACTCTAGAATCTTGGGGAAGTAAGTCATCTTAACTTTCTTGAAGACCTCAACTTCTTCTCCAATCTCAAATTCACCTGGTCTGTCTCCACAACGCAACCCACATTCCTAGATGTCGATCTCCACCGTATTGAGTCTCACATCCACACTTTGGTCCATATTACACCCACAAACAACATTGGTTGGTTGGATGGATGTTTAAGGGGGACCAAACTACATTGGTCATCAGTCCCCCATTTCACCACAAAGCATCCAAAGAATACTATGGGCGTGAAAGAGATAGGCCCAGAGTTAATGTGTAAGGTGGGAGGGGAATCCCACTTAGTCCATAAAACATAATCTAAAACTACAAGAAACAAAACGAAAGGAGACCATTACACAAAGACTGCTTACAACAAGGAAGCCGATGGCTGTGGTTGGCCGACCATAAAAATAAAATAGAAAAAGTCAACCACTCGGCAGTACAAGGAAATCTATAGTTACAGAGAATGATAAAAACCCTCTGCTCGAATAAAACGTAAAACGGAATCTGCCATTGTAGCACTGTCACCTAAAACTTTTGATAAAATAGCAGGGAGGTTAAAATTTCTCTGCAAGGCGGCTAAAATGGGGCAGTCCAACAATATGTGGACGACTGTCAAACAGGAGCCACACCGACATTGGGGTGGGTCCTCACCCCAAAGGAGATGTCCATGGGGGAGCCACGTGTGCCCAATGCGGAGGCGAAACAAAACCACCAAGTCCCAGCGAGAGCCACGTATTGAGGAGCGCCACACAGCCATAGTCTCCTTGACAACCCGGAACTTGTTGGGCGTGCTCAGGTTGAGCCACTCAGCATCCCAAAGCTGATGTACCCGACGGCGCAACAAGGCACGGAGATCTGGAGCTGGGAGGCTGATCTCCATGATAGGGGCATTAACCGCCTGTTTGGCAAGCCCATCGGCACATTCGTTGCTTGGGATGCCGACGTGGCCCAGAGACCAAAGAAACACCACTGATCTGCCACACTGAACAAGGGCAAAACAGCCTCTCGGATGGCCATCACCAATGGCGAACGTGGGTAGCACTGTTCCAAAGCACGGAAGCTGCTCAAGGAGTCACTACAAAGAAGGAACGACTCACCTCAGCAGGAATGCATATGCTCGAGAGCACGGAAGATGGCCACCAGTTCTGCAGTATAAACACTGCAGACCTCTGGCAGAGACTGCTGCTCAACGTGGTCGCCGTGGACACAGGCAAAGCCAACGCGGCCATTTACCAATGAGCCATCCGTATGAACAATGTCTTAGCCGGGATGCTCAGCAACGAGAGCAGAAAACTGGCGACGGAGAGCCTGAGGGGGAAGCGAGTCCTTGCGCCCGTGGGCCACGTCTAAACAAAGACATGGCCGTGACAGGCACCATGGACGTGTGAGTGAATGGGCCCGAAATGGAGGTGGGAGAGGATAGGACTCAAGCTCCCCCAGGAGGGACTGCACGCAGACGGCTATTGTGTGTCCAGACCTGGGTCGCTGCTGCTGGTGATGAACAGCTGCAGTAGAAAAAAGTTGGCAGTAGTTCGGGTGTCCTGTTAAACTATATACACGAAATGCATATGCTGCCAACAGTTGTTGGCGGCGGACCCGTAACGGTGTGGACCCCGGCCTCTGCTAGAAGACTGGCCACAGGGCTGGTTCGGAAGGCTCCCGTCACAATGCGAACCCCACAGTGGTGAATAGGGTCCAACAAGCGCAATGCTGAAGGCAATGTAGAGCCATAAGCAAGGCACCCAAAATCTAAGAGCGATTGCACCAAGGCCATATAGAGCCGCAGCAGGGTGGAGCAGTCAGCCCCCCATGTGTTTTCTTTTTTTTTTTTTTGTGGTTTTAGGGCGCACAACTTCTATGGTCATTAGTGCCCAGACAAGAGCATAGATTCGCTAGATCTCAAGAAAGAAAAAAAATTGGTGACTGTCAGAACATCAAGAAGAGGCTAAAAACGAAAGAAAAAAGACAATTAAAAGGGTTAAATATCCTTCGATAAGTTGGCCAAGTTGATAAAACGCAAAACTCGAGCAGCTGCTCATGTGTCATCAGCTAAAATTTCCTCCAGAGTAGACGGAAAGTGAAGGGCTACACGGAGATGATTAAAATTAACACAAGACATTAAAACATGTCGCACTGTCAGCAGTTCACCGCAGGAGCACAGCGGTGCAGGGTCGGCAGATAGCAAGTGATGGTGGCTGAAACGGCAGTGACCGATCCGCAACCGGGCCAGGATGACCTCCTCCCGCCGAGAGGGGCGTGAGGAGGTCCTCCAAGCAGTCGGGATCAGTTTTACAGTTCTCAATTTATTGTTGTACAGTGAAAACCACGCACTGTGCCAGGACGACACGATACTCCAGCGAAGAGCCCGTTGAACATCGTCCGATGGACACAAAAGGTAGCCATGCGAGGCAAAAGAGCTGCTGCCTTGGCTGCTATGTCGGCGGTCTCATTCCTGGGCACACCCACGTGGCCAGGGACCCACAGGAAAGAAACGTGACAGCTGTCATCTGCTAGCAATTGGAGGGAGCGTTGGATCCGATACACGAGAGGATGGTTCGAGAAAGGGTCCTTAAGGCTCTGCTGGGCACTAAGGGAGTCCGAACATATGGCATAGAAAGGTTGGCGGTGGCAGCAGGTGTACAAAACGGCCTGATGGAGGGCAAAAAGCTCGCCATGAAATTCGAGCCCAGTCAGGGAGCTTGTATTGGAAACGGTTGTCCCCGACGACGAAGGCAGATCCGACACCGGCAGTGCTCTTGGAACCATAAGTGTAAATAAATATGGCATTATTGAACCGCGAACGGAGTTCGACAAGCCTCGAGCGGTATACCAAATCCGGAGTGCTCTCCTTGGGGAGCGAACTAAGTTCGAGGTGAGTGTGAACCTGGGGCTGATGCCAAGGTGGCAATGGGCTTTCGCTCAACCGAAAGGTGGAAGGAAGGGTAAAATCGAGCCGCTGTAGTAGGCGGCGAAACCGAACCCTAGGTGGAAGCAAGGCAATCGCAGACAACTGATACTGGCAATTGAGTGAGTCATCAAAAAATAATCGGTAAGATGGATGGTTGGGCATCGACCGCAGGCGGCATGCATACCGACACAAGAGTATGCCAGGCCGAGTGGTCAAGGCTAATACAACAGCCTCGGCATACAGACTTTCAACAGGACTGGTATAAAATGCACCGGTCGCAAGACGTAATCCCCGATGGTGGATAGAGTTGCGACGGCGGAGAATCGACGGCCGTGCAGAAGAGTATACAAGGCTTCCGTAGCCAAGCTTCGACTGAACAATGGCCTGGTAAAGGTGAAGCAGGGCGGTACGATCCGCTCCCCATGACGTACCACTGAGGACGCGAAACACATTAAGGGATCGGGCACAACGGGCTGCCAGGTAGGACACGTGTGTGGACCAGCAAAGTTTCCTATCCAACATGAGTCCCAAGAATTTCATAGTCTCCACAAAAGGGAGAGTAACAGGGCCGAGATGTAGAGAAGGAAATTCCTTGTATCTCCAGAAGTTTATACACACCGTTTTCTCAGTAGAGAATCGGAAGCCGATTGCGATGCTCCAGGAATATAGACGGTCAAGACAGCGTTGAAGAGAATGCTCCAAGAGACACGTCCGCTGGGCGCTGCAATAAATTGCGAAATTGTCAACAAAGAGAGATCCGGAGACGTCGGCTGAAAGGCAATTTACGATCGGATTGATTGCAATGGCAAAGAGAGCCATACTCAAGACAGAGCCCTGTGGTACCCCATTCTCCTGGTAAAAAAGTATCTGGTAAAACAGAGCCCACCCGTACCCGGAACTTGCGATCCGCCAAAAACGCTTGATTGAAAAGAGGGAGGCGGCCCCGAAGGCCCCATGTGTGCAATGTGCGGAGAATGCCCGCTCTCCAACAGGTATTGTACACCTTCTCCAAGTCGAAGAACACTGCTACTGTTTGACGCTTCTTTAGAAAGTTATTCATAATGAAGGTCGACAACGTAAGGTGGTGATCAGCAGCAGAGCGGTGTCGACGAAAACCGCATTGGATATTAGTCAGGAGGCAGCTATATTCGAGGAGCCAGACCAACCGAGCGTTAACCATGCGTTCCATCACCTTACAGGCGCAGCTCGTCAGAGAAATGGGGCGATAACTGGAAGGAAGATGTTTGTCCTTCCCTGGTTTGGGGATGGGGACAACAATGGCTGCACGCCAACTTGTGGGAACATGACCTTCAGTCCATACGCGATTGTAGGTACTAAGAAGAAAACACTTGCCCGCAGGAGAGAGGTTCTTCAGCATCTCAATATGAATGGAATCGGGCCCGGGAGCAGAAGATCGGGACAGGGCGAGAGCACGGTCTAGTTCCTGCATGGTGAAGGAAACGTTATAATTTTCACGATTAAAAGAGTGGAAAGAAGGTGGCCGTGCCTCCTCTACCTGTTTGCGAGGGAGAAAGGCAGGGTGGTAATGGGCAGAGCTCGAAACCTCCACAAAGAAACGGCCCAATGCGTTGGGGGTCCACGAGGACTGTGTTCTCCACGGTCAGGCCAGGAATCGGGGAGTGGACCTTATGCCGGATGAACGGCGGAGACCACCCCAAACAACCGTGGAGGGAGTAAAACGGTTAAAAGAACTAGTAAAAGCAGTCCAGCAAGTTTTCTTGCTGTCGTTTATGATACGACGACATTGCGCTCTCATACGTTTATAATTTATGCAATTCTCCAAAGTTGGGTGGCGGCGGAAAGTGCGTAAAGCACGGCGCCGGGCTCTAAGCGCATCGCGGCAGGCTGCAGTCCACCAAGGGACTGGCACACGACGTGGAGAAGATGATGTACGAGGTATGGAATGTTCGGCAGCAGTGAGAATAACCTCTGTGAGGTAGTCGACCTGACTGTCACAGCTGGGAAAATTCTGATCGTGAAAAACAGTCATTGAAGAATAAAGCCCCCAGTCGGTTTAGAAATATTCCAACTGGTGGGACGAGGAGATGGGGAATGATGCAGGAAGTGGATGATACAAGGGAAATGGTCACTCGAGTACGTGTCAGAAAGTGCATACCACTCAAACCGACCGGCAAGCTGAGGAGTGCATATTGCGAGGTCTATATGGGAATAAGTGTGTGTTGTGTCTGAAAGGAAGGTCTGTGCACCGGTGTTGAGGCAGACAAGATCGAGGTGTTGGAGAAGGTCCACCAAAAGGGAGCCTCTCTGACAAGGTGCCGGAGAGCCCCATAGGGGGTGGTGGCCTACCAACACGAAAGGTGAAGGGAGCTGGTCAACAAGGTGTAGCACATCTGCCCTAGTAATGGCAGATGACGATGGCGAATAGATATTACAGAGGGAAAAGGTAAATGTGGATAAAGTGATGCGGATGGCAACTGCCTGTAGGTGAGTATGCAATGAAATGGGATGGTAATAGACGTCTCTAAGGAGCATCAGAACCCCTCCATGGGCTGGGATACCTTCCTCAGGTGGCAGATCGAACCGCACAGAGGTGTAGTGTGGAAAGTCTGCACGATCACTTGGACGCAACTTAGTTTCTTGGAGACAGACTAGAAGCGGGCAGTGCAACCGAAGGAGTAGTTTTAACTCCTCCCGATTGGAACGAAATCCGCAAATATTCCATTGAAGGAGTGCCATGATAAAAAATGAGATAAGAAATAAGGATAAAAACCAACTAGCAAGCGGGGGTCACTTCGACGGCCGCTGAGGACCGGATTTCGAGGGAGCACTGCTATCGCTGTCTAGGGGGAAAGGGTTGTGGTCCATAGGTTCGACCGACGCGCCTGCCACCTCCCTGTGTTGATCAGGAGGGGCAGTTTCCACCGCCGGTAGAGGGCCGGGTGCCCGGCAGACGGAGTGTCCCGGTGAAACAGAAGACGGCCGAGGCTGGCAACTGTTGGGCGGCGTGCCGGATGGGTCACACCTCGGCGGGGAAGGTGAGGAACTCTCTTTCTTGTTGGCTCTTCTGGAAGATTGACGGTGAGAAGAGGCAGTTGACGGTTGGGAAGCCTGAGAATGCAGAAAATCCTTACGGGCGGGTTCCTTTTTCAAAGTCCGGGCATCTTGTTTAGGTGCCCGCAGTTTTCTAGAGGTTGACGAAGACTGTACTTTAGAAGCAGCAGGAGGAAGCGGGGACGTGGAACGGGCAATCTTCGGGCTGGCGGATCGCACAACTGTGTCAGCGAAAGTGAAATCACAAGTCTGGGTACTGGAATCCTTAGTAGGTCGAGTTGGGGCGAGGACCTTACTGTATGTGCCCACTGGGAGGACAGTGGGCTTTCGACTCGCCAACAACTTTCGAGCAGCAGATGTTGATACCTTCTCCGTAACCCGAATTTGCTGGATGATTTTTTCATCCTTATATACAGGGCAATCTCGAGAGGAAGCCACATGGTCGCCGTTGCAGTTAAGGCAGTGAGGGGACAGAGGTGGGCAATCCCCTCATGGGCGTCCCTACCACATGTGACAAATTTCGTTGCGTTAGGACAAGATTGACGGGTGTGGTTGTATCTGTGGCATTGCAAACAGCGCATTGGGTTAGGCACATAAGGACGGACAGAGATGACTTCATACACTGCTTTGATCTTCGACGGGAGTTCAACTCTGTTGAACGTCAAATACACAGTACGAGTCGGTGTCAGCTGGTTATCTACCGTTTTCATCACCCTATGGACGGCTGTCACACCCTGATCTGACATGTAGGATTGGATGTCTTCATCAGACAACCCGTCAAAGGATCTCGTAAAAACTACCCCCCGTGACGAGTTTAGTGTGCAGTGCGCTTCTACCTTGACTGGAAACATGTGTAACAATGTAGTCCGGATTAGCTTTTGGGCTTGGAATGCACTGTCCGCTTCCAGCAACAATGTGCCATTGCGCTGACGCGATCAGGTTTTAACTGGGCCAGCAATTGCATCAATACCTTTCTGGATGACGAAAGGATTTAAAGACGTGAAATCTTTACCGTCGGTGCGAGACACAACAAGAAATTTCGGTAGATTAGGCAGAGTCTTTTTTTGCTGAGGTGAATCTATCTTTCTTTTCTTGGTCAACGTCACTGAAGAAGAGAAGGAAGTCATTGCGGAAGTGTCCCCCGTGATTACCGGCGTCTCCGATGGCGCGCTCCTTCCTAGTGGGGGCCCTCTCCGAGGGCTTACCCGCCTTAGGTGATTGTTCACACCTCAGGTCACACCTCCCGAGAACTGACGGAGGGACCAATCGGCATGTTCCGAAGGTACCAGCTCGGGTAATCACCCATCCCTGGGCCTGGCCTTTACCAGGGGGTACGTACGTGCCCTACTTGTCTACCCGGGGCGGGGAATTACGCGTTACCCAGTCACCTGCGCCGCATGATAATGCATGGGTCGGCCTTCAGACACGCACAGGGAGGAAAGAAGAAGATGAGAGGAAGTGAAGAGAAAAAAGGAAAGAAGTGTCTCAAACGCCGAGGCGGAGACTAATGAGGAGGAGAAGAAGAAGACTAAGAGAGTACAGCAAGAAGAGGAAGATAGAATCAAAGCTAAGGAAAGGAAGGGACCAAGGAATAAGAGAAACTAACACAAGAAACCACCGTAACACGCGAAAGACGCCCGTCTCCGGGCGAAGGTATAGACCGGGAGGGAAAGTGAAGCAGCCTGGGGCAGAAGAAAGGCTGCTCCGGCTCGGGGCCCCGTGCGCGCCACACACGTACCCACAAAAGAGCTGTGGGTCCCTTGGGGGGCCGAAACATCGAAGGGCATTGAGATGGCACCCGCACTCCCATTTTAGATAACAAATATGAGGGAGCCAAGTCAGTCAGGCAATAAGGATCAGTCCTAGGAATCAGTGAGTGTCCACAACAGGAAGCAGTTTGCCGTCAAGATAGAGTTCAGGGTGGGGGCGAACTGTCCAACGCCAACAGAAGTGCATCACATGTGTTTTGACGGCGGAAAACTGGAAGCCATGATGCTGGACCCACATGCGAGCCTGGCGGATGGCCGCCTGGAGTCGGCGCTCAGCAGCACTTGTGGTGGAGCAGAAAGATATGCAAAAATCATCAGCGTACAGGGAAGGAGGCACCGATGACCCCACAGCTGCGGCCAGGCCATTAATGGCCACCAAAAACAGCGAGACACTCAGCACAGACCCCTGTGGGACTCCATTTTCTTGGACGTGGAGCGAACTATGGGCAACACCGACTCAGACCCGAAACGTACGCAGTCGGAGGAAATTTGCAATAAAAATGGGAAGTGACCCCGAAGGCCCCACTCATGCAGCGTAGCGAGGATGTGATGCCGCCATGTGGTATCGTAGGCCTTCTGAAGGTCGAAGAAAACCGCAATGAGGTGCTGACAATGGGAAAAAGCTGTTCGAACCACTGATTCCAGGCACAGCATATTATCTGTTGTAGAACGACCCTGGTGAAATCCACCCTGCGATGGTGCTAGAAGGCCCCATGACTCGAGCACCCAAGTCCCCAAGTCAAGCGACGTGCGACCATACGTTCGAGCAACTTGCACAGAACGTTGGTCAGGCAGATGGGGCGATAACTGTCAACCTCCAGTGGATCCCTGCCAGTCTTCAGCACCGGTATGACGTCGGCTTCCCGCCACTGGGACAGAAACTCGCCACCACCCCAAATGCGGTTGAATATGTCAAGGGCATGGCACTGAGAATTCCACCAGAGGTGTTTCAGCATCTGTGCATGAACACGGTCAAGGCCGGGAGCCGTATCTGGGCAGTTGGCCAAGGCACTAAGCAGCTCACTTTCGGTAAATGGGGTGTTGCAGGTCTCCCGCGGGGAGGCTGTCGCTCTACACGCTCCATGTGGGAGCGAAATGCTGCACTGTAGTTAGCAGATACAGAGCACTAAGCGAAGTGATCAGCAAGATGTTCAGCGAACATACTCAGGTCTGTACACACAGCCCCATGGATAGAAAGACCAGGGACACCAACAGAAGTTTATTTTTTTATTTTTTTGTGGTTTTAGGGCGCAGAACTTCTACGGTCATTAGTGCCCAGACAAGAACAGAGATTCACTAAATCTAAAAAAAAATTGGTAACTGCCAGTTAGAACATCAAGAAAAGGCTAAAAACGAAAGATAAAAGACAATTAAAAGGGTTAAATATCCTTTGATAAGTTGGCCAAGTTGATAAAACACAAAACTCTAGCAGCTGCTTGTGTGTCATCAGCTAAAATTTCCTCCAGAGTAGACGGAAAGTGAAGGGCTACACGGAGATGATTAAAATTAACACAAGACAGTAAAACATGTCGCACTGTCAGCAGTTCACCGCAGGAGCACAGCAGTGCAGGGTCGGCAGATAGCAAGTGATGGTGGCTGAAACGGCAGTGACCGATCCGCAACCGGGCCAGGATGACCTCCTCTCGCCGAGAGGGGCGTGAGGTCCTCCAAGCGGTCGGGATCGGCTTTACAGTTCGCAACTTATTGTTATACAGTGAAAGCCACGCACTGTGCCATGACGACACAATACTCCGGCGAAGAGCCTGTTGAACATCGTCCGATGGGATGCAAAAGGTAGCCATGCGAGGCAAAAGAGCTGCGGCCTTGGCTGCTATGTCGGCAGTCTCATTCCCTGTCACACCCACGTGACCAGGGACCCACAGGAAAGAAACGTGACAGCTGTCATCTGCTAGCAACTGGAGGGAGCGTTGGATCCGATACACGAGAGGATGGTTCGAGAAAGGGTCCTTAAGACTCTGCTGGGCACTAAGGGAGTCCGAACATATGGCATAGAAAGGTTGGCGGTGGCGGCAGGTATGCAAGACGGCCTGGTGGAGGGCAAAAAGCTCAGCCGTGAAATTCGAGCACAGGTCAGGGAGCTTGTATTGGAAACGGTTGTCCCCGACGACAAAGGCAGTTCCGACACCGGCAGTGCTCTTGGAACCATCAGTGTAAATAAATATGGCATTATCGAACCGCGAACGAAGTTCGACAAGCCTCGAGCGGTATACCAAATCCGGAGTGCTCTCCTTGGGGAGCGAACTATGTTCAAGGTGAGTGTGAACCTGGGCCTGATGCCACGGTGGCAAAGGGCTGTCGCTCAACCGAAAGGTGGAAGGAAGGGTAAAATCAAGCCGCTGTAGCAGGCGGCGAAACCGAACTCCAGGTGGATGCAAGGCAATCGCAGGCAACTGATATTGGCAATCGAGTGAGTCGTCAAAAAAATAATCGGTAAGATGGATGGTTGGGCATCGACCGCAGGCAGCATGCGTAGCGACAAGAGTATGCCACGCCGAGTGGTCAAGGCTAATACAACAGCCTCGGCATACAGGCTTTCAACAGGGCTGGTATAAAATGCACCGGTCGCCAGACGTAATCTCCGATGGGGAATAGAGTTGAGACGGCGGAGAATCGACGGCCGTGCAGAAGAGTATACAAGGCTTCCATAGGCGAGCTTTGACTGACTAATGGCCTGGTAAAGGTGAAGCAGGACGGTACGATCCGCTCCCCATGACGTACCACTGAGGACGCGAAGAACATTAAGGGATCGGGCACAACGAGCAGCCAGGTAGGACACGTGTGTGGACCAGCAAAGTTTCCGATCCAACATTAGCCCCAAGAATTTCGTAGTCTCCACGAAAGGGAGAGCAACAGGGCCGAGATGTAGAGAAAAAGGAATAAATTCCTTGTATCTCCAGAAGTTTATACACACCGTTTTCTCAGTGGAGAATCGGAAGCCGTTTGTGATGCTCCAGGAATATAGACGGTCAAGACAGCGTTGATGACAACGCTCCAAGAGACACGTCCGCTGGGTGCTGAGCTCTGCGGTACCCCATTTTCCTGGCGAAAGGTACCGGACAAAATAGAGCCCACCCGTACCCGGAACTTGCGATCCGCCAAAAACGCTTGAATGAAAAGAGGGAGGCGGCCCCGAAGGCCCCATGTGTGCAATGTGCGGAGAATGCCCGCTCTCCAACAGGTATTGTATGCCTTCTCCAAGTCGAAGAACACTGCTACTGTGTGACACTTCTTTAGAAAGTTATTCATAGTGAAGGTCGACAACGTAACGCGGTGATCAGCAGCAGAGCGGTGTCGACGAAAACCGCATTGGCCATTTGTTAGGAGGTGGCGAGATTCGAGGAGCCAGACCAACCGAGCGTTAACCATGCGTTCCATCACCTTACAGACGCAGCTCGTCAGAGAAATGGGGCGATAACTGGAAGGAAGATGTTTGTCCTTCCCTGGTTTGGGGATGGGGACAACAATGGCTTCACGCCAACTTGTGGGAACATGACCTTCAGTCCATATGCGATTATAGGTACTAAGAAGAAAACACTTGCCCGCAGGAGAGAGGTTCTTCAGCATCTCAATATGAATGGAATCGGGCCCGGGAGCAGAAGATCGGGACAGGGCGAGAGCACGGTCTAGCTCCTGCATGGTGAAGGAAACGTTATAATTTTCACAATTAAAAGAGTGGAAAGAAGGCGGCCGTGCCTCCTCTACCTGTTTGCGAGGGAGAAAGGCAGGGTGGTAATGGGCAGAGCTCCGCAAAGAAACGGACCAAGGCGTTGGATACATCAGTGGGATCCACGAGGACTGCGTTCTCCACGGTTAGGCCAGGAATCGGGGAGTGGACCTTGATGCCGGATAAACGGCGTAGGCCACCCCAAACAACCGTGGAGGGAGTAAAACGGTTAAAAGAACTAGTAAAAGCAACCCAGCAAGTTTTCTTGCTGTCGTTTATGATACGACGGCACTGCGCTCTCATACATTTATAATTTATGCAATTCTCCAAAGTTGGGTGGCGGCGGAAGGTGCGTAGAGCGCGTCGCCGGGCTCTAAGCGCGTCGCGGCAGGCTGCAGTCCACCAAGGGACCGAAACATGACGTGGAGAAGAGGTGGTACGAGGTATGGAATGTTTGGCAGCGGTGAGAATAACCCCTGTGAGGTAGTCGACCTGACTGTCACAGCTGCGAAAATTCTAATCGTGAAAACCAGCCATGGAGGAATAAAGCCCCCAGTTGGCTTTAGAAATGTTCCAACTGGTGGGACGAGGAGATGGGGAATGATGCAGGAAGTGGATGATACAAGGGAAATGGTCACTCGAGTACGTGTCAGAAAGTGCATACCACTCAAACCGACCGGCAAGCTGAGGAGTGCATATCGCAAGGTCTATGTGGGAGTAAGTATGGGTTGTGTCAGAAAGGAAGGTCGGTGCACCAGTGTTGAGGCAGACAAGATTGAGGTGTTGGAGAAGGTCCACCAACAGGGAGCCTCTGGGACAAGGTGCCGGAGAGCCCCATAGGGTGTGGTAGGCATTGAAGTCGCCTACCAACACAAAAGGTGAAGGTAGCTGGTCAATGAGGTGTATCGCATCTGCCCTAGTAAGGGCAGATGACGATGGCGAATAGATATTACAGAGGGAAAAGGTAAATGTGGATAAAGTGATGCGGACGGCAACTGCCTGTAGGTGAGTATGCAATGTAATGGGATGGTAATAGACGTCATCTCGAATGAACATCAGAACCCCTCCATGGGCTAAGGTACCTTCCACAGGTGGAAGGTCGAAACGCACAGAGGTGTAGTGGGGAAAGTCTGCACGATCACTTGGACGCAACTTAGTTTCTTGAAGACAGACTAGAAGCGGGCAGTGCAATCGAAGGAGTAGTTTTAACTCCTCCCGATTCAAATGAATGCCGCGAATATTCCATTGAAGGAGCGACATGATAAAAAATGAGATAAGAAATGAGGATAAAAACCAACTAGCAAGCGGGGTCACCACGACAGCCGCTGAGGACTGGATTTCGAGGGAGCACTGCTATCACTGTCTAGGGGGAAAGGGTCGTGGTCCATAGGTTCGACTGACGCGCCTGCCACCTCCCTGTGTTGATCAGGAGGGGCAGTTTCCACCGCCGGTAGAGGGCCGGGTGCCCGGCAGACGGAGCGTCCCGGTGAAACAGAAGACGGCCGAGGCTGGCAACTGTTGGGCGGCGTGCCGGATGGGTCACACCTCGGCGGGGAAGGTGAGGAACTCTCTTTCTTGTTGGCTCTTCTGGAAGATTGACGGTGAGAAGAGGCAGTTGACGGTTGGGAAGCCTGAGAATGCAGAAAATCCTTACGGGCGGGTTCCTTTTTCAAAGTCCGGGCATCTTGTTTAGGTGCCCGCGGTTTACTAGAGGTTGACGAAGACTGCACTTTAGAAGCAGCAGGAGGAAGCGGGGACGTGGAACGGGCAATCTTCGGGCTGGCGGATCGCACAACTGTGTCACCGAAAGTGAAGTCACAGGTCTGGGTACTGGAATCCTTAGTAGGCCGAGTGGAGGTGAGGACCTTACTGTATGTGCCCGCTGGGAGAACAGTGGGCTTTTGACTCGCCAACAACTTTCGAGCGGCAGATGTTGATACCTTTTCCGTAACCCGTATTTGCTGGATGACTTTTTCATCCTTACATACAGGGCAGTCTCGAGAGGAAGCCACATGGTCGCCGTTGCAGTTAAGGCAGTGAGGGGACGGAAGTGGGCAATGCCCCTCATGGGCATCCCTACCACAAGTGACACATTTTGCTGTGTCAGGGTAAGATTGCCGGGTGTGGTTGTATCTGTGGCATTGAAAACAATGCGTCGCGTTAGGTACATAAGGGCGGACGGAGATGACTTCATACGCTGCATTGACCTTCGACGGGAGTTCAACTCTGTTGAACGTCAAAAACACAGTATGAGTCGGTGTCAGCTGGTTATCTACCTTTTTCATCACCCTATGGACAGCTGTCACACCCTGATCGGACATACAGGATTGGATGTCTTCATCAGACAACCCGTCACGGGATCTCATAAAAACTACCCCCCGTGACGAGTTGAGTGCGCGGTGCGTTGCTACCTTGACTGGAAACGTGTGTAACAACATAGTCCGGATTAGCTTTTGGGCTTGGAATGCACTGTCCGCCTCCAGCAACAATGTGCCATTGCACTGACGCGAACAGGTTTTAACAGGGCCAGCAATCGCATCAACACCTTTCTGAATGACGAAAGGATTTACAGAATTGAAATCTTTTCCGTCGGTGCGAGAGACAACAAGAAATTTCGGTAGATTAGGCAGAGTCGTCTTTTGCTGATGAGAATCTATCTTTCTTTTCTGGGTCAACGTCACTGATGAAGAGAAGGAAGTCATCGCGGAAGTGTCCCCCGTGATTACCGGTGTCTCCGATGGCGCGCTCCTTCCTAGTGGGGGCCCTCTCCGAGGGCTTACCCGCCTTAGGTGATTGTTCACACCTCCAGAGAACCGACGGAGGGACCAATCGGCATGTTCGGAAGGTACCAGCTCGGGTAATCACCCCTTCCTTGTCCTGGCCTTTACCAGGGGGTACGTACGTGCCCTACTTGTCTACCCGGGGCGGGGAATTACACGTTACCCCGACACCTGCGCCGCATGATAATGCGTGGGTCGGCCTCCAGACACGCACAGGGAGGAAAGAAGAAGAATAGAGGAAGTGAAGAGAAAGAAGGAAAGAAGTGTCTCAAACGCCGAGGCAGAGACTAATGAGGAGGAGAAGGAGGCTAGGAGAGTACAAGGAGAGAAAGACAGAAACAAAGGGTAAGAAAGGAAGGAGACAAGCAATAAGAGAAACGACAACAAGAAACCACCTTAACTTGCGAAATACGCCCGTCTCCGGGCGAAGGCTTAAACCGGGAGGGAAAGTGAAGCAGTCTGGGGCAGAAGAAAGGATGCTCCGGCTCGGGGCCCGTGCGCGCCACACGCGTACCCACAAAAGAACTGTGGGCCCCCTGGGGGGGGGGGGGGGGGGGGGGAACAACAGGAGTCTGGTGGCCATAGAGGCACCTGATCTTAGTCCACACCTGAGATGGAGAGACACAAGAACCTAAGGTCAAGACATACCTCTCCCAACATTCTTGTTTGGCTCGTCTGATAAGTTGCCGAGCCTTGGCACAAAATCGCTTGAAAGCGATGAGGTTGGCCACTGATGGGTGCCATTTATGACGCTGAAGAGCCCGCCTACATTCTCTGATTGAGTCTGCGATTTCCGGCGACTACCAGGGCACGGTCCTCTGCCGGGACAAACCAGAAGAAGATGGGATTGCAGACTGAGCTGCAGAGATAATGACGTCTGTGAAATTGTCGACCACCACATCAATGTTAGTTTCCGGCAAAGATCGAATAGTGGCAGCAGTCGTAAATGCATCCCAGTCAGCTTTGTTAAGAGCCCAACGGGGCTAGGGCAATGACGCTAGGGCAGTGACAGAAAAATCGGGAAGTGGTCACTGCCACACAAGTCGTCATGCACTCTCCAATGAAGAGATGGTACGAGGCCAGGGCTGCAAATAGATAGATTGATGGCCGAGTAGGTGCCGTGTGCCACACTGAAATGTGTGGGAGCACCTGTGTTTAAAATACAAAGGCCGAGCTGGGAGACAAGATTTTCAACCTCCCTACCTCGGCCAGTAGTCATGTTTCCACCCCACAAAAGGTTATGGGTGTTGAAATCACCCATGATGAGGAAAGGTGGGGGGAGCTGAGCAATCAGTGCAGCTAACACTTGGCAGGGGATATCACCATCAGGTGGAAGATAGACACTGCAGGCGGTTATAGCTAGTGGTGTCCTGATCCGAACAGCCACTGCCTCCAAAGGTGTTTGAAGGGCCACAGCTTCATGTAGGCAGAGTTGAAGACATGAATGGAGACGCCACCAGATGCTCTGTCATACGCAAGCCGATTCTTATAAAACCCACGATAGGCTGCAGTTCGCGTTGCCGGAAGCCAGATTTCCTGGAGGGCGACGCACAGTACATGGGATGAGCTTAAAAGTTGTTTTATCTCTGCTAGGCGGGAAAAATAACCACCGCAATTCCATTGGAGGAAAGTGCTGCCTAACGACCGGGAAGGCATGAAATTGATTAAGAGACGCGGTGCTCCTCAGTGTCACTTGCCGCCACCCGCTGAGGGTCTGTGGTGTCCATGTCCATTGTGTCCAGGTTGTCTGTAAGAGCAAGGTACTCTTTAGATGAATGGATTTCGACCTCATTGTCGGAGTCAGCACTGGTAGCGGGCGGCATCAAGGAAGCCGCCTTTGCCGCTAGCTCTTTCTCCTGAGGTACATCCTGTTTTCTCGTCCGCTCCCGCTTGGGTTTCGGTGCTCGAGTGGGCTTCCCAGAAGAAGCGTCTGATGTCGACGCAGACGGGGAGGCCCGGCTACCAGCGTGTACCTGGGCCTTTAGCCACTGGCTGACGCCTGGCTGCGTCGAAACTGGCATCGTGGACAGGGTCACCTCTAGAGACCCTTTCCGTGCAGGAGTAGGTTGACTGACATCCAGGATGTCAGAAACAGTGGGAACTGCAGGAGGTGATGGAAGGTGCTCGTCAGGCCCTTTCCCTGAAGGAAGAGCCGGAGAAGGAAGACATTTCTGCGTCAGAGAGACAGGGTTCAAAGACCCAGTTAAAGGGGGAGGCAAAAGCCTTGCAGAAGAAGTGGTGCCCCCAGGCGTCTGGGGAGCCAAGACTGACTCATGGCCCAAAGGGCCCACAGAAGGTGTGAGAGTGGGTCGGGCAGCCGCCCCCAATGGAGGCGATGCCACTGTGGCTGCAGCATATGTTGACATCATAGACACAGGATGGAGTTTCTCATACTTGCGATGGGCCTCAAAATATGTTAGACGATCTAGGGTCTTGTATTCTACTATCTTGCGCTCCCTTTGGAAAGCGGGAATGGCGAATGGTGGCCGTTGCAGTTAAGACAGAAAGGTGGTGGGGTACCAGGTGCATCTGGATGTACGGGATGGCCACAGTGACGACAAATAGGGGCTGCGTCGCAATGGGAAGACATGTGTCCAAACCGCCAGCACTTGAAACAGCACATGGGTGGAGGGATGTACGGTCGGACATCACATCTGTATATCACCACCTTGACTTTTTCGGGCAAGGTATCGCCACCAAAGGCTAAGATGAAGGCCCCGATTGCCACCCTATTGTCTTTTGGACCCCAAAGACACGGCATCTTAGGTTTTCACGCAACTCCTCATCTGACTGCAGCAAAAGGTCACGGTGAAAAATGACTCCCTGTACCAGATTCAATCTCTTATGCGCCTTTACAGAGACAGGCACGTCGCCAAGCTTAGTACATGTGAGCAGAGCCTGGGACTGTGGAGGGGACTCTGCCTGTATGAGAATAGATCCATCTCGCATTTTCGAAATTCCCGCAACCTCACGACCTAGTCCTCAATATGTTTGACAAAGAACATGGGCTTAGTTGCCTGGAAGGATCCCCCATCTGTTCTAGAACAGACCAGAAATTTCGGGACATATGGCTCATTCTGTCGACCTCCACGTTCCCGCCAAGAAGTAGTCAGTGGAAGGAACGACGAGGGGTCATAAGTAGCTGCATTAATGTTCCCACGCTTTGAGACACCTGTTGCGCCAGAATTTTGATGATTTGATTTGTTTCGCTTCATTGCGAATCATCTGCCCCGATGCCACCCACTCCGAACAGGGGCTCTCCTTATGGGCGCCACCCAACGTCACCTGGCAGGATTACCATTGCTGGGAGTCCTGATGCTCCACAGCGACAAGCACGTATACCTAGGCCTGCAAGAGGAGTTTACAGCTCTGGCATCGGTAGAGCGATCCCTGCGTTGTCAGGGGGCTACAGTCAAGAGGGTACATGACGTCCCCAACACAACGGACTGGCTACCGTGTTGGCTTTCTGGCGCTATGTGAACCATCATAAAGAAGAGTGCTGGGATATCACTGCACAATGGACGCGACTTGAACGGAAAAAGAAATGGCGTGCTCAATGGCAGAATAAAAGCCGCAGTTGCAAGTTCATTCCATGATGAGTGCTCAAAATGTTCAAATGTTTGCAAATCTATCGGACCAAACTGCGTGGTCATCAGTCCGTAGCTTACAAACTGCTTAAACCTAGGTAAACCAACCTAAGGACAACACACACACCCATGCCCCAGAGAGGACTCGAACCTCCACGGCAAGCAACTGCGCGCTCCGCAGCGAGACGCTTTAGACCGTTCGGCTACTCCACCGCGGATGATGGGGGGCATAAGATGGCATGGCACGAGAATTACATGTTGCACCACGTAAGGTGTCCTTCCCCAAATTGTTCGCTCTTCTGAGGGGGGAAAAAATTGAAAAATGGAGGGTCACACCCACATAGGGGACCACAGATGGAAAGCCGAAACGTAAGAAGGCTCCTTTTAGACGCCTCTTACCACAGGTAGGAATACCGCGGGCCTATTCTTACCCCCGAACCCGCAGGGGGACAAACAACATTACCACCACTTTGACAGCTACCATCCCTTCCATACCAAATGCTCCCCTCAGCTTAGATATCTGTGGCAAACTTATCTGCTCCAATGATGAACCCCTCACCATTAAACCAACAACCTGCCCAATGATTTCTTCTTGCACAACTAGCCCACAGACCTTGCCAAGAAACAGATCTCCCAAGCAGTCCCTTCCCACTTCTAGTAAAAATGTTCATAGCCCAAGACCACCCTGAAGCATCCCCTTAGTCAACCAGTACCATTTTCTCCCAGACTCCCTAAGTAACAAATTGTTCTTAAGTCAAATCCTGAAATGAGATAATCCCTTCAACATATCCTCCCCACAGCACACAGAGTAGACTTTTGCCATCCTCCCAACCTCTGCAACATCCTCATCAAACTTACAACATTCCAAGACCACCACCCCTATCTAATGGTTCCTACCATTGTAACCAATCAATCACACTCCAAAACTCACCCCACACACCATCCCATGAACACCCACTCCAGCCACAACACAGAAAAAACCTACTCCAACCAAGGCAGTCCACATGTAAAACAACATGTCATTTACCAGCCAAATCCTGGTAAATGCACAGCCTTTTACATTGATATCACCAACGAAAAATTGGCTGTGCAAGAATTTTCATAGTATAACTGTCACCTTAGGGACAATCCATATCCTGTGACAGAACATGGTACCCAAGATGACTCCCAGGATTTTGGCATGTGTTACACCATATGTGCCATCTGTATACTGTCACTTAACACCATTCCCTCAGAGCTCCAGAAAAAAAGAACTTGACCTCCATCACACCCTCTCTTGCCACCATCCTCCTGGCCCAGCCTTCATTAACCTCTCCCCTTCGGCCATTTTCAATTCAATGATATGGACCTTCCACTGGTCTTTCCCAAGAAAGACAACGATATTGACAAGGATGTAAAAAATTTTACCTCGATTTTAAGATCAATTATTTGTCATTTGTGCATCGCAAAAACAGCAGTACAAAATTCTGCAGTAACACACAGTAGCTCAAACAGGTAGGTTTTGTAGGTATTCAAGTCAGAAAAGGAGTAGTAGTTCCATGAACTATTTTCTTACGACATCAACTATAAATAGACACCACCAAGAAACTATTACAAAATACAACTTCAAATAATTTCGCAAAAACGTTATTAAGATGCTGCTTTTGTCATCTGAGCAATAGGCCTACTGTAATCGTACAATATTTTTAATATGGTTTCTCGAACAATGCCTCGTTAAAGATACGTCCGGATGAGCATGTACAATCTACTACTGTACAACATTCAACTAATTACAACATAAATTTAAGTGTACCGGTAGCATAAAATTTACAGTTTAGAGCCCAGACCGACGTTCTATGGAAGGAAAGCCCTCTCAGGGTACATTTTATACATTACAGTCCGAGGTGTGCCTTTCTGATGACCAAGGAATTCCACATTACCGCTCAAAACACATAATAGCCTAACAAACTGAGTATACAAGAATTCGCTTACCTCGAGCTTATTGATAAGTAATGGACCGCAATCATCGACATTGTCGTCTTGCTGAATCAAGCTTGACG
This sequence comes from Locusta migratoria, assembly GCA_026315105.1. Lineage (NCBI taxonomy): Eukaryota > Metazoa > Arthropoda > Insecta > Orthoptera > Acrididae > Locusta > Locusta migratoria. The sequence continues at coordinate 302,459,349 of CM048744.1, forward strand.
CACTAGCTGAAGACATTGCCATTGTTCACTAACTGGATGTAAAACCAACATCAACTTGAACAGATTCTTAGCGAAAATGAAAATATAAGTAGCTGATACATTTGGCTACTCTTGTCTCAGTATGCTGGTCATTGTTACGCTTAAGACAATACAACTCGCGAACGAATCAACAGTAAAAATAAACAATATCACACAAGTTTAGGTGCTCTATAACACTTCTGCACCAAAATTCATACACACAACACTCAAAGTCAAACTATGTTTTCCGCCAAGAAGACTACACAAGACTACCAACTATTGAATAATCAACGTGTCAACGACAATGTTGCCAACGGTTGCAAGAGAACGGCCGGGCAACAAACAATTAAATAAAAATTGGAACGGCAGAGCAGACGTGAACCGTAAAATCATAGAATTTGGAAACGCAACACAACACAGAAAACCATGGGCATCCGTCGCCCAGTTTTACTGGTGATAAGAACGCAAAAGTAGTAAAAGCTTTAAGGAAACACTAGACTGTCAATAATAAACTACACTATTATAAAATATTTCACATTGTGAAGTATTATTGACAATCTACACGTAAAATTGAACTTGACAGATACATAGAGAGCCAACGTTGCAGCGAGCAGACTACGTTGAGTGCATAGTATCTGACTAAAATTGTATACCTTTGTCTTTTTCTGGTGGTTTCAAATGGGTAGTTCCCTTCTTTACCTGGTACAGCTTATGTAAGACAAATTCAGTAATAATTTACCTAAAGATTAGTTACTTTCTTTATATGCTTCTACACTTTTTTGCCGGAAACCAAGTGGAAATGGGCACCTCAAGCTGCAGTGAAACCAATATCTCAGAAATGCTGTGAGATAAGTATTGTTGTAGTCTGTTATGAATTTAGCACAATTTTAAGTTACTAATGTAACCAGTCTATTATAACTGGAACTTTTCTTATTGGTTAAAATATGCGGATATTAAACATCTATTCAAGAAAGGGAATAAAGAGATACCATCAAACTACAGACCGATTTCAATTTTACCCGTATTCTCAAAAATTCTAGGAAAGGTAATGTACAAGCAGCCTCTCAACCACCTAACCTCAAATGACATAATTGTCTAGAACACAGTTTGCATTTCTGAAAGGTTGTGATATCGAGGAGGGTATTTACACCTACAGTGAAAATGTACTTAATTCATTAGATAATATATTACAAGCAGAATGTCACAAGAATTGCTGCAAAATGGATTAAGTCTTACCTTGCTAACAGGAAACAAAAGCTGTCACTGCAAGGAACAAGTGAATTAAGCCAACAGTCATCATCAGATTGGGGAAAAAAAAAATACATTTGGTGTTCCACGAGGATCCATCTTAGGGCCATTGTTTTTTCTTGTGTACATTAATGACCTCTCATCAGTTACACTGCCAGAAGCAGAGTTGGTTTTGTTTGCAGATGATACAAGTATTGCAATAAATATCGTGTCAAGCTTAGTTTTAGGAAGATCTGACAATGATATTTTCATTAACATTAATAAATGGTTTAAAGCCAACTCATTGCCATTGAACTTTGAAAAGACTCACTACATGCAGGTCAGAACATGTAAGAGAATCCCATCCAGTATATGCATAAAATACGAAGAAGAGCAGAAAGAAGAGGTTGACAGTATAAAATTCCTGGGACTACAGCTTGATACTAAATTCAGTTGGGGGGAACACACCACAGAACTGCAGAAACGCCTTAACAAATCTGTATTTGCAATACAAGTGGCATCAGACATAGGAGACATAAAAATAAAAAAAGCTTCCATACTTTGCTTAATTTCATTCCATAATATCATATGGTATAATATTTTGGAGTAACTCTTCAAGTCAAGCAAAAGTTTTCAGAGTCCAAAAGCGTGTAATATATGTTACTTGTGTTGTAAATTAAAGGATATCCTGCAGAAGCCTCTTCAAGAAACTGGGTATATTAACTATTGCCTCACAGTATATTTATTCCTTAATGAAATTTGTCATAAATAAGATATCCCTATTCCCAACAAACAGCTCAGTTCATACCTATAATACTAGGAACAAAAATGATCTACACAAGGACTTACTTTAGTTCAAAAAGGGGTCCACTACTCAGAAACACATGTTTTCAATAATTTACAAACAACCGTAAAAATGTATCTACAAATAAATATCAGTTTAAGAGGAGCCTAAAAGAGTTTCTAGTGGCCAACCCCTTCTACTCCACTGACGAATTCTTAAATAGAACCAAATGATGCATGTATCTGTATTCACACTATTAGTATTATTATATTCAGCTTGTAAAAAGCGTATGTACCTGTATTAGTAATATTATATTATCCACCGCTAAAAAACAAAACATGTACCACATCCACCAGGATCACCTCAACACGGATCAGTGGAATGAAGCAACTAATCTAATCTAATCTAATTTTATATAAATTTTCGATAGCGTCTCTGAATAATTTACTTGCTGCTATGTATAAGCTAAAACCAACCACTCGCAAAGTCTACCAGAGTGTTTTTACCTGTGCATAAACCTTAAAATATGTTATTTTCTGCTGCACAGAAAAAGACATGTATCACACCATGGGCAACATTACGTCAACGAAAGGCCAACGAGAAAGAAAATGTATGGGCATCGTTTAATTCCGGGACTATGGATGTAGATGAATTGTGGACTACATTTAAGTGCATTGTTAATAAAGGGTTAGAGAAATATGTGCCAGTAAAGACGATTAAGGATGGGAAAGATCCACCTTGGTATAATAATAATGTTAGAAAGCTGCTGAGAAAGCAAAGGCTGTTGCACTCTCAATTCAAAAAAGAACACGCAAATGATGACAGGCAAAAGCTAGTAGAGATTCGTGCGTCTATAAAAAGATCGATGCGCGAAGCATACAATAATTATCACAGCCATACCTTAGCAAAATAGCTTTCTGAGAACCTGAAAAAATTCTGGTCCTATGTAAAATCGATAAGCAGGTCAAAGCCCACTGTCCAGTCACTCGTTGATCATTCCGGGGCAGTAATAGAAGAAAGCAAACGGAAAGCTGAAGTTCTAAATTTAACCTTTAAGAAATCTTTCACGCAGGAGGACCGCACAAATGTACCATCATTTGATCAACATACAAATTCCGAAATGGGGGACATAGCAATAGGTATTTCCGGTGTAGAGAAGCAGCTGAGAGAGCTAAATACGAAAAAGTCTGCTGGTCCGGATGGAATACCAATTCGGTTTTACAAAGACTATTCTGCGGCGTTGGCCCCCTACTTAGCTTGCATTTATCGTGAATCTAATTCAGCGCAAAGTTCCTAGTGATTGGAAAAAAGCGCAGGTGACTCCCGTGTATAAGAAAGGAAAGAGAACTGACCCATACAATTACAGGCCAATATCGTTGACATCAGTTTCATGTAGAATTTTGGAGCATATTCTCAGTTAAAATATAGTAAATTTCCTTGAAACGGAAAAGCTTCTTTCCATGAATCAGCACGGGTTTAGGAAACATCGTTCATGTGAAACTCAGCTTGCCCTTTTCTCACATGACATCTTGCGAGCCATGGACGAAGGGCAATAGGCGGATTGTGTTTTTCTCGACTTCAAAAAGGCGTTCGATGCGTTGCCACACTGCAGACTGCTAATGAAGATACAAGCTTATGGAATAGGTTCACAGATTTGTGACTGGCTGGAAGACTTCCTAAGTAATAGAACACAGTACGTTGTTCTCGACGGCAAGTGTTCATCAGAGACGAGTGTATCGTCAGGCGTGCCCCAGGGGAGTGTGATAGGACCGCTATTATTTTCTATTTATATAAATGATCTGATGGACAGAGTAAGTTGTAATTTGCGGCTGTTTGCTGATGATGGTGTGGTGTATGGGAGGGTGTCGTCTGTAACTGACTGTAATAGCATACAGGATGACTTAGACAAAATTTCTAGTTGGTGCGAAGAATGGCAGCTAGCTCTCAATGTAGAAGAATGTAAGGTGATGCGCATGAGTAGAAAAACAATCCCATAATGTTCGAATACAGCATTAGCAGTAAGGTTCTTGATGCTGTCGCATCAGCGTATCAGCGCACACTCCACTGCAGAGTGAAAGTTTCATTCTGGAAACATCCCTTAGGCTGTGGCTAAGCCATGTCTCCACCATATCCTTTCTTCCAGGAGTGCTAGTCTTGCATGTTTCGCAGGATAGATTCTGTGAAGTTTGTAAAGTAGGAGGCGAGGTACTGGCGGAAGTAAAGTTGTGAGGCGGCATCGTGAGTCGTGTCGGGATAGCACAGGCAGTAGTGCGCTTGCCCGTGAAAGGCAAAGGTTCCAGGTTCGAGTCCCGGTTCCTGCACACAATATTAATCTGCCAGGAAGTTTCAAATCAGCGCACACTCCGCTGCAGAGTGAAAGTTTCATTCCGAACACTCATTCTCGCACACACACACAATGCCACAGCGAAACTCACCAAAATCGGTGTGCTGAGAAAAGGCAGAAACAGGCGCCGGTATCGTAGGCGAAATATACAAATATACAAAAACACTTTGAAGCTGGCTCTGGTCTGTCGTACCTGTTTTGTGATGGTGCACGTGTATAGCCAAGTTTAATTACATCTGAATTGGACTGCGAGCAAACACGCTAATGGCGACGCACGGCTAATACATGAACGCACTCCACTGAAGGTGAAGTGGTTGAAAATCTGATTCATTATACAAAATCACGGTGGATTCGGAACTCAGACCCACGTAGTTCCGAAAACCGATAAAATTGAATAAATTCAGTTTCCGAAAAATAAAGAAAATTATCTACAGCATTCAACCCATAGAAATGCTTAGAATTATATGGGGAAGTGAATGAAATACAGCTACACGTGATAGGAGGTGATTACAGAGATGGATGAGGTCCTGTCTGAGAAAAACCACAAAAATGAAATAATTACAAAGTCGGAAAAATAAAAATAAGATTTATGGCATGCAACCCATAGAAGAAGCGAAAGAAATGCAGCTACATGCGATAGGGAGCGCTTACAGAGATGGATGAAATCCAGTCTCAAAAACTCGAAAAGTGAAATAATTACAAAGTCGGAAAAATGAAATTAAGATTTACAGCATGCAACACATAGAAATGTTTGGAATTACCTAAGGAAGCTATTGATGAAGGTTGTACAAGGCGCAGAGAGAATTACTTGACAAAGACAGATTGCATACTACCAGTCAGAGAAGAGACAGCAAAATTAAAATAGGCGGGAAGAGAAAATCGCGAAATATTAGTGGAAATCAGAGGGATACCCACATAGTTACTTGCCTGATGGGCATGGAACAAACAGGAGTGGAAGCTGAAAGCTTTGTTCTATTAACCAACCACATGGAACACATATCACTCAAGGAAGGAAACGAGAAGATTTTTACATGCACTGTACAAAAATGAACATATCACCTATTAGAAATCGGGACCCACAAAGGTAGAAAGTATTTACACAGAGTTCATACGCTGCCACATGATCACAAAAGGTTTTAACATACCAGGCGATTATCAAACTGCAACTAGAATCACACATCGTGTTTATCTATTGGAAATCACTGAATTGAAAAACGATAACACATTTCCACACACGATCGGAGAAAACATTCCAAAAAATGATTCTAAGTTCACGAGTCTAAGTTAAACGTGCTAGACTATGAAATGCTACCATCTCGCGGATACAAGAGAAGAACAACCCTTACCTCACCAGACGCCCAGTATAGAATGACCAGACTGCGTGGCCACGAGACACAGGTAGCCACCAGAAGCTGGAAAAACCAAGATCAACGGTGGGTATGGAGAGACTCGCCCTAGAGTAGGGTCGATGACTGTACTGTAACCAAAAGGGTGTAGAAAGCTCTTTGGTAGCCTCAGTAGCTATCGACTCTGAGCTAGAGAGAACGATGCAAAGCGAGCTATCACTCCCACATTCAGACAACTACAGATTCTTAAAAGTAAGACAAGTACACATTCTCGCAGGGACAGTGGCGTAGTGGAGAAGTCACATTTATGCCATTTATGCCACAATAAATTATTAACATAACAAAATAAGATAAACCTAACAATATTAATTAATATTTTAACTCATGGAATAAGAATGCTATTCCTCAAGCCTTGAAAAGAGTGGGGTTCATGTTTTAACAAAATGATAATCTAGCAACATTAAAGAAATTATAACTTTATAGAAATATACAAAAAATATATGGAAGACGACAGATGGTCGTCTTTCAAGATGAAAAAAGTTAAATAACATTTTCATCAAATGTTGCTAAATTGGCTCTCTGTTAAATGCGATAAATTCCAAGAAACATATACCAACTAAGATAAAGTTGCATAGGAATAGTATAAGTACAACATATTTAATATGTATGAACTCAACATCTTACAGATTACATGGTGTTGTTGTGGTCTTCAGTCCGTTGACTGGTTTGATGTAGCTCTCCATGCTACCCTATCCTGAGCAATCCTCTTCTTGTGACAATACGAACAGCAACCTACATCCTTTTGAATCTGTTTACTGTATTCGTCTCTCGGTCTCCCTCTACGACTTGTACCCCACACACTTCCTTCTAATGCTAAGTTGACAGTTTCTTCACGTCTCAGAATGTGTCCCACCAACCTAACTCTTCTCTTAGTAAGGTTATGCCAGAAACTCCTTTTCTCCCCAATTCTGTTGAACACCTCCTCATTAGTTATGCGATATACCCATCCAATCTTCATAGTTCGTCTATAGCACCTCATTTCGAAAGAATCTATTATCTTTTTGTCTAAACTCTTTATCGTGCACATTTCACTCCCATACAATGCTACACTCCAGACAAATATTTTCTGAAAGGACTTCCTAAGATTTAAACTAATATTGGAAGTCGACAAATTTCTCTTCTTCAGAAACGCTTTTCTTTCCATAGCCATTCTCCATTTTATATATTCTTTACTTCGACCATCAGAAGTTACTCCTTTGCATCGCCTGATTTTCTGACACTACATTCCATTACCCTCGTTTTACTCTTGTTAACGTTCAGCTTATATCTTCATTTCAAGACACTGTCCATTCCATTTAAAACAGGGGCGTATACTGAATTTGAGTCAAGGGAATGCTGCTTAGCGGTGGTAACTCACTTAATTAAACATCAATGAAGCTTAATTTCTATATTATTATTATTGTTATCATATTAGCTATTTTCAGTTATTCAAACGTAAGGAATAATTAACCCTGGATTGCTACACTTATTTTCATAGACGGGTCTGCTACACTGGGGTACAGGTGTACCCCAAATAAAAACGGATTTTTAAAATGATTAAAAATAAATTTTATTTCAAAGTAATACATTAACATTTAAATCACACTTAAGAAAAATAATGCCCAGAGAGAAACATTTAATAGAAGCACTGGGGTACAGGCGTACCCCTAGTAGCATTCGAGGGTTAAACTGTACTAGAGTAGATTGCTCAGTCATCACCATGGAATATAAGTGATGATGTATTCGGAGGTGACAATGGTGTGAGTAGCTGGGTTTATGTAATACACAGAGAATTCCATTAAATTATGAACTGGGGAGGTTTGTTTGCAAGCAAGCTTAGACAGTTTTGGGTTAATATGATTTCCATCAAATGTATTCACTCCATCTGGCACTTGACAACACGGCAGTTGTTGGCTAGAATTGGGTGGTAACCGCCACGCTATTCTTCTTAATGCTGAAAAAGAACGTTTCACTGTTGCAGTTGAAACAGGTATTGACAATATTAAGGAGGACAGTTTTAGGTTTCGCCCATAACTTTGTGAATATTGTTGGTGTTCATATATGGTACCAGTTCATGCACAGGCTTGTTTTCAAATTCTGTTGATGAATAGAATGCGATCAAATGCGACAAAATCGAACAGTTCAGAATACGGACTGCCGTTAAGTTTATCTAGTAAACCGTCTGCAAAATTTCGTCTGTGAGACGAATATTTCTCTTTGCTTAGAAGAGTCATGAACTGAAACTTGATAAGAGACCCAAACCTGCCGGATGTTTGATTGGATATGTTGTCTATAATCTTAAACTACAATCGTCTTACTTCGTTTTTGTCAATACAAGTTCTCTTGGTGGACAAATTATTTCTGTGTCATATGTCATTTTTTCCCATAGTGCATCTAAATCATTTCTCTGCGAAACAAGCAAAAGCTGAAACTTTTCGATCTCTTTATTAGAATATGCTGCATCTAGTGTCTTATTTTATAGTGTATCAAAAAGTACATCTGTGTGACAAAATATCCTTGAGAAAACCTCAAGAAGAAAGCAGTTGAAATGTTTTATCCATTACAGCAACTGTTAAGATTATATATAAATGAATTGCAGCAACCAGTTGCTTGTCGTTATTTATTTTGAACTTCAACGACCGTTTCGGGCGCTTGAGTGCCCTTCTGCTGGGCTATTTTTGTACTGTTTAGCATGTTTATCTATTAAGCAACAGTAAAAAAATAGACCAGAAAAAGGGCACTCAAGCGCCCGAAACAGGTCGTTCAAGTTCAAAATAAATAACGACAAGCAACTGGTTGCTGCAATTCATTTATTTATAAGAAAGCAGTTCTTGTACTCAGACAGAAATGAAATGAATCCATACGCCTGTGCTAGACACACAGCACCCCAACCATGACAGTTCTCCATTATGTCTTCGAAAAACATAATTAACTCACTTCTTGAACTGTGTTATCTAGTCTTGAACAAAAGTTCCACCGTGTAGGTGCGACTTTAGGAATCTTCTTTTCTACGAATTGTTTCAATGCATGAGTTCTCTTTGGAGAAGTGGGAAAAAAGGCAGACAACCCAGACATTGTCTTAAAAAACACACGTCAGTCCTTATTAGCACTAGCAGACTGCTGTAAAACTAAAGTCTGACCAACTAATTTTGATTCCAAATTAAATTCTTCTACTGTTTGGACAACACGTCTGAACAAAGCTACAGCAGAGCGACCTGCACTTACATCAGAAAAACCTGTGAACACTTCCTGGGCCTCTCCTCTATCATTTACATATCTCGGGCATGTAGATAACTGAGACTTATTGATGGAATCTGTCGTTTCATCTAGCAGAATGGAAACAAACTGAGAATTGGCTATTTCTTCTTTCAGTACATTAAGAAGAAATTTTGAAATACATATTATAAGTTCATTTTGAATAGTAGGGGACGTTCCATGGAAAAATTTACTTTATTTCATGTGGTTAGGAAGTCTGATATCATATTTGCTAATGATATTTATCAGTTCCACGTAATTCCCTCTGTTTAGAGAATCAGCCAATTCATTATGACCTCTGAATGGCAGTTCTTGATTGGCTAAGAAACGTACACAGTCTATAAGCCGCTTTAAAATTCATCTGTTGTTGGTTACAGCCTCGTTGTGAAGTAGCACAGAAGTTCTCAGTTGTTGATTCAACTGATGATCTATAGTTGTTCGACCAAATGTTAAAAGCTCCAGCCTTGCTGTAATGTGTCCAAGGGTTTTTTGAGTCTTAAAATTGACATTGACAACACATTCAGATTACTGAAATCTTCTATAGTCCACAAGCTTGTTTTATCAACACCATACGAGAGACAAGGCCAGCACAACAACCTTTGCTTAACGTCACAACAACTTAACCAACTAGTTTTCTTATACTATGCTGTTTGAAAATGCCGTATGTATTCTTGCTTCTTATCTTTATGCCTCGTAGAAAGTCCAGTCAAAGCAGGGCAAGGTCTTCCTTTAACAACTATTTCTTCTCTTGGTAAAAATGATCTTGAACAAAATGGTTCTCTAATTAATTACTGTATTACAGAATTTTCAGTCATTTTGAAATCTGAAAAGGAAGTAAGTTCACTGAGTCCTACCTACAGGCTTCATTCAGTACTAAGACCGTTAAAAATTAAATAATGAAAAAAAGAGAATCAACATAAAATAAGGCTCAGTTGTGTGTCGGTCCGTTCCAACCACCTGTCTCACGTATGATGGTAGCTGATTTGCTGTGGCTTCGCCGCATGCACCTCTGGCTTAGACGGTGGGCAGTTCCGGGCAAAGGAGGGTGCGGGGCAGGTGAGCGCGCATCCGCCTGCCAATGTAAAAGTCGCGAAGGTGGTGCGGTGGAGCGACAGCATGCAACACACAGTGCCAGGGTGGGGTAGGCGCGGGTGGGGGTGCTGTTAGGCCGCGGATGTAGCGGCCTGTCGGCAGCAAGCGGACGCGTTGGGGAGGGACAGAGGGTGGGGGTCGAGAGCGGCGAGGTGATGCAGCTCTTCCTCCGCATGCTCAATAGTATGTGGGGACAGCACTTTCTGCGCTCATTGTAAGAAAGTAATTTTTCTTCTACAGTTGTAACTGATAGGCATGCGCCGCATGCATGGAGACGACGCCCCTGATTTAAAAGCTCTTCCAGGTCCTTTGCTGTCCCAGAAAGAATTACTATGTCATCAGCAAACCACAGTGTTTTATTCCCTCACCCTGGATTTTAATTCCCTCTTCAAACTTCTCCTTGCATTCCTTCACAGCTTGCTCAATGTACAGATTGAACAATATTGGGGAAAGGCTACAGCCCTGCCTTTCTCCCTTCCCAACCTCTGCATCCTTTTCTTGCCCTTTGGCTCTAATAATTGTTGTCTGGTTGTTGTACAAGTTGAATATAACTCTTCACTCCCTATATTTTACCCCAGTTATCTTCAGAATCTGAAAAAGCAGCAGTTCAGAAGGAACAACATCTTCTCCAGGGGCCTTGTTTCCACTCAAATCTTTTAGTACTCTGTCAAATTCTCCTTGCAAATTCCATATGTTTGCAAAATAAGTCAGCAAATGAGGAACATATTTGTAATGCAATTGAAAGAGTGCTGTACACAAAAGAAGGTATAATCATTATGACAAAGCTATCAGACCTGCTTCTATGACATGATTTGAGGTATTAGCATGTGGTAAGGTGCAAAGATTTCCACCTGACTTAGGCTACATGGTCGAAATTGCTATACTTAGTTCTACGGTGAAAATTTGACCTACACGTTATTTACAAGAAGTTATTAATAAAGATTTCTCAAATAAATTACTTTCTAAGTTCGCAGAAACCTTCCATTTCTCACATGGACACTACGATTAGTCAAATCATAAAGTAGAAATGAAAATATGGTCATCTAAATTGCATATTTCTAATGAAAAATGCAAATTTTCGAGCTTTGTTTTCTTATATTGAAGGGTCACTTCCTACTTGCTGCCATACCTTAACACGATTCCTAATTTCTTATACATTGGTGTTCTGTGGTACTTACCCTCAATTATGTTTCCATAACATTCAAACGTCGATTATATTTAGCAACATTTTTAACGGATGCTGCCGTGTCCACTAGGAAATATAGTGAAGAAAAATTACAGTACCTTAACACACATCTTTTGTCATCAACAGAAACCCTATAATGAACCCCTCACAAGAAATGTTAGTCAATATATGGAGATTGCTGATCACCAATTTGACGATAACATCTAAGACACACATTATATACCTAAATCTCTCTATGAACCATCTTGTGCTTTAAAATCTACATTTCTGATGGACAAATCACAGAGCTTGATACAAATATGTTTTATACTTCTACCATGAATTCTCAGAAATGTACTATGTGTCTAACCTTATCCATGTTGTATTAGACTGATCACCAAAAGTTGAGAAGACAGGCCAATTTTCAGGTTCGTCACTACAGCAGTAGTCAATAAGTGCTGTTAAACATGATGACTGATTCGCAAAAACGCACCTAGTGTTTCAGTGGCGTCCAATATGATGGCCCTTATGCTAAGCGTGCAGCATATATTGAGCAGAAACATTACAGAACGAGCTTTGAGATGTCCTTACAGTTATGTTAAGAGTTTTAATGAAATTGGAAATAAACAATTGGTGGCTCTGATGTGGGTAGCAGGTAGTTAACAATCCATATTCAAGTCATTCAAATACATTAGCTAGATAATAATACTCTATTTGCTCTCTCTCTATATATAGAGAGAGAGATATGAAATAGCCTGACAGAAAATTACATTAAAACGGCGAACTTTATGCTTTTGTTCAAAAACTAGGTAGATATCTCGGTTATTTATTACCAAAGCAAAAATTTGGGTATTTTTCCCGCTCCTTTCACAATGTACAGTGCAAATACAGTATTATTCACACAGGTACAACTGCATAAACATATATTTATGTAAGCTGAAACACGTAAGTACTTAATCCATTTGTCGTAACGTTGTAGCCAATGAAAAATTAACAGTTGAGGGATTTCTATTGAAGTGGAGAATTAATTATTCTGAGCTGTATTTGTTGAGTTGTTTTACTCTTCAACTTTAGCTTCAAATGATAGATTATTTCCTAGACTTCCAAATAAAAGGGAGAGGTGATTATGGGAATAAAAGCAGACTATGGAAAGATATTAGCGTTCATTTCAACCAGACGCCTTTAGTGCAATGGCGGTAGGCTGCATTCGCCTAGTCTCTGTAATGTATTGACAGGTCTTACTGTAGTCTACCATCTGACACTGGTTATAAGAGTTGACTTAACAACACATGCACGCAAGTGTACCTGACGCTCTATACAATACACATATCCAAAGTGCATAGCATTGTCCAAAAACACGCATAACTATCATTACTGATGCACAGGAATGCTTTCTAGTTTTCAGCATTTATGGGAAACAAGGTTAAGGGAACAGTCGTCTGATAACTGCACCCAAAGCCCTTCATGATCTCAACACAAACAGAAGTTGTAGGAATTTGGAGAAGATGGATGATTTACACAGGAAATCTTTACAAGGATGAGTGAACAGGTCTTAGGGCAATATGCTTCAGTTTGTAGCGACAGGTGTGTGCCTGTCTTCCCCAATAGACCAGTGGTGACATTAACAGTGGAATGTCCGAAGTACTTTAAACGAGTTTATCAGAGATAATATACAGATGGCTCTTCATTTATGATGCATAGAAACACACACAAACAGTTTGTGGGTGCTTTTACTGATAGAAGGATGGTCTTAGATCAGGAAGTGAATATTACGAATTCCAGGGTAAACACTGGTAGCAAGTAATAGGCTTAAACTGCAGTTGATTGGTGCCCTGAGATTTCTTCTATTACTTGTGATGAAGGTCTCTTGGGTCTGCAGTCAGGTGATGGCGTTGATATATTGCGACGTTTCGGGAAGTGTCATACTACACATCTTCAAGCAAAGTGACGAGATCTGCAGAGAGCGGGTCTGTACACTTGCGGTGCATCACCTCCTCCCTCGCCTTGCTGCTGGATCACGAGAGGTTGCGGTGGGCTGGCGGCCGGTACGCGGTGGTTTGGGTAATGACCCCCTACGTTCCACTCTCGGTGTGGTCATTCTTCCTGCGTGGGTAGCGTTCGTTTCACACTGGCATTTGCAAACGAGACGTCATCGTGACGTAGCAGTGCTGTGAAGGCGGCTATCGATCTGTCGATCGCTACAGCATCGAGATTGAGACTTCTTATGAGTATATGGGAACTGAGGAGGTTTTAAGGCCAATTCACTGTATGTCAGAACATTCCACAATGTATTTCTAATGGCGGCATTCACACTGTCCGTAACCAGACCGTCACATCACATCAAGCTTTCTCGATAAGAATGTTTTGTCGATACAGTCGTCTGCTAACATTGGAAGTTACCCTATTTTCGTCACGCGAATTTCATGTTGTAGTCGATGATTACAGGGTTTATATTCAAACGTGTCTTATTAATGTTTATTTTATTGTTTACTTTGTTTTTGCGGTAAATTCCAAATGTTTCATAAAGACTTAAATATTTTTCTCAATTCTGTGTCCACCTAAAAGTGAGGTCGGATATCTGAAACTGAAAAATGGTTTACGTTTCGTAATATTGTAACAGAAAAGACTGACACAAACTTTTTATTTGAATAACATTGTAATTTGATGACGTATTAGTCATAAAATAACATTTTGTATGAAAAAAGTCGACATAATGAAGACAAAAATTCAGTTGTTTACGACAGTATTAACAATGTCAGTGGGCAAATCGTAATGGATAAAGTAAACAGGCTCTATTTATGCTCTTATATTGTGTGACATGTACATATGTTTATTTTTCGGCTTGTATATAGATATGTTTTGAAATGTTTTTCCAATTCCTTGTACTTACCACACTGAAGGCCAATTCACACTGTCCGTCACGTCAACGTCACGGCATGGCACCGTCACGTCAAGTTGTATTCACATTGTCCGTCAGCGTCTGTCACGTCAATTCGCCGATCTCAATACGCTATGTTGAAAGTGAGGTTATGAGTAGCGATCTGTTATGTAGAAAGTCATAGTTTAATACTAGAATTGAAGGAACAACAACGCTAAATGTTATTGACAGCCAAATAAAACTTTAGAGTGCATGTTTTTGGCCAACTTACTGGGAACTGAAACAACATTTCAAAACATCGACATCTACTTTCAAGCGAAAAAATAAACATATGAATACATCAAACAACACTTATAAGAGCATAAATAGCGCCTGTTTACTTTATCCATTATAATTTGCCCGTTGACATTGTTAATACTGTCGTAAACAACTGAATTTTAGTCTTGCGTTAGAACTGACTTTTTCATATAAAATTATATTAAAGGAGAAATGCGTAATCAGATTACAATCTTATTCTCATAAATAGTTTGCTTCAGTCTTTTCAGTTACAATGTTAAGTAACATTAACCATTTTTTGGTTTCAGATATCCGACCTCGATTTTAGGGGGACACTCAATTGACAAAAACATTTAAGTCGTCATGAAACATTTGAGATTTGCCCCCAAATCGAAGTATAACAACAAACTAAAGGCGAATAAGACTTATTTGCATATAAACAGTGCAATCGTCGACTGCAACATTTAATTCGCGTGACGAAAATATGTTTACTTCCGTGTTAGCAGACGACCGTTCCGTCAAAACATTCTTCGCGAGAAAGCTTGACGTGACGTTGACATGACGTGACGGACAGTGTGAACGCCGCCATTAGATATACATTGCGGAATGTTCTGACGGACAGTGACATGACATGACGTGACGTGACGGACAGTGTGAATTGGCCTTGAGTTACAAAAAAAATACACTGTCAAGTTTTCTTTGGGCGTCTATAACACATAGGGTTGTTGTTCCCTCAGTTCCAGTATTAAACTTTGATTTTCTACGTAACATATCACAACTCATAACTTCACTTTCACAATCGCGTATCGGTATAGGCGAATTGACGTGACAGACAGTGTGAATACAAACTGATGTGACAGTGCCCATAAATTAAAAGCACATTCTGTATACATTTTTCTGTTAGTGCATGCTGTATATTCTTTTTTTTTTTTCGGCTGTGAAGGTAGTTAAGTTCTATCACAAAAGTAGAATGCAATTGGGCATACTGGGGCCAAAATAATCAAGTTGATATGAAACTGATATCAGATTCCAGAATGAAACTTCACTCTGCAGCGGAGTGTGCGCTGATATGAAACTTCCTGGCAGATTAAAATTGTGTGCCGGAACCGGGACTCGAACCTGGGACCTTTGCCTTTTGCGGGCAAGCGCACTACCGACTCTGCTATTCCGACACGACTCACGATGCCGCCTCACAACTTTACTTCCGCCAGTACCTCGCCTCCTACTTTCCAAACTTCACAGAAGCTCTCCTGCAAACACGCAAGACTAGCACTCCTGGAAGAAAGGATATGGTGGAGACATGGCTTAGCCACAGCCTAAGGGATGTTTCCAGAATGAAACTTCACTCTGCAGCGGAGTGTGCGCTGATATGAAACTTCCTGGCAGATTAAAATTGTGTGCCGGAACCGGGACTCGAACCTGGGACCTTTGCCTTTCGCGGGCAAGCGCACTACCGACTGTGCTACCCCGACACGACTCACGATGCCGCCTCACAACTTTACTTCCGCCAGTACCTCGCCTCCTACTTTCCAAACTTTACAGAAGCTCTCCTGCAAACACGCAAGACTAGCACTCCTGGAAGAAAGGATATGGTGGAGACATGGCTTAGCCACAGCCTAAGGGATGTTTCCAGAATGAAACTTCACTCTGCAGCGTAGTGTGCGCTGATATGAAACTTCCTGGCAGATTAAAATTCTGTACCGGAACCGGGACTCGAACCTGGGAACTTTGCCTTTCGCGGGCAAGCGCACTACCGACTGTGCTATCCCGACACGATTCACGATGCCGCCTCACAACTTTACTTCCGCCAGTACCTCGCCTCCTACTTTCCAAACTTCACAGAAGCTCTCCTGCAAACACGCAAGACTAGCACTCCTGGAAGAAAGGATATGGTGGAGACATGGCTTAGCCACAGCCTAAGGGATGTTTCCAGAATGAAACTTCACTCTGCAGCGGAGTGTGCGCTGATATGAAACTTCCTGGCAGATTAAAATTGTGTGCCGGAACCGGGACTCGAACCTGGGACCTTTGCCTTTCGCGGGCAAGCGCACTACCGACTCTGCTATCCCGACACGACTCACGATGCCGCCTCACAACTTTACTTCCGCCAGTACCTCGCCTCCTACTTTCCAAACTTCACAGAAGCTCTCCTGCAAACACGCAAGACTAGCACTCCTGGAAGAAAGGATATGGTGGAGACATGGCTTAGCCACAACCTAAGGGATGTTTCCAGAATGAAACTTCACTCTGCAGCGGAGTGTGCGCTGATATGAAACTTCCTGGCAGATTAAAATTGTGTGCCGGAACCGGGACTCGAACCTTGGACCTTTGCCTTTCGCGGGCAAGCGCACTACCGACTGTGCTATCCCGACACGACACACGATGCCGCCTCACATCTTTACTTCCGCCAGTACCTCGCCTCCTACTTTCCAAACTTCACAGAACCTCTCCTGCAAACACGCAAGACTAGCACTCCTGGAAGAAAGGATATGGTGGAGACATGGCTTAGCCACAGCCTAAGGGATGTTTCCAGAATGAAACTTCACTCTGCAGCGGAGTGTGCGCTGATATGAAACTTCCTGGCAGATTAAAATTGTGTGCCGGAACCGGGACTCGAACCTGGGACCTTTGCCTTTCGCGGGCAAGCGCACTACCGACTCTGCTATCCCAACACGACTCACGATGCCGCCTCACAACTTTACTTCCGCCAGTACCTCGCCTCCTACTTTCCAAACTTTACAGAAGCTCTCCTGCAAACACGCAAGACTAGCACTCCTGGAAGAAAGGATATGGTGGAGACATGGCTTAGCCACAGCCTAAGGGATGTTTCCAGAATGAAACTTCACTCTGCAGCGGAGTGTGCGCTGATATGAAACTTCCTGGCAGATTAAAATTGTGTGCCGGAACCGGGACTCGAACCTTGGACCTTTGCCTTTCGCGGGCAAGCGCACTACCGACTGTGCTATCCCGACACGACTCACGATGCCGCCTCACAACTTTACTTCCGCCAGTACCTCGCCTCCTACTTTCCAAACTTCACAGAAGCTCTCCTGCAAACACGCAAGACTAGCACTCCTGGAAGAAAGGATATGGTGGAGACATGGCTTAGCCACAGCCTAAGGGATGTTTCCAGAATGAAACTTCACTCTGCAGCGGAGTGTGCGCTGATATGAAACTTCCTGGCAGATTAAAATTGTGTGCCGGAACCGGGACTCGAACCTTGGACCTTTGCCTTTCGCGGGCAAGCGCACTACCGACTGTGCTATCCCGACACGACTCACGATGCCGCCTCACAACTTTACTTCCGCCAGTACCTCGCCTCCTACTTTCCAAACTTCACAGAAGCTCTCCTGCAAACACGCAAGACTAGCACTCCTGGAAGAAAGGATATGGTGGAGACATGGCTTAGCCACAGCCTAAGGGATGTTTCCAGAATGAAATTTCACTCTGCAGCGGAGTGTGCGCTGATATGAAACTTCCTGGCAGATTAAAATTGTGTGCCGGAACCGGGACTCGAACCTGGGACCTTTGCCTTTCGCGGGCAAGCGCACTATCGACTGTGCTATCCCGACACGACTCACGATGCCGCCTCACAACTTTACTTCCGCCAGTACCTCGCCTCCTACTTTCCAAACTTCACAGAAGCTCTCCTGCAAACACGCAAGACTAGCACTCCTGGAAGAAAGGATATGGTGGAGACATGGCTTAGCCACAGCCTAAGGGATGTTTCCAGAATGAAATTTCACTCTGCAGCGGAGTGTGCGCTGATATGAAACTTCCTGGCAGATTAAAATTGTGTGCCGGAACCGGGACTCGAACCTGGGACCTTTGCCTTTCGCGGGCAAGCGCACTATCGACTGTGCTATCCCGACACGACTCACGATGCCGCCTCACAACTTTACTTCCGCCAGTACCTCGCCTCCTACTTTCCAAACTTCACAGAAGCTCTCCTGCAAACACGCAAGACTAGCACTCCTGGAAGAAAGGATATGGTGGAGACATGGCTTAGCCACAACCTAAGGGATGTTTCCAGAATGAAACTTCACTCTGCAGCGGAGTGTGCGCTGATATGAAACTTCTTGGCAGATTAAAATTGTGTGCCGGAACCGGGACTCGAACCTTGGACCTTTGCCTTTCGCGGGCAAGCGCACTACCGACTGTGCAATCCCGACACGACTCACGATGCCGCCTCACAACTTTACTTCCGCCAGTACCTCGCCTCCTACTTTCCAAACTTCACAGAAGCTCTCCTGCAAACACGCAAGACTAGCACTCCTGGAAGAAAGGATATGGTGGAGACATGGCTTAGCCACAGCCTAAGGGATGTTTCCAGAATGAAATTTCACTCTGCAGCGGAGTGTGCGCTGATGTGAAACTTCTTGGCAGATTAAAATTGTGTGCCGGAACCGGGACTCGAACCTGGGACCTTTGCCTTTCGCGGGCAAGCGCACTATCGACTGTGCTATCCCGACACGACTCACGATGCCGCCTCACAACTTTACTTCCGCCAGTACCTCGCCTCCTACTTTCCAAACTTGTTGTGAGGCAGCATCGTGAGTCGTGTCGGGATAGCACAGTCGGTAGTGCGCTTGCCCGCGAAAGGCAAATGTCCCAGGTTCGAGTCCCGGTTCCAGCACACAATTTTAATCTGCCAGGAAGTTTCATATCAGCGCACACTCCGCTGCAGAGTGAAGATTCATTCTGGAAACATCCCTTAGGCTGTGGCTAAGCCATGTCTCCACCATATCCTTTCTTCCAGGAATGCTAGTCTTGCGTGTTTGCAGGAGAGCTTCTGTGAAGTTTGGAAAGTAGGAGGCGAGGTACTGGCGGTAGTAAAGTTGTGAGGCGGCATCGTGAGTCGTGTCGGGATAGCACAGTCGGTAGTGCGCTTGCCCGCGAAAGGCAAAGGTCCCAGGTTCGAGTCCCGGTTCCGGCACACAATTTTAATCTGCCAGGAAGTTAGATATCAGATTAATTAGAGTATTTGTGTAATTAGAGTAATTGTGTAATTTCAATTATGTGTACTTAGAGTACTTAGGGTAATTGTTTATTTATTGTAATTGTTTATTGTTATTGCATTTGCACGTGTTCACTCCTCGATGTCTGGTGTGGAACTGAGCTCACCCAACATGACAATCTATGTCACCCCCCCACCCCTACCGCATGACCACCACCATCCAATGAGAGCACAGCTCGTGACCACACCCTCCCCCACCCTACCACGTGACCATCCCCAACTGATATTTTGCAGTCATTCAGACGCAGAGTGTTGGGAGGACAGCAGCAGCATAGGAAGGATGCAATTACAGTAATTATATTTGATTTCCGTAGATAGGAGGTTTCTTGGTACAACCACAATTGGCGGGAAGACCAATTTCTGGTTGCCCTGGGAGGCTTTCGCCCCTCCAATCCGGTGGAGCACCCTCAGACTGGACCTGTTTCTATATATAAAATCAAATCAGAGCATTCTGTTTGGTAACATGATAGAAAGAGCCTTAATTAGAGCTCATATCGCATCCAAAATTAGATATGCATATAGATGGGTCATATAGAAGATCAACTGTAATGCCACACATATGTACTTCCATTACTCCATGCTGCAAGCTCTGTATACGTCTGTAACAACCTCCAAACGCGACCCAGGAAGGGCTATCCTTACAGTTGTCACTAACCCAGTACCAACTCTAACTTCCCCCACATAAACAAGTTACCACAGACGGTGTTATAACCGCGATCAGTAACAGACAAGATATCCCATACACAGCACATTTTTAATAAAGTTTCGATCTCTCCCCACCCAATAACTGTATTGGTTGCTTGATCCGCCCCAAACATCCAACCACAACTTTGTTTCCAATGCATAGCCCGGCAGACAATATTTTTGGATCGCTTTCTATCAGTCAATAGACTATATACCTCGTGCGTTTAACGAGCATTCGCGCACCAACCACTCCTTCTAACAAATTATTACTCTCGATAAACATCTGTTTGATAAACTTCTGTAACACAGGGTAAAAAATGATCGACGTGCACACGCACAGAAAGTTCGTGAGAAAAGATCTATATCAAAAGCCAAGTTCTTATAATCCTTACAAGCAGCAACACAAAATAGTCTACGCCATTTCGAACTAATACAACACCGGATTTTTTTATCGATCTCCAAGAGCAATCCTTTAGAGACTAAACATACGATTAAACACACCTCCCAACTTAAGTAACTAACCCTCTTTAAGTTATCAAACTCGATGCTTATCGCCCAAAGAACATTAATTTACCACTGCAGTCATCTCTGATACGCTACCGAGAGACGTCCATTCATAAACACAGCTAAAAGAAGATAGGGGAATAGGAGAAAGAGAGAGGTTTTTATAAAAAAAAAAAAAAAAAAAAAAAAAAAAAAAAAAAAAAATGGTTGTAGATATGTATGATTCGGTTGTTGCTGTCACTGTTTTTGAGAAGCGATATACGTTTGATAATTTTTAAGGTTTGTCTGCACAGCGCAGTGGAATGCACCTCTACAGGTAGCGGTCGGGCGGCTAGCGACGCGGCCGCATGCATTGTTTTGAAAGACTGTGACTGTGGGGAGGGGGGAAGCAGGTATTAGCAAGGGGTTGAATGGAGAGGACGACCTCTATTGTCAGAGGTCTATACTGTCTGAGTTCTGCTTTTCTTGCCAGGAGACACACAGCAAATTGTTTTCTTGCACGCAGAGTGTTCGACTACAAATAAAATCACTCTAGAACATTGGACATTGGTGTGGAGGCAATACAAGGAGCTATAACGTTCGTAGTAAAAATTGTATTGCACAATAAACTAATAATCGGGGCGGTCGTATCAGAGTGTCGGGGTCGCCGAGGACAGCTAGTAGCATGCTTAAATAATAATTTTCAGCGTGGGGGGACGGCGTTTTTATTCCCGGCCGGCTGTGTTCCGGCGTGTGTATAATTTCCTGCGGAAGCGCGCACTTCCACAAATAACATAAGATAAAAAAAATCAAATGTTCAAATGTTTGTTAATCTATCGGACGAAACTGCGTGGTCATCAGTCCATAGATTACAAACTACTTAAACATAGGTAAACTAACCTAAGGACAACACACACACACACACACACACACACACACACACACACACCTTGCCCAGGGAGGACGTGAACCTCCATGGAGACCAACCGCACGCTCCACAGCGAGACGTTTTAGACTGCTCGACTACTCCACTGCGGCAACATAGGATCCCCAGCTGTTTACGTATTACGATTTTATAGTATACTACTCGTCTCTTCGTGCTGTGCCCCCATTGCTCAGTTGTTTTCTTGTGCGCGTTGCCTTGGAAAGAGAGTGAGACACATTGTAGTGGTCATTACGTAGCATTTTGGCGCGGTTTTGTGTGCGCGGGATATAGGCATAGAGGAATTAATAATAATAACGGTAAGTGCTGCTGGGTTGCACATCGCTTTGCTCGCTCGCCAGGGAACGGGCGGTGGCGCGGTTAAATAATAATAATTTTTTCGGCGCGGTCTTCTCAAGTGAGGCGCCGGCGCGGCGCCGCGGCAGTTTAATTCACGGCCTTGGCGGACAGCTGCGGGGATGGGTAGTGGCATGCTTAAATAATAATTTTCTGTGCGGGCTCCACGGCAATTCTTTCGCGAGGTGCGGGACGCGGCGTTTTAATTCAAAGCCAGAGATGATGTGATCGCCGGTAAACTGCACACCCGTAAGTGCACTACAGTAGTTTTTCGCGTTGTACATTACTGTCTGGGGGCTGAAGCTGGGTGAGTGGCCAGACAGCCTGTCTGTTGCGTCTCCGCGGTCGGCCGACTGAATCGGCCGCAGCGCTATGGCCGTTTTGTTTGTTTGCAAGCCCACTATTCACCACATGTCATTATTGTGCAGGCACTGGGTGGTGGGGGGAGAGGAGAGCCATCTGTTGTCAGCGGTTGGAACAGCTGCTTTCAGGGAGACATTCTGGCAGCCGATTTCTATTGAAAATCCGATATAATTACTAGAGTAATGGGAGTAGATACGTATGGCATTACAGTTGATCTTCTATATGACCCATCTATATGCATATCTAATTCTGGAGGTGATATGAGCTCTAATTAAGGCTCTTTCTATCATGTTAACGAACAGAATGCTCTGATTTGATTTTATATATAGAAACAGATGCAGTCTGAGGGTGTCTCCTTTTCAAGCTCCAAATCTACGCCATTCCTATTAATTACGTCCCGTTTGTTCTACCCCTCCGTAATTACCGTAATTGCATCCTTCCTATGCTGCTGCTGTCCCTCCAACACTGTGCGTCTCAATGACTGCAGAATATCAGTTGGGGATGGTCACATGGTAGGGTGGGGGATGGGGTGGTGACATGCTGTGCTCTCATTGGTCGGTAATGGTCACGTGGTAGAGGTGGGGGGGGGTGACGTAGATAGTCACGAGATGCGTTGGGGTGAACTCAATTCCACACCAGACGTGGAGGAGTGAGCATGTGCAATTGCAATAACAATAAACAGTTACAATAAATAAATAAACAATTACTATAAGTACTCTAAGGACATGTAATTGCAATTACTGTAAGTACACGTAATTGCTATTACACAATTACCCTAATTACGCAATTACTCTAATTAATTTGCTATCAATTTGATTATTTTGGCCCCAGTATGCCCAATTTCATTCTACTCACACACTATTTAAAAGTACTTTGATTTTCTTCACCTTAAACTTGTGAGCATACACTACTTTTATATTTAGCGCTGTAACTATGTACGCCATTTCTCTGCCTTATAGAGCTAGATTCTGTCAGTATTCCTGTAATGTTGCCTGAAATAGCTTTTTATAAGCATCTACTTCCCGCTCAGCACACATGATCGCATAATGGCACACACATGACAAAGAAAATGAATAACCAAATTCGTCCAGTTGACACTGAGTCACTCAAACGCGCTCGCAAAAGTCGATAGTCGAGAGCCCACCAGTGACGGCCTCCTTACGTCACAATGACGTCACGATTGCAAATGGCAGTGTGAAACGAACGCTACCCTCCCTGCGTTTGCAGCAGAGGACGGTGGCGGGCGCGCTCCCCACGTATTGCCACTATCGCTGCGCTAAGCGGGTCATATTCTTCACAGCGTTTCGAGATACAGTGCTCTGTTTGACCGATATATTGTTTTCTACATTCACCGGGGATGCTGTAAATTCACGGTGTGTTAAGCTTTTGCGGGTCTTTAACAGAACCTAGTAGCTCCCTCGTCTTTGGTGGTGAATGGAAGACAGTTTTAATATCGGATTTATCCAGGAGACGTGCAATTTTTGCCGAGAGTGGTGCCACTTATAGTAGGAACACAAGTTGTTTCAAAACATGTTCAAATGTTTGTTAAGCTTAAGGGACTGAACTGCGGGGTCATCAGTCCCTAAGTTATAAACTACTTATGAACTACCTTATACCAAAGAGGAGACAAACATTCATGCCCGAGGGGAGATTCGAACCCCCGACCGTAGCGGCCCTGCAGACTGTAACTTGCGCGCCGCAGACCGCTCGGCCACTGTGGCTGGCACGAGTTGTTTCTCTTCTTCCTCTTCTTCTAGGATAGTCACTGCTTTCTTCTTCTTGAGCGCCCTGTTGATTTGCGCTTTGCTACAGCCGCTTTGGTGGAAGACCTCACTCAGGTGTCGCAGCTCGGAATGTCGGCTGTCTTTGTCGCAGATAGGGTGCGCCCTGTGTACAATGTTGGTCAGCACTGTCTATCTATGCACTAGATGGTGGCAGTTGGTTGCATGAAGGTATAGGTCCGTGTGTGTCTTCTTCCTATATATTGCATGGCTTAATGAGCTATATGCCTTCCTCTTAATTAATATGTCCAGGAAAGGGAGACGTCCATTTTCCTCCATTAACACTGTAAATTTGATGTTCAGATAAATATTGTTGAAATGTTCCAGAAAGTCAGTCAGTGCCTTTTTGGCATGCCCCACGCCACAAGTGTCGTCGACATAGCGAAATAACTCCTTTGTTTTCTGTTTAGCGATTTGTAGGGCCACTTTCTCTAAACGTTCCATATATAGGTTTGCAATTGCTGGAGTTAGTAGGGAACCCATGGCCACACCATCGATGCTCTTAAAATTCTCCACTGCACTGAAAGGAAGGCAAAAAAAAAAAAAAAAAAAAAAAAAAAAAAAAAAAAAAAAAAAAAAAAAAAGAGAGAGAGAGAGAGAGAGAGAGATATGAAATAGCCTGACAGAAAATTACATTAAAACGGCGAACTTTATGCTTTTGTTCAAAAACTAGGTAGATATCTCGGTTATTTATTACCAAAGCAAAAATTTGGGTATTTTTCCCGCTCCTTTCCAATCCAATTCCAATGTTCCAATGTTTGTTAAGCTTATGGGACTTAACTACAGGGTCATCAGTCCGTAAACTTACAAACTACTTATCAACTACCTTATACTAAAGACGGCACAAATATCCATGCCTGAGGAGGGATTCGAACCCCCGACCGTAGTGGCCGTGCAGACCGTGACCGGAGCGCCTCAGTCTCCTCGGCCACCGCGGCCGGCGGAAGTGGTAGTCAGTGCGTGTTCGAAAAGGCTGACTGTTTATCGCTCAAAGTGCTGAGCTAATAGTACCAATGAGTGTTGAAGTGGCACTTTCATAAAGAGCGATGTTATGTCGAAACTCACAAGGAGGTCCTCGATTTGGAGTCGTATATCTCTGAGTACTTTTATGAATTTCGTCGAGTTTTACACATGGTCGCTGCAGTGTCTTACAAAGGGTTTAAGGAATGTTGTCAGGGTGTTGTGCTAGTCCGCAACTGTGATAGTTGATGGTGTCCGAAATTGGTCTCACAGGCACTCCATCCTTATGGACCTTGGGGAGTCCGTAACGTTGAGACATAGCTGGCACTCTGGAGTGCAGCTGCTTCTACAATGGCTCAGACTAGTCCGCGTTTTTCATCAGACCCAGCGTCCTACTCGTCATGGCCAGACATGGCTACTTCTTTGCCGTGTGGTAGTAGCCGAGCGGCCTGGAGCGCTACGTTGCAGATCGCGCGGCCTCCCGCATCGGAGGTTCGAATCCTCCCTCGGGCATAGATGTTTGTGTTGTCTTTAGTATAAGGTAGTTCACAAGTAGTTTGTAAGTTTAGGGACTGATGATCCTGCAGTTAAGTCCCATAAGCTTTACAAACATTTGAGCATTTGGTACTTCTTCAGCCTCTTGTAGGCCGCGTCCTGTTACCGCAAGTCCACTATCTGTCGGTACTCGTCGGCGCCTAATATCACTGTTTCGTGCCCTTTGTCTGCCGGTAGATCGTCATGTCAGAGTCGTCTTTGCAGGACCTGAGAGCCGCTCGTTTTTCTGCAGTTATGTTCGTTTTAGGTAATCGCAGGCGCGGCTCGTGGTTTTCATATTAGGGAAGGCTCAGACATTTACCGATCAGAACAAACCTAGACCTCAAGCTACGTATCAGTCTGTAGCCACGACGATTTCCAGAAAGGGGGGGGGAGGGGCAATGTCATATTTTACCTGAAACTTTGCGTACTACACCTTCTTCCTGTTTCAGAAGCAATTAAAAATATCATCTAAGGCAAAAACCAACATAAAGCCTTCTGATAGCTTTTATCTAATGATATTACATTTCAAGACTGTATCACAATACACAGTACTAAATGACACAGTATGCAGGAATCTTTAAAGTGGTGTGGATAAACTACTGTGCTTGCTTAATGTTATGATAATTTGAATTGTAAACATGAGGTGTAATATATAAATGTATTGTGTTTTCAAACAGCGGCTTCACGTGACGTCACGGGTCTTTTGTTGTGATTGCTTGAGATGAAATACGCTAGCAACCGCAAAGGCGCAAAGTTAACATGTTTGTGAAGCGAACATAATGCATTTCTTATTTTATACTTTTACGTCACCAAAATATTCATTTCAGCTGATACAGTGCACTAAAGATCTCTCCATAATATGAGATTTTGGGTATGGTTGGTGTGCTAAAGTGCCGAAAATGTGACACTTGAGTACAACAAGCTGTACCGGTCCTAAAAATTACGCATAATTTAGGAAATATGACAACGGTGGCTAAACGTGTCACCCTTAAATGACCTTTTTTTATGCACTTCATTTAGTAAACTATGTAGGTATTTACTACAAAGGAACTGCTTCTTATCAACTATTAATGCAATTTTGCTCACCTTAATGCATTTGTTTATAGATGAAATCAGCTCGTCTCTCCTTCTGCGCTGCAAAATGGTCTATGACCATTTCATTGAAATTAGGCCGATTCAGCAATTCTTTTTCAAGAGAACACATCGCAAGTGCACAAAGTCTGTTCTCATTCATGGTGTTTCTCATAAATGTTTTCACACGCTTTAATGTAGAAAAGCAGCGTTCTGCTTCTCCAGACGTCATTGGAAACGTGACTATAATTTGGAGGAGTTTAACACGCTCAGGAAAAGCTTTCGCTAAATTGTTTTCATAAAGAAAGTTCAGCAAGGTCAAAGCACCTTGCGGTTTCATGAAGTCCTTTCGGCGGTACAGAACATTCAGTTCGTGGCGTAATTCGGAAGACTGCAACTTAAACAAATTAACAGCTATTTTCAGCTCTTTTTCGGGGAAAACAGTCTGATAATTGGAAAATAATGACGGTTCAAAAAGCAGTACGATTGACAATTGATCACAAAAACTAAAGCGGTCACTGATCTGTACTATGATGTGGTCGCAGACGTCTCGTGCGCACGCTATTCTTGAGTCCGTGAAGCGTCCCCGTTTCGCAGTTGGTTCTTCTTGTTCCTCGACAGTGACTGTGTCAAGTGAGGCCCTAATTTGACGGATACAAGCTGCAAAGTTACTTACATATTCAATAGTTTTCACTGCGTCAATGTTCCTTTGTTGTAACTGGTCGAAAAGAATGTCACAATGAGGCATAACTTTATTTAAATAAACGTTACCAGAAGAGGAAGTCTTCGTCTTGGAGAAAACCCTTCAGTCGCATAGTTTTGTTTACTGTCTTGTAATCATTGCTATCATCATCAATAATTTTTTCCATACACTCAACAATTTCGTTCAGGTATTTGTGTACAGTTGTCACACTCCTCGATTTAAAATTCCATCTGATGGACTGAGGACATGTAGGAATGCGGTTTTTCATTATATCGTCAAGAACTACTGTCCGTTTAGGTGACTGGGAGAAAAACGAAGAAATTCTTCAGTATTTTCTCCAGTAATTCATACCGAATTATGAGGACCAATTGGGACAAATTTGCAGTCAGTCGTTTCGTCAACTTCGATTGCGAGGTAATTTGTCTGCGACAGTTCACTCCTTATGAGATTGAGGCATGATTTGATTTGATTTTTCCAGGGAAGCCAAAACAGTATTGGTCCAACCCGCCACTGCCCACACCGAAACAAAGTTAATTGTGCGGTATCGCTCCCTGTATATCTAGTAAAGCCAACCACTGCTCTTGAACAGTGCAAGGAGTCCCTTTACCAGTTCTTTATTAGACACAATTTCTTCGGGTCTGGTTGTCCCAAATGTTCTGTGCCTTTTACTCTCCAATGCAATGCATTCGAAGATTAGATATGATGCAGTTTCATCACCGTCATCACAGATCCTACATTTAGGGTCCTCTTCTGTTATTCCCATTGTATGTAGGTGTTTTTTTGAAATTCCCATGGCATGTCAGCAATCCAACCATGAGTCTAATCTCTCTCCTGTTCAGGCCCAGAATTGCAGAGCTTCTTTTAAAACATGGCTTTGGCATCATTACCTTGCCATGTTTTTGTTGATGGACTTTGGTCCAATATTCTACATGCTGTCTTCTGAGCCAGTTACGTAGCTCCAATTTGATCATTGCCTTGGTGATTGTCAGGATGGGTTCCGGTCCAATAAATGGTGTCTCTGCCCCCATCCTGGCTAATCTGTCGGCATGTTCGTTGCCACTGATCCCAGAGTGGTCAGGAACCCACAATAGGTTTACTCTATTGCTTTCCCCTAGCTCCACCAGAACTCTGTGACATTCTGCAACAATTTTAGACCTTGTTGCAGGAGCTGCCAGTGATCTCAGGGCTGCCTGGCTGTCTGAATAGATGTAGATGCTACTATCTTTGTAGCACCTACGCAAATTCTCCTCCACACATGCCCTGATGGCAGTGATTTCGGCCTGGAATACTGAAGCCAGTTTCCCTAGAGAGATGACGCCCTCCAGTCTTGGCTGCACCCCATATACCCCGGCCCCAACGCCTTGGTCTGAATTCGGCCCATCAGTGAACCAGACAATATCCCCCATACGGTGTCGAACTATTGTCTCCCACTGCTCCCTACTTCCAATTGTTATACTGAAAGGCTTGTTGAAGCAGTATGGGGTTATA
The DNA here is from genome assembly GCA_026315105.1 of Locusta migratoria. Lineage (NCBI taxonomy): Eukaryota > Metazoa > Arthropoda > Insecta > Orthoptera > Acrididae > Locusta > Locusta migratoria. The sequence continues at coordinate 302,488,139 of CM048744.1, forward strand.
ATATAGTCGGCTGGCATTTCCCCAACCTTTCCTATATTTACCTCACTCACTATTTTAGTGTGTGATTCTGGATATCCCAAAGAGTTCCAGTTGTTGCCAGTTTTGAGTCTGTAGGCACCAGCTGCTGCCTCCATCTTGACCCAAAAGTGTAATGGGGGCATATCCAGCATGGTTTCCATCCCAGCAGTTGGTGTGCTGCTAATTCCGCCTGTTATAGCTAAGCAGGCTAGTCTCTGCACCTTACCAAGCTCCTTAGCAGGAACCTGCTGTTCTACCTTCTTCCACCACACGACTGCCCCATAGTTGATCCTTGGTCTAATCACTGTGGTGTATATCCAGTGCATACCCTTGAGGCTCAGGCCCCTATTTTTACCACAAGCTCTCCTGGTACTTACTAAAGTACCTTTTGCCTTGGAGCAAATATTCCTAATGTGAGGGGTCCATGTCAGTTTCTCATCTAGGGTAACCCCTTCACAGGTAACCCCTTCACAGGTAGTGCTTCATTGAAAAGCTTTAGATTCCAAATTGAGTGTTGGATATGTTTCCTTGTGAATGGTACAACAACAGTCTTCTTAGGACTAACCCCCAGATCCTGTTTTCTGCACCAGTCTTGCACAATGTCTAATGCACCTTGTGCCGTATTCTTCACTGTGTCAGCAAATTTGCCAAGTATTACTATGACAAGATCATCTGCGTATCCTTGGCAAAAGAACTGACTAGAGTTTAATTCTCCAATGAGATCATTCACCACTAGACTCCACAATAAAGGAGAAAGAACTCCTCCTTGTGGGCAACCCCTAGTGGTGTTGATTACCATTTTTTCATTCATCATGGTAGCCTCTACCTTTCTTCCACTGAGCGTGGCCCTAGTCCACCTACATATAGTGGTCCCTAGGTCATGCACCTCTGCTGCCCTAACCATGGAATCGAAGGTCGTGTTGCTAAAAGCCCCCTCGATGTCCAGGAAGATACAGAGGGCTATTTCCTGAAAGTGTAGTGCTTTCTCCACCTTCCCAACGAGTTGGTGGAGAGCTGTCTCACATGATTTACCTGGTTGATATGCATGTTGGTTTGAATGTAGAGGAGCCCTATGTAACCTCCATTCTTCAACAAGCACATTAACCAGCTTTTCCAATGTCTTAAGAATGAAGGAGGACAGGCTGATTGGTCTCATATCCTTGGCCTTGGTATGATCAATTCTCCCTGGCTTTGGAATGAAGACAACCTTCACTGCCCTCCAGGCATTGGGAATGATTCCTGCTGCTAGGCTAGCCATGAATAACCTGCATAGGAATCTAATAAAATTTTCTCCCGCTTGCTGCAGTAGAGCTGGATAGATTCTATTGGGGCCAGGTGACTTGAACGGTTGAAATGTTCCCACCGCCCATCGGACCTTACTGAAATCGACACACTCCTTGGCCAGATCCAAGTCCTCTTTGCGAATACCTGAGAACCGTTGTCTCTCAGGAATCGCATTCTGGTCTGAGTTATCCCCCATAGTATATTGAGGAAAATGAGTCTTGAGGAGCAGTTCCAGCATTTCATGTGCTGTCTTTGTATACTCCCCATCCTCCTTCTTCAATGTTCCTCCTGGATTATTTGGTACCCTAGTTAGGATTTTATGAAGTCTTGCTTGAGCAGCCGTGAACCCCATTTCCTCACAGAATACCTTCCAGGATGCCTCCTTTGCCCATCTGATGGCAAGGTTATAATTGACAAGGGCCTCACGATATTTTGCCCAATGTCCTTTGCGCCTCGCAAGGTTAAACAGTCATCGTACCTGTTTCGTTTGCATTTCCAGGTTATTACTCCACCAAGGGACACTCCTATTTGTGCACTTTTTGGTGATTGAGCAATTGTCCTGGTATGAGGTCACTATAGCAGAGGTTACGGCCTCTGCTACTTCCTCAAACTCTGCTGGATTCCTTATCGAAGTTTTAATTTCCGATAGGCTGAAGTCAAGGTCTCTCCTATATGTCTCCCAGTCCGTTTTCCTGGGATTTCTATTGGGCATAGTCTGTCTGGTTCCCATTTCAACCTTGAATTTAATATACATGCGATCTGATGAGGATGTCTCCAGGACCACATGCCACTGTTTGACGTAACTTCCCATCATCATGGAACTAAAAGTTATGTCAATTACTTCTTCCCTTCTACTATTCCTGAATGTAGGTTCATCAGCCCTATTCAGGATCTCCAAGTTGTTAGATAGGAGAAATTCAAGAAGGTGCTCACCTCTACTGTTGGTGTCCTTGCTGCCCCACGATAGATTGTGGGCATTGGCATCACATCCCACCAACAGTTCGTCACCTCGCCGATGGTAGGCTTCCGTCAGTCTCCTCACTTCCAAAGGAGGAGGAGGGCTGTCTTCGTAAGGAAGGTATGATGAGGCCAAAACAATTTCCCTCTTGATACCTTCCTCACATTGCTGCATCCTGATGGTCACCAGGTCCCTGGAACAAAAATCCATCATTGGTATGAAAGGTATTCCATTTCTAACATAAATGCATGTTCTGGAGTTTTTTAGATTTCTGGCATAAATCAGCTTACCTCCAGTACCACCGAGGCACGATACACCCCCTTTGTATAAATAGGGTTCTTGTATCACGGCCACGTCCACCTCCTGTCTCCCCAGGCAATGTCTCAGGGCAGCAGCGGCCCCTTTACTGTGCTGCAGGTTTATCTGCAGCACTTCCAGTCCCCATCTTGCTGTCATTATTGCCTTTAAGGTCTTTGATTACCCTGACGACGACCTGCGAGAACCCTAAAACAGTTTCAGGCCTTGCTCTTGCAATGCCTTCAGGGACTTCTCTCCGACCTCCACCACCAGGGTTCGTCCTTCCGGAACGACCTTTTGGTAAATTACCCTCCAATCCTCTGTCGAGACTTTTGGGTTCTGGACCCTTATTTTCTTGAACAGAGTCTTTGGAGAGACATCCTTAAGGATCTTTGGTACCCATATTGATACCTTTGTGGTCTTCAGGAGTTCGGTTGCTGTCTTGACTAGCAGCTTCGCATCCTCCCACGGGGATATCATGGGCACCTTGTCCTTAAGCCATTCTGCTGAGTGCTCTCCCTCACAGACAAAAATGAGGGCACCACGATCTAGATAGATCCTCCTGAATTTGGGTCCTGGACCAGCGTCCCTCCCAATCTCTTCAAAGAGGGCCATCTGCACGAGCTCCTCCTGCTGCCAGGTGATGCTTACCAGTGGGTATCCTTCTTGGACAACCGCCACTCTAAAGACCAAGACTTCAGTACTATAGGATGTTTCCCTTTTTCCTGCCTCAGCCTTTTAGGATCACGCTTGTCCAGAGAGGAGGGAGTCTTAGATTCCTCCCTACCCCTCTTGCCACCTGTCTTTCACGTCGAATGTGTCTGTGTATCCCCTTCGACCTGAGGCAGTTTCTTTTTGGAGGTCCTGGGCTCAAGCCCTTTTGATTCCCTCCACTTATCACTTATGCTTAGGAAGCCATTCTTTTCCTTCCTTTTGCTTCTGTTCATTGAGAAGTTTCCTCCTCTGAGCCCCAGACAAGGGCTTAATCCTAATCTGGTCCAACTTCTCTGTTACAGTTCCCACTTCTTGCTCAGGTCTATACCCTGATTCAGAAGTAAGAGTGCACTCCATCTGTCCTGATCCCGATGTCTGAGTATCTGAGTATCTGAGGTCTCAGATTGCCCCTCAGATTCTTTTAAAATGCTTTCTTTCTCTGTGTTCATCTTAGTCCCACGAGATCTGGGGATTTATATGGTCCACACCACGATAACCCCGCGCGGTGCAAGGCAACTTACTCAGGGAGGTCGTCTGGTATCCCTGAGGCTCCGTTCGAGACACATCCACCCATGTGCCACGCACCCCTCAGCACGGGTCGCACCACACCTTGGGTTGGAGGGCAGTTTAACGTCGTGCCCGGGACGAAGATTGAGGCATACTTCATAAATCGATTCTAGCAGGTCATTTTGACAAGCCTAAGAAAACCTGAGTTTCTGATTTTTCAATGTGCTGTTTCAAGAAGCTGTTCAGTTCTGAAATAAGACCAACTAGACCTCGAAAAATTCCTGGGTTACTTGAATTCTCTGTTTCATCATGCCCCCTTAACGCAAGCTCAAATTTCCCACAAAATTTAATGCAGTCTATCAGTTTCTCCAATATATATCGGTTTTTGACACATTTTCATTATATGCCTTGATACTGGAGCGGTAAGCACTATCTAGCTGACACATAATGTCCACTTTCCCTAGCATTGAAAATTCAATGAAACTATTTAAATGTTCCAGAATGAAACTTTCACTCTGCAGCGGAGTGTGCGCTGATATGAAACTTCCTGGAAGATTAAAATTGTGTGCCGGAACCGGGACTCGAACCTGGGACCTTTGCCTTTCGCGGGCAAGCGCACTACCGACTGTGCTATCCCGACACGACTCACGATGCCGCCTCACAACTTTACTTCCGCCAGTTCATTTAAATGTTTTCACTGGAATTATGTTTTTTCACCTTTGCGTGATAATTTTTTAAGACTGTAATACCAACCTCAGTCCAGGCGCTATCTCTTCTATTTGTAACGAGACAGGTAAACAAAAACAAAAAAAAAAACAAAAAAAAAATGGCATTTTTCACTTCACAACCACACAACTACTCAGCTGCATAGTTCATCACTGTTAAAATTGCGTGTATACCCTTGTCTGGATTTACACTGTTTCTGTTCCTGATTAATGTTAAGATTTGGCCTGGGCCCACCAAGTTCTTTCACTTTCATCCTATTATTACGATTCAAATTTTTACCTAATACATTACACACTGAATTCATGTTGTGCTGTTTTCTAGCTCGCAGAATGCTCAAATTACTCGAAAGAAAGTAAAAGTCACTAAAACTTAGCCACAATACACGCAAAAAAGACGAAACTAATAACACACGTTAACCGCAAAACAAACTCAAATCAGCGAGAACGGAAACTAAAGTAAATGGACATATTTCGCACGCTTTTTTCTTAAATCATTCGCGACTCTCTCGCCAGGTGGTGACACTTTACGGTACCGCATTGTAGTGCACTCTAGTGAGAAATTTGCGAACTTATTCTAACACCGGATACAACAAGCAATATCAGAAACAAAAAGTTATCTAAAACTCTATTAAAACAGTAAAATTAACGAGTGACTAACCGCACACCAAAACATAATTGACATATACAGAGACAAGAGATTCGATAGTGGAGTTTCAGCCACTCTTTATTCTCTCTTGAAGTAAGGCAGAAGAACGTGAAAGTAGAGTGGAGATTGGTAGGACACTCTTAGGCTACAAGCTCGGAGCCTTAGAGACGCCCATAAAAGCAATACACCAACGAACCCCCACTCCCAACCCATCCACTACTCAAGGCGCATCCTTAAGGCTACTACCCGATCGAAAAACACCGTTCAATATCAACATTCCACAAACATTCATCTTCATTATTTACAAACGTGTGACGGAAAAATGCTAAATGAATTCCGATGATTAGAATTCTGTAATGTGTTGTTAATACATATATTTAAAAATTTTTTTTTGGGGCGGCTCCGCCTCAGAGCCTTTAATTACGAGCCGTGCCTGCTTTTGACACTGTACTTCACAAGCGGCTTCTAATGAAATTGCGTGATTATGGAATATCGCCCCGATTGCGCGATTGGCTTCGCGATTTCCTATTAGCAAGGACACAGTTCATAGTAATTGACGGTAAGTCGTCGAGTAAAACAGAAGTGATATCTTGCGTTGTCCAGGGAAGCGTTATCGGTCCCCTAATCTTCCTTGTGTTTATAAACGATGTAGGAAACAATCTGAATAGCTCTCTTAGACTGTTCACGGACGATGCTGCCGTTTATCGGTTATTGAAGTCAATAGAGGGTCAAAAGAAACTGCAAAGCGATTTGACAAAAATTTCTACATGGTGCGAAAATTGGCAATTAATAGTAAATAATGAAAAGTCTGAATTAATACACATGACCACTAAAAGAAATCCGCTGAACTTCAATAACGCGATAAACGCGTTAAGGTCGTAAATTGTACCAAATACCTAGGAGTTACAGGTATGAACAACTTAGACTGGAGAGAACACATAGAAAATATTGGGGGGGGGGGGAGGCGAACCAATGGTTAAGTTTCATTGGCAGAACGCTTCGAGGAGCAACAGCTCCACCAAAGAGACTACCTACATCACAGTTGTGCGTCCTCTCCTGGAGTACTGTTGCCCAATGTGCGATCCTCACCTAGTGGGACTGGCGGTAGACATTGAGAAGGTTTAGAGAAGGGCAGCTCCTTTGTTTTATCACATTACAGTGCGGAAAGCGTCACACAAATTTTGTACGATTTGAGGTGGAAATCATTGAAAGAACGATGTTATTCATTGTGGCGAGATCTATTTGCGAAATTTCAATCACTGACTTTTACTTCTGAATGTGAAAATATTTTTATAGTACCTACCTACATAGGGAGACATGACCATCCCAATAAAATAACTGAAACCAGATCGAAAACGGAACGATTAAGGTGTTCTTTCTTTGCGCGCACTATTAGAGAATGGATCTGTATAGAAAGGCTGTGAAAGTGGTTAATGAACCCTCTGCCAGGAACTTAAATGTGAGTATCTATGTATATGTAGATGAAGAAAGACAGGGGCGTCGTCTCCATGCATGCGGCGCATGCCTATCAGTTACAACCATAGAAGAAAAATTACTTTCTTACAGTAAGCGTAGCAAGTGCTGTCCGCACTGACTGTTCAGCATGCGGAGGAAGAGCCGCTTCACCTCGCCGCTCTCGATCCCCAACCTCTGTCCCTCACCCAGTGCATCCGCATGCTGCCGACAGGCCGCTACATCCGAGGCCAAACAGCACCCCCACCCGCACCTACCCCCACCCTGGCACTGCGTGTGGCATGCTGCCACTCCACCTCATCGCCTTTGCGACTTTTACATTGGCAGGAGGATGCGCGCGCACCTGTCCCGCACCCTCCTTTGCCCGGAACTGCCCACCGTCTAAGCCAGGGGTGCATGCGGCGAAGCCACAGCAAGCCAGCTACCATCGTGCGTGAGACAGGTGGTTGGAACGGACTGACGCGCAAATGAGCTTTATTCTATGTTACGTCTGCTCCCAACCTTGGCGTTGCTTGTTAATTATATTGATACTCTTATATTTTTCTTTATTTTGATTTAATTTTTAACAGTCTTAGTACTGAATGAAGCCTGTCGATAGGACTCAGTGAACTTACTTCCTTTTCAGATTTCAAAATGACTGAACATTCTGTAATAAAGGAATTAATTAGAGAACCATTTTGTTCAAGATCATTTTTAACAAAAGAAGAAATAGTTGTTCAAGGAATACCTTGCCCTGCTTTGACTGGACATTCTACTAGGCATAAAGATAAGAAGCAAGAATACATACGGCATTTTCAAAGAGCACAGTATAAGAAAACTAGTCGGTTAAGTGGTTGTGACGTTAAGCAAAGGTTGTTCTGCTGGCCTTGTCTCTTGTATGGTGTTGATAGAACAAGCTTGTAGACTATGGAAGCTTTCAGTAATGTTAATGTGTTGTCAGTGTCAATTTTAAGACACGAAAAAACCCTTGGACATATTAGAACAAGTCTCGAGCTTTTAACATTTGCTCGAACAAGAACAGATCATCAGTTGAATCAACAACTGAGAACTGTGCTACTTCACAACGAGGCTGTAACCAACAACAGAGGAATTTTAAAGCGGCTTATAGACTGTGTACGTTTCTTAGCCAATCAAGAGCTGCCATTCAGAGGTCATAATGAATTGGCTGATTCTCTAAACAGAGGGAATTACGTGGAACTGATAAATATCATTAGCAAATATGATATCAGACTTCCTAACCACATGAAATAAAGTAAATTTTTCAATGGAACGTCCCCTACTATTCAAAATGAACTTATAATATGTATTTCAAAATTTCTTCTTAATGCACTGAAAGAAGAAATAGCCAATTCTCAGTTTGTTTCTATTCTACTAGATGAAACGACAGATTCCATCAATAAGTCTCAGTTATCTACATGCCCGAGATATGTAAATGATAGAGGAGAGGCCCAGGAAGTGTTAACAGGTTTTTCTGATGTAAGTACAGGTCGCTCTGCTGAAGCTTTGTTAAGACATGTTGTCCAAACTGTAGAAGAATTTAATTTGGAATTAAAATTAGTTGGTCAGACTTACGACGGAGCGGCAGTTATGGCAGGCCAAATGACTGTGCTACAGTAACGTTGTTGTTGTTGTGGTCTTCAGTCCGGAGACTGGTTTGATGCAGCTCTCCACAATACCCTATCCTGAGCAAGCCTCTTCATCTCCACATAAGAATGACAACCTACATCTGTCTGAATCTGCTTACTGTATCCATCTCTTGGTCTTCCCCTGCGATTTTTTCCCCATACACTTCCCTCCAACGCTAAATTCACAATTCCTTGATGTCTAAGAATGTGTCCTACCAATTTATCCCTTCTTTTAGTCAAGGTATGCCAGAAATTCCTTTTCTCCCCAATTCTGTTCAGTACCTTCTCATTAGTTACGCGATCCACCCACCTAATCTTCAGCATTCTTCTGTAACACCATATTTCAAAAGCCTCAATCCTCTTCCTGTCCGCACTGTTTATCGTCCATGTCTCACTCCCATACAAGGCAACACTCCATACAAATACCTTCAGAAAAGACTTCCTCAGGTTTAAATCAATATTCGATGTTAACAAATTTCTCTTTTTCAGGAATGCTTTTCTACCCATTGCCATTCTGCATTTTATATCCTCTGTACTGCGACAATCATTTGTTATCTTACTGCCCAAGTAACAAAACTCATCTACCTCCTTTCTTGTTTCGTTTCCCAATCTAATTCCTTCAGCATCACCTGATTTTCTAAGACTGCACTCCATTACCCTAGTTTTGCTCTTGTTAATGTTCATCTTATATGCACCTTTCAGCATACTGTCCATTCCGGTCAATTGCTCTTCCAGGTCCTTTGCTGTACCTGACAGAATTACTATGTCGTCGGCAAAACGCAATGTTTTTAATTCTTCACCCTGAACTTTAATTCCTTCTCCAAATTTCTCCTTGCTTTCCTTTATAGCTTGCTCAATGTACAAATTGAATAACAATGGAGAAAGACTACAACCCTGTCTTACTCCCTTTCCAACCACTGCATCCCTTTCATGCCCTTCAACTCTGACAACCGCTGTCTGGTTTTTGTACGAGTTGTAAATAATCTTACGTTCCCTATATTTTACTTCTGCTTGCTTCAGAACTTGAAAGAATTTATTCCAATCAACATTGTCAAAAGCCTTCTCCAAATCTACAAAAGCTAGAAATGTAGGTTTACCTTTTCTTAATCTATCTTCTAGGATAAGCCGTAAAGTGAGTATTGCCTCCCAAGTTCCTACATTTCTCCTGAACCCAAACTGATCTTCCCCGAGGTCGGCTTCTACCAGCTTTTCCATCCTTCTGTATATAATTCGTGTTAATATTTCCCTTCCCTTCTTACAATATTGTCTCGAAGTTCATTTCCTTTGTAGAGCCCCTCTATATACTCTTTCCACCTTTCAGCTTTCCCTTCTTTGCTGAGAACTGGTTTTCCATCAGTGTCTTTGATATTCATAGAGCTGTTTTTCTTATCTCCAAATATTTCTTTTATTTTCCTATAGGCTGTATCTATTTTTCCCCTATTTATACATTCTTCTACATCCTTGCATTTGCCTTCTAGCCACTCCTGCTTAGCCATTTTGCACTTCCTGTCAATCTCATTTCTTAGTCGTCTGTACTCCATTTTGCCTGTTTCATTTACGGCATTTTTATACTTTCTCCTTTCATCGATTAAATTTAGTATCTCCTGTGATATCCAAGGATTTTTTGTAGGTCTTTCCTTCCTACCTATTTTGTCCTCTGCTACCTTCACTATTTCATCTCTTAATTTTACCCATTCCTCCTCTACTGTTTTATTTTCCCATGTTTCTGTCAATTGCTGCATAAAGCTCCCTCTGAAATTCTTAAGAACTTCAGGTTCCTTCAATTTATCCAGGTCCCCTCTCCTTATTTTCCTACCTTTTTGTAGTTTCTTTAGTTTCAGACTACAGTTCATAACCAACAAGTTACGGTCAGAGTCTATATCTGCCCCTGGGTATGTCTTACACTGTAGAACCTGGTTCCGAAATCTATGTCTTACCATTATAAAATCTATCTGGTATCTCCCGGTGTCTCCTGGTCTCTTTCACGTATACAACCTTCTTTTGTGATTCTTGAACCAGGTGTTTGTTATAACTAAGTTATGTTCTGTGAAAAATTCTACCAGGCGGCTTCCTCTTTCATTCCTTTTGCCCAGACCATATTCACCTACTAACTTCCCTTCCCTTCCTTGTCCTACTACCGAATTCCAGTCTCCCATAACAATTAAGTTTTCCTCTCCCTTAATTGTCTGAATAATTTCCTTTAGCTCCTCATATATTTCTTCGATTTCCTCATCATCGGCAGAGCTAGTTGGCATATAAACCTGTACTACTGTTGTCGGTGTTGGCTTCGTATCTATCTTGACAATGATAATTCGATCACTGTGCTGGTCATAGTAGTTTACCCGCATTCCTATTTTATTATTCATTATCAATCCTACTCCTGTGATACCCCCAATTGATTTTGTATTTATAATCCTGTACTCACCTGACCAGAAATCCTGTTCATCCTGCCACCGAACGTCACTAATCCCCACTATATCTAACTTCAACCTATCCATTTCCCTTTTTAAATTTTCTAATTTTCCTACTCGATTAAGGGATCTAACATTCCACGCTCCGACCCGTAGAATGCCAGTATTGTCTTTCCTGATGATCACATCCTCCTGAGTAGTCCCCGCCCGGAGATCCGAATGGGGACTATTTTACCTCCGGAATATTTTACCCGAGTGGATGCCATCATCATATGTTCATACAGTAGAGCTGCATGTCCTCGGGAAAGGTAACGGCTGTAGTTTCCTCTTGCTTACAGCCGTTCGCAGTAGCTGTGTGGCAAAGCCACATTAGCTGATGTTACAAGGCCAGATCAGTCAATCATCCAGACTGTTGCCCCTGTAATTACTGAAAAGGCTGCTGCCCCTCTTCAGGAACCACACGTTTGTCTGGCCTCTCCACAGATACCCCTCCGCTGTGGTTGCATCTACGGTACGGCTATCTATATCGTTGAGGAACGCAAGCCACCCCACCTCGGCAATGTCTGTGGTTCATGGGAGTGGGCTACAGTAACAGGAAAAGTATCCACAGGCTACATTCACTCATTGCTATAGCCACGTCTTAAATTTAGCTTTACAGCAGTCTGCTAGTGCTAATAAGGAATGACGTGCGTTTTTTAAGACAATGCCTGGGTTGTCTGCCTTTTTTTCCACTTCTCCAAAAAGAACTCATGCATTGAAACAATTCGTGGAAAAGAAGATTCCTAAAGTCGCACCTACACGGTGGAACTTTTGTTCAAGACTTGTTAACAAAGTTCAAGAAATGAGTTAATTATGTTTTTCGAAGACATAACGGAGAACTGTGATGGTTGGGATGCTGTATGTGTAGCTCAGGCTTATGGATTCATTTCATTTCTGTCTGCCTACAAGAACTGCTTTCTTCTTAAGGTTTTCTCAAGGATATTTTGTCACACAGATATACTTTTTGATACACTACAAAAGAAGACACTAGATGCAGCATATTCTAATAAACAGATCGAAAAGTTTCAGCTTTTGCTTGTTTCGCAGAGAAATGATTTCGATGCACTATGGGAAAAAATGACATTCAACCCAGAAATAATATATCCACCAAGAGAACTTGTATTGACAAAAATGAAGTAAGACGATTGTAGTGTAAGATTATAGACAACATATCCAATCAAACATTCGGCAGATTTGCGCCTCTTATCAAGTTTCAGTTCATGACTCTTCTAAGTGAAGAGAAATATTCGTCTCACAGCCGAAATTTTCCACACCGTTTACTAGATAAACTTAACGACAGTCCGTATTCTGAACTGTTCGATTTTGTAAAGTCAAAAAATGATTTGGTGGCATTGTATTCATCAACAGAATTTGAAAACAAGCCTGTGCATGAACTGGTACCATATATAAACACCAACAATATTCACAAAGTTATGGGCGAAACCTAAAACTGCCCTCCTTAATATTGTCAATACCTGTTTCAACTGCAACTGTGAAACGTTCTTTTTCGGCGTTAAGAAGAATAGCGTGACAGTTACCACCCAATTCTAGCGAACAACTGCTGCGTTGTCAAGTGCCAGATAGTTGCGGCAGGGAAGCTGGCCCCGGACTGTGATGATGGCAGGAAATCCCCTTGCCCACCAGTCAATGAGTCAATGTCTGTAGAAATGAAGTTGGTAGAGAACTGTCCCCTGATGGCGCTCTTGACTGAGGGGGACTGGAACTGGAAAAGGAGGAAGGGACCCTAGGAGTGGGAGGAGGATGGCGGATCCAGAGCTGATCATGGTGGCGGGTGAGGATAACAGTAGGAGAATGGACCTCACAGAGACGACGGCCGCGCCCCTGAACGACCACGGCTGGGACCCAACGAGGGTGGCGGCCATAGCCTTGAGCCCTGACAGCCGAACCTGGGGCAAATCGTGACAGAGGACGAGGACGGGGCGCGGGAGAGCACGGATGTAAGAGGGACAACAGCGTCCTATGGGGGCGGCCGTGAAGGAGCTCAGATGGGCTCTGCCGACCGGCCGGAGTGGACCGATAAGATGACAGGAATCGGAAGAGGGCGTCCTCCACGCAAAGCTGTGACACAAACTTGCGCATTTCCGTCTTGAAAGTGCGGACAAACCTCTCCGCCGCCCCGTTTGACTGTGGGTGGAAAGGTGGGGCCAGGACATGGTGGATCCCATGGGTAGAACAAAAATCGTGAAAGTGTTGTGAAGTAAACTGTGGTCCGTTATCTGTCACCAATGCGGCCATGAGACCTTCAATAGAAAATGTCTTTATCAGGGAACACATGGTAACTTCCGCAGACGTGCTGGTCAGGCGAACAACAAACGGGAAGTTGGAGTATGTGTCAATGGCGCAAAGCCAATAGCTATCTAAGAAGGGCCCTGCAAAATCGACATGGAGTCGTTCCCAAGGTGCGGACGGAGTGGGCCATGGAGAGAGAGATGAGCGAGGAGTTGCTTGTTGGGACACACAAGAAAAGCATCCTGCAATGAGGCGAGTTATATTCCTATCTATGCCTGGCCAATATACATGTTGATGGGCAAGCATCTTTGTGTGGGAGACGCCCCAGTGGTCCCGATGTAGAAGATCGAGAATCCGCTGGCGCAGTGATGCTGGAACCACCACGCGCTGGGAGCCGTCTTCCGTGGACAGGAGTAAAATGCCCTCATAGGTGCTAAGGCGGTGACGAATTGCATAATAATTGCAGAGAGGGTCTGATGCCCGACCCAGAGGACGCTCCAACCAGCCTTGCTTCACCCATTTAAGGACGACCCGAAGGAAAGGGTCAGCAGCTGTAGCCTCTGCGATCCGTGAGCTATTGATAGGGAAACCGGCGACTACGTCTACTGCCGACTCATCTACTGCAAAAGACAAAAGCTCTTCAGCATCAAAGACTGGATCGGGGCCTACTGGGAGGCACGATAGGGCGTCGGCATTGATGTGCTGATATGTCGAGCAGTACTGTATCTCATACTGAAAACGAGAGAGGTATAAGGCCCAGTGTTGAAGACGATGGGTCGCCTTGTCCGGAAGAGCCTCCGACCGGTGGGACAAAGACACTAATGGGCGATGGTCTGTGTATAGGGTGAACTTTGACAGAAAGAGATAAACATAAATTTTTAGAGCAAAAACGATGGCTAGGGCCTCCCTGTCCACCTGGGAATACCGGCGTTGCGCCTCTGTAAGAGTTTTAGATGCAAACGCCAACGGGCACTCCGACCCATCGGGGAACCGATGTATCAGCTCCGCCCCCACACCGTGCTGGGAGGCGTCTGTAGCCACCACAAGCAGGACCCCTGGGGTGTACGCAGTGAGGCATGGAGCCTCAAGGAGGGCCGCTTTAAGTGATTGAAAAGCCCGCTCACAAGCTGGAGACCAGTGGAACGGGACGCCATTATACAGTAATTGATGCAGGGGGTGAGCCACGGTGGCTGCCTGCGGGAGGAAGCGGTGATAATGGGTGATCTTGCCCAGGAATTCTTGAAGTTCTTGAATTCTTGAAGGACGGGTAAGATCTGCGACCACACACACGTGATCAGCCACGGGATGCACCCCCAACCTGGATACCTTGTAGCCCAAGTACTCGATAGACAGTTGGAAGAAAGAAGATTTCTGAAAATTACAGCGGAGGCCGCCCTCCTCCAGAATGGAAAACAAGGAATGGAGGTTGGCAATATGGTCTGCAGCTGTGGACCCCGTCACGACAATGTCATCCATGTAGTTCATGCAACAGGGAACTGGTGTTAGCAACTGCTCCAAAAAAAAGCTGAAAGATTGTGGGGCACTGGCCACCCCGAATGGAAATCTCTGATATTGATACAGGCCTGCCTGCCGCAGTGGTCGAGGGGACTGAGGCGCTACAGTCACGGTCTGCACGGCCACTACAGTCAGGGGTTTGAATCCCCCCTCGGGCATATATATTTATGCCGTCCTTAGAATTAGCTAGTTCATAAGTAGTTTGTACGTTTAGGGACTGATGACCCCGTAGTTAAGTTCCATAAGCTGTACAAACATTTGAACATTTGATACAGGCCAAAAGGCGTAGAAATTACCAGCGCCTGCTTGGAGGCATCATCTAAACGCAACTGGAGATAAGACTCTGCCAGATCTATCTTCGAAAAATACTGGTCCCCTGGCAACTGATCTGTCCGTGTCTTCTGCTGGGCGAGGCATGGGAAAAGAATCAATGAGGGAGTGAGAATTTACAGTTTTCTTAAAGTCACCACATAAACGCAGGGCCCCAGAGGGCTTGCGTATGCCCACTCGCTTGCTGTTACAGGACGCAAAATACCCTCCGTCGTCAGGCGATCTAATTCGGATTTAACAGCGCCGCAGAGGGCGATCGGGAGGGGCCGAGCCCGACAGAAGACGGGGCGTGCCGTATTTTTAAGTGTAATGGTGGCCCTAAAATTCTTAGCGCACCCAAGACCCGGCGCAAACAAGGACGATAAATCCGCGCGGAGCTGCGCGAGACTCTCGTAAGAAATTTGATCGGAAACCAAGCAGACAGAATCGGTAATAGTAAAGCTAAAAGCATGGAAAGCGTCGAGGCCGAAGATATTCGTAGCCGTCGCACTGTTTACTACCACAAACGGTACCGCGCGGCTTACACTCTGATATGTAGCTTCAGCGACAAACGACCCCAATAGTGGAATAGGGTGGCCGCCGTAGCTAACCAACGCGCGAGGCGCCGGACATAAAGTGGGGGAGCCTAATGCTTGATGAGTAGCCGAACTTCGAAGCGAGGTCGTCGCGCCAGTGTCCACTTGAAGAGTGACAGTTTTCCGCAGAATGCGGAGGTCTATAAACAATTTCGCCGGCTGTACGCCGACGGGAACAACCTTATTAATATCCATGGGCAACGCGCCGAAATCGCGAGGGTGAAAGGTCCCTTTGCGGCCCCGAGCAGAGGAGCGACACACTAGGGCAATGTGTCCGAATTTTCCACAACGATTACACGTGGCCCGTCTGTCGGGCACAATTCCCGAGAATGGGATGCCCCGCACGAAAGACATGAAATCGGCTCGCTCTCTGAAGCGGGCGACGCGCGCCGCCTTTCCCCCCGCCCAAACGGCACAGGAGAGCTCCGCGGCGTCGGAAGGGAGGGAGGGGAGGGCGACACAACAACAACCACTGAAGAAACCGGCGTCGCGGATAACTGGGCCGAATCGGCAACTGAGGATACCTCCCCCCAAGCGGAAAGTTGACTCCCCACGGCCTCAGAAACTTCAAATGCGCACGCAATACGCAAAACCTCCGCTAATGAGGGATCGTCCAATTGAAGAGCCTGCTTGCGAATGTCCAGGTCGGGAGCAAAACAAATTAAAACATCGCGGACCATAGAGTCCGCATACGAATCACCGTGCGGCTCGGACCGAAACTGACAACGACGGGCCAGCCCCTGCAGTTCCGTGGCCCACGCGCGGTACCATTGACCCGGCTGTTTCTGCAAACGGTAGAAAGATATGCGGGCTGACACCACAGGAGAGTGGCGGCGAAAATATGCCGCAAAGAGAGAACAGTTATCATAAAAGGACAGGGATGCCTGCATCTGAAGCGACGCCAAATCGCCCAGCAATCGAAAAAGACGAGGCGAGAACCATAAAAGGAAATAAGCTTTTTGCTTACCTTCATCACACACCTGGAAGGCTATGAAGTGTTGGCGTAAACGCTGTTTGTAGAGAACCAATCCTCGGCGTTGTCGACAAAGGGAGGAAACGTAGGAATGGACACAGAAGACCACAACCCGAAGTGTTGTGTCACATCCCTAGTGAAGACGTCAATAGACGCCGTGAGGAAAGCATTCTGTTGAGACAAAACTTCTGGTAACGACTGAAGATTCGTCAGCAACGCGCTAAGTTGCTCTGCCATGACTGTGGCAGGAAGACCACGCTACCATAAACCTTGTCGCCGCTGAAGTAAACACTGTTTGTCGTATCATGATACCACTCGTTCCTCATTCCTCGTCGAATGACCTGGCCATCGCTCCAGCCGTTTGACAGCATGCCACCAGCAGATGGCGCGCAGCTCCTTTCAGCTGTCTAGACGACCGTGCTCTGCTGTGACTAGGCCGGGAACTATCTCGGCCAAGCCAGCGCCAGCCACAGTGCACAATACGGGCGCACGCGATATGAATGGTCCGCTAGGCCATAACAGCAGAGAAAGCCACTTACAACAAAATTAAAAAACATCATAGATTACAATTAAAAATAGGCAAATGCAGAGCAAATGACTATTATATTGGAAATTCAAATAATAGATGTGAGGCAGCTTGGAAAATTATAAAAGCAGAGTTGGGTAAAGACATAAATTGGCAAGCCGCGGTGGCCGAGGGGACTGAGGCGCGCCAGTCACGGTCTGCACGGCCACTACGGTCGGGGTTCCAATCCCCCCTCGGGCATGGATATTTGTGCCGTCCTTAGTGTTAGCTAGTTCATAAGTAGTTTGTAAGTTTAGGGACTGATAACCCCGTAGTTATGTCCCATAAGCTATACAAACATTTGATTTGACATAAATTGTACAGAAACCACTAATGCTGTCAATATCACAGCAGATGAATTTAATCAATTTTTTTGTCAAGGCAGGAAATCCTGCTATCATCCCAGCTTCTGCTGAACATTTCCACCTCTGCATTCACCTAGACCCCATTTCTGGAAATCAGTTTGTTCAAAACTATGCCAGCACTTTGCCAACTCTCAAGTATATGATATGAATAAGTCAATAACAAAACTAGGAAGTACAAAATCTGAAGCCATATATGGCCTATCTAATTTCGTGATAAAAAAAAAAATAGCAGATCTTGTATCTAACCCTCTCTGCACACTAATAAACTGGTTGTATGCTAGTGGTCACTTTCCACAGTGTCTTTTTAGAACAGTTGTTGTCCCTATTCATAAAAAGAGTAATAAATTATGCACTAATAATTATCGTCCTATTTCACTGATAGTTACTGTCTCTAAAATAATAGAATACTGCATACAACAGGATATATGTAGACATTTATCTGAAAGTAATATACTGACTCAATCGCAATATGGTTTTAGGTCCAAGTTATCAACAGTGAAAGCAGACGAAGACAGTGTCTTCTTTATACAAACCTCATTTGAAGGAAAGTTATCTGCTCATGCCATTCTAGTCTGCTTAAGCAAGGCATTTGACTCAGTGAACCATCCAATACTAACTGAAAAATTCTGGTGTTATGGAATCAGAGACTTGGAACTATCCCTCATAAGTTCCTATCTCAGTGACAGGAAACAAACTGTAGTTTACAATAATCAAAAATCTCAGTACTTAGAAGTGACTTGAAGTTTGCCCCAGTGTTCCGTGCTCAGTTACCTGTTGTTTATAAATTCATAAATGATCTTCCCAGTTGCATGCCCTGTAAATCCGTACTTTATGCAGATGACTCTAAATTCATTAGCTCTGGGAAAGATATAAACAAATTGGAACTGAAATGCAAAAATTACCTTAATCTGTCTGATGCATGGTTCAAATCCAATGAGCTAGCCATCAACCATGAAAAGACAGTGAATATTACTTTCAGTTTATCCAGCAGAGACGTTGGATGCTCAGATGTTAAGCTATTTGGAATATACCTTGACTCCAGATTAACTTGGGAAAAACATACAGGCCAAGTATGTACAAAGCTCTCACGTGCTAAGTTTTACTGACTAAGCTACAGACATGCGTAACAACACCTTTATTACTTAACTGTTATATGCTTTCTTTCACTGCTATCTGCAATATGGCATCCTTCTATGGGGTAATTCTGTAGGGGCCAAAAAAATTTACATCTGGCAAAAAAAAGTTATCAGATCTATTTATGGAGTAACAAACTCTAAAACTACCTGCAGACCACTCTTTAAAGAATTAAAAATATTGACAATCCCAACACTCTTTATATATCATTGCCTCCTAAGGATTAAAGAAAATTTAAATAACTACACCTTATGGGAAGCTGTACTCCAATATAAAACTAGACTCACCTGCACACTGTAACACCAGATCATTAAAAGAAAAATTTATAGCCATCACCACAAAACACCAACAAACCTCACATATTTCGTGTCCTGTGTCGAAGTACCCGATGACAGATGATCCATCCTAATAATAATAGTAGATAATGCTTAAACTCACCGAAATGTAGCACACCCTATAGAGGTACACAAACAAAAACGTTTAAACCAACAACTTAAAGAGTAGGTCTCCAAAACGACAGTACACATTGTGAGAAGAGAGTCAAAGACCGCAAACATCTGATTGGACTGAGGAGTTCGCTAGATTTAGGGAAACGCTAGTCAATTTTGAGTGTTCTTATTAACCAATCATACAATTTGAAAAAAAAAAACCACAACTGCTCTCTAAAAAATTTGTTAGCCGAGGCCACATGGATCGGATTGACTCACAGTACAGGGCTGCACTTTGTAAATATTGTCTATCCTCGTTTCCAAGCCAGTTCGTGTGTATTGTAGCCTCTAGTCTGGTAATGGCGAAAGAAGAGGTAAAAGTGTCCCGCAAACGCCTGTTATAAAATCGATAAGGTGACTACCTGAAATTTTATTATAAGGTACAGCCAATTAGAGGTCTATCGCAACACAACTTCATTCACAATTGGAAACAGATACTGCATCGCATAATTTAAACACTTTTTATTTAATTTCTATCCCAACTAACCTGCGACACTCTATGTAACAACAACGATCTCCAACCCATCGACCGAACTAAAGCAAAAGGATCTAACCATCCCAGCTCATTTATACTAAAATTCTAAACTCGCTAGCAAACGACAATCTCGGTAACTCTGCGTCGTTGGTGGTTCCTTCTCGAACATCTAACCGTTTGATCATGCATGTTGTACCATTGCCTACTCCACCAGACAGAGTTTCTGAAACGTTTTCCGACAGTCACTAGACCGCATACCGAGTGTGTTGAACGAGCATTCGCACACAAACAGCTATCGTAGCCCCTCTCCTGAGAAATCAATACTACCGATAATCCTCTGTAACACACCCAATTATATCGTAAAAAGGACTGACACACCTAGAACCTATATATTGCAACGAACCATACGAGTAAACAAATCGAAATCGGTATTTCGCACAAGTCAAGATACATCGTACGCATCATATTACGAATACACAAGTCCTCATTTTACGAAGATATAATATTACATATAATATTGCTTCTATCAACATCCATAATACTAAAAAAACGAACGTTTTGTCACAGCTTTACCATCGCTCTTAATGTTCCATCAAGACACATCTCTAACTAACCTCTACAGATCATAAAGAGACATCCACACACAACCATATTACCGACAAATACTGCAGTGCGTCTATGGATCATTTCCTTGCAGTTGACACAAACGAGGTATTTACCGTTTGAGTTGACTGCAACAGCCGTTATAACTTGCATGATGAAAATATAGTTAGCGATAACCTATTTTATACACATACAAACAGTCGGATGAGTGCTAAATCGCGATGTAAAGTCAAACTCCAGTCCATACACTAACATATCGTACAACACCGATTTAAACGAACGCTTGCTTAGCTACAGACTAAAACAACACCGAAGTTCATATCCGATAACTGACCAACTAACAGATACTCTACCAATCGAAGAACTACTCTTCTGACACACAATCTGTCTTCCAGTATTTTTCTCCTAGATTCATAGACCTGACAAACCGAAATGTTCTACATGAAAAGCTATAAGTCTTAACAAGAAAAAGCTATTGCTGATGCAAACTATTATATATTTTAATTAATCACATGGACGTTGGTGTCCTCCTCAACACTTTTGATACCACTGCAGATCTTAAGACCTACAGCAAACAGCTCGTAAGGTTGGTCTACATATACTGCAGAAGAGTAAAAGGCTCTTTCCACAGAGGGAAGAAACCTAGAATGTGTCTGACTCGATCCCGACATCATGAAAAAGATACTATCCTACAACAGCTTACAACACATCATATCCAACTCTACCTCTTTTTAGGGCAAAGCGACCCACAGTTCAATGATTTTCACATAAAAACTATAATGTTACAACACATACAACCTTTCGGACGTCTGAAAGAACAGACACCACACCTGCTTCGCAGCCATATAACATTCGCAAATGATTGGTAAAGAAAGGGAAAGAAGAAGGATAGGGAAGAAAGGATTGACAGTGGCCGCATTTGGGAATTGATATTAAGCTATGGCGACAAGTGAAAATGTGAACCGGACCGGGAATGGAACTCAGGTCTCCCGCTTCGGGCCAGCGGTCGCCTTAACCACTTGGCCACCCGTGATCTCCTCCTATCCGTCTCAAATTCTCAGAAGTCGCACGCTATGTTTGTAGCGCCCCTATCGCCAATGCACTCTTACACTCGCCATTACGGATTTCCGTGCGAGGTAGGACGTATGACCGCATCAATGGTGAAATAACTGAAGCCATCCCCGTCGTCCCATTTAAATAATTGTATTGGTGTGGTGTCTGTTCTATCGGACGTCCGACCGCGCAAGGGAATCCGTAATGGCGAGTGTAAGAGGTCATGGACGATAGGGACGCTACAACCATAGCGTGCAACTTGTGAGCATTTGAGACGGACGGGAGGCAAGGACGGTTGGCCAAGTGGTATTAGTACCAAAACGTACAAATAGTAAAACTATCGCCAATCTGAGACCGATTACTCTATTAAATAGTGATTACAAACTTTTTGCACGTATTCTTGCAAAAAGGATGAGGAACGTAATGAATAAGGTCACCGGTCCATATCAAACCAGTGTCGGCAGAGATAGGTCCATTTATCAGACGCTAGTGGACTACCGCGACCTAATATCAGTGGCGGAAGCATGCAGGATTGAATGTGCAATGGTGAGCTTGGACTTTGATAAAGCATTCGACAGAGTCAACCACCGGTATTTGTTTAAAGTTATGCGGTCGCTGGGTTTTCCCGTACATTTCCTCGCTGTAATACAAAACCTGTTACAGAATAGCACATCACGAGTGATTGTCAATGGACGGCCAGGTGGCATGATTCCCATAAGAAGCTCCGTAAGACAAGGTTGCCCGATGTCAGCATCTCTCTTTGCAATCGCCATAGAACCTCTACTAACAACATTGACGGCGCAGTTAAACGGATTACAGATACATGGACAGAAGTTAGCGTGTCGGGCTTATGCTGATGACGTTGGCTTCCTGATCACCAACGCAAATGAAGTCCACACCGCCCTGCAGATCATCATGACATATGAAAAGGCTTCTGGTGCGTTAGTTAACTGGCAAAAATCGGGTGTAATGAACATAGGAAAAGGCATAGGTTTGACTAATCATCCCCGTTTGCAAGAGGTGTCCAAGATGCAATGTCTCGGTGTCGATTTTAGGAAGACAATTCGAGAAACCATTGCCGCAAATTATAAACAGTTATTGGCTAAGATTCGAGCGTCTGTACAACAGCACAGTGTCAGGAAGTTGGATGAGTTGCAAAAAGTTGCACTGGCGAATACATATATCACTTCCAAGGTCAACTATGTGGCTCAAATCCTGCCAATACCACGCGACATAGCGCATAGAATGCTTGCAGCGCTTGGGCATTTTGTATGTCGCGCACATATTTTCAAAATTAAATACGACACATTGACTCTTCCGACGCTACTAGGTGGCCTGAATCTCGTCGATGTGTACAAGAAGGCGCAAGCACTATATGTATGTCAAACATACAAGCAATGGAAACTGTCCACCAACGGTCTGACTTCCCACCTGTTGGAAGAAATTGTGCCAGCAGACCTACGACCGCCCATCGATGTAAGTCATCTGTCACACGCTTTGCAGCACTTACAGTATTTCCTACTCGAATACAGTTACATACGAACAAAAGTCCCAGAACGAAATATGATAAAAGTGAAGGAAGTATACCAGGCGTTGATGAAAAATAAACTTCGAAATATGATAGAAAGGAAACTCCCGAACCACGATTGGAAAACAACGTGGGAAAACATCCACAGCCCTGACTTACCTTCCCAAGTGCGGTCCACGTGGTATATGACGGTCAACAGAAAAACCCCGACTATGTCCCGCCTCCATAAGATACACCTACAAGACTCTCCCTTGTGTCCGACATGTCAATTAGTTGACAGTGATGAACACAGATTCGTGTGCAGTATAAACGCAGGAATATGGGAGTATGCGAGACAAAAATTGGCACTTATCACGAGAACCTCGCCACACGCAATATCGCCAGCGGATGCCCTCCATCCTGATAAAATCCCATTCCCACGGACAAAGAGGAACGCGGTAAACTGGATACTGGGACATACAGTGTACTTTATCTTCAGTACCGAATCAAAGAGAAAGGAAGATTTCATACATTACCTGACAATGCACCATGACATGATCCGAAAAAAGAAAAAGTACAAGGAACATTACGCTAATTTCTTGATTAAAACGATAATGTAATTACAAACAGAACATTAAAGAAGAGAAATTTACTCAACAGTAATTTACACAGAAGAATTTCAGTTATTGTCATTATGCATTTTGCCATTCCAGGTGAAGTTTTCCGGAATTATTTGATCGCCGAAGAAGGCATTTATGTTTTTTTTTTTTTTTTTTTTTTTTTTTTTTTTTTTTTTTTTTTTTTTTTTTTATGCAGTTAATACGTCCCAGAATGGTATAGATTACATGTGTGTCTGAAGATCTCTAAGTTTTTTTTTTTTTTTTTTCGTCACAAGCAAAGAAAGCATATTCAGTTCCTTATAGCTAATTTCTGTGCCTGCAAATTTTTATTTTATGATGATTTTTTCACTTTCAAGTTTTTATTCGTTCAATTCGAACTGATTTTTCTTGGCGTTAGAAGAGACAATAATAATGCAGAAATGGACATTTACAGTAGTGTGTAGCTACGCAGAAGTGACAACATCGTTTTATCCTCAAAGAAATATTTTGTTTAAAGGCATAGAAGCCGGGCCGAGAAGGCACCAACCAATTGGCGAGCGGAAGGACGGGTTGAAGGGGAGGAAGGAGACCCGGAAAAAAAAAAAAGTGGTTTAAGCGACCGCTGGCCCGAAACGGAGACCCAGAGGTTCGATCCCCGGTACGGCTCACATTCTCACTTGTCGCCATTGCTTAATATCATTGCCCAAATGCGGCCACTGTCAATCCTTTCTTTCCTATCCTTCTTCCTTCCCTTCCTTTACCAATAATTTACACATACAACTTTGTCTTAGGACAAACCACACCTAGTAAGACACACAAATGTTACTCGAAATGTGCTTTTTGCATGATCATTCTATACGAAGAACCCCATGTTCCATTAATCTTCGTACAAAACAGACCCAGTGCCACTCGTCTTATGTTCTACAGCAAACAAGAAGTAACGTTTGTATATGTAATTTATACACACGGAAGGTAAAGTTTAGACCAGCGCTCGAGGCTACAGGAAGAAACACAGGCCACGGCGGGCTAGCCTCGCGTACTGGAGCGCCGTGTTGCGGTGCGCGCGGCCTTCCGTCGTCGGGGGTTCGAATCCCCCCTCGGGCATGGATGTGTGTGTTGTCCTTAGGTTAGTTTAACTTAGTTTAAGTAGTTTGTAAGTCTAGGGACTGATGACCAACGTAGTTTGGTCCCATAAGAATTACAAACATTTTTTGAAGAAACACAACAGAACCACTTCTATCAATTTCTAGAGTAAATAGACCCACAGATCAAAGAAATACACTTCAAAACCTTCGAATGCATTTCTATTAAGACAGCGGAATGTTCGTCGAATTATGCTTTTGTGTAATATTGTAGCTGGAGAACTATTTCAATCGAAACACATTGTGAGGTTGCACGAGTTTTGCAACTAATCAAGTCTTTATGTTTAAGAGGAATCGCATCGATAGACAAGATTTTTAGACTCCACACAGTTAAGTATAAGATGCAATAGCACTAACGTATTTTACCAAACGATCCTCCGAATCTTAGATAAGGGTATAGAGAAAGAAACTGATAAAATCGAATATAAACGCCGCTAGTTAGTGTCAGGGCAATACTAACCACAGAATCGAACCAATCATAGACTGGGTTTTCCAGATAGAAAGCGATGCATACGTTAACGACCACACAACATACCTTTAAGAACCTGGTAGAAACACACAATGGAGACACAGAAAAATATCTTTGTTATTCAACTCTTATTACATACATCGTATACATCACTCCCACCATACAGAAATTATCCATAGTAGCAACATTCTACAGTATTATTAACCATCTAATCTTACAGAATATATACTGCATCGTGTTTTAGGTAATCATATTGCCGCGAGAGACCGCTCACACCGGCTGCCGCCGTGGCGCAGGGGGTAGCGTCACGGACTGTGGTGCAGAAGGTCGCCGGTTCAATCCCGCCCACCGGCAAAAATTTATTTCTTTGTAATTTACAATTCCAGAAGGTTCTACATCTTTCTTATGTTCACTTGTAAATTCTTCTTGTTTCTTATGTTAACTGTTCTTCTAATTTCTGGTAAATTCTGTCTGTGTGTAAATAGCAGAGCACTCTGCCTGAGAGGCAGTCAGTGCTGCGTGTATGTTGAGTCCTTGTCTGGCTGCCCGCCTGAGCACGTCGCTCTCCGGGCAGTGCAAGCAAGTGCTTCTTCGCGAGCTTCGCTAGCGGCGGCTGCTTCCTTATTAATCGCTGTTTAGGAAACTGTAAGTTATGGCTGAATTTAACGATAGGGAAGAAAGGGAGAATAATGTTCAGGTCGACTTTAACAAGAATTTCCCACGACCATATGCTTTTGAGATCCATCGATGGTTAGAGGAGGATTTGAATTTGCCGGAAAATGAAGTTTTAGGCGTTCAGCTGGACACGATCATGAACTGCTTGTTTTTGAAAATCAGAACCCCGGAATTATGTAATACTTTGGTAGAAATGAATGACGGTACCCGTAAATTTAGACATTTAAATGGTCAAATCAGTGACGTTTATTTATCTCACGCAGGCTTTGGTCTCCGTACTGTTAGGATATTTAACTTGCCATTTGAAACTCGGCTAGAAACTATCAGTCGGTATTTGAAACCATACGGAAAAGTGATACAAATTACAAAGGAGAAGTGGTCATCCGCGTACCGTTACCAAGTAGATAATGGTATCAGGTCTGTTAAAATGGTAGTACATAAACATATCCCTTCATTCATGATAATTGCTGGGCACCGTGCTTTTATTACATACGACGGCCAGCCGCAGACATGTTCACTTTGTCATTCGACCGACCACTTGAGACAACAGTGTCCGCGGCGCAGGCGCCCCGCGCAACTGCCGGCAGAGAGGCAGGGGGGCGGCGAGGCCGCTGCGTCGTCGTACGCCACGGTGGCGTCACGTTTGGTTCCCGCGCGTCGCGGAGCAGATACTTTGGTGGCTGCGCCCGTAGACGTTATGGATACTACTCCAGCCATATCCCAAGCAGACGTATCAGAAGACCCTGTATCAGGAAATGTCCTTGAAACCGTTCGTGATTCAGAAACAGAGACTTTAGTTGACCGTCTGTCTGCCTCGAACGTCGAAGTCCCTGTGGCATCTGACACTATCGCCATATCGACCCTTTGGTACGAGGAAGTCGTAGACGAAACTGTAGCCATGCAACCTGCCGCAGCTGCGAAAGTTACACAGACTATACCCGAGATAGAAGGTAGCGCAGGATTAGAACCCGCGCCACCTGTCTGTGACAGGCCAGCAGTACATATGGAAGAGTCCCTGCCTGTAGTTACACAGCAAGCTGAGGAACCATTAGTGTCTGATGTGACCGCGCAGGTTTCAGACACTGCGAGGGAGTCACAACCGGTATCGGAAACTGTCGTACAGTCCGCTGTGTCCCCAGTTGCAGTCGCGTCACCCTCCGGATGGAGCGACCGTCAGGCGACACAGGTAGTTGCGCCCCAAGAGTTAGAACCGAAATCGCGGCGGGACAGCTGCGTGGGCACGAGTGACGTGCACAGGTCTAGGAGCTCCGGGAGCTCGGGCAGTCGCGACGGCCGCCGCCGGGAGCGCAGCCCCTCCCTGGAGAGGGCGCTGGCGCCCCGCCACCAGTACGGGACCAGGCAGAGGCATAAGGCTGCGGGTTCTGATCCCGGCCACCGGCAGGGCGACCACGGGCGAGTTGCGGGGGAGGGCGGGGTCGACGCCGTCCGCCGCCAGCTGCAGGAGGTGCTGAGCGAGGGGATGGCGGACATGGCGCGGGACGCGCCCTCGGGGTACGAGGCGGCGCCGCAGCCGATAAAGCGCAAGTCCGACGACTCGTACGAGAAGCGCACTCGCCCGCCGCACCAGTTCTCCCGGTCGGAATCGCAGTCACAAGAGGGACACACAGAGCGTGCCTCGTCGACGACGGATTTACGCATGGACACGGAAGTAGGGCCTACACACCCGAACTGGTTGACTGACAGGTCAGGGGAACATGAAGACGTGGCCGGGACTCAAACCCCTGTTTAGAGTATACACTCCCAATTGACATTATGGTAGCGCATTTGCCATCAGTAGTCGCTACCATAAATATCAATAGATTCGAGTCAAATGCAAAATTTATAGCCTTGGTCGAATTCGTAAACAGTATTAAAGCAGACATCGTCTTTGTGCAAGAAGTTGTGACGAATTTGATCAGTTCTGTGCCAGGTTATCAAGTTATTTTAAATTACGACCCTGAAAGTTCTCGTGGGACCGCCATTTTAGTCAAACTCGATTATGATATTTCAAATGTTGCGACAATCCCTAACGGACGAGGTATAGCGTGCACAATTAACAACATCAGATACGTTAACGTGTATGCCCCGTCGGGTGGTGAAGGTAAGCCGTTGAGAAGAGTATTTTTAGTAGCGATATCTGCCATCTGTTGTACGACCGTCACCTTCCAGTTGTGCTGGGTGGCGATTTTAATTGCGTATTGGAAGCTCAGGATCAGGAACCGCAGCCTAACAAATGCTTAGAACTTCAAACTTTGGTGACGGAGTTGAAGGTGACGGATTCCTGGAGACACCTGTACCCGCGTGCTCCAGGATTTACATACTTTTATGCCACTGGCCGTAGTCGTATAGACAGGATATATATTTCTTCCGACAAAAAGAATTGCATAGTCGATGCAAAGGTCCATCCAATCGTTTTCTCTGACCATTGTGCGTACGTTTGCAAATTTCACTCCTTGCTAGAGACGAGAGCCCGATCGCGGTGTCGCTGGAAACTGAATACCCGTCACCTGCAGGACAGCACTCTGGAACCGGCGATCACTGGCGTGTGGCGGCGGGTTCTGAGCCAGCGCGCCCAGTACGACTCGGCGTTGTCATGGTGGGTGGAGTTAGGGAAGCCAGCTCTGCGGAAAACGCTCAAAGAGTTCAGTGCTAACGCCCAACATTGGAGGAAGAACACAGTGGCCTTTTACGAACAGTGTTTGCAAGACGTTATCGAAATGCCAACAGACGACCCAGCGCTTAGACTGGCGCGAATCAAACAGATAAAGAGCCACCTACTGGAAATGAAGCAGTCGCGTTTGTACGGGTCCGTAGTTCGGAGTCAGGCGCAGGACGTGGGGCAGTTGGCGGACGAGGCGCCCTCCGTGTTCCACTTGCTGCGAGAGCGCAGGCGCGCGGCGCGGAGGCACATAGCGGAGCTGGAGGCAGCCGACGGCGGCCGGCTGCGCGCGCAGGCCGACATCCTGTCCGAGGCGCAGCGCCACTTTGCCCAACTGTTCGCCGAGAAGGACGCGGACGCAGACGCTGTCGCAGACCTCTTGCAAGAAGTGCCGCACATCTTAACACCCCCTGACCGACGTCATTTAAATGCCCCCTTCACTGCAGCAGAAATCCTGGACGTACTAAAAACATGTGCCAAGCACAGGTCGCCAGGGACAGACGGAATGCCACCGGAATTTTATCTTAAATTTTGGGGTATAATTGGTGAGACTGTAGCTGAAATTTTTAATGACATTTTACAGGGAGTACCGGTTCCGAAATCCTTTTTAGAAGGCGTTATTACCCTTGCCCCGAAGACCAGAGTCAGTAGTAAATTATCAAGTCTGCGCCCTATTACGCTTCTTAACGGGGATTACAAACTTTTTACAAAGTGTGTCGCAACGAGGTTAAAATGTGTTATGTCTAAAATTATTAGTGACTTTCAGTTTTGCGCGGTACCACGCAGAACAATACATGATGCGGTGTCAACATACAGGGACGTAATTGCATTTACCACCGTGCAAAAAATACCTTTCGGAATCTTATCTATAGATTTTGCCACCGCATTCGATAGGGTTAGCCATTTGTATCTCCGGCGTGTGTTACAGAAATTTGGATTCGGTATCAACTTCGTCAGAATGATCCACAATCTGTTCATTGGTTCGACCTCCCGTGTTTGTATTAATGGCACTTTAACGGAGCGTGTTCCCATACGGTGTTCCGTGAAACAAGGCTGCCCATTGGCGATGTCGTTATTTGCTATTTCCCTTGACCCGCTCTTAGGTAAACTGCACAGGTCTTGCGTCGGAATACAAATCGGGCAAACGAAACAGGTTTGTCGCGCATACGCCGACGACCTGGGACTTCTGGTGTCTCGGCCGGCCGACCTGGACATCATACGCGACAGTCTCACCACGTACGAGCGGGCGTCGGGAGCGGCGGTCAACACCCGCAAAACCGTTTTTCTCCCGATCTACAATGCCGATCGCAACTATAGGCGGCCTTGGTTTACTGTAAAACTGGAACACAAGATTTTGGGCGTTCGACTGCAAGCCAATTTAATGAAATCGGCCGTATCGAACTGGCGCACGGTATTGTACGGTATAAGGGCAATGTCGCATTTAAATTCCACACGCAGCTTATCTTTAAAGCAACGGGTCACCGTCATCAATGTGTTCTTGCTGAGCAAAGCTTGGTATATTGCTCAGGTTTTTCACTTACCTAAAGAACTCGGACGAGCGATTACGCAGGCTGCGTATTGGTTGCTGTGGCGGGGCCACATCTTTAAAGTTGCGTACGCGACCTGCACGCTACCGCGCGAGAAGGGGGGACTCGGACTGACGCACTTTGCGACAAAAGCGGCCACTCTGCTGATTCATCGGACGAGTCGGACGATCGAGGAACACCCGTCGGGTCCCACGGCGGTCGTGTTCGGCAGATTTCGGCCGTCATCGGAAACCGCACCTGTAGACCCTTCCGCCATCCCGTTCCGGCTGCGCTACATCCGGGAGTTCTTCGTGCAAAAGAGTTACTTGGACGCCGAAGACCTGGAGCCCCGCTTGCGGACAGTCAAGACCGTGTACCGCGCTCTGCTGGGACGCCCGCTCGCGAACAAGATGGAAGCCCGTCACCCGACGGCTGCGTGGAGGGCCGTGTGGACCAACGTGCACGCGCCTTTCCTGCAGACGGACGTCAGCAGCCTGTGGTACCGCGCTGTCAACCGGATGCTGCCCACGCACGACCGGATGGAGCGGATAGGGCTGGGGCGCCGCGGCGCGCATGCTCGCCCTCGTCAACAGGAGCGTCGCCAGCGCGTTCGACGCCCGCACAGCCCTCGTCCCGGACTTCACGCCGTTTCCCTCCGCCAAGAGGGCGGCCACAACCTGGATTGTGGCACACACCGTATACGCCATCCTCCATTTACAAATCGACCAGGTTTATCTCTATTTAGTTCATCTGAAGTCTGAACATCAGAGAGTCAAAACACGTAAAGACTATCGATCAACATTCGCAAACTTTTTGAATGTCGCAATTCAGTATGCATTTGACAATTTACTCTAAGATGGGACACACAGTTTTGATCTAAGCATCAAACAAGGAAATGGAAAACGTAAAAACACTATGGTAATTCGCAACATAGAAAATTAGGTAACAGCCTTGGTATTTCCTTTTCATTTGAGAAAGAAGTTATTTCACTTTTCCATTGTTTTAACCTGTGTGTGGTCTCGTTAGGAGCCGCACCAGCGGAATGTTGTTTTGTTAGTTTTTCATTTGTTTTGCTGGTCATTCCTCCTTTTCTCGTTTTTTCACTTTATTATTAATTTTTGGTGGAAGAAAAAGCATGTAGATCGTGAATGTTGTCAGAGGAGCCGCTCGAGTAGCGGCGATGCGGGGGGTGCAGGGGCAGCGCGGCAGGGCGTGCTGGCCACAGACTGCCGTTTTAGTTAACATTTCAACTGTTTTATAATTGTGTGTTTTCGCCAGGAGCCGTACCGGCAGAAATTCCTCGTTTTCTGTTTGACATTATTATTCCTTATTGGAGCAGGAAAAGAAAGGAGGAAAAACTGCTGTTAAAAAAAAAAATCCCGCCCACCGGCAAAAATTAAAAAAAAAAAAAGTGCTTAGCCAACGTTAAAAAAAAAAAAAGAAAAAAGAAAAAAAGTAAGCTGTGTCAGGTTACTGACTAAATTTAGAAAATTTCTAAACATTTAGTTGATCTGAAGCTCGTCTTAGAAGCTTCCTGTTTAGTGGGCCTATCGCCCTACTGTATTTATTTCTTAGCCGAATTTTGAGAGATGATCCTTGTATTTAATTATTTAACTATTTAATTGCTGTTTGTTGACTGGTTAATCGAGCTGCTGCCTGTAAGAAAATTGTTATTATTAGTGTTAGGTCTACCAACCCCACTATTCAGTGTTGTATTACTTTTACATGTTATTGAGTTTTTCCTTGTCATATATTTCATGCTGTGGAGTTAATACCTATGTGCCAGTATTCTGTTAAGCTGTATTATTATTACTGTTTATAATGATATTTTATTAATAAATTTGGATTATCTGTTAGAAATAAAAAAAAAAATAAAAAAAAAAGTTGCCTTCGAAGTCAAGCCTACTTTCATTGCAACGTGACATAAAATAAAAAAAAATAAAAAAATAAAAAAAAAATAAAAAAAAAACTTGTGGAGAGGCACGAAAAACTTAAAATGCAACAGACTGATCTCTTTCTCTTTTTAGGGTAAATAGAGCTACTGAACACAAAAATTCACACCACAACCAACGGATCATGTCTCCAAATTATGATTTTGAGTGATATTTCTAGGCTAAAGGCCAAATAAAACCAACATGAGAGAGAGGTTTAACGCATTCTTCGATTCTAGATGTCGATAGATCAGAGATTTAGATCCCACACAGTTAAGTACAAGATGTATCTTACCAAGCGAACCTATGATTCTTAGATAAGGGTATAAAGAAGAAACAGATCTGATAAAATCGAATATAAACGCCTCTAGTTATGGTCAGGGCTACATTAACCACAGAATCGAACCAATCATAGACTGGGTTTTCCAGATAGAAAGCGATACATACGTTAACGACCACACAACATACCTTTAAGAACCCGGTAAAAACACACAACAGAGAAACGGAACACTGTCTTCGTTATTCAACTCTTATTACATATATCGTATACATAACTCCCACCCTACAGAAATTATCCATAGTAGCAACAGTCTACTGTATTATTAACCATCCAGACCAAGATAGTTTAACCTTGTAGAAAACATGCTGTATCGTATTTTAGGTAATCATATCGTCGACTACAGATGCATTAGTGCACATTGACAACACTACAGAAACATTGTAACGTATCTTACAACGCCAACAGACAACTTATAAGGGTATCTACACGCACCACCGAGGGTAATAGCGTCTGTCAACCGAAGAATATTCCTAGAATGATTATATTCACTCACAACAACACGAAAAATGTCCAGAGGTATCAAAAATTTCAAATGCAACAAATAGACATCTATCTCTCTTTTTAGGGTAAATCATACCACTGATAACAAAATTCACACACAACCAGCGGATTATCCCCTAGCAAGACTCTAGGATCTTCTCCAAATTATGGTTTTGATTGATATTTCTAGGTGAAGGACTAAATAACCTCCGTATAGGCGAGAGTTACAACGTTTCCGTCGATTCTAGGTTAGTTCTTTGGGGACGGCAGAGTATGGCTACTTATATATGACTGTTCAGAGAAAAGAACACGCTCAGAACTATAACACGGGAGAAGAAAATGGTACATGTGGAAGAAGAAGGAAGAAGAATAGCTGAAGAAGCCAGGAGAGAACCATTCATAGCAATCCGACCCCATAAACAGACAGAAACTCATTATATAAGCATGGAGGAGTGGACAAGACATTTAAAAGGCATCCTTTATAAAGAAGGAATAGAAGGAACCCCAGAAACCAACAAAAAACATACAACACATGAAATGGCATTATGGTCTCCAATCACTACATTTGAGTTCCAAAACAGCATTCAGTCAACAAAAAGGAAAAAAAGCCGCAGGCCCGCAAATGCTGTACAATGAATACCTAAAAGACACGGCTCATCTGCTAGCTCCAATATGGACAAAACATTATAATAAATACATAGAAACAGCAAAATTCCCTAGATCAGTGGAGGCAATCAATAGTAAGGGTCATGTTTAAAGAGAAAGCAGATCAAAAGGACACAAATAATTACAGAGGAATAGCCCTGGAAAACAATCCTTTTAAGGTATTCACAAAACTAATCACAGAAAGAATAAGGCACACGATAGAAGAGCACCTCCCAGAATCCCATTCTGGTTCAGGAAAGGAAGAGCCACTGTCACAGCAGTGGTACTGCCACTGAACGAGATACGGGAAGCCATTGATAGGAAGGAAAAATACTATGCAATATTTATAGTTTTCACAAAAGCCTTCGATCTCCTGGATCGAGCATCAGTAGTACATAGGATGCTCGAAGAAACCCTGGGAAGAGGCAGCACGTGGCCGAGAATCATGAACTCCATAAATGATTGGAACAAGATAAGGATCTCAGACAGCCTAGACCTTTCAGAACTTATAACCCAAACAAATGGTGTACTCCAAGGAGACCCACTAAGTCCGCTGCTGTTCATTCTGGCAGCAAAGGACATTATCTAAATTGCCCAAAAGGAAGATGTAGCAGCATAGGTCTATGCAGATGACATTGTGATTGGATCAAACAGCTTAAAGAAACTGCAATACACCATAGAAGAAGTGGGAAAGTGGTGCACAGAACACAAATTCATAATTTAACACGGAGAAGACAGAAATTATTATGTTCAGATCAGGACGGCAAATACCGAAATCTACAAGAATAACATTAGAAGATAAAATAATAGGTATCACAAGGTCAGATGGTTACTAATACTGTAGACTGTTGTCACTTTGGAAATATTCTGTGAGGTGGCTGTAATGTATACGATATATGTAATAAGAGTTGAATAACAAAGTAAGTGTTCTGTCTCTCTATTTTGTGTTTTTACTGGGTTCTCAGAGGTATGATGCGAGGTTGTTAACGTCTGCATCGCCTTCTATCTAGAAAATCCAGTCCATGATTGGTTCAATTCTATGGTCAGTATAGTCATGACTCTAACTAGAGGCGTTTATATTCGATTTTATCAGCTCTGTTTCTTCCTCTATACCCTGATCTAAGATTCGTAGGATCGTTTGGTAAGATACATCAATGCTATTGCATCTTGTACTTACCTGTGTGGAGTCTAAATGTCTGATCTATCGATGCGATTTCCTCTTAAACATAAAGACTTGGTTAGTTACTGGATTTGTACAACCTTCCAATGCGATTTCCTCTTAAACATAAAGACTTGGTTAGATGCAGGATTTGTACAACCTTGCGATGTGTTTGGATTTAAATAGGTCTCCAGCTACAGTATTACACAAAATCATAATTCGACTATCATTCTGCTGTCCTAATAGAAATGCTTTCGAAGATTGTGATGTATATTTCTCTGATCTGTGGGTTTATTTACGTTGAAAAGGGATTGAAGTGGGTCTGTTGTGTTTTTTTTTTCTTTTTTTTCTGTAGGCTTATGCATTTTTCGGTATGCAGGATGTGACATATAGATGGAGCGCTGGTCTAAGCTTTACCTTCCATGCGTATGCATTACATATACAAACGTTACTTGTTGTTTGCTGTAGAACATAAGACGAGAGGCACGGGGTCTGATTTGTACGAAGAGTGAAGGAACATGTGGTTCTTCGTATAGAATGATCATGCAAAAAGCACATTTCTAGTAACATTTGTGTGTCTTACTAGATGTGGTTCTTTTTTTCCTAAAACAAGGTTGTGTGTGTTGTACTCCTATGGTTTTCATGTGAAAATCATCGATCTGTGGGTCGCTTTGCCCTAAAAAGAGGTAGAGTTGGATATGATGTGTTGTAAGCTGTTGTAGGACAGTATCTCTTTCATGATGTGGGGATCGAGTTAGACGCATTCTAGATTTCTTCCCTCTGTGGAAAGAGCCTTTTACTATTCTGCAGTATATGTAGACCAATCTTACGAGCTGTTTGCTGTAGGTCCTAAGATCTGCATTGGTATCAAAAGTGTTGAGGAGGACACCAACGTCCATGTGATTAATTAAAATATGTAATAGTTTGCAACTGCAATAGCTTTTTCTTGTTAAGACTTATAGCAAGCAATGAAGCATAGAAGCAATGTAATATTATATCTTCATAAAATGAGGACTTGTGTATTCATAATCTGATGCGTACGATGTATCTTGGCTTGTGCGAAATACCGATTTCGATCTGTTTACCCATAGGGTTCGTTGCAATACATAGGTTCTATATGTGTCAGTCATTTTTACGATATAATTGGGTGTGTTACAGACGCTTATCGGAAGTATTAAATAATATAACCATAATGGAGCACGACTGAATGATATTGTGAGACGGGGGCTGTAATTAGTCTATTTTTCATACTAACCTTGTGTTACTGTACCTTTCTCTTTACGCTAATTATTGAAATATGTAACATTTTTCTTTGTAGATCTTTATTTATTTTGATTTCTTTGCCTTTGTGGACACATCAGGGGTGATGGGCTCCTGGGATCTTAGTACATTCTATGTTTATATGAAAATTTCGGGACTTAAATGTTTATTGGTGCAGCTTGGCTGCTAAAAAGTAGTTTTTTCTTGTTGGGCACGGTCAGGCCACGCAGAGCAGAGAACCTCTTGGAGGTCTCCCCCTCGCCTTCGGGGAGTCATTCGGCCATTTCGCAAGAGAGGAATTTGCCGGATACAAACAGTAGCAGAGTGCTCTGGGCCCCGGGCTGTTTATGGAGATGTATTGCCCTTAGGCGTTATCTAAAAAAACTTCCTAGAAAGCAGCAGAGTTGGAACACAGTTAGTGTGACAAATGGTTAGGTTGAGAGGAAAGCTTTCTGCCCGTCTGGCACCCCAGGGATTTGCCTCCAGCGGCTGTATATGTAGCACAACGTTAACATTTTTTTAGGTCGTGTGACCATAGCTAGGAGCAAGGTGAAATTCCTTGCAGAGCATTCACCCTGGGAACGGTGAAATTCACGGGAAGCTTTGGTGGCGTGGGCAGAGCCTCTTGGCAGCCGCAGAGAACGCGTCCTGATTTGGTAGATTATTTTAGTATGAAAGCTAAAAAATTTATTAACGGCGCCACGCCATCCGATTGGTTGGACTATTAGCCATTAGCAGAGACTGGTGCGTCTTTTTCGCGTGGGTGTGGCCGCCCGTCACTTGCCATGAGCTGCGGCAGAGCGCGAGGACGTACGAGAGTCTCCTGTTTGTGCGTCCGAGGGGTACGGACCTCGGGAGACACGGAATACTCCGGAGAGGACATCGTCTTAAACGGTCCTCTGGTTAGACTTGTGTGTGATTCCGAAGATTCGGACCTTGTAGAACTGGTGTTTACTTCACGGACGTTACATTGTCCTGTGGTTACGCTGTGAGCGGCCACAGTTTAGTTTTCGTTTTGGTAGAAGTCTCTATTTGAGCATTCGCGCCTTTGCGAATCGGGCATTGTTTTTACAGATCTTATTACGCAAGTGACTGATCGATGGCCTTTGTGTCACCTATGCAAAATATTGATTAGTCTACTAGCGTGATATAATCGCACAGCAACTGCCTAGCGACGTCGACGCCAGTGACGCTGTGTTAAGTTACATGTCGACCCTGCTTAACAGGTCGCCGCAATTACGGTCGAATAAAAATTTCAGCTCATCCGCTCCCACCTCCTGCTGCCTGCGAGCCTGAGACGCTGCTGTCAATGATCATCTGTGTGGATAAGGTGACGCACTTGCTGGAGGGTTATATGAATCAGACTTGTTGGATTCTGTCCCTTATTTTATTCTTTTGAGATCTGCCTAGTTACTTGGGGAGCTTAGGGCTAACGATAATTTCAACCCCCTGTGTAGCCCATCTAATAGCCTTCTGTTTTGCAAAACCTCCCACCTTTGACTCAGCCAGTCATTTTTGTGTCTCAATATTTGAACTTTTGTAAAAGATTGTTTGAATACCATTATCTGATTTTCATGATAGGAAATGTCATCTACTTCTGTGTCAAGATAGGATTATTCATGTTTAATTGTAATAAATTGATTTTGAGCAGATCGTCTTTCATTGAAGAACATTCTTTTTTCACTGTTTTGGTGGGTAAACAGAATAGTTAAATTCCACAGTTTACCAATAATTTTCTAAGTACATTTTTGTTTGTTTGGTACAATGATACATTGCAATAGAGTAGGAATATTTATTATATGTTTGAAAATATGATCACATCATAGCTGATCAGTAACATTTTAATTTTCCATATTTTGGAGAAATATGGTGGCGACCCAAGATAATTAATTTGCTCTCCTAAATATATATAAATATATTCATTCATAACTAACGACATAGTTTACACTTGGCAACTCCTGCCATAGGATTAAGGACCTAGTTTACACTTGGCGACACCTGCCATAGAAAATATCGACCTACTTTACAATATTTGTGCACAATTTGATCTAAAAATTTCCAACCCATTTTTCAAGCATAAGGACATTCTTAAATATACTTGGCAACAGGATACTAAGGAACTTCAGTATACAATAGATTATACTGTCAGTAGACAAACAAGTAGTTTGAAGGCAGCAGATGTCAGATCTTTCAGAGGAGCCCTGTGTGGATCAGACCATTATGTAGTAAAAATGAAATCTTTCTGGCCATGGAAGAATGCAACGAATGACACAAATAAATGAACTGCAGTAAGAAAGATCAAAATGTACCTTTTAATATTGACTGCCTACAAGACGAAAGTATGAGAAGATTCTTTAAGGACAGGATGGAAAGGACACTGGATGAATCATTTGAAGGAATCACAGAATCACAGAAGAAATATATGAATACTAATATGAAAATGTAGCATCAGAGGTAGTGGACATAAAAGAAAAAAACCACAAACATGCAGCAGAGTGGTGGTCAGAGGAACTAGAAATATTAGTTAAAGAAAAACGAAATGAATTCATTCAGTGCTGGAATGATAAATCTGAAGGAACAAGATCAAAATACAAGGAAAAAAAGAATTAAGTGGAAAAGAAAGTAAGGTTAGAAAAGAATGAAGCATGGGAAAGGACATGTGCCAATGTTAATAGTTAACTAGGATTTGGGAGAGCGAAAGACACATGGTCAGTATTAAAAGAGCTTCAGCTAGATACAAAAGGCAAATCCAATCTTCCACTGGTAACACAAAAGGAATGGGAAGAATATTTCCACAAATTATTGAATGAGGACAGAGAAGAATATCTAGAGGAACGAACAGCGGAAAAAAAAATGAACATCATGATGATGAGATCCAAATTTCAGAAAGTGAAGTACTTCAGGTATTAAGTGCAGGGAAGAATAGTAAATCAACTGAATCAGGCAATATTAATATGGAGTTTCTGAAGTATGGTGGTGACAAAATAGTGAAACTGATTACATGGTTATTCAATAAAATGTTACATGGAGATTCTATACCCAAGGAGATGAAACTGGGTTATATTAGTACCATATTTAAGGAAGTGGATCGCAAAATTTGCTCAAACTATTGAGGAATTTGTGTTAAGGCCAATTCACACTGTCCGTCACGTCACGTCACCGTCCGTCAGAACATTCCGCAATGTATTTCTAATGGCGGCATTCACACTGTCCGTCACCGGACCGTCACGTCACGTCAGCGTCCGTCAAGCTTTCTTGAGAAGAATGTTTTGACGGAACGGCCGTCTGCTAACATCGGAAGTAACCTATTTTCGTCACGCGAATTACATGTTGCAGTCGACGATTTGCACTGTTTATATGCAAATGTGTCTTATTCATCTTTGTGTTCTTGTTGTACCTCGTTTTAGGGGTAAATCTCAAATGTTTCATGACGACTTAAATATTTTTGTCAATTGAGTGTCCCCCTAAAATCGAGGTCGGACATCTAAAACCAAAAAATGGTTTATGTTACGTAACGATGTAACAGAAACGACTGAAGCAAACTGTTTATTTGAATAAGATTGTAATTTGATTACGCATTTTTCATTAAATAACACTTTAAATGAAAATGTCAGTTCTAATGAAAGACGAAAGTTCAGTTGTTTACGACGTATTAACAATGTCAGTATGCAAATCGTAATGGTTAAAGTATACAGACGCTATTTATGCTCTTACAAGTAAGGTTTGATGTCTTCATATGTTTATTTTTACGCTTGAAAATAGATGTCGATGTTTTGAAATGTTGTTTCAGTTCCCAGTAAGTTGGCCAAAAACATACACTGTAAAGTTTTCTTTGGCCGTTAATAACATTTATCGTTGTTGTTCCCCCTTTCTAGTATTAAACTATGACTTTCCACATAACAGATCGCCACTCATAACCTCACTTTCAACATTGCGTATTGAGATGGACGAATTGACGTGACAGACATGGACGGACAGTGTGAATACAACTTGACGTGACGGTTCCGTGACGTGACGTTGACGTGACGGACAGTGTGAATTGGCCTTTACAAGGACATTAATGAGGACTTGTGGGAAAATAATTAAAAATAAACTGGAAAAATATTTTAGAACCCAAGAAGAACATAGTTTACACTTGGCAACTCCTGCCATAGGATTAAGGACCTAGTTTACACTTGGCGACACCTGCCATACAAAATGTCGACCTACTTTACACTTGGCGACTCCTGCCATAGGATTATCGAATGTTAGGAGATTCTGTGATGTGGTCATATGTTGTCCACTTGCAGGCAGGCCAACCCCTTACTTGTGGTTAATTTTTAGAAATTTTCATGTGCGCAACGCGTCATCAAGTATTCCTTTGCAGCGTTCATGTAATGTGGTTTCTTCACCACACATCGGCATTCTTTTTACAGCGTTGATATTGACGGCGTGGTTTTGCTTGTGTCATTTGGTGGGCAAATATTTATGTATCTGTTTTTAACAGTTATTCGCGTACGAAATTTATTATTTTCACGGTCATTTTGATGTGTTTTAATCTCAAATACTCAGGCCAATATACTGTATGCCGGGTAGACACTTGCATATAAAAGTAGGTAAATTTGTGTATTATAAATTTATGATTACTAGAAGTAGGGCTAGGCTTTTAGAAAATACTGGTGTTTCAGTAAACAGTGCCACAATGAGTGAAACTGAAACGGAGCGCCATTCAGATGATTCTGACACTTCTAGTCGTCGTGAATCATGTAGAAAACGCGACTTGAGTAAAGTGTCAAGAAAGGCTTTCAGAGAAATATTAAATAGGCAGAGTTCAGTAAACAACTCAAGTGAAAGTGAGGTTGAAATTCCTCACAGTCACAATAAAAGCAAAATTTATACTCATAGTGATGAGGGAACTTCTTATACAAAAGCGCAAATCCGCAAGCCAACAGCTTCAAGGTCGTCTACGCCAGCTGGAAATTATGAGGATATTCAGCTGGGGGATTTGATGAGATATTTAATTCATGATAAACAAGAAAGAAAGAAACAAAGAAAGAAATACAAAAACTAGAAAGAGTTATAGATGCTCGTGTTAGTGAAAATGCCGACAAATTAGGGAGAGTTATCTATGCCCGTGTGGGTGAACTCAAAGAGGAATTATCGATAGTCAGGCAAGAACTTGTTTCTATCGGTAAAACAGCGACTGATGCTTTGCAATAGAGGCAAAGAAAGACGCCAGAATTGCTCCCTATGAAGCAGCTGGTGCTAGAAAGACGGCCGAATTGGCCAAAAGAGTGGCAGTAAAGTCACGGGTTGACATTGCTAATGTCAAGAAAGTAGTTGACACATTACGCGAACAAGGAAAGGACATTCTGAAGCAGACAACAGAAAAAATCACAGAAAATTCAAAAGCGATCGCTGAGATTACAAATCAGCAGAGAGAAATAGGGAAATCAAAGAGGCACAAGCTAACATTTCTTCACAACAGAAGGAATTGAGTCGCGATATAAAGAGAACTCGCGGCGATGTAGAGAAAATTGCGACCTTGTCAACAGCGACCACAAGTGCGGGAAATGCGGGAGGAAGTGCGGATCGTGTACCACGCGAAATAGATGGACCCACAGAACCGCGACATGACGAAAGTACACGTGTCTTCCGTCACCATTCGCCAGTTATAGACGAATCAAACACTCGGGGGGAAATTTC
The DNA here is from genome assembly GCA_026315105.1 of Locusta migratoria. Classification (NCBI taxonomy): domain Eukaryota; kingdom Metazoa; phylum Arthropoda; class Insecta; order Orthoptera; family Acrididae; genus Locusta; species Locusta migratoria. The sequence continues at coordinate 302,529,239 of CM048744.1, forward strand.
CCACAGTGTACACCCACGAACCGAGGCAGATGATAATTGCTGCCGTCTACGTAGGACAGACACCCACCTGCACGGATCACTGTTTCTGAGTGGCATGCTCCAGCTGGCAATAATCAACAGAGCATGAGAACGGAAGGGCAAGCGCAATACGGCGGTGGAGCCACAGCATATAAACCATTCGATCTGAATCATCCCCTGTCTGTACAGAATTTTCAGATCTATCGTGAATCGAACACTGTACTGCACCCGAAGTCATTCATTGCACAGTTTGATAGAATACTCCTGCCAGAGTGGCCACTGCAGTGTAAATTTGAATTCATTTGCGGCCATCTACAAGGGAGCGTGGCGGAACACATGCGTTCTATGGCGGAATCTTGTACGTCATATGAGCAGTTCAGGAAAACGTTTCTTGCTTCGTATTGGGCTTCACAAGTGCAGGAGCGAATCCGAGATGAAATTGTTATGGGATGCGACATGTTGTCCGCCGGTTTTAAGAACCCAGTCAAGTTTCTGGATCCACTAATAAAGAAAAACAGAGTCCTTGATAACCCATATTCGGACAAGGAAATTATGAAGCACTGCTTTACCAAACTCCCTGAAGGATACCAGAGGAGTATGATAGGAAAATGCGACGCAACTCTTGACCAATTTATTTCCGCGCTTAGAGAGGCAGAATACGTAGAAATCCGACACAGGAGGCGTCCTCAAGATAACAGGAACGAAAATCATCCACAAAATAGAGGCAATAATTCTTGGGGAAACAACGGCGACCGTGGGCGAGAGAAGAATCGCATACGCGGGTGGAATAGCAACCCTATTTGTAAAAAGAGGAATCGTAACAACGAAAACTGGCGCAGTAATGATAATGACGGCCAGCAGAACCGATCTTTTTCCAACAATAATAATAATAGTCCAGGACAGGGCCAAAACAATGCACAATGGCAAAATAACGATCCACCCAGGTTCCAGAACCAGAATAATGGTAATTGGCAGTCACAACAAGTTCAGCAGTGGTCGTCTGCCCGAGGTAGCGGTAACCAAGAAGTCTTTGGGGGTGCACCACATCTGCCACATTAAGCCTTTTATCGAATAGACTTCTGGTTTTTGTATGCACTGTAGATATATATTTCCTGTGTGACTATAACTTTGTATTTGTACTTTAATTTGCTGATAATGTGTTCCTTTTGTTTTTTAGAAATAAGTTGTGTGTAATCAATTGACACATTTACAGGTTTTCCTTATGTTTGTTTATCGTCGTATTTCAGCATGTAATTTGGTTTTGTGATATGGATTGAATTATCTTGATGTGCGTCCTTGAACACCTTAGGGCGGATTTTTGTTATTTTTTTCTGTCTTTTCTGAGGCATCAGCTGTCCAATTTCTTCGTCATGTTGTTCTGTGTATATCGTTGTTTATCTGAATTGTAGTTGCCAGGGAATTTATTAATCTCCAGGCTGCATCAGCGTTGCTGACTGTGAATGCCATTGTATATGTCGTGTTGGTTGAGTATGTCTGTGTAGCGACTCTTCGAAAGTGAATGGACAATTCTCGCCGTTGACGTAATTTCTTTTCCTCAGATTGTTTTGTGGATGTTTGTTTTCGCTGTGTTTCCGTTGCGTCTGTGAGCGCAATTCGTTGTAAAAAAGACTTGATGGAATGGCTACCAACTAGTGATTTGCGTAGTCAGTCTTTGGGATCCGTAACCTTGACATGGGTGTGGGGTTACGCGTCTTTTTCGTTGTGATTGCGTGGTGTCCGCGCATATGGCGTGTTGACTTTTTTTTGTATCGTGTAGTCACATAAATGCGATACTGCACGATATTTTTGCTGTGTTCGATAGTGGCTCCCACAATATTGAGGCAAAGTTACGTTAACGTCGATTAAACTCGGATGTGGCAACATTTTTCCTTCACTATAACCATGATTGTTTATGTTCAGGGTAAACTTAGTCTGCACAATCGCTATTTTTCTTTATTTAAATACACAGGTTTATGTTCACTCTAATATTTAAACTTTTATTTCACATTAGAAAATATCACTCTGTCCATATTTGCCGAAAATTCTTAACAAGAAAACAATCTGACAAGCCAAAAACGCTTCAAAAACGGTTGCGTTTACATGGGCACGAAAATCGATTATGAAACTGGAAAACCGCTTTAGAGAAGCGGATTTCCAGAATCGATTTTGGAGTGTTTACATGACCAACCAAAAGCGGAATTGGGAAATCGGTTTACGAAATCCGGTTTTGGGAGCCCAAGTAAACGGGGTGAGTAACATAGCTGATGATATCATAATTGAAAATTTAGAGTTAGTTGTTGTAATGATTTATAAGTTAGAATGCGAGTACATACGTCATAATTGCCTGATCTCCTCCCCCCTCCCCAAGGAAAAAAAAAAAAAAAAAAAAAAAAACCTGACTACGGGCCTGCAGCAGGAGACCGAAAATGCAGAATTCTTCCACTCTCTCGCTTGGTCAATGAAGCAAACACTGACATACAAAGAATCAAAATTTAGCATTGTGTGAATAAGAATTTTGGTTGCGACCTTCCTAAATGTGAACCACTATCGTGAACCACCATTTACAAATGTGATTGTAAAATATTTTTGTTTGCTGATGATACCAGCTTGGTAGTGAAGGATGTTGCTCATAATATTGACACAGTATCAAATAATGCAGTTCAAGAGATAAGTTCATGGCTTGTAGACAACAAGTTGATGTTAAATCACAGTAACACTCAGTTTTTACAATTTCTAACACATAATTTGGCGAAAGCTGACATTCTGATTACACATAATGGGCATGTGATAAGTGAGACTGAACAGTTCAAATTTCTAGGTGTTCATATAGACAGTAAGCTGTCATGGAAAGCCCATGTTCAGGATCTTGTTCCAAAACTAAATTCTGCTATATTTACCATTAGAACAATATCTGAGATAAGTCATTTTTCAACACGAAAAGTAGTCTATTACGCTTGCTTTCACTCACTTATGACGTACGGCATTGTTTTTTGGAGTAACTCGCCTGATGCAAAAAGGATATTTCTGGCTCAAAAACGGGCGGTTCGAGCAATATCTGGTGTAAGTTCGTGAACCTCATGTCGACCCCTTTTCAGTAGTCTGGGAATTTTGACTGTGGCGTCACAATACGTTTTTTCTTTAATGTCGTTTGTTGTTAATAATATCAGCTTATTCCTATGAGTAAGTAGCTTTCACTCGGTGAATACTAGACAGAAGTCTAATCTACATTTGCATCACACCACCTTAACACTTGTGCAGAAAGGGGTACAGTATTCTGCAGCATCCATTTTCAATAAGCTGCCACAAGAACTTAAGAATCTTAGCACTAATCCACACACTTTCAAATCTAAATTGAAGAGTTACCTCATGGCTTACTCCTTTTATTCTGTTGAGGAACTCCTAGAAAAGTTAAACAATTAAGATAATTCATTTTTTCTTTATTGATTCTTTTCACTTTGTCTTAAAATTGTTGTGTGCAAAGGACTACTTAAAAATTTTCTATTACCATTCTTGTGTTAAACTTCATGTATTGACTTGTTCCATGACCATGGAGTCTCACTCCGCAATTGGGTCCTATGGAACAGAAAAACCAATAAATAAAATAAATAAAAACAAAGTACAGCTATAAAAAATAAAATCAAGATGAAGAAATTCCAATTTATCCCCTGAATTGACATGAGTGAAGCTCAATTCACACTGTCCATGACAACACGTCTCATTTCACCAGAACATTCCACAATACATCTCCATTCACACTGCCTGTCATGTTAGATCAAACTTTCTCGGGAAGAAAATTTTGACGGAACGGTAATATGCTATCATCAGACATTAAGCTACTTTTGTTACACTCATATTACAGTAGGCGATTACATGGATTAAACTCACTTGTTTGTTTTAATCTTTATATCGTTATTATGACTTATTTAGCGGTAAAGTACAAATGTTACATGAAGACTTTGATATTTTTTCATTGAGTGTTCTTGCGAAACTGAAAAATGGTTTATGTTTCACAACAGAGGAACAGAAAATGCTGAAACAAATTGTGTATATGATTATGACTGGAAGTTAACAAAGGTCATTTCAGAAAAATTGTTAATGAAAAAATCAGTACTAATGAAGGAGAAAAACACAGATTTTTGTGACCTTATTAACAATGTAAGGGAGGAAATATAATGGATAAAGTAAAAAGGCTCTATTCAGTTCCTTACAAATATTGCTTGATTTGTTTGTATGAGTATATTTTTGCTTGCAAAGGGATGTTGATGTTTTGAAATGTTGTTTCACTTCCCAGCACTTTACTAGACAAAGTTGACCAAATATGTACATTATAAAGTTTGCTTTCGTCATTAATAAATTTTAGCAGCATTAGTTCCTCACTAGACTATGAAGTCTTACATCATGGATGGCCACTCATAAGCTCACTCTCACTGTAGGATTTTGCAATAAATAAATTGACGTGATGGATAGTTTAAAAACATGTTGACGTAGCGGTTCCATGATGTGATGGAGAGTGTCAATTGGTCTTGTGTGCGGAGACAATGTCACTCAGATGACATTTCAGTCAAGACTGTCTTCCTGATAAATGACAGTCCAGTGATGATTGGAAGTACGATTTCAAATGCACTGTGAAATGTTTGTGACATTTGAATTTGCCTTTTATCCGCATATTAATACCTCTCTCTTTCTAAGCAGTGAGTTTACTCATTTTCCCCATTGCTAGACGTTTCTTTCTCTGCAGAATTTAAAAATTTTCATTAAAATCGAAATCTCCAAAATGCTATTATTTTTGTACAGTTCTGAAACACAATTATGGATGTAATAACGAAGAATTTCTAAACATAGTTGTGTTTGTTATAGATAGGTACAGAAGGTAAATTTCCGCCCTATTACCTTCCCATAGAGATTTCAATATACTTATTGTTCATAAGTCAAAAGGGAGGTCAATACCCAACGATCTGTTGCGCATACCAATCATTACGTGTGGATGGGAGTTAAGTCGCTGCAAATTCTCCCACCCGCCATCTGTCGGTGAAGAAAAACACTTCAGCTGTTCAGGAGTACACACTAGCAAGCGATTGCGCGCTTTTTCGACGTATATTTATTTTTATCGGCGATAGAGGAAATTCTGTTGTGGTCACTGGTTGCTATGCGTCTTGCAAAAAGAATGGACGCAAAACGGCAGAAACGGAAAAGCCGGGCGAAATAGTCAAGTCATTGCCTGTCGAGGCTATCAAAATACCACAGACTTGCCTGTAAACTTCGCATCTTCCTACACCAGATTGGGGAAATTCTGAGGCTTTCGAAAGTTCATTACGATTTACAGTTCAGAACGAATTTTATTTATTTATTATATAATAACAGATTCCCTGTTAGCAGCAGGATCAAACAATCGTAATTTCTCTACAACAAAAGTGTATGCAGCTGCTTTATTTGTTTCTATGGCTATTTTCGTTACTTTCCTTTTACCATAAACTAGTAAGATTCGAAAAATATTAATAATTTCGGCAGAGGATGCCCCAGAATAAAACGTGTGTCAGACATTTTCGTTCACTTGTGCACAAACATGACGAAAAACATCTACACTGACTGAAATTTGCAGCGACGTCAACACATTCCAACTTGTCTGCGCATATTTGATTTGAACCCACATATTTGAACAATTTTTCTCAAACCTCCAAGTTACAGGTTTACGCACATCTCAAATCGGCTGTCTATAGACAACGATATGTCAGTTGTGCGCAGACAGATCGTTTCGTGTACACTTTAATCAGCTTGGTGTGATGCCATGGTTATTAACGTGGAGAAATCAATCAGTGTCTATCTTCAGCGTTATAAACTTTGGTTTCAGTTCAAAGTTCTTGTAAAGTGAATTGCAGAATACCCCTACAGAAGTACAGCGATTAATGCCGCCGAGTGTATTCCTGGAGGAAGGAATATTATATGCAGCATGCGAATAAATATCAAAGATGTATCTATAAGAAACCGAAAGGTTTCCGCGATATTGTTTGATCTTGACAATACATTAATAACTACAAGAAAGAGTGATCAGCTGACGTGTGACAAGGTACAGTATGAAAAGAAAAACAAAACAGCATCTAATAGTCAAAAGATCAAGGTTAATATTCAAGTGAGTCGATATAAACATATCGATGTTGTTCGATATCATATACAGTGATCGAACCCACGCGCTTGGCTGCCAGAAATAACTTAACCGCGGAAGCCGATGGTGATACTATGGAAACTCTAGACCCGTGTTCCAAATATAGGCTTCGAGGCGACGGTCAATGTGTTTTCGAAAATAGACTGACTGATAGGCGGCTTCTGCTAGTACGCTTATCCGCACGAGACATATCATGTGCCGTTGATTTTGTTTGTTTACACAGTTGATTTAATGTGAAAGTTCAAGCAGTGCAAACGTGCAATTTGTGTTTATGTTCTTCAGTTAGTTTTCAATTGTATAAGTGTTGTAAATATTTCGTTCATCATGTCGGGAGGAATTCCAGAATCCGTGAAAAAGTGTGCAGCCATTCTCAAGGCGTCGCAGAGTGATACTGAAAAGTTTGCTGCTCTTTTTATGGTGACGAAACTTGTTAAAGCTAAAGATTGCAATACCGCTGCCAAAAGACTTCTATTTGAAGCGATTGGTTTCTCTTTCTTGAAGAGACTATTGCTAAGCCCAGACGTACCTGCCGATTGTCCCCCAACTGTTTACAAATCAGTGGCACTGTCTGTATTGTCAAGTTTCTGTTCAGATCCTGAACTCGCAACTCATCCAGAGATGCTTGCAAATATATCTGTATTCTTGGACATTGTACAACAAGCAGATGATGATGATCTTGACGATAATCTGATGGTAGTAAATGAGGCATACGCGTGCCTTCAGCATATAGCTGCAAATGAACCTGGTCAGAAAGCTTTGCTTGATGCTGGTGCAATTTCCAAGATGTCTGAAATATATTCACAGCAAAGTTTTCAAACTGATGAAGCACTTAGTATATTGGTAACTCTTGTTAGCTGTTTTGGTCCTTCAGCATGGGACAATAATCCAAAGCCGTTCCATGCAATAGTGAGTAAAATAGCGCTAGATTTTGAGACTGATCATAGTGAACGAAAATTTGAACTCTGTGGGGTGCTTCAGGCCTTACTGGCTAATTGCAGGAAGGAGATAATTGCTGAAACGGCTAGCGAGGAAATATGGCCTGGAACTATTCAGAAGGGATTGACAGATATTTTGTCAAGCAAAATAGGTAAAGCACAGAGGGATCCTGCTCTTAAACTTGCTTCCGTAATGGTAGAAATCTTGGGCGTTGAATGGACACTGACAGACGAGGAGAAGCCACGCCAGTTTTTCATGCTCTTGGTTCAACTTTGCTCAATTGAAGTTAGAATGCAGCTTGAAGACCAAAAGTTTCAAGCTATTATGTCCAATGCAGATCTTGTTACAGCATGTTTCACTGTGTTAGAATTATCTATATCATTTGTAGCATCAGACACACTTGACCTGGAACAAAAAGAAAAGCAACAACTGTACACAGCACTGAAAGGTGCATTTGCAGCTGTGATGAATGTTCTTTTACAAGTATCAAAAGACTTTCCTAAAAATAAGGATACTTTGGATATAAAAGCAAAATTGTTTATTTGTGCCATGGTGAGAGTTTTATCAGCTTGGCTTGCACAAGAAACTTCAGCTATGAGGAATGCTGTATACACTTTGTTACCGTTTATGTTAACAATAGGTAACGAAACATTTTATGCATATAGATCACGATACCTGACCGAGAAGGCTCAAGCCTCTCAGTTAGGAACAACTGATTTAGCAGCAGTTAAAAATGATCCAATTAGTCAAGCAAATGTATTGCGTTTCATGCTTCCAGCTCTGTGCCATTTGGCTGTAGAAGAAAAAGCTCGAAAAATTTTGTTGGATGTTAAAGAAGATGAAGTACTGTATGAATCTTTTGCGTTTCATTGGTCAATTGTACACTATAAAAAACCACCTGTCCCTAAATCAGAGAGGGGCAAAGTGAAAGGCCCAGAACCTGAGTTAGATCCAAAAACACTGGAGGAGATGAAAGATTCCAGAGCAGCCATGATTAGTATTTGTAATATTTTTATGAATATAACTGTGTTAGAACCAAAGATTGTTGAAGAGAGTACTTTGTTTGCCACATTACTGAAATTTATTTTTAATAATTTACCAGAACTGAAAAACATACCAGAAAATCTGGTCCTTCATGGCAACATGGCAGTTCTTGGTCTATTGCTGTTGAAACAACAGGCTAAGAAAGTGAAGAAAAATGATTTTACCATCTGTCGGTATATACAAGCTACAATTCGTTTCTTATGGGATGCATTTAATGTAGATGAATCAAATGATGCCACCTCACTCGTTGTTACAATGGCATACAAGAAATATTGGATGGAACTTATGGAACTCTGGTTTTTAGGAATGCAGACCATGAGTGCTGTGCTGGCCCTTGTACCATGGATATCAGAATTTGCAATTGAAAGTGGATGGGCACAAGGTATAATTGACACACTGAATAAAGTTAAAACTGGTTCGCTACCAGCAAATACAAAGGCAGCATATGAAGATTTCCTTTGTCGCCTTGTTGATGCAAATAATAGTGTTGCAAAAGTACTTAAGAAACATGACGCTTTGTCAGTCTGTAGAACCCACAGATTTATGGAACTTGGAAAGCGTCTTTTTGGGGATTAGGCATCAATTATCTATAATTCTTTTGTAACTGTGTTGTGTTTTGCCTTTTATATAAAGCATTTTATTTATTTTGTTTAATTATTACTGTAGGCATTAATAATGGGAAATTACAAATTCTGTAAAATAGTTTGTTTTATTGTGTCTTACTTTTCAATTGAGTGTTCTGTAATGATATGTGGAGATTGGATATCCAAAAAAGTGTCATCGGTAATAATTGCTTCTAAATTTCAACACGACAGACAGTACTGAATTTTATAGCCTCAAGAAAAACTTGTCAGGCTATTTTTGGACGAGTCCTGGAGTACTACGATTGATCTAAGCCACTACTGGACAGAGGTATTTTATGATCAAATAGTACTCTATACTGGCATGGGATGCAATTATATTAAATAGTGTGATGAATTCTGTAGGAATAAATAACACAAGTGTGCTAAGATAATATGACAAATATCTTCTGTTCTGAGAAATAATCTACCAATTAATACTATTAGTTCATTATTAATGTTAGAAACATTACAGTATAACCTCTCACAATATTGAGAATGGAACATCCTTGTGGTTAAAATGTAGTTTATGCGTACCTAACTGGTGCTTGACATGTAGACTTTGGAAATGTGCAATGAATGACAGGAGGTGAAGCTATCCAATGAGGAGTCATTTGGGTGGCCAATAACATTGTGTGTTTAATGTTTAGTAAATTTGCCTTAGTTTTAAAATTTGTGCTGGTACTTGTGTTTTTACAATGTATATCTAAGGTGCAATTGTGACGGAGTGATATACGGAACAACCAACCACTGTCATGTAATTTAATCTGTCGGTAAAGGTTTCATACATGTAGGCATAATTTCTCCATACTTAATTATGACGTACCTTACCTTAAAATATGTGCAAATGTCTTTCAAGCACCGTTACATTTAATCTGCCAACTTTTGTAATATTGATGTATAAATACAAAATCCACCAAATACGGCACATTTGCTTCCGATCGCCTGAATTGAAGACTGCGTAACACAATGTTCATTTTTTTGCAGACCACGTGATTATGTGGCTAGCGAATCACAGCACAAAGAAGAGCATTGTCATCAGCCAATGGTAACCAAACCTCACCGCCGCACATCATGCAAATAAGAATTTTTGATATTGAAAATTAAATATGCGGTAATGTTTTTATACACAAAACCGCACAATGTTTACAAGATGTGAAGATTAACGTGTTAACATGAAGTTTCAATTTATTTTTTAAATCACTTGATTGCACTTTCAGACAGATGATAAAATAAATAAAACATGCTATACCTGCTCTGTGGTTGACAGGTTCTTGTGTGTACCCCTGTCCGGTTAGCAACAGTTGTTGGCCTCGTAAAATAAAGATTCAGAATTAGTTGGAGATTGTTTTGTAGGGTAAATAAAACATGCTATACCTGCTCTATGGTTGACAGGTTCTTATATGTACTCTTGTACGGTCAGTAACAGTAATTGGCCTCGTAAAATGATGATTTGGAATTAGTTAATGACTGTTTCGTACATATAAAATAAGTAAAACATGCTATAGTACTATATAGTTGAGAGGATAAAGTGATTCTAAATCTTCATTTTACGAGGCCAATTACTTTTACTGATCTGACAAGGGTACATACAAGAACCTGTCAACTATAGAGCAGGTGTACCATGTTTTATTTATTTTATCATATGTCTGAATATGTAATAAAGTGATTTCGAAAATAAAATAATTGAAACTTCCTGTTAACACATCAACTTTCACATCTTATAAACATTGTGCGGTTTTGTGTATAAAAACATTACCGCATATTTAATTTCAAACTTCAAAAATTCTTACTTGCATATTGTGTGGCGCTAAGTTTTGGTTACCATTGGCTGTTGACGATACTCTTCTTTGTGCTGTGATTCGCTTACGACATAATCACATGGACTGCAACAAATGAACATTGCGTTATGCAGCCTCCAATTCAGGTGATCGGAAGCAAATGTGCCGTATTTGGTGGATTTTGTATTTATACATCAATATTATGAAAGTTGGCAGCTTAAATGTAACTGCGCTTGAAACACATTTGCAAAACACGTATTTTAAGGTAAGGTATGTCATAATTAAGTATGGAGAAATTATGCCTATACATATAAAACCTTTACCATCTGTCAACCATAGAGCAGGAACAGCATTTATTATTTAGTTCAAGGTGAATAGAAAAGGTGCATGCTCTTGCAAAACCCACTGACAGAGAAGGGGAAGTATCTTTTGTGTCCACCATGAAATAAATAATTCTGTTCCTACTTTATGGTTGATAGGTTCTTGGTGGCCTATACCCTTTTCTGGTGAGTATATTAATTATCCTCATAAGGACATAAGCACTACATGTTTGGAAACTGTAAAGACTAAACCTATTTCTTATTGTCTGCCAGAATGTAAAAAAAGTCCTCCTGATTGGCTGCTTTTCACCTTCCATCATTCATCACACTGTTGTCAACATCTACTCATGAAACGCCAGTCACATACACACAAACTGCACTTTAATCACTCGTAGTCAGTTTTACTAAAGACAGAAATTCTTAGTTTGCAAACTAACATTCTCTGTCGAATGCATTGAGTAGAATATGGATAAATGCTGTATGATTTGAAAACACAAAGATGAATTCTGGAGTTTATCATGAAAAGTGGTTACAGGTTTACTGAGAGGGTAGATGTGTAATGACCAGCAGATTACGGGATAAATGTCAAAAATTATTGAGTAACAGAAGTTTCAGGCTGCGTGTGAAAATCCTGGCCAGTGAAATAAAATATAAATATACAAAATGCTTCTTTCATAACATAAAGGAATAAGACGTGTAATTTAAATGTCGTAATGACACTTATGTGAGTTGAATGTTTTAATATAGCTTTCATCATATGAAACTAAATATATTTATTAAACATGCAGTCTTTGAGATTGTTTACTTTGTGCAATTAGGTTTCATAGTAAAGGGAAGAAATTTGATATTAGCGCAATTAATACAAGTATCTGCCAAATGGTGAATAGGAAAGTACGGTACATTGTGAACCAGTCACTACAGGAGTGTGACGGATTTCATAATTAATGAAAATTGAGTGCAATTTGTTCATCAGTAATATAGATTTCTTAACATTTAAAATACTCTGCAGTCAGCGCTGTATAAAGTGATAAAAACTGTCACGCCCATGTCGTAACTGTTTCTCAGTGTACATTTCTAAAATCACTTCAGAAAATCTTCATAAAAGTTACCTCGGAAAATGTCACTTTCTTTCCCTTTATTTACTTTGCATAACTTTAACTGCAAAGTATTATTGAAGAATAAACTGCACTCAGTTTTCATTAATTAAAAAAAAAAAAAACTATTGCACCCGTGTAGTGGCTGGTTCTCTATATACTTTTCTGATGATATTCTGCAATGACAGGTGGAGGAATAAGATTTACACTGAAACTAGTAAAAAACCATTGAGCTATTTCATACGAATGCGCTATAAAAAAATTTCCTATCATTGCAGATTTACAGTACTATTCTTCAAAAACATGACTTATTTCCAATGAATATATTACTAATTTTGGCTGAAAACATTTATGTGCACTACACAAAGTTGTTTAAAAAACAAAATTGAAAGATGAATTTTCATGGCAATCTCACTGACACTTTTGATTCACTACCTTTTGCTACCAACATCCAAATATCAGTGTAAAGCTAGTGTCTCCTCAACTTGGATTGAATTAAAAATTAGAAGTGGCTTCTTGTAATTAGAAGTGGCTTCTTGTAAGAGCCTGTTCTCAGCAGAAAGAATGTATGACTAGTAGTTGAAATTTGGTAATAATGTAAGTAGGCATATGGGGGGGGGGGGGGGAGAGGGCCAGAATCACTCCTTTACTGTCTCCATCCACGTCAACAAATGTAGTCTGCAATTTCAATGCAGAGAATTATTAATTTTTGGAAGCCCTTCAGAAATTTTGCTCAGAATCTGAAAGTCCACATAGTGTTTTAACATTACATACCCTCTTCAGTTGCTGCCATCATGAATCCTATAAAGCCACAGTTACAAATACAGGTTTAACTTTATTGATTTGGTACATCCCTCCATCAAACCTTGGTGATAAAAATGTTATTTTAAAGAACTAGTGCCATTGTCAGTGTAACCATGCTATAAAGACTACTGAACTTAATCCAGTTTCTTGTAACACAAATTTCCACTTTGTGAATTCTAAAAAGCACGTACTGCCTGCATTGACTCAGATATTGTTAGAAACATTCTTAGGCCTACTTCTTGGCACTATAGCCCGTGTAGGGCCTTGGCTCTCCATTTTCTAACTCACATCCTTCTCAAATCATCCTCCACACTGTCTAGCCATCTGGTCCTTGCTCTGTTACCCCGAATATAACATCCACTTGGTTTCCTTTTGAAAACCTCTTCTACTGTGTTATTTTCGGCCATTCTTTTTATATATCCGTACCAACATAGTCTGTTACTCTTTATTTCTGGCAGAATATCTGAGGGAAACATTCCTGGTTAGAAAAATATGTATAAAAAAGAGAGATGGTTTAATTCACACATACACACATATATATATATATTTATTTGTGTTACTATCACTACCTGTGCTCCTTCACCTGGTAAGTAATCTTCAACTACTCTGTTTATTTTGGATGACTTACCCAAAGGACAGGCTCGTCGACAGACACAAATAAAATCACACACAAGCTTTTGCAACCGTTTGTAGCTTCTTCAGGAAAAGAGGAAGAAAGGAGAGGAGAAAGGGAAGGATATGGGTTTTAAGGAAGTGGAACAGGAGTCATTCCAATCCCAGGAGTGGAAGGACTTACCTTAGGGGGGGGGGGGGGGGGAAGGAAGGTAAACAAATACACACACACACACACACACACACTCACTCACTCACTCACTCACTCACTCACTCACTCTCTCTCTCTCTCTCTCTCTCTCTCTCTCTCTCTCTCTCTCTCTCTCTCTCTCTCTCTCTTGTATCCAAACGCAAACACATCTAGACAGACATTTGTAAAAAGCAAAGAAGTTGGATAGAGATACCACTTGAGGCAGAGGCTCTGACCTGGGTAAGTCATCCATTTCTATTTTTTATATTAATTTATCCCACCAGGAAAGTTTCCTTCTATAATTTTTGTATATAGTCTGTTGTATTTTACAGACTGCATGTGTACTTGATATAGTTTTGTACTAGTTATATGAAGTAATTAACCAGATACTTTCTCCAAATAATTGTACTGCAGTATGATCCTCCTCCTTTAGGATTCATTCACATTCAGTAACTTTGGAGCTTACTTTTTGAGGCTTTCATTTTTATGTCCATCATTGGTGTAGCACATACAAAAACCATTTCTTAGAGATTTTTATATGTGCAAGATATTTCTTAATATTCAAACAGTATTCATGTGGCAATCATTTAGCATCTGGAATGTATGAATAAACATTTGCATGGAGTATATACTACTGCCAGTCTAGCTAATTTGTCTGTGATCTATTTGTATTAGAAAACTATAAAAGGTATTAGAGTTACAAATATGGTGTTTAATAGAGTCTGACCACAACATGATTTTTGGTTGAAACCATAACCGAATATTCGGCTCCTATTTTCAACCAAAACTGGAACTGTAAAGGAAACTTGCGTAATTAAGTTAAAATTTCTGTATATTTATATCACACCACAAATTACTAGTTGTTCCACATATTTTCAAGATTCTCTCCCTGTACTGAGCCTTCTTGTGTGTGTGTGTAATAAGCCTATTCAGGAGTCCATAGAAGATGTGAGGCCAACAAGTTTAGACAAATTGATGGTACTTAAAGTACTTCCAAATTGGAAGCTTTTCTCTTCATTGTGACTTTTCTACATAAAAAGGAAAAATTACAGGAAGTAAGACAATAAATAAATTGAATTCGATACAGTGGAGTTTCTATATTTCGGGTTTGGAACTAGCGGTTTCTCATAAATATGAGTGTCATAAAACAAAACAACTACTGCAGGTACATTCTATCTTCACAGAAAAATGCACTCCACTTTTATAACATGAAGTAAATAGTGAAAAGATTTTAAAACCTATAGGCTGCCAATGTAAATGACTATTTGAAAACTTTGTTTTCAAAAATGTCTTATTTATTATTAATAATATTTTTTTTACACTTGTATTCTTTTCAAGGTCAATTTTCTTCTCTTCACAAGTGAATTTAGATAGTGGTAGTGATCCTGGTCCCGTTTACCTCAAACTAACAAGATTACTATATACAGTAGAACCTCGTTTTTACGTTTTTCAAGGGACTTCAGTAAAATGGTGTAAAATGCAGGAAAATGTAAATTGCAGGAAATAATGTTTTAAACGGTAAAATATGCTTACTGGATCAGCCTTGCATTTTGATAGTTTATTTGTGATATATGTACATAATAGGCATCTAAATACTCGCCAGGAAGTTTATTATACAATAAAGGTTATCCAAATTTTTACTATTTTAAGTGCCTGGCAGAACTGGTAATTTTATGGAAAGTAAAAATTTTGACGTAATTTTATTCATTATAATTGAGGATGCCACTGCTGGGCTATGTAACACATATTCAAAATTACTGCCTTTTACCAGCATTAATTATTTAAGTAATAAAACTCCTGAAGTTCCATTCTTTTTGTATTTTTCGATGTTTCACACAACAATATTAGAGAATTTATCCGCATTCTTGAGTGCAAACATATGCACAAGTATTTTTGTGTCGTTTGCATAGAATCGGCATCTCACACTATTATCACTTTTTTTAGGTTGTGGGTATTATGATACCCACTTTGACAGATAATGTTCTTTATTAGTCAAAAATATGTATCACAAAAACAATGCAACTCTTTTTTTCTCACATCAACAAAGCAATGGTTCTGATTGTTTGAGTACATGCCAGGCGCTCTGGCAAAGAAGCTGGTGGAAAGAGGAAGTACATTGCCACAAATCGGCGTGTCTTAAGTCAATTAGTCGCATACTTCCAACAACGAAACACGAAATATATGATTGAATAAATTCAAAGCGTCAAGAAACATGAATGCAAATAATTTTTAAGCACTATACTTTAAGGGAAAGCCATGCTAGCGTCAGTTTATGTAGATTACGTCATTATTTCTTCACAAACATGCTTTCAAAAAGTGTAAAACGCAGGAAAAGTTTAAATATGTTAATGCAAAAACGAGGGCAAATTAACATTGTGAACATAGGAAATTTGACGGGACCGACAAAAAATGGTGTAAATGGCAGGAAAATGTAAAAACCGGGAACGTAAAAACGAGGTTTTACTGTAGCTACCACAAATTCCACAGTTCTGCATACCTTCTTGTAGTAAGGTAGTCTTTAGGGACACAATAAATATTCCAAATTGACACTATGGTATACCAGAGCCTCAATATGACTACCACAATACAAAATACCCAGAGAGTAATCATTTGCTTGCTTCCATAAGTAGCCTTTACGATTTTGCTCTTGAGAGCACTAGCATTGTTTTGGCATCTTCACTTCCGTTTTCTGCAATCGACATGTCTCTTTTTGGCATTGTTGAATATAGTAGCTTCAATGAGTGCTGCAGATAGTATTTCAAAAAATAAAATCACAGTTTAACTGTCGTTAGTATTAATTTATGCAAACTGAACAGAACAAGTGTGTACCACATGATCAATATTTCTTAAACCCATAATAGCAATTAAAAAAGAAAAACACCTAGCTTTCAAGAAAACTCATTGATAAAACTTTTCAACATAACAATATGATAACCCATTCAATTATGTACAAAACTGATTAATTTAAATTGTTACTAACATAGTTTATCATTGTATGATTGCTTTATATTGTGCTTAACAGTAAAATACTATTTTTACATGAGGAGAGACTATGCGGTTATACAGCACACCGTCAACTGAGGTAAAGCACTGTTGTCGAAAAAATCCATCCAGAAGGTGACCGGATTTCTTCAGTAAGTTCAAGAAAGCTGTTTCGGCCAAGCCGAAGATTCAGCTGATTTCTGGCCAGAACCGAAATTGCGGACGAAACCAATATTTTGGCCAAAACAGGCCGTAACCAAAACAGAACATTCAGTCGGTCCTCAGTAAAACACACACACACACACACACACACACACACACACACACACACACACACACACACAAGCTATTCCCACTCCTTGCCCGTAGCTGTAGAACAACCAAAGGTGTGTCATCAACTTTCTTAATGTCATATGTCATGTTTTCTTAGTGTTATATTTGGTTTGTTAAATCATAAAGTGAAGTTTGTTGTTTTTATTGTGAAGTAGAAATGCACATGAACCAGCTAAACCAAGAATAGGCAGACATCATGTACTGACAGGGGGTGTAGAGAATTAAGGAGGGTGCTTTTTAAAAAAAAAATCATACAAAATAGCGGAAGGATTCACTCCTGGATTCTAAAGAGCTAGTGGTAGTTCATTTAGTACAGATAACTGTCTTTAGGGAGTGAGAAAATGGGATATAACGGTTGAACAGCTTCATATAACTCACACATTAGTGAACTCTGTGCTAAATGCCCTTTGGCGTGCTGTGAAGAGTGATGTCACTAAATAGTGACCGACTGGAAACAAATGATTTGTGATTATCTGATGAAAGTGTTTGGTTTGGAAAATACCTAGTAAATATTACTTGACATCATCTGTAGTGTCAATAGCGAACTGAGGAGTTAGTGGCATGGTTAATTTTTTCTTTTTTTATGATTAGGGTGAGGTTCTCTTATTGTGCTTGAAATGATCTGAACACATTTTATAGCAATGAGGACAGTAGAGAAACAGTTCAGACAGGATGAGTCATTTACGCACGTCAGTGAGAGGCTTTTGGCTACAGCCTTTGTCAGAGAGGGGGGATAGCACATTGTTACCTGGGTATGAAGTAAAATGACTTAATTATGTGAGCTTTGCTGCCAATGTGCAACAGTGTTTACTGCGGCTCATAGACAGTCTCATTTATTTAGAAGATGTTGGTCAGTTATTTTATATTCCTCAATGAAGTAGTTCTACCATAGAGTGGCAGAAGAACTAATATATTCCAAAGTTAGATAAAACCATCTCTTATGGCTTTAGTTTGTTGAAGTTTTTAAGAACACCACTTGAGGTTGTGATATCCCATGGATCATAGCCATTTAAAAAGAAAAATCTATGTGTTTCAAAATTATTTGAAAAACGTGCAGAATCTTTCACTTGTGTGTTAGTTTTATCTTTGATATAATTTAAAATTCTTTTAGAAGCTATTAAGTTGCTTAGGTAACCAAACATTTGAAAAATCATAGATTTAAATTAAGAACAACACATGACTCTATTTAGGCACTATTGTGCCTTAGTGCTCATCATGTGAAAAGCAACTCTACAGCATAACTGAATTCAAAAATAATTATACCTATAATTCCCTTAAGCACTTGGTTTGTCTGTCACCAAAATACAAACCATCAACTGTGAATGTATGTGAGCATTAGAAAATTATTTACAATTTGTGAATCTACACAAACCGACATACAAAACAGAGAAAAGAGACTACATGACTATGAACTAAATAGATAAAGACTGTCTGGTCTAATCATAAGAAAATACACGTCAGCATTGATTGACATACAATGACATCACAGCCTTTAGTGGCAATTTAATCAATTTGAGATATCCAAAATGTATTTCCACTCTGCAGCAGAGTGTGAACTGATATAACATTTCTTGGAAGTGTTCGCTAATTGAACAACCTGAACACAACCTATCCTCATGGCTTTGCTTGTGCCAGTACATCATTTGCTACCTTCCATAGTTTTGTTATATAGTAAACTACATCATAGAACTAAGTCAATTATTATTCTTTTGAATAGAAGGAATTTACTTACTGGGATGAGTTAATAAATAGTTGCAAACATCGGTTTATGAATAAATCCTGTGCACTTACCTTGCCAGCAGAAAGCAGCACAGACACTTGTTGCCAACACACACACACCCAGTCAGTGACAGCCAGTAGATGATGGCTACTTTGTTACACAAGTGTACATGACATTAATAGTGTATGGTTCGACATTTTTTGTGGGCCAAACAGTTACCCACTGAAGAGGTGAATCTCAGAATGTGTTCTGTGTACGGTGAAAAAAAATTCTGAAGGAAATCTGTATTCCAACAGATATAGAAGCTTAACATGGGAAGGCAAAGCATCAGTGATCAGGTGTATGCTGAAGATGTCAAGTGAAGATAGGGCTGGCCCGAACAAATTGTGTGTCCTAGGCAAATTATTTTAATAGTGGCCCCATTTAATAAAATCGCAATAAAACATCAGTACAAAAAACACATTGCATCTTTTTTATTCAAATACATAATCACAACATACATATACATAATATTTGGCCATCCTACATTTTTATGCAATAATGTTAGTTTTTCCTCATTTTTACATTTTGTATTTTAAAAAGATTTTGGTTGATAGTTAACAGTAATTGATACAATTATATTTCATTATACAAAGGGTCACATTTCATTTTTCTTACCGTGGCTTTTGCAAAAAGTGAGAAGATATCTTTTAAATCAGTTGTGTCTGCTGTTTCTCGTTCATTTGATAGTCTTTCTTGAGTCCATTTTTACAAATATTACTCAGAACGTCCTGTGACCCTGAGTTATTGGGTACTCTGCTAGGAATGGCTTGTAATTCATTGCATAAATCAGTAGCATCAATATCTTCAAAGTATTTGTGAGTTAGACTCTACCAAATTAACACATTGTTCGAGAACAGCTTTGGGAGTTTTATTTTGTACATCACATATGTTGTACAAACAGCCCAATACACGATTTAGGTTGTTAATCTGATGAAATCTCTCGTCACCTGAATTTATTGCAGTATCGCCAGCTTTGATCATGGGACGATTAGTTGCAAACTGCTACTCGTATATTCATTAAACGCTTCTGAAGAGTCAAAGAGAATGCATGTAACATTGACTTACGTCTTGTCTGTTGCTCTATGTGTAGTAACAGGGAATTCATCGTTCCTGGAACTGCAGCGCAACAGCAAAGTAAACAACACCGCGAGTGCACGAGACATTTGCCGCCCCTAAAATTCCAGCGCTCTATGCAATTGCCTAGTTTGCCCATATGGACAGGCCGGCCCCGAGTGAAGCCACTGTGCAGCATACAAAACAAATCATTGTTAATGACAGACATATGTACATGTACATTCATACTCCACAAGTCATCTCAGTGTATGGCGGAGGGTATGCCTCTGTGTGGGCCCTAATCTCTGTAATCTTATCCTTGTGGTCACTTTGTGAGATATATGTAGGAGGAAGCCATATACTGCTTGACTCTTCTTGAAACATTTGGTCTTTGAACTTTGACAAAAGTGCTTTCTGCAATACAGAACACCTCATTTGCAGCACCTGCCACTGGAGTTTCTCAATGAAGCGTGCTGATCTCCATTGGATCCTCTTTATGCCTGCTATGGATCCCGCACTGATGAGCAGTACTCAGGCGAAAGCCGAATGAGAGTTTTGCAACACAGTTCCTTTCTTTGCGGACTACTCATCCTGAAGAGTCTTCCAATGAACCTGTCAGACAACTGCCTTGCTCACAACTGATTTTATATGGTCATTCCATGTCAGATTGCCCTATGTCTACTCCCAGATATTTTATGGAAGTAACTGCTTCCACTGTGTGTCCTGCTAAGGCATAGTTATATAATAAAAGATTTTTCTTTCTATGTAAACACAGCATTTTACACTTGTTTATGTTAATGCTCAATTTCCATTCCCCATATCATGTGTCAATACACTGTGGATCATTCTGCGTTTCACTGACCTTTTTAAGTACCGTGAAACAGGGTGATTTTGGAGAGTTTTCAGATTATTTTCACTATAACTTTCTTAGATTTTGTGAGATTTCAACCTTTTTTTTATGGAAGTGATGGTGTATATGTATAATCAATAAAATATCCTAGAAACAGAATGTCCACGTGCATCTACTTTCGCCTGAGACTGGTGTGATTTCGGACACTTGTATTTTCAATCCCTGTTTGGTGTTTCAAAGTGTATGGGGTGATTTTGGACGCAAAGTGATTTTTTATATTCTACTTTCCTTCTGTTTGATTTTAATGACATTTAACATATTTTAAGGACGTCCATCATTAAAATAATTGATAAGGACTGAAAGAAGGAATTTTATTTATTAAAGGCTTTGCTATATGTTAATTTACCACACTGAATATCTCGAACTATTTTCTTTAAAATTTATGGGTCATAATTACACTGATTTTGAACACCATCCTTACTTTTATACGTTCGGCAGTGTCCAAAATCACCCCCCAAAGTTTGCAATTTTGAAGAAAACCTCTCTTTCTTTGAAACTTCACACAAAACTCGTGACAAACTGGTACAAAACTTCTCACAGTGCCGCAGCCCACTGATGTCGTTGGCAACTGATGCTACAATACTTTTCCGCCAGTCGCAACAACAAAAAGTTTCTGCTCCTAAACACAGCAAGAACTTTCGACAATGAGACTGTCCGACTGATTATTGCGTCACTAAACTATCGATCCAAATGTGGGAGGATAAGCCTTGGGAATTACAGTCTCATATGTAAAATAAGCAGCACGTGGAGGTGGAAATTAACTCTAATTTGTTGCTATGTGGCAGGAAAGAGAAGATAAACCCTATCGTTCAAAATCACCCCAGTGTGTCCGAAATCACCCCATTTGGCGTTAACTTCACTATCGAGTTATAGTTAGCACTCAAGTTCACTTTAGCGAGCGTATGCACTGATTGGGGAACACTATAACACTGGTGCGTGTCGTAGTCTGTCGGCTGCTAGGTGGCAGGCAAGCCAACACAAGTGTTGCCATCTCGCAGGTGGCAGCACGGAGTTTCGTTTGCCGTGTGTATATATAGACGAAAAATTCCTAGCAGGAAAAATTATATATAAAAAATAGACGAAGATTACTCACCAGGCGAAGGAGCACAGGTGTGACAGCATCACAAATAAAGAAATGAATACACACACATACACACACACACACACACACACAAACGCAAGCTTTCGCAACTCAGTTGCTTCTTCAGGCAGAAGGGAAGGAGAGGGAAAAAGAGGGTTTTAAGGAAGGGGGAAGAAAAGGAAGGTAAACAAATACACACACACACACACACACACACACACACACACACACACACACACACACACATACATTTACACAGACGCAAACACACCTAGGCAGACATACTACAGAAACCAAAGAAGTTAGACAGAGATGCCCCTTTTCCCTCTCCTTCCCTTCTGCCCGAAGAAGCAACTGGGTTGCGAAAGCTTGCGTTTGTGTGTGTGTGTGTGTGTGTGTGTGTGTGTGTGTGTGTGTGTGTGTGTGTGTGTGTGTGTGTGTGTGTGTGTGTGTGTCTTTATTTATTTGTGATGCTGTCATACCTGTGCTCCTTCGCCTGGTGAGTAATCTTCGTCTATTTTATATATATAGAACTACTCCCCTCCTCAGGGAGAAATGTTGGCTGACGCCAAGCAGACCTAGGCAACATCCATCAACGTGCCTTCTCAGCAGGAGGTGCGTGCTCATTGAAGAGACTGCAAGCCGGTACCTGGCCATAGAGGTGATACTGGTGGCATGGCTGGCGATGGTGACTCACCTGTCACTGGATGCAGCCCGCTATGATGGGAGATTCCAGTACTGATGCCGCACCCAGTATCGGAGACGACAACGGCTTGATCAAGATGGCTGGCACTGGTCCAGCAGGGCCAGGCTGTGGGTCATGTGGTTGTGTAGTGACGGCAGTGCCCGGTCAAAAACGCAGAACCCGGTTTCATGGAGGGTGCGATGACTGTGGGAAGCACTGGAACCCGGAACCACCGGCGCCGGTGGAAGCATTGGATGCAGTGCCTGCAAGAGTAGTGTAGAGGTCAACAGAGTGGAGGCAGTGGCGGCACCTGTGGTTTGAGTCCTGGCCTGCACGTGGCACATATGTCGGGCACAGTGGGATTATGACCCCTCAGCATAAAGCAGTAGGAAGATAAGAATCAAAGCACAGCATAGTCCACAGAAAAAGATAGCACATACTGGACCTTGAAAGTGCCCACTTGCCGCTCTGCCTCACCATTACAATGAGGGTGGAAAGGTGGTGTAGGTATGTGGTGGACCCCCAACTAGGCACAAAATTCCTGAAAAGCAGAGAGGTAAACCGAGGGTCATTGTCCGAAACCAAAGTGTGGGGAAGGCCTTAAATGGCAAAAAGAGACTTAGAAAGAGTCATAGCTGTAGACACGGTGGGGCGGTGCAGGACATAAGGGAAGTTAGAGTATGTATGCATGACAAAAACCAATAGGAATTAAGAAATGGGTTGACATAGTTCACATGTAATGCTCACAGGGTGGTTGAGGCTGTGGCCGAGGCGAAAACGACACGGGTGGTGCTGCTTGCTGCGAAGCACATTGTGAGCAAGAGGCCACCAGGTGCACAATATCACTGTCCATACCGGACCAAAACACATGTCGCCAGATGAGGGTTTTCATGCGGGACGCTCCCCAGTGACCCTTGGTTACAATATCAACACCTGCAAATGTAAGGACGCCGGCACAACCAACCGAGACCTACAGACCATCAGTAGCCAGTAGGATAACCTCTTCATATTCAGACAACTGTAGCCGGAATGAAAAATAATTCCGAAAGGGGTCAGAGGCTCGGTGCAAAAGACTATCCAGCCAACCAGTCTGAATACGATGTAAGACCTGAAGTATCACAGGGTCCGAAGTCGTGGCAGCAGATAGTACTGAAGACGTGATAGGGAGACTATCCACAGTAGCCTTTGCTTCTGTGTCATGATAAAAGCAGAGAAGTTATTCAGGATCGGGTCCAATAGGAAGACGTGGCAGCGTTATCATTTGCATATTGTGCCGGAAGTGGATTTCCTAATTGTAGTGCGATGAAAAGAGGGCGCAACACTGAAGCCGGTGGGTAGCCTTATCCGGTAGAGAGGCGGTAGGATGAAAAAGGGAAACCAAAGGCTTGTGGTCCGTAAGAAGGTGAAACTTGACACCATACAAGTACACATGGAACTTTTTCAAGGCATAAATAGAAGCCAACACTTCTTCGATCTCAGAGTATTGTTGCTGGGTCAAAGTCAAACTTTTTGAAGGCATAAGCAATAGGGTGTTCAGACCTATCAGGAAATTTGTTGGCCACTACTGTCCCTACCCTGTACTGATAGGCGTCTGTAGTTAGGACCATGTGCTGACCTGGACTGTACGTGACCAGGCAAGGAGCCAAAATGAGAGGATTTTGAGAGTGCAGAAAGCATTCTCACAGTCCTCCAACCAAAGGGCACATCTTTGTGGAGGAGGCAGTGGTGTGGCTGCATAACAGTAGCAGCCCAGGGCAGAAAGTGACAGTAGTATGCCACTTTGCCCAATAAAAGCTCCAAGTCCTTGACGGATGCTGGTCATGGGAGAGATGCAATGGCGGCTACACGGTCCACAAGGGGGCGTACTCCTTCTGACGAAATTTCAAAAATTTCAAACCCAAGATAGGAGATTGACAGTTGAAAAAAAAAAAAAAAACACATAACAGAGCCCGGCCGACCTGAGAACTTGAAAGAGGGCCCGCAAGCTATGAACGTGCTGCTTGGGTGACAAACCGGTAACCAAAATGTCATTGAGATTGTTAACGCAACCCAGAATAGAGTGCAACAGTTGTTCCAGGAAACACTGAAATATAGCCTGCGCACTGACCAAGCCAAATGGCAAACGTTGGTACTAATAGAGGCAGAACGGTGTGTTAAAACACCAGCAGACACCTGGATTCCTCATCAAGGGGAAGTTGGCGATAAGCCTCCACCAAATCTACTTGAGAAAAAAAAAATGTGACCCTGAAGGTAAGGCCAGCAATTCATCAATGTGCAGCAATGGGTATGAGTCTATGACCGACTGCGCATTAATCATGACCTTAATGTCGCCACAAATATGTAAGGCACCTGAAGGTTTCCGTACAATGACAAGTGGAGTGGTCCATTCACTTGAAGTAACTGGGCGAAGTACCTGCAAGGCCTGAAGCAACACTACCTAGAAGACAAGGCCTCACAAGTGGCCGTGCGTATGTCACACCTAAAGGCCACAGCTGCCAGCTTACTGGCAGACCGCTGCGTAGCGGCTGGCCAGTCAGCTAGCGTTCGCAGCCTTTAGGTGTGACATAGGCACGGCCAGTTGAGGCCTTATCTTCTAGGTGGTGTTGCGCTCACAGAACAGCACAGAGTCCGAAACTAAGTTAACCATACCAGAAACTGAAGACTGTGAAGGCGTCAAGGCCGAATATGTTCACTGCGGCCATATCATCAACCACAAGGAAAGTATCAGACGCACCACAGATTTGTATGCAGTTAAAGCTGTAAATTGTCCCAACATGGGAATTTGTTGATGACTATAGTTACGCATGGAGTGCTCCACCGCGAATAACTGGGGAGAGCCTAGCCGTGCATAAGTATGTTAGTTCATGAGGGAGACTGCCCCCAGGGGGCCCACAACTCTTTTTTGGGTATGTGTGTGGTGTGCATGGGGCCCCGAACCGAAGCAGCCTTCCTTCCCGCTGCTTCAGTCACCCCCCCCCCCCCCCCCCCCGGTTTATGCCTTTGCCCAGAGACGGGCGTCCCATGTGAGTCAAGGTGGTCTCCTTTACCAGCTTTTCTCTTTTCTTGGTTTTTCTTTTCCTAACCTTTGCTTCTATCTTACCCTCCTTCTTGTACTCTTCTTCTAGCCTTCCTTTCCTCCTTTAGTCTCTGCCTTGGCATTTGAGACTCAACCTCTTCCATCTCCTCCTTCTTTATTTCTTTCCTCTTTCCTTTCTTCCTCCCTGTGTGTTCCTGAAGGCCATCCACACACTTGCTGCGTAAAAGGTGACCGGGTAATGCATAAGCCCCAGCCCCGGGTTGGCATGTAGGGCCCACACATACCCCCTGGTATAGGTCAGGCGCAGGGAGGGGTGATTACCTGAGCTGATACCTTCCGACCATGCCAATTGATCCCTCCGTCCGTTTCTCGGGAGGTGTGGACAATCACCCAAGGCAGGTGAGCCCTCAGTGAGGGTTCTCCATTAGAATAAACCACTTTTTTTACACATTTAACTCCATATTGTTTTTTATATTCAAGGAGTTATTTTATCAATTAGTACATAGGAATATGACACAAATATCTTGACAGACGTCAGACACAGAAAACAAATCAAAATTAACAACCTTTTCTTCTTAGCAACCGACTAAGTATACACTTTCTCCAAGGAACTCCAATATATATCTTTAACTGGGCAGACATATCATCTGAGGCCACTTGCTGCTGCCATCACCTACAGAATCTGAAACAAACATATTCTGGTGGCAGCTGCTGTTCCTATCATGCCTAATCAATTCACTAAAATAAATTGATAACTATTTGGGTGTCTCAAGGTATTGTAGAGGTGGCTTGTACCACTACAGCTCGTTTGCATTATTTGCTGGTGAGATTAGCGGCGTCAGTAAATTCTTTTAATCCACTGCCGCTGAATGGCCCCAGTACATTTTCACTTAAATAGGACCACAAGAACTGCTAACATAAAAAGGACAATACTTCACTGCTTGCCTTTTATCAATTCTAAATGTCGCAAAAGGACTGCAAAATCATTTAGAACTTCAATAGGAATGTCTTACGTATGATGTCTGGTATGTGTGTGTTTGCATACAAATCTACAGATTTATCCTAATTTTGAAGAAATTCTGAGAAACGATTGTGACTATGCTAATTTAAATTGTGTGCCAGAACCAAGATTCGAACGAGGAACCTTTGCCTGTTGCGAGCGAGTGCTCTACTGACTGAGCTATCTCGCCAATCTTCATGGACTGTTCTCACAGCTTTACTTCTGCTAGTACCTAGCCTCCTACTTTCCAATCTTCACAGTTCTCCTGCGAACTAGCATGACTAGTACTCTTAGAAGAAAGGATATGATGGAGACATGATGTAGTCACAGACTAAGGGATTTTGCAGAATGAAATTTTCACCCTTCAGTGGAGTGTGAGCTGGTATGAAAAGGCAAAGGTCCCATGTTCGAATCCCGGTTCCGACACACTACTTTAATCTGCAATGCAATTTCATTCTGGATTTCTGGTAATGTTTGTAAATGTGAAAAATACCAAAGCACAACATGCTTAGCAATCCGAATTTCACTGTAGGTCCTCCTGTAACTAGTTGGTTAAGTCAATTCCAAGGTTGGAAAAGCAAACGGCATACCACCTCTAACAGCATCTTCTGGTTGATAACTGGTTTACTTAACTTTGAACTACATTATATGGTTTTCTGTAAAACATGTTTGGAGATCTCTTCAATGGTTCATTGTGCTTTGTTCTGAAAAGACAGTGTTCCGCTTGGGCTAAGAAAGAAACTTACAGAATGTGTCTGTGATAATAGTTTGAACTATCACTTCGACTTTATTCTGTCACAAAGTATCTAATACTTGTGTTGGCGACAGTAACATACCCAAAGAACATTCTATAGACCTTCTTGCCCTGCTTATTGTGTAGCTAAAGGTACACCTTTCATTAGTTAATTATCTACAAGAAGTCTCATTCTGTTTTTGCTGAGTGGAAAAGCAATCTTCTTTCGGCAAAGATTTACATACCAGAGGTTATTATTTGTACTTTCAACATTCTGGAAATGTAGCGTGTTCTTAGTGCTACATCATAGGGCACAGATCGTACCGTCCTGCTTCACCTTTATTGGGCCATTGTCAGATTAAAGCTGAATTACGGAAGCTTTGTGTACTCTTCTGCATGGCAGTCCATTTTATGCTATCTTAACTTGATCTCCCATCTGGGGTTACGTCTGGTGATAGGAGCATTTTACACTAGCCCTGTTGAAAACTCTATGCTGAAGCTGCTAAATTGCCTTTGACCTATCGGCGCGACATATTGCTGTGGTGGTACGCATGCCGTCTGCTGTCGATGCCCCACCACCCTTCTTATCCGTCATTCTTTAATAACTCTCTCGATAGCCACTACGGGCTATCCGTGACTGCTCTGCTCCCTCCTGCGGTCCGTTTTCATTGCTTGCTTCAGCAGCTTGATTTTACATTCCCTTCCACATTTCAAACAAGTGAGAGCCCAGTGCCACCTTGGCTTCAGGCTCAAGTTCACATTCACCTTGAACTCAGTTCACTCCCAAAGGAAAGTACTTCGGATGCTGTTTACCACTCAAGGTTTCTTGAACTTCATGCGCGGCTCGATAACTCCATCTTAATCCATACAGATGGCTCCAAGACCAATGAAGGTGTCAGAAGTGTGTTAGTCGTCGGGGATGACAGTTTTCAGTACAGGTTTCTTGACCAAAGCTCAAATTTCACAGCTAAGCTTTTTGCCCTCTATTAGGCTGTACTATACATCCGCTGACACTGTTATTCTTCCTATGTCATCTGCTCTGACTCCCTCAGCGCCATTCAGAGCCTTAGAGACCCTTATTCGGTCCATCCTATTGTGCAACAAATCAACTGCTCTCTTCAATTGTTAGCTTCCAACGGCCCTCGCCTTCACCTTGTGTGGGTATGGTAACGAGGATGCCAATTCTGCAGCCAAGGCTGCAACTCTCCTACCTTGGACAGCTACGTTCTGTGTCCCATTGAATGATATCCGAGGCGTTCTATCCCGTCGCATTTTATCGCCGTGGCATAATGTGTGGTCCTCACTTACAAACAATAAGCTAAGAACCTTTAAACCACTCCCTGTGGCTTGGGAGACCCCCTCACGCTGCTCGCGGCGAGAGGTGGTCATCTTGGCCCTGTTGCCAATCGGGCATTGTCAGTTTAGCCACCGCCAATTGTTAACTGGTGACCCCGCATGGTTATGTTCCTGTGGTCACCCACTGACGGTGTGCCATGGTTTATTGTCTTGTCCAACTTTTAATCCTGTTTGTATTGCACTAAAACTATCGAATACACTGGAAGAAATTATAGCTGATGACGCACAAGCTGCTGCTCGAGTCTTGAATTTTATCAACTTGACCAATTTATCAAAAAGAGATTTAGCTCTTCTGTTTTTATATTTTACCCTATGTTTTAGCTGTTCTCATATAGGCTTCTTATCCTTCGATATATCTCAGTTTTGATTCGGGCGCTAATAACCTCAGCAGATGAGTGCCCTAAAATCCCCCAATAAATAAATAAATAAACAAATAAATAAAAGCAGGGAGACTGAGGCCCCCATATCGACTTACAAAGTCACAAGTTTGTCAAAAACTTGCACTCCCACAAATAGTTGCATAGGAGACGCTTGCAGCTCCTGACCCAAATTGATATCCATGTCTGCATCCATCGAAATGGATTGAGAATGACGTGCTGAAACCATGTGACCCTTCCTGTGACACTTATTACAAGTTACCCAGTGTTTAGGGCAAGGTGTCCTGTCATGATCAACAAAACAGAACTGGCAGGACTGTAGAGATTACTGAGTATTGGAGCGTCCAAGTGGCGCAGACCATTTGTGTTGTTTACTAGGTGGTTGAGGGCGGCTACATACACAGTGATTAGGGCTGTCATGCACCATGGGAACATTAGCTACATCAGAAGCAGAAGAGCAAACATCGTCATGAACAATAGCAGCGGCGTCCCCCCCCCCCCCCCCCCCCCCCGCAGTACATGAAATCTTGAAGGATTGAGAGCAATATGAAGCACATCAGTTGTCTAATTGTAACGATTGTTGGCCCTTTTCCTGGTTCGGGGCTAAGTGGAGAATAGCGCCATGGACAATATCGTCAGTGTAAGATTCCGTTATGAGTAGCCGTAATTAACATACGATGATGGCTAAGGCCATGAATCCGGGCCACAATAACATGAGTGCAGGGCTGATAATAGGAAGACAGCAAGCAGTACATTTCAGCAAAAGACAACACTGCAGGTTCCTGCAGGGAAGCAAGCTGGCACAATAACTGGTAAATACATGGGAAAATCCACGACAAAAATAAGGCTTTACCAAATCCGGGTCGAGCACGCCAAATGCAGCGAAGTGCTGATACAAACATTTCTCGTAGAAATGAAGTAGCCTGCTACACCACGGGGGGGGGGGGGGGGGGGGGGGAGAGGGGGGGGGGGGCAATCTAAAGTTGTAACCACAGATGAAACACTGTCCATGTGGCTCACCTGTGGCATCATTAATGGTGACTAACTGCTGAAGCGAGTTCGCTAGGGCTTGTAAGTCGATGTGAAGAACTTGGCCTCAAGGCGAAATAGGAATGTTCACAATGGTAGTTGCTGTTGCTCCATCGCTGATAAGAAGACAAACAACGCACACAAGTTCGAACCTACTCTTGTCGCCAGTGAAGTAACTTCTCTATCAAGTTATAGCTAGTACTCTAGTTCACTTCAGTTAGCATATGCACTGTACAGGGGACCCTATAACACTGGCATGTGTCGTCCGTCAGGCTCAGGTGCCGGCTGCCACTAGGTGACGGGCCACCCAACACAAGTGTCGCTGTCTCACAGCTAGCGGTGTTCTATAAGGTGGCGGCACGGAGTTTGGTTTGCCATGCGCCATGGTATATGTAGCACCTTTTCCACTGTTGCAACATCTTGATAAACTACAGCCTTATTTGTGAACTCACCGAACTTCCGTTGTTAGCTACGAGGTCTTTTATAAATACTATGAAAAGCAATGGTACTCTTTTGGGGCATCTCTGAGATCAGATTTATGACTGAAGACTTCACTCTGTTGAGAATGACTTGCTGTGTTCTGTTAGCTAGAAGGGCCTCAATCCAGTCACATAGTTGATCTGATATTCCGTATGCTCGCACTTTGTTCATCAGGTGATCTGGATGTCGTGGATTAATAGCGTGAGTTATGTTTCGCATGATCGGTACTTTTGGAAACCATGTCGATTCCTACAAAGGAAATTACCACTCAAGATATGACATAATATTAGAACATAAAATGTGTTCCAAAATTCTGTAACTGACCAATGTCAGTGATATAGGCCTATAGTTTTGCGCATCTGATTGACAATCCTTCTTGGAAATGGGAATGACCTGCGCCCTCTTCGAATCTTTGGGAACACTTCTTTCTTCTAGAGCCGAGCAGGCAACCACAAACATTTCGTGATCTACTATTTCATACCATCATATCAAAGTGAACTACATAAAAAAAATACAATAATTGACACATTTTTATTTTTTCAATACTGTGTACAAAAACCACATATAACAAAGATTTAACATGTTCACTATTTATTCAAAACAAAAACCAAAAAATTATTTAATAATATTTTTAAATATTATCATACATTTAATGAGTAGATGTTCCATTAACAATGTCCTTGATATTTAGTGTATAACTTGTAACCCTTAGTCGAGTACAGGAGACCAAGTGTCAGTTAACCGTGTTTTGTGTATATTTGCATTCTAATTGCAATATTAACTCTTATAGGATATTTCAATTGAAGAATTACAGGCCACAGTTTCTGGGTTGTTCAACACTTTCGAGATACAAATCAATTCTAATATTACATTGCAATTTCAAAAGCTTCCCTATCTACTCCAAAAACATTTTCATAAACATATAGTCATAGTTGACTAGTAGGCTACACCATAGAAGTATTTTGAAAATCTGAAAACTGATCATTGCAATCATCCCTCAAAGTGGTGATCTTAGTGCCAAAATATCTCATTCACACACTATAAAAACACAGATATTCGTAGTTCACCATAACGGCACCGAAGAAGTTAATATTCAAACCTCCTTGAACAGTATGTATCACAGAACTCACTGCCTAGCAATAGCTAGCCAATATTACACATTTCACAAAGATGAATGAAATAGTGTAGCAACGAGTGGCGCGCAGGTAGCGAATGATTGAAATAATGTAGGAAAAACAGTTTTAGAGGATCAATGTAGATGTTCCTCCAAGTATGAAAAACACTTCTCCTGCACTCTCAGTACTGATGCGATCTACTTCATAACCACTGGTGATCTACAAGTAGATCGCGATTGACGTGTTCCGGACCTCTGTTCTAGAGACTTCCCGTACACCGCCACTAGAAAGGGGACAAGGTCCTTTGCATACTCGGTGTAAAATCGAACTGGAATCCCGTCAGTTCCAGCGGCCTTTCCTGTGTTGAGTGACAATTTGTTTTCTATTCCTTTGACAACTCAGTACCTGCCATTTTATGACTCTTGCAATGGTTAAGAGGAGGTATTACAGTGCAATCTTTCTCTTTGATACAGCTTTCAAAAGATACATTAAATATTTCTGCCTTTTGTGTATCATACTTTGTTTCAACACCATTATGGTCACAGAGCACCTGGATATTTGATTTCGACTCGTTTACTGATTTGACATAGGACCAAAATTTCTTACGGTTATCTGCCAAGTCGGCACACAAACCATTGCTCTCCAAAGTCACTGAATATCTCCCGCATTACAGCCATTATGCTAATTTTGGCATCATTTAACATTTGCTTGTATGCAAGACTTTGGATACATTTATATTTGCGGTGAAGTTCTCTTTGCATTCGTAACAGTTTTCTAACTCAGTTGTTGAACCATGGTGAATCTTTCCCATCTCTCATAATTTTATTTGGCACATAAGTATCTAAAGCTTTATTAATTCTGGCACACCTGAATTACAAAATGGATGATTTTAAATTGAAAATAGTAGTGTCCAATATGAAAAAAGTATGTAGACAACCAGAAAAAAATCAATATATAATAAGGACAGTTCACAACTCACCGCAAAGACTTGACATGAGCAGTAACAGGCACGTAAAAAAACTCTCTCTCTCTCTCTCTCTCTCTCTCTCTCTCTCTCTCTCTCTCTCTCTCTCTCTCTCTCTCTCTCTCACACACCACTTTCAGCTATTGGTCATGGCTTTCTTCAGAACATAGAACATTCACACAGGCACAAAACACAGTTACAACTGTCAACTCCGGCTGCCACACCCGATTCGAGGTGCGGCAGCCAAAGCTGACAGTTGTGTGATTGCGTGAACGTTCTATGTTCTGAAAAAGCCCATGGCCAATTGCTGAAAGTGGTGTGTGTGTGTGTGTGTCTGTCTTCTTTTTACGTGCATGTCTCAGCTCATCATCACGTCTTTGGGGTGAGTTGTAAACTGTCCTTATTTCTATGTTGTTAATTCCATCCTGGACTTTCCATTATTAGAAAAAAATTTGGCTTTCAAAGATATCCCTTCCCACCACCCAATTGTTTGCCTGTTGCTATCTATTAGCTTACACTTCTCAACTTTATAGCTTCAGGATTTGAACACGGAAGGTACCTGTCAGAGTTAACTGCGAAACACGATAAATTAAACATGATCTTAAAATGATTCTGTCACTCATTAATAGCCCCCCCCTCCCCCAATACATCCAGAGATTCTTAGAGTACAAATAAATAAGCACCCAACTGATTCAAAATGTTTATGTATCTTACAGGAACTAAATCTGTGAATTATTCCTGTTAATATGAACTTGAGCATGGTGATGCTTCCTCCTAACATAAAGAACCACAAAATATATAACATGCGTGTTGTGAGAGGATATAATCAAAGTCTTTATCATTTTTATTTATTTATTTTTGATAAAACTCACCTATAAGTACAATGATGATATCACAATACTTTCTGTAGAAACAAACCAAAATGTAGGTACTTACATAAACTGACATTAGCTCTTGTGTTGCTAATTCTGCCCAGTGCTAGATAACAAGCTCTAATAAGCTCTACCCAGAATGAGTGACTTTGCCCTGTACCAAAAATTAGAATAATTTACTCTTAATTGCAGTGGAACCACAGTGGAGACGCCTGTATCAGAGATGCCAATAATTTACTTTATCTACTCTGAATTCTGTAATGTATGGTGATATTATGGTTTCAACAGACGAAACGCGTATGGGTGAATCGTATAAGTAAAAACCCTTCATTTGCAGTAGCAAAAGGCTTTTTCTTTAAAAAATACTTAAGTGAAAATATATAGTATTCAGCTGCTGCTCAAATGGCCACTACAAGCAATGTATTAAAATGAGATATTTCACGATTTGAAAGGTTCATATGCTTGTTGCTTCTCATGCAGTTTGACCCAAATACGTGTGACCCAACCTCCTCTTGGAGTGGATCCAATTCTCATCACCCATCACAATATTGGACATTAAACCTTCTGGATCCAGGCAGTTGAACTGAAGATCATTACACACAATCTTGCACTATTGTGTTTGTCTTATATTGAGGAATTTGGTAGTCACCTTCACGAGCGTAAACTGTTAGTGCACTGTGATGCAAAGTGCTGCAGACAAACCTGTGTTTGCCTCCAGTTCTATGAAAGTAATGCACCTATTCTCATGAATATGTTTGCTCACTCTTGGAATATTGCTTGTGTCACCATAGCCACTTTGTAAAAGTTTGTTTTCAAGAAGAATACTGTGAAGAATCAAATATGACTCCATTATTCTCAACCCATGCAAAGAGCATGAGTTCATTGGTACCACAGAATCTAAATACCTCCTTCAGTCACAGTAAGAGTGGGAGTGATATGAAAAACTGTTTGTGCAGAGGGGAGGGGGAATAAGAAAATGTGGCAACACAGTAAGATTATTGTTCTTGTTGTTTTTGTTATGGTCTTCAATCTGGAAAATTGTTTGATGCAGCTCCCCATCCTATTCTATACTAAGAATGCCTTTTCATCTTCTCATAAGAATGGCAACCCATGTCTACTTGAACCTACTTATCATATTTGTTTTGTGATCTCCCTCTGTGATATATATTTACTCTACACACTTTCCTCCAGTGCTAAATTCATGATTCCTTGATGTCTAAGAATGTGTCCCACCAATCGATCCCGTCTATTAGTCAAGGCACACCACCAATATCTTTCCTCCTCAATTCTGTTCAGTACTTCCTCACTAGTTATGCAATCTACCCTCCTAATCTTTAACATTCTTCTGTAGCACCACTTTCAAAAGCCTCTATCCTCTTCCTGTCTGAACTATTTATTATGCACACTTCACTACCATACAAAGCAACAATCCCCTCGAATGCCTTCAGAAAACACTTAAAATTTGATGATAACAAATTTCTTTTTCAGAAACCCTTTTCTTCCTGTTGGCATTCTGCATTTTATGTTATTTCATTAACTAATCTAATTCCTTCAGTATCACCTGGTTTTCTTAGATTACATCCCATTACCCTTGTTTTGCTGTTGTTAGTGTTCATCTGATACGCTTCCTTCAAGACACTTTTCATTCCGTGCAATTGCTCTTCCAGGACCTTTACTGTCTCTCACAGAATTACAACGTCATCAGCAAAATGCAAAGTTTTTATCTACTTCCAGTCCCTGCCCAGACATCCGAATGGGGGAGTGTTTCACCTCCAGAATATTTTACTATATTCATATTTTACCATATTCATACATAGAGCTGCATGTTCTCAAGAATAGAAACAAATGTAGTTTCCCCTTGCTTCCAGCCATTCACAGTAACTGTATGGCAAAGCCTTCACAGTAATGGTATGGCAAAGCCACATTAGCTGATGTTACAAGGCCAGCTCAGTCATCCAACCAGACTGTTGCCCCTGCAACTACTAAAAAGGTTGCCACCCCTCAGCAGAAACAAACCTTGGCGATTTCTGTGGTTTATGATTTGAATTAAAGGCATTTGATTGTTGACAATGTAAATGCTGTATTACCTTGTTGCAGGATAAATGTACTTTATTTATAATTAACTGAATAATTATTTCAACATTGTTCTCTTTTTTTCAATTTGGAAAATATACAGTCTTCCTTCTGACAATATGTGAGAATGTTTCAATCTTAACTTCTTTGTGAGATGGAGAAATTCCTTTGTACAATTGATGACTATGATGCAATAGACAATTACATTGTTTTAATGAATTGCTTGAACCTAGAATGAAAAGGCATAAATGCAAATCAGAAGTTACAATATGCTGGTCCAGAATTCATAATTCAGTCACTCTTAAGACCGGTATTACACTATCAAATTATTGAACAACGAATTGGACAAAAAATTGGTCCTATTCTTTGACAAAGATATTGGATGAAATGCTAAAAGAGGTATTACGCTATCATCCAAAATTTTGTCAAAGTTTCTTCCAAATGGCGGTGTTATGCTCCGCTGTTGTTAATGCTGAAGTTGCATTGTGTGTGCATTTAGAAGAGGAGGGAAAAGAAGAAAAAGAAACATACTTGGATGAAACCATGGGTGTCATAGCAAGATAAATAAGTGTTCAATAACATTTTGTACAGGAACAGGAGAATTTTCTTTATGTTGTCAGCAGAACAGTCAGGCCGTAATTCACTGCTAATTATTTTGTAGCTCTCCATTCTTTACAAATTGAAATAGAGTAACAGAAAAGGCTGACACAAACAGTGTATATGAATAAGATTGTAAGTTGATAAAGCAAGTTTCATTAAATAACATTTTAAATGGAAAATATCATCAGTAACAAAGAGGAAAATCTAAGTTACTTTTGACATTATTAACAATGTAAAGGGTAAAAACATAGCTTGCAAACATATCTCGATGTTTTGAATGTTGTTTGATTTCCCAGCACTTAGCACACCAAGATGACAAAAATAATACATTATAAAGTCCACTTTTCTCATAATAAGATTTAGAGATGTTACTTCATTAATTCCGAAAGTGTATTATGACTTTTTAAATCATGGATTGTGACTAATAACCTCACTTTCACCGCAGGGTATTAGACTAAGCAAACTGACGTGACAGGCAGTGTGAATTGGCCTTGCCGTGTGTTATAAAAAGCCCCATCTAATTTATATATCGCTGTCAGTTTTGTTGTTGCTGGAG
Source organism: Locusta migratoria (assembly GCA_026315105.1). NCBI lineage: Eukaryota > Metazoa > Arthropoda > Insecta > Orthoptera > Acrididae > Locusta > Locusta migratoria. The sequence continues at coordinate 302,565,816 of CM048744.1, forward strand.
AACATTACACAAACTTGCCACTAGTAGCTACTTTTACGGATATGAACGCTATGTCAAACATTAGTCTCCAAATATAACACCTATAGTGGCAAGGAGGCTGTACTACTACTACTACTACTACTACTAGTAGTAGTAGTAGTAGTAGTATTAGTGCTCCAAGTGGCCAGATTTCTGACTGCAGGAAACAGAAGATGAGCAATTCCTTTGATAAAATGTAAGCTGAGGCCTTAGATTTGATGAAATATTAGAAGTCATTTCGATTACACTACGTCCAATATTTGAAGATTATAAAGTGTTGAGATATGATGACTAGTATGTTTGAAAACTAGTTTCTATTAAATGTTTTAATATCTATATTTGCCATCTCTCTGTAAATTCATGTACTACTTGAAGAAAATGAAACAATTCTGTCAGATATGATTGTTTGCACCAAATACATTAAAAATACAAAAGTTGAGGGTTATCATTATTTACCCCCGAGGTCTTCATTTCTTTGTTCAATAATTTGATAGTATAGTACCAGCCTAATTAATGAATTATTTTTAAGTTTTTATGTCCAGGCACCACACAAGATAATATATAAACAATGTAAATTAACAGGTTGCAGAATACTTACAAGAAGAATATGGCATACCCAAATCAAAAGCTGAAGTATGTACACATACATTTCTGAAGAATTTCCAGTCTTGTCCAGAAAATAGCGACATGAGCCTTGACCAATGGCGACTCATTCTATGGACTCAAGCACTTGGCTCCGAATATACACATTTATCAGGTTAGTTGCTACTGATTGTTCTGTTTCTTCAAGAATCTTTTCAGCAAACTATCACCACTCTAATCTTTAACAATAACAAACTATTACTAAGACTGTTTTTTACAAATTTTACTGATATTGTTTGCACAAATCTTTGTAATACATTGTAAATATTTCCTTTTCAGACAATGTATACAAGCTGTGGCATCAATTAAGAATGAGATACCTGTTGCCTGGTACTGAGATCTGGTCTTTGCTACATAAACTTCAATCTCATTATCATTTAGGTTTGATTACGAATGGAACCTCTCGTGCTCAGTGGGAGAAGATAGAGGGGTTAGAACTTCAAAATTGTTTTGACTGTATATTAGTATCCGGAGATCTACCCTGGGAAAAGCCTCAAAAAGCAATATTTTTAGAGGCATGCAAACAGCTTCAGACAGAACCACAACACTGTCTCATGGTTGGTGATAAACTTGAAACTGACATCTGTGGTGCCGTCTCAGCTGATATTGGAACAACTGTATGGGTCCCACTTACAGGACAACAAGTGGATCCACGGCCAGACTTCATACTGAATTCCATACTTGAGCTGCCTGAAGCTTTGCTTTTGCTTTCTGGATCAAAGGTCGTTTCCTACTCAGAGAGATCAGCACCATCTTCTGCCATAAAACCAAAAAGCAGTGATGTATGTAATAGCTTGAGCTAGCATAATCTACAACTAGTGAATGTCCTGCCACAGAGTAGGGTGTTAAACCAAATGTTTTAAGAGTAACCTTAAATGAATAATTAATTCAGGATTAAGGCAATTTAAATAAATTATTTTCTAGAAAAAATAGTAGTTTTAGTATGATAGAATAAGAAAGACAACTGTACACTGCAGTGTGAAACTTGTCCTATTGCCAAATGCTAATTCCAGAACCATTAACTTTTCAAGAATATTATGGACTCTGGAACATGTACATTTCAAGCATGATGAAAATGTTCTACAATGTGTTAGACATTGGCCTTACCCATAGATTTCAGAGAAACCAGCATGCTGTGATTGTTGTTTATTGTAGAGCACACTTAGCTATTAAAAACAGCTACAAAGTCAGAATACCCCTCCACTGGGGTTTGCATTGTATAAAACACACTTAGCACAAACTAGTGCTGGTTAGATTTGGCATGCAGTATTTTTAAGTGCAGTACAATCTGCCAACTTACCTTCTGAGTACAGAGTGAGGAAAATGACATTCACCTCCCACTGATTCAGCATAAAAAAGTCAATTAACTTGACTGTTCACATACGCCGCAGGTTGTACCTGAGCTCAGATAACATGGAATCCAACAAGACAAAATGCTAAGTTATCTGTTCTTTGTTAAATATGATTTTTGTTAGTTAATCATATGACCTTTTGCAGATTCCAAGATCTCCCCCATGCCAACAGTGACAGGTTCAGGCAAATGGAAAAGCTATTTCTCATTTATTTTAAAGAACCTTAATTGTAATGTTACAATACTCTATCTTTGTCGTTTACTGAAACACAATATAGGAAATAAACATGTTATTTGCACAAAAATACTTTTCCTATATATATATTATTTACACTTTTGACTTCTCACATGGGTCAATATCCTCGCATCAACATAGTATCCGAGTGTTGTAAATCTCATACCCGAGACAGTACAAGACATATTCTGGCTTCAGTTTGTACATGCTGCCTCATGAGGGCCTTTATTTAGCCACTGGAAACAGGGATTGAAAATAATGTGAAAAATAAAGAAATAGTTAGTTTATGGCCGTATATCGCAACATAGAAAAATGTCTTGCAAGTTAATGTGACAAAACGTGACACCTGTAATGTTCACATTATTCAAGACAATTGCAATCAGAATGAAGCTTTGTGTTTGGAAGTTCCACAGGTTCTTAGAAAAAAATTCAAAAGTTCAAATTTTTATCATGCTTCTGAAGAGTGATGTAAATCTTGGATTTATTCCCGTAAGATTTACACTGTTTCATACAAAGATGTTTTACCTAAGCCACACTTTGAATAATGGTCACAAAACCCTTGGTGCTTGATGTCCTAAATCCACAGAAACACAACTTTGGGATAGCACTTTCAATCATACTTTTAAGAAAATTTTATGTGTACATAATTTTAGAGAGAAACAGTTTCAAAGAGTTTTAGATTTCAGTGATTTGTTCTCATAAGGCAGCATGACAATTATTTAAAGAAGAGAGGAAAAAAAAGAGAAAGAAATAAGGCAACAATTCTGCCTGTATTTTTACTAAACAGATCACTTTTTTTTTCTTTGTAAAAATAAGCAAGGACCATTTGTAATTTCCTACTAGAAGACTGCATGTGCCTTTATTTATACAAAATGTTTGTAACAGAGTAAATATGTTTGTTACTAAATTTGTATAAATATATATTTGTATTAACTCTTTTAAAAGAAATATACTTTTTAATAAATAAGATAGAAGATGTAACATATTTATTCTGATATTTTTTTCCTTTCATTCTGTGTTACTCTCCAGGAAAAATAAAGTGATTTCCATACAGTGTTTACAGTAAATGGTTCATTCTTAACAAAAAACACTAACTTTACAAAATATGATATGTTTCTGAGACTTTTTCCAAATTTTACAGCCGAAAGAAAATGAGATTGGTTTGACTGGGTCCTAACTAACAGTAAGAAATACAAATTCAACTTGAGAATTAGGCCTTAGTTACTTGACTAGATTACCGCTGCCTACATGGCAAATTGAATAGTAAACTATGATTGCAGGACATGTGATCAGCATGCTGCCAGTAAATGAAACTGCTGTTGCTTTACTTGAGCAGCTCCTCATTTGGCTTCCTTTTGTAATGAATATTTATTTATAATTTAGCTGAATGACCATATCTTTCAATGACAGGTTAACATTACATACAGCATAAGATATTGACTGCAGTATACATAGTAATAGATATTTCATCTCCAGGCCAGGGCATGAAGTCAAGTATGAGGCTCTGCTGTGACCGTTGACCAGTGAACACACATGGTCAGTTGTAAGACTCTGCTGTGGCCACTATCAGCACTTTGTGGCAGTCAGCAGGTTGAGGAAGGTTCCTTGGTGTGAAATACAAGAATGGTTTGTTTGTTTGGTTTTTTTTTCCTAACTTGTAGCCTCTATCAGTTACATTTGCACATTTTGTCTCATACATCTTATACACTGTTCATAATAATTATTGGATTAGTTTACATATCTAGGTTCTGAAGTACTGTCATCAGCAAGAATGAACTAAAATAGTTTGACATCTTTGTCGGTTCTACAGAGTGGAGACAACAACATTATGACCCCTGAGATAGTGGTAATAATAGAAAGTTGCTGCATAGAGGGTTAATGTTGAACTTTACTTTACCAAATGAATTACACAAGTAGTTCTATTCAGATATTCTAGTGAAAAGGCTGTGCAATGCAACAACAATGTGACTTATCTGAAGCTATAGCATGGAGAGCCAGAGGAAGGTTGGATGCAAGACAGACACAGAGGGAGGTGGCTGCAGTTATTAGAGTGTCCCAAAGTGTAATTTCGAGGATCTGGACTTGATTTCAGACAACAGGAATCATTAAAAGAAGGCAAGGCTAAGGTCGTCCATGGGTAACATCGGCAAGAGATGACCACTATCTCCTACTAACAGCCCGTCAAGACAGGAGGCTGAATGCAATGCAACCTCCAGGCAGCAACAGAACACACAATATCAACACAAACAATGTGAATTCGCCTTAGTGAATGTGGCCTCTAAGCACGGACACCTACAGTGTGTGTGTCCATTAAAACCACAACACCATTTAGCTCGCAGAAACTGTGGGAGAACATCAGGATTGAAGTCTTAACGAATGGCGCCAAGTTCTGTTCACAGCTAAGTCAAGATTGTGTGTTCATCCAGGCTATAATCATTACCTCATCAGGAAGGAGCGTGAAACTCTGAACCACCCTGCTTATGTGCAGAAAATACCAGCTCATCATGGTGGTGTATGAATGGTAAGCGCAGGATTCAGTATTGGCGGACTTATGGATCTCTATATCATACAGAATAGTCTCGACTGCTCAGAGGTAGAGACACGGAATACTTCGCCCTTTGTTGTGCCCTACACTGATGCCATAGGAGATGGGTTCATTATGGTGGACAATAACGCTTCCCCACACAGCTACACTGGTGAACAACATGCTTAAAGCTGAGGGAAATGAACAATGGAGTGGCCAGCTTGTTCACTGGACTGAAACCAGATTGAGCATGTCTGGGCTGCACTTGACAGATGCATTTCAGACAGACCAGCACATCCCACAAAGGTTTCAGAGCTGGTTATTTAACTCTTGGAACAATGGCCACATATCCCTCAAGAGCTGATTGAGAACCTCATCTCTCTGTGCCATGCAGGTGTGCAACTGTACTGGCCATCCAAGGTGATCACACACCATATTATAGGGCAATGAGAATGACTTTTTCACGACTACGGTAGCCCCATGGCGCCTCACTCAAAGTAAATGCCATGTAAATGTCATGTAAAGAGTAGAGGCAGCAAAATATCACACTCGCATTAGAATTATAACCAATACATGAATAAAACACTTAAGCATAATTATGTATATTGGGTATGATATCTCACCTGATCCCCTAGTTTTGAGTAGTGTATATTTTGCAACAATTTCCATGTGAAAAAAAGTACTATTACATGGTTAAGCATATTGTCTGCTGAATCAGTACTTTACAAGGAACCTTCCTCAATACAATGTGTTAATCTACGACTCAAAGATGTCTGTCTTCCCAAAACTATGTGTTTGAAAATAAATATTTGTTACAACAGCTTTTGGTAAACTATGATACCAAAGCTTTGGTAATTCAATATTTGATTTAAAACAATGATTGAGATAACAGACTACATTGATCTCAAAATTCTCCTCTCCCTACTCAGAAGAGGAACTGCAGTGAAATTTGGATGTTCAGCAGATGCAGAAATCATTTACATTGTATGTGCCTGGCCATTGTCCATCTCCTTGCCTGTAAAGTGAATAGTAGCCCATCCTCTGAACCACAAATGTAATTGACTCCAAAGTCCTCTCTCTCTCTCTCTCTCTCTCTCATTGGTACAATAGTTATTGTCTGTATTTATGGGATTATTTCCACTTACTCCAACCAGGATCACAAATTATTTATCGAAATTCCATAAAATAATAGTGCTATATATATTTCCATCAAGGTTCACTTAATAACTCACATGTTGCTATCTTTCACTATTGAGAATGAAATACCATATAGGTTCAGGACAGTGATAGCATAAATAGTTATACACAAAGAAATAGTTATCCAAACATTATTTTCTATCAAAATGTGTTCATTTTCTAACAGGTATAGGGAGTACACTCAATAATTGTGATCAACTCAGTATTTTATTTTACAAAATTGAACAGTTCACATTACAGACACAATTAAGTATTTCTAATAAAATGTTGGGAAAAGTTTGGCTGGGAGACTATTACTCTTCACTGAATCACGAATGGCAACTTGGTAAGAGAACCAAACCTGTCAGATATTTGATTGGATATGTCATTTCAATCTTCAAAGTTCAATCATCTTACTTCATTTTTGTCAATACAAGTTCCCTTGGTGACCAAATTATTTTCTTCTTGTACACTATTTTTTCCTCATAGTCAATCATTTCTCTGCGTAGCAAGCAAAAGATGAAATTTTGCAATTTCTCTATTACAGTGTGTAGTGTCGTCTTTTGTAGTGTCTCAAAAAGTATATGTGTGTGACAAAATATTCTTGAGAAAATCTCAAGAAGAAAGCAATTTTTGTAACTCAAAAATGTTATGCTTTACACAAAGAATCCAAGTATCGCAGTTCTCCATAATGCCTTTGAAAAACACAGTTAACACATTGTTCACTTCTTAGGCTGTGTAAACAAGTCATAAGCAAAAGTTCCACTGTTTAGGTGTGGCTTCAGGAGTCTTATTTTTCGAAGAAGGCAAATAATGGAGACATTGTCATAAAAAAATTCACGTCAAGCTTTAATAGCATTATCAAAGCAAGACTTATTAGTCTCCAGGGAGTTACTGCGATCGTTATATGAATAAAATTCTTGAATATCCGTCTCCAGATCGCTTATATTTTCTAAAACATGACCGGTTTCGGGACAGCTGCCCATCTTCAGATCAAATTTTGAAGTTACAGAGTAACCTGTCCTCTGATGAACGAATGTTCACAGTCGTTACTTACTGTGAACATTCGTTCATCACAGGACAGGTTACTCTGTAACTTCAAAATTTGATCTGAAGATGGGCAGCTGTCCCGAAACCGGTCATGTTTTAGAAAATATAAGCAATCTGGAGACGGATATTCAAGAATTTTAATAGCATTGGCAGACTGCTGTAAAACCTACTTTAAGATGTGGCTACACCAGTGAGTGAATGTGGCCTGTGGATACTTTCCTTCTATGTGTCTCTGTTGTCCAGTAATTTGTCTCGACATAACTGCCGTTCCAACATAAGTCAACACGGTAAACCATCACCTTGACCTTTTCGGGCAATGTATCACCCTCAAAGGCCAAGATGTAGGCACCAGTTGCGACCCTATTATCCCTTGGGCCCCTATGGATGCGCCGGATAAAATGAACGCCTCGTCGTTCAAGATTAGCCCGTAGCTCGTCGTCCGTCTGGAGCAACAAATCCCGGTGGAAAATTACTCCCTGAACCATATTCAGGGACTTGTGGGGAGTGATGGTCACCGCAACGTCACCCAGCTTGTCACAAGCGAGTAGCGCCCGTGACTGGGCCGGGGATACTGTGTGGAAGAGAACAGACCCGTTGCGCATTTTAGAAATGGAGTCCGCTTCCCCAAACCTGTCCTCTAGATGTTCCACAAAGAACTGAGGCTTGGTCACTGTAAATGAGTCCCCATCAGTCCTGCTGCACACTAGATATCTAGGAGCATAATCTTCACCCTGTTTTGTGGCCCGACGTCCCTCCCAAGGAGCAGTCAGTGAGGGGAACGTTTGGGGGTCGTACGAGGAAGCATTAAACTTTCCCTTCTTAGAGACGACGGTTGTATGTCCGCCAACGTCACCCGATTTTTGTCTCTTCATGGCGGGTGATCCGCCCCGACACCACCCACTCCGATCAGGGGCTCTCCTCATGGGCGCCACCCAGCTACAGCAACGTCACCTGGCAGGATGACCGTTGCCGGGAGACCTGATGCCCCACAAGACAAGCATCGACTCCTTGGCTTGCATGAGGAGTATGCAGCTCTGGCACCGGTTGAGCGATCCCTGTGTTGTCAGGGGGCTACAGCCAAGAGGGTACATGACGACCCCACCACAACGGACTGGCTACCGTGTTGGCTTTCTGGCGCTATGTGAACCATCAAAAAAGAGAGTGCTGAGATAGCAGTGCACAAAGGACGCGACTTGCACGGAAAAAGCAGAATAGAAGCCGCAGTCGCAAGTCCATTCCATGATGGGTGCATAAGACGGCATGGCACAAGAATTACATGTAGCACCACGTAAGGTGTCCTTCCCCAAATGGTTCGCTCTTCTGAAAAATGGAGGGTCAAACCCACATAGGGGACCACAGATGGAAAGCCGAAAAGTATGAAGACTCCTTTTAGTCGCCTCTTACGACAGGAAGGAATACCGCGGGCCTATTCTTACCCCCGAACCCGCAGGGGGCGCAGTGAGTTGTAAACTGTCCTTATTACAGTGTTGAATTCCAACCTGGAGTTTCCATTATTAGATAGTTTAATAAATACTATAGATATGCACCAAAATATATGTCATATGTGTGTCCTTACAAGTCACAATACATGTCATCTTACCAGGCTAACCAACATAGTGGCGTCTAGGCCAATGTTCAAATTGTCCCATGTCTGCAACACCCTTGGTGAGTCTAGTTATTTTGACAAAGCCTTTGCCTACAACTGATCAACAGGCAACTGGCAGCCAGTGTGGCAACAGTGTAGCTACAGCTGACAGGCCTCAACCATTACTCCATATGGCGAGAGTTAAGCTCTGATAAGCTGGCAGTGTTCAAGACAGAAGTGCCATGGTCTGTGAATGGTGTAGCAGGGGGCAAGAAATGGTGTGCGTAGAACATAGCACCTCAATGCGCTCAGTCTCAGCTAAATTTAACTGTCCTGTAGCCAGTTCGTATTTCTGACTGAGAGAAGGGAATATATTATAAGGAAAAGCAACATTCTTTGGATATCATTTTAATTTTTGGAACAAAATTATGAATAAAAACAGAATTCCATAAATTATTATTTTATTAATAATTTGGATGGTTTTGTCAAAAACTTTGTTTTGTTGACAAAGCATATCTGTGGAGCATGCAAAGACTACTATGAAACATCCTTAGTATTCATAACAGACAAAAGCCAATAAAGTCACTAATACCAGTAGATTCACAATTGTTAAAATATATCCTTATGAATAATATTGTGAAAACTGTTAAAATTACTCCTTAGAGGGGTTGATGTACAAAGATATCTGTAACATGGCCAAGGACTTCCCCCCCCCCCCCTAGACCCAAATTTTTGTATATCATTTAGAAGAAACCTTATTTGGCACCCAAAGCTCTTATCTGGGTCAATTTCATTGATACCTTTATGATCTGAGTCTAACAAGGAGACCACATGGCTATTTGATTTTAGAATATTTTTATATTTATGGTACATGAAGTTCAGAACTTAAATAACAATCAGCCAAAGCCATTCGATGCAACTCAATTCTTGAGAAAATCGACTTTGAAGTTTTGCAAGCACCTGTAAGTACCAATTAGTAAAAGTACTACAGCGTGTGGTGCTGTAGCGGAGGTGGTAGCGTTGTGGCCTATAACCATAGGGGTGGTGGTTCAGGTCCCGCTATGACTTATATTTTTTTCCTGTTGTTTTGGAATACTTACACAATTTTAATATGTAATTGTAATTTTTATTAACAATGCACGTATTTTCATTTATTCATAATTTTCTATATTTTATAAAAGGTTGTCAATACTGATGGTTTAAATTAAAAAATATAAAATGCAAAAAACAACATTGCTAATTCCATATTTGTTGCAATGCTGAAAAAATAAAGAAATACTTCATTTTGATGTATTCTCACACATGCCATGGTGATAAGCACCGTAAAAACATGGAAAACAATAATTTTCAAGGCATCGAGCACATCATACAAATTCTGCATTTTTACAGCTTCAGGTTCTTTTTTTTTATGTCAACTGGAAAACAAACTTCATTTACATTCATGAAGATTTCTCTTGCACCGCACAGTTTAGAATCGAACCAGACATATCTGATCATTTCACATAAGACTGGAGAGGACAGCTGGTGATGAATTATTTGACGGAAATTTGATGCAATCTGCTCTATCACTAATTTCATGCCCTCATTCGATCAGGTAGGCATACTTTTGCAGGCGCATAATCAAATTTTTTACATGACAGTAGAAATACACGCCACAAGGCTGCACCAGTGGGGAGTATTGTGGTGGAATTACTTGCACGGTGCAGGTAGGCAGACACCTATCATTTCAAAAACTTCATTATACAACATGGGATCTGTTTGTCCACTCCAAGAAACAATCAGCAAAAGAAACCTTTTGCTTTATAACACATGGCTTTATAACATTGATTTAAAAGCCTCTATATAGCTTTGAAGTCAACTTGCCGGATTTCGATGATGTGACAATGACAATTGTGTTACCTGTTGCTATGAAGATGAATTTCAGGAAACAACATTGTGGCTCTTCACAAAGAGACAAACTGAAGAATCAAAGACAACTGTCGTCAAATAATAGTGAAGCCAATGCTGCAAAAAAAATGTAACTTAGGTTTTTTTGATGAAATCATCAATATTACCAACCTTTCAAAAATACAGAAAATTATGAATTAACAAAAATACGTGCATTTTTCGTAAACATTACCATTAGATAATAGAACTATGTAACTATTCAGACACAATGAAAGAAAATATAAAAATATATCACGGTGAGACTCTAACCACCGACCTTACGGTTATAAAACAGAATGCTACCACCTGAGCTACACCACAAGACGGTGCAATTTGCTTAATTATTGCTACTTACAAAACTTTAAAGTCAAGTTGCTCGAGAATTTTTGAGAGTTGCATCGAATGGCTTTGGCTGATTGTTATTTTAGTTCTGAACTTCACTTACCATAAACATCAAAAAATTAAAAAAAAAATCCTATACCCATGTGGTCTCCTTGTAAGACAAAGACATTCAATTCTACACGAGTCCTCACCCCTATTTGCTCCACCTGCTCCTCGTCAGTCCAGCATGCCACCTTCTTGGACATTGATTTTCAGCCCTTCAATGGCTCAATAATATATGTGTCTTCACAAAGCACACCAACCCATCAAAAGTATGTGTATCTTTACAGCTACCATCTCTTTCACATCTATTGTCTGGTAACTTATAGATATGGCACATCTGATGTCACAAGCAATACCCGACTACATTACCTGGCAAACGGATTTCTCCTGTTAAGTCAACATATTCCCATTAACTTGGAACATTCCCATGAACAATATGGAATTGGTGATATCCATCACTAGAGCTTCAACTATTTATTACTGTGCAGTAAGAAAATCCCTACTCCAAAACATATTCTACCATCAAACCAATACACAAAATATCATGCTCGATAACACCATGGAAGACACAGATGTATGCCATCTGGTACAGCCTACTCACATTCTGTCACATGCATTTCCTACCAAAGAGAAGGGTACCTTTTGACAGCAGTCAAATCATATATCAGATATATGATGGAAAGTCTCCAATGAGATGTGAAAATATTATTCAAAACTGACATAGTGACTGCCACCAACTGTGACACAAAAAAGACAAAAATAAACATAGACACAAGCTTTCGGAAATTAATCCCTTTGGCAGGTAGTAGAGAGAGGATAGAAGTCAAAGGTTATTCACAACCTAGCTTCCCCCTTCCTAGCCAACAAAAGATTTAATTTCCAAAAGATTGTGTCTATGTTTATTTTTGTATTTTTTGTGAGACTACTGACAGTATTGAGATGAAATCATATACCAGCTCTGCTGAAATTTCTGTACAACATTTCTGGTGTGCATGACCATCAATTAGCTGCCCACATGAATTAATGTGGCCAAGAATAGAGGCGCTAATCCATTGGGTGAAAAAGCTGTTGAGCACAATATGCACAACTTCAATAGCTGCTGTATAATTTGTGTCATCTAATTATGTCCCCCTAAATCATCTTTTCTTATGTAGACAGAAGTGTCCTTGTGAGAAATTATTTGATCCCACAATCCTCCAGGTCTCAATCTCATATGCTTCATACCTGCTTTCATCCATTATACTATATCCTCACTCATACTGCACATAACCCTTTTCTTCTCTATCTTATCTCACCACAAATGCTGCTGTGTTCGTACCAGCGCTATGTAATCAGCAACAACAATGTAACTCTGCATACAAGTGTGAATGTATGTGTATGTGTACTCTATAGTTCTGAGGAAGAATTCACCAGGATCTAGTCCTGATGGTATGTGCATATTGGTGACTAAGTGCCTCAACTATTCCCTTCGCTTACCTTTATTCCTTTCATCATTACTAAACACTTTAATTATGTAACAGTGTCTTCAGCTGTAGAAAAGCATAGTGATTTATTTTATTCACTACTGCTGGTTCAATCTGTGTCAACAATGTTCAAAATCTTTGAACAGCAATCAAAAACATTTTTATAAGTTGTGTAATTTGAGGCACCAAGTCCTCCCTTAGGCTTCGATGTGTGTGTTGTCCTTAACATAAGTTAGTTGAAGTAGTCTGTAAGTCTGAAAACCAATGAACTCAGCAGTTTGGTCCTTTATTTGTCAGAGATGTGGTATGTCACATACTGAACCATGCCAATAGTAAACCAAAGAGAATAGCTAACCAAAGGGGATAGACAAGCTGTAAAGAGAAAGGAAGTAAACCGAATAATGCTGAATTGGGGATAGCAGAGGTTTAGGTGAAAGATTTTTAATTAAGAGAGAAAGTTGTAGAGAGAAAAAACACATACATATAACCGAGGGAAATGCAGGGAAAGGGGTGAGAAATATGCAATGAATAAGTTGAGGATGGAGGAGGGGGAGAGTTTAGAATAGATTTAGGCCAGGAGGATGGCAGAGGAGAGGATATGTTGGAGGGCAAGCTCTGAAGGACTGGTATTAGGTAGTAGTATCGAGATGGCATGTGTGGTGTAAACACATGTCAAGGTCCCTGGAGTCATGTTGAAGGGCATGTTATGCCACAGGGCAAACAGTCCGTCTGTGACTGTTCAAGCATTCAGCCAATTTGTTGGTGGCCATACCAACATAAATGGCTGTTAGTTGATAGATGACATGCATATTTTCGTAAATGACCCTGCCTTGAATAGTGTAGAATTTTCCTGTGGTAAGGCTCAAGTATGTGGTTCTGTGAGGATGCATGGGGCAGGTTTTGCAGTGGGATCTGGAGGGTGAATTTTGGATGTTGTAAGGTTTGATGAGGAGGTTAGGAGGACAGTGGAAGGCTACTCTTGGTGGTGTGGGAAGGATACTTTCAAGCAATGATCTCATTTTAGGACCTCACTTGAGGAAACGTAGCCCTGATGCAGCAATTTGTAGAGGCATTCCAGGCTGGGATAGTACTGGGTGACATAAGAGGATACATCTGGGTGGTCTGGGGTTAGAAACATTGTTGCTGGAAGGGGAAGAATGGCCTGCTTGGGAGATTGCTTGCAAACAAGGTCTGTAGGATAGTTGCAGGAGAGGAGAGCAATGGACAGGTTGTTGTTATTGTAGATGGTCAGAGATGTTACCCTCAGATGCCTAGGCTTTAGGGAAGGAATTGCATGATATGGAAGGGTTGGCAGCTATTGAAGTGGTGGTATTATTGTTTGTTGGTTTAATATGGACTGAGGTGTGGATGTGGGACTCAACAAGGTGAAGGTCAACATCAAGGAAGGTGGCTTGAGTTCTGGAGAGGGACCAGGTGAAGGCACTAAAATTCACCTGGCAACAAGTCCAGTATTTGAAAAACTGATTGTGGAAAACACCTAAATCCCCGAATAAATTGGGCAGTGTACATAATCAATGCTTTTCAATATAGTGCACAGTGGATCTGCCTCATCACTTTATCTAGTTAACTATCAGGCTGAGAGTTCAGGTATGTGTACAGGTCACTTTTAATGTTATAACAAAGGTGTGTATGCTATAACATGATAAATAAAAAATAACAAGTAGTTTATTTACGCACCATTAATTACAAAGTATTATGTTACAAAATGTATTTACATCTTTTTGTGTAGCTTGGTAAATCCTTACCAACTCAACTACTTATTCATGCACTGCGTCATTTTCAATGTCAAGTTCATTTTTGTCCCAGTCTTTGAGTTTGACACCAGTCATAAAATCATCTTGTAATACTTTCCACGTTTGGTTTACACATTCTTCTTTGGTCTCATCCTCTTCGTCCTGAAAATAATGTGGTTTCAATTAAGTGCCATGACCACAAAATTAATTTCTAAATAACTTTGCCTGACATATGACTATTTGTTGCTGAGAAGTATCATTTACTGAATCCACAAGTAACACAAAAAATTAAAATAAGTAAACAAATTTTGCAGATTCAGGTCAGCCAATCCAATATGTTCTACAGTGACGTCATCCAAGGAAAGATATAAGAACAATTTTACCAATTTATAGGATGCCACCTCAGTGTGAAGGAAAAAAGTGTCAAATGTTGAACTTTGAACTAATTATAATTTTGGTTGTGTTACATGATTTTCATTTAAATGATAAATTGTATGTTGGGTACAGGGAGGTTAGATCAGCATCCAATTGCAAATATTGCCTGTCTTACAACAGTTGGAGCAAGGGCTTAGCAACAACCTGTCCTAAAAACAGTTCACTACATTTGATAGTAATATCCTACCCACCCACACACAGTGGTATTCTCTTGTCCACCAAACCTACAAAATTCATGTATACCTAATCCAACCCCTTGCCACAAGGCCCACATCCCTGCAATAGATCTAGATGCAACATCTGCTCTATTCATCATTCCTCCACCAGCTTCTCCAGTCATGTCACAGGAATCTCCAAGCCCAGTCAACGACTAAGTAACCTATGAAAAGAAGTTGTGATCTAAAAACTGAGCTGCAACCACTGTGCAGCTTTCTATGTTGGCATGAGAACAAGCTGTCTGTCTGCATGAGTGGCTCTCAACAAACTTTAGCTAGGAAACAGATGGACCACCCAGTTGCTGAACATGCTGCTCACCATGGTATAGCTCACATCAATGACTGCACGGCTATGCTGTCTAAATCCTTCTCTAGCCACAGCAACTCTTCTGAATGGTGCAGGTGAAAATCCTCAAACAAAATATCCTATGTTTCCACAACGGTCGAGGCTCCAAACTTCATTACTTCCCCTGCTCCACCACCTCTTCCCATACCTGCTCACAATCCTGTCCCACATACACTGTCGATTCATTCCCCCCCCCCCCCCCGACCTTTTCCATTCCGCAGACTATCAACCAACACTGCACCTAGTGGCCTGTACTGGCTTATGTACTCTGAGCACACTGTGTCAACAAATAGCACTAGTGTACTCCCCACCCATAGATTGAACACCTACCCTACAAGCCTCTTGCACATGCTGTCTTCATCCCACTACCTACTGCTGCTTCTACAGGGTGTCACAATCTCATCATAGCGGCTCCTTTGTGTGTGTGTGTGTGTGTGTGTGTGTGTGTGTGTGAGAGAGAGAGAGAGAGAGAGAGAGAGAGAGAGAGAGAGAGAGAGAGAGGGGGGGCACGTCAGAGAGACTGTATGTCTGTTTATGACGAAGGTTCTACGAGTCAACAGTTTCCTGCAACTCAAGATGTCTGTGCAGTAAGTAAAAATTTATGCTTTTCAAAATATCTACATTTTTTTTCAAGATTAACTAATGATTTTCAGAATCATGATCCCTCCCCTATCCTTCCCCCATCTCAAAAATCCCTTTCCAAAAACAATTGCCACAATGTACATGGTAGATTGGAGGCATCTGATAATTGCAGCTGAAAAGAGCAATTCTGTCGGCAGTACGGGAAACTGTCTCACCTGAAAAAAGTTATTGTGCAATTTGATTGGTATTGTATATTATACAGAGAATACACTTACTTTTGTTTCCAATTAACTACATATGTGTTGAATGCGGTTCTGAAGAGAAAAAAGGATAGATTGATAAGTTCCATAATTACTGAAATGTTTTAATAATATAATAAAAGTTTCAAGAACTTGAATTTTAACTGATATATCTGTTTTAAATTACTTATGTTCAATTAAATTTTTGGCAAAGGGATTCATACTAGTAGTCGTGGTTGTAACTTTATACTTAGTCCACTGATGCACACTTTTAATTTTCAGGTACTGATTAAGATCTATTATCTGTTGATGCAGTTCAGCGTATGCCCACGAAGGCTCCTGGCCCAAAAACAAAAGAGCATGACACATAGCTCAGGAGATATGACACCATAAACAATGAGAGGCCACCATGTGAGAATACCCTGATTTGTGTGTCATTTATGCACATTTCCTCCTAAACCACTAGACGTATTCCAACCAAATTTGCCATGAGGTACCAATTCTGTAATGGTAAAACGACATATGACACATGGTTCAGGAGATATAAAGTCATGAACAACAGGAGTTGCGAGTAACTGCCACATCATGTGACGAGAATTTACTAATACAGTATATGAAACCGAGACTACTTAGCGACTTACAACAAACTTTAAAAATAATTTCAAACCTTCATTGAACTATTTCTTGCTGACAACCATAGCAAAATTATGAAAGGAAAAAAGTTCCTCACTTACTACTTTTCCCCTGTTCAAGGACTAAAACTACGGCATTCGGTATGATGTTACAATTTATAATTTCTATACTACAAATTGTAGCTGCAGGAAATTTTACAGACAGTATACACATATAAATTTGAATCTACCTTCTAAACTGTATCACAGTAGGACACACAGTTCATAAGATATAAGGACATAAACAGTGATGATTGTGGAAAATTGCCCCATCATGCACCAAGATTTAATATATTACTTCTTTGCTACAAATTGTATTCCCAAGAGATTTTACTGACATACAGCACTTATACAAATGAATATATACCTGAAAAATTATTTTTTGACTTCTATCTCCCTTTGTTTGGATACTGCACTTATAATTTTGTACATTATGCAAGACAGCGTTATTTCTTATATATTACGCGATAAATATAACATGATTTTAGAAAAAAGGAGATGGACACGGAGAGAAGGGATAGGAGAAGTACTAACTCAAGGCAGGAATAAATCTATACTAATAATAAATCTGTAAATGTTGGCCTGTCGCTGTTCCCTTCAATTTTCAAAACTACTGGAGGAATCATCATGCAGTTTTCACAGAAAACACGAGAAAAGTTTGGGTCAACATATAGACATAATTTTATCAAAATCGGATAACGGAAAAATAAGATATAATAATTTTAAGTGTTTTTAGTAACCGTTGTGTCTGTTTGTTCAACTATTAAAAACCTCTTACCTCCTAAACTACTCAACGAATTTGCATGGGGTTTGCACAGGTAACTTGAGCATAAGTCTAGACAACATATAGACTTTGTTTCATAAAAATCGGATCACAGAAAAAAAGAATATTGTAATGTGAAATTTTTTATCTATGACTGTCATGTCTGTCTGTCTTTCTGGACATGTTTATCTCAAAAACTACTTGATGAATTTTCATGGGGTTTTCACACGTAAATTTAGAATATTGTATGGTTACATAAAGGCTTCAATAATTAAAATCGGATCAGAGGAAATAAAGACATCATAATTTAATCATTTGCTTAAAAGCCATCGTGTATGTCTGTTTGTTGAAGGTAATCTCCATAAGTACTACAAGAACTTTAATGGGATTCCACAGGCAAATTTAGAATAGTTTGGGGAGTAACATAGGCTTAATTTCATCAAAATTGGAGCAGAGGAAGGAAAGATATCGTAATTTGAAGTTTTATGTGTATACTAAGCTTATAAGTATGGCGTAGTACAGCAAATCTCCAAGAGTAGTACACAAACTTTCATGGGGTTTCATAGGTCGGCTAAGAGTCCCTTGGCACAACATATAAGCTTCATTTCATCAAAATCGCATAAGGGGAATAAAAGACATCGTAATTTGTAGTTTCTGGTGTATGGTACGTTTGAAATGCAGCATAGTATAGCAAAGACCCGATAGAGGCGCTGTTACTGACATAGTATACCAAATAACTAATAGATGGTGATGCTGAGTTCTTCATTCTCATAACTAAGGTTTAATACACTGAAACAAGGGCTACGATTTTACTTATGGCAGCAGTGTAGTGTATTGATGTTGGCAACGGCCGTTGAACCCTTTTTGAAAAATCAGTCACGTACAATGAGGGGAGTAATTCTTAGTGTTGATAATGATATAAATAATTAAAGTTGTTCCTATCGGAAAATTAATGATCCCACTAAAGCGAACATTTCATTGCCAACGTTAACATACAAAACCGTTGCCACTGCAAGTGAAATTTAACCCAGGTACGACACAAAAAATAATTGTTTTACTAGGTTGACGTTTTCATTTACTAAGAATTCTTTTGCAAGAAAACACGAATTTATGTAGTTCCCTTTCTGATTTTGGTGCGTACTTATAGCATCCAGAGTTCATTCTGTTTAGAAATGCCTTGAAAACGGTGTAGTACACTACAGAACAAATAGAGGCCCTGTTAGTTACGTGGTGCACCAAAGAATTAATAGTTGGTGCTGCTGCATTTTTTTATTTTTATTTTTTTTATTTCTTTTCGATGGTTATGTCATAGAACAGCAACGAACAGTTAAAGGAGCTGTTGTTTTTGTAGTGCTGCATAGAAACAATAGATGATCGTGTTGTGCGTATTCCCTCAGTAACAGAAGTATTTTGAATTAAGAGCCGCAATCTTATCTCTGCAAATACAAACAAACATTGAACAGGGAATTGCTGATTACACTTCGTATATCCACAGCTTAACGACATTTCTTCACTTCTTTTGACACGGGACATTTGAATTTAAAACAAAACGACATTTCTTCGCGTCTATCGATGCTCTAATACACCAAATATGGCGCTGCTGCTCTTTTTTTCATTCTCATAACTATGATGTAATACACTGCAACAAGGGGTACAATTTTACTTACGACGGCGGCATTGTGTGCTGATGTTGGCAACGGCTGTTGAATGATTTTTCAAAAATCAGTCACGTAGAATGAGGGGAATAATTCTATATGTTCACAATGAAATAAATAATTTATGCTATTCTGGTCAGTAAATTAATCCTCCTTCTAAAGCGAACAGTTCGTCGCCAACGATAGCAATCTAAACTGCTGCCACTGTAAGTAAGAATTAATCCAGGAAGCACACAAAAATTATTTTTCTTCCTAGCTGTACCCATATGCTTTGCAATGTCTTGGAAAGAAAAGAAGTGCATCTTTTGATGGGTATAACGACTAAATTATACATAAAGTATAAATATCTGTGGAGTGAGCATTGCGTTCTGCGCTCTTCTCAACGTTAAGCTGGAATTACCATGTGATATTGAAACAAATCCACTCTTTCCACACATTTATTTGCTCTTAAGATTCGTTTGTATCGCAATGGCTGCAAAGAAGCCCCACCTCCTTTTCGCAGAGCAACCACATAACATGAAATAATATCTAAATAAAATTGTCACAGAAGCAACAAGAAAGTTGAGGAAGTGTCGCTAAAACGGCCATTTACACATGTTCATCCGTCTTAACCGGACAAAAAAGCACCAAGATAAAGTCAGCGATTACTAGATGTTTCCCAATATCAGTTGACATTTTCACCTTAATGTTGAGGACACAAAATCCGCTCATCTGAATGCTCACTCCAGTGACATTTCTGCTCTGTGCCTGCCACTAGAGATAATATAAACACGCGAGCGACAAACGCATCAGAAACCTCTCTACTTTCATAATTGTTCAGTGCAATATTGTGATTAAAATTTGTAATTACTTACTTTTAGTGTGGGCTACATTAAGATAAAGATGTCTTTTTTTTTTTTTAGAGACAATTGTACTTACAGCTATAATCCAACTTCTGAAT